>CM077006.1:0-2500000 GCA_039090855.1 Macrothele yani
ATCCGGGGAAAGCCGGGGTTCGAACCTGGACCCCTTTCAAACGAACGAGCTCGTTATATTCAATATATACATGCCCAACTTCAGTTATCTATTAAAATAAACAAAACTGGCCACTAGATTTCAACAGAGGTGAATAATTTTCACTAAGAAACGCTCCTCCCAGTTAAAAAAGCATCTAATGCATTTCAACGGACCTAGAGATTAATATTGAGCATGAAAATGGGTTCAGTTAATACCGCTTTTAGATGCATTTTAAACGAACGCTTAGAGTCTTTTTTTTTTTCCCATTGGAAGTTTTACGACCACCCAGAGCAACTCAATGGGCTATAAACAATCGCCCGTCCCTAATTTAGGCCCACTGGTTCCAGGAAATGGACAGAGCCAGGGCTGTAAGGTAAACACAACATCCGGGGAAAGCCGGGGTTCGAACCTGGACCCCTTTCAAACGAACGAGCTCGTTATATTCAATATATACATGCCCAACTTCAGTTATCTATTAAAATAAACAAAACTGGCCACTAGATTTCAACAGAGGTGAATAATTTTCACTAAGAAACGCTCCTCCCAGTTAAAAAAGCATCTAATGCATTTCAACGGACCTAGAGATTAATATTGAGCATGAAAATGGGTTCAGTTAATACCGCTTTTAGATGCATTTTAAACGAACGCTTAGAGTCTTTTTTTTCCCATTGGAAGTTTTACGACCACCCAGAGCAACTCAATGGGCTATAAACAATCGCCCGTCCCTAATTTAGGCCCACTGGTTCCAGGAAATGGACAGAGCCAGGGCTGTAAGGTAAACACAACATCCGGGGAAAGCCGGGGTTCGAACCTGGACCCCTTTCAAACGAACGAGCTCGTTATATTCAATATATACATGCCCAACTTCAGTTATCTATTAAAATAAACAAAACTGGCCACTAGATTTCAACAGAGGTGAATAATTTTCACTAAGAAACGCTCCTCCCAGTTAAAAAAGCATCTAATGCATTTCAACGGACCTAGAGATTAATATTGAGCATGAAAATGGGTTCAGTTAATACCGCTTTTAGATGCATTTTAAACGAACGCTTAGAGTCTTTTTTTTCCCATTGGAAGTTTTACGACCACCCAGAGCAACTCAATGGGCTATAAACAATCGCCCGTCCCTAATTTAGGCCCACTGGTTCCAGGAAATGGACAGAGCCAGGGCTGTAAGGTAAACACAACATCCGGGGAAAGCCGGGGTTCGAACCTGGACCCCTTTCAAACGAACGAGCTCGTTATATTCAATATATACATGCCCAACTTCAGTTATCTATTAAAATAAACAAAACTGGCCACTAGATTTCAACAGAGGTGAATAATTTTCACTAAGAAACGCTCCTCCCAGTTAAAAAAGCATCTAATGCATTTCAACGGACCTAGAGATTAATATTGAGCATGAAAATGGGTTCAGTTAATACCGCTTTTAGATGCATTTTAAACGAACGCTTAGAGTCTTTTTTTTTTTCCCATTGGAAGTTTTACGACCACCCAGAGCAACTCAATGGGCTATAAACAATCGCCCGTCCCTAATTTAGGCCCACTGGTTCCAGGAAATGGACAGAGCCAGGGCTGTAAGGTAAACACAACATCCGGGGAAAGCCGGGGTTCGAACCTGGACCCCTTTCAAACGAACGAGCTCGTTATATTCAATATATACATGCCCAACTTCAGTTATCTATTAAAATAAACAAAACTGGCCACTAGATTTCAACAGAGGTGAATAATTTTCACTAAGAAACGCTCCTCCCAGTTAAAAAAGCATCTAATGCATTTCAACGGACCTAGAGATTAATATTGAGCATGAAAATGGGTTCAGTTAATACCGCTTTTAGATGCATTTTAAACGAACGCTTAGAGTCTTTTTTTTTTTCCCATTGGAAGTTTTACGACCACCCAGAGCAACTCAATGGGCTATAAACAATCGCCCGTCCCTAATTTAGGCCCACTGGTTCCAGGAAATGGACAGAGCCAGGGCTGTAAGGTAAACACAACATCCGGGGAAAGCCGGGGTTCGAACCTGGACCCCTTTCAAACGAACGAGCTCGTTATATTCAATATATACATGCCCAACTTCAGTTATCTATTAAAATAAACAAAACTGGCCACTAGATTTCAACAGAGGTGAATAATTTTCACTAAGAAACGCTCCTCCCAGTTAAAAAAGCATCTAATGCATTTCAACGGACCTAGAGATTAATATTGAGCATGAAAATGGGTTCAGTTAATACCGCTTTTAGATGCATTTTAAACGAACGCTTAGAGTCTTTTTTTTTTCCCATTGGAAGTTTTACGACCACCCAGAGCAACTCAATGGGCTATAAACAATCGCCCGTCCCTAATTTAGGCCCACTGGTTCCAGGAAATGGACAGAGCCAGGGCTGTAAGGTAAACACAACATCCGGGGAAAGCCGGGGTTCGAACCTGGACCCCTTTCAAACGAACGAGCTCGTTATATTCAATATATACATGCCCAACTTCAGTTATCTATTAAAATAAACAAAACTGGCCACTAGATTTCAACAGAGGTGAATAATTTTCACTAAGAAACGCTCCTCCCAGTTAAAAAAGCATCTAATGCATTTCAACGGACCTAGAGATTAATATTGAGCATGAAAATGGGTTCAGTTAATACCGCTTTTAGATGCATTTTAAACGAACGCTTAGAGTCTTTTTTTTTTTTCCCATTGGAAGTTTTACGACCACCCAGAGCAACTCAATGGGCTATAAACAATCGCCCGTCCCTAATTTAGGCCCACTGGTTCCAGGAAATGGACAGAGCCAGGGCTGTAAGGTAAACACAACATCCGGGGAAAGCCGGGGTTCGAACCTGGACCCCTTTCAAACGAACGAGCTCGTTATATTCAATATATACATGCCCAACTTCAGTTATCTATTAAAATAAACAAAACTGGCCACTAGATTTCAACAGAGGTGAATAATTTTCACTAAGAAACGCTCCTCCCAGTTAAAAAAGCATCTAATGCATTTCAACGGACCTAGAGATTAATATTGAGCATGAAAATGGGTTCAGTTAATACCGCTTTTAGATGCATTTTAAACGAACGCTTAGAGTCTTTTTTTTTCCCATTGGAAGTTTTACGACCACCCAGAGCAACTCAATGGGCTATAAACAATCGCCCGTCCCTAATTTAGGCCCACTGGTTCCAGGAAATGGACAGAGCCAGGGCTGTAAGGTAAACACAACATCCGGGGAAAGCCGGGGTTCGAACCTGGACCCCTTTCAAACGAACGAGCTCGTTATATTCAATATATACATGCCCAACTTCAGTTATCTATTAAAATAAACAAAACTGGCCACTAGATTTCAACAGAGGTGAATAATTTTCACTAAGAAACGCTCCTCCCAGTTAAAAAAGCATCTAATGCATTTCAACGGACCTAGAGATTAATATTGAGCATGAAAATGGGTTCAGTTAATACCGCTTTTAGATGCATTTTAAACGAACGCTTAGAGTCTTTTTTTTTTTTCCCATTGGAAGTTTTACGACCACCCAGAGCAACTCAATGGGCTATAAACAATCGCCCGTCCCTAATTTAGGCCCACTGGTTCCAGGAAATGGACAGAGCCAGGGCTGTAAGGTAAACACAACATCCGGGGAAAGCCGGGGTTCGAACCTGGACCCCTTTCAAACGAACGAGCTCGTTATATTCAATATATACATGCCCAACTTCAGTTATCTATTAAAATAAACAAAACTGGCCACTAGATTTCAACAGAGGTGAATAATTTTCACTAAGAAACGCTCCTCCCAGTTAAAAAAGCATCTAATGCATTTCAACGGACCTAGAGATTAATATTGAGCATGAAAATGGGTTCAGTTAATACCGCTTTTAGATGCATTTTAAACGAACGCTTAGAGTCTTTTTTTTTCCCATTGGAAGTTTTACGACCACCCAGAGCAACTCAATGGGCTATAAACAATCGCCCGTCCCTAATTTAGGCCCACTGGTTCCAGGAAATGGACAGAGCCAGGGCTGTAAGGTAAACACAACATCCGGGGAAAGCCGGGGTTCGAACCTGGACCCCTTTCAAACGAACGAGCTCGTTATATTCAATATATACATGCCCAACTTCAGTTATCTATTAAAATAAACAAAACTGGCCACTAGATTTCAACAGAGGTGAATAATTTTCACTAAGAAACGCTCCTCCCAGTTAAAAAAGCATCTAATGCATTTCAACGGACCTAGAGATTAATATTGAGCATGAAAATGGGTTCAGTTAATACCGCTTTTAGATGCATTTTAAACGAACGCTTAGAGTCTTTTTTTTTTTTCCCATTGGAAGTTTTACGACCACCCAGAGCAACTCAATGGGCTATAAACAATCGCCCGTCCCTAATTTAGGCCCACTGGTTCCAGGAAATGGACAGAGCCAGGGCTGTAAGGTAAACACAACATCCGGGGAAAGCCGGGGTTCGAACCTGGACCCCTTTCAAACGAACGAGCTCGTTATATTCAATATATACATGCCCAACTTCAGTTATCTATTAAAATAAACAAAACTGGCCACTAGATTTCAACAGAGGTGAATAATTTTCACTAAGAAACGCTCCTCCCAGTTAAAAAAGCATCTAATGCATTTCAACGGACCTAGAGATTAATATTGAGCATGAAAATGGGTTCAGTTAATACCGCTTTTAGATGCATTTTAAACGAACGCTTAGAGTCTTTTTTTTTTCCCATTGGAAGTTTTACGACCACCCAGAGCAACTCAATGGGCTATAAACAATCGCCCGTCCCTAATTTAGGCCCACTGGTTCCAGGAAATGGACAGAGCCAGGGCTGTAAGGTAAACACAACATCCGGGGAAAGCCGGGGTTCGAACCTGGACCCCTTTCAAACGAACGAGCTCGTTATATTCAATATATACATGCCCAACTTCAGTTATCTATTAAAATAAACAAAACTGGCCACTAGATTTCAACAGAGGTGAATAATTTTCACTAAGAAACGCTCCTCCCAGTTAAAAAAGCATCTAATGCATTTCAACGGACCTAGAGATTAATATTGAGCATGAAAATGGGTTCAGTTAATACCGCTTTTAGATGCATTTTAAACGAACGCTTAGAGTCTTTTTTTTTTCCCATTGGAAGTTTTACGACCACCCAGAGCAACTCAATGGGCTATAAACAATCGCCCGTCCCTAATTTAGGCCCACTGGTTCCAGGAAATGGACAGAGCCAGGGCTGTAAGGTAAACACAACATCCGGGGAAAGCCGGGGTTCGAACCTGGACCCCTTTCAAACGAACGAGCTCGTTATATTCAATATATACATGCCCAACTTCAGTTATCTATTAAAATAAACAAAACTGGCCACTAGATTTCAACAGAGGTGAATAATTTTCACTAAGAAACGCTCCTCCCAGTTAAAAAAGCATCTAATGCATTTCAACGGACCTAGAGATTAATATTGAGCATGAAAATGGGTTCAGTTAATACCGCTTTTAGATGCATTTTAAACGAACGCTTAGAGTCTTTTTTTTCCCATTGGAAGTTTTACGACCACCCAGAGCAACTCAATGGGCTATAAACAATCGCCCGTCCCTAATTTAGGCCCACTGGTTCCAGGAAATGGACAGAGCCAGGGCTGTAAGGTAAACACAACATCCGGGGAAAGCCGGGGTTCGAACCTGGACCCCTTTCAAACGAACGAGCTCGTTATATTCAATATATACATGCCCAACTTCAGTTATCTATTAAAATAAACAAAACTGGCCACTAGATTTCAACAGAGGTGAATAATTTTCACTAAGAAACGCTCCTCCCAGTTAAAAAAGCATCTAATGCATTTCAACGGACCTAGAGATTAATATTGAGCATGAAAATGGGTTCAGTTAATACCGCTTTTAGATGCATTTTAAACGAACGCTTAGAGTCTTTTTTTTCCCATTGGAAGTTTTACGACCACCCAGAGCAACTCAATGGGCTATAAACAATCGCCCGTCCCTAATTTAGGCCCACTGGTTCCAGGAAATGGACAGAGCCAGGGCTGTAAGGTAAACACAACATCCGGGGAAAGCCGGGGTTCGAACCTGGACCCCTTTCAAACGAACGAGCTCGTTATATTCAATATATACATGCCCAACTTCAGTTATCTATTAAAATAAACAAAACTGGCCACTAGATTTCAACAGAGGTGAATAATTTTCACTAAGAAACGCTCCTCCCAGTTAAAAAAGCATCTAATGCATTTCAACGGACCTAGAGATTAATATTGAGCATGAAAATGGGTTCAGTTAATACCGCTTTTAGATGCATTTTAAACGAACGCTTAGAGTCTTTTTTTTTTTTTTCCCATTGGAAGTTTTACGACCACCCAGAGCAACTCAATGGGCTATAAACAATCGCCCGTCCCTAATTTAGGCCCACTGGTTCCAGGAAATGGACAGAGCCAGGGCTGTAAGGTAAACACAACATCCGGGGAAAGCCGGGGTTCGAACCTGGACCCCTTTCAAACGAACGAGCTCGTTATATTCAATATATACATGCCCAACTTCAGTTATCTATTAAAATAAACAAAACTGGCCACTAGATTTCAACAGAGGTGAATAATTTTCACTAAGAAACGCTCCTCCCAGTTAAAAAAGCATCTAATGCATTTCAACGGACCTAGAGATTAATATTGAGCATGAAAATGGGTTCAGTTAATACCGCTTTTAGATGCATTTTAAACGAACGCTTAGAGTCTTTTTTTTCCCATTGGAAGTTTTACGACCACCCAGAGCAACTCAATGGGCTATAAACAATCGCCCGTCCCTAATTTAGGCCCACTGGTTCCAGGAAATGGACAGAGCCAGGGCTGTAAGGTAAACACAACATCCGGGGAAAGCCGGGGTTCGAACCTGGACCCCTTTCAAACGAACGAGCTCGTTATATTCAATATATACATGCCCAACTTCAGTTATCTATTAAAATAAACAAAACTGGCCACTAGATTTCAACAGAGGTGAATAATTTTCACTAAGAAACGCTCCTCCCAGTTAAAAAAGCATCTAATGCATTTCAACGGACCTAGAGATTAATATTGAGCATGAAAATGGGTTCAGTTAATACCGCTTTTAGATGCATTTTAAACGAACGCTTAGAGTCTTTTTTTTTCCCATTGGAAGTTTTACGACCACCCAGAGCAACTCAATGGGCTATAAACAATCGCCCGTCCCTAATTTAGGCCCACTGGTTCCAGGAAATGGACAGAGCCAGGGCTGTAAGGTAAACACAACATCCGGGGAAAGCCGGGGTTCGAACCTGGACCCCTTTCAAACGAACGAGCTCGTTATATTCAATATATACATGCCCAACTTCAGTTATCTATTAAAATAAACAAAACTGGCCACTAGATTTCAACAGAGGTGAATAATTTTCACTAAGAAACGCTCCTCCCAGTTAAAAAAGCATCTAATGCATTTCAACGGACCTAGAGATTAATATTGAGCATGAAAATGGGTTCAGTTAATACCGCTTTTAGATGCATTTTAAACGAACGCTTAGAGTCTTTTTTTTTCCCATTGGAAGTTTTACGACCACCCAGAGCAACTCAATGGGCTATAAACAATCGCCCGTCCCTAATTTAGGCCCACTGGTTCCAGGAAATGGACAGAGCCAGGGCTGTAAGGTAAACACAACATCCGGGGAAAGCCGGGGTTCGAACCTGGACCCCTTTCAAACGAACGAGCTCGTTATATTCAATATATACATGCCCAACTTCAGTTATCTATTAAAATAAACAAAACTGGCCACTAGATTTCAACAGAGGTGAATAATTTTCACTAAGAAACGCTCCTCCCAGTTAAAAAAGCATCTAATGCATTTCAACGGACCTAGAGATTAATATTGAGCATGAAAATGGGTTCAGTTAATACCGCTTTTAGATGCATTTTAAACGAACGCTTAGAGTCTTTTTTTTTTTTTTCCCATTGGAAGTTTTACGACCACCCAGAGCAACTCAATGGGCTATAAACAATCGCCCGTCCCTAATTTAGGCCCACTGGTTCCAGGAAATGGACAGAGCCAGGGCTGTAAGGTAAACACAACATCCGGGGAAAGCCGGGGTTCGAACCTGGACCCCTTTCAAACGAACGAGCTCGTTATATTCAATATATACATGCCCAACTTCAGTTATCTATTAAAATAAACAAAACTGGCCACTAGATTTCAACAGAGGTGAATAATTTTCACTAAGAAACGCTCCTCCCAGTTAAAAAAGCATCTAATGCATTTCAACGGACCTAGAGATTAATATTGAGCATGAAAATGGGTTCAGTTAATACCGCTTTTAGATGCATTTTAAACGAACGCTTAGAGTCTTTTTTTTTCCCATTGGAAGTTTTACGACCACCCAGAGCAACTCAATGGGCTATAAACAATCGCCCGTCCCTAATTTAGGCCCACTGGTTCCAGGAAATGGACAGAGCCAGGGCTGTAAGGTAAACACAACATCCGGGGAAAGCCGGGGTTCGAACCTGGACCCCTTTCAAACGAACGAGCTCGTTATATTCAATATATACATGCCCAACTTCAGTTATCTATTAAAATAAACAAAACTGGCCACTAGATTTCAACAGAGGTGAATAATTTTCACTAAGAAACGCTCCTCCCAGTTAAAAAAGCATCTAATGCATTTCAACGGACCTAGAGATTAATATTGAGCATGAAAATGGGTTCAGTTAATACCGCTTTTAGATGCATTTTAAACGAACGCTTAGAGTCTTTTTTTTTTCCCATTGGAAGTTTTACGACCACCCAGAGCAACTCAATGGGCTATAAACAATCGCCCGTCCCTAATTTAGGCCCACTGGTTCCAGGAAATGGACAGAGCCAGGGCTGTAAGGTAAACACAACATCCGGGGAAAGCCGGGGTTCGAACCTGGACCCCTTTCAAACGAACGAGCTCGTTATATTCAATATATACATGCCCAACTTCAGTTATCTATTAAAATAAACAAAACTGGCCACTAGATTTCAACAGAGGTGAATAATTTTCACTAAGAAACGCTCCTCCCAGTTAAAAAAGCATCTAATGCATTTCAACGGACCTAGAGATTAATATTGAGCATGAAAATGGGTTCAGTTAATACCGCTTTTAGATGCATTTTAAACGAACGCTTAGAGTCTTTTTTTTTCCCATTGGAAGTTTTACGACCACCCAGAGCAACTCAATGGGCTATAAACAATCGCCCGTCCCTAATTTAGGCCCACTGGTTCCAGGAAATGGACAGAGCCAGGGCTGTAAGGTAAACACAACATCCGGGGAAAGCCGGGGTTCGAACCTGGACCCCTTTCAAACGAACGAGCTCGTTATATTCAATATATACATGCCCAACTTCAGTTATCTATTAAAATAAACAAAACTGGCCACTAGATTTCAACAGAGGTGAATAATTTTCACTAAGAAACGCTCCTCCCAGTTAAAAAAGCATCTAATGCATTTCAACGGACCTAGAGATTAATATTGAGCATGAAAATGGGTTCAGTTAATACCGCTTTTAGATGCATTTTAAACGAACGCTTAGAGTCTTTTTTTTTTCCCATTGGAAGTTTTACGACCACCCAGAGCAACTCAATGGGCTATAAACAATCGCCCGTCCCTAATTTAGGCCCACTGGTTCCAGGAAATGGACAGAGCCAGGGCTGTAAGGTAAACACAACATCCGGGGAAAGCCGGGGTTCGAACCTGGACCCCTTTCAAACGAACGAGCTCGTTATATTCAATATATACATGCCCAACTTCAGTTATCTATTAAAATAAACAAAACTGGCCACTAGATTTCAACAGAGGTGAATAATTTTCACTAAGAAACGCTCCTCCCAGTTAAAAAAGCATCTAATGCATTTCAACGGACCTAGAGATTAATATTGAGCATGAAAATGGGTTCAGTTAATACCGCTTTTAGATGCATTTTAAACGAACGCTTAGAGTCTTTTTTTTCCCATTGGAAGTTTTACGACCACCCAGAGCAACTCAATGGGCTATAAACAATCGCCCGTCCCTAATTTAGGCCCACTGGTTCCAGGAAATGGACAGAGCCAGGGCTGTAAGGTAAACACAACATCCGGGGAAAGCCGGGGTTCGAACCTGGACCCCTTTCAAACGAACGAGCTCGTTATATTCAATATATACATGCCCAACTTCAGTTATCTATTAAAATAAACAAAACTGGCCACTAGATTTCAACAGAGGTGAATAATTTTCACTAAGAAACGCTCCTCCCAGTTAAAAAAGCATCTAATGCATTTCAACGGACCTAGAGATTAATATTGAGCATGAAAATGGGTTCAGTTAATACCGCTTTTAGATGCATTTTAAACGAACGCTTAGAGTCTTTTTTTTTTTTCCCATTGGAAGTTTTACGACCACCCAGAGCAACTCAATGGGCTATAAACAATCGCCCGTCCCTAATTTAGGCCCACTGGTTCCAGGAAATGGACAGAGCCAGGGCTGTAAGGTAAACACAACATCCGGGGAAAGCCGGGGTTCGAACCTGGACCCCTTTCAAACGAACGAGCTCGTTATATTCAATATATACATGCCCAACTTCAGTTATCTATTAAAATAAACAAAACTGGCCACTAGATTTCAACAGAGGTGAATAATTTTCACTAAGAAACGCTCCTCCCAGTTAAAAAAGCATCTAATGCATTTCAACGGACCTAGAGATTAATATTGAGCATGAAAATGGGTTCAGTTAATACCGCTTTTAGATGCATTTTAAACGAACGCTTAGAGTCTTTTTTTTCCCATTGGAAGTTTTACGACCACCCAGAGCAACTCAATGGGCTATAAACAATCGCCCGTCCCTAATTTAGGCCCACTGGTTCCAGGAAATGGACAGAGCCAGGGCTGTAAGGTAAACACAACATCCGGGGAAAGCCGGGGTTCGAACCTGGACCCCTTTCAAACGAACGAGCTCGTTATATTCAATATATACATGCCCAACTTCAGTTATCTATTAAAATAAACAAAACTGGCCACTAGATTTCAACAGAGGTGAATAATTTTCACTAAGAAACGCTCCTCCCAGTTAAAAAAGCATCTAATGCATTTCAACGGACCTAGAGATTAATATTGAGCATGAAAATGGGTTCAGTTAATACCGCTTTTAGATGCATTTTAAACGAACGCTTAGAGTCTTTTTTTTCCCATTGGAAGTTTTACGACCACCCAGAGCAACTCAATGGGCTATAAACAATCGCCCGTCCCTAATTTAGGCCCACTGGTTCCAGGAAATGGACAGAGCCAGGGCTGTAAGGTAAACACAACATCCGGGGAAAGCCGGGGTTCGAACCTGGACCCCTTTCAAACGAACGAGCTCGTTATATTCAATATATACATGCCCAACTTCAGTTATCTATTAAAATAAACAAAACTGGCCACTAGATTTCAACAGAGGTGAATAATTTTCACTAAGAAACGCTCCTCCCAGTTAAAAAAGCATCTAATGCATTTCAACGGACCTAGAGATTAATATTGAGCATGAAAATGGGTTCAGTTAATACCGCTTTTAGATGCATTTTAAACGAACGCTTAGAGTCTTTTTTTTTTTTCCATTGGAAGTTTTACGACCACCCAGAGCAACTCAATGGGCTATAAACAATCGCCCGTCCCTAATTTAGGCCCACTGGTTCCAGGAAATGGACAGAGCCAGGGCTGTAAGGTAAACACAACATCCGGGGAAAGCCGGGGTTCGAACCTGGACCCCTTTCAAACGAACGAGCTCGTTATATTCAATATATACATGCCCAACTTCAGTTATCTATTAAAATAAACAAAACTGGCCACTAGATTTCAACAGAGGTGAATAATTTTCACTAAGAAACGCTCCTCCCAGTTAAAAAAGCATCTAATGCATTTCAACGGACCTAGAGATTAATATTGAGCATGAAAATGGGTTCAGTTAATACCGCTTTTAGATGCATTTTAAACGAACGCTTAGAGTCTTTTTTTTTTTCCATTGGAAGTTTTACGACCACCCAGAGCAACTCAATGGGCTATAAACAATCGCCCGTCCCTAATTTAGGCCCACTGGTTCCAGGAAATGGACAGAGCCAGGGCTGTAAGGTAAACACAACATCCGGGGAAAGCCGGGGTTCGAACCTGGACCCCTTTCAAACGAACGAGCTCGTTATATTCAATATATACATGCCCAACTTCAGTTATCTATTAAAATAAACAAAACTGGCCACTAGATTTCAACAGAGGTGAATAATTTTCACTAAGAAACGCTCCTCCCAGTTAAAAAAGCATCTAATGCATTTCAACGGACCTAGAGATTAATATTGAGCATGAAAATGGGTTCAGTTAATACCGCTTTTAGATGCATTTTAAACGAACGCTTAGAGTCTTTTTTTTTTTTTCCCATTGGAAGTTTTACGACCACCCAGAGCAACTCAATGGGCTATAAACAATCGCCCGTCCCTAATTTAGGCCCACTGGTTCCAGGAAATGGACAGAGCCAGGGCTGTAAGGTAAACACAACATCCGGGGAAAGCCGGGGTTCGAACCTGGACCCCTTTCAAACGAACGAGCTCGTTATATTCAATATATACATGCCCAACTTCAGTTATCTATTAAAATAAACAAAACTGGCCACTAGATTTCAACAGAGGTGAATAATTTTCACTAAGAAACGCTCCTCCCAGTTAAAAAAGCATCTAATGCATTTCAACGGACCTAGAGATTAATATTGAGCATGAAAATGGGTTCAGTTAATACCGCTTTTAGATGCATTTTAAACGAACGCTTAGAGTCTTTTTTTTTTTTCCCATTGGAAGTTTTACGACCACCCAGAGCAACTCAATGGGCTATAAACAATCGCCCGTCCCTAATTTAGGCCCACTGGTTCCAGGAAATGGACAGAGCCAGGGCTGTAAGGTAAACACAACATCCGGGGAAAGCCGGGGTTCGAACCTGGACCCCTTTCAAACGAACGAGCTCGTTATATTCAATATATACATGCCCAACTTCAGTTATCTATTAAAATAAACAAAACTGGCCACTAGATTTCAACAGAGGTGAATAATTTTCACTAAGAAACGCTCCTCCCAGTTAAAAAAGCATCTAATGCATTTCAACGGACCTAGAGATTAATATTGAGCATGAAAATGGGTTCAGTTAATACCGCTTTTAGATGCATTTTAAACGAACGCTTAGAGTCTTTTTTTTTTCCCATTGGAAGTTTTACGACCACCCAGAGCAACTCAATGGGCTATAAACAATCGCCCGTCCCTAATTTAGGCCCACTGGTTCCAGGAAATGGACAGAGCCAGGGCTGTAAGGTAAACACAACATCCGGGGAAAGCCGGGGTTCGAACCTGGACCCCTTTCAAACGAACGAGCTCGTTATATTCAATATATACATGCCCAACTTCAGTTATCTATTAAAATAAACAAAACTGGCCACTAGATTTCAACAGAGGTGAATAATTTTCACTAAGAAACGCTCCTCCCAGTTAAAAAAGCATCTAATGCATTTCAACGGACCTAGAGATTAATATTGAGCATGAAAATGGGTTCAGTTAATACCGCTTTTAGATGCATTTTAAACGAACGCTTAGAGTCTTTTTTTTTTTTTCCATTGGAAGTTTTACGACCACCCAGAGCAACTCAATGGGCTATAAACAATCGCCCGTCCCTAATTTAGGCCCACTGGTTCCAGGAAATGGACAGAGCCAGGGCTGTAAGGTAAACACAACATCCGGGGAAAGCCGGGGTTCGAACCTGGACCCCTTTCAAACGAACGAGCTCGTTATATTCAATATATACATGCCCAACTTCAGTTATCTATTAAAATAAACAAAACTGGCCACTAGATTTCAACAGAGGTGAATAATTTTCACTAAGAAACGCTCCTCCCAGTTAAAAAAGCATCTAATGCATTTCAACGGACCTAGAGATTAATATTGAGCATGAAAATGGGTTCAGTTAATACCGCTTTTAGATGCATTTTAAACGAACGCTTAGAGTCTTTTTTTTTTTCCATTGGAAGTTTTACGACCACCCAGAGCAACTCAATGGGCTATAAACAATCGCCCGTCCCTAATTTAGGCCCACTGGTTCCAGGAAATGGACAGAGCCAGGGCTGTAAGGTAAACACAACATCCGGGGAAAGCCGGGGTTCGAACCTGGACCCCTTTCAAACGAACGAGCTCGTTATATTCAATATATACATGCCCAACTTCAGTTATCTATTAAAATAAACAAAACTGGCCACTAGATTTCAACAGAGGTGAATAATTTTCACTAAGAAACGCTCCTCCCAGTTAAAAAAGCATCTAATGCATTTCAACGGACCTAGAGATTAATATTGAGCATGAAAATGGGTTCAGTTAATACCGCTTTTAGATGCATTTTAAACGAACGCTTAGAGTCTTTTTTTTTCCCATTGGAAGTTTTACGACCACCCAGAGCAACTCAATGGGCTATAAACAATCGCCCGTCCCTAATTTAGGCCCACTGGTTCCAGGAAATGGACAGAGCCAGGGCTGTAAGGTAAACACAACATCCGGGGAAAGCCGGGGTTCGAACCTGGACCCCTTTCAAACGAACGAGCTCGTTATATTCAATATATACATGCCCAACTTCAGTTATCTATTAAAATAAACAAAACTGGCCACTAGATTTCAACAGAGGTGAATAATTTTCACTAAGAAACGCTCCTCCCAGTTAAAAAAGCATCTAATGCATTTCAACGGACCTAGAGATTAATATTGAGCATGAAAATGGGTTCAGTTAATACCGCTTTTAGATGCATTTTAAACGAACGCTTAGAGTCTTTTTTTTTTTTCCCATTGGAAGTTTTACGACCACCCAGAGCAACTCAATGGGCTATAAACAATCGCCCGTCCCTAATTTAGGCCCACTGGTTCCAGGAAATGGACAGAGCCAGGGCTGTAAGGTAAACACAACATCCGGGGAAAGCCGGGGTTCGAACCTGGACCCCTTTCAAACGAACGAGCTCGTTATATTCAATATATACATGCCCAACTTCAGTTATCTATTAAAATAAACAAAACTGGCCACTAGATTTCAACAGAGGTGAATAATTTTCACTAAGAAACGCTCCTCCCAGTTAAAAAAGCATCTAATGCATTTCAACGGACCTAGAGATTAATATTGAGCATGAAAATGGGTTCAGTTAATACCGCTTTTAGATGCATTTTAAACGAACGCTTAGAGTCTTTTTTTTTCCCATTGGAAGTTTTACGACCACCCAGAGCAACTCAATGGGCTATAAACAATCGCCCGTCCCTAATTTAGGCCCACTGGTTCCAGGAAATGGACAGAGCCAGGGCTGTAAGGTAAACACAACATCCGGGGAAAGCCGGGGTTCGAACCTGGACCCCTTTCAAACGAACGAGCTCGTTATATTCAATATATACATGCCCAACTTCAGTTATCTATTAAAATAAACAAAACTGGCCACTAGATTTCAACAGAGGTGAATAATTTTCACTAAGAAACGCTCCTCCCAGTTAAAAAAGCATCTAATGCATTTCAACGGACCTAGAGATTAATATTGAGCATGAAAATGGGTTCAGTTAATACCGCTTTTAGATGCATTTTAAACGAACGCTTAGAGTCTTTTTTTTTTTTCCCATTGGAAGTTTTACGACCACCCAGAGCAACTCAATGGGCTATAAACAATCGCCCGTCCCTAATTTAGGCCCACTGGTTCCAGGAAATGGACAGAGCCAGGGCTGTAAGGTAAACACAACATCCGGGGAAAGCCGGGGTTCGAACCTGGACCCCTTTCAAACGAACGAGCTCGTTATATTCAATATATACATGCCCAACTTCAGTTATCTATTAAAATAAACAAAACTGGCCACTAGATTTCAACAGAGGTGAATAATTTTCACTAAGAAACGCTCCTCCCAGTTAAAAAAGCATCTAATGCATTTCAACGGACCTAGAGATTAATATTGAGCATGAAAATGGGTTCAGTTAATACCGCTTTTAGATGCATTTTAAACGAACGCTTAGAGTCTTTTTTTTTTTTCCCATTGGAAGTTTTACGACCACCCAGAGCAACTCAATGGGCTATAAACAATCGCCCGTCCCTAATTTAGGCCCACTGGTTCCAGGAAATGGACAGAGCCAGGGCTGTAAGGTAAACACAACATCCGGGGAAAGCCGGGGTTCGAACCTGGACCCCTTTCAAACGAACGAGCTCGTTATATTCAATATATACATGCCCAACTTCAGTTATCTATTAAAATAAACAAAACTGGCCACTAGATTTCAACAGAGGTGAATAATTTTCACTAAGAAACGCTCCTCCCAGTTAAAAAAGCATCTAATGCATTTCAACGGACCTAGAGATTAATATTGAGCATGAAAATGGGTTCAGTTAATACCGCTTTTAGATGCATTTTAAACGAACGCTTAGAGTCTTTTTTTTTCCCATTGGAAGTTTTACGACCACCCAGAGCAACTCAATGGGCTATAAACAATCGCCCGTCCCTAATTTAGGCCCACTGGTTCCAGGAAATGGACAGAGCCAGGGCTGTAAGGTAAACACAACATCCGGGGAAAGCCGGGGTTCGAACCTGGACCCCTTTCAAACGAACGAGCTCGTTATATTCAATATATACATGCCCAACTTCAGTTATCTATTAAAATAAACAAAACTGGCCACTAGATTTCAACAGAGGTGAATAATTTTCACTAAGAAACGCTCCTCCCAGTTAAAAAAGCATCTAATGCATTTCAACGGACCTAGAGATTAATATTGAGCATGAAAATGGGTTCAGTTAATACCGCTTTTAGATGCATTTTAAACGAACGCTTAGAGTCTTTTTTTTTCCCATTGGAAGTTTTACGACCACCCAGAGCAACTCAATGGGCTATAAACAATCGCCCGTCCCTAATTTAGGCCCACTGGTTCCAGGAAATGGACAGAGCCAGGGCTGTAAGGTAAACACAACATCCGGGGAAAGCCGGGGTTCGAACCTGGACCCCTTTCAAACGAACGAGCTCGTTATATTCAATATATACATGCCCAACTTCAGTTATCTATTAAAATAAACAAAACTGGCCACTAGATTTCAACAGAGGTGAATAATTTTCACTAAGAAACGCTCCTCCCAGTTAAAAAAGCATCTAATGCATTTCAACGGACCTAGAGATTAATATTGAGCATGAAAATGGGTTCAGTTAATACCGCTTTTAGATGCATTTTAAACGAACGCTTAGAGTCTTTTTTTTTTTTTTCCATTGGAAGTTTTACGACCACCCAGAGCAACTCAATGGGCTATAAACAATCGCCCGTCCCTAATTTAGGCCCACTGGTTCCAGGAAATGGACAGAGCCAGGGCTGTAAGGTAAACACAACATCCGGGGAAAGCCGGGGTTCGAACCTGGACCCCTTTCAAACGAACGAGCTCGTTATATTCAATATATACATGCCCAACTTCAGTTATCTATTAAAATAAACAAAACTGGCCACTAGATTTCAACAGAGGTGAATAATTTTCACTAAGAAACGCTCCTCCCAGTTAAAAAAGCATCTAATGCATTTCAACGGACCTAGAGATTAATATTGAGCATGAAAATGGGTTCAGTTAATACCGCTTTTAGATGCATTTTAAACGAACGCTTAGAGTCTTTTTTTTTTTTCCATTGGAAGTTTTACGACCACCCAGAGCAACTCAATGGGCTATAAACAATCGCCCGTCCCTAATTTAGGCCCACTGGTTCCAGGAAATGGACAGAGCCAGGGCTGTAAGGTAAACACAACATCCGGGGAAAGCCGGGGTTCGAACCTGGACCCCTTTCAAACGAACGAGCTCGTTATATTCAATATATACATGCCCAACTTCAGTTATCTATTAAAATAAACAAAACTGGCCACTAGATTTCAACAGAGGTGAATAATTTTCACTAAGAAACGCTCCTCCCAGTTAAAAAAGCATCTAATGCATTTCAACGGACCTAGAGATTAATATTGAGCATGAAAATGGGTTCAGTTAATACCGCTTTTAGATGCATTTTAAACGAACGCTTAGAGTCTTTTTTTTTTTTCCCATTGGAAGTTTTACGACCACCCAGAGCAACTCAATGGGCTATAAACAATCGCCCGTCCCTAATTTAGGCCCACTGGTTCCAGGAAATGGACAGAGCCAGGGCTGTAAGGTAAACACAACATCCGGGGAAAGCCGGGGTTCGAACCTGGACCCCTTTCAAACGAACGAGCTCGTTATATTCAATATATACATGCCCAACTTCAGTTATCTATTAAAATAAACAAAACTGGCCACTAGATTTCAACAGAGGTGAATAATTTTCACTAAGAAACGCTCCTCCCAGTTAAAAAAGCATCTAATGCATTTCAACGGACCTAGAGATTAATATTGAGCATGAAAATGGGTTCAGTTAATACCGCTTTTAGATGCATTTTAAACGAACGCTTAGAGTCTTTTTTTTTTTTTCCATTGGAAGTTTTACGACCACCCAGAGCAACTCAATGGGCTATAAACAATCGCCCGTCCCTAATTTAGGCCCACTGGTTCCAGGAAATGGACAGAGCCAGGGCTGTAAGGTAAACACAACATCCGGGGAAAGCCGGGGTTCGAACCTGGACCCCTTTCAAACGAACGAGCTCGTTATATTCAATATATACATGCCCAACTTCAGTTATCTATTAAAATAAACAAAACTGGCCACTAGATTTCAACAGAGGTGAATAATTTTCACTAAGAAACGCTCCTCCCAGTTAAAAAAGCATCTAATGCATTTCAACGGACCTAGAGATTAATATTGAGCATGAAAATGGGTTCAGTTAATACCGCTTTTAGATGCATTTTAAACGAACGCTTAGAGTCTTTTTTTTTTTTCCCATTGGAAGTTTTACGACCACCCAGAGCAACTCAATGGGCTATAAACAATCGCCCGTCCCTAATTTAGGCCCACTGGTTCCAGGAAATGGACAGAGCCAGGGCTGTAAGGTAAACACAACATCCGGGGAAAGCCGGGGTTCGAACCTGGACCCCTTTCAAACGAACGAGCTCGTTATATTCAATATATACATGCCCAACTTCAGTTATCTATTAAAATAAACAAAACTGGCCACTAGATTTCAACAGAGGTGAATAATTTTCACTAAGAAACGCTCCTCCCAGTTAAAAAAGCATCTAATGCATTTCAACGGACCTAGAGATTAATATTGAGCATGAAAATGGGTTCAGTTAATACCGCTTTTAGATGCATTTTAAACGAACGCTTAGAGTCTTTTTTTTTTTTCCATTGGAAGTTTTACGACCACCCAGAGCAACTCAATGGGCTATAAACAATCGCCCGTCCCTAATTTAGGCCCACTGGTTCCAGGAAATGGACAGAGCCAGGGCTGTAAGGTAAACACAACATCCGGGGAAAGCCGGGGTTCGAACCTGGACCCCTTTCAAACGAACGAGCTCGTTATATTCAATATATACATGCCCAACTTCAGTTATCTATTAAAATAAACAAAACTGGCCACTAGATTTCAACAGAGGTGAATAATTTTCACTAAGAAACGCTCCTCCCAGTTAAAAAAGCATCTAATGCATTTCAACGGACCTAGAGATTAATATTGAGCATGAAAATGGGTTCAGTTAATACCGCTTTTAGATGCATTTTAAACGAACGCTTAGAGTCTTTTTTTTTTTTCCCATTGGAAGTTTTACGACCACCCAGAGCAACTCAATGGGCTATAAACAATCGCCCGTCCCTAATTTAGGCCCACTGGTTCCAGGAAATGGACAGAGCCAGGGCTGTAAGGTAAACACAACATCCGGGGAAAGCCGGGGTTCGAACCTGGACCCCTTTCAAACGAACGAGCTCGTTATATTCAATATATACATGCCCAACTTCAGTTATCTATTAAAATAAACAAAACTGGCCACTAGATTTCAACAGAGGTGAATAATTTTCACTAAGAAACGCTCCTCCCAGTTAAAAAAGCATCTAATGCATTTCAACGGACCTAGAGATTAATATTGAGCATGAAAATGGGTTCAGTTAATACCGCTTTTAGATGCATTTTAAACGAACGCTTAGAGTCTTTTTTTTTTTTCCCATTGGAAGTTTTACGACCACCCAGAGCAACTCAATGGGCTATAAACAATCGCCCGTCCCTAATTTAGGCCCACTGGTTCCAGGAAATGGACAGAGCCAGGGCTGTAAGGTAAACACAACATCCGGGGAAAGCCGGGGTTCGAACCTGGACCCCTTTCAAACGAACGAGCTCGTTATATTCAATATATACATGCCCAACTTCAGTTATCTATTAAAATAAACAAAACTGGCCACTAGATTTCAACAGAGGTGAATAATTTTCACTAAGAAACGCTCCTCCCAGTTAAAAAAGCATCTAATGCATTTCAACGGACCTAGAGATTAATATTGAGCATGAAAATGGGTTCAGTTAATACCGCTTTTAGATGCATTTTAAACGAACGCTTAGAGTCTTTTTTTTTTTCCCATTGGAAGTTTTACGACCACCCAGAGCAACTCAATGGGCTATAAACAATCGCCCGTCCCTAATTTAGGCCCACTGGTTCCAGGAAATGGACAGAGCCAGGGCTGTAAGGTAAACACAACATCCGGGGAAAGCCGGGGTTCGAACCTGGACCCCTTTCAAACGAACGAGCTCGTTATATTCAATATATACATGCCCAACTTCAGTTATCTATTAAAATAAACAAAACTGGCCACTAGATTTCAACAGAGGTGAATAATTTTCACTAAGAAACGCTCCTCCCAGTTAAAAAAGCATCTAATGCATTTCAACGGACCTAGAGATTAATATTGAGCATGAAAATGGGTTCAGTTAATACCGCTTTTAGATGCATTTTAAACGAACGCTTAGAGTCTTTTTTTTTCCCATTGGAAGTTTTACGACCACCCAGAGCAACTCAATGGGCTATAAACAATCGCCCGTCCCTAATTTAGGCCCACTGGTTCCAGGAAATGGACAGAGCCAGGGCTGTAAGGTAAACACAACATCCGGGGAAAGCCGGGGTTCGAACCTGGACCCCTTTCAAACGAACGAGCTCGTTATATTCAATATATACATGCCCAACTTCAGTTATCTATTAAAATAAACAAAACTGGCCACTAGATTTCAACAGAGGTGAATAATTTTCACTAAGAAACGCTCCTCCCAGTTAAAAAAGCATCTAATGCATTTCAACGGACCTAGAGATTAATATTGAGCATGAAAATGGGTTCAGTTAATACCGCTTTTAGATGCATTTTAAACGAACGCTTAGAGTCTTTTTTTTTTTTCCCATTGGAAGTTTTACGACCACCCAGAGCAACTCAATGGGCTATAAACAATCGCCCGTCCCTAATTTAGGCCCACTGGTTCCAGGAAATGGACAGAGCCAGGGCTGTAAGGTAAACACAACATCCGGGGAAAGCCGGGGTTCGAACCTGGACCCCTTTCAAACGAACGAGCTCGTTATATTCAATATATACATGCCCAACTTCAGTTATCTATTAAAATAAACAAAACTGGCCACTAGATTTCAACAGAGGTGAATAATTTTCACTAAGAAACGCTCCTCCCAGTTAAAAAAGCATCTAATGCATTTCAACGGACCTAGAGATTAATATTGAGCATGAAAATGGGTTCAGTTAATACCGCTTTTAGATGCATTTTAAACGAACGCTTAGAGTCTTTTTTTTTTTTTCCCATTGGAAGTTTTACGACCACCCAGAGCAACTCAATGGGCTATAAACAATCGCCCGTCCCTAATTTAGGCCCACTGGTTCCAGGAAATGGACAGAGCCAGGGCTGTAAGGTAAACACAACATCCGGGGAAAGCCGGGGTTCGAACCTGGACCCCTTTCAAACGAACGAGCTCGTTATATTCAATATATACATGCCCAACTTCAGTTATCTATTAAAATAAACAAAACTGGCCACTAGATTTCAACAGAGGTGAATAATTTTCACTAAGAAACGCTCCTCCCAGTTAAAAAAGCATCTAATGCATTTCAACGGACCTAGAGATTAATATTGAGCATGAAAATGGGTTCAGTTAATACCGCTTTTAGATGCATTTTAAACGAACGCTTAGAGTCTTTTTTTTTTCCCATTGGAAGTTTTACGACCACCCAGAGCAACTCAATGGGCTATAAACAATCGCCCGTCCCTAATTTAGGCCCACTGGTTCCAGGAAATGGACAGAGCCAGGGCTGTAAGGTAAACACAACATCCGGGGAAAGCCGGGGTTCGAACCTGGACCCCTTTCAAACGAACGAGCTCGTTATATTCAATATATACATGCCCAACTTCAGTTATCTATTAAAATAAACAAAACTGGCCACTAGATTTCAACAGAGGTGAATAATTTTCACTAAGAAACGCTCCTCCCAGTTAAAAAAGCATCTAATGCATTTCAACGGACCTAGAGATTAATATTGAGCATGAAAATGGGTTCAGTTAATACCGCTTTTAGATGCATTTTAAACGAACGCTTAGAGTCTTTTTTTTTTTTCCCATTGGAAGTTTTACGACCACCCAGAGCAACTCAATGGGCTATAAACAATCGCCCGTCCCTAATTTAGGCCCACTGGTTCCAGGAAATGGACAGAGCCAGGGCTGTAAGGTAAACACAACATCCGGGGAAAGCCGGGGTTCGAACCTGGACCCCTTTCAAACGAACGAGCTCGTTATATTCAATATATACATGCCCAACTTCAGTTATCTATTAAAATAAACAAAACTGGCCACTAGATTTCAACAGAGGTGAATAATTTTCACTAAGAAACGCTCCTCCCAGTTAAAAAAGCATCTAATGCATTTCAACGGACCTAGAGATTAATATTGAGCATGAAAATGGGTTCAGTTAATACCGCTTTTAGATGCATTTTAAACGAACGCTTAGAGTCTTTTTTTTCCCATTGGAAGTTTTACGACCACCCAGAGCAACTCAATGGGCTATAAACAATCGCCCGTCCCTAATTTAGGCCCACTGGTTCCAGGAAATGGACAGAGCCAGGGCTGTAAGGTAAACACAACATCCGGGGAAAGCCGGGGTTCGAACCTGGACCCCTTTCAAACGAACGAGCTCGTTATATTCAATATATACATGCCCAACTTCAGTTATCTATTAAAATAAACAAAACTGGCCACTAGATTTCAACAGAGGTGAATAATTTTCACTAAGAAACGCTCCTCCCAGTTAAAAAAGCATCTAATGCATTTCAACGGACCTAGAGATTAATATTGAGCATGAAAATGGGTTCAGTTAATACCGCTTTTAGATGCATTTTAAACGAACGCTTAGAGTCTTTTTTTTTTTTTCCCATTGGAAGTTTTACGACCACCCAGAGCAACTCAATGGGCTATAAACAATCGCCCGTCCCTAATTTAGGCCCACTGGTTCCAGGAAATGGACAGAGCCAGGGCTGTAAGGTAAACACAACATCCGGGGAAAGCCGGGGTTCGAACCTGGACCCCTTTCAAACGAACGAGCTCGTTATATTCAATATATACATGCCCAACTTCAGTTATCTATTAAAATAAACAAAACTGGCCACTAGATTTCAACAGAGGTGAATAATTTTCACTAAGAAACGCTCCTCCCAGTTAAAAAAGCATCTAATGCATTTCAACGGACCTAGAGATTAATATTGAGCATGAAAATGGGTTCAGTTAATACCGCTTTTAGATGCATTTTAAACGAACGCTTAGAGTCTTTTTTTTCCCATTGGAAGTTTTACGACCACCCAGAGCAACTCAATGGGCTATAAACAATCGCCCGTCCCTAATTTAGGCCCACTGGTTCCAGGAAATGGACAGAGCCAGGGCTGTAAGGTAAACACAACATCCGGGGAAAGCCGGGGTTCGAACCTGGACCCCTTTCAAACGAACGAGCTCGTTATATTCAATATATACATGCCCAACTTCAGTTATCTATTAAAATAAACAAAACTGGCCACTAGATTTCAACAGAGGTGAATAATTTTCACTAAGAAACGCTCCTCCCAGTTAAAAAAGCATCTAATGCATTTCAACGGACCTAGAGATTAATATTGAGCATGAAAATGGGTTCAGTTAATACCGCTTTTAGATGCATTTTAAACGAACGCTTAGAGTCTTTTTTTTTC
This sequence comes from Macrothele yani, assembly GCA_039090855.1. Taxonomy (NCBI): domain Eukaryota; kingdom Metazoa; phylum Arthropoda; class Arachnida; order Araneae; family Macrothelidae; genus Macrothele; species Macrothele yani. The sequence continues at coordinate 24,147 of CM077006.1, forward strand.
CCATTGGAAGTTTTACGACCACCCAGAGCAACTCAATGGGCTATAAACAATCGCCCGTCCCTAATTTAGGCCCACTGGTTCCAGGAAATGGACAGAGCCAGGGCTGTAAGGTAAACACAACATCCGGGGAAAGCCGGGGTTCGAACCTGGACCCCTTTCAAACGAACGAGCTCGTTATATTCAATATATACATGCCCAACTTCAGTTATCTATTAAAATAAACAAAACTGGCCACTAGATTTCAACAGAGGTGAATAATTTTCACTAAGAAACGCTCCTCCCAGTTAAAAAAGCATCTAATGCATTTCAACGGACCTAGAGATTAATATTGAGCATGAAAATGGGTTCAGTTAATACCGCTTTTAGATGCATTTTAAACGAACGCTTAGAGTCTTTTTTTTCCCATTGGAAGTTTTACGACCACCCAGAGCAACTCAATGGGCTATAAACAATCGCCCGTCCCTAATTTAGGCCCACTGGTTCCAGGAAATGGACAGAGCCAGGGCTGTAAGGTAAACACAACATCCGGGGAAAGCCGGGGTTCGAACCTGGACCCCTTTCAAACGAACGAGCTCGTTATATTCAATATATACATGCCCAACTTCAGTTATCTATTAAAATAAACAAAACTGGCCACTAGATTTCAACAGAGGTGAATAATTTTCACTAAGAAACGCTCCTCCCAGTTAAAAAAGCATCTAATGCATTTCAACGGACCTAGAGATTAATATTGAGCATGAAAATGGGTTCAGTTAATACCGCTTTTAGATGCATTTTAAACGAACGCTTAGAGTCTTTTTTTTTTCCCATTGGAAGTTTTACGACCACCCAGAGCAACTCAATGGGCTATAAACAATCGCCCGTCCCTAATTTAGGCCCACTGGTTCCAGGAAATGGACAGAGCCAGGGCTGTAAGGTAAACACAACATCCGGGGAAAGCCGGGGTTCGAACCTGGACCCCTTTCAAACGAACGAGCTCGTTATATTCAATATATACATGCCCAACTTCAGTTATCTATTAAAATAAACAAAACTGGCCACTAGATTTCAACAGAGGTGAATAATTTTCACTAAGAAACGCTCCTCCCAGTTAAAAAAGCATCTAATGCATTTCAACGGACCTAGAGATTAATATTGAGCATGAAAATGGGTTCAGTTAATACCGCTTTTAGATGCATTTTAAACGAACGCTTAGAGTCTTTTTTTTTTTTCCCATTGGAAGTTTTACGACCACCCAGAGCAACTCAATGGGCTATAAACAATCGCCCGTCCCTAATTTAGGCCCACTGGTTCCAGGAAATGGACAGAGCCAGGGCTGTAAGGTAAACACAACATCCGGGGAAAGCCGGGGTTCGAACCTGGACCCCTTTCAAACGAACGAGCTCGTTATATTCAATATATACATGCCCAACTTCAGTTATCTATTAAAATAAACAAAACTGGCCACTAGATTTCAACAGAGGTGAATAATTTTCACTAAGAAACGCTCCTCCCAGTTAAAAAAGCATCTAATGCATTTCAACGGACCTAGAGATTAATATTGAGCATGAAAATGGGTTCAGTTAATACCGCTTTTAGATGCATTTTAAACGAACGCTTAGAGTCTTTTTTTTTCCCATTGGAAGTTTTACGACCACCCAGAGCAACTCAATGGGCTATAAACAATCGCCCGTCCCTAATTTAGGCCCACTGGTTCCAGGAAATGGACAGAGCCAGGGCTGTAAGGTAAACACAACATCCGGGGAAAGCCGGGGTTCGAACCTGGACCCCTTTCAAACGAACGAGCTCGTTATATTCAATATATACATGCCCAACTTCAGTTATCTATTAAAATAAACAAAACTGGCCACTAGATTTCAACAGAGGTGAATAATTTTCACTAAGAAACGCTCCTCCCAGTTAAAAAAGCATCTAATGCATTTCAACGGACCTAGAGATTAATATTGAGCATGAAAATGGGTTCAGTTAATACCGCTTTTAGATGCATTTTAAACGAACGCTTAGAGTCTTTTTTTTTTTTTCCCATTGGAAGTTTTACGACCACCCAGAGCAACTCAATGGGCTATAAACAATCGCCCGTCCCTAATTTAGGCCCACTGGTTCCAGGAAATGGACAGAGCCAGGGCTGTAAGGTAAACACAACATCCGGGGAAAGCCGGGGTTCGAACCTGGACCCCTTTCAAACGAACGAGCTCGTTATATTCAATATATACATGCCCAACTTCAGTTATCTATTAAAATAAACAAAACTGGCCACTAGATTTCAACAGAGGTGAATAATTTTCACTAAGAAACGCTCCTCCCAGTTAAAAAAGCATCTAATGCATTTCAACGGACCTAGAGATTAATATTGAGCATGAAAATGGGTTCAGTTAATACCGCTTTTAGATGCATTTTAAACGAACGCTTAGAGTCTTTTTTTTTCCCATTGGAAGTTTTACGACCACCCAGAGCAACTCAATGGGCTATAAACAATCGCCCGTCCCTAATTTAGGCCCACTGGTTCCAGGAAATGGACAGAGCCAGGGCTGTAAGGTAAACACAACATCCGGGGAAAGCCGGGGTTCGAACCTGGACCCCTTTCAAACGAACGAGCTCGTTATATTCAATATATACATGCCCAACTTCAGTTATCTATTAAAATAAACAAAACTGGCCACTAGATTTCAACAGAGGTGAATAATTTTCACTAAGAAACGCTCCTCCCAGTTAAAAAAGCATCTAATGCATTTCAACGGACCTAGAGATTAATATTGAGCATGAAAATGGGTTCAGTTAATACCGCTTTTAGATGCATTTTAAACGAACGCTTAGAGTCTTTTTTTTTCCCATTGGAAGTTTTACGACCACCCAGAGCAACTCAATGGGCTATAAACAATCGCCCGTCCCTAATTTAGGCCCACTGGTTCCAGGAAATGGACAGAGCCAGGGCTGTAAGGTAAACACAACATCCGGGGAAAGCCGGGGTTCGAACCTGGACCCCTTTCAAACGAACGAGCTCGTTATATTCAATATATACATGCCCAACTTCAGTTATCTATTAAAATAAACAAAACTGGCCACTAGATTTCAACAGAGGTGAATAATTTTCACTAAGAAACGCTCCTCCCAGTTAAAAAAGCATCTAATGCATTTCAACGGACCTAGAGATTAATATTGAGCATGAAAATGGGTTCAGTTAATACCGCTTTTAGATGCATTTTAAACGAACGCTTAGAGTCTTTTTTTTTCCCATTGGAAGTTTTACGACCACCCAGAGCAACTCAATGGGCTATAAACAATCGCCCGTCCCTAATTTAGGCCCACTGGTTCCAGGAAATGGACAGAGCCAGGGCTGTAAGGTAAACACAACATCCGGGGAAAGCCGGGGTTCGAACCTGGACCCCTTTCAAACGAACGAGCTCGTTATATTCAATATATACATGCCCAACTTCAGTTATCTATTAAAATAAACAAAACTGGCCACTAGATTTCAACAGAGGTGAATAATTTTCACTAAGAAACGCTCCTCCCAGTTAAAAAAGCATCTAATGCATTTCAACGGACCTAGAGATTAATATTGAGCATGAAAATGGGTTCAGTTAATACCGCTTTTAGATGCATTTTAAACGAACGCTTAGAGTCTTTTTTTTTTTTTCCCATTGGAAGTTTTACGACCACCCAGAGCAACTCAATGGGCTATAAACAATCGCCCGTCCCTAATTTAGGCCCACTGGTTCCAGGAAATGGACAGAGCCAGGGCTGTAAGGTAAACACAACATCCGGGGAAAGCCGGGGTTCGAACCTGGACCCCTTTCAAACGAACGAGCTCGTTATATTCAATATATACATGCCCAACTTCAGTTATCTATTAAAATAAACAAAACTGGCCACTAGATTTCAACAGAGGTGAATAATTTTCACTAAGAAACGCTCCTCCCAGTTAAAAAAGCATCTAATGCATTTCAACGGACCTAGAGATTAATATTGAGCATGAAAATGGGTTCAGTTAATACCGCTTTTAGATGCATTTTAAACGAACGCTTAGAGTCTTTTTTTTTTTTTTCCCATTGGAAGTTTTACGACCACCCAGAGCAACTCAATGGGCTATAAACAATCGCCCGTCCCTAATTTAGGCCCACTGGTTCCAGGAAATGGACAGAGCCAGGGCTGTAAGGTAAACACAACATCCGGGGAAAGCCGGGGTTCGAACCTGGACCCCTTTCAAACGAACGAGCTCGTTATATTCAATATATACATGCCCAACTTCAGTTATCTATTAAAATAAACAAAACTGGCCACTAGATTTCAACAGAGGTGAATAATTTTCACTAAGAAACGCTCCTCCCAGTTAAAAAAGCATCTAATGCATTTCAACGGACCTAGAGATTAATATTGAGCATGAAAATGGGTTCAGTTAATACCGCTTTTAGATGCATTTTAAACGAACGCTTAGAGTCTTTTTTTTTTTTTTCCCATTGGAAGTTTTACGACCACCCAGAGCAACTCAATGGGCTATAAACAATCGCCCGTCCCTAATTTAGGCCCACTGGTTCCAGGAAATGGACAGAGCCAGGGCTGTAAGGTAAACACAACATCCGGGGAAAGCCGGGGTTCGAACCTGGACCCCTTTCAAACGAACGAGCTCGTTATATTCAATATATACATGCCCAACTTCAGTTATCTATTAAAATAAACAAAACTGGCCACTAGATTTCAACAGAGGTGAATAATTTTCACTAAGAAACGCTCCTCCCAGTTAAAAAAGCATCTAATGCATTTCAACGGACCTAGAGATTAATATTGAGCATGAAAATGGGTTCAGTTAATACCGCTTTTAGATGCATTTTAAACGAACGCTTAGAGTCTTTTTTTTTCCCATTGGAAGTTTTACGACCACCCAGAGCAACTCAATGGGCTATAAACAATCGCCCGTCCCTAATTTAGGCCCACTGGTTCCAGGAAATGGACAGAGCCAGGGCTGTAAGGTAAACACAACATCCGGGGAAAGCCGGGGTTCGAACCTGGACCCCTTTCAAACGAACGAGCTCGTTATATTCAATATATACATGCCCAACTTCAGTTATCTATTAAAATAAACAAAACTGGCCACTAGATTTCAACAGAGGTGAATAATTTTCACTAAGAAACGCTCCTCCCAGTTAAAAAAGCATCTAATGCATTTCAACGGACCTAGAGATTAATATTGAGCATGAAAATGGGTTCAGTTAATACCGCTTTTAGATGCATTTTAAACGAACGCTTAGAGTCTTTTTTTTTCCATTGGAAGTTTTACGACCACCCAGAGCAACTCAATGGGCTATAAACAATCGCCCGTCCCTAATTTAGGCCCACTGGTTCCAGGAAATGGACAGAGCCAGGGCTGTAAGGTAAACACAACATCCGGGGAAAGCCGGGGTTCGAACCTGGACCCCTTTCAAACGAACGAGCTCGTTATATTCAATATATACATGCCCAACTTCAGTTATCTATTAAAATAAACAAAACTGGCCACTAGATTTCAACAGAGGTGAATAATTTTCACTAAGAAACGCTCCTCCCAGTTAAAAAAGCATCTAATGCATTTCAACGGACCTAGAGATTAATATTGAGCATGAAAATGGGTTCAGTTAATACCGCTTTTAGATGCATTTTAAACGAACGCTTAGAGTCTTTTTTTTTCCCATTGGAAGTTTTACGACCACCCAGAGCAACTCAATGGGCTATAAACAATCGCCCGTCCCTAATTTAGGCCCACTGGTTCCAGGAAATGGACAGAGCCAGGGCTGTAAGGTAAACACAACATCCGGGGAAAGCCGGGGTTCGAACCTGGACCCCTTTCAAACGAACGAGCTCGTTATATTCAATATATACATGCCCAACTTCAGTTATCTATTAAAATAAACAAAACTGGCCACTAGATTTCAACAGAGGTGAATAATTTTCACTAAGAAACGCTCCTCCCAGTTAAAAAAGCATCTAATGCATTTCAACGGACCTAGAGATTAATATTGAGCATGAAAATGGGTTCAGTTAATACCGCTTTTAGATGCATTTTAAACGAACGCTTAGAGTCTTTTTTTTTTTTTTCCCATTGGAAGTTTTACGACCACCCAGAGCAACTCAATGGGCTATAAACAATCGCCCGTCCCTAATTTAGGCCCACTGGTTCCAGGAAATGGACAGAGCCAGGGCTGTAAGGTAAACACAACATCCGGGGAAAGCCGGGGTTCGAACCTGGACCCCTTTCAAACGAACGAGCTCGTTATATTCAATATATACATGCCCAACTTCAGTTATCTATTAAAATAAACAAAACTGGCCACTAGATTTCAACAGAGGTGAATAATTTTCACTAAGAAACGCTCCTCCCAGTTAAAAAAGCATCTAATGCATTTCAACGGACCTAGAGATTAATATTGAGCATGAAAATGGGTTCAGTTAATACCGCTTTTAGATGCATTTTAAACGAACGCTTAGAGTCTTTTTTTTTTTTCCCATTGGAAGTTTTACGACCACCCAGAGCAACTCAATGGGCTATAAACAATCGCCCGTCCCTAATTTAGGCCCACTGGTTCCAGGAAATGGACAGAGCCAGGGCTGTAAGGTAAACACAACATCCGGGGAAAGCCGGGGTTCGAACCTGGACCCCTTTCAAACGAACGAGCTCGTTATATTCAATATATACATGCCCAACTTCAGTTATCTATTAAAATAAACAAAACTGGCCACTAGATTTCAACAGAGGTGAATAATTTTCACTAAGAAACGCTCCTCCCAGTTAAAAAAGCATCTAATGCATTTCAACGGACCTAGAGATTAATATTGAGCATGAAAATGGGTTCAGTTAATACCGCTTTTAGATGCATTTTAAACGAACGCTTAGAGTCTTTTTTTTTTTTTCCCATTGGAAGTTTTACGACCACCCAGAGCAACTCAATGGGCTATAAACAATCGCCCGTCCCTAATTTAGGCCCACTGGTTCCAGGAAATGGACAGAGCCAGGGCTGTAAGGTAAACACAACATCCGGGGAAAGCCGGGGTTCGAACCTGGACCCCTTTCAAACGAACGAGCTCGTTATATTCAATATATACATGCCCAACTTCAGTTATCTATTAAAATAAACAAAACTGGCCACTAGATTTCAACAGAGGTGAATAATTTTCACTAAGAAACGCTCCTCCCAGTTAAAAAAGCATCTAATGCATTTCAACGGACCTAGAGATTAATATTGAGCATGAAAATGGGTTCAGTTAATACCGCTTTTAGATGCATTTTAAACGAACGCTTAGAGTCTTTTTTTTTTTTTTTTCCCATTGGAAGTTTTACGACCACCCAGAGCAACTCAATGGGCTATAAACAATCGCCCGTCCCTAATTTAGGCCCACTGGTTCCAGGAAATGGACAGAGCCAGGGCTGTAAGGTAAACACAACATCCGGGGAAAGCCGGGGTTCGAACCTGGACCCCTTTCAAACGAACGAGCTCGTTATATTCAATATATACATGCCCAACTTCAGTTATCTATTAAAATAAACAAAACTGGCCACTAGATTTCAACAGAGGTGAATAATTTTCACTAAGAAACGCTCCTCCCAGTTAAAAAAGCATCTAATGCATTTCAACGGACCTAGAGATTAATATTGAGCATGAAAATGGGTTCAGTTAATACCGCTTTTAGATGCATTTTAAACGAACGCTTAGAGTCTTTTTTTTTTTCCCATTGGAAGTTTTACGACCACCCAGAGCAACTCAATGGGCTATAAACAATCGCCCGTCCCTAATTTAGGCCCACTGGTTCCAGGAAATGGACAGAGCCAGGGCTGTAAGGTAAACACAACATCCGGGGAAAGCCGGGGTTCGAACCTGGACCCCTTTCAAACGAACGAGCTCGTTATATTCAATATATACATGCCCAACTTCAGTTATCTATTAAAATAAACAAAACTGGCCACTAGATTTCAACAGAGGTGAATAATTTTCACTAAGAAACGCTCCTCCCAGTTAAAAAAGCATCTAATGCATTTCAACGGACCTAGAGATTAATATTGAGCATGAAAATGGGTTCAGTTAATACCGCTTTTAGATGCATTTTAAACGAACGCTTAGAGTCTTTTTTTTTTTTCCCATTGGAAGTTTTACGACCACCCAGAGCAACTCAATGGGCTATAAACAATCGCCCGTCCCTAATTTAGGCCCACTGGTTCCAGGAAATGGACAGAGCCAGGGCTGTAAGGTAAACACAACATCCGGGGAAAGCCGGGGTTCGAACCTGGACCCCTTTCAAACGAACGAGCTCGTTATATTCAATATATACATGCCCAACTTCAGTTATCTATTAAAATAAACAAAACTGGCCACTAGATTTCAACAGAGGTGAATAATTTTCACTAAGAAACGCTCCTCCCAGTTAAAAAAGCATCTAATGCATTTCAACGGACCTAGAGATTAATATTGAGCATGAAAATGGGTTCAGTTAATACCGCTTTTAGATGCATTTTAAACGAACGCTTAGAGTCTTTTTTTTTTTTTCCATTGGAAGTTTTACGACCACCCAGAGCAACTCAATGGGCTATAAACAATCGCCCGTCCCTAATTTAGGCCCACTGGTTCCAGGAAATGGACAGAGCCAGGGCTGTAAGGTAAACACAACATCCGGGGAAAGCCGGGGTTCGAACCTGGACCCCTTTCAAACGAACGAGCTCGTTATATTCAATATATACATGCCCAACTTCAGTTATCTATTAAAATAAACAAAACTGGCCACTAGATTTCAACAGAGGTGAATAATTTTCACTAAGAAACGCTCCTCCCAGTTAAAAAAGCATCTAATGCATTTCAACGGACCTAGAGATTAATATTGAGCATGAAAATGGGTTCAGTTAATACCGCTTTTAGATGCATTTTAAACGAACGCTTAGAGTCTTTTTTTTTTTTCCCATTGGAAGTTTTACGACCACCCAGAGCAACTCAATGGGCTATAAACAATCGCCCGTCCCTAATTTAGGCCCACTGGTTCCAGGAAATGGACAGAGCCAGGGCTGTAAGGTAAACACAACATCCGGGGAAAGCCGGGGTTCGAACCTGGACCCCTTTCAAACGAACGAGCTCGTTATATTCAATATATACATGCCCAACTTCAGTTATCTATTAAAATAAACAAAACTGGCCACTAGATTTCAACAGAGGTGAATAATTTTCACTAAGAAACGCTCCTCCCAGTTAAAAAAGCATCTAATGCATTTCAACGGACCTAGAGATTAATATTGAGCATGAAAATGGGTTCAGTTAATACCGCTTTTAGATGCATTTTAAACGAACGCTTAGAGTCTTTTTTTTTTTTTCCCATTGGAAGTTTTACGACCACCCAGAGCAACTCAATGGGCTATAAACAATCGCCCGTCCCTAATTTAGGCCCACTGGTTCCAGGAAATGGACAGAGCCAGGGCTGTAAGGTAAACACAACATCCGGGGAAAGCCGGGGTTCGAACCTGGACCCCTTTCAAACGAACGAGCTCGTTATATTCAATATATACATGCCCAACTTCAGTTATCTATTAAAATAAACAAAACTGGCCACTAGATTTCAACAGAGGTGAATAATTTTCACTAAGAAACGCTCCTCCCAGTTAAAAAAGCATCTAATGCATTTCAACGGACCTAGAGATTAATATTGAGCATGAAAATGGGTTCAGTTAATACCGCTTTTAGATGCATTTTAAACGAACGCTTAGAGTCTTTTTTTTTTTTTCCCATTGGAAGTTTTACGACCACCCAGAGCAACTCAATGGGCTATAAACAATCGCCCGTCCCTAATTTAGGCCCACTGGTTCCAGGAAATGGACAGAGCCAGGGCTGTAAGGTAAACACAACATCCGGGGAAAGCCGGGGTTCGAACCTGGACCCCTTTCAAACGAACGAGCTCGTTATATTCAATATATACATGCCCAACTTCAGTTATCTATTAAAATAAACAAAACTGGCCACTAGATTTCAACAGAGGTGAATAATTTTCACTAAGAAACGCTCCTCCCAGTTAAAAAAGCATCTAATGCATTTCAACGGACCTAGAGATTAATATTGAGCATGAAAATGGGTTCAGTTAATACCGCTTTTAGATGCATTTTAAACGAACGCTTAGAGTCTTTTTTTTTTTTCCCATTGGAAGTTTTACGACCACCCAGAGCAACTCAATGGGCTATAAACAATCGCCCGTCCCTAATTTAGGCCCACTGGTTCCAGGAAATGGACAGAGCCAGGGCTGTAAGGTAAACACAACATCCGGGGAAAGCCGGGGTTCGAACCTGGACCCCTTTCAAACGAACGAGCTCGTTATATTCAATATATACATGCCCAACTTCAGTTATCTATTAAAATAAACAAAACTGGCCACTAGATTTCAACAGAGGTGAATAATTTTCACTAAGAAACGCTCCTCCCAGTTAAAAAAGCATCTAATGCATTTCAACGGACCTAGAGATTAATATTGAGCATGAAAATGGGTTCAGTTAATACCGCTTTTAGATGCATTTTAAACGAACGCTTAGAGTCTTTTTTTTTTTTTCCCATTGGAAGTTTTACGACCACCCAGAGCAACTCAATGGGCTATAAACAATCGCCCGTCCCTAATTTAGGCCCACTGGTTCCAGGAAATGGACAGAGCCAGGGCTGTAAGGTAAACACAACATCCGGGGAAAGCCGGGGTTCGAACCTGGACCCCTTTCAAACGAACGAGCTCGTTATATTCAATATATACATGCCCAACTTCAGTTATCTATTAAAATAAACAAAACTGGCCACTAGATTTCAACAGAGGTGAATAATTTTCACTAAGAAACGCTCCTCCCAGTTAAAAAAGCATCTAATGCATTTCAACGGACCTAGAGATTAATATTGAGCATGAAAATGGGTTCAGTTAATACCGCTTTTAGATGCATTTTAAACGAACGCTTAGAGTCTTTTTTTTTTTTCCCATTGGAAGTTTTACGACCACCCAGAGCAACTCAATGGGCTATAAACAATCGCCCGTCCCTAATTTAGGCCCACTGGTTCCAGGAAATGGACAGAGCCAGGGCTGTAAGGTAAACACAACATCCGGGGAAAGCCGGGGTTCGAACCTGGACCCCTTTCAAACGAACGAGCTCGTTATATTCAATATATACATGCCCAACTTCAGTTATCTATTAAAATAAACAAAACTGGCCACTAGATTTCAACAGAGGTGAATAATTTTCACTAAGAAACGCTCCTCCCAGTTAAAAAAGCATCTAATGCATTTCAACGGACCTAGAGATTAATATTGAGCATGAAAATGGGTTCAGTTAATACCGCTTTTAGATGCATTTTAAACGAACGCTTAGAGTCTTTTTTTTTTTTCCATTGGAAGTTTTACGACCACCCAGAGCAACTCAATGGGCTATAAACAATCGCCCGTCCCTAATTTAGGCCCACTGGTTCCAGGAAATGGACAGAGCCAGGGCTGTAAGGTAAACACAACATCCGGGGAAAGCCGGGGTTCGAACCTGGACCCCTTTCAAACGAACGAGCTCGTTATATTCAATATATACATGCCCAACTTCAGTTATCTATTAAAATAAACAAAACTGGCCACTAGATTTCAACAGAGGTGAATAATTTTCACTAAGAAACGCTCCTCCCAGTTAAAAAAGCATCTAATGCATTTCAACGGACCTAGAGATTAATATTGAGCATGAAAATGGGTTCAGTTAATACCGCTTTTAGATGCATTTTAAACGAACGCTTAGAGTCTTTTTTTTTCCATTGGAAGTTTTACGACCACCCAGAGCAACTCAATGGGCTATAAACAATCGCCCGTCCCTAATTTAGGCCCACTGGTTCCAGGAAATGGACAGAGCCAGGGCTGTAAGGTAAACACAACATCCGGGGAAAGCCGGGGTTCGAACCTGGACCCCTTTCAAACGAACGAGCTCGTTATATTCAATATATACATGCCCAACTTCAGTTATCTATTAAAATAAACAAAACTGGCCACTAGATTTCAACAGAGGTGAATAATTTTCACTAAGAAACGCTCCTCCCAGTTAAAAAAGCATCTAATGCATTTCAACGGACCTAGAGATTAATATTGAGCATGAAAATGGGTTCAGTTAATACCGCTTTTAGATGCATTTTAAACGAACGCTTAGAGTCTTTTTTTTTTTTTCCCATTGGAAGTTTTACGACCACCCAGAGCAACTCAATGGGCTATAAACAATCGCCCGTCCCTAATTTAGGCCCACTGGTTCCAGGAAATGGACAGAGCCAGGGCTGTAAGGTAAACACAACATCCGGGGAAAGCCGGGGTTCGAACCTGGACCCCTTTCAAACGAACGAGCTCGTTATATTCAATATATACATGCCCAACTTCAGTTATCTATTAAAATAAACAAAACTGGCCACTAGATTTCAACAGAGGTGAATAATTTTCACTAAGAAACGCTCCTCCCAGTTAAAAAAGCATCTAATGCATTTCAACGGACCTAGAGATTAATATTGAGCATGAAAATGGGTTCAGTTAATACCGCTTTTAGATGCATTTTAAACGAACGCTTAGAGTCTTTTTTTTTTTTTCCATTGGAAGTTTTACGACCACCCAGAGCAACTCAATGGGCTATAAACAATCGCCCGTCCCTAATTTAGGCCCACTGGTTCCAGGAAATGGACAGAGCCAGGGCTGTAAGGTAAACACAACATCCGGGGAAAGCCGGGGTTCGAACCTGGACCCCTTTCAAACGAACGAGCTCGTTATATTCAATATATACATGCCCAACTTCAGTTATCTATTAAAATAAACAAAACTGGCCACTAGATTTCAACAGAGGTGAATAATTTTCACTAAGAAACGCTCCTCCCAGTTAAAAAAGCATCTAATGCATTTCAACGGACCTAGAGATTAATATTGAGCATGAAAATGGGTTCAGTTAATACCGCTTTTAGATGCATTTTAAACGAACGCTTAGAGTCTTTTTTTTTTTTCCATTGGAAGTTTTACGACCACCCAGAGCAACTCAATGGGCTATAAACAATCGCCCGTCCCTAATTTAGGCCCACTGGTTCCAGGAAATGGACAGAGCCAGGGCTGTAAGGTAAACACAACATCCGGGGAAAGCCGGGGTTCGAACCTGGACCCCTTTCAAACGAACGAGCTCGTTATATTCAATATATACATGCCCAACTTCAGTTATCTATTAAAATAAACAAAACTGGCCACTAGATTTCAACAGAGGTGAATAATTTTCACTAAGAAACGCTCCTCCCAGTTAAAAAAGCATCTAATGCATTTCAACGGACCTAGAGATTAATATTGAGCATGAAAATGGGTTCAGTTAATACCGCTTTTAGATGCATTTTAAACGAACGCTTAGAGTCTTTTTTTTTTTTTTCCCATTGGAAGTTTTACGACCACCCAGAGCAACTCAATGGGCTATAAACAATCGCCCGTCCCTAATTTAGGCCCACTGGTTCCAGGAAATGGACAGAGCCAGGGCTGTAAGGTAAACACAACATCCGGGGAAAGCCGGGGTTCGAACCTGGACCCCTTTCAAACGAACGAGCTCGTTATATTCAATATATACATGCCCAACTTCAGTTATCTATTAAAATAAACAAAACTGGCCACTAGATTTCAACAGAGGTGAATAATTTTCACTAAGAAACGCTCCTCCCAGTTAAAAAAGCATCTAATGCATTTCAACGGACCTAGAGATTAATATTGAGCATGAAAATGGGTTCAGTTAATACCGCTTTTAGATGCATTTTAAACGAACGCTTAGAGTCTTTTTTTTTTTTTCCATTGGAAGTTTTACGACCACCCAGAGCAACTCAATGGGCTATAAACAATCGCCCGTCCCTAATTTAGGCCCACTGGTTCCAGGAAATGGACAGAGCCAGGGCTGTAAGGTAAACACAACATCCGGGGAAAGCCGGGGTTCGAACCTGGACCCCTTTCAAACGAACGAGCTCGTTATATTCAATATATACATGCCCAACTTCAGTTATCTATTAAAATAAACAAAACTGGCCACTAGATTTCAACAGAGGTGAATAATTTTCACTAAGAAACGCTCCTCCCAGTTAAAAAAGCATCTAATGCATTTCAACGGACCTAGAGATTAATATTGAGCATGAAAATGGGTTCAGTTAATACCGCTTTTAGATGCATTTTAAACGAACGCTTAGAGTCTTTTTTTTTTTTCCCATTGGAAGTTTTACGACCACCCAGAGCAACTCAATGGGCTATAAACAATCGCCCGTCCCTAATTTAGGCCCACTGGTTCCAGGAAATGGACAGAGCCAGGGCTGTAAGGTAAACACAACATCCGGGGAAAGCCGGGGTTCGAACCTGGACCCCTTTCAAACGAACGAGCTCGTTATATTCAATATATACATGCCCAACTTCAGTTATCTATTAAAATAAACAAAACTGGCCACTAGATTTCAACAGAGGTGAATAATTTTCACTAAGAAACGCTCCTCCCAGTTAAAAAAGCATCTAATGCATTTCAACGGACCTAGAGATTAATATTGAGCATGAAAATGGGTTCAGTTAATACCGCTTTTAGATGCATTTTAAACGAACGCTTAGAGTCTTTTTTTTTTTTTCCCATTGGAAGTTTTACGACCACCCAGAGCAACTCAATGGGCTATAAACAATCGCCCGTCCCTAATTTAGGCCCACTGGTTCCAGGAAATGGACAGAGCCAGGGCTGTAAGGTAAACACAACATCCGGGGAAAGCCGGGGTTCGAACCTGGACCCCTTTCAAACGAACGAGCTCGTTATATTCAATATATACATGCCCAACTTCAGTTATCTATTAAAATAAACAAAACTGGCCACTAGATTTCAACAGAGGTGAATAATTTTCACTAAGAAACGCTCCTCCCAGTTAAAAAAGCATCTAATGCATTTCAACGGACCTAGAGATTAATATTGAGCATGAAAATGGGTTCAGTTAATACCGCTTTTAGATGCATTTTAAACGAACGCTTAGAGTCTTTTTTTTTTTTTTTCCCATTGGAAGTTTTACGACCACCCAGAGCAACTCAATGGGCTATAAACAATCGCCCGTCCCTAATTTAGGCCCACTGGTTCCAGGAAATGGACAGAGCCAGGGCTGTAAGGTAAACACAACATCCGGGGAAAGCCGGGGTTCGAACCTGGACCCCTTTCAAACGAACGAGCTCGTTATATTCAATATATACATGCCCAACTTCAGTTATCTATTAAAATAAACAAAACTGGCCACTAGATTTCAACAGAGGTGAATAATTTTCACTAAGAAACGCTCCTCCCAGTTAAAAAAGCATCTAATGCATTTCAACGGACCTAGAGATTAATATTGAGCATGAAAATGGGTTCAGTTAATACCGCTTTTAGATGCATTTTAAACGAACGCTTAGAGTCTTTTTTTTTTTTCCCATTGGAAGTTTTACGACCACCCAGAGCAACTCAATGGGCTATAAACAATCGCCCGTCCCTAATTTAGGCCCACTGGTTCCAGGAAATGGACAGAGCCAGGGCTGTAAGGTAAACACAACATCCGGGGAAAGCCGGGGTTCGAACCTGGACCCCTTTCAAACGAACGAGCTCGTTATATTCAATATATACATGCCCAACTTCAGTTATCTATTAAAATAAACAAAACTGGCCACTAGATTTCAACAGAGGTGAATAATTTTCACTAAGAAACGCTCCTCCCAGTTAAAAAAGCATCTAATGCATTTCAACGGACCTAGAGATTAATATTGAGCATGAAAATGGGTTCAGTTAATACCGCTTTTAGATGCATTTTAAACGAACGCTTAGAGTCTTTTTTTTTTTTTCCCATTGGAAGTTTTACGACCACCCAGAGCAACTCAATGGGCTATAAACAATCGCCCGTCCCTAATTTAGGCCCACTGGTTCCAGGAAATGGACAGAGCCAGGGCTGTAAGGTAAACACAACATCCGGGGAAAGCCGGGGTTCGAACCTGGACCCCTTTCAAACGAACGAGCTCGTTATATTCAATATATACATGCCCAACTTCAGTTATCTATTAAAATAAACAAAACTGGCCACTAGATTTCAACAGAGGTGAATAATTTTCACTAAGAAACGCTCCTCCCAGTTAAAAAAGCATCTAATGCATTTCAACGGACCTAGAGATTAATATTGAGCATGAAAATGGGTTCAGTTAATACCGCTTTTAGATGCATTTTAAACGAACGCTTAGAGTCTTTTTTTTTTTTCCCATTGGAAGTTTTACGACCACCCAGAGCAACTCAATGGGCTATAAACAATCGCCCGTCCCTAATTTAGGCCCACTGGTTCCAGGAAATGGACAGAGCCAGGGCTGTAAGGTAAACACAACATCCGGGGAAAGCCGGGGTTCGAACCTGGACCCCTTTCAAACGAACGAGCTCGTTATATTCAATATATACATGCCCAACTTCAGTTATCTATTAAAATAAACAAAACTGGCCACTAGATTTCAACAGAGGTGAATAATTTTCACTAAGAAACGCTCCTCCCAGTTAAAAAAGCATCTAATGCATTTCAACGGACCTAGAGATTAATATTGAGCATGAAAATGGGTTCAGTTAATACCGCTTTTAGATGCATTTTAAACGAACGCTTAGAGTCTTTTTTTTTCCATTGGAAGTTTTACGACCACCCAGAGCAACTCAATGGGCTATAAACAATCGCCCGTCCCTAATTTAGGCCCACTGGTTCCAGGAAATGGACAGAGCCAGGGCTGTAAGGTAAACACAACATCCGGGGAAAGCCGGGGTTCGAACCTGGACCCCTTTCAAACGAACGAGCTCGTTATATTCAATATATACATGCCCAACTTCAGTTATCTATTAAAATAAACAAAACTGGCCACTAGATTTCAACAGAGGTGAATAATTTTCACTAAGAAACGCTCCTCCCAGTTAAAAAAGCATCTAATGCATTTCAACGGACCTAGAGATTAATATTGAGCATGAAAATGGGTTCAGTTAATACCGCTTTTAGATGCATTTTAAACGAACGCTTAGCGTGTTGTTTATTACTATTATTTTGATTGGAAGCGAAAACAGGAGCAGCTGATCAAAAAAGAGAAACCCAAAAACTTGGGACAATCTGTCTGTGTTTCTAATAGAGTAGAACCTCGGGGAGAGGCAAAAGGTTGTGGTGGTACTTAATGGAACGGGCGTTTGCTTCGACCTGGACAGCAGCCAACATTGGTACGAATGCGCGAAGTTCCCTTTTGGAGGAGCGTGTAGGAGTCCGTCAACACTGGGATGTGCAAGCTGTTCGGAAGGTGAAGAAAGGCGGAAGTCTCATGCCTTGTAGTGTAGAGGGGCGCTTGCAAAACGTGTGTGGGTACTGGTGTGGTGCTGAGGGGAGCGATCCAGAGGCCGTTTCGGCGGTTTTTCGCCGGGTGGGTCCGTCCGTCCGCCGATTCCCTCCCCGCGGTCGCCGTTTTCTCTCTCGGGGTCGGGGCGAGGGGACCCCTCTTCAGGGGCGGGCGCGTGCGTAGCACGCGCCTGCCATAGTCTCCTGCCCTGGGCCCTCGCCCCGACCCCGAGAGAGAAAACGGCGACCGCGGGGAGGGAATCGGCGGACGGACGGACCCACCCGGCGAAAAACCGCCGAAACGGCCTCTGGATCGCTCCCTCAGCACCACACCAGTACCCTACTGAAACTGTTCTAACAAATTTGGACGTTTCTTCGTCGTAGGGAAAAAAACTCCGGGCGGGGGAAAGGGAGAAAAAATTGGGCGCGGGGAGGGGGAAAAATTGGGCGGGGGGTTGGGCGAGGGGAAGGGAGGGAAAAAAAAGTTGGGCGGGGGGAAGGGCGAAAAAAATTGGGCGCGGGGGAAGGGGAGAAAAAATTGGGCGCGGGAGGAAGGGGAGAAAAAAATTGGGCGCGGGGGAAGGGGAGAAAAATTGGGCGCGGGGGAAGGGGAGAAAAAAATTGAGCGCGGGGGAAGGGGAGAAAAAAATTGGGCGCGGGGAAGGGGAGAAAAAAATTGGGCGCGGGGGAAGGGGAGAAAAAATTGGGCGCGGGGGAGGGGGAGAAAAAATTGAGCGCGGGGGAAGGGGAGAAAAAAATTGGGCGCGGGGGAGGGGAGAGAAAAATTGAGCGCGGGGGAAGGGGAGAAAAAAAATTGGGCGCGGGGGAGGGGGAGAAAAAATGGGGCGGGGGGAATGGAGCGGCGAAAAATGCGCAAATTTAAGCGCAAGGGCCAAAACATTAGCAGGGAAGCAGGAAAAAAAAAAGGGGTCAATTCGCGCGCGGACATTTCGCACTCTGGCATATGAAGAATTGTGGTGGGCCAGGAAGGGGAAGAGAGAAAAAAAAAAAAAAAAAAAAAAGTATGGACATTTTCCAAAGAACTCAACAAGGAAATTTCCGGCCAGCAGGGTAACGTAATTATCAGCGAAATTATTCCAAAGGGCAAGTCGTAATGCACTGCTGGACATTTCCAAATTCCAGCGATGTCATTTTTCCCTTGGAAGGAGCACTAAGTAGGCTCCAACTTTGGAACGATGCCTCTGAATCGTGTATGTGGTAAATGGAGAGCTTGAAAAGCTTAGTATATGGAAACAAGAGGGGAAATTGTCTACAAATCTCCAGGGAGAGAAGTCCCTAGCGGTGGTCGGGGAACCCTATTGACTCTTAGGTGCTCTGTATTATCTTCGTGATTATCGAAACCAGGAAGCTTATAAAGTTACGTGTTTTTGAAAAAAAAAAAAAAAGATCACTTACCTTTTCACATTTCAAAATACATTTTACAAACAGTTATAAAAATTCAAAACAGTAATTTCATCAATTTGATTTTTTCAGTTGGCCTTTCCAAATCAGTGAAACAGACAGATTGTCACTTTTTTTCGCAGTGTTCTAAACTTTTTGGTACCTGAGAGTATGGAAAACATTGTACAGCTAAACAAGACATAGGTTGTCAGCCAAGTCCGTTTCAATTCAGGCATTTTTTTCAAAAAGTGCGTTGGGTAACTCTCAGGAGTTTTCGTGGGAAGATGTTGCTTGGAAGTAGCAGTCATACAAAAACGGGGGGGGGGGGGAACCCTTATAGGAATTGATAACTCTTGAAATTTTAAACCTACAGCTGAGATTTTAACTTAGTAGGAAGCACAGTGTGGTGGCTTTAATGTACAGAATTACTTTTCATGTTACTGAGGGGGAGGGGGTCTCATGTTTATGTAAAAAAAAAAAAGCAATGTGTGAAAATATACAAAAAATGCAATGCTTCATCTCTTTAAAGGAAAACAGAAAATTGTTGCACCTTGAAAATTCAAGTGCAGGTGGCTCCTCTCTGCTCATGTTTGTTATAAAAATGCTTTGTCTGCATTCTACTTTTACAATGATAAATATCCAAATATTGAAAGAAATGAAAGATATCACATTTTAAAAATTCATAATTAAAAGAGTGCAATTTTTTTAAATCTGAAAATTTGGCAGTTCATAGTCATTATATGCCAGTACACGATGAAGCAAAATAATTATTATTATATAAAAAAGGTAGTTTTACAGTTGTAAAATTTTTATACTCAGCCTAACAATGTACATTTCACATGGTAAATTTTGAGCAATAGCTCAAGAAAAGTGTAATATAAAAAAATATATAGAATATTTGGAGAAATACAGGCTTGGTGCAACCACGAAACAGAAGACACATGCATTAGGAAAATGACAAGAGTTGTCATGGTTAAAGTGCAAATCACTCAGAGTGCGAATGGGCTGGACACTTTTGCACAAAGAACAGGCCACTATTTGGACAACTGAAATACCCTTTCGATAACAAGGGAAAGGAAATTATTCAGAAATGAGAGGATGAAATTTGAATGTATGAAGGTAGAAAGTTGTGGGGGAGACCTTCACGCAGCAGTGAATTGATTATGGTTGGCGATGGTGCGTAATAGAAGCATCAGGAATAATATATGAAACCTACAAATTTAGGGAATTACATATCACTTTATTAACACGTCCAAGATTTCCCCAAAAGGGAGTTGATACAGGACTGTTCTGAAGGCATCAGTGGCCTGCAATCTTTCACAGCCAACAACCAGACGTGGCAAAGGTTTCCATCACTGACAACATTTGGTACATCATGGATATGTCATCATTTAGGGTCATATATATCTATTTGATAGGCCATGAGGATTAATAAATTTAACTGTTTTAATGAGACTTACTGTTGGCTCAATCCACCAAATTTCAACAACACATGTAACTAACAAAAAAAAAAAAAAAAACTCTTTGTAAATTGCTACTCTATTTTTAGTTTCAGCGCAAGTTCAGTCAACATCTCTAACAATTTATTGCTTACTGCCCTTACTATGAAAAGTGAGGAACCACATGTATGCACATGAATTTACAAGTTGAGACAACTGTATAATTTTCTAAAAACAATTAATTAAAAATTGCACCCCAATTGATTGCCTTGTGAATAAATTGAACAGCACAATACCAGTCTGTAAACAGACCTACATACCAAACAGATGTTCATTCAAACCATGATTTCAGTTAATTTTTGCAGTTTTCTGTAAAAGTGTCCGAAGCTCGGCGAAGATATCTAGGCATGCTACATACAAACTATAATAATGGTGGTTTGGGTGAGTAATGTCATACAGACCAAATTAGTCAAGAAAAAACTTCCAACACCGACAGACGAAATACCTCAAATGAACAAAAACTGGGTGAAAAGACAAAAACTTGTTAAAAGGAAAGCATAGGATTTATTTGCTAGCAAATAAGTTGAATACCACAATACCAGTCTGTAAACAGACGTACACATGCAAAAGATTTGCATTCAAACCATGATTTCAGTTAATTTTTGCAGTTTTCTGTAAAAGTGTGTGCCGCAGCTCCATAGAGATATCTAGACTTATTAGAAACTAAATTAATGGTGGTTTGGGTGAGTTATGTCATACAGAACAAACTAGTCCAGTAAAAACTCCAAACACTGATCTGGGTAATGCTCTAAGAGAGCAGTAACCAAGTGAGAAGCCAAAAACTTGTTAACAGAGGACTTTAAGCAGAGCTGTGCTCCAGCCCTCCCAAAGAACCTAAGTGATCCAAGGAAACACGCAGGGGAGAAACAAAATGTCAGCTGTAGCTTTAACAATTTCAAGAGTTATTCATTTCTAAAAAGGAGAAATTTCCTTTCACCGTCAAAGCTTCACTGCAGCGCACCATTTTAAAAGTGCCATAATTTGCACACAAATTTCTTATATACATTTTTTCCCAGAAATAAAAAATATTTTCTGTTATCATATGACTACGGCTTTCAAATAAATATACACACACACACACACACACATATATATATATACATATATAAAATTTCCTTTAAGATTTCTGAGGGACACCCAACAGGTCTCTGCCCAATTTGAAATGGAGCAGGCCTGTTCCACTGCATAAGGAAAAAGGTGATCAGACTCGATGGAAGAACTGCCAGGGGTGGATTTCAGACTAGGAGCACAAGGCGCGCATGCGCCTAGTGCCCCACAGCTTGAGGGGTCCCGAAACGTATAATTGGATTTCCAGTTTTGTTTTGGTTTTCACGGACCGAAACAAATCAATTCTTAAAGCGACTGCTTTGTATTGTCAATTGATATTTTACTTTCTCATATTAGTAACATATTTTTCTTGCTGTCGCTAATACTCCAAATCTTCGATTTCTTATCGATGCACTTATTTTGAAAGGGGCGGTTAAAATAATATTGCTTTCCTTTCAGTGGTAGGTAAAGGAAGCATTCACGCATTCCACACTTTTCATTGTTTAAAGCGAATTCTTAACTAGCCTGCTGTGCTATAAATTGCTTTCATACTACTTCCAGCCAAGGGAACACATCTGTGCAGGAACCCCTCAGTTGCGATGAAGAGTGCTTGTAAAATTTTTCCTGATGCCTAATCCCTCTAAACAAGCATAAACTAAAAGAGTTAATATTTAGGCTGAAAAAGTAAAAAAAAAAAATCGAGAATATCACACTATCTTTTTCTTATTTAATACTGTTAAAATAATTTATATTGTATTGCAACAACATTTTCATATTACTTTATCCTCCCTGGTTTAATACTGAAAATTATCAGGTACTCTTACGTTTTCTATACCTTAAATTGACAAAAAACTAACTTTCGAAAAAGCAATAAAGAGTTTCAATGATACTCTTACCCAAAAACCTGTGGTTCCTACTTTTCCATTTTCAAACCGGATCTTTTGCATTTAATTCTTATGCTTCTGTTTCTGATAACTGCAGTGCAGGTATAAAAAAATCTGACGCATTTTTTATCAGAATAAAGAAAATGCAGACCTTCTCAATTTTTCCGATGAAAATAATAAGAAGAAATGCTTCCAAGAAACACTTCACATTCTTGTTTCCTGCACTGACTGATGAAATTCTTATTGTCCAGCTTTCTTGGTCCATAGCATTCGTCACTACCATGGATGACTGAATCGCTTCGATTTAGGGAATTATTCGTCACAGGAAAACTCCTCCACGAAAAGTCATCCACCGTTTCCAAGTGAAGTACTGAGCACAAATTGCATTTTACACGAATTTTCTAATGTGGAGGACTTTTTCAGTTGCCTGTGTCTTCAAGTATTTCATTTTTGTTTGTTATCATGCTCGTTGCCTACTAATTTGCTCATAACGTAAAAACATGATAATTTTCCAAAGCTGAAGCAATAGAAAAAGCACGTTTTGTAAATTAAACGCATTCAAATTTTATGACAAATATGCAACATACCGATAAATTTAGAGAAATTCCATTTTGAGCGCTCTTAGCGTTAAATTTGTCAAGTAACTTGCAAATGAAAAGCTGCAAAAGTAACCTGTTTTGCCTAAAGTATCAAATTCAAAAAGAACTTTTGCTGTAACTGAAATGGTCTTTTCGATGCGTAAAGCGAAAATTTACTAAATTTCCGCTTTCAGAACTCCTGGAGGGAAGTTTATAAACTAGTAGTGAAATTTTGAATGGGCAAAATATAATGAATGTTAATGTCCTGTCCTACCATTCGCAAAAATAATGTTTCAAAAATCTGTGAAAACCAAATTCTTTGGACTTAGCGCCTCTAGCAGGAAATTAACAAACTAATTGGAAAATTTAAATATTTGAGAAGGAATAATTAGGCCTAATCTGAGAGGCACATAATTGTTTTGTTTTTTTCCTCTAAGTTGAATAATTCTTCATAATAGAAGTTTAATTTTTTTAATATTCGACTTAAACAGCCCTTAGCCGTAAATTCATGAAGTATGTATATGGACATTTAAAGTGCCAAAATTAATGCCCTATGATTTCCTATTAGCCACAAAAATAATTTTTGAAATATCTTTAAAAACAAAAAGTTCGATGTGCATGGACAGACAAACCGCTTACACTAGCACCATTTCTTACAAAATGTTCTAATAATAGCGAAATAGAATGGCATTTTAAAAAGCGTAAAAACATTTTTCTGACTCCCCCTCCCCTTTTTATTAATCTGACGGAAGAAAGTTTTTGAGGCAATAAGACGGGGAGGGCGCCCCTGAACTTTTTAGCGCCTAGGGCTCCAAATGATCTAAAGTTGCCTCTGAGAACTGTCGTGCTTTCTGCCTGCTGAGTGTGCCAGGGAAAGGTCATTGTCTACAAGGTCTCACTTCAGAGCACCTGTGGGATGTACCAAGTGGTCTTGTGCCTCACAAGGGCTGCAGTACTAGATTTTGTATTATGTATGATGATGAAAAGGTACCTATCTATCTGTTTGTTGGTCAAAAAGTTTGGGCTGTCCTCCTAGATTTAGAGAACGCATGTGAACGAGTAAACAGGACACTTCTCTGGAAGGTCTTGAGTAGCTGAGGTATAAAAACTGGGAATATGCTTCATAATGCAAAATTTAAAGTCAGTCACAAAAGTCAATATGTGTGCACACACCCTTCTCTTCAATATGTAACTGTATAACAAGACAATGAGCATCTGGGAGACCTCACATGTTACGGACCTACTATTTTACGAGCGCAACAACACTGGAAAATACTAAATGATTAAAACAAAATAAATTCACAAGTCTCGATGCCTGTCAAAATTTCAATTTTCTTTAATTATAGTCTCATTTGCTTGGTTTTCAATTGAGACACGTGGTTTTGGGTGCCTGACACAAATTTTGAAGCTAAAGTTAACATTTTGCAGTTTGAAGCCCTCTTAAAAATTGAATCCCTTCCTAGACAAATTTAAGCGCTATTATTGGTGAAAGGAGGCTCACCTCCTAATCAGGTTTTTAAAAAAATTAGGCACTCAGTGTATGTAAAAAAAAAAAAATGATTATATGTGCATTAAGATGTATAAAACTTGACGAGAGTGTTTTTGGAAGAAACACAACAAATTCCAAGAGCAATTCATCATTTATGTCCTAAAAGAAAAGTGTTTAATCATTGTATGCTTCCACTTGTTACTTGTGGATCAGAGACATGGACTTTTAATTAAGGAAGATATTCAGAGGCTACAGACAATTCAAAAAAGCATGGAGAAGATGCATGCTTGGCATACCCAAGAAAGACAGCAGGAGGAATACATGGAATGGGAAAATGACACCAGTTGATGACATTGGCCAGGACATACTGCTTGAACTGACCACAAACCAAAACAGCTGAAGTACCAGATTGGATACCAAGGGCAGGCCTAGACAAATATGTTCTAGATCTAGGAGCCAGCTCCAAAATTTAGGCGTCAGGTGAAACGAAGTCAATAACGCATGAAAAAAAAAAAATGTGTTTGGTTATGATGCTGGAACAAAAAGTGGTAAACCATATTTGTTGTCAATTTTTTTTTTCTTTTTACCCAAACCCACTTATCGCAAAAAAAGTTCCAATTTGCTTCACAATTTTCTTTTTCTATTCTTTCAGTAGATGATCTCAAAATAAATAAAATTTCAGATTTCGATTTTATTAAAATACTACTTGTGGATTCATATTTTGTACATATTAATTCAAAGTACCATATTTTTTCCTTCATGAGATCCACAAGGGCTGTAATCCAAAGGTTGTGAAAAAATAATCCCACACATAATCCGCAGAAGCATATGATTTGTAGATCGGGAAATTCGGAGAAAAACAATTTCTTCCTTTGTATAATCCGCGGCATGTCTCAGGCCATGATATTAAAAAAAAAAAAAAAAGACAGTCTCTACCTGCCAACATTGGCAATAGCCTTGTTACTAATAACTAGTATTGCATGGCATACATACTCTATTTTACAAAATGATCAATCTCTTTGTAAAAAACAAATATGTGCCCCAACAAAACATTACAACAAACAAGGACTCAATGAAACAAACTTAGCACGTGAGAAACACAAAATTGATTCCCCAGCGAGGGCATGATCGCAAGATTTAGGTTCGAAACTTCCACCAGTAAAAATCAGTAAGATGTGTTCAGAATTCCACAATGCCTGACAGACAGGAAAACCAAGCAAGTGAATGCGCAGTGCACGAACCTCCCTTACCATATGATCATACTGCCTCTAAAATTGCAGTTTAAGACAAGATGAGACCAAAGACGGGGGGGGGCGAAAAAGCTGAACATTTTAACTGGTGAAAAATCAAAACAGACAGCAAGAATGCAGATTACTTAAGTCTGTCTTTTGTTGACTCTGCAACTGCACAGCATCGACTGCTTAATTTTTCTTTCTGCTGCTATCATTCTCTCCCTATTTCTTCATTGTTGCATTTCTTCCTTTTCTTGTTTTTTATACCCTCTGATAACAACCATCAGCCTGAGGACCATGAGCGCATGATATCAAAGTTTCAATTGTTTCAGATAAATGGTGTAACTTTGGGAATATTAATACTTTTGAACACCATGCAGCAATTTTCACAAATTTTTCAACTTCGTCACTTCCGTTTTCGGGAATTTCCTTCTTCCTTATCAAGATTAAATGCAAAAACTTATGGGGCGGGGGGGGAGATAGCGATTACGGGAATTCCGTCCGACTTCCGGTTTTGGACATTTTTATCCTATTTTCAAGGTGAAAGGCAAAAATTTATTCAGTAAAATATTACTTAAAAAAACTAGACACAAGCAACATCGCGAGAAAAAAGAAATTACGATTACGGAGAAAATCTGAACTCCGTCGACTTTCCGTTTTCGACAGTTTCCGTCCTCTGACGAACATTTATCTCGCCCCACCCCCTCCTCCACACAATTCTGTTTACTTGCGCATCGATCTCCTGAGTGGCCAACATAACGAAAAAGGCGGAATTTCTCGAATTCGCGGAAGAACCTCAAGCCTAAAGATTAGGAGGCAGTTTTCGCGGCGTCTAACTTCCGTTTCCACAAATTCTTGCCTACAATTCCAAGCTGAAATACGAACATATATGCCATAAAATGATATTTAACAAGAATACTACACACAAACGCAACATCCGGAGAAAAAAATTACGATTAGCGCAAATTCTTTTTACTCCATTTAACTACTGTTTTCGAAAGCTTTGAAACACGAAATACCGTCCCCAGACGGAAAATGACCCAACCCCCAAATTCTTTTCAGTTTTGCATCAATCATGATAGCGATCTAAATGATGACTAAAAAAACAAAAAAAAAAAAAACCCGGAGAATTCCATTAATCCGCTTAAGAATCTTATGTATATAAAAAAATCATAGCAAAACAATTTTTTTAAACAAAATGAAAATTCGTAGAATCCGTAGTTAGACAACTAAATCGGTGGAAAATACGAACATTCCGTGGTAATTGGCATGAATAACAGTCGTATCGGCACCACGTGATCCGCACCTATCATGTTAATCGTGAATCGTAATTTCCGACAAATAACTGCGATTCACAGGACCGACTCAGAAATCCAAAGACGCAAGAAAAAAATGATCGTCTTATTGAAAAAGTAACTGTCATTTTGAAGTACTTTTGTGTTACTTTTAAGTAAAAAAAAACTAAAATCGTTAGTTGTTGCCGCATTATCGCAGTTCATTAGTTAGACTAAAAAATCCGTTGAAATTGCGGACAGTCCAAAGCATTGTTCTATTTTTGAATACGTTTCAACTGAATACCGAAAAAACCTTAGCTATTTTAATACAATCAGCGCACCAAAACTAGGCGATGCGTTTCGCAGAATGGCTAACGCTACGGAATAGCTCTGCGCGATTCCCGAGAGTCACGGATTCTCACACCGCGTAGGCTTCCGCATGCGCAAATAGTAACGACTTCCTTGCGTCATATTTTCTGTCAAAATACTTCTAAGTAAAAGAAAACATATATATTCTTACAATCTCTTTGCAGTCTTCTATCTCGCTGCTACGTCATATTTTTTTATTTATTTATTTATTTATTTATTTATTTATTTTTTTGTTACCGCATTTTCGGAACTTTCCCAATAACACTACTTCTCCTGACATTTACCTCGCGGACTTTTTAAAACGACGCACCATTTTTTTTTCATACCCGTGTCCGCAGCACCTAAATTTATAACATTTTAATAGATAATCTATGGATTACACAACAGAAATTACGGCATTTACTGCAATATATTACAAAATCTCAACTAAGAAGAAAATTAGGCGCCACGGCCCGAATTTTAGGCGCCTGGGATTTGTCGAGCCCTGACAAAGGGACATGAAAAGAAACACAAGAGCCTAGGGACATGGGTGGATGACATTGGAAAGTGTGCAGGAGCAACTTCAACAGACTCAGTCCAAATAGACAGCTATGCAAAAGACTTGGGGATACCTTTCTCCAGCAGTAGAATGAAAATGGTTAATGATACATTACATGACAGTAACACAGCATTTTGTGGTGTAAGAACCAAAACAACTGAAAAAAATATTTGGTACCAAGGGACCTGAAAAGACCTAGCAGAACACTGCATAGGAGATGGGTGGATGCAATTGTAACACATGCAGGAGCAATTTGCAAGAGATTGCATCAAGATCTATGGGAAAGACTTAGGGAGATCTTCCTCCAGCAGTGGATTGAAAATAGTTAATGACATATTACATGATAGAAACACAGCATTTTGTAGTGAAGAAACTAAAACAACTGAAACACGAAATTGGGTACCAAGGGACTGGAAAAGACTCAGGAGATGACTGCATGGGAGATAGATGGATCAAATTGGAAGGCTTGCACGAGCAACTTGGAAGGGACTGGAGTCAAGACTGAAGATTCAGGGAAAGTCCTGTGGAAGACCTTCCTCCAACAGTGGATTTAAAATGAGTTATGATATACATAACAGGAACACAGTATTTTGTGGTGCAAAAACCAAAACTGAAATTCAATATTGGATGCCAAAGGACATGAAAAGACACAGAAGAAAACTGCATGGGAGATGGGTGGGTGAAATTGGAAGGCATGCAGGAGTAATTTCCAAGAGACTGGGTCAAGAGCTGTGGAAAAGACTTAGGGAGACCTTCCTCCAGCATTGGATTGTAAAGGGATAATGATGTACACTGTTAAAAATTTCAGTTCAACGTTTCCCCATAATATGGTTTAATTAAATGAGTTTCACCAAAAATTGGTTATTTCAAAATTAAGGAAGCAGACACTTAAACCAATATTTGGTGTAACCTGCAGCAACAGTGTTTTTTTTTTTTTAGCGATTTGGTTCAACCTCTCAACCAATAGCACGGCTGGAAATCATTTGCAATGGCGGAGATAGCCGGAGAATAGCAATTAGCAACTAACAGTGGTGTAGCCACATGGGGGGTTCGGGGTTAGAACCCCTCTCTTGAGAGGAGACTGAGCACGAATTTAAAGCAATATATACGTGTATACAAGGCTTTCACCAATGAAACCCCCTCCCCCTTAAGAAATTTCTAGCTACACACTGGCAATGACCGCCACCGTGACCGTTCCAAATGAGCCAGCTATTCGTCTGTGAATAATGGCGGATCCTACACCACACACTTTGCTCGATGTGTGTGAAGAAAACGTGAGTAGATACTTTTTAAAATTACGTTTATTATAATAATAAAAATAACGACATTGGTTACTCATGTTTGTTATTAGGCTCACGAACTGTGTACATGTATGTTAGAGCAAACCAAAATGGCACAAGCAAAAGCATGCGATTTGAAATAAAGCCTAGTTTTAATCGTTACGTTTGGGAACAGTGTTAGTTCGCTGAATTTTGATAGGGTTATCTCATAACAAACCACTTAATGCTGGTCGAATAGCTTTGCCACGGGAAAATCAATGTAGTGAAATGTATTGTTAAAGATTCCTTTGACTCTGGGGTGGGTATATTATTCTAAAATATGCATATGTTTTACTATCAAATGTGATACAGTGCTTTACTTTTATGTGCAAGCCAGGTATATACTTGCTTTACTTTTCTTGGTTGTGGTGTACGTCGCTCATAATCTCTTTGGGGCCTTGGGAAGAAGACACTATGTAATTTTTTGAACATGTAAAATAATATTTTTGAATGTTTCTTACATTAGAAAAAAATGCTTTAAATTTTTCATTAACTTTTATTTTGTCCTGGTGGATTACAAAAACTTCCATTTTTCATCAAAGAACCTCCGCTTCCCTGAAAAAAAATTCAATATACACCCCTGTATTCAGCCCTGACTAAATTCTACAGCCACTTATCAACTTGTTATATTGAGATTGGGGAGGCATTCACTTCTGCGTTATAGAACAGGAGCTAGATTTGACAGCTTTCTTTTTCTTTCCTTTTTGTTTTTTTCGCATTCTGAATTTGTCTACGTAAAACAACTGCGCAAAGGCACCACAATTTGTGATGTACGTCGCTCTTAATCTCTTTGGGAAAAAGACACTATGTAATTTTTTGAACATGTAAAATACAGGGTGTTTCAGAAAATTTGATATCATTTGAGATGTAAATATCTGAGTAACCAAATCGTCTAGGCAAATGAAACTAAACAGGCTTAGTGTTGAGCAAAATAAAATTTATTTGTCAAAATTTGAATGAAAAATTTAAAGGTATGTGGTTTCATGAACGATTTCACAAGTTTTCAATATGCGCACCGCCTGTGACACGGCACATGTCAAGTCGGTAGCCCAGCTTTTGCCAAACACAATGCAGCATGTTCCTGATGTGCTCAGTAGCGGAAGAGATGGTCGTGCAGGTTCGGGAAACATTTCTGCGAAGCCCCAGGAAATCCATAAGAAGAGCAAGTCTGGAAACCCAGATTCCTCCAACAACAGTTTGGCGTGTCGCAAGGGAATGCTTTCGAATGACACCCTACAAGCAAAAGCGTAAGCAATTCTGTGTCAGAGAAACTTGAAAAAGAAGAGTTTGAAAATCATCGTTTTCAGTGAGGAAACCACATTTCATACGGATGGCAAAATCAACAAGCATATTGTTCTCATTTGGGGCGAAGAAAATCCCCATGCCACATTTGAGCAAATGAGGGACATGCTGCATTGTGCTTGGCAGGAGTGCGACATATTCTGCAGTACACTTTAGTGTTAAATACATTTGATAACTGATACAAATGTTGATAGGTATTCCAAAGGATGGTTCCAGAGTACCAAAATTTCATCTACATATCTGAGATATAATATAGGTCTGTAATTAGTTGACTGAAGAACTTTGTTTTCCGATTCTTGCAAGCAGATTTCTGCAATGGTTGGGGAAAGGGGAGATCCCATTGGTGCCCTTCACATTGCTGATATATTATCACATCGAACTTAAAGTAAGATCTCTTGTAAACTAGAGATAGTGCTTGTAATACAGCTTCCACCCCAGGAAATGGGAGTGCCCAATGTCAAAAGAGAGGATTTTATGATGTCATGTACCTGTTGTACTGGAACACTCAGGAACAGAGATACAACATCTAAGGAAAGTATGGTAAAGGGTTGTGTAATTGGAGAAATTGATTTAATTTGATTCAGTACTTGAGTGGAATTGGTAACAGAAAAAGTTGAGTTATTAATGAGAGGTCAAAAATATTGAGCTAAGGCTTTTTCCAGTGGGCGGGTGGGATGCTATGTTGAGCAGCAACTAATAATCTAAGGGGGTGCCCAGTCTTATGTAACTTTAGTTTTCCAAATAATTCTGGGACTCTAGGTCCTGATGGGTTAAACAATTTTGAAGTAATGGAAGTGGGAAGTAGTGAATGATTTTTTTATCTGTTAACAGCTGTAATTGTAGCAGGATAGCGTACCTAAAGTTTGCGTACCCACAGGATAAATACAAAGACTTCAATATTGTGCTTCAACTAGAGAAAATTGTTGGAACCTTTCCACCTGCAATTCAACAACAGATCAGGTATGAACTTTTAAAAACTTTGAACTCTAAGAACTATGGTATTCATAATGAAGAAACTTTAAACAATAGAGAAGAAATCAAACAGTTACAAACATTTCACAACCTGGTAGAACTTTCGATATTTTCTGTGGACCAGTACCCACAGATAGTTATTATGAATAGAGGTTAATTTGTTGGCCATCAAATTAAATGCTTACTATAAAGATTGGTTGGTTTTGAAGAGACTGTTAGAAACATGCATTTCATTAGGAAACATTCTTAGAAAGTATCGAGTCTCTCTTCTTCACTAATCACAAGATATTAAGAACAAAAAATAAGAATATAATCAAAGTGAAATGAGGGGGAAATAAACAACAACAACAACAAAAAAGAATATGTAGCTTGGTAAGTCAATTTTAAAATTCTGAAAATAACGAAGCATTATCATCCGTGCTTAAAAGAATCATTTTTGGACTGCTATCAAATTGAATGGTGAAGTTTGTTTTTGTAAAGCAGCAAAATACTGGATTGTACAAAAAAAAAAAAAAAGATTAATTTAGTGGTTTTATCTCGGTTACCAGTGAATTCAACTCCAGTTAGAAATCAAAGGGTAATTAATATGTTGACAAAATGAAACTTTCCATTGAATTCATACCACACTGTGTTATGCCTAAAGACCCAGTCCCTGCTACAATTATAGCTGTTAACAGATTAAAAAAATCATTCACTACTTCCCACTTCCATTACTTCAAAATTGTTTAACCCATCAGGACCTAGAGTCTCAGAATTATTTGGAAAACTAAAGTTACACAAGACTTTACACCCCCTTAGATTATTAGTTGCTGCTCAACATAGCATCCCACCTGCCCACTGGAAAAAGCCTTAGCTCAATATTTTCGACCTCTCATTAATACTCAACTTTTTCTGTTACCAATTTCACTCAAGTACTGGATCGAATTAAATCAATTTCTCCAATTACACAACCCTTTACCATGCCTTTTTTAGATGTTGTATCTGTTCCCGAGTGTTCCAGTACAACAGGTACACGAATCCTCTCTTTTGGTACCGAAAGATCTCGTGTGTACATATTTTATTATATCATCTTTTTAAATGTATATATTAAATATTTTAACATTGGAGTTAAAATAGTTATTGTGTCATTTCGGTAGTTTTTCATGTATGTACTTGTGAAATCATTCATGAAATCCACATACCTTTGAATTTCTCATTAAAATTTTGATGAATAAATCTTATTTTGCTCAATATCAAGCCTGTTTAGTTTTATCTGCGTAGACTATTTAGTTAGATATTTACATCTCAAATGATATAAAATTTTCTGAAACACCCTGTAATATTTTTTAATGTTTAATTTGTGACATACGTTGCTTTTAATCTCTTTGAAGCTTTGGGAAGAAGACACCATGTCAGACACTATGTAATTTTTTGAACATGTAAATTAATAATTTTGAAGGTTTAATTTGTGATGTACATCATTCTTAAGCTCCTTAGAGTAGGCTTAAGCCTCCTCTGTGGGTGCGCCAATGATTTGCCCGGTTGAATACAAAGGTTAGCTATGGAGTACAGATATGTACAGACATATTCTTTTATTTATGTTATATTAATGAAGAGGAAATAGTCAAACAGCTCATGAACTTGCATCTGAGTACATTGTGTATATAACAGTGGTTCTCAAACTTTTTTCTTAAAGTACCCCCTTGGGAATATTTTAGCTGAAAAAACTGCTTCCGCTTGTGTATTAGGGAGATACCTTTTTACTAAATGAAAAGTTTATTATACTGCATTCATGTGTGTATGTATGTGGGTATAAAAATACAAATACACACATGTATATTTGCAAAAATTGCATACATTGATGTTACAGAAATTGCATGAATGGCTAGAAAAATCAAATAAAACTGATGAAGTCTCATTTAGTATCAATGAGATGTATGAGCTTTGCAAAGTTCATCAATATTTAGAGTTATCTATAGAAACATGCGACTCAAAACATTTTCTATATTAGGTTCGTAGCCCTTTCAAGCAGGCAATCAGTCAAAGAGAACTGTTGTCTATTTTATTCTCCTAATGAGCACTTTGAATAACAAGGCTAATAACAAATGCCTCCTAATCATCCCCTAAATGATTGCTTAAGATAAACTCTTTCTGATATGCAGGCCCATTCGTTTCAGCATTATTTGGCCCACTTTTGAGACGGCAAACCAGGGTTGGGGTTTTAGTGATTTTAACATGAGCATTTAAAACTGGTTTAAACCGTGAAAAACTGTCAGAAACATATAACATGCTTTTAAACAATTTGTAAGCATTAATAGATATATAAAATAGTAAGAAACTTGACTTCAAGCAAACTGCAATATTAGTCTTTATTTTTATAATTATTTTATTACAATTATTAAGAGTGGAAAAGTGTCAAAAAATTTTATTCGTTAAGATTTTTGTTTTGTACAGAATTGACTTCATTGATCTAAAATTATGCAACTGCCAATGAATTGCAGAACCAGTAGTCTGGTTCATTTTTCCTTCGTAGCATCCGATAGCACATTTGTTGACACCTAAATGATTCCTGAGCTTAGAGTGTATAAATCCATAGAAAAAGCTTTTAACTGAAGCTGAGCTGGCAGGACTTGGCAGCAAAAGTATTGCTAGTTCAGAGGCAGGCTCAGTTGTAAAGCCATTAAATTTAGAAATTCCTTTCCACCAAATCATGGGATTCGTATGGATGAATAAAGTTTGGGTAAATGTGTACCTTAGTGTCCTAAATTATTTCAACAGAAAAATTTAACTGTGTGGGAAAAGTGCGAAGTACAATTTTTTAAGCATGCAAAATAATGGGGAAAGGCGCAAAAATATAGTATTTGTGGAGAGCAGGAAATAATTTAATTGAAGTATTTACCTGGGAGTGCGATGGTTTGGAAGAGAATGTGCGGTAGGCCTAGGACAACAGAGCGGCGACAGCGTCAAGGTGCAAGCCAGTGAATGGAAGCTTCGTTGAGAAGAGCAAGTTACAGGCGGAAGAATACAACAGGAAGTGGTTGAGCAGAACGTAGTCATACAAGCGTCTTGTAGGAATACATTGAAGGAAAGAGGTCCGCTTTATGCAGCATTGTTAGTGGTGTTAGTAGCTTTTTCAACAGCGTTAGTGGCTCTTTCCAAAGTCACGAGTCTCCATACTTCATTTTGAATTTTGTTAGGGCTTAAAATTTCATTTTCTGGCACAATATGACAAGCTCTTGGGCTCATACTACTATTTTGCCATACTACTATTTTTGAATTAAAGAAACTCCTTCATTTTCAAAAAGACCCGTTTCAGGAGGGAAAAATGTGAGCTTCGATGTACAGAATAAAAGCAAAAATACAAATGAATTGGTTGAACAAATCTACTACCCTATACATCTTCAAAACCATAATCAAAACTTGCCATTCAACCGGAACCTAAAGTTCTGACTGGACACTTCTGTGGTACATGAAAACATTTACATTTCTTTGCATTCGGAAACATTGTGAAACTAATAATGACATTTCACATATTTCTTTCTCAAAAATTAATAAAACATCTGAACTACTTCTTTCTACTTGCACACAATTACACGATGCATCACACTCCTCCAAAAAAGAATATCCGCCACTCTTGTATTCTTCCGCGCATTCACTACCAACTGTTACTCCCTTCCGATGCACTGAACCTTGATGTCGTGTCTGTTAGCATCGCTTCACCCTCCCGCACAAACTGCTGCAAACCATTGTACTGACAAGTAAATACTTCGGAAAAATTCTTTCCTTTTATCTAAAAGTTCTATTTTTTCGCACCTTTCCCCATTATTTTGCATGCTTAAAAAATTGTACGTCGCACTTTTCCCACACAATTAAATTTTTCCGACGAAATAATTTAGGACGCTAAAGTACACATTAACCAAAGTCGGTATCCCTTCTTGGGATGGTAGAATTTCTGTTTTATTTTCAGATTGACAATGTTTCCACACAAGTGTGTTGCAGTTACAGTGGCAAGCCATTTTGTGGATTGTTGTGGAGACTGACTTAAAATGCTATTTTGCTTGGTTAACAAAATATGTGAAGGAGATCATACTCTTTAGCTCCAAAAAAAAAAAAAAAAAAAAAAAAAAATGCCTTTGACCCCCGATAAACTTCTGGAGGGAAAAGCCTTGAGATCAAGTGATTCGAGGTCCTTGTATGCTCAAACTCCTGAAAATAAAACAAAAGGACTAATAAGACCTAAATACTACCAAAAGGTGAAAGAGATCATACACTCCATTTTTTGTTCAAGAAAAGCCTCAACACCCCCAAATAAACTCCTTGAGATATATACCGTGTTGAAAAGGCTGCAAAAATAAAAAACCAACACTGAAATCTCCACATGAATTCGGCGAGATATGAATCTGTTCCTCTTTGTTTTTTATTTCGCCCTTGGAGGTGAAAAGCCTTGAAAATGAGATCAAGTGATCCAAGGTGCTGGTGTGGTTATCAATTTCCTGGAAAAAACGAATGGTTACCTAAATACTGCTAAAAGGTGAAGGTGATCATACACTACATTTTTGGGTCCAAAAAAAACAACATCCCTGGAGGTAGCATGGAGCAAGAAAAAACTTAAAATAAATAATGCAAGCGGTAAATAACACGATCGCTTTACTTAAAAATAGAAATGATCCTGAAATACAAGAAACAGAGATGATTTGGGTGTTAAATAGCATGTAGAAAAGGCTGCAAAAGTAAAAAAACCCAACGCTGAAATATAACTAGAAGCTATAGAGCAAATACTAAGTGAAAAACTATGTAAAAACGATTAAAAATGTAATTGCTTTAGTTAAAATAGAAATGATGCTGACGTATAAGAAATGGTGATTTAGGTGATAAATACCGTGTTGAAAAGGCTGCAAAAATAAAAAACCAACACTGAAATCTCCACATGAATTCGGCGAGATATGAATCTGTTCCTCTTTGTTTTTTATTTCGCCATTTGCATGAACTCCAGCATCTCGGTGATGATGACCCATGCATTGGGCACCCACTATAAACCCTCTTTTTCATGATGTTTATCCTTAGTGATAACATATTACCATCAATATGAGTGCACTGATGCCCTACCAAGCGGTGGTTCGTTTACTAGCAAGAGGGGCGACAGCATTGTGTTTTCCTCAATATGTATACACACACTGGTAGCTTTAAAATAACTATATATCACTCTTCTTAAAATAACTATATAACCAAAAGTGGAAGATTAGTATATAGATTCTCAAAGTTGTAGCTATTTATATCTATGGGACTGAGGCTAAGCACTGCAAAAATCGCTTAGGAATTGTTAATAATCAGGGCTTGAAAAATACCGTGCCTGAGATGCCCGGGGCATATAAATTATCAGGTAAAGCTGGTTGTATGTATGTGCCATGGAAAATTTATCTTTTAAGATAACAAATCAGAACCATCACTTTTTTTACATATTTTGCATTTTCGTTTTAAGGGTCTATACTCAAAATGTTCAGTGCATAAATGTGTGATAATGATGCTGAGATTAGTATTTGAGAAATGTAGTAATCTGCCATGTTTCTTTTGTGGAAGTTTTCACCCTTTGTCAATAAACACCGGCTGCTAGTTCCATCAGAGGCATGCATTAAGTCACTGGCTTTAAACAACATTTGGAGCAAAATTATATATGCTTCCAATTTCTGGACCTAGAGCATAATATAATTAAAGAAGGGATATTCTTCTGTGCTTGGCACTCCGTAACAATAATAAAACTTCCAGTGATTGGCAGTGAAAAGTAGCATGACATGAGAAGACTGTCCTTTTTTCTTGTAGTAGAAAATTATATTCTGAACTTTATTTTAAAATTTAATTGCCCAGTCTGGGCAACTAGATTTTTTGTTTACCAGCCTAGGCCAATGATTCACATGTCCAGGGCATCTCGAACATGATACCCTGATACATATAAGTAAAAATGTGTACAGTACATGATTTCATATGTACAGATTAATTAAAACATTTATTTTTTTATTACTACTTTAGCAAAAACTTCCCATTACAAAAAAAAATTACCTTTGCTTATCTCTATGGGCACTATTTTGCAATTATAGCATTGCAATCTTATGCATAACGAAAATTTCTGTAGTACATACTAACTTTTCAATGAAAATTTCGTAATGTTTTAAGGAAATTATATTGCTGCAGAATTTTTTCTGTCCGCCTTGAATTTTGTTATAACGAGCTTCTACTGTTACTCTTTTTTTTTTTTTTACTGAATCTGGTAAAAGCTGGCCATGAAAATGATAGGAAACTATATCATGTACAGTTTCTTTTCTTTGTAACGTAATTAATGTTAAATGAAAAAAAAAAAATGATTACGTTCTGAATTTCTGCGAGTGAAATCTTTACCTGTGTCACTTTAAACAGGACTTGAAAAATATCTGAAATATCACATGCCCAGCTGGGTATCAGAAGCCAATTCTTTTTTAAGTTAAAAGATAGGAATTTTTTTTACATGTTTCGCATTTCTGTTTTAAGATGATAGTGCACAAATTGGTACAAAATGATACGATGAAATTGTTTTTTGAGAAATTTAGGGATTCTGCTGTGTTCCTTTCATCGAAGTTTTTTCTTTTTTTTTTTTGCCCATTGTCACTAAACACCTGATATGTGTATGAGAAATTGTTTCACTATCTTCAGGTATTCCCAAGATATTATAAATATAACTATTAAATAGCATTTCAAAATGGTTTCCTTGTGGCAACACACCAAGGGAAGGACCACATTAATCACTGAAGTCATTTCTAAAACATCCCATACAGGAAAATTTAATATTTTAGAAATATTGATGATATTCGTTAATGTTCTAGAATGATTCATTCAGAATCAGGGTCTAAGCAAGCGTTTCTTCTCTGGGTGGGTGGGTGGGGAGGGGTCTGAGATTTGAAATGATACCCCATCAAGTTCAAGCTTCCACTTCCATTCAATTTTTTTTTCTGATACCTTAATTATGGGGAAGCAGTATCATCTTTCAAAAGCAGCACTTCCAGTTTTTGACATAATTTTACTAAAAATGTGAAAAGTAGGTAAATATCCAAAAATTAGAAATAAGAAACTACCGCAAAAGTTGAGGAAACACTGACAACATAGTGCTCAGTAGAATGTAAAATGAAACAGCACACAAGGTAGTGAATGTGAAAACAAGAAAATCCTCACTCAACCCTATGTGAAATGTAGTACTAATTCTTTGAATAAAGCTCATGTTGAGAAATTGCTTCCTAGTTTCTTAATTCAATTACTAATCTAAAACAACTATTATGGGAATTTTACTAGGAACCCGCAAAAGCAACAAATAAAATTTACTAGAAAAATTTCTTATCACAAAGGTTTATTTGAGTCTTTAAAGAGAATTAGTAAGAAGTACAATATTAGGCTAGCTCCAAGTTTAGAGAACAAAGTTAAAAAAAGTTTCCCTAAAATAGTTCAAAGAGAAGAAGATATTTTAAAAATGTAAGGAGTAGTCTATGAAGTAAAATGTAGTTGTGGACTATCTTACATAGGTGAAACAGGTCGCAGACTAGAAACTCGTATAGCAGAGCATAAAGCAGCTATAAAAAATTGCTCCAACAAGACTGGATTAGATAGGCATGTTAGAGAAACTGGGCACAGCATTGATTGGAATTCCCTTAAAGTCATCAGTTTCCAAAGCAATTTTCAAAAAAGAAAGCTGAAAGAAGGAATAGAGATTGAGAAAAAAAAAAATTCCATCGTCAATGACTGCAAAGGATTTTCCCTGCCTAACATCTGGCAGGATTTGTTGAAAAATAACCTAAACCGTCAAGGTTAATCGTAACCACGATAGTGACAGGAATAAGTGACAACAACAAGACAGCCTGAAGAAGGAGAAGAGTTTTCTCCAAAAATTTGCAATTTAAATGAAAAAATTCCCTAGTAAAATTACCATAATAGTTGTTTTAGATTAGTAAATGTAGTACTAGTCAAAACCTTAATGAAAAACCAACTTAAACACCATTGTGGATTGATAACCCTAAAGATGCAATGTACTTGGATACTAGTTTGTAGATCTGTTTGTCATGAATATAACGTGTAAATATAAGAATATGCCTGTATGTGTCTTTACTACATATAACTGCCCTTTGTATTCATTTAAGCAAATACTGTATTAGTACATGTGCAAATTAAAATGTCTAAAAGGAACAATGTATTGTTCAACCAACTGTGTACATAGTTCATAAAGCCTAACGTCAAACAAATCTGTGTGTAACTGACGTCATTATTTATTAAATTGTAATAAACCTAATTTTAAGATATGAAAATATCATTACTCACATTTAAAACTGAATTGATTGGTAATAAACCAAGCATCAAACACTTTCACACTCATACACTTCCACAAAAAACATGCATTTACCTGCACACTCTTCCACAAAAAATGTGCATTTACTGTAAAAGTCATGTGACTACTTGCCATGAGGCTGAATATGGTCAAACTATAAATACAGGGATTGCTCTGAAATTCAAATGAGCAAGGTCAAACTTTTTAATTTCAGATTACAACTTAACTGAAAACTGTATTCAGTTAATTAAGCCTGTGAAATTCAGCCTTAGCGAATTCAGTCAAACTGTATTTTTAAGGAATTGCTCTTCAAATTACGGCTAAACTGAAAACGGTCAAATTTTATTTTTACGTGCATTACCATGGTTTAACTGAAAATGGTCAAATTTCATTTTTAAGAGCATTGCCCTTCAAATTACGGGCCTAGTATTTACGGTTGAGATCTTAATTTTACTGACTTTCACACAAACGGGTTAGGCCGTAATTTTACGGGCAATGGTCGGGCCTAGCTGTCAGGCGCTGCTCATAATCTAAAGGCAAAATTTTTAACAGTGTGTAAGGGTAAGTTTACTTGTTAAACTATTTGTTATTTTTTAAGTGACCCCTGCACGTTTTAAAATGTGATGTTTTAAGTTTATTTCAAGCACTTATACAGAACAGTAGATCACAAACCCTAAGTCTTATTTGTTGTTATAAAAGGTATGCCCACAGTTTAGTCTTTTTGTTTATTTTTTCAAATCTTATGATTGCAATACTTATTTTATAGCCTAAACTTATTACATAATTTTTTTAAACAATTTCTCAAATACCTGTATTCCATAATTTTTCGACTCCCATCTGGCAAACTCCCCCATCCCCTCAAACATTGCAAGCAATGACCTATTTGCAGTGTTAAAATTAGAAATAAATCTGTTACAGGCCCAGCGAACCCCTCGAATTTCCAAATCACTGGTCCGCCAAAAAAAAACAAAAAACAAAAACAAAAGAACAATAAAAAAAAAACACAGTACACATTTACAGTATATGTAGAAAATAAGGTATCATTTTCATTGGAGTAGTATATCGTAAATTTAGAACAATGTGTGTGTGTACACATGAAGATATTTCTAATAATAAAACAAAACATGGTACGCAGTGGGAGAAATTTGAAAAAAAAAAAAATGTGACCAGTGTATACCAAAATTTGGTAGTTCTCTTATTTTTATTGGTCCAGAAATTGCATAAAATATACAAATACATACTGGCCAGCTTTTACGGTGGTTTATCTGTAAAATTTATGGATTTCTGCTTGATTTTACTGATTTATGGATACAGGTCTTTTTTTTATGGATTTTTTAATATTTAGATTGCTCAATCAAAATGATTGAAATGAAATTATCAATGAAAACTCAATCAAAATCATGTGCAATGATTGCTCAATTGCTAATATTGCACATATTGTAATAAGAAAGGTCACACTAAAAATGAATGCTGGCATACTTACACCTAAATATACCTATTTATTTTAAATGTAATAGTATTTGATTTTATATTTGACAGTAGCTTACTTGCACATAATAAATCATTTGATATGATCTTTATTACAGCCCATTTTATATAAATAAGGATCAGTACATGTTGTGAGGTTGAACTGAACATGTACTGATCCTTATTTATATAAAATGTGCTGTAAATGAAGAGCATATCAAATGAACCATAATTTGGTGTTAGGTTGAACCATAATTTGGTTCAACTAAAAGGCAAATATGGCAAAGGTTGAACCATAATTTGGTGTAAAGGTTGAACCATAATTTGACATAAAGGTTGTCCCAAGTTATGGTTGCAGCAAATTTTTTCCTTACTTACTCTATATTTTGGTACAACCTTTCACCAAATTTTTAACAGTGTACATAACAGAAGCACAGCATTTTGTGCATTAAAAATGCCTAGTTACACCTGTGCCATCACATGCAGATGAGAAAGACGGGTGCATTCAAAACTTTCCTTATCCGCATATGACTCTGTTCATTGATGGGTTAAAATGCAGACAGTTAAATATCGTAACATGCCAAAGCAGGTAGACGAGTCTAACGTAATTTATTCATATTCCTTTACTGCCCCAAATTTATTAAAAAAGAAAAAAACAATTCAACTCCAAAACACATGCACCAGTGCTGCGCTGCAATCATTTAAAAAAGAAATCCACGTTTCCCTCGGGAAGGCATGGAAGAAATGATTTCTGTAACTTTCTGCCTTTTCAAAATATCAGAATAAAAAGTAAAAATACACAGGAGTTCCTGGAAGATTTTAAAGAGACCAGGTTCGGGTACACTCCTGGTCAACGGATGTTCTCTCTCTGGAAATTACTGTTTCGAACACAGATTTTGCCCGAGGTAATTGGAAGGGTTCTTTCCCATCCCAAATCCTTACAGAATTTTCAGATCCATAGGGCTTAAGTTTGAAATCACTGAGAATGGAATATGGTTCTTCCTAATGGTGAAAGATATTTTTGACTTGCAGATTTACTGGTTGCTTTTATTTATTTTTTTCTACCAGACAACATTGCATGATGAATTTTAGGCTGACGGTCTTAAAAAATATCTAAACTAGTCCGTAGCAAATCAACCCTGCCCTCAAATGCAGTGTGCTTTCCACAGACAGAGCTGTCAAATCCGAAACTTTACATCACAGTTTCCTAGAAATATGCCCATTCCTTGATTCTGTAGTAACTGCACCACGTTTGATGGGTCTGCTGAAACCGGAATCTCTGTCCTTACCTTATATTCTTAATATCTCTCTCCACTGTCCCATTTTTTACTTGCTGGCTAGACTACTTACCTCGGTTACATGTGGTGTCACTGTCCTTTATTTACCTTTTTCCTGCCTAAAATGTACACTTTATTCACCTTACCTCTTTCGTATCTATTGACTGCTCACCACTTACTGTGGAAATTCCTTGAATTCAGAAGAGGCACTACAAACTATGATAACATTGCCTACGACACCTGATTCTACGGAAAGCGCACTGCGTCTGATATAAGAACCATCCAAACATTTTTCATTTCAGCTGTGTCTTTGGAGTAGATGCCTTGAAATATATCATGCAATGTGCCCATCTTATTTGCACCAAAAAGTTTGTCAGAAATTATCAAAAGAGTAGCTATTCCATTCCTGATACTAAGTGCAAAAATGGGTTACATCAGGGAAAATATTTGCCCTCATTTTGGGGGATGTGTTTGTCCTTTTTTTAACTACCAAGGAACATTCTGTTTTCTTTTATTTTAAAAATTTTCAGCTTCTGGCAGATCCATTTTATCTGTCGGTGCTGCTGCTTCAGTGACACGAAACAAAGGTCTGCAGTGTCAAAGCCAAATAATTAAGAGTTTTTTCTCTCTTTCTGGGAGGTGGGGAGTGGATAGCATCTTCAAATATTCTCATTAAGCGAACAGCATTCATGCTGATCGACTTTACCAGCATTACCGGGGACAAAAAACAATCAACTAGAGAGATGACCTGAATGAACACTTAGCAAGCATTATGTCTTAAAAGAAAAGGGTCTAATCAACGCATCCCTCCAGTCCTGACGTATGCAGCAGAGACATGGACCTTAACTGAAAAAGACACACAAAGTCTGCAGACATCTGAAGAAAACACGGAGAGATGCACGCTTGGTACAGGGCTGTAGAATACAAGGGCTGGGTCATAGGCTTCGGACTCACGGATCCCTACAAATGCCAGCGTGTGACGTCAGTATGTTGGAACGGAGCTGACCGCTGCACTGGATGGCTGCAGTGAAGGAAGAAAGCTAACGAGCATTTCAGTGCCTTTTGCAAAGAAATGTAGCAAATGATTCATTCTACGTATTTAACACACTTAAATACAAAGAGAAAAGGCTGGAGTATAACTAAAGACAAATGAAAAGTTTCATTACATTCACACAATACGTTGAAATTTTCAGGTCACAA
Source organism: Macrothele yani (assembly GCA_039090855.1). Lineage (NCBI taxonomy): Eukaryota > Metazoa > Arthropoda > Arachnida > Araneae > Macrothelidae > Macrothele > Macrothele yani. Next base: position 67,633 of record CM077006.1, read on the forward strand.
GTTTTCCTGCCAGCATCTTGCTCCAGCAGATGTGTACATTAAAATATATTTGATCTACGATATTACACAAATAGATCACCTGAAGTAAACAGGGTTTTTTTCGACGTTTCTTTTTCTGTTTAATTTCTTAAATTTCGAAGAGTAATCTTAAAATTGCAAATGTTTTCGTATGCTTATTTTTCGTTTTTCCTTAAACTTTATTTGCGGTGTTTTCGTAATGAGTCTTCGACGTCTTTCTAAATCAGTATTGTTTTTGTTTTGTTTTTTCATGTAAAGCAGTAATGTACTACTTTTAAGGTAACAACACAATGCAAGGTAACACAATGTCCGTATTCATTTGTATACTCTTGTTAAAAATCTATGAATTAATGAATATATATTTTTCTATAGTGGCCCCCACTTTGGTTGAACATCAGATGCTCTTGCATTCTGAATTACTGCTATATATGCACTTATATATTAAATTAATAATTTTTTACATAAGGTGCATGGAATTTCTTATGAATTTAACGCCTACGTTTTTTTACATCTCATTAACTACACCCGCGCTTTAAAGTTTCTCCTTATGCACTGAAGTAACTGACACTGAATGCCAGGTAAACAAGTAAAATTTTGCACATGTAGTCAGCTATTTGCCCTACAGTTTTTTTGTTTCTCTTCGCTCCCAGAGGCAAAAGAATGAGTATTTTTCACCAAGGAACCCCCCCCCCCCCCCCCGAAACGGAGCTGCAAATTTTCGTTCCATAAAATACAATATTTATTTCACTATAGGGGAAAAGTGGTATTTTAATAATTTAATAGCAAAAAGATCCTCAGAATTTCAATTAAAAGGCTTCGAAGAAAATTTAAATGAACGAGAGGCATCCCTTTCGTATCGCTAGTTCTTTCAAGAGAAAGGCGTAGCTGCATTGCGTTCCCATAATTTCATTTTGTTTATTTACCATCATATATTTAGAAACATGTGAAATATGAAATCTGTTTTTAAAATCACACACAGTTGAAAAGTTAACTTACCAAACGAACGAAAACAAAAATTCCTGTTGAGTTCAGGCATCCGACCACACTTTAATTCCGAGAGCTTTGGATGCTTTCATCTTCTTCTCAGATTTTCTTTTCTGAAGTGATGCTTTTCGATTGAGATGTTGTAGCCTGATGAATGTTCTTACACGAGAATAAATTCTGATTGCCTCTTTAGAAACTTGTGGGTATCTTTCTTCCAATATTCTCTTTAACTCTTGGGTAACCTGTTTTCCTTTGTGAGCCCCTTCTTTTCAGTAAATCGCAATAAATATGGTTTCCAATTCTTCAATTGTTTTAAGCCAATCTGCTGTTGGTATAGTTAACCCTCCCTGTGAAATTAAATTGATCCAAACGGAGGAATCGAAATCATCACCTACTTTATGTGAAACAGTGCCCAGAGAAGGATCTTTTTCTCGAACTTGAACTCGATAGGCAATGTATCCGGCCACATATTTGAGGGCTTCGTGTTCTGTGAAAGACATAAGGCAAGAACTTGAGCTGTTTTCATCAGCTTTCCACGACATTGGCACAGGTTCATTACATAAATTTGTACACATCTGATCATCGGTCACATCATTGCAAGGCAATTTAACAATTTCTTGGATATCTTTCTCTACGAAAGCGCTCTTAAGTAAATCTGCAGTCAGATAGCAATCAACTGAAGCAGGTGTTTCACAGGTGTTGAGTTTGTCTGAAAGACCTGGTAATTTATTTGCCAAAAGTAATTGTTTCAAACGACTGATCACTTCAACTGGAGAAGGATGGTCATAAAAATTTCTGATTCCTCTTATTTGACTAAATAAACTTTCAAGGGCATCTTGAGTCAAACGGGATGTCATAATATAGGTTACTCCAATGGATTTCAAATCTGTGTGCAGTCTGAGAAGTGATGATATCGAAACCAGTATACCCTTTTGAAATGGCAATATGATCTTCTTTCCAAACACTCTCATTCCAGATATCGCGTTACTCATAAGTGATAATATTTTTTTTTTGTCTCGTAACGTATGATTCGATCCCAAAGGCTGCTTGCAGTGGCTTATTACTGGGTGGGTGTGGACGACTACTGTTCATAACATCAAAAAACGAGTCCACTAGTTCAAAAAAAACTCGAAGCTTTTTCATTGCCAGTCAGTAACTGAATTGCTTTTGCCGTTGTTGCGGAAAAAAGGGTTTTGGCAGGCGCGACCTTTTGCCTTTAGTTGCCTGTCACGTTTAAAAAACAGGGTTTTAATTTGTGACAAATTCTGAGCTCACCGCGGTCCTTTTCGAAAAAGTATTCTATAATTTTTGATGTGTACCATCTTCTAATACTAGTCCATTAACCAAAAAATGATTTCTAAGGAGTTTTAAGTAATGTGGAAGATCAGCGAAAACCCAAATACGTTTTTCTTCTTGATATGGATGAGGAAATGAGGATAATTCTAAGGAAATCTGAAGTTCTTTCCAAGTGGAACATCCTCCTAAATCAGAAACAATGGCTTTCGCTTTTACGCCACTGTTTTCCACTGCCTTTATAACTGAAAAAAAGTAATTCCTTAGTCATAGTCTTCTGGAAATCAAAAACACTGGTTGTTTCCATGGAGACAGGATTCCTCTCGCCAACACAAACTGAACTCTAGAAAATGGACCTAAAATTTGATCTTCAGTGGCTAGCACAATTTGCTATCTATGTGCATTTCATGGAAACTCAAAATGCAAACTTTTTCAGCTTTGGTCATAGTTTCAGAGCCTTTTTTCATAAGCAGTAGCACATTGCGTAAAATTCCTGGTCTGCAAGAGAACTTTGTGCACCACCTTTTCAGCGTGCTCGCACTTGGTAGTGGAATGCCTATTTTAGTTTTCCAAAAATCGTAACTCTTTCTAGAAAGTGCTCTAGTTACAATCCCCCATGGAAATGTCTTCAGCTTTCCAAATAATTTTTCTTTTTCCTTCAACTACTGCTTGCAGTTGTGTCGCAGTTAATACACTTTTAATATGCGCTTCCATTTTTAACAGTTTTTTATTCTTTAAATCACTAATTTTCAGCTTCATTTTCAAAACTCTGTTTGCACACAACAGTCGTTGCATTCGTAATTTTCTCTGTTGTCTTCCGTTAGCTTTCATTTTTAACTCCTTGGTTCTCTCCAGTTTTAAAAGTTGAATTTTTTTTTTAAGGGATGCAACGTTTTCAAGCAGCAATCTATTTTCCTCCGTTATTTTGATACAGGAAGAACAGCTGATATCACCTGATGTTTCATCAACTTCATTACAGAGATCCTGCGTTTCTTGCACACAAACCTTTTTCGGACTTAAATTATCCATTCGATCGAAAGCACTTTTTTAAAGTATCTCGTTTGCGCTTTCTGTTACATCGTGGAGTGACACAGTGTCTGTTTTGCTGACAGTTTGGCAGATTCAGGATAGGCACCGCGTTTTGTTTCAGTATTTTTTCTCCGGGAATCCAAGTATGCAATTTTTTAAATCATCTTCGTAATCTGAAGAATAAAAATGTTCGCTGCAAACTCTAGCATTCGCTACATTCACAGTCTGGCCTATAGCACTTGTTCAGCCATTCTTTCACCAAATCTGGATTTTTCAAAGGAAATGCATGGTACACAATACACTGAGACTGACCTTTAGTTTTTTTGTAATGATTCTTACAAGTAGCCACAGCACAACTCAACATTGTTATAAGTATTTCAATGTAAACTAACTAAACGATTTCTCTAAGAGCAAATTTTAAGAGCTGAATACTTATCCACACAAAGCAAAGAAAAGAATACAGCGTAAGTAGAGAGACCCTTCACGGGAGCTTCACGTTTCCAACCCGAGTTCCAACACAGTGACGTCAGAAACAGGTCATCAGTCACCACTGAGGGGATCCGTGGTGGCAAAATTTCTTCAAAGGAATGACCCAGCCCTTGTATTCTATCAGCCCTGGCTTGGTGGGACCAGGAGAAAGGAAAGGAAACTCGTGGATCTGTAAAACAGCAAGAGTCGAATCCCTGAAATTGCAAGGGGTTGGACATGTTGCTAGAAGAATGGACCACCATTTTTTTTTTTTTTTTTTTTTTGATTGGAGGTTTAACGACCACCGTGAGCAACTCAATGGGCTATAAGCAGTCGCCCGTCCCTAATTTAGGGTCACTGGTTCCAGGGAAGGGAGAGAGCCAGTGCCGTAAGACAAACATAACATCCATGCCTCACCGGGATTCAAACCCGGACCCCTTTTGGGCGAATGATCAGAGGCCATCGCTTAGACCACTGTGCTACCGGGGCGGCCCAAAATTTTAGACTGGATGCCAAGGGACAGGAAAAGACACAAAAGGCCATGCGGGAGATGGGTGGATGAAATACGAAAGCAGGCTGCAGCGACATGGAGTAGAATGGTTAAAGACAGATTATTGTGGAACAAACTTGGGGAGACCTTCATCCAGCAGTTGACAGTAATGGTTGACAATGACAACATAAAAAATATATGTAATACACACACATACAATGCTTGAAAAATACCATGTCCTAGAAGCCCAGGGCAAGTAAAATATTGGCCTGGGCAGGTAAATAAAAAATTTAGTTGCCCGGTTCACGCAAGTAAATTTAAAAATAAAGTTTGGAATATAATTTCTCAGTACAAGACATTCACTCATTTCACTGCTAGTCACCTTAAGTTGTATCATTGTTTCGGAGTGTCAAGGGCAGAAGAATATAACTTCTTTAATTATACACTGACTGAAAAAAAAATCCCAACACCAAGAAGGGGTTGTGTTAGATAAACAACAGTTGGTAGGCGGTGAGAGTGCATCTGTAAGATGACGTCTATGCAAATTTCACGCTCGGCGCATACGTGTGGTGCTAGTAGCGCCCCTTGGAACATGCAAAGCAGGTTTGCTGTAAATATGCGCTGTAACGTTCGTGAGCGTTAGTTATCGTTGAGATTCGACGTAGTGTGTTGATGTTAGTCAAGAATACCTTTAAGAAGACAAAGAAGCCATTATCAACAGCTCACGGAGTTTGAACGAGGTCGTGTAATAGGGCTACGAGAAGGTGGATTTTCTTTCCGCAATATTGCAGAACGACTTGGCAGGAATGTAGCCACTGTGCATGATTGTCGGCAGCGGTGGTCAAGGGAAGGTACTGCCTCAAGAAGACCGGATTCCGGTCGGCCACGTGGCACTACTGAGAGGGAAGACAGCCATGTACGGCGTATGGCCGTGGCACATCGTACCGCGTCTGTGGCAGCAATTCGAGCTGCAGTTGCCATCACAGTGACCCAACGAACTGTTACAAATTGGTTACTTGAAGGACAGTTCCGAGCCAGATGCCCTGTAGCGTGCATCCCACTTACTCCAAACCACTGCCGTTTGCGATGTCAGTGGTGTCAAGCTAGAGCTCATTGGAGGACGAAGTGGAGATATGTTGTGTTTTCTGATGAAAGCCGGTTTTTCCTGGGTGCCAGTGATGGCCGTGTGTTGGTTAGGAGGCCAGGTGAGCGCCTGCAACCAACCTGTCTGCGGCCGAGACACACTGGACCTACAATTGGAGTTATGGTCTGGGGAGCAATTTCCTATGACAGCAGGAGCACTCTCGTGGTTATCCCACGCATCCTGACAGCACAGTTGTACCTCGGTATGGTGATTCAACCTGTTGTGCTGCCATTCCTGAACAACATTCCAGGGGTATTTTCCAACAGGATAACGCTCGACCGCATACCGCTGTTGTAACCCAACATGCTCTACAGAGTGTAGACATGTTGCCGTGGCCTGCTAGATCACCAGATCTTTCACCAATCGAGCACGTATGGGACATCATTGGACGACAACTCCAGCGTCACCCCCAACCAGCATTAACCATCCCTGTATTGACCGACCAAGTGCAACAGGCATGGAACTCCATCCCACAAACTGACATCCAGCACCTGTACGACACAATGCATGAACGTTTGCGTGCTTGCATTCAACATTTCTGGCGGATACACCGGTTATTAATGTACCAGCATTTCACATTTAAAATAGCTCTTCTCGCGCTTACAATAAGCTGTGATCTTTAAACCTTAATCGTTTAAATATGTTACCTATACAAATGTATTGCCGCCTTTTCATTCCTCTACAACTATTTTTTCGTGGTGTTGGGATTTTTTTTCTGTCAGTGTATTATGCTGTAGGTCCAGAAATTGGAACATGTAGTTTCACCCCAAATGTTTATGGTCAGCTGCGGGATGTCTGTTTCTCATAGCCTCCAGTGTTGAGTGACAAAGGGCAAAAACTTTAATGAAATGAACATGGCAGAATCACTAAATTCCTCAAATACCAATTTCATCATCATACCAATTTTCAGCATCCTCATCTTAAAACTTGAGATATATGCTTTTGTGAATTGAATATTTTGAATACAGAGTCTCAGAGAAATGCAATACATGAAAAAATGTTCACATTTTTTGGTCTTAAAAAACAAAACAAAACATAACAATGCAGGGTTATGATTTGTTGTCTTGTAAGAAAAACTTTCCTCTGAGGGCATCCAGCTTTTACTACCTGGGTAGGTAAATAATTTCTGCACATGCCCATCTGGGCTTGTAACTTTTGAGATTTTTGAAGCTGTGACACACACACACATATACATTATTAACATGTATTAATTCTGAGCTGCTCATCTTTAATGGGCCTGCCGGTAGGTACAGTAATTCTAGAAATATAATAACAAAAATCCCTAAAAAAAATTTCTCAGTTCCAGATTCTCAATTTTACTTGTCCAGTTCACGGCTCTTTGGAACATGTGCTCTGTTGCAATTTCACGTGAACTCACTACACTGCCAGTACCTCATGATCAAAGAATTTATTATTTTTTTATCTTTTTTCACATTTACACATTTCTGAATTCAGTTTTAAAATGTTCCAACAGGTTGCAAAACAGTCTGCGGTAGCAAACTAAATCAAAGTGAGCCTAAATTCAACATGAAAGTACATAAGAATGAAACAGCACCATTTGTAGCTCTTCTATGTACACTATTGACAAAATCTCCTTCGTAATCCTAATACTTGAAATTTTTTTTTCACTGTGTACCTATCCCTATTTTTCTTACTTCATTAATTTCTCTTGGTTGATGCAAATACCATATACTCTTTGAAATTCTAGTTGTGACAAATAGCCACTGTGGTGACCATGGAATAAAAACAATACGCAGAAGCTTTGTGTACTCAGGGGAGAAAAAAATATATGAAAATTATATAAAACAAGTAATACTGCATAATATCACACATTATAAACAACAAGAGAGCTCACTTTGTCTTTTTCTGAAAAGAACCACGCAGACATCACTGGATTTTATACCAATAAAGTAATTCTGGTAAATGTGGGGACAAAAAAAAAAAAAAAAAGCCAGCCTTCCAATTATTGGTCCTTTAAGTAGTAGAACACTAGACGAATATTAACGGAGGTATATAATGCACCTTTGGTAGACTAAGACGAAAATGGGCCATAGAGGAAACTCACCTATCCTTTCTGATCAACTGCAGACTTGGGACTCATACCTAAATATCTTAGAATACGTTGCAACCCATATTCTCGAAGGGACATTCACCTGTTAAGGGGTTGCGAACAAAAAGACTCCTGGCAGAAATAAGACGTAAAAGGAACTATGTGGACTATTTACAACAAAGATCATATTCACTATACTCACAAGTAACAGGCAACTATCATCAACTTAAATTGACATATCATATGCTACCTTATTATCGGCTATTTTTTCAGAGGTACAACATTATAATCAATGACATATTCATAAATTACGTTTACTTGTGGACCAAGATGTGACATGGAAGTACCATAAACAACCTCAGATGAAAACCAGGGCATTAGTTTCTAAACCTAACTATGTCAATTTAGGTAATATATCTCTCAATGTGACCCAATGTCGAGCCCTTCAAAAAAGGCTTAAAATTTGCGTACCCACAAGATAAATATAAAGACTTCAATATTGTGCCTCAATTAGAGAAAATTGTTGAAACCTTTCCACCTGCGACTCAACAACAGACCAGGTATGAACTTTCAAAAACTTTGAACTCTAAGAACTATAGTAACCATAATGAGGAAACTTTAAACAACAGAGAAGAAATCAAACAGTTACGAACATTACACAACCAGGCAGAACTTTTGATAATATCTGCAGACAAGTCCCCACAAATTGTTATTATGGATAGAGGTGACTATGTTGACAAAATGAAAATTTCTATAGAATCCATACCACAATGTGTTATCCCTAAAGACTCAGTTCCTGCTACAATCACAGCTGTTAACAGATTAAAAAATCATTCATTACTTTCCACTTCCATTACACCAAAATTGTTTAATCCATCAGGACCTAGAGTCCCAGAACTATTTGGAAAACTTAGCCCTACATGCCCAATGGAAAGGGCCTTAGCTCAATATTTGCGACCTATCACTAATAACTCAGCTTTTTCTGTTACCAACTCCACCCAAGTACTGGATCAAATTAAATCTATTTCTCCAATCAAACAACCTTTTTACCATGCTTTCTTTAGATGTCGTATCTCTGTTCCCGAGTGTTCCAGTACAAAAAGTACATGACATCATAAAATCCTCACTTTTGGCATTGGACACTCCATCTCTTGAGGTGGAAGCTGTATTACAAGCGATCTTACTTTAAGTTCGACGGGATAATATATCAGAAATGTGAAGGGGCACCAATGGGATCTCCCCTTTCCCCAATCCTTGCAGAAATCTGCATACAGGAACTGGAAAACAAAGTTCTTCAGTCAACCAGTTATAGACCTATATTATATCTTAGATATGTAGATGATATTTTGGTATTCTGGAACCAGCCTTTGGAATACCTACCAAAATTTGTATCTGAGTTATCAAATGTTTTTAACACTTTAAAGTTTACTGTAGAATATGAAATTAATTATAGTTTACCATTTCTAGATATCATGCTTACTAGAAACCCATCTAAATCAACTATTAATTCTTCAGTATATAGAAAAGCAGAATCAGATACGATACTAATACCTTGAGCATCGGCACACCCATGGAGCTACAAGGAATCATCGATATCGTTTCTTATAAGAAGAGCTTTCATTCATTCACCACAGCTCTTAGAAAGCAAGAAATGGATATCATTTATAATAACACCCATAATCATGGATATCCAGATGAAACCATACATAGGATAGTAGCCAAGATTAAAAGGAACAGGACTACAACATTAACATCTGTATATGAAGAAAAAGATAGGAAATACATTGGTTCTCTTCCCTTTGTACCGAAATTGTGCTATTCCATGAAAACGAAATGTCATAAATACGATTTTGATATTGGAATAAACACAACTAACATTAAGTCCTTACTTCTGAAAGACAGGGATCCTGTACCATTTGATGTGAAACATGGTGTATATGTTATCGCTCTTAACAGTATAGAAGAAAATGAACAACAAAAAGTGTACATAAGCTCCACTTTTCGTTCAATATCAGCTAGATTAAAAGAACATAAATATGATGTTAAAAATAGAGATACAACCACAGCGTTAGCACGACTTGTAAACCAAGGTAATTATCATCCTGACTGGAACAAGATTAAAATTCTCAACACACCAAAATCTAGATCAACTTTAAGATTTGTTGAGAGTTTGTATATTATGAAATATGGGAATACAGCATGTAATGTTAATTTATCAGAATGTATACCTATACCGTGGAAAACACACTTGGATTTGTAGGGTTAGGCAATAATAAATCAATAAATTATACCTATTAATTTTATGTTTGACCAGCAACAAATGTTGTCCCATACTCTCATTGGTTAAGCCCATTTTATACTGGTTACATCATTACGACTGCAGTCTTATATAAATAACACACTGTTTGTCACGTACGTTTGGTGAATTTTAACGTCTGAAGATGGTACCCACTTTGGGCACCGAAAGATCTCATGTGTGTACATATTTTATTATATCATCTTTTAAATGTAAATATTAAATATTTTAACATTGGAGTTAAAATAGTTATGTCATTTCGGTAGTTTTTCGTGTATGTAGTTATCGGCACGAGTTAAATTCACAGTATACATTAATGGAGTCTTTTTTTCTTTTGCTCCTGGGATGATGGGTGTCCACAGATGTCATGTAAACAAAGTTGATGGACACATGGAATAGAACTATTTGAAGTGCTGACAATCAAAAGGCCAGCCACACACACACACAAATAAAAGTGTGTTTACTGAATTTGATGACTTTTTTTTTTTTTTTTTTTTTGATTGGAGGTTTAACGACCACCGTGAGCAACTCAATGGGCTATAAGCAGTCGCCCGTCCCTAATTTAGGGTCACTGGTTCCAGGAAAGGGAGAGAGCCAGTGCCGTAAGACAAACACAACATCCATGCCTCACCGGGATTCGAACCCGGACCCCTTCGGACGAATGATCAGAGGCCAACGCCTTAGACCACTGCGCCACCAGGGCGGCAATTTGATGACTGCAGAGAACATAATTGTTTTAATAAAAACAACTATGCCCAATCATTTCATTTCCGTGCTTGCAACTCAACATGTACCACAGATTCTTAAAAGATAAGATATTTTTTTTACTTCCTTAAGTTTGATCACTTAAAGTTTTGAGATGTAACTGCACGACTCAAAGATTTCATTAAATAATATGCCTGCATACATTTGAGGCACTGTTTTCTTGTGCTTACACAGTCCATGTGCATTTACTTTACATTGAAAAATGGCTTAATACATTTATTTCTCTCTATAAACACACACACACATATCATCTTTCTTTTAACATGTAGGAACTAAAGAGTGTTATGCTGTGCTTCTTAAATGCTACAACGAAACCTCTTTGCCAGGGAAAATTGTTTCACTCAAATTCACTTCACACAGTGTCTCTGAATCTCATTAACAAACAAGTACATTTCCATAGCATCCCCCTTCCTTCCTGCACATAGTTATTCTGTTTTAGATTACAGTAACATTCTCAGTTCCTAAACAGACTTGGCATGGTAAGAAAAGATAACATTTGAAATTCGTCTGTCAGGGGTCTGGGTTTGAATCCTAGTGAGGCCAGGATGTTGTATTTGTCTAACAGCCCTGGCTCTCACCCTTCCCTGGAACCAGTGGTCCTAAATTAGGGATGGGCGACTGTTTATAGCCCATCGCATTGCTTTGCTCACGGTGGTCGTTAAACCTTCAATAATAAAAAAAAAAAAAAAGATCTGCAAACCTTTTATGGAACCTAGCAAGAATTGCAACACCCAGACCACTGCTGAAATACAGTAAACTAGAAAACTAAATGCACTGTGAACTCAGAAATATTTTTTAAACTTTTATTGGAAATATGCATTCTAAAAAGCAAAACAAGGCAGATAACATTTTAAAAGCATCAAAAGTCAGGTGTTTCCACAAGGAATGTTTCATATTTTCAACACATTAGGGAGGGGGCAGCATTTTTAGAAATTACCAGACAAACTAATGTAAAACGCATTCAATGCCTCTGAAGGAAATTCTAATTTAATCAGTCAATAAACTCACAAATCTCATAGCACAGGACAAGATCAAGATTTGGTTTTTAACTGGTACTGATGCAATCTGTCCACACAAAATTTCATATTACAAAGTTTTCAAGAGAACAAGCATGCATTATCCTTGGACAAGGTTATTGCTACACAAATATTTTGCATTCATGTTTTGATACAACGAAATAAGATTAAATCTTTATAGTCTGAGAACAGCCAATATTGCTTGAAAAGCGTTTCTGAAGGCAGCTCAAAATGCACAGATCATTCCTAATGATAAGATATAAATTTATTTGATTTCAGTAGCACTCGAATTTTGCCTCCCTGGACAAGTACAGGCTACAGCGGGAACTAACTGTTGGTTGACAAAGTGATCGATGCTAAAGAAAATTATTTTCGACTATTAATTGTAGAGTTATGTACCTATGAAATACATAAATTAATCGTACCTACGTTAAACTTGAGCAGTGTAATCCAAAACTGCAGCGCACTTCCATAATTGGTTGGTCACATGAAACAGTTTTAAATGGGGGACTAAAACTAACTTCATGGGAAAGTAGTAGGAATGCGCAATAAAACTAAAAATAAGGATAGGAAGCTAAACCCTAAACAGTAAAACATATAAGAATTATTTTGTACCCTTGTTCCTTCTTACTTATAAAACAGACCAGGAATGCACTCTCTGTTATATCACCAATCTATCGGAATCTTATTATGCAAAATTCTTTGTCCTGTCAGTTGCACTTTCAAATTAGATGTTTTGAAAGCAAATATTGGAAATAATTAAATTAAAATGACACATTATTTTCTACATATATTGTAAATGTCTAAATTTTTTACGGGCATTTTGGTGGGCCAGTGGTTTGCAAATTCTAGTGGTCCACTGGCCCAGTAGATTTCTTTGTAATTCTAACACTGCTTTATTTTGCACACATTGGGAAGGGGAAGCATTTTTTTTTTTTTTGGTTGGAGGTTTAACGACCACCGTGAGCAACTCAAATGGGCTATAAGCAGTCGCCCGTCCCTAATTTAGGGTCACTGGTTCCAGGGAAGGGAGAGAGCCAGTGCCGTAAGACAAACACAACATCCATGCCTCACCGGGATTCGAACCCGGACCCCGTTCGGACGAATGATCAGAGGCCATCGCTTAGACCACTGCGCCACCTGGGCGGCAGGAAGCATTTTCAGAAATTACCAAACTAATGTAAAAAACATTCAAAGTCACATAAAGCATTCAATGCCTCTCAAGGAAAAGTATAGCTCAGTCAATAAATTCGCAAATCTCACAGCACAGGACATTACGATTTTTTTTTACTGGTATTGAAGCAATCTGTCCACACACAAAATTTTCTCTTATTCCCAAGTTTTCAAGAGAACAAGTGTGCATCGTCCTGTGATGGTTATTGCAACATAAATAATTATTTATATATATATTTTAATAAAACGAAACGAGATTAAATCTTTGTGCTTTTTTTTTTTTTTTTTTTGATTGGAGGTTTAACGACCACCGTGAGCAACTCAATGGGCTATAAGCAATCGCCCGTCCCTAATTTAGGGTCACTGGTTCCAGGGAAGGGGTAGAGCCAATGCCATAAGACAAACACAACATTCATGCCTCACCGGGATTCGAACCCGGACCCCGTTCGGACGAATGATCAGAGGCCATCAATTGTGCTTTTTCAATGTACAAGTCTGAAAGAGGACCCTCAGTGAAGAAAGCTGCTCAAAATCAAAATACACTGGTAATGACAATAAATAACTTTGATTTCAACTGCACAGGACGAATTTTGCCTCTGGGACAAGTACAGGCGGGAACTAAAACGTCCGATGACAATGGGATGGATACTAAATAAAATTATTTTCAATTGTTATTCGTAGTTATGTACCAATGAAATACATAAATTAATCGTACTTACCTAATGAAAGGCACTTGCATAACTGCTTGATTCACAGTGGAGCGTAAACACTCCGCAAATAAAGAAAATATCGAACACCGTTGATATTTCGCCAGAAGAAGCACATACACATCCTCACACAGGAGTATCATCCGACCTTGTAAGGGAAATAGCGTCCCCTTACAAAGTTGCAGTTTGAACACAACCGAAACTAAACGCAGCCAATGAGCTTCGAGAAAATTCCAAATCTTCTGGCAGAGCTTGACTGGACTCAGACTTCTTAGCAAAGAGCCATATTACCTGCGTTCCGTTTCTGGCCGTCTTATTGTAGCAAAAATATTTGATAATTGCAGAAGAATGCCACTTTAACGACGTGAGTCTGTTCTTACTTTCCCGAAGCCATAGAGGGAGAATGTCTCTTGTTTGGTTTGGGTGACTAACGCACCCAGCAACCAGCGACTGCCTTCCCAACTACATGTAAGTAAGGATGCTGGTTCCAGGGAAGGGAACGAGTTGGATGAACAAACCACCCATGCCTCAAACACTGGCCTATCTGTGAAATATAGGCGGAAGATCGGGGCCTCAAACCACTCGTTTAAAAGATAAAGAAATAGAGGCACTGATAGTAGCCGAAAGCAGTTTTCCCTGAAGTTTGCTACGTAGCGCGAACGTGATAGGAAGCACTTCGACTTTCAAGGACTGCTGCATCTGTCATTAGATGTTCCCTCGCGCATGTCCAGAAAATGCACCACGGCAATCTTATAAGGATTCCACGCAAGGCTGTGATTGGCTGTTCAGAGAGGGAGACGATTTGATCGGAAGCAACCCGAAGCACGATCTCCCCGAAGTAACATACTCTCGCAAATCGTCTTCCTCTCTGAACCAGTGGCGGCTCGTGGTGTAAAATGCTGGTGAGGCGAACGGTCTTGATGTAAATGTAAAACAGTAAAACATATGTTATTGAAAAATATATAAATTCGTATAACGTTATACGAATATATATATATATATATATATATATATCAGTGGCGTAGCAGGGGGGGGTCGTGGTTTGCACCCCCCTTATTAGGCGAGACAGCTTTTTCTAAGTACGTTTTATAGATAATTTCCCTATTTAAATTCTTTGATTTTTATATAACTCGGAAAGCAATATAATTTCTTGATAATAGAAGAGAAAGTAAAGCAAAGTGGCCAAAGAAGTTGCTTTATTAAATTTTTATTAAAACAACTATAATTTATTGCATTTTCTTCATTTTATTAAATTAGCTTCATTTTGTATTAATATTCAAGATGTGCGTACGTACCAATAGGAAAATATTTGTTGAAGCGCCCCCCCCAAAAAAAATTGTTATATGCACTTATGCACAGTTATACAGCAGAAGCGCAGAACCCCCCCCCCCCTTCAAAAAGTTTCATGTCAAAGGCAGTATCCCCCATTAGATATCTTTGAAGTCCTGGGTTCGAGTCGGCTGAATCATTAAAATCCGCTGAGATTCGGAATTTAGCCCTTATATACAAATATTATTCAACAGTAATGGAATAAAATTATAGAAATATATGAAACACGGCGTGGGGAGTCTTTCTTCACGAAAAAATCCAAAAATTTTAGAGAAAAAATGTACATATACCTCTCTATATATGTGTGTGTAATATACGCTACTTTTGCAACAATATTTTTATGAAGACAATTATTCGATAATTTTACAACAAAGAAAGAAATATTTCACCAGTATTCTTTTATGTAATACACTTGAGCGAAAATACGCAATTTGCGCGGTTTCTTTAGCTAGTCAATGCGTCACTCACATCCCAACGCCAATCGGAGATCCACTTCTTAAAAAAATTCAAAGTAAATCATTTGAATATAATTTTTTTCTCACGAAGTGTTTTTTGAGCTTGAATAAAAGTCACAGTTCGATTGGCATATTAGTGAAGGTGCATTTAGCACGGGTCACAAACTGAAGTCCAGGCTCGTGATAACTATGTACAGGAGAAGTCAAGCTAAGGAAGTACATTTCTATATAAAAAAAGTATAAAATAATTTAAACCTGGAATTAAAAACAGAGGAATACGAAATTAATTTGCTTTGGGCTCGAACAGAATGCTTTCAGTTTATTTTTTATAAATAAGTTCAATTCTGCGATCCTTTTTGGCTGCAAATTTGTCTATGATCAGATCATAAAATGGTTGAGTAGACATTAGATGGTTCAGCAATTCTTTCTCGATTGAAATTTTAGCGAGTGAAGACAAACGATCTTGTGCCGTTGTATTACGGAGGTAAGTCTTAATTCTCTTCAAACAAGAAAAAAATTCCTTTCAGCAGAAGAACTTGTTGACGCCAGTGTCAATACAAGAGAAAATAATTTGTAGGCTTCTGGTAACACATCTTTCAGCTCGTTTTCTTTCATTGTTTTCAAGGTTTTCTGAAAACTGAGTTCCCTGAAGTTGTGATCATTATATAAAAAATCTAATTCGTTTTTTAGTCGTTGTGTGTCTGTAAAAATGTTTGGATAAATTTTTTGAGTGTTAAGGGCACTGGATGGAAATGACTCTGAATAACTATGGTATTTTGAGCTGTCAACTAGCTGCAGAAACTCGAGCTTTCCCATATCTTCAAATCTGGTATTTATTTGGACTTTTATATATTCATGAATACACTCCATTAAATCATTCTGTATCGTTTTAGATTGTCCAGAAAAGAAGCTTCGTATTTCTTCAAAATGTGCTTTTAATTCTGGGATGCTCCTACGAAGTAACATTTGGAACATTTCCTTTGAAATTACCTTTATTTAATGAGGAAATAGTTTCATCATGTCCTCGAAAAGGCAGTTCTTGCTTGCTTAGAACGACAACTAAATCGATTATATGTTCCATAAAAGCCTATTTAGTCTGACCTTTTCATTAAACTTGACTTCACGAAGAGCAGCAATTTTCTTTGAGCATATCAGAAATAGTGTTTGTTTTTTTCCATTCGTTTTAGACCTACGTGGTTAGTTCTATGCTCTTTAGAGCTTTCGTGCAATTTTGCACTACGAGAAAAGTTTTTTAGATCAAAATAACCCGTTGTATTCCACACATTTTTCTTATTGCTCAAAAGTAAACATGGCCAGCAAAAGAGAGTTGCTTGTAATAGCACCAGAAAGCCAGGAAAAATCTCGTACTATGATTTATTGAAAGACCTAAAAAACGATTTGCCGCACTTCTTATCTTTAGATATTGAACTTATTATAGGTGTCGGTCTTCCAGATATGAGAACATCCTTGTTATCATAATCTTTCCAGTGTTTAAAAGGAATTTCTTCCAGAACACAAATCACGTCGTTTGTTGGGCCATTCATATTTTCCAACCAAAATCAAAATATGCTGTTTAGTAACAATAACAAAATAAAAAAAGAAAAACTCAACATTACTATGAACTAGCAAACACCCGCAGAAGAGAGGATTGAAAACACACTACAAAAAGTTAGATTCAAATACACTCTGACGAATAGTTAAAGCTACGTAGAAATCTTCGTACTCCAAAGCTTATAGAGGCGAACGGCGTCATCGCCTGTGAAACCACTTTTCACAAGGGTCATCTGCTCATTTTCCCGCGCCCATTGGATACACAATCCTTGGGTTCTCCAATAACAGCGGAGATGCGATTCCAGTTTAAGCGAAATGGAGGGTCGCCTCAGAAATTTCCTTTCTCTTACTGGAAGTCCGGCACCTCTTTAGGTAGACCTCGGACCGTGGGGTGGGGGGGTTCAGTCTGTAGGGCTCTTCTCTGATCCCCAGTCTCAAAACCGACTTCTCATCGAGACGATTCAGCCGGTCGCCTCTCGGCGCTTAAAACTATGCAGCTGCTTTGCAAAAATAATGATTCATTCCTCTTCTCGAAAGCCTTTCTTTAACCTAATTCATGAATCACAATGTGAATTTCAGTGTTTCATTTATCCTGCAAAGTTCTTATACCTTTGTTACTGACAGAAGGTTTTTTTTTTCTTTCACTTTGCGGAATTTCAGGTGAGGCGGCGCCTCACTTGCCTCATCTGACGGGCCGCCACTGCTCTGAACAGCCAATCACAGCCTTGCCTGGAATCCGTATAAGATTGCCGTGGTACATTTTCTGGACATGCCTCTGTACCTATAGATGTAGTACACACAGATATCGTATAAGGGACTAGATTGGCTATCTGCTCTGTTGAGAATGGGCTTGCGCTGTGAGAAGTATGGAGCCACATTGAGCGGGTCAAGATGTCGGAGCATGGCACGTTACGCAGGGTAGTTTGGACTTGGTTATTGTATAAATCATTGTGAAAGCTTCATCAGATAAAAATCTTACGCAGAGAGACAAAAATATAATTGCTGTTACTTATTTGCCTCTTGCCCAATGCTGAAAAGAAACTATATATATATATTCTATTAAGAAGAAACTGAAGGTAAAAAATTTTTTAACTCATACTAAGTACAACATAGAAAAGGTTATGTATTGACCGGTGTGAGTAAAAAGAAAAAAAGAACAACTGAATGCAGAAAGTGTCGAGAATACTGAGTCTTGGCTTTATCAAGGACCAGCAAAAACTCTGCATTTTCTCACTTCCACAAAGACCTATTTGGAAATGGGTTTCTGCAAAGTCATGGATGCAAGTAATTAACCCACCTAAAAATATAAATATATATATCATGTCCTTCGCATATAGAAAATGATTGGAAAACATTTTTAAGAACGTAATGTGGCAGCGATTTAAAATAATGGAAAAGCAAATAATTTATGTAAAATCAATAAGTAGCTATTAAATCCAGCAAACTATTGATTTAAACCCGGAAAAAAAGGCTTCCACATACTTTACATAGAAAAGCTGAAATAATTTTAATCTCTTTCCTTGTTGCTATTACCTCTGTCATTCTGATTTATTTATTATGTTTGCTCAAAAAGTTTTGAATTTCACCAAAAATTTTGATATTTCTTCTTGTTATGCACTAAGGAAATTTCAGTTTTTAACATTTCAAATTATTTATTTGGGCAATATAGCAACGAAATGGCGTATAAAATGAAAGCATTCATTAACAAGAAACGTCAAAATCATATCTCTCAGCAAATTAAAACCAGCGTGATATTTTTTTTATCGCAGATGCCGGAATGTCTTCTCTTGAATTTAAGCCCTGGCAGAATCTGAAATAATTCAATATTTAGCAAGACCCTTGGCATTCTAGTTAGCACTAAGGAATATTACTGTTTTTTACTTAAATTTCAGAACTTCCGCCGCTAAATGGGAACTGACTGCTTTGAATCTCAATATAAATAGAAAATCACAGTACCAAACTCGTATTCCTTTGACTTAATGCAAAGTAGCCTTGCTTAAATGGATCGTGATGACCCGCTGAAAATGGCGCCTACCATCTCACGCTTCATGTGCTGGGTGTCCAATCTAGCTTCTTGTATTTGATATCTGTGGTAGTACACAATCAAGGTTAGTACACAATTACGTGTCTGCTTTCGAGAGTATGTTACTTCGGGAGCTCGTGCTTCGGGTTGTTTCCGATCAAACCGTCTACCTTTCTGAACAGCCAGCGTGGAATCCGTATAAGAATGCCGTGATGTATTTTCTGGACATGCGCCCCGCCAAGATATTTTTTCTAATTTTATCGATATATGGGAATCTGAAAAGATCACATACACAAATATCGATGCAACTTTCGTAACGATGCTTGTGTTTTGTGAATAGCTGACCTTAAGCACGAATTGTAAAATATTTTGCATTTTTCTAAAGTTTTTCCCATTAACACTCAATTTTCCGAAGATTTATGTGCAATGACTAATCTATGCGTAGAATTATTAAAATTTTTAGTGTCCGAAAGCTTGAACAATGATATTTTTTTAGAGGAATAGTGGTGAGGCCACTTGTTGTATTTATTATTTTCCTTAAAAGTTTCTGTATGATGTCTTTTAATAATTGTAGAAGTATTCAAATTAATAGGAGTAATTTTACTAACTTTAAAATTTATGTTCATTTTTTTAAAGTATGATTAATAGGAGATGCCAAGTTTTAAAGTGTCCCTTAGTAAGTTCAGCAGTCAAGTATGGCATTTAATATTTTGTGCTGTTGGCCAGTGACCAACGTGAGATTTGCGGTGTTTGCCAGTATGTTATGATTCTTGTATTACCAACTTGTAACCTATGAAAACACATCTCATAACGTCATTAACCAAGTTTGCAGTTAAACAAAAATTGTCATTTTAATGCACTGCTAACTTTTTGTATGTTTGTCCAGGCATCATCTCATTTATGATTAACAGAACAAAAACGTTAATCGTTCTTAAAAGAAACGTTAATGCTTCACTTCTATTAAAGATTGACCTTTGTAAACACTGATTTTTTGTTTTGTTTTTTACTCCAATAGTCTGTCACTGCAACACAAAAGATTAGATCTTTTTTAATTTGGAGTAGGATAAGTAATATCACTTCTTAGAGGATTAGGCAAGGAAGTTTTGAGAGCCAATATGGGTGCGACTTTTGTATCACATTATGGTGTTGTAAAAGATAGTGTCACATAAAAGGTACTGGGTCAATAATTTACTTTTTTTACTAGGTCACGCTACACAAAGTCAACAAACTGGTATTTCGAGTTGAATGGGAGTTCATGTCCCAGTGGTTCAAACTGACTTTCTAAATACCCTTCTGTTGATTGCATCTCTTTGGCCAAACATAGCCACTGTGATTCAAAACTTACCAAGCAAGATATGTTGATGCACAGAAAAAGGAATAATGAGTCATTACTAACAAACTTATCTGTTAAAACACTAAAATTATTATATTACACTTTAATACATCCACATCTTGATTATTGTGATACAGTTATACTTAAGTTGTGCCACTGTGACAACATTGCTTATTTGCTCTTGACAAACAACACAAGAGACATTTAATACAACAATAATCAAGATTTGGATGTATTAAAGTGTAATATAATAATTTTAGTGCTTTGACAGATAAGTTTGTTAGTATTTGACTAATTATTCTTATGTTTGTAGATATTTTTTGATAAAATTTCTATATGCCGATTTCATTTTAAGTCATTGTGTAAAACAATACCCAGATAAGTAAGATTATTAATTAATTCAGTCTGAGTATTATTAAGAGAGAAGTTTAAATTAAGAGAGTTGTTAGATTTTAGTCTAGAAAAAAAGTAAAGCTTTAGCTTTATTGTAATTGATTACTAATTCATTGGAAGACATTCAGTTAGTTACTTCAAAAGTTGAGTATTGGATAGGGATATTATTTCACTGATAGTTGCTCCCAAGAAGAGAAGTGTTGTATCATCAGCATAGAGAATAAAGTTTGAATTAGATTCTACATTAAAGATATCATTAATGTATATATTAAATAATGGACAGGTAGATCCATGTGGAACTCCTGATTTTATATATATATGCAATAGGTGAAACAAATTGATCAACTTGAGTATATTGAGATCTAAGGTAATTTTTAAACAAAATATAAGTCGATCCTGTAAAACCAAGATTATGTAATTTTGACAGTACTTAAAATGTTATGGTTTAATGTATCAAATGCTTTAGTAAGCTCCAAAGAGATAGCTAGTGTAATAATTTTTTTTAAATTTTTTTTTATTGTTTGTTGAATATGTAATACTGCGAATTCCATAAATTTATTTAGTTGAAAACCAAATTGATTTTGTTTAATAATTTTATGGTTTTCTAAATACAGTTTGTAACTGTTCTGCTGTAAAGTATTTTTTCCAAAATTTTAGAGAATATAGAAAGGGTTGATAATGATCCAGATTTATATTTAGATGTTATTTTAATAATTTTTAAATCATCCGGAAATATTCCTGTTTGAAGCATTGAATTAAAAATTAAAAGTAGTGGATCAACAATGATCTCGGCTACATATTTAATTACCATGGGGTGAATATCATCCAGACCTGGACCAGAATTGGATTTAATTTGATTTAGTTCTTTTAATAATTTGTCACTGGTAATGCTTGATAACTAAAAATTATTAGCAAAATACGATTGTTTGAAGTAATTTGTATAGTTTATGTTGGCAGATTTATATAACTTTTGCTTGATATTGATAGTTAGGGGAATTGTTGAAATAGATATTGATTAATGTCACTATTTTTTGTTTATTATTGATTTTGATATTGTTTGAGTCAGTTAAAACACTATTGATGGTTTCTTCCCAAGTAAAAGGTTGAGATGTTTCCAAGTGAGTTTTGAAGAGTTTTGTGAAAAAAGGTTGTATAATAGTTGTGCTTAGCCATATTACATGCTGCTTATCCATCTTGATATTAGAATTTAAATTATTTTTATATAATTTTAAATTAGGAAAATCTGATTATTGCCTCATTTTTATGAATTTTGAATAGTCTGTTTTTTTTTAATATTATTTATTAAGGTATTTGTTATCCAAGGCTTTTGAAACTTTGTATGTGCTTTGTTACTGTTTGTAGTTACAATAAAAGTGTTGTCATAAAGAAAAATGGTAAACCTTTCGCGTTCAGCCCGGAAAAAGTTTTTCAAAGGAATGATAGATGGCAACACATTGCTGCATCGTTAAGCGTTTCGTTACATTGTGAAAGTGCCAAAAGGTCAATAATATGGATTTAGGGTGGCACTTAAAAAACCTTTTTGAACGTTGATTGCGACAAATGTGTGAAATATTTATTTTGATGAACAATTGTCTTTCCTCATGAATATGAAGCTGTATAGCTAGCAGAATAAAAGCAAAAAAAGTTTTATCTGCTAGGGAAGAACTGTCTGATCGCACAAATCAAGACTTCAAAGCAGTGTTCAGAGGAAAGACGGCAATTCCGTCGGAATAAATATTCCAGAATATGGTCTGCCAAGTACATTTTGTGGTTGCACTGTGTTAATTTATGTTTTAGGGGATGCCAATTGCTCTCCACTCCTTGAGTATGTGCCCCTGTATTGGGATCAATGAAGTTGAGGGAGAGTGGTTCATGGTGAAATGGTCATAGCCACAGCTTGGTAGGTTCCCATAAGCAGCTCACTGATCAGTCATGATTGTGGTTTCTGGCTCCACATGTTTCAGGATGAGGGGCAGTACTGTATCTGCAGATTGGTTGTTATCAGGGCTGATCTCCACTCCTGAATCACTTGGTATCTCATTAAAAGATACCAAGAATGCAGTTCGCTTTGCTTACTTCCACGATGATTCCATTACCGCTACCTGAATGCACTTCAGGGGGAAACGAAAGGTCAAAGAAAATCGTACTGTTAGGCTATAAAAATATTAATGTATAGAGGTCCCTTCCCAACTCCCCATTTGAGAAATACATTGGTTAATTGCAGGAGGAGGAGAGAGTGGAACTGTGAAAAAGGAGATTTTTTTATTAATGGTTGAATAGGTTAGCCAGTTTTCGGGCCCGGGCTCTATCTTGAAATACAAAATTCAGGCTCGGGTTCTGAAAATTGAGCTCGAACTCAGCTCTGGTGGGTGCCAACAGGTGAAGAAGAAGATGTGCTTAGAGGATAACTGTGTATAATTTAAAATATGCAATATAAACATGATTATTCATTGTGAATGCTTACAAAAAAAAAAAAAAAAAGACTGAAATTCTGTAATCAATGAAACATCCGCAAATAGAAATGCAGTATCGAACCGATTATCCAAACAGGTCCGGGCCAGGGGCAGTCCAATTTCCGGATTTTTCCGGTTTGCAGAACCATTAAAAAAAATGCCCCCCCCCCCCATTTTGCTTCCATTATTTCTCCGATAAAAAGCTGTATCGTTCACGTAAATGTGCGGCAGACACTGCCCCGCTTCTGATCGTGCATTGTACAACAAGGATGAACTTGCGCATCCTGATCCCCTGGCCTTTTTGACATTACACAAGATTTTTGCACCACCACGAAATAAAGATGAGCCACAGAGCACTGACCAACGAAACAAAGTGATTGACCTAATTTTCCGAAACGAAGTGGGTCTCTGTACTCTTTCTTCCTCTCTTCACAGGGAAGTCGCGAGTATTCCCGACTAGCCTATGACGTCACACCAATGATCAATGAATAGTGTTGTGAAGATTTTTGGCTTTCTTCCAAAAGCAGTCACCAGTGCAAGTGAGAATAGCGACGTCATCAGCTGAAAAGGGAAACGTTTCTCTTGAAGAAACCGGTCCTCAACTTAGACGCGCACTCTGGCGGACAGTAATGCCTCCGTTATTCTGGAAAAAGGTTTTGGGTTTCTGTTGACTGTTCCTTTGGGAGGGAGAAAGGTGAAGTTGGATGTCTGCCTCAAATGGTAGGAAATGAAAAGGTATCTTTGAATTGTTCTAGAATGCTGTTTTGAATATGCATATGTACATACGATGGGGATATTAAAGGGTATGGACGGTCAGCTGGGGATGACCGAAATACGAGGCTGAGCTTTGGCATGGTACACCTGGACCTCAAGTTCAAGAAATATCGCAAAAATTCAAATTATACACAAGGTCCGGTTTTCAGAACAGTCCAGTTTTCAGGAGTCTGGATAATCGGTTCGATACTGTAGTTACTTTCTCTCACTAGCAGCTTAAAAGTGTGTTGCGAAAATTAACAAATTGTACACAAAAAGTTTTAGTTGGAAATATCTGAGGCAAAGGGGATTTTTAAATAAAAAAATTAGAAGAGATATATAGAGGAAAGCATGATATAACTTTACGCCCTTAGCGGAAAAGTTGTGCATTACTTAAAAAAGAAAATAGGTGCAAATTACTCTTCATAAGGATCCTATTATGTAAGGATTTCTGCAAATAATTTTTAAAATCGAGTTAACTCATTCAAATAGAAATATGTACGTTGATGACCAGAACTTGTGAGGATGTAGGTTTACATCAACAGAAGAGGTTGTCAAATCTCCAGAGGCGACTCTGAAAGGGATGCAGAACAATGGCTTTCAGCACATCTTTGGGGAGTGGCAGCGGCGTTTGGACAGGTGCATTGGCTCCGGAAGAGATTACATTGAAAAGGACTGCAGCCATATGTAGTTCAGGTTCGTACATGTTTATAAATTTCCCACTAATCTTTCTTGAACGGTCCTCGTATTTGTAACATAATTAGGCAATTCTTTACTGCTTATGGCACACCCTTACAGAATTTTAGCACAAACTTTTTAGACCATTTTTGTGAACCACAAAATGGGAACCATTGTAGTAGGGTAACACTTGCTGAGGTGTACTGGCACATAATGACCATGTTTCTCCCATAGACATTTCTTCAGCTTGTAAAGGATATTTTAGTTGTAAATGCATTTATGGCACCTCTATTCATAGTGATTGTGGAATAACTTTTTTACGGGTCTTATAGAGGTTATTTTTAATGAAAGTTGGTTGTCAAATTTTCGAACTAAAGCCTAGTTCGTCATCAGGACTATTTCACTGGAGTAGTTGCTGCCACTCAATTGGAAGAGTCCATCCGCAATTATCGTTAATTGTGGTACTTCTTCTTCTTGCTATTTCGATCCCTTCTTCTAGTTTCCTCTTTACTAAGTTTGACTGGTGGGTGATTATTTTCAATGAGTCCCAATTTATGGAGTGTCCACTTGCTTGTATATGTCTGTCTAGCCCTGTTTTGTTACTAATGTTCCTAATAGCAGGGATCGCATTCCTCCTAAAATTCCTAAAATTCCTAATATTTTGTGACCCTCCTTAAATTCCTAAAATTAGACCTAAAATTTGCTATTCATCCTAAAATTTTCGTAAGCTTATTTTTATTAAAAACACAACCGTTATTAACGCCAATAAATTTACCATTACGGTAAGGTAAAAGACCTGTTATTGTAGAAACACAGCCTATATGCTGTGCTGCTGAAGGAGGGGAAAATGACGCCATCGAGATGCACTTGCTTCGGGGCGGGCGTTCCATTTTTTTTGCCTTCGAACAGTTTTCGAGAGTAACAAGAGATCTAAGGGAAAAGGGGAGGGGTCATTTTCACCCCTGGTTTGCGCTTTGCAGACGAACTCCGTGGCACGCAGAAGATCGTACTTTATTTTTGTACATGCCTTGTGGAACCTCCTCTTTCTGCTGATGTTTTGTTATTGTAAACCGCAGGTGGGTGGAAGCAAAGAGGAAACATGTGGTCTCCTTCCATAACCTCCGGTAATGACGATGGGATGGTAGCTGAGTATTATCTTGGCAGGCAGTAGAGCACGTGATCATTGACCTTCGATCATGCGTCGGCGACAGCGACCTTCGATGCGCAATATATCTCGGCTCCGACTCGCTTTGACTGAACTTGCGTGAGATGCGTATGATAGTTTCTGGTTTTACGTCTTTTATGGTGTTCTCTGTGCTGTGTGCAGGTTCAGTTCTCTAGTGGTGACCTGCTTTTTTTTTTTTTTTTCATATCTTCTGACATCCTCGCAGCCAAATTTCGGGAAGTTGTCTGGTTTTGCAATATTGGAACGTGTTTTTGTACTTCCCTTTCATTTTCTGGTTAGTAATACAAGTGTTTAAGATGCCTAAATCCAAAACGAAATTTCAAGATGCGTGGCTCGCCAAAGAATTGGACGGAGTGAAGTTGAAAGAATGGTGTTCTGCAACTGAAACAATATTTTCTGCTAAGTGTATATTGTGTTCAGAAATTTTCAACATTTCTAATAGTGGCTTTTCACAAGTAAAAGCGCATCATAAAGGAAAAAAAAACATTTGCAGAAATTTCAAAGTAAATTTCAAAATAAGTCCATCCTGAAAGCCTTTGGAGGATGGGATCTTCAGCCCAAAACAAATATTAGTGAAGTACTGAGTCATGATTTACAGTTGGCTAAAGCCGAAGCATTATGGGCCATGAAAGTTGCTAAGGACAATATGTCTTTTGTTTCATGCACTGAAACAGTTGAACTTTTCAAAGAAATGTTTCCTGATTCTGCTATTGCAGCCAAAATGCAACTTAAAGAAAAAAAGTTGCTTATGTGATATCACATGGATTGTCAAAATATTTTGAAGAGGATTTGAAAAAAGACATTGCATCTAGTAGCCCAGGAAAGGTTACTATAGCATTTGATGAAACTACAAATACACAAGTGAAACGGCAGTTGGATGTGTATCTCAGGTACTGGTCTTCAGAAATAAATTCAGTTTCTTGCCGATACCTAACAAGCGTTTTTCTGGGTCATGCAACAGCAGATATTTTGCTAAAAGAAATTCTTGATGTGTTATCATCCTTCAATATTTCGTTGAACAGAATTATTTGTGTATCCATGGACAGCCCAAATGTAAATAAGTGCTTTTTACGCAAATTCAATGAAGTTGTAAAACAAGAAACAGGCCAGAAATCTTTGGAACTAGGTTTTTGCAACCTGCATGTTGTTAGTAATGCATTTAAAATTTTTTTGACAAGCTTAAATATAGATTTTGACGAATTTGCTACTGATATGCATTACTTTTTAAAGAGTAGTGCTGCAAGACGAGAGGATTATAAATCTGTCGAGGATATAACATTGGTCACTGCCAAATTTCTTTTGCGTCATGTCAGCAACAGATGGTTAACCGTTGGTTCTGTAGCCCAGAGGCTCTTGGATCAATGGCTAAATATTACAGAATATTTTTTAAACTTCTTGCCATCTCAAAAAATATTTGAAAAACAACTGCACAATTCGGCAAGGTATAAAAGAATTCACTGTTTCCTGAAAAATGAGCTTACTCCTTGCTATTTAGCATTAATTTCATTTTCACACCAAAATTTTGAAAAGTTTTCATTATGTTATCAGAGTGAAGAACCAAAAATACACCAGTTATATTCTGATTTAAATACTTTAATGAGGAATGTTATGGCTCAGTTTATCCAAGATGATGTTATAGCAGGGAAATTTGGAGAAGACCTAAAGAATGTAGATTTTGAAAACAAAAATTCATGGAAAAAACTAGGGGAGTTAGAAGTTGGTATGAAGACAAAAAATCTCCTGAGGTATGTTCAGGAGACCAGGCAGAAATTATTTCTCTTAGATATAAGATCATCACTAATTGCAACCACAAAATATTTAAAGTCAAATTTGCCATTCTGCAATCAAAAGCTAAGAGACATAGAAGTTTTAAAGGTAAAAGAACCAAAGAAAGAGTCAACTCAACTTTCAGTCACTGAAGGACTTTCGGAAATAACCAGAATTTCAAGTGTTTTGCATCTTTCTGATTAACAAATTGATAGAGTAAGAGAAGAGTGGAAACTTTTAAATTGCGATAAGCCAACTCTAGATGAACTAGTGAAATTTTCAGAGGAAGGGCATATTCCAGTGCGGATTGATCATTACTGGCGTAATATATTTAGTATTAAAGACTCTAGCGGAAAAGAAAAATGCTCAAATCTTGCTAAACTCATAAAGTCAATTTTAGTTTTACCTCATGGTAATGCTGATGCAGAAAGGGGATTTTCGGTTAACACTGCTCTGTTAAGGAAGGACAAGGCTAACTTAAAAGACTCAACTATAACATCATTAAGAATAGTTAAAGGGGCCATTAAACACTATGGATGTGTAAGTAAAGTTCCCATAACAAGAAATTTGTTAAATAGTGTTTGTGATTCACATAAATTTTATAAAGAGTATGTTGATAAGCTGAAGGAAGAAGAATCAAAAAAGGTAAAAGAAAGGAAGCAGAAAGAGAGGGAAAATAAGGAAAAGCAGCTAGAGAAAAAAAGAAAAGCTGAGTTTGATGACAAAATAAAAGAAAATGATGCAGAAATAAATAGACTTAAAAACGATAAAGAAGCCTCCCTAGCAATAATTCAAGAGGGAACAGAAAGAATGAGAAAAGCTGTAGAAAAACAAAATACTGTTGAAATAGCAGTTGCCTCTAACTTGATCATACAAGGTTCAGCTGAAATAAAGAAAACTGAAAGTAAATTAGTTGTGGTAGAAGCAGAAAAAGATAGGCTAATCAGGAAAAGGTTAAAACAATAATATGAAAAAAGTAATTCAGTGAACAATTGTACATAGTTCTTGGTTTTCAATTACCTTTTTAGGATATTATAATTTAATGTGAAACCTGAAAACTTTACTGTGAAAATCGTGAATTGCTTCTGGTTCAACAGCATATTAATGTTCAAAGTGAAACTTGAATGTGGTAAATATACTTGAATATGATAATAACACGTGAAAAGATAAGAACTGAACATTAGAAGTAAATCATACTTAAACTTTAGACATTAGACGTTATGCAAAAAATTTGGGTGTTAACTTCGACCATATATACTAATGGACTGCACATTGGCAATAGCTGCATCAAAGCCGCCATGGCTCAAACATTGGGCACGTCATCATCAGACTCCAAATTTCGTGTAAAAATGCTGTTATGATTACTAATTTACGCTGCAGAACTTCAGTGTTTTCGGTGTATTATGTGAATGCGCCTCATATATAATGAAAACTCTTCAGGTAAGTTTACTTATGAGCTATATACATGCATGATCGGGTTGTTTACATTTTGTGATTTATAATGTGATGAACATTTGCGAAGAATTTGGAACATGCATTCCATTTTTTTCTTAAGTTACTATATTTTTATATCAATAGCTGCAAGTTTCTGGTTAAGTAATTGAACTTTATTGACTTAGGTATTTAATTCGTTTCTTACCCATGAAAAATCATAGAACTTTCTTTACTATATCGCTCAGAGCAACCATAAGCACAGCAGGTGTAACCCATCTTTTTGACTGTTGTCATGTGATTTTATGTTGGAGCCAGAAATTTTGATGTCATGCGCAGTCTATCAGTATATATGGTTGAAGGGTGTGAAGCAAACTCTTTACAATGTATACAAAGTTGTTTTACTAGATGTATACAAATATACATCTAGTTTTTATTGAAATACACTCCTAAAATTTTCCTAAAATTTTTCTAAAAATTCCTAAAATTCCTACCTAAAATTTTCCAGAAGTATGCTATGATCCCTGTAATAGCTGCTTGGTGTTCTTTCATTCGGACCTTAATACTTCTCCCTGTTTCTTCTATATAGGAGAAACAGGGAGAAGTATTAAAGTCCGAATGAAAGAACACAACAAAACAGGGCTAGACAGACATATACAAGCAAGTGGACACTCCATAAATTGGGACTCATTGAAAATAATCGCCCACCAGTCAAACTTAGTAAAGAGGAAACTAGAAGAAGGGATCGAAATAGCAAGAAGAAGAAGTACCTCAATTAACGATAATTGCGGATGGACTCTTCCAATTGAGTGGCAGCAACTACTCCAGTGACATAGTCCTGATGACGAACTAGGCTTTAGTTCGAAAATTTGACAACCAACTTTCATTAAAAATAACCTCTATAAGACCCGTAAAAAAGTTATTCCACAAAGGATATTTTTTCAAAGTGATTCATTTTCGGACAAAATCTGTGGAGGATCCTGCTGAGTTGTTGACTGAAATAGAATAAACACCAGGTAAGTCGAAGGGTTTGTTTAGATCTCTGTCTTTAAGAATAAGGTTTATAAACTGTAGAGGAGGATTAATTGCGTGCTGTAGTCATAGGATTTGAAGTGTGAGTAAAACTTAGGATAGGTTGAAAAGAAAATTGCCAACAAATTGATTTGGAAGTAAACTAGTGTTCACCTTTTTATTTTTTATTTTTTCACTTAAATATGTCAAACTGTGGATCAAGGAAAATGGAAAGTTATGTGATTTACTAATTTTTAAAAATATTTCTATATTCGTCTTGTAATGGAAGAGAGCTATTGCAAATAAGGTTAGCTCTGTATATGTAAAATTTAAAAAGTGAAAATTTGTATTTTTCAAAGGTATATATGAATGGTAAACAGTGATGATGTGAGTGACAACAGGTTTCATGTAGACCGAAAAGGCCACATGAATAATTTTGAGCTTATGTTTACATCAGTAAAGTTCATGGGAGCATTTGGAAGAAATAGATGATAAAAATTCCAATAATGATTTTTTTGGGTGTGGCCAGATAATGAATATGTCATCTACATACATTAACCAAATGGATGTCTTTAAGTGGGACGAAGCAGTAAATAACTCAAAAAAATTGCACAAGTGGAGACTTTTCCTGCTACATTGGCCTGCTCAATCACCGGATCTTAATCCAATGGAGCATTTGTGGGGCAAAGTCAAAAGGGGCATCAGACAGCTGGATCCACTACCTTCAAGAGCTGGAGAGTGCAATTCATTCCATTTGGGCTAATAGACTCCAAGCCACTTTCTGACATGTAATAAAGTCTATACCAAGATGAAATCAAGCAATATTAAGAGCAAAATGTGGCCCAACAACATACTAACCAGGTGATCATAATAATTTGGCCACTCAGTGTACATACCTTATGTGTACTTTTATAAACTCACACTTGTTTTTAAGTACTGTTTTATGTAAAAAACAAAATCAACTCATAAATTGAAGTGCTGGTTATATTCATGCAAGACTTGACAATGGATCTAGGTTGATATTAACTATTAATTGCTTTATTAACTTTTTTGGAAGTTTTCAGTGTCCTCAAATTACCTAGTTTTCCTATTTCTGTACTGCAGAAAATATATCATGTTTGGAATTCTGTGTTCATTTGCAATACTTTATAATTTCTTTTTCTTTTTTAGGTGGTACTGTCTATTTCCATGTAATGGGAACGGAAATAGTTGATACCGATTGGCTCTATGAGCTTTTACGAGAAGTCCAACTTGATCAATTTTTTTCAAAAATCAGGGATGAACTACAGGTCACAAG
This sequence comes from Macrothele yani, assembly GCA_039090855.1. NCBI lineage: Eukaryota > Metazoa > Arthropoda > Arachnida > Araneae > Macrothelidae > Macrothele > Macrothele yani. Next base: position 98,726 of record CM077006.1, read on the forward strand.
ACTTCAGCACTTCAATTATGTGTTGTCATGTGATTTGGAAAACATTGGAATGGGCAAGCCAGCTGCTAGAAGACTTCTGGATGCTGTAAAGAAGCGTCAAACTGCATTGTGGCGAAAAAGCATTTTGAACAAGGTAATGTTATTTTTACTGATGCATACTTGTAACAGCAAATTTAAAAGCATAGTAAATTAAGTTCTGTTGTTTAATCATATCCTTAAAACATTTATGTTTTTTTTATGTGTAAGTTACATAAAATCATTTGGAAATTTAAAACAGATTTTGTGAAGGTGTTTGAAACACTATTTTCTAAATTTGCTGTGACACATTTAAAATGATATGTTGTTGTAACTTCATCGACATTAAATGCCATACACTACTGTTTCACACGTTATGTAAGTTCTGCCACCAGGAGATTACTAAATGATGTTCAATGCATATGGGGCACAGTATCAGTAATTAAAATCTAGAAATAATGAACATTATATCTACTTACAATATCGGTAGTGGCTATCGGGGCTTCATATGTATGCAGGTAATGAATCCACTCATAAGACGTTACCATAAGTATTCGACTCACACAATAAATGTGAACTTTTTGCAATTGTGAAGTTCAAAAATTAAATTCATGATACTGAAAAATCTGCATCAGATAAAATTGAACAAGATGAATTTTTACAATGAAAGCAAATAAATCCTCGACAACAACGAAACATGAAAACGAATTAAAAACTTGCCAAATCTTTAAAGCGAAATAAAATCTTGAAGAAAAAATCATCCTGACTGCAAAGCGCAAAAAAATAAATCTCCCGATTAAAAAGCTACAAACTAGTTTCTGCTAATATTCATAGCTATCATCAGTGGTAGTTGCAGGGTCGTTGTAACTACCGCACTCACATGCTCAGTTATGCTGCTCCACCCGAATACGTGTTCAGCTCCGTCGTATAGACATTTGCGCATCATGGTTTGGGTTTTAATGCGCACCTATATGGTGTTGCCATCTGTAGTTAAATAATTTATATATAATATATATGGTGTCGCCATCTGTAGTTAAGCATTTGTTGAGTAGAAATATGCACTTGTATTTTAAGTATTATTTGATGTAAGCTGGTTTTTGTTATTGTTTTCTTCTTGAAATGTTTTTTCTCCTGTTCAATAAGGTATCTCCATGTAAACTGAAATTCTACTAGGCTATTAACATTACGGTTGTATCTTTTGGGTTTCTCAATGACCACAGCCTCGTAGGCATGTGATCTATGCAATGTTATAATTTTTGTGTTAGTCCGATCTGGAGTTGCATAGTTTCTGATACAATGTTGTATTAATGAAGTTTTTTCATCTCTTGTCCAATTCGTAATATGTTCATTTAACCCCTTAGTCATCGCATTTTTACGGATTACAAATATACATACATACATACATATCACTAAGCTGTTCTCTGAGATTCAGAGGTTAGTTCCAAAAAGAAATACAACTACCAGATATTTTTAATTACTGTTGTCGTATCAAACTTCTCCATTTACAGCGATCTTGACATACAACTCGGGCTTCACTGGTATCCGTTACACGCCATAAACAAGATCTTTTATACTTCATACTCATAATCTTTTTCTCATGCAGACATTCCTGAATCTCATCCACCCATGTCTTCCTTGGCCTTCCTCTGCCTTCCCTTCCTGCCACTTGGGCTAAAAAGATTTTCTTAGTAAGCATCTCATCACTCATTCTTTCAACATGGCCAAACCACCGAAGCATATTGGTCTCCACCTCGCTAACAACATTTTGTTTCATATCACACAACTGCAACACATCTTAATTCCTCACACAATCAGAACGTATCTTGCCCCCCCCCAAACCCCGTAAGTAACACATTTCTCCAGCACACAACTTCTACGTTTCTTCTTCAGTAACCAGGTTTCACTGCCATACATCAGAGTAGGAACAATTACACTTTCATGCACAGCTATGCGGGACTCTCTAGAGAACCCATCATTCCTGTGAAAACCTTCCATAGCAGCTATGACTTTCAATGAAGAATTCATTGGCCTACTAATTTCACCATCCAATTTGTTCTCTCTGTCAAACATGCTTCCTAAATACACAAACTCACTCACTTGGTCAATCACAGTGCCGTTTATACTTACATTACATTCAGTGCTACCAGTTCCTCTCTCAAACACCATAACTTTGGTTTTTCCCTTATTTATATACTCAGTTTGAAATTCATGCAAACTTCGTACATCCGGGGCAATATACTCTGCAAATCACTTTCACTCTCTGCCAACAGGACAGTGTCATCAGCATACAGCAATCTGCACACACGGATATCACCAAGACATAAACCCTATCATCTATTTTGGCATCACGCATGCATGTGTCCATAAATATATTAAAAAGCCATGGTGACATTACACAACCTTGTCTAACTCCTGCACCAATAGAAAACCATTTTGATAAAAACCCATTAACTTGTACACAAGCTCTACTACCAGCATACATGGCTTTTACACTATTAAGTAGATTTTCAGTAACACCATATTCATTTAATACCTTCCACAAAAGTGTCCTATTTACTCGGTCGTAAGCTTTTTCTAAATCTATGAAGGCAGCAAAGACTTTCTTACCAACAGCCAGATACTTTTCAATCATCGTGCATAATGCAAAAATCTGGTTTGTGCAGTCTTTTACCAGGCAAAAAACCACTATGAACATCCCACACTTTCTCTGATGTAAGATCCCGTACTTTTTTAATAACAACCTTACCAAACACTTCCCTGGCACATTTAGTAGGCTAATACCATGATAGTTCTTGCATTCAGTCTGATCACCTTTTCCCTTATACAAGGGAACAATAAATAGCATCCTTCCAATCCCGAGGGACCATTCCTAACTCCCAGCACAACTGGCAAATTTCAGTAAACCAGTCAATTACAGAGTCACCACCATATTTCAACATCTTAGCAATGCCATCAACTCCCGGAGCCTTACCATTCTGAAGAGATTTTAGAGCTTTACACACTTCTTCTCTTGAGATCCCTCGTGTGCTTCCATCCCTCACTGTGACATCATCTGCATCTGTCTCAGAATCATCTTTGCTTTCCTGATCTAATAACTCACAGAAATATTCACCCCATCTTTCACTTAACTCATTGGGCTCCCATATCATATCCCCGACCTCATTCTTCACACAACTTACAACTTTGTTTCCTCTACTTTTCCTGAGTCAAATGTAATTCCAGAAAGACTTCCTCTTTCCAAAAAGCCAGTTCATGCCTTTCCACCTTCTTGCCGCCCCGGTGGTGCAGTGGTCTAAGCGATGGCCTCTGATCATTCGTCCGAAAGGGGTCCGGGTTCGAATCCCGGTGAAGCATGGATGTTGTGTTTTTCTTACGGCACTGGCTCTTTCCCTTCCCTGGAACCAGTGACCCTAAATTAGGGACGGGCGACTGCTTATAGCCCATTGAGTTGCTCACGGTGGTCGTTAAACCTCCAATAAAAAAAAAAAAACTTCTCCTTCCTATCTTTTGCCTTACTCTGGCGAACCGTCTTAGCAGCTTCACGCTTCTTTGACCGATATTCATCCACAGAGACTCTACCTTGCAACATCCCCAAATAGTTCTATATTTTGAGGTTACTCACCTTTATTCTCTAAATCTTTTAGGAGGTTTTCGTCTCTACACATTTCCAACACATATATATATTTTTTATTTACATCATGGTTCAAGGCCGCAAAAAAAACCAAAAAAAAAACAAAAAACATTTGCAACTCACGTAAACTTTAATACCCTTCCCCTCTTTTCCCTATGACCAAATTCAGATTCAAAATAATCTACCACAAACATACACAATTGAACCCCCTAAAACACTTTAATCTAATAAAAACTTCAATCAATAAAAACCTATATTACACATTTTCTAAAACGTTAAAGTTAAAAAGCTGTAACCCAAAACTATTTACAATTGCGCATCAGTGCCCAATTAAAATAAACCCAAATACCTGACACAACCACTATACTCAACAATCACGGACCTCTCTCCCCTCAGAAACAAGCATAACAACCAAGCACTTTCAGCCTCTGCCTAGGCCATTCTCACGGAGCTGACGCAACAGATGTACCACCCGTCACTATCCACGAAACGTAGCGAATGTTCCAGTGCTCGCGCTGCATCATCTTATTTCTCGTTCTCCGTCGTTCAGGTGCAGTAGCGCCATCTATCAGATGACCCAATAGCCTTCTTTTCCTTTCATACTTATAAATATCTGTTCGATTTATTTGATTCTTGAAACTAATCATCTTATATTAAATCATTTTTTTCCCTCTTGCCTTTTCCCCTCTGTTCTTCTCTGCGGCTTTCCTTTCTGATCAAATCCTTCCAATATGTGTTTAAGCTATTAGGATCATTAACATTACGTAACCTGTGTCTATTTTTTTCAATCAACACTGTCTCCGCCAATCTCAAATGCCTTTCCATACGACAATTCTTAATAATTTTTATTTCATCAAACTTTGGGTTTTGCCTTTGTTCAATACAGTACTGGACCAATGCAGTTTTTGCTTCTTTGTTCTGCCAATTCTGTAAGTGCTGTTGTAAACGATGATTTAGTTGGGGTTTTTTTTGTGCTTCCTATATATGATACTCTGTAGGATTGTTGCTTATAGGAATTTTGTAAACGCCAGCTCTGTCCAAGCACTTCTTGTTTTCTTTCGTATTCATTAAACATTTTTGAATGGTATGTACTTTATTGCCCAATTGTAAATTATACCTATTACACAATTTACTAATTTCAGCTGAAATTCCTTTTATGTACTGAAACGATCCAATATATTTAATCTGCTTATTATTATTTCTTCTTATGTTTGAAGAATTAATACAATTGTTCTGCACTTCCTTAATCTATTTTTTTATTTTTTTACTGGGATATCCATAATTTTTTGCAGCATCTGTAATATATTTCATTTCATCCTTTCTGTATTGCATATTTGACCTGTGCATAAAAGCTCTTTTTATTAAAGTCTTAATACTGTTACATTTATGAGCATATGGATGACAAGAATCATATGGTATAATCACAGGTACGTATGACAATTTTCTGTAAACTGTATAATCTAATGTGTTGGGTTTTTATAATCTGTACATCAAGGTAAGCCAATTGTTACTTCAATGGATGAATACTCTTCTTTAAATTTTTTAGCTATGTCATCTGGTTTTGTGGAATTCAATTTTGATAATATGAAAATATCATCAACATTATTACATATCTGCAATATATTAATGGTGGTTCATTCAGGTTATTTATCACTTTGGCTTCAATATCTGTTATAATAACTTCTGCAAATAATGTAGACAAGGGTGATCCCATAGGTCCTCCTGTATTTTGCTTATAAATAATATCTTCAAATGCAAAAACATTATTTTCTTTTATATGTAACAATACATTTTTTAACTCTTGTACTTGTATTCCTGTTAGAATTTTTTGATGCATTAGTTCTTGAGTAATAATGTCAATGGCCTGAGGTGTTGGAGTTTTTGGATACAAAGCTTTAACATCCATAGTAGCCATTTTGTAAAACTGCAAATCTTGATTAATATATTTTTAATTAAGTGAATAAAATCATATGTATTCCTTAAACTGTATTGTTGTTTCATAAATATTGGTGCAAGAAAATTATAAATAATTCTTTCTAATGAAATCAAGGGTGAGTTAACTTTTGATACAATCAACCTCATTGGTTCATCTTCTTTATGTGTTTTAATCTTGGCAAACACTTTTGGTATACATGCACCCATTGGTGGGAAGGACTTCTTTTTTCGTCTGACAATGCACTATGATTTCTTATCCCTGCCAAATATTTTATCTGATTATCTGTTGGGTCTTTATTGATGATTGTACACCTTAATTCCTCTATTGCTTTAGACATTTTATTATTATAATCTACAGTATTCATTAGAACAATCTGCCCTGACTTATCAGCTTCACAGAATTTAATGTCGTTATTCTCTTTCAGCATCAGTAATTGCTTCTTTTCGTACTTCAGCTTCTTCGAATGGAAATATTTTTTATGCTTTTCATTGAATTCTTTTAATAAAATTCTATATAATTTGAATGTTACTTTTTGTACTTGGCAAATTTTTTATAACATCCTCCATGCATGGAATCAATTCTTCTGTTCTAGGTAAGTGCTGTGGGAATGCATATTTTTTTCCTCGTTACAAAACTGCTTGTTGGGAATAACTTACTTTGGCTTACCTTGATGTACAGATTATAAAACAACCCAAAATATATTAGATTATACAGTTTACAGAAAATTGTCATACGTACCTGTGATTATACCATATGATTCTTGTCATCCATATGCTCATAAATATAGCAGTATTAAGACTTGAATAAAAGAACTTTTACGCACACGTCAAATATGCAATACAGAAAGGATGAATTGAAATATATTACAGATGTTGCAAAAAATTATGGATATCCCAGTAAAAAAAATGGATTAAGGAAGTGTAGAACAATTGTAATAATTCTTCAAACATAAGAAATAATACTAAGCAGATTAAATATATTGGATCGTTTCCGTACATAAAAGGAATTTCAGCTGAAATTAGTAAATTGTGTAATAGGTATAATTTACAATTGGGCAATAAAGTACATACCCTTAAAAACTTTGTAATCAATACGAAAGAAAACAGGAAGTTCTTGGACAGAGCTGGCGTTTGCAAAATTCCTATAAGCAACAATCCTACAGTATCATATATAGGAAGCACTAAAAATAAACTAAATCATCATTTACAACTGCACTTACGGAATTGGCAGAACAAAGAAGCAAAAACTGCATTGGTCCAGTACTGTATTGAACAAGGCAATACCCAAAGTTTGATGAAATAAAAATTATTAAGAATTGTCGTACAGAAAGGCATTTGAGATTGGCGGAGACAGTGTTGATTGAAAAAAATAGACACAGGTTACGTAATGTTAATGATCCTAATAGCTTAAACACATTTTGGAAGGATTTGATCAGAAAGGAAAGCCGCAGAGAAGAACAGAGGGGGAAAGGCAAGAGGGAAAAAAATGATTTAATATAAGATGATTAGTTTCAAGAATCAAATAAATCGAACAGATATTTATAAGTATGAAAGGAAAAGAAGGATATTGGGTCGTCTGATAGATGGCGCTACTGCACCTGAACGACGGAGAACGAGAAATAAGATGATGCAGCGCGAGCACTGGAACATTCGCTACGTTTCGTGGATAGTGACGGGTGGTACATCTGTTGCGTCCGCTCCTTGAGAATGGCCTAGGCAGAGGCTGAAAGTGCTTGGTTGTTATGCTTGTTTCTGAGGGGAGAGAGGTCCGTGATTGTTGAGTATAGTGGTTGTGTCAGGTATTTGGGTTTAATTTAATTGGGCACTGATGTGTAATTGTAAATAATTTTGGGTTACAGCTTTTTAACTTTGACGTTTTAGGAAATGTGTAATATAGGTTTTTATTGATTGAAGTTTTAATTAGATTAAAGTGTTTTAGGGGGTTCAATTGTGTATATTTGTGGTAGATTATTTTGAATCTGAATTTGGCCATAGGGAAAAGAAGGGAAAGGTATGAAGTTTGCGTGAGTTGAAAATGTTTTTTTTTTTTTTTTTTTTTTTTTTTGCGGCCTTTAACCACGATGTAAATAAGAAAAATACGTGTTGGAAATGTGTAGAGACGAAAACCTCCTAAAAGATTTAGGGAATAAAGGTGAGTAACCTCAAAATATAGAATGTCTAAATAGCATGTGAATAATTAAGCAGCTAGATGACATTTGCAATGCTGTATGAATATATCCCCAAATAGGCTTCCTTCTTTCTCTTTACTGCCTCTTCAATCTCACTATTCCACCAAGCATCACCTCTATTCTTACCCACTATTGTGGTGCCACAGACCTCTTTAGCAGCGGTGACAACACAGTTCTTAAAACATTCCCACTTCTTTTCTACATCCCTCTCACCAGACTTCAGCTCCTTCAGTAGTTCTCTGAGTAAGTCAGAATACCGCTGATGATCTTCAAGGAGCCTATCAACCTTTATTCTTTCTATCCTGGGTTTCTTCCTATTCCTTTTCCTCCAACCAACATTAAGTTTCACTCGTGACACTACCAAGTAATGATCAGAACCAACATCTGCACCTCTCATCACACGGGTGTCAACAACTAAGTGTTTCAGATGCTGATCGTAGACAACAAAATCTGTCGCACTCTTTTGACCAAGAGTATGATTTTCCCAAGTATATGTATGTATATACTTGTGGTTGAAAAATGTATTAGATACACACAAACCATTCTCAATGCAGAGTTCAATTAATCTTTCACCATTATCATTCACACAAGGATCGTTAAACTTACCCAGAACATTGTCAGAAATTGCATTCTGCACACCTACTCTAGCATTGAAATCCCCTGCTATTATAACTTTTTCTTTAGCACCAAACTAGCTCAACACAGTTTTTAGCTCATTCCAGAAATCTTTCTCCTTATCAGAATGTTCCGAGTCACAAGGAGCATACACTACAGCAATTACTATTCTCTGAAGTTTCACTTTCAAACGAATCCTGAGAATTCTTTCACTTATGCAACTATAGTGAATCTAGTTGTTCTTCATCTTTTCACTTAAAATCACACCTTCACCAGCTTGTCCTCACACATTATCCAATACTCCAGACCACACACTCACTGTGCCATTCACTTCTTCTACCCCAATTTCCTTCTTTTTGGTTTCACTTACAACTCAGCACATCCAGTCTATACTTATTAATCTCCTCAATCACCTCATTCATCTTGCCATTTATACCTCTAGTATTCCATACACCAATCTTAACATTCACTCAGCCGAGATCTCTTTCTCATACACCGTTTAGAAAGTCCAGGTCGATTCCGTGGTGGACCATCCTTCTCAAGTGTGGTAGGTCCACCATATCCCACACTTGAGTCTGGATATTGATTTCTTTTTGTCTTTTAAATCAGACAAGTACATCAGTGTGGGGGATTAGACCACAGCTGAGAGTTCCAGTTGGTCATTCAACCTAAGGATTCTGGTACAAAACCCAGTGAGTTGGGGTTTTTTGCCAATGTCACACAGAACTAACTGGCACCTCTCCAAGATTCACCGAGTCCCTAGTTGCTGTTGTGTGTGCCATTGCTACCACGAAGCGCCCCGAGGAGGCAAACCCATCGCTCACTACAGCCGCCCGTACGGAGTAGAAATATGCATTTGTATTTTAAGTATTATGTGACCACAGCCTCAGAGGTCAGAATCTGGGCATGTGATCTATGCAATGTTATAATTTTCACGTTAGTCTAATCTGGAGTTACATAGTTTCTGATACAATGTTGTATTAATGAAGTTTTTTCATCTCTTGCCCAATTCGTAATATGTTCATTTAGCCCCTTGTCGCATTTTTTTCAAAATGTCCATTAAAAAATGTCGATTTTTTTTATTAGCTTATTTTAAAGTCCATACTCTGTATTTTATCATAATTTATCTCAAACTGCAGGTTTTGGTTAAATTTAAAGGTATTTGCGGGCTATGGAAGTGTTAAAAAATTTATGATTTACTTACCTTATACTTGGCTTTTTTCTTTTACCCATAAGCTTGGCAGAAAAGTTTCAATGGAGGTTCTGTGTTCCATGGTTTGCATAAAAAACACATCTGAGATAAGTAATTGTAATACTGGTGTTAAATCACTGTATTTTATAAATTGGAAATTAAAAATTCTTCTGGGTATGATATATTTTGAAGCATGGTATGCATAGTCCTACATCACAGTCTTTGCAGTAGTACCTTGTTTCTTTTCGAATTCGCTTTCCATTTTTCTTTTCTTCGATGAACATACTTTGCATTCTCTGTTAGGCTGTCTTTCTTCTCTGTTGGTGGTATAATTTCCAAAAAATGATGTTCAACTAAACGACTTGATGGTGCTGCATAACTAGGACAACCACGTCTTTGGAAATTGTCAGGTGTCAAATATTTTTCTACCGTTTCATCAATTACATCTAATCTGAACTTTAGATGTGATTTCGTCCCACCTTCCTTCTTATGCACCTGAAAAGCATTGAAAACTGCTTGGTCCAAAAGTGAAAGAATATTTCTTCGCACCATTTATTGCTACTTGGTAACTGGAAAGGTATTGATCTACAAAATGTACACCTCCCATAGTAAGGTTGTAATTCACAACCACTTTTGGTTTTTTCTTTAATTTCATACTTTGTGTTGTTACTTGGACAATTTCAGAATTATGTACTGATGACAGCATTGTGACTTCCATTTTGTCCCTCCATTTCAGCGCAATGATTTTTCCATGTCGAAATGATATTGTTTCACCTGCTTTCAACTTTTTCCCCTTCAATGCTGTTGGCATATCTTTTCTGTTCTGTTGAACAGTTCCAACCACATCTGTTTGGTAAGTGAGGAGCATATCACACAATTCTGGTCAAGTGTACTAATTATCCATAGTTACGCAGTGATCTTTTCAGTAATGCCATCATCAATGTCATGACAATTTGAGAGGATTGCGGCTCAGTTTGAAACTTCGGATGAAATAAAGTTCCTTTGCCTCTATAAATGACCATATGTAACCAGTATTGGATTCACATAGCATAAAAGACTTAATTCCAAATCTGGCCCTTTTCATAGGAATGTATTGGCGCCATGATAAACGTCCCTTGTATAACATCAAAGTTTCATCGATGGCGACATCTCTCTCGAGAGTAATTGTGCTTTTGTAAAATTGATTCAAATGCTCACTAACAGTTCCAAATGTTGTACAGTTTTGGATTTAGATGATTTTTGGGGTCATGCATTTCATTATTCATGAAATGTAAGAATTTTTTTATCTCACAATACCTGTTGTATGGCATAACCTTTCGGAAAAAGGGAGTTTCAACTGTTGGTTTTTTAGTCCAATACATGCTTTCTTCTGGCTTTTTAACAATACCTTCTAAAATTGAAAGTGCCAAGAACATACGTAATTCATTTGAAGTTACCGGATTCCAGTCTTTCCTACCTTTCAATATTCTTCTTTGAGAAATGTTTCCACATTGCTCAGCATAATGATTAGTTTCTGTTACAATACTATCAATCAGTTCACCATTTATGAAGTGTTCATAGTACTGTAAAACACCCAAACTTGATTCAAAAGTAACATTTACTTTTGGAGACGCTCTAAATGGAAAGCGTGGGGTGCATAATCTTAAACATGCGGTGTAATTCCATGCCATTGATGCCCCGGTAGAAGTTGTGTGGCATCATCACTGTCCTGAGATTCCGATACTTCAAAATCAAAAACATCTGAAAAAGTAGTTTCTTCTGAATCACTTCCAGATTCATCGGCATTAAGATCTTATTCCGTATAACTAGAAGAGCTCTTTTTACAACAAAAGTTATGGAATGAAATCAAAACATTCAGCAAAGTGGGACTACTCTAAACACAAGGTTTCAACCTGTCCAACAAGCTACTGTTGTTGTCAAATCACAATCACAGAACTATTACTGTCATCTAGTGTTGATTGATGCATTTAAAAATAGCTACGGGCACTACAAAATTCATCCTACGTATCACTTTGATTATGGCAAGCCATGTAGTGAGAAGGCCGAAAGAGACACGGGCATGATGAAATTTGGTCAACATGCCTTCCCGTGTGAGACACGGGCGCGGCGATTAAGGGGTTAATCTAGTCAAAAGTCTTCTACGTGTACTTCCGATATATACTTTGCCTTTTTGGTTATTACTGTTAACTGTTGGAATGACATAAATGCCAGATTTATTAAGAACTGATCTATTATTATTAGTAGTAAGTATGCTTCCATTATTAATGACTTTCAGCTATGTTAATATTGTGGTTGTAACATTCCTTTTTTAAAATAGTACTAATAGGAGGTAAGTAGTGGAAATTTTCCATAATATTTCTTTTTTCTTTTTCAATATTATTTTTTGAACGATGCATACTGGCTGTAATGTTGTTATATAAAGATTTGATTTATTTTTTATTATTTCCAAACTCTTCGGCAGGCTTCTCAATCCATTTGAGCTCTTTGATCACTGATATTTTATTGGATGAGTGTGTAATGGCTCTTTTGTTATGAAAGTGGAACACTGCAGTCTTGTATTTCCAAGGGTGTGTAGAATCCTTTGGGATAATTGCTTGTACAGATGATGGCTTCCGGTAAACTGAATATTCAATATTTCCGTTATCACTGCGTATAGAGATATCCAAGAAGTTTGGTTGGCCATTAACTTCAATTTCTTTACTTACCTGTGTTGATGGATAATAACTGTTAAATTTATTAATGAAGTTATCCAGTTCAAGATTGGAGTGCTGCCAGAACAGCAAAATATCATCAACATATTGGAGATATACATATGGTAAATATATATTAGAATGATCTAATATTCTGTTTTCGATGTCTTGCAGAACAACTTCGGCCAGTAGCCCTAAAATTAGGGACCCCATTGGGGCTCCTGACTTGCCTACAGTTATTAAAAGTAGATGTAACTCACCAGCAGGAGCCTGTATATCAAATATTTTTGGTAAAATAAAAACGCATAAGACGGACAGACCTATTAGCCCTATTGTTAATAAGAATTTATCTCCAAGCATTAACTTAGAGAGAGCACTATTTAATTATCTTAAACCAGTTTACAATAGCCATGAAACCAGTATTACTAATGCCACTGAAGTTATCAATAGATCAAAAACAATTAAAACCTCTAATTTCACAATGGGGCCATTCCACTCGAAATCGTCAGATTTTGAATTTATTTTCCACCAACACATCTCTGATTCCTATGATTTTTTTATTGGGTTGCTACTCCCAACTTATAAAAACCCTGAAAGTTTCAATTTTTTATTTCCGATAGATTAGAAGAAATAATTTTTGAATTTTGATGCATGGCAAACATATTTTGCGTAAAAATGCAAATATCTCCGTTATTTAGAATAAAAAGAAATACATAAATCATCATTCTTTCTTAATTTTTACCAAGGAATCCCATTGGTGCAATGTATGAGTTTCTATCTGCTGTAGTTTTTGAGTTATGAGTAGCGAGAGAGCCTTTCTTCAATGCTTAAAAAGGCAATGTAGTTACAACACTTAAAAAGCTTCAGTTATTATTCTTTGCAAAGAAAAGTTTAATCTATCAAATGAAGAAAAAAAAAAAAAACTTTGGGCTTTTGCCTGAGCGCCGAGAAAAGATTTTAATACATGGTGCACGGCCAGTGCATTGCCACAGTGACAGCGTAGTCGGCAAACCAGGCTGTGCAGAGACGCGATAGCGGAAGAAGAATGACATCCCTTCACACGTAAGAAGCGATCACACCGCACGAACGCATGTATTGTTGAAATCATGTTTTAATGGAAAGAAATTCTTTATTTTAAAAAAGCATGATTAGTTCATGAACAATGTTTGTATTTTAACGTCTCACAAAGCTGTGATCAACTTCCATGTCTGATTTTGATTTTATTTAATCAAATCAGACAACAGGAAATTGACTTTCCATGAAACTCTTTTATTTATTTATTTTTTTTATAACAAATTTGGCAATTATCATAAAATTTAACATCTAAAGATCTTACAGTGTTTGCAAGATTTTCTTGCATTTTGTGTCATCATCTAGATCAGTGGTTTTCAAATTGTGGTGGCGTACGCGAGAGTGGCTAAAATTATTTATCACTCATAATAAAAAACCAAACCAATAACTGACCAACCAAATAAATAAACCTTTTTTCTTAATAATTGTATAAACTTCTTAATCCGATTACAGTATTCTCTTTCCTTATTGTTGGATTCATTTCAAAAAGTGAGCGATAGCCAAGAGAGGCGAAATTAACGGATTGTAATTCAGGCTCCCGCGACAAAAGTGCATTTGTCAACCTCAAGGCTGCACCTAGAAAGCGAGACAGCCAGTGTGAGTTCTGAGAAAGAGTGCCTGCACAACTGTGCAAGAGAGAGGGAGATGGCTCACGCTCCTCCCACCATTTTGCGCCCCTTCTTCCATGCCATTGTTCACTGTTGTCATTCACGCACATGCTCGTTTATCACAGACTCTTTTATCAGCATTGCGAGGGAGCATACGATTATACTTGATCTAAGAATTCTAGTGCTCTTTTACGAGTGTTTTTCTCTGAGTGAGTGTGTGTAAAATTGAAGAAAAAAATGCATAAATGGCTTATAAAGAAAAGTACGTCCGGCGCGAACCAGGAGCCTACGACGTGTATGGCCGACTCATCATCACATGAGATAAGTGAAGAAAGCGATCCTGATGGACCATCCGAAAATAAAAGTCGAAAAACTGACAAGTAGTCAAAAGACACAAAAATAAAAAAAATAAAAAATATGACGAGTCTTATTTGAAGCTAGGTTTTACGTGGACAGGAAGTTCAGTGGAATCTAATCCACAATGCATTGTTTGCGCTGAAATTCTTTCAAAAAACGCAATGAAACTGTCACTTTTAAGACGACATTTGGAAACTAAGCATGGGCATTTAAAAAACAAAGATGTGAAGTATTTTGAGCATCTTTTAGATGATTTGCAGAGTAGAAAAAATAAAATTGTACCGTTTTCTGGTAAAGAAGAAAACGAAAATGCTCTCAAAGCCTCTTACAAAGTTAGCCTTCAAATTGCTAAATCCGGAAAAAGTCGCACAATTGGCGAAAACCTTATTCTCCCTGCTGCGGCGGAAATCGCTTCTTGTATGTTTGGCAAGGAAGAAGCAAAAATAGTTATAAAGATTCCTTTGTCAAACGACACTGTTTCCAGGAGAATCAAAGATATGGCTTTAAATACTAATGACCAACTGGTAACGGCCATTCAAAATAGCCCGTTGTTTGCTTTGCAGCTGGACGAAGCTACAGATGTCACTGGTCTAGCTCAGTTACTTGTTTTTGTGCGTGGCAAATTCCAGGATCAAGTATTTGAAGACATTTTATTTTGTAAGCCTCTTGAAACGTCAACTACGGGTGAAGACATTTTTGAAGTGATTGCTCTATTTTTTAAAGAAAACAAACTTGAATGTAAAAACTGTGTATCATTATGCACAGACGGTGCCAAGGCCATGAGTGGCCATATTACCGGACTAGTAGGACATGTAAAAAAGTTTCTCCCGAGTGAAAGTTCAGTCACTGTTGCCTCCACCGTGAAGTTTTAGTCGCTAAGTATCTGCCCGATGACTTGAAAGCAGTTCTTGACCACTGTGTTAAAATTGTTAATTTTATCAAAACTCGTCCTCATAAAATCACGCTACTTCACAATTCTTTGCCAAGAAATGGGCAGTCTCCATGCAAAGTTGCTGCTGCTGCACACTGAAGTACGCTGGCTTTCGTGCGGCAATGTTCTTTGCTGCTTATTTGAACTGCACAATGAACTGCGCATGTTTTTCATGGACCATGGCATTTAGCGTCAGTACTGAATGATTTTGAATGGCTTCTACAACTAGCATATTTATCTGATATCTTTGAAAAAATAAACGCTTGGAATTTGTCTATGCAGGATGAAAGTGTTGATATTTTCAATGTGGAAAAGAAAGCAGAAGCAATGATTAAAAAGTTTAATCTTTGGGAAAATGCATTAAAAAACAACAAATCAAAGGAACATTTCTGAATTTTCTGCAATGAAATCTGAAATGACGCTTCATATGAGCACTCTCAGGACACGTATAAGGGAGTATTTTCCACCTCCAGACAAAACTGCGGACTGGATCCGTGACCCTTTCTCTTTCGCAGTAGAAAATTGTGCTCTGCCGCTTCCCCAAAAAGAACAGTTGATCGAGTTGTCATGTGGTCCCTCTTTGAAAAAAATCCATGCCATTAGTTAACTTTTGGATTGGCATTGAAAAGGAATATGCAGTGCTTTCCAAAGTCGCTGTAAAACATCTTCCCTTCACAACTACTTATTTATGTGAAAGTGGTTTTTCATCCCTGACTTGAAAAATAAGTATAGAAATAAACTTGATGTTGAGAACGATTTAAGGCTTTATCTATCAAAGATTGCCCCAAATATTGACGAACTTTGTAGGCACAAACAAGCGCACCCTTCTCACTGATTATATTAGATGGGGGTAGTTTTTCACCCGTACATATTTGCTCATTTTATTTACTCTTATACAAAAGTTGAACATACAGACATAAACCCAATCTAAGATCTACGGTTCATGATATTCAGAGTTTTGTTAAACTAGTTTTGTATTTGGTAATAGAGTTTACACTCAGGAAGCTGTTACAAGCTTTTCATTTTAGAAATAAATTTAATTTCTGTGTTTACTACTTAGTTGCACACTTTTTTCTGTAATTAGTAATCATCTTAAAACAGTATCAAAATATATAATGTAGGCATAGGCTAAGTTGATTTTCTTTTTTGTCTGAAAATTTAATTACTGAGTTTGTTATTGCTATGTATGTCAAAAAATGAAGTTTTTATAAAGATATTCCATATTTCATTTTTAAAATACCTAGTCTAACCCTCTACTTGTTAAAGTAACTTTTATGTACCGGTATTTGTATTTAAAAAAAAGGGGTATGCATGATTGCCGCACCACGAAATGAGGTACGTGAGGTAAAGTTTGCGAAACACTAATCTAGATCATTCTTGATTACTACCAACACTTTCGCTCTAGACGAGAGACCAACAATTTTAAGACATTTCTCCTGCCCTCTCGATGCTCTATGATCGTGGAGAAATTTCTTTTGACTAATTTTGGGGATCATTTTGTATTTTTAATCAGCTTTTTTTTTTTATTCTGGCGAGTATGTGTGTATGTATGTGTACATGGATAAAAAGTTCCATCGTGCCTTGTTTTCAGATTTGTCGTGTCGGCGATGAAATGAAGCCTCTCTCCTTTTTAGATGCTGTTTGTGGGGGGTTACTGCAAATTATATGTTGCTCCAGACCTTTTTCGCGCTTTGTCTGATCAACATCCCGCAAATTTATTGCTCCTCGTGAAGATATTGTTAAGTATAAACTTGCCATTCGCCACAGGATGAAAAATGATGTTGAGGATTTTATATATATGCATGCAAAATCTCAGATTATTTTCTGTGAAAGTAATATACTTTTTCTGCAGCGTGGAAACTAAATTTGACCCGCAAGAAAAGTTCGATACTAATGTTCGTGTCACTGATATCAACCAATTAGTTGTAAACTTTTGGCTTTTGGAAGTTTATGAATTGTAGCCTCTAAAAAAAAAATGGCATTCCACATGGCTGTTAGTTTTTCTACTTATGGGAGGGAAATAGGGGGAGTCCTCAGAACAAATTTCTAAGAGCAGCAGAAACACACCACTTTTGTAATTACAGTTTAAAATGATAAGAGACACAGAGAGTGAGATTCCTTGTCAGGTTACAAACTGAAAGAAAAAAAAAAAAGGTCCTCAGTAAGCTAAAATTGCGAAGAAATAGTAACTTGCCGTAGAGATTCGTATCAATGGTTGTTTCCGCAATACATACACTGAATAAATACGTTCAGTATTAACCTGAAATTTTTTTTTTAATTAGGGATAACGTTATCAGCGTCGGGTAAAATGCATATAAACAGAATTTTTTCCCAAAATTTCTGCCAAACACCTCAAAATGTGTGCCTCCTCTCCCATCATGCTTAGCGCCCCCCCCCCACGGCTCACCCAGTTCTGAGCAGCTGGCGTCGCCACTGCGTTTCTTAATTTCCCATTATCGTATAACGCTTTCTTTTCGCCACAGATGTACAACTGTTTATTTTTCTTAGAGTTGATTTATTCTTTTTTATCCATGCTATGTCCGACACGCTTTCTTCTAGAGTTTTTTTTTTTTAATTTTTTTTTTAGACAGAATGGCCCCAGATCTCGAACCCCTCAGATCCTAATTTACGACCTCTGGCAGACAGCAGCTTGCCCACTGCAAGTGGAAAAGCTCTGTAGTGTATTTTCTCAGATCTCTTTTATTCTCTTGTGATTTGAAAGTTGCTGCCTAGTTGTTCGGCGTCTTTACACAATGTGTTAAACAAACAAACAAACAAAAAAACAAAAAACAAAACCAGCTCTAATTCAAGAAACAGCTAAAGTCAGTGGTGGATTCAGAGGTGGGGTGCCCTCCCCTCAAGACCAAGGAAAAGCTTTGATTTGTTAGGTTTTAATAACAAATTGAATAATTTTTTGTGAAAGAAAGTATTGCTTAAAAGTATATTACTTTCCTTAATTAATTGGAAGAATTTATAGACATATTAAGAACACTTTTTCATTTTGAGAAAAAATATCAGAAAGGTCCCCGGTTATTTCCGACACTTGCGTCCTACCCACCCCCCTCACGAAAATCCTGGATACGCCCCTGGCTAAAGTAACTTGTCAATATATGAGGACGATAACTGCGTTAATACTGTAAGGAGCAAGAGAAACACGATGGTTTCCATTTCAACTCGGGCAGGGTCGTACCATCATGGTCTCAGATTTCTCTAAAAAAATTAAGGGGTGTTCCTTGACTAAAATAAGGAGACCTATATTTTTTTCTTTCAGCAAGAAAAAATTTTCCCTTCGAGATAGAGGGTTTCAAATCTTGCACCGTCAAACAAGCTCTCTAGAAAACGGTTATTTTTCCTAACTTCAGCGAGTCATTGCAGCAGAGTTAAAAAAGATATTGTGTTCTTGTATTTTTTACATTGTGTGTATAACATATAATAATATATGGTGCTAATATTTGCTACACATCGTATGATTAAAATAAAAAAAAATCGTAAACTTTGTGATTTAAAAAAAAAATTGAATTCTTTAATTTTTTTAAACAAGTTTAGATGGAGTTTTTTCTGTATTCGTTTTTTTCGTTAAAGACATACAAATGTGCACTTTATTTGTAATTTTTTGTGTGTCTGTGAAACAGCTAGTTTCTGCGTTTCGGCAGCGTTAAAAACAGCCGATTTTGAAAAATCTCTAACTTTGCCAACGATTTTCTCAAAAAGGCCATTTTTTAAAATTCTGAAAATTAAATCCCTGTTTTATTATCAACAGGAGAATATCTGTGTAAATTTTCACGGACCTAAAAATGCCCGTTTCCAAGTTAGACGCGTTTGAAGCCTACGATTTCTTCGTGTTCTAAAGGCGCCATTTTGGAAAAATCTCAGGCGCAAAGTACGTATTCTCTTCCCCGAAACAAAGCGTTAGATATTCTTTTCCCGAATGATGGAATGAGAGCATTGGGTCAGCTGGCCCTGGTTGGATACGTCCACCTCACCCTTCCCCGAGTGATGACATGCCTATAAAACTGTCGGGGGGGGTCATTTAACAAATACATAAAGAAAATTCTTGCTGCTCCACTAACAAAGTTGAGTTGCGAAAGACAGCAGCAGCAGTTGTTTGTTTACGTATATACTTACACATCGCATAAGAAAAGATTATGATAGAGTAGAAAACTGTTGTGAAATAATTTTAAGAAAAAGAGTGCAGGTACGCGTACTGTAAGTTAATTTTCGATGGCTAAACACCCTCGAGTTTTTCTGGGAGTTGCTAATTGTAGGCTACTGTCAGAAGAGCAGTTGCTGTTTTGTTATAGTTGCTAAAATTAACTTCTCAGTTTTTCGCAATAGTAAAATATTCCCTCAGGAGAGTTTTGTCCTCTGCGAACGGGGGGAGGGGGGAGAAGGTGCAATACTCTTTACCTCGCTGCTGGGTTGATAGCGCTGGTCGCTACCCAAACTCTGCATACCTCCTCTCCGAAAAGTAATGGCAATTGTCTAATCTACTAAATAAATAACAATTAACACATATGCGTGCATGCTTATTCATAAAATGTAAGTTGAGTATATTTCCTGTTCAATCAGCTGATTTTACAAGTAGAATACATATACAACTTATGCGCTTATAATGGTGTAAATATTTTTATCTATTTAAAACATATTCAAAGATTTCAATTTTTTTAAAGGGGGGGGGGGGGGTTGTGTTCGTAGTGATTTCCACCTGGGCCACGATAAACCATGCACTGCCCATGTCTTCTGTTCCCTTAGAAGATAATCCTGGATCGATGGGAGACCAACCAGCAGAGTTTTGACAACCCCCCCCTCACGTGGTGGTGAGGTGTCTCAAAGCTAGGTAGCTTTCAAAAATGTTTCATCTTAGTTGGCTGGTAACAAGAGAGGGATTCCATAACTCTGGCAGGGTCGTACCATCACGGTCTCAGATTTCTCTAAAAAAATTAATTAAGGGGTGTTCCTTGATTAAAATAAGGAGACCCATATTTTTTCTTTCGGCAAAAAAAAATTTTCTTTTCGAGACAGGGGCTTCAAATCTTCCACCGTCAAACAAGCTCTCTAAAAAATGGTTATTTTTCCAAACTTCAGCGAGTCATTGCAGCAGAATTAAAAAATATATTTTGTTCTGGTATTTTTTACATTGTGAGTGTAACGCATAATACTATTTGATGCTAATATTTTTTACACATCGTATGATTAAATTTTAAAAAAATCGTAAACTTTGATTTTTTTTTTAATTGAAATTTTTGAGATTTTTTTTAACTGGTTCAAATGAAGTTTTTTTTTCTATACTGTTTTTTTTTGTTAAAGACATACAAATGTGCACTTTATTTGCAATTTTTTATGTGTCTGTGAAACTGCTAGTTTACGCAGCGTTAAAAACAGCCGATTTTGAAAAATCTCCAACTTTGCCAACGATTTTCTCAAAAAAGCCCTTTTTAAAAGTCTGAAAATTAAATCCCTGTTTTATTATCAACAGGAGAATATCTGTGTAAATTTTCACGGACCTAAAAACGCCCGTTTCTGAGTTAGACGCGTTTGAATTTGGTTTGAAATCCTACGATTTCTCCGTGTTCTTAAGGCGCCATTTTGGAAAAATCTCAGGCGCAAAGTATGTATTCTCTTACTCGAATGAGAGTCTTGGATCCGTCCACCTCACTCTACCCTGAGCGATAACATGCCTAAAAGGAAAAAAAATAACAAATCTATATATAGAGAGAATTGAATGTATGTTAATTTAGAACCACCAAATTTGGAATACTATAGCATGGTACCCTAACTTAGACCGCAGACTATTTTTGGAAGGGGTCAGAGCCCTGGGTCAAAGGGCCCCCACACAAAATTTCAGTAAAATATACTTGTATATTATAGTGCCCTAACTGAGACCGTAGATGGTTTTGGAAGGGGGGCAGAGCCCTGGGTGGGTGGGAGCCCGGGTGAAAGGATTCCACGCAAAATTTCTGTAAAATCTAGTTTTCAATTTAGAACCATCAAATTTGGTATACTTTTTCTTGGCACCCTAACTTTGACTAGACGGTTTTGGGAAGGGGTAGGAGCCCGGGATCAAGCCCCCCCCCCCCTACAAAATTTTCGTAAAATATTTTACAAAGTTAGGGTGCCAAGAAAAAGTATACCAAATTTGATGGTTCTAAATTGAAAACTAGATTTTATGGAAATTTTGCGTGGGGCCCTTTGACCCCGGGCTCCCACCCACCCAGGGCTCTGCCCCTTCCAAAACCACCTACGGTCTCAGTTAGGGCACTATAGTATACAAGTATATTTTGCGGAAATTTTGTGTGGGGGCCCTTTGACCCAGGGCTCCGACCCCTTCCAAAAACAGTCTGCGGTCTAAGATAGGGTACCATGCTATAGTATTCCAAATTTGGCGGTTCTAAATTGAAAACTGTAGATTTTATGGAAGTTTTGTGTGGGGCCCCTTGACCCCGGGCTCCGACCCCTTCCAAAAAAGGTCTAAGTTAGGGTACCATGAGATAGTATACCACGTTTGGTGGTTCTAAATTAAAAACTGTAAATTTGTTTAGCAGACATATATTCAATTCTATATATATAGATTTGTTATTTTTTTTTTCCAAGACCGTTTTTTAGGCATGTTATCGCTCAGGGTAGGGTGAGGTGGACAGATCAAACGCTCTCATTCGGGTAAGAGAATACGTACTTTGCGCCTGAGATTTTCCCAAAATTGCGCCTTTAGAACACGAAGAAATCGTAGGATTTCAAACCAAATTCAAACGCGTCTAACTCAGAAACGGGCGTTTTAGGTCCGTGAAAATTTACACATATGTTCTCCTGTTGATAATAAAACAGGGATTTAATTTTCAGAATTAAAAAAAAGGGCTTTTTTGAGAAAATCGTTGGCAAAGTTGGAGATTTTTCAAAATCGGCTGTTTTTAACGCTGCGTAAACTAGCAGTTTCACAGACTCATAAAAAATTGCAAATAAAGTGCACATTTGTATGTCTTTAACAAAAAAAAAACAGTATAGAAAAAAAAACTTCATTTGAACCAGTTAAAAAAAATCAAAGTTTACGATTTTTTAAAAATTTAATCATACGATGTGTAAAAAATATTAGCATCAAATAGTATTATACGTTACACACACAATGTAAAAAAAAATACCTGAACAAAATATCTTTTAAATTCTGCTGCAATGACTCGCTGAAGTTAGGAAAAATAACCGTTTTTTAGAGAGCTTGTTTGACGGTGGAAGATTTGAAGCCCTCTGTCTCGAAGGGAAAATTTTTTCTTGCCGAAAGAAAAATATGGGTCTCCTTATTTTAATCAAGGAACACCCCTTAATTAATTTTTTTAGAGAAATCTGAGACCGTGATGGTACGACCCTGCCAGAGTTATGGAATCCCTCTCTTGTTACCAGCCAACTAAGTTGAAACATTTTTGAAAGCTACCTAGCTTTGAGACACCTCACCACCATGTGTGTGTGTGTGTGTGTGTGTGTCAAAACTCCGCTGGTTGGTCTCCCATCGATCCAGGATTATCTTCTAAGGGAACAGAAGACATGGGCAGTGCATGGTTTATCGTGGCCCAGGTGGAAATCACTACGAACACAATCCCCCCCCCCTTTAAAAAAAATTGAAATCTTTGAATATGTTTTAAATAGATAAAAATATTTACACCATTATAAGCGCATAAGTTGTATATGTATTCTACTTGTAAAATCAGCTGATTGAACAGGAAATATACTCAACTTACATTTTATGAATAAGCATGCACGCGTATGTGTTAATTGTTATTTATTTAGTAGATTAGGCAATTGCCATTACGTTTCGAAGAGGAGGTATGCAGAGTTTGGGTAGCGACCAGCGCTATCAACCCAGCAGCGAGGTAAAGAGCATTGCACCTTCTCCCCCCGTTCGCAGAGGACAAAACTCTCCTGAGCGAATATTTTACTATTACGAAAAACTGAGAAGTTAATTTTAGCAACTATAACAAAACAGCAACTGCTCTTCTGACAGTAGCCTACAATTAGCAACTCCCAGAAAAACTCGAGGGTGTTTAGCCATCGAAAATTAACTTACAGTACGCGTACCTGCACTCTTTTTCTTAAAATTATTTCACAACAGTTTTCTACTCTATCATAATCTTTTCTTATGCGATGTGTAAGTATATACGTAAACAAACAACTGCTGCTGCTGTCTTTCGCAACTCAACTTTGTTAGTGGAGCAGCAAGAATTTTCTTTATGTATTTGTTAAATGCCCCCCCCCCCCCCGACAGTTTTATAGGCATGTCATCACTCGGGGAAGGGTGAGGTGGACGTATCCAACCAGGGCCATCTGACCCAATGCTCTCATTCCATCATTCGGGAAAAGAATATCTAACGCTTTGATTCCGGTAAGAGAATATGTACTTTGCGCCTGAGATTTTTCCAAAATGGCGCCGTTAGAACACAGAAAATCGTAGGCTTTCAAACCGAATTCAAACGCGTCTAACTTGGAAACTGGCATTTTTAGGTCCGTGAAAATGTACACAGATATTCTCCTGTTGATAATAAAACAGGGATTTAATTTCCAGAATTTTAAAAAATGGCCGTTTTGAGAAAATCGTTGGCAAAGTTAGAGATTTTTCAAAATCGGCTGTTTTTAACGTTGCCGAAACGCAGAAACTAGCTGTTTCACAGACACACAAAAAATTACAAATAAAGTGCACATTTGTATGTCTTTAACAAAAAAAACGAATATAGAAAAAACTCCATTTAAACTTGTTTAAAAAAAATTAAAAAATTCAATTTTTTTTTTAAATCACAAAGTTTACGATTTTTTTAAATTTTAATCATACGATGTGTAGCAAATATTAGCACCATATATTATATGTTATACACACAATGTAAAAAAAATACAAGAACACAATATCTTTTTAACTCTGCTGCAATGACTTGCTGAAGTTAGGAAAAATAACTGTTTTCTAGAGAGCTTGTTTGACGGTGCAAGATTTGAAACCCTCTATCTCGAAGGGAAAACTTTTTCTTGCAGAAAGAAAAAATATGGGTCTCCTTATTTTAGTCAAGGAACACCCCTTAATTTTTTAGAGAAACCTGAGACCATGAGTGTACGACCCTGCCTGAGTTGAAATGGAACCCATCACACATAAAACAGAGCAGAGAAATTATGATTGCTAAATAGTAACATGAGTTCCATACTTGTTTTGCATATACTGTATTGGTAATCAGTTATTGTGATACATTGGGTATTACATTAACACAAAAATACACATACATTCGAGATCTGTTAATGTTTCCTATTATTTCTAAATTTATTGGCATGATAAATAAAAAAAATAAAAATAATAAATTATGGCACGTATTTCTATGTATCGAGATTTAAAAAAAACATGTTTTCCATACGTTATTTTTTCAGGTAGAACCATCTAATTGTGGTTTTAACTGCTGTAACTTTACATGTTATATTTCCTTTGAGTGGAAAGCAATTTCTCAGTTGGAAGTTATTAATATTTGCTGCGAATATATATCGCGGTAATCGAATGCAATTCAAGGAAAAATGTTTCACGTAACTCTCGGTTGTAGTTGGTCGATGTTCAAATCTTTGCACTGTTGTTCTCATCAGGTTTTGGGGGTAGGCTTTTTTGATTAACTTCAAAAAGTCTGCACGTTTCTTGAGTAGGATGTACTTTTTAGTTGAACTACGGTAGGCACATGAAGACAAAGGAGATGTGAAAATTACATTGGAAAACTTGAAAAACGGAAAAATGAATCACTCGTAAAAATATTCGCATGAGGAATTGCAATCACCAAAAATTCCTCATGCAAATATTTTTACGAGGGATTCATTTATCCGTTTTTCAAGTTTTCCAACACAATTTTCACACCCCTTGTCTTCATGTGTTCAACTAAAAAGTATATCCTACTCAAGAAACGTGCGGACTTTTTGAAGTTAATCAAAAAGCCTACACCCAAGAACCTGATGAGAACAACAGTGCAAAGATTTGAGCATCGACCAACTACAAGATTTTTCCTTGAATCGCATTTGATTACCGCGATATATATTTGCGGCGAATATTAATAACTTCCAACCGAGAAATTGCTTTCCACTCAAAGGAAATATAACATGTAAAAAGTTACAGCAGGTAAAACCACCATTAAATGGTTCTACCTGAAAAAATAAAAATAATAAAGGAAATAAATCCAATTACTACCACTCTGACACCGGGATGTGATTAGGAGGCATAAAATTTTTCGTTCAGTGTAACCGTCAAACTGTATTTTCCTATTTTAGGGTGACACCATTAACGGTTAAACTGTGTTTTCCTTATTTTAGGGTGCTGTGGTGCGTTTGGTTTCATATGAGCTCTTGAGAATTTCGTGAGCTCCCACCTGATGGGTAATCTTTAAATAAGCAACTGAAATAAAAAACAACAGGAAAGATGACAACTGCAAGATATACTCATTCATTTAAATACCAGATCTACCAGAAAATAATAACATTTCTTTTAACCCCACACTTAGCCTCGCTAATGTCATCTGTGATTGTCAGGTATCTGGCGTTAGCTAAAACGCAGTATATATCTCCTCTACCTCGGAAAAATAGGCACCAAGATATATATCCCCGATTACTTTATTTCTCAAGCTGTCATTCCTTGATCATTTTCTCTTATGGCAGGCGTGGACAACTAGATAATTTATTAATTCCTGAAATAGAACTATTTTAAGTCTAAAAATTCTGTCGGATATTGCGGGAACTGTAGATATTATCAATCAATATTCCAAAAACGGTATTCAACACCAATTGCATAATGTATAAGCATTTAGTACTGTATATTGGTAAGCTATTGGGTTGTTGGAAAAGTCATGACGTGTTTTGGCACTAGATGGCGGTTTTGGAAGTACTAGAGGCATGTGCAGCTCTGTTATTGCTATGGCATTCAACAGGTGCCAGTTCTAGCTGCAGTCTAAAAGGAATAATGAGCGATTTGGTTGATTTGACATCAAGTTGAAGATGGAAGACCAAACTGTGTGTTTTCACCATATTTTACTGTTTTACTTCCTTAAAGGGAAGAACGCGCGTCAAGCTTGTGAAAAGTTGCATAAAGTGTATGGTGATAATGCTCTACAAGAACGTCAGTGCCAGCGGTGGTTCGCAAAATTTCGTGCAGGTGATTTTGACCTCAACGATGCTCCTCGGTCCTGGAGGCCAACCGAGGTTGATGACAACCAAATCAAGGCATTGATTGAGTCAAACCCACGTTACACAACACGAGAGATTACATACACATTGCACATCCATCACTCAAGCGTTCACGACCACCTGAAGAAGCTGGGATACGTAAGCAAGCGTGATATGTGGGTTCCTCATGAACTTAAAGAAGCTCAATTGACGGCGCATATAAACATCTGCGATATGCTCATTAAACGTGAGGAAAACGATCCTTTTTTGAAGCGACTGATAACTGGTGATGAAAAGTGGATTGTGTACA
The DNA here is from genome assembly GCA_039090855.1 of Macrothele yani. Taxonomy (NCBI): domain Eukaryota; kingdom Metazoa; phylum Arthropoda; class Arachnida; order Araneae; family Macrothelidae; genus Macrothele; species Macrothele yani. The sequence continues at coordinate 125,421 of CM077006.1, forward strand.
ACAATGTGCTGCACAAACGGTCTTGGTCCCGACGTGCTGCTTCACCTCAAACGACATCCAAAGCAGACATTCATCGGCGGAAGGTTCTGATCTCAGTGTGGTGAGATTTTAAAGGTGTCGTGTTTTTCGAGCTCCTACCATGGAACCAAACAATCAGTTCGAGTGTGTACTGTCGGCAATTGGACAGTTTGAAGGAATCCATCATCCAGAAACGTCCAGAGCTCGTTCATAGTAAAGGTGTTATGTTCCATCATGACAACGCGAGACCACACACAAGTTTGATCACCTGCCAAAAATTATTGTTGCTTGGGTGGGATATGTTGCCACACCCAGCATACTCGCCTGACCTTGCACCATCAGACTTCCACTTGTTTCGCTCTCTTCAACAGTCCGTGCGTGGTATAACGTTCAATTCAGATGAGGCTGTAAATCAGCACCTTGTACAGGTTTTCACCATGAAAGACAGGTCCTTCTATGAACGAGACATTCTGCAGCTCACTGAAAGATGGCAAAAGGTTATCAAACAAAACTAGCATTATATAATTGATTGTTCATTGTTTTTTCTATCAATAAATGACCTTTGTAAAACATGGCTAAAATACGTCATGACTTTTCCGACAACCCAATATACGGGGAGAAAAAAGTTTATACTAGTTCGTCTCATCATTGAATAGCTAAAAATACCTACATATTTTCAATGTCCATCGCATAATTTATATGCATAGTTTGTATGTAACCTTTTTCACCGTATAGCTCATATTGGTAAGCTGTGCGGGGAAAATGGTTTATATTTAGTTTTCCTCGTCGGCGAATGGTTAAGAATGTGGTGGATAGTATCTGGCGATTTGGGATGAAATGACCCCTTTAGTAATATTTTACAGTTATATTATTTGAAATGCCTTTGAACATAACATTAATTCACCATACAAATTTTGAAAATGTGAATCCGTTTTTTGGTGTAAATATGATTAATTCACCATACTTCGTCCTTCAAGCAACACATCAAATGATCGTGCAATCTGACCAACGCGTGCAATAGTATCTTGATCTGCTGCCCATCCGAGGACCAACATTGACTCCTGCTGCCGTTTGGCAGGCTGCCAACGCTATTCGCTGCTCGCGGTTTTACAGTGGCAAAATACGAGCGATACACCATATTTAAAAATTTATTTTCTTAGCGTGCAAGAGAAAGCCCAAGGTTTTTTTTTCTTCATTTGTTAGACTATAAACTTTTCTTTAAAAACGAAAAACAATTGCGACTTTCTAAGCGCTGTACTACATTGATTTTTTACGTTTTGAAAAAAGACTCCCGTCGCACGTAACTCGAAAACTAAAAAAGATAGAAATTTTTGCATTGCACCAATCGATTCCTTGGGGGAAATTACAAAGGAGTGGTGATTTTGGTACTTCTTTTGATCCAAACAACAGAGATATTTGCGTTTTTACTCAATTAAGGCCTGGCATGCACCAGAATTAGAAAATTAATATCTTCTAATCTATGGGAGATAAAAAAAATGAAACTTTCGGGATTTTCATACATTGGGGTAATCTAATTCATGAGAAAAAAAAAATCGTAAGAATTGAAGATGGTGTGGTGAATAGCATCTGACGATTTGGCGTGGAATGACCCCCGAAAATAATTTCTCCAATTTTTTAAATAACCAAATGCAAATTTTACAGTAACCAAGACATGCCAAAATAAATTCCCATGTGGAATTTTGTCAAAATCTGATGAGAACTTTAGAAGTTAGTCATTTCTTTTTATTTTTAATGAATGTTTGCTGAAAGCCTGCATAACCCATTCTCTCTCTATCTCTCTTGCTGCCGTTTCCTGTGTCACATTTTTAGGGTGCACCTGCAGGCTTTTGAGCATCGCAGAGCGGCCAGCTAAAAAGAAACAATTTATTTTATGAATTAATCCTGACTGAGTTTTCCGCCCGCTTTCCGTGTTCACTTAAATTTTTTTTTAATTGGTTAACTCAGGGGTTCCCAATTTTTTTGAGACCGCACCGCCCTTCACATGCCACATTTTCCGTGCGACGTCACTGTACACAAAAAAAAAAAAAAAAAAAAAAAATGCAAATTCGAGTTTGTGGTATTTAAATAAAAATTAGTCATTTACATTAATAGCTTGTATTCAGGCAAATTACACACAGATTACACACTGAGGACGTTCTTCGTGTTTAACAACAGTGCACGTGAAACCGAAATCCAAGTACGCATCATCATAATTTCTGGACTTGTTCCTTCTTTGTGTTTAGAATACTTGCAACTTCTACACCACATTTTTTATTTAAAAACTTCTCCATTATCATAAACCAACACACACTCACACAGAAATAACTACGTTCACAGTTATTAAAACACAGCAGTTCAGTTCTAACAAATGTTTATACACGCTACATACATAGCAAATGAAGACTGCGTAGTAAAATAAGTGCCCAACAATGCGGTGGCAGAACATTATCGCTTGACCTTGCCTGGCTCAGTCCATTTCAAACTGCAGGGGTAGCGAGATCCGCACGACGTCTCACCAAGTTTTCAAAGAGCATTACAGTCTGGAACTCAGATTGAGGGAGCGCTTTTGCAAGAAAAATGCTATGTTTTCTTTTTTTCTTTAAAATTTTTTTACAATTCATTCTTTAAGATATGCACACCTTTTGAAAATTTACATGTTGCAATTCACTGTAAATCAGCGGTTTCAAACTTGTGGCCCGGTGCTAACTGTTTTGTGGCCCGCATGAGTGATTACAAAATAAAAATAAATCACCCTTTTTTCAAGTATAGTATGATATATTAAATATAATATAAACATAGTAATGCTTAGCAAAGCCATCCTCTTTATAAGTAACAAGTTTATTTACGAAGAATATCACTGTATTAAACACGAGTTGTCACGTCGAAAGGAATGCAAAAACGGTACAGGTGTCGTTCCACGACATACTTTGTACGATTCAAAGAGCGGTGGCCTCTGTGTTTGTTGTACGGAAAAGAATATTATTTCCGCAGAATTGAAATGAAGCGATGGCAACAATGATGACCTTGAAAAGCTCCCTTCTGCTCGACTGGTTGTTAATTTTGTCCAGCTGCATCGCACGCTGTTTTTCTACTGAAGTTGATTTGTGTGATTTTATTTTAACAAGATTTAACAAGAAGTTGGAGTTACAGTACTTTTGTTGTGAAAGTAATAATCATGTATTGTGCCTTATTTGTAAGTAAGTGTTAGTGATTCCAAAAGAATACAACTTACAACGTCAATTTCAAACTGTGCATGGGGAGAAGTATGATTCACTGCAAGGGCATCTTCGAGAGGACAAACTGAAGAAACTGAAAACAGATTTAAGTTTGCAACAAAATGTGTTTTAGAGAATTGTTAAACAGAAAACAGATAATGTGAAGGTAAGCTATATCTTATCAAAAATGATAGCAGAAAATTTTATTTTACAGATGGTTGTTTTATAAAAGAGTGTTTAGTTAAAGCAGCAGAGTGTATTTGCCCTGACAAGGTGAATGAATTTAAAGAAATTAGTCTTTCGCCAAACACGGTTGCTAGTAGAATCGATGAACTAATCTCAGATATATACGATATTAACTCAGAAGATATCAGAGTTCTACTTTGATGAGGGTACTGATGTAACAGATGTTGCTTAGTTGGCTGTTTTTATTCGTGGGCTAGATGCAAATCTTTAAGTAACTAAAGAACTACTTTAACTAATACCAATGCATTATACTATAAAAGCTGATGACATTTTTGACAAAATGAAAACAGTGTTTGAGGAGGAAAAATTGTATTGGCCATTAACTGGCTTGTTTAGTTACAGATGGTGCACCTGCAATGGCTAGTTCAAAAAACGGCGTTGTTGGAAAGATAAAAAAAATGTTGATCGATGAAGGTTCACTTACTCCATCTGTACATTTTCATTGCATTATGCATGAGGATGCATTGTGTGGCTGTGTTTTAAAAGTTTAAAATATTTTGAAGTCTGGCTAAGATCGTAAACAACATTCGCTCCAGAAGCTTAAATCACAGACAGTTTACTGCTTTTCTCAAAGATATTGGCTGTGAGTATAGTGATATTTTGTATCACTCTCGTGTAAGGTGGCTTAGCTGTGAATCAGTGTCAAAACGGTTTTAGGATTTGAGATATGAAATAAAGATATTCCTCGAAAGGTTTTGGGATTTGACAGATGAAATGTAGATGTTCCTCTCACTTTTTGATGATCCAAAATTATTAAATGATCTAGTATTCAGCACAGATATAACTGGACACTTAAACAATTTGAATATCAAACTATAAGGCTAAAATAAGCTAGTCATTGATATTATTGATAATGTTAACACATTTCAGAGAAAACTTCAGCTTTGGAAAGCTCAGATCAGTGCAGGAAATCTTGTTCACTTTCCCACTTTAAAAGCCTCAGTTGAAGTAGAAGAAATCGACTTTGGTGAATTTTCTACAAAGATAGCTATGTTAAAAGAGTGCTTCAACAGGCGGTTTGAATGTTTCAAAGACATGGAAAATATTTTCAATATGTTCAAGTCTCTATTTTCATATAATGCTGACAACACACCTGAAGAACTTCAGCTTGAATCAACCTTTCTGAATGTGCCCAAATTTTTACCAGCCACCTTGGCTGGTAAGGTCTACTTTTTACCAGCCACTTGAAAAATCTTACCCGCCAAAATATAAACTAAGTTCTAAATGAACTAATATTAATGAAAATATATTTAATGCATACTCACAAATTTTTTTATTGATGCAAGCCTATTTATGACATTTTAAAAACAAAACTGCATATTCGATACAGTCCTGGGCTAATCTGCAAGATCTGTACATTTGAAGCACGAGCTTGGACAATTTTTTTCATAAATATTTTTGCAAATTTGGCGGTTTTTTTTGTGATATTACTGTCTAATTTACAGTTTGGATCCATTAAACAGTTCAAATAACATGAACTTTAATTAATATTAGCTTTATTAAAATTTGCATTTTTGAACTTCACTTTTAGTTGGTAAAGTTCGATGAACACTTACCGCACGTGGGGCTTGGCTTTCAATTCATATTTCCGTTATGTGGATGCGGCATGGGGTTTTTTCATTTGGCCACGGGTCCACTTCTTTTTTTTTTCCCCGTTGGAATTTATTTTGCCTCATCACCAAATGAGTTTTTTTTTTTTTTTCCTTTGCTGCATCCTCATTTACTTCAATACTTATTAATAATCCTAGTACTTTCGGTAATACTCCATTACCGTCTTCGAGGGACGTTTTGCTCCGACTAGCACGGACCGTGTCAGCTGGGCATTTCGGTGGTTCTCGCGGGCTGCTTCTGTCATCGGCTATCGCTTCTTCTTGGGCGTTGTGGCGCCATCCCTTGTTGGTCAGTGATCTCATTTTTCAAACTTTTTCATTTTTTTGCTCAATTTTAATTAAATTTCTCCAGCTGTTTCTCAAAATATTAGGGTCATTATGGTTGCAAACTTTTGTCCTATTTTTTTCAATCATTACCGACTCTGCTATTCTGAGGTGTTTTTCGGATTTACAGCTTTTAATGATTTTTATATTTTCGAATTTAGGATATTTTTGGTTATCCAGACAGTATTGAATAAGTGCTGTTTTTTCTTCTTTTTTCTGCCAGTTTTTTACGTGTTGTTTTAATCTGTGTTTAAGCTTATTTTTGGTACTTCCTATATAAGCCATTGGAGGATTTTCAGTAATAGGAATTGAGTAAATACCTGCTTTTTCTAACATTTTTATTTTTTCATTATTTTTTATTACTATATTTTTGATTTGGTGATGAGGCAAAATAAATTCCAACGGGGAAAAAAAAAGAAGTGGACCCGTGGCCAAATGAAAAACCCCCATGCCGCATCCACATAACGGAAATATGAATTGAAAGCCAAGCCCCACGTGCGGTAAGTGTTCATCGAACTTGACCAACTAAAAGTGAAGTTCAAAAATGCAAATGCATTAATGCACGTTAAAAAATATAACCTCCAATATCGGAAGTAAATTGAAACTTTATTAAAATTGATCAATATTGTATTAACACAACACTAGTTTAGGTTTTATTTTTTTTCACAGTATGAATGCTAGTTTAGGATATACATTTTTTTTTTACACAGTATGATTTTAAAAAAAACTTGCATAGGGCTTTATATATATAAAACTGAGAGCATAAAATATTATTTAGGTAGGGTAGGAACCTAGGATTTTCATTTAACATTTGTAGGCATTATGCCGGACTTTCCCATCAGACGTATCTATCTGTCCACCATAGTTTGATAGCACCACATGGTTCATATTGTTCAATGGGTGGTCCATTGCACCTAATCATTATCAAATCATTCAAAGTATGGTGGTTCATGTTTACCCTGAAACATGATTTTATTCTGTTCACACAGGAAATCCTCGTTCACAAGCAGCAGTACTGCATGGCACTAAATGCATCAACTCCATTAACTTTAAAATGTTGCTGTAAAAATGTGTTGCATCTTCTTCAGCATAGAGTCGACTAAACAAAGCCTCAAATGTTGCTCTTTTTCCAGTCAATGTCATTATAGTCGTTGCATTGTTTTTTAGCCTACAATATTCCGTCATCACTGAATCTTCATTCCCATTATGTAAAACAGACTTGGGCAGTAAACGACACACCTGCAAGAGTTCTTCATTCCGATATTCATTGATTTCAGTGGTCTGGAAAGTGAGAGGGGTTTAAAATTTTTGCCAAGGGAACAATAAGACTGTCAGTTACTGAAAATAATATTTCTTTGATATAGCTTTTAACTGCAACAAGCAGTTTTCTCCTATCCTCTTCAAAACAACCAAGTTCATTTCGGCTTTGCTCAGAAACCAATTTAATATCATGGAATGTACCATCAGAGATCAAACCATCAAGTTCAGTTTCACGGACACCTTTCGAATATAGGAAATTTTGTAATCTTGGTATGCACGTGTTCATTTCATTAACTCCATGATGTAATACCAATTTGTCTCTGTAGAAATAGGGATGCATCGCTTAGCAATTTACTAAAATCACACATAAAAAATAAGTATTTCACAAAGCGCGCACTTGTCAGATGTTTCAAGAACCCTTTAGCTTTAACCTTCAGTTTACTTGCTTCATTTTTGTCTGCACATATGTGCTGCAAATGGCTACAAATTATGTGTATATTGTTACGCAGTGCAGAAACTGCTCTATACTTTGACATGACCCATCGGACGCTGTTTATTGGGCGGCTCTCATTAAGAAAGTCAGCCACTTCCTTTACATTATGTAATAACTTTGGACTTTTATTATAGTTTATACAGTCCCTTTATTACATCCTCAAAAGTTGTCAAGTAGCTCACATCATTGCAGGCATCATTCAAGGCAAGTTCTAATCTGTGGTTCAAACAGTGAACCACAACTAAACCATCAACTTTATCTTTCAGTTGTTTGGCAACACCTTTAATTGATCTCATGTTCACTGATGCTCCATCAAAGCAACTAATCTTTCTTTCCAATTAGCAATGCCTTTCTCATTCATCATTGTTTCTATGGCCTCCATTGTGCCAGATGCATCAGCTTTCCAAAGAGGCTGAAGACCAAGAAAAGAAACTTTTGATTTGGCCCATCCATATACTGGATGTACACAATTTCACTTTTTGACATACTTTTGTCGGTTGAGGCATCTGACATTATTGCAAGAAAATTAGATTCGTTAATATCCTTTACAAGGTTGCTTTGAAGTTCTTTTGCTATGTAGCTTACAAATATTTTTGCTGCCTGATCATTAATGTATGTATCACTCAACTGAGTTCCTAATTTTTTCTGAAGTGCACATGAACTTTTGAAATCATTAAATGAAAAGTTGCCTTTTGCAATTGTGTATGAAATAAGAAATAACACCTTCATGGGTTTTTCTAATTCTTGGGTCATCTTAGATACAGCTATAGCAAGAGGAGCCTCAGATGGTTTGGTCTGTGCTTTGTACACAGAACATGCTTGTTGATGTACTTTAGAAGCATTATGACTTTTAACCTGAAAAGTAGACATAAAAGACTATGAGAATTTGCACTTAGAATATCACTTACATAATTTGTTTAGATTTCTAAAAATATAATCAAACAAGTTAGTAAAATCATGCAATGCATTGATTATGATACGCTTTCCAACATACCAGAAGTTATTACTCAAGTTATGAAGATAATGGCTGCGGAGTAAATCTCACTCCTGTGCTCTGACCTTTGACCACATTTCGATAATATCAAACATAATTGGTTCAGTATACCTCTGGCACAACATACTAAAGTTTTGTTGCAATAGAAGCATTTTTAGTCAAGTTATGAGGATAATGGCTGCAGAATGAATCTTGCTCCTGTGCCCTGACCTTTGACCCCATTTTGATGATATTCAACAGAACAGGTTCAGTATACCTCCGAAACAACACGATAAAGTTTTGTCGCAATCAAAGCATTTTTACCTAAGTTATGACGCATAAGGGCGATAGAATGGAGTCCGCTCCTAGGTCCAGACCTTTGACCCCATTTCACCCATTTTCGATAGGGTTCGTCCCCAGGTTGTGCCCTACGATGTACTAAAAATTCATCGAAATCGAACCATTTTTACGCGAGTTATGGTGCGGACAGACGGACAAAGCTAGAGCCTATACGCTTCTTCAACCTACGGTTGGAAAGTGTAAAATAGAGCAGAAACATGCATATTTTAACATATGGTGAGTAAAACACTGTTTCCTAAGTCTGCAGTTAAAAAACCGCATTTATTACCGAATGTTGGTAATCCTGAACTTTAGTAAGTGTCGATCTTTTCACCGGAATGCGTCTCCGCTGCATGTCGCAAAAACCTATCTGCAAAACGGACACAAAGGGGGAGATATGCCGTTGTTGCAATAGTCATCAATAAATTTTTCTGATAATCCTCCGAAAAATAAGCATTTAACTATACTAATTATATGTCAACTAGTTTTCGATATCTGTAAACTATAATATTATTATCTTTATTTTTCGGAAAATCCTGACAGTTTTATTAACTCAAAGTTGAAGTTTTCCAACTATTAATAGAAAAAATAAACTTTTTATTTTAAAATCATTCGAAATGTCAATTTATGATAATATTTCTTCGATCTAAAATGATTATTATCAGTTAACTTTATCTAAAAATAGCTGGCCTCCAGCGTCGGTATGCGTTACGATGTTCCCGTTTTGAAAAGAAATAAATACAAAAAATTAAGAAAAATTGTGAACAATCTTATTACAATAAACTAAAAAATAAGGAAATATAACTTACTGCTTCCAACTTGAACGTCGAGCATCCTTTTCCAAAACTGGTGTGACCAGCTCGAGCGTTCTGTCGGCATACAGAACAAAACAAATTTCTGTTTTCCGTCTGCAGCCAGCTGTAAGTTTTTTGCCACTTTTCAAAAGTTCCACGGTTAAATATGCGAGCTTTTTTGGCCTGTGTCAAGTCTGAGAAATCGCAAATTTCCAGTTCACAAATCTGTACATTAGCGTCAGCAGTTTCAGCTGAAACAGCATTAATTTGCACATTACAACTTTCGACTGTGCCATGCTGTACATTCTCACGTTCAGGAGAATCATTTTCCTGAATAGAATTTCTACTATCCGAGTTCCCACCTCATAACGCGAAAAGTTTTTTTGCGACATCGAAAAACAACCAAACTATTTCTGACCTAAACGAGATCGGCTATAAGCTATAACCAAAAGCACGTTGCGTTCAACTATAATGCAGCCTTTGCAAGAGCGCAGACGCAAAGTGTCATCTAACGACCATGCGGCTTCAGAAACCCGTGGGGGCTCTTAAGCTCCGCTCCTAGCTGCCGTTCCTGAAGCGCGTGCAAAGGAAGAGGGAACGCTAGGGGTAGGTATTCGTTCTTTTCAGTGACCAGCCGAACTTCTTTTAGCAGATACTGCTAAAAGAAGTTCGGCCTTTTTTAAGAATCGGAATTCCGATTTCTTTTTAAGAATCGGAATTCCGATTCTGAAAACAGAAAAACTATAAAAAAAAAAAAAACCCTACTCGCCAACGGTGGCGATTGTGCTTCAATATTTACCCGCCAGTGCAATTTTTTTGATCGCCTTTTGGCGCCTGGCGCCCGACATTCGGGAAGGTTGGCTTGAATTAATAGACTTTCGGAGTGATTCTTTCCTAAAAGAAAACTTCAACAGCTGCAATCTAACAGAGTTTTACCAGTTAGTTTCAAAGGATAAGTACGTAAACATTCATAACCTAGCTGCATGGGTTTTGTCTATGTTTGGTATAGCATACTCATGTGAACAGTTGTTTTCAAGAATGAACGGGGTGTCTTGAAAGGAACAGGTTAAGTGATAGTCACTTATGCTCACTTTTAAAAGTAGCATGTTCAAGGGACAGTATTCTAAATATCGATAAGTTTGTGACAGAAAAGCGAGCCCAAGTTTCTGATCAAAACATGTAATATTTTATGTACCGTGTTCAGTTGATAAAATGTGATTGTTTAATGATTTAAGTGAAAATAATTGTTACGTAAAAGTGATTGTTTTCAGTGATTGATGAAGCATTTGTTTTTACTATTTGCTGATAATTAGAAATAATACTCCACTCTAGTGCCAAGCCATTGAAAGTTGATATTTATTCATAAGAAATTTATTAAAAAACTTGTGGCCCCCTAAGTTTCTTCAAAACTGGAAAGTGGCCCTTCCAGATGTCTGAGTTTGAGACCACTGCTATAAATTATAAGTTTTAGTTTTTCCTTCTAGTTGGGACACCCCAGACAAAGACCGCCGCCTTGGGGCGTTGTGACGCACAGATTGGGAACCTCTGGGTTAACTTGACTTTTTGTCATTATTTTTACCAAAAATAGTGTTTTATAGTGTATTTAGTTAATACTAAGTTTGAATTTTATCCAAACTCTCTATAATCTGGAATTGGCAAAGTCCGAACGATTCCGGATTTTCGAGGTTGTACTGTAATAGTATTTCCATACCTGCTACTACTACGGAATGTCCATAGTTTCTACTGATTTAGTTGTCTGACTATGGAACTATGGACCTCGCTGTCGAAACTACGGATTCTGTGAATTTTCATTTTGTTTAATTTTGTTTAATTTTTTTAAATTTTGCTATTGTTTTGATATACATGACATTCTTGAGTGGTTCGCTGAATTCCGCACTTTTTGTCATAATTTAGATCGTTCTCATGATCATTGTAACACTAAAGACAATATGCGGGTGGTGGAGCATTTTCCGTCTGAAGGCGGTATTTCGTGTCTCAAAACTTACAAAAATGGTAGTTAAATGCAGAAAAACATTACTGTAATTGTAATTTTTTCCCCCAATGTTGCCTTTGTGTCCAGTTTTCTTGTTAAATATGATTTTATTGCATAAATGTTTGTATTTCAGCTTGAAACTGTGCGCAACAATTTGAGGAAACAGTGGTTAGACACAGCAAAAATTTCCCCGTAATCTTCAGGCATAAGATACTACTTCCTTGAAATCGAGGAATTCCTCTGTTTTTGTTATTATTCTGGTCATTCGCAAGATCAATCCACAAGTGAACAAAATTTGAGGGGGGGGACGGGAAGATGTTTGTCAGAGGACGGAATTCCATCTTTCCGAAAATTTTGAAGACGGAAAATCGACGGGTTGTCGTAATTCCTTTTTTCTCGCGTTGTTGCCTTTGCCCAATATTGTTGTTAAGTAACATTTTACTGCATAAATATTTGTGTTTCAGCTTGAAATAGCAGGAAAATTTCCAAAACCGGAAGTCGGATGGTGCAACGATTTCTCCTGTAATGCCCCCCCCCCCATGCGATGTTCCCACTCTCCTGCATTGTTAAATATCCCTCGTCCCATAAGTTTTTGCATTTAAGCTTCATAAGGGAAGGAGAAATTCACAAAAATGGAAGTGACAAGGTTGAAAAATTTGAAAAAATTGATGCATGGTGTTCAAAAGTATTCATATTCTCAAAGTTACACCATTTATCTAAAATAATAAAGCCTTGATATCACACACTCATGGTCCTCAGGCTGAAAGTTCTTTCAGCATGATGGATGATGTTATTGTTATCAGAGAGCATAAAAAAGAAAGGTAAAAAAAGCATCGATGAAGAAATAGGGAGAGAAAGATACCAGCAGAAAAAATAAATAAATTAAGCAATGGATGCTGTGCAGCTGCAGAGTCAACAAAAGACAAACTGACAGTAGCCTGCATTCATGCTGTGTGTTTTGAATTTTCACCCAGTTAAAATGTTCAGCATTTTTTTCCTTCTTTGGCGTCATCTTGACATAAACTACAATTCTACAGGCAGTATGATCAATCATATGGTAAGTGGAGGTTCATTTGCTTGGATTTCCTGTCTGTCAAGCATTGTGGGATTTAGAACACATCTGACTTGATTTTTACTGGTGGAAGTTTTCAACTTAATGTTACCTATCATGCCCTTGCCACGGGAATCAACTTTGTGTTTCTCACGTGTTAGTTTTATTAGTGTTCTTGTTTGTTATAATGTTTTGTTGTGGTGCATATTTCTTTTTCACAAAGAGATACATAGTTTCGTAAAAAAGCATCTGTGTATGCCACACAATAATACTGGTTACCATTGACATGACAAGGCTCTTGCCAATGTTGGCAGGTATGGTATTCCTGTGCATAAGTCCTTTTTTTTTTTTACACCAGTTCTGATGTTTACGAAATTGGCAAAGATTTTTCTTTTTCATGTGTTAGACTGCTTTTTTTTTCACCTAACTGTCAGCAGATGATTTGGAAGTTTTGTCTGTTAGTGTTGTTTCTGTAATACTGTTTATCCAGTTCAAATACAGTTTGTGTGGCTTTTAAAAATACTATGGTCTGCAGATTGGAAAACTCTAGGAATTTAATTTGGCAAATGAGTGGTGACCCCAAATAACTGATAATCTGGGTGTTTTTTCTGATTTATATCTGAAAGCAAAAACTTTTTTTCATATTATCTGCCTTCCAAAGTACTTTTTACTGTAATCAGTGCACTTTTAATAGTACCGCAAGAAAAACATCCCACTTCCTAATTTCCTTGAAAGATAAAGTTTCTATGTTGGAACATAATGCCAATATTCACTTTTTTAACATTCTTTACGCTTTTTCAAATTCCTTTTTGAAAAATGTGAAACATATTCACATTAAAAAATACATAGTTTTTTTTTACCAAATATGATCATTTTCGGGAATTCCAGTTTCTAGCTCAATTTTCTTAAATCAACTTTTGGTTATGTATATCCATTCAGAGGATCAGCAGATTTTTCGACAAAATTTCATGCGTTGCTAGATGTTCCAGAAAGCTGGAAAAAAACTGATGTGGACATCAGTTGTTTTGCGCTATGTTACTGAATTAGAGTTGGCTGTTTTAAAATCTTCAGACGAAGGGGCAAATTGATCCTTTTTTAAGGAATCTTTGTCTCAAAATGATGAAATGCCATCAACATTTCAAGATCACCAAATCAGCATGGCATGTGTTGCAGATGATGAAAATATAGGACTAGGTTCTACAGAAAATAGCATTGATTTATTGAAAAAGGAGTTGCACAAAAACTTGAAATAATGTCCAAACATCTGTTTTCTGCAAATATATGTCTGCTCTTTAGATGAGGTGCTATTTCCCAAATCTTCTGAAGGCCTAAACAATCATGGTAATGATGCAATAACTGAAATATGCAAAGTTTTAAAGTTTAACCCTGATCGTGCTTTGGAATAGTGGCTTCAACTCAAGAAGATTCTTGTTAGTGTGAATTCTAACAGAATTTCGTCTATTTCAAATGATTTGTTACACAAATTGGAGAATTCAGATAATCTAAAGCCTTTTGAAATCATGAGAGATCTACAGGGATCGCATTCGTCCTAAAATTCCTAAAATTCCTAATATTTTGTGACCCTCCTTAAATTCCTAAAATTAGACCTAAAATTTGCTATTCATCCTAAAATTTTCGTAAGCTTATTTTTATTAAAAACAACCGTTATTAACGCCAATAAATTTACCATTACGGTAAGGTAAAAAGACCTGTTATTGTAGAAACACAGCCTATATGCTGTGCTGCTGAAGGGAGGGAAAAATGACGCCATCGAGATGCACTTGCTTCGGGGCGGGCGTTCCATTTTTTTGCCTTCGAACAGTTTTCGAGAGTAACAAGAGATCTAAGGGAAAAGGGGAGGGGTCATTTTCACCCCTGGTTTGCGCTTTGCAGATGAACTCTGTGGCACGCAGAAGATCGTACTTTATTTTTGTACATGCCTTGTGGAACCTCCTCTTTCTGCTGATGTTTTGTTATTGTAAACCGCAGGTGGGTGGAAGCAAAGAGGAAACATGTGGTCTTCTTCTGTAACCTCCGGTAATGACGATGGGATGGTAGCTGAGTTATCTTGGCAGGCAGTAGAGCACGTGATCATTGACCTTCGATCATGCGTCGGCGACAGCGACCTTCGATGCGCAATATATCTCGGCTCCGACTCGCTTTGACTGAACTTGCGTGAGATGCGTATGATAGTTTCTGGTTTTACGTCTTTTATGGTGTTCTCTGTGCAGGTTCAGTTCTCTAGTGGTGACCTGCTTTTTTTTTTTTTTTTTCATATCTTCTGACATCCTCGCAGCCAAATTTCGGGAAGTTGTCTGGTTTTGCAATATTGGAACGTGTTTTTGTACTTCCCTTTCATTTTCTGGTTAGTAATACAAGTGTTTAAGATGCCTAAATCCAAAACGAAATTTCAAGATGCGTGGCTCGCCAAAGAATTGGACGGAGTGAAGTTGAAAGAATGGTGTTCTGCAACTGAAACAATATTTTCTGCTAAGTGTATATTGTGTTCAGAAATTTTCAACATTTCTAATAGTGGCTTTTCACAAGTAAAAGCGCATCATAAAGAAAAAAAGTTCCCATAACAAGAAATTCCCATAACAATAAATTTGTTAAATAGTGTTCGTGATTCACATAAATTTTATAAAGAGTATGTTGATAAGCTGAAGGAAGAACAATCAAAAAAGGTAAAAGAAAGGAAGCAGAAAGAGAGGGAAAATAAGGAAAAGCAGCTAGAGAAAAAAAGAAAAGCTGAGTTTGATGACAAAATAAAAGAAAATGATGCAGAAATAAATAGGCTTAAAAAAGATAAAGAAGCCTCCCTAGCAGTAATTCAAGAGGGAACAGAAAGAATGCGAAAAGCTGTAGAAAAACAAAATACTGTTGAAATAGCAGTTGCCTCTAACTTGATCATACAAGGTTCAGCTGAAATAAAGAAAACAAAGTAAATTAGTTGTGGTGGAAGCAGAAAAAGATAGGCGTATCAGGAAAAGGTTAAAACAATAATATGAAAAAAGTAATTCAGTGAACAATTGTACATAGTTCTTGGTTTTCAATTACCTTTTTAGGATATTATAATTTAATGTGAAACCTGAAAACTTTCTGTGAAAATCGTGAATTGCTTCTGGTTAAACAGCATATTAATGTTCAAAGTGAAACTTGAATGTGGTAAATATACTTGAATATGATAATAACACGTGAAAAGATAAGAACTGAACATTAGAAGTAAATCATACTTAAACTTTAGACATTAGACGTTATGCAAAAAATTTGGGTGTGAACTTCGACCATATATACTAATGGACTGCGCATTGGCAATAGCTGCATCAAAGCCGCCATGGCTCAAACATTGGGCACGTCATCATCAGACTCCAAATTTCGTGTAAAAATGCTGTTATGATTACTAATTTACATTGCAGAACTTCAGTGTTTTCGGTGTATTATGTGAATGCGCCTCATATATAATGAAAACTCTTCAGGTAAGTTTACTTATGAGCTATATACATGCATGAACGGGTTGTTTACATTTTGTGATTTATAATGTGATGAACATTTGCGAAGAATTTGGAACCTCCATTCCATTTTTTTTTCTTAAGTTACTATATTTTTATATCAATAGCTGCAAGTTTTCTGGTTAAGTAATTGAACTTTATTGACTTAGGTATTTAATTCGTTTCTTACCCACGAAAAATCATAGAACTTTCTTTACTATATCGCTCAGAGCAACCATAAGCACAGCAGGTGTAACCCATCTTTTTGACTGTTGTCATGTGATTTTATGTTGGAGCCAGAAATTTTGATGTCATGCGCAGTCTATCAGTATATATGGTTGAAGGGTGTGAAGCAAACTCTTTACAATGTATACAAAGTTGTTTTACTAGATGTATACAAATATACATCTAGTTTTTATTGAAATACACTCCTAAAATTTTCCTAAAATTTTTCTAAAAATTCCTAAAATTCCTAAAATTCCAACCTAAAATTTTCCAGAAGTATGCTATGATCCCTGGATCTAGTAACTGTGCTTTTAATGGTACCACCGTTGAATGCTCATGTGGAATGTCTTTGGTCATTTGGTCAACAGTTAAAAACACATTAGGTATTAGGGGAAAAAAGCCTTTTAATGAAAAAGAACACACTTGAAAGTCACATTAGAATCAAATCAGGAATAAAAATGAATACTTTTTATCCTGAAGATGCGATAAAACTGTAGTGGGAGGATAGCGTGCAATCTTGCCGACCAAACTACAAAGATTAATTTTGTATTTTATTACTTCAGTTTAAACTTTATAGCATACTATAATTGAAATATGCAAAACAAAACGTACTGATATTATAGTAACAGGGTTCATATGCGTCCTGGGAAACCTGGAAATGTCATGGAATTTTTTCATGTATTTTTTAAGTTTTTAAAATTACTTAAAAAAAATCAGTATTTATTGTTGCTTTGCTATAAAAAAAAAAAATGTCCTAAAAGGTGCCTGGCAGAGAAGGGGAATGTTTCCTACTTATAGGAGAGCCACGTTTCACCAATCGGGAAACTGGTTTGGGAGGGGGGCAGGAGCTAACGCTGGATGTCACATGTTCGCGTGAGTACTCTGGTGTAGGTGTGGCTTATGCCCCGTTCCAAGAAATTTCCAAACAGGTGTGGCCTACCATCCCACGAGGGAAGAAGAATGAGTTGTTTTTGTGTTCTTTGATGCTTGGCTTCGTGCCAAGAGAAGTTATGGACTGAAGCCATTGTTTGATTGATGATTTTCATGTGGTGTGCTGATCCGAGTGAGCTCTTTCCTCTGTGTTTTCGTAATTTCTTTGTGTGAAATAATTTCAGAGAAGCAAGCTTTTTGCAAGTGCTTTAGTGAAACTATGATTTAACAAAGGCTGCTTTTCAGTAGATGCTAGTAAGATTTCTTAAAATATGCTCTTTGAATTATTCATAACTCTTTTATAAAATAAAGTGTTTATGTGGTTTGCCATACATATGGGAAACAGGAAGAAGGTTATCCACCAGGATTAATGAACAGAAAGCAGCAATCAAGAACGTTTAAAATAAAACAGGTCTAGACAGACACATACAAAAAACTGGCCACAAAATGGAATGGGGCTCTGTTCAAGTTATCAAACATCAATCCCGAGCTTTTATTCTGAAATTAGAGGAATCAATGGAAATTTGCAAGACCCAAGGTGGCAACATCAATGACCACGCTGGTTAGAAAATCAACCAGGCTTGGTCGCCAGACCTGTGGAAGTAGACTCCTGACGATTATCTAGGGTATAGATCGAAAATTTGAGAGGTGTTGTGCCTTAAAAAATTTTATCCTCTGTAATTCCCGTTTTAAATCATTTTGATATTAAAACTATCTAGTTGTGACTCATATAATGTATTTTTTTAAATTCTCATTAAGTATATTTTCAAATGAATGTATGCATTATGCATTGCTAGTTTTCCAGTTGTCATTTCTCCTGGAAAAATTAAAACTATTTGTCACTCTTATCTGACAATGTATCTTCTTCATTTATTTATAAATTATATATATATAAGAGGGCAACATCCTTTTTGCCTGTATAAATTAAAAACCTTTAAAAGCTATCAAAGAAATGCTGTGAGACTAGGAAATAGTAAAATCGTGACTCGTGATGTTGTCATGGAAAAAAAAAATGTGTCATGGAAAAAAAATTGTCAAGGATGTGTATGAACCCTGAGTTAGCAATTTTATAAAAATAATAGTATGAAATATACATTTGGATTTTTTCAAAGTTTGGCCACTGATTATTTTTTTATGGCCACTAACAATTTTGGTCTTGGTGGCCAATGTCTAGTAGCAAGATTTCTAAGTCTGCATCTTTATTAATTACTAGTATTTTTCATTTACTTATGGATACATATTGCTGTGACTGCTTAATGTAAATTTTTCTGTTTGTTTTCATTTTGGCCATGTGCAAATTAAAACATGTAAATCACATTAGTAATGCCAAAACAAGCTCAGTCCTATATGAAACCATAATTTGCAAACTCTTGCTCATAATGGATTCAAGTAATGCTGTTAAGTTCCGGGTATATTTTTCTGTTTTTATTTTGACAAGGAGAAATCATTTCACCGAAGAAATTAATTCTTTCTGTTCCATCTAATCACCTTCCTATGTCACGACGAAGAAAGGTGACTTGATCACGCTAGTTACGTTAACTAAAACTTTTACAAAAGTTCGTAAGTTGGAAGCTTTCGACCTTATCTTAGGTCTTCATCACGCCAATGGAGGACTAAGATTGTTGCCAGATTCTACATTTGAATTTTTCCTATTTTTGTTGCCAAAACTTAGAATTGATCTCCAGATTAACGGAATGTAGAGAGGAGATTCGGAGTTGCAAGTCATTGAGTTGAAAATAATTTCTATGCTTTCACGGTAACGGAGGGCAAAACGATTGTCAAACGAAGCAATTCGTTTTGCTTCGTTCCAGTGGGGAACTGCAGATGTGTCTTCCATTGTCAAAATAGACAAGGCAGTGTTGGGATTGCCTTTCGAAACATCTTTTCTATGTTCTAAAATTCTATGGCTTATGCTCCTGTATGTGCTTCCAATGTATAAGTTATCCCCAGTAGAAGAAGAGATAGGAATGCAGTAAACTCCTGGGAGGTTCAGGCTTTCAACTTTGTCCCTATCCCTTTGTAGAAGTTTTAAGATGTTTGGGGTAGATTTAATGGCAAGATGGTAACCAAAACTTCTAAAAAGAATCTGTAACTTATAAGCATAGGAAGGATGGTAAGGAACAGAACCACAGAATTTCAGGTCTTCTTTCTTGTGAGGAAGGAGGCATTCGATTTTCGAATGGTTTTCATATTTCTTTATGAGGGAGTTGACTGTAACAGCAGGGAAACCATGAGAGAGGGCTATTGTAGAAATTTTGGAGAGTTCTTCTTGAAGAGAGAGTTGGCTGTTGCAAATGATATGAGCCCTGTGGATGTAGGACTTCAATGCTGCAAGCTTGTAGAGATGCAGGGTGCAAGATTTGTAGGGAATGATGTTAGTGGCCGCAGAAGGTTTTCGATAGACGGAACGAGTAATGGAGAGATCAGCGTTTCTGCAGATAGATACATCCAGGAAATCAATTTTGTGATTTACTTCCTTAGATATAGTGAGCTTAATGGAAGGAAATTTTTCTGTAATGGAGTTGATCAGTATCTGTAGCTCAGACTCGGAATGTGGCCAGCTAATGAAAACGTTGTCTACATATCTTAACCATAGGGAAGGTTGAAAAGGGTGTAGAGGAATTATGGAAACTTCAATATGTTGCATGTAGATTTCAGCAAGCAGAGGGGAAAGAGGTGAGCCCATGGGGAGACCAGATTGTTGCCTATACACAATTTTGTTGAAAACAAAACAACTATGTTGATGAATAGTGTGGAAACAATCATAAAGATCTTTGATAAGAGGACCGGGAGTTCAAAATGAAGAATCAATTTCTTCATGAGGAGCATGTAGGAATCAAAATATGGTACAGAGGGAAACAAAGATTCTACATCAAGAGTATACAGATTATCACAAGGAGGAAAGGAATTAGGAAGGTTGTGGATGAAGTTTGAAGTAGAGACAACTGTATGAGGATGGTTGGCTGCCAGGGATTTGCATTTGAGGACCAATCTCTTTTCAAGGTTTACTGCTGGAGAAAAAGAATATTCCACTAAAGGTCTGATGGGGTTACCAGCTTTATGCAGTTTCACTTGCAGGAAGAGCCTGGGAGTTCTAAAGTAAGGGTGATTCCTATGTTCTTTGTAATTTGTCAAACTTTTGCTAAATTTGAATGCTTTAGACAGATTTCCTCAAGTTGGATTTTTTTAAGCAGTTTTTTCATGGAAGCATTATATCAAATGTAACTTATCATCTGAGCATGTGTTATAAATTTCTTACATTTCTGAGTAAGTATTGAATTATATTAGGGAGAACTCATATTGTAAAAAGAAAAAAAAGTAGACCACCACCTGTAATTAGTGCTGCATACTGCTTAACACTTTTGAAAATTATCTGCCGCCCCAGTGGCGCAGTGGTCTAAGGCGTTGGCCTCTGATCATTCGTCCGCAAGGGTCCGGGTTCGAATCCTGGTCAGGCATGGATGTTGTGTTTGTCTTACGGCACTGGCTCTCTCCCTTCCCTGGAACCAGTGACCCTAAATTAGGGACGGGCGACTGCTTATAGCCCATTGAGTTGCTCACGGTGGTCGTTAAACCTCCAATCAAAAAAAAAAAAAAAGAAAAAAAAATTATCTATGACTGGTTTACAGTTTTGTTTACAAAATATTTTATCACTGCTGGCTTTACTTCAATGCACATTTATCCCTAATATTAAATATTTTGATGCATCTTTTCTTCTTTTCTTCAAATTTTGTGTAATGAATAAAACAGTTGTTTTAAATCATTCTCCTTTTTTTTGTGTAATGAATAAAACAGTTGTTTTAAATCATTCTCCTTTTTTCAAGATATTACCCATTGGAAAATCGGAAAAGAATTCAACCTTGAAGAATCTTCCAGGCACGCCCTTGTCACCCATTGCATCAAGCGGGATACTGACCTGCCTGGTCAATGATAAAGATTTAAAGCTGCTGAACAAATTGGGTGATGGCTCATTTGGAGTGGTTATGAAAGGGGAATGGAATATGCCTACTGGCCCATCAGTATGTATTGTGATTCACTTTTGTTATGGAAATATCTTTTTATTACCCTTCAAAGAAAAATTTTTTTAACGAAAGAAATGCTGTGTTGGAATCAAAAACAGTGGCGAGGGAAATCTGGAAATATGCTACCAGAAAATAAAAGTGTAATAAATTTTATTACAGAAGCTTTTCACCTGCTGGTATATTGAAGCAGCAACAGTGTGGTGCTGTTTATTCAAATCAGCACTGCCACTGACGTGCTGTAGCATGTAAATTACCCAAAAACAGAAAAAAAAAAAAAAAAAAAAAAAGGATCCATAATTACAAATTCAACGCATCCTTTGGGACCTACATTTTATTTCGGATTTTTTTTAACATGCCATTTGTCAAAAGTCAAATTTGTGAGGTATAGGGAAAAAATGAAAACAGCTAGCAATGCACTGTCCGTCAAGATTATGTAAATATACAATATAAGATTATGTAAATGTACCAATGTCCTGATTATTTTATTAAACCTTTCAGCTCTGTTAATTAATATTGGAACAGTTGAAATTTGAAAAACAAACAAATTTACATTTAATGAGAGCAGTGTGAATGATTCTACTTCAATGATTTTTCGTTAAAAGTAAAAAAAAAAAAAAAACTGTTCAAGAGTATTCATCACACAGTTCTTGGGTTTTGAAAAATGAAAACCACTCTGGTGTTCTGAGCTGACTTAAAGTGCATTGTCTTTGTGTAGTTCCATTTTATGATAAAATTTAGATGAAAATGAAAAAAATTAATTCTGTCAAGTACTTGATTGTTTTTAAAGATTGCTTTCAAAGAGCATAAATTAAAATGTCAAACAATGTACATGACATTTATTTTTCATTTGCTTGTCAGTATAAATATTCATCATCTCTTGATTCTTTTTATTTTTTAAAAGGTTGCAGCATATCTCACAAAGTACCCACTTTTTAAAAAGCTGTAGGTCCCTAGGTCCCGGCTTGATAACAATGCAACAGCAGCTCTGATATGGTTTCATGCTCTTCATTTGAATATTATTTTCACAATCAGATTTCGGTACCGAATGTATTTTGGACCACTTTTTCTTTACATTTATGGTTATATTTTTCATGGTGTTATGCACTCATGTGCCCATTGCTTTGTGTGCTAGGTAGAGTCTTGCATTGCTGGTTTAGATTTTTTTAACTCATTGCTGTTACTGTAATTTCGGGTAAATAAGCCACACTGGTGTATATGCCGCAGCGATAAAAAAATGGGCGGAATGAAAAAAATCACCAAAAATGCCGCACCTTTACTTGAGTAAGGTGGGGTAGTACCACAGCGGAATCTTGAAAACATTACGTAGATAAAAAATATAGTACGTGATCTTTCAAATAAGAAATGAAAATATCAATTAAACAAGATTCAATCTTAAGGATAACACTTACTCTACTACCTAATTTTAAAAAATTTAGTCGAAGAATTTATAAGGCGTTTAAACCAAATATGTAAAACTTTTATACCTCCAAAAATTTAAAAAATCACACACAACATTCTGAAAATATATGTTACGCATAGTTTTCCAATCAAATCCATCAAAATCGGAAACTTTGCTGTTTGAATTAAAAATTTTAAAAGCTCGCCATCTAAAAAAACTTCGGGGTCATCCGTATAACTTTCGCTGTCTTCTGGCGTTTCACCGCAGATTTTAAGAATAATGTTTGCTTCAGTGAAGCCCAAAATAATCGTCAAAGTTTTGGATGTTTTTCCAGGATTCGGAAAAATATAATTATTTACCATTAGTTTAAAACTAGGAGTATAACTTCTGTGTTTCGTCATTTTACTTTCCATGATAACGTAGACCTACGCGTACTCGAGAAAATGCGATTTGGCGAACTGAATGCAACACATGGCACTGACGAAATTTGCACGTGCTGTCCTTGTGTCGTTGACCAATGACAATCGATCTTGGATGGTAGTTGAATATTCCATTTCAAAAGGGGAGAGAGCGAAGCTGATGACGTTGCGAGTTCAAAGAGAGTTAGTTGCTCGGAGCATGAAACAACTAACAAGGGTGATCCTTGCTAACAAGATCGATTCCCTGCAAAGCTTCCCACCGCCACAGACTTTTTCCGAGTTTTATCAGAGTTCCCTCTCTCTTACCTGTCCCACCTCAATCTTAAAACCTATTATTGTCATGTCTTGTTTTAAGAGGAGGTGGGTGGAATTTATTGCACGTGGCTGTAACATCGTTATTCTGTTCCCTCTCTAATGAGATATCTTCCCGCTGGAAAATGAATGGAACAAGCCAAAAAGTTTTTTGTTACATAATTTCGCTCCGCAAAAAAAAAAAAAAAAAAAAAAAAAAAAGCAGTATACTGCACCATGCGGTATAAGCCGCGCGGGCCGAAAGTTTAATTTTGAACTCGTATACGCCACGGCTTATCTACCCAAAATTGTGGTACATTGCTTATGGTATGGAGATGAATAGATTTCACAAGATGAAAATACCATATTTAAAAAGAAAACTAGGTTGTTGTGTGGTTAAAAAGTAGTAGTTAGTAAACATTTCTTTTTGATACTGAAGGAATCAACTACTGTAAATTACTTTGACATGATACTGAAGTAATCTAAAATAGTTTCATCAGTACTATGAGACACCATCCAACAACCCTAAAAGCCAAAAATGAATGAGGGAGTTTAGGATGCTGTGGTAAGTGTTCTTTCCATGTATATTAAAACAAAAAGTGTTTAAACATATTTAATGCCAAAGTTAAGGATTCTGTAATTATTTCACATTTTTTTTCACATTTTCTACACCAAGTGTCTCAATTTAAACAGATTATTTATAGTATTTGAACCTAATGTCTGGGTTCAAATACTTTGTGTGTGTGTGTGCGTGCGCGCATGAACGTGTGTACGTGGAATTTTAATAATTAATAAATTTTTAGTTCATTTTTTGCCGTAATGTTTCCTGTTTACTACTATTACAGATGCGCTGTAATCACTACAGGGATTATTGGTCCCTGTGCAGTATGAGAAATTTTGAATATACAAGTACTACAGAGATCGAAAATCTCAGTGAAATAATAATATTCAATATTTGTGTAAAGTTTATTTTCATGTTTTCAAGATTCTACATTTATTAAATATTTTTGGGTGTTTTTAATATTATGTTATTGCTTTGATTCTTTTTTGATGAATTTTGGATGTCTTCATGTTGCCTGCTGGCCGAGAACTGCCAGAAACGATTCTGCGACTGCTTATAGCCCATTGAGTTGCTCACGGTGGTCGTTAAACCTCCAATCAAAAAAAAAAAAAAAAAGAAACGATTCTTCTAGCAGAGATGAGAATGTTCCACGATTTTTGGAATTTCACATTTGTTTGACTAAGCTGGTTTTTTTGGGGTTTTTTTTTGCCTCATGTTTCCTTTTCTGATTATTTTCTTATTCTTTATATTTCTCTGATCATGTTCCTCATTTCAAATATCTCGAGTAATTGTAAAAAATAGGGACCATATTTTTTAGGAATTTATTCTAATTAAGTGTATCTTTTCCTATTTCTAACTGTCCTTTCTCCAGAACCAATCAGTAGAGCAAACATTTGTGAGTGTGTGCCGGGGGGGGGGGGTACATGATGGAATCTGAACAAATTTCCTGACTTGTAAAATTGTTTTCTTGGCAGTGAACAATGCACTATCGATGTTTGATATTTGATTTAGCTTGAAACATGTTTTTCCATTCCTTAGTTACTTCTTGCAGTATTAAGAGGCAGAGCAAGCTTTTTTGCTACTCTGTGCATACTGTACAGGAAAAATGGCTTTATGGGGAATTAAATATAAACTGAATGGACACATTGTTATATCATCACTGTCAACCATTATCAATCCACTGCTGGACGAAGGTCTCCCCAAGTTTCCTCCACAACGGTCTGTCTTGTGCCAGTCTCCTCCATGTCACTCCCGCATACTTTTGAATTTCATCCACCCATCTCCCATGTGGTCTTCTTCTGGGTCTTTTCCTGTCCCTTGGAATCCAATCTAAAATTTTGGCTGTCCATGGATGGTCTGTCCTTCTGACAGTATATCCAGCCCACTGCCATTTCAGGGATTTAACTCTGATCATGATGTATTCCACTCTTGTCATTTTTCGGATCCACGAGTTCCTCTTCTTCTCTTTCCTGGTTACACCTAGCATGCACCTCTCCATGCTATTTTGAGTTGTCTGCAGCCTTTGTATGTCTCTTTTAGTTAAGGTCCACGTCTCTGCACCTTACGTAAGCACTGGAAGGATGCATTGATCAAACACTTTTCTTTTAAGACATAATGGCATATTGCTCTTGAAAAGTATGCTGTTTCTTCCAAAAGCTCTCCAGGCAAGTTTTGTACGCCGATTAATTTCTTCATCAATGTGACCCTCACTTGATATCTGCTGTCCAAGATAAACGTACGTCTCTGTTATCTCCAGCTTTTCTCCATCAATCGATAAATCTTAATTTCTTGTAAAAGCATTGAACATCACTTTCGTCTTCTGAAAGGTCATTTTTAATCCAACTTCTTTACTCTTGACAGCAAGTTTCTGGATCATACTCTGCAGCTCTGATGGGGTAGTTGCAAAAATGACTACGTCATCAGCAAAACGAAGGTGGGTTAAATAATCTCCATTAATCTTCATCCCTTTGTTTTCCCAGTTCAGTAATTGAAAGACATTTTCCAATGTGGCATTAAAGAGCTTCGGAGATATGGTGTCACCTTGTCTCACTCCCTTTCCTACTTTTATGTGTGCTGTATTCTCAAACAGCCGAATCTTTGCACTTGCATTTTCATAGATGTTATTAATAATATTAATGTATGCATCTTCAATACCGCAGGATTTCAGAGCCATTGTAACTGCTGATGGTTTCACCGAATCAAAGGTTTTTTCATAATCGATAAAAGCCATGCACAATGGAAGTTCACATTCCCTCGCTCTTTCAATTAGTTCTCTCAGTACGTGGATATGATCTATTGTGCAGTAGCCACTCCTGAATCCAACTTGTTCTCTCGGTTGAGCCATGTCCAGTGTCACCTTCAAGCGGTGTGAAAGAACTTTAGTGAAGATTTTATAAACCACTGATAGGAGGCTGATAGGTCTGTAGTTCCTGAGATCCTCAATGTCACCTTTTTTATGTAGCAGGATCATTGTACCATTGTTCCAATCCTCAGGAATCTTCCCTTCATTAAGGCATTGAGTGGAAATTTGGGCGCGTGCTGTTTCGATTTCTTCACTTGTTTCTTGTATGATGTCTACAGTAATTCCATCTTCTCCTGGAGCTTTCCCCTGCTTCATGTTCTTGATTGCATGTGCAACTTCTGCTGGGAGGACTGGAAGAACTCTGGTACCTTTCATGATGTCTGGAGTACATGTATCATCCCTTTCATATAATTTTGAGTAGAAATCTTTCACTCTTGTCAAAATTTCGCCTCTATTTCTTGTTACAGAACCATTTTCTTTTCTCAGTGCCATAATCTGTTTTCTTCCCTTACTGAGATGTTCCTTTGCTATCTTTAGGCTTTGGTTGTTTTCAATTGCTTTCCTTACTAGTTCACAGTTGAATTTCCTTACGTCTTCAGTGATACGTTTTTGTACTGTCTTGCATAGCTCTATATATTCCACTTTGGAAGTCACATCTTCTTTATTTGTCCTCATCTCTCTTCTATTTTGCATCAACATTTTGGTTTTTCCTGATAATTTGTTCACATGCAACTTGTTCTTAGACCCAGCTAATTTTGTTGCTGTTTCCATAAGAGCTTTGGTTACTTTTCTGTTAACTTCAGAAATATCCACTTCTTCCGATGTTAGGCCTTCTAAAGCAGAGAATATGTTCTTCAGTTCCAACTTGAAGGTATTATGGTGTTTTTTAAGGTTGGTTATGTCAATAGATTTTGTTTGTCTGATGAGCTTGTCACGTTCAAGTTTAGTGTTGAGGTGCATCTTACATCTCACCAATCTATGGCCACTATCTGTGTTGAACTTGTTTAGCACACTGCAGTTTTCTATGACAAATTTTTTGTTACACATAATAAAATCAATTTCACTTGTCGTCCCATTTGGATGTCTCCATGTTCATTTCCTGTGTGACTTTTTCTTGAAAAAGGAGTTCAAGATGAAAAACCCTTCTGCCTCTGCAAACTCAACGAGAGTATTTCCACGCTGGTTTCTGTTGCCGTGACCGAATTTACCTACTGAAGTTTCATTCTGTTGCCGTTGCCCTATTTTTGCATTGAAATCTCCCATAATTATCTTCAAGTGCTGCTTACCTTTATTATTTAGATCACGAATTTCCTCGTAAAATTCTTCAATTTCTTCTTCAGCATGACTTGTGGTGGGTGCATAAGTTTGAATAATCTGAGCCTGGTATCTTCTCGAGAGTTAAATAGCGAGTGGTGCAGCTCTGTCAGAGGAACTTTCAACTTCTACAACTTTATCCTTCAGTTTCTTGTTTATTATAAATCTAACACCACTAGTTCTACCAGTATCTGTCCCACGATAGTAGAAGAGATGTCCACTTTTCAGTTCAATGAGATCTTCTCCTTTTCTCCTTACCTCACTTAGCCCGACGATGTCCCACTTGATCCTTTGTAATTCCTCTTCCAATTCAAAAAGCCTTGAATCAGAAGATAGGGAGCGTCCATTATACGTAGCCAAGGTCAACATCAGATGGCAGCCTAGTCCGGTCCTCCGGGGGATTCTTAGCACCCTCTGCCTTTATGTCGCACTGGCCACTGCCTTGGCTAGGTATATTCCAGCTGCCGGAGACTGAGGGCCAAGATTTAAGTTGTGGAGTCATTTTGGAGGGGTTTGGCCATAACTCACCACGCTGGCCAAGCGGGTTGGTGAGTGTGGGATAGCATTTCCTCTAATCCCGATGGTATAGTTATACCGCTATTGGCGGTCGTCAGAGCCCCTTTAGTGGGAACAGGCTGCACCACGAGAAGGTGGGGTTGACATTTGTCAAGGAGAGGCTGTGATGTTACGCATCACCTGACCTTACATCCCACATTTTTATATACACCTAACTAATAGTGTGTCGCTCTATCATCTGCCTCACAACAGCAGCCAGATGTCTTGGCAAGGACTCAGTGAGGTACTGAAAACACAGAGGTGTATTGCCACCTGTAAAGCAAAGATCACCTGTCATAGAGCATTCGTAGTTACCCCGTAAGGTCTTTCCAGTTTATGCCACAAAAAATATGCCTTAGCAGATGGAGAAGCAAACTTCTGTTTGAAGTGAACGGTTTAAGATCGAAGAGGTCAGAAAAAAAAAAAAATGCATTAAATCGAATTGAAAGTATATCTCCAATTGAACGTCAAATCACAGGTCACAATGAAAGTGACGTCATTCCTGACCAACATTTATCATATCGTCAACGTCATGTGAGAAGTGCGAATGTCTGAACAAAAATATAATGCAACTGAAGAGTGAAAATAATTTACTACGGGAAGAATTATCAAACGTAAGAAAACAGTTAGTAATGGTAAAACAATGCTTTTGCCTCGAGAAAAGAAGCCTGAAAACGGAAATTAATGTTATGAAACGCAAATGCAAGAATAGAAATTTGCTCAGCAACGGTGAAAGGTGGCCAGCTATCATATATTTGCTTGGCCATTGTTTCACTGAAGTGCAAATTCAAACTCTTGTGTCAAAAAAGAGACCAGCAAAATGGAATGAAGAAGATATATAAGTCAAGCACTTGTTTTGCCAGCTGTTTCTCGAAAAGCATATCTTTTCATCAAAAATAAAATGCACATACTGCTTCCAAGCATTTATGTTGCCGATGGTTTAATTTAGCCCGTTTTAAAGGTGATGAAAATGAATGCTATACACTTAACCGAATTCGACAAAGTTTCAGTTTTATCTTTTGGTGAAATGAGCGTTGATTGCCAATATTGTTATGATGCTGCTGCAGATAAAATTTTAGGACCACATAGTAACGTTTTAGTAGTTATGCTGAGAGGCTTTTGGAAAGCTTGGAAACAACCATATACAGTACTGTATTGTTCCTTTGATAAGCAGATGGATCAAAAGCTGTTAACTGACATAATTTGAGCCGTTGAGCAATCGGGTTATTTAGTGCATGGAGCAATCGGGTTATTTAGTGCATGGAGCAATCGTGTTATTTAGTGCTGATCTTGGAGAGGGGGTTATCAAGGTTTGGAGGCAGCTTGAAATAACCCCAATATTGTCTTTTCCAAATCCAGTAGACGAAAATCGAAAAATATGGATGTTCGCCTATGTGCCCCATCTAATTAAACTTCTCCGAAATCATATATTTGATCGTGGAACACGCTATAGGGTGGAACCATCACTTGCCAGATATTTGACCTTTTGCTGGAACATAATAACTCAGAATTAAAGGTGTTTCATAAAATAAAATGGACCCACACAGATGTAAGAGGCCCCATGAGACAGAGAATTAGTTTTAGCGCCCCAGATGCAATCTAACAATTAACGTAAGCAAAGCTGTAGTGCTTTTTTCCTGAAAGAAAACAAATTGCAAATTTTATAAAATTGGTAAATGACTGATTCGACGTAATGCAATGTAGATTTCCTAGCTCCAAAGAGCCATTGCAGTGTGCTTTTGGAAAAAACAAAACAAAACGTATTTAGCAAAAAAGCATCGAACAGTATTCATGTTATATTCCCGTTTTTTCCCAGTATATATATATTTTTTACTCTGTTTTGAAAAATAGTTGGATGTTTGTACAATTTTTACTTTAAAATTATTTATCAAAACTAGCTCTGTTATTTCGATTGAAAATTTACAGAGCACACGACACTTTCTCGGTAAGGCTCCGTGCGCGTTACAGCTTTGCTTATGGCCATCGTGACATCACAGCGCAGCGAAGAGAAGCATGAAGACGGCATGGTTACGATGGACCTACCTTTCCTTCTAAGTACCTTGGATGAAACTGTGATACAGAATAAGTCATAGAAATATTGTATGTATTCGCGTATAAGTCGAAAGTTTTTAGAGGAAATCCTGCTTTCAGAGTTGGGGGATCGACTTATATGTGGGCCAATAAAAAATAGGGCTAGCTTTCTGTGAATTCTCCTGCAGAATTTACTGACGAATTTGTCTACATTTAAGATAGTGGCACAGCGGCTTTCCACGTGTTACTGCACAATTGTTTTCTGACCTCAAAACTACCGCACAGTGACATGATCATATCCTCAGCTGTGCCACCACTTTAAGTTTAAATTCAGCAGTGTAACTGAAACGTTTCCTTTTCAAAGACATCATGAATAACAATGAAAGAAAATATCTGCTGCAAAGACAGTAGTCAAAACAGCAAAGAACAAACTAAACACAAGGCACATGCCCATGAGATCTGAAACGAGGAACACATAGGTTCATGCAGCAAGCACTGTGCATACGTTTTCATTGGCTGGTTGACAAAGACAGAGATGGCACAAATCAGAGTTGTCCTTCTCAACAATACAAAATGACCCCACCATCCCTACCCACAACTTCCCCGATCTTTCATTATGACACCCCTCCCACTTCCTCTCCATTTCATACAAACTTCTGAACCCAGGAAAATTTTTCAGAGGGAGTTCCTTTTCCAATCACACTCCCTCTCCTGCATAATTACCCTTCAGATTTTTTAAAAATCAAAGGGCCTTAAAAACTTTTTTTTTTTAAATCGGCGTATAATCCGCAGAACCTATATTTTTTACTTTTTTAGCAGATAATCCGTGGATTATACGATGAAAATTACGGTAGTTTTGCATTGATTTAAGATTAGGATAACTTGCATTGTTAATACACTAATGTATCATCATCATCATCATTGTCAAACATTATCAATCCACTGCAGGATGAAGGTCTCCCAAGTTTCCTTCACAACGGTCTGTCTTGTGCCAGTTTCATCCATGTCATTCCCGCATACTTTCGAATTTCATCCACCCATCTCCCATGTGGTCTTCTTCTGGGTCTTTTCCTGTCCCTTGGAATCCAATCTAAAATTTCGGCTGCCCATCGATGGTCTGTCCTTCTGGCAGTATGTCCAGCCCATTGCCATTTCAGGGATTTAACTCTGTTCATGATGTCTTCCACTCTTGTCATTTTTCGGATCCACGAGTTCCTCTTCTTCTCTCTCCTGGTTACACCAAGCATGCACCTCTCCGTGCTTTTCTGAGTTGTCTGCAGCCTTTGTATGTCTCTTTTAGTTAAGATCAACGTCTCTGCACCATACATAGGCACTGGAAGGATGCATTGATCAAACACTTTTTTTTAAGACATAATGGCATATTGCTCTTGAAAATTATGCTACTTCTTCCAAAAGCTCTCCAGGCAAGTTTTGTACACCGATTAATTTCTTGATCAATGTGACCTCACTTGATATCTGCTGTCCAAGATAAACGTGTGTCTGTTATCTCCAGCTTTTCTCCATCAATCGATAAATCTTCATTTCTTGAAGAAGCATTGAACATCACTTTCGTCTTCTGAAAGGTCATTTTTAATCCGACTTCTTTACTCTTGTCAGCAAGTTTCTGGATCATACTCTGCAGCTCTGATTGGGTAGTTGCAAAAATGACTACGTCGTCAGCAAAACGAAGGTAAGTTAGATAATCTCCATTAATCTTTATTCCTTTGTTTTCCCAGTTCATTGATTGAAAGACTGTTTCCAATGTGGCATTAAAGAGCTTCTGAGATATGGTGTCACATTGTCTCACTCCCTTTCCAATTTTTATGTGTGTTGTATTTTCAAACAGCCGAATCTTTGCACTTGCATTTTCATAGATGTTATTAATAATATTAATGTATGCATCTTCAATACCGCAGGATTTCAGAGCCATTGTAACTGCTGATGGTTTCACCGAATCAAAGGCTTTTTCATAATCGATAAAAGCCATGCTTAATGGAAGTTCATATTCCCTCGCTCTTTCAATTAGTTCTTTCAGTACGTTGATATGATCTTATTGTGCTATAGCCACTCCTGAATCCAGCCTGTCCTCTCGGTTGAGCCATGTCCATTGTTACTTTCAAACGGTGTGAAAGAACTTTAGTGAAGATTTTATAAACCACTGATAGGAGGCTGATAGGTCTGTAGTTCCTGAGATCCTCAATGTCACCTTTTTTATGTAGCAGGATCATTGTACCATTGTTCCAATCCTCAGGAATCTTCCCTTCATTAAGGCATTGAGTGGAAATTTGGGCGCGTGCTGTTTCGATTTCTCCACTTGCTTCTTGTATGATGTCTACAGTAATTCCATCTTCTCCCGGAGCTTTCCCCTGCTTCATGTTCTTGATTGCATGTGCAGCTTCTGCTGGGAGGACTGGAAGAACTCTGGTACTGGTACCTTTCATGATGTCTGGAGTACATGTATCATCCCTTTCATATAATTTGGAGTAGAAATCTTTCACTCTTGTCAAAATTTCACCTCTGTTTCTTGTTACAGAACCATCTTCTTTTCTCAGTGCCATAATCTGTTTTCTTCCCTTACTGAGATGTTCCTTTGCTATCTTTAGGCTTTGGTTGTTTTCGATTGCTCTCCTCACTAGTTCACAGTTGAATTTCCTTACGTCTTCAGCGATACTTTTTCGTACTGTCTTGCATAGCTCTATATATTCCACTTTGGAAGTCACATCTTCTTTATTTGTCCTCATCTCTCTTCTATTTTGCATCAACATTTTGGTTTCTCCTGATAATTTGTTCACATGCAACTTGTTCTTAGACCCAGCTAATTTTGTTGCTGTTTCCATAAGAGCTTTGGTTACTTTTCTGTTAACTTCAGAAATATCCACTTATTCTGATGTTAGGCCTTCTAACGCAAAGAATCTGTTCTTCAGTTCCAACTTGAAGGTATTATGGTGTTTTTTAAGTTTGTTTATGTCAATACATTTTGTTTGTCTTATGAGCTTGCCACGTTCGAGTTTAGAGTTTAGGTGCATCTTACATCTCACCAATCCATGGTCACTACCTGTGTTGAACTTGTTTAGCACACTGCAGTCTTCTATGACAAATTTTTTGTTACACATAATAAAATCAATTTCACTTGTGATCCCATTTGGATGTCTCCATGTCCATTTCCTGTGTGGCTCTTTCTTGAAAAAGGAGTTCAAGATGAAAAATCCTTTTGCCTCTGCAAACTCAACGAGAGTATTTCCACGCTGATTTCTGTTGCTGTGACCGAATTTACCTACAGAAATTTCATTCTGTTGCCGTTGCCCTATTTTTGCATTGAAATCTCCCATAATTATCTTCAAGTGCTGCTTACCTTTATTATTTAGATGACGAATTTCCTCATAAAATTCTTCAATTTCTTCTTCAGAATGACTTGTGGTGGTGCATAAGTTTGAATAATCTGCCACGTTCGAGTTTAGAGTTTAGGTGCCTCTTACATCTCACCAATCTATGGTCACTACCTGTGTTGAACTTGTTTAGCACACTGCAGTCTTCTATGACAAATTTTTTGTTACACATAATAAAATCAATTTCACTTGTCATCCCATTTGGATGTCTCCATGTCCATTTCCTGTGTGGCTCTTTCTTCAAAAAGGAGTTCAAGATGAAAATCCTTTTGCCTCTGCAAACTCAACGAGAGTATTTCCACGCTGATTTCTGTTGCTGTGACCGAATTTACCTACAGAAATTTCATTCTGTTGCCGTTGCCCTATTTTTGCATTGAAATCTCCCATAATTATCTTCAAGTGCTGCTTACCTTTATTATTTAGATGACGAATTTCCTCATAAAATTCTTCAATTTCTTCTTCAGAATGACTTGTGGTGGGTGCATAAGTTTGAATAATCTGAGCCTTGTATCTTCTCGAGAGTTGGATAACGAGTCGTGCAGCTCTGTCAGAGGAACTTTCAACTTCTACAACTTTATCCTTCAGTTTCTTGTTTATTTTAAATCCAACACCACTAGTTCTGCCAGTATCTGTCCCACAATAGTAGAAGAGATGTCCACTTTTCAGTTCAATGAGATCTTCTCTTTTTCTCCTTACCTCACTTAGCCCGACGATGTCCCACTTGATCTTTTGTAGTTCCTCTTCCAATTCAAGAAGCCTTGAATCAGAAGATAGGGAGCGTCCATTATACGTAGCCAAGGTCAGCATCAGATGGCAGCCTATCCGGTCCTCCGGGGATTCTTAGCACCCTCTGCCTTCATGTCGCACTGGCCGCTGCCTTGGCCAGGTACATTCCAGCTGCTGGAGACTGAGGGCCAAGATCTAAGTTGTGGAGTCATTTTGGAGGGGTTTGGCCGTAACTCAGCACGCTGGCCAAGCGGGTTGGTGAGTGTGGGATAGCATTTCCTCTAATCCCGATGGTTTAGTTATACCGCTATTGGCGGTCGTCAAGATCCTCTTTAGTAGGAACAGGATGCACCACGAGAAGGCGGGGTTGACATTTGTCAAGGAGTGGCTGTGATGTTACGCATCACCTGACCTTACATCCCTATATATATATATATATATCCAGCGTGGTGAGTTATGGCCAAACCCCTCCAAAATGATTCCACAACTTAAATCTTGGCCCTCAGTCTCCGGCAGCTGGAATGTACCTGGCCAAGGCAGCGGCCAGTGCGACATGAAGGCAGAGGGTGCTAAGAATCCCCGGAGGACCGGACTAGGCTGCCATCTGATGCTGACCTTGGCTACGTACAATGGACGCTCCCTATCTTCTGATTCAAGGCTTCTTGAATTGGAAGAGGAACTACAAAGGATCAAGTGGGACATCGTGGGGCTAAGTGAGGTAAGGAGAAAAGGAGAAGATCTCATTGAACTGAAAAGTGGACATCTCTTTTACTATCGTGGGACAGATACTGGCAGAACTAGTGGTGTTGGATTTATAATAAACAAGAAACTGAAGGATAAAGTTGTAGAAGTTGAAAGTTCCTCTGACAGAGCTGCACGACTTGTTATCCAACTCTCGAAAAGATACCAGGCTCAGATTATTCAAACTTATGCACCCACCACAAGTCATCCTGAAGAAGAAATTGAAGAATTTTATGAGGAAATTTGTCATCTAAATAATAAAGGTAAGCAGCACTTGAAAATAATTATGGGAGATTTCAATGCAAAAATAGGGCAACGGCAACAGAATGAAACTTCAGTAGGTAAATTCGGTCACGGCAACAGAAACCAGCGTGGAAATACTCTCGTTGAGTTTGCAGAGG
This sequence comes from Macrothele yani, assembly GCA_039090855.1. Classification (NCBI taxonomy): domain Eukaryota; kingdom Metazoa; phylum Arthropoda; class Arachnida; order Araneae; family Macrothelidae; genus Macrothele; species Macrothele yani. The sequence continues at coordinate 160,529 of CM077006.1, forward strand.
CAGAAGGGTTTTTCATCTTGAACTCCTTCTTCAAGAAAAAGCCACACAGGAAATGGACATGGAGACATCCAAATGGGACGACAAGTGAAATTGATTTTATTATGTGTAACAAAAAATTCGTCATAGAAGACTGCAGTGTGCTAAACAAGTTCAACACAGGTAGTGACCATAGATTGGTGAGATGTAAGATGCACCTCAACACTAAACTTGAACGTGGCAAGCTCATAAGACAAACCAAATCTATTGACATAACCAACCTTAAAAAACACCATAATACCTTCAAGTTGGAACTGAAGAACAGGTTCTCTGCTTTGGAAGGCTTAACATCGGAAGAAGTGGACATCTCTGAAGTTAACAGAAAAGTAACCAAAGCTCTTATGGAAACAGCAACAAAATTAGCTGGGTCTAAAAACAAGTTGCATGTAAATAAATTATCAGGAAAAACGAAAATGTTGATGCAAAAAAGAAGAGAGATGAGAACAACTAAAGAAGATGTGACTTCCAAAGTGGAATATATAGAGCTATGCAAGACAGTAAGAAAAAGTATCACTGAAGACGTAAGAAAATTCAACTGTGAACTAGTGAGGAAAGCAATTGAAAACAACCAAAGCCTAAAGATAGCAAAGGGACATCTTAGTAAGGGAAGAAAACAGATTATGGCACTGAGAAAAGAAGATGGTTCTGTAACAAGAAATAGAGGCGAAATTTTGACAAGAGTGAAAGATTTCTACTCCAAATTATATGAAAGGGATGATACATGCACTCCAGACATCATGAAAGATACCAGTACCAGAGTTCCTCCAGTCCTTCCAGCAGAAGTTGCACATGCAATCAAGAACATGAAGCGGGGAAAAGCTCCAGGAGAAGATGGAATTACTGTAGACATCATACAAGAAGCAAGTGGAGAAATCGAAACAGTACTCGCCCAAATTTTCACTCGTTGCCTTAATGAAGGAAAGATTCCTGAGGATTGGAACACCGCTACAATGATCCTGCTACATAAGAAAGGTGACATTGAGGATCTCAGAAACTACAGACCTATCAGCCTCCTATCAGTAGTTTATAAAATCTTCACTAAAGTTCTTTCACACCGCTTGAAGGTAACACTGGACATGGCTCAACCGAGAGAACAAGCTGGATTCAGGAGTGGCTACAGCACAATAGATCATATCCACGTGCTGAGAGAACTAATTGAAAGAGCGAGGGAATATGAACTTCCATTGTGCATGGCTTTTATAGATTATGAAAAAGCCTTTGATTCGGTGAAACCATCAGCAGTTACAATGGCTCTGAAAACCTGCGGTATTGAAGATGCATACATTAATATTATTAATAACATCTATGAAAATGCAAGTGCAAAGATTAGGCTGTTTGAAAATACAACACACGTAAAAATTGGAAAGGGAGACAGACAAGGTGACACCATATCTCCGAAGCTCTTTAATGCCACATTGGAGGGTGTTTTTCAGTCGCTGAGCTGGGAAAACAAGGGGATAAAGATTAATGGAGATTATCTAACCCACCTTCGTTTTGCTGATGATGATGTCATTTTTGCAACTACCCCATCAGAGCTGCAGAGTATGATCCAGGAACTTGCTGACAACAGTAAAGAAGTGGGATTAAAAATGAACTTTCAGAAGACAAAAGTGATGTTCAATGCTTTTACAAGAAATGAAGATTTATCGATTGATGGAGAAAAGCTGGAGATAACAGACACGTACGTTTATCTTGGACAGCAGATATCAAGTGAGGGTCACATTGATGAAGAAATTAATCGGCGTACAAAACTTGCCTGGAGAGCTTTTGGAAGAAACAGCATAATTTTCAAGAGCAATATGCCAGTATGTCTTAAAAGAAAAGTGTTTGATCAATGCATCCTTCCAGTGCTGACGTATGGTGCAGAGACGTGGACCTTAACTAAAAGGGACATACAAAGGCTGCAGACAACTCAAAGAAGCATGGAGAGGTGCATACTTGGTGTAACCAGGAGAGATAAGAAGAGGAACTCGTGGATCCGAAAAATGACAGGAGTGGAAGACATCATGATCAGAGTTAAATCCCTGAAATGGCAATGGGCTGGACATACTGCCAGAAGGACAGATCATCGATGGACAGCCAAAATTTTAGATTGGATTCCAAGGGACAGGAAAAGACCCAGAAGAAGACCACATGGGAGATGGGTGGATGAAATTCGAAAGTATGCAGGGGTGACATGGAGGAGACTGGCACAAGACAGACCGTTGTGGAGGAAACTTGGGGAGACCTTCGTCCAGCAGTGGATTGATAATGGTTGACAATGATGATGATGATGATATATATATATATATATATACACACTGGTGTGCAAAAATTAAGGACGAAGAGTAGAAATTAGCATAACAGCGAAACGAACAGGCTGAATGGACTGAAAGACCACTCAAGAGATAGACTAGTGTCCGGTATGGTAGGTTATGCGCATATATGCAGCATGACGTGGGGGTGTGTGTGTGTGTTGGAAGGGTATAAAGCACACGGGCGGTGTACGCTCAGCAATTCGTTGAAAGCTATTGCACGGTGTACATCTGTTTGAACGACCTAGAGTTGCTACCACCGTGTGATATGGCCAACAGGCAATCCAGTAGACGACATCTGGATGGCTTTACCCGAGGTCGCGTCTTTGGGAAGTTGGAAGAAAGTCGAAGTGTGACTAGTGTGGCCGAGGAGTTCGGGATCGCTCACAGCATTGTTTCAGGAGCTTGGAGAGCATTTCAAATGACAGGAACAACTGTCCGAGAGTTTAGCAGTGGTCGTCCACTAGCAACTACGGCGGTGGACGACCGGTATATTTTGTTCTACAGGCGAGAAGAGACAGACGGCATACAGTGGGAGAAATCGCAAGGCACATGCAGCAGACAACTGGGCGTCCATTATCACGTTTTACTGTGGCCAGGAGGCTGCACAAAGGTGGTCTATTTGCACGACGACCAGTATGGTGTGTGCCATTAACTCCTGCTCATCGGAGACGGCGGTTTCTGTGGTGCTAGGAACACAAGAACTGGACACATCAGCAGTAGGGTCGAGTTCTCTTTGCGGATGATAGCCGATTAAGTCTGACGTGCGATTCTGGACGTATACACATCTGGAGAGAGCAGGGAACACGCAATCATACCTCCAACATCATCGAAAGGGACCGGTTTAGAGGTGGCGGAGTTCTCGTTTGGGGCGGTATCATGCTTGGTAGCTGTACTGACCTCCACATCTTCCAAGGAGGTTCAGTCACAGGTGTTTGCTATTGTACCGAGGTTCTCCTGCCTCACGTGCGTCTGTTTAGAGGTGCTGTGGGTCCTGAGTTCCTCTTCATGGACGACAACGCTATGCCTCATCGTACAGTGGCTGTCGCAGAGCTGTTGGAGAGTGAAGATTTTCAACGCATGGATTGGCCCGCAAGGTCCCCGTACCTAAATCCAATCGAACATGTGTGGTACCTTCTCGGGAGACTCTTGCCAGCATGTCACCAGCCGCCAACGATTCTGCAGCTGCGATTGGTGCTACAAGAGGAATGGGCCGCTATTTCTTAACAACTCCTTGACAAACTCGTCCTCAGCATGGACAGACGTTGTAAATCCTGCAACGCAGTCAGGGGTGATCATATCCCCTACTAAAGACTGGATTTTTCTTGGAAGCCACCTGTCACATGGACCTTTCTGTCTTCTGTCCAGTTGTGTTCGAAGCTACCTTTTCTATAAAGTGCCTTTATATCCTTTGGATTCTTTGTTTGGACAGTTTTTCTCACTTTTCCCATATTCTTACATCTTGGGGATCTTATGGTATGATTTGAGTCGATGTGAAGCACTTCTGCATGACATTACATTCGAAAAACTGTCTTGTACTTAATTTTTGCACACCAGTGTATATATATATATAGACATAGTTGAGTCACATTATTTTGAACCACCTCCCACTTTTGATGTCAACAGCACGTAGCCAATGAAAGAAGGCACATGTTGTGAGCTGGCTTAGTGGGTATATAAGATGTGCTGTAGGCATTGTGAAAACTTATCACTTGTTGCTGTCATACACTGCTGGCCACCCAAAATGCAACACCAAGAAGGACACGAGATAGCAAAGCCAGATTTACTGGACACATAACAATAGATACAAAGATGATACGATTGAGCTTACAGGCCCGTGCGACTTGCGGAACACGCAGACATCAATAGTTCATGTGGTCTCCATGGTTGGCAATAACGGCTGCTACACGGCGCGGCATCGAATGAAAGAGGCTTTGGATGTGGGCTTGGGGTATGTCAGTTCAGGCTGCTTCCACACGTTGCCACAGTTCATCAGGCATAGCCGCAGGTGGTGCTTGCCGGGTCACTCGGTTGGCGATCAGCGACCAGACTTGTTCGATGGGTGACATATCGGGAGAACAGGCAAGTCACAGCAGCAGTGACACCTGGTGGGCCGTGAAGAATTTTTGCACGATGCGTGCCACTTGCGGGCGCGCATTGTCCTGTTGATACGTGGCACGCTGGCAGGTCCTGCAGGTAAGGGAGGACTAGAGACTCCAAAACGTCGGAGATGTAGCGGTGGCTGTTGAGTGTACCGGCGATGTGTACCAGAGGGGTGCGGGTGTCATATCCAATTGCATCCCAAACCATAACGCCAGGCGACGGACTGGTATGGGGATGCATAATGAAGGCGTCATACAGTCTCTCGCCGCGGTGCTGCAACACGCGGATCCGACCATCGTGGTGTTGCAGGTAGAAGCGGGATTCGTCGGAGAAGACAATGTCGTGCCATTCCGTAGTCCAGGTGCGGCGTTCAATGGCCCAGTGCCGACGCACTCACCGGTGGTGTAATGTCAATGGTAATCGGAGCAATGGCCGCCGTGCGAGCAGTCCCTGCTCCTGCAGACGACGTCGAGCGGTTCGTGCTGACACAGGTTGTTGCGCAACACACTTTAATTCCTGCACAAACGTTCGTGATGTGGCGGTGTGAGCCGTCAATGCCCGCCGCACGACGTGCCGGTCCTCTCGTTCGGTGGTGTGCCGCGGCTGCGGCAATCGCTCATGTCGTTCAGTCCGTCCCTACTGCACCCACTGAATCCATACTCGCCTCACTGTGGCTGGATGTCGTACCACACAGGCGCCGATGTCTCGGTACGATAAACCGCTGTCGCGATAAGCCACTATTCGTCCTCTGTCGAACTCCGAAACGTGCTGGAATGACTGCCGTATTCTGCGACGAGGCATCGGGAAGCCTGAACGGTTGGCTGTTAAGGAAGGGTGTTAAAATAATTTAGTTTTAAACATTTAGTGCATTTATTGTATCTCCAAAATGTCATGGTAAATCGTATTGTTTTTATTAGTATACTGGAAAAGGGACCAGGCATTGCCGGGATTAAACAAATATACAGTCTTGGCCGAAAGTCCTGCACCAGTAGACTGAAAGTCAATTTTTGATGTTTGAAGTCAACTTATACAGGGTAATGGTAAAGTCAGGAATATATATTATTCATAATTTTAAAGGAAATGTTATGCTGAATTCAAATATTTTTAGAGAATGTTATTACCAGTAATAGAAGTGAAGTTACAAGCACAAGTACAGCATCTAGCCATAAAAAGCAAAAAAAAATAGCGGAATTTGTGAAATGAATGTACAATGCATTTAACATAAAATTACTGTACTGTAAATTACTATTATTGAAACTTGCAGGACACTTGGAATAACTTACCAACAAGCAAAATACGCTTTAATATTTAGTTGGATAACCACGGTTTCTTAGCAACAAAGTGCACCTTCTTGGCATGGAACTAATGAGCTTCTCTAGTTGTCCACTGGTGATAACATGGTGCCATACGGCCCTCACAGACTCAGTTAATGCTGCTTTAGATGTGGGTCCTTGTTGATGGATTTTTTTTCAATCTCACCCGCAGATTCTCTGTGGAATTAAGATCCGGTAACTGTGCCAGCCACTGAAGTTTTTTTTTAACTTTTCGATTAAGCCTCTTATCAAAAAACTTTGACTGATGTTATGGCATGCTATTGTCCTGAAAGATAAAATTCCACAAACCCATGTCTTGTGCAGATGGTAGCAGTTTGGACTCCAAAATATGCACATATTTCGATCCATTCAATGTGCAGACGGCCAACATCACTGGCTGAAATACAGGACCATAGCATCACTGAATGTGGGTGCTTGATTGTTGGCTGGGTGCAACGTGCCTTATATCTTTCACCAGCCTGACGACGTACATAATTATTTCCATTATTAGCAGAAATGGTAACAGTTGTTTCATCACTGAAAATAACATATTTTCATTTATCAACAGTCCAATTCTTGTGTGCCTTGGTCCAAGTAATTCTTTTAAGCTGTTGTTGTTCAGTAAGGAAAGGCTGTCGTGTAGTCAGTCCATTTTCTTGTGGCATACCACAAACTGTACGTGCAGATGCAATAATGCCTACTTCGTTCTCCTACTCATTTTTTTAATCATTGGCTGTTTTAAACCTTGATTTTAAAGAACGGCGAATCAACATGCGATCATCACATTCAAGTACACAGCCTTGGTCGACCTGTTCTTTTTCTGTTTCACACATATCCAGTTTCTGCAACTCTTTTAATGGTGCGCAAGACAGTGGAATGATCTCGCGCTGGTGTTATTTTAGATCTTAAAGTTTTAAAGTCAGTACCTGATGATATAACTCTTGTGGTAGTATTTAGTTTACTTGACGAATTCATTTTTTCATTCATCGTCGGAATTTTATTTATTTTACCCTATGTTGTATGAGTGACTACGTTTTGTGATCACAGCCACATTTAACAGCAATTTTGGCACCGTGTTATCACCAATGAACAACTGGAGAACCTCATTAGTTCCATGCCAAGAAGGTGCACTTTGTTACTAAGAAACCGTGGTTATCCAATTAAATATTAAAGCATATTTTGCTTTCTGGTAAATTATTTCAAGTGTCCTGCAAGTTTCAATAACGTACTGTACAGTAATTTTACGTTAAATGCATTGTACACTAATTTCACAAATTGCACTATTTTTTTGCTTTTTATGACTAGATGCTGTACTTTTGCTTGTAACTTCACTTCTATTACTGGTAATAACATTCTGTAAAAATATTTGAATTCAGTATAAAATTTCCTTTAAAATGATGCATAATATGTATATTCCTTCCTGACTTTACCATTACGCAGTGGTGGCTTGAGGTTGGAAAAATAGGTGAAGGGGTACAAGAGCAGTATGAAAAGATATCTACTGTCTACAATGAAAATCCCTTAATGAGGATTTACCTATTTTTTGTATATTAAATCAATTTTTCTTCCTTTTAAAGCTGCAAATTTGTGGATTATGTCGTCATAAGATGGTTAGATGGTTGTTTCTTCGTGAGCATCAATAAAATGTCTTCCTGAATAGAAATATTTGCCAAGGAAGCAAGTCTATTTTGGGAACTAGTGTTTCTTGAGCAGGTTTGTATTCTTTTAAGAAACTTTCCACTGGCACACTTGTAGATGGAATTGTTAAAATGAGGAAAACCAAATTATAATCTTCTGTAAAAATGTCCTTGTCTCCATGAAACACTCGAAGGAGTTCTTGAGTCAATATATTCCTTAATTTTTCATCGGCATATACAAGACTCAGTTCATTTTTAAGGCGCTGGTGTTTAGTAAATATGTTTCCGTAAAAATGTAGATTTTCAAGAGCGTGAGAGGGAAAGCATGCATTAAATTATTCGAATTTGGTTGTGTCAGCAAGTCAGACAAATTGAAGTTTCTTACAGTCTTGAAATCTTATATCCATTTCCATAAGAATGTGGTCCAAAATTTCAAAATACAATTGTTTATAATTTTGAAAAATTGTTTCCTGTGTAACAGCAGCATATTCCCGTGCTTATTTCTGTGATTTTGCTAGCTTTTCTAAACTGGGTTTCAAATACCTCATCGTTCCTTTTATGGCTCAAAATTTCACGAGGTTTTTTTTGTTTTTAATTTGAGTTACACAGTAGTTTATGTTTAGTTATTTTTTCTTCAAAAGTTCGAATAATAGATCGGTGGAACCAAAAATGGGTTTCATCATGACAGTTCATGCGAAGCTGAAAGTTTATTTAAATACTTGTGTAAATTCAAAAGTGTTCATATCATTCAAAAACCCCTTCGGCAAGATGAATTAATTTTTTGTCTGTTTGTTCGCTATTCATCAGAAATCCAAACACTTCCTTCAATTTATCCCAATCTTCAACAAAAACATTTTCTAATTGCGAAGTGGAGGACCATCGAGTTTCTGTTATAGTTGGTCTGAGTCTTGCGGTTGTTGATATACGTGTATAAGACCGCATCGCAGAATGGTGAACAAACGAAGCAATTCCACTGAGGCTTGCAAAAAAAGTATTCCACACTTAGAAATTTTAGAAAAACTCTGTTGTAATACAAGATTCAAACGATGAACTAAGCAATGAACAAAAACAGCTCGAGAAGCTTTATCCTTGACTTTTTTCTGTAGCCCATTTAAGTGTCCAGACATTATACTTGCCCCATCATAACATTCTCCTATTTATTTGTGTTGGTAATCAGGCTGTTCCAAAATTTTGTCTAGCATTTTGTATAAAGCTCCTGACGTTCTATCTTCACTCACATCATGGAAACCCAAAAATCCCTCAACCAATACACCTTCCGAATCAACAATAAAAAATTATTTAATTTTTGACGTGATCATTCATACAGTATATTCAGAAATACATTCAATTAATTCATTTTGAATAGTTTTTTATCCTTTCGTATGGATTTTCAATTTCTAAAGAACTTCTTCATATCAACAATGAAAATGATTCAATGAAATTTCCACGATTTATCGAGCCCATGCTTTCGTCATGGCCATGGAATGCTAGTTCTTGTTTGCTCAAATACAGTATAGACTAATACTGCATCAATCACTGTCTGCAGGAAAAGTCTATTTAAACGAACGTTTTTGTTAAAATGCGTTTTCAAAAGTTTTTAGCATTCTTCCTCAGGGCATTGGCAATGGTGTTTTGAATTTTTTCAAAATTTCTTAACATTAATCCGCATTTCAGGTGTTCGCTAGAATCACGATGTTTATGAAGTGACCGTGTTATGCTTAATAAATCTGAGAATCCGTCTTTATTCCACACCGAATGTTTATTACTAAAAAGTAAGCAGGGCCAAAAAAAAAAAAAAAAAAAAAAATTACACAGAAGTGCTGCAAATCCATTTATATTCAGTAAACCAAAATGTTTTAAAGTTTATATTGTTAGATTTACAGCTCTTCTTGATTTCGTTCTTGGCAACAATTGCCAGTGAATCTGTCGGTTGTCCTTGAAGCAAAATGTCTCTTTTATGTTCATCTTTTCACAGATTAAATGGAGTTTGCAATAAATTACAAACAATGTCGTCCACAGGATGCATACTAAAAACTATAACTATCATTTAAATTGTACACAAACCTAAAATATCAGTTAAAGCTTTCAACAAATAATCACAAAGCACAAAAGGACAAATTCCTTTTGGACAATAATGTACCACAGCACCACAAGGAAAAAGCCCTAGTAGATTGCAAGGTACCCTGGTAGTCTGCCCGCTCCACCGTGATCTCTCACGACTTTACGCTCAAAAACTGAGAGATGCAGAGCTAAGGATCCTGAAGCTGAAACACTTCACTTGAGCAAGCAGATTGGGAAAGGTGACGTCACGGTTACCATGCCAACTCGGCCGAAAACTGCAGACTTCCAAGCATTCTCATTTCGGCTCTTAAGGATTTGTTTTCCATATTGAGCGCGCCATGTGAATTAATATCTATTCAAAATTTTGAGTATTTTGGAACTGAAGAAAGGCAAAAAAGAATATATTATTAAAAAATACTGAATAAAACTTTATTTTGAGTAAAATAGGTGAAGAGGCACTTCACTTACTTCACCTGAAAAGCCACCACTGGCATTATGCTGTATAAGTTGACTTCAAACATCAAAAATTGACTTTGTCTACTGGTGCAGGATTTTTGGCCACGATTGCACATTAATCTTTCCCAAAACAAGCATTTTCCTAGTTTTCCAGAAATTATGAATAGGATATATTATGGAAACATTTAATTGAAATCTGTTCGAGTAATCAAAAGAAAGGAACTTAGTAAAAAAAGAATACAATCTATACTTGTGCTGGCACAGTTGGTCTTAAACCAACAGCCTTTATTGACTGTAAATAATAAAAATTTGAAAATATCTACATGTATCTTTGAAATATCTACATCTGCCAAGTAACATGGGGTTGCCTCCACGTGGGCACCCTGCTGAGCAACAATGGCACACACAACAGCAACAAGGGCTTCTATGAATCTTGGAAGCTGACACAAATTTAAGCTTCATTATAAATATTGTTAAGGTACCAGGTACCAGCTAGTTTTGTGTGACATTGGCCAAAAGACCCCAACTCACTGGGTTATGTTCCAGAATCCTTAGGTGGAATGACCAACCGAAACCGTCAGCTGTGGGCTAATGTCTCGTGCTGGTATACTTTTCTGATAAGAAAGACACAAAAAAAGACAAAACGACTTTAGTGTATGCTATGGTGGACCTACCACACTTGAAAAGGATGGTCCACCATGGAAATTATTGGAATTTCTAAACGGCGTATGAGAAAGAGATCTCAGCTGAGTGAGTGTATAAGATTGGTGTATGGAATACTAGAGGAATAAATAAATACCATTAAGCTGTTCTCTGAGATTCAGAGGTTAGCTTCTCAAAGGAAGACCATCTGCCAAATAAGCATTTAATTGATGGAACCAGAATTCACTTACCATGGCGTATCAAATTTCTCCATTTACAACAGTCTTGTCACACAGTTCGAGGTTCTTTGACATCCATCACACATTGCACACAAGACCTTTTATATTTCATACTCATCTTTTTCTCAAGCAGACATTTCTGAATCTGATCCTCCCGTGATTTCCTTGGCTTTTCTCTACTTTTGTTTCCTGCCACTTGAGCTGAAAAAATTACCTCAGTCAGCACCTCATAACTCATTCTTTCAACATGGCCAAACCACCTAAGAATATTAGTCTCCACCTTACTAACAACATTTTACTCACATTACACATCTGCAACACATCTTCATTCCTCGCATGATCAGAGCATGTGGTGTCACAACCCCCGTACGTAACACATCTCCCCAGCACTCAAACGATTCCTATGTCTTTCCTGCAGTACCCAGGTTTCAGTGCCATACATCAGGGAGAGGAATAAATGGAAAGATGAAAGAGATGATTAAAGAAATTAATAAGTATGGATTGGATGTGGTGTGTATAAGTGAAACAAAACAGAAACCAATTGAGATAGATAAATAAATGGAATGGCGAGTGTGTGGTCTTGAGTTTCAGACAACATAAGAGGACAATATCAATATCTTAATATCTTAGTTATAGAGATGTAACCAGAACAATGACATGGCTATTAGATTCAAGTCAACAATAGCTCAACTATTGTTAGTAATACTGTTTCACACATTATATTTCTCAATGCAAATTGCATGGGCCATGCATACTCAAATATTATAAACAACACATAAAAACCATAATTAAGATTAGATAATATTTAGGTATAATATTAACTTACAAAAATATAGCTTAGTTCCAAATCCATTTTGAATAGTAACATAGGCCTGCTACATTGATATGCTGGCAAAGTAGTTCCAGATGAAAGTCGTACATTATCGCAAAACTAAAGGTAACCGGTGTGGAATTTCATTTCATTCTTCCTGTTTGCTGTCTTCTATCATAAGTAATCACAACTGAAGTGTAGAGATGGATGGAATTTACGATGAACTATGAAGTTAGGGTTACATTGACAGGTGTTCACAGGTAGGCCTTTGAATCTATACAGAATAGGTTCAATTACAAATACGTAATTCTGAAGGCGAAGTGGAAAACGGGAAACTAATGACAAACCACGAATGAAGCGTTGACATAAAGTTTAAAATCACACACAGCTCATTTCAGATGCATCTACCGTACTAGTGTTGATATTATCACTGTCATCTTCAGTGGTATTCATGCTAATGTTCAGCCCATTGTAACTAGAAGAATGTTGACTCCCACTTCTGCCCAGAAGGCATATTGTTTCATGTGGTTGATTTACATGTGCATCAGAATCCTCATAATATTATGCAACAATGCTGCTTGGTGCCGTTTGTTGATCTAATCATGAAGTATCTTGATTTTATGTGATTCACTGGCATTCCTGTTATCTTTTCCATTTTCTTTCATACTTGTTTTTTTCTTCTCTTTTTTGGTCTTGATCAATTAGATATTTCTGAGGAAATAGAAGTTCTAAGGATGATGTATTGTTACAATTTAAGTGACGGGTTTTTTCAATGATGGCTGCTTCGGATGACAAAATCTGGCTATGTTTTTTATGTGTTGTAAGATTTTTTTCATTTTTCCAATCGGGAACTACTTTATTCACAATACAGTATTATACTGTATGAGCAACGTTTTTTTTTCTTTCATTGTCTAGTTTGCTTTATGTTCGTTCATTCAGGTGATAAATCTTCTTTTCGTACTTCCTACATAAAACATGTTGGATCTGCCATTTAAGGATTTTTCTGTAGGTATTGAGTAAGCTTCTGCTTTTTGTAGGGCAGGCTTATTGTTGCTATTTGTAGTTAATAGACAGGAGTTGTCGATAACCGTTTCAACAATTTCCAGATTGTTGTTCTTGCTTTCCTTCTTTAGTATGTTGGTTATTGGAGGAATAAATGGTATGCTACAACAAAATTGTAAATTCTTTTTTATCAGACTGTTTTTGGAACTTAATTGTTTTTTGATTTTATTATACAAAGAGTTGATAAACCTTAGGAGTATTCAAACATAGCTACAGTATTTTTAATCTTGGTAATTTCTTCTTTCAATTCTTTATTGGTTGATGAATGGGTGATGGCTCAATTTATGAAAGACCTGAAGGCTGGTGTTTTGTATTACCAAGGGTGGCAGTCTTTTGGTATTGTAGTCGGTACTTAAGTTGGTTTTCGGTAAACACCGAAATCAATTTTATTATAATTGTTGAATAAAGAAATACCAAGAAAATTTTGTTTTTTATTTTCTTTTTTGCAAGTAACTTGAATTGACGTGCGCAGAAGCTATTGACTTTATGCATAAATTATTCCAGTTTAGCTTCAGATTGTAGCCATAGGATCCATATGTGATCTACATAATGTAGGTATAGTATGGGTAAGTCATTATCAGTTGATTATGTTAATAGTCTTTCTTTGATATCCTGAAGTACAACCTCTGCCAAGAATCATGAAATAGGTAACCCCATAGATGCTCCGTATAATTGTTTATATATTACATCATTGTAGATGAAAAAGTTGTTTTCTGTATGAGCTGTTATAACGCTATTAGTTATTTCAGATTGAATATTATATTTTATAAGTCAGCTTTTTCTATTAGAAGAATAGATACATTAACACTCCCACCAATGAATCTATTCTAATAAAAAAGAGACTTCAAAAATGTAGTATTCAATCTGAAATAACTAATTTTATTATAACAGCTCTTAAATTGATTACAGAAAACAACCTGAAATGGTTATTGACAACTCCCATCTATTAACTACAAATAGTTATAACAAGCCTATCCTACAAAAAGCAGTTTACTCAATACCTATCTTAGAATAAATGCTGTTTCAAATGTTCGACAGACGGCGCGCAACCGGTGTGCAACGTCACCAACCAGTCAGGAGGCATCATGAAGCAACTAGTAAATCATTGTGTGTTCAGTCACAGAGGAGATGATGTGTTTCATGAAGTACTTGCCATGGAGTGGGGCGATTATGAGAAGTTGGACAATCAGCTTCCAAGATTTTCAACATGCTGAAGAAGTTGAAAATCAGCTGAATTTTTGTCTACCGGCCCATAAAAAAGTTCCTTGAGACTGGGAACATCGCTGACTGCCCCAGAAATGGTTGGCCGCATACTGTGAGGACTTCTCGTCTGGTGAAAGCAGTGGCAGCCTGTATTTGACAAAATCCTGTCAGAAAACAATCGGTGATGGCTCGGGAGCTGAACATTTCAAGAATGTTGTCACGCATGCTGCAGAGTGATCTAAGGGTGAGAGCTTAACGGCAGCATACAGGGCAGTTCCTCACCCCACAGCTGAAGCAGCAAAAGGTGCTAAAAGCGAAACATTTGGTGCAGCGTTACGCAGACAGTCACCACAGACAGATCCTTTTCTCTGATGAAAAAATTTTCACTATTGAAGAGGCTCTCAACTGCCAAAATGACAGGGTGTATGCGTCAACCTCACGAGAAGTTCAGGAGAAAGCTCCAAGGATCATGAGGGGCCATTATCCTGCTTCTGTCATAATTTGGTGGGGAGTCTTCTACGAGGGTGCCTCGGAGTTCCATTTCTGTGAGAAAGAAGTAAAAACATCTGCCAAAGTCTACTTGGACAGGGTTTTGGAGCCAGTGGTCAAAAATGTGAGTCGCACCCTCTTCCAAATCCGACAGTGGAACTTTCAGCAGGATTCCGCACCTGCCCACAAAGCCAAGTCAACCTAGGAGTAGCTTCACACGAATTTGCCAGACTTCATTTCTCCAGCTGATTGGCCTTCAAGGAGCCTAAACCTCAACCCATTGGACTATAAGTCGTGAGCCATACTGGAGAACATGGCCTGCAGAAAGTGACACCCCTGTATTGACAGTCTCAAACGCTCTTTTGTGCGGGCAGTAGTAGCTTTTCTTGTGGAGACCCTGCATAAAGCTATTGATGAGTGGCCACGGAGACTGAAGGAAGGACTGTGTGAAGGCAAAAGGATGCCATTTTGAAAAGTGATTGGTGCCATGTATTCACAAGTGTACTACTTACATCATACCACAGATATATTAAAACATACCTGCCAACATTGGTAAGAGCCTTGTCAGTAGAAACCAGCATTATTGTGTGGCAAACATATATCCTTTTTTATGAAACTATGCTCTCTTGGTGAAAAAGAAATAAGCACCACAACAAACAAGGACACTAATGAAACTAGCATTTGCAAAATACCAAGTTGATTTCCCTGGGGGGGTGATAGGTAACATTGCGAGATTTAAGTTTCCAGCAGTAAAAATCAGTCGGATGCGTTCTGAATTCCACAACGCTTGCCAGATGGGAAATCCAAGCATGTGAATCCACAGTGGATGAACCTCCACTTACCATATGATTGATCATACTACCTATAAAATTGTAGTTTATGTCTAGATGACGCCAAAGAAGGAAAAAACGCTGAACGTTTTAATTGGGCGGTCGTAGTTAGCGATGGGTTTGCCTCATTGGCGCGCTCCGTGGTAACAGTGGCACACACAACAGCAACTAGGGCCTCTGTGAATTTTGGAGAGTTGCCAGCTAGTTCTGTGTGACATTGGCAAAAAGACCCCAACTCACTGGGTTTTGTTCCAGAATCCTTAGGTTGAATGACCAACTGTAACCGTCAGCTGTGGGCTAATCCTCCACACTGATGTACTTACCTGATTAAAAAGACAAAAAGAAATCAATATCCAGACTCAAGTGTGGGATATGGTGGGCCTACCACACTTGAGAAGGACGGTCCACCATGGAATCGACCTGGACTTTCTAAACGGTGTATGAGAAAGAGATCTCGGCTGAGTGAATGTGAGATTGGTGTGTGGAATACTAGAGGTATAAATGGCAAGATGAATGAGGTAATTGGGGAGATGAATAAGTATAGACTGGATGTGCTGTGTGTAAGTGAAAGCAAAAGAAGGAAATTGGAGTAGAAGAAGTGAATGGCACAGTGAGGGTGTGGTCTGGAGTATTGGATAATGTGAGAGGATAGGCTGGTGTAGGTGTGATTTTAAGTAAAAAGAGGAAGAACAATAAGTGAGAGAATTCTCTGGATTCGTTTAAAAGTGAAACTTCAGAGAATCGTAATTGTTGTAGTGTATGCTCCTTTTGACTCGGAACCTTCTGATTAGAAGGAAGATTTCTGGAATGAGCTAAAAGCTGTTTTGAGCCAGTTTGGTGCTAAAGAAAAAGTTATAATAGCAGGGGATTTCAATGCTAGAGTAGGTGTGCAGAATGCAATTTCTGACAATGTTCTCGGTAAGTTGAATGATCCTTGTGTGAATGATAATGGTGAAAGATTAATTGAACTCTGCATTGAGAATGGTTTGTGTGTATCTAATACATTTTTCAACCACAAGTATATCCACACATATACTTGGGATAATCATACTCTTGGTCAAAAGAGTGAGATAGATTTTGTTGTCTACGATCAGCGTCTGACACACTTAGTTGTTGACACCCGTGTGATGAGAGGTGCGGATGTTGGTTCTGATCATTACTTGGTAGTGTCACGAGTGAAACTTAATGTTGCTTGGAGGAAAAGGAATAGGAAGAGGCCCAGGATAGAAAGAATAAAGGTTGATAGGCTCCTTAAATATCATTAGCGTTATTCTGACTTACTCAGAGAACGACTGAAAGAGCTGAAGTCTGGTGAGAGGGATGTAGAAAAGAAGTAGGAATGTTTTAAAAACTGTGTTGCCACTGCTGCTAAAGAGGTCTGTGGCACCACGATAGTGGGTAACAATAGAGGTGATGCTTGGTGGAATAATGAGATTGAAGAGGTAGTAAAGAGAAAGAAGGAAGCCTATTTGGGGATGTTGCAAGGTAGAGTCTCTGTGGATGAATATCGCTCAAAGAAGCTTGAAGCTGCTAAGCTGGTTTGCCAGAGTAAGGCAAAAGATAGGAAGGAGAAAGTGGAAAGGCATGAACTGGCTTTTTGGAAAGAGGAAGTCTTTCTGGAACTACATTTGACTCAGGAAAAATAGAGGAAACAAAGTTGTAAGTTGTGTGAAGAATGAGATCGGGAAAATGATATGGGAGCCCAACGAATTAAGTGAAAGATGGGGTGAATATTTCTGTGAGTTATTAGATCAGGAAAGCAAAGATGATTCCGAGACAGACGCAGAATGTCACAGTGAGAGATGGGAAGCACTGGAGGGATCTCAAGAGAAGTGTGTTAAGCTCTAAAATCTCTTCAGAATAGTAAGGCTCCGGGAGTTGATGACATAACTGCCAAGACGTTGAAATATGGTGGTGACTCTGTAATTGACTGGTTAACTGAATTTTGCCAGTTGTGCTGCGAGTTAGGAATGGTCCCTTGGGATTGGAAGGATGCTATTATTGTTCCCTTGTATAAGGGAAAAGGTGATCAGACTAAATGCAAGAATTATCGTGGTATTAGCCTACTAAGTGTGCCAGGGAAAGTGTTTGGTAAGGTTGTTATTGAAAAAGTACGGGGTCTTACATCAGAGAAAGTGTGGGATGTTCAGAGTGGTTTTATGTCTGGTAAAGGCTGCACTAACCAGTTTTTTGCATTATGCATGATGATTGAAAAGTATCTGGCTGTTGGTAAGAAAGTTCTTGCTGCCTTCATAGCTTTAGAGAAAGCTTACGACCGAGTCAATAGGACACTTTTGTGGAAGGTATTGAATGAATATGGTGTTACTGGGAATCAACTTAATAGTGTAAAAGCCATGTATGCTGGTAGTAGAGCTTGTGTACGGGTGAATGATGTTTTATCAAAATGGCTTTCTATTGGTTGAGTTAGACAAGGTTGTGTAATGTCACCATGGCTGTTTAATATATTTATGGACACGTGCATGCATTACGCCGAAATAGATGATAGTGGTTTATGTCTTGGTGATATCCGTGTGTGCAGATTGCTGTATGTTGATGACACTGTCCTGTTAGCAGAGAGCAAAAATGATTTGTAGATTATGTTGTCTCGAATGTACGAAGTTTGCATGAAATTCAAACTGAGTATAAATAAGGGAAAAACCAAAGTTATGGTGTTTGAGAGAGAAACTGGTAGCACTGAATGTAATATAAATATAAACAGTATTGTGATTGACCAGGTGAGTGAGTTTGTGTATTTAGGAAGCATGTTTGACAAAGAGAACAAATTGGATGGTAAAAATAGTAGGCGAGTGAATTCTTCATTGAAAGTCATAGCTGCTCTGGGAGGTTTTCACAGGAATGATGGGTTCTCTAGAGAGTCCCGCATGTCTGTGTATGAAAGTGTAATTGTTCCTACTCTGATGTATGGCAGTGAAACTTGGGTACTGCAGAAGAAACATAGGAGTCATTTGTGTGCTGGAGAAATGCGCTATTTACGGGGGTTTGGTGGCAACACACGGTCTGATTGTGTGAGAAATGAAGATGTGTTGCAGTTGTGCGATGTGAAGCTGAATGTTGTTAGCAAGGTGGAGACCAATATGCTTCGGTGGTTTGGCCATGTTGAAAGAATGAGTGATGAGATGCTTACTAAGAGAATCTTTTAGCCCAAGTGGTAGGAAGGAAAGGCAGAAGAAGGCCAAGGAAGACAAGGGTGGATCAGATTCAGGAGTGTCTGCATGAGAAAAAGATTATGAGTATGAAGTATAAAAGATCTTGTGTACGGCATGTAATGGATATCAGTGAAGCCCGAGTTGTATGTCAAGATCGCTGTAAATGGAGAAGTCTGATACGACAACAGTAAGTAAAAATATCTGGTAGTTTGTAATTCTTTTTGGAGCTCACCTCTGAATCTCAGAGAACAGCTTAGTGATATGTATGTATGTATGTATGTATGTATGTATGTACATACATACATACATACATACATACATACATACATACATACATTTTAACTGGGTGAAAAATCAAAACACACAGCAAGAATGTAGACTTCTGCCAGTTTGTCTTTTGTTGACCGCAGCTGCACAGCATCCATTGCTTAATTTTTCTTTCTGTTATCTTTCTCTCCCTATTTCTTCATTGACACTTTTCTTCCCTTTCTTTTCTATGCCCTCTGATAACAATAACTTCATCCATCATGCTGAAAGAACTTTCATCCTGAGGACCATGAGTGCATGATATCAAAGCTTTAGCTGTTTTAGATAAATGGTGTAACTTAGAGAATATGAATACATTTGAACACCTTGCATCAATAGTTACAAATTTTCCAACTTTGTCACTTCCATTATCAGGAATTTTTCTCTCTTTTATCAAGCCTAAATGCAAAAACTTAGGGGACGGGAGATATTTATCAATGCAAAAAAGTGGGAACGTTGCGTTAGCGATTACAGGGGAAATCCTTGCACCATCCGACTTCCAGTTTTAGAAATTTTCCAGCTATTTTCCAGCTGAAATACAAAAATTTATGCAGTCAAATATTATTCAACAATAATACTGGGGAGAGTCAACATTGCAAGAAAAAAGAAATTACGATTGCGAAAAAAATCTTTACTTCCATCAACCTTCCGTTTTTGAAATTTTCGTAAAGATGGAATTCCATCCTCCGACGAACATCTCCCCAACACCCCACCCCCAAAATTATGTTCCCTTGTGCACTGATCTTACGAATGACCAAAATAATAAAGGAGGTGGGATACCTCGATTTCACGGAAGGATCTGATGCCTAAAGATTACTGGGAAAATTTTGAGGTGTCTAACCTCCGTTTTTGCAAATTATTGCTTGCAGTTTCAAGCTGAAATACAAACATTTATGCAATAAAATCATATTTAACAAGAAAAGTGAACATCAGGAAAAAAATATTACAATTACGGTTTTTTTTTTACTCCATTTAACTACTGCTTTCGAAAGTTTTCAAACATGAAATACCATCTCCAGACGGAAAACACCCCACCCCTCCCCCTGCAAATTGTCTTTAGTTTTACAACGATCCTGAGAACGATCTAAAAGATGACAAAGAACGAGGAATTCAGTGAATCCGCTTAAGAATCTGATGTATATTATAAAACTACACCAAAATTAAAAAAATAATAAGAAGAAAAATGAAAATTTGTAGAATTGACGCTGAGGTCCATAGTTCCATAGTCAGACAACTAAATCTGTAGAAACTCAGGACATTCCATTGTAGTTAGCAGGCATGTTAAAATATCTTTGAATTTCTTTTGTTATTTCATTGAATACTTTGTAACAGTATTTATGGTAAGACTAGGTGTGACCTGAATGAACCAACATAAAACAAATGGACAGCGAAAGAAGAAAAAACATTGCTTGTACAATACTGTATTGTAAATATAGTAGTTCCTAATTGGAAAAATGCAAAAACTTACAACACATAAAAAACATAGCCAGATTTTGTCATCAGTGCCATCAGCATTGAAAAAACCTGTCACTTAAATTGTAACAATACATCACCCTTAGAACTTCTATTTCCTCAGAAATATCTAATTGATCAAGACCAAAAAAAGAGAAAGAAAAAACAAATATAAAAGGAAAAGAGAACAGGAATACCAGTGAATCACATAAGATCAAGATACTTCACGATTAGATCAATAGATGATGCCAAGCAGCATTGTTGCATAATATTACGAGGATTCTGATGCACACGTAAATCAATCATGTGAAACAGTTTCCCTTCAGGCAGAAGTGGGAGTCAACATTCTTATAGTTGCAACCGGCTAACATTCTTCTAGTTACAACGCACTGAACAGGTATGTGATTCTTCCGCTAATTAGCGGTATTCCGTGAATTCACATTTTAGATAAAACGGAAATCCGCTAAACTTGTCGTTTGCAATCTCAGGCTTTTGACAAAAATTTGTGATTGTTGATATGTTGGGGGAAAAAAATCGGGGGCAAAAGAGAGAGAAACATTCGTTGGGTAGGTGGCGATATTTCAGTCGTAAGGAGTAATCTTTCTGCTGCTGCATGGCTGACGCTTCTGCTGCAGCTCAGCCAACGAGATAGCAGCGGGTGACACCACTTCAAACATCTCGGTTAGCTCGAAACCATCTTTTTAGGGTAACACTCTGCTGTTTTAGTTCACCTGACCCAATTTTGAAAATGTGTATAGCTGCATACTTCTGAAAAAAACTGAAACTTTGCGCAATTATTTGTGTGGTTGAAAATGGCCAAAAATAAATAGAAAAAAATTTCACTTCCCCCACATCTATAGGTTGCTTCAAAGATGGTGGCCGTCACAATTTTTAGCACATTGAAGCTTTTCTAATATTTCTGATATCTCCTGAACCAATACAGATATTGGGATGGTTCAAAAAAGTTTAGTTAAGCATAAAATGAGGATTCTGTAACACTAAGAAAATGCTCAGAAATCAGTCAAATTCTTTACGTAAAAGCCCTTTAAACATTGATGATCGCATGCTGATTTTGTCTTACTTTGTGATTTTTTTTATGAAACACAGTAAACATACACAAAGTTTGCGATTCATACTGTAGAAGCCTTGTTCCTTGAAAAACACACCCACACACAAAAAAAAAAAAAAAATCCTGAAATTAGATACCTCTTTGTGCTTCCCCCTCCCCCACCCGAATTTGTGACAAAACACACTTTCCCAATTTTTGAGGTCTTATATCTCTGGTGGAGCGAGATACAAAAATCTGAATTTTTGTGTACATAGCCACCTATATGATGGCTATTAACTCACAAAAATTGGTTATTGTGTTCAGCCTAGTTTTTGATCAGGGAAAATATTGTTATCGGTACATTCACAATACTTGTTTAAATTATATCAATATCACATTATATTTTTATTAAATGCTCACAAATGAAAAAATTAACAGTTAGCCATAAAATACTCCAAGAAAAATCTGTTATAATACCTTTATAACTCTTAACAGTCAATGTCTCTGGATTTAAGAGTGAAAAGAAAAGATATCTTGTTCTTCAGTGTTTGATCAATTTTGTAGACTCTGCGAGAACCTGAAGTATAGAACTCAAATGGTGCCAAGATCTTCAGGATTTTGCTGTTTGGTATCCATGTTGATGTCCTATCATCATTGTTGGGCACAAGGGACGTGGCAGGTTCAGGAGGACTATAAAAATCGATGTAGGGTTCCAAATCCTGTGTCGCGTACACGTCAAACCCACCAGTTAGAGCCATAGATGCATGCAACATCACCTCTTTGTTTTGGAGTCACAACTGATGATAAGCAACTGACTTGATGTTCATTGAAGTCCATGGATGTTGAGGTTCTTTTCGTTAGTATTTTGCTTTCTGTTGGGATAGGAATAACACAGTGCATCTCACTTATTCCTTTCAACTTTATGAAGTTAGCATAATGATTTTCAAGTGTATTCTTCAGAGCAAGGACCTCAGCACTTTTAGCAAAATTGAAACAAATAGAGGTGATCTCTGACCATGTCCTGAGGGGGTTCGGACATTTGGGCACCGGACTTTTGGGCACCGGACATTTTGGGCACCGGACATTTTGGCACCCGGACATTTTTGGCACCTGGACATTTCGGCACATTCCCTTTTAAAGCAATGAAATTGCGCTGCGTTAAAAATTATAGTGTTCTTATATTTCTCCCTACTTGAGCAAGTGGCGTGCACAATTTTTTTTTCACTTATATCTCATAATCATTAAGAAATTGAGACATATTTATGATTTTCTGTCTGAAAGACGGGGCGAACATTCAGGCACCGGACATTTGGGCACCTGGACTTTTCG
This sequence comes from Macrothele yani, assembly GCA_039090855.1. Taxonomy (NCBI): domain Eukaryota; kingdom Metazoa; phylum Arthropoda; class Arachnida; order Araneae; family Macrothelidae; genus Macrothele; species Macrothele yani. The sequence goes on from CM077006.1 coordinate 183,007, forward strand.
GCCCAAATGTTTAAGGGGCCGTATAACAATTGCCGTTTCTTGGCCCAATAGCAAGCGTTTGACTGATAAAATGTTCGCCGTAAGTTACTTAGGCACTAAATACTTACGGGCACGTGCCTACTTACTCAGCAAACCTGTCGAGGGAAGGGGGGTGGTGGTAAATATCAAAAGTGTTAAATATGAAAAATTTCTTGTTCGATCGGGAGATATTCAGCATTTACAAACTACAACTGGAGACATTATCTCAGGGCTGAACCTACTGCTGAGCAAACCTGTCGGGGGGGGGTAATACTAAAAGAGGAAAATTTGAAGAATTTCTCGTCCGATCGGGAGATTTTCAGCATTTACAATCTACAACTCGACACATTATCTGAGCGTTTGTGCCTACTCTGGAAACCTGTCGGGGGGGGTAATACCAAAACTGTAAAATATGAGGAATTTCTCGTCCGATCCGAAGATTTTCAGCATTTACAAGCTACAACCCCCGCCCGACAGGTTTCCTGAGTAGGTACATGCCTTCAGATAATGTGTCGAGTTGTAGCTGCTAAATAGGGGTTAATACCAAAACTGTAAAATATGAAGAATTTCTCGTCCGATCCGAAGATTTTCAGCATTTACAAGCTACAACCCCCGTCCGACAGGTTTCCTGAGTAGGTACATGCCTTCAGATAATGTGTCGAGTTGTAGCTGCTAAATGCTGAGAATCTCCCGATCGGAGGAAATTGTTCATATTTTACACTTTTGGTACCCCCCCCCCCCCCCCGACCCCATGGGCTCCCTTGGTGCTATGTAATCATGAATATGACGTAATCCATGTTCATGATTATGAGCTATGTAATCCCGATTCAGGACGACGAAATTGTCAAGTTTTCGGATATTATTCTTGTCATATTTACACCCAAAAAACCGTATTGTCATCTTCAAAATTTGTGCATTGTAATATTTTTTTAAATTCAATTATAATTGTCGTTTGTCTTACTGGAAACGTTTTCTCCATTCAATTCCCCTCACAGCAAAAAAAACCCGACATTTTTTTAACGGCCCCTCAAGATTTGTGCCCAAATGTCCGGTTGCCCAAATGTCCGGGTACCCAAAAGTCCGGTGCCCAAATATCCTAAACTTGTCCTGAGCTTTAGAAGGTTTTGGTCCTCTTCACTAAGCTCTGTAAGTTGTAGCACCTGCTGAAGTACTTGGCCATAACTTAACTCATGACGAGGCTCTTTGCACCACAATCCAACAGCACACTCCATATTAATTAAATGAATTGATTTGTGGCTAACTCTAAATGTACAGGTTAAGACACTTTCCAACAAGTTTGAGCATGCTGATTTCTGCTGGCTATCAGCTGATTTGTGGCTAATTCTAAATGTACAGGTTAAGACACTTTCCAACAAGTCTGAGCATACTGATTTCTGCTGGCTATCAGCTGATTTGTGGCTAACTCTAAATGTACAGGTTTAAGACACTTTCCAACAAGTCTGAGCATGCTGATTTCTGCTGGCTATCAATGAAGCCAGGAACAGGCAGGTTCAGACAGGTTTTGCCTGCATGAACCTTGCTGTTTGCATTGTATAAACATATCCAGTGTTTATAATAATTTTGCTCCATCACATGTAGCTTTAGATATTGGGTCATAAAAATGTTCACCCTTTTGCAAATAAAGAAATGCAACATTAAACACAATTAATTTGATAAAATGTTAATAAACATAAGACAAACAAATTTAATGTAGTATTAGTTTCCATTTTTTCTTTCTTTTTTTGAGTTTTTCCCTTATTTGAGCTACTGTATCTCAGTAACTAAGCTGAAAACAAGAACCAAATTTATTTAACATATTTTTCTTGGAGCATTTTATGCCTAACTGTAAATTTTTTCATTTGTGTGCATTTAAAAAAAAATGTAACATGATATTTACACTGAAGTGCCAGAAAAACTGGTACACCAGTCTAATACTTGGTAGGTACCCCACAGGAGCACAGGACTGCAGAAATGCGATGGTGCATGGACTCCACTAGCTTCTGAAAATATGCTGTAGGCAATGCACACCATACTTCCTGCAGAATGTTCTACGATTCGGGTGTATTCTGAGGTCTCGGATTCCTGTGTTCGATAGCGCGTTGCATGGCATCCCAAACGTGTTCTATAACGTTCAGATCTGTGGACTTGGGTGGGAATGGCAACATCCCAAACTCAGATAAATGCTCCTCTAACCATAATGTGGCGTCCCGACACTTGTGTGGAGGTGGATTGTCCTGTTGGAACCGGCCCAACCCATCAGCATGAATGCTGGACATGAACGGGTGTACCTCATCAGAAAGGATGCGCACATAGCGTTGGCTGGTCACAGATGTATGTTAATGAACCAGGGGTCCCAGTGAAGTCCAGCTAAATACACCCTATACCATTACGGACCCCACACCAGCCGGTACAGTTCCCTGTTGACAGGTGGGATCCATGGCTTCATGGGGTTTGCGCCTCACACGAATCCTTCCATCTGCCCGATACAGTTGGAAACGTGACTCATTAGACTACCAGGCTACTTGTTTCCAGTCATCAAGTGGCCAGTGGCGGTGTTGCAATGCCCAAGCCAGGCGCATAACCCTTTGTCGTGCACCCATCAAGGAGACTTGAGTTGGGCGTCGGCTCCCAAAGCCCATATCGTGCAGGGTACGTTGCACAGTCTGGACACTGATGCTTGTTGAGGCTCCAGCATTGAATTCCGATGATACGTGCGAGAGTGTTGAACGCTTATTGCGTGAAATGATTCTTGATAGACGGCGTTGGTCACGTTTACCCAATGTCTTTTTACGGTCACACTGGTATCGCAGGTTGGAGGTTTTGCTGGAATTCTTGTAGTCACGGTACACCCTTGCTATGGTCGTCCGTGAAAATCCGAACTTCGTTTCTACCTCCGAAATATTATGGCCCGTCTCACGAGCGCCAACTATGACACCGTGTTGAAAATCACTTAAATCGTTATTACTTGACATTCTCATGCTGAAAACAGCCCTGACAGGTGGCAAGGATGTCTATCACTTTATATATGCACTGGCGGACACGACCGAGTACGTGCATAGGTGACGTTGCTATGTATTTTGCATAAGCTCGTTTGTACCAGTTTTTCTGGCACTTCAGTGTATATAATTTAAACAAGTATTATGAATGTACCAATAACAATTTTTTTCCTGATATTGCAACAAGCCCTGTATATCAAAAACTAGGCTGAACACAATAATAAATTTTTGTGAGTTAATAGCCATTATACTGTATAGGTGGTTATGTACACAAAAATTCAGATTTTTGTATTTCACCCCAACAGAGAATTGGGAAAGTGTTTTTTTTTCTCAAAAGTGGGGGGGTATGAAGGGGTACCTAATTTCAAGATTTATTATTTTTTTTTGTGTGTTTTTCAAGGAATAAAGTTTCTACAGTATGAATTGCAAATTTGTGTATGTTTCCTGTGTTTCATAAAAAAAATCACAAAGTAAGACAGAATCAGCATCCGATCATCAACATATAAAGGGCTTTTAAGTAAAGAATGTTACTGATTTCTGAACATTTTCTTTGTGTTACAGAATCTTCATTTTATGCTTAACAAAAACCTTTTTTGAATCATCCCAATATCTGTATTGGTTCAGGAGATTTCAGAAATATTGGAAAGGCTTCAATATGCTAGAAATTGTGATGGCCACCATCTTTGAAGCAACGTATAGATGAGGGGGAAGTGAAATTTAAAAAATATTTTTGGTCATTATTCAACCACACAAATAAATGTGCAAAGTTTCAAATTTTTATAAAATCATGCCACACAACACCTGGGTGAATCTCCATGGAATGACCCTTCCGTCCTTTCCATTGTTATTTGTTTTATTTATTTGCTGGGGGCAAAATCATTTGAGTGATTGGGCGGAGCCCTGAGCCATCGTACGCAAAGAAAAGGAAGAAAAGTTCTTTTCACATGTAATTGGACATTTACGTTACGAACCTTCTCTCTCACTGGCGGGCGAAAGTGTCAGGCGTCCAGAGATGCCAACCATTGCAGATTTTTCCCCGGAATTACGGGTGAATAACGAAAAATTACATAAATTCAGGTTTTCACTGTTATTAAGAATGTTTTACTGGTTTTGCAGTTAATCAATGTAAAAGCCTCTGAACAAAGCTCGTTACGCAACTGCTCATTTCTTTTTTACCAAGAAGGAGGAATTCGTTTTGCTTGTTTGAAAACTAAGTGGAAAGAAAGCACAGCGCCGAGCTGGCGTGCTTCTTTCGCTGTGGCTTGAAGCCTCTAAACAAAGTTCATGATGCAGCTCTTTGTTTCTTTTCTTTCTTCCTTTTTTTTGTTTTTTCTCCAAGGAGGAGAAATTTGTTTTGCCTGTTTTAAAGCTAAGTGGAAAGAAAATACGGCGGCGAAATTATATCGGCCGGAATTCTCTGAACAAAAAGTTCGTGATGCGGCTCTGTTTCTTTTTCCTTTTTCTTTTTTTTTTTTTTTCCGACGAGGGGTAATATGTTTTGCTTGTTTGAAAGCTAAGTAGAAGAAAGAATGCATGGCACCGGGCTGGTATCAGGGTCCGATTTACACAGAATGGGGGCCCTAAGCATAGCACAAGATGACGCTCCCCTTCCATCCACATTCTTGAAAGAGTAAGTACATTTGCACTACTAAATCTTATCAATTAATTTAAAAGTTGATTTAATAAATGGGATACTGTGCGGGGAAAAATAGGAAATGATATATACTTTTTATTAAATCTTAATGTTAGCAAGTAAATTCCCACTTAAAAATGTAGACGGGTAAGTAAAACACTTTATTAGTTCAGTATTGCTATTTTTGCATTTAATTGTACTTGCTTAAACACTTAGCAATTAATTTACTTTTGCACACTTTTAACACTCTTGCATTTAATTTTACTTGCTTAAACACACACACACACACGTAATAAGATTAGTGATAATAATTTTTGCTTTTTGTTTTTATCATATTCGTTTTATTTATGTGTATCTCGGAACAGCTTTTGGTGTTTTCAGTTAATTGCATGCTTAGACAATCACATGCCTGACTGAAGATGCATCTGAAATGAGCTGTGCATGATTTTAAATCTTTTAAGTGTTTTTAAACTTCATGTCACTGCTTCATTCTTGGTTCATTATTAGTTTCCTGTTTTTGAATAATAATAATAGTTTCCTGTTTTCCACTTTGCCAACATATCAGTACAGCAGGCATATGTTACTATTCGAAATGGATTTGGAACTAAGCTATATTTTTGTAAATTAATACCATACCTAAATATTATCCAATCTTCATTGTGATTTTTATGTTTTGTTTATAATATTTAAATACACATGGCCCATGCAGCTGATGTTGAGAAATATTACGTGCAAAACAGTATTCCTAACTATAGTTGAGCAGTTGTTCACTTAAAAGTAAGAGGACAAGCACAGGGCTGCCAGTGGTGACTAATAGGCGACTATTCCTACTATTTTTGATGACAGGCGACTATGGCTACTACTGTATTTCTTACAAAAACACCCAAAAGCAACTATTTTCAGAAAAACCTTGAACTATTTTAATTGTAAGGCTACTATTTTTTAAAAAACGTAATTTGAGTTGCGCATATCGATGTGCTTGTATAACATCAGTTTTAATATCGATACACGTGAATATCAACTTTGATATCGATATGTCTTGTTCAGTTTATTGCTTTCTGCTTTATTGCAACTATCTTGGAGGAAAGTCAATGGCAAGTGTAGACTAGACCCACATGTGATTAAAGAAACGGCCTACTCAAATCAAGATATATCCCGTTTAAAAAGTGTCCTGCTTTTCTGTTTGAAATACAGCAGTGTCAGGAGCGAGCACGTATCTTGCCTTCGCCATATTAAAGACTTGTTTTCTGTGTTTACTGATATTTATTTGCAGTTAAATGTTTCAATTTCAAGTTGAAAATTTTGTACCTAGAATTTCATGAATATGTTAATCGAAATAAATTTGTGTGATTGTTCTTATAGCTTCATTTTCCAATAGATACAGAAAATGCATGTTTTCACCAGCAGACATTTAAACTCACTTTACATTATCTACAAACTGTCTAATATAAATTAGGAATTATTCATAACGAAAAAATTAAGTGGTAATCGAAAAAACACCTGGTGAGACATTTGTGCATATCTGTTAAAAATAATGAGACAGTACTTTTTGTCATTTGAGTAGGTCGTTCCTCTAATCACACGTAGGTCTAGGTATGGATGTACTTGTAGTATAGATGCACTTGTATGTATAAGAATTTATTCCAAACAGCAAAATTAGGATTGATCATTTTTGGAGAGACATATTGTATCCAAAGATATTTGGAGACTCGAAATGTCCATCTTTGGCTAAAGTTGTAAAAGCATGCCATGCTTTATCACATGGCAACAACGATGTAGAGAGAGGCTTTTCTGTATCATGAAGAGTTCTTTCAGATGAGAAGGTTTCTATGTCTGAGAAGATGTTGAATGAGAGACTAACAATTCAAGATAAATTAAAAATGTATAAGAACCAAGTTGCCAAGGTACCAATAACCAAAGAACAAATAAAATTAGCACTTAATGCATATAGGTCATATAGCAACCATTTGGAAGAAGAGCAGAGATTAAAGGAACAGCAACTGAAAGCAGAGAAGGAAAGTGCTGAGAGATTGAAACAAGAATTGCTAAATAAAGGATTTGAAGAGCAGAAAGCAAACTATAGAAAACATTGAAAACAAGATAAAAATTCTTGTTCAAGAAAAAAGAGAATTACAAGAATAATCAGACTTTGTGATTAAAAAAACCAATAAGAGACTAAAGCAATAATTAAAAAAAAAAAAAAAAAGACATACCTGCGATACGAGTTGCACATGGCATTCTAGAAGGAGCAGAGAAACTCCGACAAAAGGAAAGACAACATGAACTTGAAGCATTAAAAATGAATAGGGTAGTTCATAAAAGAAAATCCTCCCTAATTGATGCATTGATGCAGAAAACCTAAAAAAAGAGGAATAAATCTAAGGTTAATGAGGAAGCTTTTTTTTTTTTTTTTTTTTTGTTAAGCCTACCCTTATATGCACTAATGACAGTGGTATAAATTCACACTCAATTTTTTGAAAATAATTTACTGCATGTAACTCCAAATTGCTACCATGGTATAAGAACAATATAAACTTTAAAGTGGACCCCCCCAATGCTAAATGCTAAAAAACAGTTTGTTTATACATATTTGGATGGGGGCTTATAAAAGTTTTTGATGTTCCATGACTGTAATTTTGAAGAGTTATAAAGCAATCATTAAAAAAAATTGAGCTTTGGTTTTATTATTGTCATCAATGGGTGTAAGGATAATATCTTAGTTTTATTGTTGTTAGAGCTTTGAAAATCGATCATGGTTAACATCTAGGGATTTGAACTGTCTGCTGTTATAAAAGTAACCCAAATTAGAAGAAAGTCAAGTTTTTTTTTTTTTTTCTTGTTTCTATAATTATGAGTTGGAATAATTTTACAGGATAAAGTAATTTCTTTATATTTATCTCAAAAGCATTAAGGACACTGTGAAGAATGACTGTGACATTATCAAGGCAAGTGTATATCAATATAGTGCTTCATATCAATTATACTTGACCTACACAGACTTGAGCTTGAATCATGCCCTAATGAAATGAAGACATTTCAGTCAGGTTTTTCACGTTTACCTTTCAAAATATGGGAATCAAAATAAAATGTACTCTTTTACAACATAATTCATAATCATGTTAAGCACCATTATTATTATTACTTATGAGTTAAAGAGTTTCCATTATTGAAGAGGTTTACACTATACCCATTCCATTCCTGGTGATAATAAACTGCAAGTTTTCATTTTTTTAGTTCTTGGCTTCGTGTTTTTGTTCCATACTAAACACATTCACAGTGTTTGATACTTATTGTCATAGCTGTACAAAAGACAAATTTGAAATATTTCCAGATGTTCATGTATTCGAATGAGATTCTTGATATACTGTACCTCATATCAGATAACTATGATTATGTGTACAGAACAAAACAAGTAATCATCATAACACGAAATGACCACAACTATGGCTTTTGAAAGAAGAAATACACAACATTTTTTTCAACACAGTGTATGAAGCCCACTTGGGAAATCTTATATTGTTTTACCAACCACAAATGCAGAAGAAAGCTCTCCGTACTGGCTTGATACAGATGAGAACATCTGACCTCCAGAACAATGACAAAGAAGGAAGTGTTTGTAATTCCAAAGTTTGTATCAGGCTAGTTTATGTAAGTAGTTTTTGATATATAATTGAATACATTTTTTTCTTTGAGGGGGCGGGGGGTAATTTCCATAACCTTTATAGTTCTTAGTGTCTTGAGTAGCATTATACAAGATGCCCTTTTTGTTGTGTATGGATATGTGTGTATATATGTGGGGAAACTTCCCCACTACTGTTCCATCGAACCACTACTCTTAAATAATGGACGGGCTCGACGAACTCTGAGCACACACACATTTAATCTGATGTACACTTACAATTGATATAGAATACACTAACAACGGAACCTACTCATTCCGCTAAGAAATACAAACATGGCGAACACCAATCGAACACCCTTCAGCACACAGCACTGTCTCGGTGTTTACACTTCAGAACTCTCTGCAGCTCTACTTCTTGTCTCTGGAAGCATGTTTTAGTGACGCGCCAACGTGCGATGCTCACGCCATCCAGAGGTCGTTCTTCTGTGTAGTGATCTCGACATTTTACCATCATGATGACACATACCAAAAACTCACATATATGTATAATTTTTTTCCTCACCAAAACGTGAACATGTGCTGCTTTTGTCACCATGGTTTGAAATAAATAAATTAAGAAAAAAAAATGTTTTTTTTTTGTTTTTTTTAATGAGGAGCACTTAATTCTGAAACTCGTACACTTTTTTGGGCAACTATTTTAGTCATTAACATAAGTTGTTAAGGCTAGTATTTTTACCATTAGTGGCTACTAAAGCAACTATTTTCTTGGGTGTGATAGGCTGGCAGCCCTGCAAGCAGGTGTGGGTGTGATTTTAAGTGAAAAGATGAAAACAACTGGAATCACTATAGCTGCATAAGTAAGAGAATTCTTTGGATTCGTTTGTAAGTGAAACTGCAGAGAATAATAATTAATGTAGTGTATGCACCTTATGACTCGGAATCTTCTGATAGGAAGGAAGATTTCTGGAATCAGCTAAAAGCTGTTTTGAGCCAGTTTGGTGCAAAAGAGAAATTTATGATAGCAGGAGTTTCAATGCTAGAGTAGGTGTGCAGATTGTGATTTCTGATAATGATCTGGGTAAGTTTAGTGATCTTTGTCTGTATACAAATATAATATAAAAGGTATTGTGTACCTAAAATTGAAAAGTATATCGCACATTGTATGCTCAGTTAGGCACGTGTTCCCACCTCGAGAGAAGCCTAATTATACAAGTTTTTGTTAGTTAAAAAATATATACAAATAAAACATTTTGGTCAAAATATTATTTATAATTTTCAATCAAACACTCACTCATTAGTACACTCATACGTTTAAAACTATCCATTAATTAAAACATACCTCATTAGAAACAGCTATACTCATCGGGTCGGGAGACATGGCTCACATAAAAATACTTCGACATTATCACGGCGAGCGCTTTCAATGTTCCAAGAACAATATCATCAGGCCATCAACAATCTACACAAGGGTTTCTTGAGCGTGTGTGTGTGTGTGTGTGTGTGTGTGTGTGTGTGTGTGTGTAACTACAGAAGTTGCGTGTCGGGAAATGAAGGAAGGGGTGCGGTTTGTACTACGTGTTAGGTGAATCTCTTCAAGTGCCGCCATCTATTGGATGAGATGGTAAGTATACCTATCGTAAGTACAATTATTTTTTCTTTTAATGTACAACTATTGAAATATTAATATCTATTTATAGAAATGAATACATTATTAATGTTTTATTAAATGGTGAGATTTTTATAATACTCTTTTTTTTTTTTTTTTTTTTTTTGCTTTTTCCTATGCATTTTTTTCTCTTTTTATAAGTGACTTCCAAGCTATATCAAGAGTAGTAGGGTCCTGTAAATTACATATCTTTTTTTGTTTTGTTCGATTATAACGCTTTCTTAAATCCTTAACTCTTTTTCATTTGTGTGAGTAGTTAACATTTTAATATTTCCAAAATCAGGATATTGTTTATGATTCATTTTTATATGTTGATGTAATCTTTTTATTAATCTATTTTTTGTGCTACCACTGTAAGAGACGCGCTCCCCAGAATTCTTTGAAACAATAGGAATTTCATATACACCTGCTGATTGTAGTACATTTCTGCTAGATTTTTTCCTTATAACCAAATCATATTTTGAACAGAATGACCAAAAATAATGCTGTGTTCCTTCAATTTAATTAAAAAAATTTCCCACTTATTCCTCTAATAAAAGGAAAAGAATCTGAAAATTTATATTTCTTTTTTTGTATATTTTGATTAATATTCTTTAATTTCTTTTTGTATTCAAAAATCAACTTTTTAACAATTTTTGTGTTATAGCCATATTGTTTAGTTGTGTTAATAATTCATTGAATTTCTTCTTCTCTGTATTTTTTATTTGAGGAATGTGTGAAGGCATGTTTTACCCAATTTCTAACACCATTTATTTTATGAGTTTTTGGGTGTTCAGATTGACATGGAATCATTATAGGTAGGCTTTTTAAAAACTCTAAATTCAAAATTTAATTCTTTTTTAATTAGCTCGATATCCAAAAAGGAAATCTTTCCATCTTGTTCAAATTCCAATGTTAATTCAGTCTCAGGATAATAAGCAGTATATTTATTCTTCAGTCTTTCTAGTTCTTCATGTTTTACTTTAGACAAAATAAAAATGTCGTCTACATACCTACAATAAATGGCAGGGGGATCCGGAAGATTTTTAATAATTTTGTTTTCGATATCACATATAATAATTTCTGAAAATAAAGAAGTAAAGGGCCTTTTGCCTATAGATTTTTTTTTATCAAACTCAAAGTAATTGTTATCAAAAATATAAGTTAATATATTAAATAACTCTTGTAATTGTACTTTATTAAACTGTCCTTAGGGATATGTCTCATGATATGTATATTTCTTAATTATATACATAGTATACATCGGAAGGCCGAGAGCGAGGGGAGGGGAAAGCGACCATGAATTACTGAAACCTGTTAAGACCTAATGAGTTGAAGGAATTAAAGGACTTCAGAAAAAGTGACCTTAAAAAAAAAAAACAGTATTCAGTTAGAATTTTTGTTAAATTGTCAGGATTTAAATTTAATACCAAAATATCTACACCTCAATAATTATACATTGAATAATAAAGATGCAAGTGTAATGAAACAATGTGAAATAAAGCGATTAAGAGCAGAAATTGTATTAAAAAGAAAGACAGTATATAAGTTACATAACACATTTTAATTTATGGAACCAGAACAAAATAATAAATATGAAAATTTAAATAAAATATGGACTGATACTGTTATTGACCAAATTTTAAAACATACTTTTACAATATTAGAAAATGAAGCCCAAATCATTAGAAATAGGCATTTTTAAAAAATTGAATAGACTAATAGATGAAAATATTCCTGTTAATAACTTAGATAATGAAAATTCTTTACTTACGTTTCAAAATTATTCAAACATTGAACTCTCAGAAGTACAACGGGCAGCATTACAGTAGGAAAGAAAATTTGCTTATTGGCAGAATATTTCCCCAACTGAAGTGTGTATTCCAAAAATTGAGACCATTATTCAGGATGTTCCATATTCACATAAACCAAATTTAAGATTTACGTTATATAGAAATATATTGGATGAAATGTACAGTTTAAAAAAGAAATTAAAATTGGAAAGATGACATATGAAAGGCAACAACTAAAAAGAAATTAGAATTGGAAAGATACATTTGAAAGGCAACAACTAAAAAGAAATTAAAATTGGAAAGATGACATATAAAAGGCAACTACTAAAAAAATTAAAATTGGAAAGATGACATATGAAAGGCAACAACTACTGAATTTAAAAAATGACCCTAATGTAATTTGTGAGGCAGATAAATCAAATCAGTTAATAATACTTGATAATAAGGAATATATTGTTAAAATGAATGCAGCTATTGAGGGATTAAAATGTGAGATAATTAAAAAAGACCTGGTTGACTCTCAGATAAATTTTTTGTCTAAAATTAGAAATCATAGTTCACTTCCTTCAGAGATTATCAGAGCTTTTCCACCTGGGGGTTCTGTGGTTCCCAGTATTTTTGGAAAAATAAAAACCCATAAACCTGATAGACCATTTAGAGTTATTGTTCCAAAATCAAAGTTCCCATTAATAAATTTAAAAAGGAAATTATAAAAAAAATTTGGCTTCCTTTTTCATGAATAATGAATACAGTTTAAAAAACAATTTAGAGTTTATTGAGAAAATAAAATCTGTTAGAGCTCCAATATCTGATTTATATATGGCAAGTTTGGATGTAAAATCATTATTCTCGAGTACTCCTGTTCCAAAAGCAATAGACATTATTATAAAAGAATTGATAGATAAATCTCAGTTTAATAATGTACAATTACAAGAGTTATTTAATATATTAACTTATATTTCTGATAACAATTATTTTGAGTTTGATAAAAAAAATCTATAGTCAAAAGATTGGAGGCCAAATGGGATCCCTTTTATTTTCTTTATTTTCAGAAATTATTATGTGTGATATTGAAAACTAAATTACTAAAAATCTTCCAGATCCCCCTGTCATTTATTGAATGTATGTAGATGACATTTTCATTTTGTCTAAAGTAAAGCATGAAGAACTAGAAAGACCAAAGAATAAATATACTGCTTATTATCCTGAGATTAAATTAACATTTGAATTTGAACAAGATGGAAAGATTTCCTTATTGGATATCGAGCTAATTAAAAAATAATTAAATTTTGAATACAAAGTTTTTAGAAAGCCAACCTATGTGCCTATAATGATTCCATGTCAATCTGAACACCCAAAAACTCATAAAATAAATGGTGTTAGAAATTGGGTAAAACGTGCCTTCACACATTCCTCAAATAGAAAATACAGAGAAGAAATTCAATGGATTATTAACACAACTAAACAATATGGATATAAACAAAAACTGTTAAAAAGTTGATTTTTGAATACAAAAAGAAATTAAAGAATATTAATCAAAATATATCAAAAAAGAAATATAAGTTTTCTGGTTATTTTCCTTTTATTAGAGGAATAAGTGGAAAAATTTTTAAATTAATAAAGAAACACAGCATTATTTTTGGTCATTCTGTTCAAAATATTGGTGATTTGGTTATAAGGAAAAAATCTAACAGAAATGTGCTACAATCAGCAGGTGTATATGAAATTCCTATTGTTTCAAAGAATTCTGGGGACCGCGTCTCTTACAATATCCTGATTTTGGAAATATTAAAATGTTAACTACTCACACAAATGAAAAAGAGTTAAGGATTTCAGAAAGCGTTATAATCGAACAAAAAAACGATAACATATGTAATTTACAGGACCCTACTATTCTTGATATCGCTTGGAATTCATTTATAAAAAGAGAAAAAAATGCATAGAAAAGGACCAAAAAAAAAAAAAAGAGTATTATAAAAATCTCACCATTTAATAAAACATTAATAATGTATTCGTTTCTATAAATAGATATTAATATTTCAATAGTTGTACATTAAAAGAAAAAATAATTGTACTTACGATAGGTATACATACCAACTCATCTGATAGGTGGCGGCACTTGAGGAGGCTCACCTAACACGTAGTGCAAGCCGCACCCCTTCCTTCGTTTCCCGACATGCATCTTCTGCAGCCACACACACACACACACACACACACACACACACACACACACGAGAAACCATCGTGTAGATTGTTGATGGCCTGATGATAGTGTTCTTGGAACATTGAAAGCGCTCGCCGTGATAACGTCGACGAAGTATTTTTATGTGAGCCATGTCTTCCGACCCGATGAGTATAGCCGTCTCTAATGAGATAGGTTTTAATTAATGGATAGTTTTAAATGTATGAGTGTGCTAATGAGTGAGTGTTTGATTGAACATTATAAATAGTATTTTGACCAAAATGTTTTATTTGTGTACATTTTTTAACTAGCAAAAACTTGTTGTATAATTAGGCTTCTCTCAAGGTGGGAGCACATGTCTCACTGAGCATACAACGTGCGATATACTTTTCAATATTAGGTACACAATACCTTTGATATCATATTTGTATAACCAAAAGCATGTTTTACCATGAAACTGTCCTTAGGAATATGTTTCATTATATGTATATGATCCTTGTGTGAATGATAATAGTGAAAGGTTAATTGAAGTCTTCATTGAGAATGGATTATGTGTATCTAATACATTTTTCAACCAGCTGGAACAAAAGAGTATAATAGACTTTGTTATAGATGAAATTATCAACATTTTTTCACAATTACATGTTTTATTAACATTGACTATAGTTTTGCAGAGCGTTTGGCTCAGCATCAGCAGGACGAATGAAGCGTAAACATTCAAATCATTGTGACATCATCAGAATTCTAACGGTCACAGATTTTAATGAGTTGTTTCCACGTGCTTGAAAGAAATGGAGTTGACAACATGTCATTGACAGTCGTGAAGAGTACCGGTATGTGTGGAAAGCTTCTAATATATTCAACTTGGTAGTCAAATCAGGTTTATCTATAAGTGTAGCGTTTCCAAAGAAAAATTTATGGTTATTTTCGTGACAATGTTGGGTTATTGATGACTTCGTCAGTTCATAGTTCCGTACATTAAAGTCCACATTCACAAATTATCTGAAAAATTCCCCAGATTTTATGTCTTCGACGTAATCTTTTGATCCGTAAAAATTCACATTGTTTATGGGTTTGAAAATAACTTTGAAATTAAAACTTTTGAGAATTTTTGAAATTCTGAAGCAAATCTGAGGAGCAAATGGGATAATCGCCCAATTGATTCATACTGGGAGGTGTTTGGTGTGAGCGAGCAGGCAGGCTTCGGTTTCCTAAATTTTTGGATAGCTTTGTCTATAACTGAAGGGCTATATCCTCTGTGTACTACAGTTCGTTTAAGAAAACCAAGCTCTTTCTGTAAGGAATCCTCAGTTGAGCATATATGAATTGCATGATATGTGTATGTGTAGAAAGCAGAAATCTTTTGTTTCCATAAGTGATTTGATTTTGCATGTGGGGGTAAGGAAACAGCAAATGGTTTTTGATGAACTGTTGTACTAAAGGATCCTTCAGAGCGTGACACAAGGACATCCAGGAATGGTAAGCACCCAATATTTTCAGTCTCACATGTGAATTGTATATGAGGATCAATTGAATTGATAAGTTCAACTAATTTAGGTATTTCCGAATTCATGCCATTCCAGAGGACAAAAGTATCGTCTACATATCGAATCTACAGGTCGAATGTAACAAGCTGAAAGAGTTTGTTCTCAAGTGGAGAGATGCTATCATTGTTTCCTTATATGAGGGGAAAGGTGATCAGACTGAATGTAAGAACTATAATGGTATCAGCTTCCTGAGTGTGCCAGAGAAAGTGTTTGGAAAGGTCATTATTGATACGGCATGAGGTTTTACATCACAGAAAGTGTGGATGTAAAGAGCAGCTTTATGCCTCGTAAGGGCTACACTAATACATTTTTTCATTGTGCATGATAATTGAAGTGTTTCTCTATTGGTAAGAAGGTTTTTGCTGCTTTCATAGATTTAGAGAAAGCTTGTGACAGAGTAAATAGGATACTTCTGTAGAAGTTACTGAATTAAAATGGTATTACTGCGGCAATAATATTGTTACATGTTTTGCCCATCATCGTCAGGTATTACTGCGGATCTACTTAATAGTGTGAATGCCATGTATGATGGCAGTAGGACATGTATAGAAGTGAATGGTATTGTATTGAAATGGTTTTCTATTGGAGAAGGAGTCAGACAAGGTTGTGTAATGTCACTATGGCTGTTTAATATATTTATAGATGGATGCATGCATGCATGTTGCCAAAATGGACAATACTGGTTTATGTCTTGGTAATATCCATGTGTGCAGATTGCTATGTGCTGATGATACAGTTCTATTGGCAGAGTACAAAAGTGAGCTGCTGAGTATGTTGTCCCAGATGTACGAAGTTTGTCTGAAATTCAAACTGTCAAGTATAAATAAGGGAAACCCCAAAGTTATGGTTTTTGATTGAGGAACATTTAGTACTGAATGCAAGGCAAGTTTAAATGGTACAGTGATTGACCAGGTGAACAAGTTTGTATATTTGGGAGGCATGTTTGACAGAAAGAACAAATTAGATTTGTGAAAGTAGAAGGCAAGTGAACTCTTCATTGAAAGTCATAGCTGCTTTAAGAGGATTTTGCAGAAATTATGGATTCTCATGGAAGTCCCAAAATGCTTTGTATGAAAGTGTAATTGTTGGTGTGAAACCTGAATACTGCAGAAGAGGCATGGGAAACATTTGTGTGCTGGAGAGATGCATTACTTACATGGGGTTTGTGGTAAGACTCGCTCTGATAATGTGAGGAATAAAGATGTGTTGCAGTTGTATAACGTGAAGCAAAGTGTTGTTAGTAAAGTAGAGACTGATATTCCTAGGTGGTTTGGCCATATTGAAATAATGAGTTATGAGATGTTTAAGATAATTTTTTCAGCCCAAGGGGCAGGAAAGAAAGGTAGAGGAAGGCCAGGGAGATCTTGGGAGAACTAGATTCAGGAATGTCTGCATGAGGAGAAAAAGATTATGAGTATGAAGTACAAAAGGTCTTGTGTGCGTTGTGTGATGGATGTCAGTGCAGCGCAAGCTGTGTGCCAGGATCGCTGTAATTGGAGACATTTGATATACTAAGAGTAAATAAACTCTAGTTCCATCAGTTAAACATTTATGTGGCTGTTTGTCTTTCTTTGAGGAGCTAACCTCTGAACCTCAGAGAACAGCTTAGTGATATGTGTGTGTTGGGATCAGTTTACAGGGCATCTGCTGGTCATAAAAATCATGAAAAAGTCACGAATTTTGCTGTGGAGTCATGAATTTGTTTTTAGTAAATGTTCACATTTTCTGGTGACAATCTCAATAATTCTCCATGCACTGACCACATAAGATGTAAATAAGGTTTCCTTCTAGCCATCCAAGTATCAAAAAAAGCTCTCCTCCACAAAAAAAAAAAAAAAAACTGTTAAAGCAAGAAATGTTTTAGCATAGATATATTTACATTATCTCTACATATTTCAAATATATTCACCATAGATATATCTGTACAAAATGTTGTTTACAAAATTTTGAAATCGATTTAGCAATTTAATTTATACTGTATATGGAGACATGACATTTTCCAAGTATAAATGGTAAATAAAGGTGTGCAATAAAATCGTGTAGCACTATTGTGAATATTTTAATTTACTTTAGGCACAAAGCATGACGAGTCAGAGTTCTATTACTAGTAGAAGAGCAGCGAGCACTTTTTTGTAGAAAAAAGAGGGGGCAGACTGTCCCCTCTTTAATGTGTGTGAGTGTGTGTATGTGCACAGGTGCCACTGCTTTGAGTATATATCATCATCATCATCATCATCATTGTCAACCATTATCAATCCACTGCTGGACGAAGGTCTCCCCAAGTTTCCTCCACAACGGTCTGTCTTGTGCCAGTCTCCTCCATGTCACTCCCGCATACTTTCGAATTTCATCCACCCATCTTCCATGTGGTCTTCTTCTGGGTCTTTTCCTGTCCCTTGGAATCCAATCTAAAATTTCGGCTGTCCATCGATGGTCTGTTCTTCTGGCAGTTTGTCCAGCCCATTGCCATTTCAGGGATTTAACTCTGATCATGATGTCTTCCACTGTTGTCATTTTTCGGATCCACGTGTTCCTGTTCTTATCTCTCCTGGTTACACCAAGCATGCACCTTTCCATGCTTTTTGAGTTGTCTGCAGCCTTTGTATGTCTCTTTTAGCTAAGGTCCACGTCTCTGCACCATACGTAAGCACTGGAAGGATGCATTGATCAAACACTTTTCTTTTAAGACATAATGGCATATTGCTCTTGAAAATTATGCTGTTTCTTCCAAAAGCTCTCCAGGCAAGTTTTGTACGCCGATTAATTTCTTCACCAATGTGACCCTCACTTGATATCTGCTGTCCAAGATAAACGTACGTGTCTGTTATCTCCAGCTTTTCTCCATCAATCGATAAATCTTCATTTCTTGTAAAAGCATTGTACATCACTTTTGTCTTCTGAAAGTTCATTTTTAATCCCACTTCTTTACTCTTGTCAGCAAGTTCCTGGATCATACTCTGTAGCTCTGATGAGGTAGTTGCAAAAATGACTATGTCATCAGCAAAACGAAGGTGGGTTAGATAATCTCCATTAATCTTTATCCCTTTGTTTTCCCAGTTCAGTGATTGAAAGACATTTTCCAATGTGGCATTACAGAGCTTCGGAGATATGGTGTCACCTTGTCTCACTCCTTTTCCAATTTTTATGTGTGTTGTATTTTCAAACAGCCGAATCTTTGCACTTGCATTTTCATAGATGTTATTAATAATATTAATGTATGCATCTTCAATACCGCAGGATTTCAGAGCCATTGCAACTGCTGATGGTTTCACCGAATCAAAGGCTTTTTCATAATCGATAAAAGCCATGCACAATGGAAGTCAATTAGTTCTCTCAGTACGTGGATATGATCTATTGTGCTGTAGCCACTCCTGAATCCAGCTTGTTCTCTCGGTTGAGCCATGTCCAGTGTCACCTTCAAGCGGTGTGAAAGAACTTTATTGAAGATTTTATAAACCACTGATAGGAGGCTGATAGGTCTGTAGTTCCTGAGATCCTCAATGTCACCTTTTTTATGGAGCAAGATCATTGTAGCGTTGTTCCAATCCTCAGGAATTTTCCCTTCATTAAGGCATAGAGTGAAAATTTGGGCGAGTACTGTTTCAATTTCTCCACTTGCTTCTTGTATGATGTCTACAGTAATTCCATCTTCTCCTGGAGCTTTTCCCCGCTTCATGTTCTTGATTGCATGAGCAACTTCTGCTGGAAGGACTGGAAGAACTCTGGTACTGGTACCTTTCATGATGTCTGGAGTACACGTATCATCCCTTTCATATAATTTGGAGTAGAAATCTTTCACTCTTGTCAAAATTTCGCCTCTATTTCTTGTTACAGAACCATCTTCTTTTCTCAGTGCTATAATCTGTTTTTTCCCCTTACTGAGATGTCCCTTTGCTATCTTTAGGCTTTGGTTGTTTTCAATTGCTTTCCTTACTAGTTCACAGTTGAATTTCCTTACGTCTTCAGTGATACTTTTTCGTACTGTCTTGCATAGCTCTATATATTCCACTTTGGAAGTCACATCTTCTTTAGTTGTCCTCATCACTCTTCTTTTTTGCATCAACATTTTGATTTTTCCTGATAATTTGTTCACATGCAATTTGTTCTTAGACCCAGCTAATTTTGTTGCTGTTTCCATAAGAGCTTTGTGGTTACTTTTCTGTGAACTTCCGAAATATCCACTTCTTCCGATGTTAGGCCTTCTAAAGCAGAGAATCTGTTCTTCAGTTCCAATTTGAAGGTATTATGGTGTTTTTTAAGGTTGGTTATGTCAATACATTTTGTTTGTCTTATGAGCTTGCTACGTTCGAGTTTAGTGTTGAGGTGCATCTTACATCTCACCAATCTATGGTCACTGCCTGTGTTGAACTTGTTTAGCACACTGCAGTCTTCTATGACAAATTTTTTGTTACACATAATAAAATCAATTTCACTTGTCGTCCCATTTGGATGTCTCCATGTCCATTTCCTGTGTGGCTTTTTCTTGAAAAAGGAGTTCAAGATGAAAAACCCTTCTGCCTCTGCAAACTCTACGAGAGTATTTCCACGCTGGTTTCTGTTGCCGTGACCGAATTTACCTACTGAAGTTTCATTCTGTTGCCGTTGCCCTATTTTTGCATTGAAATCTCCCATAATTATCTTCAAGTGCTGCTTACCTTTATTATTTAGATCACGAATTTCCTCATAAAATTCTTCAATTTCTTCTTCAGCATGACTTGTGGTGGGTGCATAAGTTTGAATAATCTGAGCCTGGTATCTTCTCGAGAGTTGGATAACGAGTCTTTCAGCTCTGTCAGAGGAACTTTCAACTTCTACAACTTTATCCTTCAGTTTCTTGTTTATTATAAATCCAACACCACTAGTTCTGCCAGTATCTGTCCCACGATAGTAGAAGAGATGTCCACTTTTCAGTTCAATGAGATCTTCTCCTTTTCTCCTTACCTCACTTAGCCCGACGATGTCCCACTTGATCCTTTGTAGTTCCTCTTCCAATTCAAGAAGCCTTGAATCAGAAGATAGGGAGCGTCCGTTATATGTAGCCAAGGTCAGCATCAGATGGCAGCCTAGTCCGGTCCTCCGGGGATTCTTAGCACCCTCTGCCTTCATGTCGCACTGGCCGCTGCCTTGGCCAGGTACATTCCAGCTGCTGGAGACTGAGGGCCAAGATTTAAGTTGTGGAGTCATTTTGGAGGGGTTTGGCCATAACTCACCACGCTGGCCAAGCGGGTTGGTGAGTGTGGGATAGCATTTCCTCTAATCCCGATGGTATAGTTATACCGCTGTTGGCGGTCGTCAGAGCCCCTTTAGTGGGAACAGGATGTACCACGAGAAGGCGGGGTTGACATTTGTCAAGGAGAGGCTGTGATGTTACGCATCACCTGACCTTACATCCCTTGAATATATATATATATCATCATCATCATTGTCAACCATTATCAATCCACTGCTGGACGAAGGTCTCCCCAAGTTTCCTCCACAACGGTCTGTCTTGTGCCAGTCTCCTCCATGTCACTCCCGCATACTTTCGAATTTCATCCACCCATCTTCCATGTGGTCTTCTTCTGGGTCTTTTCCTGTCCCTTGGAATCCAATCTAAAATTTCGGCTGTCCATCGATGGTCTGTTCTTCTGGCAGTTTGTCCAGCCCATTGCCATTTCAGGGATTTAACTCTGATCATGATGTCTTCCACTCTTGTCATTTTTCGGATCCACGTGTTCCTCTTCTTATCTCTCCTGGTTACACCAAGCATGCACCTTTCCATGCTATTTTTGAGTTGTCTGCAGCCTTTGTATGTCTCTTTTAGCTAAGGTCTACGTCTCTGCACCATACGTAAGCACTGGAAGGATGCATTGATCAAACACTTTTCTTTTAAGACATAATGGCATATTGCTCTTGAAAATTATGCTGTTTCTTCCAAAAGCTCTCCAGGCAAGTTTTGTACGCCGATTAATTTCTTCACCAATGTGACCCTCACTTGATATCTGCTGTCCAAGATAAACGTACGTGTCTGTTATCTCCAGCTTTTCTCCATCAATCGATAAATCTTCATTTCTTGTAAAAGCATTGTACATCACTTTTGTCTTCTGAAAGTTCATTTTTAATCCCACTTCTTTACTCTTGTCAGCAAGTTCCTTGATCATACTCTGTAGCTCTGATGAGGTAGTTGCAAAAATGACTATGTCATCAGCAAAACGAAGGTGGGTTAGATAATCTCCATTAATCTTTATCCCTTTGTTTTCCCAGTTCAGTGATTGAAAGACATTTTCCAATGTGGCATTACAGAGCTTCGGAGATATGGTGTCACCTTGTCTCACTCCTTTTCCAATTTTTATGTGTGTTGTATTTTCAAACAGCCGAATCTTTGCACTTGCATTTTCATAGATGTTATTAATAATATTAATGTATGCATCTTCAATACCGCAGGATTTCAGAGCCATTGCAACTGCTGATGGTTTCACCGAATCAAAGGCTTTTTCATAATCGATAAAAGCCATGCACAATGGAAGTTCATATTCCCTCGCTCTTTTAATTAGTTCTCTCAGTACGTGGATATGATCTATTGTGCTGTAGCCACTCCTGAATCCAGCTTGTTCTCTCGGTTGAGCCATGTCCAGTGTCACCTTCAAGCGGTGTGAAAGAACTTTAGTGAAGATTTTATAAACCACTGATAGGAGGCTGATAGGTCTGTAGTTCCTGAGATCCTCAATGTCACCTTTTTTATGGAGCAAGATCATTGTAGCGTTGTTCCAATCCTCAGGAATTTTCCCTTCATTAAGGCATAGAGTGAAAATTTGGGCGAGTACTGTTTCAATTTCTCCACTTGCTTCTTGTATGATGTCTACAGTAATTCCATCTTCTCCTGGAGCTTTTCCCCGCTTCATGTTCTTGATTGCATGAGCAACTTCTGCTGGAAGGACTGGAAGAACTCTGGTACTGGTACCTTTCATGATGTCTGGAGTACACGTATCATCCCTTTCATATAATTTGGAGTAGAAATCTTTCACTCTTGTCAAAATTTCGCCTCTATTTCTTGTTACAGAACCATCTTCTTTTCTCAGTGCCATAATCTGTTTTTTCCCCTTACTGAGATGTCCCTTTGCTATCTTTAGGCTTTGGTTGTTTTCAATTGCTTTCCTTACTAGTTCACAGTTGAATTTCCTTACGTCTTCAGTGATACTTTTTCGTACTGTCTTGCATAGCTCTATATATTCCACTTTGGAAGTCACATCTTCTTTAGTTGTCCTCATCACTCTTCTTTTTTGCATCAACATTTTGGTTTTTCCTGATAATTTGTTCACATGCAATTTGTTCTTTGACCCAGCTAATTTTGTTGCTGTTTCCATAAGAGCTTTGGTTACTTTTCTGTGAACTTCCGAAATATCCACTTCTTCCGATGTTAGGCCTTCTAAAGCAGAGAATCTGTTCTTCAGTTCCAATTTGAAGGTATTATGGTGTTTTTTAAGGTTGGTTATGTCAATACATTTTGTTTGTCTTATGAGCTTGCTACGTTCGAGTTTAGTGTTGAGGTGCATCTTACATCTCACCAATCTATGGTCACTGCCTGTGTTGAACTTGTTTAGCACACTGCAGTCTTCTATGACGAATTTTTTGTTACACATAATAAAATCAATTTCACTTGTCGTCCCATTTGGATGTCTCCATGTCCATTTCCTGTGTGGCTTTTTCTTGAAAAAGGAGTTCAAGATGAAAAACCCTTCTGCCTCTGCAAACTCTACGAGAGTATTTCCACGCTGGTTTCTGTTGCCGTGACCGAATTTACCTACTGAAGTTTCATTCTGTTGCCGTTGCCCTATTTTTGCATTGAAATCTCCCATAATTATCTTCAAGTGCTGCTTACCTTTATTATTTAGATCACGAATTTCCTCATAAAATTCTTCAATTTCTTCTTCAGCATGACTTGTGGTGGGTGCATAAGTTTGAATAATCTGAGCCTGGTATCTTCTCGAGAGTTGGATAACGAGTCTTTCAGCTCTGTCAGAGGAACTTTCAACTTCTACAACTTTATCCTTCAGTTTCTTGTTTATTATAAATCCAACACCACTAGTTCTGCCAGTATCTGTCCCACGATAGTAGAAGAGATGTCCACTTTTCAGTTCAATGAGATCTTCTCCTTTTCTCCTTACCTCACTTAGCCCGACGATGTCCCACTTGATCCTTTGTAGTTCCTCTTCCAATTCAAGAAGCCTTGAATCAGAAGATAGGGAGCGTCCGTTATATGTAGCCAAGGTCAGCATCAGATGGCAGCCTAGTCCGGTCCTCCGGGGATTCTTAGCACCCTCTGCCTTCATGTCGCACTGGCCGCTGCCTTGGCCAGGTACATTCCAGCTGCCGGAGACTGAGGGCCAAGATTTAAGTTGTGGAGTCATTTTGGAGGGGTTTGGCCATAACTCACCACTCTATATATTCCACTTTGGAAGTCACATCTTCTTTAGTTGTCCTCATCACTCTTCTTTTTTGCATCAACATTTTGGTTTTTCCTGATAATTTGTTCACATGCAATTTGTTCTTAGACCCAGCTAATTTTGTTGCTGTTTCCATAAGAGCTTTGGTTACTTTTCTGTTAATTTCAGAGATGTCCACTTCTTCCGATGTTAGGCCTTCTAAAGCAGAGAACCTGTTCTTCAGTTCCAACTTGAAGGTATTATGGTGTTTTTTAAGGTTGGTTATGTCAATACATTTTGTTTGTCTTATGAGCTTGCCACGTTCAAGTTTAGTGTTGAGGTGCATCTTACATCTCACCAATCTATGGTCACTACCTGTGTTGATCATCATTGTCAACCATTATCAATCCACTGCTGGACAAAGGTCTCCCCAAGTTTTCTCCACAACGGTCTGTTATATATACACACAAAAGCATTTTAAAAATGGTCATGAAAATTATTAACTGGTCATGAAATTGCATTTCCCTAATTTGGTAGACACTGTGGTATAATGTGCAGTTCTTCCAAAGTGTAAGTTTATCCTTGAAGAGCCTCTGGGTCAACAACATTAAGTGTTCTCTGATTTGGAACCAAGGTGAAGAGGTTTTCATTTTTGAAAACTCTAGAGCAGGGGTCACCAAACCTTTTGGAGAGAAGGGCCAAATGGGAAATTTGGTAAAGCTCGGCAGGCCGGATTAAAAAAAAAAAAAAAAAAAGAAATCAATGATCAAGTAATGTAGATATTGTAAATTTTCAATGAACTGATTACTAATATGTGTCAGTGTGTAAGTAATTATATATGTTCTGTAATTTAACATAAAAGTTTTCAAATAAATATTTCAAGATATTTATACACATCTAAAGCAAATGCAAAGCTAAACTTACTAAATGACTTCATGGCATTTTAAACTAGAAAAAAAAAAAAAATCAATGAGAAGAATGGTATTGTTTTCTGGAATGATTTAGCTACATTTCTGATATTTGGTTTCAAATTGGACAACCCAATTTTTAAAAAAGTGTGACAAGTGGTTGTTGGTCAATCGTGAACGAAGCTTTGATTTAACATATTTCATTCTGGAGAAAGCTTGTTCACAAAGGTATGTACTTCCGAACACTGAAATAATTTTCCTCGCAAAACTTTTCAGGTGTGTAAAATTATTTCTAGGCAAAAGGGAATAAAATTTTATCAAACTTTCACTCTTAGACAATGCCTTCAAATTATTATTAGATTGCAAATCTAACAGTTCCAACTGTAAATTCTCCTCGGCATCATCTGTAAAAGTAAATGGATCCTGCAATAGCTGGAATGATTTTTCATGCTTGTGAAAATCACCAAAACGTCGTTCAAACTCAGCTTTCAACAACTTAATATTTGTGACACCGTGCTCAACATAAAAAACAAACTTATCAGACATCTTGTCCCACATATACTTACAAGATGGAAAATGAGAAAAATTTTGCTGTGCGAACTGTCGCTTGAATAGTTTCAACGTTGATTAGAAATAATTCAAATAAAAAAACATCTCATGTGTGAGTTTATTTTTCCCTTGCAAATTCAAATTTAGTTGGTTGAGATGGTCAGTAATGTCTGTTAAAAATGCAAGGTCCCACATCCAGCAACCTCAGTAAGTTGTGGCACAGGTCTTGATTTTTCCATCATGAAGTTGTTTATCTTGTCTTGCAAGTTTCTTGCCAGTTGTGCTTCATCACAGCATGTTGATTTAGGACTTTGCCTTTGCTCAGCCTTGCTCAGCCGTTTTAGGACTTTGCCTTTGCTCAGCCATCTGACTTCCATATGGTACCGCAAATCACCATACTCAGCTTCATATAACTGCAAAAAGCTCTGGAACTGTCGATGATTCAGCCCATTTTTTCAGATAAAGTTCACAGTTTCTACGACAGTGGACATAACAGGGCTTAAGTTTAACACTTTCCCACAGAGAGCTTGTTGGTACAGAATGCAATGGAATTGCATTGGTTTCGGTAGATCGCTATGCTCACATTCATTCTGAATTCAGCCAATTAATCCAGCATTGCAACTGACCATGTTTTTGGTGCCATCTGTAGTAACACAGGTCATAGTCTCCAATCCCAAGCTAAGTTCGTGAATAGCCTCAGAAACTTTTGTAAATATTATTCCCTCTGTGGTTTTGTCTTTCAGGCTTTTTATGGCAACAAGATCTTCTGTTACTTCAAAATTTTCATTGATACCTCGAATGAAAATTAGTAGTTGAGCAGTACTGCTCACATCCTCGCTTTCATCAACAGCAATGGAAAAATGGGTAAAACTACTCGTCCTTTCAATTAACTGTGCATCCATGTCCTTCCCCAAGTCCTCGACCCGCCTGGTCACAGTTCTGGCAGATAAGCTAATGCTGCCAAAATCTGTTGCATTGTCAGGACAAACTTCTTCGCCCATTGCCTCCACACATTTTAAACGAATTCACCATCAGTAAAGGACGTCCTTCTTTAGCAATTATTTCGGTAACATGGTAACTGGCCCGAACTAAAGCAGTATTTTGCTGCGAAGACTTCTTAAAGAAATTTTGTTGTTTCCCTAAGCTTTCTTTTAAATCCAGCAGCATTTTCTTCTGCAATTCTCCTTGAATTCCATCTAGTTCACACCGTGTTTTTGTGGTGTAATGCCGCTTCAAATTGTATTCTTTTAAAATGGCGACAGTTTCTTTGCAGACTAGGCATAGAGATTTGTTATCTCTGGACTCAACAAAAAGATAATCCACTTCCCATTGTGCTTTAAATATGCTTCATTCAGTGTCCACTTTTCTCATTTTGGGTAGGGACATATCAAAATTCAACAATCTAACTCAAATAACGAAAAAATCAACACGTGTATCGGGTCAAGTAAAATTAGCACATCGGCGCCTTATCATTGTGGTTGAAATGCCGTCCAACTTGAATACTGCTGGGAACATAAGCCTGTGTGGGAGCAGGTGTGGGATTAAGTAGTTGTGTTCCTCAGTTCTACTCTATTTTTAGAACAGGGCTGGGCTACTGGGGCTAGACCCATACATCAAAGAGAGATAGAGAGTGTGTGTGAGTCAGCAGATGCTGCTGCTGGCCTCGGGTGGGCTGTGAGTCACAGCACTGAAAATCCTCCCTAAATGTTCTGAAAGGCACTTTAGTAGTAATAATAAACAGGTTTTAAAAGTGAAGCTTCAATCAAATTTGCTATGATATCCGGCCATGCTGTGACATATAGCAACTCTCTTTCTCAGTCAGAAAAAAAAAATTAAAATATGTAAAATTAATTTTAAAATTGTAAAAATAGAAATTTCCTGGTGGGCTGGATCCCGGTTTCCGGCCTGCAGGCCGTAGTTTGGTGGCCCCTGCTCTGGAGCAACCAACATAGAGCTGAGCATGGTAAAAGCATGAGTTTTGGTGGTTGAGCCCAACAGAGTTGTGTAAAAATAAAATGAATCTGCATACACAATTATTAAAACAGAAATCTTGGTGCAAACCCGTGAAGTGCGAACCACAATAACAATAGACTAAAATAATTTAAAGAGAGATTAGTAGAACAATAAATAATTATTAGAACATAACACATTCCAATTAGGGCAAACTAAATACATTACAATTGAATATGCAGAAATGTGTGTGAAATGGACTTTTATGGCAAAATATTAAAATATTGGACTACATAACCTCACAAAAACAAGAGACTGATTAAAGTTTTTATATCTAGAAAAATAGTTCCATTAATGAACCTTCAAAAATAATAAGTAGCATTTTCAACAACTTAATTCAAAAATAGTTGTCTTATAAAGTACATTTGGAAAATATTTTAATTTAATAATTGACAACTGCAAGAGGAACCTGGCAACAAAATTTTAATTCTTTCTGTGTAAACAGAACTTTTGATGCAGTTTCTGTACATCAAAAACAGGCCTTGATAAAAAAAATAAATATATATAAAGGCCAGAAACGTCTGTAAAACCAAATAACTGAAAACATGTGAAAAATAATTTGAGTTCTTCAACTGAAAATAGAATCAAGTATATTAATCTGAGTAAAGCTTTGAGTAAGTGCTTTAATTGTTGTTAATAATTTTTTTAATCTACAAACAAAAACTATCTGCAAAATCTGCTAATAATTTGGAAACTATCTGCATATGTCTACATTCTGCAACTCTGGAGTCCAACAACTTTTAACAATTGACACTGTGTCTTGTTGATACTCATGGTGAAACTGAGACGAACAGGAAACTACAAGCATATGAACTGAAATGAAAGGTCAGATGGGATGATTGGAATGCATGGAAAAAAATGTTTTTGTGCGCATGCCAGTCATGATGGTAGCTTCAATGACGTTTGACATAAGTTTCTTGCCAGTTGTGCTTCATCACAGCATGTTGATTGATCCAGATTTTGTAAAGATAAAATAAATAAATGGTCAAAGTGAGGTGAAAGAACGTGCAAAAAAAAAAATAAAATAAATAAATAAATAGCAATGTTAAGCTTTGAAGAAATGAAATGTAAGGAAATTTACATTTTTCTTGCATTTCATTTCTTGTATCCTATTTCCATTTCATTGATGTATAATTCCTCTCTGAAAGAATCATGTCACTATTTCTTTGTAAATCATGGAACTATTTGTAGCATGTAATAATGCACGTAGAGCCATGGTCTGAAAAAAAAAAAAATGCCCTGCAACTACAGCAGAAGAATACTTGCAGTACTTTGGAAATCTGTGATATGGTAAACAGCAAGATCAAATTTAAAATGTCATGCATTTTGTCAAATTTGAAACAATGGCTGCAGAAGCCTAGTCAAATCTTCCCATAGAGATAGCTTGGAACTATTTATAGTGCACAGGAGGCCACAGTCTGAAATGTGTTTACACCCACCAGCAACTGCGACAGAACAATACATGCAACACTTTCGAAATGTTTCCCAAATATTTTGGAATGAGAGCTAAAACTATACTTGTGTCACATTTGGTGTGGGGTTCCCTCAATTTATACAACATGGCAGTGTAAATATGTATACATCGCTCACTATGGGCGGTCGTAGTGAGCGATGGGTTTGCCTCCCATCGCTCACTACGACCGCCTACAGCGATGGGTTTGCCTCCCATCGCTCACTCGGGGCGCTCCGTGGTAACAATGGCACACACAACAGCAACTAGGGCCTCTGTGAATCTTGGAGAGGTGCAAGCTAGTTCTGTGTGACATTAGCGAAAAGACCCCAACTCACTGGGTTTTGTTCCAGAATCCTTAGGTTGAATGACCAACTGGAGCCCTCAGCTGTGGGCTAATCCCCCACTCTGATGTACTTACCTGAATAAAAAGACAAAAAGAAATATTAAAAATGACTCAAGTGTGGGATATGGTGGACCTACCACAATTGAGAAGGACGGTCCACCACGGAATTGACCTGGACTTTCTAAACGGCGTATGAGAAAGAGATCTCGGCTGAGTGAATGTAAGATTGATGTATGGAATACTAGAGGTATAAATGGCAAGATGAGAGAGGTGATTGAGGAAATGAATAAGTATAGACTGGATGTACTGTGTGTAAGTGAAAGCAAAAAGAAGGAAATTGGAGTAGAAGAAGTGAATGGAACAGTGAGTGTGTGGTCTGGAGTATTGGATAATATAAGAGGACAGGCTGATGTAGGTGTGATTTTAAGTGAAAAGATGAAGAACAACTTTATTCACTATAGTTGCGTAAGTGAGAGAATTCTCTGGATACGTTTGAAAGTGAAACTTCAGAGAACTGTAATTGTTGTAGTGTATGCTCCTTGTGACTCGGAACCTTCTGATTAGAAGGAAGATTTCTGGAATGAGCTAAAAGCTGTTTTGAGCCAGTTTGGTGCTAAAAAAAAGTTATAATAGCATGGGATTTTAATGCTAGAGTAGGTGTGCAGAATGCAATTTCTGACAATGTTCTGGGTAAGTTTAATGATCCTTGTGTGAATGATAATATTGAAAGATTAATTGAACTCTGCATTGAGAATGGTTTGTGTGTATCTAATACATTTTTCAACCACAAGTATATCCACACATATACTTGGGAAAATCGTACTCTTGGTCAAAAGAGTGTGATAGATTTTGTTGTCTACGATCAGCGTTTGAAACACTTAGTTGTTGACACCCGTGTGATGAGAGGTGCGGATGTTGGTTCTGATCATTACTTGGTAGTGTCACGAGTGAAACTTAATGTTGGTTGGAGGAAAAGAAATAGGAAGAGACCCAGGATAGAAAGAATAAAGGTTGATAGGCTCCTTGAAGATCATCAGCAGTATTCTGCTTTACTCAGAGAACGATTGAAGGATCTGAAGTCTGGTGAGAGGGATGTAGAAAAGAAGTGGGAATGTTTTAAGAACTGTGTTGTCACTGCTGCTAAAAAGGTCTGTGGCACCACAATAGTGGGTAACAATAGAGGTGATGCTTGGTGGAATAGTGAGATTGAAGAGGCAGTAAAGAGAAAGAAGGAAGCCTATTTGGGGATGTTGCAAGGTAGAGTCTCTGTGGATGAATATCGCTGTAAGAAGCGTGAAGTTGCTAAGCTGGTTCGCCACAGTAAGGCATAAGATAGGAAGGAGAAAGTGGAAAGGCATGAACTGGCTTTTTGGAAAGATAGGAAGTCCTTCTGGAAGTACATGAAACTCAGGAAAAATAGGGGAAACAAAGTTGTAAGTTGTGTGAAGAATGAGATTGGGGAAATGATATGGGAGCCCAATGAGTTAAGTGACAGGTGGGGTGATACTTCTGTGAGTTATTAGATCAGGAAAGCAAAGATGATTCTGAGACAGACTCAGATGATGTCACAATGAGGGATGCAAACACATGAGGGGTCTCAAGAGAAGAAGTGTGTAAAGCTCTAAAATCTCTTCAGAATGGTAAGGCTCCGGGAGTTGATGGCATAACTGCAGATATGTTGAAATATGGTGGTGACTCTATAATTGACTGGTTAACTGAAATTTGCCAGTTGTGCTGGGAGTTAGGAATGGTCCCTCGGGATTGGAAGGATGCTATCATTGTTCCCTTGTATAAGGGAAAAGGTGATCAGACTGAATGCAAGAACTATCGTGGTATTAGCCTACTGAGTGTACCAGGGAAAGTGTTTGGTAAGGTTGTAATTGAAAAAGTACGGGGTCTTACATCATTGAAAGTGTGGGATGTTCAGAGTGGTTTTATGCCTGGTAAAGGCTGCACTAACCAGATTTTTGCATTACGCACAATGATTGAAAAGTATCTGGCTGTTGGGAAGAAAGTTTTTACTGCCTTCATAGATTTAGAGAAAGATAGAATAATAGCTATATACTATACACACTACTGTTTCACACGTTATATACGTTCCATGAGTTGTGTGCATATTTGCAGCAAAATCATCTTGGCATTTATATATCATATATGACTAGGAATATTACTACAAGTTTCAATTATTATATCATCAAGGACTCACCTTGTATCGGTATTCTAAATTAGTAAGCATCATCCTGTATCTTGAAATAAAATATGTATCTAGCGTGTCACCACGTAGAATCATCATATTGCAAATAGGAATAGGCCCAATTGAAATTTGCGAAATGGGTTTAAACTAAAATTAAACACGACTATGGTTATCATACAAAGAGAGTGTGAAAGAATTATATACAATGCAATTAAAAAAACCATTTACCATCATTAGGTGTCGTCAATCTTTAAAAGAAAGAATGGACATAATCAATGACAAACCAAACAGACCTTAAATAAAATTTCGTCAATTATTGAACAATGCCAGACAATCTCTGCAACACGCACACGACTCCACATAAACCACCGGACATGTTTCGGTACGACTGACTTTCGGCCATTATCAACGGTATGCATCCTGGATCAATGTTCAAAGTTGTTATATATCTAGGTCACCTCGGCATCACCTCCGCTACAGTTGGTCCACGTCAACTTCTTCCGTCATCGTTACATATACGTGTATTCACGTGTGAGTCACATCCACGCCATCTGTTGGGTTAATTCCAGAATTGCTGTCGCTGTTCTTATTTCGTAAGTATATGTTATTTCTTTTATTTTCCTTTTTGTTGGTATATTTCGTGTTATTTTCTTGTTGTATTAGATATTTCCACGGATATGGGACATCTTTCGGAGTAGACGTATTGCAATTGGAGCTTTGGGTTTTCTCAATTGTTATAGCTTCAGACCACAAAATTTGATTATGTTTATTGTGGGAAGTTAAGATTTTACTATTATCCCAATCGGGTATTAACTCATGTATCATACAATGTTGTATAAGTGATGTTTTTTCTTCCTTTTTAATCCAATTATTATAGTGCTCATTCAACCTCGTTTTAAACCTTCTTTTAGTACTACCAATGTAATATTTGTCTTGCTTATTTTCCTTTGGATCTATTGTAGGAATCATGTACACACCTGCCTTATTTAGTGGATTTTTATTGTAACCACTATTTGTCAGTAATTTAGAATTATCAGTAACTATTTCAGCAATTTCAATATTGTAATCCTGACATTCTTTTCTTATAATATTGCTTAGTGGAGGTAAATACGGGATACTTCCGTAAAATAACGTATTTCTTTTTGTTAATCCATTGTTGTGCTTCAGTATACCAGCTCTTCTTATTTTGTGATATAATGAATCTATCAAGCCAACAGGAAATCCAAAACATTTAGCAGTGTCTTTAATCCATTTTATTTCCTCTATAAGTGCAGTTTTAGTTGATGAATGTGTTATAGCTCTATTTATGAATGATCTGAACGCTGAAATTTTCTACCTCCATGGGTGACAGGATTCTTTGGGATTTATAGCAGGAATGTAAGTAGGTTTTCGATATACACTGAATTCAATTTTATAACAAGGTCCTGAATGAGCACTATAATAATTGGATTAAAAAGGAAGAAAAAACATCACTTATACAACATTGTATGATAAATGAGTTAATACCCCGATTGGGAAAATAGTAAAATCTAAACTTCCCACAATAAACATAATCAAATTTTGTGGACTGAAGCTATAACAATTGAGAAAACCCAAAGCTCCAATTGCAATACGTCTACTCCGAAAGATATCCCATATCCGTGGAAATATCTAATACAACAAGAAAATAATACGAAATATACCAACAAAAAGGAAAATAAAAGAAATAACATATACTTACGAAATAAGAACAGCGACAGCAATTCTGGAATTAACCCAATAGATGGCGTGGATGTGACTCACACGTGAATACATGTATATGTAACGATGACGGAAGAAGTCGACGTGGAGCAACTATAGCGGAGGTGATGCCGAGGTGACCTAGATATATAACAACTTTGAACATTGATCCAGGATGCATACCATTGATAATGGCCGAAAGTCAGTCGTGCCGAAACATGTCGGGTGGTTTATGTGGAGTCGTGTGTGTGTTGCAGAGATTGTCTGGCATTGTTCAATAATTGACGAAATTTTATTTAAGGTCTGTTTGGTTTGTCATTGATTATGTCCATTCCTTCTTTTAAAGATTGACGACACCTGTTGATGGTAAATGTTTTTTTTTTTTAATTGCATTGTATATAATTCTTTCACACTCTCTTTGTATGATATCCATAGTCGTGTTTTATTTGAGTTTAAACCCTGGTCGCAAATTTCAATTGGGCCTATTTGCAATATGATGATTCTATGTGGGGACACGCTAGATACATATTTTATTTCAAGATACAGGATGAAGCTTACTAATTTGGAATACCGATACAAGGTGAGTCCTTGATGATATAATAATTGAAACTTGTAGTAATATTCCTAGTCATATAGGCTGCAGAGTATGATCCAGGAACTTGCTGACAAGAGTAAAGAAGTGGGATTAAAATGAACTTTCAGAAGACAAAAGTGATGTTCAATGCTTTTACAAGAAATGAAGATTTATCGATTGATGGAGAAAAGCTGAAAAGAACAGACACGTACGTTTATCTTGGACAGCAGATATCAAGTGAGGGTCACATTGATGAAGAAATTAATCGGCGTACAAAACTTGCCTGGAGAGCCTTTGGAAGAAACAGCATAATTTTCAAGAGCAATATGCCATTATGTCTTAAAAGAAAAGTGTTTGATCAATGATCCTTCCAGTGCTTACGTATGGTGCAGAGACGTGGACGTTAACTAAAAGAGACATACAAAGGCTGCAGACAACTCAAAGAAGCATGGAGAGGTGCATACTTGGTGTAACCAGGAGAGATAAGAAGAGGAACTCGTGGATCCGAAAAATGACAAGAGTGGAAGACATCATGATCAGAGTAAAATCCCTGAAATGGCAATGGGCTGGACATACTGCTAGAAGGACAGACCATCGATGGACAGCCGAAATTTTAGATTGGATTCCAAGGGACAGGAAAAGACCCAAAAGAAGACCACATGGAAGATGGGTGGATGAAATTCGAAAGTATGTGGGAGTGACATGGAGGAGACTGGCACAAGACAGACCGTTGTGGAGGAAACTTGGGGAGACCTTCGTCCAGCAGTGGATTGATAATGGTTGTTGATGATGATGATGATGATGATATGATATATAAATGCCAAGATGATTTTGCTGCAAATATGCACACAACGCATGGAACGTATATAATGTGTGAAACAGTAGTGCATATAGTATATAGCTATTATTCTATTATATAATACCACATATTTTTATTTTTGGTTATTTTTACTAACCAAAATCAAGTAATTTAGAGAAAGCTTCGACCGAGTGAATAGGACACTTTTGTGAAAGGTATTGAATGAATATGGTGTTACTGGGAATCTACTTAATAGTGTAAAAGCCATGTATGCTGGTAGTAGAGCTTGTGTACGAGTGAATGGTGTTTTATCAAAATGGTTTTCCATTGGTGCAGGAGTTAGACAAGGTTGTGTAATGTCACCATGGCTGTTTAATATATTTATGGATGCATGCATGCGTGTTGCCAATATAGATAATAGTGGTTTATGTCTTGGTGATATCCGTGTGTGCAGATTGCTGTATGCTGATGACATTGTCCTGTTGACAGAGAGCAAAAGTGAGTTGCAGAGTATGTTGACTCGGATGCACGAAGTTTGCATGAAATTCAAACTGAGTATAAATAAGGGAAAAAGCAAAGTTATGGTGTTTGCGAGAGGAATGGGTAACACTGAATGTAATGTAAGTATAAATGGCACTGTGATTGACCAGGTGAGTGAGTTTGTGTATTTAGGAAGCATGTTTGACAGAGAGAACAAGTTGGATGGTGAAATCAGTAGGCGAGTGAATTCTTCTTTGAAAGTCATAGCTGCTCTGGGAGGTTTTCACAGGAATGATGGGTTCTCTAGAGAGTCCCGCATGGCTGTGTATGAAACTGTAATTGTTCCTACTCTGATGTATGGCAGTGAAACCTGGGTACTGCAGAAGAAACATAGGAGTCGTTTGTGTGCTGGAGAAATGCGTTACTTACGTGGGGTTTGTGGCAAGGCATGATATGATTGTGTGAGAAATGAAGATGTATTGCAGTTGTGTGATGTGAAGCAAAATGTTGTTAGCAAGGTGGAGACCAATATGCTTCGGTGGTTTGGCCATGTTGAAAGAATGAGTGATGAAATGCTTACTAAGAAAATATTTTCAGCCCAAGTGGCAGGAAGGAAAGGCAGAGGAAGGCCAAGGAAGACATGGGTGGATCAGATTCAGGAGTGTCTGCATGAGAAAAAGATTATGAGTATGAAGTATAAAAGATCTTGTGTACGGCGTGTAATGGATATCAGTGAAGCACGAGTTGTATGTCAAGATCGCTGTAAATGGAGAAGTTTGATACGACAACAATAAGTAAAAATATCTGGAAGTTTGTATTTCTTTTTGGAGCCAACCTCTGAATCTCAGAGAACAGCTTAGTGATATGTATGTATGTATGGCAGTGAAATATTGTTGCACAAGAGTGTAATGAAAAAGTGGTACTCTCTGAGGTGCACACGCTACTCAAGTTTCTACTAAATTTCAAATCCGTATGTTCACTAATTTTTTCTGTAGGTGGCTGACAGGCAGACGTCAGACACTGTAATTTTGTTATTGTGGATAATCATATGGGTGAGTGAAACAGTTTGGTGTAGTCAACTTGCACTTGTGCTCCTTTTTGAAGAAGGAATGTGCTGTTTTTAGAGTTTTTCTACAATTGCACTGCATTTTATTCATAGAAAACAGACTTTGAAAGACTAAAGACAGATATGTTTACACTGTATACGTATTATGTAAGATAGTTTTATTATTCAGTAGAGTTTGAAGCTGTGATGCATAGATGAACATGCAAATCAGTGGAAATACTGCTCAGAAATATACTTACCCATTTTCTTTTCTAGCTTGTAAAACTGTTTTTTTGTTCTATTAGGTGCCAGTAGCAGTAAAAATTTTGAAAGAAGATACGCTAGCTTTGCCTGGAGCATTTGAAGATTTTGTGAAAGAAGTCAATGCTATGCATAATTTGAATCATCCAAATCTCATACGCTTATATGGTGTACTCCTGTCACCCCTTATGATGGTCAGTGTGTAGTTCTTCCTTAGAATTTTAAAACGTTTTTATTTTGTTTATTTATTTGTAATTTTACATTTATTTTTTAAGTGTTTGTGCCAGAATATGAAGTTAATGTATAGGTGTGACATGATGGTGGATTCTTTAATCTCATGTTATTGGAATTTCAGAGTATAGACACTCCAGAGCATAAGGTGAAGCTCTGTTCTGGCAATTAGGTCGTTAATCAGAAATGCCTTATACGTGTAATGTATCTATTTATTAAGTGCAGGTTGCTATTATTCACC
The DNA here is from genome assembly GCA_039090855.1 of Macrothele yani. Classification (NCBI taxonomy): domain Eukaryota; kingdom Metazoa; phylum Arthropoda; class Arachnida; order Araneae; family Macrothelidae; genus Macrothele; species Macrothele yani. The sequence goes on from CM077006.1 coordinate 219,652, forward strand.
ATAGCACAACATAAATAACTTGTGGTGTCATTTTTTTTCACTTCAACCTGATCAATAAAAATGTAAATAATAATGTAAACACTGAAATTCTGTATAGTACATGAACTTAACCTTGATTTTTGTCATTATCCAATGTGTGCATGAATTGAATTTGAATTGGTGAGTTCATGTGAAACAGGATAATCATTAATAACAATTTCATAATCATCTTTACTAGCTTCAAACGTTTTGCTGGTATCTTGAGGGGAGAAATCCAGCTTGTCGTTGCAGAGCTTTTTCTTTTTTCTCATTGTAAATTTTTCAATAATAATCAATTGCCTTTTGAATTAAGTTGCCTACATTTGAGAACTTTTTGAGTGTTGGAACAGTTTTTTCAAACTTTTACATTACATTGTGTGCTCATTCCATTTCTCTCACACATCCAGTCTGTGTTTGTATTCAAGTTGGGGGGGGGGGTACAAGACTTACAGTCTGATTATGAGAACAGAAAAGTAAGAAATTTTAAGCAAAATAAACAGTAACATTACCTTCTCAGACCATCTTTACACTAGTCTAACTTTATTGTTCACCATCAAAAATTTCTTTGTCCACACAATTTTCAATCTCCTGATTTGCTGATATTAAGAGAAATAATCTTAACTTCTGAGAGACCTATGTAAAACTGACAATGACTAAATCTGGTTTTAGTTACTAGGTAAATTCACATTTTGTCAAAAGTTTTACCCTGCAACTTATTGATAACACAAGTCAGCGATGAAATTTTTTTCTTCAAAGTGAATGGTGTTCCTTATGTATTTTTTTATGCAGATTTCGGGGAAAATTCTAAAAAAATTCTATCATGTACAGTTTTGACAGAAATCGAGAATTTCTGTCAGGAATTTTTGTCACCAGAATATTGTTGTAATATTTTCTTATATATACACTGGTGTGAAAAAATTAACGACAAAGAGGAGAAATTAACATAACAGCGGAACGAGCAGGCAGAACGGACCGAAAGACCACTCAGGAGATAGACTAGGGTCCGGTATGGTAGGGCTTGTGCATATACGCAGCATGACTGGGGGGTGGGGGGGTGTTGGAAGGGTATAAAGCACACAGGCGGTGTACGCTCAGCAATTCAATGAAAGCTATTGCACGGTGTACATCGGTTTGAACGACATTGAGTTGCTGCCACCATGTGATATGGCCAACAGGCAATCCAATACACGACATCTGGATGACTTTACCCATGGTCGTGTCATTGGGAAGTTGAAAGAAGGTCGAAGTGTGACTAGTGTGGCCGAGGAGTTCGGGATCGCTCACAGCATCGTTTCACAAGCTTGGAGAGCATTTCAAACGACAGAAACAGCTGTCCGATAGTTTAGCAGTGGTCGTCCACAAGCAACCATGGCGGCAGACGACCGGTATATTGTCCTACAGGCAAGAAGAGACAGATTGCAGACAGCGGAAGAAATCGCAAGGCACATGCAACAGACAACTGGACGTCCGTTATCGGGTTTTACCGTGGCCAGGAGGATGCACAAAGGTGGTCAATTTGCACGACGACCAGTACGGTGTGTGCCATTAACACTTGCTCATCGGAGACGGCGGTTTCTGTGGTGCCAGGAACACAAAAACTGGACACATCAGCAATGGGGTCAAGTTCTCTTTACGGATGAGAGCCAATTTAGTCTGACGAGCGATTCTGGACGTATACATATCTGGAGAGAGCAGGGAACACGCAATCATACCTCCAACATCATCGAAAGGGACCGGTTTGGAGGTGGCGGAGTTCTCGTTTGGGGCGGTATCATGCTTGGTAGCCGTACTGACCTCCATATCTTCCAAGAAGGTTCAGTCACTGGTGTCCGCTATTGTACCGAGGTTCTCCTGCCTCACGTGCGTCTGCTGTGGGTCCTGAGTTCCTCTTCATGAATGGAATAAAAAAATTGCCATAATCGTAATTTTTTTCTCTCCCATGTTGCCTTTGTGTCCAGTAGTCTTGTTAAATATCAGTTTATTGCAAAAATGTTTGTATTTCATCTTACTTATTTACTTGTACCAATGAGGGGGGGGGGGTACTTGACCCAGCACCACAACCTAAGGTCTATTGTGCATCCCCAGCCCTAATCTCGAAAGAGACCAGATGCATGAGCAAAAGCAAGAATGCTCTTGACTGGTATTAAAGAGACACCACTTGGTCTCAAGTTGTGAGTACCAAAGTGTTCAAGCCTGAGTGCTGCAAAAAAGTCACAGTCACAAAGAAAATGCAAGGAAGTCTCCTCTTCCAGATGGCATCCTCTACAAAGTGGATCCTCTTTCACCCCAATCAAATTAAGGTGCCTATTAAGACGGCAGTGTCCCGTAAGTAGACCAGCAATCAGTCCAATATTCTTTTTTTGCAGTTTAAGGAGTTTCTTAGCCCTATGAGGCAAGGGTCCTTGATTGAGTTCCTTTGCCTGCCTCTGACCCCTGGTAGCATGCCAGAGGTCAAGCTGCTTAGTCCTCAGCAGCCCCTTAATTAGTCCTTTGGCCACACCAGAGGCGAGCCCTAATGCAGGCTCTGGACCATAAAAAGCCTGCTCTGCCCCCTCTTTCGCAAGAAGGTCAGCTTTCTCATTACCTAAATAACCCCTATGTCCTGGCACCCAGAACAGTTGCACTTTGTTCCGGTTTGCCAGTTCAGTTAGGGTCTGGAGGCAGTTCCAAACAATTTTGTATGAAATGCGGCACTGACAAAGTGCCAGTAAAGCTGTCTGGCCATCTGAACAAATCTGGATACGCACATTGTGATACCCTTTGATCAGGCATTCTGAGTCACATGCTAGAATAGCATACACCTCAGCTTGTCACACTGTAGCATGCCTTTCCAAGGCTTTGGCATGAACCATAACCTCTGGATAGGCAATACTCCCCTGCCCCAACTCCTACATTTCTCCTGGAGCCGTCAGTAAACCAAACAGTTTCACCGCTGCACCCAGGGACAAAGGACGTTTCCCATTCAGTGCGACTGGGAAAGTTCACACTGAATGCTTTAAATGATATTTTACTAGCATGTTGTCGGTTCCCATTTGAAAGATGGGCTTTATACAAAAATAGTCCTGAATATGCTTGGTATGGCTGCCAACCCACAACAAGGGTCTCCACATGCCATTGCAGCATAATCTATATGCCCCCATAATGGCCTCACCCTCAATATGAAAGTGAAGTGGCAGAATATCAAGAAGCAACTCCAATGCAGCTGTTGGAGTAGTTCTCATTGCTCCTGATATACCTATGCAGGCCAGCTTTTGTAACTTGTTAAGTTCAGCCTGCACCGTGCAGAGGTTAACTCTGTCCACCACACCATTGAGCCATAAGTGACCATAATATATATCCAGTGCAAGATCCTTGGGTTGAGACCCAAGGATTTGTTAATAGCACCTCTACATGACCAGAACACTTTCTTGGCTCTGGCAATACAGTAATCTAGGTGCTGTTTCCAGGTTAAGCCTCCATCCAAAATGACTCCCAGGTACTTAACCTGTGTAGTGAGAAGAATTGTTTTCCCAAAGAGAGTAATACCTCCAAGGTCTCCAAGATTCCTCTTTCTAGTGAAAGGCACAAGGGTGGTTTTGTCAGGGTTTACTGATAGACCAACCTTCCTGCACCAATCCTCAACAAGTCCCAGTGTTCTTTGCATTACGCTCGAGACCGTTTTAGGGAATTTTTCCTTGACAATTATGGCCACGTTATCTGCATAGCCAAAACAGTCGCAACCAGACTCCTTCAGGATCTTTAGCAGTTCATCCACCACTGACAGAGTCTCCCCGAGTAGCGAGGCCACGACCGTTCTGCTTGTGAGCATGGCCTTAATCCATTGACAACAGGTTCTATCAACACCATGTCTTTCCACAGCTCCCACAATGGTCTCCGTAGAGACCCTGTCAAAGTCACCTTCAATGTCAAGGAAAGTGGCTGATGCCACCTCCTTAAATTCTAGTGCCTTCTCCAGGAACAAACAATGCCATGGAGAGCTGCTTCTGTTGATTTGCCTTGTTGATAGGCAAACTGAAATTTTGAGAGGGGTTTAGGGAGTAAAACCACCTCCCTAATATGCCTATCCACCATCCTCTCAAGAGCCTTGAGAAAGAAAGATGTTAGACTAATAGGTCTGAAGGCCTTTGCCTCTTGGTAATTTGACTTACCTGGCTTGGGAATAAATATTACCTTAGCCTGTCTCCAAGCACTTGGTACATTATACCCAAGAGCAAGGCAGGCCCGGTAAATTTTGCACAAGAGTGGAGTAATTATCTCCAGTCCTTGCTGCATCAAGATGGAAACAATTCCATCACAGCCAGGTGATTTATATGGTTCAAATGAATTAATGGACCACTTAATCCTAGAATAATTGACCACCTCCCTGGCAACCGTCCAGTCCTCCTTTTTGCACGTCAGTGCTCAAGGTTAGCTGTGCGTACGCCAGTGGGGTCAATTATACTTGAATCTGGAAAGTGTACACCTAGCATTTCTGTTAGTGTTTCTTTACCAGTTTTTGCGAAGCTCCCATCAACCAATTTGATGGTGTTCAAGCAATTTGCATTGTCCTTAGCCATGATTTTCATAAATTTGGCAGTACTGGAAGTATCTGAAATACTTCCACAGAAATCTCTCCAAGAGATTCTTTTTGCCTCTCTAATTGCTTTGTTGTACTGTGTGAGGGTAGTCTTATATACCGTCCACTCACCAGTACGTTTGGCTTTATTAAAAAGCCTTTTAGTTTTGCCTCTAAGGCTGCTAAGCTGTTTATTCCACCAAGGAACTTGGCTTGGTAAGCTATCAGTCTTGGCCTGACAGTTTTGGTGGTAAGATTCGAAAATAGATCGTTGCAACTGGTCAACGGCTAACTCGAGATCTAACACCAAGCGCATGTTAAATTCCATGTCTCCAATATGTGCCACCAGATCTTCCCTGAAGCCAACCCAATTGGTCCTCCTGGGATTTCTGACTTGCACCAGCTGTTATCTTACATCGGCAACTGAAAAGCAAGTACAGTAGCGAACAAAAGTATTTGGCGAAACACTTTTTCGACCATAATATTTTTTCTGCTGGACCAAATTGGGTCATTTTGAGATATGATATGTGTTATTCAGTTGTAAACATGACCCATATGTAGATGGATCGGAAACCTTAACACAGATCAGGTACCGAGCTTAATTGCAAAGATCATACAAATTGACCAACAAAGTAGGTGTGTATCACATTCATTTAATGCAACGATAACAGAAAACAAGTACAAGAAAATGACAAAACAATAACTAATACTTAGTGGGATAACCACGAGACTTAAAAACAGCTGCACAACAAGCCGGCATAGAGTCCACTAGCTTCTCGGCAGTGACCTGCAGAATTTGCGCCCATTCTGCAGACAGCTGGTCGAACTTTTGGGCCCTATTCCAGCAGGTTTTCTTCGTACATTGTCTCTCCAGCTCCTCCCACGTGTGCTCGATGGGGTTGAGGTCTGGAGATTGGCTTGGCCAGTCTAGAAGTGTGACCTGTAGCTGCTGGAAGGCTGCCTTCGCTACTCTGGAAATGTGCTTCGCGCCATTCTCTTGCTTCATGATCCAGCCGGGTGGCATGAGAAGACAACATTGATGAGGTTGTTCGTGTAGCTCTGGCCAGTCATTATTCCATCAATCTTGATGATGGGGCCCATTCCATTGCAAGAGAAGGTGCCGTAAACCATGAGCAGTCCTCCTCCGTGCTTGACAGTCGGCGGAATGAACTGGAGGTTGAATCTCTGGCCACACGGACGTCGTACGTATCGAATGCCATTACTTCTGAGCAAGTTGAACTTGCTCTCGTCGGTAAAAAGCAGCTTACTCCAGTCCGCCGCGGTCCAGTGTCGATGGCGGCGCGCGAACGCGACTCTGCCTTGTCAATTCTTGACTCCGATGAGTGGTTTCTTGGCGGAGCATCTTCAATTCAATCCACCAGCAATGAGACGACGGGAGATGGTCATTCGGCTGATGTTCAGGTCGTTGCTGTCGCGGAATTCGGTGGTGATGTCCACAGCAGTCAAGGTGGGATCAGCACGAGATCGACGTATGATGCGTCTATCCTGACGCAATGTAGTGGAACGAGACCTACCACATCGCGGACTGTTCTCGACGGTCCCAGTTTTCTTATAACGTTGCAGGATAGCTGAAATGGACTGGTGTCGGATCTTCAGGGCCCTCGCAATGTCAGTGATGCGCATTCTGGATTCCATCATGTTCACGACCGCCTGGCGAGCTCCAACTAGGATCTCCGCCTTTTTACTCATTTCTGAAAACCTAAGATTGACTTATTATCACACCACACATCACAAAACCCACAAAAATCACAAGAAAAACATTAATACATGCAGCAAACAAATGGGTAATAATTGGCGACTCTTGAATATAGCCCATTTTGAAGGACAAATTCGCACTGAGCGAAATGCAAACTACGAGGCATTGTAACCCACAAATCAACACATATGATATCCCAAAATGACCAGATTTGGTCCAGCAGAAAAAAAAATTATGGTCGAAAAAGTGTTTCGCCAAATACTTTTGTTTGCTACTGTATATCTATGATCAGACAATGAAGGTTCACTAGATACATGCCATTTAATAATGCGATCAAACATGTTAGCACTACAGAGGGTGAGGTCAATGACTTCACTTCTATTAGAAACAATAAAAGTGGGCTCATTGCCTCGATTAAGAATATAAAGTTTAGTACTTACCAAATATTCCAAAAGGTTGTCCCCTCGTCTGTTGCAGTCGCTGCTCCCCCACATGATATGCTAAGCATTGGCATCACAGCGATGATGAGGCGTCTTCCACCTGACTCACAGAAGTGGACAATGTCTCTTACCTCCTGAAAAGGAGGTGGTTCAGGTTCATCAAATGGTAAGTATGCAGAGACGGCAAACAGCTCTTCTCTGCCACCATCAGATGACATAAAAAGTTTAATCACGGTTGTGTCACCTGTGGTAAACTCAGGAAGTGGCATAGCATGATGTCTTTTGCTCAGTATGCAGGTCCTTGGTCTCCTACTTGATGTATTATAAAAGACGGTAAAGCCTGCTCCTTGTAAGCCCAGGATCTTCCCATTATGTATCCACGGCTCTTTAATGAAAGGCAGATCAACATCCTCCACAGCCGGTCTGCAGCACAAAGCAGCAGATGCAGACCGACTATGGTGGAGATTGATCTGGATACATTTCATGCAGTTCTCCATTGTGAGATAGGCATGATGACTAAGTGGTAGAAGGATCAGCCGGGTCAGAATCCACCTGGTGGGTGCTGGAAGCCAGCCCCACACCTTCATGGACACCACCCAGGTCGATCACATCCACCTCCTCAGTCTCGCCCCCTACTCACAGCTGGACCTGAGTCCTTTCCTACTTCCAGACCATGGCCAGGGGAAGACAATGCAGTTGTTTCAGGTTCCACAACTGCAGAATGAGGCTCTTCCATTTCTGTGTCCTCCTTTGAAGTGCTAGGGCCCTGAGGGTCATGTACTTCAAATTGACCCTCATCGACCCCAGTGTAGGCAGTGAACCTGGCTTCAGCAATGGCTTTAGCCGATTCCGTGTCTACCCGAAAAATCCACCTGACGGCCTTAGGATCTTGTACCCGATCCAACACCCTCCAGTGGTTTGTATGCAAACTGCTGTTCTAGGCACACAACCGCCTGCAGAGGACGTTTGGATCCTTGGTCCAAATATCCCTTGTCCTAAAGGCAACCTTGATCTGTTTTGGAAGATCTCTGGCACTCATCACCTTGAGCCCAGTGCCCCTCAAAACCTTATCACATTTTTCAAAGGCTGATGTTAGCCATTGCCCTGTTCCCTCGTTCTCACAAAGGTAAACAAGAGCTCCAGACAATCTATATTTTGAGGTTACTCACCTTTATTCCCTAAATCTTTTAGGAGGTTTTCGTCTTTACACATTTCCAACACATATTTTTCTTATTTACATCGTGGTTTGAGGCCGCAAAAAAAAAAAAAAAAAAATTCAACTCACGCAAACTTTACTCCCTTCTTTTCTTTTCCCTATGACCAAATTCAGATTCAAAATAATCTACTACAAATATACACAATTGAACGCCCTAAAACACATTAATCTAATTAAAACTTCAATCAATAAACCTATTTACACATTTCCTAAAACATCAAAGTTAAAAAAAGCTGTAACCCAAAATTATTTACAATTGCACATCAGTGCCCAATTAAAATAAACTCAAATACCTGACACAACCACTATATTCAATAATCACGGACCTCTCTCCCCCAGAAACAATCATAACAACCAAGCACTTTCAGCCTCTGCCCAGGCCATTCTCAAGGAGCAGACACAACAGATGTACCACCTGTCACCATCCACGAATTGTAGCGAATGTTCCAGTGCTCGCGCTGCATCGTCTCATTTCCCGTTCTCCGTCGTTCAGGCACAGTGGCGCCATCTATCAGATGACCCAATAGCCTTCTTTTCCTTTTGTGCTTATAAATATCTGCTTAATTTATTCGATTTTTGAAACTAATCATCTTATATTCTAACACATTTTTTTTTATATGACATCATTTTTTTTTCCTCTTGCCTTTCCCCTTCTTTTCTTCTCTGCGGCTTTCCTTTCTGATCAAATCCTTCCAATAGGTGCTTAAGCTATTAGGATCATTAACGTTACATAACCTGTGTCTATTTTTTTCTATCAACACTGTCTCCGCCAATCTCAAATGCCTTTCCGTTCGACAATTCTTAATAATTTTTATTTCATCAAACTTTGGGTATTGCCTTTGTTCAATACAGTACTGGACCAATGCAGTTTTTGCTTCTTTTTTATGCCAATTCCGTAAGTGCTGTTGTAAACGATGTTTTAGTTTATTTTTAGTGCTTCCTATATATGATACTGTAGGATTATTGCTTATAGGAATTTCATAAACGCCATCTCTGTCCAAGCACTTCTTATTTTTTTTTCGTATTGATTACCAAAATTTTTAATGGTATGCACTTTATTGCCCAATTGTAAATCATACCTATTACACAATTTATGGGATGTAAGGTCAGGTGATGGGTAACATCACAGCCTCTCCTTGACAAATGTCAACCCCGCCTTCTCGTGGTACATCCTGTTCCCACTAAAGGGGCTCTGACGACCGCCAATAGCGGTATAACTATACCATCGGGATTAGAGGAAATGCTATCCCACACTCACCAACCCGCTTGGCCAGCGTGGTGAGTTATGGCCAAACCCCTCCAAAATGACTCCACAACTTAAATCTTGGCCCTCAGTCTCCGGCAGCTGGAATGTACCTGGCCAAGGCAGCGGCCAGTGCGACATGAAGGCAGAGGGTGCTAAGAATCCCCGGAGGACCGGACTAGGCTGCCATCTGATGCTGACCTTGGCTACGTATAACGGACGCTCCCTATCTTCTGATTCAAGGCTTCTTGAATTGGAAGAGGAACTACAAAGGATCAAGTGGGACATCGTCAGGCTAAGTGAGGTAAGGAGAAAAGGAGAAGATCTCATCGAACTGAAAAGTGGACATCTCTTCTACTATCGTGGGACAGATACTGGCAGAACTAGTGGTGTTGGATTTATAATAAACAAGAAACTGAAGGATAAAGTTGTAGAAGTTGAAAGTTCCTCTGACAGAGCTGCACGACTCGTTATCCAACTCTCGAGAAGATACCAGGCTCAGATTATTCAAACTTATGCACCCACCACAAGTCGTGCTGAAGAAGAAATTGAAGAATTTTATGAGGAAATTCGTGATCTAAATAATAAAGGTAAGCAGCACTTGAAGATAATTATGGGAGATTTCAATGCAAAAATAGGGCAACGGCAACAGAATGAAACTTCAGTAGGTAAATTCGGTCACGGCAACAGAAACCAGCGTGGAAATACTCTCGTAGAGTTTGCAGAGGCAGAAGGGTTTTTCATCTTGAACTCCTTTTTCAAGAAAAAGCCACACAGGAAATGGACATGGAGACATCCAAATGGGACGACAAGTGAAATTGATTTTATTATGTGTAACAAAAAACTCGTCATAGAAGACTGCAGTGTGCTAAACAAGTTCAACACAGGCAGTGACCATAGATTGGTGAGATGTAAGATGCACCTCAACACTAAACTCGCACGTAGCAAGCTCATAAGACAAACAAAATGTATTGACATAACCAACCTTAAAAAACACCATAATACCTTCAAATTGGAACTGAAGAACAGGTTCTCTGCTTTAGAAGGCCTAACATCGGAAGAAGTGGATATTTCTGAAGTTAACAGAAAAGTAACCAAAGCTCTTATGGAAACAGCAACAAAATTAGCTGGGTCAAAGAACAAATTGCATGTGAACAAATTATCAGGAAAAACCAAAATGTTGATGCAAAAAGAAGAGTGATGAGGACAACTAAAGAAGATGTGACTTCCAAAGTGGAATATATAGAGCTATGCAAGACAGTACGAAAAAGTATCACTGAAGACGTAAGGAAATTCAACTGTGAACTGGTAAGGAAAGCAATTCAAAACAACCAAAGCCTAAAGATAGCAAAGGGACATCTCAGTAAGGGAAAAAAAAACAGATTATGGCACTGAGAAAAGAAGATGGTTCTGTAACAAAAAATAGAGGCGAAATTTTGACAAGAGTGAAAGATTTCTACTCCAAATTATATGAAAGGGATGATACATGTGCTCCAGACATCATGAAAGGTACCAGTACCAGAGTTCTTCCAGTCCTTCCAGCAGAAGTTGCTCATGCAATCAAGAACATGAAGCGGGGAAAAGCTCCAGGAGAAGATGGAATTACTGTAGACATCATACAAGAAGCAAGTGGAGAAATCGAAACAGTACTCGCCCAAATTTTCACTCGATGCCTTAATGAAGGGAAAATTCATGAGGATTGGAACAACGCTACAATGATCTTGCTACATAAAAAGGTGACATTGAGGATCTCAGGAACTACAGACCTATCAGCCTCCTATCAGTGGTTTATAAAATCTTCACTAAAGTTCTTTCACACCGCTTGAAGGTGACACTGGACATGGCTCAACCGAGAGAACAAGCTGGATTCAGGAGTGGCTACAGCACAATAGATCATATCCACGTACTGAGAGAACTAATTGAAAGAGCGAGGGAATATGAACTTCCATTGTGCATGGCTTTTTATCGATTATGAAAAAGCCTTTGATTCGGTGAAACCATCAGCAGTTGCAATGGCTCTGAAATCCTGCGATATTGAAGATGCATACATTAACATTATTAATAACATCTATGAAAATGCAAGTGCAAAGACTCGGCTGTTTGAAAATACAACACACATAAAAATTGGAAAGGGAGTGAGACAAGGTGACACTTATCTCCGAAGCTCTTTAATGCCACATTGGAAAATGTCTTTCAATCACTGAACTGGGAAAACAAAGGGATAAAGATTAATGGAGATTATCTAACCCACCTTCGTTTTGCTGATGACATAGTCATTTTTGCAACTACCCCATCAGAGCTACAGAGTATGATCCAGGAACTTGCTGACAAGAGTAAAGAAGTGGGATTAAAAATGAACTTTCAGAAGACAAAAGTGATGTTCAATGCTTTTACAAGAAATGAAGATTTATCGATGGATGGAGAAAAGCTGGAGATAACAGACACGTACGTTTATCTTGGACAGCAGATATCAAGTGAGAGTCACATTGATGAAGAAATTAATCGGCGTACAAAACTTGCCTGGAGAGCTTTTGGAAGAAACAGCATAATTTTCAAGAGCAATATGCCATTATGTCTTAAAAGAAAAGTGTTTAATCAATGCATCCTTCCAGTGCTTACGTATGGTGCAGAGACGTGGACCTTAGCTAAAAGAGACATACAAAGGCTGCAGACAACTCAAAGAAGCATGGAGAGGTGCATGCTTGGTGTAACCAGGAGAGATAAGAAGAGGAACACGTGGATCCGAAAAATGACAAGAGTGGAAGACATCATGATCAGAGTTAAATCCCTGAAATGGCAATGGGCTGGACATACTGCCAGAAGGACAGACCATCGATGGACAGCCGAAATTTTAGATTGGATTCCAAGGGACAGGAAAAGACCCAGAAGAAGACTACATGGAAGATGGGTGGATGAAATTCGAAAGTATGCGGGAGTGACATGGTGGAGACTGGCACAAGACAGACCGTTGTGGAGGAAACTTGGGGAGACCTTCGTCCAGCAGTGGATTGATAATGGTTGACAATGATGATGATGATGACACAATTTATTAATTTGAGCTGAAATTCCTTTTATGTACTGAAATGATCCAATATATTTAATCTGCTTATTATTATTTCTTCTTGTGTTTGAAGAGTTAATACAATTGTTCTGCTCTTTCTTAATCCATTTTTTTTATTTTTTTACTGGGATATCCATAATTCTTTGCAACATTTGTAATATATTTCAATTCATCCTTTCTGTATTGCATATTTGACGTGTGCGTAAAATCTCTTTTTATTAAAGTCTTAATACTGTTACATTTATGAGCATATAGATGATAAGAATCATATGGTATAATCACAGGTACATATGATGGTTTTCTGTAAACTGTATAATCTAATGTGTTGGGTTGTTTTATAATCTGTACATCAAGGTAAGCCAAAGTATCCTGCTGTTCAACTTCAATTGTTACTTCAATGGATGAATACTCTTCTTTAAATTTTTTAGCTATGACATCTAGTTCTGTGGAATTCAATTTTGATAAGATGAAAATATCATCAACATATCTGCAATATATTAATGGTGGTTCATTCAGGTTATTTATCACTTTGGCTTTAATATCTGTCATAATAACTTCTGCAAATAATGTAGATAGGGGTGATCCCATAGGTCCTCCTGTATTTTGCTTATAAATAATATCTTCAAATGCAAAAACATTACTTTCGTATATATATATATCATCATCATCATCATCATTGTCAACCATTATCAATCCACTGCTGGACGAAGGTCTCCCCAAGTTTCCTCCACAACGGTCTGTCTTGTGCCAGTCTCCTCCATGTCACTCCTGCATACTTTCGAATTTCATCCACCCATCTTCCATGTGGTCTTCTTCTGGGTCTTTTCCTGTCCCTTGGAATCCAATCTAAAATTTCGGCTGTCCATCGATGGTCTGTCCTTCTGGCAGTATGTCCAGCCCATTGCCATTTCAGGGATTTAACTCTGATCATGATGTCTTCCACTCTTGTCATTTTTCGGATCCACGTGTTCCTCTTCTTATCTCTCCTGGTTACACCAAGCATGCACCTCTCCATGCTTCTTTGAGTTGTCTGCAGCCTTTGTATGTCTCTTTTAGCTAAGGTCCACGTCTCTGCACCATACGTAAGCACTGGAAGGATGCATTGATTAAACACTTTTCTTTTAAGACATAATGGCATATTGCTCTTGAAAATTATGCTGTTTCTTCCAAAAGCTCTCCAGGCAAGTTTTGTACGCCGATTAATTTCTTCATCAATGTGACTCTCACTTGATATCTGCTGTCCAAGATAAACGTACGTGTCTGTTATCTCCAGCTTTTCTCCATCCATCGATAAATCTTCATTTCTTGTAAAAGCATTGTACATCACTTTTGTCTTCTGAAAGTTCATTTTTAATCCCACTTCTTTACTCTTGTCAGCAAGTTCCTGGATCATACTCTGTAGCTCTGATGGGGTAGTTGCAAAAATGACTATGTCATCAGCAAAACGAAGGTGGGTTAGATAATCTCCATTAATCTTTATCCCTTTGTTTTCCCAGTTCAGTGATTGAAAGACATTTTCCAATGTGGCATTAAAGAGCTTCGGAGATAAGGTGTCACCTTGTCTCACTCCCTTTCCAATTTTTATGTGTGTTGTATTTTCAAACAGCCGAGTCTTTGCACTTGCATTTTCATAGATGTTATTAATAATGTTAATGTATGCATCTTCAATATCGCAGGATTTCAGAGCCATTGCAACTGCTGATGGTTTCACCGAATCAAAGGCTTTTTCATAATCGATAAAAAGCCATGCACAATGGAAGTTCATATTCCCTCGCTCTTTCAATTAGTTCTCTCAGTACGTGGATATGATCTATTGTGCTGTAGCCACTCCTGAATCCAGCTTGTTCTCTCGGTTGAGCCATGTCCAGTGTCACCTTCAAGCGGTGTGAAAGAACTTTAGTGAAGATTTTATAAACCACTGATAGGAGGCTGATAGGTCTGTAGTTCCTGAGATCCTCAATGTCACCTTTCTTATGTAGCAAGATCATTGTAGCGTTGTTCCAATCCTCATGAATTTTCCCTTCATTAAGGCATCGAGTGAAAATTTGGGCGAGTACTGTTTCGATTTCTCCACTTGCTTCTTGTATGATGTCTACAGTAATTCCATCTTCTCCTGGAGCTTTTCCCCGCTTCATGTTCTTGATTGCATGAGCAACTTCTGCTGGAAGGACTGGAAGAACTCTGGTACTGGTACCTTTCATGATGTCTGGAGCACATGTATCATCCCTTTCATATAATTTGGAGTAGAAATCTTTCACTCTTGTCAAAATTTCGCCTCTATTTCTTGTTACAGAACCATCTTCTTTTCTCAGTGCCATAATCTGTTTTCTTCCCTTACTGAGATGTCCCTTTGCTATCTTTAGGCTTTGGTTGTTTTCAATTGCTTTCCTCACTAGTTCACAGTTGAATTTCCTTACGTCTTCAGTGATACTTTTTCTTACTGTCTTGCATAGCTCTATATATTCCACTTTGAAAGTCACATCTTGTTTAGTTGTCCTCATCTCTCTTCTTTTTTGCATCAACATTTTGGTTTTTCCTGATAATTTGTTCACATGCAACTTGTTCTTAGACCCAGCTAATTTTGTTGCTGTTTCCATAAGAGCTTTGGTTACTTTTCTGTTAACTTCAGAGGTGTCCACTTCTTCCGATGTTAGGCCTTCTAAAGCAGAGAACCTGCTCTTCAGTTCTAACTTGAAGGTATTATGGTGTTTTTAAGGTTGGTTATGTCAATAGATTTTGTTTGTCTTATAGCTTGCCACGTTCAAGTTTAGTGTTGAGGTGCATCTTACATCTCACCAATCTATGGTCACTACCTGTGTTGAACTTGTTTAGCACACTGCAGTCTTCTATGACGAATTTTTTTGTTACACATAATAAAATCAATTTCACTTGTCGTCCCATTTGGATGTCTCCATGTCCATTTCCTGTGTGGCTCTTTCTTGAAAAAGGAGTTCAAGATGAAAAACCCTTCTGCCTCTGCAAACTCAACGAGAGTATTTCCACGCTGGTTTCTGTTGCCATGACCGAATTTACCTACTGAAGTTTCATTCTGTTGCCGTTGCCCTATTTTTGCATTGAAATCTCCCATAATTATTTTCAAGTGCTGCTTACCTTTATTATTTAGATGACAAATTTCCTCATAAAATTCTTCAATTATATCATCATCATCATCATCATTGTCAACCATTATCAATCCACTGCTGGACGAAGGTCTCCCCAAGTTTCCTCCACAATGGTCTGTCTTGTGCCAGTCTCCTCCATGTCACCCCTGCATACTTTCGAATTTCATCCACCCATCTCCCATGTGGTCTTCTTCTGGGTCTTTTCCTGTCCCTTGGAATCCAATCTAAAATTTCGGCTGTCCATCGATGATCTGTCCTTCTGGCAGTATGTCCAGCCCATTGCCATTTCAGGGATTTAACTCTGATCATGATGTCTTCCACTCTTGTCATTTTCGGATCCACGAGTTCCTCGTCTTATCTCTCCTGGTTACACCAAGTATGCACCTCTCCATGCTATTTTGAGTTGTCTGCAGCCTTTGTATGTCTCTTTTAGTTAAGGTCCACGTCTCTGCACCATACGTAAGCACTGGAAGGATGCATTGATCAAACACTTTTCTTTTAAGACATAATGGCATATTGCTCTTGAAAATTATGCTGTTTCTTCCAAAAGCTCTCCAGGCAAGTTTTGTACGCCGATTAATTTCTTCATCAATGTGACCCTCACTTGATATCTGCTGTCCAAGATAAACGTACGTGTCCGTTATCTCCAGCTTTTCTCCATCAATCGATAAATCTTCATTTCTTGTAAAAGCATTGAACATCACTTTTGTCTTCTGAAAGTTCATTTTTAATCCCACTTCTTTACTCTTGTCAGCAAGTTCCTGGATCATACTCTGCAGCTCTGATGGGCTAGTTGCAAAAATGACTACGTCATCAGCAAAACGAAGGTGGGTTAGATAATCTCCATTAATCTTTATCCCCTTGTTTTCCCAGCTCAGCGACTGAAAAACACCCTCCAATGTGGCATTAAAGAGCTTCGGAGATATGGTGTCACCTTGTCTCACTCCCTTTCAATTTTTACGTGTGTTGTATTTTCAAACAGCCTAATCTTTGCACTTGCATTTTCATAGATGTTATTAATAATATTAATGTATGCATCTTCAATACCGCAGGTTTTCAGAGCCATTGTAACTGCTGATGGTTTCACCGAATCAAAGCTTTTTCATAATCGATAAAAGCCATGCACAATGGAAGTTCATATTCCCTCGCTCTTTCAATTAGTTCTCTCAGCACGTGGATATGATCTATTGTGCTGTAGCCACTCCTGAATCCAGCTTGTTCTCTCGGTTGAGCCATGTCCAGTGTTACCTTCAAGCGGTGTGAAAGAACTTTAGTGAAGACTTTATAAACTACTGATAGGAGGCTGATAGGTCTGTAGTTTCCGAGATCCTCAATGTCACCTTTCTTATGTAGCAGGATCATTGTAGCGGTGTTCCAATCCTCAGGAATCTTTCCTTCATTAAGGCATCGAGTGAAAATTTGGGCGAGTACTGTTTCGATTTCTCCACTTGCTTCTTGTATGATGTCTACAGTAATTCCATCTTCTCCTGGAGCTTTTCCTCGCTTCATGTTCTTGATTGCATGTGCAACTTCTGCTGGAAGGACTGGAGGAACTCTGGTACTGGTATCTTTCATGATGTCTGGAGTGCATATATCATCCCTTTCATATAATTTGGAGTAGAAATCTTTCCTCTTGTCAAAATTTCGCCTCTATTTCTTGTTACAGAACCATCTTCTTTTCTCAGTGCCATAATCTGTTTTCTTCCCTTACTGAGATGTCCCTTTGCTATCTTTAGGCTTTGGTTGTTTTCAATTGCTTTCCTCACTAGTTCACAGTTGAATTTCCTTACGTCTTCAGTGATACTTTTTCTTACTGTCTTGCATAGCTCTATATATTCCACTTTGGAAGTCACATCTTCTTTAGTTGTCCTCATCTCTCTTCTTTTTTGCATCAACATTTTGGTTTTTCCTGATAATTTGTTCACATGCAACTTGTTCTTAGACCCAGCTAATTTTGTTGCTGTTTCCATAATAGCTTTGGTTACTTTTCTGTTAACTTCAGAGATGTCCACTTCTTCCGATGTTAGGCCTTCTAAAGCAGAGAACCTGTTCTTCAGTTCCAACTTGAAGGTATTATGGTGTTTTTTAAGGTTGGTTATGTCAATAGATTTTGTTTGTCTTATGAGCTTGCCATGTTGAGTTTAGTGTTGAGGTGCATCTTACATCTCACCAATCTATGGTCACTACCTGTGTTGAACTTGTTTAGCACACTGCAGTCTTCTATGACGAATTTTTTGTTACACATAATAAAATCAATTTCACTTGTCGTCCCATTTGGATGTCTCCCATGTCCATTTCCTGTGTGGCTTTTTCTTGAAGAAGGAGTTCAAGATGAAAAACCCTTCTGCCTCTGCAAACTCAACGAGAGTATTTCCACGCTGGTTTCTGTTGCCATGACCGAATTTACCTACTGAAGTTTCATTCTGTTGCCGTTGCCCTATTTTTGCATTGAAATCTCCCATAATTATTTTCAAGTGCTGCTTACCTTTATTATTTAGATGACAAATTTCCTCATAAAATTCTTCAATTTCTTCTTCAGGATGACTTGTGGTGGGTGCATAAGTTTGAATAATCTGAGCCTGGTATCTTTTCGAGAGTTGGATAACAAGTCGTGCAGCTCTGTCAGAGGAACTTTCAACTTCTACAACTTTATCCTTCAGTTTCTTGTTTATTATAAATCCAACACCACTAGTTCTGCCAGTATCTGTCCCACGATAGTAGAAGAGATGTCCACTTTTCAGTTCGATGAGATCTTCTCCTTTTCTCCTTACCTCACTTAGCCCCACGATGTCCCACTTGATCCTTTGTAGTTCCTCTTCCAATTCAAGAAGCCTTGAATCAGAAGATAAGGAGCGTCCATTGTAAGTAGCCAAGGTCAGCATCAGATGGCAGCCTAGTCCGGTCCTCCGAGGATTCTTAGCACCCTCTGCCTTCATGTCGCACTGGCCGCTGCCTTGGCCAGGTACATTCCAGCTGCCGGAGACTGAGGGCCAAGATTTAAGTTGTGGAATCATTTTGGAGGGGTTTGGCCATAACTCACCACGCTGGCCAAGCGGGTTGGTGAGTGTGGGATAGAATTTCCTCTAATCCCGATGGTATAGTTATACCGCTATGGGCGGTCGTCAGAGCCCCTTTAGTGGGAACAGGATGCACCACGAGAAGCGGGGTTGACATTTGTCAAGGAGAGGCTGTGATGTTACGCATCACCTGACCTTATATATATATATATATATATATATATATATATATAGCAATACATTTTTTTACTTTTGTACTTGTATTCCTGTTAGAATTTTTTGATGCATTAGTTTTTGAGTAATAATGTCAATGGCTTGAGGTACTGGAGTACTTGGATACAAAGCATTAACATCCATACTAGCCATTTTGTAAAACTGCAAATCATAATTAATATTTTTAATTAATTGAATAAAATCATATGTATTCCTTAAACTGTATTGTTGTTTCATAAATATTGGACCCATGGGATCACCACTGTCTACATTATTTGCAGAAGTTATTATGACAGATATTGAAGCCAAAGTGATAAATAACCTGAATGAACCACCATTAATATATTGCAGATATGTTGATGATATTTTCATCTTATCAAAATTGAATTCCACAGAACTAGATGACATAGCTAAAAAATTTAAAGAGAAGTATTCATCCATTGAAGTAACAATTGAAGTTGAACAGCAGGATACTTTGGCTTACCTTGATGTACAGATTATAAAACAACCCAACACATTAGATTATACCGTTTACAGAAAACCGTCATACGTACCTGTGATTACAACATATGATTCTTATCATCCATATGCTCATAAATGTAACAGTATTAAGACTTTAATAAAAAGAGCTTTTACGCACACGTCAAATATGCAATACAGAAAGGATGAATTGAAATATATTACAGATGTTGCAAAGAATCATGGATATCCCAGTAAAAAAATAAAAAAATGGATTAAGGAAGTGCAGAACAATTGTATTGACTCTTCAAACATAAGAAGAAATAATAATAAGCAGATTAAATATATTGGATCGTTTCAGTACATAAAAGGAATTTCAACTGAAATTAATAAATTGTGTAATAGGTATAATTTACAATTGGGCAATAAAGTACATACCATTAAAAAATTTTGTAATCAATACGAAAGAAAACAAGAAGTGCTTGGACAGAGCTGGCGTTTACGAAACTCCTATAAGCAACAATCCTACAGTATCATATACAGGATGCACTAAAAATAAACTAAAACATTGTTTACAACAGCACTTATGGAATTGGCAGAAAAAAGAAGCAAAAACTGCATTGGTCCAGTACTGTATTGAACAAAGGCAATACCCAAAGTTTGATGAAATAAAAATTATTAAGAATTGTCGTACGGAAAGGCATTTGAGATTGGCGGAGACAGGTTATGTAACGTTAATGATCCTAATAGCTTAAACACCTATTGGAAGGATTTGATCAGAAAGGGAAGCCGCAGAGAAAAACAGAGGGGAAAAGGCAAGAGGAAAAAAAAAAAAAAAATGATGTAATATAAAAAAAAAAAGTGCTAGAATATAAGATTAGTTTCAAGAATAAAATAAATCGAACAGATATTTATAAGTACGAAAGGAAAAGAAGGCTATTGGGTCATCTGATAGATGGAGCCACTGCTCCTGAACGACGGAGAACGGGAAATGAGACGATGCCGCGCGAGCACTGGAACATTCGCTACAATTCGTGGATGGTGACAGGTGTTACATCTGTTGCGTCCGCTCCTTGAGAATGGCTTAGGCAGAGGCTGAAAGTGCTTGGTTGTTATGCTTGTTTCTGGGGGAGAGAGGTCCGTGATTGTTGAATATAGTGGTTGTGTCAGGTATTTGGGTTTATTTTAATTGGGCACTGATGCGCAATTGTAAATAATTTTGGGTTACAGCTTTTTAACTTTAACGTTTTAGAAAATGTGTAATATAGGTTTTTATTGATTGAAGTTTTAATTAGATTAAAGTGTTTTAGGGGTTTCAATTGTGTATATTTGTGGTAGATTATTTTGAATCTGAATTTGGTCATAGGGAAAAGAAGGGAAGGGGAGTAAAGTTTGCGTGAGTTGAAAAATATTTATATATATATTTTTTTTTTTCCGGCCTCAAACCACAATGTAAATAAGAAAAATATGTGTTGGAAATGTGTAGAGACGAAAACCTCCTAAAAGATTTAGGGAATAAAGGTGAGTAACCTCGAAATATAGATTGTCCAAATAGCATGTGAATAATTAAGCAGCTAGATGACATTTGCAATGTTGTATGAATATATGAAAGAGTTCAGGGAAAAGCTCTTGATGGGCGGTAGAGGCTCTCCTACTTGAGAACCATCCGCACGCCTCAAAAGTTCCTGAATAGTCCCAACCTCATTGTCATCAAGCCACTCGTTTGGGAAGTTTTCCTTCACGATGGCCATCCCAACAGTGGAGACAGCCTCACCATAAGTGCTGGGACAAGACTCATCCCTACTCCTTTTGGTTGGCTTCCTCACATCTGGAGAAATGTAGAGAGAATGTATCTCTGCCTCTTACCTTTCTTGTCCACCACAGGTGGAGTAGTATCTACAGATTTGGGTCCCACTGAACTCGACTCCTTGTCAGTTTGACCTTTCATCTGCCTTGCTAGTTTCCTCCTGATGTTGTGTTTAGCAGTCTTGCTAAGTCTCAACCCTTCCTTGCTGTTACCAGCCTCACTAGCAACCACAGACTCTTTTGGCAACCCGGTATTACCTGGTGTCTCCAGACGTCTTGTTTGCTTTTGTGAAACAACTTCCCCCGCCTTAGCCTGAGAGGTGTTCCCAGAGCAACTGGGCCTCACCTCAGGATCAACAGATCCCGGCCTTGGCTGGGAAGATGCTGCTTTTATAGGTTGGGTACTGACTGAGTCAGACCCTAACCCAGGGTTTGTTGTTTTAGTAAAAGTATCCATTTCTGGTCCCACAAAACTGGAGGAAAATAATAAAGTCACCACCCGGTAATCCTCCTATCCCGGGTGGAAGGCTGATTACGACAGGGTTTCGCCTGGTGCCCTGAAGGGATCGTTAACGATACTGATATTTTACTACCTCAGTACCATTCAGCTCTCAGCACGATACCTTACACCTTGGCATAGGTAGACCCGAGCCTCAGTTAGCCTGCATGTTTCGGACGCTCCAAAGAAAGGAGCTACTCTGATCACGGCACCTAATCCACCTGTTTCCACCACCCCACGACGAGGACATTGAGGTTGGTTTTCTGGGGGGTGTATTTCATCTTGAAACTATAGGCAACAATTTGCTAAAACAGAAGTTAAGATGCCGCGAAAATTTCCCCGTGATCTTCTTTCGCGAATTCGAGGAATTCTGCCTTTTTCGTTATTTCGTTATTATTTTGGTCATTTGTGAGATCGATGCACAAGCGAACAGAAATTTTTGGGGAGTTGATGGCGACGGGGGGGGGGAATTCGTTTTTACAAAACTTTCGAAAACGGAAGGTTGACGGAGTTCAGATTTTTTTCTGTAATCGTAATTTCTCCAGTATTATTGTTGAATAACGTTTTACTGCATAAATATTTGTATTTCAGCTTGAAAATAGGAAGACAATTTTCAAAAGCGGCAGCCGGACAGAGAAAAGATTTTTCTCGTAATCGCCTCCCCCATCCCCGAGTGCGATGTTCCCCCTCCCCTGCGTTGTTAAATATCCCCCGTCCCATAAGTTTTTGCATTCAAGCTTGATAAGGGAGGGGAAATTCCCCAAAACGGAAGGGATGAAGTTGGAATATTTGGCAAAATTGATGCATTGTGTTCAAAAGTATTATTCTCAAAGTTACACCATTTATCTAAAATAGTTAAAGCTTTGATATCATACACTCATTCATGGTCCTCAGGCTGAAAGTTTTTTCAGCATGACGGATGAAATTATTGTTATCGGAGGGCATAAAAAAAAAAAAGGAAAGAAAAGTGACAATGGAGAAATAGGGAGAGAAAGATATCAGCAGAAAGAAAAATTAAGCAGTGGATGCTGTACAGCTACAGAGTCAACAAAAGACAAACTGTCTGCATTCTTGCTGTGTGTTTTGATTTTTCACCCAGTTAAAACATTCAGTTTTTTTCCTTCTTTGGTCTCATTTTGTCATAAACTGTAATGTCAGAGGCAGTATGATCATATGGTAAGTGGAGGTTTGCGCACTGCATGTTCACTTGCTTGGATTTCCCATCTGTCAAGTGTGAAATCTGAATGCATCTGACTGATTTTTAGTGGTGGAAGTTTTGAAATTAAATCTTACCTATCATGCGCTCACCAGGGGAGTCAGCTTTGTGTTTTGCACGTGTTAAGTTTGTTTCATTAGTGTCCTTGTTTGTTGTAATGTTTTGTTGTGGTGTGTATTTCTTTTTCATAAAGAGATGGATCATTTCGTAAAAAAGCATGTCTGCATGCCGCGCAATAATACTAGTTACTACCAACAAGGCTCTACCCAATGTTGGCAGGTATGCAGATGATCTGAAGATGCACTGGTTGTATCGACACATCACCCCACGCATGTTAACTGAAGATCAGTTGGCCATACAGATGGAAATGGCAGACGATCTCGTAACAGCCACTGACCAAGACCCACAATTTCTTAGAAGGATCATAATGGGGGTGGAAAATGGTGTTTCCTCTTTGACTCGCAGACTAAGCAGGCTTCGGCTATGTGGAAATCGCCATCGTCTCCATGCAAGCAGAAATTCCACCAAGATCACAGCAAAGGCAAGATCATGCTAGAGGTCTTCTTCAACATCCAAGTTATTGTTCATCTTGGATTTATCGCTGAAGGATGCACTGTCAACAAGGAGCTCTATCTGGACATTATGCAATGTCTACATGTGTCGATCCACAAGAAGAGGCCTCAACTGTGAGGATGCTGTTGCATGACAATATACCGCACACAGTTCGCTCCTTGTTTGCGAGTTTCTTGCCAAAACAAGAACTGTTGTCCTTCCACACCACCTTACTCACCTGATCTCGCCCCCTGCAAATTCCACCTCTTCCCTGAGCTGACACTTTGACTTCAGGGTTGTCAGTTAATAATCACAGAAGAAGTGAAAAACCATTGTTGGTTGCACTGAAGGACATTGTGAAGAATTGGTTCCAGAAGTGCTTCGACGAACTCTACAGCCGCTGGCAAGAGGGTCTTACGTATTTTGAAGGTGGTTGTGCTTCAATTTTGCCTAACTATGGATTTCCGGACTCAGTCCAGGAACTTTTGGATTCTACCTAGTATGCATGTACAAACAAAAATTTTTGAGACTTTGTAGGTGAGTAAACTTAGCAGATGTTCCTTACCTGACTTGGAAGTTACCTATTCAAATGAAGTTAACCAAATTGATATTACATCTTCCAAAGGGACAATATACTGTAGAAGTACATTGTGCTGTGTATTCTTACAGTATATTGTTTTGGAATTTGTTTAATTAAAGTGAAATAATGAATTTCATTGTTTGCCACTCTGATAGCCAAATGGGCAGAAACACTGATTGTTGATTAATCATCTGAACTAGGCCTAGGCTTAAGTCGAGGATGAAGCATGGGTGATGAACTTATTCAAAAGTGCTGGCTCTTCCCTTTCATTAGAAACAGTTACCCTAAATTGGGGATCAGTGACTGCTTAAATCCTTTAGAGCAGATGCTCATGGTGGTCATCAAACCACAAAACAGGAACAAGTACTAAAAAATTTATATGTTTGTAATGAGTCAACTTATGCAGAGCATGTCCATTAGTTACAAATACACCATTGAAAATATAGTTCCACAAAAAAAATATTTTTGTGATTTTCCATCCTTTCTGTGATTTATGTCATCCAGTAAGGTGAAACGCATTAACTTTCTTTTCTGAATATATTAGAATTTCTGAGTACGCTTTTATGCATTGTCATGCAAATTCCATAAAACAGAACAGACTTTCTTGCTTTAACTTTTGCCCCAAATTATTGAATGTAACAAAATATTATTAAATGTTCTGAAGACACGACCAGTTGCGTGAGCGCACGTGCATGTGTTTGTGCGCCTTTGTATACTAGAAGATACTGATTTGCAAATAATCCAAATTTTGAAAATTGGATTGCCGGCAAGTTGTCACCCCCCCCTCCCCAGCATAAAAATGACAGTTATGTGATTTTGCCCACATAACTTATCAGAACAGTATAAATCTGCTTCTCATTATATTTTATGTTTTCTGGGTGGGGGAGGGTGTTGGTTAATGACCACTGTGATCAATACAATGGGCTATAAGCAGTCATTTGCCCCTAATTTGAGGCCATTAGTTCCAGGAAAGGGAAAGAACCAGTGCTGTAAGAGGCAAACACATCATCCATGCCTCACCTGGGATTTACACCCTTGTATGTTTTTCCCAAAAGACTTTTGTGATCACAGGCACACTCACATTTTACCGAAAGCAAAAAACTTTTTACTTCAGTAAAAATAATTCTGCTGAGCATGGATAGAAGTGTGTTATAATGTTTTAATGTTGACATGTTTGGAAATGTCCTCAGGATCTTTAATATGAATTTTCTATGTTCCTTCAAACTGTAAGGTTCTCTGTGCACTTCTAGGATGTAACAAAATACTTTTTTTTTATTATATAATATACAGGACTTTCAGTGAGAAGCAAAATTTGATAATGATAACATATCAGTTCACAGTTTGTTATAATATATAACTTGAAAAATAATTAGGCATATTAGAAAGTAGCAGTCACTGCTCCTCACTGGTCAAATTTTTGATATGCATTCCAACCTACCATCAGGATACTATCCAGGGAAGGAATTGTTGCCATTCAGATGATTGTGACTATCTTTTCTATGCATTTTGGGGGAATGCATTTGTGGCATGCTTTCAAATTTCATCCACCCATCTCCTGTGGGGTCTTCTTCTGAGTCTTTTCCTATCCCTTGGTATCCAGTCTAAAATTTCAATTTTTCATCAGTGGTCCATTCTTATGGCAATATGTCCACATCATTGCCATTTCAAGGATTTCACTCTGATCATGATGTCATCCACTCTTGTCATTTTTCTGGTCCACGAGTTCCCCTTCTTATTATTCCTGGTTAAACCAAGCATGTTCTTTCAGTCGTCTGCAGTCTTTGTATGTCTTTTTTAGTTAAGGTGCATGACTCTGCTTTGTACGTGAGAACTGGAAGATGCATTGACTGAACACTTTTCTTTTAAGATATAACAATATGTTGTTATTGAAAATTGTACTGTTTCTTCTAAAAGCTCTCCAGAGACAGTACAATTTTCAAGAGCAATATACCATTATGTCTTAAAAAAAAAAAGTGCTTAGTCAATACATATACATAGTAATCTGCAGGTGCAATTTAAACTGTAAATGTGGTTTGGAAGAGCAACAAGATAGCAAATTTAATTTCTTGGATGCCACACTTAAATGGGAAGACAATAAAATTTCCACCGAGCTATACAAGAAAACGACAATAGGAATAAGTTACTGCATTAAAATTCAGAACATCCACCTTTTATAAAAAATAATATTTCTTTACGATTCTTAGAAAAAAATAGAAAAACTAAATTCTTCGGAGAAAGTGCAAAGGGAAAAACATAAAAATGTTCTGAAATCCATCTTTAATAGTTGCCCCCTGTAAGTACGTCTAGGCACAAGACAAGTTCCCCAGTCTTCTTAAAAAGCAATACTAAACCTTTATTTAGTGGGAAAGTTACTTGCCATATAGGTTAGTTTTGAAGAATTACAGAAAATAAGCAATAAATACATGAAATTTCTCCTGGTTTGAAGAAAAAAGAAATTAGAAATTACTTATCATCAAAACAGTAAGAAAAGGACATTTTATCATAGCAGGAGTCATTTATAGTTTAAATTGCTCCTTGCAGATTACCCTACTTACAAGACACATGGTGAAGATTATTGAGTAGGTTAAATGAGCACAAAGCCTCTGTTAAAAGTATTTCCAATATAACACAACTCGATAAACACATACAACTAACCAGACACAAAATAGACTGATACTCTGTAAAAGTTATTAACATCAAGTGAACACATGTATCTGGAAACACGAAGAATCGTTAAAAAAATTTCATTCATCAGTAACCATGCAGGCTCACAAATTCATCCAATGTGGTCATTGATTCTGGAAATAAATCCTCCTAACTGTGAATGAAAATTTCATTCAAAAATTTAAGGTAAAAAATACCTAACTACCATTCCTTTTAATACCTATTAAAATTAGTTACTAGGTTAAATAAATTCATCAGAGGGAGCTGTGATATTAACAGAAATGAAAAATGGTCAGTAAAATCAGT
Source organism: Macrothele yani (assembly GCA_039090855.1). Lineage (NCBI taxonomy): Eukaryota > Metazoa > Arthropoda > Arachnida > Araneae > Macrothelidae > Macrothele > Macrothele yani. Next base: position 246,336 of record CM077006.1, read on the forward strand.
AAAAGTCAGTTTTTCATCTTGGTCAGTAATTTGTCAGTTTTTTTTTTAATTTTTCAGTATTTTTTTATTTTTTGTTTTCATTACTGCATTTTGGGGAAAACACGACGACTTCCCAGTGATATGACAATTTTTTTTCAGTTCAACTTGATTTCTTTTTCTCATTTTTCCTAACCTATTAATAATAATTATTGTGCTGACAAAGTGACCCAATGATGAAAATGTTTCTTGAACATTGTCTTTTCGTAATTGCTCAACAGTATAATGTCTGATGGCCATGCTTTCTTCTCTACTTCATAATATGTTATTCACCATGTTATGTTATCAGAGATGCCAACTTTTACGGATTTTCCATAGTTTGTACAGATTTTCACTCCATCTTACTGTTTTACTTAAGTCACCCAAAAAAACTACAGAAAAGCCCATGTACACATTTTTTTATTTTTTGCCATCTTTTGGTCGAAAAACACGACGACTTCCCAGTGATATGACAATATCACTGGGAAGTCGCACATTACAGGTACGCCTTTAATGTTCTGACTTCCCCCGCCAACGGAGGTGGAGCTTCTCGTATGCTGTTTGTCATGTGATTCCCGTAGAGCCATTTGAGAGTGCTGGGCGCAAAAGCCGAGAGGGAGCTCAGCTCAGTGCCTTTTGCAAATTCTTTACATTGATTACATGTGGCTTTGTGCTTGTGAAAATTGTGAAGCAAATGTTTTAACCCTTTCCGCTCAACTGTCGGGTGACGCCCTACATTACGAAATCGCTGTATAGGTCGGGTGTCATCCACCACGTCTATGATGCCTCTATAGTTCGTATGTTGGGGCGCAATTGCGAGTCATTTCTTTCTCACCGAATAGATAAAAAGAAATGTCATTGGCTTGTCGTCTGCCACGCCTATGACGCCTCTATAGCTCACAAGTTAGTGCTCGTGAGGCATTTTTTTTTTCGCCATATAGCTTGCGTGTCGGGTGTAATTCGCCATGGCGATGACGCCTCCATAGCTCGCATGTCGACGCTCACGAGACATTTATTTTTCGCCGAATAGGTTGGATATCATCCGCCACTGCAACGACACCTCTATAGCCCATATGTCGGCGCTCACGAGGAATTTCTTTTTCACTGAATGGATAAAAAGAAATGTCATTAGCATGTCGAGTGTCATCCACCATGCCGATGACACCTCTGTAGCTCGCATGTCGGCGCTCGCGAGTAATTCCTATTTTGCGGTGTAGCTCGCATGTCATTTGCCCTGCCACCTATCTAGCTCGCATGTCGGTGCTTGTGAGACATTTTTGTTGTAAATGAATTTATGGCACCTCTATTCATAGTGATTGTGGAATAACTTTTTACGGGTCTCATAGAGGTTATTTTTCATGAAAGTTGTCAAATTTTCGAACTAAAGCCTAGTTCGTCATCAGGACTATGTCACTGGAGTAGTTGCTGCCACTCAGTTGGAAGAGTCCAACCGCAATTATCGTTAATTGTGGTACTTCTTCTTCTTGCTATTTCGATCTCTTCTTCTAGTTTTCTCTTTACTAAGTTTGACTGGTGGGCGATTATTTTCACTGAGTTCCAATTTATGGAGTGTCCACTTGCTTGTATATGTCTGTCTAGCCCTGTTTTGTTACTAATGTTTCTAATAGCTGCTTGGTGTTCTTTCATTCGGACCTTAATACTTCTCCCTGTTTCTCCTATATAGCTGAGTCCGCAGTTACAGTCGATGCAATAAATTACTCCTTCTTGCAATTGGATGTCCAATTCTTTCTGCTTTAAAGCTGGCAGGAATTTTTTTATTTTGTTATTAAGATCTGGAGCTAACCTGATATTATATTTTGCTCTGATCCTTTTCAGTTTCTCGAAAAGTCCCTTGCGGTACGTAATTTTGCTGGTGAATTTGAAGTTGGTTTTCTCCTGCTTCTTTTTTGGCACTTGTCTAAATATTTTCTCAACAAATGGGGAGGGGTAATTGTTTTCTGCCAATATTTCCTTTAATTCTTCTTTGTGAAGATCTTTTTGAGTATCTAAAGAGACCAGGATTTCAATTTTTTCCAAAAATTGTCTCGTCGTATTCGATTTAATATAATTAGGGTGGAATGAGCAGAAGTCTAACATCTTCCCTGTGTTGGTGGGTTTTCTAAAAAGCTGAATAAATATTTTCCCCTCTCTTGAGGTCAAGGTTAAATCTAGGAAATTGATGCTATGGTCTTTTTCCTGTTCCAGGAAAAGCAGCTATTAGGAACATTAGTAACAAAACAGGGCTAGACAGACATATACAAGCAAGTGGACACTCCATAAATTGGAACTCAGTGAAAATAATCTCCCACCAGTCAAACTTAGTAAAGAGAAAACTAGAAGAAGAGATCGAAATAGCAAGAAGAAGAAGTACCACAATTAACGATAATTGCGGTTGGACTCTTCCAACTGAGTGGCAGCAACTACTCCAGTGACATAGTCCTGATGACGAACTAGGCTTTAGTTCGAAAATTTGACAACTTTCATGAAAAATAACCTCTATAAGACCCATAAAAAGTTATTCCACAAAAGACATTTTTGTTTTCACCGAATAGGTCGGGTATCACCCGCCACGCCAATGACACCTGTATAGTTCGTATGCCAGGGCTCGTGAGGCATTTCTTTTTCACTGAATTGATAAAGAATTGTCATCGGCGTGTGGGTTGTGACCCACCATACCGATGACGCCTCTATGGCTCACATGTCGGTGTTCGCGAGAAATTTCTTTTCGGCGAATAACTCGCATGTTAGGTGTCATTCACCACGCCTATGAGTCCTGTATAGCTCGTGTGTCGGATGTTATCCGCCACTCCTCTATAGCTTGTTATCGGGTGTCATCCGCCACTCCTATGGCACCTCTATAGCTGGTATGTCGAAGCTTGCATGACGTTTCTTTTTCGCCGAATAGGTCGGGTGTCACCCGCCATACCAATGATGCCTCTATAGCTCGTATGTCAGGGCTGGCAAGGCAAAACTGAACTTTCACTGCTAAGTTATGGCCTCTACTGTAGATATTTACAGGGTTCAAAGGAAAGTCCTTATTCAGGGCAATAACTGCGGAAGAAAGGGTCCGAGTGGTACACAAGTTAGGTCTATGTATAGGAAAGGGATGATGGCCGATCAGATGAAAGCGATTGGAGCGCCCTAGCGGCAAAGGTAAGAAGTTAGGAAACCTAACTCGCGAACACCGCAAGATAAAAACAAAATTCCAATTACAAAGTTGTAGCGCATCGTCTAATTAGTAGGAAACGACATATAGTGTGTTCGAATTATGTACATGGACGGGTCAAAATGCTGATAAAGAAAAAATACCGAGACTGGGGATTTGAATGCCAGTCAACCTACACGTTGCAGACACTGATGACGGGCTACTCAAACGCTGAGTACTGTGAAATGGTTGTGCTTTATTGTGAATACTATCGCAATGCCCACAAAGCTTCAAGGTGGTATGTCGAGCGTTTTCGTCTGGTCACACATCCAACTGCAGCAATTGTTAATAACTGTTGATTATCTTCAACTAGTGAAAAATATTAGCTTTCGCTTTTAACACGTTATATTCTGGACGTCGGAAGTTAAAAATTCCTTGTATTTAAAATATGATATTATTGTAAAATAGAATAAAAAGGCTTTACTCACAATGTTTTTGGTAGTCTTTTTCCTTTTATTGCTTTCAATTTTTGAAGTTGAAGTAAAATGTCATTATCATTCATGCCAGAAATTTTGGTGACGCATTCACGTTTGCAGGTACCTCGTTGGTGAGTATGGCTTAAAAACAAAGTCTTGGTTAAAACGCAATGAACAAACTAAGTCTTGGTTAAAACCTAATGAACAAGCGAAAAAGTTTGAATAAACTATGACCTTATACTACTTTAAAAACCTTTTTTAGGTAAAAACATCGAGAAACCTCCTGCATTCCTCTAGGTTTTTCATAGACCACAAAGGTGAGTATGCAAGTCTTGAGAAGAAAAAACTTTGGTCAAAAATCTTAATGAAACTCAACTGATAAAAAGTTAAAACCTTGGACCTGCTGACTCTCAAACTTCTAGAAACTTCTGGCCGTCCTCCACGCTCTCCATGCTGTGTTGCAAAGGACACTCCCACTAGGGTGGAACTTACATGTGTTTTGGGGCATATGCCCATCTTCAGAGTTGGGAAAGATTGCAAATGGCCATCACCTGCAATTCTGTGGAGTTTTCTTCAGTCGGCTCTTCCTCCCCTCTCGGCGTTGATTCGTTGCCATTGTTACATATTTTAGTTCGTTATATCTTTGGTGGTGTCCTCTGGTGTCATTGTTGGGGATTACACTGTTCTATTTTTCTCTTTTTTTCGTCGGTAATAAATTTTTTCCATTGCACATGTATTTCTTTAGATTGATTAATGTTGCAGTTAGTAGTTTGAGTTTTTCAATAATTACTGATTCTGTGATTCTGATCTATTTCTCCGTTCTATGTGATTTTAGGTGTTTGATGTTTTCAAATTCTGGTTCTGTATTATTTTCCATGTAATATTGCACCATTGCAATTTTTCCTCCTTTTTATTCCAGTTCGTTATATGTTGGTTTAACCTGGTTTTTAACTGATTTTTAGTACTTCCCTAAAAAAGTACTAAAATCAGTTAAAAACCAGGTTAAACCAACATATAACGAACTGGAATAAAAAGGAGGAAAAACTGCAGTGGTGCAATTTTGCATAGAAAATAATACAGAACCAGAATTTGAAAACATCAAACACCTAAAATCACATAGAACGGAGAAAGAGATCAGAATCGCAGAATTGGTAATTATTAAAAAAACTGAAAGTACCAACTGTAACATTAATCAGCCTAACAAAATACATGTGCAATAGAAAAAATTATTACCGATGAAAAAAAGAGAAAAAAATAGAACAGTGTAATCCCCAATAATGACACCAGAGGACACCACCAAAGATATAACTAACTAAAATACATAACAAACGCAATGAATCAACACCGCGAGGGGAGGAGGAGCGGAGTGAAGAAAACTCCAAAGAATTGCAGGTGACTGCCATTTGCAATCTTTCCCAACTCTGAAGATGGGCATATGCCCCGAAACACATGTAAGTTCCACCCTAGTGGGAGTGTCCTTTGCAACACAGCACGGAGAGCGTGGAGGACGGCCAGAAGTTTCTAGAAGTTTGAGAGTCAGCTGTTCCAAGGTTTTAACTTTTTATCAGTTGAGTTTCATTAAGATTTTTGACCAAAGTTTTTTCTTCTCAAGACTTGCATACTCACCTTTGTGGTCTTCTATGAAAAACCTAGAGGAATGCAGGAGGTTTCTCGATGTTTTTACCTAAAAAGGGTTTTTAAAGTCAGTATAAGGTCTTGGTTTTTCGAACTTTTTCGTTTGTTCATTAGGTTTTAACCAAGACTTAGTTTGTTCATTGGGTTTTAACCAAGACTTCGTTTTTAAGCCATACTCACCAACGGGATACCTGCAAACGTGATGCGTCACCAAAATTTCTGGCATGAATGACAATGACATTTTACTTCAACTTCAAAAATTGAAAGCAATAAAAGGAAGAAGACCACCAAAAACATTGTGAGTAAAGCCTTTTTTTTTCTATTTTACAATAATATCATGTTTTAAATACAAGTAATTTTTAACTTCCGATGGCCAGAATATAACGTGTTAAAAGCAAAAGCTAATATTTTTCACTAGTTGAAGATAATCAATATATTTTATTTATATTTATATTTATATGTACAAGCAATACATTTAATTTAAATTTGTTCCCATCATAAGGAATAAAATATATGGTTTATTAAGAACTGTGCCCGCCGCCTCCGAGAGATTGGAAGCAGTGGCGTAACTACCAAGCCCCGCTATCGCGAGGAGGGGTGTGTGTGTGTGTGTGTGTAAAGAATGGGCGTACTACAACTGACAGTTATAGTTTTATGAAAAAATCCAAACAGGCACAAAAACAAACAAACAAATAATCCACACAAAGATTAATATTTTCTTTAAGATATATTTAGCTTTGCAGGTAAATAAATGTCAAGTATCACTTCTAAAACACATGATACCCTAAAGATTGGAGTTATTCTGCCCTTTGGCTCCGGCATGTAATTCGATCGCTCTGCAATGGGTTGTAAATAATATCGCTCTCCAATTGCACTCCCTCTGTGTTGCTGAGGAAAAGTGCAAAGCCATATGTGAATCTCCCATGAAGGATGTGCAAAAACAGTCGGTCACCAAGGATTACAAACATGACAGGCGCATTTACTCACAGCAGCCACAGATCTGTGATGTACGAGTATGAGAGGGCGATTTCTTCAAATGATTTGTTTTATTTTGAACAAAACAATTAAATGTTACTATTGCTTGTAGTGCTTCCTTATAGTAATCATTTCTATCTCATTCACTGTGTAAAAACTTCAATATACAAGCGAACGACATCCATTTGCAAAATGTGGCAGAAATGTCCAAGTGTAGCACCGTATCTTAGGAAAAGAAATGAAGGAAAGCGTGTGGAGAAACTTCCCCAACCCAAGCAGGGTTTTTAATGCTGAGCCTAAGCTCAAGTGACGTTTCTCATGAAAAGAGTGACTATTTGTTTAGCTCGTCAATTGTTCAAAGTTTAGAAGCTGTCATTTGACAAAAACTGAGCACTTCAGAAACAAGTGAATGTAAAACAGATGATTATGAAGGTTTACAATTATTAACCTTAACCATTTAAATATATTTTGCTGATTCGTTCCTTGCAATAAAATGTATATTCATACATTGGTCCACACACTATGTTAATCCTGATTGGGTGATTAATAACCTTACACAGTATTTCTGTTCCAAAAATTATTCAAAAAGTTAAAACTACAAAGCAAAGTACCCCCTTACCGTTTCAGACACTCTCCCTATCTTCCTGACCCCCTTCCTCTCCGAACCATACACACTCCGCAAAAAACACATCATCCCTCATGTTCCAAATCCCGGGAAAATTTTAGTGCTTAGGGACGCTGAAGTAAATCTCGTGTGTGTGTGTGTGTGTGTGGGGGGGGGGGGGGGTTAGCATGTTATGCTAGTTACGCTACTGACAGGAAGCATACAGGCATGTCCACGATCGGGCAGACCTACGGGCTCGGGTGTTACAGTGCATCCCGAGGCTGTCCTGGGATATGTCCTTGCCAATCCCAACATTAGTACCACAGCAGTCGCCGAAGCATGCGGATTAACAGCACAACATGTTTGCAAATCCTGAATGAGCATAGAGCTCACACATACCACGTTCAGCTAGTGCAAGGTTTGATGGATGAAGACCAGGGAAGGTGTTTGGACTTCTGCAACTTTGTGCATAACATTTTGGAAGTTAATCCAAACTTCTTGGCCGATATCTTGTGAATAGATGAGACCCGTTTTACATGGGACGGAATAGTCAATCGGCATAATACCCATTACTGGGCTCTGAGCAACCCATTTATGGGAAGAGCTGCTCGACATCAACGACGTTGGGCAACTAATGTTTGGTGTGGTATTTGGCGAAACACACTAGTTGGACCCTTTTTCTATGATGGAACATTAACAGGTCAGTGGCACCTTCAGCTCTTACGGGGCCCGATATCTGACTTTGTGGATGATCTTTCCCTCAGAGATATCTGCTGCGCATGTGGTACCAACATGATGGTACACCACCTCACATGGCAGCCAATGTACGCAGTTTCCTGGCTGAAACATTCAGACCCCAGATAATTGGTTATGGTGGTACGGTGGAATGTCTTCTGCGGTCACCAGACTTAACACCCTTGGACTTTTTCCTGTGGGGTTACTTGAAGGAACAGGTGTAGGCTACAAAACCTACTAGTCTGGAAGATTTATGACACTGCATTGTGTGCGCCTGTAACACAGTGACACCTGCCATGCTAGATAGTGTACGAGAAGCTATTCCTACACGTTTTGGAATGTGCATTGTAGCTGATGGTGGGCACTTCAAACCGGCTGTACATTAACTTTGCACAGATGTTCGTTGTGCCTGTTAGTAGGCATCTCTCCTGTAAACATTTTTCAGTATTATAAATAAGCCTGCACAGCTTCTGTCTAATGTCATTATTTTTGTGTCTGTTTCACCTGCTTTACCGATTTCGAATTAACAGCATTTTGACCTGTCCATGTACATAATTTGTGTGCACCATATGTCATTTTCTACTAATTAGACAATGTGCTACAACTTAGTAATTGAATTTTGTTTTTATTTTGCATTGTTCTCAAGTTAGGTTTCCCAACTTCTTACCTTTGCTGCTAGGGGCGCTCCAATCACTTTCATTCGATCGGCCATTGTCTTTTTCCTATACATAGACCTAACTTGTGTACCATTCGGACACTTTCTTCCGCAGTTATTGCCCTTAATAAGGACTTTCCTTTGAACTCTGTACATATACACACTTTTTAAATAAAACTACATTCTGAGATTTTAAAATAAATATTTTTGATATATTGAAAATCTTACTGAAGGTTGAAGTGGTTTTACTGAAAATTACTGAAAACTTCGGATTTTTTTTCTGATGACCCCTTTCTCAGGTTGGCATCTCTGTGTTATCGCGCCACCTTTATTTACAGTGCATTAATCTTAATTTGTCTTTTGCATTTTAGGTTAACAATCTGAGTTGAGAGTATCAATATTATATTGAAGCACTTGTGAACACTATTTTATTTTGCTGATTGAACTTATTTGTGAGTGAGACTAATGAATAATGAGAAAGTGCACTTTTAAATCTGAGTGGTTTAGTGAAAAAAACAAAAATGGATATGTTACATCTGAATGAGAACAGAAAAAAAGTGAAGGAGAAATGTTTTGCGTTGTGTGTGCTAAAGGATTTAGTGTCAGTCGAGGGTTTGAAGCACTTGAACAGCACGCCGCATCTCGTAAACGTAAGGATGAGTGCAAGAATCAATTGGTTTCATCACAACTACATCTGTCAGTGGTTCATCCTGGTGTGCCGAAGGAAACTAGTTCTGATAACCATGCTGCGCCTAAAGATTGCACAGGAACTACCATAATTTTCGGACTAAGAGCCACAGGCGAGAAATTTTGCGATCTTGGAAGCAAAAGTTACCGTAAGGGCCGCACCAGTGAAGTCGTGCTGCTGCTCAGAAAACTAAATTATCTTCCTTATTTTCATGAATTAACTCACACCAAACGTGATTATGTGTATACTTCAAAGGCTAATTCTGCAACTCAGTGTCGATCTGCTTTATGCACTTATTTTTTCATACTGGCAAAAGCTTTTATTTATACATTTTTTATTAATCATGCTAATGATGTTATTTGTTTGCCTTTATTAAATGCTCAAAACCATTTATGTAATCAATATAAATCACAGTTAATCTTAAGACTCCCATTAGAATATCGCATTGCTCGTAAAACCGCACAATTGTCTAAATTTCATTCAATGTGGATGTCTGCTACAGGATGGTTCTCTGTTCACCGCAATAGAATCCGTCTTAGAAGTAATTAACTTATAAATTATTGCTTGTAATGCTTTCGATTAATGTTTTCTTTAATATTATGTTCCTTCTATGTTTGTTATGCTTTTTTCCTCATCTACAGATGTTTTTGTTAGAATGAAGTTGCTTTACATTTCCTTTTACCAGCTGCCTCGCACTTGTTCGCGGATATCGCCGCCAACACTTCGAAACAGCGGTGTCTCTGCTTTCTTGTTTTTTTTTCTTTCAAGCGGTATGACCTACTTTCATTTACTGCACACTGAGCCTTCGCGTTGAGGTCCCCTTTTATATGAATGGGAAAGCTCTCCCTTCTTTTTTCTTTTGCATTTGTAAAGATTTTATCTTCAGCCAAGTATTAAATTAATTACCCATTGTTAACATCAGATGATAATGCTACAGCGCTTATTAGTGAGAAAGCATTTCCAGCCGAAGCCTTCAACTTCCACTATCATCAGTAAATAAAAAAAATTAAAATCGAAGCAAAACTCAGGAGCACAGAGCCAAGAAACACCTGTATCGTATACCAGATTAACGAAGAAGAGTGAATAGAATTTGTCTTTCCGTCCCGCCAGTATTGTTTGGAATAGGTCACTGCTAATGGAATCATCCTAGGGCAAGCTTTTGCATTGTTCATGTTCTTAAGCTTTTGTTCAGGGAAGTGCCCATCAAACCGGTCTGCCTACCCCAGTGAAAATCAACGTTCCTTCCCTTGGTTGCATTGCACCTTTCTGCATGATGTATGCTGCAGCCAACGAAAGAGATACCTTGGGCATGCTTTCCACTGAAGCCTCCAACATCACACTACTAGTCTGTGTGCTTATGTCCCCATTCCATCCCCCACGCAAAGAGCATTTGAATCAGTCCTCCCCACTTTTCCTCCTAAACCAACATCAGGACAGTGGATTTATCGTTTAAATAGACATGTTTAATGTATGAGTAGAATGGGGGAAAAACAATCACAGTTGAGTTTGTGAAAAAAAAAGACGTTTGAAAAAATTTACTAAGCATCTGCATGAAAAAAATAAAGGGAGGGAAGAAACAGTCTTATCGAAAACAAATTCGGCATAAGGGCAGCACATCCGAAAAATTTCACTTTTAGTAACGTAAGAGCCGTGGCTCTTAGACAAAAAATTACGGTATTCCACTTCACAGTGTCAGAGATAGTGCAACAAGAGCAGAACGTATCTGGGTATTGAAAACTATTTCAGCTGACTTCACTTTTGAGCCATTTTATGAACATATTGGGGAAACTTTAAAGTTTATGTTTCCAAATGCAGTGCTCCAAGATTTTGCCTAAGTAATGATGGGGCAGATGTCAACACGGCTGTCACTAACTCATGAATGATTTTCTTATTTTGACAGAGAGACAGGCTATGGTAGATATTGACACTTGTAACATTCATATAGTCCGTAATACATTTCGTAGGGGAGCATGGCAGAACTGGGTGGCGATGCATCAAATTTAATTTTCCTTCATGATTTGTTTTTTTGTTTTGTTGGGTGGCTATCACGATGGGGGAAAATCACCAAAATTCATAGAGATCTCGGAATCCCAAATCATTGTTTTAATGTGTTCCTCTTAGGTGGTTATCTCTAGAGAGTGCTGCTGCAAGACTGATTGAACAGTTGCCATTAGCTACTAAGTACTTCATGAACTTTGTTCCTAAAAGTAAAAATGATATGGTGAAATCTTCCACAAAGTATAGAAACATATTAACCTCTTAAAACATGAGACTATGAAAACAGAGGGTATGTTTTGTTACACGAGTGCCTGCTTATTTACAAAGTTCACAGGAGTGTTCCAGAAAGAAGAGCCTTTGGTGCATGTGATGCACAGTGAACTAAAAACACTCACAAAAACCACAATGAATCGTGTTTGTAAGAGTTCAGCACCATTGTCTCTTGAAGCCTTCAGTAATGAGCACTATATACCTGCAAGAGAAGTAATCAGTGAAAGTAGAATCTGCGACAAACTGGGAAAACTTTATGAAAAGGATAAAAAGATACCCTTTTTTAACGGGAGCAAAAAACAAAACAAAAACAACAACATTTCATAGCAAGCTAAAAACACCCTTTACACCACTCATCTTTGGACAAGCTCAACATCAGAAATCTTCAATGTTTAGCTCCAGCACAGCGAGTCAAAGAAGGAACTCACAAGGATATAATGAAAATAGCAGCAGCACTCCCTATGGATATTCCACTGGACACGATTGCAGTGAATGGAACCTTCTTAGACTCAAAGATGAAACTGCCAGTGAAACTTGCTGCATAGATACGTACTGGAATAAGTTCTTTGAAAAGACAAAACCATCTGCAGATACTAAATACCCACTGGTTACCAAAGTGGTGAAAGCAGCATTATCGTTATTTCATGGTAGTGCAGACAGAGAAAGGGGTTTTCAAAATCTGGGCACATTTTGACCAATGAAAAGGGCCTGAATGTCAGAGAGAACTTTGAATGCTCAGCTGCTGGTCAAAGAAAAATTTATATCATGTATACGAAAACAAGATATGCCATGTTAAAATCCAGGAACTTTTACAGATGGCAAGAGTAGCTCATGTTCATTACAAGCAATATTGTGATGAACAGCGTGCCATTAAAGAGAAGGAGCAAAAAGAAAAGGAAAAGAATGAAAGGGAAAAGGCAGAGGAGCTAGAAAGATTGAAGAAGATAGACAATGAAAAGGATAGTATACAAGAGAAGGAAGCAAAACTGGAAAAGCTGAGACAAGAACAGAACGAGAAGAGGATGATTGCTCGAACGTTGTTAAGTGATGCAATAAAATGTATTAAGGAGTCTGCTGAGAAAATGGACGTGGTGAGATTCAACATGGCACATCTCATGCTATAAGTAGTGCAGAAAGCAATGCGAGAAGAGGACAAGTAAAAAAAAAAAAAAAAAAAGATGCACTCTAGCATTGAAATCCCCCTGCTATCATATCCTCCCAAACATTATACAGTGAAAAGAAAATGTCTTAATGCAAGAACTATTTTACAGTGCAGCTGTGATCTTAGCTGTGTGAATAATTAATATAGGGATGGAATACCATTAAGAAATGTAAGAGTTTGTTTATAAATACTTTTTTCAACAAAACAACAAAGACATGTATGATTTTTAATATGTTGTGCTGTTTTTTTATCTGCAGTACTCTATTATTTTTAAAAAGGAATATTTTTCTGCCTTAAATTTTATAGTACAATAATGAAAATATCATCCTGCATTCATTAAAATATTTTTTTTTTTTTGGAAAAAAGGTGTGCGATGGCTGGCTATTAGGATGGTAGAGGCCAGATAATATTTTTTTTTAACGAATTCCCAATTATACTTTTAAAATGCTAATTTATTGATAGGCTGTAATTAAATTTGTCAGTAATTGGTCAGTATTTTTGGTACTTTGGTCAGTAAAGTCGGTCATTTTGACCCACTGACTAGTTTCCATCCCTATATTAATTATTCACACAGCTAAGATCACAGCTGCATTGTAAAATAATTCTTGCATTAAGACATTTTCTTTTCACTGTATAATGTTTGGGAGGATATAATAGCAGGGGGATTTCAATGCTAGAGTAAGTGTGCAGAATGCAATTTCTGATAATGTTCTGGGTAAATTTAATGATACTTGTGTGAATGATAATGGTGAAAAATTAATTGAACTCTGCATTGAGAATGGTTTGTGTGTATCTAATATGTTTTTCAACCACAAGTATATCCACACATATATTTGGGAAAATCGAACTCTTGGTCAAAAGAGTGTTATAGATTTTGTTGTTCACGATCAGCATCTGAAATACTTAGTTGTTAACACTCGTGTGATGAGAGGTGCGGATGTTGGATCTGATCATTACTTGGTGGTGTCATGAGTGAAACTGAATGTTGGTCGGAGGAAAAGAAATTGGAAAAGGCCTAGAGTAGAAAGAATAAAGGTTGAAAGGTTCCTTGAAGTCCATCAGAGTTATTCTAATGTACTCAGTGAATGACTGAAGGAGCTGAAGTCATGTGTGAGGAATGTAGAAAAAAAGTGAACTTGTTTTAAGAACTATGTAGTCACTGCTGCTGAAGTGGTCTGTGGCACCAAAATAGTGGGTAGCACTATAGGTGATCTTAGGTGGAATGGTGAGATTGAGGAGGTAGTAAAGAGGAAGAAGAAAGCTTATTTGGGGATGTTGCAAGGTAGAGTTTCTGAGGATGAATATCACTGTAAGAAGCGCGAGGCAGTGAAGCTGGTTCCCCAGAGTAAGGCAAAAGATAGGAAGGAAAAGGTGGAAAAGCATGAAATGGCTTTTTGGAAAGACAGAAAAACTTTCTGGAAGTATATGAGGCACTGGAGAAATAGGGGAAACAAAATTGCAAGTTGTGTGAAGAATAGGATAGAGGAAATGATTTGGGAGCCCAATGAGTAAGTGAAAGATGAGGTGAATACTTCTGTGAGCTATTAGATCAAGAAAGCAAAGGTGATTCTGAGGCAGAAGCAGATGATGTCATAGTGAGAGATGGATGCACAGGAGAGATCTCTAGAGAAGAGGTGTGTAATGCTCTAAAATCTCTTCAGAATAGTAAGGCTCCAGGAGTTGATGACATAACTGCTGAGATGTTGAAATATGGTGGCGATTCTGTAATTGACTGGTTAACTGAAATCTGCCTGTTATGCTGGGCGTCAGGAATGGTACCTCCTGGAGATATGCTATCATTGTTCCCTTGTATAAGGGAAAAGGTGATCAGACTGACTGCAAGAACTATTGTGGTATTAGCTTACTGAGTGTGCCAAGGAAAGTGTTTGGTAAGGTCATTATTGAAAAGGTACGAGGTCTTACATCAGAGAAAGTGTTGAATGTTCAGAGTGGTTTTATGCCTGGTAAAGGCTGCACTTAACCAAATTTTTGCATTACGCATGATGATTGAAAAGTATCTGGCTGTTGGTAAGAAAGTTTTTACTGCCTTCATAGATTTAGAGAAAGCATATGACTGAGTAAATAGTATACTTCTGTGAAAGGTGTTAAATGAATATGGTGTTACTGAGAATCTACTTAATAGTGTGAAAGCCATGGTGCTGGCAGTAGAGCTTGTGTACAAGTGAATGGTGTTGTATCTTAATGGTTTTCCATTGGTGCAGGAGTCAGGCAAGGTTGTGCAATGTCACCATGGCTGTTAAATGTATTTATGAATGCGTGATGCCAAGATTGACAATACTGGTTTATGTCTTGGTAATACCCATGTGTGCAGATTGCTGTATGCAGATGACACAGCCCTGTCGGGAGAGAGGAAATGTGAGTTGCAGAGCATGTTGTCCCGGATGTATGAAGTTTGTATGAAATTCAAACAGTATAAATAAGGGAAAAACCAAAGTCATGGTTTTTGAGAGAGGAGCTGGTAGTACTAAATGTAATATAAGTCTAAATGGCACTGTGATTGACTAGGTCAGCGATGGCGAACCTTTTCCAACTAGTGTGCCACTTACAGTTTGCTTTACTGCTTTCAAGTGTCAAGTGTGCCACCTCTTGTTTGCATTTTTTTTAAATTAACATTAGTGTAAAACTTGTTGCTGAATGCTACTAGCCATACATTTATGTTCAGTTCATAACCCATTGGCTTCAAGGTTATGGGCACCATCAGTAGTCATAAACATTATTTTATTTAAGTCGATCCCAATTTTCACTACAAATTCCTGCTTCACTTCACACGTTATATCTTTCCCTGTGATTGTAGTTGGCAAACTCAGCAATCAATCCCGCCCGCATCACATTTCCACAAGGAAATCTAACAAAAATATCTAACCTTGTTTGTGACGTCACATCAGTGCTTTAATTAAGACATATTGAAAACTTATTGCTGTTGTCCAAACAAGATTTAATATGATTTGTAACATCTTCACTCATTCTTGTTATCCTATCTTTAAGAGAGTTCCTTCTGGCTGGCATTTCCTTAATTCTATTCACAATTTGTTACTTGTTGGGAAAATCTTTCAATAATGTGTCAGACCTGGCTAAAAAAAGCCGCCTTCAAAATATCACCATCACAAAGTGGCTTCCCACGCTGTTCAATACAGCGAAATAGATGAAAACTACCTGCAGTGATATTATTTCTTGGCCTGGAAGAAAATACAAAACAATTTGATTGTTTTTCATATTGTTTCACTTTTTGTGAAATGTTCTCCCTTCTTTCTTCATTTGACATGGAACAAACATTTTTATGATTCCTCTCAAAATTATGCTATGCATTGAATTTGCGGAACACTACTGTTTCCATACACAGGCAACAGAAAGCTTAATTGTTTTTCTCAATGATTCCGAACTCCAATGTCTACTGTCCTTGAAATACTTGGCCACTATCTTTGTTAAGTTTCTATTTTTTTTTTTTTTTGCACCGAAAACATGTTTGCATGGTCCTGATACAAAATCAGCAGCAAAGGAACAATTACAGTACACAAGAGAAATAAGTAGCAGCCACAAACAAATCAACCTTCTTTGGCAAACTGAAGCTCTGGACTGGCATCACAGTGTTGCCAAGTTATAAATTTGAAATCTCTCCATTCAGTGTTCAAGGTTACTTTCCAGTTCTCACAGGAACTTGCTGTCTCATGCACATCTTCCTATCAGATTGGTTTTCTCTCCCTCCTGCAAAGGTAAGAGAGAAGCAGGAGAGATGGGGGCTGCAGCTGAAGCAGGTGTGGATGCAGGGGTGCAGAATATGTCCGAACGTGCGAACAAGGTTCGGGGGAAACTAAGGCATCTCTGGGGAAATTTTTGCCCGGGAATAAAATGATAATACAGTACAATTCCGTAAATCCGCAATTGCCTAAAATCCACGTGGATTCGAACATCGTTACAGTTAACAGACGGGTAAAAAAAAACGGTTTCAGACATCAAAATTTTTTATTTTCCAGCTGACAAAAAAAAATGTTTAAGATATTTTTAAAGGTTTTTAAAATATTTTATGTGTTTTCCTTATTTGAAAAATATTACTAATGATATACATAATAGTGTTCTCCCTAGAGACTGTTTGGTGGGTGCCTGCCCAGCTGACAGTGTTTAAGCTGCCTATCACTTTTTCACCAAATCGCGATATGCATAATACGCCAAAAAAAGTTCATCTGAATCGTCAAAAAACGAATGCTAAAAATTGTGTTTTGTTTGTTTTTTAATCCTTGTTACCATTAAGAAATTTGCTCATTTTTATGGGGATAAAAGTCAAACGTTTAATCTTACATCTCCTGCGCGTGCAGTCTCCGTACTGAGAATCCATGACTTAGTTCTGTTAACTGCTAGGAGTTCGACATAAGGGGAGTGTGTGTGTGTGTGTGTGTGTGTGTGTGTGTTTGTTTGTTGGCGGCTTTCAAGTGTTTTAGTGAACTGGGGGAGATAGATGGGAGAAAAGGGGAGGGTGATTGATATTGGGTGGGGCCAGCAGAATGCCACAAGAGCAAGAGGGGAAAACTTCCTCTTCAGCTTGCATGATTGCTGACCTTAATTGAAAAATGCATTTTCGCGAAATTTTCAGACAGCTGTCTGAAATTTCTATAAGCACCATAAATCCTTGTTACGAATGGATCTGCAAAATTTTGCCTGAATTGTTTAATAACTTTTTAAACTAGCCATGAAAAATTTAATTAAACATTCCTGTGTGCCGCCTGTCCCTCGTAAATCTCTTAATAAAAATGTTCATGGCTAATTAAAAACGTTTTTAACCAATTAAAGCAAAATTTTGAGAGTTGACTACTCTTAGCTAATTATGGAGTGTGTAAAAATTTCAGCCAGTTTCATAAAGAATTAACAATGATGAGTTTTCTTATTTTTTTTATCCAGTCTACTGGCAAAACCTTTGTAGCAAACAGGAAACCCTGCTCTTACGTAATGCAGTTATGGGAGATGGGGAACCCTCCTGTTTTCCCCACCATCCCACTTGTTGAATTTAGCGGACAACAAGAAGTTTTGTTTCAAAGTTGATAAGCTGCTCTTTCCTTTGTGTGCTACACTATGGATATTTGTTGAATACTGTATAAATAAAAATATGCTTTTTTAATGTGAAACATTTGAGTACGATACAGTATTTTGTCATTTGCAGTAGTACAGGAATTGCGATAGTTCAAAATAAAAATGTACGGCGTGTGAACAATGGACAGAATGTCACGCATGGACGGGGTGCTGGTTGATGAATGTCAAATAATTCCCGCACTTCAAACTCCAGTGCAGCACGCTGGTGAAATTAAAGGGGGAGGGGGTATATACGTACGTATGTTGTTTACTGCGATGCAATTACTTTACTGTAATGTCAAAGCAATGATAAAATTAATTCAACTACAGAGAAATGTGCCGTCTGCTAGATTTAACAAGCGATCAGCACTTTCATTGTGCAATTGTGTTCATCACTTCAAGCTTACTTAGCATCAGTTTTTTTTTTTTGATGGAATGTTTGCCAGCCAGAATGTTTGATTGACATATACAGTATTTCGTAAATAAAAATTCAATTAATTAATATAGTACTGTATTATGAATTTGTTCCCTATATTTTACTTACTTATTAAATACTGTACATATATCTACATAAATTCCAAATACTACTAATTACAGTATTAAATACATATTACTAATTAATTTTACTAATTATTAAACAAATGAAAGCCTATAATACATACATACATACCATCCTATTTGAATTAGTATGATATAGTTTAGAGAACCTGTGTGTGTTTACAGTACATATGTACTAGTAAACACACACAGGTTCTCTAAAATCCGCAAAATTCTAAAATCTGCACTGCCTCTGGAACCAAAGTAACTTGTACAAAAAACTAGCGGATAATGCTTACCTTGGCATTCCTTTCAGCGACGGGAACATTTCACGCACGTGTTTTCTGGTCTTTGTTGATGTTATTGTCCTAAAGTCCATTGTATGCGATGACTGGCTTTACTTCTCACACTTTTCGCTGGGTATACTCATTGGATCTTTGCCTTAGGATTCAAACATCAATTTTTATCGTTCTTTATACTCGAAATTTTCGCCCATACTCTGGGCATCTTCAGGAGCGTGGCGACTTTACCACCGACGTTCGTGGTTAACTTCGTGCTAATGGAGTCCAATACTCCCTGTTGCCATTCGTCGGAAATACTTTCCTGGATATATTTCGTTATCAAGCCCGGCTGGCGCCATCTATGTTTCGTTAAGAACACTTTTTTTTTTTTTCCGTATTTTTTTTTTTAATTTTCTTCTCCTATCCTGGTTTTCTTGTCTTTTTTTGCCGGTTTTTCTTTTGTTGTTGTTTTTCTTGTCTTATTAGTTCTTTCCACAAGCCCGATAATGTGCTAGGGTTGTTCTGGTTACATACCCTTGCTTTATTTTTGTAGATTAATATTGCTTCTTCCCTCCTCATTTGCCTTTCCGATTTTTTATTCTTTTTTAGCATTTTAATTTCATCGAATTTCGGGAATGTCCGGTTTTCCATGCAGAATTGCACTAAAGCAGTTTTGGCTTCTTTTTTTGCCAGTTAGATATGTGTTGTTTAAGTCTTTTTTAATCTGTTTTTCGTACTTCCAATGTACGATATTGGGGGTATGTGTGCTATTTGAATTTCGTAGGTTCCTGATTCTTCTAGCATTTTTTCCTCTGTTTTTTTGTTGACAGTCATACTTTTCACGGTGTGCACTGAGCTTCCTAGTTGTAAGTCATATTTAGCACAGTGCCTATTGATTTCTTTACTCACTCCTTCCAGGTATGGGAAAGCTCCAATGTATTTCAATTTTTTATTTCTCATCTTCCTTTGGTTGTGCACTTCTTGGCCTTCTTTACTCTGAGTCATATGCTTTTTACTCTCATGTATCCATTTATTAATTAGCTTGCTCGGGTACCCATACTCTTGTGATATTTTCGAGATAAACTCTAGCTCTTGATTTTTTAGCCTGTTGTTAGATGTGTGTGTGTGCGCTCGCCGTATCAAGTTTACTGTGCTGTTTTTTTTATGTATCACTGGATGGTGCAAATGAGGAGGAAAGGCAAATGAGGAGGGAAGAAGCAATATTAATCTACAAAAATAAAGCAAGGGTATGTAACCAGAACGACCCTAGCACATTATCGGGCCTGTGGAAAGAACTAATAAGACAAGAAAAACAACAACAAAAGAAAAACCTGCAAAAAAAGACAAGAAAACCAGGATAGGAGAAGAAAATTTAAAAAAAAAAGTGTTCTTAACGAAACATAGATGGCACCAGCCGGGCTTGATAACGAAATATATCCAGGAAAGTATTTCCGACGAATGGCAACAAGGAGTATCGGACTCCATTAGCACGAAGTTAACCACGAACATCGGTGGTAAAGTCGCCACGCTCCTGAAGATGCCCAGAGTATGGGCGAAAATTTCGAGTATAAAGAACGGTAAAAATTGATGTTTGAATCCTAAGGCAAAGATCCAATGAGTATACCCAGCGAAAAGTGTGAGAAGTAAAGCCAGTCATCACATACAACGGACTTTAGGACAATAACATCAACAAAGACCGGAAAACACGTGCGTGAAATGTTCCCGTCGCTGAAAGGAATGCCAAGGTAAGCATTATCCGCTAGATTTTTGTACAAGTTACTTTGAAATATCGCACGTAAAAGAGAATAGTAGAATAATTAGAGCTATATAATAGTCAGAATTAGAACTACTAAGTGGAATTAACTCTGGAACCAAGTTGTGCGGATTTTCGGAATTGTACGGTAGTAATATAAAACAAAAAACTGACTTATTAACAGCAAATATAATGTGAAAAATAGGAGTAATTTACTTCACGGTAATCAGGTAATCATTTTGAAAAATGTGTCGTTATGAATACAAGAGGTTATGAGGGCTGTGACGTACTGCGAAATACCGCTCACAAACTTTTCACCGAGCTTAAACGACTTTACTAATGTCAAGGCGGAGACAGCGTGGCGTGAGTAACGAGTACAATGCAACCACTAGTCACGCTAATAAACGTTTCCGAAACTAATGGGCCGCTCTGGCGGCACAGATGTCTAAGCGATGGCTTCTGATCATTCACCCAAGATGGGTCCGCGTTCGAATCCTGGTGAGGCATGGATGTTGTGTTTGTCTCATGGCGTTCACTCTCGCCCTTCCCTGGAACCAGTGGCCCTAAATTAGGGACAGACGACTGCTTATAGCCCACTGAGTTGCTCTAGGAGATTGTTAAACCTCCAATAGAAAAAAATAATAATAATGGCAGCGAATGTGTCATAGGTGCTGATTTGAAAAATTATTGGGGGTTCTGGACATTTTAAAGTGAATGACCCATGCATTTTTCAAAGGATTTAAGTCAAATTTAAATTTCATTCAGTAAAATTATCTGGCACAATTAGATGTCTGGAATGCTAGAATGAAATAAATTATAGTTAATTACAGAATTTTTTAGCTGTTTATTTTTCAGTCTCTCTGCCCCGGGTTACTTCTTGATTCGCCTATTCTTCATACGTCGAAAGAATAAAAATTCTTGTCTCGCATAAAACTTTCGCCTGCTAGAGGGGAGAGACTCGCCTGGAGCACTAAACCTTCAGTGCGTAAAAAAAAAAAAAAAAGAAGGAAAATTTTTTTTGTGAAAAAAAAAAAAAGCTAGTTATTCATTGGAATAAATATTAGCTAGTGGGTTTTTTTTTTTTGTTTAATGTAACAGGCTTTAAGGAGAGTTCTTGATCATTGACATATACTCTAATAATCGCTTAAACTGGTATGGAAATCCGCTACAGTTTTGGGGGAAATTTCAGAGAGAAAAAAAAGTGTTCTGGGGAAATATTGGGCCATGAACATTTTCTGCACCCCTGTGTGGATGTCTTGGTGTGGAGTCTGTAGGAGCAGAATGATAAAATAATTGTGTGCATGTGATGCTTAAGTTTTGAGAATTAATGCATAAGGCGATTAAAGCAGGTGAGGTTGATTTATTTACTACCCTTCCTCAGGAAGACGCTTTGACTTTTGTAAGTTCTGTTTTACACGTTCTGTAAAGTGAATACAGTCTGTGGTGGTGCATTAACTTATTCAATTAAAATATAAATCGGTTGAAAGTCCTAAAAATGTTACTCACGGAAGTGCGTGTTCAGTCCAACGTCAGTAGTGATTGAGTTTCTTTGTCCAAAGTTGCATCCTGTTTCAACATGGTCAGCCGTTAGGGTTAGTTCGAGAGCCATTTCATCATAAGTTTTACCCTACTTCGGATATGTCCAGTTGTTAGGGTTAGCTCAGTTCTGGCTGTGTCAACATCATATTGAATGGGTAAAGGTTTCCAGATAATAATTAAAGATTCTTGAGTTAAGAGTTACTATTTACATACCACTTGAAGTTTCACGTCATACTTTGCCTTTTAGGGCTATCTCGTCAATGTTGCACTCTCTTGGGATTGCTGAGGAAGTCTTCAAGTTTGGTCAGGTTCATAAAAAATTTAAAAGCTTTAAAAGATCCCAGTTACAATCGTTACTACACCACCTCGTACTGTCCACGGTCTCAAAATCGGACGCGCGTTTCACCTAGGCTCTACCCTGGCGTTTTCAACGGAGACTTCACACCTTCTGTCGAAGTCTGCTATCTGAAAGTCTCGTGTCCACAGTGCGCATGTTCCTCATTTAACCTATTGCCAATGCCATCTAGTGTCAGGTCATATCAACTTTATCTTCATCTATGTCATTTTCACCCTTCCCTTTTTTCTTCTTCTCTCTCCTCTCCCTATTCCATTTCTTCTCAGTTTCGATCAAGTTCCTCCAAGCGTACGAAAGGTTGTATGGACTGTTATTATTGCAGTTAAATGGTTTGGTCTTATTTATTATTACTGCTTCTGCTACTTGTATCGTTCTCATATTATTCTGTTGGTTTAATATTGTAATTCCTTCCCAATAGGCTATACATTGATTATCTAAACAGAAGTCAATAAGTGCAGTTTTATTCTCTCTTCTGCTCTAGTTCTTCATGTGTTCGGTCAATCTGATTTTAATATTTCTTTTTGTACTGCCTATATATTGGTTGACGATTTTATTTTGATTATTTATTATTGGTATAGAGTAGACACCTGCTTTTTGTAAGATTGGGGTCTTTCTGTGATAGTTACTAAGAGATTTCGTTATATCTCTCGTTCGTACACCAAAATCTACGTCAAATTTTTTACATGTTTTCTTCATAATGGTTGCTGTCTCCGGTATATATGGTAATGATCTACAAATTTTTTTACCTGTTGAGTCTGTGTACTCCTTTGTTGTTTATTTCTAGGGTTGCATCTATTAATAAGGTTATTTATTTTCTTCACATCATAACCGAAGTTTATTGCTGTGTTCTTTATCCAATTCAATTCATTTTTTGGTAGTTGGGCGTTAGATGTATGAGTAAACACTCTATTGATATGTGATCGGAAAGCTGCAAATTTGTAAGATGCTGGGTGGTGAGAGTGCTCAGGAATGATATTAATGATGTTGTCAGGTTTTCGATATACTTGGAATTATGTTATTTTATTTATGAGATAGTAATATGTCTAAGTATGGTAAGACTCCATCCTTTTCACGCTCCACGGTAACATTAATTGTTGCGTAATAGTTATTATATTCATCTATGTACATCTGTAGCTGGTTATCATCATGCTGCCATACCATAAGGATGTCACCACGTACCTGCAAAACATCGATGGTTGTGGTATATCTGTTTTCAGTCTCATAGATTTTTCAATGTTCTGCAAAATTACCTCTGCCAACAAACCCGAAATTGGCGATTCCATCTGTGCTCCCGATAATTGTTGATATATTTTGCCTTTATAACTGAAATAATTGTTTTTATCAATAAAAAGAGGTGCCCTTCTTATGTCTTCAATTTGCTGTGTTGGTATTTTGTTTTCACACAACCTTTCAACAATGAGGTCAATTGCATCCAGAGTAGGGATATTTGGGAAGAGGGATATCACATCCAGGCTGGTAAGTCTTATTTTCTTATTCCAATTGATTTCTGTATCCTGTATTAGTGTAATTACCTCTGTGGGACTGTTCACAGTATATTCATATTGTTTGTAGATAGGAGTTAAAAAATTATATAGTGCTCGCTCAAGATTTATCGTAGGTGACTTATTTTTCGCAACAATTGGTCTAAGTGGATTTCCAGGTTTATGAGTCTTTATTTTACCATAGATATTCGGGCTTGTAGCTCCCGTGGGAGGATATGCTTTCTTTTTAATCGTATCAGGAAGGAAACTGTGATTTTTGAAAGTCATCAATGTAGGTTTTATTTTTTCTGTTGGGTCTTTGTCTATGATTTCAACGCCTAAGTCCTGTATAGTTTTTTGCATTTTTTCATCATATTCTATCCTATCCATGATAATTAATTGATTAGTTTTGTCAGCTGTTGTTATTATGATCGATGGATTATTTCGTAATTCTATATAAGTGCTTGTCTTTCATATTTTATCAAGTTAGGCTTCTCTATGTGTTTTTCTTTCATGATCTTGGTTGCCGCTCTATTTATTTTAAATCTCGGGAGTTCTTGAGCTTTTTGGGAAGTACGTTGATAATCTCTTCGACCTTCGGAATAAATTGCTCTGTTTTTCTGAGGTTTTCACTAAATGCAAATTTACTACCTTTATTAAGTGCATTTATTTGCAGCTGATTAAGTTCCAATTGTGATAGGTTTACATAGGTATGGTTGATATTTTCCTGATGTTGTTTTGTCCTGTTTCCTTGATATCAATATTGCCAGTTTCTTTAGATGTCTATATTGGTTAGCTTTCCTGTTTTTTTTTCAAGCATATATGTATTCTATTCATTATATTATCAATTATGTCATCTGTATATTTTTTCCTAATATTAGTATACAGGTTATATGACTGTCGAGACAACTGGTAGACCCTCTGTCTCTTTGTTCTTATTTCTGCTCTCAGTCTTTTAGTTTCACTCATTTCGAGTATTCTTTGATCTCTAGTGTTTAAGGCCCTGGTCTTAATTCTTAAGTAATTGGGAATAACCCCATTGTCCCGGCTTTGTTTCAAAAAATCAAGATGGTCAACTTGGTCATTGAGTTTTACTCCTGTTTTCTTATAGTTTCGAATATCATGATTCAGCATTTTCTTTTGAGTCCATGCAGCACCGTGGGCAACCACGCTTCCCGCAGGTGTTATTGCGTTAATTACATCTCCAGATCGTAATATCATTATATATCATGTGATTCTATCATAAAGTTCACATATAATTACGTGACCACAAAGTTCTTCAGGAAGACGCTTTGACGTCTGTAAGTTCTGTTTTACACATTCTGTAAAGTGAATACAGTCTGTGGTGGTGCATTAACTTATTCAATTAAAATATAAATCAGTTAAAAGTCCTAAAAATAATGTTACTCATGGAAGTGCATGTTCAGCCCAACGTCAGTAGTTATTGAGTTTCTTTGTCCAAAGTTGCATCCTGCTTCAACATGGTCAGCCATTAGGGTTAGTTCGAGAGCCATTTCATCATAAGTTTTACCCTACTTTGGATATGTCCAGTTGTTAGGGTTAGCTCTGTTCTGGCTGTGTCGGCATCATATTGAATGGGTAAAGGTTTCCAGATAATAATTAAAGATTCTTGAGTTAAGAGTTACTATTTACATACCACTTGAAGTTTCATGTCGTACTTGGCCTTTAGGGCTATCTCGTCAATGTTGCACTCTCTTGGGATTACTGAGGAAGTCTTCAAGTTTGGTCAGGTTCATAAAAAATTTAAAAGCTTTAAAAGATCCCAGTTACAATCGTTACTACACCACCTCGTACTGTCCACGGTCTCAAAAATCGGACGCGCGTTTCACCTAGGCTCTACCCTGGCGTTTTCAACGGAGACTTCACACCTTCTGTCGAAGTCTGCTATCTGAAAGTCTCCTGTCCACAGCGCATGTTCCTCATTTAACCTATTGCCAATGCTATCTAGTGTCAGGTCATATCAACTTTACCTTCATCTATGTCATTCTCACACTTCCCTTTTTTCTTCCTCTCTCTCCTCTCCCTATTCCATTTCTTCTCAGTTTCGACCAGGTTCCTCCAAGCGTACAAAAGGTCGTATAGACTGTTATTATTGCAGTTAAATGGTTTAGTCTTATTTATTATTACTGCATCTGCTACTTGTATCGTTCTCATATTATTCTGTTGGTTTAATATAGTAATTCCTTCCCAATAGGGTATGCATTGATTATTCAAACAGAAGTCACTAAGTGCAGTTTTATTCTCTCTTCTGCTCCAGTTCTTCATGTGTTCGGTCAATCTGATTTTAATATTTCTTTTTGTACTGCCTATATATTGGTTGACGATTTTATTTTGATTATTTATTATTGGTATAGAGTAGACACCTGCTTTTTGTAAGATTGGGGTCTTTCTGTGATAGTTACTAAGAGATTTCGTTATATCTCTTGTTCGTACACCAACATCTAGGTCAAATTTTTTACATGTTTTCTTCATAATGGTTGAGATCTCCAGTATATATGGTAATGATCCACAAAAATGTTTTACCCGTTGAGTCTGTGTACTCCTTTGTTGTTTATTTCTAGTGTTGCATCTATTAATAAGGTTATTTATTTTCTTCACATCATAACCGAAGTTTATTGATGTGTTCTTTATCCAATTCAATTCATTTTTTATTAGTTGGGCGTTAGATGTATGAGTAAACGCTCTATTGATATATGATCGGAAAGCTGCAAATTTGTAAGATGCTGGGTGGTGAGAGTGCTCAGGAATGATATTAATGATGTTGTCAGGTTTTCGATATTCTTGGAACTCGATGTTATTTTGCTTATGAGATAGTAATATGTCTAAGTATGGTAAGACTCCATCCTTTTCATGCTACACGGTAACATTAATTGATTTGTAGTAGTTATTATATTCATCTATGTACATCTGTAGCTGGTTATCATCATGCTGCCATACCATAAGGATGTCATCCACGTACCTTCAAAACATCGATGGTTGTGGTATATCTGTTTTCAGTCTCGTAGATTTTTCGATGTTCTGCAAAATTACCTCTGCCAACAAACCCGAAATCGGCGATCCCATCAGTACTCCCGATAATTGTCGATATATTTTGCCTTCATAACTGAAATAATTGTTTTTATCAATAAAAAGAAGTGCTCTTCTTATGTACCGGAGATCACAACCATTATGAAGAAAACATGTAAAAAATTTGACCTTGATTTTGGTGTACGAACGAGAGATATAACGAAATCTCTTAGTAACTATCACAGAAAGACCCCAATCTTACAAAAAGCAGGTGTCTACTCTATACCAATAATAAATAATCAAAATAAAATCATCAACCAATATATAGGCAGTACAAAAAGAAATATTAAAATCAGATTGACCGAACACATGAAGAACTGGAGCAGAAGAGAGAATAAAACAGCACTTATTGACTTCTGTTTGGATAATCAATGTATACCCTATTGGGAAGGAATTACAATATTAAACCAACAGAATAATATGAGAACGATACAAGTAGCAGAAGCAGTAATAATAAATAAGACCAAACCATTTAACTGCAATAATAACAGTCCATACGACCTTTTGTACGCTTGGAGGAACCTGATCGAAACTGAGAAGAAATGGAATAGGGAGAGGAGAGAGAGGAAGAAAAAAGGGAAGTGTGAGAATGACATAGATGAAGATAAAGTTGATATGACCTGACACTAGATGGCATTGGAAATAGGTTAAATGAGGAACATGCACTCTGTGGACACAAGACTTTCAGATAGCAGACTTCGACAGAAGGTGTGAAGTCTCTGTTGAAAACGCCAGGGTAGAGCCTAGGTGAAACGCGCGTCCGATGATTGAGACCGTGGACAGTATGAGGTGGTGTAGTAACAATTTGAACTGTGATCTTTTAAAGCTTTTAAATTTTTTATGAACCTGACCAAACAAACTTGAAGAATTCCTCAGCAATCCCAAGAGAGTGCAACATTGACGAGATAGCCCTAAAGGCCAAGTACGACGTGAAACTTCAAGTGGCATGTAAATAGTAACTCTTAACTCAAGAATCTTTAATTATTATCTGGAAACCTTTACCCATTCAATATGATGTCGACACAGCCAGAACGGAGCTAACCCTAACAACTGGACATATCCGAAGTAGGGTAAAACTTATGATGAAATGGCTCTCGAACTAACCCTAACGGCTGACCATGTTGAAGCAGGATGCAACTTTGGACAAAGAAACTCAATAACTACTGACGTTGGACTGAACACTTACTTCTGTGAGAAACATTTTTAGGACTTTTAACTGATTTATATTTTAATTGAATAAGTTAATGCACCACCACAGACTGTATTCACTTTACAGAACGTGTAAAACAGAACTTACAGACGTCAAAGCGTCTTCCTGAAGAACTTTGTGGTCACGTAATTATATGTGAACTTTATGATAGAATCACATGATATATAATGATATTTACTACCCGTTTGGAGCACACTTCTTGGCTAGATTAATTTTCTTGTTAAAGCTGTTATTTGCAAGAAAACACTACAGACATACTGTTGAAAAATTCTCTCAAAACAAAAAAAAAAATTTTTATTTAATGTTATTGTTTTCATATTGGTGTGCCACCCAAATCATGTTCGTGTGCCACAGGTTCGCCATCCCTGGACTAGGTGAATAACTGTATATTTGGGAAGCCTGTTTGACAGAGAGGACAGATTAGATGACAAAATTAGTGAGTAAGTGAATTCTTCATTGAAAGTCATAGCTGCTTTTGGAGGTTTTCACAAAAATGATGGTTTCTCAAAAGAGTCCCAAATAGCTGTGTATGAAAGTGTAATTGTTCAGTGAAACCTGGGTACTACAGAATATACATAGGGAGTAGTTTGTGTGCTGGAGAAATGTGTTACTTACGGAGTGTTCTGGGAAGATACATTCAGATCATGTGAGGAATGAAGAAATGTTGAACTTGTGCAATGTGAAGCAAAATATTTTTAGCAAGGTGGAGACTAATATTCTTAGGTGGTTTGCCCATGTTGAAAGAATGAGTGACGAGATGCTTACTGAGAAAATTTTTGGCCCAAGTGGCAGGAAAGGAGGGCAGAGAAAGGCCAAGGAAATCATGAGAAGATCAGATTCAGGAGTGCCTGAATGAGAAAAAGATTATGAGTATGAAGTATAGAAGGTCTTGTGTGTGTCATGTGATGGATGTTACTGAAGCTTGTGTTGTATGTCAAGTTCGCTGTAAATGGAGAAGTTTGATACGACAACAGTAAGTAAATAGTCAGTTAAAAATTTATCTGGTGGTTTGTATTATCTATTAAATGTTTATTTGCCACATGGTCTTACTTTGAGGAGCTAATCTCTGAATATCAGAGAACAACTTAATATGTATGTATGTAGGATTTTTTCTGTTTCGTTATTTAAGCCTGATGTAAGTTCAATATTGACATTTTGTCTGACTTTTCTTTTCTAACTTTTCAAAAAGATTTTTATATTAAGTAATTTTTCTGATGAATTAGGACTAATTTTTAAGTGTTGTTATAATTTTTTTTTCTGTATACTATTTTTTGAGAAATTGGGTATGTGTTATTTGCTGATATTACCTAGCAATCATGAAAAAATTAATTAATTATATCATTTCTTTTTCAGGCATTTTTTGAATGATTAAATTTTGGTTTCATTTTATATAAATAATTTGATGAATTTAAAATAATGCATTTTTCATTTACTTTTTGTAGGTTACGGAATTAGCACCTTTTGGTTCTCTAAGAGACCGGTTAAGGAAAGAATGCCATCATACTTCAATATCCACATTAGTTGAGTATGCTGTTCAAATTGCCACTGGGATGGCGTATTTAGAATCCAAGCGATTTATTCACAGAGATTTAGCTGCTAGGAATGTTCTTCTTGTAACATCTAATAAGGTATGTTTGGGAAATAAGCAATTAATTCATTTTGTTCTTAAACAATGATTTCTACATCATTCAATAAGGTGTGTGTGTGTTGTTTCAAACTAGAATGTACCACATATTCAATAAACACTCAGTACATGATGCTTTAGTTTAACATAACCTGATTTACTACAGTTCTATAGAAGGGAGATGTGTATTGTAACTGGAAAGGAGTCCATATGTTGAACACTAAAGAAGGTACATGCAACTAGTTAGGCTTATCACCCAATGTTCCTTCCTTGCCTCTTAATGTTGTGGAGCTGAAGTTCTCTTTAAAATGTAATAGACTAAAATAGCAGGTCTACCAAACCAGTTAGCCAACTGCTCTAGAATAAGCGAAGTCCAACAGTTTACATTGCATGACCATTCTCTGGCACTGTGATCAAAGCAGAATGAAATGGGGTAAAGCTTGGCAATGAAAGATATTTATGGGAAAAACTGGCAAAACCCCATCATAATCAAAATTTGTGGTACAAAATGATGGATCACTTTCACTAGAATCTTGATATGGTGCATTAAACAGTACAGAGGGGAAAGGGTATTATTGTTAAAGACTTCAGTAGCAGCATTAGTGATAACATATGTAAAGGGCAAATGCTGAGAAAACTGCTTTGAAAATGGGAATGAAAAGACTTATTTTATATGTAATTTAGAAAAACAAATTCTTAGTTATCAGTACTGTCTGTGGGCAATAAAAATAAAATATCCATTCCAAAAGCTTACTTGGTGAGAAGAGCCTGGAAACAGAAGAAATGTAAGTGACTATTCCATAGTGGCTTAAGAATTACTTTAGAATATTAAAGTTTTCAGAGGTTTTGAAATAGGTAGTATCATTGTTAGTAGCATCTGTTCGTAGGTTCAGTTATCGAGTAAACCAGTACTGGTTCCTTGGATAAAGATATTAAGGTGCAATAAGTTTTGACAGACTGAGTAATACACAAGTGAAAAAAATATTCCAGGGGCGAATGGATGAAGGTTACAGCAAAATACAAACATCTTGCATAGGAAAAGCACTGACGTGTGGTGGAACAGGTAAAAGATGAATTATTGAGACTACAAGGGAATTATGTGGTATGCCAGTATGTAAGAATGGGAAGTTAGACATTCTTAGTGGACAGCAGAATTAAGTAAAGCTGTCAAAGAAAAGATAGGAAATCACATATATTCTTACATATCACACACAGAGCTGTTCTCTGAGATTCAGTGATTAGTTCCTCATAGAAAGACCTGCTAGGTTAAAGTTACAGTTGGTGTTAGATTTTACTTGCTGTTGTATCAAAGATTTCCATTTATAGCAAAATCGCCACACCGCTTGAGCTTCTCATCGTATCCCATCTCACACAAGGCTTGTCTGTTTCTCAATACTCATTGTCTTTTTCTTTAGCTGGCATTCCCAGATCTGGTCCTCCTATAAATTCCTTGACTTTCCTCTGCCTTTCTTTCCTGCCACACGATCTGAAAAAAATTTGTTTAGTTAGTACCTCACCACTCATATTTCAACATGATCGAACCACCTCAAATGTTAGTCTCCACCCTACTAACAAAACATATTACACATCTTCATAATGCACCTCTCCAGCATACAAAATGACTCCTTTGTCTCTTCTTTGCAGTGTCCATGCTTTACTACCATAATTACATTTCATATACAGGCATTTGGGCCCTTTTTGAATATTCATCAGTGCTGTGAATTCTTCCTAAAGCAGCTGTGAAATTTAAAGCCTCATTAATTCACCTACTGATCTCGCCATCTAATTTTTTTCCTCTGTCAAACATGCTTCTAAAACACACAAACTCATACACCAAGTCCAACTCTACAATTAGACTGATCTTGCACTCAGGACTAACAGTTTCTTGCTTAAAAACCATGATTTTAGTTTTTCCTTTATTTATACTCGGGTTGAATTTCATACAAACTTTATACATCCAAGACAATGTAGTTAACAACTCACTTTTGCCCTCTATCAGTAAGATTTTTTCATCAGCAAACAACAATGTGCACACTGAAATTTTCAAGACATAAACCAGTACATCATACATATAAGTGGGAAATGAATCTCCCTGAAGAAATAATTCTTCACAGATACATGGAAGGCATTGCAGATGTAATTGTTGACACAAATGGGCCGTATTTTCACTGTTTCCATGTAGCAACTTCTTCAGAAAACTTGAAAAGTTACATTGTTCTGGAGCGGGAATTGAACCCGCATCTGTTGATTCCCGTGTGAGCATGCTATCTATTACACCCACCAGGACAAGAAAGCTTCAGTTGCTTGGAACTTACTTCCACTAGGTGGCGTAACAGACAGCATGCTCAAATGGAAATCGGGAGATGCGGGTTTGATTCCTGCTCCAGGGCAATGTAATTTTCAAGTTTTCTGAAGTACATGTAGTTGGTACAAGGAAATGGTGAAAATGTGACACATTTGTATAAACCATTACAGTCTATTTTGGCATCACACATGCATTCATCAATGAATGCATTAAACAGCCATGGCAATATTAAACAACCTTGTCTGACTCATACACCAATAGAAAACATGGCTGTTTAATACATTCATCAAAGAATGTATTAAACAGTCATGGCAATATTAAACAACCTTGTCCGACTCATACACCAACAACAACAACAACAAAAAAACATTTTGGTAAAACACAATTCACACACACACACTGTTGCCAGCATACATAGCTTTCACACAAAAAATAAAATTTTATATAATTTTGTTTTTCCTGACAACTCTTTAAGTCAATGTACCAAATCAAAACCAATTTTTTGTGCAGCTAATGTACCAAATTTGCAATGTTTGAGTTATAAGTGATGTAAAACATCCAATTAAACTATTTAACAGAGGTAAAAGAGTTACAATTTGTTTCAGAATCCTTAGGTTGAATGACTAAAGTTATCTGGTAGTTTGTATTTCTTTGTGAATCTAACCTCTGAATCTCAAAGAACAGCTTAGTGATATGTATGTATGTATGTATGTATGTATGTATGTATGTATGTATGTATGTATGTATGTATGTATGTATGTATGTATGTATGTATGTATGTTTCCGCCAAAAGGCGGAATTCTGCCCTTTTGTAAGTCATCTCGGGAGTTCCTGAGATCGATGCAAAAATTTTGTGTGTGTTTGTGGCAGGTGGTGGGGTAGTCTGGTTAAACTGTTTCACAAAGCTGGTGACAGGTAAAGCTATCTCAGATCAAGAGGATGAGTCGCAACCCTGAGCAATGCCAGCATCAAGTTCTCCAGCCCAGATGTTTCTGGGCTGTAGAACTTGACAGTGATTGGCTGCAGCATGCCGACTGCAAAGGCAGTAGGTGAGGCTTCCCTGGTGAAGGTTTGGTCTTACAGCTGATTGGCGTGACACTAGCGTGGGTGCGAAAACATCGCTGACTTCGCACTGACCGCAGTTTTCTATGTGGCTGTTGGCGATCAGGTAACTGCTTTTTCAAGATGCAGTACAAAAAGTTTACTAATTGTCTTCGAAATCATTTTGTACTCTAGTTGGCAGTTCACAGCTTGCAATGAGCACGTGTATGTTTTTAGAAGTAAATTGGATTTTTTTTTTTTTTTGTGTTTCACAGAAATGTCTGATTTAGTTGCAGAAACAGATGAACATAAAACTTGGATGTGTGATGACTGTGAGAAAAACAAGTTCTGTTTTGAGTGGCTTGAAAAAGTACTGGTTATTGATGAAATTAAAATAACTGTTGGAGAAACTATCAAGAAAATGGATGTAAGTGGGAAAGTTTTGTATACTTTATGTGCAGATTTAATATATTATGGAAATAAAGGGTTTGCTGCTATTTTAAACCATCTAGAACTTGTGCCTGCATCATGTAAATCTTTGTGTCGGTAAACTATCTAATTACTCAAATCTGAAAAAGAAAACGAATTAGATCAGTATAAATATTAATATGAGATTGACATTATTGATTATGTGTTAGCACATGGACTAAAATAAAATTCTTATTTGCTTCTAAAGAAATGTTAGACAATTTTATGGCTTTTATATGCGCATGTATGGTGCTTAGGGTAGTTAGTTAATAAATGCTGAAAGGTTACTTATTTTTGCACGTTCTTATGTGGGAAAAGTTCAGCTTTTTTCTGCCATGACCACTTTCATGCCTGACTATTATGAACCAAATTATTTGGATCTCTGTAGCTCAGAATTTTATGTATAAATTCAGTTTTTCAACATGTAATTCATGCCTTTTTGTTCCCTTTTTCAGTTATATCATTGTACAGAATTAGCCATTTGTGTCAATTGTTTTGGCATTGTCTGGTTCTGATTGCAGTGTTTTTTTTTTTTTTTTTCTGAACAGAATACTGGTAATGGTGGTTTTGTATAAGAAGTTATTGTACTTCTTGTAAACCCGTTAGGAATCTGGTTTGCACTTCGTATGAAAACTGTATTATTTTTTATAACAATACTAACAACATTCTGGAATCACTGTTTGAAAGAGCTGATGTATACTCATTTGAAAACCAAATTTGCACAGCTTCTAGCATTTTGTCCAAATATTGTTCATATTTTAAAACATCTAGAAAATTTTAAGTTGAAAGAGTTAGCTAGTATACTAGGATTCATATAGGTTATAAGATGTTAGCAAGCTACAGTTAAATAAACATAGTTCATATGCGTCCTGGAAATCCTGGAAAAGTCCTGGAATTCCATGTTGTCCTGGAAATGTCCTAAAATTCTGTTACATGTCCTGGAATTTTATCTATTCCTGACTTTTTGTTCCTGCGTGATGTTTTGTAGTTAGAATTTTTCTACTGATATAACTTATGTCTGACAAATTTCCCTCCCCACCCCTGGCAAAATGTGGGGGTCTGTTGGTTTTCTTTTCTGTTAGCAGTACAGATGCTGCATTGTTAGCACATCTTTTGCAAAAAAAAAAAAAAAAAAGATTGTGCATATGTTTATCACTTTGTCCATCTGTGGACACCATATCTCTGCAACTACTAGTCCAATTTAAAAAAATTCTTTTTGCATTGGGAAGCCTGAAACGTGAGAATGATAATCCTTGACTTCCAATTTTTTTTCTATGCTGAACTTCACTGCTAGAGAGGGTAAATGCAGATGATATTGAATTCAAAATACATTTTATTTTATATCTTTGCTTCTAAATATCCGATTGAAAAAAGTATTTTTCCTTTCAAAGGCATTTATATTGAAGACTATTTTAGGTGAAGTCCCTTTTTCAAGTAGTGCGTAGATTTTCCGCTAGGGGGCGTTAAGGTAAATTGTGTTTTTTCCGATATCTCTGCTTCTGAAAGTACGGTTGAAAAATTCTTTCTGCATTGGATAAATCTCCTGATTGAGAATGTTTTGCTTATAATTTCTAATATTTGGTAAAGAATGGTCTTGGCCACCAGAGGGTGTAAGTGTTTAATTATGCTTTGATGTATATGCAGCAAAATCTGAGCTTCTGAAAACTTGATTGAAAAAATTCTTTTATGTCTGATACCACTCACCTCAGAAAACCTTTTGAGAATACCTCCTGCTTGAAGTAGTGCATAATTTTTCCACCGGGGTAGAGATGTATATCTTATTTTTGTTGATATCTCTGTTTCTAAGAGTTTGATTTGAAAATTCTTTCTTTGTTGGAGAGCATTCTTGATGCAAAATGTTTCTCATGTAATTTCAAATTTTTCTGAAAGCTCAAGTGCAGAGGGCATAAGTTCATGTTTTGGTTTACAGCAATATGTACATGACTAAAAACCGGATTGAAAAATTCTGTTTTGGTCAGATACTACAAACTATGACAACTCCTTGTGTATTTTCTTCCCAAAATAATGAAAAATTTTGCTGCTAGGGCGGGCGCAAACGTTTAACCTGTTTTTCTCAATATCTCTACTTCTAAATTCTTTTAACACCAGATAGCATTTACCTTGTGGAACACTTTAAGTTTGTGTTTGAGGAGTTTTGTAGTTCACAATACAGTTGCTAAATGGTGTTTGTGTACTTCTGTCTGCAGCTGTATCTCCGCTTCTAAAAATGCTATTGTGAAATTTCTATGTTTTTACTCTGCCATTCACTACAATAAAGATAGGGAGCATTATCCTCTTGTAATAATGCAGAGCTTTCCCGCTAGGGCGTAAAGCTCGAAACCTCAAAACTTTTTTTCTCCCTATCTCTGCTTCTAGGAGACGTATTTGAAAAGTCCTTTTTCATTAGCATAGATTTTGCCTCGAAAAATACTTTTTGCCTGTTTTCAACTTTTCCATTATGCAAAACTCTTCCATTAGAAGGCATAGTCATATCATGTGTCCTTCTATATTTTTTCTTTTAAGTGTTCAATTTGTAAACCTCTTTGTCACTGATACCTTCCTTCTGCTATGAGAAACTTTTTGTGCACCATTTGTTAATTTTCATAGCATACTTTTTAGCTCTGGTGGAAGTGGGTAGCTGTTTCTGTTTCTGCTTGTTTTTATCGATTGTAAAAATCCAGTTGATTTTTTTTTTTTTAACCAGTTCCACTGACTTTGATAAATTTCATTCACATTTTAAAGGATTTCAAAAGATGTGCTCATTACAACCAAAAATTCAGAGTCATCTTTCTTCAAATATTTCACCCTCCCTATCCTTAAATTTTCAATGTAAGCATCATTTCCAAATAATTAAATATAAGTAGTTTTAGTTTATATATTGATTGCATGGTATATGAAAGCTTTTCAAGAGTAATGACACATTTATGTTCTAACTATAGATTTTATATCTATATATTTTTTCCGTGATGAAAGTTTGTGCCAATTTCATAATCTGGTGCCAAGCTGCTACAAATTACAAAAAAATTTAATATTTGCGCCCAACTGCACTGAAACGACAATCCACTGCAAAAACTGCCGAGCGAAAAGAATGTTTTCCCAGCAAAAAAATGCATTTTTAAACGTCAAATCGAATGACACCTTTTTAAGGTCTGCGCGTAATTTGGTTAAACATATAACGATGCTAAATCAACACATTCCGTCAATTCACCAATTCACTTACCATCTAATTCATTGTTTATTCAGCATAAGTGACAAATAGGTTTCGCTATGTAGATGGAGCTTATGGAGGAGCAGTTTTGCTGTAATCACGTGGTATGTAGGAGAAACAACGCTGTACGTTATGAAATCCTGATGAAGATTGTTTACAGATGGTTTGGTAGTCTTTCATACTGTTGTGCAGTTGAAGTTGTTTATATGTCGTTCCCTGCTCTTTGGGATGGCGCACTTAATTTGTTTGGGGCAAGGTGCACGATTACGTAAATACAGCGTAAGGTCAGTTGTTAGCTATTTCGTTGACTCAGAGGACGATTGAAAATGGCTTTCGCGTTGCAGGATACGATGGTTCTGTTTCTAAAAAATTCATAGGTATTCAGAGATGCCAACTTTTACGGATTTTCCGTAGTTTGTACGGATTTTCACTCCATCCTACGGTTTTACAAAGTCACCCAAAAAAACTATGGAAGAGCCCATGCAAGATCCCTGCACACAATTTTCTATTTTTTACCATCTTTTGGTTGAAAAACGCACTTTACAGATAGTTGGCTATACTCCTGTAATGTTCTGACTTCCCCGCCAACGGAAGCACAGTTTTGTCACGTGATTCCTGTGCACCATTTGAGAGTGCCATGTGCAAAAGCCGAGATGGCGCTCAGCTCAGCGCCTTTTGCAAATTCTACATTGATTACATGTAGCTTTGTGCTTGTGAAAATTTTGGTGCAAACGTTTTTACCCTTTCCACTTGACTGTCGGGTGGAACCCAAAATTACGAAATCGCCGAATAGCTCATGTGGTGGGTATTACCCGCCACTCCAATGACGTCTCTGTTGCTCGCATGCAGGCGCTCGCGAGACGTTTATTTTTCGTTGAATAGGTCGGGTGTCACTTGCCACGCCGATGAGTCCCCTATGTCTCGCATGGCAGGGCTCCTCATACATTTCTTTTTCACCGAATAGAGAAAAAGAAACTTCATCGGCATGTTGGTTGTCACCTGCCATGCTGATGGCATCTCTATTGCTCACATGTCAATGCTCACGAGGAATTTCGTTTTCGCTGAATAGCTCGCATGTCGGGTGTTATCCACCAAGCCTATGACGCCTCTGTTATATCGCATGTCGGCGCTCGTGAGGAATTTCTTTTTCGCCGAATAGGTCGGGTGTCATCCGCGACGCCTATGACTTCTCTATAGTTTGCATTTCGGCGCCGCAAGACATTTCTTTTTTTGGCAAATAGCTCGGGTGTCATCCACCACGCCCATGACGCCTCTATAGCTCGTGTCGGGGCTCACAAGACATTTCTTTTTCGCCGAATAGTTCGGGTGTCACCCGCCATGCCGATGATGCCTCAGTAGCTTGTATGTCGGGGCTGGTGAGCCAAAACTGAGCTTTCACTGCTAAGTTGTGGCCTCTACTACAGGAAAAAAAAAGGTGCTGGGTGAGTATGGGTGAAAAGTTATTCGAGTGGAAATGGTTAATTTAGATTAAAACGAAAGAAACGTAGCAGTGAAACTGCTATGACAATGAAAAGAACTAAGTCAGATAAAACTTATCATAAAGTGTATCGCAATATATTATATACTAAAGAATGGCCTTTTTATGATCTAAAGTTTCGCCGAATCACGTTTTTAAATCATGTGGCCGCGATTTTAACATAGCGCATGGCGGCCGTAATGATTGTAGGCATCATGCAGAGAGCAAGAAGCATAAAGATCATGTCAAGAGACTAAATGGAGATGTGAGTAAAATTAATGTAACCAAAAACTTCTGTCAGCTTATGAAGAATCCTGGAAAAAATATCAAGAACAGATTAGTGCTGGAAAAATGCAGCAAAATAAGCAAAAAAGAGAAGAAGAAATTGAATGTTCACAAGGTGATTTGAAACGGAAAGAAGCTGAACTTTTGCAGCAGTTGGGTTCCTCTCATAAAATGTTAAACAATACTGAGATGAACACTGAATGTGGCATAAAAAAAAAAAAAAAAAAGAGATATGAGTTCAATAGAAAGTGGACAGGTATTATTAAAAGAAACAAAACATTACTAACTATCTTAAAAAATTAGAAGAAAACAAAAGTGAGCAATAAAATATTGAGAACAGCAGCAATAAATTTAAAAAATTAAACATTTTTTTTTGTAAAATAAATGATTAATAATAGAATCTTGCTGTGGTTACAATTTTTTGTTCTATTTGAAAACTAAAATCTTTGCATATGTGTGTGTATTTCAATGCAAGATGTTTTAAATTTGAGTAGGGTGCATCTAGTTCCAAAACAATTTTTGCTTAAGAGTTTGTTCTGTCTTCTAATATTTTGCCTGCTCTGAAAAAATGTTTTCTTACACCAAAAATGCATTTTGTTGCTCCAAAAATGTATTTCACCTGCTCCAAAAACACATTTTGCTGCTCCAAAAATTATTTTGCAACTTTCCATCACTGTTTTTGAGTTTTATGGTTTTTTTAATTCTATAATTTACTTCAGTAATTGAACTAAAAACTGAAGTAGAAATAAATTTTTCTCAAAATTAGTGTAGCATAATGTACATAAAACTTTTGTAGAAATTAAACCTGGTTACATTTTCAGTAACAATTTTGGTATTTCAGTATTTGGGATTTTAAATTTCTTATTAGCTGCAGCAGACATCATTTTCAACATTTTACATTCTGTTTGCTCAAACATGTAGGCAGTTGTTTATTGTAGGTTACAGATTGAACAGACCTATGGTTTCACTATATATATTAAATAGGAGCATTTGCATTGTATGTCCTGGAAAACAATAAAAATATCCTGGAATTCTGTTATTGAAAAAATGTGTGAACCATGCATAAAGAAATTAGAAATATAGAAGTACGTTCAACCTCAGTGAGGTTGAAAGTACTTTTGTATTTCTAATTTCTTTATGTAACTGTAGCATACTAACAACTTATAACCTTTATTTATTTGTTACTTGCGAATTGCATTCCTCGTAATAGGATTCATATTCTTTATTACTTTGGTGTACTTGAACCAAATATAATTGGAATTTATTGAGTTTTCATTTGGTATATAATTGAAATTTAATTTGTTGGTGATACTTCTTGAAAGTTTTAGTTTAATTGCACTGGTTTGGAACAGCCATTGTTCCAGGTAATTTAATTGATTTAGTTTTAAAATAACTAATATTCCACCTTATTTCAAAAGATTTAAATTTTCTATTTTAATGCTAAGAATAATTGCTTTTGACAAGATAATGTTGCCTTTCACTTTTTGATATAGGAATATTTATCAGTACTGTTCATCATTTTGCTTAAGTATTTTTCTTATACCTGTTATTTTCTGCAATCATTTTTAGGTAAAAATTGGTGACTTTGGTTTAATGAGAGCTTTACCAAATCAAGAAGATTGCTATGTCATGACAGAACACAAAAAGTGCCATTTCCATGGTATGAATTAATATTTTGTTTAAACTATTACTGATTCCAATAGGTATTTGATTATATTGTGTGCCATTATGTTTTGCTATATGTCCAGTGTATGAAGTAATAACATTGTTAAGGGATGCTGCTTTATTTGAAAACCTTAAGATGCCCTTTAATCCAAAATCTTTCTTATAGAATAATAACTTGAGTAATGGTTTCTGGTATGTTGGAAAGCGTATCATAATCAATGCATTGCATGATTTTACTAACTTGTTTATTTATTTATTTATTTATTTATTTATTTTGTTCACTCATTCACTGCTAATGCCATAATTTTGAGTAATGATCGTGTACACTAACATGTGATTTCACAATTTTGGTAATGCATGTGTCATCATTTCATACCTGTTTTCATAAAACCATAAAACTGATTGTGTGTCATTGAGAAAGAACTGGCTAATGTTCTTTACTAACTGACAAGTAGCCAGTTTATTATAACAAAATAGATCATGGAAAAAATGTCTCATAAACATAGTATCAGTGTATTAAAAAATTCAAAAATATAATATGTGCCTCACAAGAAAAAAGTACATAGCAAAAACAGAGAAAGGACTGCTGGTTTTGCCCTATGATTGTGCAAAAAATGAGTGTTTTTCTTCAAAATGAAATTTGAAGTTACCATTGAGTAAACCAAGTGTCAATTTTTATGTGTTTATTATGTACACTATCAGCAGACCTGCCAACTGTTACGATTTTGTCATATTTAGTACGATAAATCACGCTGCAGTACGACAATATGATTTTGCTGCCAAAAAATACGATTTTTGTAAAAAAGTAATGTTTTCCCTTATTTTTTACCTTTTTCAGACAAGTAGGGAAAAATTTATATGTAATAAGTTTTTTTCCCTTCGAAATATTTTTTTCTCGGAGAGGTTTCCAATTTCTTTTAACAGATTTCCCTGCCTCTATTTTCTAACAGAAATAAAATAAGTCAAGTCAGGTGCAATGGGCAAATCACGACTAGTTTCATATTTTCGACTCTTTGTCATATTTAAAGCTGCTGATTAGTTGGCACTGGAATGCGGACGAGTGTCTGTTTATTCAAAGCAACCTCTCTCCCTTTACACCTGCAACCACCAAGAATTTATATGACTACACCTTACACCGTTGAGAATTTATATAGCTGAAATAGGCTTAAAAATTATCAGCACGCGTCATGTTACGATTTTTCTATTTGAGTGTTGCGTTTTCTCGTTCTGAGAGGTTGGCAGGTATGCTTCAAGTAACATAGTATGCTTTTCTGAAGTTACTGATAATATGGAACATATAATGCATCTTGTGTGTTATATGCCACCAAAAAGAAAAAAAAAAAAAGATTATGTCAACTGCATCCAGAAATTTATCTTTGTTACATGCATATCTTATTAGTCCACTGTGCAATTTCAAGCACAGGTATCAACTTTATGAGCGTAATGAAAGCCTGACGTGGGCAGTCTTAGTGAGGGATGAGTTTGCCTCCTTCAGGCATTCTATGGGTAACAATGGCACACACAACAACAAGAAGGGCCTTTGTGAATCTTGGAGAGGTACCAGCTAGTTCTGTGCGACATTGGCGAAAAGACACCAACTCACTGGGTTTTGTTCCAGAATCCTTAGGTTGAATGACCAACTGGAACCATCAGCTGTGGGTGAATCCCACACACTGGTGTACTATTCTGATTAAAAAGACACAAAGAATGTTAAAAAAAGGACTCAAGAGTAGGATATACAGACCTGCCAGGTTTTACGGTTTACCTGTAAAATTTACGGAAATGTGACTTGTTTTACGGTTTTACGGGCAAAATGTTAATTTTACGGATTTGGCGATTCTCAGATTTTTTTCTTTTTCTGATAATTTTGCACCCACTATTAAAACTTTTTTTTTTTTTTAACTTAATCCATTCAAAGTAAAGTGCCGATGTAAGTTACGAATAAGTTTTTAGTTACATGTGTTTATTTGGGAACATTTTGCTGCAGTTTTCCCACATTTTAGTTTATTGTTTTGCTATTTTTTAAACACTAGAACACCAACCAGCTTGGCTTATTTAACCTTCCGTTTGGTTCTCTTCCTCTCTTCTGCACGCTGTTTCCCCCGCCTTTCTTTTCAGATCATGCATTGTTCATCTCCCGAGTCGCAACTTCTCAGAAGGCCAGCGTGAGGTGTGTCCGCATTGGAGCAGGTGTCTTTTATCTTTATTCCTCCCAGTTCGAAATGCTATCTCAGAACGTAGTTATCATAGAAAAAAATTCCAACGGATTTTAAATCTGGAATTTTTAAGCCCAGATCGATACCCAACATGACGAAATTAAGCAAAAACTGCCAGTTTTGTGAAATTAAAAATGCATGGGGGCATGCATGGTTTCGTAACTTCTTCTCTGGCAATAAATTTGACCTAACGAAAGAATGCTACTATAAAAGGAAGTTAAAAAAAAAAAAAGAAAAAAAGTAAATCCAATGTTCATTCGAGCCAGTGCTGCTCCAGCAATGATTTATTTTGCTGGTCCGTTAGTCAGTAAGTTTTCTACGCTTTCCCTTTCCAACCGTGCTTTGTTCATCGCTCGGTAACGTTCATAAAAATGTCTTGGCTTATTCAATGAAATTAATATGTTGGGGTACATACTAATTCATCTAATCCTTATTGAAAATGGTCAAAGGTAAGGTCAAGACGTAGGAGCGGAATTCATTCTTCCGCCTTTTTGCGTGATGACTTACGTAAAATCAAAGCACGATTGTGATGAAGTTTGGGTATGCTGTTCAGCACCCATAGTGGACCTATCCTATTGAAAATGGTTGCTATCAGCATTCACGGGGACAGTGTATGCGCAAGATTTGTTCGCTCGCGTTTCAGAATTTTAGCACAATATCTTCCGTGGAAATTGACCGATTTGGATAGAATTTTTAATTATAAAACGGCGCGTGTGTGGCAGCTTTTTAATTTAGAAATTAACAGGCACAAAAAATGTTCTATAATAAAGCAAAAACACGCAAAATATCAATTAATTCATACTAAGGGATTCGTAAAGAAAACAGTAAAGTATCGGGGAGAACACTGTTGCTTTTGCAAACCCACACTTTTTTGTAGGTATGAAATTTTGGGGTTTTAGTAAACAACTCTGAATTTTAAAATATCCGGATTTTGACAGCACGAGTTTAATCTAGGGAGGAAGTGGATTTTTTTTTTTTTTATCTGTTTGAAAAAAAGCGCCATTGGCTTTGTAACTTCTATCAAACCGAATTTAATTGTGTGATATTTAGAGATTTTCATTTTCTAAAACAGAATACGTGTATTTTTTTTTTTTTTTTTTTTTTTTTTTTGCAGAGACATAAGATCGGAGTTAAAATCCCGGTTCAAACGTTATATGCCGTGGTTACGCCTGATGTAAAAGACAGTTGGTTTTGTTCTGGCAAAACACATTGTGTTAGTTTACTGCAGGAGAGGAGTTGGTTCAGACGTTGATGGGCCCAGATTGTTTTTAAAAGAAATGACTAGAGAAGCTCTATTCGGTAAGATGAAGGGAGGGGGAGGACAGGAAGAGAAGACAACTATAAAATCAGTGCCATTTGGAAATATAACGGATGCCACTAAAGGGATCGGATTTAGTAGAAGACAAGGCATCGATCCGCCTGTGAGGAATGATGGGGAGGGAGGGGACGAACTCAAGGGAATGACATTCGTAACTAAAACCTAAACCTTTGTTTCTAGATGAAAGAACCTTTCAGTTGCTCTCTGCTTTCCTAGCTGACCAGCTCGAATCGGATAACTCTGTAATCAGTATTTTTTCCTCTACTATAGCAGTTTTTACTTACATTTTTTTCCCCGAGTGGTAATAAATTTAGTATTAGTGATTCGCTATGAGCAGCAACATAAAAGGGAAAAAAAGTACTATAAAATATTCTGTGATTCGTATTCTGAGGAATTCCCGTGTATTGCGAAATCTTCAAGAAAGGAAAATATGCGTTTCGCGCTATGTGCCGATGCAATTTCAACATTTCGCGTGGTGGAAGGAATACTTTTACAAATCATATTTCTAGTGACAAGCATAAATATAACGTTGACTGCGTGGGAAAAAAATAACGAAATTAACTTCCTTTGTTAAAAGTTATAATGAACTCTATGTGATTCGTACAAAATGTTTGTTCACTTCATTTTTAGTTGGACATAATTTACCAGTTAGTGTCTCTGAGTCACTCTTACTTATTTAATTTTTTTTATTTGACTGTCTCATCGTCC
The DNA here is from genome assembly GCA_039090855.1 of Macrothele yani. Lineage (NCBI taxonomy): Eukaryota > Metazoa > Arthropoda > Arachnida > Araneae > Macrothelidae > Macrothele > Macrothele yani. The sequence goes on from CM077006.1 coordinate 290,331, forward strand.
GTGTCTCCGTAAGATAAAAACCTAACATGAAAATGGTTCGTTTTTGAAAACATTTTAGTATGTTTCATGACGGCGTGGGACACGATCCCATTGAAACGGTAGAATATCCTTCCCTTTAGATGCAAACTTCTGTAAAATTAAATTTTTATCACTTTATAGATCATAATGATAGCCTAGTAATGAGAAATTTTGTATAGAATTTATTTTAATCGATATGAATGTGCCGATAAATTTAAACATCTGTAGACACTTCAATTAAAAGTTGATGGTTCATTTGGGTAACATCGTTTTTTAAATCATTATGTTTGGTACATTTAAATCAATATGTGCGACAAGTAATTTAATCAAATCTATCGATTAAAATTTTCATCGAATATATCGATTAAATTTTTTTTACGGATTTCTGTTTCTGAAAGTTGGCAGGTCTGGATATACACAATATCTAAGTTATTGTTTACCTGATATTGACAAAGTATTTTGCACTTTGTTGCTCTGTGAGGCACGTGCTCCCAGCCCGAGAGAGGTTGATTATGTTACTGGTTTTTGGTCAGTTAATTTTTTTTTTTTTTTTTTAGGAATAAAACAATTAGGTTATACACTGAGTGACCACTTTATTATGACCACCCCCTCAGTACTTCGTTGGACCACCTTTTGCCTTTAATACTGCGTCGATTCTTCATAGCATGGACTCCACAAGATGTTGATAGGTGGTTTGTGGAATCTGAGACCATGCTTGATGAATAGCACTTTCCAGGAGTGTGAGACTGCAGGGTTGTGGATCCAGCTGTCTGATGGATGGCTCGTTCAACTTCATCCCACTAATTCTTAATGGGGTTGAGATCTGGAAATTGTGGGGGCCACCTAAGCAAAGTAAACTTACCAGCATGTTCCTGAAACCAATCCTGTACAATACGAGCACTATGGCAGGACGCATGATCTTGTTTAAAGTAGCCATCGCCATTGGGATAAGCCATCCACATGACAGGATGCGCTTGGTCCGCAACGATGTTTAGATATGATGTGCCAGTCAGACGTTGATCAACACGAATTAAAGGGCCCAAAGCATGAAACATTCCCCAAACCATAACGTTGCCTCCACCAGCTTGAAGGGTTGTAGCAATCCATTTGGGGTCCATGCTTTCGTGCTGTTTACGCCAAATTCTCACTCGGCCATCGGCATGGTGCAACTGAAAACATCATTCATCGGACCATATAATTTGTTTCCCATTATCAACTGTCCAATCCTTGTGCTCCTGTGCGAACTGGAGACTTTTCTCTTGTTAACTGCAGACAGCAAAGGCGTTCGAACAGGCTTTTGGCTGCCATATCCGATCCAATGCAGTGTATGGCGAACAGTGCATGCAGATATCATTTGAGAGGATCCTTGATTAAGATGGTCTGTAATTTGCTGCACCGTTGCTCTTCTGTTGTCTGTTACCAGTCTGAACACTCTCCGTTCCGCCCGAGCAGTCACTAGTCGATGACGACCACACGTTACACATAGAGACCCAGTTTTTTGGCTGACAGTCCAGTCTTTAAACACTTCAACAACAGCTGCTCTGGAACATTTCATGAATGCAGTGGTTTCGGCGATACTCGCTCCATGGCTGCGAGCTCCTTCAATCATCCCACATTGATAGTCTGACAAATCGCATTTTTTACTCATCTCGTCACCCAAAAATCACTTCTACTGCTGTCGCAAGCACTAAGCTTTCCTTTTTATACTAGCCTTGCATTCTGGCGGCAACAGTGTACAGCCATAACTCATTTGCTTAAAACTGTCAGGTGGTCATAATAAAGTGGTCACTCAATGTATATTTTCAGTTCAACATTCATTCATTCGCACAAGCAAACATTTTAAATTTACTATCAATTAAAAGATTGTAGTAGAAAAAGTTATACTCATCAGGTCGGGAGACGTCTCACAAGGGGTTCATCGTCACGTTGTTACGGCGAGCTTAAGAAATTTAAAAAAAAAAAGTTACATTGATGAAACATAGATGGCGCTAACAGGGCTTGATAAAGAAATGTACCCAAGAAAGTATATCCGACGAATGGCAACGAGGAGTATCGAACTCCATTAGTGCGAAGTTAACCACGAACATCGGTGGAAAAGTCGCCACGGTCCTGAGGATGCCCAGAGACTGGGCGAAAATTTCGAGTATAAAGAACTGTAAAAGTTTATATTTTTGAATCCTAAAGTGAAGATTCACTGAGTATATATACCCAGCGAAAAGTGTGATGAAGTAAAGTTATACATCTCATACAACGGACATTAGGACAATAACATCAACAAAGACCGGAAAACGTGTCATGAAATGTGTTTCATTGCTAGTAAGGAATGCCAAGGTAAGCATTATCTTCTAGAATATTGTACAAGTTATTCCGAAAAGGTTTATCAACGTGAGTGGTATCAGTCCACAGACAAATTTTTTTCATTCAAAATTTTAGAAGCTCAGATTTTTTTGCAAATACATCAGAAGTGAAAGTTACGGCTTACACCCCCTGGTGACCAAATCATTTTTTACCAAAAGTTAGAAATTATATTCAAAAGATTTCCCACCAGGAGTTGTTTCTGGTGCAGAAAGAATTTTTCAAATCAGAGTTTTAGAAATAGAGATATCGGGGCAAATGCAATTTACTTTTACGCCCCTAGCAGAAATCTATGCATAACTTAAAAAAGTGACTATACCTAAAATACTCTTCAACATAAATGGAATCGAAAGGTAAAATAATTTTTTAAATCGGTTGTTCAGAAGCAAATATATGGAATAAAATGTATTTTGAATTTGATATTATCTGCATTTATGCCCTCTAGCGGCAAAACTGTACGTCATAAAAGAACAACAACAAAATAAAGGATCATCATTCTCATATTTCAAGCTTCCCAATGCAAAAAGAATTTATCAAATCAGATTAATAGCTGCAGAGATATGGTGTCCACAGACAGACGGACGAATGGACGGACTAGCCGATAACCTAAGCCCAATCTCTTTTTTACAAAAGGTGCGCTAAAAATACAAGACTGTGACCTTCATTTCAACAGAGCCTTGGATGACATCGCGACAGTACTGGGTTAGGCTCGCTGTAAGGTTCGTTAGCAACCCTGTGTTGGCAGGTAAATTTTACAGAAAAAATCTTTAAAATGCATTGTACAGCTGTTTCTTTTTTTCATTTTCTGTCAAATTACATACTTTAAAGTGTGTATGTAATTTTTTCTCGAAATTTTTAGCCAAATAATTTAGGACGCTAAACTACACCTTTACCAAAAAATACATTACTAGCAATACTTGTTACTGCCATTTTTTTTCCACTAGCAAATTGGTTTTAACACTAGCAATTTACTAGTTGCTTATCAGGAAAATTGTGCCCTACTTGTGTGAATGATAATGGTGAAAGATTAAATGAACTCTGCATTAAGAATGGTTTGTGTGTATATAATGTTTTTCAACCATAAGTATATCCACACATACGAGTATACTTGGAAAATCATACTCTTGGTCAAAAGAGTGTGATAGATTTTGTTGTTTACGATCAGCATCTGAAACACTTGGTTGTTGACACTCAAGTGATGAGAGGTGTGGATGTTGGTTGGAGGAAAAGGAATAGGAAGAGACCTAGGATGGAAAGAATAAAGGTTGAAAGGCTCCCTGAAGATCATCAGCATTATTCTGACTTACTCAGAGAACGACTGAAGGAGCTGAAGTCTTGTGAGAGGGATGTAGAAAAGAAGTGGGAATGTTTTAAGAACTGTGTTGTCACTGCTGCTGCAGAGGTCTGTGGCACCACAATAGTGGGTAACAAAAGAGGTGATGCTTGGTGGAATAGTGAGATTGAAAAGGCTGTAAAGAGAAAGAAGGAAGCCTATTTGGGGATGTTGCAAGGTAGAGTTTCTGTGGATGAATATCGCTGTAAGAAGCGTGAAGTCGTCAAGCTGGTTCGCCAGAGTAAGGCAAAAGATAGAAAGGAGAAGGCGGAAAGGCATGAATTGGCTTTTTCGAAGGACAGGAAGACTTTCTGGAAGTACACGAGACTCGGGAAAAGTAGGGAAAACAAAGTTGTATGAAGAATAGAAGTGGGGAAATGATATAGGAACCCAATAAGTTAAGTGAATACTTCTGAGAGTTATTAGATCAGGGAAGCAAAGATGATTCTGAGGCAGAAGCACATGGTGTCACAGTGAAGGATAGAAGCCCAGGAGGGATCTCAAGAGAAGAGGTGTGTAAAGCTCTAAAATCTCTCCAGAATGGTAAGGCTCCAGGAGTTGATGGCATAACTGCTGATATGTTAAAATATGCTGGTGACTGTAATTGACTGGTTAACTGAAATTTGTCAGTTGTGTTGAGAGTTAGGAATGATCTTTTGGGATTGGAAGGGAGCTATAATTGTTCCCTTGTATAAGGGAAAAAGTGATCAGACTGACTGCAAGAATTAATGTAGTACAGTATTAGCCTACTGAGTGTGCCAGGGAAAGTGTTTGGTAAGGTCATAATTGACAAAATACGAGGTCTTACATCAGATAAAGTGTGGGATGTTCTGAGTGGTTTTATACTTGGTAAAGGCTGCACTAGCCAAATTTTTGCATTATGCATGATGATTGAAAAGCATTTGGCTGTTGGTAAGAAAGTGTTTGCTGCCTTTATAGATTTAGGGAAAGCTTATGATCAAGTAAATTGGACGCTTTTGTGGAAAGTATTGCATAAATATGGGGTCATTCCACGCCAAATCGTCAAATGCTATCCACCACACCATCTTTGATACTTACGATTTTTTTTTTTTTTTCATGAATAGATCACGCCAAGGTATGAAAATCCTGAAAGTTTCGTTTTTTATTTCCCATAGATTAGGAGATTTTAATTTTTGAATTCTGGGGCATGGCGGGCCTTAATCGCGTAAAAACACAAATATCTCCATTGTTTGGATAAAAAAGTACCAAAATCACCACTCCTTCGTAATTATCCCCAAGGAATCGATTGGTGCATTGTACGAATTTCCATCTTCTACAGTTTTTGAGTTACGTGCAACGGGAGAGCCTTTTTTCAAAACATAAAAAAGCAATGTAGTACAGCACTTAAAAGATCACAATTGTTTTTTGTTTTTAAAAAAAAGTTTAGTCTAACAAATGAAGAAAAAAAAAACCTTGGGCTTTCGCGTGCGCGCTGAGAAAATATTTTTTAAATATGGTGCACGGCTTGTATTTTGCCACTGTGAAATCGTGTGCTGCGAATAGCGTTGGCAGCCAGGTAACGGCAGCGGGAATGGATGTTTACCTTCAGACGGGCTGGAGATCAAGATACTATCGCACGCGTTGGACAGATCACACAATAATTTGATGTGATGCTTGAAGGATAGTGAATTAATGTTATGTTTAAAGGCATTTCAAATAATATAACTGTAAAATATTACTAAAGGGCCATTTCACGCCAAATCGTCTGATGCTATCCACCACATTCTTAGCCATTCGACGACGAGGAAAACTAATATAAACCATTTTCTCCGTACAGCTTACCAATATAAGCTATACCGTGAAAAAGATTACACACAAATAACGCATAAAATTTATGCGACAGACGTCAGATATATATTGGTATTCTTACTAATCAAAGATGAGAAGAACTAATATAAACTTTTTTCTCCCCGTATAGCTTAACGATATACAGTACTGACGCTTATAAATTATGCAATTGATGTTGAAAACAGTTTTTGGAGTATTGATTAATGATTTCTACAGCTCACGCAATATCCGACAGAATTTTTAGACATGAAATAGTTCTATTTCAGGAATGAATAAATTGTCTAGTTGTCCACGCCTACTGTAAGAGAAAATGATCAAGGAATGACAGATTGAGAAATAAAGTAATCGGGGATATATATCTCGGTGCCTATTCTTGTGAGGTAGAGGAGATATATATTGCGTTTTAGTTAACGTCAGATACTGGATGTTCGCAGATGATGGCGTTAGCAAGGCTCAGCGTCAGGTTAGAAAAAATGTTAGCGATTATTTTCTGGTAGATCTGCTATTTAAATGAACGAGTATAACTCGCAGTTGTCATCTTGCCTGTTTTTTATTTATTTATTTTTTATTTCAGTTGCTTATTTAAAGATTACGCGTCAGGTGGGAGCTCACGAAACTCTCAAAAGCTCATACGAAACAAAAACGCACCACAACACCCTAAAATAAGAAAAACACAGTTTAACTGTTCGTGGTGTAGCCCAAAAATAGGAAAATACAGTTTGACGGTTACACTGAACGAAAAATTTTATGCCTCCTATAATGACATCCCGGTGTCAGAGTGGTAGCAATTGGATTTATTTTCGTTATTATTATTATTATTATTTTTTATTAATCATGCCAATAAATTTAAGAATAATGAGAAACATTAACAGACCTCGAACATATGAATACGTTTTCGTTAATGTAATACCTAATGTATCGCAATTATTGATTATGAATTTATGAAAAACAAGTATGGAACTCGTGTTACTATTTAGCGATCGTAATTTGTCCACTCTGTTTTATGAGCTTCTGTTTCTCTTTATCAGTAGCAACGCAGTTATCGTCCTCATATTGACAAGTTACTTTAACTGTCTCTTGAATTAAGAATTAGTTTTTTTTTTGTTTTTTTTAACGTATTACGCCACAATAACAATGCACAAAGACACTGAAAAACTAGGCAGCAACTTTCAAATCACAAGAGAATAAAAGAGATCTGAGAAAATACACTACGGAGCTTTTACACTTGCGGTGCTCTCTCTTAGAAATTCGTTCGTTTTTTGTTTGCCTGAGGTCGTAAATTAGGATCTGAGGGATTCAAGGTCTGGGGCTATCCTGTCTTTAAAAGAAAAAAAAACAAACCGAAAAACTAGAAGCAAGCGTGTCGGCCATAGCACGGATAAAAAGAGTAAATCATCTCTAAGCAAAATAAACAGTTCTACATCTGTGGCAAACAGAAAACGTTATGCCATAATGGCAAATAAGTTAACCAACGCAGGGCAGTGGCGACGCTAGATGCTCAGAACTAGGTGGGTTAATGGGAAAGGGGAGGGGGCTAAACGTGATGGGAGAGGAGACACAAACTTTGAAGTGTTTGGCAGAAATTTTGGCAAAAATTTCTGTTCATGTGCACTTTACTCGACGCTGATAATGTTATCCCTAGTCAAAAAGATTTTCAAGTGAATACTGTACATAGTATTTATTCAATGTATGTAGTATGAGAACCATGGATACGAATCTCTCTGGCAAGTTACTATTCACAATTTTAGCTTACTTAGGTCTCTCTCTCTCTCTTTCTTTCTTTCTTTCATAAGGCTATTTATGAAGTACAGTTTGTAACCTGACAAGGAATCTCTCTCTCTGATCGCCTTCAACTATAATACCAAAACGCGTGTTTCTGTTGCTCTCTTAGAAATTCGTTCAGAGGACTCTTCCCCCCCCCCCATTTCCCTCCCATAAGTACAAAAACTAACAGCCATGTGGAATGCCATTTTGCTTTTTTATTTAAGAGGCTACAATTCATAAACTTCCAAAAGCCGAAAGTTTAGAATTGATTGGTTTACATCGGTGACACGAACATTAAATTTTCTTGCGGGTCATATTTAGTTTCCACGCTACAGGAAAAGTGTATTACCTTCACAGAAAATAATCGGAGATTTTGCGTGCACATATAAAATCTTCCTAATACTTTTTTGTCAACATAATTTTTCATCCTGTGGCGAATGGCAAGTTTACACTTTTTTTTTTTTTTTTTTTATTGGAGGTTTAACGACCACCGTGAGAGCAACTCAGTGGGCTGTAAGCAGTCGCCCGTCCCTAATTTGGGGCTACTAGTTCCAGGGAAGGGAGAGAGTCAGCGCCGTAAGACAAACACAACATCCGTGCCTCACCGGGATTCGAATCCAGACCCAATTTGGACGAATGATCATATTCATAAGCCATCGCTTAGACCACTGCAGCACCGGGGTGGCAAGTTTATACTTAAGGATATCTTTATGAGGAGCAATAAATTTGCAGGATGTTGATCAGACAAAGTGCGCAAAAGGTCTGGAGCGTCAGGTCATTTGCAGTAACCCTCTACAAACAACTTCTAAAAAGGAGAGAGGCTTCATTTCATCGTCAGCATGATAAATCTGAAAACTAAGCACGACGGAACTTTTTATCCATGTGTATATACATACATACATACTTGCCAGAATAAAAAAAAAAATACAAGACGATTCCCAAAATTAGACGAAGAAATTTTACCACGATCTCTCATCTAGAGCGAAAGCATTGACAGTCCCCCCCCTCCAAATAATTTTGGTTTTGCATTGATTTCAAGAAATGATTCAGATGATGACACAAAACGCGGGAAAATCTCGCGAACATTGTAAAACCTATAGATGTTAAATTTTATGATAATCGCCAAATTCGTTATCGGGGAAAAAAAAAAAAAAAACGATTGCGTTCCACGGAAGCTCAACTTCCTCTTGTCTGATTTGATTAAATATAATCAAAAACTGACATGGAAGTTGATCACAGTGTTGTGAGACATCGAAATATAAACATCGTTCACCAACTAATCATGCTTTTTTAAAATAAAGAATTCCTTTCCTTCAAAACGTGAGTTCAACAATACATGCGTCCGTGCGATGGGAGTGATCGCTTCTTGTGTGCGGTAGGAATGCCGTTCTCCTTTCGGTACCAAGTCTCCTTACAGCCGTGTCCACGAGGCAGCGTGCTTCGCCGATTGCACTGTCATCGTGGCAATGCACTGGCCATGCACCATGTTTAAAAATTCTTTTCTTGGCACTCAGGCAAAAGCCCAAGGTTTTTTTTCTTCATTTGATAGATTAAACCTTTCTTTGCAAAGAATAATAACTGCAGCTTTCTAAGTGCTGTACTACATTGCCTTTTCAAACATTGAAGAAAGGCTCTCCGTCATTGCTCATAACTCAAAAACTAAAGCAGATAGAAACGCGTGCATTGCACCAATGGATTCCTTGGTAAAAATTAAGAAAGAATGATGATTTATGTATTGCTTTTTATTCTAAATAACGGAGATATAGTTTTTCACAACAAGGAAAAAAAACATATTAGTACGAATTTTCGAAATGCTTACTTTCTCTTTGCAGAACAACTACTTTCAATTTGGGAAAACTTTTTTCATTCAAAAATCGGGGCTAGCTATGGGCTCCCCACTCTCCCCACTCTTAGCTAACTATTATGTGGGAAAACTAGAAGAAAAGATACTAGATACAACCCACATACTTCTGCTTATATAGCAGATACATGGATGACATCTTATTTATAATAGATAGCTCAGAAATTGTTCCAGAAAGAATTCTAGACTCATTCAATGAATTAGATGATTCCCTTAAGTTCACTATTGAACTTCAAAAAGAAAGAAGAATAAACTTCTTAGATATTACTATCTATTATGAAGATGAAAAAATTCCTCACTAGTTGGTATAAAAAACCAATGAATACAAAAAGACTACTGGATTTCAATTCGTATCATCCAGTTTCTATTAAGAAAAATGTAGCAAGTCAGTTTTTAGAAAAAATTAATAAAATAGTTTCTACTGCAGATAAAAAAAGAAGCCCATAAAGAAGAGCTTAAAGTCATACTTGCAGAAAATAACTATCCTAAAGAAGAAATTGAGAAGCTTCTGAATTTTAATGGTACGAAGAACCCACAAAAGCAAGAAGTAAAATTCACTAGAAAAATTTCTTATCACAAAGGTTTATTTGAGGCTTTAAAGAGAATTAGTAAAAAATACAATATTAGGCTAGCTCCAAGTTTAGAGAACAAAGTTAAAAATTTTTTCCCTAAAATAGTTCAAAGAGAAGAAGATATTTTAAAAATGCAAGGAGTAGTTTATGAAGTAAATTGTAGTTGTGGACTATCTTACATAGGTGAAACAGGTCGCAGACTAGAAACTCGTATAGCTGAGCATAAAGCAGCTATAAAAAATTGCTCCAACAAGACTGGATTAGATAGGCATGTTAGAGAAACTGGGCACAGCATGGATTGGAATTCCCTTAAAGTAATCAGTTTCCAAAGCAATTTCCAAAAAAGAAAACTGAAAGAAGGAATAGAGATTGAGAAAAATCAAAATTCCATCATCAATGACTGCAAAGGATTTTCCCTGCCTAACATCTGGCAGGATTTGTTGAAAAATAACCTAAACTGTCAAGGTTAACCGTAACCGTCAAGGTAAACCGTAACCATGATAGTGACAAGCAAAAAGTGACAACAACAAGAGAGCCTGAAGAAGGAGAAGAGTTTTCTCCGAAAATTTGCTATAAATGGAAAAAAATTCCTAGTAAATTCCCATAAGTTGCTTTAGATATTTGCGTTTTTACGCAAAATATGTCTGCCATGCACCAAAATTCAAAAAATTATATCTTCTAACCTATCGGAAATAAAAAATTGAAACTTTCATGGTTTTTATAAGTTGGGAGTAGCAACCCATTAAAAAAAAAATCATAAGAATAGGAGATGTGTTGGTGGAAAATTAATTCAAAATCTGACAATTTCGCGTGGAATGACCCTATGGTGTTACTGGGGATCTACTTAATAGTGTAAAAGCCATATATGCTGGCAGTAGAGCATGTGTACGAATGAATGGTGTTTTATCAAAATGTTTTTTTATTGGTGCAGGAGTCATACAAGGTTGTGTAATGTTACTCTGGCTGTTTTACAGGGCTATAGAACAGAAGGGCTGGTCCTTAGAGCCTGAAGACGCGAGCTGGAGATGATGACGTAGTCATGCTGCAGCAGCGGGTTGGTAATGGGGTTCTCAGAAGCCACTGCTCCACGGGAAATCCGAAATAATCAGTTTAAAAGTCAAGGAAAAACTACATAACTGTAAAGCACTACAGTAAAAGGGAATGAAAACGAACTAAACTATCATCACTGTAGCTAAAAAAAACAAAAAACAACAACATTATTTAAACTTTAAACATATGTTTTTAACATTACAGTATTGGGCATATAAACACATCATTGTGTATTACGCAAAAGGCTCAGCGACTAATTAACAGTTGATTATTTATAAAACACAGCATCAGAATTTTTTTCCGAACACTGTGTTTTGCCGGTAACAAAAATCAAAATGCAGTTGTACAAATGGTAATATACTTGTTTTCCTCTTGTGCCTTGTTCTGTGTGTCACCTATTAAATACATATATATCTAGGGAAAATTTATGCCATTCTAAAGCGCTGATCATAGAATTTAAGTTTTATGTTTTCTACAATTCTGTAATCACATTGTAGAAGATATATCTTGTTTCTCCAGAAAGGTTTCTAATTGTATTCTCTAATATATTTTTTTTCGTTCTAAGACCACAATTTTTGAATTAAGTAAGTTTATATTTTAGGAGCTTCGAACTAACAAAAATCAGCTTGCATTTCATTTCATTTATTTCATTATGGGGTTACATTTGACTGTTACATTTCAAAATTAATTTTATAACATATAGTATTAAGAAAAATAACATATACAATGTGCATACTTATGTACAGGGTAACCACAGAACAGGAAATTGAGTAAAAGGCTATATACAGTATATATAGCCTGAGTGAATCACACTTCCCCTAAAGTACGTAGTCAAGTCAAACGTCCTGCACATATAATATTTACTCATATCTGGTCTGATTAATAAATTTTACCATAGAATGTTATACTTCAATTTGTTAGCAAATATTTTTTTAGTTGCTTTCGAAAATAATTATAATTATTAATATGTGTTAATTGACAAGGTAGGTTATTCCATAACATCAATCCCTGGTAATCAATAAATCTTTTTGGATTAAAGTGTTAAGCATTGGTAACAAAGATGCACTTCTATCTTTTGTCTAATAGTCGTGACCTACAGTGTTCAGTTGAATTAAATGTTGATACCTATTCTCTTTTATTCTTTTATGCGTGAATCCTAATAATCTAAATTTCCATTATTTCTCAATATCTAAAAATCCATACAAATTTATCCATAGCCACATATTCAAGTTAATTCCCCTAAAATTATTAAAAATTCTGACCATCCTATTTTGTAATGATTGTAATTTATATAAATTAGTCTTAGGTGTTTGCCCCCATACTAATAAACAATAAGTCAAACATGGATAAATCAGACTGTAGTACAACATTTTTAATGTTTTAATTGTTAAATTATTTGAAATTCTCATAATTAAACCCAATACCCCAGAAATTTTGTTTACAATATTTTGAACAGTAAGTAAAAATATCTGGTCGTTTGTATTTCTTTTTGGAGCTAACCTCTGAATCTCAGAGAACAACTTAGTGATATGTATGTATGTATGTATGTATGTATGTATGTATGTATGTATGTATGTATGTATGTAATATCTTTGTTTACTTGAGGGTTAATTATGCAGATCGGGACACATTGTGCCATTTTACAAATATCGTAAAAATTTTACATGTAAATTCCTTCTGAACCAAAAGTGAAAAACTTTTTGTTACATTTACATTTGCAGCTTGATTTGGGAAGCATCCTTTGTTCGCTAAAAATCAGGTATAGGTTTTCTACCCAGTATTTGAACGTATCCATTTCTGTGTTTTCTGCTGGGCCTTTCTTTGTGATACTAGTACTGCATTTCTGTTTAAAGAGCGAATTCTGATAAACGTTCGCAATCTACAAAATAAGCGAATTGCATCTTTGTTTACTTAAGGGTAATGGTTTTCCAGTTCGCTGATTACACCTTTTCCTTTTCGAAAAGTGATGCCATGAAATGAATAAAAATGTTTTTAAAATTTTTGTACCATATTCATCCATGAGCAGGACCGTAGGGTAAGTCCACCTGAAGACAGTAATTTAATCCAATCGGATTGAATAGGTAAACTATTACGGTAAGTCCACCTGAAGACAGTAATTTAATACAGTCGGATTGACTAGGTAAACTATTTATGTACACGCATACAATAGATACACTCTTAAAAATTCGCGCAATCTATTTGTATCTCAATTATTATATTTGCACTTTTAAGGTATTAACCTCTTGCAAAGTGCGCATAGTTTACGTGTAATTCATAAATGAAAAAACCATTAGGAAGAACCTCTCACTCACCATAAAGATCATGGTAACCTCCAATGACCACACACTTCCAACACGTCATTCATCGTGATGTAACTGGGCTTCCACAGGTTTACAGACTTCTTGCTTACGCTTCTTATTTTCGGGTGTGAAACAGCGTTTTTTTTTTTTTTTTTTGCCTTATAAGATGTTACTATAATGCTTGTCAATTCAATAAAAATCACACATACAACTCATTCATACGATTCAAGTAAAAACTATGTACATAACCTTACATTCACAGGTGATTAAACCTTGGTCAACTCTAATTATCAAACTCCTCCTTCTGTTTCACAACCTCTGCTACTCCCACTGCAAGTGTCACACCCATTCAGCCCCGCACATCCAATCCTCTAGTACTTTCGACAGACCCCTGTCATCTTCAGGAGGCAGGTGTGTCTCACCCGCCCACCACAGCTCAAGTGAGCAGAGCCATCGAGGCCTGGGCTCCAGTCGCTATCTCTGAATCGTTGTGTCTCTGGCGCCATCTATTGTCCCTGCTGCTCTTTTTTCCCTCTTTCTTTTTATGCTGCTGTTCAATTTTTATTAGGGCTTTCCATTGTTCGTTTAGGTTACTTGGCTCATTAATGTTGCATAATCTTGATCTGTTTTTTTCAATTAACACTGATTCTGCAATTCTTAACTGCTTTTCGTTTTTACAGCTCCTAATAATTTTAATATCTTCAAACCTTGGACATTTTTGATTTTCCATACAGTATTGGGTCAATGCTGTCTTAGCCTCTTTTTTATTCCAATTATTAATATGCTGGTTCAATCTATACTTTAATTTATTCTTGGTGCTGCCTATATATGACACAGGTGGTTGCTGGTTTATTGGGATTTCATAAATTCCTGCTCTATCTAATTGGCTAATTTTTTCATTTTTAATCACTAAATTTTTTACAGTAAGTACCTGATTTCCTACCTGTATGACATACTTGCCACAAACTTTATTAATTTCTGCTGAAACATTTTCTATATATGGTATTGCTCCCACATATTTTACAAGTTTTTTATCAGTCTTGACCTTATTGTAACCTTGAGTTACTTCATAAATCCATTTTTTAATACCTGTTTAGGGTATCCAAAAGCATATGCAATTTTTTCAATATATTCAATTTCTTCCTTTCTATACTGTTCCATTGATGAATGTGTTAAACTTCTTTTAATTAGTATTTTAACACTATTTCTTTTATGTGTTAATGGATGTGATGACTGAAATGGTATAAGTACTGGGATATATGAAGATTTTCTATGCACTCTGAATTGTATATTCTCCTCTGTTTTAACAATCAAAACGTCCAAAAATGCCAAAGTATTGTCATGTTCTTGTTCTACTGTCAGTTCAATAGATGGATAAATTTCACTATACTTTTTTGTCAAGTCCTCAAGTTCATCATTGTTTAGCCTGGATAACAGAAAAATGTCATCAACATATCTGCAGTATAGCAGTGGTGGATCCTCGAGTTTACTTATTATTTTTTCCTCAATGTCACTCATTATAATTTCAGCAAATAAAGTTGACAGTGGTGACCCCATAGGTCCACCATGATTTTGTTTGTACATCTTGTTGTTAAACTTAAAAATGTTATTTTCATATATGTACAATAAAATTTCTCTTAACTCCTCTATTTGTATTGCATTCATTGTCTGTAGTACATATAATTTTTCAATGATTATTTCTATTGCCTGAGGTACTGGTGTGCTAGGAAAAAGAGCTCTCACATCCATACTAGCCATATGATATTCATTTAAATCTTGTTTAATTACTTTAATTTTCTCAATAAATTCGTATGTATTCTTCACAGTGAACCTTGTCTTCATGAACATAGGTGCCAAAAATTTGTAGTATTCTTTTCCAGTTTTATTAGTGGGGAATTCCTTTTTGATACAATCACTCTCATAGGTGTATCAGGCTTATGAGTTTTTATTTTTGCAAACATTTTTGGTATTCCAGTACCCATTGGTGGGTATGCTTTCTTTATTTCATCAGGCAAGGTGCTGTGATTTCTTATTCTAGCTAAGTACCTTACTTGAGATTCGGTTGGGTCTTTTGTTAGAATGCTGCAATTTAGTTCTTCTATAGCTCTATTCATTTTTAGATCATATTCAGTTGTGTTTAATATTACAATTTGCCCTGTTTTATCAGCTTCACAGAATTTAATTGTTGGGTCATCTCTTAATTTAATCAGTTGTTCTTTCTCATACTGAAGTTTATCTATATGATATTTCTTTTTCTTACTTTTTTCATTAAATTCTTTCAAAACAATTCTATACAGTTTACTTCGAAAATTTTCACGTTCTTCTGCTGGTACACTGCGTGCCATTTCTTCTAAGTTTGGTATTAATTCCTCCGTCCTCGGCAGGCTCCGTGGAAACGCAAATTTTTTACCTCTCTGCAAAATAGCTCTTTGCGTGAAGCTCAAGGTCAAGTTGGAGTTATTCTGATATACCTCATACATATTCTCCCGTTGTTCTTGTACACGTTGTCTGTCAATCATCACGTGCAACTTTTTTTCCATGACTGCTCTTGAGCATTTTTTTTCGTATTCCACGATGTCAAAAATTTCTCTGAAGGTTACATCCAAAATCTCATCTTTCCAATTACCGTCGAACTTTCTATACTTTTTATAACATATCAAATCGATTAAATGTAAACATTTCATATTCAAGTTAAAAATCAGTTTCCTTTTATTGACAATTTCAGCTCTTAATCTCTTTTTTTGGCACTCCTGGATTATTCTATTATCTTTAGCAGTGACTGGGCAATTCCGTATTTTTAAATACTTTGGTGTTATTTCTAGGTCACGGCACGTCACCAAAAATTCTTCTTGATTTTCTGACTTTACTAATTTAATTTTAGCCTTCTTAAATGCCTTAATATCTCTCATCTCGAAGTTGTGAAATTGATTCCTATAGCGCATAATCCCAGAGTATGATAGCGACTGCAAACCCCACACCTCACCTATCCCAGCTCAGAATTTTGCGTGTAATTCTCAATTATTATATTTGCACTTTTAAGGTATTAACCTCTTGCAAAGTGCGCATAGTTTACGTGTAATTCATAAATGAAAAAACCATTAGGAAGAACCACTCACTCACCATAAAGATCATGGTAACCTCCAATGACCACACACTTCCAACACGTCATTCATCGTGATGTAACTGGGCTTCCACAGGTTTACAGACTTCTTGCTTACGCTTCTTATTTTCGGGTGTGAAACATCGTTTTTTTTTTTTTTTCTTTTCTTTTGCCTTATAAGATGTTACTATAATGCTTGTCAATTCAATAAAAATCACACATACAACTCATTCATACGATTCAAGTAAAAACTATGTACATAACCTTACATTCACAGGTGATTAAACCTTGGTCAACTCTAATTATCAAACTCCTCCTTCTGTTTCACAACCTCTGCTACTCCCACTGCAAGTGTCACACCCATTCAGCCCCGCACATCCAATCCTCTAGTACTTTCGACAGACCCCTGTCATCTTCAGGAGGCAGGTATGTCTCACCCGCCCACCACAGCTCAAGTGAGCAGAGCCATCGAGGCCTGGGCTCCAGTCGCTATCTCTGAATCGTTGTGTCTCTGGCGCCATCTATTGTCCCTGCTGCTCTTTTTTCCCTCTTTCTTTTTATGCTGCTGTTCAATTTTTATTAGGGCTTTCCATTGTTCGGTTAGGTTACTTGGCTCATTAATGTTGCATAATCTTGATCTGTTTTTTTCAATTAACACTGATGGTTCTGCAATTCTTAACTGCTTTTCGTTTTTACAGCTCCTAATAATTTTAATATCTTCAAACCTTGGACATTTTTGATTTTCCATACAGTATTGGGTCAATGCTGTCTTAGCCTCTTTTTTATTCCAATTATTAATATGCTGGTTCAATCTATACTTTAATTTATTCTTGGTGCTGCCTATATATGACACAGGTGGTTGCTGGTTTATTGGGATTTCATAAATTCCTGCTCTATCTAATTGGCTAATTTTTTCATTTTTAATCACTAAATTTTTTACAGTAAGTACCTGATTTCCTACCTGTATGACATACTTGCCACAAACTTTATTAATTTCTGCTGAAACATTTTCTATATATGGTATTGCTCCCACATATTTTACAAGTTTTTTTATCAATCTTGACCTTATTGTAACCTTGAGTTACTTCATAAATCCATTTTTTTAATACCTATTTAGGGTATCCAAAAGCATATGCAATTTTTTCAATATATTCAATTTCTTCCTTTCTATACTGTTCCATTGATGAATGTGTTAAACTTCTTTTAATTAGTGTTTTAACACTATTTCTTTTATGTGTTAATGGATGTGATGACTGAAATGGTAAGTATTCATACTCGTCATACTCTGGGATTATGCGCTATAGGAATTAATTTCACAACTTCGAGATGAGAGATATTAAGGCGTTTAAGAAGGCTAAAATTAAATTAGTAAAGTCAGAAAATCAAGAAGAATTTTTGGTGACGTGCCGTGACCTAGAAATAACACCAAAGTATTTAAAAATACGGAATTGCCCAGTCACTGCTAAAGATAATAGAATAATCCAGGAGTGTCAAAAAAAGAGATTAAGAGCTGAAATTGTCAATAAAAGGAAACTGATTTTTAACTTGAATATGAAATGTTTACATTTAATCGATTTGATATGTTATAAAAAGTATAGAAAGTTCGACGGTAATTGGACAGATGAGATTTTGGATGTAACCTTCAGAGAAATTTTTGACATCGTGGAATACGAAAAAAATGCTCAAGAGCAGTCATGGAAAAAAAGTTGCACGTGATGATTGACAGACAACGTGTACAAGAACAACGGGAGAATATGTATGAGGTATATCAGAATAACTCCAACTTGACCTTGAGCTTCACGCAAAGAGCTATTTTGCAGAGAGGTAAAAAATTTGCGTTTCCACAAGGTGCATTTCACCAGCCCCCCACCACGGAATTTTTTAATTTTTCAGACACCATTCGTTTGTACCACGTATGAACCGGAATGAACTCGGTTTTTTTCGTTTGAACCGCAAAAGTTTTGGAGATATTTAAAAAACAAAGTGGGGGGCTGGTGAAACGATAGCCCCCCACCATGGAATTTTTAAATTTTTTTTGCACCATTCGTTTGTACCACGTATGAACCGGAATGAACTCAATTTTTTTCGTTTGTACCGCAATAGTTTTTGAGTTATTTAAAAAACAAAGTGGGGGCTGGTGAAATGGTACCCCCAAAAAATAGATATTTCAAATTTCAGCATAGCCATTCGTTAATAAATCATATGAACCGGAATGAACTCCATTTTCATCGTTTGAACCACAATAGTTTTTGAGATATTTAACAAATAATATTGAGAATTTGCATATAATTATAGGAGGCCGACCATTTCACCAGCCCCCCACCATGGAAATTCAAAATTTCGAAATAGCCATTCGTTAGTAAATCGTATGAACCGGAATGAACTCCATTTCTATCGTTTGAACCGCAATAGTTTTTGAGATATTTAACAAATAATATTCAGAATTTGCATATATACAGAAAGACCGACCATTTCACCAGCCCCCCACCATGGAAATTCAAAATTTCAAAATAGGCATTCGTTAGCAAATCGTGTGAACTGAAAAGAACTCCATTTTCATCGTTTGAACCGCAATAGTTTTTGAGATATTTAAAAAATAATGTTACAGGCCTATCATTTCACCCCCTCATCATGGAAATTCAAAATTCCGAAATAGCCATTCGTTAGTAAATCGTATGAACAGGAATGAACTCAATTTTTATCGTTTGAACCGCAATAGTTTTTGAGATATTTAAAAAATAATATTGCGAATTTGCATATATACAGAGAGACCGACCATTTCACCAGCCCCCACCATGGAAATTCAAAATTTCAAAATAGCCATTCGTTAGCAAATCGTATGAACCGAAAAGAACTCCATTTTCATCGTTTGAACCGCAATAATTTTTGAGATATTTAAAAAAGAATGTTACAGGCCATTTCATCCCCCTCCCCCTCATCATAAAAATTTGAAATTCCGAAATAGCCATTCGTTAGTAAATCGTATGAACAGAAATGAACTCCATTTTTATCGTTTGAACCACAATAGTTTTTGAGATATTTAAAATATAATATTGCGAATTTGCATATATACAGAGAGACCGACCTTTTCACCAGCCCCCCCCCACCATGAAAATTCAAAATTTCAAAATAGCCATTCGTTAGCAAATCGTATGAACCGAAAAGAACTCCATTTTCATCGTTTGAACCGCAATAATTTTTGAGATATTTAAAAAAGAATGTTACAGGCCATTTCATCCCCCTCCCCCTCATCATGGAAATTTAAAATTCCGAAATAGCCATTCGTTAGTAAATCGTATGAACTGAAAAGAACTCCATTTTCATGGTTTGAACCGCAATAATTTTTGAGATATTTAAAAAAGAATGTTACAGGCCATTTCATCCCCCTCCCCCCTCATCATGGAAATTTGAAATTCCGAAATAGCCATTCGTTAGTAAATCGTATGAACAGGAATGAACTCCATTTTTATCGTTTGAACCGCAATAGTTTTTGAGATATTTAAAAAATAATATTGAGAATTTGCATATATACAGAAAGACCGACCATTTCACCAGCCCCCCCCCCCCCCCATGGAAATCCAAAATTTCAAAATAGGCATTCGTTAGCAAATCCTATGAACTGAAAAGAACTCCATTTTCATCGTTTGAACCGCAATAGTTTTTGAGATATTTAAAAAAGAATGTTACAGGCCTACCATTTCACACCCCCCCCCTCATCATGGAAATTCAGAATTCCGACATAGCCATTCGTTAGTAACTCGTATGAACAGGAATGAACTCCATTTTTATCGTTTGAACCGCAATAGTTTTTGAAATATTTAAAAAATAATATTGAGAATTTGCATATATACAGAGAGACCGACCATTTTACCAGCCCCCCCCCCCCTCATCATGGAAATTCAGAATTCCGACATAGCCATTCGTTAGTAACTCGTATGAACAGGAATGAACTCCATTTTTATCGTTTGAACCGCAATAGTTTTTGAAATATTTAAAAAATAATATTGAGAATTTGCATATATACAGAGAGACCGACCATTTTACCAGCCCCCACCATAGAAATTCAAAATTTCAAAATAGCCATTCGTTAGCAAATCGTATGAACCGAGGGGAAATCCATTTTCATCGTTTGAACTGCAACAGTTTTTGAGAAAAAAATAACAATATTGAGAACTTATGTATATATATATTCCAGACCGACCATCACCCCCCTCTCACCATGTAAATTCATTAAATATTTCAAGATAGTCATTCTTTAGTAAATGGTGTGAACCGGAATAAACGCCATTTTCATAGTTTGAATAGCAATAGTTTTGGAGATGTTTAAAAGAATGTTAGTAGCCCACGATTTCACCTGCCTCTTCCCCCGCCCACCCCAACCTGGACATTTCCCATTACAGGATAGCTATTCGTTAGCATGGTGTGAATCAGAAAGACCTCCTTCTTCATCGTTCGAATCTTGATAGTTTTTGAGATATTTGTAATAAGGGTAATGGAGAATAATGAAGAAGTAATTTGTTTTGCACAAAGTCTTTCATTCGTTCCTGACATTAGCTGAAAGAAATCCCCGTTTCTAGCTTTGAACCCCAGCAGTTGAAAAAGACATTCCAAAAACAACGTGACGTTGCTTTATTAGGTATCGAGGACTAGTACACAGGAGAACGGAAAATAAATAGCATGATAAAACAATAAGAATAACGGTACTGGACGAGCAGCATAAAGCAGTCTGTAAAAGCCAATCAGGACATACAAAGATAAACGAAGCTGAACGAGCAGCACAAGGCAATCTGTGATAAGCGAAGCACACTGGAACAGTCACTGAGCAGAAGGAACGACGGACATGGAGATGGAGAATACATCGAACTGGAGGCTGCTTTTCATGCTCCGGGGCGCAGCATGAAAAGCAGAAAACGAGGTGCAACAGATAACACTTGCAAAGATGGCATGGTGTAGGTAACAGTATGGGACAATCAATTAGCATGAGGCAAAGCAATAACGGTAAGTATCTGACGAGATGAGTCACACTGGATGAGCAAGTAACGTAGCACAACAGTAGAAGGTATGCTGAGGCACATGGCATGACATAAGACAAATACTCGACGAGACAGGAAAAACACCTGAAAAAACTAACTGGGTGCGAACAGCAACATAGGGCAATCCAGGACAGTGACGAAAGGTATAAGAGAAGAATCGCGCATAACAATGCACACAGGAAGAAGCTCTGTGAACAAAACAATGTGACGGGTTCACGGAAGTAGGCACCGGGCGGATGTTTGAAAGAACCGAGATGTGGAGGAAACATGGCGGTACATAGGATACAACGGAAAGAAAAATGTTGGGTACAACGCATACCAGAAACATGCAAAGGAGTAAGACGGAACAGCAGCAAGGCAAAGACGGCAGGAAGCGAAACATCATGCAAGTGCAGACAGAAACTAATCGGTCAGAACCAGATCAATGAGGCGATTTTGAGTATCACCAAGGTAGCAATTAAGAAAACTTTAATAACGAAATATCTCAGGGGTAAGATCTCGTGAGGTCAACGAAAACTTGGAGGAAGCAGCGAATATCCCCGATCATATTCGAGTAATCAGCTGGATCATGGGAGTCAAGAAGGGGATCCAAACCAGCGTCACAAGAAGAGGCAAAGAACAAGGGTTGGCAGCATCTGGGAAGAGAATCTTCGAATACCCAGGGACAGCTTGGAGGCGAGCGACAATTGCAGTGGAAACGGAGGGAGTACCAATAAGGTCGGCGTAAGCAGCAACAGTAGAATTAGGAGCGGAACCTGAAGAACGATGAAGAGAAGGCTGAGCGACCGCGGTTCGCTTAGTACGAGTCTCTCGATTAGAGCGACGACGGCACTTCTTATTAGAAGCAATACCAACAGGGACGTGGTGAAGGAGTAACCGACAGCAAGTGAGAAGTCTGACAAGGAAGATCTGGATCATGTGCGCATAACGCAAGCAAAGAGGCAACTGATGGGGCAACAGGAGCTGGTGAAGGTAAGGCTTCACACAAATCCAGAAGAGTAGCTGTGCTGGAAAGCGGGGACCGATCACGGGACCAGAAATCGAAAGGAAGGCAACAATACTAGAGGCATCAGAAGAGCTCGGAGAAGGTGAAACGGGCGGAGAGCACACCGGAGTACTGGAACGGCTGAAGAAAGGATGAGCGTCTGAGGGTGGCGAAGCTGACGTACACAGCGAAGATGATGGAGCAGAGAATCCCGGGGTTGGGATTGACGAGGTGACGTGCGAAAACAAAGAAGGCAGCACCTGAACAGGCGGAGAAAGGTTGGCAACGGGATGTGACAAAGCACAGACAACAGACGACGAAGAAGAAAGCAAGACAGACGAAGGCACCGAAGCAGGAGCAGTAGATCCAGATGTATCCACAAGAGGCAACGCTAGTGGAGAAGGAAAAGACCTGCAGAGGAAGGCAACGACAATCGAGATGGAGACTAAGAAGGTGGAAGCGAAACAAGCGCAGGCGTGGTGACCGGAAGTGAAGAAGGGGGTTCTGTGATGGGCACTTGAGCAGCCGTTGAGGAAGAACAAGAAGAGGTGAGCGGACACTGCAAGCGATGATGACCAGGCGTTTTACATGAGAAGCAATGATACGCAGTGAACACGTTTATAACGACGTTGTGATGAACACAGAGCACCTGGAAAACAGTGGGGCAGGAAGTAATGGAGTCCATATCAGGGAAGAGAATTAAGGCTTGGCGTCGGAAGCCTAAATAAGGACGATCACCTTGATCGGCGGGGAGCGTGCGAATAACACAAACAATGCGCCCACACCGAGAAAGAAATGCATGTAAAACCGTCGTCGGGGCTGACGTTCGCAAACGGAGGACTTTGCTATGACATTTGTTACAGTTCAAACTGTGGTTACGAAGATACTGCAATATCGGAAAGTATGTTTACAATTAATCCCGCGGATGCTGACTGACCACCATAAGGAAGAATGTATGGGTTGGAGTTTGAACCACTTGCTGCGTTACAAAGCAGAGGGTGATGCATTTATATCGCGCATAGTGGCAGGTGACGAATTGCGGTGCCACGGCTTTGAGCCATCCAGCAAACCAGCGAGCATGCAATGGAAACATCCCGGATCACCAAAACACATAAAATTCAAGTCACAGGACTCCGTCGGGGAGGTTATGCTGAAGGGCTTTTGTTGGTGGACTTTAAAGAGCCTCACGTGAACAGCAATGCCAACCACTACATCGACACAGTGGACAAGCTGCATAAAGCAATCAAGAATGGGTGACCTGGCATGCTTTCGCGTGGTGTGATTCTGTTGCACACATTATGCAGGATGCGTTAGCACGGAAAGGGTGAGAGGTTCTGCACCACCCAGCCTATAGCCCGGATCTGTCAACATGTGACTTTCATGTTGACATATCCAAATGATTCAAGGAGAAACTAAAGTTCCTTTTTCCAGACGGTATGCGTCGTCTTTCCCAGCGATGGGATGCGTCGTCTTCCCAAGCAATGGGATGCGTGTTAATTCTGCCACACCTGCGGATGTAACTTT
Organism: Macrothele yani; assembly: GCA_039090855.1. Taxonomy (NCBI): domain Eukaryota; kingdom Metazoa; phylum Arthropoda; class Arachnida; order Araneae; family Macrothelidae; genus Macrothele; species Macrothele yani. The sequence continues at coordinate 314,035 of CM077006.1, forward strand.
TCGTTCGTTTATATATATATATATATATCATCATCATCATCATCATCATTGTCAACCATTATCAATCCACTGCTGGACGAAGGTCTCCCCAAGTTTCCTCCACAACGGTCTGTCTTGTGCCAGTCTCCTCCATGTCACTCCCGCATATTTACGAATTTCATCCACCCATCTCCCATGTGGTCTTTTTCTGGGTCTTTTCCTGTCCCTTGGAATCCAATCTAAAATTTCGGCTGTCCATCTATGGTCTGTCCTTCTGGCAGTATGTCCAGCCCATTGCCATTTCAGGGATTTAACTCTGATCATGATGTCTTCCACTCTCGTCATTTTTCGGATCCACGAGTTCCTCTTCTTATCTCTCCTGGTTATACCAAGCATGCACCTCTCCATGCTTCTTTGAGTTGTCTGCAGCCTTTGTATGTCTCTTTTAGTAAAGGTCCACGTCTCTGCACCATACGTAAGCACTGGAAGGATGCATTGATCAAACACTTTTCTTTTAAGACATAATGGCATATTGCTCTTGAAAATTATGCTGTTTCTTCCAAAAGCTCTCCAGGCAAGTTTTGTACGCCGATTAATTTCTTCATCAATGTGACCCTCACTTGATATCTGCTGTCCAAGATAAACATATGTATCTGTTATCTCCAGCTTATCTCCATCAATCGATAAATCTTCATTTCTTGTAAAAGCATTGAACATCACTTTTCTCTTCTGGAAGTTCATTTTTAATCCCACTTCTTTACTCTTGTCAGCAAGTTCCTGGATCATACTCTGCAGCTCTGATGGGGTAGTTGCAAAAATAACTACGTTATCAGCAAAACGAAGGTGGGTTAGATAATCTCCATTAATCTTTATCCCTTTGTTTTCCCAGTTCAGTATTGAAAGACCTTTTCCAATGTGGCAATAAAGAGCTTCGGAGATATGGTGTCACCTTGTCTCACTCCCTTTCCAATTTTTATGTGTGTTGTATTTTCAAACAGCCGAAAATTTGCACTTGCATTTTCATAGATGTTATTAATAATATTAATGTATGCATCTTCAATACCGCAGGATTTCAGAGCCATTGTAACTGCTGATGGTTTCACCGAATCAAAGGCTTTTTCATAATCGATAAAAGCCATGCACAATGGAAGTTCATATTCTTTCGCTCTTTCAATTAGTTCTCTCAGTACGTGCATATGATCTATTGTGCTGTAGCCACTCCTGAATCCAGCTTGTTCTCTCGGTTGAGCCATGTTCAGTGTTACCTTTAAGCGGTGTGAAAGAACTTTAGTGAAGATTTTATAAACCACTGATAGGAGGCTGATAGGTCTGTAGTTCCTGAGATCCTCAATGTCACCTTTTTTATGTAGCAGGATCATTGTAGCGTTGTTCCAATCCTCAGGAATCTTCCCTTCATTAAGGCATCGAGTGAAAATTTGGGCGAGTACTGTTTCGATTTCTCCACTTGCTTCTTGTATGGTGTCTACAGTAATTCCATCTTCTCCTGGAGCTTTTCCCCGCTTCATGTTCTTGATTGCATGCGCATCTTATGCTGGGAGGACTGGAAGAACTCTGGTACTGGTACCTTTCATGATATCTGGAGAACATGTATAATCCCTTTTATATAATTTGGAGTAGAAATCTTTCACTCTTGTCAAAATTTCGCCTCTATTTCTTGTTACAGAACCATCTTCTTTTCTCAGTGCCATAATCTGTTTTCTTCCCTTACTGAGGGGTCGCTTTGCTATCTTTAGGCTTTGGTTATTTTCAATTGCTTTCCTCACTAGTTCGCAGTTGAATTTCCTTACGTCTTTAGTGATAATTTTTTGTACTGTCTTGCATAGCTCTATATATTCCACTTTGGAAGTCACATCTTCTTTAGTTGTCCTCATCTCTCTTCTTTTTTGCATCAACATTTTGGTTTTTCCTGATAATTTGTTCACATGCAACTTGTTCTTAGACCCAGCTCATTTTGTTGGTGTTTCCATAAGAGTTTTGGTTACTTTTCTGTTAACTTCAGAAATATCCACTTCTTCCGATGTTAGGCGTTCTAAAGCAGAGAATCTGTTCTTCAGTTCCAACTTAAAGGTATTATGGTGCTTTTTAAGGTTGGTTATGTCAATACATTATGTTTGTCTTATGAGCTTGCCACGTTCGAGTTTAGAGTTGAGGTGGATCTTACATCTCACCAATCTATGGTCACTACCTGTGTTGAACTTGTTCAGCACACTGCAGTCTTCGTTGACGAATTTTTTGTTACACATAATAAAATCAATTTCACTTGTTATCCCATTTGGATGTCTCCATGTCCATTTCCCGTGTGGCTTTTTCTTGAAAAATGAGTTCAAGATGAGAAACCCTTCTGCCTCTGCAAACTCAACGAGAGTATTTTCACGCTGGTTTCTGTTGCCGTGAGCGAATTTACCTCCTGAAGTTTCATTCTGTTGCCATTGCCCTATTTTTGCATTGAAATCTCCCATAATTATCTTCAAGTGGTGCTTACCTTTATTATTTAGATGACAAATTTCCTCATAAAATTCTTCAATTTCTTCTTCAGGATGACTTGTGGTGGGTGCATAAGTTTGAATAATCTGAGCCTTGTATCTTCTCAAGAGTTGGATAACGAGTCGCGCAGTTCTGTCAGAGGCACTTTCAACTTCTACAACTTTATCCTTCAGTTTCTTGTTTATTATAAATCCAACACCACTAGTTCTGCCAGTATGTGTCCCACGATAGTAGAGGAGATGTCCATTTTTCCGTTCAATGAGATCTTCTCCTTTTCTCCTTACCTCACTTAGCCCGACGATGTCCCACTTGATCCTTTGTAGTTCCTCTTCCAATTCAAGAAGCCTTGAATCAGGAGATAGGGAGCATCCATTGTAAGTAGCCAAGGTCAGCATCAGATGGCAGCCTAGTCCGGTCCTCCAAGGATTCTTAGCACCCTCTGCCTTCATGTCGCACTGGCCGCTGCCTTGGCCAGGTACGTTCGAGCTGCCGGAGACTGAGGGCCAAGATTTAAGTTGTAGAGTCATTTTGGAGGGGTTTGGCCATAACTCACCACGCTGGCCAAGCGGGTTGGTGAGTGTGGGATAGCATTTCCTCTAATCCCGATGGTATAGTTATACCGCTATTGGCGGTCGTCAGAGCCCCTTTAGTGGGAACAGGATGCACCACGAGAAGGCGGGGTTGACATTTGTCAAGGAGAGGCTGTGATGTTACGCATCACCGGACCTTACATTCCACACACACACACATATATATATATATATATATATATATATATGACACCATATCTCCGAAGCTCTTTAATGCCACATTGGAAAATGTCTTTCAATCACTGAACTGGGAAAACAAAGGGATAAAGATTAATGGAGATTATCTAACCCACCTTCGTTTTGCTGATGACGTAGTCATTTTTGCAACTACCCCATCAGAGCTGCAGAGTATGATCCAGGAACTTGCTAACAAGAGTAAAGAAGTATGATTAAAAATGAACTTTCAGAAGACAAAAGTGATGTTCAATGCTTTTACAAGAAATGAAGATTTATCGATTGATGGAGAAATACTGGAGATAACAGATACATATGTTTATCTTGGACAGCAGATATCAAGTGAGGGTCACATTGATGAAGAAATTAATCGGCGTACAAAACTTGCCTGGAGAGCTTTTGGAAGAAACAGCATAATTTTCAAGAGCAATATGCCATTATGTCTTAAAAGAAAAGTGTTTGATCAATGCATCCTTCCAGTGCTTACGTATGGTGCAGAGACGTGGACCTTAACTAAAAGAGACATACAAAGGCTGCAGACAACTCAAAGAAGCATGGAGAGGTGCATGCTTGGTATAACCAGGAGAGATAAGAAGAGGAACTCGTGGATCCGAAAAATGACGAGAGTGGAAGACATCATGATCAGAGTTAAATCCCTGAAATGGCAATGGGCTGGACATACTGCCAGAAGGACAGACCATAGATGGACAGCCGAAATTTTAGATTGGATTCCAAGGGACAGGAAAAGACCCAGAAAAAGACCACATGGGAGATGGGTGGATGAAATTCGTAAATATGCGGGAGTGACATGGAGGAGACTGGCACAAGACAGACCGTTGTGGAGGAAACTTGGGGAGACCTTCGTCCAGCAGTGGATTGATAATGGTTGACGATGATGATGATGATGATATATATATATATATATAAACGAACGAAGAGTTACATCCGCAGGTGTGGCAGAATTAACACGCATCCCATTGCTTGGGAAGACGACGCATCCCATCGCTGGGAAAGACGACGCATACCGTCTGGAAAAAGGAACTTTAGTTTCTCCTTGAATCATTTGGATATGTCAACATGAAAGTCACATGTTGCCAGATCCGGGCTATAGGCTGGGTGGTGCAGAACCTCTCACCCTTTCCGTGCTAACGCATCCTGCATAATGTGTGCAACAGAATCACACCACGCGAAAGCATGCCAGGTCACCCATTCTTGATTGCTTTATGCAGCTTGTCCACTGTGTCGATGTAGTGGTTGGCATTGCTGTTCACGTGAGGCTCTTTAAAGTCCACCAACAAAAGCCCTTCAGCATAACCTCCCCGACGGAGTCCTGTGACTTGAATTTTATGTGTTTTGGTGATCCGGGATGTTTCCATTGCATGCTCGCTGGTTTGCTGGATGGCTCAAAGCCGTGGCACCGCGATTCGTCACCTGCCACTATGCGCGATATAAATGCATCACCCTCTGCTTTGTAACGCAGCAAGTGGTTCAAACTCCAACCCATACATTCTTCCTTATGGTGGTCAGTCAGCATCCGCGGGATTAATTGTAAACATACTTTCCGATATTGCAGTATCTTCGTAACCACAGTTTGAACTGTAACAAATGTCATAGCAAAGTCCTCCGTTTGCGAACGTCAGCCCCGACGACGGTTTTACATGCATTTCTTTCTCGGTGTGGGCGCATTGTTTGTGTTATTCGCACGCTCCCCGCCGATCAAGGTGATCGTCCTTATTTAGGCTTCCGACGCCAAGCCTTAATTCTCTTCCCTGATATGGACTCCATTACTTCCTGCCCCACTGTTTTCCAGGTGCTCTGTGTTCATCACAACGTCGTTATAAACGTGTTCACTGCGTATCATTGCTTCTCATGTAAAACGCCTGGTCATCATCGCTTGCAGTGTCCGCTCACCTCTTCTTGTTCTTCCTCAACGGCTGCTCAAGTGCCCATCACAGAACCCCCTTCTTCACTTCCGGTCACCACGCCTGCGCTTGTTTCGCTTCCACCTTCTTAGTCTCCATCTCGATTGTCGTTGCCTTCCTCTGCAGGTCTTTTTCCTTCTCCACTAGCGTTGCCTCTTGTGGATACATCTGGATCTACTGCTCCTGCTTCGGTGCCTTCGTCTGTCTTGCTTTCTTCTTCGTCGTCTGTTGTCTGTGCTTTGTCACATCCCGTTGCCAACCTTTCTCCGCCTGTTCAGGTGCTGCCTTCTTTGTTTTCGCACGTCACCTCGTCAATCCCAACCCCGGGATTCTCTGCTCCATCATCTTCGCTGTGTACGTCAGCTTCGCCACCCTCAGACGCTCATCCTTTCTTCAGCCGTTCCAGTACTCCGGTGTGCTCTCCGCCCGTTTCACCTTCTCCGAGCTCTTCTGATGCCTCTAGTATTGTTGCCTTCCTTTCGATTTCTGGTCCCGTGATCGGTCCCCGCTTTCCAGCACAGCTACTCTTCTGGATTTGTGTGAAGCCTTACCTTCACCAGCTCCTGTTGCCCCATCAGTTGCCTCTTTGCTTGCGTTATGCGCACATGATCCAGATCTTCCTTGTCAGACTTCTCACTTGCTGTCGGTTACTCCTTCACCACGTCCCTGTTGGTATTGCTTCTAATAAGAAGTGCCGTCGTCGCTCTAATCGAGAGACTCGTACTAAGCGAACCGCGGTCGCTCAGCCTTCTCTTCATCGTTCTTCAGGTTCCGCTCCTAATTCTACTGTTGCTGCTTACGCCGACCTTATTGGTACTCCCTCCGTTTCCACTGCAATTGTCGCTCGCCTCCAAGCTGTCCCTGGGTATTCGAAGATTCTCTTCCCAGATGCTGCCAACCCTTGTTCTTTGCCTCTTCTTGTGACGCTGGTTTGGATCCCCTTCTTGACTCCCATGATCCAGCTGATTACTCGAATATGATCGGGGATATTCGCTGCTTCCTCCAAGTTTTCGTTGACCTCACGAGATCTTACCCCTGAGATATTTCGTTATTAAAGTTTTCTTAATTGCTACCTTGGTGATACTCAAAATCGCCTCATTGATCTGGTTCTGACCGATTAGTTTCTGTCTGCACTTGCATGATGTTTCGCTTCCTGCCGTCTTTGCCTTGCTGCTGTTCCGTCTTACTCCTTTGCATGTTTCTGGTATGCGTTGTACCCAACCTTTTTCTTTCCGTTGTATCCTATGTACCGCCATGTTTTCTCCACATCTCGGTTCTTTCAAACATCCGCCCGGTGCCTACTTCCGTGAACCCGTCACATTGTTTTGTTCACAGAGCTTCTTCCTGTGTGCATTGTTATGCGCGATTCTTCTCTTATACCTTTCGTCACTGTCCTGGATTGCCCTATGTTGCTGTTCGCACCCAGTTAGTTTTTTCAGGTGTTTTTCCTGTCTCGTCGAGTATTTGTCTTATGTCATGCCATGTGCCTCAGCATACCTTCTACTGTTGTGCTACGTTACTTGCTCATCCAGTGTGACTCATCTCGTCAGATACTTACCGTTATTGCTTTGCCTCATGCTAATTGATTGTCCCATACTGTTACCTACACCATGCCATCTTTGCAAGTGTTATCTGTTGCACCTCGTTTTCTGCTTTTCATGCTGCGCCCCGGAGCATGAAAAGCAGCCTCCAGTTCGATGTATTCTCCATCTCCATGTCCGTCGTTCCTTCTGCTCAGTGACTGTTCCAGTGTGCTTCGCTTATCACAGATTGCCTTGTGCTGCTCGTTCAGCTTCGTTTATCTTTGTATGTCCTGATTGGCTTTTACAGACTGCTTTATGCTGCTCGTCCAGTACCGTTATTCTTATTGTTTTATCATGCTATTTATTTTCCGTTCTCCTGTGTACTAGTCCTCGATACCTAATAAAGCAACGTCACGTTGTTTTTGGAATGTCTTTTCAACTGCTGGGGTTCAAAGCTAGAAACGGGGATTTCTTTCAGCTAATGTCAGGAACGAATGAAAGACTTTGTGCAAAACAAATTACTTCTTCATTATTCTCCATTACCCTTATTACAAATATCTCAAAAACTATCAAGATTCGAACGATGAAGAAGGAGGTCTTTCTGATTCACACCATGCTAACGAATAGCTATCCTGTAATGGGAAATGTCCAGGTTGGGGTGGGCGGGGGGAAGAGGCAGGTGAAATCGTGGGCTACTAACATTCTTTTTTAAACATCTCCAAAACTATTGCTATTCTAACTATGAAAATGGCGTTTATTCCGGTTCACACCATTTACTAAAGAATGACTATCTTGAAATATTTAATGAATTTACATGGTGAGAGGGGGGGGGTGATGGTCGGTCTTGAATATATATATACATAAGTTCTCAATATTGTTATTTTTTTCTCAAAAACTGTTGCAGTTCAAACGATGAAAATGGATTTCCCCTCGGTTCATACGATTTGCTAACGAATGGCTATTTTGAAATTTTGAATTTCCATGGTGGGGGCTGGTAAAATGGTCGGTCTCTCTGTATATATGCAAATTCTCAATATTATTTTTTAAATATTTCAAAAACTATTGCGGTTCAAACGATAAAAATGGAGTTCATTCCTGTTCATACAAGTTACTAACGAATGGCTATGTCGGAATTCTGAATTTCCATGATGAGGGGGGGCTGGTAAAATGGTCGGTCTCTCTGTATATATGCAAATTCTCAATATTATTTTTTAAATATTTCAAAAACTATTGCGGTTCAAACGATAAAAATGGAGTTCATTCCTGTTCATACGAGTTACTAACGAATGGCTATGTCGGAATTCTGAATTTCCATGATGAGGGGGGGGTGTGAAATGGTAGGCCTGTAACATTCTTTTTTAAATATCTCAAAAACTATTGCGGTTCAAACGATGAAAATGGAGTTCTTTTCAGTTCATAGGATTTGCTAACGAATGCCTATTTTGAAATTTTGGATTTCCATGGGGGGGGCTGGTGAAATGGTCGGTCTTTCTGTATATATGCAAATTCTCAATATTATTTTTTAAATATTTCAAAAACTATTGCGGTTCAAACGATAAAAATGGAGTTCATTCCTGTTCATACGATTTACTAACGAATGGCTATTTCCGAATTTTGAATTTCCATGATGAAGGGGGGGGGGTTAATGGTGTAGGCCTGTGACATTCTTTTTTAAATATCTCAAAAACTATTGCGGTTCAAACGATGAAAATGGAGTTCTTTTCGGTTCATACGATTTGCTAACGAATGGCTATTTTGAAATTTTGAATTTCCATGGTGGGGGCTGGTGAAATGGTCGCTCTCTGTATATATGCAAATTCGCAATATTATTTTTTAAATATCTCAAAAACTATTGCGGTTCAAACGATAAAAATGGAGTTCATTCCTGTTCATACGATTTACTAACGAATGGCTATTTCGGAATTTCAAATTTCCATGATGAGGGGGAGGGGGATGAAATGGCCTGTAACATTCTTTTTTAAATATCTCAAAAATTATTGCGGTTCAAACCATGAAAATGGAGTTCTTTTCAGTTCATACGATTTACTAACGAATGGCTATTTCGGAATTTTAAATTTCCATGATGAGGGGGGAGGGGGATGAAATGGCCTGTAACATTCTTTTTTTAAATATCTCAAAAATTATTGCGGTTCAAACGATGAAAATGGAGTTCTTTTCGGTTCATACGATTTGCTAACGAATGGCTATTTTGAAATTTTGAATTTTCATGGTGGGGGGGCTGGTGAAAAGGTCGGTCTCTCTGTATATATGCAAATTCGCAATATTATATTTTAAATATCTCAAAAACTATTGTGGTTCAAACGATAAAAATGGAGTTCATTTCTGTTCATACGATTTACTAACGAATGGCTATTTCGGAATTTCAAATTTTTATGATGAGGGGGAGGGGGATGAAATGGCCTGTAACATTCTTTTTTAAATATCTCAAAAATTATTGCGGTTCAAACGATGAAAATGGAGTTCTTTTCGGTTCATACGATTTGCTAACGAATGGCTATTTTGAAATTTTGAATTTCCATGGTGGGGGGGCTGGTGAAATGGTCGGTCTCTCTGTATATATGCAAATTCGCAATATTATTTTTTAAATATCTCAAAAACTATTGCGGTTCAAACGATAAAAATTGAGTTCATTCCTGTTCATACGATTTACTAACGAATGGCTATTTCGGAATTTTGAATTTCCATGATGAGGGGGTGAAATGATAGGCCTGTAACATTATTTTTTAAATATCTCAAAAACTATTGCGGTTCAAACGATGAAAATGGAGTTCTTTTCAGTTCACACGATTTGCTAACGAATGCCTATTTTGAAATTTTGAATTTCCATGGTGGGGGGCTGGTGAAATGGTCGGTCTTTCTGTATATATGCAAATTCTGAATATTATTTGTTAAATATCTCAAAAACTATTGCGGTTCAAACGATAGAAATGGAGTTCATTCCGGTTCATACGATTTACTAACGAATGGCTATTTCGAAATTTTGAATTTCCATGGTGGGGGGCTGGTGAAATGGTCGGCCTCCTATAATTATATGCAAATTCTCAATATTATTTGTTAAATATCTCAAAAACTATTGTGGTTCAAACGATGAAAATGGAGTTCATTCCGGTTCATACGATTTATTAACGAATGGCTATGCTGAAATTTGAAATATCTATTTTTTGGGGGTACCATTTCACCAGCCCCCCCACTTTGTTTTTTAAATAACTCAAAAACTATTGCGGTTCAAACGAAAAAAATTGAGTTCATTCCGGTTCATACGTGGTACAAACGAATGGTGCAAAAAAAATTTAAAAATTCCATGGTGGGGGGGCTATCGTTTCACCAGCCCCCACTTTGTTTTTTAAATATCTCCAAAACTTTTGCGGTTCAAACGAAAAAAACCGAGTTCATTCCGGTTCATACGTGGTACAAACGAATGGTGTCTGAAAAATTAAAAATTCCGTGGTGGGGGGGCTGGTGAAATGCACCTGTTTCCACAGAGCCTGCCGAGGACGGAGGAATTAATACCAAACTTAGAAGAAATGGCACGCAGTGTACCAGCAGAAGAACGTGAAAATTTTCGAAGTAAACTGTATAGAATTGTTTTGAAAGAATTTAATGAAAAAAGTAAGAAAAAGAAATATCATATAGATAAACTTCAGTATGAGAAAGAACAACTGATTAAATTAAGAGATGACCCAACAATTAAATTCTGTGAAGCTGATAAAACAGGGCAAATTGTAATATTAAACACAACTGAATATGATCTAAAAATGAATAGAGCTATAGAAGAACTAAATTGCAGCATTCTAACAAAAGACCCAACCGAATCTCAAGTAAGGTACTTAGCTAGAATAAGAAATCACAGCACCTTGCCTGATGAAATAAAGAAAGCATACCCACCAATGGGTACTGGAATACCAAAAATGTTTGCAAAAATAAAAACTCATAAGCCTGATACACCTATGAGAGTGATTGTATCAAAAAGGAATTCCCCACTAATAAAACTGGAAAAGAATACTACAAATTTTTGGCACCTATGTTCATGAAGACAAGGTTCACTGTGAAGAATACATACGAATTTATTGAGAAAATTAAAGTAATTAAACAAGATTTAAATGAATATCATATGGCTAGTATGGATGTGAGAGCTCTTTTTCCTAGCACACCAGTACCTCAGGCAATAGAAATAATCATTGAAAAATTATATGTACTACAGACAATGAATGCAATACAAATAGAGGAGTTAAGAGAAATTTTATTGTACATATATGAAAATATCATTTTTAAGTTTAACAACAAGATGTACAAACAAAATCATGGTGGACCTATGGGGTCACCACTGTCAACTTTATTTGCTGAAATTATAATGAGTGACATTGAGGAAAAAATAATAAGTAAACTCGAGGATCCACCACTGCTATACTGCAGATATGTTGATGACATTTTTCTGTTATCCAGGCTAAAAAATGATGAACTTGAGGACTTGACAAAAAAGTATAGTGAAATTTATCCATCTATTGAACTGACAGTAGAACAAGAACATGACAATACATTGGCATTTTTGGACGTTTTGATTGTTAAAACAGAGGAGAATATACAATTCAGAGTGCATAGAAAATCTTCATATATCCCAGTACTTATACCATTTCAGTCATCACATCCATTAACACATAAAAGAAATAGTGTTAAAACACTAATTAAAAGAAGTTTAACACATTCATCAATGGAACAGTATAGAAAGGAAGAAATTGAATATATTGAAAAAATTGCATATGCTTTTGGATACCCTAAACAGGTATTAAAAAAATGGATTTATGAAGTAACTCAAGGTTACAATAAGGTCAAGACTGATAAAAAACTTGTAAAATATGTGGGAGCAATACCATATATAGAAAATGTTTCAGCAAAAATTAATAAAGTTTGTGGCAAGTATGGCATACAGGTAGGAAATCAGGTACTTACTGTAAAAAATTTAGTGATTAAAAATGAAAAAATTAGCCAATTAGATAGAGCAGGAATTTATGAAATCCCAATAAACCAGCAACCACCTGTGTCATATATAGGCAGCACCAAGAATAAATTAAAGTATAGATTGAACCAGCATATTAATAATTGGAATAAAAAAGAGGCTAAGACAGCATTGACCCAATACTGTATGGAAAATCAAAAATGTCCAAGGTTTGAAGATATTAAAATTATTAGGAGCTGTAAAAACGAAAAGCAGTTAAGAATTGCAGAATCAGTGTTAATTGAAAAAAACAGATCAAGATTATGCAACATTAATGAGCCAAGTAACCTAAACGAACAATGGAAAGCCCTAATAAAAATTGAACAGCAGCATAAAAAGAAAGAGGGAAAAAAGAGCAGCAGGGACAATAGATGGCGCCAGAGACACAACGATTCAGAGATAGCGACTGGAGCCCAGGCCTCGATGGCTCTGCTCACTTGAGCTGTGGTGGGCGGGTGAGACACACCTGCCTCCTGAAGATGACAGGGGTCTGTCGAAAGTACTAGAGGATTGGATGTGCGGGGCTGAATGGGTGTGACACTTGCAGTGGGAGTAGCAGAGGTTGTGAAACAGAAGGAGGAGTTTGATAATTAGAGTTGACCAAGGTTTAATCACTTGTGATTGTAAGGTTATGTACATAGTTTTTACTTGAATCGTATGAATGAGTTGTATGTGTGATTTTTATTGAATTGACAAGCATTTATAGTAACATCTTATAAGGCAAAAGAAAAAAAAAAAAAAAAAAAAAAAACGATGTTTCACACCCGAAAATAAGAAGCGTAAGCAAGAAGTCTGTAAACCTGTGGAAGCCCAGTTACATCCCGATGAATGACGTGTTGGAAGTGTGTGGTCATTGGAGGTTACCATGATCTTTATGGTGAGTGAGTGGTTCTTCCTAATGGTTTTTTCATTTTTTCATATTTGTATCTCTCTCTCTTTCTCTATGTATTACAGTGTATACACAAAAGAATACTCGTATATTGTAAATGATAAAACAATCTAGTACGATGAAACATAACACGTTAGAAAACTGCTCGCAACGACAGCCCTGCAGCACGGGAGGGAGAGCTCCAAGCAGCACGGTGATGTCACAAAGGGTCCCCCAACCTCTTCCCCGAGGACAGTGTCGGCATTCACTTTCTCAAAGCGATGAACCAGCCCTTCTCTCTTTTAAAGCCTTGGCTGTTTTATACATTGGGTTGTTGGAAAAATCATGGCATATTTTAGCCCTGTTTTGCAAAGGTCATTTATTGATAGAAAGAACAAAGATCAATCAATGATATAATGCCCGTTTTGTTCGATAACCTTTTGCCATCTTTCAGTGAGCTGCAGAATGCCTCGTTCATAGCAGGACCTGTCTTTTGTGGCGAAAAACTGTACAAGGTGCTGATTTACAGCCTCATCTGAATTGAACATTATACCATGTAAGGACTGTTAAATAGTGCGAAACAAGTGAAAGTCTGACGGCGCAAGGTCAGGTGAGTATGCTGGGTGTGGCAACACATCCCACCCAAGCTCCAATAATTTTTGGCGGGTGATCAAACTTGTGTGTGGTCTTGCGTTGTTGTGATGAAACACAATACCTTTACGATGAACGAGCTCTCGACATTTCTAGATGATGAATTCGTTCAAACTGTCCAATTGCCAACAGTACACATTCGAATTGATTGTTTGGTTCCGTGGTAGGAGCTCGAAAAACAAGACACCTTTAAAATCCCACCACACTGAGACCAGAACCTTCCGCTGATGAATGACTGCTTTTGATGTCGTTTGAGGCGAAGCAGCACGTCGGGACCAAGACCGTTTGCACAGCACATTGTTGTACACAATCCACTTTTTGTCACCAGTTATCAGTCGCTTCAAAAAAGGATCGTTTTCCTCACGTTTAATGAGCATATCGCATATGTTTATACATGCCGTCAATTGAGCTTCTTTGAGTTCATAAGGAACCCACACATCGAGCTTGCTCACATATCCCAGCTTCTTCAGGTAGTCGTGAATGCTTGAATGATGGATGTGCAATGTGTCTGCAATCTCTCGTGTCATGTAACGTGGGTTTGACTTGATCAATGCCTTGATTTGGTCATCATCAACCTCGGTGGGCCTCCACGACCGAGGAGCATCGCTGAGGTCAAAATCACCTGCACAGAATTTTGCGAACCACCGCTGGCACTGACGTTCTTGTAGAGTATTATCACCGTACACTTTACGCAACTTTTCACAAGCTTGACGCGCGTTCTTTACTTTACGGAAGTAAAACAGTAAAATATGACGAAAATGCACAGTTTGATCTTCCATCTTCAACTTTATGTCAAATCTCCACAAATCAACCAAATCGCTCACTATTACTTTTAGACTGCAGCTAGAACTGGCACCTGTGGAATGCCATAGCGATAACAAAGCTGTACATGCCTCTAGTACTTCCAAAACTGTCCAACCGCCATCGGGTGCCGAAATACGTCGTGACTTTTCCGACAACCCAATATTTATGGATGTGTGCATGCTTGATGCCAAGATGAACAATACTGGTTTGTGTTTTGGTAATATATGTGTGTGCAGATTGTTATATGCTGATGACACAGTCCTGTTGGCAGAGAGCAAAAGTGAGTTGCAGAGTATGTTGTCCCAGATGTACGAATTTTTCATGAAATTCAAACTGAATTTAAATAAGGGAAAAACCAGAGTTATGGTTTTTGGATCTAGGAACTGTTAGCACTAAATGTAATGTAAGTCTAAATGGCACAGTGATTGACCAGGTGAATGAGTTTGTGTATTTAGGAAGTATGTTTGACAGAGAGAACAAATTGGATGGTGAAATTAGTAGGCAAGTGAATTCTTCACTGAAAGTCATAGCTGCTTTGAGAGATTTTCTCAGGAATGATGTGTTCTCAAGAGAGTCCGACATGGCTGTGCATGAAAGTGTCATTGTTCCTACTCTGATGTATGACAGTGAAACATGGGTACTACACAAGTGACATAGGAGTTGTTTATGTGCTGGAGAAATGCATTACTTATGGGGTGTTTGTGGCAAGACACGTTATGATCATGTGAGGAGTGAAGATGTGTTGCAGTTGTGTAATGTGAAGCAAAATGCTGTTAGCAAGGTGGAGACTAATATTCTTATGTGGTTTGGCCATGTTGATAAAATGAGTGATGAGATGCTTACTAAGAAATTTTTTTTTAGCCCAAGTTGCAGGAAGGAAAGGCAGAGGAAAGCCAAGGAAGTCATGGGAGGATAAGATTCAGAAGTGTTTGCATGAGAAATTTTGGTACGAGTTTGCTCCTTAGATCTTTTCACCTAAATGCAATCCTGAAGGGTGAAATTTCAGCCTTAATTCTTAGCAAAAGTCCCATCTTCACAAGGAAGTTTTTGCAGGGAGGCAAAGAGTCAATATGTCAGTTTGTTTTTACGAAGAAGTGGGAGCTAGTTGCATTCACCCACCAAATTTCAAACCTGTGACTTGCCCCCCCCCCTTTTTTTAAATCTAAAAATTGAGTCTCAAAGTTTGGAAATTTAAGAAAACAGCACTTTTTAAAGTTAAATATCTTTGGTGGGTGGACAAGAAAAAAAATCAGAAATTTCAGCCCGTAACAGACTATATGATGGCATTATGCACCAAAAAATGTGGTGTTTGAGATTTTACTACAAGCAGAGAAATTGCAAGCACAAAATGTCAAAAAAAAAAAAAAAAAAAAAAAAAAATGCATGCTTCAGTGGGCATACCATCATCAACCATTATCAATCCACTGCTGGATGAAGGTCTCACCAAATTTCTTCCACAATTGTCTGTCTTGGGCCTGTCTCCTCCACATCACTCCAGCATACTTTTGAATTTCATCCTTCCATCTCCCATGTGGTCTTCTTCTGGGTCTTTTCCTGTCCCTCAGAATCCAGTCTAAAATTTCGGTTGTCCATCGGTGGTCTGTTCTGGCAACATGTCCAGCCCATTGGCATTTCAGTGATTTCACTCTGGTCATGATGTCGTCCACTCCTGTTATTTTCCTTATCCACAAGTTCCTCTTCTTATCTTTCCTGGTTACACTAAGCATGCATTGCTCCATGCTTCTTTGTATGTCTTTTTTAGTTAAGGTCAACGTCTCTGCTCCATATGTAAGCACTGGCAGGATGCATTGATTAAACACTTTTCTTTTACGACATAATGGCATGCTGCTCTTAAAAATTGTTCTGTTTCTTCCAAAAGCTCTCCAACCAAGTTTTATATGTGGATTAATTTCTTCATGAATGTGACCCTGACTTGATATCTGCTGCCCAAGATAAATGTAGGTATCGGTTGTCTCAAGCTTTTCTCCATCAATTGGTAAATCTTCGTTTCTTCTAAAAGCATTGTACATCACTTTTGTCTTCTGAAAGTTCATTTTTAATCCCACTTTACTCTTGTCAGCAAGTTCTTGAATCATACTCTGCAGCTCTAAAGGGATAGTTACAAAGATGACTACATTATCAGCAAAACGAAGGGGAGTTAGGAAATATCCATTAATCTTTATCCCTTTGCTTTCCCAGTTCAATGATTGAAAGGCATTTTGAAATGTAGCATTAAAGAGCTTGGGAGATATGGTGTCGCCTTGTCTCACCCCCTTTCCAATTCTTATTTGTGCTGTGTCCTCAAATATCCGAACCTTCGCACTTGCATTTTCATAGATGTTAGTAGTAATGCTAATGTATGCATCTTCAATACTGCAGGATTTCAAAGCCATTGTTACTGCTGATGGTTTTACAGAATCGAAGGCCTTTTCATAATCAATAAAAGCCATGCATAATGGGAGTTCATGTTCTCTTGTTCTTTCAGTTAGTTCTGTCAGTACATGGATATGATCTACAGTGCTGTAGCCACTCGTTCTCTTGGTTGAACCTTGTCTAGTGTTACCTTCAAGCAATGTGAAAGAACCTTAGTGAAGTTTTTATAAACCACTGACAGGAGGCTGATGGGCCTATAGTTCATGAGATCCTCAACATCACCTTTTTATGAAGCAGGATCATTGTAGCATTGTTCCAATCCTCAATCTGGTAAAAACTTGGGCGAGTGTAGTTTCAATTTTTCCACTTGCTTCTTGTATAATGTCCACAGTAATTCCATCTTCTCCTGGAGCTCTTCCCTGTTTCAATTCTTAATTGCATATGTAACTTCAGTAGGGAGGATTGGAGGGACTATGGTACTTGTACCTGTTGTAATGTCTGGAATAGATGTATGGTCCCTTTCATGTATTTTGAATAGAAATCTTTCACCATTGTCAACATTTTGCTTCTATTTCTTGTTACAGTACCATCTGTTCTCAGAGCCATAATCTGTTTTCTTCCCTTACTGAGATGTCCTTTTGCTCTCTTGAGGCTTTGGTTGTTTTCAACTGCTTTTCTCACTAGTTCACAATTGAATTTCCTTATGTCTTCAGTGATACTTTCTCACACTGTCTTGCATAGCTTTCTATATTCCGCTTTGTTTTTCCTGAAATTTTCTTCATAAGTAACTTGTTTTTAGTACCACCTATTTTTGTTGCTGTTTCCATAAGAGCCTTGGTGAGTTCTCTGTTAACTTCAGAAATATCCACTTTTTCTGATGTTAGTCCTTCTAAAGCAGAGAATCTGTTCCTCAGTTCCAACTTAAAGGCTTTATGATGTTTTTTAAGGTTTGTTATGTCAATACATTTTGTTTATCTTATGAGCTTGCCACATTCGAGTTTAGTGTTGAGGTGCATCTTACATCTCACCATTCTATGGTCACTACCTGTGTTGAACTTGTTTAGCACAATGTAGTCTTCAATGATTAATTTTTTGTTACACATAATAAAATCAATTTCACTTGTCCTATTCGGATGTCTTTTTCTTGAAAAAAGAGTTCATGATGAAAAACCTTACTGCTTAGCTGCAAACTCTACGAGAGTATTTCCACATTTCTGTTAACCGAATTTACCAACTGAAGTTTCATTCTGTTGCTGTATAAACAAAGACATCGCTCTTTCCACATTTTAGCAACACACAGCAAACGAAAAATTGTTATTCAGTCACCGCCGAGGAGTTAAATCCCGAATCTCCCGATATCTAACCGAGCGCGTTAGCTTTACACCACGGTGGCCAACAATGCACAGCACTATGTGTGTTTTCCTGTCAGCTACTGGGACTACAGGCTCCAAAATGTCGGAGATGTAGCGGTGGCTGTTGAGTGTACTGGCGATGCGTACCAGAGGGGTGCTGGTGTCATATCCAATTGCACCCCAAACCATAACGCCAGACGACGGACCGGTATGGCGATGCATAATGCAGGCGTCATACAGTCTCTTGCCGTGGTGCCGCCACACGCAGATCTGACCATCGTGGTGTTGCAGGCAGAAGTGGAATTCGTCGGAGAAGACAATGTCGTGCCATTCCATAGTCCAGGTGCGGCGTTCAACGGCCCACTGCCGACGCACTCACCGGTGGTGTAATGTCAATGGTAATCGGAGCAATAGGCGTCGTGCGACAAGTCCCCGCTCCTGCATTCGACGTCGAACGGTACGTGCTGACACAGGTTGTTGCGCAACACACCCTAATTCCTGCACTAATGTTCGTGATGTGGCGGTGCGAGCCGTCAATGCCCGCCGTACAACATGCCGGACCTCACGTTCGGTGGTGTACCGCGGCTGCTGCAATAGCTGATGTCGGTCGGTCCGTCCCTCCTGCACCCACCGAATCCATACTCGCCTCACTGTGGCTTGATGTCGTCCCACACAGGCGCCGATGTCTCGGTACGATAAACCGCTGTCGCGATAAGCCACTATTCGTCCTTTGTCGAACTCTGAAACGTGCTGGAATGACTGCCATATTCTGCGACGAGGCATCAGGAAGCTTCCCATGCACAGGTCCTGCAGCATAACGCACTTCCACTACTTACACCCTGCCTTCTGTGCACCCTTCTTATAGTGCTTCTCGATGGCGTGCTGGGCGCACATGATTTGTATATGCCCTGCAATGCTAATCGTTTGCATGTCCTCTCGCGGGCGACGCATGCTGCGAATTTCAGTCCAATCGGATGCTTCCTTTTTGGTGTTGCATTTTCGGTGGCCAGCAGTGTAAATCCAACATCACTTGTTCTGCCAGTATCTGTCCCACGATAGTAAGAGAGATTTCCACTTTTGAGTTCAACGAGCTCTTCTCCTCTTCTTCTTACTTTACTTAGTCCCACAATGTCCCAGTTGATCTTTTTGAGTTCCTCCTCCAATTCAAGGAGTCTTGAATCAGAAGATAGGGAACATCCATTAAGCATAGCCAAGGTCAGCATCAGATGGCAGCCTAGTCCGGTCCTTCGATGATTCTTAGCACCCTCTGCCTTCATGTCGCACTGGCCGCTGCCTTAGCCTTACCCAGGTGCATTCCAGCTGCCGGAGACTTAGGGGACATATTTGAAATTGTGTAAGCATCTTGGGGGAGTGGGGGGGGGCATAGCTCGCCATGCTGGCCAAGTGTGTTGGTGGTGTGGGGTAGCATTTCCTCTAATCCTGAGGGTATAGTTTTACTGCTATTTGTTGGTCACTATATTGACAAAAGTCACTGGACACCTCTTCAAAAGCGAACGAACGGATCCGCTGTGTTGTTAAAATGCTGGGTACAGCTGCAAACAGTATAAAAACAAGTCTGTAGCTGACCTCGATCATATCACACTGTGAGGTTGAGTGAAAATGTTGCGGCAGAATAGAACTGACTTTGAGAAAGAAAAGGTTGTTGAGTGTTATATTAGTGGGTTGTCCATAAGAGAAACCAAGCAGCATTTAGACATAACCAAGTCAACTGTTTTGAATGTACTGAATAAGTGGAATACACATGGTGTGCCTGAAGCAGCAAAACGTACCGGCAGACCAAAGAAAACCAGTGATATAGGACGTCGAAGCCTCAGGAGAGTAGTTACAGATAATTGACGGAGTACTGCACATGACCTCAGTGTACAGGTGGATAAAAATGCTAGAACCTTGGTATGTACATGTACCATTCGCAGAGAACTTCATTCCATGGGTTACCGTGGTCGTGCGGCTGCTCATAAGCTTTTCATGTCCACTCGGAAAGCTACTCGTCGGTTAGTATGGTGTACAGAACATTTATCGTGGATCAAAGATCAATGGAAACAGGTCCTATGGATTGATGAATCCAGATACACGATCCATCAGTCTGATGGTCGTGTGTGGGTATGGCGGCAGCTGAGGGAATGCTATTTGCCACAGTGTACTGCACCTACGGTCAAGTTTGGAGCTGGCAGTGTACACGTGTGAGGGTGTTTTTCGGGGTATGGTCCCATCTCATTGGTTATCATGGACAAACCTGTTAATCAGCACGTCTACCTCGATATTTTGGGCAATTATGCCCTACCAAATCTGTGGCAATACTATGGAACTGAGCCTTGTTGTTACCAGAAGAATAATGCACCGAGCCACAAAGCAAGGACTTTTGCAGTGTGGTTTGATGATAATTCCGTATTGTGTGGGACTGGACAGCACAGAGCCCTGATCTTAATCCCATAGAGCACCTATGGGATGAATTGGAGTGCTGCATAAAAAGTTTGGAACCAAGGCCTACTAGTAAACAATAGTTAATAGCAGCATTATGTGCTGAATGGAAGCGCATACCTATCGCTGTGTTCCAAAACCTTGTCGAAAGCATGTCTTGAAGTCAGTGCATGCATTAAGGCCAAAGGTGGACCAACACCTTACTAATGCAGACCTGTTTGTGCTCCGGGGAATTCGAACCAGGGGCCCCTGAAATTCCGGAGATTTAGAAAAGTATACCATTCATGGATGAAACATTACCAGGTGACCAGTGTTCAGCTCCTTGGGCGCAAAGGGGGTGGGGAGAATGCTTGGCGGCTTAACACATGCACCTCTTTTTCCTCCGAAAGCCGGCCACAGATGAGAGGGAAAAGCCATTATAAACAGTGCCAAGGGGCGAAATACCACCGGCCCCAACCGTTAAGAATCACACACACCCCTTCGCCTTTGATGGCAGCCGTCTGGGTTGTTTATCCGATGCGCTTTGTGTGACACTCCCGGTACCGTCCCCTCCTCTGTCATTGACGGTGGCATTTGCTCTTCTGATTTAAACGATCTTCCCATTCGCTAAAGGAAAAATAAGTGGGCCTAAAGGTCAGAGCAGCGTTTTTTTTTTTTTTTTTTTTTTGCGCTATCCGGAATCACCGAATTCTACTGTAGTAGGGTTTTGAATGCGAGAACCTATAAGTCATATGTCTGCAGCATGAATTGCTAGATTTATGCCTTCATGCACATGCTTTTTGGTTGTGGTGGGTGAGAAGAAGTCTGTATGTGCAGTAGAACTCTCATAGGGACCGGTGTTGAGAGTTCAGATGCTAATGCGAGAAGTGAATTTGTCTCCTTTCCGTTCGGCGCTGATAATCAAGTAGCGGCTTAGAGAATTTCAGTATGAAATTTCTTGATATTAGCAGTGATATAACCAAATTAGAAGAATCTGTCCAGAAAGCTTTTCGATGGGATTGGCTTGAACGCACGGATAGTAATGATGATACCGTCAGCACGTGGTGCAAGAAAATAGATAGTGCGGGACAAGCTTATTGTGTGTTTTGCAATTCATTACTGAACTATGGTGGAGAAAGTTTATAAAGCCTTAATGAACCATGCAAAAACTATGACACACATTAAAAGTTCAATGACCCTGAGTCATTGTGCAAGTGCGAAGAATACGGATTTTCTGGTGGAGAGTGATAATTGACCACTTAATATGATGACAAGAAAAGCTCGTCAAGAAGTATTAGTATCATCATTCATCGCTGAAAATTCTCTTTTTTAGTTTGGTGCCAAATTTGATTGAGCCGTGTCAAGAATTAAGCCGGGACCAAACTGCGCTGAAATCTCTGTCCATGAACAGAACTACCGTATGTTACAAGTTAAAATACAGAATTGGCAGAACAGTTAAAGAAAATATAATTAGAACTTTAAGAATCACAACGTTTTCTTTAAATGTGGATGAAAGTACTAGCAATGCACAAGAGAGCATACTTGCAATGCTAGTGCAGTTTTACGATGACGAACACAGTGAGGTTGTGGTTCATCATCTTGCTTCTTTAAAACTGGAATCTTGCAATGCACAAGCTGTTTATACAGCAGTTGTCAGTACCATTGAAGAAAATCAGATTCCATGGAAAAATTTAACTAGTATTTTAATGGATTCGTGTAACACTATGTGTGGGGGAAAAAAGTGGTGTCGAAACTAGAATAAGCAGAAATAAAGCACCTCACTTATTAGATCTTAATGGGGACACTTGTCATATAGCAAATAACTGTGCCCAAAAATTTTCATCATTTTTTGATAGTTACTTTGGAAGATTTTTTTTATGATATTTATTTTGACATGAAAAGCTGTAGCAAAAGGGAGAAATTTTTCAAAATATGTGCAGTGCTTGGAATTAAAAATCTGAAGCCCTTGAAGAGGCCAGATCACAGGTGGGTGTATATTTTAACTGTCTTAAATAAAATTAAAGAGCAATGAGAGAAACTTACCCCTACTAGAAGGTCCGTACTCTCTGAAAAATACATTTCTTTGCACGTTTATTTCCATTCTAATATCTACGGTTGGTTTGGGCTAACCTTCTAGTAGGGGTAAGTTTCTCTCATTGCTCTTATTAAGGTAATTGTAGGCACGTAAATTTTTGAATAGTTATAGTGATACTGTGACTTTTCAAACAAGGAATTAGAATTAAAGAGTTGTGGGATGCTCTTATAGTATTTTATTTTTGTTATGTGGATAAAAAAGATAAAGAGTGATATTTTTCTGATGTCGAAGCTGTGTATGATAATATAAATATTTCATCTTCTCAAAAAGAGCTTGTAGTGGAGTACATTCCTCTTTACATTCTGAAAACTTACAAAGGATGCTGTAGCTTGAAAAAAAGAATAGTCAACGGATTATTTGTTTTGCAGAAAAAAACTTTATTGCAAATAGCATTATATACAGCAGCGCTACCAGAATTTGATGTGTACATAAAATTATTTGAAACTAAAAAACCAATGCTTCATATGTTACATACCAGCATTTATAAATTGATGTTAAAATTTATTACTTTTTTATAAAGCCAGAAGTTATTTTAAAGTGCATGTCTTACAAGGATTTGTTAAAGCTTTATGCTAGTAAGTCTATTTTCCATTTACCCAACAAGTTGCTGTATATTGGATCAGGAGCTTGCACCATTATGAAAAAAATATCAAAAAACCATGTGATAGCAAAAGAATTCAAAACCTCTTTGGTCAAAGCCTACACAGTGCAGTATATGATACAAAAATTACCTGTTGGAAATTCATTTCTTATTAGTTTTGCAGCATTGGACCTAGAGTTAAGAAGTAAAACTAGTACCATGTTAGCATTTGAAAAATTATCTTTTTATCTGTCTCATATATTTTCTGAGGCTGAAAAACCACAACTGTGTGCAGAATTAATATTATACCAAACTGACATTGATATTACTGATGAGATGCTTTACTGTTGTGATACCAATAAAAAAAAAAAAAATGTGTGATAGACAAATATTGGTTTTTAATTTTTTCCTTAAAAGATGAAGTTACAAATGAAAAAAAGTATCTTATGTTAGGAAAATTAGTCAAGGCATGTCTTACCTGCTTCCACGGCCCACTAGTTGAAAATGTTTTCAACTTAATGGATGATATTCTGACTGGCAGTTGAACATCTCTTAAACATAGTTCGCACAGCCCTTGAAAGTCCTTAAAAAGTACTTGATTTTTTTCAGCGATTTTCAAGGCCTTAAAATTCCTTAAAAATGATGCTGATCCTTGAAAAGTCCTTAATTTTTATGTCCCTCCGTTTTTTTTACGATTATATGTAAATGCAGTTTTTCCTGCTTCATTTTAAAGTGTACTCGATTGTGCGATATATGTTTGCATGACCCAACAAATGGGAGTGAATGATGGAGCAGCGCCAACAGCCCTGGCCGAGGGATTCATTTTGCATGATTCATTCTGCGCATGCTGTTGGAACTTTGACTTAGCAGCCGCTGGCGACTGACTGTTTGTATGAATGACACATGAACTGCGACTAAGGTATGCCGGTGGTTTTGGTTATGATTTTGACTCACGCGAAAAAAAACGAAGTGCGAAATAAGGAAGAATAGACATTAGACACTAGATGCGAAGTGAGCAAAATGTTCGTGATTTGTAATGCTTCTGTGCTAGTGTATCTTCTAGGATATTTGTGTATTCGTCTATAAAGGAATAAATGTTGACCTCTTAGTAATCGGAGTAACTTCACAAAGGTAAGATTCAGGCCATAATTTCATACCTACTAGGTTTTACAGTTTACCTGTAAAATTTACGAAAACGCTACTTGTTTTACGGGCAAAATGTTCATTTTACGGATTTGGTGATTCTCCGGGATTTTTTTCTTTTTCTGATGATTTTGCACCCACCATTAAAACTTTTTTTTATTTTAGTCCATTTAAAATAAAGCGCCGAGGTAAGGTACGAATCAACTTTTCACTTTACATGTGTTTATGTGGGAACATTTGTCCGCAGTTTTCCCACATGTTTTAGATTTTTCGTTGTTTCAAACGCTAAAGAGTTTGCTTGCGCAAACTGAACTTCCCCAGCTGGGCTTGTTTATTTATCTCTCGCTCTGTTTCCCTCCTTTCACTTAATAGATTGTTCGTTCCCCGAGTAGCAACTTCTCAAGTAAGCTGGCATTGGAAGCACCTCTCTTCTCATTATTACTTCCAGTTCGAAATGTGATCTCAGAACATAGTTATCCTAGAAAAAAAATTCAAACGGATTTAAAATCTGTGGAATTTTTAAGCCCAGATACGATACCTAACATGACGAAATTAAAAATGCATTTGGGGCATGGTTTTGTAACTTCTCTGGCAATAAATTTGACCTAACAAAAGAATACTACTACAGAGATGCCAATTTGTTTCAGATATTTTCAGTAGTACTCGTACAAATTTTCAGTAGTTTGGGCCATTTTTCAGTAGTCATACCGAAAAGAATAATTTTTACCGAGGAAAACATGGTATTACTCATTTATTTTAGTTAGTATTTTTTACTTACTTATTGATTTATATACATGAAAATCTGTATCAAAATATTCCAAATTTTTCACATGGAAAATAATATACACTATGACTGAAACATTTTTTTTACACAACAAAAAATTTATTAAACAGCTTTCTTTAGTGATTCGGCTTTACATTGTTTTGCAGATTTGAGTTCCTCAGCAGAAAATATTTTTTCATAACACACTTGCCCAGAGGAGAACATATTCATTTTTGCAATAAGAAGTACTTCTACAGTTTCTAAACCAATTAGGTTGGAAACGGGCTTGATTTTCGCACTAAACTAAAACCTCTCTCACTCGCAGCATTCGAGTGTGGAACTACAAGTATTGCAAACATTACACTTAACAGCTCCATTACAGCCTCTTAATTTTGAGATTTTCAACCAAGTGACATCTATTCTATCTGTTTCTGCTATGGTCTCTAATATGTCAGCTTGATACAGACTGTCTGTATTCATATATACCAACTAGTACGGATTTTTGGTTGCTGTATGGAAGTACGGAAACACCGCTGAAATTACGGAAAATCACCATTTGATTTAATTTTCTGATTTTCTGAGATAGAAAGCAAATTTTCATCAACTTAAAAAATTTTGTTTGTTCTTCTAGTTTTTCTGGGGGGGGGGGAATAATAAATGCTACATTCAGGGCTGCCAGACCTGCACCAATTGCGGCAGCCCACGCCAAAACGTTGTTCGTGCGCCATTCTGCTAAAAAATCGCCATTTCGACGAAATGTACGCCAATTTTGGGCCAAAAGTTAAAATTTACAGGTCATCGATATTTTAGCGTTATCTTATGGCATTCGAAATCGATTCAGCGGTTAATTCGTACGTGAGATTCTTCTGCGGATTCAAGGAGTCCCCCTCCGTTTTTTTTTTTTTTTTTTGTCATTTTCGAGATCGATGCAAAAGTGAAGAAATTTTCGGGATATTAGTTCGGGATAAAGTGAAGAAATTTTCGAGATATTAGTTCGGGATAAAGTGAAGAAATTTTCGGGATATCGTATTCCGTCTGAGGACGTTGTTTTGTTTTTTTAAACATTCGGAAATGGAAGTTTAAACGAAGTGCAGATTTTTCCCGTAATCGTATTTTTTCTCTCTCGCGATGTTGCTTCTGTTCAGTATTGTTAAATGAAATTTCATTGCATAATTTCAGCTTGAAATTGTAGGCAACGATTTCCGAAAGCAGAAGTTAGGCCGCCCGAAAATTTCCCCGTAATCTTCGGCAACGAGATTCTCACGCTGATTCGAGGAATTCTTCCTTTTTTTTTTTTTGTTATCATTTGGACCATGAACGAAACCGATGCATAACTGAACTTAAATTTTGGGAGGATTAGTGGCGACGAGGGGTGGGATGGGGGATCGTTTTCTCCGTCGGAGGACGGAATTTCATCCTTCGAAAACGGAAAGTAGACGGAGGTAAGATTTCTCTGGTAATCGCAATTTTTTTTCTCGCGATGTTTCCTCTACCCAGTATTGTTAGATATCATTTTATTCCATAAATATTTGTATTTCAGCTTGAAAATGTTGGATAAATTTCCGAAAACTGAAGTCAATTCAGCTTGAAAATGTTGGATAAATTTCCGAAAACTGAAGGCTTGAAAACCCGTTATTTCAAGCCATGCTTCCCAATTCAGCGATCGCAAAAAATATTCGTGTGGAAGAACCAAGACTACTTCACTAATTCAGCACAAGGCCAGTGTTTCTACAAGTAACATCGTATCTGAAGTAAAAAAAAATCCTTTTACTCTATCTACGGACGGAAGTAATGATGCTCAAGCAAATAAACTGTATCCCATTACAATAACATATTTTGACGAAAAAATAGGGAAAAGTTCAACTGTTTTGTTATCATTGGTTGAATCAAGTAATAATACAGGTGAAGGAATATTCAACGTTTTGAACAACGAGTTTGTTAAAAAAATATCTCATGGAGCAACTGTGTGTCATTTTCCTGTGACAATGCTAACACTGTGATAGGTCAAGTAAAAGGTGTTGTTTCTCACATAAAGAAGGTTCAGCCTGCAATCATAGTGCAGCGATGTTCATGCCATTTAGTAAATTTAGCTGCACAGAAATCTGCTGCTCAACTGAAAGGATTTAATCAACTGAAAAGATTTAATGTTGAGCAGTTTCTGATACAGTTGTATTTTTTTTTTTTTTTTTTTTTTTTTTGGAGAAAAGTTCAAAGAGGAAACAATCTAAAACTGAGTCAAGCTGTTTGTGATACTAAACCACACAAAATTCCAAAGCATGTCAATACTTGCTGGTTATCACTTTTGGAATCCATTGACAGAATTTTAGAACAGTGGGAGTCTCTAGAACATTATTTCAGTGACAATGAAGAAGCTAATTCACAATATAAGAACCTTGCAAGTATGATTGGAAATCCTTCATCTAAACTTTATTGTCTTTTTTTATCTGCTACTCTTCCTTTGTTTACATCTGTTAACATGTCCTTGTAGCAGGAAGCTCCGCTTGTGCGTGTATTAAAAAGAAAACTTCATAGTCTGTTATCTGAATTGCTTGCACGATTTATCAAGCCATCAGCATTTGATGTGACAGCAACATCTCTTGCAGATGGAAATTTTGGAAGAAGGAGAAATCAAAAGAAAACTGTGATCTCGTAATTGGGTCAAAAGCGAGATCTTATATAGGCACAACTGCAGAGCTGAGTGAAGACACAGTGGCTACTTTTTATTCTGAAGTAAGGGAATTTTACAAGGGAGGCTGCAATTACATTTTAAGAAAATTTCCACTTAATGATGAATTTCTGAGTCATGCTTAAATTGCAGATGTAGCATTAAGGCAAAGTGTTTCTTTTGCATCAGTCCAATATATGTGTTCCCTGTTTCCAGTTTTGAAACCAGAAGAATCTGACAAGGTGGAATCTGTATTTGCTCACTACCAGTTTGAAAATTTTAACTGTGCTGTTACTTCTGAGAGAATGGATGAAGTGTGGCACATAATTTCTTTAATGAAAAATGAAAGTGGGCAGTTGAATTATGAATCATTAAGCAAAATTATGAAAATGATTTTAATAGTACCTCATAGCAATGCAAGTACAGAAAGAATTTTCTGTATTGTGAAAAAAAAAAAAACATGAATGAATTCAGACCTAATTTAAGTACTCATGTGCTGTCTTCTTTATTTGTAGAAAAAATAAACAGCATTGCACACAGTGAACTATGCTATCAGAAGAAGTTTTCGCAAATTGAACTAAGGAAGGCCAAAATGGCAACTACAGCCAGTTTATCATAATAATTTGGCCAACATTCCAAGGAATAATTTTTCTTCATGTGTGGAGGTAATTTATTATATTTTTCTGGTAGACAGTATTTTAAATTTTCCCACTAGCAAATTAATTTTTATTGTATTATTATTATTATTATTATTATTATTATTTTGTTAATAGTTCTGACAGATTAAAATTTGTTGCAGTGTTAAATACCCAAATTTGCCGCGGTAGACTAGATTACTGAAAATTACTGAAAAAAAAAAAATTGTTACTGAAAATTACTGAAAAATGAACATGTTGGTTACTGAAAACTACTTTTAGAGGTTGGCATCTATGTGTATTGATAACAAGCAATTTCGCTTCCAGTATATCAAGTTCATTTTTAGCTATTATTCATGGAAAGTACTTGACTATGTACAATACAGAAGTAAATGATGATCTGGCTCAAAGTGAAGGATCTGCTACTTCTACATGTTTTAAGAATTCATCATAGATCAGTATCTTTTCTTGAATATAAGAACATTCTTCAATGTAAAATTTTCCGACACATGTATAGAACTTAGAAAGTTAATTTTCATTTAAAATGATTTTGCTTAAATACATTCTTGTTTTTACTCCAATTACCTGTTGTGCCCTTTCTGATTTTGCTTTTTGAAAAACTGTTATTTGAAAAATTATGCTCAACATCACCATCAGCTATGACAGTAGGCTTCACAAATCCCTTAGATGAGGATTTTATCCATCATGCTGAAAGAACTTTCAGTTTGAGGACCATAAATGCATGATAGCTTTCACTATTTTAGATAAAAGATAGTGTAACTTGGAGAATATGAATGCTTTTGAATATCATGCATCAATCCTTACAAATTTTTCGGCTTTGTCACTTTCGTTTTAGGACTCTTCCCCCTTTATCGAATTGAAATGCAGACCTTTTTTTGGGAGAATATTTAAGAACACAGGATACACGTTCGAAATATTGTTGGGAAAAACACAATTACAGTTACAGGAGAAACCTTTGCTACGTCCGTTTTCGGACATTTCCCTTTTATTTTCAAGGTGAAATACAAATATTTATGAAATAAAATGAAATTTAACAACAATACTAGGCAGAGGAAACATCGCGTGAAAAATAAAATTATGATTACAGGAGAAATCTTCACTGTTTTTGAAAGTTTTGAAAGGTGAAATTTCTGTTTTCTAAAGTTTCAGGCGAAAAGTATCCTTTACACTACCAATTGCCCCAAAATTTCTGTTGAGTTATACATTGATCTCGAGGATAACACAAATTACGATGAAAAAGCAGGAATTCGTCGAAGACGTGGCACTCTCTTGCCTGAAGATTACGCGAGAACTTTTGCGCCGTCAAATTTCCGTTTTCGGAAATTTTCCCTCTATTTTGAGAGTGAAATACAAAGATTTATGGAATAAAATGATGTATAACAACAATACTGGACAGGGGCAATATCGCAGGAAAACGAAATTACGATTACGGAAAACATCTTTAATTCATTCACTTCCGTTTTTGAAAGGCGAAATGCTGTCCTGAAGCGTATTTTTACTCATTGATAAAATTCTTCGATGCATAGTTTTACGCATTTCTCGATGCATGTTTTGCGCATTTCTAAATGCGTACTTTATGCACTTTTCGACGTATATTTCTATGCATCGCGAAAAATTCCCGATGCATATTTTTTCGCGTTGGTAAAATTTTGATTCATACTAGACGCGTAATTACGCATTTTGGCGAACTCTGCACATAAGAATGAAATCCAAGCATACTTTTCTGCAACGCAAGAAGAAAACTTCAAAATATTAATTACTGACATGAATGGCCGACACACGCTTAAAAAAAAACAAATTACGATGCTAGGCAATGACACTCACGTTCTGCACCAAACGATTTTCAAGAGCTTGTCGCTGCATTTCGAAAGAGCTTCAGGCTGAATTCCACGCACATCCACCAAAGCGAGCTATGCTCAACGTCCCCAGAATGTTGCACGCTGGGTAGGGAGGGTTTTCACTTAGAATGACTCAGCGCAAGGCCACACTCATCGAGTGCCGGCTGCTTGCGCTAAGATCCGAGCAGCTTTGAGAGGCAGAACTAGAGGTGCAGGCAGCATCGTCAAGTGGCCGCCGTTGCGTTGGGAAGGGAAACAAGCAAAATAAAAATTAATTACTTCTGTTAATTTTCTGTAGAAAAATAATGGTTTTCCGTATTCCGTAGCACAAGAGTTATTTCCATAGGAACTACAGAGATTCTGTAGTAGTTGGTATCTCTGCTGCTGTAACGAGGTTAAAAAATAAGTTCAATGTTCATTCGACCCAGTGCTTCTACAGCAATGATTTATTTTGATGGTCCGTTAGAAAGTTTTCTACGCTTTCCAACCGTGCTTTGTCGTGGCATTTTTATGCAAGTACAATAACTTAAATAAAAATGTCTTGACTTGATTTGACAAAATTAATATGTTGGGGTACATACTAATTCGTCGAATCCATATTGAAAATGGTCAAAGGTCAGGAAATAAGAGCGGAATTCATTCTCCCTCCCTTTTGCGTGATGACTTGCGTAAAATTAAAGCAAGATTGCGATGACGTTTTGGTATGATGTTCATCACCCATAGTGGACCTATCCTATTGAAGATGGTTATTACTATCAGCACTCGTGGGGACAGTGCGTACATCCGCGCGAGAAAGATTTGTTCATGAGAATTTTCGCACGATAACTTCCGTGGAAATTGACCGATTTGGATGGAATTTTTAATTATAAAACGATGCGTGTTTTTTATTAAAAATTCGGGGTTCGATTAACGCTCCAGGGCAGTGAAATTTTCAAGTTTTCTGAAAAGTGTTACATGGATGGACCAGTAAATGGTACAAGCAAATTCTGTTTGCTTTGAATATTCTCCAAAAAAAAATTAAGTGTAACTTTAAAAGTTATCCGTGGATTCTGGCGAAATTTGGGGAATCTGTTTTTCTTGGTAAATTATAGTGTATTTAAAAAAATCGCATAATTTTCTTAAATTTTCACATTTTTTATTCCTACTGAAACAGTGAACAGCAGATGCGATTCTGGCAGGTCGGGTAGACAGGATCGGAAGCAGGGGGAAATGAATGCTTTTAGAGTTGAAATGTTTTACTTCCAGAAAAAGGAAGTAAAACATTTGCCACCTTTTAGATAAAGGAGGCAAATGAGAACATAATGCCTAATTTGTTACGGTTTACTGTGGGGTGGGGGTGGGGGGTCTAGAGTGAAAAAAATTAAGTCTTGTCAATGCCTCCCAGCTTTACCCAGGAGTGAGTTACAGTTATGGGGAAATAACGCGCAGCCGTTATTTTTTTTGCTAGCATGCCGCCAATTTTCCCCCACGGCACAGACCTTTGTTCCACACGCGCAATGCAGTTGGTGCTTTACATTTCACACTAAAACATTCAAAATTTTTCCTCTAGCAACTTTTGCTAGAACCACTTTCTATCATTAATAAAATGCATTTGCTTGCTAGCAATTTGATACTAATTACTGGTCGAAATCGCACCCTGGTAAGATTTATTGATCAAATAGATATTCGAAACACATGCTTCAAGTAGTGGCGCATGGATCTTACGATGCAATGGCGCGATGCGATCTTGTGAGCGGGAAGCGATTGTAGAAAGCCAGCCGCAGAGAGACTTTCCCAGAATGCCATACGTGACGCTGTTAGCTGGAGTGCTCATAAGTTTGTGTTACAGCTTCTGTGTTTTGCATTCGAGGTTTTATGATGTGTGGTATCATCGGTCAGGCACCTGTGCGTGGGAAACTTTTTTTTTAATTTTTTTTTAAGAAGTGCTTGTGTTAAAATAGGTTTTAGATCTTTTTGAAGTATTTACATCTTCTAGTATAAGCACATTTGAAAAATTAAAGTAATGGCGAGAAAGTGTGTTTTTAATAGCCGTTGGATTACAAATGAACTGTACGAAGAATGGCTCATGTATGATGTAAATGATTAGCATAGAGCCAGATGTAGAGTATGCCACAAAAGCTTTAGCATTGTTAAAATGTGTGAATCAGCTGTTAAAAGCCACATGAAAGGTGCAAGACACACTGAGCTCATTACACTGAAGAATTCTTGTAGTATTTCGTCTTTCACTAAGGGAATATCAAATACATCAGAAACAGTTAGAAACTGTAGCTTATCAGTAGGTGGAAGCGAAGTTCAGGTGTCAGAGTCATTAATTGATAAGGCCAGTGTGAATATACATGTTTCTGATAATGAAGTCTTGGATGCAGAGATTTTATAGGTCCTCAGAACAGTGAAATGTCATAATTCTTATAAATCTAATGCAGGTATACATAAGACTTTTCAGAAAATGTTCCCTGACAGTTTGATCGCCTCAAATTTTACTTGTGGAGAAAGAAAAAAGTGCCTATTATGCAGTGTTTAGGATAGCACCTTACTTCAAAAGTCCTATGTTGCAAGAACTGTGTGAAACGAAGAATTATGTTCTATTGTTTGATGAAACCTTGAGTATTTCAAAGCAGAAGAAACAAATGGACATTCATTTTAGATTCTGGAGTTCTGATAATAAAGTCAAAACACATTTCTTAGCATCTGTATTTATGGGACACTACTGCAACAGACATTGTAGACAATTTACGAGCTGCAGTTTTGCCTTTGAAAATGGCAAAAAGTTGTTTAAGTATCAATGGTTGGCCCGCAGTCAACTGGAAAATTTTGAAGTTGTTGCAAGATGAAATTCACAGAGAATGTGGGAAACTGATTTTGAATGTTGGGAGCTGTGGGCTTCATGTAATAAATAATGCTTTTAAAAGTGGATGTTAAGCAAGTGGTTGGGATCTGAATAGTTACTTTTTTGTTTGTTTGTTCGTATCACCTTTTTAAAGATTCGCCAGCACGACGGGAAGATTATGCAGCTACCAAATAAAGGTAACTTGATCACGCTAGTTACGTTAACTGAAACTTTTATAAAAGTTCGTAAGTTGGAAGCTTTCGACCTTATCTTAGGTCTTCATCACGCCAATGGAGGACTAAGATTGTTGCCAGATTCTACATTTGAATTTTTCTTATTTTTGTTGCCAAAACTTAGAATTGATCTCCAGATCAACGGAATGTAGAGAGGAGAGGCGTGATGAAGACCTAAGATAAGGTCGAAAGCTTCCAACTTATGAACTTTTTATAAAAGTTTCAGTTAACGTAACTAGCGTGATCAAGTTACCTTTATTTGTTAATATTGTTACGTGTTTTGCCCATAATCGTCAAGATTATGCAGCTGTCACTGGGGAAGAATATTTCCCCAAAAAATTTGTCAGCCATAGATGGCTGGAAAACGTAGAAGTTGGTGAACGTGCGATCAAGATTTTGCCAAAACACAGCAATCAGAAACTCTGAATTGACTGTATTTACTGTTCCACACGTAATATCGATCACATCAGAAAACTTGAAAATTTCCATTGCCCTGGGGCGGGAATTGAACTCACATCTTCCGATTACCAGTTGAGTATGCTATCCATTCATGTCAAACCCACATCTCCCGATTACCGGTTGAGTATATGATTCCATTCATGTCAAAGAGTGAAAGGATAGCATACTCGACCGGTAATCGGGAGATGCGAGTTCAATTTCCGCTCCAGGGCGATGGAAATTTTCAAGTTTTCTGATGTGATTGATATTACATGTGGAACAGTAAATACAGTGAATTCAGAGTTTATGGTTGCTGTGTTAATATATGACAGTCACAGTCTTGTTCAGACATGCATGTTGTGCATCCTCTTCTAGTTTGGGCCTCAGTCTATTGATAGTAGCCAAAGAGAAAGGTTGTCTCTGTGAGTTCTATCTGTCACAGGTTTTTTAAATGGAATGTAGTGTGGGTGAACTGATTGATGAAGAGTGCCGTAAGTGTGTGTATGAGCCAGTACCTAGAGAGATCAGATTAGCAGGGATCGCATTCCTCCTATAATTCCTAATATTTTGTAACCATCCTTAAATTTCTAAAATTATACCTAAAATTTACTATTCTTCCTAAAATTTTCATAAAAAGCTAATTTCTTAAAAATACTACCAATATTACTCAGAAATTTATATTAATGTCAATAAATTTACGATTTCTGTATCAAGCACAGCTCAGCAGCCATAAATGTAAGCTTGATTGCAGCGGTTGCCTGCCATCCTTAATTTCTAAAATTATACATACAATTTAATTATACCTCTACATAGAAATGCAGAGGCAAGGTAAAATGGCATCAGTGAGCTGCACAACGCGAGGGGAACA
The DNA here is from genome assembly GCA_039090855.1 of Macrothele yani. NCBI lineage: Eukaryota > Metazoa > Arthropoda > Arachnida > Araneae > Macrothelidae > Macrothele > Macrothele yani. Next base: position 348,314 of record CM077006.1, read on the forward strand.
TGTAATCTCATCCTTCTCCCGTAACCGCTAGTAATGATGCCATAACATGGGTGTTACTGCAGTGGGCAGCAGCTTGTGATCAGTGACCTTCGATTCATGATACAGCCACTCATCGTGTCAGCTCGGGCTCGCTTTGGATGAACTTCGTGAGGATGGGTAGTTTGTTTTTACGCCTTTTGAAGTTTTTCAGGTGCTTTGCGCATGTTCAGTTCCCTAATCACAACTTCTGTTTTGTTAGCATGTCTTTTGTGAAAAAAGTTCGTGCTTATGTTATTGGTTTGTCTGTCCATCCTTCTGGAAGTCTGTGGACACCATATCTCTGCAACTATTAGTCTGATTTGAAAAATTCTTTTTGCATTGGGAAGCTTGAAATATGCGAATAATGATCCTTCATCTCGTTTTTTTTTTTTTTTTTACAATGCACAGTTTTACCGCTAGAGGGCGTAAATGCAGATGATGTCGAATTCAAAATACATTTTATTCCATATATTTGTTCTAAACATCCAATTCAAAAAATTCTTTTACCTTTCGATTCCATTCATGTCAAAGAGTATTTTGGGTATAGTCACTTTTTCAAGTTATTAATAGATTCTCCGGTAGGGGGCATAAATGTAAATTACGTTTTCTCCAATATCTCTACTTCTAAAATTCCGATTTGATTTTTTTTTCTCCAGCGGATACAGCTCCTCATGGGAAATTTTTTGCATATAATTTAGAATTTTTGGTAAAGAATGGTTTGGCAACCAGGGGGCGTAAGTGTTCATTTCTTCTTCTGATGTATTTGTCACACAATCTTAGCTTTGAAAAAAATTCATTCTTGGACCAATGCGATTCATGTCGATAAACCTTTTCAGAATATTTTCTTCTTAAAATATTGCATGGTTTCTCCGCCAGGAGGTGTAGATGTATATCTGATTTTTGTCAATGTCTCTGCTTCTAAGAGTCCAATTAAAAAAATTCCTTCTTTATTGGATAGAATTTCCAGTGCAACATGTTTTTCATATGATTTCAAAATTTTCAAGTATTTCATAGACTTTCCGCTAGGGGGCGTAATGGTAAATTGTGTTTCCCCAATTGATATCTCTGCTTCTAAAACTCCGATTTGAAAAATTCTGTCTGCACCGGTTACAGCTCCTGATGGGAAATATTTTGCATATAATTTCTAATTTTTTGTAAAAAAAATGGTCTGTTCACCAGGGGGCGTAAGCCTTAATTTCCGCTTCTGATGTATTTACAGCGAAATCTGAGCTCCTGAGAGCTTGACCGAAGAAATTCTTTCCTGGACCGATACTGCTCACATCAAAAAACTTTTTGAGACTTTCTTCTTAAAATAAAGCATGTGTTTCCCGCCAGTGGGCGTAATTGCATATCTTATGTTTGTCGATGTCTCTGCTTGCCACCCAGATGGCGCAGTGGTCTAAGCGATGGCTTATGACCATTCATCCGGGAGGGGTCCAGGTTTGAATCCCGGTGAGGCATGGATGTTGTGTTTGTGTTACGACACTGGCTCTCTCTCCCTTCCCTGGAACCAGTGACTCTAAATTAGGGATGGGCGACTGCTTATAATCCATTTAGTTGCTCACGGGGTGGTCGTTAAACCTTCAGAAAAAAAAAAAGAAGATATCTGATCTTCTCTGCTTCTGAGAGTCCGATTTGAAAAATTCTTTCTTTGTTAGAGAGCGTTTCCGCTGTGAAGTGTTTCTCATATAATTTCAAGTTTTTCTTAATGCACAAGTCTGCAACCAGAGGGCGTAAGTTCACGTTTCTGTTTACAGCAACATTTGCAGGATTAAAGCCCGATTGAAAAACTTCTTTCTTCAGCAGATACTACTGTTTTCCATACCAGTTCCATTGACTTTGAATAGCTTTGATAAATTTACTTCTCGTCAGAACAGATTCAAAATATGTGCTCATTACATCTGAAAATTTGGTGTCATCTTTCTTGTTTATCTTTCCATCTTTTTTAAAAAGTTTTTGCATTACCCCTAAAGTATAAAAATAATAATTTTACTTTTTACAATAATCTGAAAAAAGAAATGTTCTTGTAATGTGTATTGATTCAACATATACTAAAGATCCAGACTTACAAATTTTGCTAGTAGACATTGGCCACCAAGACCAAAATTGTTAGTGGCCATAAAAAAAAAAACTCAGTGGCCAAACTTTGAAAAAAAAAATCAAATTGTATATTTCATACTAAATTATTTTTATAAAATTGCTTAGTATAATATCAGTATGTTTTATTTTGCATATTTCAGTTATGGTATTCTTAAAAGTTGAAACTGAAGTAATAAAACAATGCAGGAGAGTGGGAGCATCGCGCGGGGAGGAAAGTGTGCTTACGGGAGAAATCTTTGCACCGTCCGACTTCTGGTTTTGGAAATTTTCCCGCTATTTTCAAGCTGAAATACAAATTTTTATGCAGTTAAATATTACTTAACAATAATACTGGGCAGAGGCAACATCCCAAGAAAAAAGGAATTACGATTGCGAAAAAAATCTGAACTCTGTCGACCTTCCGTTTTCGAAATTTTCATAAAGATGGAATTCCGTCCTCCGACGACCATCCCCCTCTCCCCCCCAAGTGTTCACTGGTCTCAAATGACCAAAATAATAATGAAAAAGGCGGAGTTCCTCGATTTCGCGGAAGAATCTGATGTATGAGATTACGGAGAAATTTTTGCGGCGTCTAACCTCCGTTTTCGCACATTTGTTGCCTACAGTTTCAAGCTGAAATACTTTTATGCAATAAAATAATATTTAACAATAAAACTTTACACTAAGGCAACATCGGGAGAAAAAAAATTACGATTATTGTAACTCCACTCAACTACCGTTTCGAAAGTTTTGAGACACGAAATACCGTCTCCAGACGGAACTCCACCCACCCACCCGCAAGTTGTCTTCAGTTTTACGCTGATCCTGAGAACAATATAAATGATGACAAAAAAACAACAACGCGGAATTCCGCGAGTCCGCTTAAGAATCTCGTGCATATCATAAAACAATAAAATTTAAAAATAAAATGAAAATTTGTAGAATCCGTAGTTTCGACAGCGAAGGTCTGTAGTCAGCCAACTAAATCCGTAGAAACTACAGACATTCCATAGTAGTTCGCACTTATGGAAATATTACAGTACAATCTCAAAAATCCGGAATCGTCCGGAGATCCAGACTATGGCAATTCCGAATTTTAGAATTTTCCTTTGGAATATGCAGGCTTTCAGTGAACATTCATTAAAAATAATAAAAAGAAAATTCCTAACTTCTAAAGTTTTAATCGGATTTTGACGAAATTTCACATGGGAGTTTATTTTGACGTGTCTTGCTTACAGTTAAATTTGCATTCAGTTATTTAAAGAATTGGAGAATTTTTTTGAATAAAAATTTCTTCCAGTTGGACTTTTTCCCACGCAGACAGTTAAGCTGTCCACCACCGGCTTTCATCCCCATCGCAACCTCGTTCCCCTGCAATGAACCGTCAGCTTGGCACATTCTTTGTGATCAAAAACTGACGCCCTCGCCTTTTTTATAAACTTTTTTTTTCTTTTCTGCTGTTCAAGCAGAATGAAAAAGGTGATGGCCGACTTCCGTACAACTCAAATTTTGTGCCATTTCGTGCGATTTCCGTGTAACATTTGGAATAAAATTTTTCAAAAAATGTGCGAGTTACGTACAAGTTAAAAAAAAAAAAAATTCTGTACAATACAAGTTAAATAAAATAAATGTTTTCCCCGTACAGGTCGCCAGAATTGGCGATTTAATCAAACATTTTTAGTCGCCACGACGATGAAGTTTATCGCCAGTGGTGACCTGGCGACCATGAGTCTGGATCTTTATAACATATACTTGAATAAAAAGAGGGCAGGTAACAAATATACATCTAGTTTTTATTGAAATACATTCCTAAAAATTTTCTAAAAATTATCTAAAAATTCCTACCTAAAAATTTCTTTAAGTATGCTATGATCCCTAAAAGAATTAGTGAATTAAATGAAGATCAAAATCTTTTTGTTTCAAGAACAAGCAATGCTGTTGTAGATACAGGGTGTCCCACTAATAACTTTACCCAAGTTTTCATTAATAATATCGTGAATAATTGCAGTAATTGAATTATATTTGGTAAGTACATACTTTCATCCATGGAAAAGAGAACCTTATCATAGGAGATGTTAAAAGTGTCCACCTTGTGCATCGAGAAAAGCTTGAACATGAGACTCCATATTTCAGAAAGTTCCTGCCACCTGCTCAGCGGAATCACTGCCACTGCCTTGCAGATAGATGTTGCTCTTCAATGCCTCATGAGTTGTCGGCTTGTTTTGAAGCACCACTGATTTGAGATTCCCCCAAAGAAGGAAATCAGGTGGTGTTAAGTCATGAAATCAAGGTGCTCACATTTCTTTAGAAATCATGCAATCTCCAAAGAATGACTCAATTTCAGCCATACTCACATGTGATGTATGGCAAATTATCCCATCTCGTTGAAAATATCCATTAGTCAGCTCTTCAGGGTTCAGTTGGTTAATGAATGCCTGAAAATGTTCCATGTAGACGGCTGTTGTGACCATATCCTGAAAGAAAATGGGCCCAATGATCCTCTGTTGTGACAGTGCTCACCACACTCCAATTTTTTGTGCATGAAGTGGTTTCTCAATAAATGCATGAGGATTTGTTGCTGCCCACATATAGGTGTTTTGTGCATTTATGTATCCCGAATAAGTGAATCCACTCTTCATTGGAAAAAAAGTGTAGTTCAAGATGTCTGGTCGTTCTGCAACAAATGTCTGAAACCACTGACCGTACCTTATTCTTTTCTCTTGGTCTGGTGTTTTCAATTCGTGGACATCAGACAAATGGTATGAATAAATTGCAGCCTTCTTTGCTGCTCTATGGCACATGCTCTTTGACTTGCTGGTTTACTGGGCAAGTCTGCGCAAAGATTTCGAAGTAATGAAGTCTTTGCTGGACACCCTGCACTACTGTTTCTGACATTTAAGGATGGTCCCTCCATGCAAATCATGTAATGATTGCATGGAGTTGCAGAATGCACTGTTTACTTGATGCTGTCCGTTTTCCGAATTTCTTACGGAATTCACACTGACACTTCTTTATCAAGTTACTCTCCCAAATAAGTACAGACAAGAATGAGCTAAAAGTTGTTTTGAGCCATTTTGGGGCTAAAACGAAACTTTTTATAGCAGGGGATTTCAATACTAGAATAGGTGTTCACAGTATGATATTTCTGACAATGTTCTGGGAATTATAATTATCTCAGTGTGAATGCTAATGCTGAAAGATTAATTGAACTCAGCATTGAGAATGAGTTGTGTGTATATGTGTTTTTCAACCACAAGCACGCATGGGAGAATCATACTCTTTGGCAGAAAAGTGCAATAGATTTTAGAATATAGTAACACTATACTAGTGATCCGATTTATTGGCGTAGGAAAAAGGCACATAAGCGTTTCCAAGTTTTCGCACATCAACCAGATAGCTTTTTCAAGGAAGTTAGACAGAAACTGCAAACTGAATAATAGAACGCTTTAACAACTTGAACGCGGGAACTTGACTTGACAATAAATATATATATGACGTTATATTCATTTAAAGATACGAGGCATCACGTTGGTTGTGCATGCATCATCCTGGTAGGGAGAAGATGTTACATGAAGAACTGGTTCCAAATTCGTTGCAACTCGAGTGAGATACTATCATTGCAAGTATCGTTGTTGGTAATGATCTCCAAAGTTTCCCAAATGGCTGTACATTTAGGGGGAGAGTAGGTAGCTAATTTCTTTAATCATCCCACATAGGAGTAGCCGACTTGAATTTGATTTCTCTGGATAGGGCTGTGGCTACTTTACCATATTTTGTGTCCCTTTTATGTTCATTGACTCTGATTCCAAACAAATGCTTGGTCATTCCAATGTAGTATTGTTTACAGCCATCTGGATACTGTAGGGGGATCGCATAAACACCTGCTTTGCTGGAAAGAGGTGGTTTTTCAGTATTTCTCTTTAGCATAGTATATAAAGCTGCAGGAGACCGTATGCCAATGCCATAGTTCATCTTCTTGAGGGCATCTTTAGTTTGTAAGACACACTTGGTATGTAGGGAATTGAGCCTAAATAATGAAGCTGCAGCACAGGAAGATTAGAATGTTTGACTCTGCCTATTTGGGTGAAGTTACGTATCTCATTCAGTGAATATCTTGCATCAGTGGCCAACTTAATGGTGCTTTCAATTTCGTGTTGTCTAGAATGGGTATCAGAGGAGACAGCAAAGGCTCTTCTAATTCGGTAATGGAAGATAGCTGTTTTGTATTCTGCAGAACAGAAAGAGCTTCAGAACATCAGGTTGGGGACGGACGTGGCTTTATAGTAGACTTGTGTACTGTGACGGTTGTCAGACAATTTTCTCAATAAAACATCCAGATAAAGTAGAGCACTGTTGTGTTCAAGCTCCATTATGAAATTGATCATAGGATGTATGTCGTTGATTTTATCAAGGAAAATTGGAAGTCTCTTTTCCGTGAGGCCACACGAAAAATACATCGTCCACATAATGCAGCCAGGTGTTAGGCCATTGGGTAATGCTGGAGAATATGTTCTGCTCAATTGTGTGAAGTATTGCTTCTGCAAGGACAGATGAAAGTGAGTATCCCATTGGAGAGCCATTATTCTGTTTATATACTTGTCCTTGGAAACTGTAGAAACTGGTATTAGTGACCAAGTCTATTGATTTGAAGATGCTGAGGCATGACTCCTGCGTACAAAATGCTGAATTTGATATGGCCTCCTTTAATGTTCTGATGGCTTCCGGAATGGGGATTGAAGGGTAAAGGGAAACCACGTTGAATCTGCCAATAATGTCACCTGGTGGGACAGTGAGTTGCTTGGCTTTTTTTTATAAAATCCAGAGTGGAATTTATTACAAAGTCCGATTCAGGAAGGAAACTACGCAGGAATTTGGATAGTGCTTTCTGTAAATGATACATTGGTGCAGACTTCCTGGAGACAATGGGTCTCAATGGGTTTCCGGGCTTATGGTACTTAAGTCTTTCGAAGAGCTTTGGAATCTGAGGTCCTGGTGGTAGTTTGGCGGCTTTCTTGAGATCATCTGGAATAGCGGGTAACCGGGCCGCTCTTTGGACGTGTGTAATCCAAGAATTTAGAGATTTCCTTTGAAGGGCTATATAACCAGAGTCACTAACAATTTCTTAAGTTTCTTATTGTAGTCTGTTGCATCCATAATCATTATCTGGCTTGATTTGTCCGTTAGAGTCAACATTATGGACAGGTCATTTCTGTGGATCGAAATTGGCCTTGGAATTATAAATTTGTTAGGTATTTTAGTAGGAATGTACCAAGATCGTAATTTAGAAGAACGGAGCTGGCATAGTTCGTCTTTTGTGTTGTCTGGAACTCACGATAATACGCTTTCAAATTTGGAAACAACGCTTTTGGTTCAGAAGCAGAATTTTGATCCAAGCTCCAAAACGTTTGTTTTGGTACTGTCTCATCAGCATAGAGCAATCTGCATACACAGATATTACCAAGACATAAACCAGTGCTGTCCATTTTGCCATTACACATTCATGCATCCATAAATATATTAAACAGCCATGGTGACATTACACAACCCTGTCTAACTCCTGATTTAACACCATTCACTTGTACACAAGCTCTACTGCCAGCATACTTGGCTTTTACACTATTAAGTAGATTCCCAGTAATATCATATTTATTCAGTACCTTCCACAGAAGTACCCTATTTACTCAGTCATAAACTTTCTCTAAATCTGTGAAGGCACAAAGAACTTCCTTACCAATAGACAGATACTTTTCGATCATCATGCTTAATGCAAAAATTTGGCTAGTTCGCCATTCTGAACATCCCACACTTTCTCTGATACAAGACCTCGTACTTTATTAATAATGACCTTTCCAAACACTTTCCCTGGCACACTCAGCGAACTCTAAGATTGCCCCCCTGAGACTAAATGGTTCTTATGTATTTTAAAGTTACTTTTTAGTGTAATTGAAGGATAATGAATTTGTATTGGAATCTTGTACTAAAAGATAACATGTGCATTAAGATTTGTTGGTCTTCACTCACGCTGTGATTTCAGTGTAAATAGTTGACATTTTTGCATAATTATGAGTTGTAAATAGTTGATAACATTTGTATAATTGTGAGTTGTAATTATAGTAAACTTATGAAATACCTTTTTAGCCTTTTTAATGTTCATGTAATTTTAAATGTAAAGTCCCAGGATTATAATAGGGTTAGTTGATGATGACTAAATGCAACAGCTGTTCCATAAAAACAGTAAAATCACACGAAAGGAAGAAATATAGATACAGTAAAATATATGTTACTCTTTCTCAAAGTATCTTCCCTCGGATGATATGCAATAGTCCCATCGTTCAGTTCACCTTTCAAAGCGTAGCAAAGGCATTTAGTGGAAGCTGCTTTAGTGACCCCAGTACAGCTTGAATAATGCCAGCATCTGTGTTGAATGTTGCGCCACGGAACTTCTCCTACATTGTTGGAAACAACCAGAAATTGCACAGGGTGAGATTAGGACTGTAGGCAAGCTGTGGCATGATTTCAATACTGCATTTAGTAAGAAACTGTTGAACTCAAGCAGCCATATGTGGGCAGGCATTATCATGGTGTAGGGTCCACTTGCCCACCAGTTCTGGGCACTTAATCGATATGTGTCGTCGCTGACGCTTCAAGATTGAAATGTAATACTCAACATTAGCTGCAATTTGTGGAGGAATTACTCCACAAATTACTCCCAGGAGGTAGACTACACGTTTATGATAAAAGAAAACGATCATCATCACCTTCCCAGCTGATTTGGTTTAGCGGACTTTTTTCGGATAAGGAGAGCCTGTGCATTTCCAGACACTCGTTGCACACTTTGTGAGGGGGTCAAAATAATGGACCAATGTTTCATCAGTAGTTATTACTGTGTTTAGAGAGTTTAGATCCTTTGCAATGTTTCCACTCATGACACAGTAGTTATTACTGTGTTTAGAGAGTTTAGATCCTTTGCAATGTTTCCACTCATGACACAGTAGTTATTACTGTGTTTAGAGAGTTTAGATCCTTTGCAATGTTTCCACTCATGACACACCTGAACTCTGGCTAACAATTGTTCTCTCGTCAGGTGATGAGGTACCTGCCTGAAACACACGATGCAGCCGTAATTTGTCGCGTAGAATGCACAATGCCGACGTTTTTGAAATATTGGTTAACATCACTGTCTTTACATGTCATTCATCAATCTTCTTGCTGGATTGCCCAAACAGTGTTAGCAATACGCTCCGTAACAACACTTTCAGGTCGACCAGGCCTACATGGTTCGTACGCTCCTTGAAAACCTTGAAAAGTCCTTGAATAGAAAAAGTTCATTTTCAAGTCCTTGAAAGTACTTTAAAAAGGTTAAGGCTCTGTAAATAGTACTTGAAAAAATTGTTTTGTTTGTTAAGTAATGATATGAAAGAGCATGTATAAAGTAATTGTTTCTGCTAAAAGTTGTATAGGAGATTTCTGTGTAGTTCCAATAAAAACACCAAGCTGATCAAATAACGTAGAACTTGCTTTCAACCCAGGGGAATGTGTGGACAGCTGGTACCTTGGCTATGATATCACTACAGAGTAAAGCATCAGCCATGTGAGTAAAATAAGTGGAATGATGTATTCACAAATTGTGATGGGCTTCTTTTTACTGGGGTTAGGGACGCATTCTTGCCAGAGGGTGGAACTTCCAGAAATTGCTTCGTGCATTGGACCCATTCTTCTCCTGACGGCATCAAAGTCATGCATCAAAAATAAAAGGTTAAAACAGACAATAAGTGTTATGCTAGCAAATGAATACGAAAATAGTGTACCCTTTCAAAATATTTCGCAAGATAAAATTATTTCGAAAAATACCAAAACAGAGAGGCAATTCAAAGTTAATAAAAAAATGAACTGTGGGCAAGGGTTAATGGCAGGTCATTGAAGGTGTGCCAGCCCCAGCTAAGATTAGCGGTCTGAACTTACTAAAGTACCTACCAATGGACAGTACACACATATGATAATTCGGGATTAAAAAGTCTCAAAATATTTCGCAAGATAAAATTATTTCGAGAAATACCATAACGGAGAGGCAATTCAAAGTTAGTAAAATAAATGAACTGCGGGAAAGGGTTAATGGCAGGTCATTGATGGTGTGCCAGCCCCAGCTAAGATTAATGGTCTGAACTTACTAAAGTACCTACCAATGGACAGTACACATATATGATAATTCGGGATTAAAAAGTCCTTGAAAGGTGCTTGAATTTATTTTGCTTGGAAGAGTACGAACCATGGCCTAGGAGCAAGTTCTGTCGACAGACGTCTTTTTTGAAATCATGGTGCCATCTAAAAATCGTTGACTCACCCGAGCATTTATCTTTGTAAGCTTTTTCATTAAATCAACCATTTCTGGAGTGTTTTACCCAAACAATAGCAAAATTTTATCGTACAATGCATTTCACTTTTTAACACTGAATCACTCACCTCCATAGCTGTATGGCAAAATGCAGACATACCTTTAACAACTGCGCAATAACAAAACCAGAATCTTTATGGCTAATAACTGTTGCCTTAGATCAGGTGTGGCCAACCCATGGCTTGCCTTGTGCCACTTTTGATGTAGATAATCTTGAACATGCCACTCCACCTTAACCTTAACCCCCTCCATGGTTGCCAGAAAGAATACAAAATTTATGTATCTCTGTATACTTAAAATAAAATGGTACTGAAGAAGAGAAAACGATTGTTAAACCAATCCTATTGTAACAGAATAGTAATTATCATTCAAGAACTAGTTTACTAGTATATTAAAAACACAAATTACTTGCAAAGAAAGTAACATATTCCAACATTGTATGATTGCTTTTGGATGTCTTTCCTTTTTAGCAGTTCTTCATTGTTGGGATTCAGAGATGAAGTAGCAAGAACCAGCAGATTTTTGAGATGCTGATCAATGAGTGCTGAACTGTACTTATTTTTCACCAAGTTCATGATAGAAAAAGTATTTTCACATATGCATGTTAACCCATTCCTGCAACAATATCGCAGGGTCATGTCTTGTAGTGCAGGAAACTGGGGGGGGGTGTCCAAAAAGTGACAAATTCCTGGCTAGCTGAATTTCCAAGCACCTCCTTGAACTTGCTGTGAATTGCAGTGTTATTCTGAAGCTCCAAAATTTCAGTCTGCGCATCAGTAGGATAGTGGATGATGTCCTCGATAGAAAGGGAAAAGAGGTTTGTGAAAAGGATAAGATTTTGTTTTTTATTTTGGAGGTCTGAAAACCTGGCTTCAAAGGAGTTTTTCAAACTAGAAATATGTTGCTGATATTTAGAAAAGTTCAGAATCCCACTGAACTCAGTTTGTGACAGTTGTTTTATTCGTGGAAAATGTGCAAGGTCATGCATAGAAAGATGCATTCCAAGAGGAACAAGTTTTGCTTTAAATGCCTCAACTGGGTTGATTAACACTGGGGAAAGATTGTTTTTACCTTGTAAACGTAGATTTAAGTTGTTAAGGTGGCCTACGATGTCCGTCACAAATGCTAAATCACGTAGCCAAATTCCATTCTTTAAAAGCGCTCTCATTAGGAAGTTCGTTGTTTTCTTCAAAAACTTCAGCATGTTATGTTTTAGTTCCCAAAAGCTTTCCAATGTAGTTACCCATGGTAGCCGACGGACACTACAGTAAAGTAGAATTTCCCCTTGGTGTTCTTCTGCTTTCAGGAGTCTGCAGAATTCTCTTCTGTTCAGGGCTCGTGCTTGGATTTTATTGATACATCTACTAGGTCCATTACAGAAGACAAGTTCATGTCTTTGGCACAGAGGGTTTCTTGATGAATAATACAGTGGTGTTTAAAAATCTTGCATTGCAAATAATTTTCCAGTAAAACCACCAAACCTTTTACATTGCGAATCATAGCAGGAGCTCCATCTGTGCACACACTATCTAGTTTTCCCCAGTCTAAATTGCTATTTTCGATAGCTGTTTTTACTTCTTGAAAAATATCTTCTGCTCTAGTAAAAACCAACAGACACAAGTTGAGAAGCTCTTCTGACACAACAAATTATTCGTTGATACAATGCACATACACACAGAGCTGAGCAGTATCAGTTATACCACAACTCTCATCTATAGCGAGGGAAAAATATTTGCACTTGCTGATGCAAGACAATATTTGTTTGGTAACATCCTCCGACATCTCATCGACCCACCACATGACAGTATTTCTTGAAAGAACGTCATCCACCATTTTAATGACCTTCAGATCTCCAGTAGCTTTTGTGAAGGTCATGACACTCTGCTTTATTATTTCATCTCCACCAGAGTATGGCTTTTTTTTTTCCTGGCAATAATGAGGACATTTCCTATTAGTAGTTCTAATTCTGACTATTAGATAGCTCTAATCATTCTACTATTCTCTTTTACGTGCGATATTTCAAAGTAACTTGTACAATATTCTAGAGGATAATGCTTACCTTGGCATTCCTTTCTAGCGATGGGAACATTTCACACACGTGTTTTCCAGTGTTTGTTGATGTTATTGTCCTAACGTCCGTTGTATGAGATGACTAGCTTTACTTCTCACACTTTTCGCTGGGTATACTCATTAACGGTAAAAATTGATGTGCTTGAATCCTAAGGCAAAGATCCAATGAGTATACCCAGCGAAAAGTGTGAGAAGTAAAGCTAGTCATCTCATACAACGGACGTTAGGACAATAACATCAACAAAGACCGGAAAACACGTGTGTGAAATGTTCCCAACGCTAGAAAGGAATGCCAAGGTAAGCATTATCCTCTAGAATATTGTAATGAGGGCAATTTCATATGATGCTTTCACCATTGTAGTCAACTAATCACTTTTTTTCTTAAAAATTGTTTGTTGTCCCCTCAGAGTCTTTTTTTGTTATTTAAAAATTCTGTTCTCATTACTCAACCAATCGGATACTGTGAACTTACATTTGCATGCATCTGTTTGAAGTGCCACTCTAAATTAATATTTTTTCGGAACTGCAACACATGCTCCAAAAATAAGGCACACAGGCTTTGACAAATTCCCCTTAATAAAAAAAATACCGTTCTTCTCATTCAGATTTAAACTTCCACAGAGCAATATCATCTTCATACTTCCTTTTTGAACCACATGGCTTGCTCAGAGCTATATTCACAACACAGAAGGCACTACAGTTCTAAGAAAACTGAGGGTGAGAACCAAAGTTGAATACAGGGTAGGTGTATCGTCACTCCTGTGTCTGCGCAGACAAACAAAAAACCCTGAGAGCGTTGCAATCGCCTGACCTCTGTTGTCTTGACCTTGCAGGGAATGGGAGGGGGTGGATGAGTGTTTTCGAGTGAAAATAGTGAAACGGCTAGGTGCGTTCGAATAACAACAATAGTGTTGATGAGCCAGTTAGCCAGTTTCTTAAAAAATTATTAAAATTACAAAAATTGACTTTGCGCGCGCATGCCGCTTAGAAAGCCTCCACGTGTCGCTGGTTGACCACTTCTGCCTTAGATACCTCCTTAATTCAGTTAGTCGTCTTCATGGTTATATTCCCCCTTTGCACTGTTGCCAACTAAAAAAATACTCTCAATTTTTGTGGGACAGCTTTTGTATATTAAAAATTACGTCTGGAAGCTGTTGTCCTTCCACAACACACGCTCATGTAAAATGTTTTAAACCTGTTGCGATATAACAAGGCTCAAACAAGTAAATCGTGTTTCTGTAGAATTTATCTTCATTGGGTTGTTAAACTATCAGTATCATCTCATGTAGCATTAGAATATTATTTCAGATTGCCATAAATAGAGAATATTTATATCACATAATTTTTGTTTTTTATATTTGTGTTAGTAACATTTTTTTCTTTTCAGATTTTGTTGATGAAATGATCACATCATCAGTTTCTTTCAATGGTAGTTTTGTTTAAAATTATAGTGTCAGTTTAAGATTTCTACAATGAACAAGAAAACTGTTAAACATTACAGATACCCAATTTATGTTAATGTAACCCCCCCCTTTATTTTTATTTTGTTTTGCTTTTTTTTTTTACTTTTGATAATTGTACACTGTTACTAATTATATATTCACATATAATTGAGATCAATCTTATTGTTTGAATTAGGTGTGCTCCTGAGAGTCTTAAGTCTCGACAGTTTTCTCATGCAAGTGATACTTGGATGTTTGGTGTTACCTTATGGGAAATGTTCACCTTTGGAGAAGAACCTTGGGCTGCTTACTCTGGTGCACAGGTATTTATTTCATAGCTTTTGCTGCAAGTTTGTGAAATCATTCACACACACACACACACACACTCTCTCTCTCTCTCTCTCTCTCTCTCTCTCTCTCTCTCCCCCTCTCTCTCTCAACTGCTCATGAGGAATTATTCCTATAAGTATTGAACTGAATTGTATGTTTCTTCTGTTTATGGTAATATTTCTTACAAAAACATGTAGCAAAAAAAAAAAAAAATGCTTGTGTTTGAATCAATATATACTGTGACATGAAGAAAGTCCTTTTGTTTGTAACTCAGCAAGTGACCAATATTAATTGTCATAGTCATTGAAATTACTCATGCGAATGTTTGTTGCAATGCACTTCAACTTAACCTTAGCAAGGAGAGATGTTTGACACGCGCGCGCGCGCACACACACACACAAGCTGTTTTCTGATATTCAGAGGTTAACTCCACAAAGAAATACAAACCACCAGATAATTTTTACTTACTGTTGCTATATCAAACTTCTTCATTTACAGCGATCTTGACATACAACTCGGGCTTCACTCACATCCTTCACACGCCATAGACAAGATCTTCTATACTTCATACTCATAATATTTTTCTCATGCAGACACTTCTGAATCTGATCCTCCCATGATTTTCTTGGCCTTCTTCTGCCTCTCCTTCCTGTCACTTGGGCTAAAAAGATTTTCTTAGTAAACATCTCATCACTCATTCTTTCAACATGGCCAAACCATTGAAACATATTAGTCTCCACCTTGCTAACAACATTTTGCTTCACATTATACAACTGCAACAAATTTTCATTCCTCACACAATCAGACCGTGTCTTGCCACAAAACCCCCATGAGTAACGCATTTCTCCAGCATACAAACGACTCCTATGTTCTCCTGTAGTACCAAGGTTTCAGTGCCATACATCAGAGTAGGAACAATTACACTTTCATACGCAGTCATGAGGGACTCCCTTGAGAACCCATCGTTCCTGTGAAAACCTCCCAAAGCAGCCATGACTTTCAATGAAGAATTCACTCTCCTACTAATTTCACCATCCAGTTTATTCTCTCTGTCAAACATGCTTCCTAAATACACAAACTCATTCACCTGGCCAATCACTGTGCCGTTTAGACTCATATTATATTCAGTACTACCAGTTCCTCTCTCAAAAACCATAACTTTGTTTTTTCCCTTATTTATACTCAGTTTGAATTTCATGCAAACTTTGTACATCTGTGACAACATACTCTGCAACTCACTTTTGCTCTCTGCCAACAGGACAATGTCATCAGCATACAGCAATCTGCACACACGGATATCACCAAGACATAAATCAGTATTATCTATTTTGGCATCACGCATGCATGCATCCATAAATATATTAAACAGCCATGGTGACATATTAACACCGAACCGTCTTAGCATGATTCAAACTTGCGTTAGATATCCTAAAGTTAAGAAATAACAACGACAAGTTAGAAGTATATGAATAAAGTTTTAGATCTTTCGGATTACACAGCGAATCCATCTTCAGAAAACATTAAGTGCATAAACAGAAACGTTGCAATTTTAAACTAAACATAAACATTGTACTGACAATGACATACAACGCACAATGCATGTGTGCACGTTCACGCATGCAAACTACAGCTTCTTCTGTGTTGGGTGAAAAGTTTGGATATTATACAGATAAATTATGGAATGCTTACTGAGCTGTCTTCATTTCAGCATCTATGTGCCAATTTGTGGATAAAAATACTTTCTGATAATAGCATTCTTGATTTTAAAGACGGATGTTCCCTGTCAACTGTTGACAGCATCATTAAAAAGTGAAGAGATCCACAACCGCTATATTATCGAGAGACCATACTTCTACAAGATATGTAGGCTCCATGGACTTTATTCCTAGAATATCTCGTTCTCCTAACAATATTTGCCGACGTCATAACCTGAACTTTGGATTAAGAACAAGTAACATCTTATCCATTATTAAAAAAGATTGTGACCGTGTGGAAGAGCAGAATAAACACGGAATATACAGTATTCCCCTAAAAGCAGTACACCCAAAACATGCAAATATATGTTATATTGGATCAGCGACTCGGACATTAAAAACTAGATTAACATAAATATAATGTTAAAATTGGTGCTGTGACTACTGCTCTATCTCGTCAAGTTCATGGAGGTACCCCACTTCCCAAAATGTTACGAAGTATCAATTCTTGCCACTCTTTCTTTAAAATCAAGAATGCTATTATCAGAAAGTATTTTTATCCACAAATTGGCACATAGATGCTGTAAAGAAGACAGCCCAGTAAGCATTCCTCAATCTTGGAAGGTATTACTTAAGAATAATTTATCTGTATAATATCCAAACTTTTCACCCAACCCAGAAGAAGCTGTAGTTTGTGTATGTGAACATGAACACGTGCATTGCGCGTTGTATGTCATTGTCAGTACGGTGTTTATCTTTATTTTAAAATTGTAACATTTCTTTTTATGCAATTAATGTTTTCTGAAGATGGATTCACTGTGTAATCCGAAAGATCTAAAAGTTTATTTATGTACTTCTAACTTGTTATTTCTTAACTTTAGGATATCTAACACAAGTTTGAATCGTGCTAAGACGGTTCGATGTTAATGTGCATATACTTCAGCGCGACAATAATATCATTTGAATTAGCCATGGTGACATTACACGACCTTGTCTGACCTCTGCTCCCATAGAAATCCATTTTGATAGAACACCATTTACTCGTACACAAGCTCTACTACTAACATACATGGCTTTTACACTGTTAAGCAGATTCCCAGTAACACCATATTCATTCAATACCTTCCATAAAAGTGTCCTATTTACTCTGTTGTAAGTTTTCTCTAAATCTATGAAGGCAGTAAAAACGTTCTTACCAACAGCCAGATACTTTTCAATCATCATGCATAATGCAAGAATTTGCTCAGTGCAGCCTTTACTAAGCATAAAATCACTCTGAACATCTCACACTTTATCTGATGTAAGACCTGTATTTTTTCAATAATGACCTTACCAAACACTTTCCCTGGCACTCTCAGCAGGCTAATATCATGATAGTTCTTGCATTCAGTCTGATCACCTTTTCCCTTATACAAGGGAACAATGATAGCATCCTTCCAATCCCGAGGGACCATTCCTAACTCCCAGCACAACTGGCAAATTTCAGTTAACCAGTCAATTATAGAGTCACCACCATACTTCAACATCTCTGCAGTTATGCCATCAACTCCTGGAGCCTTACCATTCTGAAGAGATTTTAGAGCTTTACACACCTCTTCTCTTGAGATCCCTCGTGTACTTCCATCCTTCACTGTGACATCACCTGCTTCTGCCTCTGTATCATTTTTGCTTTCCTGATCTAATAACTCACAGAAGTATTCACCCTATCTTTCACTTAACTCATTGGGCTCCCATATCATTTTCCCGATTCTGTTCTTCGCACAACTTGCAATTTTGTTTCCCCTATTTCTTTTGTGTCTTGTATACTTTCAGAAAGTTTTTCTATCTTTCAGAAAAGCCATTTCATGCCATTCCACCTTTTCCTTCCTATCTTTTGCCTTACTCTGGCAAACTAGCTGAGTGGCTTCACGCTTCTTACAGCGATATTCATCCACAGCAACTATACCTTGCAACATTCCCAAATAGGCTTCCTTCTTTCTCTTTGTTTCCTCTTCAATCTCACTATTCCACCTAGCATCACTTCTATTGTTACCCACTATTGTGATGCCACAGACCTCTTCCGCAGCAGTGACCACACAGTTCTTCAAGCATCCCAACTTCTTTTCTACATCCCTCTCACAAGACTTCAGCTCCTTCAGTCATTTTCTGAGTACGTCAGAATAACACTGATGATTTATTTTCAGGGAGCCTTTCAACCTTTATTCTTTCCATCCTGGACCTCTTCCTATTCCTTTTCCTCCAACCAACATTCAGTTTCACTCGTGACACTACCAAGTAATGATCAGAACCAACATCTGCACCCTTCATCACACGAGTGTCAACAACTAAATGTTTTAGACGCTGATTGTAGACAACAAAATCTATCACGCTCTTTTAACCAAGAGTACGAGTTTCTCAAGTATATGTGTGGATATACTTGTGGTTGAAAAATGTATTAGATACACACAAATCATTCTCAATGCAGAGTTCAATTAATCTTTCACCATTATCATTCACACAAGGATCATTAAACTTACCCAGAACGTTGTCAGAAATTGCATTCTGCACACCTACTCTAGCATTGAAACCCCTGCTATTATAACTTTCTCTTTAGTACCAAACTGGCTCAAAACAGCTTTTAGCTCATTTCAGAAATCTTCCTTATCAGAAGGTTTCAAGTCACAAAGAGCATACACTACAACAATTACTATTTTATGAAGTTTCATTTTCAAACGAATCCAAAGAATTCTCTCTATGCAGCTATAGTGAATCAAGTTGTTCTTCATCTTTTCACCTAAAATCACAGCTACACCAGCCTGTCCTCTCACATTATCCAATACTCCAGACCACACACTACCATTCCATTCACTTCTTCTATCCCAATTTCCTTCTGTTTGGTTTCACTTACACACAGCACATCCAATCTATACTTATTTATCTCTTCAATCGCCTCATTTATCTTGCTATTTATACCTCTAGTATTCCATACACGGGCGGTCGTAGTGAGCGATGGGTTTGCCTCCTCGGGGCGCTCCGTGGTAACAATGGCACACACAACAGCAACTAGGGCCTCTGTGAATCTTAGAGAGATGCAAGCTAGTTCTGTGTGACATTGGCGAAAAGACCCCAACTCACTGGGTTTTGTTCCAGAATCCTTAGGTTGAATGACCAATAGGAACCCTCAGCTGTGGGCTAATCCCCCACACTGATGTACTTACCTGATTAAAAAGACAAAAAGAAATATTAAGAATGACTCAAGTGTGGGATATGGTGGACCTACCACACTTCAGAAGGAGGGTCCACCACGGAATCGACCTGGACACAAAGCAAAGCTATAATGGACACTAGTGTGAGATATGGTGGACCTACCACATTTGAAAAGGATGGTCCACCATGGAAACGATACAGAAATGGAAAAAGGTGTATGAGAAAGCGATCCCGGCTGAGTGAATGTAAGATTGGTGTATGGAATACTAGAGGTATAAATGGCAAGATGAGGGAGGTGATTGAGGAGATGAATAAGTATAGACTGGATGTGCTGTGTGTAAGTGAAACCAAAAAGAAGGAAATTGGGGTAGAAGAAGTGAATGGCACGGTGAGTGTGTGTTCTGGAGTATTGGATAATATGAGAGGACAAGCTGGTGTAGGTGTGATTTTAAGTGAAAAGATGAAGAACAACTTGATTCACTATAGGTGCATAAGTGAGAGAATTCTCTGGATTCGTTTGAAAGTGAAACTTCAGAGAATTGTAATTGTTGTAGTGTATGCTCCTTGTGACTCGGAACCTTCTGATAAGAAAGATCTTTAATGAGCTAAAAGCTGTTTTGAGCCAGTTTGGTGCTAAAGAAAAAGTTATAATAGCAGGGGATTTCAATGCTAGAGTAGGTGTGCAGAATGCAATTTCTGACAATGTTCTGGGTAAGTTGAATGATCCTTGTGTGAATGATAATGGTGAAACATTGATTGAACTCTGCATTGAGAATGCTTTGTGTGTATCTAATACATTTTTCAACCACAAGTATATACACACATATACTTGGGAAAATCGTACTCTTGGTCAAAAAAGTGTGATAGATTTTGTTGTTTACGATCAGCGTTTGAAACACTTAGTTGTTGACACCCGCGTGATGAGAGGTGCAGATGTTGGTTCTGGTCATTACTTGGTAGTGTCACGAGTGAAACTTAATGTTGGTTGGAGGAAAAGGAATAGGAAGAGACCCAGAATAGAAAGAAAAAAGGTTGATAGGCTCCTTGAAGATCATCAGCGGTATTCTGACTTACTCAGAGAACGACTGAAGGATCTGAAATCTTGTGAGAGGGATGTAGAAAAGAAGTGGGAATGTTTTAAGAACTGTGTTGTTACTGCTGCTAAAGAGATCTGTGGCACCACAATAGTGGGCAACAATAGAGGTGATGCTTGGTGGAATAGTGAGATTGATGAAGCAGTAAATCAAAAGAAGGAAGCCTACTTGTGGATGTTGCAAGGTAGAGTCTCTGTGGATGAATATCGCTGTAAGAAGCATGAAGCTGCTAAGCTGGTTTGCCACAGTAAGGCAAAAGATAGGAAAGAGAAAGTGGAAAGGCATGAACTGGCTTTTTGGAAAGATAGAAAGTCCTTCTGGAAGTACATGAGACTCAGGAAAAATAGGGGAAACAAAGTTGTAAGTTGTGTGAAGAATGAGATTGAGGAAATGATATGGGAGCCAAATGAGTTAAGTGACAGATGGGGCGAATACTTCTGTGAGTTATTAGATCAGGAGAGCAAAAATGATTCTGAGACAGATGCAGATGATGTCCCAATGAGGGATGAAAGCACAGGAGGGATCTCAAGAGAAGAAGTGTGTAAAGCTCTAAAATCTCTTCAGAATGGTAAGGCTCCAGGAGTTGATGGCATAACTGCAGAGATGTTGAAGTATGGTGGTGACTCTATAATTGACTGGTTAACTGAAATTTGCCAGTTGTGCTGGGAGTTAGGAATGGTCCCTCAGGATTGGAAGGATGCTATCATTGTTCCCTTGTATAAGGGAAAAGGTGATCAGACTGAATGCAAGAACTATCGTGGTATTAGCCTACGGAGTGTGCCAGGGAAAGTGTTTGGTAAGGTTGTTATTGAAAAAGTACGGGGTCTTACATCAGAGAAAGTGTGGGATGTTCAGAGTGGTTTTATGCCTGGTAAAGGCCGCACTAACCAGATTTTTGCATTACGCATGATGATTGAAAAGTATCTGGCTGTTGGGAAGAAAGTTTTTACTGCCTTCATAGATTTAGAGAAAGCTTATGACCGAGTCAATAGGACACTTTTGTGGAAGGTATTGAATGAATATGGTGTTACTGGGAATCAACTTAATAGTGTAAAAGCCATGTATGCTGGTAGTAGAGCTTGTGTACGAGTGAATGGTGTTTTATCAAAATGGTTTTCCATTGGTGCAGGAGTTAGACAAGGTTGTGTAATGTCACCATGGCTGTTTAATATATTTATGGATGCATGCATGCGTGAGGCCAAAATAGATAATAGTGGTTTATGTCTTGGTGATATCAGTGTGTGCAGATTGCTGTATGCTGATGACACTGTCCTGTTGGCAGAGAGCAAAAGTGAGTGGCAGAGTATGTTGATTCGGATGCACGAAGTTTGCATGAAATTCAAACTGAGTATAAATAAGGGAAAAACCAAAGTTATGGTGTTTGAGAGAGGAATGGGTAGCACTGAATGTAATGTAAGTATAAATGGCACTGTGATTGACAAGGTGAGTGAGTTTGTGTATTTAGGAAGCATGTTTGATGGAGAGAACAAGTTGGATGGTGAAATTAGTAGGCGAGTGAATTCTTCTTTGAAAGTCATAGCTGCTATGGGAGGTTTTCACAGGAATGATGGGTTCTCTAGAGAGTCCCGCATGGCTGTGTATGAAACAGTAATTGTTCCTACTCTGATGTATGGCAGTGAAACTTGGGTACTGCAGAAGAAACATAGGAGTCGTTTGTGTGCTGGAGAAATGCGTTACTTACGTGGGGTTTGTGGCAAGACATGATCTGATTGTGTGAGGAATGAAGATGTTGTTAGCAAGGTGGAGACCAATATGCTTCGGTGGTTTGGCCATGTTGAAAGAATGAGTCATGAGATGCTTACTATGAAAATATTTTCAGCCCAAGTGGCAGGAAGGAAAGGCAGAGGAAGGCCAAAGAAGACATGGGTGGATCAGATTCAGGAGTGTCTGCATGAGAAAAAGATTATGAGTATGAAGTATAAAAGATCTTGTGTACGGCGTGTAATGGATGTCAGTGAAGCTCAAGTTGTATGTCAAGATCGCTGTAAATGGCGAAGTTTGATACGACAACAATAAGTAAAAATATCTGGAAGTTTGTATTTCTTTTTGGAGCTAACCTCTGAATCTCAGAGAGCAGCTTAGTGATATGTATGTATGTATGTATGTATTCCATACACCAATCTTACACTAACTCCTCCAAGATATCTTTCTCATGTGCCGTTTAGAAAGTCCAGGTCGATTCTGTGGTGGACTATCCTCCTCAAGACTGGTAGGTCCACCATATCCCACACTTGAGTCAGTTTTTATATTTCTTTGTGACTTTTTTATCAGGTAAGTGTATCAGTGTGGAGGATTAACCCACAGTTGCAGTTGATCATTCAACCTAAGGATTCTGGAACAAAACTTAGTGAGTTGGGGTCTTTTTGCCAATGTCACACAGAACTAGCTGCCACCCCTGCAAGATTCACAGAAGCAGTAGTTGTTGTTCTGTGTGCCATTGTTCCCACGGAGCACTCCGGGGAGGCAAACCCTTCTCTTTCTAAGATAGGCCGCTAAAAAATAAAAATAAAAAATGATCATGATCATGATCATATGTAGAGGATTTTAGGAAGGGAGTGTCCCCAGGTCTTAAACAGCCCTTAGAAATAGGAAGCTAGTAGATTTGGGCTAGAGTGCCTGATAGGAAAGTGACACGGAAGCGAAGTAGAAAGGGGGAGGAAGACGCCCTTATTTATTACCGGGGGCCAGTACCCAGGGTCCGACGGCTTAACGTGCCCATCCGACGCATGGCGGATATTTAGTGGATCGAGCGTTCGTACCTGCCTGGGATCGAACCTGAGGTCCCTTCCGTGGCAGTCACGAACATTGCCCACGAGGCCACCCGCGGCTCAAAAATAAAAAATGCTTGTGCTTGTATCGATATATACTATGAAGTGAAGAAAGGCCTTTTGTTTGTAAATCAGCAAGTAACCAATATTAATCATCATAGTCATTGAAATTATTCATGGGAATGTTTGTTGCAGTGCACTTTAACTTAACCTTACAGAGATAGAGGGAGTTGTTTGATCACCATTAATAAATTATAAATCTCAGTTTAAAGCAGATTACCCCTACAGTAAGATGTGGATTACAAAAAAATTATTTCTGAGGAAATGTTTATTGTTGTGTTCCTACAAGTTTACGTGCACCTGTATTTGTCTCCAGATGCAAACAAGAGGCACTTATGGGTGATTCCATCATTTTAAATCAGTGATGCTGTTCGCTTTGTTAGTTAGTCCTCTGTAGTATAAGACTTCCTTTCTCAGATTCCCCACCTCCTCACCAGTTAAATCTTTAGATAGAATGAGTTACTGGAACCACACATGCAAATCAAACAAATTCGTATGTCCTTGATAAACAGTTTTAGAACAACTATCAGAAAGTGCTTTGATGGAATGTAAGTCTTAGTGAAAAAGTGAATAAGTTGATTAAAGAAGTGGGAAAATCCAAAATATATTCCCTGCTCTTTCTAAGGAATTTCTAAATTTTGTATTTTCTAAGTTATTTTTAAATTTGTATGAGTTGCATCTGTGTTGGACCAGCAGAAACTATGTAGAAGGAATGTGATGCATAAAATGCTGTGGAGTTAGAATTTATTTAACCACTGATGTACTCTTAGCAACAGCAGAGTGACTGTGCGATAATCTTGGCCTGAGTGTATTATGTGCCATTTCATTGTGCGAAGTTCACATTACTACGTGGTCATATCATTCTACATGAAGACGCATAACATTTTACAATTTTCTGTTGCACATGTGTTATAGAGGGTACAGCTTGTGGTGGTGTATCCGGTTTATGCATTCGTATTCATACAGGTATCTCATCGAACTGAAAAGTGGACATCTCTTCTACTATCGTGGGACAGATACTGGCAGAACTAGTGGTGTTGGATTTATAATAAACAAGAAACTGAAGGATAAAGTTGTAGAAGTTGAAAGTTCCTCTGACAGAGCTGCACGACTCGTTATCCAACTCTCGAGAAGATACCAGGCTCAGATTATTCAAACTTATGCACCCACCACAAGTCATCCTGAAGAAGAAATTGAAGAATTTTATGAGGAAATTTGTCATCTAAATAATAAAGGTAAGCAGCACTTGAAAATAATTATGGGAGATTTCAATGCAAAAATAGGGCAACGGCAACAGAATGAAACTTCAGTAGGTAAATTCGGTCATGGCAACAGAAACCAGCGTGGAAATACTCTCGTTGAGTTTGCAGAGGCAGAAGGGTTTTTCATCTTGAACTCCTTCTTCAAGAAAAAGCCACACAGGAAATGGACATGGAGACATCCAAATGGGACAACAAGTGAAATTGATTTTATTATGTGTAACAAAAAATTCGTCATAGAAGACTGCAGTGTGCTAAACAAGTTCAACACAGGTAGTGACCATAGATTGGTGAGATGTAAGATGCACCTCAACACTAAACTTGAACGTGGCAAGCTCATAAGACAAACAAAATCTATTGACATAACCAACCTTAAAAAACACCATAATACCTTCAAGTTAGAACTGAAGAACAGGTTCTCTGCTTTAGAAGGCCTAACATCGGAAGAAGTGGACATCTCTGAAGTTAACAGAAAAGTAACCAAAGCTCTTATGGAAACAGCAACAAAATTAGCTGGGTCTAAGAACAAGTTGCATGTGAACAAATTATCAGGAAAAACCAAAATGTTGATGCAAAAAAGAAGAGAGATGAGGACAACTAAAGAAGATGTGACTTCCAAAGTGGAATATATAGAGCTATGCAAGACAGTAAGAAAAAGTATCACTGAAGACGTAAGGAAATTCAACTGTGAACTAGTGAGGAAAGCAATTGAAAGCAACCAAAGCCTAAAGATAGCAAAGGGACATCTCAGTAAGGGAAGAAAACAGATTATGGCACTGAGAAAAGAAGATGGTTCTGTAACAAGAAATAGAGGCGAAATTTTGACAAGAGTGAAAGATTTCTACTCCAAATTATATGAAAGGGATGATATATGCACTCCAGACATCATGAAAGATACCAGTACCAGAGTTCCTCCAGTCCTTCCAGCAGAAGTTGCACATGCAATCAAGAACATGAAGCGAGGAAAAGCTCCAGGAGAAGATGGAATTACTGTAGACATCATACAAGAAGCAAGTGGAGAAATCGAAACAGTACTCGCCCAAATTTTCACTCGATGCCTTAATGAAGGAAAGATTCCTGAGGATTGGAACACCGCTACAATGATCCTGCTACATAAGAAAGGTGACATTGAGGATCTCGGAAACTACAGACCTATCAGCCTCCTATCAGTAGTTTATAAAATCTTCACTAAAGTTCTTTCACACCGCTTGAAGGTAGCACTGGACATGGCTCAACCGAGAGAACAAGCTGGATTCAGGAGTGGCTACAGCACAATAGATCATATCCACGTGCTGAGAGAACTAATTGAAAGAGCGAGGGAATATGAACTTCCATTGTGCATGGCTTTTATCGATTATGAAAAAGCCTTTGATTCGGTGAAACCATCAGCAGTTACAATGGCTCTGAAAACCTGCGGTATTGAAGATGCATACATTAATATTATTAATAACATCTATGAAAATGCAAGTGCAAAGATTAGGCTGTTTGAAAATACAACACACGTAAAAATTGGAAAGGGAGTGAGACAAGGTGACACCATATCTCCGAAGCTCTTTAATGCCACATTGGAGGGTGTTTTTCAGTCGCTGAGCTGGGAAAACAAGGGGATAAAGATTAATGGAGATTATCTAACCCACCTTCGTTTTGCTGATGACGTAGTCATTTTTGCAACTACCTCATCAGAGCTGCAGAGTATGATCCAGGAACTTGCTGACAAGAGTAAAGAAGTGGGATTAAAAATGAACTTTCAGAAGACAAAAGTGATGTTCAATGCTTTTACAAGAAATGAAGATTTATCGATTGATGGAGAAAGCTGGAGATAACAGACACGTACGTTTATCTTGGACAGCAGATATCAAGTGAGGGTCACATTGATGAAGAAATTAATCGGCGTACAAAACTTGCCTGGAGAGCTTTTGGAAGAAACAGCATAATTTTCAAGAGCAATATGCCATTATGTCTTAAAAGAAAAGTGTTTGATCAATGCATCCTTCCAGTGCTTACGTATGGTGCAGAGACGTGGACCTTAACTAAAAGAGACATACAAAGGCTGCAGACAACTCAAAGAAGCATGGAGAGGTGCATGCTTGGTGTAACCAGGGAGAGATAAGAAGAGGAACTCGTGGATCCGAAAAATGACAAGAGTGGAAGACATCATGATCAAAGTTAAATCCCTGAAATGGCAATGGGCTGGACATACTGCCAGAAGGACAGATCATCGATGGACAGCCGAAATTTTAGATTGGATTCCAAGGGACAGGAAAAGACCCAGAAGAAGACCACATAGGAGATGGGTGGATGAAATTCGAAAGTATGCAGGGGTGACATGGAGGAGACTGGCACAAGACAGACCGTTGTGGAGGAAACTTGGGGAGACCTTCGTCCAGCAGTGGATTGATAATGGTTGACAATGATGATGATGATGATTCATACAGGAAGAAAAATAAAAATATTTCGTATTCAGTTTGGTTAAACTGTTCATTTGTATTTAGTTCAGTTAAAATGTTCATTCATATTCAGCTCAGTTAAAATGTTTCAAGAAAATTGTTACTTACATAAAGTGCCCTGTCCCATCTTGCTATATAGTTGTGTTGGCTTCAACGTTGTATCACAATTGCTCCATTCACTTTTCGGTGTAGGTTAATTCATACGTGTGAGAGACATCATGGAATGCAATAGATGCAATGTAGCTTAGTTCTGTGCAGTGGCGGCTTGTGGGTTATTCAAATGGAGGTTCACAATACATAAATTGTAAAAATTAAATTTTCAGTTACGACATAACGTAGAGGTTAAAATACATTTCTGTTTCTACATACATACATACATATCACTAAGCTGTTCTCTGAGATTCAGAGGTTAGCTCCAAAAAGAAATACAAACTACCAGATATTTTTACTTACTGTTGTCGTATCAGACTTCTCCATTTACAGCGATCTTGACATACAACTCGGGCTTCACTGATATCCATTATACGCCGTACACAAGATCTTTTATACTTCATACTCATAATCTTTTTCTCATGCAGACACTCCTGAATCTGATCCACCCATGTCTTCCTTGGCCTTCCTCTGCCTTTCCTTCCTGCCACTTGGGCTAAAAAGATTTTCTTAGTAAGCATCTCATGACTCATTCTTTCAACATGGCCAAACCATCGAAGCATATTGGTCTCCACCTTGCTAACAACATTTTGCTTTACATCACACAACTGCAACACATCTTCATTCCTCACACAATCAGACCGTGTCTTGCCATAAACACCCCATAAGTAACGTATTTCTCCAGCACACAAACAACTTCTATGTTTCTTCTGCAGTACCCAGGTTTCACTGCCATACATCAGAGTAGGAACAATTACACTTTCATGCACAGCCTTGCGGGACTCTCTAGAGAATCCATCATTCCTGTGAAAACCTCCCATAGCAGCTATGACTTTCAATGAAGAATTCACTCGCCTGCTAATTTCACCATCCAATTTGTTCTCTCTGTCAAACATGCTTCCTAAATACACAAACTCACTCACCTGGTCAATCACAGTGCCATTTATACTTACATTACAAATAAGGATTGATTTCCAACAATTATTTGTATCCTATTAAATTTTAGGGCATTGTCATGTGAAATATTATTTATAGGCATATAGGAAGTAGAAAATATAACAATAATTTCTATAAAATTATCTGAAAAAAGTTGGGTTTTCAAAACAAAGCTTGCTGCTTACATTTTATTTATATTTGATGTGATTGATTAAGACTGTTTTATTTAGAAAAAAATTCTTTACAATCTTGAAGTTAATCTTGAGCATTAAACGTTCAGTTTTTAAACCACAATCAACCTTAGACCACTTTTTCTGTAGCAACAATGACAACTTTGTGTTCAGATCACAACTAATGTTATAAGTCCATCCTGTTGCTGTACTGAGTTCAAATAGTGAGATTTTCCTTAATAAATTTTCAGCTTTCACCCAAACCTTGTCATCTTTTGTAGTTTAAAACAAGTGCTTGGACCACAATGAAAAAATGAATGAAAAAGTCATTTGTGCTGACAAATACATTTTCAGCTACACCTAGCCACCATTTATTGTCATAAACATAACATGCAAAGTCATTAATTTTTATATCACATACAAAAAAGTTATTTTTTTTTATTTATTTCTGTACTTATTGTTGATCCAGAAATAATGCCCACTTTTAATGTAAATTTATTTTTCGGGATGAAACAGTTATATTCTCTTGTGTGCTTAATTGTGAGAATTGTATTATATCTATCTTCCAAAAGATTCTGTATTTAAAGTATTTCCATAGTAGATGAAAATTTAAATGTGATTCCAGTAATATTTTCATTACAAAATTTATACATATTTTCAGCAGTAAAAATTTGATTTTCAAATGGGTTTTGGAGGCTTGCTTTTCTGACCAATCATTTAACAGTACCTCAAATGCTGTCACACGTCCCTTTTCCATGCACATTAGCAAAAAAGTGCCACTCAGCAGGTAGTGTCAGGTGGGGTAAAATAGTTATAAAAGCAGCACATTTTTCATTTACACCTAGTTTGCAAAAAGAATATTATTTTCATTTGCCAAAAAATTTCACAGTGTGCAAATGAGTTTGTCTGATAATATTTTAAGAACAATTTCAGTGAAAAAACTGCAAATTGGTACTGATAATACAATTTGAAAACATGTTGTCAATTAACTATTTTACCCCATGGTGTGGGGTAAAATAAGTAATGCATGGGCAGATGTGCCAACTCTCCGGATTTAGGTGGGGACTCAAGATTTTCAGCCATTCCTCCTGCCCTCCGGATAAATGTCAAATTCTCCCGATTTTTGCCGATAATTAGCCGTTACGATGGTTGAAATTTCATCTGCCACCGCCTTGGATCAACGCAGAAAGAAAAAGATTTCACAAGCGGTTTGAAATCTTTTTCTTTCTACGTCGATGCAAGATGGCATTTACAGTCATCAGTATCGTACTTTTCCTCTCCTCATATCTGCAAAAAGCAAGCCACCCCCGGTGACGTGGCGGTCTAGTTTATGTTGGTTACAAACACACTCGCGCGCCAGCTGTGACCTACTTATCGTTTCACGTCTCTCCGCTCTTAGCTGCGAGCTCCGTTTATGGTTTCTTCAGAGTTTTGCGTGCTTTACTGTGGAGATTTTTATTTTTTGTTTTGCACCATATTTATCTCTTTTCCCTTCTTCGTCTCATTTTGTAGAAGATTAATGTGTTCATTTGTTCATCTCTAATTGTGAATCTGTTTTTGTCAGCTTTGTTTTATCTTCTATTGTAGCATTTTGTGTACACTTAGTTTGTGAATTTTTTTTATTTTTCTCATTCCTTTCGCTTACTTTTTGTGGGAGATTTTTCCTTTTGCATTATGCCACTTTCGCGGTTTTTAATGTTTTATTTTATGTCATATCTTTGGCAATTTGTTTCTTCTTTACATATTAGTTGTTATTGTCTTTGCTGCATAATAAAATTGTGAAACTGAGCGCCGGCTTTCACCAAATTGTCCGAGATGGGTCCGGGTTCGAATCACAGTGGGGCATGGTTGTCGCATATTTGCCAACTTTTACGGATTTCTGCTTAGTTTTGCTGATTTACGGATAGAAGCCTTTTTTACGGATTTTTTAATATTTCTATTGCTCAATCGAAGTATTTCAATCCCCTGCAACCATCCATTTAGATTTTTTACCGGACCTTACGAGTGCCGTGTTACGCGATGATGTCATCTTTGACTCGCCGGCTTCGTGCAGAGCCATCCAGTATAACGATGGCTCCGCTTCTTGGCGTCTCCTTGGGTAGCTCTCTCTCTCCACTGGAGTGCTCAAGTTATGTGCCGACCAGAGTTCTCCAAAATGCGTAATCTAATTACGCGTCTAGTATGCATCGAAATTTTATCAACGCGTTAAAATACGCAATATATCGTTGTTCAATTTTCGCCAATTTGCGATGAACATACTTTTTACGTGGCTACGATATTTTAATTTAATTGACATTAAATGTCTGTACTTACTGTTTCACACGTTATGCAAGTTCAGCAATCGGGAGATTGCTAAATGACGTTACCATAGTATTGGCATTTGAAATCAAGAATAATAATAATAAGTATCTGTACTTACAATATTCATAGTGGCTGTCGGGGCTTCATATGTACGTCTTCAAAGAATGTGAATTTTTTTCAATTGTGAAGTTTAGATTAAAATTCATGATATTGTAAAATCTGCACCAGATAAACTTAAACAAGATGAATTTTTACAATGCAAAAAAATTTTAACATCGACGAAATAAGAAACTGAATTAAAACCTTGTTGATTTTTTTAAAAAACGAACTGTAATCTCGAAGAGGAAATAATCTTGACTGCAAAGCACCTTGATACACAACGAAATATGAAGACGAATTATAATTTTGCTGAAATTTCAAAAACGAACAGTCTTGAAAAAGAAAATAATCTAAAAAAAAAAAAAAAAAAATACAAATCTCCCGACTGCGAAGCACCAAACTAGTTTCTGCTAACACTCGTAGCAATCAGTGGTAGGTGCATGGACATTGGAATTCCGCACTCACTCGCTCAGGTATGCTGCTTAACCCCAATGTATGTTCAGCACTGTCATGTAGATATTTGCGCATCATGATTTGGGTTCTACTGCGCACATCAATGGTGTCGCCATCTGTAGTTGAACAAAAATAAACAATTAGCATTTATGTAGAAATATTCACCTGTATTTTTAGGTAATATTTGATGTCACTTGTTTTTTGTTAATGTTTTTCTTCTTGAAATGTTTTCTCTCCTGTTCAATAAGGTACCTCCATGCAAACTGAAGCTCTACTGGACTATTAACGTTACAGTTGTATCTTTTGGTTTTCTCAATGACTACAGCCTCGGAGGTTAGAATCTGGGCATGTGATCTATGCGATGTTAGAATTTTCGTGTTAGTCCAATCAGGAGTTACATGATTTTTGATACAATGTTGTATTAATGAAGTTTTTTCATCTTTTCTTGTCCAATTCGTAATATGTTCATTTAATCTAGTCAAAAATCTTCTACGCATACTTCCGATATATACTTTGTCTTTTTGGTTATCATCCTTAACTGTTGGAATGACATAAACGCCAGATTTATTTAGAATTGATCTATTAGTAGTAGTAGTAAGTATGCTTCCATTGTCAATAACTGTTTCTGCAATGTTAATATTGTTGTTGTAACATTCTTTTTTTAAATAGTACTAATAGGAGGTAAGAATGGAAATTTTCCATAATATTGCTGTATTTCTTTTTCAATATTATTTTCGGAACGATGTATACTGGCCGTAATGTTGTTTTTATAAAGATTTGACTAATCCTTTATTATATCCAAATTCTTCTGCAGTTTTTTCAATCCATTTTAGCTCTTTGATCTCGAATTCTTTATTGGATGAGTGTGTCATGGCTCTTTTAATATAAAAGCGGAACGCTGCAGTCTTATATTTCCAAGGGTGTGTAGAATCCTTTGGGATAATTGCCTGTACATATGACGGCTTCCGGTATACTGAATATAATTCTGTTATCCTTTTGTAAAGATATATCCCAGAAGTTTAGCTGGCCGTTAACTTCAATTTCTTTATTAACCTGTATAGATTGATAACAACTGTTAAATTTATTAATGAAATTATCCATTTCAAGATTGGAGTGCTGCCAAAATAGTAAAATATCATCTACGTATCGGAGATATACATATGGTAAGTATATATTAGAATGATCTAATATACAGTTTTCAATATCTTGCAGAACGACTTCGGCCAGTAGCCCTGAAATTGGGGACCCCATTGGGGTGCCATATTGCTGTTTATAAATTATCCCATTAAATGTGAAAAAATTATTATTTGTAACAAATAATAATGCAGATATAATACTGTTTCTGACTTTATCAATAAGATTTTCATCTTCCAATCTGGAATTAATTAAGTCAATAGCGATATCAGTTGGAGTATTGGGATATAGAGAGATGACATCTAAACTGGCCATTGTGAAATTGAAGGTTTTAATTGTTTTTAACTTGTTGATAACTTCAGTAGCATTAGTAATACTGGCTTCATGGCTATTGTTGAATGAGTAGAGATTAATAACCAAAATCTTTATATTAATGAATCCAGTTTAGAACTATCAAATCTGCAAAAGAAAGCACTTTAAAGAGGTATAAGGTTTGCGTATCGGCAAAAAGTGCCAAAAACGGAATACCTCATTCCGCAAATTGAGAACGTCATCCAAAGATTGCCTAATGCAAATAAAAATCCTACAAGATTTAAAATGGTCCGTGCCATCAACAACATGTACAACACCAATGAAAATACAAGAATCACATATGAGCGTGAAGCCCTAATGAAGTTGAGAAACAACCCTGCTGTAAAGTGTATTATGGCGGACAAATCTAAGCAGATTGTCATCTTAAATACAGATGAATATAATAACAAGATGACAGAAGCAATCAATAAGTTGAATGCCATCATAGTCAATAAAGACCCTGTTAACAGTATAATTAGAAACTTGGCTAATATAAAAAATCACAGTGACTTGCCTACAATTATTAAAAGCAAATGTATTCCACCAGTAGGTGCCTGTACACCAAATATTTTTGGTAAAATAAAAACGCATAAGACTGACGAACCTATTAGGCCTATTGTTAATAAGAATTTATCTCCAACCATTAACTTAGAGAGGGCACTATTTAACTATATCAAACCATTCTACAATAGCCATGAAGCCAGTATTACTAATGCTACTGAAGTTATCAACAAGTTAAAAACAATTAAAACCTCCAATTTCATAATGGCCAGTTTAGATGTCATCTCTCTATATCCCAATACTCCAACCGATATCGCTATTGACTTAATTAATTCCAGATTGGAAGATGAAAATCTTACTGATAAAGTGAGAAACAGTATTATATCTGCAGTATTATTTGTTCCAAATAATATTTTTTTCACATTTAATGGAATAATTTATAAACAGCAATATGGCGCCCCAATGGGGTCCCCAATTTCAGGGCTACTGGCCGAAGTCGTTCTGCAAGATATTGAAAACTGTAATAGATCATTCTAATATATACTTACCATATGTATATCTCCGATACGTAGATGATATTTTACTATTTTGGCAGCACTCCAATCTTGAAATGGATAACTTCATTAATAAATTTAACAGTTGTTATCAATCTATACAGGTTAGTAAAGAAATTGAAGTTAATGGCCGGCTAAACTTCTTGGATATATCTATACAAAAGGATAACGGAATTATAGAATATTCAGTATACCAGAAGCCGTCATATGTACAGGCAATTATCCCAAAGGATTCTACACACCCTTGGAAATATAAGACTGCAGCGTTCCGCTTTTATATTAAAAGAGCCATGACACACTCATCCAATAAAGAATTCGAGACCAAAGAGCTAAAATGGATTGAAAAAACTGCAGAAGAATTTGGATATAATAAAGGATTAGTCAAATCTTTATATAACAACATTACGGCCAGTATACGTCGTTCCGAAAATAATATTGAAAAAGAAATACAGCAATATTATGGAAAATTTCCATACTTACCTCCTATTAGTACTATTTTAAAAAAAGAATGTTACAACAACAATATTAACATTGCAGAAACAGTTATTGACAATGGAAGCATACTTACTACTACTACTAATAGATCAATTCTAAATAAATCTGGCGTTTATGTCATTCCAACAGTTAAGGATGATAACCAAAAAGACAAAGTACATATCGGAAGTACGCATAGAAGATTTTTGACTAGATTAAATGAACATATTACGAATTGGACAAGAAAAGATGAAAAAACTTCATTAATACAACATTGTATCAAAAATCATGTAACTCCTGATTGGACTAACACGAAAATTCTAACCTCGGAGGCTGTAGTCATTGAGAAAACCAAAAGATACAACTGTAATGTTAATAGTCCAGTAGAGCTTCAGTTTGCATGGAGGTACCTTATTGAACAGGAGAGAAAACATTTCAAGAAGAAAAACATTAACAAAAAACAAGTGACATCAAATATTACTTAAAAATACAGGTGAATATTTCTACATAAATGCTAATTGTTTATTTTTGTTTAACTACAGATGGCGACACCATTGATGTGCGCAGTAGAACCCAAATCATGATGCGCAAATATCTACATGACAGTGCTGAACATACATTGGGGTTAAGCAGCATACCTGAGCGAGTGAGTGCGGAATTCCAATGTCCGTGCACCTACCACTGATGATGGCTACGAGTGTTAGCAGAAACTAGTTTGGTGCTTCGCAGTCGGGAGATTTGTATTTTTTTTTATTATTTTTTTTTTTTTTTAGATTATTTTCTTTTTCAAGGCTGTTCGTTTTTGAAATTTCAGCAAAATTATAATTCGTCTTCATATTTCGTTGTGTATCAAGGTGCTTTGCAGTCAAGATTATTTCCTCTTCGAGATTATAGTTCGTTTTTTAAAAAAATTAACAAGGTTTTAATTCAGTTTCTTATTTCGTCGATGTTAAATTTTTTTTGCATTGTAAAAATTCATCTTGTTTAATTTTATCTGGTGCAGATTTTACAATATCATGAATTTTAATCTAAACTTCACAATTGAAAAAATTCACATTCTTTGAAGACGTACATATGAAGCCCCGACAGCCACTATGAATATTGTAAGTGCAGATACTTATTATTATTATTCTTGATTTCAATTGCCAATACTATGTTAACGTCATTTAGCAATCTCCCGATTGCTGAACTTGCATAACGTGTGAAACGGTAATTACAGACATTTAATGTCAATCAAATAAAGTAAAAATACGCATCGGGAATTTTTCTCGACGCATAAAAATATGCATTATGAATTCTTTCTCGACACGTAAAAATACGCATTGGCATCTGGAATTTTACCAATTCGTAAAAATGCGCATCGGGATGGTATTTCATCCTTCAGCGACGAAAGTAAACAAAATAATGATTTTTTCCGTAATCGTTCTTTTTCTTGTGATGTTGCCTCTGTCCAGTATTGTTGTTATATGTCATTTTATTCCGTAAATATTTGTATTTCAGTTTGAAAACGGAGGAAACATTTCCGAAAACGGAAATTTGAGGGCGAAAAAATTTCGCTGTTATCTTTAGGCACGAAAGTGCGGCAGCTTCGAGGAATTCCTCCTTTTCCGTCATAATTTGGGTTATCCACGAGATCGATGTATAACTGAATAGAAATTTGGGGGCAATTAGTAGTGGTGGAGGATGTTTTCCGCCTGAAACTTTCTAAACTTTTGAAAGAGGATGTTTCGTCTTTCAAAACTTTTGGAAACGGAAGTTAGACACAGTGAAGATTTCTCCCATAGTCGTAATTTTATTTTTTACGTGATGTTTATGATGTTTATCGGACGTAGCAAAGATATCCCCTGTAACTGCAATTCCCCCCCCCCCCCCCCCAACGATGCAACAATGATCAGAACATGTATCTTGTATTCTTAAATATTTCCCCCCACTCCTCCAAAGTTTTGCATTTCAGTTTGATAAACGGGGGGGGGGAGTGACAAAGCTGAAAAATTTGTAAAAATTGATGCATGGTGTTCAAAAGTATTTATATTTATGTATATTTTCAAAGTTACACTGTTCATCTTTTGTCTAAAATAGTGAAAGCTGTCATGCATTCATGATGGTTAAAACTGTCATCCAAGTGCATTAAGAAAAAAGACAATAAAGAAATGGGAAGGGAAACAGAGATATCAGCAAAGGAACATTTTAGTTTAGTATTGAAACACCACAGGTTTGCAAGGATAACATTGAACAAAATTAAGATTTGATTTTATGTTTTTTTATATTATTATTTTAAACACAGATAATACTAGTTTAGTTATTGTGGCATATGCAGATATTTTTACTGCATATTTATTAATATAATTATGTTTTGTTTTGTGGTAAATGGTGTTCGCACAAAAGTTTTACTGATGCACATTTTCCAAAGTTGGCAAGTATGATGTTGTATTTGTCTTACGGCATTGGCTCTCTCCCGTCCCTGGAACCAGTGGCCCTAAATTAGGGATGGACAAGTGCATATAGCCCACTGAGGTGCTCACTGTGGCCGTTAAACCTCCAACCAAGAAGAAAGCTTAACACTTTCACATTTGTTTTGACAGATGTCTCTCTCTCTCTCTCTATTCCAATACTTTAAAAAACTGCTGACAGTTCAGTCCAGAATGAAAGAAAAATGCTTTGAACATAACTTTTGTAGATTTTTGGGCTGTAATTCATGGAACAAATTATCAGGATATACGTGCTAACGGCGCTTCCTCAAATAATTCCCCGATTCTCCTTTTTAGTCTAGACTACTTCTGGAAAATTGCTCCTGCATGTGAAAAATGTCGATAAAAAATAGAGCTCATGTGATTTTATGAGCTGTGAAAAATCTCCTGATTTTTGGATTTTGAAGGTTGGCACGTCTGCATGGGGTAAAATACGTATACCTGTTTTAAGCTGACATTCACTTTAATTATATGAATAAATTGTACATGAGGTTAAAGAAAGGATGTTTTAAAGTGTTTGAAATGTTTCACAACATATACCTAGGGGGTGGGGATAGTGTCCTCTCCACTTTTTTTTTTTTTTTTTGCAAACTTGACTGTATATTTCTAATCTTGGTGAGAAATAATGATTCCGTGAAATAAGTGGTTTG
Organism: Macrothele yani; assembly: GCA_039090855.1. NCBI lineage: Eukaryota > Metazoa > Arthropoda > Arachnida > Araneae > Macrothelidae > Macrothele > Macrothele yani. Next base: position 385,415 of record CM077006.1, read on the forward strand.
TTGTTTTCCCAAGAAATGCTACTTGAACCCATTTTCCAATGTTGATGATTCGTCCATTAGTACTAGGCAAAGTTTCCTCTTCTGGAGAAATACTTGGTTGCAGCAGATGTTTTCTTGTTTTTGGCATCTGTGTTGGTTTTCTCTATACATAGTCGATCGATAGATTGATTGGTGGTTAAGACCTCTCCAGATTTCATTTGCATGCAGGTTCTTTTTATTGAAGTATTTCTCAGAGCATCTTTAATGTAAGTAGATTGCACAGGTGATAATGTGTTTATAATAGCTACTTGTATATATGTTTAAAAGGGGAACTTATAAGCCTACTTGATTGATCTTCTGCTAACCTCATGTATTTATCAATCATTGTATTTGAAGTAGATGCCACTGGTTCATGGATCATTGTTGAAGTAGATTCCATTTCTTCATAGGCCATTGCTGCTGAAGTTGATGCCACTACTTCACCAACCATTGCTGTTGAAGTTGACTCTACATCTATGCCTTTCACATATTTTAGTATTCGCCGGTTAATAACATCCTTGTTTGGAGGAAATATGCCACTTCCCCTAAAGCCACTAACAGCATTTTCCTCGGAGCACTTTTCAAACAATTTCTTTAACACTGTAGGGAAAACAGCTTTATCAACATTATGCATACGACTTTCTCTATACCGTTTTCAAGAATTTATTTCCAGCACAATTTCAATGGTCCAAATACACCAACATCAAGAGGCTGGATAGCATGGCTTGTATTCGGTGGTAGACACAATATTATAACCTGATTGCCGATGGCTCTATTCACTGTATCATAAGTTAAATGACTACCATGACCATCATATATTAGCAACACTGCAAAAACGAGTTTCAATTTTGGAACATCGTCAATAAGCAGTTCAAACCATTTTTCAAATATATTATCTTGCATCCAACCAGGGTGCTTCTTACCTTTATAACTGAGGTGCTCACTGTGGTCGTTAAACCTCCAACCAAGAAGAAAGCTTGACACTTTCACATTTGTTTTGACAGATGTCTCTCTCTCTCTCTCTCTCTCTATTCCAATACTTTAAAAAACTGCTGACAGTTCAGTGATACGACGTGGTTTGGTTGTTAAGATATTATTCTATTACGATGATGAACTTACTTCTAAAAAAAGGCAAATATTACACAATTTTATTTTTAAAAAGAAAGAAAATGGCCGGTGATCAATCTAGGGACCCCAATTAAGAATTTTTTTTTTTTTTATCAACGACTAACACCCCAGGTACGATCCTTAAAAACTCCCAGTAAATGGAAGGTGATTCCACCACCACCGACAAGAGAAATTCACATACGACACAAAATAATTTGATTAAACATATGTTCCAGGTTAACTAAGAATTTATTTTGTGCTCCCAGGCACAGGTTGGAAAAACACTTGATACAAGGAAACTTTAGGTGGCTAGGCCGAATAAAAAAGAATTTAGCTATGAATTTTAGAGTCCAGAGTATGTTGACAGTCCTAAATAATCCTCTCAGAAACCCTGGTCTGCAAACCAAGTAGTTTTCACCTGTGTGGTTTAGAGGATGAAGGAGGTAAGTGGCACAATTTGGTTACCAGCCTGCCTTACAAAAAAATCTTTAAAGAATGTGATCATTCACTCAAAGAGTGCTAAGAGCTTAATGCTCGATGTGCATATCTGATAACTGGTTGAACCTTGAGCTAAATGCTCTTTACAATTTAGATTTAGATGGTTAAGAGTGACATTTTATTCTTTTCTTTTTTTACAACACACTGATTTTGATCAGTTACCTGGAAAAATCTCTTTCTTACTTTACAGTACAGAAAAACCAAACAAACAAAAATGTCAAGTCACTTTCCTCTCATTTGAGCTAACAAAAAGAAACCCCTGTTCTAACAGGAAACCTAATTAATATATTTCAATCCATTTCTTTGGTCACTGGCATTAACTAGACATTTTTACAAAAAAAAAAAATTTACACAATGACATATTACATTTTTTTGGTTCTGGCCAGACCATTAATTCCAAACATACATTTGCATTTCTCTATTTTCCTCCCATTTTTATTTCACCTTCCCCCCATTTTTTCTCTCACCCCTGAATTTTAACCTTTTACATCATTCCATTTCTGATCAAGACACATAAATTTTTTTTTTTTTTTTTCAATTTTAGGTGGTACTCATTTTTTTCTCTTTGTTTCTCCTCCTCCTTAAATTTTCCCTTTGATGCCGAATTGGAAATTTGTGTTTGTGCTGTCGCTACGAGAGCCGGCACGCCGTGGAAACGGGGCCTGATGCACTTATGATGATATGGTAGGATTTTCCCTCTTCTCCTTCCTTTCTTTTATTCCGTTTTTTTTCTTACTTACTCCCGATGCCGGCCTTTGAGGAGACTTTCTCTCTCTCACACGGCGACAGGCGGCAGCGATGTTACCGAGCGAGTTACGAATCGTAATGCCCGCTAGTGCCTCGGGACGATGTCAAGCACAGAAAAGAAAAGGATCGTTCCTACCGTTCTTGGGCCATCGCGGCCGCACGAGGTTACGGCAGTTTCGGCATCCGGACGTCCGTCCTCCCCTCCTTTACTCGATTTTTTTTTCTTTTTTATTGTGGGACTCTCCCTTACAAAGTCTGGTATCGAAGTGTCAAGCAGCACGCAAAAATTCTCCGCTCCTCGCCGAATCCCTTGCGCACGCGCCCGAAATGGCGGAAGGCAATTGGCCCGAAGTTAAGTCAGAAGGCGGAGAGAAAGACGCAATTCCCAGAAATCGCTGGCTTGAACTTTGACCCACGAAAACGGGCGCTGCGGTGAACCTCGCAGAATTACGCCCAAATCCTGACGTGTTCCATGTGCCAAGCGAAAAATGCCTTCTCGAAGTAAACAAGAGCATAAATAAATCGGACTTTCTGCACTGGTAAAGCTGGGAAAACGTCCTCCCAGATGCCATTCTACGAATTTATCGCTTTTAGAAAAGCGACACCAGAACTGTAGCCATTTTCGTTCTTTCTTTCTGAACAAAGACTTTTGGAGACCACCTTTACAAAAATTCATTAAACAAATTAACTAACATTGACGAACATCGTTACAATTAACTTCGTAACGCATAAAAATCGAATTCTCTCTAGCTACAGGTACGACGATCGGAATTACGAAAAAATAGCGTAACGCAACGATGTGTTATTTTGCCCTGATGCATTAAGCCACAATTTTATTCTTTTACTAAATGACTATTAAATATCCTTGACGATAGCGCACGCGCAATTAATTTACGAAAGTCTCTTCGTTACGGAGCGATCGCCGACCCGCTTTTTCTATCAGTCGCTGAATTATACTATCACTAGTTAATACCAAGTAAGATTCATACTAAAACCAACTAAATATTAATACTAAGCAAGATTTTAATTACGAAAGGTTACTAAATTAAGCCCGATACACCCAACGACGATTTTAATACACGCTACTGACATATGGCATAAACACGCGATTTTCTCATTAGATACCACTACAATAAGATAAAATACTTCAAACACTACATGTTTACAAATTACTCTTCCATTATTAAAGCTTACATAATAATACAATAAAAGAAATCGCGATAACGACGGTAAATACGGAACTACAACCTTACAATTTTTCTTTTTATCGCTACGTTATCCCGACGATCAATAACGCCGCGGCGTCGCCGATAATTTTAAACTGATACATCTAACACTATACATATATAAACTGCACTATACACTTAAGAAACTAAGGCAAATCAATTCATATACACTACATCATATACTGCACTAAAATAAACTTCACTATATCTCTTCCCTGAAAGTAAACAGTGCACTAAAAAAATGCAATGGAAGGAAGAAAAAAAACATTGCATGAAAGAACAACAAAAATAACAGCAATATAGCATGATGTCAAACTTCCTTAAATCTACTTCCCAGCTAGTTACACCTCCCTTAACTAGCAACAGACATCACAAGGCTAACTTACCTAGACCTATTCACATAAATTTAACTACATACACAGAGATCAACACTTCACAGAGAAATCAGAAAGAAAATAAAATAAATGAAAAGAATTTACTTGATTTTTCTTGACTCTTAAATCTATTTTTTTCTAACTCCCTCCTTGCCAAAGGGATTTGAGATCATCTCATGACAAAAAATTATCACTCTCATTGAGAGTGCGTGGATCTGGTGACGTGTTTTCCGATCCAAAAATATTGGCCCATTAATTTAGAGATCGGAAAAACGTCAACAGATCATCACATCCTCCTCCGAAGCGAAAAGAAAAAAAAAATTTTTTTTTCTTCCATTCCAAGAACTAAAAGTCCAAAGGCAAGAACAAGATGTATTCACACTCACACCAGAGATACAAAAGAAACCTACACATGACGCAAACGGAAAGCTACACCAACAAAACTTCTAATGCTATGCAATACTGAACATGGATTACATAATTCCAAACACCATAAAAAAATACACAGAGAAATTTTTTTTTCAACACTATGCAAGGCTTATCCCACAGAAACAGACCAGTAAAAAAAGGAAACTATCAACATAGGATAGAATTTGCAAATCCTATTTTCCGTAAGGGCTGTAGGCTTAGAAAAACTTCTGCACCAGTTTTCTCTTTCCATGCACTGAACATGTCTCACTCAACATAATACCTGGTAAAATGTCACACCATTCTCACTTTTGGAGTACTTATGCAGGACTCGCCTTGATCTGGTCACTTCCAGAATACCATTGTGCAATACTACATGCTACCAACCACAACAGAGAATAAAAAAAACATCATCTAGTTATCCCTAAATACCATCCTTATGTTACATAATAATTTCACGTACAAATCTCACAAAATTCTCATCTGATTCACTGACTCACATTATTCCTGGATTCACTTTCCCCAGAAACATCTCTCACCTCAATACCATCTCGAGGCACATCACAAACTAACCGCTGAAGTCTTTCTCTTTCTAACTGCTGAAGTCTTTGTTTTTCTAACCCCTGAAGTCTTTCTCTTTCTAACTTCTGAAGTCTTTCTCTTTCTAACTGCTGAAGTCTTTCTCTTTCTAACTTCTGAAGTCTTCCTCTTTCTAACTTCTGAAGTTGTTCCTGTTCTAGCCTTTCTTTTCCTAACTTAAAGAACAAGATGCATTCACTCTCATACCACAAGCAAAAACTACACTCAAAAGGAACACCCCCAATTACACTCAGAAGAAGCCCATGGGCTTAACACAATTCAACAACTGTTTCTACATACAAGGTGCACCTTTACCACTGTACAAGTATATACAAATGAAGCTTCTATATAACTTTCTTGCAAAACAAAATTCTCACACATGGTTTTGTCTGATCACAAAACCACGGCTGTCCCGGGGCGTAATACATATCTCGACGGATTGGTGTTAACCACATTACTTCTTAACCTTCTCTCTCTTGGAGCAACTATTTGGCTCGGAGACTGTGACACATGAGTGCTACTTCTCGAGCTTTTCTGAGGAGCGATGAACTCTGGATTTCCTCTGAGAATAGGTATATTTGTACTCCTCCTTTGAGCAGGAAAATACAGAACTGTATCACTAACATACTCCTCTGGGTCATTCTCCTGCTGATTCTCAGCTTCCTGGTGCTCCTCTTGTTGCACCGGACTGTGTGAACTACTATCTTCTCCTGAGAAAACAATTCAGTCCCTAATTTTTGTAAGCCTATCCACATGCACTCTCTCTCTTCGACGAGGATCAGCGATAAATACAATTTCATAGTTTACTGGGGATACACATTTTGTAACTCTAAATGGCCCCGTACATAACTTGCTCAACTTCTTTGATTTACCTGGTTTCACCACAGGACTGTACAGATAAACTTTGTCTCCCAACTTAATGTGCTTATCCACAGCTGTTTTTGCCCGTTGCTTCTCTTGCAGGTCTGCAGCCTTTTCCAAATTCTGCTTAACCGCCTCAAAAGCAAGGTTAAGTCGATTGGTCATTTCATCGCAGTATTCTAACTGTGATGCGTAGGTACGAATAGCAGGGCCTCCAATTAGGTTATAAGGTAATACAAGATCTCTTCCATATGTCAAAAATGCAGGAGTCTCTCCTGTACTAGTATGTATTGACGTGCGAAGGGACAATAAAGCCAGAGGGAGGCATCTATCCCAATCTTCTTGACTCTCAGAAACTAAATGACTAATGGCCTGTATAAGCACATGATTGAGTTTCTCTACCTGCCCATTTGTCTGGGGCCTAAAACTCAGAGTGTTTAGTTTCTTTATGCCTAACCTTTCATAGAGATGCATCATTACCTTTGAGAGAAAATTTGACCCCCTGTCCGTCAGAATTTTATCCGGGATTCCATGGGTGGCGATAAAATTTTCCACCAAAACTTTGGCGATCGTTTCACTTTTTACATCCTGCAAAGCATATGCCTCAGGCCACCTAGTAAAATAATCTGTTATCACCAGAATATATTTGTTCCCAGAAAAAGTAGTTGTAATTGGACCTACAATATCCATCGCTACTTTCTCAAAAGGCCGGCTAGCTAACTGAGACCTTATCAGAGCTGCCTTCATATTTGGTTTGTGCCCCCTCTTGCTTAAGCAGGAGTGGCAAGTATCAACATAATTTTTTGTAATGACATACATGTTATGAAAATAGAATTGTGTCCTAATTCGTTCCAGTGTTTTGTGAAAACCCTGATGGGCAACTGCATCATGACATGCATTTAGTACCTCTGGAATCATTGTTTCAGGCACGACTAACTGTTCAACTGGCTGATTCCTAGTGTTCCCTGATTTCGGAAGGGCATAATGCCATAGCATACTATCATCCAAATAGAATTCATCTGAGATTTTGCATTTTTTTTTCCATCACCCATTCCCTCAAGCAGTTCAATCTGCTTAGACAATTTTTTATCTTTTCGCTGAAGTTCTCTAACCCTAGCTCGCTCCAAAGTCACGTTGGAAATTTTCTCTTCTACTTCATTTGCCTGTACATGTCTAGATAAATAATCAGCTACTACATTAGATTTTCCTGGACGATGAAGTATGGTAAAATCAAACTGTTGAAGAGACATGCACCACCGTGCAATACGAGAAGTAGGATCTTTCAATTTGAAAACATATGCCAAACTAGCCTGATCAGTTATAACAGTGAAATGACGGGCATACAAGTACTGTTTAAAATAATTTATAGCAAATACCACGCTTAACATTTCCTTTTCGACTACAGAATAATTTATTTCTGCGCCCTTTAATTTACGGCTAACAAAAGCAACGGGGTGTAATTTCCCTTCATATTCCTGCTGCAGGACTGCTCCGATAGAGCTCTGAGACGCATCACAAGCCAGTGTAAATTCCTTTTCAAAGTCTGGGAGCTTAATACAGGGTTCTTTCAGCAAAGCTTGTTGTAATTCCTCAAAAGCACATTGGGCTTCAGGGGTCCAACTGAATGTCTGTGATTTCTTTATCAAGTTAGTGAGAGGTAGTGCAATTTTAGCATATTGTTCAATAAATCTACGATAAAAACCGGTAAGTCCCAGAAAAGCTCTTACTTGCTTAATTGTTCTGGGGACTTTAAAATTTCTCACTGCTTCTATGTTTCGAGGATCGGGTTTTACTCCGTCCTTACTCACAATGAACCCTAAGTAGCGAATTGAAGACTGCAGGAAGTGGCATTTATCTGGTTTAAGTTTGAGATTGTGATATTGGAGCCTTTGAAAAACAAGTTCAAGTTTCTCAAGGTGTTCCCCAACTGTTTTACTGGCCACTACGATATCGTCGATATAAATGCCAATTTGGAGAGGTCTGAGGCCAGACAAAACTATCTCCATCAGACGCTGAAAACTGTTGGGACTGTTTCTCATTCCGAACGGTACCCGCAGCCATTCATACAATCCTCCATCTGTCACAAAAGCAGTTTTGTATGCATCTTCAGGATGTAAAGCCATTTGAAAAAAACCTGAAGTGAGATCGAGGGTACTGAAATAAGTTGCCCCAGCTAATGCGTCGACCATTTCAACTAAATTCGGAATGGGAAAAGAATCGGGAACTGTCTTCGCATTGAGGCGCTGGAAGTCGGTACAGAGCCGAAAAGTGCCATCAGCTTTTCGTACCAAGAGTACTGGTGCTGAGTATGGACTGTCACTAGGCCTAATTATGCCTGCCTCTAATAATTCATTTATTTGCCTGTCCAGCTCAGGTCTTAAAGCATAAGGTACTCTATAGGGGCGCTGTCTTACTGGAATATCATCAGTCAAACGAACCTGGTGCAATAAAGTCTCGCACTTTCCCAATTCGAGCACACTCTTCGCAAAAATTTTGTGGTGTTTGTTTAAAAATGCCAATAATTTTTCCTGTTGGTGGGGAGGTAAATGGGACACATCAAAGTTATTTGTCCAAGATGAACATTCATCAAGTTGGCTTTCCACTGAAGCGACTCTTCCCACTTTAATGGATTCAGCAGTGACCAATTTCATATGTTTATTCACATGAATGCTTTGATCAGAGGTATTGATAACCTTAATGAATGTAACCTGTCCTTTGGTATCATTTACTGACGGAGCAACCCACAATGAATTTATACGGAGAGTGTTAACTGGCTGTAAAAGCATAATATCTCCGAGGACTGAGCAATTTGGAACATGGATAGGAATGAGTTTCTCACACCGTGGTGGTACCATTACCTTTTGAATAACTTTCCCAAATAACACTGGGCTCGGTAACTGTTCTGGGTTTTCAAATTTCTTCCAAGGGAAAGGAATTTGGCGAGGTACCAAGGAGCTAATCACAGTAATCAACCAAACAACATACGAGACAAGAACTTGACATGTCTGATGAAGGTAACGGAATGCGTTTAACTGAGTTGGTTTCACAGGTGTCATTTTTGCCTTTCTTTCTCTTTTCTTCCTGAATTTTGGGTTTTGTTTATATCTGGAAGCAACATTCTCACCCAAGTCAGAAAATGAATTTCCAGCTGTAACCTTACATGGAGCATGCCCATGAGATGATGACTGAGTTAACTCGGGATTCGTATGGGTGGAAGGTTTACACGGGGTTGTGTTTGCCCCTTCCCTTTCACTGTTATTTTGCTTTGGACCAACAACTTCCTTTACTAATGCAATAGCTTGTTCCTTTTCTATTTCACATTGTGGACTTTTACTTTTTCTTTTCCATATACACCCAGTGGCAGCATCAAAAATGAATTTTTGAGATTTCAGAAGGTCAAACCCTATAATAGCATCATAAGCTAAAGACAATTTTGCATTTGTTACATACATAGGGTGAACAAATTTTTCTCCTGCGAACTCGAACTGGAGCTTGACACAACAATTGATGGGCAGGGATGTCCCTGAAACACCCTTGACTATCAGGTTTGGGCAGTCTACCCACAACTTGTCTCCCGGAAGAGAACTCAAACATTTATCTGTGATGAGACTAATGGTGGCTCCGGTATCCACTAAAAGTCGCAGGGCTTTTCCATTTACCAATCCCTGAACCACTGGCATTGCAAACTGCGCTTGATCTGCATGGCAGGACTCAATAGGAGCCTCTACAGCAGGGGGTTTCTTAATAGAAGCGGACTCCTGGAAGCTTCTCCCCTATTAGTTTAAATCCCTATTATTACTGGAATGTCCATTTCTTTCACTTTGGGTTCGCTGTTGGTTATGGTACTCTCTTGACATACTCCTGTTTCCTTGAGGACCTCTGTTTGCAGGTCTTGGATTTCCTCTACCCCTGTCATCATACTGTTGTTGTGGCTGATAACTACTCTCACGGCATTCGTTAGCATAGTGCCCCAAGCGCCTACACCTGTAACAAGTAACTGTGGAGCGATTACTTCTCCTGTATCTCTCTGGTGGACCAGATTGAGTGGAACGGCTTCCGTCCCTGAAATCCCTCGCCGGAGAACTTTCCCTATTTTTGCATTCTGAACTTCGTAGTGACAAATCATTTAACTGATCTTTTATTTTCCTCACTTCTCCCACCAGAGCCTGAATTGCTGTCTGGCTTTTTCTTGCGACCTCTGCAAAGTTTCCTGAGGAAGCTTCGTTACCTTCTTGTTGCTCTACCTCCGCTTCAACGAAACTCACGCTCCTCACACAGCTTCCCATACATGCCTCATTATTCTCTTCCAACAAGGCCTTTTCTTTGGCCTGCTGGTAAGACTGTGGATTATGAGATAGTACCAATCTCTTTATCTTGGGTGTTAACCCTGCAAGAAATTGTGAGAGAAGACTCTTGTCCCTGAATGAACCTACAGCAGCTGAATCTGATTCCTCCTCAAGATACCTAAATGCTAGTACTTCTAAGCGGGAGGCAAATTGTTTCACCGATTCCCCCAGGGCTTGTTTACAGCCCGTGAATTTCCCCATGCGTACTGCCAAAGGAACTGCGGACGAAAACCTTTCCAACAATGCTTCTTTCAAACCTGCAAAAGTCAACCTTCGTTCCCTGGCCAACAAGCCCCTGACAAATTGTTTTGCCTCTCCCTTGCACTTGCATTTCACCACTAGCAATCTCTGTTCATCTGTCCAACCATCCAAACCTGCTACATCCTCTACTGACTCAAAAAATTCTCCAATAGTAACACTATCTGATCCCCCTGAAAATGATGAAACTAAACTCATCAAGACTGGAATGTTGAGGTTTGCATTCCCCCCATTATTCCCTACTTCTGCTGAACCAGCTGCTCCCTCTGTCCCTGGTATCACCATCTTTCCTACAGCTCTGTACACACACACAAATGAAAATACACTGTAAATCTAAACAAGGTACACTATACTATGATTGCTGTTACTGTAATGATTTACTATCAATGATTACTTTTACCCAAGATTAGTGAGGCTATAATTATTTTCTACCTGAGCCTAAAGTTATATCTTACTCTTTTTCTTAATTGAAAATAATTACCTCAATATTTCTCACCAATGTAAACAAAAGCACAATACAAAAATGCAATACACTAAAATTCAAATGCCAATTCACACTTAAAAAAAATTATGATTGCGAGCACTTGATACTGACTAAAATTTCGAAAATGAATGCCTAACATGAAGAAAATTCTCCCAATTAACTATGTTCTATGTCAAAACCTTATCCTTTAACTGTTGCTAGAGTAATTTGATCTTTCTACAATTTTCACACAGCATTACCTAATATCAGAAATAGCAAATCATAAATGTGAATCTCTCTGGTACAGTGGGTGGAATCCTGGTCACGGGAACCAGTTTGATACGACGTGGTTTGGTTGTTAAGATATTATTCTATTACGATGATGAACTTACTTCTAAAAAAAGGCAAATATTACACAATTTTATTTTTAAAAAAGAAGAAAATGGCCGGTGATCAATCTAGGGACCCCAATTAAGAATTTTTTTTTTTTTTTATCAACGACTAACACCCCAGGTACGATCCTTAAAAACTCCCAGTAAATGGAAGGTGATTCCACCACCACCGACAAGAGAAATTCACATACGACACAAAATAATTTGATTAAACATATGTTCCAGGTTAACTAAGAATTTATTTTGTGCTCCCAGGCACAGGTTGGAAAAACACTTGATACAAGGAAACTTTAGGTGGCTAGGCCGAATAAAAAGAATTTAGCTATGAATTTTAGAGTCCAGAGTATGTTGACAGTCCTAAATAATCCTCTCAGAAACCCTGGTCTGCAAACCAAGTAGTTTTCACCTGTGTGGTTTAGAGGATGAAGGAGGTAAGTGGCACAATTTGGTTACCAGCCTGCCTTACAAAAAAATCTTTAAAGAATGTGATCATTTACTCAAAGAGTGCTAAGAGCTTAATGCTCGATGTGCATATCTGATAACTGGTTGAACCTTGAGCTAAATGCTCTTTACAATTTAGATTTAGATGGTTAAGAGTGACATTTTATTCTTTTCTTTTTTTACAACACACTGATTTTGATCAGTTACCTGGAAAAATCTCTTTCTTACTTTACAGTACAGAAAAACCAAACAAACAAAAATGTCAAGTCACTTTCCTCTCATTTGAGCTAACAAAAAGAAACCCCTGTTCTAACAGGAAACCTAATTAATATATTTCAATCCATTTCTTTGGTCACTGGCATTAACTAGACATTTTTACAAAAAAAAAAAATTTACACAATGACATATTACATTTTTTTGGTTCTGGCCAGACCATTAATTCCAAACATACATTTGCATTTCTCTATTTTCCTCCCATTTTTATTTCACCTTCCCCCATTTTTTCTCTCACCCCTGAATTTTAACCTTTTACATCATTCCATTTCTGATCAAGACACATAATTTTTTTTTTTTTCAATTTTAGGTGGTACTCATTTTTTTCTCTTTGTTTCTCCTCCTCCTTAAATTTTCCTTTTGATGCCGAATTGGAAATTTGTGTTTGTGCTGTCGCTACGAGAGCCGGCACGCCGTGGAAACGGGGCCTGATGCACTTATGATGATATGGTAGGATTTTCCCTCTTCTCCTTCCTTTCTTTTATTCCGTTTTTTTTCTTACTTACTCCCGATGCCGGCCTTTGAGGAGACTTTCTCTCTCTCACACGGCGACAGGCGGCAGCGATGTTACCGAGCGAGAGTTACGAATCGTAATGCCCGCTAGTGCCTCGGGACGATGTCAAGCACAGAAAAGAAAAAGGATCGTTCCTACCGTTCTTGGGCCATCGCGGCCGCACGGGGGTTACGGCAGTTTCGGCATCCGGACGTCCGTCCTCCCCTCCTTTACTCGATTTTTTTTTTCTTTTTTATTGTGGGACTCTCCCTTACAAAGTCTGAGTATCGAAGTGTCAAGCAGCACGCAAAAATTCTCCGCTCCTCGCCGAATCCCTTGCGCACGCGCCCGAAATGGCGGAAGGCAATTGGCCCGAAGTTAAGTCAGAAGGCGGAGAGAAAGACGCAATTCCCAGAAATCGCTGGCTTGAACTTTGACCCACGAAAACGGGCGCTGCGGTGAACCTCGCAGAATTCCGCCCAAATCCTGGCCGTGTTCCATGTGCCAGCGAAAAATGCCTTCTCGAAGTAAACAAGAGCATAAATAAATCGGACTTTCTGCACTGGTAAAGCTGGGAAAACGTCCTCCCAGATGCCATTCTACGAATTTATCGCTTTTAGAAAAGCGACACCAGAACTGTAGCCATTTCGTTCTTTCTTTCTGAACAAAGACTTTTGGAGACCACCTTTACAAAAATTCATTAAACAAATTAACTAACATTGACGAACATCGTTACAATTAACTTCGTAACGCATAAAAATCGAATTCTCTCTAGCTACAGGTACGACGATCGGAATTACGAAAAAATAGCGTAACGCAACGATGTGTTATTTTGCCCTGATGCATTAAGCCACAATTTTATTCTTTTACTAAATGACTATTAAATATCCTTGACGATAGCGCACGCGCAATTAATTTACGAAAGTCTCTTCGTTACGGAGCGATCGCCGACCCGCTTTTTCTATCAGTCGCTGAATTATACTATCACTAGTTAATACCAAGTAAGATTCATACTAAAACCAACTAAATATTAATACTAAGCAAGATTTTAATTACGAAAGGTTACTAAATTAAGCCCGATACACCCAACGACGATTTTAATACACGCTACTGACATATGGCATAAACACGCGATTTTCTCATTAGATACCACTACAATAAGATAAAATACTTCAAACACTACATGTTTACAAATTACTCTTCCATTATTAAAGCTTACATAATAATACAATAAAAGAAATCGCGATAACGACGGTAAATACGGAACTACAACCTTACAATTTTTCTTTTTATCGCTACGTTATCCCGACGATCAATAACGCCGCGGCGTCGCCGATAATTTTAAACTGATACATCTAACACTATACATATATAAACTGCACTATACACTTAAGAAACTAAGGCAAATCAATTCATATACACTACATCATATACTGCACTAAAATAAACTTCACTATATCTCTTCCCTGAAAGTAAACAGTGCACTAAAAAAATGCAATGGAAGGAAGAAAAAAAAACATTGCATGAAAGAACAACAAAAATAACAGCAATATAGCATGATGTCAAACTTCCTTAAATCTACTTCCCAGCTAGTTACACCTCCCTTAACTAGCAACAGACATCCTGAGCTAACTTACCTAGACCTATTCACATAAATTTAACTACATACACAGAGATCAACACTTCACAGAGAAATCAGAAAGAAAATAAAATAAATGAAAAGAATTTACTTGATTTTTCTTGACTCTTAAATCTATTTTTTTTTTCTAACTCCCTCCTTGCCAAAGGGATTTGAGATCATCTCATGACAAAAAATTATCACTCTCATTGAGAGTGCGTGGATCTGGTGACGTGTTTTCCGATCCAAAAATATTGGCCCATTAATTTAGAGATCGGAAAAACGTCAACAGATCATCAGTCCAGAATGAAAGAAAAATGCTTTGAACATAACTTTTGTAGATTTTTGGGCTGTAATTCATGGAACAAATTATCAGGATATACGTGCTAACGGCGCTTCCTCAAATAATTCCCCGATTCTCCTTTTTAGTCTAGACTACTTCTGGAAAATTGCTCCTGCATGTGAAAAATGTCGATAAAAAATAGAGCTCATGTGATTTTATGAGCTGTGAAAAATCTCCTGATTTTTGGAATTTGAAAGGTTGGCACGTCTGCATGGGGTAAAATACGTATACCTGTTTTAAGCTGACAATCACTTTAATTATATGAATAAATTGTACATGAGGTTAAAGAAAGGATGTTTTAAAGTGTTTGAAATGTTCCACAACATATACCTAGGGGGGGGATAGTGTCCTCACCACTTTTTTTTTTTTTTTTTTTTTGCAAACTTGACTGTATATTTCTAATCTTGGTGAGAAATAATGATTCCGTGAAATAAGTGGTTTGTTGTTTTCCCAAGAAATGCTACTTGAACCCATTTTCCAATGTTGATGATTCGTCCATTAGTACTAGGCAAAGTTTCCTCTTCTGGAGAAATACTTGGTTGCAGCAGATATTTTCTTGTTTTTGGCATCTCTGTTGGTTTTCTCTATACGTAGTCGATCGATAGATTGATTGGTGGTTAAGACCTCTCCAGATTTCATTTGCATGCAGGTTCTTTTTATTGAAGTATTTCTCAGAGCATCTTTAATGTAAGTAGATTGCACAGGTGATAATGTGTTTATAATAGCTACTTGTATATATGTTTAAAAGGGGAACTTATAAGCCTACTTGATTGATCTTCCGCTAACCTCATGTATTTATCAATCATTGTATTTGAAGTAGATGCCACTGGTTCATGGATCATTGTTGTTGAAGTAGATTCCATTTCTTCATAGGCCATTGCTGCTGAAGTTGATGCCACTACTTCACCAACCATTGCTGTTGAAGTTGACTCTACGTCTATGCCTTTCACATATTTTAGTATTCGCCGGTTAATAACATCCTTGTTTGGAGGAAATATGCCACTTCCCTAAAGCCACTAACAGCATTTTCCTCGGAGCACTTTTCAAACAATTTATTTAACACTGTAGGGAAAACAGCTTTATCAACATTATGCATACGACTTTCTCTATACCGTTTTCAAGAATTTATTTCCAGCACAATTTCAATGGTCCAAATACACCAACATCAAGAGGCTGGATAGCATGGCTTGTATTCGGTGGTAGACACAATATTATAACCTGATTGTCGATGGCTCTATTCACTGTATCATAAGTTAAATGACTACCATGACCATCATATATTAGCAACACTGGAAAAACGAGTTTCAATTTTGGAACATCGTCAATAAGCAGTTCAAACCATTTTTCAAATATATTATCTTGCATCCAACCAGAGGGACTAGCTGCATAGACTGCACCACTTGGACCACTCTTTATCCATGTATCATATATATTCTTACCTTTATAAACGGTTAAGGGTGCTTCTTACCTTTATAAAGCTTCAGTTTATGTGTAGGAAATAGCTTCAGAGCAATATATTGTTTATATGTCATACTGGTTTACATTTAAAAAAATTCCTGAAATGATCCAAAAGGTAAGAAATGTAACTACCTGCTTCTTGTGTGCTAAGCCTAACAGTATAACTGTTTTACCCCACAGAAGTTTTTTTGCTCCAAAATATTAATTTATCATTATTTTGTAACACAAATGCAGGATGTGTGTCCTGAATAAATGTTTCATGTAATATGATAGATAAATTTTCTGAAACTTACCTCTGATTTACTTTAAATCCCAAATTTTTTATCAACAACACAACTAAGCTACTTTAACAAGAAAGTTCAAAATGGCTGCTAAGCATAACAGTACAGCAGCAATTATTTTTTCTGCAAAAAAAATGATGACTCATACCTAAAATATATAAAACTGGCAAAAAAAATTATTTATATTTTTTAGGAATTTATTTTTAAAACCTACCTATTTTACCCCATTACTTATTTTACCCCACCTGACCCTATTCCAAAATCTTCTTCATGGTAGCATAAATTCAAAAAGTTTTTGCGATTTTTATATATAGTCCAGCATACCAATCCGAAAAGTAATATAGTGTATTTTTGTAATATGATAAGCTTTTTTTTGTAATTCTAAAACAAGTTCTTTTTGGAAACAGTAAAATGATGTAGTATTATACTCTGATTTCACAAAAACTGTAAGATTTTACTTCATTCTTCTCATTTGCACATCATTACTGCAAAATGGAATCAACAAAGACAGCGGTATCTGTCAAAACAGATGTGGGAGTATCAAGCTTTCTTTTTTTGGTTGGAGGTTTAATGACCACTGTGAGGAACTCAGTGGGCTATAAGCAGTTGCCCATCCCTAATTTAGGGCCACTAGTACCAGGAAAGGGAGAGAGCCAGTGCAGTCAGACAAATACTGCATCCATGCCTCACCGGGATTTGAACTCAGACCCATCTCGGACGATTTGTCAGAAGCCAGCATTTAGACCACTGCGTCATCTGGGGCGGCTTTCTTTTTGCAGATATGAGGAGAGGAAAAGTACAAAACCAATTACTGTAATGCCATCTTGCATCGACAAAGAAAGAAAATGATTTCACAGACGGTTCGAAATATTTCTTTTCTGCGTTGATCCAAGGCAGTGGTTGATGGAATTTCGATGATCATAACGGCTAATTATCAGCGAAAATCAGAAGAATTTGACATTCATCTGGAGGGCTGAAGGAAGGGCTGAAAATACGGAGTCTCCCGCCTAAATCCGGAGAGTTGGCACATCTGCATAGGTGGAAGAAGCATTTATGCTCGCTCTGTCCGTCTTCATGATAATTCGCCTAAAAATGCTTCGATTTTGATGAAATTTTAGTATGTTGCTAACAACACCTGGGGATCTACCCTATTGAAAATCATTAAAATCGGACTGCAATTTAATTAGAAATCTGACACCAATGAAATTTTCATTGAACAGGATAACTCGCGTAAAATTACTTCAATTTCGATGAAAGTTTAGCATGTTGTTTCTAAACTACACCTGGGAATCAATCATATTGAAATTTAATTATAATAGGTTGCTTACCTTTTTACGCATTTCCCTAAACATTTCATTGAAAAAAAAACAAAAAACATGCAGGGAAATGTGTAAAATAAAACGTGCATGGAAATGTGTAAAAAGGTAAGCAACCTATTATAATTATAATTGTATGCATGTAAATTACGAACAGTTGTGGCTAGTGCTATAGATGTTCTAACACTGAATTTATATTGAAAATTGTTAAAATTGGCAGAATATTTCTTCCGAAATCAGCCCACAATTATTTACTCACGGAATAACATAATTCTGCGCTCCATTTTCTACAGAAGTGGGGAATAGATGCAGGTAACTGAAATATGCCCATAAATAATATTATTTCACATGAAAATGCCCTAAAATTTAATAGGATACAAATAAGAGTATAAATACCCAAAATAAGTGAATATGATGTGCAAAATTGATATTCTGTAATTTGCCATTTTTTATGATCTTCAATATTTTATAGCAGCTATACAGATCAAAAACACAATATGAGACTTACACAATGCCAACACCTCTGCTAGAAGTACATTCTATAAAATTTTCAGATTTTTTCATCCACTCCCTTTTTAGATACAGCTTGCCAAATATGGCTGAAATTTGCAAACTGTAGTTTTTAAACAATTTTTTTAATAAGGAGGGTGTTAATATTGAGTTTAACATTTTTAAATTGTCTAACTACATGCACTTTATTTAATTGTAGAGTTTTGTTTTGTGTATGTAATTCCTTCATAAGTTAAAAAATATTAAAGTTAGTGAAATATTTAATTTTGCGCTGGAAATGCACGTCAAATTTTCTGGTATTGAATAAAATATTAAATGCAGTGGTAATTAAATACTTCATTTTATAGCTCAGACTATGCTTAAGTTACTGGATGTTATTTGAAACTGTTATCTTTAATAGTTTGGAAGATATTATAAAAAGCAAACACGATAGCAGGACTCAATTTTACTTGCTGGTGGTGGCCATTTTGATTTTTTCTTCAACATGGCAGCCTATAAAAAATTTATGAATGCATTTCTGAAATCTCTACATATCACGGATATTCCATGGTGAAAATATAAAAATTTTCTAAAATGTTTCAGCAACCAATTTAGTTGAAATCATGTGATATTTTATTGAATGACCATTTTCTAACAGTTTCATGTAGAATGGCAATCCTCTGTGGAGAGTTACTGAAAAAGTTAGTAATGTCACTTAGGTGGAAAAAAATACTGGAACTTGTTGATTCTGACTGGTTGCTTGGCCGACAATTAAATTGAGCTGATGTGCGTAGCAATGCGCAAAATGTGCATTCTTATAGGTACGTTTAATAATAGCCCGAACCCCTGCGTGGTGACCACGCATCACGTTTGTACTGTCGTAGCTCTGGGATATCAATTTCTCAGCTTTGTCTACAACTTTTCCCAAACTAGCTTGAATACATCCAGCAATAGATTCTGCATCATGTCCAGGGGGATTAGTGAATTCCCAGAATTTCTCAACTGGTTGTCCGTTACCTAAAATGCATCGAAAAATGACAACCAATTGGGAAGCAGATGAAACATCAGTAGTTTCATCAGCTACCACTGCTACAAAAATTGCTTTTGAGATTTCATTTTTTATGTGGTTCTGGCAAACAGTGAGCATACAGTCTAATAAATCGTTTTGAATTTCTTTTGATGTTCCTTTAAAAACAATGGCGTTAGTGAGATGGTCTTTTAAAGATGCATCAAGTTCTGCTGAGAAATTTATAAGACCTCTGAAAATGCCTGGATTTG
The DNA here is from genome assembly GCA_039090855.1 of Macrothele yani. Lineage (NCBI taxonomy): Eukaryota > Metazoa > Arthropoda > Arachnida > Araneae > Macrothelidae > Macrothele > Macrothele yani. The sequence continues at coordinate 404,682 of CM077006.1, forward strand.
ATGAATCATCGCGTTCATCATGTCCTCGAAGTGCGAGCTCAAATGCGCCGCAAAACAGAATACAGTCAATAGTTTTGGAAAGAACATAACGATTTTTGGTTACTTGCTCATTGTGTTTTTTAACATTCGAACGAAATGCACTGTCAAGCTGTTGGCGAATATCAACCTTTCCCAGAAAACTAAACTCTAATGTGGAGTTTAAATGTGATTGGGAGCAGTGATGTTTATTTATTTTTGAGTTAGATGTGATAAATCAGCAACACCGTAACTCACCCAACTTGAATCACCACTTTGTTTTGCAAACAGGAGACAGTGAAAACAAAAGAGCCTGTCAGTTAATTCACAACCCCAGATCCATGGATATTTCTCATATAAGTCGGGTTTGAATTCCCTTTTGAAATCTCTAGTTTTAGATTTTGTCACCGGGATCAGCTTAAGCCTAGGTGTTGGCCTGAGCATTTTAATTTAAAATTTTCTTTCCAGCGGCAACATTGAAAAATGCAATTGCTTTAGCTCAGAAACACTGATTTTACTAAGTGCCATTTTAACTGTTTACACATGTTCTTACACACAACAATAAAACTAACCTATAAAAACTAATAAACATGTTAATAACTGATAAACAACTACACTAACCACTTGTTGCCGCAAACCAAGGGAGAATCCGGACGAATAACAGACTGCCAATCCATCTGCGTGAGCTCCCGCACACTAAAGACTGCGAATTGAAAGCTTATGAGCGGCGCTTATTCCTCACACACGTGCCTCCTCTTCCCACTGGACAAACTGGTTTTCAAGTAGTTTCTTCTATCGCATGTGCGATCAACGTAAGGCCGGCCGATCTGTGCTGCTAACTTTCGAATTTTATACCATTACAGTCACGTCTTGCCAGGGTATTTAGAAGGAGAGGAGGGGGGGGGCTCATTCGAAATTGGCAAAACCTGGAAATGGGTTTACTTTTTTATTTTATTGAACTTGTTATGTTTTAATTTCTTTCTTTCGTTTTCTCTTTTTCTGTTTTGGGGGTTTGCGTGCTCATGTGCACCAATAGAGGAGCTGCCACTGGTTCCGTATCAACATTGAAGGTTTCATGGTTGTCAGCTGGTTCACCTCCCGTTTGGAGTCTTACATAGCATTTGGTCGTTAGGGTTAAATTCACTGAAGAAAAACTCACTTTGAAATTGCCTAGGCAATTGTGAACAAACTACATTGTGTGGAATCCAAAACATAAGTAATAGAAAGTTAAAAAACTGAAAGTAAAATCTCTATATACGCTATATACAACCACCACTCACTGCCAGCCTCCCGCAGCACTCACTGTATCCTGATGCGCATTTCGTATAGGTTCACCCCTGGCGTTTTCAACGGAGATGTCTGACACTGTCGAAATTCGATTCTATGAAAGTCATGTGCCATAACGCACATGGGCCATTACGTAACGAATTTTCAATGCCATCTAGTGTAGAAGTATATCAGTTGAACTTACTTTAAGATTAACTATTCTTCCCTTTTTCTTTTCCTCCCTCTTCTTACTTTTTTATTCAATTTCTTTTCCATCTTAAGTCAGGTTCTTGCAAGTGTATGAAAGGTCATATTGGCTGTTATTATTGCAGTTGAATGACTTAGTCTTATTTATTATAATAGCTTCTGTGATATGTGTTGTTCTCACATTGTTCTGTTGGTTAAGTATTTTAATTTGTTCCTAATGAGGTAAACAACAGTTTTTAAACAATAATCAATGAGTGCTGTTTTATTTTAGTTTATATACCAGTTATTCACATGTTCAGTCAATCTGGTTTTTATATTTCATTTTGTGCTGCCTATATATATTGGCTAACAACCTTATTTTGATCATTTATTATTGGTATAGAATATATACAGGGTTCTTGCCAGGGTTCCAGAATCAGGGGTGAAAATGTCCCCCAGGCTTTTTTCTGGGGGTGATTTTGAAAATCAGGGGTGAATTTTAAACAATCATAAACTTAGAGGAAAAATACTACATTTATGGGGGTAAAAAACAAACAAACACAAAAATAATATAAATATTTTATACATATCTTTTAATTTTGTTATTAAATATTTCAGCAGCTTTGTGAAATGGAAAGCTTTCTAGTGTTGCATTTGCTGCTGATATTCGAATCAAATTTTTTAAAGTTTATTCTTTCAGTCTGTTGCGAAATTTATCTTTTATTCGATTTTGTGTGCTAAAAGAATGCTCTACTAATGCAGAACTTATTGGCACAACCCAAGCAATTTCATACAACAACACTGTGCTTGGATACACATCTTTATACCTGCAGATGAAAAGTTCTGCAACATCTGCAAATTTAAAACTGGCATAGCTATTTTTTAGCAGAATAAATATATATGGATATTCACTCAACAGGCATTTCAAATCTTCAAAATCTTTGAAGTGGTCTAACAACTTCAAAACAAATTTGCATGTCACCGATGAGGATATTTACTTCCCATCCCCAAAGCGTTTGAACGAATTGGCTCCTTTCACAACAATGAATAATAAAATAAACATAGGGACCTTTACAAAGTCGAAAACAAAAAATCGCTTTAACACTGTATGATTTAGCACTATATCATTTTCATCGGTTTCGACTTCAAGCCAGTCATACATTTTGTGCCATTTCTCTTGAAAGTTAAGATTTTTTAAAATTTAGTTGGAGGTACAGCAGGAACAGCCTCACTACATTTCTCAGGCAATATTTCACTGTTTAAAATCGCAGCACTCGATGCCGAACTTGCAGAATCGTCAGTAGAACACTTCCTCTTTCTAATGAGGAACTTTTCCATTGTGTTATAGTAAGAACAAATATCAGAGCTGCCAACTTTTCAAAATCAAAAACTGGGACATCAACGCGTTCAGTGGCGCGTATTTACACTTTATAAATTATAAAATTATAATATTATAGGTTTCTCTATTTTTTTAATTACAGTTAATTATTTAATACAAATAAAGAAATATTTACAAAAAAAATAGTATTTAAGTATAAAATAAGATTAACAAACCTTTTTAATGAGTTTCATTTTTAGAGAGTGAGACGCTATTTTTTTCAGAGAGTCACCAATTTTTCTCCCCACCATAACAGGAGTCTTATCACATAAGGCAAGACAGTTCATCCATGGAATAACAAGATACTGAAATTCTTCAGACACAAGTTTGGCAATATTTTCACCTCTTGAACTGGTTTCTAGGCATGGCAAAGACAGCATGCATCTCACTCGCTTGCAATGAAAAAAAAAAAAACAAAAACAAAATTTTCCTAAATCAAGAAGATCTGAGAAAGTACCAGAACTGTTAATTTATGATTATCTATTATTAGGGAAAGAGCGGTAGTGTATGGGATATGCTAGCAGTATGTTTAATGATACTTGTATTCAATTATTTTTCTGTATCAGTCCCTCATAGATGGAGTTCAGAAATTGGGATGATTTTCAAGGTTTTGAATTTTTTTTTTAATTGAATGATGCAATTTTAGAAATAACTTGATTTCATTTAAGCAATGACAATACAGTGACTTGTTTTTTTAATGCCCTTGGATGACAATTTTATCCATCACGAATGCACTTGGATGACAATTTTATCCATCACGAATGCATTTCTTTTTGGAGCTAACCTCTGAATCTCAGAGAACAGCTTAGTGATATGTACTGTACTGTACGAATGCACAATAGCGCTATTTTAGATAAAGGATGAATAGTGTAACTTTGAGAATATGAATACTTTTGAACACCATGCATCAATTCTTACAGATTTTCAGCTTCTTCACTTTTGTTTTCGGGAAAAACAATTACGATTACGGCAAAAATCTTAATCCCCCCTCCCTCTCTTTGTCAAGCTGAAATGCAAACCTTATTTTGGGGGTGGTGGAATATTTAAGAATACAGGATACATGTTCAGAACATCGTTGGGGTGGGGGGATGCTATTACGGGAGAAATCTTTGCTATGTCCAATTTTCGTCCGTCTTCGGACGGTTTCCCTCCATTTTCAAGTTGAAATACAAATATTTATAAAATAAAATGATATTTAACAACAATACTAGGCAGAGGAAACATCGCATGAAAAATAAAATTAGGATTATGAGAGAAATCTTCACTGCGTTTAACTTCCGTTTACGAAAGTTTTGAAAGATGAAATTTCCGTTTTCGAAAGTTTCCAGCGAAAAACATTCTCCTCCGCTACCAATTGCCCCGAAATTTCTGTTCAGTTATGCATCAATCTCGAGGAAAACTCCAGTTATGACGGAAAAGGAGAAATTTCTCGAAGCTGTTGCACGCTCATGCCTGAAGATTACAGGGAAATTTTTGCGCCGTCGAATTTCCGTTTTCGGAAATTTTCCCTACCTTTCCAACTGAAATACAAATATTTTTGGAATAAAGTGATGTATAACAACAATACTAGACACAGGCAACATTGCAGAAAAAAGAAATTATGATTATGGAAATCTCTATTTCGTTTACTTCCGTTTTTGAAAGACGAAATACCGTCCTGATGCGTATTTTTACGCGTTGGTAAAATTTCGATGCGTAAACGCACTTTTTGATGCGTACTAGACGGGTAATTACGCATTTTGACGAACTCTGCGATGGCGCAGAATTTAAAAAAATTCACACTTTGGCGCAGTTAGCGCAGCTATTTCAACACTGAGGGAGAGCAAGTTTGGAATGATTGGCAGGAAGGGGGTGTGTGCGATCACTCCCAGCTAGAAACATGAGATAACATATAAGGTTCAATCGCTATGAGATCATAATAAAACAAAAGCAGGAGTTTACACTAAGCGACAATAACAACGATATCAAGTTACATCAGTAAAAAAAATTCACGAGCCATTTTGGCGAAAATCCGGAAGAAACTATCTTCCGACCGTAAAACTACCCAAAACTCGGTAAAACTTTCAGGAAATCCGGAATACTTGGCAGGTATGTGGACTCCATTGCACCGATATCACCTTGCCGTTCTTCACCCGATATCAGCTTTGCCGATGCATCCAATATCCTCTTGCCGTTCTTCACCCCATATCCGTCCGATATTGGCTTTGCTGACGTATCCAATATCTGAATTTCAAAGGCGCTTACATAGAAACGGGACCATTAATAATAGTTTTCGCATTTGCGTGAAAAAACTATAAGTATATTCACAAAATGCGATCGCAGTTTAAACCGTGATTTTGACAAAAAAGGACACAAAATTCAGAACTTTTACGAAATACATTGAAATCCGCAATTCGGTAATCATGTGGCCGAAACCGTAATGGTCGGCACCCTTAGCAGCTTTCGCCTCGTTGCACTCTACGCCGATTATCACGTAATCTGTTTATTATACGACCGGAAGGGAAATACTGGGATTGTACCGTGACGAACAATAGGATTGTACCGTGACGTCGTGAAATCGGCACACGTGATCTGAAACGGCATCGCCTTCATAGATTTTCCATGCTAATAGCTCACGATTGAAATCTTTCCGCTCGCGCGCCCATTTCGCGCGTCACTTTATTTTTCTTGCGCGAATTCAAACTTCTTTGTGCGAAACGCACGTCTGCGCACGCTATCGGGAACCCTGATATATAAAACCTGCTTTCTGCAAGATTGGAATCTTTCAGTGGTAATTACTTAGGGAATTTGTTATTCTTCATCCTCACACTGAAATCCAAATCAATTTTTTTTTCATGTTTTCGTCATAACACTATTAATCTCCTAGATGTATGGCAATGATCCACAATATTTTAATTTCTGTTGATTCTGTATGATTTTTTGTTGATTATTTTTTGGATCACATTTGTTAATCAAGTTATTTATTTTCTTCACATCGTAACCAAATGTTGTTGCCATATTATTTATCCTGTTTTAGTTCATTTTTTAATAGTTGATCATTAGATGTATGAGTGAATGCTCTGTTAATATATGACCTGAAAGCTGAATATTTATAAGATGTAGGGTGACAAGAATTTTCAGGTATAATATTAATTAAATATTTGGGTTTTCTGTGTACTTGATACTCAATATCACCATCCTGTTTATGATGAAACAATATATCAAGGTAAGGTAGGTTACCATCTTGTTCTTTTTCCATGGGGATCTTAATTGGTTCATAATGGCTGTTATACTCTTCCATGTATGCTTGTGTCATCGTGTTGCCACACCATGAAGGTTCCATTGATGTATCTGCAGAATATTGATGCTGTGGGATATTAGTCTTCTGTCTCGTGGATTTCCAGATGTTTTGTAAGATCACCTCGTCCAACAAACCAGAAATTGGTGAGCCCATTGGGGTGCCAGACAGTTGGCTGTATATCGTGCCCTCATAAATAAAAAAGTTATTTTGGTTAATAAAAAGTAATGCATTTCTTACGTCTTCAATTTGTCGTTCTGGCTTTTTGTTTTTATGTATTTCTTCCACGATGAGGTCATCTTGGGCTGGCTGAGCAGCATCTTTCATACTTGGTTGTAAACTTTTTCACCCATTTGCACATACACACATGTGTTAAATGTCATCTTTCATTTTAACAATCATCTTATGAATATCATTTGGTGGTCACTCCTTTCCTCCTTGTGGAAAATGTGTCACTGCTGTCATCTTAACTTGAGTGCAATGTTCTTATCAAGACAGGATGGTTGTTCTAGCCTCTTCCAATGTATTCACAGCCAACATCATTACCAAGCTTGCCATCCCCCTATTACATTATAACCCACCAAAATTATACTGTAACTAATATGAGTTGGACATCCTCTTCTTTCTATTTTCTTTCCATTTCTTCTATTTTCAAATGAACCACATGTGTATTGTTAAAGAGTTCCTCACTTACTAAGCATTAAAGTAAGTTTGCCTTTTGAGATCAGTTCTCTGTAAAAGAAAAGAAAATGAATTTGTCCCCTTGATCTGTGATGCAATAGTTAGACCTTAGAAGTACAAGAATATATCTACAGTGCATATCATCATCATCATCATTGTCAACCATTATCAATCCACTGCTGGACGAAGGTCTCCCCAAGTTTCCTCCACAACGGTCTGTCTTGTGCCAGTCTCCTCCATGTCACCCCTGCATACTTTCGAATTTCATCCACCCATCTCCCATGTGGTCTTCTTCTGGGTCTTTTCCTGTCCCTTGGAATCCAATATAAAATTTCGGCTGTCCATCGATGATCTGTCCTTCTGGCAGTATGTCCAGCCCATTGCCATTTCAGGGATTTAACTCTGATCATGTTGTCTTCCACTCTTGTCATTTTTCGGATCCACGAGTTCCTCTTCTTATCTCTCCTGGTTACACCAAGTATGCACCTCTCCATGCTTTTTTGAGTTGTCTGCAGCCTTTGTATGTCTCTTTTAGTTAAGGTCCACGTCTCTGCACCATACGTAAGCACTGGAAGGATGCATTGATCAAACACTTTTCTTTTAAGACATAAATGGCATATTGCTCTTCAAAATTATGCTGTTTCTTCCAAAAGCTCTCCAGGCAAGTTTTGTACGCCGATTAATTTCTTCATCAATGTGACCCTCACTTGATATCTGCTGTCCAAGATAAACGTACGTGTCTGTTATCTCCAGCTTTTCTCCATCAATCGATAAATCTGCATTTCTTGTAAAAGCATTGAACATCACTTTTGTCTTCTGAAAGTTCATTTTTAATCCCACTTCTTTACTCTTGTCAGCAAGTTCCTGGATCATACTCTGCAACTCTGATGGGCTAGTTGCAAAAATGACTACGTCATCAGCAAAACGAAGGTGGGTTAGATAATCTCCATTAATCTTTATCCCCTTGTTTTCCCAGCTCAGTGACTGAAAAACACCCTCCAATGTGGCATTAAAGAGCTTCGGAGATATGGTGTCACCTTGTCTCACTCCCTTTCCAATTTTTATGTGTGTTGTATTTTCAAACAGCGTAATCTTTGCACTTACATTTTCATAGATGTTATTAATAATATTAATGTATGCATCTTCAATACCGCAGGTTTTCAGAGCCATTGTAACTGCGGATGGTTTCACCGAATCAAAGGCTTTTTCATAATCGATAAAAGCCATGCACAATGGAAGTTCATATTCCCTCGCTCTTTTAATTAGTTCTCTCAGCACATGGATATGATCTATTGTGCTGTAGCCACTCCTGAATCCAGCTTGTTCTCTCGGTTGAGCCATGTCCAGTGTTACCTTCAAGCGGTGTGAAAGAACTTTAGTGAAGATTTTATAAACTACTGATAGGAGGCTGATAGGTCTGTAGTTTCCGAGATCTTCAATGTCACCTTTCTTATGTAGCAGGATCATTGTAGCGGTGTTCCAATCCTCAGGAATCTTTCCTTCATTAAGGCATCGAGTGAAAATTTGGGCGAGTACTGTTTCGATTTCTCCACTTGCTTCTTGTATGATGTCTACAGTAATTCCATCTTCTCCTGGAGCTTTCCCCCGCTTCATGTTCTTGATTGCATGTGCAACTTCTGCTGGAAGGACTGGAGGAACTCTGGTACTGGTATCTTTCATGATGTCTGGAGTGCATGTATCATTCCTTTCATATAATTTGGAGTAGAAATCTTTCACTCTTGTCAAAATTTCGCCTCTATTTCTTGTTACAGAACCATCTTCTTTTCTCAGTGCCATAATCTGTTTTCTTCCCTTACTGAGATGTCCCTTTGCTATCTTTAGGCTTTGATTGTTTTCAATTGCTTTCCTTACTAGTTCACAGTTGAATTTTCTTACGTCTTCAGTGATACTTTTTCGTACTGTCTTGCATAGCTCTATATATTCCACTTTGGAAGTCACATCTTCTTCAGTTGTCCTCATCTCTCTTCTTTTTTGCATCAACATTTTCGTTTTTCCTGATAATTTATTTACATGCAACTCGTTCTTAGACCCAGCTAATTTTGTTGCTGTTTCCATAAGAGCTTTGGTTACTTTTCTGTTAACTTCAGAGATGTCCACTTCTTCCGATGTTAGGCCTTCTAAAGCAGAGAACCTGTTCTTCAGTTCCAATTTGAAGGTATTATGGTGTTTTTTAAGGTTGGTTATGTCAATAGATTTTGTTTGTCTTATGAGCTTGCCACGTTCAAGTTTAGTGTTGAGGTGCATCTTACATCTCACCAATCTATGGTCACTACCTGTGTTGAACTTGTTTAGCACACTGCAGTCTTCTATGACGAATTTTTTGTTACACATAATAAAATCAATTTCACTTGTTGTCCCATTTGGATGTCTCCATGTCCATTTCCTGTGTGGCTTTTTCTTGAAAAAGGAGTTCAAGATGAAAAACCCTTCTGCCTCTGCAAACTCAACGAGAGTATTTCCACGCTGGTTTCTGTTGCCGTGACCGAATTTACCTACTGAAGTTTCATTCTGTTGCCGTTGCCCTATTTTTGCATTGAAATCTCCCATAATTATTTTCAAGTGCTGCTTACCTTTATTATTTAGATGACAAATTTCCTCATAAAATTCTTCAATTTCTTCTTCAGGATGACTTGTGGTGGGTGCATAAGTTTGAATAATCTGAGCCTGGTATCTTTTCGAGAGTTGGATAACAAGCCGTGCAGCTGTCAGAGGAACTTTCAACTTCTACAACTTTATCCTTCAGTTTCTTGTTTATTATAAATCCAACACCACTAGTTCTGCCAGTATCTGTCCCACGATAGTAGAAGAGATGTCCACTTTTCAGTTCGATGAGATCTTCTCCTTTTCTCCTTACCTCACTTAGCCCTATGATGTCCCACTTGATCCTTTGTAGTTCCTCTTCCAATTCAAGAAGCCTTGAATCAGAAGATAGGGAGCGTCCATTGTACGTTGCCAAGGTCAGCATCAGATGGCAGCCTAGTCCGGTCCTCCGGGGATTCTTAGCACCCTCTGCCTTCATGTCGCACTGGCCGCTGCCTTGGCCAGGTACATTCCAGCTGCCGGAGACTGAGGGCCAAGATTTAAGTTGTGGAGTCATTTTGGAGGGGTTTGGCCATAACTCACCACGCTGGCCAAGCGGGTTGGTGAGTGTGGGATAGAATTTCCTCTAATCCCGATGGTATAGTTATACCGCTATTGGCGGTCGTCAGAGCCCCTTTAGTGGGAACAGGATGCACCACGAGAAGGCGGGGTTGACATTTGTCAAGGAGAGGCTGTGATGTTACGCATCACCTGACCTTACACACACACATATATATATATATATATATATATATATATATTTTTATTTATTTTTTTTTTTTTCAAAATTCTTTACATACCTGCAGTCCCTTAATAGTTGTAAAACACATTTTGATAAGGTGTGATGTGCCACGGAGGTTGTATGTTCAATATGTACAAATGCTTTTCAAATTCAACTGCAACTCAGAGATATCATTAATTAAAAAAATATGTATGTAATATCCGAGATCCTTATGAAATACCAAAACCTTGAAAAATCTTGATTAAAAAGGACCTATATGAAAGCAAAAAATTAAAAATTGGAAAAAAAAAGTGAGACTTAAAAAAAATAACAATACAGTGTGTCTCATTCTCAGCTTGACACCAAGAGATGACAGCACAACACCTCATGGCAAATCTATGACAGCAAGGTGGATGATGGGTAACATCTGTCGGTTTCACAGAAAGTGAGCCATGTATGCCATCTTCTGATTTCATCATACACGTGCTTCGCTTGGCTGTGGCATGCATGGTATTACAGTTCTGAGGGTGCTGCGGTGGTAGCAAAAAGTTTAACATGTGAATCCAGAGTTGAGTTCAACTTTCTAAATGTTTTTATAGATTACATTTTTAAATTTTCAATCCGAAATTTCGTGCTATGGCATATACTGTCAAATTATTCTGTTCATCACATTTTTTGAGCCTTCTTTATAGGAACTTTACGCATTTTGTCAGTTCTTATTAATTTTTTGTTATTTGGTTCAAATAAAGATGTTTATTTACCTTGAGTCTTGCTTCTTAGTGTTCTTAATATCCCATATATGTCACTAACTCGATGGACGACATGCATTTTTCCTGATAGATGATGCACTGTTATCACCCATAATATCAGTTCCATGAAAGACAAAGGGAGCAACAGAAAAAACACTTCATCGTATTCACACTGTGGACAGCACACAAATTTATGAATTAAAAGAACATTTATTATAGTTAAAAGATTCTACACCGCTGTATCCTCCTCACGTCAAGGTCAACAAGAGATTTAATCTGTGTCTTCATAAAATTCTTTATACGGTTCGAGTCCAGTTGTCATTAAAAGTCTTGAAGTTAAAAAGTTTTTTTAAAAAATACATTGATACACGCACTATGAGGAAACACACAAATAACTTATTAAAAACCATATTTACGCACTGCTGTTGCAATTTCCGGTCTCATGTCGTTTCTGAGTCGACTTTTCTGATACTTCACCCAGGTCCAGCTTCCAGTAGGCATCAAAATTTAGTCGTAATATCTATCATAATCTATTTAGTACATAGGAATATCATATAATACAAAGAATCATTTATCTCAGTCTCTCTCAAGAACCACTGTGTATCAACTCTCTCATCTTAGGCCTTCACATCTCTATTGACCACCTGTACACGTGTCGCCTGTGTGGTTACCACTGCATCGTCAGCAGGAATGGTGACTATTTGCCTCGGTCAAAACCAACTTTGACAGATGTATTCTTGCGCCTTAAGTTCCGTCTGTTCCCTTGTTCCGTGCTTCCATCTACTGGTGATCTTCGAAATTTGATTCAGAATTATGTTTCTTTTTTTTTGTTTTTTCGATAAGTATAGCTTCAGCCATTAACTTATCAAAAAAACAGAAAATTGCAATAATCTTGCCAGACCCATTGAAAAATATAATAACTACAGAGAAGAAGCTATTTCAAAAATCAAAAAGTAAACATAATAATATCAAAGAAACAATTCTGAATCAAATTTCGAAGATCGCCAGTAGATGAAACCACAGAACAAGGGAACAGACGAAACTTAAGGTGCAAGAATACATCTGTCAAAGTTGGTTTCTACCGAGGCAAATAGTCACCATTCCTGCTGAGGATGTAGTGGTAACCGCACGAGCAAAATGCATACAGGTTTTCAATAGAGATATGTAGGCCTAAGATGAAAGAGTTGATACAGAGTGGTTCTTGAGAGAGATTGAGATAAATTAGTCTTTATGTTATATGGTATTCCTATGTACTAAATAGATTACGATAGATATTACGACTAAAATTTGACGCCTACTGGAAGCTGGACCTGGGTGAAGTATCAGAAGCGTCGACTCAGAAAGGATGTGGAACCAAAAATTTCAACAGCGGTGTGTTAATATGGTTTTTAATAAGTTATTTGTGTGTTTTCCTCATAGTGCATGCATCAATATATTTTTGTAAAAACTTTTTTAACTTCAAGACTTTTAATGACGGCTGGACTCGAACCGTATAAAGAATTTTATGAAGACACAGATTAAATCTCCTGTTGACCTTGATTTGAGGAAGATACAGCCATGCAGAATCTTTTAACTATAATAAATGTTCTTTTAATTCGTAAATTTGTGTGTTGTCCACAGTGTGAATACAATGAAGTGTTTTTTCTGTTGCTCCCTTGGTCTTTAATGGAACTGATATTATGGGTGAAAACAGTGCGTCTATCAAGAAAAAATGCATGTCGTCCATCAAGTTAGTGGCGTATATGGGATATTAAGAACACTAAGATGCAAGACTCAAGGTAAATAAACATCTTTATTTGAACCAAATAACAACATAAAAATAATAAGAACTAACAAAATGTGTAAAGCTCCTCTAAAGAAGGCTCAAAATACGTGATGAACAGAATAATTTGACAGTATATGTCATAGCATGAAAATCAGTATACCACGTAATAGGAACCCCTTATGAGAGAAACAAATACATATCTCTCACGGAAGTGTTATGTACAGCTTTTAATGAATGCTGAGATGTTCTGATTTAATGTTAAATGTGGCAAAATTGCGTGCAGAGACCCCAGGTACAATGTTTTGCCTTTCATAATATAATTTTGTGTGTGTCTTAATGATAAGATATCTCAGAGAGTTAAAGTTTCAGTTCAGTTTGAATAGCATTGTACATATAATGAGTTCAATTGAACATACAACCTCCGTGGCAAATCGCACCTTTCCAAAATGTATTCTACAACTATTAAGGGATTGCAGTTATGTAGAAAATTTTGAAGAAAAAAAAATTGTATACACTGTATATTTATTCTTGTACCTCTCAGTGTAAATATTGACTTTTAATGTTAAGGGGATATATCACTTGGTTTTTTGTCTTACAACATACCTTGTGATAAACCTAACTTAATCTGTGACATTGATGCCATTTGCCAAGTGACAAGCAGTCAGAGTTAAATGCTGTCCTTGGTTGTAAGCAGCAAAAGCTAGAACTGTTTTCCTCCTTTTGCCATGCAATTGCAAGCCTTTGATAAGCAGTCCTTTTCTGTCTGTTTTGGGGCCAAATATTTTGTCCAATTTGTCACAGTACATATCTTCCATATTAAGTTAGCTACAGTACAGCAAAGTTTTTGCTATCAATCTCGACAATACCTTTTATCTGAAGGACTTCTACTAGTGTGTAAATAAAGGTTGTCCAACCTTAGATTGCTGTTCTGATACTTAGTGCCATACACACAGATGAACTCTTAAAACTTTTTAATACAGTGCAAAAACAGAGCACTTCATTGAAATAACCATTGGCTTTTAGCAATTAGATATATAGTTCAAAGAAGCCATGTTACATTCGAGAACTAGGAGGTTTTTACCAATTCTCCATTATCTGATTGCTTCAGTGGATGTGGCAATTCTATGCATCCTTCGCAGGTACTGTCATGGACATCGCTTTCCCCGTTGCAAAATTGTGGTGACAAGTGACGTACATCGCAGATTTTATTTTATAAATCCTCTCTTACAGACTCCCAATAGTAGATGCAAGTTTTCCATCTTCAGACGGAATTCTGTCTTTCAAAACTTCTTGAGAAAAGAAGTTAGATAAAGTGAAGATTTCTTCTGTAACCATTTTTTTTTTCTCTCTCTCTAATTTTCCTTCTCGCAGTGTTCTGTCTGCCTGGTATCATTGTTAAACATCACTTTGTTTCAAATATGTTTGTGCTTTTGTTTGAAAGTGGGGGCAGGAATTTTGGAAAACTGAAGTTGAATGGAGCCAAGTAATACATTTTATTTCTCATGATGTCTACTTTGTCCCATATGGTTGTGAAATATTATTTTAGTACATAAACCTACCTACCGACCGACGGATCAATCGACCGATCATTAAATGAATATGGTGTGTTGCTGGGAATCTACGTAAAATTCGTGTATTCTAACAGTAGAGCTTGTGTATGAATGAATGGTGTTTTATCAAAATGGTTTTCTATTGGTGCAGAAGTCAGACAAGGTTGTGTAATGTCACCATGGCTCTTTAATATATTTATGGATGTGTGATGCCAAAATAGATAATACTGGTCTATGTCTTGGTGATATCTGTGAGTGCAGATTGCTGTATACTGATGACACAGTCCTGTTGGCAGAGAGCAAAAGTGAGTTGCAGAGTATGTTGTCACAGATGTACGAAGTTTGCGTGAAATTCAAACTGAGTATAAATAAGGGAAAACCAAAAGTTATGGTTTTTGAGAGTAGAAATGGTAGTACTGAATGTAATATTAGTCTAAATGGCACAGTGATTGACCAGGTGAATAAGTTTGTGTATTTAGGAAGCATGTTTGACAGAGAGAACAAGTTAGATGGTGAAATTAGTAGGTGAGTGAATTCTTCATTGAAAGTCATGGCTGCTTTGGGAGGTTTTCACAGGAATGATGGGTTCTCAAGATAGTCCCGCATGGCTGTGCATGAAAGTGTAATTGTTCCTACTCTGATGTATGACAGTAAAACCCGGGTACTACAGAAAAAACATAGAAGTCGTTTGTGTGCTGGACGACAGTCGTTGTTTACTTCATGCTCATATTTTGTTCTATTTGGGATAATTTCTGAGTCTACAGCTTCTAATTTTGTGTGTGTGTAGCGTGTGTGAAGGTGCCGTCCTACTTCTGATCCATTTACCAGGTCGGTAAGTGCCCTTTTTGTGTTGTATTCCTCATTTTCCTGCTTTGGTAGAGTTGGCCAAAGCTCGTAATCTTATCGCCATTGCAAATGGCGACTTCCGGGGGTAGCGGAGCTTCTATCCTCGCTTCCGGAAGTGACTCTTTATCCCTCTCAGCTGCTCAGCAGCATTCCGCCAATGCAGGGCTTCCTTTGATAAGCCCCTCCTCTCCGCACCGTGACAAAGTTGCCTTGCCCATGGAGTCATCTCCTTCCCACATGACGAAGAGTGCTGAACCATTGCCTTCCCCTGTGCCTTCTGACGACGCCATGGACGTCACACTTCCACCAGCCACTTCCGCGTCATAACAACGCGCGCCAGGTGTGACATATGCTGCTGTCACCTCAGGTGTGTCAACTTCTTCTTCTTCTTCTCACCAGCCCCCTTCTTCAAAGTGCCCTTATCAGATGATGTATGGTACAGACCAGATCTACGTGGATGTTCCGACTACTTGCCCTCAAGGTCAGCTTTTTCTTGATAAAATCGGACTGGGCGTATTTTTCCGCAGCTTCCCCAACACAAAGCTGACGGCGTACAGCGCTGCCCTTCGACAAATTGTTCCAAAAGAGGCTGTTACTCACGTGGGTAGAAGAACCAGTCAAGTAATTGCTTATCTTGCGACTCCAGCCTTCGCTCTTCGAGTTCTAACCGAAGGCATTTCCATCGGCGATCGCCATCTTCTTGCGACCCCACTCACACAAGCACCTACTGCAGTCAGTTTCGCCCCTGTTCCTCCAGAAGTATCCGACGACCTATTGCTCTCTGTCGCTCAGAATTATAGACGTACTGTCGGATCGGTCATTACGTACTCCTCCTTTCCGGGAGTCCCTGAGGACCGTTATCTCTTAGGATTTCGCCGTAACGTACATGTGATCTTTCCCTCGTAGGAAGCCATGTTACGTGTTCCATCGGTACTCAATGTACGCTGTGACACTCATATTAGGCGCATTGACATCACTGTGGGCACCCTTTGTTCGGTATGTAAGAGCACTGGTCACCCTAGTGCTCTATGCCCTCATCAGGCAGCTACTGCTTCCAAATCTTCAATACAGCCTACTCAACGGTCAACTGGACCCCCGGCATCTTCATCTGGCGCCTCTGACCAGCGGCAATCGAGTTATTCCAAAAGTCTGCATAAAACCGTTGGTCAACGCGTGACTTCGTCGCAACCTTCCACTTCCAATTCAGCTTCTATACTCCAAACATGCCCACAGCAGGAGAATTCTTCGACCGGAGACCAGTTGAACTCTCCTCTGCTTTCTGCATTTACTCCACAGCACCCTTCAGAGCCCGATAATGGGGTCGATGCGCCTGATGCCTTCACAGTGCCAGACAATTCTGCCTTTAGTCCTGAGCAACAGAGTGTGCGCTCGAAGCGTCGTCGGACTACTCGACGTCGCAATAAGAAGACACGCACATCTCCCACCTTTCAAGGAGGACGTGATCGCTCGGAAAGTCGTTCACTCGCATCTGACGCTTCTAGCATCTCCATCTCCGACTCTGACGACTGCACACTGGTCCCACTCACTCTAGAGGATTTCATACAGCAATTGGAAGATTCCTCACTACCACAGACACCGATTTCTGGTGCGGAGTTATACTCCTATCTCATCGGTCCTCGTAGCAAAACCATATCTCATGATTTTCTCCAATCCTATCTCACGGAGCTTGCAGCAACTATGACGCAAGTGGCGGTTGTTCGATCTCACCTCCAAGCCTTACCATCCACATCGTTCGGCGAAAGCGGTTGTCTCAAGAAAGTCTGCGATCGTCTCTCTCGGCTCCAACGAACCGCTGACAAGCTCCTTGAACCGCCGTCGGACATTTCCGTTCAAGATAACGACACTGAACTGTAGGGGGTTTGGGTCCCCTCTGGCGAACTCGCTTGCTCGTGAGGATCTCCATCACCTCACAGCAGACATTCTTCTGCTCCAAGAGACAAATTGCCTGTCAACAACGCCCTTCAATCGATGGCGTACGTGGAACTATCAGTTCCACCACGCTTCCGACATTCTACAATCGGCGGTCTGGCCATAGGCATCCGCACTCAGTTCCATCAAGTTCTATCTTCAGTGATGGTGCAGATTCTCTGCCGTGACTTGCTTCAGCGCCTTACCTTTGTTCTGGACGAGCGTCGTTATGTCGTTTTCAACATCTACGTTCCGTGCACACCTCAACATCACGCCCTCCTTTTTATGGCGCTCCGTTCAGCTCTTCATTCAACGTTGCTGTCGGATCACGTGTTGATCGGCGGCGATTTTATTTGCACGCTTGACCCTGATCTTGATCGTGCTCCAATTCATAAGGAAACTCGGTTACGTCTTGTGGACCAATTACACTCCCTCATCACGGAGTTTGATCTTCGGGACATCTTTCGTCAAATTTATCCTACAACGGTCTCCCATGCGTGGAGGTCCTCAGCTGCCACCTCATCATCTTCCGCTAGACTTGACCGTTTCTACGCAACCACTGCCCTTCTGCCCGTGGTCACGGACTGTCAGCATCTACCCACCGCCTCTTCTGACCATTGTGCCGTTGTGGCCACCTTCACCTCTTCTTTCCGTCAACGCTCCGAGTTTCACCCCTGGACATTAGATACCTCTCTCCTGGAAGACCAGGCCTTATGTTCTAACGTCCGGAATCTCCTTCACTCTTATCACCCTGGACTGTCCACTGCATCCTGTGCACTAAGTTACTGGCTGGATGTCAAGTCACACCTGCTCCACTTTCTCAAGAGCCATTCGTTCACAGTTGCCAATCTGCGCACCATGGAAGAACACAATCTCCGACAAGTTCTCACCCAGCTTGGAGCCTCTCACCCCCTCTATCCAGCATATTTGGTAGACCTCCGTGCTCTTCTGGAACCTCGAGCCTGCCAGGCCATTTTACGACTTCGTCTCCAGCACTTGTCTCCCGAAGACTGCTCTTTTTAGTTCTTGTCTTCGTTAGAGGATCAGCGCCGTTCTTTTCATCGACTCCGTGTGCTGCGTCTGCCTGACGGTCATGTAGCTTCGGACCCAAATGTGCTTTGCTCCCATGTTCGTCAATACTTCTCCGACAAGTACAGTGATACCCCTCCACCTTCTGCTTCTGCGTGTAATACTTTACTTTCTTCTCTCCCTCAAGTCCCCTCTCACCTCTCCCCTTCTCTTCTGCAGCCTATCATCCATCTGAACTTAGGACTGCACTTTCCTCTCTCAATCCCCGAGCCGTCCCTGGTCCTGATGGCCTCCCTCTATCATTTTATCTTATCTTTTTACCTTCTCTCCTTCCTTTCCTTCTCGCTGCTTACTCTTCTGCTTTTGCATCTATCTCCCCTTCCGAGGGGCTTCACTGTTGCTCACATGGTACTTTTCCCTAAGAAGGGTGACCTCCTTGACCTGGGGAACTGGCGTCCGATTTCACTAATAAATCTTGATTACAAACTGTTCACTAAAATTCTCTCTCGCCGCCTAAATCAAGTTCTTCCGTATCTTCTCTCTTCCGACCAGTCCTACACGGTACCTGGTCGTTCTATCGCTACTAACCTTCATCTTCGTGATCTTCTGTATCTTGCTCGAACTAATTCTGAATCTCTTGCCCTACTAAATTTAGACCAACGTGCAGCTTTTGATAATATCTCCCATTCATTTCTCTCAGCTACTTTACACGCTTTTGGCTTTCCCTCTGTCTTCGTTACCACTATTCTTGCTCTCTATCGCGACGCCGTCTTTCAGGTCAAGACAGCCGCCTTTCTGACAGCACCCATTTCTTTCCGTCGTGGAATACGACAGGGGTGTCCACTTTCTGGGCAATTATTTGCTCTGGCGTTTGAGCCTTTCCTACGCACAGTACATTGTGCATTTCTTGCGGCTCTTCCTCCTCCCACGGCAAGCACCAAGCACTTCTCTATAACCTACTCCGCCTACGCCGACGACGCAACTTTCTGCGTTCGGATGGAATCGCAATTTTTTACCCTCGCTCATGTATATGCACTCTACTCTTCTTGCTCCTCAGCGATGCTCAACACTACCAAGAGTGCCGGCCTGTGGTGTGGTGCCTGGGAGTCCAGGGCGGACTCCCCATGGGGCGCCTCCTGGACTGCCTCTTCTCAGAAATTTCTTGGTGTACACCTGGGAGCTCCCATAGCTGCCCGAAACAACACGTGGGCTGCTCTTCGTAATCGCCTTGCTCGATCGGCTGCCTTCTGGCGAAAAGCTCAGTTCGGCGCCTCTTACGTCACCCGGGCACGCCTTGCTCATACATATCTTCTGTCTCCTTGTCTTCATGTGTGGGCAGCTGCTCGCATGCCAGCTTACTATCTTGCTGAAGTCACACAGATCATTTCTACTATGATCTGGTCAGCTCATCATTGGATACAAGTCTCAACTCTAAGTCGTCCGATCTCCACTGGTGGTATTGCGCTCCTGGATGACCACCAGTTCTACAAAGCACACCGGATAGTATCCCTTCTGCGTCTACTCTCTGAACCAAGATCCGCAGCCTCTCTTCTCTGAGACGTGATGATTTCTCCTCGGAACCCCCACTTCAAATTCACAACTTTTCTACTGATGGATCGCTTTTCTCTCCTCCGCTCCCGTCTTTCCCCCGTTTATTCAGAGGCGTTTTCCTTTCTTCGCTCTCTGCCACTACTCTGTGCCCCACCCGCTACCACCTCAGAACTTCTAACTGAAGCCCTCTTCTATTCCTCCATCCTCCTAACGCACCGTATTTCACTGACCTTTCCTGGCTCCCCGCTGGGATCGTATCCGTCCAAGACTTACTTTCCTCCGATCTAACATGGAAACCCTTTTCTGACCTCTCTCCTTTCCTTCCACGCACCTCTGCCTCTCTTGCACTCTACGATTCTCTCCGCTCCTCGATCATTACTCTTTTCCTGCTCTCGCTTCTCCGTCTGGCCTCTTTCTCGTTTCTTCTGCTTCTCTTCCCCTTCCTTTTTTTCTTCCTGTTCGTGGCTCTTTTCTTCCGATCTCCAGTTTCACTGTCTGTACTCTATCGTTTTCTCCTTCTGGATCCATTGCCACCTGCACCCCAGCTCATTTCAGGAGTGCTGCCCGCCGCTCTTCCGAGTGTATGGTCGGCAACAGCTTCACCCATCTCGACACCAGATGAAAGGAATATTCACTGGCCTTCCTTCACCGCCACCTGCCAGCGCCGGCCACGTTATTTCGGATGACACTGGCAGCCGCACCCACCTGCATCTTCTGTTCTGAGCATGCTGATGTTCTACACATCTACCAGTACTGCCCGGCGATCCTTCCTTTACTACACCTAGCCTTTACCGTTGCCAAGTGTCTCTGTGCCAAAGAGCTGCCTTTTTCTTCATACAGTACGCTGCTGGTTTCTTGTTCGCCACCGGTGCTTTTATCTGAGCCATGCGTATACATCTTTGTACTCGCAAAGCATGCGATTTACTGCTTCTATCTGCAACTCCGTCATACCTCTAATGTGCCTACGCTCCTTCAAGCAGGAGAAACCCTCTGTGTGCAATTCCGCAACCGGCTGACCTCCAGGCTCCGATTGGTGTTTACCGCTGCCAGGGCCACTGACCAGAGCCTGCAGTTCCTGAGTGTATGGTCACCATTACACTGCTGGTTTTCCTGGCCTTCTGCAGACCTACATCTTCTGATTTGACTTCCATCCTCTATGTCGGGACCTTCCCCGCTTTGATCTTTGTGATGAACCCTGGACTGGCTCACCGGATCCGGAGAGTGTCTCCCTAAGCTTGTCAGACTTAGTTCTTCTGTACATTTTTCTTATTCCATTCTCCAGTTTATCTTTTTACTGTTAGTGTTTGCAGGTTATTCACGTGCACTTACTTTGTGGTGCCCTCTTCTGAATAAGTGATTTTTGTAGTAATTTTTTTTTCTGTGTGCCTCACATTGTACCTGTATATTCAATGTTTTTATTTCGTCATATATCTTCTGCTCATTCGTTCGTCATATTGCTCATATAAATTGTACATACACATCCTGTATATTTCGCTGTTCATTCTGTACATATACATATTCCTTGGTAATGTGTATGCTCCGTTTTGGTGCCGTCCTACAAGCTCATTCTTTACTGTCTGCATCTTACATATCTCAGTCATGCACTTTTTGTACACATCTGTATATAGTACACATTTCAATTGCATCATTATGTTCTGCATCATTTGTATTTATATTTTCATTGCATTGTATGTATATCTCACTTGCTGCACATAGTTCGTTCCCTGTTGCTATATGGCTTCACGCACATCTGTATATACTTCGCCTAAATTCTACATTTATTCAGTCTCACGTATATCTTTTCCATTATCACACCCTTCACTGTATCACTTATGTTGTATCATCGCTCATCTATCTCACTAGCACTGTGTTATATATACACCTTTCATACTGTAACTTGCGCATTCGCTGTATATATACACCTCTCATACTGTAAATAGCGCACTTCTCGAATACATACTCAGTAATTTTGTTTTGTAGTCCGCTCATCTATTTCACTTGCATTGTATATACCGCTTGCATAATGTAAATTTCACACACTTTGTATATCTGACTCCTGTTATTATGATTTCAGGCACTGTAAAGGCACATGCTGCCTACCGCCTTCGTTCCCTGTAAATTTCGCTCAGAATAAAACATTTTGAAAGTTTGTGTGCTGGAGAAATGCGTTACTTACGGGGTGTTTATGGCAAGACATGGTCTGATTGTGTGAGGAATGAAGATGTGTTGCAGTTGTGTAATGTGAAGCAAAATGTTATCAAGGTGGAGACTAATATTCTTAGGTGGTTTGGTCATGTTGAAAGAATGAGTCATGCGATGCTTACTAAGAAAATCTTTTTTTTGCCCAAGTGACAGGAAAGAGAGGAAGGGCAAGGAAGTCATGGGAGGATCAGATTCAGGAGTGTCTGCATGAGAAAAAGATTATGAGTATGAAGTATAGAAGATCTTGTGTGCATCATGTGATGGATTTCAGTGAAGCCCGAGTTGTGTGCCAGGATAGCTGTCAGTGGAGAAGTTGGATTTGAGGTGAACGAAACACGTTGTTGGAGAACAGAAACAATATTTTAATATTAATCGAAGTATGCTCCCTCTGAAGCTACAACTTGGCCCCATCTTTCAGGCAGTGAACGTATGCCCCGAAGGAAGAATTCCGGTTCCTGGGAAGAGATCCAGTTGTCCAGCCAATTTTTGATGTCTTCATAAGAACTAAACTGTTTTCCAGAAAGTGCTGACTGCATCGACCAGAACAAATGGTAATCCGATGGCGTAATATCTGCCGAATATGGCGGGTGGGGTAGAACTTCCCAGTCGGATCCTTCTAAGTACTTTTTCACAAGTCGAGAAACATGTGGTCTTGCGTTGTCATGCTGTAAGATGACTTTGTTGTGTCTATTCTCCCATTCCGGCTGTTTTTGCGTGAGAACTCGTTTTAAACGCATTAATTGGGTTCGATACCGATCACCAGTAATAGTTTCTGACGGTTTCAGCAGTTCATAGTGGATCACACCCTTCTAGTCCCACCAGATACACAGCATTACCTTTGAACCATGGACATTGCGTTTTGGCATTGAAGGACCTGCTTTCTGCCATTTAGGGTTACCTTACCATATCCATTTCTCATTGGCAGTAATAATACGATGCAAAAAACGTTTTTTTTTTTTTTTTTTTTTTTTGCCTTTGAAGCAGCAATTCGCAAATGGTTTTTCGACGTTCAAGGTCTCTTTCCCGCAAAGCATGTGGAACCCAATTCCCTTCTTTTTGCACCATTCCCATGGCAGCTAAATGTTGTGAAATGCATGGTTGACTAACATTTAATGCTGCTGTTAGTTCTTTTTCGGGCCTGGCACGGATTCTCGTGGAATAAAGCTTCCAATTCAACATCAGCAATTTTTTTGGGTGGTCCAGAACGTTCTTTATCACTGACATCGAAATCGTTCCTTTTGAATCGTCTAAACCAATACTCACATGCAGACGTGCCAGGTTTTACGGTTTACCCGTAAAATTTACGGAAATGTTACTTGTTTTACGGGCAAAATGTTAATTTTACGGATTTGGCGATTCTCCGAGATTTTTTTCTTTTTCTGATGATTTTGCACCCACTATTAAAACTTTTTTTTTAAACTTAATCCATTCAAAGTAAAGTGCCGATGTAAGTTACGAATAAGTTTTTAGTTACATGTGTTTATTTGGGAACATTTTGCTGCAGTTTTCCCACATTTTAGGTTATTGTTTTGCCTTTTTTTAAACACTAGAACACCAACCAGCTGGGCTTATTTAACCTTCTGTTTGGTTCTCTTCCTCTCTTGTGCACGCTGTTTCCCCCACCTTTCTTTTCAGATTGTTCATCTCCCGAGTCGCAACTTCTCAGAAGGCCAGCGTGGGGTGTGTCCGCGTTGGAGCAGGTGTGTTTTATCTTTATTCCTCCCAGTTCGAAATGCTATCTCAGAACGTAGTTATCGTAGAAAAAAAATTCAAACGGATTTTAAATATGTGGAATTTTTAAACCCAGATCGATACCCAACATGACGAAATTAAGCAAAAAATGCCAGTTTTGTGAAATTAAAAATGCATTGGGGCATGCATGGTTTCGTAACTTGGCAATAAATTTGACCTAACGAAAGAATGCTATTATAAGAGGAAGTTAAAAAAAAAAAAAAAGTTAGTCCAATGTTCATTCGAGCCAGTGCTGCTCCAGCAATGATTTATTTTGCTGGTCCGTTAGTCAGTAAGTTTTCTACGCTTTCGCTTTCCAACCGTGCTTTGTTCATCGCTCGGTAACGTTCATAAAAATGTCTTGGCTTGATTCAATGAAATTAATATGTTGGGGTACATACTAATTCATCTAATCCTTATTGTGGTCAAAGGTAAGGTCAAGACATAGGAGCGGGATTCATTCTTCCGCCCTTTTGCGTGATGACTTGCGTAAAATCAAAGCATGATTGTGATGAAGTTGGGGTATGCTGTTCAGCACCCATAGTGGACCTATCCTATTGAAAATGGTTGCTATCAGCATTCACAGGGACAGTGTAGTAGCACATGCGCGAGATTTGTCGCTCGCGTTTCAGAATTTTAGCACAATATCTTCCGTGGAAATTGACCGATTTGCATAGAATTTTTAATTATAAAACGACGCGTGTGTGGCAGCTTTTTAATTTAGAAATTAACGGGCACAAAAAAATGTTCTCTAATAAAGCAAAAACATGCAAAATATCAATTAATTCATACTAAGTGATTCGTAAAGAAAACAGTAAAGTATCGGGGAGAACACTGTTGCTTTTGCAAACCCACACTTTTTTGTAGGTATGAAATTTTGGGCTTTTAGTAAACAACTCTGAATTTTAAAATTTCCGGATTTTGACAGCATGAGTTTAATCTAGGGAGGAAGTGGAATTTTTTTTTTTATCTATTTGAAAAAAAAAAGCGCCATTGGCTTTGTAACTTCTGTCAAACTGAATTGTGTGATATTTAGAGATTTTCATTTTCTAAAACAGAATACGTGTATTCTACATTTTGTCATGTTAGGCCATTTTTTTTTTGTTTCTTTTTTTGCAGAGACATAAGATCGGAGTTAAAATCCCGGTTCAAACATAGTTAAAATAATATTTTACTGTATAAATATTTTTATTTAAGTTTGAAAATAGAGGGGAAATTTCCAAAACCATTAGGCGAACAGAGCCAAGATTTCTCCCGTAATCCCCACCCTCCGCATTGTTAAATATCCTCCTTCCGGGAAATGGGAGTGGCGAATTTGTAAAAATTGATGCAATTTTAACAAATTTTGGATTTTCTGTCTGTCAAGCATTGTGGAATTTTGAACACATTTGACTGATTTTTCTGGTGGAAGTTTCAAACTTAAATATCGCATTGTTACCTATCGTGCCCTTGCCAGAGAAATCAACTTTGTGTTTCGCACGTGTTAAGTTTGTTTCATTTGTGTCCTTGTTTGTTGTGGAAAAAAAATATCCTTTTCGATAAAAATACCTAAGTTCCACAAAAATATCCTTTTTCTTGGACATAAGCTTTCTCTAAATCTATGAACGCAGCAAAAGCTTTCTTACCAACATCCAGATACTTACATTTAATTAGTTCTTTAAACAAACTTCGGTGTTGAACTTCATTACGTGGTTATAAGATTTATTGTTTATATCTTTCAACTATACAGTTGGGATATTTTGTACTGTTTCTCACGTTGTGTTAATATCAAAGTGCTTGCAAGAAATTTAATCATTTTTATCTGACCTTGAATTATCATGGTTGAATGTCACTGAATATTAAAAAATTTAAGGTAAACTATTATATAGATAAAAGCTGTAACTCACATTTTCATTTTCCTGGAATCTTCGGGAAATTGCACTTTTACTTGTCGGAAGCATAAAGCAGCTTTGAAGTCATCTTAACATTTCCAGTTGTCACTTTGCGAAGATATTCCACTTGGTACGTTGAGAAAGGTGGGTAACCACTTATTCTAAGTGAATCGTGATTCTAATCAATAAAATACTTCAATATAAAATGAAATCAAAATAATAAAATAGCAAACGGTCAAGCCTTCAAGTCGAAGGGAAATCGATCTGATAAAATATTCAGTCTTGATAATAGCTTAGACTTCATTTCCCACGGCACTAAAATTCCCATACTAGTTTCGACTATCATTTTTGTAGTCTTCATCTGTGGGTTATACGATGTGTTTCTCATCGTGCAAGTTGTTCAGCAGCCTAGTATCTCACAATCTGCAATATGATTCAACAGTTCCACGTCGGCAGAACCTTTTGTGCATTCAAATCTTGGTTTTACTGCACATTTTTACGTCATGTACGTGTTACTTCTTGACTGGATTTGTCCAAATTCGTTCCCGATTTTAAACTCTCGGGTGTTCCGATCTTCCATATATCAGTGAACTTGGTATTTGTCTTGATTTTAAATAATTTATTTTGGCTGTTTTTTTTTTTTTTGTTCTTTTTTCTTTTCTTGCTCAATGAGGTATCTCCATACTTATGGTAGATCGACTGAGTCGTCGTAATTACAGTTCCTATCTCTTGTTTTTTCAATCATAACTGCCTCTGATGTTAAAATTTGGGCTTTAGTTTTATGCAGTGTTATTAATTTGGCTTCTGGCCAATCTGGGATTGTTTGTTTCATTATCAATACAATATTGAATTAACAACATTTTATTTTCTATTTTATTGCAGTTGGATATGTGTTCTCCCAGTCCTGTCTTAAATCTTCTTTTGGTACTTCCTATGTATATTTTATTCATTTTATCTATTCTCTCTGCACTTGAAATATTTCTTGTTGGAATGCAGTATAGACCTGCTTTTTCTAAAATCAATCTTTTTTTGTTGCCTGTTGTCAAAATAGTCTCGTTATGTACACTGAAGAGCAATTGAATTAGAGACAGCTTGCATTATGCAAATGTTGCACTGTGGGCGGCCCTGTAAATGGAAACGACATGATGTATGCAGCGATCCGACAATATAAGGAGTGATGCGACGTGAATCAGTAAGAGTCGGACGCAGTATGGGTAAGACGAAGAATCTTAAGTGCATTTGATCGTGGGCAAATTGTTGGGGCCCGACGAATGGGTCACTCCATCTTGGAAGTCATGAAGGCACTGGGATTTTCATGAGCCACTGTGTCATGGGTGCACCGTGAGTACATCGAATCCGGTAAAACCATCCCTGAAAGGGCCAACTGCCATGGACGACAACAGCGTGTGGATGAGCGGAGTCATCGTCGGCAAGCTTGCATTGTAACAACGGATAGACAGGCCACAGTGCAAGAAATCACTCAGCAATTTAACGCTTGTGCACAAAAATATGTAAGCAGCCACACAATCCAGAACCATCTCCTCGCTATGGGGTACAGAAGCCATCATCCCACAAGGGTACCGCTGCTGACCGCACATCACAGGGTGCATAGATTAGCACGGACGCGGGAACATCGCAACTGGACCCTAGACATGTGGAAAAATGTTGCCTGGACTGATGAGTCGAGATTCACGTTGGTACATGCGGATGGCAGTATACGAGTACAGTGCAAACCACATGAAGCGATGATCCTTCTTGCCAGCAGGGTACTCTTCGAGCTGGTGGGGGTGGCATTCTCATCTGCTACGTGGACTAAAATGGGACCCCTGGTACGTGTGACATCGTCCCTCACAGGTCAACATTCCCGGGATATCCTGGACGACCATTTGCTCCTATTTGTGCGTCTTCAACATCCCACTGGGGACCTCATCGTGCAACAAGACAATGCACCCTGCCATCGCTCCCGAATTGTATCCGAATGGTTGGATGAACACTCCACCGACGTGACCTTGCTTCTTTGGCCAGCTAGGTCACCTGACCTCAATCCCATCGAGCACATTTGGGATGCCCATCGAGAGAGATGTTCGAGGCTCTGACCCACCCCTCCATCAAATTTTCGTGAACTGTGGGAGCTTGTTCAGGGGTCGTGGATCCGTATGGCTTCCCAATGCTTGCGGTGTCTTGTTAAGTCCATGCCGAGACGAATCGCCGCCGTCATCAGGGCGAAAGGTGGTGCTACACGTTACTAGACAGGTATATCTAATTCAATTGCTCTTTAGTGTATAACAGTCTCCGCTAGTAATACGTTTTACCAGCCCTGGGATCAAACAACTCATGACATCGTGCAAGTGTCTTACTTATTTTGAATTTAGTTATATTCTTAGAAATATTTTTTACAGTTGCTTCTGCGATCTTTAGCTACTAAATGCCTGATGAAGCTACCCAGAGGTAGTGAAAGCTAGCATCTCTTGATCCCTCTATTTTATACACCTAATAAACGGAGTTCACTTCTTATCGTCTTTCTCCCATTTTTTTCATCGTTTGTATATATTTGTAAAGCTCTTCTTACATAAAATTGCAGTGCTGACCGTTTGTATTTCCATGGGTGGCTGGAATTTATTGGAATAATTGCCGGTATAAATGATGGTTTTTGATAAATCACATATTCAATCTTACTGTTGTTTCTGAATAAAGATATATCCAAAAAATGTAGTTGTCTATTTATTTCTCTTTCAAATGTAACCTGTATTGAGGGATAGAAGCTATTGTATTTTTGTATGAACTTTTCTAGGTCTCTTTCAGAATGCTGCCAGAAGATGAGAATATCATTGACGTATCTTATATATAATAATGGTTTATTTTCATTGAATGATTTGATTAATTTATTTTCAATGTCTTGTAATACAATTTCAGCCAGAAGATCGGAAATTTTGAGATGGTTTAATGCGCCGACGCATTTCTTCTGTATTTTATTTTTTTTACCGGTTTTAATTTCATTTTATTCAGCACACCCATATTCACAAAAAAAACAATATTAAAACTTCAATCAAAAGATCTGTTACACATTCCTCAAATGAAAAATTTATTACAGAAGAAATAAATTATACACTGGTGTGCAAAAATTAAGGACGAAGAGGAGAAATTAGCATAACAGCGGAACGAGCAGGCAGAACGGATCTAAAGACCACTCAGGAGATAGACTAGGGTCCAGTACAGTAGGGCATGCGCATAGATGCAGCATGACATAGGGGGAGTGTCGGAAGGGTATAAAGTACACGGGCGAAGTACGCTCAGCAATTCGGTGGAAGCTATTGCACGGTGTACATCGTTTTGAACGACACTGAGTTGCTTCCACCGTGTGATATGGCCAACAGGCAATCTAGTAGATGACATCTGGATGACTTTACCCTTGCGTCATTGGTAAGTTGGAAGAAGGTCGAAGTGTGACTAGCATGGCCGAGGAGTTCGGGATCGCTCACGGCATCGTTTCACTAGCTTGGAGAACATTTGAAAAGAGAGTTCAAGCTTGGAGAGCATTTGAGAGTTCAAAGTTTAGCAGTCGTCGTCCACGAGCAACGACGACAGCGGACGACCGGTATACACTGAGTGGCCACTTTATTATGACCACCTGACAGTTTTAAGCAAATGAGCTATGGCTGCAAGCTGTTGCCACCAGAGGGCGAGGCTAGTATAAAAGGGGAAAGCTTAGTGCTTGCGACAGTAGTAGAAGTGATTTTTGGGTGATGAGATGGGTAAAAAATCCAATTTGACGTACTTTCAACGTGGGATGATTGTTGGAGCTCGAAGCCGTGGAGTGAGTATCACCGAAACCGCCGCATTTGTGAAATGATCCACAGCAGCTGTTGTTAAAGTGTTTAAAGACTGGATTATCAGCCAAATACCCCGGTACTGGCCCCCGGTAATAAATAAGGGCGTATTCCTCCCCCTTTCTACTTCGCTTCCGTGTCACTTTCCTATTGGGCACTCTAGCCTAAATCTCCTAGCTTCCTATTTCTAAGGGTTGTTTAAGACCTGGGGTCAGACACTCCCTTCCTAAAATCCTCTACATATGAACATTGAACATTATCAGCCAAAAAACTGGGTCTCTACGTGCAACGTTTGGTCGTCATCGGCTAGTGACTACTAGGGGCGGAACGGAGAGTGTCCAGACTGGTAACAGACAACAGAAGGGCAACAGTGCAGCAAATTACAGACCATCTTCATCAAGGATCCCCTCAAATGATCTCTGCATGCACTGTTTGCCGTACACTGCATCAGATGGGATATGGCAGCCGAAGGCCTGTTCGAACACCTTTACTGTCTGCAGTTAACAAGAGAAAACGTCTCCAGTTCGCACAGTAGCACAAAGATTGGACAGTCGATAATTGGAAACAAATTATGGGGTCCGATGAATCACGTTTTCAGTTGCACCATGCCGATGGCCGAGTGAGAATTTGGTGGAAACAGCACGAAAGCATGGGCCCCAAATGCATTGCTACAACCCTTCAAGCTGGTGGAGGCAACGTTATGGTTTAGGAAATGTTTTCCTGGCATGCTTTGGGCTCTTTAATTCGTGTTGATCAACGTCTGACTTGGCCGCCCCGGTGGCGCAGTGGTCTAAGCGATGGCCTCTGATCATTCGTCCGGAAGGGGTCCGGGTTCGAAGCCCGGCGAGGCATGGATGTTGTGTTTGTCTTACGGCACTGGCTCTTTCCCTTCCCTGGAACCAGTAACCCTAAATTAGGAACGAGCGACTGCTTATAGCCCATTGAGTTGCTCACGGTGGTCGTTAAACCTCCAATCAAAAAAAAAAAAAAAAAAAACCGTCTGACTGGACTGGCACATCATATCTAAACATCGTTGCAGACCAAGTGCATCCTGTCGTGTGGATGGTTTATCCCAATGGCGATGGCTACTTTCAACAAGATAATGCATCCTGCCATAGTGCTCATATTGTACAGGATTGGTTTCAGAAACATGCCGGTGAGTTTACTTTGCTTAGGTGACCCCCACAATCTCCAGATCTCAACCCCATTGAGAATTTGTGGGATGAAGTTAAATGAGCCATCAGACAGCTGGATCCACAATCCTGCAATCTCACACTCCTGGAAAGTTCTATTCATCAAGCATGGTCTCAGATTCCACAAACCACTTATCAACATCTCATGGAGTCCATGCCACGAAGAATTGACGCAGTATTAAAGGCAAAAGGTGGCCCAATGAAGTACTGAGTGGTTGGTCATAATAAAGTGGCCACTCAGTGTATTGTCCTACAGGCAAGAAGAGACAGACGGCAGACAGCTAGAGAAATCGCAAGGCATATGCAACAGACAACTGGACATCCATTATGCCGTTCTACCGTGGCCAGGAGGCTGCACAAAGGTGGTCTATTTGCACGACAACCAGTACGGCGTGTGCCATTAACGCCCGCTCATCGGAGACTGCGGTTTCTGCGGTGCCAGGAACACAAGAACTGGACACATCAGCAATGGGGTGGAGTTCTCTTTACGGATGAGAGCCGATTTAGTCTGACGAGCGATTCTGGACGCGCATGCACATCTGGAGAGAGCAAGGAACATGCAATCACATCTCCAACATCATCGAAAGGGACCGGTCTGGAGGTGGCGGAGTTCTCTTTCGGGGCGGTTTCACGCTTGGTAGCCGTAGTGACCTCCACATCTTGGAAGGAGATTCAGTCACCGGTGTCCGCCATTGTACCGAGGTTCTCCTGCCTCACGTGCGTCTGTTTAGAAGTGCTGTGGGTCCCGAGTTCCTCTTCGTGGACGACAACGCTACACCTCATCGTACAGTGGCTGTCGCAGAGCTGTCGGAGAGTGAAGACATTGAACGCACGGATCGGCCCGCAAGGTCCCCGGACCTAAATCCAACGGAACACGTGCGGGACCTTCTCGGGAGACGCTGGGCAGCACGTCAGCAGCCGCCAGCAACGATTCCGCAGCTGCGATCGGCGCCACAAGAGGAATGGGCCGCGACGCCTCAACAGCTCCTCGTCAACCTCGTCCTCAGCATTGACAGACGTTGTAAATCCTGCATCGCAGTCAGGGGTGATCATACCCCCTACTAAAGACTGGACTTTTCTTGGCAGCCGCCTGTCACACGGACGTTTCTGTCTTCTGTCCAGTTGTGCTGGAAGTTACCTTTTCAATAAAGTGCCTTTGTATCCTTTGGTTTCCTTGTTTTGACGGTTTTTCTCACTTGTCCCATATTCTTACATCTTGGGGATCTTATGGTATGATTTGAGTCGACGTGGAGCACTTCTGCACGACGTTACATTAAAAACGCATCTCGTCCTTAATTTTTGCAAGCCAGTGTATTAAAGAAATAGCAACAAATTATGGATATCCACAACAAAAAATTACAAAATGTATTCATGAAGTACATTGTAAGATGAACGACATAAGTACCCCCAAAAATGAAATACAGGAGAAATGCAGGAGAGCATTAACGCACCTTTCTGGCATATCTGTGGAAATTAATGAACTGTGTCACAGATATGGCATTCAAATGGGAAATAAGGTCTCGCAGTTAAAAATATGATTATTAATAAGAAGGATAATTGCAGTAAATTGGGGAAAGCTGGCATATATGAGATACCAATCACTAAAACCCCACCTATGTTGTACATAGGGAGTACAAAAAATAAACTAAAACATCGCCTTAAACAACATATAAGGAACTGGCCAAAAAAAAAAAAAAAGAAAAAGAAGAGGAAGAAGCAAAAACAGCATTTATCCAATATTGCCTGGTTAATCACAAATACCCAAAACTTGATGAGATTAAAATTTTAAAATTTTGTAAAAATGAAAGACCTGCGTATCATGGAGTCAGTATTGATAGAGAAAAATGGAGATGAAATCTCTGATGTTAATGATCCTAATATCTTGAGTGAAAAATGGAAAGAATTAATTAAAATATAACACAAAAATCAAAGCAATAGAAGAACAAAATGAAGGTTTTTTGCAGGTTTTGCAATAGATGGAGCCGCAGTAGAGAGTTTGGTGATGATGTTGGGAGCGGACCAGTTGCAGACTCTGTCGCTCACTCGTTCTGTGTGGATTGACGTCGCTGATGCTTCCTGAGAATGGCCACTGGGTGGCTGAAAGTATTGACGCTAATTTTGTCGCGAAGGCAGGGTTTGGTAAAAAAGTTAGCCTACGCGTGTTGTGAGCATTGGGTAGAGACAGAGGTTGTTATGAGATAAGATGACATAAATAGCAATAACGTCGAGCTTGTTGTATATTCTGTATGTAGGTTTTTAGAGTTACAATTAGTTTGGTGTTTTTGTAGTTGGTTTGGATGTATGAGTGAATATGATTGTATGTTATTGTTTTGGGAAGCACGTGGACATGAACACGTTTTATGAGTTGCCTGAGTTTGATTTATATATCAGTATAAGAATTCAAAGGATTGTAAAAGTTTTTTAAAGTATTGGTTAACTACGGGCTATTGCAAACTGCTTCGTGTGCCTCATTATACTCCTTTGCGCGTGTGAAGTACACAATAGTGAAAGAGAAAATCATATCCAGCTGGAACCTACAAGAAACCCTAGAAACCTGACGTGCAAGAAAATGTTCAACCGAAGCTAACCTTAAAGGGTAAGCCGTTATTTATTACTAGCAGTTGTTATGCACGTGAATTTAGCAATAGTTAGGGCATTAAACAGCCCATTAGAGTGTATGACATGGATAGTTCATATATCATATCATTAAGCTGTTCTCTGCTTTTCACAGGTTAGCTCCTCAAAGAAAGATCGTCCGACAAATAAACATTTAACAGACATACAAACCACCAGATTAATTTTTAACTGATTATTTACTTACTGTTGCTGTATCGAACTTCTCGATTTACAGTGATCTTGACACGCAACACAGGCTTCAGTGACATCCATCACACGACGTACACAAGACCTTCTATACTTTATACTCGTAATCTTTTTCTCATTCAGGCACTCTTGAATCTGATCCTCCCATGAATTCCTTGGCCTTCCTTTGCCTTTCTTTCCTGCCACTTGGGTCGAAAAAAATTCTTAACAAGCATCTCATCACTCATTCTTTCAACATGGCCAAACCACCTAAGAATCATAGTCTCCACCTTGCTAACAATATTTTGCTTCACATTACACAACTGCAACACATCTTCATTCCTCACGTGATCTGAACATGTCTTCCCACAAACACCCCCATAAGTAATGCATTTCTCCTGCACCCAAACAACTCCTATGTCTCTTCTATAGTACCCAGGTTTCACTGCCATACATCAGAGTAGGAACAATTACACTTTCATACACAGCTGTTCAGGAATCCTTTGAGAATCCATCATTACTGTGAAAACCTCCTAAAGCAGCTATGACTTTCAATAAAGACTTCACTGGCCTACTAATTTTGCCATCTGATCTGTTCTCTCTGTCAAACAAGCTTCCCAAATATACAAACTCATTAACCTGGTCAATCATGGTGCCATGTAGTCTTATATTACATTCAGTACTACCAGTTCCTCTCTCAAAGACCATAACTTTGTTTTTCCCTTACTTATACTCAGTTTGAATTTCATAAAAACTTCGCACGAGGCAACATGCTCTGCAACTCACTTTTGTTCTGTGCTAACAAGACTGTGTCATCAGCATACTGAAATCTGCATACATGGGCATTACGAAGACATAAACCAGTATTGTCCACCTTGGCATCATGCAAGCATGCATCCATAAATATATTAAACAGCCATGGGGACATTACACAACCTTGCCTAACTCCTGCACCAATAGAAATCCATTTTTATACAACACCATTCACCCGTACACAAGCTCTTCTGCCAGCATACATGGCTTTCACACTATTAAGTAGATTCCCAGTAACACCATATTCATTCAACACCTTCCACAGAAGTATCCTATTTACTCAGTCATATGCTTTCTGTAAATCTATGAAGGCAGTAAAAACTTTCTTACCAACAGCCAGATACTTTTCAATCATCAAAGATCATGCATAATGCAAAAATTTGGTTAGTGCAGCCTTTACCAGACATAAAACCGCTCTGAACATCCGACACTTTCTCTGATGTAAGACCTTGTACCTTTTCAATAATCACCTTACCAAACACTTTCCCTGGCACACTCAGTAAGCTAATACCACGATAGTTCTTGCATTCTCTCTGATCACCTTTTCCCTTATACAAGGGAACAATGATAGCATCCCTCCAGTCCTGAGGTACCATTCCTAACTCTCAGCATAACTGGCAGATTTCAGTTAACCAGTCAATTGCAGAATCGCCACCATATTTCTAGATCTCAGCAGTTATGCCATCCACTCGTGGAGCCTTACCATTCGGAAGAGATTTTAGAGCTTTACACACCTCTTCTCTCGAGATCCCTCCTGTACATCCATCTTTCACTGTGACATCATCTGCTTCTGCCTCAGAAACCTTTGCTTTCTTGACCTAATAACTCATGGAAGTATTCACGTCATCTTTCACTTAACTCATTGGGCTCCCATATCATTTTTCCGATCCTATTCTTCACACATTTTGCAATTTTGTTTCCCCTATTTCTGTTGTGTCTTGTATACTTCCAGAAAGTTTTTCTATCTTTCAAAAAACTCATTTTATGCATTTTCACCTTTTCCTTCCTATCTTTTGCCTTACTCTGGTAAACCAGCTTCGCTGCTTCACACTTCTTACGCAATATTCATCTTCAGAAACTACCTTGCAGCATCCCCAAATAAGCTTCTGTCTTCCTCTTTACTGCCTCTTCAGTCCCACTATTTCACCAAGCATCACCACTAGTGCTACCCACTATATTGGTGCCACCCACTATATTGGTGCCACAGACTTCTTCAGCGGCAGTGACAACACAGTTCTTAAAACAAGTCCACTTCTTTTCTACATCCTCTCACATAACTTCAGCTCCTTCAGTGAGTAAATCAGAGTAACTCTGATGGACTTCAGGGAGCCTTTCAACCTTCATTCTTTCCATCCTGAGCCTCTTCTTATTTCTTTTCCATACCTGCCAACTCTTCCGATTTTATCAGATGTCTTCCGATTTTTTATACATTCTTCCGATCTTCCGACCAAACTTGCGTTCTTTTGCTGTTCGAAAAATTTTTGTGTTGTTTTCTCCGTCGAAGGATGGAATTTCGTCCTTCGAAAATGGAAAGAAGACGGAGGTAAGATTTTTCTCGTAATCGTAATTTTTTTTCTCACAATGTTTCCCCTACCCAGTATTATTAGACATAATTTTATTCCATAAATATTTGTATTTCAGCTTGAAAATGTTGGATAAATGTCCGAAAATGGAAGTCAGACGTAGCAAAGATTTCTTCAGTTTTTGTATATTTTTTTCCCCCGTGATCTGATCCCCACTCCTGTGTAGTTGTTAAATGGCATCACCCTCATAATATATGTGTGCATTTTAGCTTGATAAGGGTGGGGGAAATTTCCCAAAACGGAAGTGACGAAGTTTGGAAATTTGTAAGAATTGATACATGGTGTTAAGAATAAAGTAATTCTCTGAAAATTACACCATTTATCTAAAATAGTGAAAGCTCTGATATCAGAATTCATGGTTTTCAGCTGCAGTTGATGTTTTTAGTAAGCACAGGATTCCTTTCAAAAATTGCATTGCTTTTGGAGCAGACAATGCTCCAGTAATGATAGGAGAGGAAAATGGCGTGGCTCGTCATTTGAAAGAACGCCAAAGTGAAAGAATAATTATAGGGTGTATTTGCCATTTAATTAATAATGCTAAATAATTTTTTCTTTGGTTTAAAAAATCGCACAATGCTTCGATCATTAATGTCAGGTGAATTGCTTGAAAGTCTTCTGTTAATTAAATGCAAAGAAAATTTACTTTGTTTTCAAAATAGAGTACTCCAAAGAATTCTTAAAAAATGCCAAAAAGGCCACTGTAAAAAGTTTAGCTAACTGTTAAATTACTATAAATAAAAGTTCCCTTCAATAAAAACACACAAAAAAAAATAAAGAATAGTGTCCTGTATTCCTTTTTTGTTTAAGCAGTATGAGTTCTAAATCACTTTATCGTGTGACAAATTGATGTAAAAAATATCTTAATTTTTATACAATCTTCTGAATTTTTCAAAGCAATCTTCTGCATATTCATTAAATTTATTAGGCTGGTATGCTTTTCCTCCAACCAACATTCAGTTTCACTCGTGAAACCACCAATTAATGATCAGGGCCAACATCCGCACCTCTCATCACATGGGTGTCAACAACTAAGTGTTTCAGACGCTGATTGTAAACAACAAAATCTATCGCACTCTTTTGACGAAGAGTACAATTTTCCTAAGTATATTTGTGGATATACTTGTATTTGAAAAACATATTAAATACACACAAACCAATCTCAAAGCAGAGTTCAAATAATCTTTCACCATTCTCATTCACACAAGGATCATTAAATTTACCCAGAACATTATCAGAAATCACAATCTGCACACCTACTCTAGCATTGAAATCCCCTGCTATTATAACTCTCTTTAGCACCTAACTGGCTCAAAACAGCTTTTAGCTCATTCAAGAAATCTTCCTTCCTATCAGAAGGTTCCAAGTCACAAGGAGCATACACTACAACAATTACTATTCTCTGAAGTTTCTCTTTCAAATGAATCCAAAGAATTATCTCTATGCAGTTATAGTGAATAAAGTTGTTCTTCATCTTTTCACTTAAAATCACACCTATACCAGCCTGTCCTTGCACATTATCCAACACTCCAGACCACACTCACTGTATCATTCACTTCTATCCCAATTTCCTTCTTTTTAGTTTTACTCACACACTGCACATCTATCTGACTTATTCATTTCTTCAATCACCTCATTCATCTTTCCATTTATTCCTCTAGTATTCCACACACTAATCTTAACTCACTCATCCAGGATCTCTTTCTTATTCTCCGTTTTCCATTTCCATATCGTTTTCATGGTGGACCGTCATTCTCAAGTGTGGTAGGTCCACCATATCCCACACGAGAGTCTGGAATAGTAATTCTTTGAGTCTTTTTAATCCGGAAAGTACACCAGTGTGGGGGAATCAGCCCACAGCTGATGGTTCCAGTTGGTTATTTACGTAAGGATTTTGGAACAAAACCTAGTGAGTTGGGGTCTTTTCGCCAATGTCGCTCAGGACTAGCTGGCACCTCTCAGAGATTCACAGAGGTCCTTGCTGCCGTTCTGTGCACCATTGCTACCACAGAGCATCCCAAGGAGGCAAACCCACCTCTCACTAAAATCGCCCGCCAGGTATGTTAGATAATATCCGAAATCTTGAAAATTTCGTCGTCCTGGAGCGGGAATTGAACCCGCTTCTCCCTGATAGCACCCGAGTATTCTAACCACTACACCACCCAGAATGACCAGGTCTCAAGTTTTCGATAAATTTAAATATAACCGTTACAGGATTTGCTAGTTGAAGCAACCGACATTCATTTTTAGTGAATCTGGAGGTTAATAATTCTATCCCATGATTGCTCGGAGGAGCAGATATTCATGAATAGAATACTGGATTACACCATACAATACAAATTTTGAAGTTGTGATTCTCTTTTTTGATGTAAATATGACATGGATGGTAAGTCAGATAATATCCGAAATCTCCCAGAAATAATTATTAACCTCCAGATTCACTAAACATGAATGCCGGTAGCTTCGACTAGCAAATCCTGTGAAGGTTATATTCAAATTTATTGGAAACTCAAGACTTGGTCGTTCTGGCTGGTGAAGTGGTCAGCATACTCAGGTGCTATCCAGGAGATGCGGGTTTAATTCCTGCTCCAGAACGACAAAATTTTCAAGTTTTTGGATATTATCTGACTTACCGTCCGTACAATATTTTCACCAAAAACTGGATTCACATCTTTAAAATTTGTATTGTGTGGTGCAATCCCATATTCTTTTCATGATTATCTGCTTCTCTGGGCAATCACAGGATAGAACTGTTAACCTCCAGATTCACTAAACATGTATGCCGGTTGCTTCAACTACCAAATCCTGTGATGGTTATATTCAAATTTATCGGAAACTTGAGACTTGGTCGTTCTGGGTGGTGTAGTGGTTATCATACTTGGGCCCTATCCGGGAGATGCGGGTTCGATTCCCGCTCCAGGACGATGAAATTTTCAAGTTTTTGGATATTATCTGACTTACCATCCATGTTATATTTACATCAAAAAATGGATTCACATCTTCAAAATTTTTATTCCCACTTCTTTTCTACATACCTCTCCCATGACTTCAGCCCCTTCAGTCATTCTCTGAATAGTTAAAATAAAAATTGATATAACATATTTAAATATTCTATTACTCGCGTCAAATGTTGTGTCCGTGAGCTCTGTGATGCACAGCTATGTAATGATATATATAATGCAATAACACTGCTGCAAGGTAAAATATGTTACTTACTTAGCACTCGTTCTGCAGTCATTCCATTGTTCACTACCGCAAGTCAACAAACTGGCTCTGAGAATTTTGTGTAATCTTCTTTGTTATCTACTGCGGTCCAAATGCAGAACGGCTTCATTTCATGGCTTTGCGTTTGGACCAACCTTTTCAGGCCATTCTGCATTTGGACCGCAGCAGATAACAAAGAAGATTACACAAAATTCTCGGTGCCATTTTGTTGACTTGCGGTAGCGAACAATGGAACGAGTGCTAAGTAAGTAACATCTTTTACCTTGCAGCAGTGCTATTGCATTGTATATATCATTACATAGCTATGCATCACAGAGCTCACAGCCACAACATTTGATGTGAGTAATAGAATATTTAGATATGTTATATCAATTTTCGTTTTAATATCTCTGCCACGTATAACGTATATTTTTCTCTATATGGAAGATATACACGAAGCTCGTATTCCCTGAGTAAGTTAGAGTAACATTGGAGATCTTCAGGGAGCCTTTCAACCTTCATTCTTTCCATCCTGGGCCTCTTCCTATTCCTTTTCCTCCAACCAGCATTCGGTTTCATTCATGATACTGCTGATGTGTTGATATTTTTCTATTAGTGGTGTCGAGAACTAGGGCCCCGCTTTCGGTTCCACTATGCGAAAAAATCACACATCCACGCATTCTTGTCTCCAAGAATGATTCTTTAAATATTTCCTCTCATTAATCTTTTTCTGAATTTCACTCTTTGAGGCGAACTGAGCGACATGAAAAACATTTTTTCCCCCACTTCTGTAAACATTCGTTCACAGATTTTAGTGGAAATTGTGTAGTTCTAGTTTTGTACGTGTACTGTATATGTATGTGTCTTTGGAACGAGAGCTAGAAAGAATTTGTACAAATATAAATGGCTTAAAATTACTTTTAGTTTATGAGTGAAACTAAAACATGTGTGAACTAAATTATTCACTTCATTTTAAAACTTAAATATATCTATTAAGAAGAGACTGAAGCAATTTTTTTTTTTTTTTTGCCTCATACCAAGTACAATTGTTAACTAAAGCTTGGTCATACAACTCTGCGGAGGTCATGACGTATATATATTTAAAAAAAAAAATTTTGGTGGGCTTATTACTTGCATCTATGACTTTGCAGAAACCCATTTCCAAATAGGTCTTTGTGGAAATGAGAAAATGCAGAGTTTTTGCTGGTCCTTGATAAAGCCAAGGCTCAGTATTCTCGACACTTCTACATTCAGTTGTTCTATTTTTTCTTTTTTTACTCACACCGGTCAATACATAACCTTTTCTATGTTGTACTTGGTATGAGTCAAAAAAAAAGAAAAAATTTTTGCTTCAGTCTCTTCTTAATAGAATGTGAATTCTGAATTTTCATAACTGCTGTGTTGCACGTTTTGATTTTCAGGTTATTTTGCAACTTTCGTTTTAAATTCTAAAGTTTTTCTTGTGTTTTCGGCTTTGCTCTTTAGTATATATATATATATATATATATAAGGTCAGGTGATGCGTAACATCACAGCCTCTCCTTGACAAATGTCAACCCCGCCTTCTCGTGGTACATCCTGTTCCCACTAAAGGGGCTCTGACGGCCGCCAATAGCGGTATAACTATACCATCGGGATTAGAGGAAATGCTATCCCACACTCACCAACCCGCTTGGCCAACGTGGTGAGTTATGGCCAAACCCCTCCAAAATGACTCCACAACTTAAATCTTGGCCCTCAGTCTCCGGCAGCTGGAATGAACCTGGCCAAGGCAGCGGCCAGTGCGACATG
Source organism: Macrothele yani (assembly GCA_039090855.1). Taxonomy (NCBI): domain Eukaryota; kingdom Metazoa; phylum Arthropoda; class Arachnida; order Araneae; family Macrothelidae; genus Macrothele; species Macrothele yani. The sequence goes on from CM077006.1 coordinate 445,240, forward strand.
AAGGCAGAGGGTGCTAAGAATCCCCAGAGGACCGGACTAGGCTGCCATCTGATGCTGACCTTGGCTACGTATAACGGATGCTCCCTATCTTCTGATTCAAGGCTTCTTGAATTGGAAGAGGAACTACAAAGAATCAAGTGGGACATCGTCGGGCTAAGTGAGGTAAGGAGAAAAGGAGAAGATCTCATTGAACTGAAAAGTGGACATCTCTTCTACTATCGTGGGGCAGATACTGGCAGAACTAGTGGTGTTGGATTTATAATAAACAAGAAACTGAAGGATAAAGTTGTAGAAGTTGAAAGTTTCTCTGACAGAGCTGCACGACTCGTTATCCAACTCTCGAGAAGATACCACCAGGCTCAGATTATTCAAACTTATGCACCCAACACAAGTCATGCTGAAGAAGAAATTGAAGAATTTTATGAGGAAATTCGTGATCTAAATAATAAAGGTAAGCAGCACTTGAAGATAATTATGGGAGATTTCAATGCAAAAATAGGGCAACGGCAACAGAATGAAACTTCAGTTGGTAAATTTGGTCACGGCAACAGAAACCAGCGTGGAAATACTCTCGTAGAGTTTGCAGAGGCAGAAGGGTTTTTCATCTTGAACTCCTTTTTCAAGAAAAAGCCACACAGGAAATGGACATGGAGACATCCTAATGGGACAACAAGTGAAATTGATTTTATTATGTGTAACAAAAAATTCGTCATAGAAGACTGCAGTGTGCTAAACAAGTTCAACACAGGCAGTGACCATAGATTGGTGAGATGTAAGATGCACCTCAACACTAAACTTGAACGTAGCAAGCTCATAAGACAAACAAAATGTATTGACATAACCAACCTTAAAAAACACCATAATACCTTCAAATTGGAACTGAAGAACAGATTCTCTGCTTTAGAAGGCCTAACATTGGAAGAAGTGGATATTTCTGAAGTTAACAGAAAAGTAACCAAAGCTCTTATGGAAACAGCAACAAAATTAGCTGGGTCTAAGAACAAATTGTATGTTAACAAATTATCAGGAAAAACCAAAATGTTGATGCAAAAAAGAAGAGAGATGAGGACAACTAAAGAAGATGTGACTTCCAAAGTGGAATATATAGAGCTATGCAAGACAGTACGAAAAAGTATCACTGAAGACGTAAGGAAATTCAACTGTGAACTAGTAAGGAAAGCAATTGAAAACAACCAAAGCCTAAAGATAGCAAAGGGACATCTCAGTAAGGGAAAAAAAACAGATTATGGCACTGAGAAAAGAAGATGGTTCTGTAACAAGAAATAGAGGCGAAATTTTGACAAGAGTGAAAGATTTCTACTCCAAATTATATGAAAGAGATGATACATGTACTCCAGACATCATGAAAGGTACCAGTACCAGAGTTCTTCCAGTCCTTCCAGCAGAAGTTGCACATGCAATCAAGAACATGAAGCGGGGAAAAGCTCCAGGAGAAGATGGAATTACTGTAGACATCATACAAGAAGCAAGTGGAGAAATCGAAACAGTACTCGCCCAAATTTTCACTCGATGCCTTAATGAAGGGAAAATTCCTGAGGATTGGAACAACGCTACAATGATCTTGCTACATAAAAAAGGTGACATTGAGGATCTCAGGAACTACAGACCTATCAGCCTCCTATCAGTGGTTTATAAAATCTTCACTAAAGTTCTTTCACACCGCTTGAAGGTGACACTGGACATGGCTCAACCGAGAAAACAAGCTGGATTCAGGAGTGGCTACAGCACAATAGATCATATCCACGTACTGAGAGAACTAATTGAAAGAGCGAGGGAATATGAACTTCCATTGTGCATGGCTTTTATCGATTATGAAAAAGCCTTTGATTTGGTGAAACCATCAGCAGTTGCAATGGCTCTGAAATCCTGCGGTATTGAAGATGCATGCATTAATATTATTAATAACATCTATGAAAATGCAAGTGCAAAGATTCGGCTGTTTGAAAATACAACACACATAAAAATTGGAAAAGGAGTGAGACAAGGTGACACCATATCTCCGAAGCTCTTTAATGCCACATTGGAAAATGTCTTTCAATCACCGAACTGGGAAAACAAAGGGATAAAGATTAATGGAGATTATCTAACCCACCTTCGTTTTGCTGATGACGTAGTCATTCTTGCAACTACCCCATCAGAGCTACAGAGTATGATCCAGGAACTTGCTGACAAGAGTAAAGAAGTGGGATTAAAAATGAACTTTCAGAAGACAAAAGTGATGTACAATGCTTTTACAAGAAATGAAGATTTGTCGATTGATGGAGAAAAGCTGGAGATAACAGACACGTACGTTTATCTTGGACAGCAGATATCAAGTGAGGGTCACATTGATGAAGAAATTAATCGGCGTACAAAACTTGCCTGGAGAGCTTGTGGAAGAAACAGCATAATTTTCAAGAGCAATATGCCATTATGTCTTAAAAGAAAAGTGTTTGATGAATGCATCCTTCCAGTGCTTACGTATGGTGCAGAGACGTGGACCTTAGCTAAAAGAGACATACAAAGGCTGCAGAAAACTCAAAGAAGCATGGAGAGGTGCATGCTTGGTGTAACCAGGAGAGATAAGAAGAGGAACACGTGGATCCGAAAAATGACAAGAGTGGAAGACATCATGATCAGAGTTAAATCCCTGAAATGGCAATGGGCTGGACATACTGCCGGAAGAACAGACCATCGATGGACAGCCGAAATTTTAGATTGGATTCCAAGGGACAGGAAAAGACCCAGAAGAAGGCCACATGGGTGATGGGTGGGTGAAATTCGAAAGTATGCACGAGTGACATGGAGGAGACTGGCACAAGACAGACCGTTGTGGAGGAAACTTGGGGAGACCTTCGTCCAGGTTTCAATAAGTACGTGGATATGATCTATCATCATCATCATCATTGTCAACCATTATCAATCCACTGCTGGACGAAGGTCTCCCCAAGTTTCTTCCACAACGGTCTGTCTTGTGCCAGTCTCCTCCATGTCACTCCCGCATATTTACGAATTTCATCCACCCATCTCCCATGTGGTCTTTTCCTGGGTCTTTTCCTGTCCCTTGGAATCCAATCTAAAATTTCGGCTGTCCATCTATGGTCTGTCCTTCTGGCAGTATGTCCAGCCCATTGCCATTTCAGGGATTTAACTCTGATCATGATGTCTTCCACTCTTGTCATTTTTCGGATCCACGAGTTCCTCTTTTTATCTCTCCTGGTTATACCAAGCATGCACCTCTCCATGCTTCTTTGAGTTGTCTGCAGCCTTTGTATGTCTCTTTTAGTTAAGGTCCACGTCTCTGCACCATACGTAAGCACTGGAAGGATGCATTGATCAAACACTTTTCTTTTAAGACATAATGGCATATTGCTCTCGAAAATTATGCTGTTTCTTCCAAAAGCTCTCCAGGCAAGTTTTGTACGCCGATTAATTTCTTCATCAATGTGACCCTCACTTGATATCTGCTGTCCAAGATAAACATACGTATCTGTTATCTCCAGTTTTTCTCCATCAATCGATAAGTCTTCATTTCTTGTAAAAGCATTGAACATCACTTTTGTCTTCTGAAAGTTCATTTTTAATCCCACTTCTTTACTCTTGTCAGCAAGTTCCTGGATCATACTCTGCAGCTCTGATGGGGTAGTTGCAAAAATGACTACGTCATCAGCAAAACGAAGGTGGGTTAGAAAATCTCCATTAATCTTTATCCCTTTGTTTTCCCAGTTCAGTGATTGAAAGACATTTTCCAATGTGGCATTAAAGAGCTTCGGAGATATGGTGTCACCTTGTCTCACTCCCTTTCCAATTTTTATGTGTGTTGTATTTTCAAACAGCCGAATCTTTGCACTTGCATTTTCATATGATCTATAAGTACGTGGATATGATCTATTGTGCTGTAGCCACTCCTGAATCCAGCTTGTTTTCTCGGTTGAGCCATGTCCAGTGTCACCTTCAAGCGGTGTGAAAGAACTTTAGTGAAGATTTTATAAACCACTGATAGGAGGCTGATAGGTCTGTAGTTCCTGAGATCCTCAATGTCACCTTTTTTATGTAGCAAGATCATTGTAGCGTTGTTCCAATCCTCAGGAATTTTCCCTTCATTAAGGCATCGAGTGAAAATTTGGGCGAGTACTGTTTCGATTTCTCCACTTGCTTCTTGTATGATGTCTACAGTAATTCCATCTTCTCCTGGAGCTTTACCCCGCTTCATGTTCTTGATAGCATGTGCAACTTCTGCTGGAAGGACTGGAAGAACTCTGGTACCTTTCATGATGCCTGGGGTACATGTATCATCCCTTTCATATAATTTGGAGTAGAAATCTTTCACTCTTGTCAAAATTTCGCCTCTATTTCTTGTTACAGAACCATCTTCTTTTCTCAGTGCCATAATCTGTTTTTTTCCCTTACTGAGATGTCCCTTTGCTATCTTTAGGCTTTGGTTGTTTTCAATTGCTTTCCTTATTAGTTCACAGTTGAATTTCCTTACGTCTTCAGTGATACTTTTTCGTACTGTCTTGCATAGCTCTATATATTCCACTTTGGAAGTCACATCTTCTTTAGTTGTCCTCATCTCTCTTCTTTTATGCAACAACATTTTGGTTTTTCCTGATAATTTGTTCACATGCAATTTGTTCTTAGACCCAGCTAATTTTGTTGCTGTTTCCATAAGAGCTTTGGTTACTTTTCTGTTAACTTCAGAAATATCCACTTCTTCCGATGTTAGGCCTTCTAAAGCAGAGAATCTGTTCTTCAGTTCCAATTTGAAGGTATTATGGTGTTTTTTAAGGTTGGTTATGTCAATACATTTTGTTTGTCTTATGAGCTTGCTACGTTCGAGTTTAGTGTTGAGGTGCATCTTACATCTCACCAATCTATGGTCACTGCCTGTGTTGAACTTGTTTAGCACACTGCAGTCTTCTATGACGAATTTTTTGTTACACATAATAAAATCAATTTCACTTGTCGTCCCATTAGGATGTCTCCATGTCCATTTCCTGAGTGGCTTTTTCTTGAAAAAGGAGTTCAAGATGAAAAACCCTTCTGCCTCTGCAAACTCTACGAGAGTATTTCCACGCTGGTTCCTGTTGCCGTGACCGAATTTACCTACTGAAGTTTCATTCTGTTGCCGTTGCCCTATTTTTGCATTGAAATCTCCCATAATTATCTTCAAGTGCTGCTTACCTTTATTATTTAGATCACGAATTTCCTCATAAAATTCTTCAATTTCTTCTTCAGCATGACTTGTGTTGGGTGCATAAGTTTGAATAATCTGAGCCTGGTATCTTCTCGAGAGTTGGATAACGAGTCGTGCAGCTCTGTCAGAGGAACTTTCAACTTCTACAACTTTATCCTTCAGTTTCTTGTTTATTATAAATCCAACACCACTAGTTCTGCCAGTATCTGTCCCACGATAGTAAAAGAGACGTCCACTTTTCAGTTCAATGAGATCTTCTCCTTTTCTCCTTACCTCACTTAGCCCGACGATGTCCCACTTGATCCTTAGTAGTTCCTCTTCCAATTCAAGAAGCCTTGAATCAGAAGATAGGGAGCGTCCGTTATACGTAGCCAAGGTCAGCATCAGATGGCAGCCTAGTCCGGTTCTCCAGGGATTCTTAGTACCCTCTGCCTTCATGTAGCACTGGCCACTGCCTTGGCCAGGTACATTCCAGCTGGCGGAGACTGAGGGCCAAGATTTAAGTTGTGGAGTCATTTTGGAGGGGTTTGGCCATAACTCACCACGCTGGCCAAGCGGGTTGGTGAGTGTGGGATAGCATTTCCTCTAATCCTGATGGTATAGTTATACCGCTATTGGCGGTCGTCAGAGCCCCTTTAGTGGGAACAGGATGTACCACGAGAAAGCGGTTTTGACATTTGTCAAGGAGAGGCTGTGATGTTACGCATCACCTGACCTTACATCCCGATGATATATATATATATATATACACACACACACACACACACACACACACACACACACACACACACACACTGATGGGGGAAAAAATCCCAACACCACGAAAAAATAGTTGTAGAGGAATGAAATGGCGGCAATACATTTGTATAGGTAACATATTTAATCGATTAAGGTTTCAAGATCACAGCTTATTGTAAGTGCGAGAAGAGCCATTTTAAATGTGAAATGCTGGTACATTAATAACCGGTGTAACCGCCAGAATGTTGAATGCAAGCACGCAAACGTTCATGCATTGTGTCGTACAGGTGCTGGATGTCAGTTTGTGGGATGGAGTTCCATGCCTGTTGCACTTGGTCGGTCAATACAGGGACGGTTAATGCTGGTTGGGGTGACGCGGGAGTTGTCGTCCAATGATGTCCCATATGTGCTCGATTGGTGAAAGATCTGGTGATCTAGCAGGCCACGGCAACATGTCGGCACTCTGTAGAGCATGTTGGGTTACAACAGCGGTATGCGGGCGTGCGTTATCCTGTTGGAAAACACCCCCTTGAATGCTGTTCATGAATGACAGCACAACAGGTTGAATCACCAGACCGACGTACAACTGTGCCGTCAGGGTGCGTGGGATAACCACGAGAGTACTCCTGTTGTTATAGGAAATTGCTCCCCAGACCATAACTCCAGGTGTAGGTCCAGTGTGTCTCGGCCGCAGACAGGTTGGTTGCAGGCGCTCACCTGGCCTCCTCCTAACCAACACACGGCCATCACTGGCACCCAGGCAGAACCGGCTTTTATCAGAAAACACAGCAGATCTCCACTCCGTCCTCCAATGAGCTCTAGCTTGACACCACTGATGTCGCAAACGGCAGTGGTTTGGAGTAAGTGGAATGCACGCTACAGGGCATCTGGCTCGGAGCTGTCCTTCAAGTAACCGATTTGTAACAGTTCGTTGTGTCACTGTGGTGGTAACTGCAGCTCGAATTGCTGCGGCAGACGCGGTACGATGCGTCACGGCCATACGCCGTACACGGCGGTCTTCCCTCTCAGTAGTGCCACGTGGCCGGCCGGAACCCGGTCTTCTTGAGGCAGTACCTTCCCTTAACCACCGTTGCCAATATCATGCACAGTGGCTACATTCCTGCCAAGTCGTTCTGCAATATTGCGGAAAGAAAATCCACCTTCTCGTAGCCCTTTTACACGACCTCGTTCAAACTCCGTGAACTGTTGATAATGGCTTCTTCATCTTCTTAAAGGCATTCTTGACTAACATCAACACACTACGTCGAATCTCAACGATAACTAACGCTCACGAACGTTACAGCGCGTATTTACAGCAAACCTGCTTTGCATGTTCTGAGGGGCGCTACTAGCGCCACACGTACGCACCGAGCGTGAAATTTGCATAGACGTCATCTTACAGATGTACTATCACCGCCTACCAACTGTCGTTTATCTAACACAGCCCCTTCTTGGTGTTGGGATATTTTTTCCCGTCAGTGTATATATGTAGTAAATTATGAACATTGGAATCGTAAAGTGAACTGATGCATAATTAATTAAATTAAATTAAGCTTACATTATGACTGAGATTAAATAGTGTGTGGTGAGAAGCATTTATTAGTACAAAAAAGTTCAGGTGTGTTAGCAAGACACAACAAATTTTGGTATAGAATCGTGTACTGTCAGTAGAATGATTTTTTTTTAGGAAATTATTTTTTTTTTCCCGAATTCTGAAATTTCGTATTTAGCAATTTGTAAATGAAATGATGTGAAAATTTTTGTATTGTGTTTTGAGAAATATTGAGTGTTCATGATGTAAAAATTTCTTGTGAATATGAGGGGATTCCCGGAATTTGCACCATATCGTTTTTATTTTCACTAGACAGGGAGTCGCCAAAATCAGAGATAAGAATTTCCCTTCCGGTAAGCAAAGAAATTCCTTTGGAAGAGGTCACCTTGCAAACTTGAAATACAATAGAACCCCAGGACATAGCAGGTGGAATTCCAAGAATTTTCGCAAAGTCGTGGTCAAGAGCCAGGGAGGACCAGCAGGTTCCTCACCCCCCCCCCCCCCTCACCCCCAAACACACTCCCTCATGGACCCTTTTTCCCTCAAGTTACAGAAAGCATGACAGATTGACTTTCAGCCAATAGCGTAGCTGAAAGCCATAGCATCCGTTTTGGCTCCTGCGCGCTGGTGCTTTGTAAAAGTTTGAGCTAAGGAGAATTTTCTCTCCTGACTTTTCACTCTCAGGGACTTGCTCCTGAGATTGTCAGAGGGTAACACCTCACTTTCTTCGTGTTGGACTTAAGGTCTGCAACCGCTGACCTGCGAAAATAATAGCAGCAAATTTCATGGCCAAGCACTATAGAGTCTCCAATGCCTTGACCAGATTGTGGACGCTCATGACTCTCAGCCATCTTGTTCCCCACCCTGAAGGCGAATGCCCACAATGCCGATGGCTGTGGAAACCATTGTTGCAGACATCTTGAAGGAGGGAAGCAGAAAATAACGAGAAACAAAGCAGCTGTCCTTTTAGACGATTGAGTACTCTGATGTCTTCCCCAGACAACTATATGCCTAGCCGTTGCTTACCCTCTATCCCATCCAAAGTCATGAAGAGAAAGCCTGGAACAGTAAATTAAACAGCTGTGTGAAGTGGGCTCCTGAACCGACGACTTATGATCCTTCGGGGGAAATAACAACGTCGCATTGGTCACCAATTAGACGCCTTCAGGGTAAATAAAGGTAATTTTGTAAATATACCATTCATTTTGTCGTCGTGTCCAATCGACTCAATCGCTTTTGAAATTCCAAAAAAAAAAAAAAAAATGTTGCTACCTTAATTGACTGAAAGAAAAAAAACAAAAAAAAAAAAAAAAAAAGGATGCAACTTTTGAAATTAGTATTGTTTGAAAATATCTTATTGTGTTGAGAAATGACACGGTCTCGAAAAGGGGTATGGTTGTGAAAAATGAAATTTATCGAGTGTTATAAAAGGAGGGAGAGTTAAGTTTTTTTAAGTAACACAAATAATATAAAAGCAAAGAAATTCAGGAGCAGTCGTAATGCATTACACGCTGAGAAACCTCAGTGTGCATTTTATTTTGGCCAAAGTGTATTATTTCTTTTGTATTGTGCATGATGTCTTGTGAAGGTACCTAAAAGGGGAATATCAAGTGTTGATCACATAATTTTTTTCTTTAAGCAAACGATAACCACACTGAATTTGTGAATCATGAATGAAGAATTATAAATTGAAATGTTAAAAATTTGCAATATTAGACAAAGTTGAAAATTGTATAACTAATTTCCACCCAACAAAGTTGAAAATTGTATAACTAATTTCCACCCAACAAAATTGAAATTGGACTCTAAAACTCATTTTTGGCATTTATGGGTGAATTGTGAAAATAAAACAAAAGAAACAAAAGTCTGTAAAATTCTCAAAAATTCTGATCAGGCGAGAGGCCTGATCAACATTAAATATAACTGCTAGTCAGTTTTTACAACTAAAAATTCTGAGTCATTTTTATTAATTGCTTATGTGTGTTCAGTAAATCCAAGGTATTGGTAGATAAATTTTGTGAAATTGTTTTTTGTCACGCTCATAAATCACCACTGCACTTGGCAGAGTTCATGGATCTGAGCCGGGTAAGTCTTAACCACATATACTTTGACAACGCAAATTTTACTGTTTTTACATACATTTTCTTTTGTTCTTCCACTAGCTACATTATTCGACAAAAGTATAATATTTACACTAACACATGGTCATAGTCAACGAGATTGATAATTTTGAAAAATCAGTTATATCACTGCCAAGTAATGATCAGGGCCAACATCTGCACCTCTCATCACACGGGTGTCAACAACTAAGTGCTTCAGACGCTGATCGTAAACAACAAAATCTATCACACTCTTTTGACCAAGAGTACGATTTTCCCAAGTATATGTGTGGATATACTTGTGGTTGAAAAATGTATTGGATACACACAAACCATTCTCAATGCAGAGTTCAAATAATCTTTCACCATTCTCATTCACACAAGGATCATTAAACTTACCCAGAACATTATCAGAAATTGCATTTTGCACTCCTACTCTAGCATTGAAATCCCTTGCTATTATAACGTTCTCTTTAGCACCTAACTGGCTCAAAACAGCTTTTAGCTCATTCGAGAAATCTTCCTATCAGAAGATTTTGAGTCGCAAGAAGCATACACTACAACAATTATTACTATTCTCTGGAGTTTCACTTTCAAAAAAGAATCCAGAGTATTCTCTCACTTATGCAGCTCTAGTGAATCAAGTTGTTCTTCATCTTTTCACTTAAAATCACTCCTACACCAGTCTGTTCTTTCACATTATCCTATACTCCAGACCACACTCTCACTGTTCCATTCACTTCTGTCCCAATTTCCTTCTTTTTGGTTTCACTTACACACAGCACATCCAATCTATGCATATTAATTTCTTCAATCACCTCATTCACCATTGCCATTTATACCTTTAGTATTCCATACACCAATCTTACACTCAGTCAGCCAAGATCTCTTTCTCATACACCTTTTTCCATTTCTGTATCGTTTCCATGGTGGACCATCCTTTTCAAATGTGGTAGGTCCACCATATCTCACACTAGTGTCCATATTATATAGCTTTGCTTTGTGTCTTTTTAATCGGGACAGTACACCAGTGTGTGGGATTAGCCCACAGCTGACTGTTCCAGTTGGTCTTTCAACCTAAGGATTCTTGAACAAAACCCAGTGAGTTGTTGGGGTCTTTTTGCCAATGTCACACAGATCTAGCTGGTACCTTTTAGTACATAAATATTTGTATTTATGATTGAAAACAGAGAAAAACTTTTCGAGAATGGAAGTTGGATGGAGCAAAGATTTCTCTGGTAATCATAAAATGAATGTGAAAATGTTTGACAACAGAAACAAAAGGTAGCTAAGATTTCTCTCCCTACCTTTTTTTTTTTTTTTTTTTTTTTTTTTTTTTTTGCAATGTTTTACAGGTTCTGTATTATTGTTTCAACATCGTTTTATCACATAGTTGTTTGTATTTAAGATCGAAAATGGAGAATTTTTTTCCAAAATAGAAATAAGATGGAGCAAAGATTTCTCTCGCGATTGTACTTATTTATTTCTAGTGTTGTTTCCTCTGTCCTGTATTGTTGTTAAATATAATTTTTGAAAATGGAGTCAAAATTCTAAGTACAAAGAGCAGAGTGTTCCCGATCCTAGTTATTATTGCATTTACTGTAGTACCTAGGCTATACTTTTTTCTTTACGTAGAAGAAATATAAGGTGGTCAGTTATTTTGATGTTTTTAATATAATTTTTCACATCTAGTAGTTATTTTGCCCATTCACCTCTTGTAGAGTTGTTGTGGCACCATCATATCTGTCGCAGACTGATCAGGAACTTTCTGCTGTAGGTACTGCTTTTAAGAGTTGTCAGCTTTTATTCACATCCTACAAGTTTCCACTGTGCTACTACAATATCCTAGTGTTGCCCAAATGCCATTTTACTCCCAGTTGAATAAATGTCATTTTAATACATTTGAAGGTTACTCACCCTTTTCACCTAGAGTTCAGAGGTCTTCACTTCATCAAATTAACATTTCTAACATGTTGTCTGTTTGCCTGCTGTGGTTTGAGAATCTGATATTTCTTGTAGAGAACAATTTTTCTTATTGCCTATTGAAGTACATCGTCCGCCATCATAAAAACTTTTACTTTAAGACTAGAAAACCTCCATTTCCACATGCAAATAGGTGCCAAAACAATGCGTACAACATTCACACACACACCAACCTTAAAACGTTTTAAGGTTGCTGTGTTCATTTGTGTGTGTGTGTGTGTGTGTGTGTGTGTGTGTGTGTGTGTGTGTGTGTGTGTGTGTGTGTGTGTGTGTGTGTTGTATGCGTTGTTTTGGCACCTATTTGCATGTGGAATTAGAGGGTTTGATGGAGGACTGATGAACTTCAATAGGCAATAAGAAAAAATGTTTTTTACAAGAAATATCAGATTCTCGAACCTCAGCAGGCAAACAGACAATGTGCTAGAAATGTTAATTTGATGAAGTGAAAACCTCTGAACTCTAGGTGAAAAGGTGAGTAACCTTCAAATGTATTAGATTACTAACAAGCACATTAATTTAAAAGCAGCTAATTGAATATATACATTCACAATGCTTTGTGGATGAATTTCAAAGTGTCATTTTGTTAATTCATTCATTAAAATATTAGGATTATACTTGGTTACACCTTTCTAGAAAATTGCTACTTTTAACCATTTAAATGAAGGACAAACAAATTACTTGGAGTATTTCCATATTTTAAAATTGCAAAACAAATTTGATGATTATATTCTGCAATGTAGTTTTTTTATTTCATGATTAATTTTCACTAAATAAAGAGGGATAAGGGGAGAAGTGTGCATTAAAATTCGTTAGTAAGCCATATTTAAAAGTTTAATTTCACATGATTTTTTTTTCCAACTAGATCTTGCAGAAAATTGATCAAGAAGGTGAGAGATTACCTCGTCCTGAAGCATGCTCTGTGGATATTTACCAATTAATGTTACAGTGTTGGGCCCATAAACCATCAGATCGGCCTACATTCCTTGCATTACAAGATTTTTTATGTGAGGTAAGGCAGTAATTTGCAGTGTTTTTATTTTTTATTTTAGACAATATGTTTGTTACGCTATCTTTGTTTTAAAATGATACTTGTGTGCATACTCATTAAAGAAAATACTGTTTACTTTGCATATGTGGGCAAAATTCTGCACAAAAGCACATAATGAGGCTTTTATGGAAAAAAAAGATTGTTTAGGAATGATTGCAGTCTCACATATCTTTTGTCATCAGCTTTCCATTTAAACTGCAATTATATAAATGTTCTGTGCAACTGACTTAATCCTTTATTTTTCAGTGGAAATTATTGCACATTTTAACATCAATATTTAAATTTCATGCTTCTGCGTTTTATTTCGCTAAAAATACTTAAAATTTGTTTGACAGTTTACTTTATATTGTAACAGGGTATATTAGACAAGTATGCATTTGTTTAGAGATGTGTTATGGGGGATTTGTGGCAAGAGATGTTCTGATGATGTGGAGAATGAAGATGTGAGATGTGTTGCAGGTGTGTAATTTGTAACAAAATGTTATTAGTAAAGTTGAGACAAATATTCTGAGATAGTTTGAACATGGTGAAAGAATGAGTGGTGAGATGCTTACTAAGGGAATCTATTCAGCCCAAGTAGCAGGAAGGAAAGGTAGAGGAAGGCCAAGGAAATCATAGAAGGACCAGATTCAGGTATGTCTTCTTGAGAAAAAGAATGAGTATGAAGTACAAAAGGCCTTGTGTGCGGTATGTGATCTATGTCTGTGAAGCTCAAGCTGGGTGCAGAGATTACTGTAAATGGAGATGTTTATTTGATTGAAAAGGGATACTTCTTCACACAAGAGTCATAAAAAAGTTACAGCATCATTTGAATGCATTTCTCATGGAATCAGCACATTTTTAAATAATATATAACATCATCATCATCCATTATCAATCCACTTCTTGATGAAGGTCTGATGTCACTCCAGCATCTTTCAAATTTTATCCATCCATCTCCCATGTGGTCTTCTGGGTCTTTTCCTATCAGTGGCCAGTTCTTCTAGCAATATATCCAGCCCACTGCGACTTTGAGGGTCTTCACTTTGATCATGATGTCATCAACTCTTGTCATTCCCCTAATCCATGTATATTTCCTGTCTTTGCTGATTATACGAAGCATGCATCTCTCCATACTTCTTTTGATCAAGTTGTTTGCTGCCTCTATATGCCTTTTTTTAGTTGATGTCCATCTCTCTGATCCTGATAATGTAAAAGGTTGAGGTTGTTACACAAAATTATTATTATTATGAATTTGAGCTTACTGCTTGTTTAATACTTTGTAATAGCTGGTTTAAACTGTTCAGCAAGTTTATTTTCAAAATCAGAAAAAAAAAAAAGACCAGTGATCTATCTTGAAAGTGGTAGGACAATTACAAAGTGCAGGAAAAAAACCCTCCCAAAATCAAAAAAAAAAAAAAGAAGTTTATTAACTATTGTTTACCCCAACAAGCAACCCCCACCCCCACCCCCACCCCCACCCCCAAAAATTAACAGATTAACACCCAAGGCATGATCCTAGAAAACTACCAGTGAAGTGATTCCACCACCACCACCGACAAGAGAAATTCACATGGGACACAAAATGACTTGCTCAAACAAAAATAAAGGATATTGTGTTACGAAATATGCAATTCATGGGCAACCTTAAGGGTTGTCTATGTTATAAACGTGCTTTAGATTAAATATACATAATATCTAAGGTATTGTTTACCTGATATTGTCAAAGATTTCGCACGTTGTTGCTCTGTGAGGCACGTGCTCCCGGCCCGAGAGGTCTTTTATGTTACAGGTTTTTGGTTAATAAAAAAATTTTAGAAGTAAAGAATCTGGCAACAACTGATGCTAAATACCATGTGTGTCATTCCATGGCTGATGAAGGTAGGAGTCGCTACCGAAACGTCCCACCACTTGTAATTTTTACGTAACTTAAGCGTGATATGTCGACATTAAGAATTAATTATTCTAATGTTTTGTGTGTTACGTGTTTCACTGCCAATTATTCTTATATGGTTAAAAAATTATTAATCTCATGAAAAAACATTTTTCATTCCCCCCCTTTTTAAACGAACACTTTCAGCCCCCCCCCTTTCTTTTTTTTTTTTTTTTTTTTTTTTTTTGCCAATACCTCAAAAAATATTTTTTTTTTTTTGCCAAATCACAATTTCCTAAGAACACATTTTAGACATCAATCTTCTAATTAGGGGGACTCCAGATTCTTTTTTGGCTGGTGTTGAGTTTTCTCTTCCTCAAGGGAAGTTTGGAGGCTGGGAGGTTATAATGCCAATGTTACTTCGCCGAGCCAATATGTGGTGTCTTTTTGGTTCTTTAGTTGCTGAACCATGTGGAATCATGCGATCAGGAGACCAAAGAGAAACCTTAGTTTTTTGGCAGAATGTTAGAAACCAAAGATAGGCAGAGGAGGATTTTCCTGGGCTTTTTCTTCAGAGAGAATTTCCATAGCTGGGTTGGTTAGGTGGGAATGTCTCAAATTCCCACAGGACCAAGGCGACAGAGTTGGTGGGCAGGACCTTTAAATCTTTAGGTGGTTCAGTTCTGTTGGGTTGGTTTCCTCAGCACTGTTCAAACAGCAAACACAAAAAATTTTTTGAAAAGATCCTACCTCATTCCCTTTTCTGGTCTCCCCTCAGCATTGTCCGGGCTGTGACGCTCAACTCTTTACGTTTGCCGGTCTCTCTTGCCCTTTCCACGCTGTCGCATCTAATAGTTCCTTCATGTTTCGCTTTGCGGTTCCAACTCTGTGAAGAGCGCCGAAAACCGATACTCCTTGCCTTTACTCACCGTGCATGTGCAGGAAAATGCACACTACTGATTGGCTGAAGCAAATGTCAGGAGGCAAAAACTTTCACCAATTGATGTGTCACAGATCTCCGCGTTCTGGTCTGCTCCTGACCTTCGACCCAAAAGATGGTGCAGTGGTTTCGCGAGACTTCTCACCTAAATCCCCAGTGGACCTCTGTGCAAACTCAAAACATGCGTCTTGATGAAAACACATGCATAAATTTCCAACTTTCTCTACTGCAAAAGGCAATGGAAAAGTCCAAACACCCGTCGTACCATGACTAAATTATGGCTTGGAGCCTGAGAACAGCTGTAGCACCATTTTCTTTGTCCCAAACAAAGGCAATCCTCCCAAAATTAACGAAATATGAGACCACCTTTATGAAATTTAGCAGTAATTAACTTTAAGGAACATCATTACAATCAGCTCTGTAATGCATAAAAATCGAATTCTCTCTAGCTACAGGTGTAAGACTATCAGAATTACGGAAAAATAGTGTAAGAATTTGTTATTTTGCCCTCATGCATTAAGCCACAATTTTATACCTACTAAATTATGATTAAATATCCTTTCTCCGCGACGATAGCGTCTACACAATAAATTAGGGAAAGTAATTAATTGTGCATTTTTTCTCATTGCTACGTTAACCTCGCTACAGAACGATCGCCGCCTTGCTTTTTTTAACAGTCACAGAATTATACTATCACTAGTTAATACTAAGTAAGATTCACACTAAAACCAACTAAATATTAATACTAAGCAAGATTTGAATCACTAAAAGTTACCAAATTACGATTGACACACAAGGATTTTAATATAAGCTAATGACATGAGGCATAAACACATGTTTTTTCTCATTAGGTACAAGTACAATATGATTAAATACTACATACACTACATGTTTGCAAATTCCTTTTTCATTACTAAAGCTTATGTGATAATATAATCAAAGAAACAGCGATAATGGCAGTAAATACGGAACTACAACCTGACGATTTTTTTTTCTCATTGATATGTTATCCCGACAGTCAATAATGCCGCTGCATCACTGATAATTTTTAAATTAGTGCATCTTATACAATATATATACACTATCTACCAACAAGTAATTGGACACCCCTGCAATCGACGATATCTGCGGTCCTGATACACGTCACGGCCGCCGCTGTTAAATATCATGTGGGAAAAAACAATGCAACCAGTTGCATGCAAGATGCCACGCAGTTCGGAGCTCTCTGATTTCAAGAAAGGTGTAATCGTCGGGTATCACAGAAATGGCCGATCCATACGTGACATATCCAGCGAGTTGAAATACCCAAAATCGACAGTGGCCTACGTGATTGGCAAGTGGAAGATGAGAGGTGACTGTCGGAATGTGCCCCGACCCGGCAGACCCACAAAACTGGGAGTTAGAAACCGACGGGTGCTGGCCAGAGAAATTCAGAAGAACCGCACCAAATCGATGGGCCACATCCACGAGGAGTTTCAACAAGGCTTCCGGGAGTGTTCTTTCAATGAATACCATCCATAAAAAGCCCATCTGCTCGGTTATCATGGACGTGCTGCCGCCCACAAGCCTTTGATCACCAAGCCCAATAGCGCTGCTCGGCTAACGTGGTGCAAAGAACGTTGACAGTGGACCGTTGAACAGTGGAAACAGGTTCTCTGGAGCGACGAATCAAGGTTCACCCTCTACCGTTCAGATGGCAGGGTCTGGGTTTGGTGTCTGCCAGGAGAATGCCTCCTGCCGAAATGTATTGTGCCAACTGTGAAGTTCGGCGGTGGTGGAATTATGCTATGGGGGTGTTTCTCCTGATATGGCACAGGACCCTTGGTCGCTATTCCTGGTAGACTCAACGCTGAGACCTATGCACCATTTTGGATGACTGTGCGCTTCCTACGTTGTGGCAGTTTTACGGGGTGGACCCATGTTACTTTCAGGATGACAATGCCAACTGTCATGTTGCGAGGTCCACCATGGCTTGGTATGGTGACAATGGGGTTAATCAAATGGACTGGCCTGCGCAGAGCCCGAACCTTAACCCTATTGAGCACCTCTGGGACGAGTTGGAGCGTCAACTTAAGGGGTGCCTCCACCGTTCGAAATCAGTGAAGGAACTGACCTGTCTTCTCCAAGCCGAGTGGAAGAAAATACTGCTAGCCGTCATACAAGGCCTGGTTGAGAGTATGCCCGGAGGGTCGCAGATGTAATTGCCGCTCGTGGAGGCTCCACCAACTATTGAAGGTGAATAAACTTTGTTTTCCTTTGCTATCACAGGTGTCCAATTACTTGTTTGTAGATAGTGTATATCTATCACAGGAAGTAAAATGTGTCCACTGAAATTTTACCAGGTTAGATGGTTGAAAAATGTTCCTGTAGTTGAACAAGCAATTTACCAATGTTAAGAAGTATGTTGAAAAGACAACTCTTTCCAAGTCTGTGACTTGTGAAAGAATTGCAAGTGCTTGTAAAGACAGCTGCTTCTTGTAAAGATCATTATTTTTCTTCCTCATTTTAAGGTGTATTTAAACTTTGAAACACATTTATAGCTTTATTAGGGCTCGCAGTCGTCATAAAATTCCTAAAATTTTGCTGATGTCTTGAAATTCCTAAAATTTTTCAGAAAAGAGTAGCAAATCCTAAAATTAATTTTTTTTTTAATTCAGTATGGAAAGTAATAAATTACCCCTGTTATGTGTCTTTACATAAGGAAGCGGTGTTTGTGTTTTTTTCCCTCTGTATGAAGTAACTGCTCCCTCCACCAAAAGTTGAATCAGAATTCAATTGCTGGCAACGATAGGTCCTCGGCTATACTTCCTTATCTGGCCTGTGTCGTCTGCTACAACAGAGCAAGTGCCGATAGGTGGTGCTTCATCGCCAAGGCTGATAACTACATTATGTCAATGCCGTTTACTTCGTGCGCAAAGTCCATTTGCATACTTGTGTTGCCCCTAAATGCGAGGCTTCCCTCCTAGCACTGCTGTGACGTCATCCAATCATCCCGCTGTGGTGTCATTTTTTCAGCAGGAAACTATGAGACAGAGCAAACTTTTTCATATTACAACAGCCTCCTTTGCTTTGGAAAAAGAGTTTTAAATTTATCATTATTTTCTCTAGAAAGGGTGTTAAAAGTCAGTTTCTAAGTGGATTACAAAAGCAAAAAAATAAAATAAAAAACCTACTATGATCTTTGTTTTGGCTGCCACAGCACTACTACCAGGATATCATCGGGGTTGCCAGCTGACCGAGAAACTGGGAAAAATCAGGGAATCCGAAAATAAGGCTAAAAATCATGGAAAACTCGGGGAGAAATAATTTTTTTTTTGCAAAAACCTGGAAAAGTCAGGGAAAATTAAACTGATCATTTTTTGCATAATGCGTGTGCAGTTATCAGGGATGCAAATTCTGCGGCAGAGTGCGCCAAAATAAAAATCTTGCTACAAAAGGCAGATTTTGCTCTATTGAGCGCCAGAACCGTCGTCATCGCCGGTACTTCAGCACACTAAATTCTCCATGTGCACCGAGTTCTGCTTGAAGCTGAATAAGATCATGCGGTGGGAAGAAAGATTCAGCGATTCCAAGTACTAGGGGTTTTATGTAGTTACTGTGGAAATCGTCTCTCTGCTATGGACGACAGAAAACTTCGAGTATGATATGGAAATCGTCGGTCTGCTACAGACGACAGAAAATATCCAGTATGCTATGGAAATCGCCGGTCCGATACGGATGATGGAAAACCGAGTATGCTACAGAAATTGTCGGTCCGCTGCGAACAACGAAAAACATCGAGTATGCAGTGGAAGTCGAAAATTTCAGCCAGCAATAAAAAACAAAGCCAGCAAATAGTTCATGTACACAATAATAGCCTTTTTAGCACATCTTTTGTAAAAAAAGATCATGCTTATGTTATCGGTTTGTCCGTCCATCAGTCTGTAGACACCATATCTCTGCAACTATTAGTCTGATTTGAAAAATTATTTTTGCATTGGGAAGCTTGAAATATGTGAATAATGATCCTTCTTTTCGATTTTTTTTTTTTTTTTACAATGTCCAATTTCGTTGTTAGAGGGCGTAAATGCAGATGATGTCAAATTCAAAATACATTTTATTCCATATATTTTCTTCTAAATGTCCAATTAAAAAAATTCTTCTATCTTTCAATTCCATTTATGTCAAAAAGTATTTTAGGTATAGTTACTTTCTCAAGTTACGCATAGATTTTCCACTAGGGGACATAAAGTAAATTACATTTTCCCCGATCTCTCTTCTTCTAAAACCCCAATTTGAAAAATCTTTTTCTTCAGCGAATACAGCTCCTGATGGGAAATCTTTTGCATATAATTTCTAATTTTTGGTAAAGAATACTTTGGCCACCGTTGGGCGTAAGTGTTAATTTTTGCTTCTGATATATTTGCCATAAAATCTGAGCTTCTGAAATCTTGATTGAAAAAATTTGTTTATGGACCGATGCTACTCACATCAATAAACCTTTTCAGAATATTTTCTTCTTAAAATATTGCATAGTTTCACCACTAGGGGCATAGATGTATATCATATTTTTGTCAATATCTCTGCTTCTAATGGTCCGATTCGGAAAATTCTTTCTTTATTGGATAGAGTTTCTGGTGTGACATCCTTTTTAAATAATTTCAAAATTTTAAAGTAATTCATAGACTTTCTGCTAGGGGGTGCAAAAGTAAATTGCATTTTCCCCAATATTTTTCCTTCTAAAACTCCAATTTGAAAAATTCTTTCTGTATCGCAAACAGCTCCTAATGGAAAATATTTTTTCATATAATTTCTAATATTTTGTACAGAATGGTTTGCCCAACAGGAGACATAAACTTTAATTTCTGCTTCTGATGTATTTGCAGCAAAATCTGAGCTCCTTAAAACTAGACTAAAATTTTTTTTTCTTGGACCGATACCGCTCACATAAAAAAACCTTTCAAGAATACTTTCTTCCTAAATTGCATGTTTTTCCCACCAGGGGTCATAGATGCATATCTTATATTTGTCCATATCTCTGCTTCTAAGAGTCTGATTTGAAACATTCCTTCTTTGTTGGAGAACGTTTCCTCTGTGAAATGTTTCTCATGTAAATTCAAATTTTTCTTAAAGCACAAGTCTGCAACCAGAGGACACTGCCCGATGGCGCAGTGGTCTAAGCGATGGCTTCTGATCATTCGTCCAAGATGTGTCGAGGTTCGAATCCCGGTGAAGCACGGATGTTGTGTTTGGCTTATGGAACTAGCTCTCTCCTTTCCCTGGTGTCAGTGGCCCTAAATTAGGGACGGGCGACTGCCCTTAGCCCAATAAGTTGCTTACGGTGGTCGTTAAACCTCCGATTAAAAAAAAAACAACCATCAGAGGACGTAAGTTCAGGATTCTGTTTACAGCAATATCTGCGGGATTAAAAACCCGATTAAAAAACTTCTTTCTTCGGTAAGATGCTATTGCTTTCCATACCCGTTCCATTGACTTTGTATAGCTTTGATAAATTTAATTTGCGTCAGAACGGATTCAAAAGACGTGCTCATTACACCCGAACATTTGGTGTCTTCTTTCTTGTTTTTCTTGCATTGAATATATTGCATTATAGATGTGCCATTTAGTATGTATATTATCATGGTTATACATAATCTGTAAATTTTACCTGAAATTCCCCGCAAAATTATCTTCAGGAAAACCTGGAAAACTCTGGGAATTTTTGAAGCCAATATGAGTGGCAACCCTGGTCATCGACAGAGCCTTGGATGATGTTACGTCCCACCAATGCTGGCAGCAGGATTGAGAATGGATCCATGTGTTGAAAGTGAATTTTAAATATGCCTGAAAAAAAAAACACAATTTAATAACTCTTGATTGTTGAAGGAATTGAATGGCATTGAAGTTAAGGAATGGTGTAGAAAAGTGGAAACAATTTTTTCTGCTAGTTGTCTATTATGCGGGGAAGCATTTGAAACTTCAAATAGTGGTTTTGCTCAAGTAAAATCTCACCGCTGTGGTAAGAAGCATCAAGCTAAATTCCAGGGGGAAATTTTTTGCACTAATTCTATTCTTACATTTATAGTGGGAGAAAGCAAGTGGTAGTCAGCAATCAGCACAGCACCAAGTAGAAGTTGTGCATAATAAATTGAGTCAAAATATGCAGATTAGTACCACAGAAGCTATTTGGGCTGTGAATGTTGCACAGAATAATTACTCATTTAAATCCTGTTATGAAACACATGTTCTGTTCAGAGAAATGTTTCCTGTTTAAAAAATAGCTAGTGATATGCAATTAAAAGAAAAAAAAGTTGCCTACATATTATCTCGTGGCCTTGCTTTGTATTTTGAAAGTGAATTAAAATGTGACTTTAAAAATAACACTGGACCAGTAACTGTGGCTTTTGATGAAACAACAAACAGCCAAATGAAACAGCAGTAAGGTATGCACATTACATACTGGTCTACAGAAAAATATGAAATTTCTTGCAGATGCTTAACAAGCATCTTCATGGATGGGCATGCCTACTCTGACGAGATTTTGCTGGAATTCCCTGATGCATTTAGCAATTATAATATTCCTTTGGAAAGAATATTGTTTTTATCAGTGGATGGATCAAATGTTAATCAGAGTGTATGAGAAATTTAATGAAGTTATGCAGAATGAGACAAGTAAGAGAGTCTTGGAAATTGGATTTTGTGACCTGCATGTTATGAATAATAGCTACAAAAAGCTTTTTAGAATATCGTTATTCTTTGATTTAGATGAATTTGCTTGTGACATGTACTATTTTTTGAAAAACAGTGCTACGAGATGAGAAGATTATAAAAGAATTGAGGATGTAACAAATGTGATGTCACAGTTTTTAATAAGTCATGTAAGTAGTAGGTGGGTAACTATAAGTCCAGTTGCTGAGCGAACATATGAGCAGTTCACAAACCCAGGAGCAGAATTATGTTCGGTGTTCTGCAACATGGCTTCCGAAGATTGTAAATGTTCTGCGGACAAAGTGCGAAACACTTTGACCAAATTTCAATAAAAAAATTTAGTGAATAAATCACAGTGAAACAAACATTAAAAAATTACTTACCATCAGTTGAAACCCCTTGTTAAATAAAACAATACATAAACCTGTTATTTAAATCAAATAAATTTATTTTGAACCAGGGTATGTATTTAGAATTTGATATTCTGTTAATAACTTTTGAAGTTAAATAGTGTGCCATTGTTGCAGATGAATTATTTACAAAGTGTTTGTAGTAATTTGGTCCATACTTTGAAACTAGGGCAGCTTTCAGTGTTTTTCAAACTGATTTATGTCCAAACTGTGCTCTGTTTGACATTATAAACATTCATTTATCATTTGTTTCAACTATAATATCATCTCCGTCATTAGTATTGGGTCTTTTACTTATACCATATGTCAACTGCTGAACCCCAGGATTCACAAATTGCCTCTGAGATAGTCAGAGAAAGAATAAAAACAGCAAACTTAATAAATTTTGGAATCTCTGCTTTCATTTCATTTAGAGTTTGTTTTAAGAGAGCTTTAATCTGGAAAAAATGTTCCACTTGTCCTACTTTCTTGCATATTTCTATAGATCCAAGTGACAAAAACAGTGTACTCAAAGAATAAATCTGTTTTGTTTTTGTTTTTTTCTTCAGAGTGTGAAACACATGGAACCTTTACAAATTCAATGAAATTGGAAAGATCTTCCAATTCTTTCTTCTGCTCAGAACTGATATGAGTTCTTAGAAATATTTAATTATTCAAAATTCAATAAAATACCTGTTGTTATAATTATGTCAATTTCCTCATTTTCAAAATATGCATTGTATTATTCTAATAGATCAGCTATGTAACCTATTATCTTCTGAATATCACAATGTAAGGGAGCTATGTTAGAGTTATTCTGAGTGGAGTTCAGTTTTTTCGAACTTTTCGCTCAGTCCGATTTCCATTATCGGAAATTTTTCCTCCATTTTGAAGCTGAGCACAATCATTTATTGAACACATTTATATTTTACATTAATATTGAACAGGGAGAATCACGAGAAAAAAAATTACATTATGGGAAAAATTGTCACTTCGTCTAGCTTCCATTTTTGAATGTTTCGAAAAATGCAATTCCATTTAACACAGGAGAAACTCATTAAAGATTACAGGTAAATTTCCGCTCCGTTGAATTTACGTTTTCGGAAAATTGTTGCATACAGTTTCAAGCTGAAATACAAACATTTATGAAATAGACTTATATTTGGCAACAATACTAGATACAGGGATGAGAATCATCCGCGGTTTTCCACTTTTTACGCGTTTTGTGACTAAGTTCCGCCTTTTTTATTATTTTGCCATATATTTTCTGATTTTCCGTTTTTTTTTTTGTTTTTTTTGCTTTTTGTTTTTTTCCACTCCCTCACTTGGGAAACGCACTTAACCTGTTCTTTTTATCTCCCAAGCAGGCTCAAGCTTATTCATCCATTCCCGAAGTAATCCCCTATCCCCTCCTTACTTCTGAGAATTTTGCCTTCTGGCTTTACAGGGTGAAGAAGTTGGCTGCAGTTAAGAATTCCTCCTTTCCACCCCCACCTCATTTCCCAGCGACATCAATCGTATTGCTGCAGGCATGGGGCTTAGTTTCCTTTTCTTTTCAGCAACTGTGGGTGAACACTTGCACTTGTCCAGTTTTGGGTTAAACTCCCACCCCCACCCGGGTCTCAATTCTCGAGGATGTATGGTTTCTCCCTACTTGGAACAATACGAATTAGCTGTTCCTGCCTCCAGTAACTCTTCCCATCCTTGCATTCATTCTGTGCCTCTCTCCCTAACAGACGCATGTTTTCAAAGTTGTTTCAGTTATTTCTGTCTGTCCCTTTGCTCTACCCTCATTTTGTCTCCTCCATTTTTCAGTCACGTGAAGTCGGGGTGGGGGATTAAAGAATTCCTTTCGAATTGAAGGCTAACAGGGAAAAGGAACATCATTTCTTGACTTTCTCTGCTCTGTTCAGTGGAATTTTTTGTCACCTGAAAGCTGAAACACAATGGCGAATATCCGTACGGACATTATCTGTCGTTTGCAAGATGTCGACGTTAAAATTATTGACATAGGTATTAAAAATCCTTGGAGATGGGAATGGCTCGAAAAAGACATCAGGAGTACATCTCCGGGAAGTTATTCGGAAACTCCAAGCCACTGGAAAAGCTTATTGTGTAAGCTGCTGCAAGGAACTGATGTATGGATCTCCAGGTTTTGTTGCTCTTGTCAATCATGTGGTCTTCCAAACACAAGTCCGGCCTTCAAGGGCAGAAAAGTCACTTTGCATTACCTGGTAAGTGCTCATTTTTACTACAATTCTTGAAATTTTTATCATGTATTGGAAAAAGAAAAGTGATAATACATATGTGTTTGTGTGTACAATTTCGTAAGAGTGATATCCGGGCATTCCCGGATTTGCGCTATTTAATTTTTATTATGTATTGAAAATCGAATATTCTAATTTATATATAATTTGCGTTTATGATGGAAGGGGTTTTCCCCCGGGATGGGCTTGCCGTAGATTCACTTCGAGTTCACAAATTTTGCCTCGTGAGCCCCAAAATATTTTTCGGATCTTTTCGCTCTATATATCATTACGTAGTTTGAAGAAAAAGAAAACCTTGCCAATGTAATTTGCATATTTCAATATTTTTATATACATTATACAATAATCCTGTCTGTATGTAGTTCGAAAAATGTTTTAGAAACCTATTTTAAAAGATAAAACTTAGGAAATGTAAGATATTTCGTAAATTTAAAAATTTTTAAAAATCTAAATATTTTCAAAAAATCTGTGGAAAGTTACTCTTGAAAAAATTTTGTTGTCCATATTATTATTATTCCATTGTTATAATATTCTTCCATATTATTTTTCAATCAATATTTATAGCCGCGTAACTTGTCGTGGCCTTAAGTCCAGTGGGAAATGAGTTCAAACATTAGTGCTGTTGCAGCAATAGGACCGTTATATTGTACTACGGTGTTGAACCGAAGCAGTGGTTTCTAATGGCAGATTGCCAAATCAGTCTTAAAGATTTTTTTTTTTTCCATATTTTTTTTCATAGATGCCAATATTTTGTGGTATGATATCCACTTTTTTTAAAAAAGATGGGTGCCAATAGGACATAAATATTTCAAACCATTGGTGAGGCATTTATTTGTTCTTAAACGGACATGTTAATGTTTTCCCGTATTTCATGAAATTTAATGGCAATTGAAGGAACAGTTTAAAGCGTATGTTTTCATACCTTGAAGACAAGTTTTGTTTTATACTAATTCAGTTTAAAAACAATAAGAGACAATTTGTGATCTGGTGGTAAATTACATCCGCTACTTACCGAAATGATCTTTATTACAAAAGATTTAAGGAAATCACTGCATATAAACATTCAAATGCAGAGCGGATGAATATTTTCTTCCTCGCTTTTCTTTCCTTTTATTAAAGACAAATTCAGTGTTTTGACATATTAAAATATTTACGAAAATCATAAGCCATTGCGAAAAATGCAATTCATGAGGCAACCTTAAGGATTGTCTTATGTTATAAACGTGCTTTTGATTAAAATATACATAATATCTAAAGTATTTTTACCTGATATTGTCAAAGTATTTCGCACGTTGTTGCTCTGTGAGGCACATGCTCCTGGCCGGAGAGGTCCCTTATGTTACGGACCTTTGGTTAGTTATAAAAAAATTTATTCAAAAATAATACAATTTGGTTATATATTTTCAGTTCCACATTCATTCACTCACACAATCAAACGTTTAAAATTTACTATTAATTAAAAAATTTTAGTAGAAAGAGTTATACTCATCGGGTCAGGAGACGCCTCACAAGGGGTTCGTTGTTACGGCGAGCATTTTCGTGTCGGTGCTTCCTCGCGTGTGTGTAGTCTTGGAGTTGCATGTTGGGAATCGAAGGGAAGGTTTGCTGCCTTGTATGTGTTAGGTGATTTGTTTCTTATGTGTGGCCATCTATTGGATGAGTTGGTAGGTATCAGTCGATCAGTCGTAAGTATAATTCTTTTGTGTAGATATTTTTGAGCTATTATTTATTTGTAGAAGAGGGTGTATTATTATTATTTTTTTTTTTTTGGTTCTTTATTTAATGGTATGATTTTTTGTAATGTTTTTTTTTTTGTCTTTTTTTATGGATTTTTCTTTTTTTATAAGTGATTTCCAGGCTGTGTCTAGTGTGATGGGGTCTTGTAAGTTGCATATTTTGTCTTTTTTTTTTTTTTTGTTCAATTATAACGCTTTCAGAAATCCTTAATTATTTTTCGTTTGCGTGGGTGGTGGTTAGTAATTTAATATTTTCAAAATTAGGATATTGTTTATGTTTAATGCAGTGTTGGATAAGTGCAGTTTTTTCTTCTTTTTTTTTCCAGTTTTTTATATGTTGATGTAATCTTTTTTATTAATCTATTTTTTGTGCTACCAATGTATGAAATGTGGTCCTCAGAACTCTGTGAAACAATAGGAATTTCATATACGCCTGCTGATATATAAATGTTACTTTTTTCTTTATAATTAAGTCACCAATTTTCTGAACTGAATAATCAAAAATAATGTTGTGTTTTTTCATTAATCTTAAAATTTTCCACTTAGTCCTCTAATAAAAGGGAAAGAAACTGAAAATTTGTATTTCTTTTTTGGGATGTTTTGTCTAGATTCTTCTAATTTCTTCTTGTATTCAAAAATCAGCTTTTTGACAGTTTTTGTGTCATATCCATATTGTTTGGTTGTGTTAATAATCCATTGGATTTCTTCTTCTTTGTATTTTCTATTTGAGAAATGTATGAAGGCTCTTTTTACCCAATTCCTAATACCATTTACTTTATGACGATTATGGGCAAAACACGTAACAATATTAACAAAGAAAGGTAACTTGATCACGCTAGTTACGTTAACTAAAACTTTTACAAAAGTTCGTAAGTTGGAAGCTTTCGACCTTATCTTAGGTCTTCATCACGCCAATGGAGGACTAAAATTGTTGCCAGATTCTACATTTGAATTTTTCCTATTTTTGTTGCCAAAACTTAGAATTGATCTCCAGATCAACGGAATGTAGAGAGGAGATTCGGAGTTGCAACTCCGAATCTCCTCTCTACATTCCGTTGATCTGGAGATCAATTCTAAGTTTTGGCAACAAAAATAGGAAAAATTCAAATGTAGAATCTGGCAACAATTTTAGTCCTCCATTGGCGTGATGAAGACCTAAGATAAGGTCGAAAGCTTCCAACTTACGAACTTTTTGTAAAAGTTTTAGTTAACGTAACTAGCGTGATCAAGTTACCTTTCTTTGACCATTTACTTTATAATACCATTTTCATGAATAATGAATACTGTTTAAAAAACAGTTTAGAGTTCATTGAGAAAATAAAATCTATTAATGTTCCACTATCTGGTATGTTTATGGCAAGTTTAGACATTAAATCATTATTCCCAAGTACCCCTGTACCAAAGCCATTGACATTATCATTAAAGAGTTAAAAAATAAATCTCACTTTAATAATACACAATTACAAGAGTTATTTAACATTTTATCAATAATTTCTAATAACAATTACTTTGAGTTTGACAAAAAAAATCTGTAGGAGAACTAGGAGCCCCAATGGGATCCCCATTATCTTCTTTATTTTCAGAAATAATCATGATTGATATAGAAAACAAAATTATTAAAAAACTACCAAACCCACCCATCATTTATTCTAGATACGTTGACAGCATTTTTATTTTATCTAAATTAAAACAAGAACTTGAAATATTGAAGAATAAATTTACCACTTATTACCCAGAGATTGAATTAACTTTGGAATTTGATCAAGATGAAAAAATTTCCTTCTTAGATATAGAAATAATAAAAAAAAAAAGACTTAAATTTTGAATGCAGAGTTTTTAGAAAACCAACCTATGTACCTAAAATGATCCCATATCAATCTGAACATCCAAAAACTAATAAAGTAAATGGTATTAGGAATTGGGTAAAAAGAGCCTTCACACATTCCTCAAATAGAAAATACAGAGAAGAAGAAATCCAATGGATTATTAACACAACCAAACAATATGGATATGACACAAAAACTGTTAAAAAGTTGATTTTTGAATACAAGAAGAAATTAAGAATCTAGACAAAACATCCCAAAAAAGAAATACAAATTTTCAGGTTCTTTTATTAGAGGACTAAGTGGAAAATTTTTAAGATTAATGAAAAAACACAACATAATTTTTGGTCATTCAGTTCAGAATATTGGTGGTGACTTAATTATAAAGAAAAAAGTAACAATAATATACTACAATCAGCAGGGGTATATGAAATCCCTATTGCTTCACGGAGTTCTGGGGACCACATTTCATACATTGGCAGTACAAAAAATAGATTAATAAAAAGATTACATCAACATATAAAAAACTGGAACAAAAAAGAAGAAAAAACTGCACTATCCAACACCGTGTTAAACATAAACAGTATCCTAACTTTGAAAATGTTAAATTACTAACCACCCACACAAATGAAAAAGAATTAAGGATTACTGAAAGCGTTATAATTGAACAAAAAAAAAAAAAAAAAAAAAAAAAAGATAAAATATGCAACTTACAAGACCCCACCACACTAGACACAGCCTGGAAATCACTTATAAAAAAAGAAAAATCCATAAAAAAAGAGAAAAAAAAGAACATCACAAAAAATCACACCATTAAATAAAGAACCAAAAAAAAAATTACACCTGTTTCTACAAACAAATAATAATAGCCCAAAAATATCTACACAAAAGAATTATACTTACGACTGATACCTACCAACTCATCCAATAGATGGCCACACATGAGAAACAAATCACCTAACACAAACAGGCAGCAAACCTTCCCTTCGATTCCCAACATGCAACTCCAAGACTACACACACGCGAGGAACCCTCATGTGGAAGTAGAGGCCCGATGATGGTGGTTAAGTACTGCCGAAAGCGCTCGCCGTAACAACGAACCCCTTGTGAGACGTCTCCTGACCCGATAAGTATAACTCTTTCTACTAAAATCTTTTAATTAATAGTAAATTTTAAATGTTTGATTGTGTGAGTGAATGAATCTGGAACTGAAAATATATAACCTAATTGTTTTATTTCTGTATAAAACATTTTTATAGCTAACCAAAGGTCTGTAACATAAGGGACCTCTCGGACCGGGAGCACGTGCCTCACAGAGCAACAATGTGCGAAATACTTTGACAATATCAGGTAAAAATACCTTAGATATTATGTATATCATAAGCCATTGGTTGTGGATTTTGCCTAATACTGAATGAGTTACAATGTTCGTTATTTATTTGGCAGAATAAAAACAAAAATATGGTAACTCGTTAAGTAATATGTATCCCCCACAAGAGGATGCAGATATTTAATATACATTTGTATTTATTAATATTTTTATTTCAGTGTGGGAAAGAAATAATCTGAAATTTAAAACAATAATAGAAACTAAAATTAACACTACTTTAGAGCACAGAGAAAAATAGAATAAAATTAAAATCCAATAAAAGCAGTTTGTTTACTTTTTGAACATCTTAATTTGTAACTTATAAATTTCAGCATAAAAAAATTTTGTAGCAATTTTTTTTATTGTGGACCCCTGTTTATGTTAGAGGACTGGCACACCCATTATCATATCTCTATGGGATGTAGTTCAGAGCTCAAAAAACTACCTGTCCGCCCATCCTTGATGGTCAAAACGACGTTACTGTGTATTAAGTTCTCGCGAACACGACATTTGCGCCATGATTGGGATCAATAAATTCTCATTTTCCAATTGTTTTCAACTTTAAATTTGTGCCAACCGAATTCCCCAGTTTTTCCGTATAATTACTGTCAACGAAAGTTCACCATTTTCCTTTGGATTTTGCTATATCCCGATGAAAATAATTATCAACAAAAGGGTAGGAAAATTTATTGAAGATATAAAAATTTGTTAACAGTTCTTCCGTTTTTTGGTATTTTACTGGTGATTAATCTCTCAGTTCAAATTTTGCACGGGGGTGGGGGCACTTGCGCACCTCACGAGACGAAGAGTCAAGCTTTACAGATTGGCAAATCATAATTGGTGAATAAAAATGATAATGATATAATGAAAATTAAAATATAATAATAAAAAGTAATGAAACTTTTGAACATCGAAAACAAGGCCCGATAGCAGTACTTGACGAACTCGGATAATGGTTTTGAGAACCGCGTATGCATGAATAAAAATAATAGTCTTTTTTTTTTTTATCTTTCTCTTCTTTTTTAGTTCCTTCATAAATTTTATTTTACATTTTCTCTTAATGTAACAGTAAAACTGAAAAACCATCACAACCAACAATGAACGCCATTTTCTGGTGTAATGCTGGATGGAGTTAGTGATATGGAAAAATCCTTATGGTGCATTTGCCTATTACAGGCAACTTTAAACTTTCAAGATAAACACTTTACTATGATAACCCTTATTTCACCAAGACCTAGTTTTACAAAATGACCTGCAACGTATTTCACTTGTGGGAATTAACGTTTGCTCATTTTGGGAATACTGCACATTCAAAAGAACATGTTGCATACTTCGTGGATTCAACAAGAATCTTAAATGCAACATGGTGTCCTGACAAATGCCATGTTGAATCTAAATGACATAATTTGATACTGTGAAAAATATAATACCTTTTCAATGTTCAATGCTGTTGAGTCAGAAATGCCTTTATTTTTATTTTGTTTCTGTAAATAAGATATATTTTCTGACAAGTGTTGATATATTAATTCTAATTAGTTAGAGAATTTATTAGAGGATGGGTTACTTTCAAAGGAGAGTGGGTACATTTTTAGGTAAGCCGTCCATGAATGTGGGTAAAGTTTCTGAGATTTTTCAAGCCCTGATGTAGTTTAATACATTTAAGCATAAAATTATGGTTTTTTTTACTTCAGGTGTGCATTTATTTTTCAGTATATTAAAATTTTGGGTTATATGAAATATGACATTTTTGTTTATTATTTATCAAAGTTGTCACATTTTTATTTCTGCTGCTGATTGTAGTGTATTGTACTGCCACTCTGTTGCCCCCAATTCCAATACATGCTCTTTTCTCATCATATTTAAGATAAAAATTTTGGACGTTGAGCTTAAGACCTGTAGCCAGAGGGTGTAGGTACAGGTGTGGTGGGCCCATCTTAAATTTTTTGGAACTGTTTGTAATTTCCTGTCATTTCATCAAAAAGGTATCTGCCACAGTCACAGCATTAAATAAAAAAGTGTTGACAAACCAAATGAACTGCACCCATGTTAATTTTTTGGGGCCCCCTAGAACTTCTAAGCTGGCTGTCTCAGTAGTGATTAACTATAGATTATAAATTTGCAGCTTCCCACTTAATGTTATGTGGATTAGCCTTAGTTTGAATTTATGGAAAATTACTCTTAAGTCATAATTTGTTCTTTTATTGTGCAAATTGTTGTTTATTTCATCAATGAATATATGGTAATCTTATTTTGTTATCTTTCAGTGTCCATTCAAATTTTAACATCATTGTCAGTGTAATGTTCCTTAATTAAATCATGATATTTTTTACTTTCAGGTATCGGTGATTGTGGGAATGATAAACAGGATACTCCATATGGGCTGCATCCTATGTTTTCTAAGACTGTATCATTTGCTATACAGAATCTTCCTCAGCCATTGACACCATTGGCTGATCGTGTTGCAAACTCAGAAGCAATGTTTCTTAGTTTTCTTGCTGAAAAATCCATCCCCTTTGCTGTGCCACCTTTAGCAAAAGCTCTCTCAAAGGATAAGAAAGCTTTGAATCAGTTTTCCATGCATCAAACATCAGCTTCATATAAATTCTGATTTGGTGTTGCAAAGACATTTAAAGAAACACTCATTTGCACTTTAAGGAAAACATTTTTTTTCATTAAATATTGATGAAAGCACAAGCAGTGACAGTGCTGGTCAACTATGCCAGTGATGAAAAAAACATAGTAACAAAACATCTCTCTTCCTTCTCAGTTACCAGAGTTGACAGTAACTTATTGTTTCAGGGTGTTGCTAGACTTTTTGAGGATAATCAAATTCCTAGGGAGAATCTGGTGTCTGTGCTCCTGGACTCATGTAATGTGATGAGAGGCAGACAATCTGGACTCGAAGTAAGGATTCCTACTAAATGCCCACATCTTCTTGATATTGATGGGGACACTTGGCATCATGCACATAATGCTGCAAAGGTGTTTTGCAAGCCATTGGGATGCACATGGAGAAGCTGTACATAGACATTCACAATGACTTAAAGTGGTCACCTGATCTGGGTGCAGCTCTAACGAAAATATGCGGAGCACTAGGTGTGCAATACAGTATGCCTCAGTGCTTCATCAGTTTTAGATGGTTGCCAGTTTATGATACTGCAATGGACTTTTACCATTTTTTTAGTGCTTTATCATTATTTTATTTTTCATAGGTCCGAAAAAGATCAGTTTTGTCACATTGTAGTCCAAATCTACAGGCATCATGGTGTCAGTGAGACTTGTAGATACCACGTTCGTTAACTGCAAGCCACTTTAGCAGCAAAAAATGTGACTGATCAAGGATTAGATCGCAAAATACGCATTAAAGAGAAGTTGTTTAAAAACAGAATTTTAACAAAACTGGTAATGGGTCTGTTCCTATCAGTTTTACCCCTACTGAACGAATACATCAATATATTTGAGGCTGGCACACCACTTATACACAAGTTGCATGATAAGCAGAGGGAGCTTCTAAAATCATTTTTGGCTTGCTTTGTTAAACCTGAAGTTTTGCAGAAAATTGGGGAATCTACAAAGCAGCTGAATGCCCTGCAAGTTGAAGCTTCAAAGCAGCTTTCTGCTAAGTCAGTATTTGTGGGTGAAATCGCAAAACAAACTATTTTGCAAGCCCCTAAGTCGAAATCTGAAGTTATAAGGAAATATCAAAAATGCACTATGGAAGCATATGTCATTTGTGCTCAATCACTTCAATCTAAAATGCCTCTGACAAATCCATTTTTAAAGGCAGTGTCAGCCATTGATCCTTCATGCAGGCAACATTCCATGTCTTTGAAGCTGATGAAGGACTTGCCTCAGTTTGTGAACAATGTTGTCACTGCTGAGGAAAGGGAACAGTATGATCTCGAAGTTCATCGTTTCCAAAATGACTTCATTCAGCACTTCACAGACAATGAGCCCATTGACAGGTGGTGAATGGAAGTTCACAGATCTGGAAAATATCCCTTGCTTTGTTAGAATGGCCTTTGCATTATTAACATGTTTCCATGGTCCAAAAGTGGAATCAAGTTTCAGCATGATGAACAGTGTGGAACC
Organism: Macrothele yani; assembly: GCA_039090855.1. Lineage (NCBI taxonomy): Eukaryota > Metazoa > Arthropoda > Arachnida > Araneae > Macrothelidae > Macrothele > Macrothele yani. Next base: position 479,012 of record CM077006.1, read on the forward strand.
AGCCTCCTCAACGTGTCCACTTTTGATGCCATCCAAACAGTAAAATATGAACTTTTTTCTCAGCAGAAATCTTCTGTGGCCCTGTTCAGTAAAGCAAAGTTTATGCAGCAGCCAGTGGCACAGAGTCTTTGCCAAAACCTAAGGGCTGCAGGTAAGTCTTACAAAAAAGAACAGGTGAAAAACAGGGCAAAAAAAGATCTGCAACTGTTAGAGAAAAAAACCTTGTCTAACAAGGTTGCAAAAAAATTATTTGCAGATGCAGTGAAGAAGCAAAGACTCCAACATGTGAAGTGTCTACACAATAGAGCCAAATTATGTGGTAGAAAATCCTTCCCAAAGCTTGTAAAAGATCCTAATCCTAATGTCCAATGTACTGCAGTTCCCCAAGGCAGCTTGAATGTGAGCCTCAAAACCAACAGGAGTGTACGACAGTGTCAAAAAAAGTTGAGCTGCAAAAGCAAGTAAAGCTACAGGGTTGTGAGAAACATATGTCAAAATCTGGAACAGATTAAAAAGAAAGAAAAAAGCTTTATTCCTTAAAGGAATGCCAACGTGTCATGACAAAAAAGGATATCATGTTATTTGCATCTTTAAAGGTTTTAAACACCAGCAAAATGCGCATATTTACGTGCAAGTCATTAATGACATATCATTAAAAAGGCCAATCACTTACACGAAAGTTCTTGATCACTTTTTTTCTTTACACTTCATGCACGTCGATTATAACATCATGTAATGCTGTTGGCCTTCAAAGGTTGAAAAACGCCTTATGATATTTGTTCTTCCGGTCATGAAACATCGTTTTTTTTTTTGTTGTTGTTTTTTTATATATTTACAGGACAAAAAAACGCTGATTTTATTCTGCCGTCTGAGATGTAACAGAGCTTGTAATCACCATAAAATCCACTCAAAGGTACACAACATACAACACATTCATACAATCAATTAAAACCACTATGTACATAATTACATTATTTACATTCCCTGGCATTCAAACCCTTGTCAACTGTGACTAAACTAGTGCTCCATCTGCCTCAAACACCGTACAAAACCTAGCGCAAACCGCCAACCTCATTCAGCCCGTCATACACAATCCTCTAGCGCTTTCAACAGCATCACTGTCGTCATCAGGATGCCAATGTGTCTCTCTGCCTACCACAGCTCAAGTGAGCAAAGTCATTGAGGTTCCTGCTTCAGTTGCAATTTCTGCAGCTTTGTGTCTCTTGCGCCATCTGTTGTCAGTGCTGCTATCTTTTCTTTTTTCCCTCTTAATTGTTGTTCAATTTTTATTAAGGCCTTCCACTGTTCGTTTAAGTTGCTTGGCTCATTAATGTTACACACTCTTGATCTGTTTTTTTTTTTCAATTAATACTGATTCCGCAATTCTCAACTGCCATTCGTTTTTACAGCTCTTAATAATTTTTATATCTTCGAACTTCAGACATTGGCGATTTTCTAGACAATATTGGATTAATGCAGTCTTAGCTTCTTTTTTATTCCAATTACTCATATGCTGGTGCAATCTATACTTTAACTTGTTCTTAGTGCTGCCTATATATGACAGGTGGTTTCTGGTTTATAGGAATCTCATATACACCTGCTCTATCTAGTTGGCTGATTTTTTCGTTTTTTATTACTATATTTTTTATAGGTATGTACCTGATTTCCTACTTGTGTGTCATATTTGCCACAAACCTTATTAATTTCAGCAGAAATACCTTCAACATATGGGATTGCTCCTACATATTTTAATAGTTTTTTGCCATTATTGCATGCTTGAGTTACTTCATAAATCCATTTCTTTAATACCTGCTTAGGGTAACCAAAATCCTGTGCAATTTTTTCAATATATTCAATTTCATCTTTTTTATATTGTTCTTTTGATGAGTGTGTTAAACTTCTTTTAATTAGTGTTTTAACACTATTTTCTTTATATGTATTAATACAGGAATATATCTAAAAGGTATTAATACAGGAATATATGATGATTTTCTATCCACTCTGTATTGCATATTATCATTGTTTTAATTACCATAATATCCAAAAATACCAATGTATTATTATGTTCCTGTTCCACTGTGAATTCAATAGATGGATAAATATCATTAAACTTTTTTGTCAAGTCTTTAATCAAGTTCATCATTTTTTAGCCTGGACAACAGAAAAATGTCATCAACATACCTGCAGTATATCAGTGGTAGATCTTCTAGTTTACTTGTTATTTTTGTTTCTATGTCACACATTGTTATTTCAGAAAATAAGGTTGACAATGGTGACCCCATAGGTCCACCATAATTTTGTTTGTAAATCTTGTTATTGAACATAAAAATGTTATTTTCATATATGTACAATAAAATTTCTTTTAATTCTTCAATTTGTACTTCATTCATTGTATGTAACTTATATAATTTTTCAACAATTATGTCAATTGCCTGAGGTACTGGTGTGCTAGGAAACAGAGCATGAACATACATACTAGCCATATGAATTCACTTAAATCTTGTTTAATTACTTTAATTTTTTCAATGAATTAGTAAGTATTCCTCACAGTGAACCCTGTCTTTATGAACATTGGTGTGAAATACTTTTAGATATTTTTTTCCAACTTTATTAATAGGGAATTCCTTTTTGATACTATCACTCTCATAGCTGTATCAGGCTTTGAGTTTTTATTTTTGCAAACATTTTTAGTATTCCTGTACCCATAGATGGGTACACTTTCTTTATTTCTTCAAGCAAGGTGCTGTGATTTCTTATTCTAGCCAAGTACCTTACTTGAAATTCGGTTGGGTCTCTTGTCAGAATGCTGCAATTCAAATCTTCTATTGCTCTATTCATTTTTTGATTATATTCAACTATGTTTAAAATCACTATTTGTCCTGTTTTATCAGCTTCACAAAGTTTAATCCTTGGGTCATCTCTTAGTTTTATCATTTGTTCTTTCTCATACTGAATTTTATCTAAATACTTTTTCATTAGATTCTTTTAAAACAATTCTATACAATTTACTTCTAAATTTTTCATGATCTTCTGCAGGTACATAACGTGTCATTTCCTCAAGGTTAGGTATCAATTCTTCAGTCTTCGGCAAGCCACGCAAAAACGCAAATTTCTTTCCCCTCTGCAACACAGCTCTCTGCGAGAAGCTCAAGGCCAAGTTGGATTCATTCTGATAAACTTCATACCTATTCTCTCATTGTTCATGTATTTTTTGGCAATCCATCATCACATGCAACTTTTTTGCAATGACTGTTTCTTTTTCTTTCGTATTCCGCGATGTCAAATATTTCTCTCAAGGTTACATCTAAAATCTCATCTTTCCAGGACCATAAAAATTTCTATAATCTTTATTATATATTATATTCAATAAATGTAAGCATGTCTTATTCAAATTAAAATTTAATTTCCTTTTATTGACAATTTCAGCTCTTAATCTCTTTTTTTTTTTTTTTTTTTTTTGGCACTCTTGGATGATTTTATTATCTTTTATAGTGACTGGGTAATTCTTTATTTTCAAATATTTTAGTGTTAGTTCAAGGTCTCGGCATGTCACCAAATATTCTTGATTTTCTGACTTTAATAATTTAATTTTAGCTTTCTTATATGCTGTAATGTCTCGCATCTCGAAGTTGCGAAATTGACTTCTGTAGCGCATATTATCAGAGTACTATCACGACTGAAAACCTCTCATCCCAAATTCTTCTGCTCAGAATTATGCATATAATTCTCTATCATATTATTTGCATCTTTAAAGGTATTTAAACAGCAACAACATGCGCATATTTACGTGCAAGTCATTGATGACATATCATTAAAAGAGCCAATCACTTACCCTAAAGTTCTTGGTCACTTTTTTTCTTTGCACTTCATGCACGTTGATTATAACATCATGTAATGTTGTTTACTTTCAAAGGTTGAAAAACGCCTTGCTTATAATATTCGTTCTTTCGGTCATGAAACATAGTTTTTTTTGTTTTTTTTTTTGTTTTTTATTCACAGGACAAAATACGCTGATTTCATTATGTCATCTGAGATGTAACAGAGCTCGTCATCACCATAAAAACCACTCAAAGGTACACAACATACAACACATTCATACACTCAATTAAAACCACTATGTACATAATTACATTATTTACATTCCCTGGCTATCAAACCCTTATCAACTGTAACTAAAGTAAGGTTCCATCTGCCTCAAACACCGTACAAAACCTAGCACAAACTGCCAACCTCATTCAGCCCGTCATACACAATCCTCTAGCGCTTTCAAAAGATGACAGTGATGCTGTTGAAAGTGCTAGAGGATTGTGCATGACGGGCTGAATGAGGTTGGCGGTTTGCGCTAGGTTTTATACAGTGTTTGAGGCAGATGGAGCACTACTTTAGTCACAGTTGACAAGGGTTTGACTGTCAGGGAATGTAATTATGTACATAGTGGTTTTAATTGAGTTTATGAATGTGTTGTATGTTGTGTACCTTTGAGTGGTTTTTATGGTGATGACGAGCTCTGTTACATCTCAGACGACAAAATGAAATCGGCGTTATTTGTCCTGTGAATAAAAAAAAAACAAAAAAAAATGATACTTCATGACTGGAAGAACGAATATTATAAGTAAGGCGTTTTTCAACCTTTGAAGGCCAACAACATTACATCATGTTATAATCAACGCGCATGAAGTGCAAAGAAAAAAGTGACCAAGAACTTTCGGGTAAGTGATTGGCTCTTTTAATGATATGTCATCAATGACTTGCACGTAAATATGCGCATTTTGCTGGTGTTTAAATACCTTTAAAGATGCAAATAATATGATAGAGAATTACACGCATAATTCTGAGCAGAAGAATTTGGGGTGAGAGGTTTTCAGTCGTGATAGTACTCTGATAATGTGCGCTATAGAAGTCAATTTCGCAACTTCGAGATGCGAGACATTACAGCATATAAGAAAGCTAAAATTAAATTATTAAAGTCAGAAAATCAAGAAGAATTTTTGGTGACATGCCGAGACCTTGAACTAACACTGAAATATTTGAAAATAAAGAATTACCCAGTCACTATAAAAGATAATAAAATCATCCAAGAGTGCCAAAAAAAAAAAAAAGAAATTAAGAGCTGAAATTGTCAATAAAAGGAAATTAATTTTTAATTTGAATAAGACATGCTTACATTTATTGAATATAATATATAATAAAGGTTATAGAAATTTTTATGGTTCCTGGAAAGATAAGATTTTAGATGTAACCTTGAGAGAAATATTTGACATCATGGAATACGAAAGAAAAAGTTCAAAAACAGTCATTGCAAAAAAGTTGCATGTGATGATGGATTGCCAAAAAGTACATGAACAACGGGAGAATATGTATGAAGTTTATCAGAATAAATCCAACTTGGCCTTGAGCTTCTCGCAGAGAGCTGTGTTGCAGAGGGGAAAGAAATTTGCGCTTCCGTGTGGCTTGCAGAAGACTGAAGAATTGATACCTAACCTTGAGGAAATGACACATTATGTACCTGCAGAAGATCGTGAAAAATTTAGAAGTAAATCGTATAGAATTGTTTTAAAAGAATTTAATGAACAAATGATAAAACTAAGAGATGACCCAATGATTAAATTTTGTGAAGCTGCTAAAACAGGACAAATAGTGATTTTAAACATAGCTGAATATAATCAAAAAATGAATAGAGCAATAGAAGATTTGAATTGCAGGATTCTGACAAGAGACGCAACCGAATCTCAAGTAAGGTACTTGGCTGGAATAAGAAATCACAGCACTTTGCCTGAAGAAATAAAGAAAGCGTACCCACCTATGGGTACAGGAATACCAAAAATGTTTGCAAAAATGAAAATTCATAAGCCTGATATCACACCTACGAGAGTGATAATATCAAAAAGGAATTCCCCATTAATAAAGTTGGAAAAAAATATCTACAAGTATTTGGCAACAATGTTCATGAAGACAGGGTTCACTGTGAGGAATACTTACAAATTCATTGAAAAATTAAAGTAATTAAACAAGATTTAAGTGAATATCTTATGGCTAGTATGGATGTTCGTGCTCTGTTTCCTAGCACACCAGTATCTCAGGCAATTGACATAATTGTTGAAAAATTATATAAGTTACATACAATGAATGAAGTACAAATTGAAGAATTAAAAGAAATTTTATTGTACATATATGAAAATAACATTTTTATGTTCAATAACAAGATTTACAAACAAAATTATGGTGGACCTATGGGGTCACCATTGTCAACCTTATTTGCTGAAATAACAATGTGTGACATAGAAACAAAAATAATAAGTAAACTAGAAGATCTACCACTGATATACTGCAGGTATGTTGATGACATTTTTCTGTTGTCCAGGCTAAAAAATGATGAACTTGATTAAAGACTTGACAAAAAAGTTTAATGATATTTATCCATCTATTGAATTCACAGTGGAACAGGAACATAATAATACATTGGTATTTTTGGATATTATGGTAATTAAAACAATGATAATATGCAATACAGAGTGGATAGAAAATCATCATATATTCCTGTATTAATACCTTTTCAGTCATCGCACCCATTAACACATTAAAAAATAGTGTTAAAACACTAATTAAAAGAAGTTTAACACACTCATCAAAAGAACAATATAAAATAGTTGAAATTGAATATATTGAAAAAATTGCACATGATTTTGGTTACCCTAAACAGGTATTAAAGAAATGGATTTATGAAGTAACTCAAGCATATAATAAGGGCAATAATGGCAAAAAAACTATTAAAATATGTAGGAGCAATCCCATATGTTGAAGGTATTTCTGCTGAAATTAATAAGGTTTGTGGCAAATATGACATACAAGTAGGAAATCAGGTACATACTATAAAAAATATAGTAATAAAAAACGAAAAAATCAGCCAACTAGATAGAGCAGGTGTATATGAGATTCCTATAAACCAGAAACCACCTGTCATATATAGAAAGCACTAAGAACAAGTTAAAGTATAGATTGCACCAGCATATGAGTAATTGGAATAAAAAAGAAGCTAAGACTGCATTAACCCAATATTGTCTAGAAAATCGCCAATGTCCAAAGTTCGAAGATATTAAAATTATTAAGAGCTGTAAAAACGAATGGCAGTTGAGAATTGCGGAATCAGTATTAATTGAAAAAAAAAACAGATCAAGAGTGTGTAACATTAATGAGCCAAACAACTTAAACGAACAGTGGAAGGCCTTAATAAAAATTGAACAACAATTAAGAGGGAAAAAGAAAAGATAGCAGCACTGACAATAGATGGCGCAAGAGACACAAAGCTGCAGAGATTGCAACTGAAGCAGGAACCTCAGTGACTTTGCTCACTTGAGCTGTGGTAGGCAGAGAGACACATTGGCTCCTGATGACGACAGTGATGCTGTTGAAAGCGCTAGAGGATTGTGTATGACGGGCTGAATGAGGTTGGCGGTTTGCGCTAGGTTTTGTACGGTGTTTGAGGCAGATGGAGCACTAGTTTAGTCACAGTTGACAAGGGTTTGACTGCCAGGGAATGTAAATATTGTAATTATGTACATAGTGGTTTTAATTGAGTGTATGAATGTGTTGTATGTTGTGTACCTTTGAGTGGTTTTTATGGTGCTGACAAGCTCTGTTACATCTCAGATGGCAGAATGAAATCAGCGTTTTTTGTCCTGTGAATAAAAAATAAATAAAAAAATATGATGTTTCGTGACCGGAAGAACGAATATTATAAGCAAGGCGTCTTTCAACCTTTGAAGTCCAACAACATTACATGATGTTATAATCGACGTGCATGAAGTGTAAAGAAAAAAGTTACCAAGAACTTTCGGGTAAGTGATTGGCTCTTTTAATGATATGTCAATAAAGGATATGTTCGAAACAGCAAGAAAGAAGATAAGCACTGATTCGGTATAAATGGCCAAATTGGAATTAATTTTGCAATAACAGATGGTTCCACATTTTCTAGCTTTTTGCAGAAACTGCTTATACAGCATGCACAGTTTTTTTTTTGTTTTTTTTATTCCAGACCTTAGTACTGTCAAAAATGTTTCAAATGATACGTTTCAGTAAATATTTAATTTTTTTTAATGGAGCTGTCTGGTTATTGCACTAGTTATGAACTAAATTTCATTATAATAAACAAGTTGGATATGTGTAAAAATTTATTAAAAAAATTATTCAGCATGAAAATATTGTATTAATAATCTGTATAAAAAACATCCAAAGAGTGAAACAATTGAAATAATTATTTTTAGGGATCTTGTGAGATAATGTCAGGATTCACGTTAAGACTCTCTGTACTTTTCTCAGTTCATCATTTTAAATTACATTCAGTCACTTAGGGAAACATGACATACAACCATCAGCAATGAATCTTTTAGTTTAGCAGATTTTATATAAGTGACCATAAAAATGTGTATAAATATAGTTTGATGTTTTCCTCATAAAAAAAAACACAAAAAAACAACAACAGTAGAATCACCTAATGCAGCTTGCAAACACTTCACCTTTTCCTTCCTTGTGTTCATTATTTACTAAAGGCTGTTCTTCATTTGTGTGTTCTGAGGTAAGTAAAAATGTCCTTTTTTTTTTTTTTTTTTTGTCAAACCCAAAATGTAACTGATAAATTTCAGAGTAGTATAGTCAGAGAGGAAACAGGGCAGCTCCCTATGCGTTGTATCAAATCCCTCTTGCTAATAATTTGCCTAATTAATTATGAGTATATTTCAATGTTATTGATAGATGAGACAACAAAATATTCAGCTAAATGTACCTAACAACAAAAGCAGTAGGCATACTGATCAGAAAGTTTTCATTTTCATTCTGTGTCCCTGCAGTCTAATAAGGGGACCAGAAATGTTCATTACAGTTATACATACAATTTCATTTTTACTTTATGAATGTGCTTCAGGTAAACATTATATCCTTTCCATAGTTGTGCTGTTTCATATGTATTAGGAAGAGATTAATTACTTTTATTACTGTATATTCTTTTTTTTTTTTTTTTGAAGTGTAATTCAAATTATAAGTATTGTATAAGAGTAATTTGCTATAAATAAGCCTTACAATTCCAAACAAATATTTTAAACAATTTGAATGGACTTGTTTATTACAATATAAATAATTGTGTGAAGCGAGGCCGAAGCTCTCTGTACGAGACTCGAGACAATTCGTTGTCCGGGCTTAGGTACGAGATGACACATCCGATCACCATTATTTTTTGCATGCGATTGGACATATTCCATGGTCAGGTTTTGACGCCTTCCGATTCCCAAAATTCTGTGTCTTTGAGGAATAATCGTCCAAAAACATGCTTTTTTTGGGTTATTTCAGGGTTTTCAGAAGGGGTCGTTTGTTACCTATCTCCTCCGAAGATCTTCAGCAGATCGCAGTGACACTTGCCACGGAGAAAGGGAAGAACATGGTGAGTGACATGGGGTTGGTCGTGTCGTATAAATAATAATAACAACATGGTAATTTGTCGTGTCGTATAAATAATTACCATTTGAAAACGACCAATTTTAATAAAAATTGAAAAAATCCACAATGTTGCGAGTGACGTCATTGTATTTTTAACTCAAGTGAACTGAACTGTATATGTGAACTCAACTCAAGTAAACTGTATAGCAGAGAATCAGAAATGTCGTAACGGTTTCCCAAATTATATAGGGTCATTCCACACGAAATCGTCAGATTTTGAATTAATTTTCCACCAACACATCTCCGATTCTTTTTTAATGGGTAGCTACTCCCAACTTATAAAAAACCTGAAAGTTTCAATTTTTTATTTCCGATAGGTTAGAAGATATAATTTTTTGAATTTTGGTGCATGGCGGACATATTTGCGTAAAAACGCAAATATCTCTGTTATTTAGAATAAAAATAAATACATAGATCACCATTCTTTCTTAATTTTTACCAAGGAATCCATTGGTGCAATGCACGCGTTTCTATCTGCTTTAGTTTTTGAGTTATGAGCAATGAGAGAGCCTTTCTTCAATGCTTAAAAAGGCAATGTAGTACAGCACTTAGGAAGCTGCAGTTATTATTATTTGCAAAGAAAGGTTTAATCTATCAAATTAAGAAAAAAAAACTTGGGCTTTTGCCTGAGCGCCGAGAAAAGAATTTTTCAACATGGTGCATGGCCAGTGCATTGCCACGGTGACAGCGCAATCAGTGAAGCAAGCTGCCTCGTGGCCACGGCTGTGGGGAGACTTGGTACCGGAAGAAGAACGGCCTTCCTCCCGCACGCATGAAGCGATCACCCCCATCGCGCGGACGCATGTATTGTTGAACTCACGGTTTGAAGGAAAGGAATTCTTTATTTTAAAAAAGCATGATTAGTTCATGAACGATGTTTATATTTTGATGTCTCACAACGCTGTGATCAACTTCCATGTCAGTTTTTGATTAAATTTAATCAAATCAGACAAGAGGAAGTTGAGCTTCCGTGGAACGAATTTTTTTTTTATTTTATTTTTTTATCCGATAACGAATTTGGCGATTATCATACAAATTTAACATCTACAGGTTTTACAGTGTTCGCGAGATTTTCCTGCGTTTTGTGTCATCATCTGAATCATTTCATGAAATCGATGCAAAACCAAAATTATTTGGGGGAGGGGGGATGATTGCTGCCAATGCTTTCGCTCTAGACGAGAGATCGTGGTGAAATTTCTTCGGCTAATTTTGGGAATCGTCATGTTTTTTATTAATCAGCTTTTTTTATTTATTCTGGCGAGTATGTATGCATGTTATGTATGTATGTATGCATATATGGATAAAAAGTTCCGTCGTGCTTAGTTTTCAGATTTATCATGCCGACGATGAAATGAAGCCTCTCTCCTTTTTAGATGTTTGTAGAGGGTGCGCAAAGGTCTGGAGCATAAAGTGACCTGATGTTCCAGACCTTTTGCGCACTTTGTCTGATCAACATCCTGCAAATTTATTGATCCTCGTAAAGATATCTTTAAGTATACACTTGCCGGGCGGTGGTGCAGAGGTCTAAGCGGTGGCTTGTGAATATGATCATTCGTCCAAATTGGGTCTGGATTCGAATCCCGGTGAGGCATGGATGTTGTGTTTGTCTTACGGCGCTCTCTCTCTCCCTTCCCTGGAACCAGTGGCCTGAAATTAGGGACGGGCGACTGCTTATAGCCCACTGAGTTGCTCTCACAGTGGTCGTTAAACCTCCAATAAAAAAAAAAAAAAAGTATAAACTTGCCATTCGCCGCAGGATGAAAAATGATGTTGACAAAAAAGTGTTAGGAATATTTTATATGCGCACGCAAAATCTTCAATTTTTTTCTGTGAAGGTAATATACTTTTTCTGTAGCATGGAAACTAAATATGACCCGCAAGAAAATTTAATGTTCGTGTCACCGTTGTAAACCAATCAGTTCTAAACTTTCGCCTTTTGGAAGTTTATGAATTGTAGCCTCTTGCCTCTTGAATAAAAAAGCAAAATGCCATTCCACATGACTGTTAGTTTTTGTACTTAGGGTGGGGGGGAGTCCTCTGAACGAATTTCTAAGAGAGAGCAGCAGAAACACGCGTTTTGAAATTATAGTTGAAAACGATCAGAGAGAGAGATTCCTTGTCAGGTTACAAACTGTACTTCATAAATAGCCTTATGAGAGAGAGAGAGAGAGAGAGAGAGAGAGAGAGAGAGAGAGAGAGAGAGAGAGAAGACCTAAGTAAGTTAAAATTGCGAATAATAACTTGCCATAGAGATTCGTATCCATGGTTCCCATACCACATACGTTGAATAAATACTACGTTACAGTATTCACTCGAAAACTTTTTTTGACTAGGGATAGCATTATCAGCGTCGAGTAAAGTGCACATGAACAGAATTTTTGCCAAAATTTCTGCCAAACACTTCAAAGTGTGTGCCTCCTCTCCCATCACGTTTAGTCCCCTCCCCCTTCCTTAATGGCCCACCCAGTTCTGAGCAGCTAGCGTCGCCACTGCCCTGCGTTGGTTAACTTATTTGCCATTATGGTATGACGTTTTCTGTTCGCCACAGATGTAGAACTGTTTATTTTTCTGAGAGGCGATTTATTCTTTTTATCCGTGCTATAGCCGACACTCTTGCTTCTAGTATATTTTCTCTCTCTCTCTCTCTCTCTCTCTCTCTCTCTCTCTCTCTCTCTCTCTTTTAAAGACAGGATAGCCCGAGACCTCGAATCCCTCAGATCCTAATTTACGACCTATGGCAAACAGAGAACGAATTTCTAAGAGGGAGCACCGCAAGTGGAAAAACTGTGTAGTGTATTTTCTCAGATCTCTTTTATTCTCTTGTGATTTGAAAGTTGCTGCCTAGTTTTTCAGCGTCTTTGTGCATTGTTATTGTGGCGTAATGCGTTAAACAAAGAAAAAAGAAAACTAATTCTTAATTTAAGAGACAGTTAAAGTAACTTGTCAATATGAGGACGATAACTGCGTTGCTACTGATAAAGAGAAACAGAAGCTCATAAAACAGAGCGGACAAATTACGATCGCTAAATAGTAACACGAGTTCAATACTTGTTTTTCATAAATTCATAATCAATAATTGCGATACATTAGGTATTACATTAACGAAAACGTATTCATATGTTCGAGGTCTGTTAATGTTTCTCATTATATCTAAATTTATTGGCATGATTAATAAAAAAATAATAATAATAACGGAAATAAATCCAATTGCTACCACTCTTACGTCGGGATGTAATTATAGGAGGCATAAAATTTTTCGTTGAGTGTAACCGTCAAACTGTATTTTCCTATTTTTGGGCTACACCACAAACAGTTAAATTGTGTTTTTCTTATTTTAGGGTGCTATGGAACGTTTTCTTTCATTTTTTCAATTTACTTCCGCGTTCATTTAAATACCAGATCTACCAGAAAATAATCGATAAAATTTTTTCTAACCCGATGCTGAGCCTTGCTAACGTCATCATCTGTGATCGTCAAGTATCTGACGTTAACTAAAACGCGGTATATATCTCCTCTACCTCGCAAGAATAGGCACCGAGATATATATCCCCGATTACTTTATTTCTCAATCTGTCATTCCTTGATCATTTTCTCTTACGGCAGGCGTGGACAACTAGACAATTTATTCATTCCTAAAATAGAACTATTTCATGTCTAAAAATTCTGTCGGATATTGAGTGAGCTGTAGAAATCATTAATCAATATTCCAAAAACTGTTTTCAACGTCAATTGCATAATTTATAAGCGTCAGTACTGTATATCGTTAAGCTATACGGGGAGAAAAAAGTTTATATTAGTTCTTCTCGTCTTTGATTGGTAAGAATACCAATATATTTCCGACGTCTGTAGCATAATTTTTATGTGTTATTTGTGTGTAACCTTTTTCACGATATGCTTGTATTGGTAAGCTGTATGGAGAAAATGGTTTATATTAGTTTTCCTCGTCGTCAAATGGCAAAGAATGTGGTGGATAGCATCTGATGATTTGGCGTGAAAAGACCCTTTAGTAATATTTTACAGTTATATTATTTGAAATGCCTTTAAACGTAACATAAATTCACTATCCTTCCTCCTTCAAGTATCACATCAAATTATCGTGCGATCTGACCAACGCGTGCAATAGTATCGTGATCTCCACAGGGTGCGCACGCGTGCTTGAAAACCTGGAAAGTCCTGGAAAATCATGATTACGTTTTCAAGGCCTGGAATATCCTGGAAAAACGGTATTTTTAATGCTGTCTTGAAAAGCCTTGAAATTTGAAATTAGTGCTTAAAAAAAATGCCCTTTTAGGAAATCGTGTTACTGACTGTTACCCCTTAATTTTTTTAAGTTCCTCTCCTCTGTTCTCAAAGAAACCGCCGGCTACAGTGGTGTTTCGGATGTGCCCAAATCCTAATTTGGCTGGGGGGGGGGGGAAGCACTACTTCCAGTGCAATAAAATTGGATGATTACTAGCAGGTCTGTTAGGGAAGGGGAGCTTGATGCATTCTCTAGCCCTGAGCTTGATGTCCGTCCGACAACTACTGAGAACAACAGAAGGGGAAAGAAGAGACATTTAGCATTTGCAAGGGGGTCGCGTGTTTACCAAGTCAGCTGGCATCCACCAGTGAAGAGTATGCCTGAACAACACATTCATCTGCTCCTTGTTTATTGCATTAAGACGCTTGCTTCCGGCCCACCCCTCAAGAGACTTCGGCTACTTATGATAAAAAATAAGAAAACTATCTTTGCGAATTTTTCACAAAAGTGGCTGAAATTTTTACATTTACTATAATTGGATTACAGAAGATCACTCCCAAAATTCCATTTGAATCGGTTTAAAACTTAAAAAGTTAGCATTGGAAATTTTTATTATGTGTGCCTCTTTAGACAGTGAGCCTTGAGCAGAAAGGGTGTTACCATAGCAACGGTTGATTGACAGCTGGGAGCGCTGATCCGAAGCCCTTGGTTGGGAAGAAAGCAAACACCTGTTTATCACTTCCACGGCTCAAAAGGACTAAGAGATATTTTCAGAAATCCATTTTCCGGAATTTTGAAAATAACACAGTAAAATTTTTACAGTGGTTAAAATACATCACAATAAAGTTCTAGTGCAAATTTCGCCGAATTCCGTTTGAAACTTTAGCAGATGCAAAAAAAAAAAAAAAAAAAAAAAAAATCTTCCGTTGCAAAAATCGGATTCAAAAAAAAGAAACTGCAATTATAAATTACGGGAAAAGCAAGCAAATTATTTTTTTTAGATGCCATGGTTTATTTAAACAGAGTGATCCTTAAATTTTGTTTCTGTGATGATATGGACTCTATTTTAATTACAAACATACATTTTTATTCAGATGTCTGAGTTACTGTTTTAATAAAAAAATCTAATTAAAAGTTTTCAATGGATTTAGGCGAAATTCAGCAGATAAACGTATTTTAGTAAATTGCAACGTTATGACGTAAATTTGGTCATTTTGTCGAAAATTGGGCAGCATTTTTTTTTTTTTGCGTTTTCTCCTATAGTTAGGGTGAAGGAGGAAGACACTTCAGTGAGCTGCAGCTGGTGATTTATGGCGATGTGCCAAATGAAAAGAACCCGTTCCATCAGGACATTCCAGAGGTTGAGTGTGCGTGGACGCGTGCTCCTGCTGTTTGAACTTAATCGGAATGTTTTCGGGAGGGGGAGAAATATCCGTTTCAGCTTTACAGCTTTCAGGCTCCTTTTTTTTCTTGGTAATAAATAAAAACCATAGTTGCTGCATTCACCATTGATCCATATTCGCATTTCTTGAATATAAACAGCAGACAATCGGAAACATGGTGTTGGGTGGGTCTTGATGTTCTTCATTTGTATCTGCTGAATTTTGTTCTGTGGGAATACGGAATGAGTTATACTGTGAATACATACAAAACTACATATTTTTGAGCTGAAAAAATATGTCTACTTGTACACAGTAGCTAACGTGTGAACTCAGACGAAGACAATTGGACATATGGACGTCTGATTCCATAAAAAAATCAACCCATTTTATTATACACGACAGGTAAAAAGAAAAAACATTACATGTTTTTAAACATTATAAAGGAAAGCGGATTTTTGAAACACCATGACTTGATGATATTAATTTCTGAAAATTTTTTTTTTTTCGATTTTAATTTCTGAAATCTTTTTTTTTTTCAATTACAATACACTGTAACATGATACCTGTGTGTTGTATCCCTTAGTTGTATGGCAGATTTTCAGTTGGCCGATATCCGCGATCGTAAGTGGTAGTTACATTGCTATTGTTGATGATGACAAGATGAATACTGGAGTAATGTAGAATGTTGCATAACGTAAAAAAGAAATCGCCCCCCTTCGAACTTTTATGCGGTTATCATAGCTGATCAACCATTTCATTCCGTGAACATCAGCACATTTCAATCATTTGACCATTGGGGGTCTGACTGAATTCAGCAGTGCTTAAGCGCCTAGCGCAACAAGAACATGCTAATTATGGACAGTTCTATTCCCTTCCCCCTATCATCCCTAATCCATTTGCATCTTTCATCAGTTTGTACTTAAAACTGAAATTGCTTTAAAAACTAATTTGAGCATGATACTGTAAAGCGTAGTAATCATCCTGGAATTTTTTGTATATGGCCTGGAAAAGGCCTGGAAAGTCCTTGAATTTTTTCCCCCAAAAAGAGTACGAACCCTGTCTCCAGCCCGTCCGAAGGCAAACATCCACTCCCGCTGCCAACGCTATTCGCCATTCGCCTTTTCACAGTGTAAAAATACGAGCTGTGCACCATATTTAAAAATTCTTTTCTCAGCGCGCACGCTAAAGCCCAAGGGTTTTTTTTCTTCATTTGTTAGACTAAACTTTTCTTTAAAAATGAAAAACAATTACGATCTTTTAAGTGCTGTACTACATTGCTTTTTTATGTTTTGTAGAAAGACTCTCCCGTTGCACATAACTCAAAAACTAAAGAAGATAGAAATTCGTGCAATGCACCAATCGTTCCCTTGGGGAAATCACGAAGAAGTGGATTTTTTGGTACTTTTTTTGTCCAAACAATGGAGATATTTGCGTTTTTACGCGATTAAGGCCTGCCATGCACCAGAATTCGAAAATTAATATCTTCTAATCTACGGGAAATAAAAAAAATGAAACTTTCATACCTTGGGGTGATTTATTCATGAAAAAAAAAATCGTAAGAATCGGAGATGGTGTGGTGGATAGCATCTGACAATTTGGCGTGGAATGACTCTATAGCGTTTTGGTTCTGTTTGGATTGTGTGTGACGAGCAGTATGGCATCATTTATCGGTTCGTTGGGTCTTGATCATTACATTTGTTTACATTCGATAGTCGCAATTTTTCATGACGCAATTTTGCTCTAGTTTTTTAGTTCTTTTGCCGTCAGTTTAAAATTATTTTGGTTCAAACTCATAAAAAAGGAAACCGAGCACATTGTGGACACAAGGAAAACGTTAGAATTGGCACCGTTAAGTCTTTTTTCTTTTTTTTTTTCTTGTAATTTTTTTTTTTTTTTTTTTTTTTTTTTTTTGTAACTGTAACTGCTGAAGTCACGATCAAGGCGGGCAATATGGCGTCAATGACGTCATTTGTCGGTTCGTTGAGTTTTCATCATTACATTTGCATAGATGCCAACTAGTACGGATTTTCCGTAATTTTACGGATTTTTGGTTGCTGTTACGGAAGTACGGAAACACCGCTGAAATTACGGAAAATCGCCATTTGATTTAATTTTCTGAGATAGAAAGCAAATTTTCATCAACTTAAAAATTTTTGTTGGTTCCTCAAGTTTTTCTGGGGGAAAAAAATTAAATGTTACATTCAGGACTGCCAGACCTGCATCAGTCCGCGCCAAAACGTTGTTCTTGCACCATTCTGCTAAAAAAATCGCCATTTCAACGAAATCTGCGCCAAATTTGCGCCAAAAGTTAAAATTTACCGGTCATCTATATTTTAGCGTTACCTTACGACATTCGAAATCGATTCAGCGGTTAATTCGTACGTGAGATTCTTCCGTGGATTCGCGGAGTCACCTCCGGTTTTTTTTTGGTTTTTTTGTCGTTTTTGAGATCGATGCAAAAGTGGAGACATTTTTGGGATACTAGTTGGGGGGGGGGGGTCGTATTCCGTCTGAGGACGTTGTTTTGTCTTTTTAAACGTTCGGAAACGGAAGTTAAACGAAGTGCAGATTTTTCCCGTAATCGTATTTTTTTCTCGCGCGATGTTGCTTCTGTTCAGTACTGTTAAATATAATTTCATTGCATAATTTCAGCTTGAAATTGTAGGCAACGATTTCCGAAAACGAAGTTAGGCTGCCCGAAAATTTCCCCGTAATATCTTCGGCGACTAGATTCTCGCGCTGATTCGAGGAATTCCGTCTTTTTTTGTGATCATTTGCATCATGTACGAAATCGATGCATAACTGAACCTAAATTTTGGGAGGATTGATGGCGGCAACGGAGGGGGAGAGGGGGAGGCATCGTTTTCTCCGTCGGAGGACGGAATTTCATCCTTCCAAAACGGAAAGTAGACAGAGATAAGATTTCTCTGGTAATCGTAATTTTTTTTTTCGCGAATTTTCCTCTACCCAGTATTGTTAGATATCATTTTATTCCATAAATATTTGTATTTCAGCTTGAAAATGTTGAATAAATTTCCGAAAAGTGAAGTCAATTCAGCTTGAAAATGTTGGATAAATTTCCGAAAACCTGAAGGCTTGAAAAACCGTTATTTCAAGCCATGTTTCCCGATTCAGCGATCGCAAAAAAATATTCGTGTGGAAGAACTAAGGCTACTGCACTAACTCAGGACATGGCCAGTGTTTCTACAAGTAACATCGTATCTGAAGTTAAAAAAATCCGTTTTCTCTATCTACGGACGGAAGTAATGATGCTCAAGCAAATAAACTGTATCCCATTACCATAACATATTTTGACGAAAAAATAGGGGAAAATTAAACTGTTTTGTTATCATTGGTTGAACCAAGTAATAATAAAGGTGAAGGAATATTCAGCGTTTTGAACAATGAGTTTGTTAAAAAAAATATCTCATGGAGCAACTGTGTCATTTTCCTGTGACAATGCTAACACTATCATAGGTCAAGTAAAAGGTGTTGTTTCTCACATAAAGAAGGTTCAGCCTGCAATCATAGTGCAGCGATGTTCATGCCATTTAGTAAATTTAGCTGCACAGAAATCTGCTACTCAACTGAAAGGATTTAATGTTGAGCAGTTTCTGTTAGTTTTTTTTTTTTTTTTTTGGAGAAAAGTTCAAAGAGGAAACACAATCTAAAACTGAGTCAAGCTGTTTGTGGTACTAAACCACACAAAATTCTAAAGCATGTCAATACTCGTTGGTTATCACTTTTGGAATCCATTGACAGAATTTTAGAACAGTGAGAGGCTGTAGAACATTATTTTAGTGACAATGAAGAAGCGAATTCACAGCATAAGAACCTTGCAAGTATGATTGGAAATCCTTCATCTAAACTTAATTGTCTTTTTTTATCTGCTACTCTTCCTTTGTTTACATCTGTTAACGTGTTCTTGCAGCAGGAAGCTCCGCTTCTGCATGTATTAAAAGAAAGCTTCATAGTCTGTTATGTGAATTTCTTGTACGATTTATCAAGCCATCGGCATTTGATGTGACAGCAACATCTCTTGCAGATGGAAATTTTGAAAGAAGGAGAAATCAAAAGAAAACTGTGATCTCGTAATTGGGTCAAAAGCGAGATCTTATATAGGCACAACTGCAGATCTGAGTGAAGACACAGTGGCTACTTTTTATTCTGAGGTAAGGGAATTTTACAAGGCAGGCTGCAATTACATTTTAAGAAAATTTCCACTTAATGATGAATTTCTGAGTCATGCTGAAATTGCAGATGTAGCATTAAGGCAAAGTGTTTTGTTTTTTGTTTTTCTTTTTTGCATCAGTCCAATATATGTGTTCCCTGTTTCCAATTTTGAAACCAGAAGAATCTGACAAGGTGGAATCTGAATTTACTCACTACCAGTTTGAAAATTTTAACTGTGCTGTTACTTCTGGGAGAATGGATGAAGTGTGGCACAGAATTTCTTTAATGAAAAATGAAAGTGGGCAGTTAAAGTATGAATCATTAAGCAAATTTATGAAAATGATTTTAATAGTCCCTCATAGCAATGCAAGTACAGAAAGAATTTTTTAGTATTGTGAAAAAAACCATGAATGATTCAGACCTAATTTAAGTAGTCATGTGCTGTCTTCTTTATTAGTAGAAAAAATAAACAGCATTGCACACAGTGAACTATGCTATCAGAAGAAGTTTTTGCAAATTGAACTAAGGAAGGCCAAAATGGTAACTACAGCCAGCTTATCATAATAATTTGGCAACATTCCAAGAAATAATTATTCTTCATGTCTGGAGGGAATTTATTATTTTTTCTGGTAGACAGTATTTTAAATTTTCCCACTAGCAAATTATTTTTATTGTATTATTATTATTATTATGTTAATAGTTCTGACAGATTAAAATTTGTTGCAGTGTTAAATACTCAAATTTGCCGCTGTAGACTAGATTACTGAAAATTACTGAAAAAAAAATTGTTACTGAAAATTACTGAAAAACAAACATGTTGGTTACTGAAAACTACTTTTAGAGGTTGCCATCTATGCATTTGTTTACATTCGATAGTCACAATTAAAATCTCGTTGTTTTTTCTTCTTTGATATCATAAATGCCACGTCCAGCTCTTGGATCAAATTTAAGGTGACGAGCTGTTCGTGCGAGATGTATGCAAGAGACTCGACACAACGATAATTCCACAATTGCTACAACCGTTCCAACAGAGATAGTGGCTGAACAAGTGGAAAGTGTTGCTGATGTTCATTATTTTCAACCTCCTACTTGGCTAATCTTGACCGACAAAGTAGAGAGGCTGCTCGCAAGGCACTGACACGGATTCAGCAACCTCATTGTGTTCGTACGCGGCAAGATTTAGAAACTGATAAAGATTTTGCTGACGAATTTGTTAATGTTTTAGATAGAAATAATTTTCTTGAATGCACATCGTGTCATGCCTTATACCTCACAGACGCTCTTCAAAATAACAAATGCCAAAAATGCCATAAGTACCTTACAAAATACACTGGCGGAAAGTGAAAAAGAACACCTAGAAGGAATGGGCAGACGATCATGAAATTTACATGAGTTAATGGTGTCGAGTTTACGTAGGTGTGATGTTAATTTCGGGACCAACCGGTGATCCCTTACGCCACAGCTCAGCATAATATGCAAATTATCGTCGGCGGTATTTAAGGAGTACGGCGAAGTGAATGTAATCAGTCGTCGGCGTACGGACACTTGCGAAGACCCTGAAGAAGCTGCAATGCCTGGACACGGAAGACATTTATGATTTCAGCACTCATCGGACTTTGAGCGAGGTCGTTAGTCGGACTCCACGAGGCCGGGTGGTCGTATCGTCGTATTGCGGAGCGAATTGGACTGGAAGTATCGGTGGTGGTACGATAGTGGCGTAGATGGTCTGAGGAACGTTCCCACACGAGAAGGCATGGAACCGGGAGTCACAGACGGACTGATGAGCAGACCGATCGACGCATAAGAAGAGCGGCGTTGTCAAGCAGAACATCCACTGCAATGCAAATCTGAGCTGCCGTTGCAACCTGAGGTGACTGTGCGAACAATCCGCAACCGTCTACTGGATGCAGAACTACATGCGCGTGTGCCTCTGGCATGTGTACCTCTGACTCCAGCCCACTGTCAGGAATGGCTGCAGTGGTGTCACCAACGTCTGCACTGGAGAACGCAATGGCGATCTGTCGTGTTCAGCGATGAAAGCAAATACTGCTTGGGAGCCTCCGATGGCCGTATGCATGTTCGCAGACACACAGGGAAGGGTCTTCACCCTTCTTGTATCTGCCAGCGACAATCGGGGCCTACCCCTGGTCTCCTGGTGTGGGGAGCGATCAGCTATCACTCCCGTACACAACTAGTGTTTGTACCGGGTACGTTAAACAGCACCTCCTACATCAACAACATCATTCAGCCCGTTGTTGTGCCATTTGTAAGGTCGGTCCATCGTGGTGATTTCCAGCAAGATAACGCATGCCCACACATGGCACGTGCAACGCAACATGCACTTCAGGGTGTGAGACAACTTCTATGGCTTGCACGTTCACCGAATTTGTCCCCCATTGAGCACGTGTGGGATTTTATAGGACAAAGACTTATCCAGTCTCCACGGCCAGCCACGACCATCCCCGATTTACGCGTCCAGGTTGAGGATACTTGGAACTCAATTCCCCAAACTTACATCCAACATCTGTACGACAGACTCCATGCCAGAATTGCACAGTGTAACGCAGTTCATGGTGGTTCAACCTCGTACTAACCATGTTACATGGAAATGTTATTTTTCTGTTTACCAGCAAATACAGCTGTATAAATTTCGTTGGTATCAGACGTCTCCTTCTTGGTGTTCTTTTTTCACTTTCCGCCAGTGTATATGCGTGAAAATAATATGATGCCGGCTGAAGTACCTCCTTATCTTTGTGCACTCACTGTGTTAGTAGAAATGCTAATTGCACGCGTTCAACCTGTTCTAAAAGTATACTAATTGTGTGCCTGTGGTTCAAACGGCCAGTATCGGTATCGAGGCAACATAGTTAACAGTTAACATAGAACAAAATGTTCAGGACATAGCTGATTCTCTCCCACGGATTCCGTCAAATATCAGTGTTGTACTTGTGCGTAAGCAAGGGGCTCAGGGTTACAAGGATTTTCGGGTACGTCATCAAAAAGTACTAAAAGCTTTACTGTGGCTTCGGCAACAAAATTATTTTTGCCGTGATGTACGCATTGACAATGATGCGCTGCAGTCATTGCCTGAGGACGCAGACATTTCTGAATCGCTGTATCATGTTCACAGTGGCGGATTCATTAACAAAGAGTTTGACAGTGACTGCAACTGAAACGCTTTTACCTTTGCATGAGCGCCAACGACAGGAAAAAATTGTTCGCAACATTGTTAGTTGGCCAACATCAAGCAACACCCCAGTCAGTGAATTTACGTTTCATGGATATATTCGGATGACCTTGCCGCACCTGTTCCCTGACGTCAAACCTGATCGCATCGATAGAACTCGAGCACCAGAAAACACGCCAACATTTAGACAGTAGGCTGATAATTTAATGCGTTACCGAGACCAACGATTTGCTCAAGATCCTAGATTCATATATCTTATCCTTAACACAATTCAACGCCATGAAACGACTCAACAAGGATCTATTTTTGCGAAAAAAATTGATTTCAGCGGAACTGTAGAGGAGCTCAGAAATGAAGTTTTAACTAATCCCAGATTAATAAAAAGCCTTTTGTTCTGGGGCTCTAAAATACGTGGATCAAATCCGTATTGGTACCAACGACAACAGGAACTAAAAGCAATGGTTAATCAACTTGGTGTTCCTACGCTCTTTATAACTCTTAGCGCTGCAGACCTCCATTGGAAATGTTTACAACACCATTTCCAGATATCTGCTCAAGATATTGCGAACATGTCTGAATCGCAACAAAGTAATGTAATGCAAAAATATCTCACTCTAAATCCAATGGTTGCAGATGATTATTTTAGTTTTTGAGTTAAATCTTTTATGGAGATTATAAAAAAGAAGTTCAAAGTTACAGACTTTTGGTATCGATTTGAATACCAACATAGAGGGAGTCCTCATGTTCACGGAGTATTCTGGCTTGAAGGCGCCCCGGACGTCCGTAATTTTGGATAACTATACAACAATTGAAATAGACACTGTGAAACAATTCTATGGGAGACTTATGTCAGCAGTTAATCCAGTTATTAACGTGCAGCCTGCTGTAGTACACCCATGTCGGCTAAACACAACTGAAATAGATTTAGGCAACACAGTGCAATTTCTGAGATTCTAAATAGAGTTTAGCGCCATACAAACTGCCCATCAAACAACTGCGAAAGAGGCCCACGAAAAGAGTGCCGATTTGGGTTTCCTAAACCACAGCAGGAACAGTCTACACTTTGTAAAAATGATGGTCAATAATGGACCTTTACACCGTCATGCAATGACCCAGTACTGAATAACTACAACCCGTTTATTACTCAAATTTGGTGAGCAAACACCGATTGCCAAGTCATCACTTCAGAAAGCGCCATTCTGAACTACATTGCAAAAATACGCCTCGAAAGCTGAACCTACTTCAGACAACCTAATAAGGAATGTCTTCCAAGATATACTTTCCACAGCTGAAAATGGTTCTCCAGGTGTTAAAGTTTTCACAAAGTTGCTCATGAAAACAGTAGGTCAAAGAGACATATCAGCCTGCGAGGTAACTCATCTTCGGCGAAGTGATGCCTTATTTCACTGTTCTCGACAATTTATACCGCTTTACATAACACTTTAAAATTATGTGCGTATTACTCAAAGCAGCTTGAGTGACGAACACGTTCATAAAACCATCATAGACGAATACAAGAGCCATAGTGAAAATTTAGAGAACCTTATGTTGCACGAGTATGGCAGGCAATATACCATGAGAAGTGGACACTTGAGTAAGAACAGAAAACAGTGTATTGTTCAACTTGTACCTCAGGTTGAATTCGGAAAAAGCGACATTGCTGATGAAATTTTTTGCAAACAGCGGCTAATACTGTTCACTTCTTGGTGGGATGAAGCGACGCTAAAAACACATTCCACATGGAAACTCTCCTATGATCAAATGTGTTTGAATATGTGGGAATTACTCGAAGATCCAGATGTTGAGGACAACACATTTCTAATTCCACAAAAAGAATGAGAGCGCACTGATTGGCAAGTAGTATTGGAATGTCACCCAGTTAATTTACCTTTTGACGTAGAGCTCGGCTTCAGAGACTTTGATCTCAGCCATGACTGGTATGGTACCATAAAAAAATACCCAAACATCAATGAAAATCTCAAGTTTATTCAAGAATCTAAAGACAATTACGAGAGTTCAAACCCAGCAATTCCCAGCCTTTTAAGTTTGAATGCTGATCAGCAAAGAGTATTAAGTCACCTAAATAGTCAACTCAGCGATGATCGTATTTCAAGGCTTTCTATTGTTATGGGATCAGCTGGAACAGGAAAATCTTGCGTCATAAGAGAAATTGTACGACTAATGCACAACCGATATGGCACTAAGAGTATCATGCTACTAGCACCAACTGGAGTCGCAGCGAATAACATTGGAGGTCAAACTATTCATTCGGCACTCAGAATTAAAGCAAAGGGCGTGCAATCGGAACTAAGCAGAGAAACGGAACGTGATTTCCAGGAAGAGATGACTGAGATCAAAGTAATTGTAATAGACGAATTCAGTATGATATGCCAGAAAATGTTAGGCAACATTGGTCACCGTCTTCGGCAAGCAAACCCTGATAATCAAGACAAAATTATTGATGGATACATTGTGTATTTGTTCGGTGACTTACATCAGTTACCTCCTGCCCACAATGTTGTTTTGAATGGTACGCCAAAAGCGACGTTTGTCAACGTGGGTCATTAATGCAGGGATCGCATTCCTCCTAAAATTCCTAAAATTCCTAATATTTTGTGACCCTCCTTAAATTCCTAAAATTATACCTAAAATTTGCTATTCATCCTAAAATTTTCGTAAGCTTATTTATTAAAAACACAACCGTTATTAACGCCAATAAATTTACCATTACGGTAAGGTAAAAGACCTGTTATTGTAGAAACACAGCCTATATGCTGTGCTGCTGAAGGGAGGGAAAATGACGCCATCGAGATGCACTTGCTTCGGGGCGGGCGCTCCACTTTTTGCCTTCAGACAGTTTTCGAGAGTAACAAGAGATCTAAGGGAAAAGGGGAGGGGGTCATTTTCACCCCTGGTTTGCGCTTTGCAGACGAACTCCGTGGCACGCAGAAGATCGTACTTTATTTTTGTACATGCCTTGTGGAACCTCCTCTTTCTGCTGATGTTTTGTTATTGTAAACCGCAAGTGGGTGGAAGCAAAGAAGAAACATGTGATCTCCTTCCGTAACCTCCGGTAATGACGATGGGATGGTAGCTGAGTGTTATCGTGACAGGCAGTAGAGCACGTGATCATTGACCTTCGATCGTGCGTCGGCGACAGCGACCTTCGATGCGCAATATATCTCGGCTCCGACTCGCTTTGACTGAACTTGCGTGAGATGCGTATGATAGTTTCTGGTTTTGTGTCTTTTATGGTGTTCTCTGTGCTGTGTGCAGGTTCAGTTCTCTAGTGGTGACCTGCTTTTTTTTTTTTTTTCTCTATCTTCTGACATCCTCGCAGCCAAATTTCAGGAAGTTGTCTGGTTTTGCAATATTGGAACGTGTTTTTGTACTTCCCTTTCATTTTCTGTTTAGTAATACAAGTGTTTAAGATGCCTAAATCCAAAACGAAATTTCAAGATGCGTGGCTCGCCAAAGAATTGGACGGAGTGAAGTTGAAAGAATGGTGTTCTGCAACTGAAACAATATTTTCTGCTAAGTGTATATTGTGTTCAGAAATTTTCAACATTTCTAATAGTGGCTTTTCACAAGTAAAAGCGCATCATAAAGGAAAAAAACATTTGCAGAAATTTCAAAGTAAATTTCAAAATAAGTCCATCCTGAAAGCCTTTAGAGGACGGGATCTTCAGCCCAAAACAAATATTAGTGAAGTACTGAGTCATGATTTACAGTTGGCTAAAGCCGAAGCATTATGGGCCATGAAAGTTGCTAAGGACAATATGTCTTTTGTTTCATGCACTGAAACAGTTGAACTTTTCAAAGAAATGTTTCCTGATTCTGCTATTGCAGCCAAAATGCAACTTAAAGAAAAAAAGTTGCTTATGTGATATCACATGGATTGTCAAAATATTTTGAAGAGGATTTGAAAAGACATTGCATCTAGTAGCCCAGGAAAGGTTACTATAGCATTTGATGAAACTACAAATACACAAGTGAAACGGCAGTTGGATGTGTATCTCAGGTACTGGTCTTCAGAAATAAATTCAGTTTCTTGCCGATACCTAACAAGCGTTTTTCTGGGTCATGCAACAGCAGATATTTTGCTAAAGAAATTCTTGATGTGTTATCATCCTTCAATATTTCGTTGAACAGAATTTTTTGTGTATCCATGGACAGCCCAAATGTAAATAAGTGCTTTTTACGCAAATTCAATGAAGTTGTAAAACAAGAAACAGGCCAGAAATCTTTGGAACTAGGTTTTTGCAACCTGCATGTTGTTAGTAATGCATTCAAAATTTTTTTGACAAGCTTAAATATAGATTTTGACAAATTTGCTACTGATATCCATTACTTTTTAAAGAGTAGTGCTGCAAGACGAGAGGATTATAAATCTGTCGAGGATATAACATTGGTCACTGCCAAATTTCTTTTGCGTCATGTCAGCAACAGATGGTTAACCGTTGGTTCTGTAGCCCAGAGGCTCTTGGATCAATGGCTAAATATTACAGAATATTTTTTAAACTTCTTGCCATCTCAAAAAATATTTGAAAAACAACTACGCAATTCGGCAAGGTATAAAAGAATTCACTGTTTCCTGAAAAATGAGCTAACTCCTTGCTATTTAGCATTAATTTCATTTTCACACCAAAATTTTGAAAAGTTTTCAAAATGTTATCAGAGTGAAGAACCAAAAATACACCAGTTATATTCTGATTTAAATACTTTAATGAAGAATGTTATGGCTCAGTTTATCCAAGATGATGTTATTGCTGGGAAATTTGGAGAAGACCTAAAGAATGTAGATTTTGAAAACAAAAATTCATGGAAAAAACTAGGGGAGTTAGAAGTTGGTATGAAGACAAAAAATCTCCTCAGGAATGTTCAGGAGACCAGGCAGAAATTATTTCTCTTAGATGTAAGATCATCACTAATTGCAACCACAAAATATTTAAAGTCAAATTTGCCATTCTGCAATCAAAAGCTAAGAGACATAGAAGTTTTAAAGGTAAAAGAACCAAAGAAAAGAGTCAACTCAACTTTCAGTCACTGAAGGACTTTCGGAAATAACCAGAATTTCAAGTGTTTTGCATCTTTCTGAGGAACAAATTGATAGAGTAAGAGAAGAGTGGAAACTTTTAAGTTGCGATAAGCCAACTCTAGATGAACTAGTGAAATTTTCAGAGGAAGGGCATATTCCAGTGCGGATTGATCATTACTGGCGTAATATATTTAGTATTAAAGACTCTAGCGGAAAAGAAAAATACTCAAATCTTGCTAAACTCATAAAGTCAATTTTAGTTTTACCTCATGGTAATGCTGATGCAGAAAGGGGATTTTCGGTTAACACTGCTCTGTTAAGGAAGGACAAGGCTAACTTAAAAGACTCAACTATAACATCATTAAGAATAGTTAAAGGGGCCATTAAACACTATGGATGTGTAAGTAAAGTTCCCATAACAAGAAATTTGTTAAATAGTGTTCGTGATTCACATAAATTTTATAAAGAGTATGTTGATAAGCTGAAGGAAGAAGAATCAAAAAAGGTAAAAGAAAGGAAGCAGAAAGAGAGGGAAAATAAGGAAAAGCAGCTAGAGAAAAAAAGAAAAGCTGAGTTTGATGACAAAATAAAAGAAAATGATGCAGAAATAAATAGACTTAAAAAAGATAAAGAGGCCTCCCTAGCAGTAATTCAAGAGGGAACAGAAAGAATGAGAAAAGCTGTAGAAAAACAAAATACTGTTGAAATAGCAGTTGCCTCTAACTTGATCATACAAGGTTCAGCTGAAATAAAGAAAACTGAAAGT
Organism: Macrothele yani; assembly: GCA_039090855.1. Taxonomy (NCBI): domain Eukaryota; kingdom Metazoa; phylum Arthropoda; class Arachnida; order Araneae; family Macrothelidae; genus Macrothele; species Macrothele yani. The sequence goes on from CM077006.1 coordinate 507,284, forward strand.
AAATTAGTTGTGGTGGAAGCAGAAAAAGATAGGCTAATCAGGAAAAGGTTAAAACAATAATATGAAAAAAGTAATTCAGTGAACAATTGTACATAGTTCTTGGTTTTCAATTACCTTTTTAGGATATTATAGTTTAATGTGAAACCTGAAAACTTTACTGTGAAAATCGTGAATTGCTTCTGGTTCAACAGCATATTAATGTTCAAAGTGAAACTTGAATGTGGTAAATATACTTGAATATGATAATTACACGTGAAAAGATAAGAACTGAACATTAGAAGTAAATCATACTTAAACTTTAGACATTAGACGTTATGCAAAAAATTTGGGTGTGAACTTCGACCATATATACTAATGGACTGCGCATTGGCAATAGCTGCATCAAAGCCGCCATGGCTCAAACATTTGGCACGTCATCATCAGACTCCAAATTTCGTGTACAAATGCTGTTATGATTACTAATTTACGCTGCAGAACTTCAGTGTTTTCGGTGTATTATGTGAATGCACCTCATATATAATGAAAACTCTTCAGGTAAGTTTACTTATGAGCTATATACATGCATGATCGTGTTGTTTACATTTTGTGATTTATAATGTGATGAACATTTGCGAAGAATTTGGAACATGCATTCCATTTTTTTCTTAAGTTACTATATTTTTATATCAATAGCTGCAAGTTTCTGGTTAAGTAATTGAACTTTATTGACTTAGGTATTTAATTCGTTTCTTACCCATGAAAAATCATAGAACTTTCTTTACTATATCGGTCAGAGCAACCATAAAAGCACAGCAGGTGTAACCCATCTTTTTGACTGTTGTCATGTGATTTTATGTTGGAGCCAGAAATTTTGATGTCATGCGCAGTCTATCAGTATATATGGTTGAAGGGTGTGAAGCAAACTCTTTACAATGTATACAAAGTTGTTTTACTAGATGTATACAAATATACATCTAGTTTTTATTGAAATACACTCCTAAAATTTTCCTAAAATTTTTCTAAAAATTCCTAAAATTCCTAAAATTCTTACCTAAAATTTTCCAGAAGTATGCTATGATCCCTGTTAATGTACAAACAATTTGACGTTGTTTTTGAATTAAAGCAAGTCATGAGACAAAGTGGCAAGGATCAAATACCTTTCAAACAAACACTTCAACGCATAGCTAAGGGTTCCATAACCACTGCAGACTATGATTTACTTCGTGGTCGTTTCACCACAGAGAATACCCATATTAGGTTGCTGTTTGAAGATGCTATTCATCTTATGGCAAAAAAAAAAGTGCTATTGAAGTACACAATGAAAATAGACTTTGCAATATTAATAGTCCTGTTACTTAGTGCTATTAACAATAACCGTACAGCTCTTTCCTCTAAAGCTGACGAAGCAAACTGTCTACAGCAAAAACTGTACCTGGCTCCTGGATGTAAAGTTATTCTACGTCAAAATCTCTGGACTGCTCAAGGACTGTGCAATGGGTCGTTTGGTATAGTTCGTGACATTATATACGTGAGACGAGATGGAACTTTAAATCATCTTGATCACCTAGCTGACTGTGTATTGGTATATTTTCCGGGTTACACAGGTCCGACCTTGTACAATGATAGATTGGTGCCTTTTACTCCCTACAAAATAAGTTTCAAAAAGTCTAATGTTACATGTGAGCGAATACAGTTTCCACTGCAAGTTGCATACGGTATCAGCATCCACCGATCTCAAGGTATTACAGTGGACCAGGCAGTAGCTGATCTTGGTGAAAATGAATTTGCTGTCGGCTTGACATATGTTGGGTTGTCGAGAGTAAAAAAACTAGATGGCCTTTTACTTGAACCATTTCACGAAAGTCGGCTCTCTAACATTAATTTAAAAAAATAGTTTGAATTGAAAAACGAAGGAATGGAAAGACTCCGTCTGTTAGCTCAAAACTTGCTTGATCTGTAATAATAAAAGTAGGTTTGTGTATGTGTGTGTCTGTCTTTTGCATTACAAAATGAAAAACGTTCCCGATCTGAGTGTGTCATTTCGCTTTGTTTACATTCAACCTGATCACAACCAACGTGAAGTCATGAAGGAAAGTAGTTCATGATAAATTTTCAGCATTTCTTTTTTAGAATGTTTCGTACTTTTGTTCTGGAAGTCATAAATTTTACGCCTTCATTTTTTAGAATTTGTTATAATAGACACCTTAATGAGCTTACATTTTGTAATAGCTTCGCTCAAAATTTGCTAACTGTACCGAGTTATCGGTTACTGTTGGCAGTTTGTTCTAGTTATGTGTACATGTGAACTACCTTAATTGATATTGGCTAAATCATAAGCCATAGCTAGAGGTTAGGCAAATCACAAGTTCACCAAAAAATGTATGGATAGTAGCAAGGAGTGTTATTTTTTTTTTCTTGCTTGTGGTCCAGCATTTGTCCTTAATATTTTATTCTTATTTCATATTAAAAACTATTACAAATGAAAAATATGGCCAAAAGTTTATAGAAATGTTGTCCCCTGTCATTTTTGAACTTCACTTATTAGGCACTTTGTTATATTTTCACACGTTTCGGTTTCCTAGTTTTTGCAAATTGCTCATTCTCATGCCTGTGGGTAGAGACAATTTTGCAAAAAGAAGAAGTAATGGTTATGAGAAAATTTTTAAGTTTTGAATAATGGAATACTGTTCCCAGATGGAGAAATGATCCCCCCCCCCTCTTACCATTATCGATCACAAATACTGAAAAACGTGGAATTTTGCGAAAGATTCTCGTGCCTGATTTGTAACAGTTGGCGACATGCAAAATGAATTGTCCAGGCTGCTACATATGGAAGCCATTCACGTGTCCATAAGTTGATTATACACTCATCGTCAAAAAAAAAGTTGCACCCAGAAGGAAGCAACCAACAGGAATGAAACTTGGTGGGTAGGTTTGACATCGTGAGACATGCAAATGATTCAAGTATCACCCTCAGCCACGCATGTGATGCAAGAAAGGAGGGGTCATGGCGCTGTGCCTGACCGGCTATATATAAGGTCATCCTGTTGCGTGTGCTTGCCATTTTGACTCATGCTGTTGTGTTGGTTGCATCCTTTGCAAGTGAAGTATGCCTCGGAGAAAATTTCGGAAGCAATTTGAGCAGTTGCAGGAGTTTGAGAGGGGCCACATTGTCGGGAAGCGGGATTGTCTTATTGCTGTATTGCGTATTATACCGGTCTTGTCAATACCACAATAGTTGGCAGCAGTGGATAGAACAAGGCACGCAGCAGCAACATGAAGGGTCTGGGAGTCCTAGATGAACCACAGAGAGACAGGACCAACGTGTTGTCCAACCTGTGCGGAGTGACCCAACAGCCACGATTGAGGATATTCAACTAGCAGTGGTGCCCTCATTGCGTCATCTGATTAGTGCTAGCACCATTGGCAGACGGCTGCATGACGTAGGACTACTCGCATGCAGACCGTTACGATAACTGCCCTTAACACCATTGCATCGTCACTAAAGATTGCAGTAGTGTCATGCCAGACTGTCATGGAACCACTCAAAATAGCAGTGGGTGATCTTCAATGACGAGTCCCTCTTTTGTCTTGGAAGAGACGACCACTGAATCCGTGTGTGGAGGCATTGTGGTCAGCACCAAGATAAATGGTTTGTTGTCGAGCATCACACATCCAGAAGGCCTGATGTCATGATGTGGGGTGCAATTGCCTACGATGCATTCTGGTGCGATTTTCCAACAGGACAACGCTTGCACACATGCTGCTGCTATTTTGAGAGCTTACCTTCAAGGCATTGACACTCTGCCATGGCCAGCCGCATCGCCAGACCTATCGCTAATTGAAAGTGTGTGGGATGCTATTAGGCGCTCTATCCACACTCCCCTACCACACAGTGTGCAGGAACTGCATGAGAAGATTCAAGCTGCATGAAATGGCTTATCGCAGGACACCATTAGAAACCTGTACAACTCCATGCCGAGACGTCTGGCATGCTGTGTAAGCAAGCATGGCGGCCCGACGCCATACTGAGAGATACTACTTATTGGTGTGTAGCTCAACTAATATTGCTTATATCAGTCTCAATGCTTAATCATTTATTGTCACTGGTAACCTTCCTTCCGAATAGCATTGCAATCCAACGCGTCCTTCTGGGTGAAACTTTTTTTGACGATGAGTGTATTCCTCACATGAACGATGTATTCAACAGTAATTTTCGTAACTCAAGGAAGGATTCGTTTTTAACGCACACAATTTTATGAAGGATGCATTTTTAAAGCTTGAATTTTGTGAGTGGTCAAAATATGAACCCAGATTTTATGCATCTTAAAATTTTCTGAGGCAGGAGACTCCTTCCTAGCAACTTTACTTCTGCAGGAGTTTAAAACTTTGGGTGGAAATCCCGCAAACCCGCATGTTCTGCTATTGTTGGCTTGAGGTGATTTCTTCCAAGATGGACACCTAACAAACCTCTCCCCAGCAATATGTGGGTTAACATGCAGGCATGTGATTCTTCTGCTAATTAGTGGAATTCCGTGAATTCACTTTTTAGAAAAAATGGAAATCCACTAAACTTGTCATTTGCAATCTCAGGCTTTTGACAAAAGTTTGTCATTGTTGATATGTTGGAAAAAAAAATCGGGGAAAAGAAAGAGAAATATTCGTTGGGTGGGTGGCGGTATTTCAGTTGTAAAGCATAATCTTTCTGCTGCTGCTCAGCCAACGAGATAGCCGTGGGTGATGTCCCTTCAAACGTCTCGGATTGTTTGAAATTGTTTTTTTTAGGGGAACACTCTGCTGTTTCAGTTTACCTCCATCCTTTCCACTGCTATTTGTTTTATTTATTTGCTGGGAGGCAAAATCAGTTGAGAGATTGATCGAAGCCCTGAGCCGTCGTACGCAAAGAAAAGTTCTGTTCACATGTAGTTGGACATTTACATTACGAACCTCCTCTCTCACTGGTGGGCGAAAGTGTCATAGGCGTCCAGAAATGCCAACCATTGCCCCCCCCCCCCGGCCCCTGGATTACGGGTGACTAACAAAAAATTACAGACATTCAGATTTTCGCTGTTATTAAGAATGTTTTACTGGTTTTGTAATTAATCAATGTAAAAGCCTCTAAACAAAGTTCGTGATGCAGCTCCTTATTTCTTTTTTTTCCGAGGAGGAGGAATTTGTTTTGATTGTCGTCGGCCTGGCGTGCTTGTTTCGCCGTGGCCCGAGATTACATTGACCTGAAGCCTCTGAACAAAGTTCGTGACGCAACACTTTGCACTTTGCTTCCTTTTTTTCTTTTCTTTCTTTCCGAGGAGGAGGAATTTGTTGTGCTTGTTTGAAAGCTAAGTGGAAAGAATGCACCAAGGATAACCTTGAAATGTACAGCACCGGGCTGGGTTACATCGGCCGGAAGCCTCTGAACACAGTTCATGACACAGCTCTTCGTTTCTTTTCTTTCTTTTTTTTTTTCCGAGGAGAAGGAACTTGTTTTTCTTATTTTAAAGCTAAGTGGAAAGAAACCACTGCCCCGAGCCGGGATTACGTCGACTGGAATCCTGTGAACAAAGTTCATGACGTGACTCTGTTTCTTTCCTTTCCCCCCCCCCCCGAGGAGGAGGAGGAATGTGTTTTGCTTGTTTGAAAGCTAAATGGAAGAAAGAGTGTGTGGCACTGGTCCATCAGGGCCCGATTTACCCAGAATCAGGCCCTAGGCACAGCACCAGATGAGGCCCCCCTCCCATCCACGTTCTTGGAAGAGTAAGTACATTTGTCGCTACCAAATAATATCAATTAATTTACAAGTTGGTTTAATAAATGGGATACTGTGCAGGGGGAAATAGGAAATGATATGTACTTTTATTATATCTTAATGTTAGCAAGGAAATTTGCACTTAAAAATGTAGATGGGCAAGTAAAAAACTTTATAGTTCAGTATTACTATTTTTGCATTTAATTTTACTTGCTTAAACATTTAGCAATTAATTTATTTTTGCACACTTTTAAAACTTTTGCATTTAATTTTACTTACGTAAACACACAATAAAATTAGCGATAATAATTTTAGATTTTTGTGTTTGCCACGTTCGTTTTATTTATGTGTATCTCGGAACAGCTTTTGGTATTTTCAGTTAATTGGATGCTTAGACAATCACATGCCTGAACACAGCTTGGCACCTCCCACTTTCACAACGTACTAGCGGGGAGGGGAAAAAGGGTCTTTCAAAAAGCGCAGGGAGAAACAATCAGCTACCATCCCAAATGGTAGGGGTGGGTGGATGGCGATATGTGTGTGTGTGGGGGGGGGGTTGTTTGGCATTCCGGGCAGAAGTGTGGGGAGTGTAGACAAGAGAAGTTATCGGCAGATCGGGTTACGCGAGCGAACACTGCGCTCACAAATTTAAGATAAAAACAACAAGGAAACTGAAATCTAAGATAAAAGAAATATATTCCGCAAGGCATTGAAATCTAATATAAAAAAGAAAATGTTCTGCAAGGGGGGACTTCGTTCTGCGACGCACGTCACAGTTTTAAGTACTTTCTGCTCCTGGTTTCACAAATTTGAAAGAAAGTTTTTTTAAGTTTCTGCCTCAGCAAAAAAACTTTGACAAACTAATCGTTAGTACTAATCGATATCAGCAAATCAGAAATTCTCTCAGAAATGCTGTTGTCCCTTGTTATATAGCATTTATAATTTACATTCATAAAGTGTTTAAGAAATTCTTGCTGATTTTTCAAACTGAGTGCCAAATGATTGATTCACTTACTCATTCAAAATCCAATGATTTACTGAGAAATGTAATTTCAAAGTTTATTTATGATGATAAGGTTGCTCAAAAAGAGGGTAAGGATTTTAAAAATGTGGATATCAGAGACGAAATTAACTGGAAACACTTAAAAGAGGTAGAAATTGGTACAACTTCAAAAAGACTACTGCAAGAGCTGAAGGATTCTGAAAAGAATATGTTCTTGCTTGATATAAGAGCAGCCTTTAATTGCTACTGTAAATTATCTCAAACAGCATCTGCCATTTTGTAATCAAAAACTTAAAAATCTTCAGGTGCTTAAGCCAAGAAATATATGCACAGAATTCCAGGGTTGTGATGTTACTAAAGGGTTACATGCAGTTATACGTATTTGTCAATTTTTATAATTTTCCAATAATTTAACTGATATTGTTAGGGGTGAATGGAAGACTAACAAAGGAAAGGAATTCTTTTAATGAATTTACTATCAAAGCTATGAGAATAGTGAAAAGTGCCGTAAAATACCATGGTGGGAAAGTTATGTCCTCATCACAAGATCATTATTAAACAGTGTTCTAAATGCTCATAAGTGTTACAAAGAACATGTCCGAAAACTAGAAGATGAAGAGAAATTAAGAAAAAAAATGTGCTAAATGAGTAGCAAAAGAAAGAAGCTGATGACATAAAGAAACTTAAATTAGATTGTAACAGTAGAGTAGCTACATGTAATGCAAAGATAGAGGAACAAAAAGTTGAAAGAAAAACTTCAATGACAATGATAAAAGAGGAACAGAAAGGTTATCTAAGGCTGTCAAGATAAGGAATAACCATGCTGAAATATGTATTGCTCATAAGTTAATTTCTGAAGGTAGTGAGACATGACATTTGGAAGAGAAGCTAAAATCTTCAGAACAAGAAAAAGATACTTTGGTAAGAAAACAACTGAAATTAAGTTAGTGGGGGGGGGGGATTCAGTATGCATAAAAACCACAGCTGGGTCGTTTTGTATAAAGCCAGATTTTTGATTAGCAAGCATCTCATCTTGTGCCACTCTGGATTTTAATATTCACACTACTTATAACACTGGTAGTGAGATAGTGGGAAAAGCTGAAAATTGGTTCCATTATTTTTATGTTTAAACCAGATTTAGGAAGCTTAACATTTACTCATTTTCTGTGATTCCATAATGAAAGCTCAGTACATAGATTTGGCTTCATACTGCAGAAAAACTGACTATGAAAATCCAAAAGAAGAATATTTCTTCCACACTATGTACCTAAATGACTGGTGATATGCTTAACAGAGCTAGATGGCAGTACAGTTTGCTTCAATTAAAAATGTGGTCAGAGAATCTTCCGATGCTCTTAATACTCAGGTACTTGGGACTTCTTCGTCCTGGGTGGTGTAATGGTTAGCATGCTCGAACAGTAATCGAGAGATGTGGTTTTGTTTCCCGCTCTAGGGCGATGAAATATTTTTAAGTTTTCTGAGTAATTGATATTACACGAGAACAGTAAAAATACAGTCAATTCAGAGATGTCTGATTGCTGTGTTAATTATCATGCTGCAGAAAAACATTTTTTTTTTAACTATGTAACCTTTCTGAGTTCCTAAGACATAGTTCCCACTTTTTTACCTGGATATCAGGAAATTGTCAGGAAGTCTCCAAAAGTCAGATAAAACATGAATTTTCAGAAAATGTTGGGGAATTTTGGATTTTCATAGTCAGTATTTTACTTCCTAAAATTAAAATGTACTGTTATTTTGGGGTTATCGTAAAAAAAAAAAAAAAAAAAAAAATTCTCAATGTGTGAAATTTCTATAAATTTATTCCAAAGGTGGAGCTCTTGGTTAAAAAGGATGGGTAAAAACTGGTATTCTTTGGATAAACCAAAGTTCAAGCTGAGACCTTTGTTGGTTATCCATTACAAGGAAAGGAATTTCCCTTTTGTTGAAAAAAAAAAAAGAGATATGGGGGGATGAAAATCCTCCGACAACCACTGTTTTCATAAAATGGCAAATTTCTTACACTTCTGCACTTTGTAGTAACTTTTCAAGGAGAATGTTAACTTGAATTATGTGAAAAGAAATCCACACAGGCCATGATAACTTAGGGCATGGTGTGCTCATGTGTATGTGCTATTTTGTTATTTAGAGTATTTTGTGTATGACTATATTGAAAAAAAAAAAATCACACTGCCTTACTAGAGTTAAAGGCAAATTCAGTATTTTGTTATATGATAGTTTATTCAAGAGTATCAGCTCAGATAAATTAAAATAATGAATACAGCAGTAATTCAGCTTCCTGCGTATGAATCTTGGGGAATACTTCCTATATAGTCACACTTTTCCATTATATATCATAAAGCACATGTAAAAATGTTATTGGTATGTGAGGAATGAAGATGTGTTGCATTGTGTGATGTTAAGCAAAATGTTGTTAGCGATGTGGAGACTAATGTGGTTTGGCCATGTTGAAAGAATGAGTGATGAGATGCTTACTAAGAAAATCTTTTTAGCCCAAGTGGCAGGAAGGAAAGGCAGAGGAGGGCCAAGGAAGTCATGGGAGGATCAGATTCAGGAGTGTCTGCATGAGAAAAAGATTATGAAGTGTAGAAGATATTGTGTACGGCATGTAATGGATGTCAGTGAAGCCCGAGTTGTATGTCAAGATCACTGTAAATGGAGGAGTTTGATACGGTAACAGTAAATTAGAGCTGCCAGACCTGCGTCAATTGTGCCAAAGCGTTGTTCTTGCACCATTCTGCTAAATAATTGCAATTTTGACGAAATCTGCACCAAAAGTTAAAATTTACTGGTCATCAATATATTTTAGTGTAATCTTACAACATTCGAAATTGATTCAGCGGTTAATTTGTACGTGAGATTCTTCCGCTGATTCATGGAGTCAACCCCCCCCCCCCCCCCCCGGCCCCTTTGTCATTTTCGAGATCGATGTGAAAGTGAAGAAATTTTCGGGGTATTAGTTGGGAAGGGGAGGGGGTCGTATTCCATCTGGGGACGGGGTTTTTTTTTCTCGTTTTAAATGTTCGGAAACAGAAATTAAACAGAGCGCAGATTTTTCCCATAATCATATTTTTTTCTCGCGCGATGTTGCTTCTGTTCAGTATTGTTGTTGTTAAATATAATTTCATTGCATAATTTTAGCTTGAAATTGTAGGCAGCGATTTTTGAAAACGGAAGTTAGGCCACCCGAAAATTTCCCCGTAACCTTCGGCCACAAGATTCTTGCGCTGATTTAAGGAATTCTGTCTTTTTTGTTATCATTGGACCCATCATGAGATCGATGCACATCTGAACTGAAATTTTGGGAGGAATGGTGGCGGTGGCGGGGGATCGTTTTCTCCGTTGGAGGACGGAATTTTATCCTTCGAAAACGGAGAGTAGACGGAGGTAAGATTTCACTCGTAATCGTAATTTTTTTTCTCGCGATTTTTCCTCTACCCAGTATTGTTAGATTACATTTTATTACATAAATATTTGTATGTCAGCTTGAAAATGGTGGATAAATTTCCGAAAATGGAATATAGTAGGACGGAGAGATGATTTCTTCCGTAATTGTATCTTCCCCACCCACCCCACCCCCCGCTATGTACCCACTCCTATGTAGTTGTTAAACGTCATGACCCTCATAAATGTGTGCGCATTTTAGCTTGATAAGGGGGGTTCCAAAAACAGAAGTGACAAAGTTTCGAAATTTGTAAGAATTGATGCAGGGTGTTAAAAAAAGTATTCATTCTCTGAAAATCTCTGATATCAGAATTCATGGTTCTCAGGCTGAAAGTTCTTTAAGCATGATGGATAAAATTGTCATCTGAGGGAATAAAAAAAAAATGAAAAAAGAAAGAAAAGTAACAAAGAAAAATCGTAAGGGAAAACTATCAGCACAAAAAAAAAAAGTAAACAGTGGATGCTGTGCAGTGGCAGAGTCAACAAAAAACAAATATGGCCGTGGAACTTGCTGAGAAGAAAGTAGGGTTTGCTCGCAAGAGGAAACCAGAGCTAATGTTCTAGCTAGTACAAGAACAAAACCAGGAAAAAAAACTGTTTGAAGCTATGTTTTTCAAAACCACCCTATTTTGTTTGGAATTCAGTAATTTTATAATTGTGAATACAGTGGTGTGATCTAGTTAAATATTTCATAAATAAATTGCAGTGAATGATTCAGTTTTGTTCATGCTGCGTAATATTCACGCTTTCTCACTGAGCAGTCTGATTTTTCACCAAATTAAAAAGTACTTCATCTGACTTACCATCCTTGTCACATTTACGCCAAAAATCGGATTGTCATCTTCAAAATTTAAAAAGTACTGTTTTTTTCTTTTTCGTCAGTCTCTACATTATTAATATCACTCACGAGCGCTATGGATAAATGAAAGGATTGTTTATATCGCATAACTTGTAATCAATTACCAGGAATACTGATCTTTTGGTTCTTACTTAAAGTCTGAATTTTGCCCCATACGTTCAGGGAGCAGAATTTTTAGGAGGTTTTCTTTTTCTCATTTTGACCTAGCTTGGGGAACATCTTCACCCTCACACTTTTCTTTTTCCAGATGGAAGGTGTGTTGAACCACTTACTAGCTCGCAATTGTCTGCTTAATGTCCATGTCCATACATGCAGGACCCCACATATGCAAGAGCAGTGGCTCTTTCAGACAACACCAAAAAAGTCATAAACTGATTGTACTACTACTAAAGAAGGCGGGGGGGATCCCAACTAAAGCTTGCACAGCATGTAAACTGAACTGCCCCAGCTGGACCTGGCTATCTCTCACTATGTTTACCCCTCTCCCCTTTTCAGATAATGCATTGTTTGTTCCCAAGGTTGCAACTCTTCAGTTGGGCGTCATGGGGTGTCCGACATTGGAGCACCTGCCTTTATTACTCCCAGTTCGAAATTGCTATCTCAGAACGTAGTTCTCGAGTTAAAAAAAATTCAAATGGATTTTAAATCTGCAGAAGTTTTGAGCCCAAATCGATACCCAACAAGACAAAATTATTACCCAAAGTTGCCAGTTTTGCAAGAATGCGGTATAAGAGGAAGTCAAAAAAAAAAAAAGTCCAATGTTCAATCAACCCAGTGCTTCTTCAGCAATGATTAATTTTGCTGGTAAAAAAAGAAAAATACAAAATTAACTTCCTTAGTTAAAAGTCATAATGAACTTGATGCGATTCATGCAAAATGTTTGTTCACTTCATTTTTAGTTGAACATAATTTACCAATTAGTATCTCTCGGTCACTTTTATTTATTTCATTTTTTGCTTTTTTTATTGTCTCATCGTCTGTCTCTCCTTAAGATACCTCCTAGCATGACATTGGATACAACCCTATTGGATTGGGGTCAAAGGGTGAAGCATCCCTTTAGATGCAAACTTCCATAAAAATAATTTTTTTATCACTTTATAGATCATAAGGATAGCATAGTAATGAGAAATTGTGTATAGATTCTATTTTAATCAATATAAATGTGCCGATAAATTCAAACACCTGTAGTCATATCGATTAAAAATTTATACTACTTGATTTGGGTAACATTATTTTTTATTGACATGTTCACTACATTTAATCATTGTGCAGGATAAGTAATTTAATCAAATGTATTGATTAAATTTTTGATTGAATATATCGATTTTTTTATGGACTTCAGTTTCTGAAAATTGGCAGTTATGTTGATACTATTCCTCCAACACATTATAGGTAATACTCCCCCTCCCCCCTCTCTCTCTCTCTCTCTCTCTCTCACTGTCTTTCAGTCAGTACAAAGAGCATTACTCTGTAGGGCATCCTTCCTACACTTACACTGTTGTGTGCAGCAGATTGTGAGTTGCTCTACCTTTCTGAGTAAATGGGTGTTTTCTTGCCTTGTCAAACTGTTTGTTGCTGCTAATACGGTCATATAGCAAAATGACAAATCTCTCCAAGGCTTCAGCATTTTTTCTACTACCTGGTGACTAAGCCAGTCAGCCAATATACAAAAAAAGCCATGGTGGCATCTGTGTATGCATTCCAGGTGTCTCTTGCTGTCCTTTTGCCTCTTCCTCCAAAGAAAAGACACAGTGTCGCACCCAGTTATTGTGTGAAACATCAGTTAGGTAGTACAACAATCAGAACCCATAAGATGTGTAAACTCTTCAAAACTGTCCTCTTAAAAGATGTGTAAACTCTTCAAAACTGTGGGCTACACTCTCACAGTGAAAAGTAAACCCTCCTGCAATATAAAGTGCCTGCTTAAGCAGCAACTTTATTGCAAGAAGGTTAGTGATAAGTGTCTGCTCCTGCAATAAAGTGCCTTATCACTTACCCTCAAAGTGCCTGGTTCTACAAATAGTGCCTGTTCCATAAGTGCCTGCTCCTGCAATAAAGTGCGCTTATCACTTACTCTCGCCCTTATCACCACTCAAGCAGTCACTTTATTGCAGGAGGTTAAGTGATAAGCAGGCACTTTATTGCAAGAGGGTTTGGTTTCACTGTGAGAGTGTAGTCCATAGTTTTGAAGAGTTTACACATCTTATAAGAGAAGGATCCATGGAAAGGGATGGTACCAATGAATGGTGGGTTTTCCATTAGTATTGGTGTGAGAGCAGGCAGATTTTTCAAATGGGAATTTTGCAGGATTTTTTTAATAGTAGAAGGTGGGAACTGATGGGCTTTGGCAATTTTCTTTATGGTGCCACCATACTATTGGGTTGTCAGAAAAGTCATGACATATTTTAGCCATGTTTTGGAAAGGTCATTTATTGATAGAAAGAACAAAGATCAATCAATGATATAATGCCCGTTTTGTTCGATAACCTTTTGCCATCTTTCATTGAGCTGCAGAGTGCCTCGTTCATAGAAGGACCTGTCTTTCGTGGCGAAAAGCTGTACAAGGTGCTGATTTACAGCCTCATCTGAATTGAACGTTATACAAAGCAAGGACTGTTGAAGAGAGCAAAACAAGTGGAAGTCTGACAGCACAAGGTCAGGCAAGTATGCTGGGTGTGGCAACACATCCCACCCAAGCTCCAATAATGTTTGGCAGGTGATCAAACTTGTGTGTGGTCTTGTGTTGTCATAATGGAACACCAGACCTTTACGATGAACAAACTCTGGACATTTCTGGATGATGGATTTGTTCAAACTGTCCAATTGCCGACAGTACACATTCAAATTGATTGTTTGGTTCCGTGGTAGGAGCTCGAAAAACACGACACCTTTAAAATCCCACCACACTAAGACCAAAACCTTCTGCTGATAAATGTCTGCTTTGGATGTCGTTTGAGGCAAAGCAGCACGTTGGGACCAAGACCGTTTGCGCAGCACATTGTTGTACACAATCCACTTTTCAGCACTAGTTATCAGTCGCTTCAAAAAAGGATCGTTTTCCTCACGTTTAATGAGCAGATCGCAGATGTTTATACGCACTGTCAATTGAGCTTCTTTGAGTTCACGGGGAACCCACACATCGAGCTTGCTTACATATCCCAGCTTTTTCAGGTGGTCATGAATGCTTGAATGATAGATGTGCAATGTGTCTGCAATCTCTTGTATCGGGTAACGTGGGGTTTGACTCGATCAATGCCTTGATTTAGTTGTCATCAACCTCAGTGGGCCTCCCGGACCGAGGGGCATCGTTGAGGTCAAAATCACCAGCAGAGAGTTTTGCGAACCACTGCTGACACTGACATTTTTGTAGAGCATTATCACCGTACACTTTACGGAACTTTTCACAAGCTTGACACGCGTTCTTCCTTTTACAAAAGTAAAACAGTAAAATATGGCGAAAATGCACAGTTTGGTCTTCCATCTTCAACTTTATGTCAAAGCTCCGCAAATCTACCAAATCGCTCACTATTCCTTTTAGACTGCAGCTAGAACTGGCACCTGTCGAATTTCATGGCGATAACAGAGCTGTGTATGCCTCTAGTACTTCCAAAACCACCCAACCGCCATCGGGTGCCAAAATACGTCATGACTTTTCTTACAACCCAATAAATCAGAAGCTCAACCAATCCTCCATGCCAAAGCAGCACCCTATCTTGCAAAAGTGGAAAAGAAACCCCTGAAATATTCATCATTTCTCAAAGAAATCAGCAATCTAATGAATGAAAAGAATCTTGCAATTTGTAAAGCTGATAAAACTGGCTGCCCTGTCATTATCTCCAAAACTGTTCTCAGTGAAAAAGCTGAATCATTCCTCTCAACTTCAAATTGCAAGGTTCTAAGATCTCATACCACCCCAAACTTAAAACTGCAGTTGAAAGACTCAACAAGAAACCCACTCTAAAGACCTTTCTTGGAGATTTTACATCACCTCCATATTTCCGAACACAGCGCTTATTCTTCCAGATCAAACTTCATAAAGCTGGTTTCCCTCTTCGACTACTCGTGGAATATACTTTTTCTCCCACCCGTAACTTAGAAAGGAGGATTGTGGGAAAATGTAAACATCTCACCTCCAGCCATCCTTTATCAATTTCCTCCACTAAAGAGTTCATTAGAAAACTCCCTTCCTGCATTGAATCTGCTGACAAAATGTTCACTCTGGATGTAGTATCTCTCTTCCCTTCAGTCCCCATTTTCCACTCTCATATTCTGTTAGTACAATTGCTCAAAGAAAACCAATCACTCTCTGGCCCACTAACAAAAAGACCTGTATGACTGCCTTCGAACTCTGAGAGATCTTAATTGTTTCAGGTTCAACAACAAATACTACTGTCAGAAAGATGGACTTCCAATGGGTTCACCTCTCTCTCCACTCCTGGCTGAAATTTTCATGCAACATTTAGAAAAAAACAATCGTACAGCACAATCTACAACCTTCCATTTGGCTTCGATACATTGATGGTGTTTTTGTAATTTGGCCGCACAAGAGAACTTACCTTGAATCTCTTGTAAAGATTTCCCTGAAGTTCCCATCAATAAAATTTATCATCAATGAAGAATCACTATAAGGCATTGACTTCTTGGATGTTCATCTGACAAGGCAAGGGAATCATCTCAACCCAACCAATCTGTCTACACAGCGCATGCGTGCTCGAAAACCTGGAAAGTCCTTGAAAATCGTGATTCTGTTTTAAAGGCCTGGAATATCCTGGAAAACTGTTTTTAAAAGCTTGAAATTAATGCTTAAAAAAATGTCCTTTTAGGAAATCAGTGTTACCCCTTCTTCTTTTTTTTTTTTCTTAATTTTCTCTCCTCTATTCTCAAAGAAACCGTAGTGGGCACTGTGTCGGATGTGCCCCAAATTCTAATTTTGGCTAAAAAAAAAAAAAAACACTACTTCCAGTGCTTGTTAGGAAGGGGAGCTCAAAGGTCAGAGAGCTGATCATCTGGTCCTTGTTTATTGATTCTTGTGGGAAACTTGCTTCCTCTCCTCCCAGGCTTTGATTTGTATCAAGACACTTCCGCTACTTATGATAAAAATTAAGAAAACCATCTTAGCGAATTCTTCACAAAACTGGCTGAATTTTTTACATTCACAATAATTAGATTACAGAAGCTGACTCCCAAAATTTCAAGTGAATTAATTAAAAACTTCAAAAGTTAGTATTGAAATTTTTGGGTGGCAAACAGAGCGTTCAACGGGGTGTTGCCATAGCAACGGTTGATTGACAGCCAAGAGCGCCGGTGAAGGAACCTTGTTTGGGAAGACAGCAAACCATCTGTCACTGATTCCATTATTGCCTTTGGACTAGGCAAAAAATTTTAAAAACTAATTTTCTTAAATTTTGAAAATAACTGTAAAATTTTTACAATGGTTAAAATACATCATAATGAAGTTCTGTTCTAGTTTAAATTTTGCCAAATTCCATCGGAAACTTTAGCAGATGCAAAAAAAAAATTTTTCAGTTGCATAATCGGATTAAAAAAAAAGAAACAGCAAAAATAAATTACAGGAAAAGCAAGTGAATGATTTTTTTAGATGCCATGGTTTATTTAAACAGTGACCCTTAAAAATTTTGCCGTGATAATATTTAAACTATTTGAATTACAAACATACATTTTTATTCAGACGTCTGAGTTACTGAAAAACTATTAGAAAGTACCAATCACTCACCCTAAAGATCATGGTAACCTCCATTACAACACACTTCCAACACGTCAATCAGCGTAATGTTTCTGGGCTTCCAAGGCTTACAGACATCTTGCTTACGATTCTTACTTCCGGGTGTGAAACATCTTATTTTTATTTTATTTTTTTATCCTTGGAAGCCCAGAAACATTACGCTGATTGACGTGTTGGAAGTGTGTTGTAATGGAGGTTACCATGATCTTTAGGGTGAGTGATTGGTACTTTCTAATAGTTTTTCATTTATAAATTGCACGTAAACTATACGCACTTTGCAGGAGGTTAATACCTTAAAAGTGCAAATATAATAGTCTGAGTTACTGTTTTAATTAAAAAAACATTTATAATTGAAAAAGTTTTCTTTGGATTTAGGCAAAATTTGGCAGATGAACATATATTACAACATTATGACCTAAATCTGGTCATTTCGTCAAAAATTGGGGAGTATTATTTTTTTACGTTTTCTCCTACAATTAGGGTGAAGGAAAAAGGGCACAACTTGACTCTTCAGTGAGCTGCAGGTGGTGATTTATGGCAATGTGACTACGATTGAAGTTGGCAAACTGGAAGTAGAGATTCCTTATGCTCATCATTTTTTTCATTTATGTAAAATATTTGCATTTTTGAACTTCCCTTTTAGTTGGTAAAGTTCGATGAACACTTACCGCACATGGGGCTTGGCTTTCAATTCTTATTTCCGTTATGTGGATGCGGCATGGGGGTTTTTCATTTGGTCACGGGTTCACTTCTTTTTTTTTCCGTTGGTATTTATTTGGCCTCGTCACTAAATGAGTTTTTTCCTTTGCTGCATCCTCATTTACTTCAATAATTTTTTATAACCCTAGTACTTTCGGTAATACTCCATTACCGTCATCAAGGGGACGTTTTGCTCCGACTAGCACGGATATGTAAATACTTATGTAAAATACTTCAGAATCTCTTAATTTATATCAATAAAAAACTTGAATTTTTTTTTATTTACATACATGAGATTTCTCCGCGGATTCGCGGAATTCCTCCTTTTTTGTCATTTGGGTCAATCTCGAGATCGATTCAGAACTGAAGAGAAATGGGGGGGGGTTAGAGGTCGTTTTCCGTCTGGGGATGGTATTTCATCTTTCAAAACTTTCGAAAACTGAAGTTAAACAGAGTGATGATTTTTTCCGTAATCGTAATTTCGTTTTTCTCGTGATGTTGCCTGTGTCCAGTATTGTTAAATATCATTTTCTTGCATAAATGTTTGTAATTCAGCATGAAACTGTGGGCAGCGATTTCGAAAAACGGAAGTTAAGATGGCGCGAAGATTTCCCTGTAGTCTTCAGCATAAGATTCCTCCATGGATTAAAAAAATTTTGCCATTTTCGAGATCAATGCACAACTGAACAGAAATTTTTTGGGGGAAGGGGGATTCATTTTTTGTTTGCAGACGGGATTCCGTCTTTCTAAACTTTCGAAAACGAAAGTTAAATGCAGCGAACATTTCTCCCCTAACTTTTTTTTTCTCGCGGTGTTCCTTCTGCCTAGTATTGTTCTTAAATATCCTTTTATTCCACAAGTACTGCATTTCAACCTAAAAATGGAGGAAGAAGTTTCCGAAAACAGAAGTCGGTCGGAGCAAAGATTCCTCCCGATATCGCCTTTTTTTTTCTTCCCACAATGTTCTCACTATCCTGTGTTGTTGTTAAGTGTTACTTTCCCCCATAAATGTCTGCACCTAAGCTTGATAAGGAAAGGGAATTTTTCCAAAAACGAAAGTGATGGAGTTTAAAAATTTGTTAGAATTGATGCATGGTGTTCAAAAGTATTCATATTCTGAAAGTCACACCATTTATCTAAAGTAGCAAACGCTTTGATATCATGCGTTCATGATCCTCAGGCTGAAAGTTCTTTCAGCATGATGAATAAATTATTGTCATCTGAGGGAATAAAAGGGAAGGAGGAAAGAAAAGTGGTGAAGAAATAGGAGGGAAAAGATATCAACAGAAAGAAAAACTAAGAAAAGATTGCTGTGTAGCTGCTGAGTCAACAAAAAACAAATATGGCCATGGAACTTGCTGAGAAGAAAGCAACACAAGAGGAAAATTGAGCGGATGCTCTAGCAAGTACAAAAGAGATAGAGAGAGAGAGAGGTGTTTGAAGCAGTGTCTTTTAAAATCACTTTATTTTGTTTTGAATTCAGTAATTTTATCATTATATCTCATGTGATTCTATCATAAAGTTCACATACAATTACATGACCACAAGGTTCTTCAGGAAGACGTGTTGACGTCTGTAAAGTGAATACAGTCTGTGGGGGTGCATTAACATATTCAATTAAAATATAAATCAGTTAACAGTCCTAAAAATGTTACTCACAGAAGTGCGTGTTCAGTCCAACGTCAGTAGTTATTGAGTTTCTTTGTCCAAAGTTGCATCCTGCTTCAACATGGTCAACTGTTAGGGTTAGTTCGAGAGCCATTTCATCATAAGTTTTACCCTACTTCGGATATGTCCAGATGCTAGGGTTAGCTCCGTTCTGGCTGTGTCGACATCATATTGAATGGGTAAAGGTTTTCAGTTAATAATTAAAGATTCTTGAGTTAAGAGTTACTATTTACATACCACTTGAAGTTTCACGTCGTACTTGGCCTTTAGCGCTATCTCGTCAATGTTGCACTCTCTTGGAATTGCTGAGGAAGCCTTCAAGTTTGGTCAGGTTCATAAAAAATTTAAAAGGTTAGAAAGATTCTAGTTAAAATCGTTACTACACCACCTCATACCGTCCACGGTCATATCCGAAGTAGGGTAAAACTTATGACGAAATGGCTCTCAAACTAACCCTAACAGTTGACCATGTTGAAGCAGGATGCAACTTTGGACAAAGAAACTCAATAACTACTGACGTTGGACTGAACATGCACTTCCGTGAGTAACATTTTTAGGACTTTTAACTGATTTATATTTTAATTGAATAGGTTAATGCACCACCACAGACTGTATTCACTTTACAGAACGTGTAAAACAGAACTTACAGACGTCAACGCGTCTTCCTGAAGTAATTTTATATTGTGAATACAGTCAACAATTCCATCTTGCTCGCGATGCTTTATATTCACACTTTCTTGTTGCATGTTCTGATTTTTTTCGCCCGATTAAAAGTTCAGCTTTTTTGTTCTTTAGTCAGTTTCATGTGTATTTAAGGCTTTTATAAATAGTTTGGCTTGTTCCACATTTTCATTTCTTGAGGTAGCACTTTACAATTTTAACTTAGTAGTGGTTTTGATTAAAAAAAAGTAAATTGAGGCAATCGTGTTTGATTTGAAAAATAATTTTTGTTAAGTAATATGAGGCAATTTTTTTTATTTTTTGTTACAGAATTTTAGTTTTCATTACGTTTTTTCCTTCCACGATGCACTGGCAGTCATAGAGGTGGTTAGATTCTTTTGGACTGAGTAGTTGACCAGGATTTTCTGATGACTTTTGTGATGAAACTTATCTGAAACTTGTGGCCATGTTCTAAAGTTACACTTTCTGTTTTAAAATCTATTGGTGCACCCATCTGTGATTGTCCACTCCCAAATAATTTTTTGAGGTGCATAGTGATTCCCTGGCTTATGCTTTCTCATTTATGATTTAACATAACTGTACTACAAATTAGAGGAAATTTTTCTGAAGCCTGGCACATATTCTGTCTAGTAATTAAGATTTTCATTGTCTTCAACAGTCACATCCCGATATTCAGCCACCAGTGGCAGTCATTGGGAATGTTAAAAAAAAATGCATCCCCACATATGGAAACACTTTTTATCAAGAATGGAATCCAGCTGTGGGCACAACAGGCATATGCCCCATTCAAAAAAAAAAAAAAAAAGGCAAAAAAAAAAAGTAATTGAGTAAGTACATAAGTGCTTTGCTTTGCTTTGCCTTGCTTTGCCTCTCATTTCTTGTTTTCAGACATCACACACTTTTTCACTTATGGATTTGTAACTCCACGTTTTGTTTTACATTGGTCCGAACTTTTCAGTGATCCCCACAACAGTACTTTAGAACTGCTGTTTGGGATACACCGACAGGCAAGCACCCCATCCTGCTGGGTGTTTGGGTGGGGGGTGTGTGTCCCACCTCCCCCTTATGTGTCCCCCATGCTGTACCACCCTGCATTTTTTGGACGATATGAATCTCAGGGATTGTTTTACCAGTCCTCTGTTAGATGTGTGCCCTCCCCATTCTTAAATTATTGATCTGCTCTTGCTTTATTTTATAATAATTTCAATTGTTATCAATAATAGACTGACTACATGGAAGATAAGATAGTGCAAAATAGTGATGGAGCTAAAATGTCTGATTGAATTAATCATTTTCAGATTGAGGGAAAGGATTTCCTGATAGGCCTTGTGGTAATTGCACCATGATTCAATTTAGCATTATTGGTAATTCTCCAATTAAAAATATTAAAAGAAATGTAATGAATAAAAAAGTACATTCATCCATTCACATCTTTCATCATTTTTATTACTTAAAACTGAAATTATAATTTGACTATGATATTGTAAAGTGTAATAATCATCCTGGAATTTTTTTGTATATGTCCTGGAAAAAGCCTGAAAAGTCCTTGAATTTTTCCCCCCAAAAAGTGTACAAACTCTGCTACAGAATGCCCTCTGCAATAACAAACATAATCCCATTTTCATCCCACTCCCCACTGCTCACAAATTTGCCACCTTAAAAACTTATGTTTATCATGCCAGGATTGTCTGCAACACTGAATCTTCCTTCAATGAGGAAATCGACACCATAAAGAAAATTGCCGAAGCCTATCAGTTCCCACCTTCTACTATTGAAAAAATCCTCCAAAATTCCCATTTAAAAAATCTGTCTGCTCTCACACCAATATTAATGGAAAAACCACCATTCATTGATTCCACCTCTTTCCATGGAGCCTTCTCTTATAAGATGTGCAAACTGTTCAAAACTATGGGCTACACTCGCACAGTGAAACCAAACCCTCCTGCAATAAAGTGCCTGCTTAAAGACAGGGATCCTGTCTCCCCGCTGGACACCTTTGGAGTTAACACTATTCCCATTTCAACTTCCTCTGGTCTCTCAGTGTATTGGAAGCACATACCAAAGCATCAATACAAGAATTAGTGAACACAAAAAAGATGTTTCCAATGGTCTTCCAAAGTTCCTAAGACAGCATTATCTGCACTAACCCTTTAAGACACTTCTGCAGTTCCCCTGTGGAAAGAAACAAAAAAAAAAAAAAAAAAGAAAGAAAAGAAAAAAGGGTTGCCCCATTTATCAACAAAGCATCTTTGCGTTTCCAAGAAAGCATTGAAATTTTGTTCACCAAAAACTGCAATTCAGAGACTCCTCACCAAATCGCATTTATTTGGATCTGTTCTAAAATCTGGCAACAGTTCCAGCACTCCAATTTCAAATTGTAGTTCTGGCAACCAACCCATCCAGTCGATCACGGGTGATCAAGGTTGTAGGATAACCGAAAGCTACTGCTGAACGAACCTTTTAACCATATGTGACTGTGTGTGTTTTTGCTCAATTTCTATGTTTATTATATTACAGATTTTGCAAAATATCTATCTATCTTTTTAGAATTATGCATACCATAAAAAAATTATCCCCCCCAATTTAAAAAAGGTAGTATATCTTTCAATAAATGAAAACTAAAGATATGTGGCAAAAATAAAATACTTTCAGTATAGAGAAAGGCAGTTGGGCATGCATTATGATGCTGAATTTTTCTGTTTTAAGAAACACTATGAAAGATAGTTTAACCTAAAAGCCAATTTTCTAGCTGTAAGATGCTTAAATCTTTCCCATATGGCTCTTGCTTTCCACAGTGCTCAGTTTTTCCACTTAAGATGTATTTCTGCAAGATAATATATATCTGCATTTGCACTTGGCATGATATATACCTCCCCATCTGTTAAAAAAAAACAAAAAAACTTTTGCATCTGATATAATTGTAATTGTGTCCAAATTTTTTCATGCATATTTTTTTATTTTTTTCTCTTTTAAAATTTCCTGTTTTTGTGGCGTAACTTCAAATGTCAAGTTATGGATATCTCAGCTTATACAGATCAGATTGAAAACTTTTTTCTAACATCAGCTACCTCTGATCTGGTTAGTATCAGCCATATCCATCCAGATTTTTTATATGCAGTTTTCTTGCTGAGGCACATAACAGGGTGTTGGTGCTACATGTGTACTTATCATTTGAAAAATTCTTTGCAACTGATTCCTGTAACAACAAACAAAATTTTTCCGATGTAAAATTTTTCCACAGGTGCAAACTTGTATTTTTCTAATCAAAGTATTTCATAACATTCCTCTAATATCTCAGTTCTACTTTCCTTTTTATTAAATTTGGCTGAAAATTTAAGATTTCAACTGAATTGTAGCTCTTGTTATTTCTCTATATTTTTGTGTGTGCCTATCCAATCCAATTTTATTCCATTGATTCTTGATAGGTGATTTGCATTCTTTCAAATTTGTCTTTATTTCTGTCCCTGTCTGTTGTTGAATGTATTTATGCAACCCCACATTTGTAAAGCATTTTTTCTTACAGTAGTGTTTTTTTCACTGTTCAATTTCTGGAAGATATTTTTCTTTATTAATGAGATTTGGAGCTAACCTGATGTTGAGCATTTTGCTAATTTATAGGAGCTTTTCCAGCAGACCAGTATGGCGCACAATTTTTAGTAAGACATTTGGTTTGTTTGTTAGGGAGATTTTAATCTTCTTTTTTCATAAATAATTTATTAATTGCAAAAGAGGGGTAGTTATCATTTGAACTCTGTAAGTTTTCCTTCTGTTTGTGTGAAGGCATCTCTGCATTTCCAAGAGAGCATTGAAATTTTGTTCACCAAAAACTGCAATTCAGAGACCCCTCACCAAATCCCATTTATTTGGATCTCTCTTCTAAAATCTGGCAACATTTCCAACACCCCAACTTCAAATTGTAGTTCTGGCAACCAGCCCATTCAGTAGATAGCAGGTGATCAAGGTCATAGGATGACCGAAAGCTATCGCTAAACGAATATATGTTTAGGTTTTTTCATAAAGCTGAATTATATATATATATATATATATATATATATATATATCATCATCATCATCATTGTCAACCATTATCAATCCACTGCTGGACGAAGGTCTCCCCAAGTTTCCTCCACAACGGTCTGTCTTGTGCCAGTCTCCTCCATGTCACCCCTGCATACTTTCGAATTTCATCCACCCATCTCCCATGTGGTCTTCTTCTGGGTCTTTTCCTGTCCCTTGGAATCCAATCTAAAATTTCAGCTGTCCATCGATGATCTGTCCTTCTGGCAGTATGTCCAGCCCATTGCCATTTCAGGGATTTAACTCTGATCATGATGTCTTCCACTCTTGTCATTTTTCGGATCCACGAGTTCCTCTTCTTATCTCTCCTGGTTACACCAAGCATGCACCTCTCCAGGCAGCTTTGAGTTGTCTGCAGCCTTTGTATGTCTCTTTTAGTTAAGGTCCACGTCTCTGCACCATACGTAAGCACTGGAAGGATGCATTGATCAAACACTTTTCTTTTAAGACATAATGGCATATTGCTCTTGAAAATTATGCTGTTTCTTCCAAAAGCTCTCCAGGCAAGTTTTGTACGCCGATTAATTTCTTCATCAATGTGACCCTCACTTGATATCTGCTGTCCAAGATAAACGTACGTGTCTGTTATCTCCAGCTTTTCTCCATCAATCGATAAATCTTCATTTCTTGTAAAAGCATTGAACATCACTTTTGTCTTCTGAAAGTTCATTTTTAATCCCACTTCTTTACTGTTGTCAGCAAGTTCCTGGATCATACTCTGCAGCTCTGATGGGGTAGTTGCAAAAATGACTACGTCGTCAGCAAAACGAAGGTGGGTTAGATAATCTCCATTAATCTTTATCCCCTTGTTTTCCCAGCTCAGCGACTGAAAAACACCCTCCAATGTGGCATTAAAGAGCTTCGGAGATATGGTGTCACCTTGTCTCACTCCCTTTCCAATTTTTACGTGTGTTGTATTTTCAAACAGCCTAATCTTTGCACTTGCATTTTCATAGATGTTATTAATAATATTAATGTATGCATCTTCAATACCGCAGGTTTTCAGAGCCATTGTAACTGCTGATGGTTTCACCGAATCAAAGGCTTTTTCATAATCGATAAAAGCCATGCACAATAAAAGTTCATATTCCCTCGCTCTTTCAATTAGTTCTCTCAGCACGTGGATATGATCTATTGTGCTGTAGCCACTCCTGAATCCAGCTTGTTCTCTCGGTTGAGCCATGTCCAGTGTTACCTTCAAGCGGTGTGAAAGAACTTTAGTGAAGATTTTATAAACTACTGATAGGAGGCTGATAGGTCTGTAGTTTCCGAGATCCTCAATGTCACCTTTCTTATGTAGCAGGATCATTGTAGCGGTGTTCCAATCCTCAGGAATCTTTCCTTCATTAAGGCATCGAGTGAAAATTTGGGCGAGTACTGTTTCGATTTCTCCACTTGCTTCTTGTATGATGTCTACAGTAATTCCATCTTCTCCTGGAGCTTTTCCTCGCTTCATGTTCTTGATTGCATGTGCAACTTCTGCTGGAAGGACTGGAGGAACTCTGGTACTGGTATCTTTCATGATGTCTGGAGTGCATATATCATCCCTTTCATATAATTTGGAGTAGAAATCTTTCACTCTTGTCAAAATTTCACCTCTATTTCTTGTTACAGAACCATCTTCCTTTCTCAGTGCCATAATCTGTTTTCTTCCCTTACTGAGATGTCCCTTTGCTATCTTTAGGCTATGGTTGTTTTCAATTGCTTTCCTCACTAGTTCACAGTTGAATTTTCTTACGTCTTCAGTGATACTTTTTCTTACTGTCTTGCATAGCTCTATATATTCCACTTTGGAAGTCACATCTTTTTTAGTTGTCCTCATCTCTCTTCTTTTTGCATCAACATTTTGGTTTTTCCTGATAATTTGTTCACATGCAACTTGTTCTTAGACCCAGCTAATTTTGTTGCTGTTTCCATAAGAGCTTTGGTTACTTTTCTGTTAACTTCAGAGATGTCCACTTCTTCCGATGTCAGGCCTTCTAAAGCAGAGAACCTGTTCTTCAGTACTAACTTGAAGGTATTATGGTGTTTTTAAGGTTGGTTATGTCAATAGATTTTGTTTGTCTTATGAGCTTGCCACGTTCAAGTTTAGTGTTGAGGTGCATCTTACATCTCACCAATCTATGGTCACTACCTGTGTTGAACTTGTTTAGCACACTGCAGTCTTCTATGACGAATTTTTTGTTACACATAATAAAATCAATTTCACTTGTCGTCCCATTTGTATATATATATATATATATATATATCAATTTCACTTGTCGTCCCATATATATATATATATATATATATATATATATATATATAATTGCTCCAACAAGTTTTGCAAAGCCTACAATCAGAGTTTTTGCTGGTCCTTGATAAAGCCAAGGCTCAGTATTCTCGACACCTTCTACATTCAGTTGTTTTATTTTATTTTTTTTATCTTTTCTCCTTTTACTCACAAAGGTAGATACATAACCTTTTCTATGTTGTACTTGGTGTGAGTCAAAATTATATATGTATTTTTTTGCTTAGGTATCTTCTTAATAGAATATATATATATATCATCATCATCATCATTGTCAACCATTATCAATCCACTGCTGGACGAAGGTCTCCCCAAGTTTCCTCCACAACGGTCTGTCTTGTGCCAGTCTCCTCCATGTCACTCCCGCATATTTACGAATTTCATCCACCCATCTCCCATGTGGTCTTTTTCTGGGTCTTTTCCTGTCCCTTGGAATCCAATCTAAAATTTCGGCTGTCCATCTATGGTCTGTCCTTCTGGCAGTATGTCCAGCCCATTGCCATTTCAGGGATTTAACTCTGATCATGATGTCTTCCACTCTCGTCATTTTCGGATCCACGAGTTCCTGTTCTTATCTCTCCTGGTTATACCAAGCATGCACCTCTCCAGGCAGCTTTGAGTTGTCTGCAGCCTTTGTATGTCTCTTTTAGTTAAGGTCCACGTCTCTGCACCATACGTAAGCACTGGAAGGATGCATTGATCAAACACTTTTCTTTTAAGACATAATGGCATATTGCTCTTGAAAATTATGCTGTTTCTTCCAAAAGCTCTCCAGGCAAGTTTTGTACGCCGATTAATTTCTTCACCAATGTGACCCTCACTTGATATCTGCTGTCCAAGATAAACGTACGTGTCTGTTATCTCCAGCTTTTCTCCATCAATCGATAAATCTTCATTTCTTGTAAAAGCATTAAACATCACTTTTGTCTTCTGAAAGTTCATTTTTAATCCCACTTCTTTACTCTTGTCCGCAAGTTCCTGGATCATACTCTGCAGCTCTGATGGGGTAGTTGCAAAAATGACTACGTCATCAGCAAAACGAAGGTGGGTTAGATAATCTCCATTAATCTTTATCCCTTTGTTTTCCCAGTTCAGTGATTGAAAGACATTTTCCAATGTGGCATTAAAGAGCTTCGGAGATATGGTGTCACCTTGTCTCACTCCCTTTCCAATTTTTATGTGTGTTGTATTTTCAAACAGCCGAATCTTTGCACTTGCATTTTCATAGATGTTATTAATAATATTAATGTATGCATCTTCAATACCGCAGGATTTCAGAGCCGTGGTAACTGCTGATGGTTTCACCGAATCAAAGGCTTTTTCATAATCGATAAAAGCCATGCACAATGGAAGTTCATATTCCCTCGCTCTTTCAATTAGTTCTCTCAGTACGTGGATATGATCTATTGTGCTGTAGCCACTCCTGAATCCAGCTTGTTCTCTCGGTTGAGCCATGTCCAGTGTTACCTTCAAGCGGTGTGAAAGAACTTTAGTGAAGATTTTATAAACCACTGATAGGAGGCTGATAGGTCTGTAGTTCATGAGATCCTCAATGTCACCTTTATTATGTAGCAGGATCATTGTAGCATTGTTCCAATCCTCAGGAATCTTCCCTTCATTAAGGCATCGAGTGAAAATTTGGGCGAGTACTGTTTCAATTTCTCCACTTGCTTCTTGTATGATGTCTATAGTAATTGCATCTTCTCCTGGAGCTTTCCCCCGCTTCATGTTCTTGATTGCATGAGCAACTTCTGCTGGGAGGACTGGAAGAACTCTGGTACCTTTCATGATGTCTGGAGTACATGTATCATCCCTTTCATATAATTTGGAGTAGAAATCTTTCACTCTTGTCAAAATTTCGCCTCTATTTCTTGTTATAGAACCATCTTCTTTTCTCAGAGCCATAATCTGTTTTCTTCCCTTACTGAGATGTCCCTTTGCTATCTTAAGGCTTTGGTTGTTTTCAATTGCTTTCCTCACTAGCTCACAGTTGAATTTCCTGACGTCTTCAGTGATACTTTTTCGTGTTGTCTTGCATAGCTCTATATATTCCACTATGGAAGTCACATCTTCTTTAGTTGTCCTCATCTCTCTTCTTTTTTGCATCAACATTTTGGTTTTTCCTGATAATTTGTTCACATGCAACTTGTTCTTAGACCCAGCTAATTTTGTTGCTGTTTCCATTAGAGCTTTGGTTACTTTTCTGTTAACTTCCGAAATATCCACTTCTTCTGATGTTAGGCCTTCTAAAGCAGAGAATCTGTTCTTCAGTTCCAACTTGAAAGTATTATGGTGTTTTTTAAGGTTGGTTATGTCAATACATTTTGTTTGTCTTATGAGCTTGCCACGTTCCAGTTTAGTGTTGAGGTGCATCTTACATCTCACCAATCTATGGTCACTACCTGTGTTGAACTTGTTCAGCACACTGCAGTCTTCGATGACGAATTTTTTGTTACACAATATAAAATCAATTTCACTTGTCGTCCCAATTGGATGTCTCCATGTCCATTTCCTGTGTGGCTTTTTCTTGAAAAAGGAGTTCAAGATGAAAAATCCTTCTGCCTCTGCAAACTCAACGAGAGTATTTCCACGCTGGTTTCTGTTGCCGTGACCGAATTTACCTACTGAAGTTTCATTCTGTTGCCGTTGCCCTATTTTTGCATTGAAATCTCCCATAATTATCTTCAAGTGCTGCTTACCTTTATTATTTAGTTGACGAATTTCCTCATAAAATTCTTCAATTTCTTCTTCAGGATGACTTGTGGTGGGTGCATAAGTTTGAATAATCTGAGCCTGGTATCTTCTCGATAGTTGGATAACGAGTCGTGCAGCTCTGTCAGAGGAACTTTCAACTTCTACCACTTTATCCTTCAGTTTCTTGTTTATTATAAATCCAACACCACTAGTTCTGCCAGTATCTGTCCCACGATAATAGAAGAGATGTCCACTTTTCAGTTCAATGAGATCTTCTCCTTTTCTCCTTACCTCACTTAGCCCGACGATGTCCCACTTGATCCTTTGTAGTTCCTCTTCCAATTCAAGAAGCCTTGAATCAGAAGATAGGGAGCGTCCGTTATAGGTAGCCAAGGTCAGCATCAAATGGCAGCCTAGTCCGATCCTCCGGGGATTCTTAGCACCCTCTGCCTTCATGTCGCACTGGCCGCTGCCTTGGCCAGGTACATTCCAGCTGCCGGAGACTGAGGGCCAAGATTTAAGTTGTAGAGTCATTTTGGAGGTGTTTGGCCATAACTCACCACGCTGGCCAAGCGGGTTGGTGAGTGTGGTGAGTGTGGGATAGCATATATATATATCATCATCATCATCATTGTCAGCCATTATCAATCCACTGCTGGACGAAGGTCTCCCCAAGTTTCCTCCACAACGGTCTGTCTTGTGCCTGTCTCCTCCATGTCACTCCCGCATATTTACGAATTTCATCCACCCATCTCCCATGTGGTCTTTTTCTGGGTCTTTTCCTGTCCCTTGGAATCCAATCTAAAATTTCGGCTGTCCATCTATGGTCTGTCCTTCTGGCAGTATGTCCAGCCCATTGCCATTTCAGGGATTTAACTCTGATCATGATGTCTTCCACTCTCGTCATTTTTCGGATCCACGAGTTCCTCTTCTTATCTCTCCTGGTTATACCAAGCATACACCTCTCCATGCTTCTTTGAGTTGTCTGCAGCCTTTGTATGTCTCTTTTAGTTAAGGTCCACGTCTCTGCACCATACGTAAGCACTGGAAGGATGCATTGATCAAACACTTTTCTTTTAAGACATAATGGCATATTGCTCTTGAAAATTATGCTGTTTCTTCCAAAAGCTCTCCAGGCAAGTTTTGTACGCCGATTAATTTCTTCATCAATGTGACCCTCCCTTGATATCTGCTGTCCAAGATAAACATACGTATCTGTTATCTCCAGTTTTTCTCCATCAATCGATAAATCTTCATTTCTTGTAAAAGCATTGAACATCACTTTTGTCTTCTGAAAGTTCATTTTTAATCCCACTTCTTTACTCTTGTCAGCAAGTTCCTGGATCATACTCTGCAGCTCTGATGGGGTAGTTGCAAAAATGACTACGTCATCAGCAAAACGAAGGTGGGTTAGATAATCTCCATTAATCTTTATCCCTTTGTTTTCCCAGTTCAGTGATTGAAAGACATTTTCCAATGTGGCATTAAAGAGCTTCGGAGATATGGTGTCACCTTGTCTCACTCCCTTTCCAATTTTTATGTGTGTTGTATTTTCAAACAGCCGAATCTTTGCACTTGCATTTTCATAGATGTTATTAATAATATTAATGTATGCATCTTCAATACCGCAGGATTTCAGAGCCGTGGTAACTGCTGATGGTTTCACCGAATCAAAGGCTTTTTCATAATCGATAAAAGCCATGCACAATGGAAGTTCATATTCCCTCGCTCTTTCAATTAGTTCTCTCAGTACGTGGAGGATTTTTTTTTTTTTTTTTTTTATGTCCTGTGCAGTCTAAATTTTGCTGTAGTGTTTCCTTTTCATGGGTTATTTCAATTTTGTTTTTTGTTCTATTGTGAATGTCTGGTAAGTTTTAATTTTATTGCCATTTCCTTCTGTAGTATTGTAAAATGCAATATAACAATTGTGTGATCTCACTGTTTTCAAAATTATTTGCTTTTAATTATTTGTAGGCACATCCACTCATTTTGAAAAGTGTACAGAGATGTGATGAACCAGAAAAATTAAAAATTGAAATGGGTGATGTTATTCAAGTTATAGAAGGAAGGTAAAGAATAATTATTTTATTATGGAAATTATTCAGGTTTCTTAAATTGTGAAATTTTCATGCATTTTATATCATATATCATGTCTTCACACTGTATGTATGTATCTATCTATCTATCTATCTATCTATCTATCTATCTATCTATCTATCTATCTATCTATCTATCTATCTATCCTATGTGTTAAGAATGGAAGTTAGCCTGTACAATCATAAAGTTCATGTGGAGGAGACATGAACTTTATGATTGTACAGGCTAACTTCCAGCTTAAACTTCACGATGTACTATAGCAATCTTTTTTCGAACCGTGAATTAAAAACAATTACCAAATTGAAACGTCTTAAAATCAAAAATGAAATTTGAAGTTCAAGAGCGGTTTCTTGTAACTTGCAGAGACTTTGGATTTATCCCCAAATTTTTGAGACTTAAGACTTAACAAGCCTAAAAGTAAGAAGGATTACTATACCCTGCATCGATGTCAGCAAAAAAGGCTTAGTAATGAAATTAAAGCTAAAAGAAAACAAATTTCCAGACTTAATGCTCAGGTTTATGAATTATGGAAGCTGATAAGCAACTCAAAATATGCACAATTTGAAGGCACATGGAAAAATCGCATTTGGGATACTACGTTCATCGAAATTAATGAAATTGCTAACAAAGAAGCTAACTCCAATAGTTTTACTGTTGATAAAAAAAATTAAATGCATTATTTGATGAACAAAAATTAAGTAAGGAACCCGTAAATGAATATGATGTGTATGAAAATCATTCGGATAAGAATTTAAGCTTTTCACAGAAAGCAGTTTTACAAAAAGGGAAAAAATTTGCCTTTCCACAAGGCCTCCCTAAAACTGAAGAAATCATCCCTTGCCTAGAAGATATTCTCAAAAATATACCTGGCACAGAGAATGAAACTGAAGTTGAGAACAAATTGTATAGAGTAATTCTAAAAGAATATAATGCCAAAAACAACAAAAACTTTTATATAGAGAAAAAATTAAAATATGAAAAAAACCAAAAACTATTGGAATTGAAAAATAACCCAAATATCAAATTCTGTGAAGCAGATAAAACTGGCCAAGTCATTATTCCCAACACAGTTGAATATGAACAAAAAATGACGGTAGCAATAGAAGAATTAAATTCTACTGAAATAAAGAAAGACCCAACTGATAACCAAATTAAATTCTTAGCGAGTATAAGAAATCATAGCACATTACCTGATGAAATCAAGCGCTCTTTTCCACCAATGGGAGCAGGCATACCACGTATTGTTGCAAAGATAAAAACACACAAAGATGATGCTCCAATGAGACTGATTGTTTAAAAAAAAACTCACCATTGATAACATTAGAGAAAAACATTTACAAGTTCCTTGCACCCATTTTCATGAACAACAAGTTCACCATCAAGAACACTTATGAATTTATTGAGAAAATTAAAAACGTAAAAACTGACCTAAAGGACTTACATATGGCAAGCATGGACGTTAAAGCATTATATCCAAGCACTCCTGTTCCAGAAGCTATTGAAATTGTCATGAAGAAGTTGCATAATCTTAAAATATTAAATGACACACAAACTCAAGAATTCAAAAAAGTTTTATTCTATTTATATGAAAATAATGTATTTATATACAAGAACAAAATATAGAAGCAAAATTCAGGAGGCCCAATGGGCTCACCATTATCATCTTTATATGCTGAGGTTGTGGTGAACGAGATTGAAGAAAATGTCCTGCATCGTATGGAAGAAAAACCAGAAATGTACTGTCAAATACGTGGATGATATTTTCATTCTATCAAAACTGAACGAAGAAGAGTTAAGAAAATTAACCAAATGTTACAGCTTTTTATACCCAACAATACAACTCACGGTAGAAATGGAAAAAAATAATGCAATAGCCTTATTGGTCGTACAAGTTATAAAATCAACAAATAAGTTGCAATACAGAGTTTATCGAAAAAGTTCATTTGTTCCTGTTCTAATCCCATACAATTCGGCACATCCTTATCCACAAAAATGCAATAGTCTGAAAACCTTAATTAGAAGAGCATATACGCACTCAGAAAATATTCAGTTCATTAATGAAAAAATTAAATTCATAAAAAAAATTGCAAATAGTTTTTGTTATCCAGACCATTTAATAAAAAAATGGAACACAGAAGTACTAAAGAAAATAAAAAATAATGCTGTAGTAAATAAAAATTAAATCAAATATCTGAATGGTTTTCCTTACATTATAAAGGTACTACTAATGAAATTAATAATATTTGTAAAAAGCATAACATTCAAATTAGAGGAAAAGTAATACTGTCAAAAATAATGAAAAAATAAAAATGTGAGAAAAAGCAGGTATTTACTCAATTCCTATTACAGAAAATCCTCCAATGGCATAAATAGGAAGTACCAAAAATAAGCTTAAACACAGGTTAAAACAACATGTAAAAAATTGGCAGAAAAAAGAAGAAAAAGCTGCACTTATTCAATATTGCATGGCTAACCTAAAATATCCTAAATTTGAAAATATAAAAATCATAAAAAGCTGTAAATCTGAAAAACACCTCAGAATAGCAGAGTCGGTAATGATAGAAAAATATAGAGCAAAAGTTTGCAACCATAATGACCCTAATATTTTAAGAAACAGTTGGAGGAATTTAATTAAAATTGAGCAAAAAAATAGAAAATTTCGAAAAATGAGATCGGTGACCAACAA
Source organism: Macrothele yani (assembly GCA_039090855.1). NCBI lineage: Eukaryota > Metazoa > Arthropoda > Arachnida > Araneae > Macrothelidae > Macrothele > Macrothele yani. The sequence continues at coordinate 540,968 of CM077006.1, forward strand.
TAATTGATGGCGCCACAACGCCCAAGAGGAAGCGATAGCCGTTAACAGATGCAGCCCGCAAAGACCACCCAAAAGCTCTACTGACACGGTCCGTGCTGGTCGGAGTTAACGTCCCTAGATGACTGTAACGGAGTGTTACCGAAAGTACTCGGGTAAAAAAACGTATAGAAGTATATGTGGAAGCAGCAAAGGAAAAAAATTCAATTAGTGACGAGGCCAATTAAAAACCAACAGAAAAAAACTGATGAGGACCAGCAACTGAATGAAAAACCCCCATGCCGCATCTACATAATGGAAATACGGGAAAAATACCAAGATCCATGTGCTGGAAGTGTTCAACTTGGAACTTCACCAATTTAACGGTAAGTCCAATTGCATTAATGCACTTCAAAAAAATCAACCTTCAGTAGCGGACTTTTACTAAAGAAATCCCATATTGGAAGTACTTGAAACATGGAAAGTGTTTGAATTTGATAGCTTTTCTCATACATGCTTGCTTGTTTTGACTAATTGCACTTACTATCAGTCATCACATTTAGGTCACAAGTAGAACCTAAAATATTTTAGAAAACATGCTCCTTTTTGTAATATAGTATTTAAATGAGCCAATAGACACCCAAATACATCATTATACTTATTTTCTTCCTGAAAGAGAGTTATAATATTTACAGTGCATGCGTTTTCTTCTGACATCCTCCAGGCTGCCCTCTTTTTTCTATTACACAACTCATTTAACTCAGCTACAAATGAAAACAATATCTTAGAATATCATTTTGCCTTTTCTAAATCCTTCAATTCAATATTATTTATGTACAATGTATTGCTTATGATTCGCGCTAATGGAGTCCGATACTCCTTGTTGCCATTCGTCGGATATACTTTTCTGGATATATTTCGTTATCAAGCCTGGCTGGCGCCATCTATGTTTCATTAAAACAACTTTTTTTTTTTATTATTAATTTCTTCTACCCTGGTTTTCTTGTCTTTTTTGCCGGTTTTTCTTTTGTTGTTGTTTTTCTTGTCTTATTAGTTCTTTCCACAGGCCCGATAATGTACTAGGGTCGTTCTGGTTACATACCCTTGCTTTATTTTTATAGATTAATATTGCTTCTTCCCTCCTCATTTGCCTTTCCGATTTTTTATTCTTTTTAGCATTTTAATTTCATCGAATTTCGGGAATGTCCGGTTTTCCATGCAGAATTGCACTAAAGCAGTTTTGGCTTCTTTTTTTTTGCCAATTAGATATGTGTTGTTTAAGTCTTTTTTAATCTGTTTTCATTAGCGCGAAGTTAACCACGAACATTGTTGGTAAAGTCGCCACGCTCCTGAGGATGCCCAGAGGATGGGCGAAAATTTCAAGTATTAAGAACGGTAAAAATTGATGTGTTTGGAATCCTAAGGCAAAGATCCAATGAGTATACCCAGCGAAAAGTGTGAGAAGTAAAGCCAGTCATCGCATACAACGGACTTTAGGACAATAACATCAACAAAGACTGGAAAACACGTGCGTGAAATGTTCCCATCGCTAGAATGGAATGCCAAGGTAAGCATTATCTGCTAGAATTTTGTACAAGTTACTTTGAAATATCACACGTAAAAGAGAATAGTAGAATGATTAGAGTTATATAGTAGTCAGAATTAGAACTACTAATTGGAATTGATTCGTTATACATGCATTAGAATCGGCCACGTGCGAAACAACGATACGGAATGGATAATGAAGTATAGAAGCCTGCTGACGCCTAAAGAACTAAACATCATAAGGAAGTTTAAAAAAAGAAAATTAAACTGGTAAAAGAAGATATCCAAATAAAGTTCTTAATGAACTGTAGAGACTTTAATATTATACCAAAATACTTACGAATTTCCAACAAACCTATGCATGGAAAAGACAAAAGGTTGCTATTAACGTGTCAAGAGAAAAGACTAAGTGCAGAAATCATTTATAAAAGAAAACAACTATACCAAAACCACATTCAGTGCTATAATATGTGGAACCAGATACTGAATACTGAATATAAGAATTTTAACGGGACATGGAAAACCCTTATTATAGACGATGTTCTCACTGAAATTAACGAAATAGCCAACAAAAGGCGGCAGAAAGCTCAACTGCCAAGAAATTTAATGCCCTTTTAAATGGAATCAAAATGAGGGGTGATGAAAGTACAGAATACCCAGTGTTTGTGAATCAATCATCGAGAGCGCTAACTTTTAGTGAAAAGGCAGTGCTACAACGTGGGAAAAAATACGCATTTCCACCTGAAACCCCAAGAACAGAAGAGTACATTCCTATCTTTGAAGATATTGTGCAGCGAGTACATCCAGAGCATGCTACCGATCTAAGGTTTCAGCTATTCAGAATCATGCTTAAAGAGTATAACGCTAAGCACAAAAAAAAAAAAAAAAACTGCAAGATTAATAAATTGAAGTATGACAGAAAACAACTATTAAATCTTTGCAAAGACCCCACGATCAAATTCTGCGAAGCGGACAAAACAGGGCAAATTGTTATTATGGACACTTTGGAATATAATGATAAAATGCTGACGGCCATCTCAGAGCTACAGTGCGATAGCATCAACAAAGATCCCACCGGCAAACAACTTTCCTTCCTGGCTAATATAAGGAACCACAGCACGTTACCAACTGAAATAAAAATGCAAACCCTCCAATGGGAGCAGGGATGCCAAAAATATTCTCAAAAATTAAAACACATAAAGAAAACACACCTTTAAGACTGATTCTATCAAAAAAAAACTCACCACTCATCAACCTAGAAAAAAAGATATATAACTATCTATCCCCAATATTCATGAGGAACCAATATACATTAAAGAATAGCTATGAGTTTATAGAAAAAATCAAATTAATTAATCAAGACCTAGAGGAAATAACTATGGCCTCCATGGACGTTAAGGCGTTATACCCAAACACTCCTGTTGAGCTAGCCATCGAATTGATTATGCAACAACTAAGCATCAACAAAGAACTAAACTTGTCACAACTGAAAGAGCTAAAGAATACCTTATATTTCATCAAGGAAAACAACATCTTCCATTTTGAAGGAAATATATTTAAACAAACGCAAGGTGGCCCTATGGGATCCCCATTATCGGCATTATACGCAGAAGTGATTATGGCATACCTCGAAAAAGAAATAATTCAAAATCTACCTGAAAAACCAATACTTTATGCTCGATATGTAGACGACGGGATGTAAGGTCAGGTGATGCGTAACATCACAGCCTCTCCTTGACAAATGTCAACCCCGCCTTCTCGTGGTGCATCCTGTTCCCACTAAAGGGGTCTGACGACCGCCCATAGCGGTATAACTATACCATCGGGATTAGAGGAAATTCTATCCCACACTCACCAACCCGCTTGGCCAGCGTGGTGAGTTATGGCCAAACCCCTCCAAAATGATTCCACAACTTAAATCTGGGCCCTCAGTCTCCGGCAGCTGGAATGTACCTGGCCAAGGCAGCGGCCAGTGCGACATGAAGGCAGAGGGTGCTAAGAATCCCCGGAGGACCGGACTAGGCTGCCATCTGATGCTGACCTTGGCTACTTACAATGGACGCTCCCTATCTTCTGATTCAAGGCTTCTTGAATTGGAAGAGGAACTACAAAGGATCAAGTGGGACATCGTGGGGCTAAGTGAGGTAAGGAGAAAAGGAGAAGATCTCATCGAACTGAAAAGTGGACATCTCTTCTACTATCGTGGGACAGATACTGGCAGAACTAGTGGTGTTGGATTTATAATAAACAAGAAACTGAAGAATAAAGTTGTAGAAGTTGAAAGTTCCTCTGACAGAGCTGCACGACTTGTTATCCAACTCTCGAAAAGATACCAGGCTCAGATTATTCAAACTTATGCACCCACCACAAGTCATCCTGAAGAAGAAATTGAAGAATTTTATGAGGAAATTTGTCATCTAAATAATAAAGGTAAGCAGCACTTGAAAATAATTATGGGAGATTTCAATGCAAAAATAGGGCAACGGCAACAGAATGAAACTTCAGTAGGTAAATTCAGTCATGGCAACAGAAACCATCGTGGAAATACTCTCGTTGAGTTTGCAGAGGCAGAAGGGTTTTTCATCTTGAACTCCTTCTTCAAGAAAAAGCCACACAGGAAATGGACATGGAGACATCCAAATGGGACGACAAGTGAAATTGATTTTATTATGTGTAACAAAAAATTCGTCATAGAAGATTGCAGTGTGCTAAACAAGTTCAACACAGGTAGTGACCATAGATTGGTGAGATGTAAGATGCGCCTCAACACTAAACTTGAACGTGGCAAGCTCATAAGACAAACAAAATCTATTGACATAACCAACCTTAAAAAACACCATAATACCTTCAAGTTAGAACTGAAGAACAGGTTCTCTGCTTTAGAAGGCCTAACATCGGAAGAAGTGGACATCTCTGAAGTTAACAGAAAAGTAACCAAAGCTCTTATGGAAACAGCAACAAAATTAGCTGGGTCTAAGAACAAGTTGCATGTGAACAAATTATCAGGAAAAACCAAAACGTTGATGCAAAAAAGAAGAGAGATGAGGACAACTAAAGAAGATGTGACTTCCAAAGTGGAATACATAGAGCTATGCAAGACAGTAAGAAAAAGTATCACTGAAGACGTAAGGAAATTCAACTGTGAACTAGTGAGGAAAGCAATTGAAAACAACCAAAGCCTAAAGATAGCAAAGGGACATCTCAGTAAGGGAAGAAAACAGATTATGGCACTGAGAAAAGAAGATGGTTCTGTAACAAGAAATAGAGGCGAAATTTTGACAAGAGTGAAAGATTTCTACTCCAAATTACATGAAAGGGATGATACATGCACTCCAGACATCATGAAAGATACCAGTACCAGAGTTCCTCCAGTCCTTCCAGCAGAAGTTGCACATGCAATCAAGAACATGAAGCGAGGAAAAGCTCCAGGAGAAGATGGAATTACTGTAGACATCATACAAGAAGCAAGTGGAGAAATCGAAACAGTACTCGCCCAAATTTTCACTCGATGCCTTAATGAAGGAAAGATTCCTGAGGATTGGAACACCGCTACAATGATCCTGCTACATAAGAAAGGTGACATTGAGGATCTCGGAAACTACAGACCTATCAGCCTCCTATCAGTAGTTTATAAAATCTTCACTAAAGTTCTTTCACACCGCTTGAAGGTAACACTGGACATGGCTCAACCGAGAGAACAAGCTGGATTCAGGAGTGGCTACAGCACAATAGATCATATCCACGTGCTGAGAGAACTAATTGAAAGAGCGAGGGAATATGAACTTCCATTGTGCATGGCTTTTATCGATTATGAAAAAGCCTTTGATTCGGTGAAACCATCAGCAGTTACAATGGCTCTGAAAACCTGCGGTATTGAAGATGCATACATTACTATTATTAATAACATCTATGAAAATGCAAGTGCAAAGATTAGGCTGTTTGAAAATACAACACAAGTAAAAATTGGAAAGGGAGTGAGACAAGGTGACACCATATCTCTGAAGCTCTTTAATGCCACATTGGAGGGTGTTTTTCAGTCGCTGAGCTGGGAAAACAAGGGGATAAAGGTTAATGGAGATTATCTAACCCACCTTCGTTTTGCTGATGACGTAGTCATTTTTGCAACTACCCCATCAGAGCTGCAGAGTATGATCCAGGAACTTGCTGACAAGAGTAAAGAAGTGGGATTAAAAATGAACTTTCAGAAGACAAAAGTGATGTTCAATGCTTTTACAAGAAATGAAGATTTATCGATTGATGGAGAAAAGCTGGAGATAACAGACACGTACGTTTATCTTGGACAGCAGATATCAAGTGAGGGTCACATTGATGAAGAAATTAATCGGCGTACAAAACTTGCCTGGAGAGCTTTTGGAAGAAACAGCATAATTTTCAAGAGCAATATGCCATTATGTCTTAAAAGAAAAGTGTTTGATCAATGCATCCTTCCAGTGCTTACGTATGGTGCAGAGACGTGGACCTTAACTAAAAGAGACATACAAAGTCTGCAGACAACTCAAAGAAGCATGGAGAGGTGCATGCTTGGTGTAACCAGGAGAGATAAGAAGAGGAACTCGTGGATCCGAAAAATGACAAGAGTGGAAGACATCATGATCAGAGTTAAATCCCTGAAATGGCAATGGGCTGGACATACTGCCAGAAGGACAGATCATCGATGGACAGCTGAAATTTTAGATTGGATTCCAAGGGACAGGAAAAGACCCAGAAGAAGACCACATGGGAGATGGGTGGATGAAATTCGAAAGTGTGCAGGGGTGACATGGAGGAGACTGGCACAAGACAGACCGTTGTGGAGGAAACTTGGGGAGACCTTCGTCCAGCAGTGGATTGATAATGGTTGACAATGATGATGATGATGATGTAGACGACATTATTATAATGTCTAAACTTAACAAAGCTGAGCTACAAGATCTAGCACAGCAGTTTAGCAAAATCTGTAACACCATAGAGCTAACTATTGAGTTTGAAGAGGATAATTGCCTATCCTTCGTGGACATCCAACTAAAGAAAAACAAAAATAGTTTTGAATACTCTGTGTTCAGAAAAGCAACTTACATACCTGTACTGATACCATACTTGTCGCACCATCCAGTGATACATAAAAAAAACAGCATAGTAAACTTGATACGGCGAGCGTACACACACACATCTAACAACAGGCTAAAAAATCAAGAGCTAGAGTTTATCTCGAAAATAGCACAAGAGTTTGGGTACCCAAGCAAGCTAATTAATAAATGGATACATGAGAGTAAAAAACATATGACTCAGAGTAAAGAAGGCCAAGAAGTGTACAACCAAAGGAAGATGAGAAAGAAAAAATTGAAATACATTGGAGCTTTCCCATACTTGGAAGGAGTGAGTAATGAAATCAATAGGCACTGTGCTAAATATGGCTTACAACTAGGAAGCTCAGTGCACACCGTGAAAAGTATGACTGTCAACAAAAAAAACAGAGGGAAAAATGCTAGAAGAATCAGGAACCTACGAAATTCCAATTGCACACATACCCCCAATATCGTACATTGGAAGTACGAAAAACAGATTAAAAAAAAAAAAACTTAAACAACACATATCTAATTGGTAAAAAAAGAAGCCAAAACTGCTTTAGTGCAATTCTGCATGGGAAACCGGACATTCCCGAAATTCGATGAAATTAAAATGCTAAAAAAGAATAAAAAATCGGAAAGGTAAATGAGGAGGGAAGAAGCAATATTAATCTATAAAAATAAAGCAAGGGTATGTAACCAGAACGACCCTAGTACATTATCGGGCCTGTGGAAAGAACTAATAAGACAAGAAAAACAACAACAAAAGAAAAACCGGCAAAAAAGACAAGAAAACCAGGATAGGAGAAGAAATTAATAAAAAAAAAAAAAAAAAAAAAAAAAAAAAGTTGTTTTAATGAAACATAGATGGCTCCAGCCGGGCTTGATAACGAAATATATCCAGGAAAGTATATCCGACGAATGGCAACAAAGAGTATCGGACTCCATTAGCGCGAAGTTAACCATGAACATCAGTGGTAAAGTCGCCACGCTCCTGAGAATGCCCAGAGGATGGGCGAAAATTTCGAGTATTAAGAATGGTAAAAACTGATGTGTTTGGAATCCTAAGGCAAAGATCCAATGAGTATACCCAGCGAAAAGTGTGAGAAGTAAAGCCAGTCATCGCATACAATGGACTTTAGGACAATAACATCAACAAAGACCGGAAAACACGTGCGTGAAATGTTCCCATCGCTAGAAAGGAATGCCAAGGTAAGCATTATCTGCTAGAATTATGTACAAGTTACGAAGAAAATGCAGTTAAGGAATATTCACTATTCAAGTGTAGCTGTAAAGAATGAAGAGTATATGTGTTAATTTCCAAGTTTTGTAAAAGTTCTATAAGCAACCATCTGCACACATTTCCATTAGTGTCAAAGGTTCTTCTGCAAGTAGGTCGTGTGTTACATTTAACAAATGTACCATGTGAGCATAGTTTTAGCCCACAAAACAGAATTAAGTCAAAATTTAGAGATTCGCTAAGCAACAAAAATGCATATTTCTGAAATTGGGCCAAATAAACCCTCAGAAAAAACAACTGCTGATCAAAGCTTGCTAACTGTGGCAGGAATGAAAGGCAGCCACAAATAATTTAGGCACAATTTTATGATGTCAATGTACTACAAAATGAACAACTATGTTTTTGTAAAATGGATCATAGTAATTTGTATATGATTGAATGTAGTAAATTTGTTGATCAAATTAACCTGTTTGTGATTTAATGGCAGCATCACGGCTGCCCACAGTTTCTGTTCAACACGTTAGAATTCTCCGGCATGCTGGTGTCTACCCACAAAGTTAGTCCGCTAGCACCTGGCTGACTTTATATACCTTGGCACAAATAGTATATCTATAATGCTATTATTGGCATATTTTTCACTATATTCCATGTAACCAAATTTTCAAGAAAACTTGAAAATTTTCAGTGTCCTGGAGCGGGAATCAAACCCGCACCTCCCAATTTCCGGTTGAGCATGCTAGTCATTACACTACCCAGGACAAGGAAATTCCAAGCAACTGAACATAGGTATCTGCGAACCTTCAGATTTCTGCCCCATCGTAGCGTCTCACGATCTTTTCTCACATCCAGGGTCGAATAATCGGATATAGGTCACAAATTCCAGTGATGACCACATGCCTACCATGTATTTATGAAGATTTATTTCAGGAAATTTGTTTCCCAATAGTATATCTATAATATTCAAATTCTTACCTTTTTTCTCTGTGCACTATGTCCCTGACTCTACATCATCATGTCTCTCACTTTATCATCAACAATTTGTCCTTTTTGCTCTATCAGTCTCAGTCTTGATGATACCTATATCTTTATTTATACTTTTCAGCTATTCCATAACAATATCATTGATATCAAATGTGTATAGATCTTATACTTGATATTTGTAAACCAGAAGACGTGAGGCTTTATAATTTAATTAAAATATCGAAAGTGGTACAAGCTCTGTTCCCAGGCCTTTCTTCAAACTATTAAAATCAATGATAGACTAAAGAGTTTTAAAAGTGGAATGTAAAATATCATAAAATTTGGAAGGACACCACAGAAGCTCTAAAACTCCAGAGACCCAGTTACTCAGAGACATCCAAGTATCACACAAACCTTCCACAACATAGACACATTCCGCAACATAGGCCTAAAACGCCCTTATTCCAAATGCATTTCACACATGAGGAATCCACGGCATCTTCAACAGTGCGACTGATTGCCTTTGGTTTGTCCACCGCCATCATAGATCATATTCACTGCGCATGTGGGGAGCGTCATTCTCACTCAGCATCATGTCGCCATCTGGTGGGCGAGATGGTGATTCCACTTGGAGTTATTTTTATATTTCTGTCTCAGTTTCTCATCTAACATTAAGAGATTTTTCCATGCTGCAGGGACAAAAATCGGTGTTCTATTATAGAAGTTGTGTTGAAATGTTTAACCAACACTTCAGACATTAAAATAGCTTTCCACGTTTGTTGTTGAACTAGGAGTTGAGTGCCTTCCCAATCAGTGATAGCATTATTATTCTAACAAAAGTGTATTAATGCAGTCTTTGCTTCCTTTTTGAACCAATTATTTTAAGTGCTCTGCGAGGCGCAACTTAATATTTCTCCTAGTACTAGCAATATATTGAGAAACTATTCTGGCTTCTTGATCAATTATAGGCAAAGAATATACCCCTACTTTATTTAACAGGAGAGTAAATTGTTGAGAAGATATCAAGAAGGAGTTAATACCCTTGACCTGCATACCAAAGTCTAAATTATTTTTTATACAAATTTTCTTTAATGCATTATTTATTTCTGGATAGTACGGTAAGGAACCACAGTATTTTACTTTCTTTTTTGTTGGTCTGGACCAGAGCATTTCATTTTTGAAATTCAGTTGTTGAATTAAGTTATGAATTATTGACTTTTTATAACCAAACATAATTGCAGTTTCTTTAATCCAATTTAGTTCTTTTTGTAGATTTGCAGAACTCGAGGAATGAGAATAAGCAGGATTTATATATGAGCGGAATGCTTCTAGTTTAAAAGGTCTAGAATGAGCTGAATCTACACATACATACATATCACTAAGCTGTTCTCTGAGATTCAGAGGTTAGCTCCCAAAAGAAATACAAACTTCCAGATATTTTTACTTATTGTTGTCGTATCAAACTTCTCCATTTACAGCGATCTTGACATACAACTCGTGCTTCACTAATATCCATTACACACTGTACACAAGATCTTTTATACTTCATACTTATAATCTTTTTCTCATGCAGACACTCCTGAATCTGATCCACCCATATCTTCCTTGGCCTTCCTCTGCCTTTCCTTCCTGCCACTTGTGCTGAAAAGATTTTCATAGTAAGCATTTCATCACTCATTCTTTCAACATGGCCAAACCACCGAATCATATTGGTCTCCACCTTGCTAACAACATTTTGCTTCACATCACACAATTACAATACATCTTCATTTCTCACACAATCATATCGTGTCTTGCCACAAACCCCACGTAAGTAACGCATTTCTCCAGCACACAAACGACTCCTATGTTTCTTCTGCAGTACCCAGGTTTCACTGCCATACATCAGAGTAGGAACAATTACAGTTTCATACACAGCCATGCGGGACTCTCTAGAGAATCCATCATTCCTGTGAAAACCTCCCAGAGCAGCTATGACTTTCAAGGACGAATTCACTCGCCTACTGATTTCACCATCCAACTTGTTCTCTCTGTCAAACATGCTTTCTAAATACACAAACTCACTCACCTGGCCAATTACAGTGCTATTTATACTTACATTACATTCAGTGCTACCCGTTCCTCTCTCAAACACCATAACTTTGGTTTTTCCCTTATTTATACTCAGTTTGAATTTCATGCAAACTTCGTACATCCGGGACAACATACTCTGCAACTCACTTTTGCGCTCTGCCAACAGGACAGTGTCATCAGCATACAGCAATCTGCACACACGGATATCACCAAGACATGAACCACTATTATCTATTTTGGCCTCACGCATGCATGCGTCCATAAATATATTAAACAGCCATGGTGACATTACACAACCTTGTCTAACTCCTGCACCAATGGAAAACCATTTTGATAAAACACCATTCACTCGTACACAAGCTCTACTACCAGCATACATGGCTTTTACACTATTAAGTAGATTCCCAGTAACACCATATTCATTCAATACCTTCCACAAAAGTGTCCTATTCACTCGGTCGTAAGCTTTCTCTAAATCTATGAAGGCAGTAAAAACTTTCTTCCTAAAAGCCAGATACTTTTCAATCATTGTGCGTAATGCAAAAATCTGGTTAGTGCAGCCTTTACCAGGCATAAAACCACTCTGAACATCCCACACCTTCAATTATGTAAGACCCCATACTTTTTCAATGACAACCTTACCAAACACTTTCCCTGGCACACTCAGTAGGCTAATACCACAATAGTTCTTGCATTCAGTCTGATCACCTTTTCCCTTATACAAGGGAACAATCATAGCATCCTTCCAATCCTGCGGGACCATTCCTAACTCCCAGCACAAATGACAAATTTCAGTTAACCAGTCAATTATAGAGTCACCACCATATTTCAACATCTTGGCAGTTATGCCATCAACTCCCAGAGCCTTACCATTCTGAAGAGATTTTAGAGCTTTACACACTTCTTCTCTTGAGATCCCTCCTGTGCTTTTTTCATCCCTCATTGTGACATCATCTGCATCTGTCTCAGAATCATCTTTGCTTTCTTGATCTAATAACTCACAGAAGTATTCACCTCATCTGTCACTTAACTCATTTGGCTCCCATATCATTTCCCCAATGTCATTCATCACACAACTTACAACTTTGTTTCCCCTATTTTTCCTGAGTCTCATGAACTTCCAGAAGGACTTCCTATCTTTCCAAAAAGCCAGTTCACGCCTTTCCACTTTCTCCTTCCTATCTTTTGCCTTAGTGTGGCGAACCAGCTTAGCAGCTTCACGCTTCTTACAGCGATATTAATCCACAGAGACTCTACCTTGCAACATCTCCAAATAGTGAAAAAACCATGAGGAATAACCACTCACCATAAAGATCATGGTAACCTCCAATGGACCACACACTTCCAACACGTCATTCATCGTGATGTAACTGGGCTTCCACAGGTTTACAGACTTCTTGCTTACGCTTCTTATTTTCGGGTGTGAAACATCGTTTTTTTCTTTTTCCTTTGCCTTATAATATGTTACTATAATGCTTGTCAATTCGATAAAATCACACATACAACTCATTCATACAATTCAAGTAAAAACTATGTACATAAACCTTACATTCACAGGTGATTAAACCTTAGTCAACTCTAATTATGGAACTCCTCCTTCTGTTTCACAACCTCTGCTACTCCCACTGCAATTGTCACACCCATTCAGCCCCGCACATCCAATCCTCTAGTACTTTCGACAGGTCCCTGTCATCTTCAGGAGGCAGGTGTGTCTCATCTGCCCACCACAGCTCAAGTGAGCAGAGCCATCGAGGCGTGGGCTCCAGTCGCTATCTCTGAATCGTTGTGTCTCTGGCGCCATCTATTGTCCCTGCTGCTCTTTTTTCCCTCTTTCTTTTTACGCTGCTGTTCAATTTTTATTAGGGCTTTCCATTGTTCGTTTAGGTTATTTGGCTCATTAATGTTGCATAATCTTGATCTGTTTTTTTCAATTAACACTGATTTTGCAATTCTTAACTGCTTTTCGTTTTTACAGCTCTTAATAATTTTAATATCTTCAAACCTTGGACATTTTTGATTTTCCATACAGTATTGGGTCAATGCTGTCTTAGCCTCTTTTTTATTCCAATTATTAATATGCTGGTTCAATCTATACTTTAATTTATTCTTGGTGCTGCCTATATATGACACAGGTGGTTGCTGGTTTATTGGGATTTCATAAATTCCTGCTCTATCTAATTGGCTAATTTTTTCATTTTTAATCACTAAATTTTTTACAGTGAGTACCTGATTTCCTACCTGTATGCCATACTTGCCACAAACTTTATTAATTTCTGCTGAAACATTTTCTATATATGGTATTGCTCCCACATATTTTACAAGTTTTTTATCAGTCTTGACCTTATTGTAACATTGAGTTACTTCATAAATCCATTTTTTTAATACCTGTTTAGGGTATCCAAAAGCATATGCAATTTTTTCAATATATTCAATTTCTTCCTTTCTATACTGTTCAATTGATGAATGTGTTAAACTTCTTTTAATTAGTGTTTTAACACTATTTCTTTTATGTGTTAATGGATGTGATGACTGAAATGGTATAAGTACTGGGATATATGAAGATTTTCTATGCACTCTGAATTGTAAATTCTCCTCTGTTTTAATAATCAAAACGTCCAAAAATGCCAAAGTATTGTCATGTTCTTGTTCTACTGTCAGTTCTATAGATGGATAAATTTCACTATACTTTTTTGTCAAGTCCTCAAGTTCATCATTTTTTAGCCTGGATAACAGAAAAATGTCATCAACATATCTGCAGTATATCAGTGGTGGATCCTCGAGTTTACTTATTATTTTTTCCTCAATGTCACTCATTATAATTTCAGCAAATAAAGTTGACAGTGGTGACCCCATAGGTCCACCATGATTTTGTTTGTACATCTTGTTGTTAAACATAAAAATGTTATTTTCATATATGTACAATAAAATTTCTCTTAACTCCTCTATTTGTATTGCATTCATTGTCTGTAGCACATACAATTTTTCAATAATTATTTCTATTGCCTGAGGTACTGGTGTGCTAGGAAAAAGAGCTCTCACATCCATACTAGCCATATGATATTCACTTAAATCTTGTTTAATTACTTTAATTTTCTCAATAAATTCGTATGTATTCTTCACAGTGAACCTTGTCTTCATGAACACAGGTGCCAAAAATTTGTAGATATTCTTTTCTAGTTTTATTAGTGGGAATTCCTTTTTGATACAATCACTCTCATAGGTGTATCAGGCTTATGAGTTTTTATTTTTGCAATCATTTTTGGTATTCCAGTACCCATTGGTGGGTATGCTTTCTTTATTTCATCAGGCAAGGTGCTGTGATTTCTTATTCTAGCTAAGTACCTTACTTGAGATTCGGTTGGGTCTTTTGTTAGAATGCTGCAATTTAGTTCTTCTATAGCTCTATTCATTTTTAGATCATATTCAGTTGTGTTTAATATTACAATTTGCCCTGTTTTATCAGCTTCACAGAATTTAATTGTTGGGTCATCTCTTAATTTAATCAGTTGTTCTTTCTCATACTGAATTTTATCTATATGATATTTCTTTTTCTTACTTTTTTCATTAAATTCTTTCAAAACAATTCTATACAGTTTACTTCGAAAATTTTCACGTTCTTCTGCTGGTACAATGCGTGCCATTTCTTCTAAGTTGGGTATTAATTCCTCCGTCCTCGGCAGGCTCCGTGGAAACGCAAATTTTTTACCTCTCTGCAAAATAGCTCTTTGCGTGAAGCTCAAGGTCAAGTTGGAGTTATTCTGATATACCTCATATATATTCTCCCGTTGTTCTTGTACACGTTGTCTGTCAATCATCACGTGCAACTTTTTTCCATGACTGCTCTTGAGCATTTTTTTCGTATTCCACGATGTCAAAAATTTCTCTGAAGGTTACATCCAAAATCTCATCTCTCCAATTACCGTCGAACTTTCTATACTTTTTATAAAATATCAAATCGATTAAATGTAAACATTTCATATTCAAGTTAAAAATCAGTTTCCTTTTATTGACAATTTCAGCTCTTAATCTCTTTTTTTGGCACTCCTGGATTATTCTATTATCCTTAGCAGTGACTGGGCAATTCCGTATTTTTAAATACTTTGCTGTTATTTCTAGGTCACGGCACGTCACCAAAAATTCTTCTTGATTTTCTGACTTTACTAATTTAATTTTAGCCTTCTTAAACGCCTTAATATCTCTCATCTCGAAGTTGTGAAATTGATTCCTATAGCGCATAATCCCAGAGTATGATAGCGACTGCAAACCCCTCACCTCAACTATCCCAGCTCAGAATTTTGCGTGTAATTCTCAATTATTATATTTGCACTTTTAAGGTATTAACCTCTTGCAAAGTGCGCATAGTTTACGTGCAATTCATAAATGAAAAAACCATGAGGAATAACCACTCACCATAAAGATCATGGTAACCTCCAATGGACCACACACTTCCAACACGTCATTCATCGTGATGTAACTGGGCTTCCACAGGTTTACAGACTTCTTGCTTACGCTTCTTATTTTCGGATGTGAAACATCGTTTTTTTCTTTTTCCTTTGCCTTATAATATGTTACTATAATGCTTGTCAATTCGATAAAATCACACATACAACTCATTCATACAATTCAAGTAAAAACTATGTACATAAACCTTACATTCACAGGTGATTAAAGCCCAGTTACATCACGATGAATGACGTGTTGGAAGTGTGTGGTCCATTGGAGGTTACCATGATCTTTATGGTGAGTGGTTATTCCTCATGGTTTTTTCATTTATGAATTGCACGTAAACTATGCGCACTTTGCAAGAGGTTAATACCTTAAAAGTGCAAATATAATAATTGAGAATTACACGCAAAATTCTGAGCTGGGATAGTTGAGGTGAGGGGTTTGCAGTCGCTATCATACTCTGGGATTATGCGCTATAGGAATCAATTTCACAACTTCGAGATGAGAGATATTAAGGCGTTTAAGAAGGCTAAAATTAAATTAGTAAAGTCAGAAAATCAAGAAGAATTTTTGGTGACGTGCCGTGACCTAGAAATAACAGCAAAGTATTTAAAAATACGGAATTGCCCAGTCACTGCTAAGGATAATAGAATAATCCAGGAGTGCCAAAAAAAGAGATTAAGAGCTGAAATTGTCAATAAAAGGAAACTGATTTTTAACTTGAATATGAAATGTTTACATTTAATCGATTTGATATTTTATAAAAAGTATAGAAAGTTCGACGGTAATTGGAGAGATGAGATTTTGGATGTAACCTTCAGAGAAATTTTTGACATCGTGGAATACGAAGAAAAATGCTCAAGAGCAGTCATGGAAAAAAAGTTGCACGTGATGATTGACAGACAACGTGTACAAGAACAACGGGAGAATATATATGAGGTATATCAGAATAACTCCAACTTGACCTTGAGCTTCACGCAAAGAGCTATTTTGCAGAGAGGTAAAAAATTTGCGTTTCCACGGAGCCTGCCGAGGACGGAGGAATTAATACCCAACTTAGAAGAAATGGCACGCAGTGTACCAGCAGAAGAACGTGAAAATTTTCGAAGTAAACTGTACAGAATTGTTTTGAAAGAATTTAATGAAAAAAGTAAGAAAAAGAAATATCATATAGATAAAATTCAGTATGAGAAAGAACAACTGATTAAATTAAGAGATGACCCAACAATTAAATTCTGTGAAGCTGATAAAACAGGGCAAATTGTAATATTAAACACAACTGAATATGATCTAAAAATGAATAGAGCTATAGAAGAACTAAATTGCAGCATTCTAACAAAAGACCCAACCGAATCTCAAGTAAGGTACTTAGCTAGAATAAGAAATCACAGCACCTTGCCTGATGAAATAAAGAAAGCATACCCACCAATGGGTACTGGAATACCAAAAATGATTGCAAAAATAAAAACTCATAAGCCTGATACACCTATGAGAGTGATTGTATCAAAAAGGAATTCCCCACTAATAAAACTAGAAAAGAATATCTACAAATTTTTGGCACCTGTGTTCATGAAGACAAGGTTCACTGTGAAGAATACATACGAATTTATTGAGAAAATTAAAGTAATTAAACAAGATTTAAGTGAATATCATATGGCTAGTATGGATGTGAGAGCTCTTTTCCTAGCACACCAGTACCTCAGGCAATAGAAATAATTATTGAAAAATTGTATGTGCTACAGACAATGAATGCAATACAAATAGAGGAGTTAAGAGAAATTTTATTGTACATATATGAAAATAACATTTTTATGTTTAACAACAAGATGTACAAACAAAATCATGGTGGACCTATGGGGTCACCACTGTCAACTTTATTTGCTGAAATTATAATGAGTGACATTGAGGAAAAAATAATAAGTAAACTTGAGGATCCACCACTGATATACTGCAGATATGTTGATGACATTTTTCTGTTATCCAGGCTAAAAAATGATGAACTTGAGGACTTGACAAAAAAGTATAGTGAAATTTATCCATCTATAGAACTGACAGTAGAACAAGAACATGACAATACTTTGGCATTTTTGGACGTTTTGATTATTAAAACAGAGGAGAATTTACAATTCAGAGTGCATAGAAAATCTTCATATATCCCAGTACTTATACCATTTCAGTCATCACATCCATTAACACATAAAAGAAATAGTGTTAAAACACTAATTAAAAGAAGTTTAACACATTCATCAATTGAACAGTATAGAAAGGAAGAAATTGAATATATTGAAAAAATTGCATATGCTTTTGGATACCCTAAACAGGTATTAAAAAAATGGATTTATGAAGTAACTCAAGGTTACAATAAGGTCAAGACTGATAAAAAACTTGTAAAATATGTGGGAGCAATACCATATATAGAAAATGTTTCAGCAGAAATTAATAAAGTTTGTGGCAAGTATGGCATACAGGTAGGAAATCAGGTACTCACTGTAAAAAATTTAGTGATTAAAAATGAAAAAATTAGCCAATTAGATAGAGCAGGAATTTATGAAATCCCAATAAACCAGCAACCACCTGTGTCATATATAGGCAGCACCAAGAATAAATTAAAGTATAGATTGAACCAGCATATTAATAATTGGAATAAAAAAGAGGCTAAGACAGCATTGACCCAATACTGTATGGAAAATCAAAAATGTCCAAGGTTTGAAGATATTAAAATTATTAAGAGCTGTAAAAACGAAAAGCAGTTAAGAATTGCAGAATCAGTGTTAATTGAAAAAAACAGATCAAGATTATGCAACATTAATGAGCCAAATAACCTAAACGAACAATGGAAAGCCCTAATAAAAATTGAACAGCAGCGTAAAAAGAAAGAGGAAAAAGAGCAGCAGGGACAATAGATGGCGCCAGAGACACAACGATTCAGAGATAGCGACTGGAGCCCTCGCCTCGATGGCTCTGCTCACTTGAGCTGTGGTGGGCGGATGAGACACACCTGCCTCCTGAAGATGACAGGGACCTGTCGAAAGTACTAGAGGATTGGATGTGCGGGGCTGAATGGGTGTGACAATTGCAGTGGGAGTAGCAGAGGTTGTGAAACAGAAGGAGGAGTTCCATAATTAGAGTTGACTAAGGTTTAATCACCTGTGAATGTAAGGTTTATGTACATAGTTTTTACTTGAATTGTATGAATGAGTTGTATGTGTGATTTTATCGAATTGACAAGCATTATAGTAACATATTATAAGGCAAAGGAAAAAGAAAAAAACGATGTTTCACACCCGAAAATAAGAAGCGTAAGCAAGAAGTCTGTAAACCTGTGGAAGCCCAGTTACATCACGATGAATGACGTGTTGGAAGTGTGTGGTCCATTGGAGGTTACCATGATCTTTATGGTGAGTGGTTATTCCTCATGGTTTTTTCATTTATGAATTGCACGTAAACTATGCGCACTTTGCAAGAGGTTAATACCTTAAAAGTGCAAATATAATAATCTCCAAATAGGCTTCCTTCTTTCTCTTTACTGCCTCTTCAATCTCACTATTCCACCAAGCATCACCTCTGTTGTTACCCACTATTGTGGTGCCACAGACCTCTTTAGCAGCAGTGGCAACACAGTTCTTAAAACATGCCCACTTCTTTTCTACATCCCTCTCACCAGACTTCAGATCCTTAAGTCGTTCTCTGAGTAAGTCAGAATACCGCTGATGATCTTCAAAGAGCCTATCAACCTTTATTCGTTCTATCCCGGGTCTCTTCCTAATCCTTTTCCTCCAACCAACATTAAGTTTCACTCGTGACACTACCAAGTAATGATCAGAACCAACATCCGCACCTCTCATCACACGGGTGTCAACAACTAAGTGTTTCAAATGCTGATCGTAGACAACAAAATCTATCACGCTCTTTTGACCAAGAGTACGATTTTCCCAAGTATATGTGTGGATATACTTGTGGTTGAAAAATGTATTAGATACACACAAACCATTCTCAATGCAGAGTTCAATTAATCTTTCACCATTATCATTCACACAAGGATCATTAAACTTACCCAGAACATTGTCAGGAATTGCATTCTGCACACCTACTCCAGCATTGAAATCCCCTGCTATTATAACTTTTTCTTTAGCACCAAACTGGCTCAAAACAGCTTTTAGCTCATTCCAGAAATCTTCTTTCTTATCAGAAGGTTCCGAGTCACAAGGAGCATACACTACAACAATTACAATTCTCTGAAGTTTCACTTTCAAACGAATCCAGAGAATTCTCTCACATACGCAACTATAGTGAATCAAGTTCTTCATCTTTTCACTTAAAATCACACCTACACCAGCCTGTCCTCTCATATTATCCAATACTCCAGACCACACACTCACCGTGCCATTCACTTCTTCTACCCCAATTTCCTTCTTTTTCGTTTCACTTACACACAACACATCCAGTCTATACTTATTCATCTCCTCAATCACCTCACTCATCTTGCCATTTATACCTCTACATAAATGCCAAGTAGTACGGATTTTCCGTAATTTTACGGATTTTTGGTTGCTGTTACGGAAGTACGGAAACACCGCTGAAATTACAGAAAATCGCCATTTGATTTAATTTTCTGAGATAGAAAGCAAATTTTTATGAACTCAAAAATGTTTGTGTTGGTTCTTCAAGTTTTTCTGGGGAGGAAAAAATTAAATGCTACATTCTGTGTATTATAGATTTCTGCATCTTAATTGGCAATTTATCTAACGTAGACTGAGCAGCAACCACACTCACACTATGCTGGCTCAGTGTTTTATTCCATGACACTGCAACCATTGTTTCTCTCCCTGCCGGACGCAACTACGCAGTTTAGCTCTGTGCGAACGCTGCTTAGGCATTCGTTCCAAACTCCCATGATGCACTTCGTGTCTCCTGCGTGCAACCAGGGCAGTTGCTTTCGTTCCTCATAGGCAGCGCTTCTGCTTTATTGTCCTTGATGCTTTTTGGTTCTCTCTGCTGCACGTGCTACCGTACTGTTACATCACGGAAGGGTGAGGCGATTGTGAAGTTTTTTTTGCTGTTTTCTTTCATTTATTTAGAATGAAGCGTTCTTTAGACAAACCTTTGTCGTTGAAGAAGAAACGGTGTTTTCTAGAAACTTACAATAGACTATGATTGGCCCTGTTTTGAGAAATCAAAAGTTTCTGTGAAGCACGTGTTTTGCAGAATTTGCAGATGCGATTTTAGTATTGCGCACGGTGGGCGGGTTGATTGCCGAAGACACGCAGAATCGAAAAAGCATAAATCTTTCGGTGAGTTGAAAGTTCAGTCAGTGAGCGATTTGTTTGCATCAAAGGAGAACAGTCTAATAAATGCGGAACTTATGTTCACTTCATTTATTGTGGAACACAATTTACCCATAGCAGCTGCTGACCATGCTAAACCGTTATTTCAAGCCATGTTTCCCGATTCAGCGATCGCAAAAAAATATTCGTGTGGAAGAACCAAGGCTACTGCACTAATTCAGCACATGGCCAGTGTTTCTACAAGTAACATCGTATCTGAAGTTAAAAAAATCCTTTTTCTCTATCTACGGACGGAAGTAATGATGCTCACGCAAATAAACTGTATCCCATTACAATAACATATTTTGACGAAAAAATCGGGAAAAATTTAACTGTTTTGTTATCATTGGTTGAATCAAGTAATAATACAGGTGAAAGAATATTCAACGTTTTGAACAATGAGTTTGTAAGAAAAAATATCTCATGGAGCAACTGTGTGTCATTTTCTTGTGACAATGCTAACACTATCATAGGTCAAGTAAAAGGTGTTGTTTCTCACATAAAGAAGGTTCAGCCTGCAATCATAGTGCAGCGATGTTCATGCCATTTAGTAAATTTAGCTGCACAGAAATCTGCTACTCAACTGAAAGGATTTAATGTTGAGCAGTTTCTGTTACAGTTTTTTTTTTTTTTTTTTGGAGAAAAGTTCAAAGAGGAAACACAATCTAAAACTGAGTCAAGCTGTTTGTGGTACTAAACCACACAAAATTCTAAAGCATGTCAATACTCGCTGGTTATCACTTTTGGAATCCATTGACAGAATTTTAGAACAGTGAGAGGCTGTAGAACATTATTTCAGTGACAATGAAGAAGCTAATTCACAGCATAAGAACCTTGCAAGTATGATTGGAAATCCTTCATCTAAACTTAATTGTCTTTTTTTATCTGCTACTCTTCCTTTGTTTACATCTGTTAACGTGTTCTTGCAGCAGGAAGCTCCGCTTCTGCATGTATTAAAAAGAAAGCTTCATAGTCTGTTATGTGAATTTCTTGTACGATTTATCAAGCCATCGGCATTTGATGTGACAGCAACATCTCTTGCAGATGGAAATTTTGAAAGAAGGAGAAATCAAAAAGAAAACTGTGATCTCGTAATTGGGTCAAAAGCGAGATCTTATATAGGCACAACTGCAGATTTGAGTGAAGACACAGTGGTTACTTTTTATTCTGAGGTAAGGGAATTTTACAAGGCAGGCTGCAATTACATTTTAAGAAAATTTCCACTTAATGATGAATTTCTGAGTCATGCTTAAATTGCAGATGTAGCATTAAGACAAAGTGTTTCTTTTGCATCAGTCCAATATATGTGTTCCCTGTTTCCAGTTTTGAAACCAGAAGAATCTGACAAGGTGGAATCTGAATTTGCTCACTACCAGTTTGAAAATTTCAACTGTGCTGTTACTTCTGGGAGAATGAATGAAGTGTGGCACAGAATTTCTTTAATGAAAAATGAAAGTGGCCAGTTAAAGTATGAATCATTAAGCAAAATTATGAAAATGATTTTAATAGTCCCTCATAGCAATGCAAGTACAGAAAGAATTTTCAGTATTGTAAAAAAAAACCATGAATGAATTCAGACCTAATTTAAGTACTCATGTGCTGTCTTCTTTATTAGTAGAAAAAATAAATAGCATTGCACACAGTGAACTGTGCTATCAGAAGAAGTTTTCACAAATTGAATTAAGGAAGGCCAAAATGGCAACTACAGCCAGTTTATCATAATAATTTGGCCAACATTCCAAGGAATAATTTTTCTTCATGTCTGGAGGTAATTTATTATATTTTTCTGGTAGACAGTATTTTAAATTTCCCCACTAGCAAATTATTTTTATTGTATTATTATTATTATTATTATTTTGTTAATAGTTCTGACAGATTAAAATTTGTTGCAGTGTTAAATACCCAAATTTGTCGCTGTAGACTGGATTACTGAAAATTACTGGGAAAAAAAATTGTTACTGAAAATTACTGAAAAATGAACATGTTGGTTACTGAAAACTACTTTTAGAGGTTGGCATCTATGCCTCTAGTATTTGATGCTCAATTTCAGTTGTTACTTTTATTGTTTCATAGAAACTATTATGTCTGTCTATGAATTGTTGTAATCCAAAAAAAAAAAAAAAAAGCACACCCTCCAATTGGATCTAAAGTACCAGGCATCTGTGGTAAATTAAAAACTCATAAAGAATAACAACCATTAGATCAATAGTTCCTAAACGCACATTCCCATCTGTTAACATAGAAAGAGCTTTGTATAAATTCTTACAACCAATGTACAATAATTACAAATATAAACTCGATAAACCAGAAGATCTCATAAAAGAATTAGATAACTTTAATAAAGTTCAAAATAAGGGAGATTTCATCCTGGCCAGTATTGGTGTGGTTGCCTTATATCCCAACACCCCAGTAATGGTGAGAATCTTCCAAATGCGTGGCATCAGTGAATAAATAAAGACGTGAAAAGAGCGATGTCTTATTTATTAACACCCCAGTGCAAATAGCCATTGAACTTATAGAACATAACCTGGTTAATAAAGGATTCCAGCTAATGAAATAGAAGATATTAAAAAAAAAAAACACTTCTGTTTATTAGTGAAAACAATTATACCTTTCAAGGAAAAAATTTTAAACAACAAAAAGGTGCACTGATGGTTTCCACTATTGGGTCTACTCGCTCAAATATTATTACAGAATATTGAATCTTAGCTTATGAATACCAACCAAGCAAAACCAGTTGTCTTCAGACGATATGTAGATCAATGCTTTTCAACCTTTTCACAGATTGTACCACTTTTAGGACATGGCATTATTCAAGTACCACCAGTGGCTTGGCAAGGTGTCAAAAACTTGACCAAAAAAAAAAAAAAAAAAAAAAAAAAGTTATAAGTATGACCACTTACCACACTTTTAATGGGAAACTTGAGCTTGCTTCTCTGACGTTAATCTTTGCACTCGTGGCTGGAGAGTGCTTACTGAAAAAATTAAGACAGATTCCAGCTGAAGGCAATTCCTTTCCTTTGTTTTTATACACGTCAAAGAAGAATACGCCTTCTCACTATGTGGAATCAAATGGCAGTAACGCTATGATAGCCCCCCTTCCGGGTACTGTTTTGCAACTTGGCTCCAGAACTTGGCCAGTGTTTTTTCATTAAAAAGTTCCTTCAAATTGCAGTCTGATGTCAATTCCAGAAGTGTTTCTTGGTCTTGAGAGGAAAGGTCAGAGTTCACAGCAGTGTCCATAATGAAGGGCAATGCCACCCAACGAATTCCAACATCACATCCTTCTTGACATGAATGGAAAATACAATGCAAACTCGGTATGCAATTTTTCTAAGTAATTTTTGATGGCAGTTTCAATATCTTCAGTGTCAACAACAGAATTTAGTTCAATAAAGTCTGACACATTGGGAAATGATACAATATTTCCTTTCTTTACTTGACCTAGCCACAGGGAGATTTTCTTGTAGAATGCACAAACTTTGTCTTCCATGACAAACACTTTATGACCGTGGCCCTGCAGTGACACCGATTAAGTTCATTTAGCTTTTTAAATGTCAACCAAATATCCAAGGCAGGACACCCAGAAGACATTTTCAAACCTCTGCTAGGGGTGATGAAACATTCATCAGGAACAGGTGCGTTTCATCTCGTAAATCGAATAATCTCAATAATATTTCACCTCTCGACAACCAACGTACTTCTGTATGAAAGAGGAGAGCGCTGTGCTCAGAATCCAAATCCTTTCATAATTGTCGGAATAAACGTCCATTCAATGGCCGGCTTTTGATGAACTTTATTATTTTTGCAGCATCCTCCAAAATCTCATGTAACAATGGGCTCATCCGTTGTAGAAGCAAGTGCATGTCTATGCAAGATGCAATGATTTGAAACAATTGAACTGTTTCTTGTCTTAGCTTGTGCTATCACACCCAAAGCTCTTCCTGTAATAGCTGCTGCACCATCGGAACAAATAGCTACACACCTAGTCCATAATACTAATTACCCCATGTATTGGACACATGTCCGATATTGAAAGTTTTAAATTAACGTGCAACAATGTAATAATACATTTAAGGCAACTTACCATTTCACAGTCTTGCTCCCAATTTGACATTTCCAGCACGTGACTTAAGATCACAATGTCGCTTGTTTCTAGAGGTAGCATGGAGCTCTTCATTTTCGTCGGCTGAAGTCATTCACTTTATTCTATTCTATTCTTGGTCATACAGTTTTTTTTTTCTCCCTCCCTCCGAAGGCGTCATGTACACTGGTGTGCAAAAATTAAGGACGAAGAGGAGAAATTAGCATAACAGTGGAACAAGCAGGCAGAACGGACCGAAAGACCACTCAGGAGATAGGCTAGGGTCCGGTACGGTAGGGCATGCGCATATATGCAGCGTGACATGGGGGGATGTCGGAAGGGTATCGAGCACACGGGAAGGTGTACGCTCAGCAATTCGGTGAAAGTTATTGCACGGTGTACATCGGTTTGAACGACGTCAAGTTGCTGCCACCGTGTTATATGGCCAACAGGCAATCTAGTAGACGACATCTGGATGACTTGACCCGAGGTCGCGTCATTGGGAAGTTGGAAAAAGGTCGAAGTGTGACCAGTGTGGCCGAGGAGTTCGGGATCGCTCACAGCATTGTTTCACGAGCTTGGAGAGCATTTCAAACGACAGGAACGGATCTGGTACGATTGGTCCAATGCCGATTCATCCAATGGACAATTGGTCCAAAGGCACGATTCGTCCAATGCCGATTCGTCCAATGGACGATTGGTCCAATTCCGTCCTATCTGTCCGAAGTGCTACTCGTGCTATAAAAGTCTCATCTGTTCTGATTCTATCTCCGATGTTATACAAAAGTACCGGTAGTCCAACGAATGCAAAATAATGTTACATTTCATGCGTAATAGTGGTTAGAGATTTTTTTTTTTTTTTTTTTGAAATCGCATTTTCTTGTTATACTGTCCTTGCTGCCGTATGAAGTTACTGATGTGCGAGCCGTTCTATCAACTTCAATGTTTCTCTTTTGCATGAAATAATAGAAAATACTAGTGTTCCGTTTCTGTTTGTAGAATGCAGTGGGGTTTTCCGCCAACTGCCCAATGGAAACAACTGGTCGGGGTTTAGACAGAGGGCTTTTCAACAGTTTTTATTCCAGCGATGTCATATTCATAACGTTTACACATTAAATCAAGTTAATAATATCGCGCTTTTATTTAAACACGAAATATTAATTCATAGGCCCTAGGCCTAGGCTTTTTTAACAGTTTTAATTATACTGATGTCAGATTCATAACGTTTACATATCAAATCAAGCTAATAATATAGAGCTTTTACTTAGGTACGAAATGGTAATTCATAGGCTCTAGGCCTAGGCCTTTTTAGGACTTTTTATTCTACCGATATCATATTCATAACGTTTACATATTAAATCAAGTTAATAATATTGCCTTTTCACTTAAGCACGAAATATTAATTCATAGGCCCACAGCCTAGGTGCCTAGCAAAGACCTCAGAAAGGATACGATGAGTGTCTTTTATAAAGTTTTATAAAATGTTTACAAATACCAAATATCTAGGTTGTAACTTTAAATCTTCTAAAATGGCCCGCGGCCTAGGTGCCTTGCAAAGACCTCAGAAATGTACAAAAAACTAGCGGATAATGTTTTTGACCTCAGAAATGATACGATTAATGCCTTTTATAAAGTTTTATAAAATGTTTACAAATATTTAGGTTGTAACTTAAAATCTTTTTAAATGGCCCGCGACCTAGGTGCCTGGTAGATAGCTGAGAAATGATTCGTTGAGTGCCTTTTATAAGGG
The DNA here is from genome assembly GCA_039090855.1 of Macrothele yani. NCBI lineage: Eukaryota > Metazoa > Arthropoda > Arachnida > Araneae > Macrothelidae > Macrothele > Macrothele yani. Next base: position 567,432 of record CM077006.1, read on the forward strand.
TTTATAAAATTTTTACAAATACCAAATATCTGGGTTGTGACTTAAAATCTTTTAAAAAGGCCTGAGGCCTAGGTGCCTTGTAAAGACCTGAGAATGATACGATGAGTGCCTTTTATTAGGTTTTATAAAATGTTTACAAATACCAAATATCTAGGTTGTAACTTAAAATCTTCAAAAAATGCCCGCGGCCTAGGTGCTTTGCAAACAGCTGAGAAATGCTCCATTGAGTGCCTTTTACCAGGTTTATGTAAAATGTTTACAATTACTAAATATACAGAAATTATCTTTCAAAAGGATATAAAGAGGAGAATAATTTAAATTATTATTCTTTTCTGGAAAATAAAAAAGTTTACCGTTGGTAAGATGATAGCATTGGACGAATCGGCATTGGACCAATCGTACCATTGGACGAATCGGCATTGGACCAATCGTACCATTGGACCAATCGTCGTTGGACGGATCGTCCGGGACCGGAAAGGAACAGCTGTCCGAGAGTTTAGCAGTGGTTGTCCACGAGCAACCACAACTGCGGACGACCGGTATATTGTCCTACAGGCGAGAAGAGACAGACGGCAGACAGTGGGAGAAATCGCAAGGCACATGCAACAGACAACTGGACGTCCGTTATCGGGTTTTACCGTGGCCAGGAGGCTGCACAAAGGTGGTCTATTTGCACGATGATCAGTACGGTGTGTGCCATTAACGCATGCTCATCGGAGATGGCGGTGTCAGGAACACAAGAACTGGACACATCAGCAATGGGGTCGAGTTCTCTTTACGGATGAGAGCCGATTTAGTCTGACGAGCGATTCTGGATGTATACACATCTGGAGAGAGCAGGGAACACGCAATCATACCTCCAACATCATCGAAACAGGACCGGTTTGGAGGTGGCGGAGTTCTCGTTTGGGGCGGTATCATGCTTGGTAGCCGTACTGACCTCCACATCTTCCAAGGAGGTTCAGTCACAGGTGTCTGCTATTGTACCGAGGTTCTCCTGCCTCACGTGCGTCTGTTTAGAGGTGCTGTGGGTCCTGAGTTCCTCTTCATGGACGACAATGCTATGCCTCATCGTACAGTGGCTGTCGCAGAGCTGTTGGAGAGTGAAGATATTCAACGCATGGATTGGCTCGCAAGGTCCCCAGACCTAAATCCAATCGAACGTGTGTGGGACCTTCTCGGGAGACGCTTGGCAGCACGTCACCAGCCGCCAGCAACGATTCTGCAGCTGCGATTGGCGCTACAAGAGGAATGGGCCGCGATACCTCAACAGCTCCTTGACAACCTCGTCCTCAGCATGGACAGACGTAAATCCTGCAACACAGTCAGGGGTGATCATATCCCCTACTAAAGACTGAATTTTTCTTGGCAGCCGCCTGTCACATGGACGTTTCTGTCTTCTGTCCGGTTGTGCTCAGAGCTACCTTTTCAATAAAGTGCCTTTGTATCCTTTGCATTCCTTGTTTGGACGGTTTTGCTCACTTGTCCCATATTCTTACATCTTGGAGATCTTATGGTATAATTTGAGTTGATGTGGAGCACTTCTGCACAACGTTATATTCGAAAAACCATCTCGTCCTTAATTTTTGCACGCCAGTGTAGTAATCTTCAAGTACTTCTTCATTTTTTTACCAAAATGTTGTCACGTCAAATATGCACACTAGACACACTCGCAGTTTTATTTACATATCAACATTAAAAAAAACATTTTTTTCGTCATACCTACATGACACACATTCATACATTTCATTATACACTATATACAACCAACAAATGCTCTATGAACTCATTATATACATAATACATAAGACGTTTGCACACATCTCATGACCTCTGTAAAATGGCTTTGCAAAAGGAGCTCGCCCATGCCACACTCTACCATCAGCAACATACTAACCCTAGAATTTTTTTTTAGCAACCCGCTACCATCATCGGGGAGACGAAAAATCTGACCTATACTCACAGTATCCTCAGAGCAAGTGAGTGACTCTCCCGGGGCAATATCAACTCTCGAAACTTTGTTCTCCTGGCCGCTGTGGCGCCCTCTCTTGTTTGTTTTAGATTTCAATTTTCTGACATTTCTGTTCTACTCTTTTTTTGGTATACTCTGTATTGCAAACAGGGATCGCATTCCTCCTAAAATTTCTAATATTTTGTGACCCTCCTTAAATTCCTAAAATTATACCTAAAATTTGCTATTCTTCCTAAAATTTTCGTAAGCTTTTTTATTAAAAATACAACCGTTGTTAGCTCCAATAAATTTACCATTACGGTAAGGTAAAAAGACCTGTTATTGTAGAAACACAGCCTATATGCTGTGCTGCTGAAGGGAGGGAAAATGACGCCATCGAGATGCACTTGCTTCGGGGCGGGCGCTCCACTTTTGTGCCTTCGGACAGTTTTCGAGAGTAACAAGAGATCTACGGGAAAAGGGGAGGGGTCATTTTCACCCCTGGTTTGCACTTTGCAGACGAACTCCGTGGCACGCAGAAGATCGTACTTTATTTTTGGACATGCCTCGTGGAACCTCCTCTTTCTGCTGATGTTTTGTTATTGTAAACCGCAGGTGGGTGGAAGCAAAGGGGAAACATGTGGTCTCCTTCTGTAACCTCCGGTAATGACGATGGGATGGTAGCTGAGTGTTATCGTGGCAGGCAGTAGAGCACGTGATCATTGACCTTCAATCGTGCGTCGGCGACAGCGACCTTCGATGCGCAATATATCTCGGCTCCGACTCGCTTTGACTGAACTTGCGTGAGATGCGTATGATAGTTTCTGGTTTTGTGTCTTTTATGGTGTTCTCTGTGCTGTGTGCAGATTCAGTTCTCTAGTGGTGACTTGCTTTTTTTTTTTTTTTTCTATCTCCTGACATCCTCGCAGCCAAACTTCGGGAAGTTGTCTGGTTTTGCAATATTGGAACGTGTTTTTGTACTTCCCTTTCATTTTCTGGTTAGTAATACGTGTTTAAGATGCCTAAATCCAAAACGAAATTTCAAGATGCTTGGCTCGCCAAAGAATTGGACGGAGTGAAGTTGAAAGAATGGTGTTCTGCAACTGAAACAATATTTTCTGCTAAGTGTATATTGTGTTCAGAAATTTTCAATATTTCTAATAGTGGCTTTTCACAAGTAAAAGCGCATCATAAAGGGAAAAAACATTTGCAGAAATTTCAAAGTAAATTTCAAAATAAGTCCATCCTGAAAGCCTTTGGAGGATGGGATCTTCAGCCCAAAACAAATATTAGTGAAGTACTGAGTCATGATTTACAGTTGGCTAAAGCCGAAGCATTATGGGCCATGAAAGTTGCTAAGGACAATATGTCTTTTGTTTCATGCACTGAAACAGTTGAACTTTTCAAAGAAATGTTTCCTGATTCTGCTATTGCAGCCAAAATACAACTTAAAGAAAAAAGTTGCTTATGTGATATCACATGGATTGTCAAAATATTTTGAAGATGATTTGAAAAAAACATTGCATCTAGTAGCCCAGGAAAGGTTACTATAGCATTTGATGAAACTACAAATACACAAGTGAAACAGCAGTTGGATGTGTATCTCAGGTACTGGTCTTCAGAAATAAATTCAGTTTCTTGCCGATACCTAACAAGCGTTTTTCTGGGTCATGCAACAGCAGATATTTTGCAAAAAGAAATTCTTGATGTGTTATCATCCTTCAATATTTCATTGAACAGAATTATTTGTGTATCCATGGACAGCCCAAATGTAAATAAGTGCTTTTTATGCAAATTCAATGAAGTTGTAAAACAAGAAACAGGCCAGAAATCTTTGGAACTAGGTTTTTGCAACCTGCATGTTGTTAGTAATGCATTTAAAAATTTTTTGACAAGCTTAAATATAGAATTTGACGAATTTGCTACTGATATGCATTACTTTTTAAAGAGTAGTGCTGCAAGACAAGAGGATTATAAATCTGTCGAGGATATAACATTGGTCACAGCCAAATTTCTTTTGTGGCATGTCAGCAGCAGATGGTTAACCGTTGGTTCTGTAGCCCAGAGGCTCTTGGATCAATGGCTAAATATTACAGAATATTTTTTAAACTTCTTGCCATCTCAAAAAATATTTGAAAAACAACTACGCAATTCGGCAAGGTATAAAAGAATTCAATGTTTCCTGAAAAATGAGCTAACTCCTTGCTATTTAGCATTAATTTCATTTTCACACCAAAATTTTGAAAAGTTTTCATTATGTTATCAGAGTGAAGAACTAAAAATACACCAGTTATATTCTGATTTAAATATTTTAATGAGGAATGTTATGGCTCAGTTTATCCAAGATGATGTTATTGCAGGGAAATTTGGAGAAGACCTAAAGAATGTAGATTTTGAAAACAAAAATTCATGAAAAAAACTAGGGGAATTAGAAGTTGGTATGAAGACAAAAAATCTCCTCAGGAATGTTCAGGAGACCAGGCAGAAATTATTTCTCTTAGATGTCAGATCATCACTAATTGCAACCACAAAATATTTAAAGTCAAATTTGCCATTCTGCAATCAAAAGCTAAGAGACATAGAAGTTTTAAAGGTAAAAGAACCAAAGAAAGAGTCAACTCAACTTTCAGTCACTGAAGGGCTTTCGGAAATAACCAGAATTTCAAGTGTTTTGCATCTTTCTGAGGAACAAATTGATAGAGTAAGAGAAGAGTGGAAACTTTTAAATTGCGATAAGCCAAACTCTAGATGAACTAGTGAAATTTTCCGAGGAAGGGCATATTCCAGTGCGGATTGATCATTATTGGCGTAATATATTTAGTATTAAAGACTCTAGCGGAAAAGAAAAATACTCAAATCTTGCTAAACTCATCAAGTCAATTTTAGTTTTACCTCATGGTAATGCTGATGCAGAAAGGGGATTTTCGGTTAACACTGCTCTGTTAAGGAAGGACAAGGCTAACTTAAAAGACTCAACTATAACATCATTAAGAATAGTTAAAGGGGCCATTAAACACTATGGATGTGTAAGTAAAGTTCCCATAACAAGAAATTTGTTAAATAGTGTTCGTGATTCACATAAATTTTATAAAAAGTATGTTGATAAGCTGAAGGAAGAAGAATCAAAAAAGGTAAAAGAAAGGAAGCAGAAAAAGAAGGAAAATAAGGAAAAGCAGCTAAAGAAAAAAGAAAAGCTGAGTTTGATGACAAAATAAAAGAAAGTGATGCAGAAATAAATAAGCTTAAAAAAGATAAAGAAGCCTCCCTAGCAGTAATTCAAGAGGGAACAGAAAGAATGAGAAAAGCTGTAGAAAAAGCAAAATACTGTTGAAATAGCAGTTGCCTCTAACTTGATCATACAAGGTTCAGCTGAAATAAAGAAAACTGAAAGTAAATTAGTTGTGGTGGAAGCAGAAAAAGATAGGCTTATCAGGAAAAGGTTAAAACAATAATATGAAAAAAGTAATTCAGTGAACAATTGTACATAGTTCTTGGTTTTCAATTACCTTTTTAGGATATTATAATTTAATGTGAAACCTGAAAACTTTACTGTGAAAATTGTGAATTGCTTCTGGTTCAACAGCATATTAATGTTCAAAGTGAAACTTGAATGTGGTAAATATACTTGAATATGATAATAACACGTGAAAAGATAAGAACTGAACATTAGAAGTAAATCATACTTAAACTTTAGACATTAGACGTTATGCAAAAAATTTGGGTGTGAACTTCGAACATATATACTAATGGACTGCGCATTGGCAATAGCTGCATCAAAGCCGCCATGGCTCCAACATTGGGCACGTCATCATCAGACTCCAAATTTCGTGTAAAAATGCTGTTATGATTACTAATTTACGCTGCAGAACTTCAGTGTTTTCGGTGTATTATGTGAATGCGCCTCATATATAATGAAAACTCTTCAGGTAAGTTTACTTATGAGCTATATACATGCATGATCGGGTTGTTTACATTTCGTGATTTATAATGTGATGAACATTTGCGAAGAATCTGGAACATGCATTCCATTTTGTTTTTCTTAAGATACTATATTTTTATATCAATAGCTGCAAGTTTCTGGTTAAGTAATTGAACTTTATTGACTTAGGTATTTAATTCGTTTCTTACCCATGAAAAATCATAGAACTTCCTTTACTATATCGCTCAGAGCAACCATAAGCACAGCAGGTGTAACCCATCTTTTTGACTGATGTCATGTGATTTTATGTTGGAGCCAGAAATTTTGATGTCATGCACAGTCTATCAGTATATATGGTTGAAGGGTGTGAAGCAAACTCTTTACAATGTATACAAAGTTGTTTTACTAGATGTATACAAATATACATCTAGTTTTTATTGAAATACACTCCTAAAATTTTCCTAAAAAATTTTCTAAAAATTCTTAAAATTCCTACCTAAAATTTTCCAGAAGTATGCTATGATCCCTGTGCAAATTATTTCTGGTTTTTACTACTTGCACATCCATAAAGGCTATTGCATTTTGTTCCTCAATTTTTGCAGTAAGTTCAATTGTTGGATACAAAGCACTGTAGTTTTTAACCAATTGTTTTAGTTCTTCTTCATTCAACCTTGACAAAATGAAAATATTGTCCACATATCTACAGTAGATCTCCGGTTGTTTCTCCATACTGTGAAGTATACTTTCTTCAATGCCATTCATAATTACTTCAACATACAGAGTTGACAATGGTGAACCCATTTGGCCACCTGAATTTTGTTTATATATTTTTTTACCATATGCAAATATATTATTCTCATGCAAAAAGAATAAAACTGTTTTGAACTCATCAATCTATGTGTCATTTAATATTTTGAGAATGTGTAATTTTTTAATGATAATCTCCATAGCTGCAGGAAAAGGAGTGCTTGGGTACAAGGCCTTAACATCCATGCTTGCCATGTGGAAATCATCCAACTCAGTCTTTACATTTTTGATTTTCTCAATAAATTCATAAGTTTTCTTAATTGTGTATTTAGTTTTCATACAAATAGGTGCCAGAAAATTATATGTTTTTTTCAATATTATTAACAGTGAGTTTTTCTTTGACACAATCAATCTCATAGGTGAATCTTCTTTATGCGTCTTCACCTTTGCAAATATGTGTGGCATGCCTGCTCCCATTGATGGAACTGCGCATTTTATTTCATCGGGTAGTGAAATAAACCCGATGAAATAATATCAACTGCGCATTTTATGTCATCGGGTAGTGAAATAAACCCAATGAAATAATATCAACTGCGCATTTTATTTCATCGGGTTTATTTTGTGTTTTCTGATGTTGGCCAAGAATTTAATTTTGTTATCTGTTGGATCCCTATGTATCTCAGTGCAGTTCAAATCAGCTATAGCAGTTGTCATTTTTTGATCATATTCTTCAATGTTAAGTATAATAATTTGGCCAGTTTTATCTGCTTCACAGAATTTGATATTAAAGTCAGCTCTTAGCTCTAATAATTTTTTTTTTCATATTGTAATTTTTTCTTTATATGAAATTTTTTGTTGTTTTTTGCATTAAATTCTTTTAAGATTACTCTATATAGTTTATTCTCAACTTCAGTTTTGTCAGAACCAGGGATATTTCTGAGAATATCTTTAAGACATGGAATAATTTCTTCCGTTTTTGGTAGTTCTTGTGGAAAAGCAAATTTCTTTCCTTTTTGCAACACTGCTTTCTGTGAATAGTTCAAATATTGGATAAGTTTTCAGATACATTAAATTCGTTTACAAGTTGCATAAGTACTTTTTGTTCAACAAATAAATTATGTAATTTTCTATCTAGAGTTAAACGATTATTATTAGCTTCCTTTTCAGCAATCTCATTAATTTTGATGAAGGTCATATCTAATATGCGATCTTTCCATGTACCAGCAAATTGAGCATAACTTGAGTTGCATATATTCTTCCACAATTCCAAGCATTGAGCATTTAAACTAAAAATTTGTTTTCTTTTACCAATAATTTCATTGCTAAGTCTTTTTGTTGACATGTATATAAAATACTATAATCTTTTTTGCTCGCAGGTTTATTCTTGATTCTTAAATATTTGGGGATAATTCCAAAGTCCCTGCAGATCACAAGAAACCGTTCTTGAACTTCAGATTTCAAAATTTTAATTTTAATACGCTTAAATTCTGTAATTGCCTTTAATTCACGCTTCGAAAATAGATTACGAAAGTACATCTTACATACTTAATTGCTCGCAAAAGAGATCACTTGAAGACTAATGCATGTACTTCAAATTGTAATTACCCCATATATTGGATACATGTCCGATATTGTAAGGTTTAAATTAACCTGCAACAATGTAATAATACATTTAGGGCAACTTACCATTTCATTGTCTTGCTTCCAAAATTTTAAAAACATTAATCAAGAGAGCATATACACACTTTGCAAGTGATCAGTTTATTAATGAAGACATTGAATTCATAAAAAAAATTGCTGATAGTTTGGTTATCCTAGACAATTAATAAAAAAATGGAACCTTGAAGTACAAAATAAAATGAATAATAATGCTATAGCAACTAAAAAACAAGTCAAATATGTGAATGGTTTCCCATATGTCAAAGGTGTGACAACAGAAATTAATAAGATATGTAAATAATATGTTCAAATTGGAAGCAGAGTTAGTACCATCAAGAACTTGATGTTAAAAAATAATGACAATATCAGCAAATTAGAGAAAGCAGGTGTTTACTCAGTTCCTATTACAGCAAATCCTCCAGTGTCATACATAGGCAGCACCAAAAATAAATTTAAATATAGGCTGAAACAACATATAAAAAATAGGCAGAAAAAGGAAGAAAAGACAACACTTACTGCTTAGCTAATCAGGAATTTCCAAAGTTTGACAAGATTATGATAATAAAAAGTTGTAAATCTGAAAGACACCTCAGGATTGCAGAATCTGTGTTAATTGAAAAAAAATAGAGCTTCAGTATGTAACCATAATGATCCAAATGTAATGTGTAATAACTAAAAGAATTTAATAAGAGTAGAACAGAAAATTGAAATCTAAAACAAACAAGAGAGGGCGCCACAGCGGCCAGGAGAACGAAGCTTTGAGAGTTGATATTGCCCTGGGAGAGTCACTCACTTGCTCTGAGGATACTGTGAGCAAGTGAGTGACTCTCACTTTTTCCATCCCCTGATGATGGTAGCGGATTGCTACAGAAAGTGCGGGATGGGCGAGCTGCGGCATGGGCGAGCTCCTTTTGAGAAGCCATTTTACAGAGGTCATGAGATGTGTGCAAACTGAAGGCTGGGTTATAAAACATCGATGTAGTTAACTGGGGTGGAAACGTCTTATGTATATATGTATAGAGTGAGTTCATAGAGCATTTGTTGGTTGTATATAGTGTATAATAAAATGTATGTATGACAAAAAAAAAATGATTTTTTTTTTTTTTATGTTGATATGTAAATAAGACTGCGAGTGTGTTTAGTGTGCAAATTTGACGTGACTACGTTTTGGTAAAAAAAATGAAGTATTTGAAGATTACTACAGGATGATGCCTTCGGAAAGAGAGAAGAAAAAAAAAAACCCCTATACGACCAAGAATAGAATAGAATAAAGTGAATTACTTCAGCCGACAAAAGTAAAGACATTGTGATCACAAGTCACATGCTGGAAAAGTCAAATTGGGAGCAAGACCATGAAATGGCAAGTTGCCCTTAAATGTATTGAGTCCATAATATTCCATGTTCACTGAAAAAATTATTGATTATTGTGAATATTTCTTCCCCAGTCGTTCTGCCAGGTAGTTGGCGGTAAAATAATATGTGTTCCAGTTTATCGTTCGAATCAGGAACATGCACAAAGACAATTAATTGTGCTTCATCAGCGATGTCAGTGATTTCGTCCAATTGAAATGGAAATTTTTATGCTGCTGTAATCTTTTCTACCACTTATTGAGTAACGTCTGTGTCCATATCTTGTATTCGTCTTTGGATGGTGTTGTCAAAACATGGAATATTATGAATAACATCAGCCATTTTTTTCATCAAAGAGAATTGAAGCAATTGCAATGGCAGAGGGAACCACAACTTCTTCAATGATTGTGTGAGGCATATTTCGTTTAGCTACTATCAAGGACAATTCATAAAATGCTTCCAGACATTTTTTCGAGATGGTTGTAGACTTCATGAAGGCAGCACTGCGTTTTATAAATTAGTATCTCTTCTTCACGAAAAATGCTACTGGCATTTCGGTGTGCTCTTAATGTTTGTTGTTAAAGAGCAAAGAAGGCTTCGTGGAATGCTTGGATAGTACTTCATTGCAGATAACACAAACAGGAAGCTGCTGATCACTTTGTTCTGCAAAATGAAATACAAACTTCAAATAATCTTCACTGTATTTTTGATTCAGTGCCGGTTTTAATTTCTTCGGTGGCAGTTCCTTTTTGCTGAATCACTTTCACTTTGCACTGACGAATGTATGACGAATTTATCCATATTTATTAATATGCACCACTACCTTGGTCACACACCATCACACACAGCGGTAGCAAAATTGAATAACTGGAAAGGAGAAAAATGGCAAGCCAGACGGCGAGGAGGAACACTGTGACGTGCTGTGATTGGTGAAGCGTAGTGGTGGAGCCGATGCATCAGCCCAGAATAGACCCTTTTACCTTGAAGTTTCCTGCCTTTTCTTATATGTTCTCAGGCTATTTTGAGCGGAACAGGGATTGATGAGTCATGATTTAAAGCCTTTCAGCTCTTCCACGGAAAATGCAAAAACAAGTCCACAGTAAGTCTTTCTAATCCAATGAATAATACATGATGACCCATGCATTTGACTGTGTTTCACATTCAAAATGCTGAGAAAAGTGTAATGGTATTATCTTGTTCTAGGACGATGTCGTGTACCACCTGCCAAGTCCTGAAGTACCACTGTTTGAAAAGCACTGATGTAGATGACATTCTTATTATTTGGTCTGAAGAACTTGAGAAATTATAACAATTCAACATAGACAGATGTAATAGTTTCTGTGAAACAGTAAAAGTAACAACTGAAATTGAGCATCAAAATAAATTGCTTTTTTTTAGTTACTTTAATGACAAATAATAATAAAACAATATATCAGGTTCATAGAAAACCCAACTTCATAACAAATATCATTCCTACAGATTCAGCTCATCCTAGACCTTGTACAAAAAACTAGCGGATAATGCTTACCTTGGCATTCCTTTCTAGCGACGGGAACATTTCACGCACGTGTTTTCCGGTCCTTTGTTGATGTTATTGTCCTAAAGTCCGTTGTATGCGATGACTGGCTTTACTTCTCACACTTTTCGCTGGGTATACTCATTGGATCTTTGCCTTAGGATTCAAACATCAATTTTTACTGTTCTTTATACTTGAAATTTTCGCCCATACTCTGGGCATCTTCAGGAGCGTGGCGACTTTACCACCGATGTTCGTGGTTAACTTTGCGCTAATGGAGTCCGATACTCCTTGTTGCCATTCGTCGGAAAAACTTTCCTGGATATATTTCGTTATCAAGCCCGGCTGGCGCCATCTATGTTTCGTTAAGAACACTTTTTTTTTCCGTATTTTTTTTTAATTTTTTTTTTTTTTAATTTTCTTCTCCTATCCTGGTTTTCTTGTCTTTTTTTGCCTGTTTTTCTTTTGTTGTTGTTTTTCTTGTCTTATTAGTTCTTTCCACAGGCCCGATAATGTGCTAGGGTCGTTCTGGTTACATACCCTTGCTTTATTTTTGTAGATTAATATTGCTTCTTTCCCTCCTCATTTGCCTTTCCGATTTTTTATTCTTTTTTAGCATTTTAATTTCATCGAACTTTGGGAATGTCCGGTTTTCCAAGCAGAATTGCACTAAAGCAGTTTTGGCTTCTTTTTTTTGCCTGTTAGATATGTGTTGTTTAAGTCTTATTTTTAATCTGTTTTTCGTACTTCCAATGTACGATATTGGGGGTATGTGTGCTATTGGAATTTCGTAGGTTCCTGATTCTTCTAGCTTTTTTTCCTCTGTTTTTTTGTTGACAGTCATACTTTTCACGGTGTGCACTGAGCTTCCTAGTTGTAAGTCATATTTAGCACAGTGCCTATTGATTTCTTTACTCACTCCTTCCAGGTATGGGAAAGCTCCAATGTATTTCAATTTTTTATTTCTTATCTTCCTTTGGTTGTGCACTTCTTGGCCTTCTTTTCTCTGAGTCATATGCTTTTTACTCTCATGTATCCATTTATTAATTAGCTTGCTCGGGTACCCATACTCTTGTGATATTTTCGAGATAAACTCTAGCTCTTGATTTTTTAGCCTGTTGTTAGATGTGTGTGTGTACGCTCGCCGTATCAAGTTTACTATGCTGTTTTTTTTATGTATCACTGGATGGTGCGACGAGTATGGTATCAGTACAGGTATGTAAGTTGCTTTTCTGAACACAGAGTATTCAAAACTATTTTTGTTTTTCTTTAGTTGGATGTCCAGGAAGGATAGGCAATTATCCTCTTCAAACTCAATAGTTAGCTCTATGGTGTTACAGATTTTGCTAAACTGCTGTGCTAGATCTTGTAGCTCGGCTTTGTTAAGTTTAGACATTATAATAATGTCGTCTACATATCGAGCATAAAGTATTGGTTTTTCAGGTAAATTTTGAATAATTTCTTTTTCGAGGTATGCCATAATCACTTCTGCGTATAATGCCGATAATGGGGATCCCATAGGGCCTATTTGCGTTTGTTTAAATATATTTCCTTCAAAAAGTTACTTTGAAATATCGCACGTAAAAGAGAATAGTACAATAATTAGAGCTATATAATAGTCAGAATTAGAGCTACTAAGTGGAATTCATCCTAGACCTTTTAAACTAGCAGAATTCCACACATATATAAATCCTGCTTATTCTCATTCCTCGAGTTCTGCAAATCTACAAGAAGAACTAAATTAGATTAAAGAAACTGCAATTATGTTTGATTATAAAAAGTCAATAATTCATAGCTTAATTCAACAACTGAATTTCAAAAATGAAAAGCTCTGGTCAAGACCAACAAAAAAAGAAAGTAAAATACTGTGGTTCCTTACCGTACTACCCAGAAATAAATAATGCATTAAAGAAAATTTGTATAAAAAATAATTTAGACTTTGGTATGCAAGTCAAGGGTATTAACTCCTTCTTGATATCTTCTCAACAATTTACTCCCCTGTTAAATAAAGCAGGGGTATATTCTTTACCTATAATTGATCAAGAAGCCTGAATAGTTTCTCAATACATTGCTAGTACTAGGAGAAATATTAAGTTGCGCCTCCCAGAGCACTTAAATAATTGGTTCAAAAAGGAAGCAAAGACTGTGTCAATAGACTTTTGTTAGAATAATAATGTTATTCCTGATTGGGAAGGCACTCAACTCCTAGTTCAACAACAAACGTGGAAAGCTATTTTAATGTCTGAAGTGTTGGTTATTCACCCAACATTTCAACACAACTTCTATAATACCACACCCATTTTTATCCCTGCAGCATGGAAAAATCTCTTAATGTTAGATGTGAAACTGAGACAAAAATATAAAAATAACTTCAAGTGGAATCACCATCTCGCCCACCAGATGGCGGCATGATGCCGTGTAAGAATGATGTTCCCTACATGCGCAGTAGGGTGGGCCGAAAAAACAAAAAAAAAATTTTTCAAGTCGTAATACCGCGGAAAAGTTGCGAATTGGGGAGACTAAAAAGGGTTTAAAAAAGAAATACATTCGGTTTATATCTTCCGATCGCGCATGCGCTATAAAGTTTGCCGAAATTTGGAAAAATGTATATTTTTACTGTAATTTTTAACATTTTTAAATTAACCTCCTCCCGAATGTAATAGCTCACATTCTTATCTATTAGAACCACTGAAAATAATGCTCAAATATTATCTAAATCCATCAACATCATCCGGTCGCGCATTGCCTTAAAAGTTAATGAAATTTTGAAAAGAAATTACAAATATAGGTATATCACAGTTCAAGAAAAACGTATACTAACAACTTACATGTTTTTTTTTTATTTCTTTGTTTAATACAAGTTTAAATGTTTAAAAGCAAATTATTTTAGACCATTAGTAATATTTATAAACAGTTTTTTTTTAGAAAACTAAGTTTCTGTGTGAAGAGTCGTAAGTCCAAGAAAATCATGTTGAACAATTAAAAATCTCCGTTTTCACTCATTCTTAGCTGAAGGCACATTGAAATCTGATTTATGGGCGAAGTTAGGCATGGTTTACCTTGACAGCAGAGTCGTTCTGATAAAACCATCCCTAGACTCAGCTCCGCAAACTTTTCTTGAGGCCTCTGTCGCGAGTTTGACACATCGTTCAACTGCCTGTGTGTGAACTGGGAATGTCTTCAATGTTATATCCCAATTAGGGACTGAGTCACTTTCAATATGTGATTTAATCTCTTCGTCACTGATATCTTTTAATAATGGGGAGAAGATAAATCACAGTCCATCCAGTTAATTATTTCCGAGTAGTCTTGAGCCTTGAAATTGAGTTTTGGCGGCATGAATGTTCTGATAGTTGTTCTTTTTTTATCTAACTGTCTCGCCTTTAGAATTCGTCGAAGTCCGAGCTCTCTTATGTGTTTTCTATGATCTTGTGCCATGGCTAACATTAAATGTTCTGGATGAGCGAAAAAGCCATTTCGTTCGATCACAGGGTCGATAATATTACGTAAATTTTCAGGCAGGTACCTTGAAGATTGTATTGATTGGTACACAAGTTTTGGTCCCTCTGTAAAGTATTTACTTGTTTTAATACTAAACCACATTGGCATGTATGACTTCAAAATAAATACAACTATTTCTTGAAGTTCAGGTGTGGGACCTTCTTCTCTTAAGTTCAATCTGAGAGTCCGATTTGCTGTTGTCAACCACCTCGAGTGTGACAAGGGACCAGGATCTCATACAGCCAAATCCTCTTTACAGTTTCCCGACTTTATTGCCATGGAAATATCGAGTAGATATTGCTGATCCTTACTTAGTATACTTCTGTCTATTTTGGGGATCTGACAGCCAATACTCTTGAAGCCAATTACTGAACGTTTTTCGCAGCCACTTAGCTTTTCACCGATTGGCCCTCTCAAAGATTTTGGACCCGTTGATTTACCGTCTAGGTATTGAAACAGATGCAGGAATGGCAGTTCATTGGAATGTAGAAGGCAAACTGCCCATTGTAATGGTTTCCCCAAATGTATTTCAATTCAGCAAATCAGACGGTTTTTCCAACCTGTATTAACAGCAGTGCCATCACATCCTATGACAACTAATTTTTCAAGAGAAATACCGCAACCAGACAGATCAGAAATAATAGAAGTGACAATATTTTCAGAACTTCCAGAAGTTGGAGTAACATGGCCGATGTAGACTGAACCAGGTTCTTGAATTAGCGAGTAATGCTCTTCCTTTTTTACTCTACGGAACCTTTTTGAATGAGCTACATGTACCACTAACATATCGTCCTTCCTCCCATCCAAATAGAGACCTTGTAGTGGAATTTTGGCAGATTTACTACTCAATTCAGCCCTAACATTTTGTTTTTCTCTTCTTAATTTGTTTTTGTCTATAACATGGGAGACGTCAGAATCAGTAATTAATCCAACGTCGTACAAAACACTTGATGCGATTGCAGCAGTAGCGCGATCAGAAACTCCATAGCGATCGCTCAGTAATGCATTAGATTTTAGCTTAATTCTCATCTGCCAATTATCAGAGGAAAGTCTTTTTGGCACTTTAAATTTTGGATCGGTATCGCTATCTTTACTACAAGGATATTGAAGGACATTTACATTTGAATGCGAGCACGAGGGTTTCAGATCAGATTCAGAATCCAACGTTAATTGGCTGTCACGCGATCTCCTTTCCAATGATTTATTAACTTTCTTTGTTACAGACACGTCTAGCCCTCCAATTTTTCCTATTCCGTTCCGTGTACTCGTAATAAGTAAACAAACCTTAGCTCAATAGCAGGTATTTTATTTGATTTTGCACAATCACAGCGCACAGTTATATCGTATTTACATAAATCAGGGGTTTTGTTACAAATGCAATTAACAACAATGGGGCATTTGCAAGCTGCTACGTCAAAAGCAATGAGCATTTTTGCTTAAACTCATCAATTTTCTGCTTAAACAAATCTCGATTTTTATCCCGTATATATGATTTCCGTAGGCTGTAATATTTATCATCTGACACATTTAAAAGTTGCACGATTCTCTTATCTGTAACCGTTGGGATAGATGCTTTCTGATACAAACCAATTATTTTGTTAGCTACTGTACTGGCAACTTGTGAATAACTTACTTCTTTATTATTACCTTTAAGCGCCAAGTTGTATCTCTCCTGTGAACAACACCGAATCACGTCCTCACCAGTTGGAAGCTTGTTTGATGAAAAAACTTTAGGTGAACCAAATATAGGGCAATCAAATTCCTGTCTTGTGATGATTTTCTTAGGTACAGCAATAGTATATCACCGTTAAGTCACAAAGTTACACAAAAATGTCGTTACACAAAACCAACATTGAAATAAATGCAAATGCCAAAATGATAACTGGAAGAGCGAACGAAGCACACATCAAACTGACAGAACAATGACGCGGCGCGGTGGCGACAGTGGTAGGTGGCGGGAGATTCGTGGTCTTTGACCCGAGCGAGTTACGACGTGCGCCAGAATTTGGTAGATTTGACAGCTGTTGCGCGAACGGAAGACCTTAATCGATTTGAGCCATTCTTTTTTTAAGTCATTGTCGGTTTGAATAAAAGTCGACTATAGCTATTACATTTAATTATTGACAAGTTAAGTCAGATAAAAAATTACCGTAAAAATATACATTTTTCCAAATTTCGGCAAACTTTATAGCGCATGCGCGATCGGAAGATATAAACCGAATGTATTTCTTTTTAAACCCTTTTTAGTCTCCCCATTTCGCAACTTTTCTGCGGTATTACGACTTGAAAAAAAAAATTTTGTTTTTTCGGCCCACCCTAATGCGCAGTGAATATGATCTATGATGGCACTGGAGAAACAGCAATCAGTTGCATCGTTGAAGATGCTGTGGATTCCTCACTTGCAAAATGCATTTGGGGTAAGGATGTTTTAGGCCTATGTTGCGGAATGTGGGAATATGTCTATGTGTGAGAAGGTTTGTGTGGTACTTGGATGTCTCTGAGTGGCTGGGTTTCTGGAGTCCTAGAGCTTCTGTGGTGTCTTTCCAAATTTTATGATATTTTATATTCCACTTTTAAAATTCTTTAGTCTATCATTGATTTTAATAGTTTAAAGAAAGGCCGGGGAACAGAACTCATACCACTTTCGATATTTTAATTAAATTATAAAGCCTCACGTCTTCTGGTTTTGTGAATATCAAGCATAAGATCTATACATGTCCGATATCAATAATACTGTTATGGAATATCTGAAAAGTATAAATAAAGATATAGGCATTGTCAAGGTTGAGATTGATAGAACAAAAAGGACAAATTGCTGATGGTAAAGCAAGAGACATGGTGATGTAGAGCCAGGAACATAGTGCATAGAGAAAAAAAGGTAAGAATTTGAATATTATAGATATACTATTTGTGCCAACATATATAAAGTCAGCCAGATGCTAGTTGACTAACTTTGAGGGTAGACGCCAACACTTGAGATGCAGGTGAATTCTAACGTGTTGAACAGAAATTATGGGCAGCCATGATTCTTCTATTATATTATGAATTAATCTTCCAGGTATTAAATGCACTCATATGTGAAATTACTACTCATTGTGGATGAAAATAATGTTAACCTGTTTGTTTTAAAAACCAAGTATAGCCTATATTGTTTGAAAAGTTACTACTGTTTTTCCAGTCTTTTAATATTATTAAGTCACATATTCAAAACTCCCCACCTCAAATTTTCAATCCCCTCTGTTTGCAAACACAGGTGGGGATTTTCATGCTATGACATATACTGTCAAATTATTCTGTTCATCACGCTTTTTAAGCCTTCATTAGAGGAGCTTTACACATTTTGTTAGTTCTTATTATTTTTATGTTGTTATTTGGTTCAAATAAAGATGTTTATTTACCTTGAGTCTTGCTTCTTAGTGTTCTTAATACCCCATATACGTCACTAACTCAATGGACGACATGCATTTTTTCCTGATAGACGCACTGTTTTCACCCATAATATCAGTTACATTAATGACCAAGGGAGCAACAGAAAAAAACACTTCATCGTATTCACACTGTGGACAACACACAAATTTACGAATTAAAAGAGCATTTATTATAGTTAAAAGATTCTGCACCACTGTATCTTCCTCAAATCAAGGTCAACAGGAGATTTAATCTGTCTTCATAAAATTCTTTATACGGTTCGAGTCCAGCCGTCATTAAAAGTCTTGAAGTTAAAAAAGTTTTTAAAAAAATATATTGATACACGCATTATGAGGAAACACACAAATAACTTATTAAAAACCATATTTACACACTGCTGGAGTAATTTCCAGTTCCCTGTCCTTTCTGAGTCGACATTTCTGATACTTCACCCAGGTCCAGCTTCCAGTAGGCGTCAAATTTTAGTCGTAATATACACTGGCGGAAAGTGAAAAAGGAACACCAAGAAGAAATTGGCGGACGATCATAAAATTTACATATGTTAATGGGTCGAGTTTACATAGGCGTGATGTTAATTTCGGGACCAACCGGTAGGCGCTTACGCCACAGCACGTCATAATATGCAAATTATCGTCGGTGGTATTTAAGGAGTACAGCAAAGTGAATGTAATCAGTCATCGGCGTACTGACACTTGTGAAGACCCTGAAGAAGCTGCAATGCCTGGACATGGAAGACGTGTACGATTTCAGCAGTTATCGGACTTTGAGCGAGGTCGTCTAGTCGTACTCCGCGAGGCCGGGTGGTCATATCGTCGTATTGCGGAGCGAATTGGACGGGAAGTATCGGTGGTGGTACGATGGTGGCGTAGATGGTCCAAGGAGCATTCCCACACGAGAAGACATGGAACCGGGAGTCACAGACGGATTGATGAGCGGACCGATCGACGCATAAGAAGAGCAGCGTTGTCAAGCAGAACATCCACTGCAATGCAAATCTGAGCTGCCGTTGCACCTGAGGTGACTGTGCGAACAATCCGCAACCGTCTACTGGATGCAGAACTACATGCGCGTGTGCCTCTGGCATGTGTACCTCTGACTCCAGCCCACTGTCAGGAATGGCTGCAGTGGTGTCACCAACGTCTGCACTGGAGAACGCAATGGCGATCTGTCGTGTTCAGCGATGAAAGCAAATACTGCTTGGGAGCCTCCGATGGCCGTATGCATGTTCGCAGACACACAGGGAAGGGTCTTCACCCTTCTTGTATCTGCCAGCGACAATCGGGGCCTACCCCTGGTCTCCTGGTGTGGGGAGCGATCAGCTATCACTCCCGTACACAACTAGTGTTTGTACCGGGTACGTTAAACAGCACCTCCTACATCAACAACATCATTCAGCCCGTTGTTGTGCCATTTGTAAGGTCGGTCCATCGTGGTGTTTTACAGCAGGATAGCGCATGCCCACACACGGCACGTGCAACGCAACATGCACTTCGGGGTGTGAGACAACTTCCATGGCCTGCACATTCACCGGATTTGTCCCCCATTGAACACTTATGGGATTTTATGGGGCAACGACTTATCCGGTCTCCACTGCCAGCCACGACCATCCCCGATTTACGCGTCCAGGTTGAGGATGCTTGGAACTCAATACCCCAAACTTACATCCAACATCTGTGCGACAGACTCCATGCCAGAATTGCACAGTGTGATGCAGTTCGTGGCGGTTCAATCTCGTACTAACCATGTTACATGGAAATGTTATTTTTCAGTATACCAGCAAATACAGCTGTATTTTGCCATAATGTTTTGATCACGTTATCCTCTGTATTCCGTTATGCTGTATAAATTTCGTTGCTATCAGACGTCTCCTTGGTGTTCTTTTTTCACTTTCCGCCCGTGTATATTGTAATCTATTTAGTACATGGGAATACCATGTAACACAAAGACTCATTTATCTCAATCTCACTCAAGAACAACTGTGTATCAACTCTCTCATCTTAGGCCTACGCATCGCTATTGACCACCAGTATGCGTTTCGCCCATTTGGTTACCACATCCTCAGCAGGAATGGTGACTATTTGCCTCGGTCAAAACCAACTTTAACAGATGTATTCTTGCACCTTAAGTTCCGTCTGTTCCCTTGTTCCATGCTTCCATCTACTGGTGATCTTCGGAATTTTCATTCAGGATTATGTTTCTTTTTTAATATACTTATGTTTATTTTTACAGAAATTTTGGGAAACTAAAAACACACAAAGATGGAAACCAATACAACCAATTGTCTCTAAATGTACATCACCAACAATTAATTTAGAAAGAGCAATGTACAATTACTTGAAGCCATACTATAGAGATCATGTTTATACACTTAATCGAGCAGAAGATTTAATAGAAAAAATTAAAAAGTTTAATGGAATAGAAAATAAGAAAGAATTCATTTTAGCCAGTATTGATGTGGTTTCATTATATCTGAACACCCCTGCAGAACAAACAATAAATTTGATCAAAGAAAAACTACTTAAAAAAAACATCCCTATGTAGAAATAGAGGAAATAAAAAATGCACTTCAGTTTATAAATAATAACAACTATTTCACTTTCAAGAATAACATTTACAAACAACAGAAGGGAGCACCGATGGGGTCCCCCTTTCGGGGCTCCTAGCAGAAGTCGTATTGCAAAATATAGAAACTATAATAATGAATGGACCAAACTTAATAAAACCATTTCTTTTCAGAAGATATGTTGATATCTTTATAATATGGGATGAAGACAAAGAAAAACTCAAAAACTTTGTTGATATGCACTGACGGAAAAAAAAATCCCAACACCAAGAAGGGGTTGTGTTAGATAAACGACAGTTGGTAGGCGGTGAGAGTACATCTGTAAGATGACGTCTATGCAAATTTCGCGCTCGGCGCATACAAGTGGCGCTAGTAGCGCCCCTCGGAACATGCAAAGCAGGTTTGCTGTAAATACGCGCTGTAACGTTCGTGAGCTTTAGTTATCGTTGAGATTCGACGTAGTGTGTTGATGTTAGTCAAGAATGCCTTTAAGAAGACGAAGAAGCCATTATCAACAGCTCACAGAGTTTGAAATAGGTCGTGTAATAGGGCTACGAGAAGGTGGATTTTCGTTCCGCAATATTGCAGAACGACTTGGCAGGAATGTAGCCAATGTGCATGATTGTTGGCAGCGGTGGTCAAGGGAAGGTACTGCCTCAAGAAGACCGGGTTCCGGCCGGCCATGTGGCACTACTGAGAGGGAAGACCGCCGTGTACGGCATATGGCCGTGACGCATCGTACCGCGTCTGCCGCAGCAATTCGAGCTGCAGTTGCCACCACAGTGACACAACGAACTGTTACAAATCGGTTACTTGAAGGACAGCTCTGAGCCAGGCGCCCTGTAGCGTGCATTCCACTTACTCCAAACCACTGCCGTTTGCGACGTCAGTGGTGTCAAGCTAGAGGTCATTGGAGGACGGAGTGGAGATCTGTTGTGTTTTCTGATGAAAGCCGGTTCTGCCTGGGTGCCAGTGATGGCTGTGTGTTGGTTAGGAGGAGGCCATGTGAGCGCCTGCAACCAACCTGTCTGCGGCCGAGACACACTAGACCTATAATTGGAGTTATGGTCTGGGAAGCAATTTCTTATGACAGCAGGAGCACTCTCGTGGTTATCCCACGCACCCTGACGGCACAGTTGTACGTCGGTCTGGTGATTCAACCTGTTGTGCTGTCATTCATGAACAGCATTCCAGGGGGTGTTTTCCAACAGGATAACGCTTGCCCGCATACTGCTGTTGTAACCCAACATGCTCTACAGAGTGTCGACATGTTGCCGTGGCCTGCTAGATCACCAGATCTTTCACCAATCGAGCACGTATGGGACATCATTGGACGACAACTCCAGCGTCACCCCAACCAGCATTAACCGTCCCTGTATTGACCGACCAAGTGCAACAGGCATGGAACTCCATCCCACAAACTGACATCCAGCACCTGTACGACACAATGCATGAACGTTTGCGTGCTTGCATTCAACATTCTGGCGGTTACACCGGTTATTAATGTACCAGCATTTCACATTTAAAATGGCTCTTCTCGCGCTTACAATAAGCTGTGATCTTGAAACCTTAATCGATTAAATATGTTACCTATACAAATGTATTGCCGCCATTTCATTCCTCTACAATTTTTTCGTGGTGTTGGGTTTTTTTTTTCCTTCAGTGTATATAATGGCATTTATGAACAGGTAAATGTTACAATAGACCTGGAACAAAATAAAAAGTTACCTTTCTTAGATATTTTGATATAAAAAAATAATAATTTGGGACTATCTTATCATGTTTACAGGAAACCCAATTTCATAGCGAATATAATTCCCGAAAACTCAGCACATCCAGAGAGTTACAAATTATCAGCATTTCAATCATATATCAATAGAGCGTTTTCACATTCATCCAGTCCGGAATACATTCGTGAAGAGCTGAACTGGATAAAAACTTTGGCCAGAGATTTTGGATACTCAACTAAAGCCATTACAAGTTAATCGAAGAACACATAACAAAGGAAAATAAACATTTCCGGACACCAAACAGCAAATATAAATATTGCGGGCCACTCCCATATATACCAGAAGTTAATAATACTTTGAAAAAAACATGTTTAAAAATGAAAATATAAATTTGGAACTCAAGTACAAGATATTGGATCCTTACTAACAACGAAAGGACAACATGGCTCAATCTTAAAGAAAGCGGGAGTATACTCTATTCCAATAATTGATCAAAATAATACAATAATTTCACAGTACATTGGAAGCACAAAAAGGAATATTAAAATAAGAATGATGGAACACCTTTCAAACTGGAACAAAAAAGAAATAAAAACTTCATCAATTGAATTCTGCATTGAAAACCGAACTACACCATCATGGGAAAAATAAGTCTCCTTTCTCAACAAAAAAACATGGGCATCTATATTAACGGCTGAAGCTATACTTATCGAAAAAACAGAAAATTGCAATAATAATAATCCAATAATCTTGCCAGGCCCATGGAAGAATATAATAACAACAGAGAAGAAACTATTTCAAAAATCAAAAAAGAAACATAATTCTGAATGAAAATTCTGAAGATCACCAGTAGATAGAAGCACAGAACAAGGGAACAGATGGAATGTAAGGTGCAAGAATGCATCTGTCAAAGTTGGTTTTGACCGAAGCAAATAGTCACCATTCTTGCTGAGGATGCCGTGGTAACCACACGGGCGAAACGCATACTGGTTGTCAATAGCGATGCGTAGGCCTAAGAAGAGAGAGTTGATACAGAGTGGTTCTTGAGAGAGATTGAGATAAATGAGTCTTTGTGTTATATGGTATTCCTATGTACTAAATAGATTATGATAGATATTACGACTCAAATTTGATGCCTACTGGAAGCTGGACCTGGGTGAAGTATCAGAAATGTCGACACAGAAAGAACGTGGGACCGGAAATTGCAACAGTGGTGTGTAAATATGGTTTTTAATAAGTTATTTGTGTGTTTCCTCATAGTGCGTGTATCAATATATTTTTTTAAAAACTTTTTTAACTTCAAGACTTTTAATGACGGCTGGACTCGAACCGTATAAAGAATTTTATGAAGACACAGATTAAATCTCCTGTTGACCTTGATGTGAGGAGGATACAGCGGTGCAGAATCTTTTAACTATAATAAATGTTCTTTTAATTCGTAAATTTGTGTGTTGTCCACAGTGTGAATATGATGAAGTGTTTTTTCTGTTGCTCCCTTGGTCTTTCATGGAACTGATATTATGGGTGAAAACAGTGCGTCTATCAGGAAAAAATGCATGTCGTCCATCAAGTTAGTGGCGTATATGGGATATTAAGAACACTAAGAAGCAAGACTCAAGGTAAATAAACATCTTTATTTGAACCAAATAACAACATAAAAATAATAAGAACTAACAAAATGTGTAAAGCTCCTCTAATGAAGGCTTAAAAAGCGTGATGAACAGAATAATTTGACAGTATATGTCATAGCATGAAAATCAATATACCACATAATAGAAACACCTGATGAGAGAATTGAATACATTTCTCTCATGGAAGCGTTATATACAGGTGGGGAGACTCCCATTTCAAATTTGAATTTTTTAAGCCTTGATTGTACTTAAATAATTCTGAATTCAAGAATTTTAAGAAGTTGACATTTCATTCAAATGTGCCTTTAGAAAAAAATTTAGTTAGTAGTTGATTAAAGGAGTCATATTATAGAAGGAAGAGGGCCAGCTGGCAGATGTCAGAAAAAAATATGAGCAAAATAAATGTTTTGACTCCTTTTCAGTAGGGAAATAAGTGTAATGGCCCATTTGTGTTAATCTGTTGGCTTATTTAAGTATTATACACTGATTATGATGTTAGATGTAAAGAAAATAGAGGAACATGCTTAAGTTATGTAAAAGTTATATTTTTAATGGAGGCTTTCAAACTATGTCTTTAGTTCTTCAGCCAGAGTTTGGATGGAAGCTGACTAGGTTGTTGCCAGATCTTTGTCATTCAGTCACCAATGACAAAGGTCTGAAGTCCTTTCAAATGCCAATGACAAATGTCCAAAGTCATTTGGACAGAATGATGAAGGTCTGGTCAGTTTCTGTCCAAACTCTGGCTGAAGGAGAACTAAAGACATAGTTTGAAAGCTTTCAATGCAAAATATGACTTTTACATAACTTAAGCTTGTTCCTCTATTTTCTTCACATCCTTTATTTCAGTTATGTGTTGCTGCCCAATTCCCTCAATGATTATGATCTATCACTTTGAGTTGAATATGTTTTTGAATGCATTTTTTGCTTTTGCTGTAACCCTATCAATTTAATCAGTTAGCCAGTCCAAAGCAGTTTCTTTGTTCTTGATTTTAAATACTTGATAATTCTATCTGTCAGGACTTTTTAAAGTTTCAGCGAGGCAGGAGCAGATAGTCTGCTTAGACATTTATGCCCTTGAATATGAAATGACTGGTGGATAATTGTCTCTTTTACAAAGTGCCTTGGAAAACTTCAAGAGTCATTAAACATGGTGACTACTATCTTGAACAGTAACTGTGACATTCTTCAAACATTGTTCTCCCACTACTGGATAAAGGCTTCCCCCCTTTTTCTCTGCCATGTTGATTGGTCTTTAGTTTTCTTTACACTAATTCTTTCCTACACATTTCATTAGTTCATCATTTTTTCTTATCTTCCATCTGCCCCCCCTCCCTCACACACACACACACACTATGTTTCTATGCAGTGTAATCTATCAATCTTCTGTCAGTCATTCGATTAATGTACTATGCTTTGCTTTCATTAAATAAGTCAGCAAAACTTAATCCATTGCAAAGTGAATGAAGGTGACAAACAAGTTTAAATAAATTACTGATTTTTTTTTTATTATAACATATATTTCAAAACTTTTGTTTTCATCAAGGTGTCCATGAATGGTACAGAAAACTTATTTAAATAGTGAACAGCCAAACAAGAGAAGTCTTTGCCATATCCTCAAACTTAACATTCAAAAATTCTTAATTTTTCAGTGGTTGACATTTGCAGTGTGTGGTGGCCGTATGGTGGAAAATGGAATGCTGGAGGCCAGGGTGCAGATGTCTACTACTGCTAACACTCCTCTTTGGTCCCTGCTTCACCTTAAACAGGCAGCTGGGAACTAACCCACTTCTACTAGTCAATTAAGTCTGTGGCAGAGTGGAGTCCAAACTTCTAATGGCTTGTCGTTGTGTACAGCTGGGTGATCTTGGAGATAGTATGGTCATGCTAAAAGGGTGTTACTGAGACAAGGGAAAGTCGAGGTTCATGCTGAGCATGTCTGTCCTATCAATGGACTATATCTGCTGCTCAACCCTAAGGCTGCATTCATATGAGCTTGCAGACCTCCAACTCTCCTCTGTTGGGTTCAGTGGTGGGCAGGGAAGTAGGCAGATGAATTTTCCCCCTTTTCACTATTGATTCCATAAATGTTTCACAAGGAGTGAGCCTAAACAGCGTAATGAGGAAGGGCCTGTTTCTTCGACCAAGAAACATGTACCTTATATTTCTATTGCTTTGTTTTTCTTCATCCATTATTTCGACATCTCTCAGCCCTTGAGTGCCAAGTCTCGTTTTTGGATAAATAAAGCCCTTCAAGCAGTTGCAGGCTCCCAAAAGAGTGTCAAGAAACTTCAGCCTGGAGATTTTCGTGTGGAGATGTTTAGTCCAAGGCATAGTACCATACCTCTTAATACAACCTTACTGCTGAATCAGTGTTTTCCAACTGGGGTTGCACAAGCCACCACCAGGGGTTCTGTGAAATTTTAAAAGACTAGTTACTTACACTGGAGTAAATGTACATATATGCTGCTTATAAGATGTGAGAATAATAGCAATCAAATGTAAATATACTTTATTTTGTCTGTGGAGAGAACGTTGTCATGACAGTAATTTTTGCCTTGAGGGAAATTTTGTTGGTCAACTTGTACTCCGTCAAGTGGAGAAACACACACACAGTTGTGGTGATCTGCCTCATGCCCTCTGGCACATCGCCAGTAGTTCCGAAAATCAGTAAGCCACCGGCACTTCCTACCCACCAGTGATAAGGTGCTCATCCTTCCTAGAAATCCCATCCTTAGAAACGTCAAGGCTCATCACCTCTAAAGTTTAATATTCCAGACTTCTTCTCTTGGTGCATGGTGCTTTAATCAGTGATATTTTATGCTTAAATTCTGCTATTTGTATAGATACTTTTGTGAACTTGGTGTAAACAATTAAGACTTGTGTGTTTTGATGATGTGGAAGTTCGTAAAACGTATTCATATATCACAGGATCAAGAAGATAGTGCAGAGAACAGTTAAACTATCGGTGACCAAAGTAAGGTAAGTGATAGCGATTCGATGTCCAAACCAAGTACAAGTAGTGAGAGCCGGGAAATAACAAATTCTAGGAAGAATTGCTTTTATTGTTAAAGCAATTTAGCAATGGGTTTTACTTGGACTGGTGATAAACATTGTCTCATTCCATTGTGTATTACACTCATTGTCATAAAAAACCGTGGGATTAATGCGAAACTCAGCGAATAGCTGCGGGGAGAGCAGACGTGCAAATGATTAAAGTTTCATGCGATTCCGCATACCCACACGTCCAAGACCTGCACTACAAGTGCAATCCTTGAAGCTTATAAGGCACTGTGCAGGGGACTCCACATTCATGACGAAGTGCACAGTAAGAGTAGTGCGACCCCCGAGTGATAGACATGCTGAGGAGCCGCCTTAGATGTGAGTACGGGCAAAAGACAAAGTTTGAACGAGACCGTGTTGTCGAGATGAGAGAGGCAGGGTGGCCGGCATGCCAATTCGGCCACCATACACAGGGAGGCACTGACATGGCGGATTGGCTCTGGATGACTCAGACGCACCACCAGCAGAAAGGACCGTGGGATCATGAGAGCGGCACACACAGATGCAACGATGCCTTTGTCCAATATCCAGAGATGTGGCGGGTGTACAAGGGACTCCTGTGACCATCAGAACCATTTCCAGATGCCTGGCAGAGACGAATCTGCACTCTCGACAGCTCTTACATTTTCTGCCATTAACACTTGACCATTGTCGGCATCGATTGCTGTGGTGTCGGCAGCGAGCATTGTGGAATGCTACGGACTGGTGACATATAATGTTCAGCAACGAATCCCACTTCTGTATGGGAGCAGACGACCATTGTGTCAGAGTCTGGAGGATCGCAGGTGAACGCTACAATCCCAACCTCACTGTACAGCAGCACACGTCCCGAACTGCAGGCGTGATTGTCTGGGGAGCCATCACGTATGACAGCCGGACTTCCCTTGCAATGATCTGAGGGACGTTGACAACCCAGCACTATGTACAGGAGATCCTACAGCCCTCTGTGCTGTCTTTCCTGGTGGGACAGCCCGAAGCCATCGCACGCAGCTCAGGTTTCCGAGGACTGTCTACGTCATGTTTCGACGCTTCCGTGACCTGCCAGATCGCCTGATCTCTCACCCATTGAGCACGTGTCGGACCAGATGGGACACCAGCTTTCTTCATGTCCCAGTGTTCATCATTTAGAGCGTCAGTTGCAAGAAGTGTGGCTGATCTATCCTACGATAACATACGTCATCTCTTTGACTCCATGCCGAACTGTATCACCACATGTATCTGAGCACGAGGCGGTTCGACGCAGTACTAATGCTAACTGGAATGTGTACTGTATGTCCGCAACAAATCGTTCTGCTGCTGGGATATTGTAATCACTTCTGTCTTTGATATGTATCATCTCGCTACTAAAATCTCATTTCAATCCAAAGCCTCTTTCTTGGTGTGCAGATTTTTATGACAGTGAGTGTATTTGTGGCAAAAAAACTAACACTGCAATTATTCCCCAGCAAAATTGAATTAACATTTCATATATAAGTGCAGTCCTTTGACCAACAAAACTGTGAATTATTTAAACATATTTCAGACTCTCAAGAAAAACAAAGTAAGGTTTTCGTGAAAACATTAAATGTTAGTGAGAAAGTTCAGGAAGCAAAATGTTTAATTGCAGAATTTTTGCTCCAAAATTAGTAGTCATTAAAAAACTTCTTAACCTGTTCTCTGAGATTCAGAGATTAGCTCCACAAAGAAATACAAACTACCAGATACATTTTAAACTTATTATTTCCTTACTATATATAATTCAAGACTACACACTTGTGATGTTCATTTAGAATAAATTATGAACGTTTTTTCACAATTAAATGATTTATTAACATCGACTATAGTTTCGCAGAGCGTCTGGCTCAGCATCATCAGGATGAATGGAGCGTAAACATTCAAATCATTGTGACATCGTCAGAGTTCTGACGGTCACGGTTTTTGGTGAGTTGTTTCCACGCGCTTGAAAGAAATGGCGTAGACATCATGTCATTGACAAGTCGTGAAGAATTCCGGTATATGTGGAAAGCTTCTAATACATTAAGCTTGTTAGTCGAATCAGGTTTATCAATAAGAATAGCATTTCCAAACAAAAATTTATGGTTATTTTCGTGACAATGTTGGGCTATTGATGACTTCTTCAGTTCATAGTTCCGTACATAAGTCTTGTGTTCCTTCACACGGAAACTTAAAGCCCTGCGGGTCTGTCCTATATATGAAAGTCCACATTCACAAGGTATCTGATAAATTCCCCAGGAATTTATGTCTTGGACGTAGTCTTTTGATCCATAAAAATTCATCTTGTTTATGGGTTTGAAAATCACTTTGAAACTAAAACTTTTGAGAATTTTTGAAATTCTGAAGCAAAACTGAGGAGCAAATGGGATAACCGCATAATTCGTTCGTACTGGGAGGTCTACTGGCGTTAGCGAGCAGACGGGCTTTGGTTTCCTAAATTTTTGGACCGCTTTTTCTATCACGGAAGGGCTATATCCTCTGTGTACTGCAGTTCGTTTAAGAAAATCAAGCTCTTTCTGTAAGGAATCCTGAGTTGAGCACATATGTACTGCACGATATACGTATGTGTAAAAAGCAGACATTTTTTGTTTCCATGAGATATTTGATTTTGCATGTGGAGGTAAGGAAACAGCAAATGACTTTCGATAAACTGTTGCACTAAAGGATCCTTCAGAGCGTGACACCAGGACATCTAGGAATGGTAAGCAGCCATTATTTTCAGTCTCACATGTGAACTGTATATGAGGATCAATTGAATTGATAAGTTCAACTAATTTAGGTAGTTCGGAATTCTTGCCTTTCCAGAGGACAAAGGTATCATCTACATATCGAATCCACAGGTCGAATGTAATGAGCTGAAACAGTTTGTCCTCGAAGTGACGCAGGTAGACTTCGCATAAAACAGGCGACAGTGGGCTACCCATTGCAAGGCCTTCCGTCTGTTGAAAAAATCTTCCACGAAATAAGAAACTGTTTTGTTTGATACAAATTTCCCCTAATCTCAAAATTTCTTCAACTTCCGGTTGGCTGAAATGATGTTCAATGAGACTTGCTTTCAAAGATTCGAGGGCTCCATTTAGTGGAATACTTGTGAACATGGATTTCACATTGAAGGATAACATGAACCGATCGTTGTATGGATGCTGTTTAAGCACATTGACAAATTCAGTGGAATTTTTACAGCAGTTTTGTTTGAAGAAGTCGTTATGGTGGACAGTTTCGAAGATAGAAATTTTGCCAACTTATGAGTAGCAGAGCCGATATTGCTGACGATGGGACGGAAAGGAACACCAATCTTGTGTATCTTCGGAAGTGCATAGAAACGCGGACAACGGGCATACGAGGGTTTCAGATAATTTTTTGAGCTCTGGTTAAGAGTAACGCAACTTGTTACTACTTCCCGAACTTCTTTTAAATATTTTTCCGATGGATCTTTTTTAATTTCTTTATACGGTCCCTCGGAAATAAGTTTTTCAACGTCTGCCTCATAATGTTTTTTGTCCAGAATAACAACTTGTCCTCCTTTATCGGCTTTAGTAATGATGAAATCAGGATTTGACTGTAATTCTTTTAAAGCATTATATTCTTCCTTATTGAGTTGGGATTGAATGATGGAAAGGAATTTGACGTTATTACAAGGCTGACACAATGTCTAATCGTTTCTTTCTCATCAATGCTTAGATCGCTTTTTGTCAGGGAATCTTCAACTGAGGCAACGATATTGGATACTGGTATCTTTTTTGAAATTGTGAAATTTAAATTGTAATGTAAAATTCGTTTTTGAATTTTGCTTGGGTTAAAAGAAGAAAGGTTAGATATTACTTCGTTATCCCTAAAGACTTCATCACTTTGAGAAGTAGGATTTCCTTTATTGTTGCTATTATTCGATAGTTTTTCAAATTTTCGTTCTAATGTCATTTTATGAGTAAACGACATATTGGAACTCCTAGACCAAGTTTTGCGGTCCAGGTCCGAAAATTCTGGTAACATAAAAAGCGGTCCAAAAATTTAGGAAACCGAAGCCCGTCTGCTCGCTAACGCCAGTAGACCTCCCAGTACGAACGAATTATGCGGTTATCCCATTTGCTTCTCAGATTTGCTTCAGAATTTTAAAAATTCTCAAAAGTTTTAATTTCAAAGTGATTTTCAAACCCATAAACAAGATGAATTTTTACGGATCAAAAGACTACGTCCAAGATATAAATTCCTGGGGAATTTATCAGATACCTTGTGAATGTGGACTTTCATATATAGGACAGACCCACAGGGCTTTACGTTTCCGTGTGAAGGAACACAAGACTTACGTACGGAACTATGAACTGAAGAAGTCGTCAATAGCCCAACATTGTCACGAAAATAACCATAAATTTTTGTTTGGAAACGCTATTCTTATTGATGAACCTGATTCGACTAACAAGCTTTAATGTATTAGAAGCTTTCCACATATACCGGAATTCTTCACGACTTGTCAATAACGTGACGTCTACGCCATTTCTTTCAAGTGCGTGGAAACAACTCACCAAAAACCGTGACCGTCAGAACTCTGATGATGTCACAATGATTTGAATGTTTACGCTCCATTCGTCCTGATGATGTCGAGCCAGACGCTCTGCGAAACTATAGTTGATGTTAATAAATCATTTAATTGTGAAAAAACGTTGATAATTTATTCTAAATATTTCTTTACTGTTGCCATATCTCGATCTTGACACACAACTTGGGCTTCACTTACATCCATTATATGATGTACACAAGACCTTTTATACCTCATGCTCATAATCTTTTTCTCATGCAGGTACTCCTAAATCTGATCCTCCCATGACTTCCTTGGCCTTCCTTTGCCTTTCCTTCCTGCCACTTGGGCTAGAAAAAATTTCTTAGTAAGCATCTCATCATTCATTCTTTCAACATGGCCAAACCACCAAAGCATATTAGTCTCCACCTTGCTAACAACATTTGGCTTCACATTGCACAACTGCAACACTTCATTCCTCACACAATCAGAACGTGTCTTGCTACAAACACCCTGTAAGTAACACATTTCTCCAGCACACAAATGACTCCTATGTTTCTTCTGTAGTAGCAAGGTGTGACTGCCATGCGTCAGAGTAGGTACAATTACACATTTATACACAGCCATGCGGGACACTCTTGAGAACCAATCATTCCTGTGAAAACCTCCCAAAGCAGCTATGACTTCCAATGAAGAATTCACTTGCTTACTAATTTCACCATCCAATTTGTTCTCTCTGTCAAACATGCTTCCTAAATACACAAACTCATACACCTGGTCAATAACTGAGCCATTTAGACATATTACATTCAGTACTACCAGTTCCTCTCTCAAAAACCATAACTTTGGTTTTTCCTTATTTATACTCAGTTTGAATTTCATGCAAACTTCGTACATCCGGGACAACATACTCTGCAACTCACTTTTGCGCTCTGCCAACAGGACTGTGTCATTAGCATAGAGCAATCTGCACGCATGGATATTGGCAAGACACAAACCGGTATTATCTATTTAGGCATCATGCATGCACGCATCCATAAATATATTAAACAGCCATGGTGACATTACACAACCTTGTCTGACTCCTGCACCAATAGAAAACCATTTTGATAAAACACCATTCACTCGTACACAAGCTCTACTGCCAGCATACATGGCTTTTACACTGTTAAGTAGATTCCCAGTAACACCATATTCATTCAATACCTTCCATAAAAGTACCCTATTTACTCGGTCGTAAGCTTTCTCTAATTCTATGAGGGCAGCAAAAACTTTCTTACAAGCAACCAGATAATTTTCGATCATCATGCGTAATGCAAAAATTTGGTTAGTGCAGCCTTTACCAGGCATAAAACCACTTTGAACATCCCACACTTTCTCTGATGTAAGACCCTGTACTTTTTTAATTATGACCTTACCAAATACTTTTCCTGGCATACTCAGTAGGCTAATACCATAATAGTTCTTGCAGTTAGACTGATCACCTTTTCCCTTATACAAGGGAACAATGATAGCATTCTTCCAATCCTGAGGAACCATTCCTAACTCCCAGCACAACTGGCAAATTTCAGTTAACCAGTCAGTTATAGAATCACCACCATATTTCAACATCTTGGCAGTTATGCCATCAACTCCCGGAACCTTATCAATCTGAAAAGATTTTTGGAGCTTTACACACCTCTTCTCTTGAGATCCCTCCTGTTCTTCCATCATTCACTGTGACATCATCTGCATCTGCCTCAGAATCACCTTTGCTTTCCTGATCCAGTAACTCACAAAAGCATTCACCCCATCTTTCACTTAACTCATTGGGCTCCCATATCATTTCCCCAACCCTATTCTTTTCACAATTTACAACTTTGTTTCCCCTCCCCAATTCCTATTAGTAGTTCTAATTCTGGCTGTTATATAGCTCTAATCATTCTACTATTCTCTTTTACGTGCACTATTTCAAAATAACTTGTACTATATTCTAGAGGATAATGCTTACCTTGGCATTCCTTGCTAGCGACGAAAAACATTTCACACACGTGTTTTCCGGTCTTTGTTGCTGTTATTGTCCTAAAGTCTGTTGTATGAGATCTAATAGCTTTACTTCACTCACTTTTCGCTGGGTATACTTTGTGGATCTTCGCTTTAGGATTCAAACACAGCAACTTTTATCATTCTTTATACTCGAAATTTTCGCCCAGTACTCTGGGCATCCTCAGGAGCGTGGCGCGACTTTTCCACCGATGTTCGTGGTTAACTTCGCGCTAATGGAGTCCGATACTCCTTGTTGCCATTCATCGGATATACTTTCTTGGATATATTTCGTTATCGAGCCCGGCTGGCGCCATTATGTTTAATCAAAAATCAAATTAACGTTTTTTTTTTCTTTTAATTTTTTTTTCCTTAATTTCTTTTCCTGTCCCTGTTTTTGTCTTTTTTGTCGGTTACATAAAAAAAAACAGCATAGTAAACTTGATACAGCGAGCGTACACACATACACAATCTAACAACTGGCTAAAAAATCAAGAGCTAGAGTTTATCTCGAAAATATCGCAAGAGTATGGTTACCCGAGTACGCTAATTAAAAAATGGATACATGAGAGTAAAAAGCATATGAATCAGAGAAAAGGCCAAGAAGTGGCACAACCAAAGGAAGATGAGGAATAAAAAATTGAAATACATTGGTGTGTTCCCATACTTGGAAGGAGTTAGTAAAGAAATCAATAGGCAATGTGCTAAATATGATTTACAACTAGGAAGCTCAGTGAACACCTTGAAAAATATGACTGTTAACAAAAAATCTGAGGAAAAGATAGAAGAATCAGGATCCTACGAAATTCCAATAGCACACATACCCCCAATATTGTACATTGGAAGTACGAAAAACAGGTTAAAAAAGACTTAAACAACACATATCTAACTGGCAAAAAAAAAAAAAGAAGCCAACACTGCTTTAGTGCAATTCTGCATAGAAAACCAGACTTTCCCAAAATTCGATGAAATTAAAATGCTAAAAAGGAATAAAAAATCTGAAAGGCAAATGAGGAGGGAAGAAGCAATCTTAATTTATAAAAATAAAGCAAGGGTATGTAACCAGAATGACCCTAGCACATTATCTAGCCTGTGGAAAGAACTAATAAAACAAGAAAAAGAACAACAAAAGAAAAACTGACAAAAAACAAAAAAAAGGGGATAGGAAAAGAAATTAAAAAAAATAATAATAATAAAAAGGTTATTTTGATGAAACATAGATGGCGCCAGCCGGGCTTGATAACGAAATATATCCAAGAAAGTAAATCCGACGAATGGCAACAAGGAGTATCGGACTCCATTAGCGCAAAGTTAACCACGAACATCGGTGGAAAAGTCGCCACGCTCCTGAGGATGTCCAGAGACTGGGTGAAAATTTCGAGTATAAAAAACAGTAAAAATTGGTGTGTTTGAATCCTAAAGTAAAGATCCACAAAGTATACCCTGCGAAAAGTGAGTGAAGTAAAGCTGTTTCATCTCATACAACGGACTTTAGGACAATAACAGCAACAAAGACCGGAAAACATGTGTGTGAAATGTTTCTCATCGCTAGCAAGAAATGCCAAGGTAAGCATTATCCTCTAGAATATAGTACAAGTTTGTTTCCCCTATTTTTCTTGATTCTCGTTTACTTCCAAAAAATCTTCCTATCTTTCCAAAAAAGCCAATTCATGCCTTTCCATCTTCTCCTTCCTATCTTTTGCCTTACTCTGGCAAACCATCTTAGTGGATTCACACTTCTTACAACAATATTCATCCACAGAAACTCTACCTTGCATTATCCCTAAAGAGGCTTCCTTCTTTCTCTTTATTGCCTCTTCAATTTCTCATCATCTCTATTGTTACCCACTATTGTGGTGCCACGGACCGCTACAGCAGCAGTGACAACACAGTTCTTAAAACATTCCCACTACTTTTCTACATCCCTCTCACAAGACTTCAGTCGTTCTCTGAGTATGTCAGAATAACGCAGATGATTTTCAGGGAGCCTTTCAACCTTTATTCTTTCCATCCTATTACTTTTCCTCCAACCAACATTCAGTTTCACTCGTGACACTACCAAGTAATCATCAAAACCAACATCCGCACCTCTCATCACGAGTGTCGAAAACTAAGTGTTTCAGACGCTGATCATAGACAACAAAATCTATCACACTCTTTTGACCAAGAGTACGATTTTCCTAAGTATATGTGTGGATATACTTGTGGTTGAAAAATGTATTAGATACACACAAACCATTCTCAATTAATCTTTCACCATTATCATTCACACAAGGATCATTAAATTTACCCAGAACATTGTCAGAAATTCCATTCTGCACCCTTACTCTAGCATTGAAGTCCCTTGCTATTATAACTTTCTCTTTAGCACCAAACTGGCTCAAAACAGCCTTTAGCTCATTCCAGAAATTTTCCTTCCTATCAGAAGGTTCCGAGTCACAAGGAGCATACACTACAACAAATACTATTCACTGAAGTTTCACTTTCAAAAGAATCCAAAGAATTCTCTCACTTACACAACTCTAGTGAATCAAGTTGTTCTTCATCTTTTCACTAAAAATCACACCTACACCAGCCTGTCCTCTCACATTATCCAATACTCCAGACCACACACTAACCGTTCCATTCATTTCTTCTATTCCAATTTCCTTCTTTTTGGTTTCACTTACTTACAGCACATCGAATCTATACTTATTCATCTCCTCAATCACCTGATTCATCTTGTCATTTATACCTCTAGTATTCCGTACACCAATCTTTCACTCACTCAGCTGAGATCTCTTTCTAATTTTCTTTCTTGTAGTTCCAGGTCGATACTGTGGTGAACCATCCTTCTTAAGTGTGGTAGGTTCACCATATCCCACACTTGAGTCCATTTTTTCATTTATTTTTGTCTTGTTAATCAGGTAAGTACATCAGTGTGGGGGATTAGCGCATGGCTGACGGTTCCAGTTCGTCATTGAACCTAAAGATTCTGGAACAAAACCCAGTGAGTTGGGGTCTTTTTGCCAATGTCAACTAGCTGGCACCTCTCCAAGATTCACAGAGGCCCTAGTTGCTGTTGTGTGTGCCATTGTTGCCACAGAGCACACGTAGGAGGCAAATCCATCTCTCTCTTACAAAGTTTTTCTATCTTTCCTAAAAGCCAATTCATGCCTTTCCACCTTCTTTCTCCTTGCTATCTTTTGCCTTGCTCTGGTGAGCCAGCTTAGCTGCTTCACGCTTCTTACAGCAATATTCATCCACAGAAACTCTAGTATTAAAAGAAATCCGTGTTGTTGCACGATGATATTTATTCAGCTAAAAAACGAAATCTATGTACAGTTTAAAAAATACATGAGCACTTTCGGTGTCACATTGACAGCTTCATCAGATGTGATTTCACCATGTGGTTACATGCTGGTCTTAAGTACGTGGAGTAGATGCATCATGGGAAAGGTAATGTCAATGTCACATGATATACCAGATAACAAGACAGTAAAATAAGAGCATAATTAGCCAATGAAAATTACTTAAGAGAAGCAATTGTTATTGTGCTGTCCTTCCCAAGAAGATTGCTCCAGGGTTCAGGTAAAACACAAGGATAATAGTCATTACAGCAACGTGTATTATAAGCCGAAATATAGAGACTTTCTGCAAATAACAAGGAATAAACAGAGTTAGGTGTGTTTATAATCTTAGCGTTGTCCCAGTCTGGGATGGAATTTCCAGCACTTACAGTTCTTGCAAAAGAGGTGCTTTGGTGATTCATTTTTAAATCATATCTGTGTTCATTCAATCTCAAATCCAAATTTCTTTTGGTTGAACCCACGTAATGATTATTTAGTTCACCAGAGATAACATACACACCCCATTTTTTCCCTTTGTTAATTTTGTCACGATCATTGCGGATAATGGTATATAGATTGCATGATCGTATTCCAAATTGTATTTTATGATGGGAACATATGTTGGTAAGAAGGTTTACAATATGTGGATTAAAATCAACAGATCCAACATACTTTTTAGGCACTTGTTCACTAATTAAAGCAGTTGACATAGCAAACCGTACTTTATTGTGCACCCCCGGTGTGTATGTTATTCCTATGCTCGACACTATCTCTGGTGAACTAAATAATCATTATGTGGGTTCAACCAAAAAAAATTTGGATTTGAGATTGAATGAACACAGATATGATTTAAAAATGAATCACCAAATCACCTCTTTTGCAAGAACTGTAAGTGCTGGAAATTCCATCCCAGACTGGGACAACGCTAAGATTATAAACACACCTAACTCTGTTTATTCCTTGTTATTTGCAGAAAGCCTCTATATTTCGGCTTATAATACACGTTGCTGTAATGACTATTATCCTTGTGTTTTACCTGAACCCTGGAGCAATCTTCTTGGGAAGGACAGCACAATAACAAATGCTTCTCTTAAGTAATTTTCATTGGCTAATTATGCTCTTTTTTTACTGTCTTGTTATCTGGTATATCATGTGACATTGACATTACCTTTCCCATGATGCATCTACTCCACGTACTTAAGACCAGCATGTAACCACATGGTGAAATCACATCTGGTGAAGGTGTCAGTGTGACACCGAAAGTGCTCATGTATTTTTTAAACTGTACATAGATTTCGTTTTTTAGCTGAATAAATATCATCGTGCAACAAGACGGATTTCTTTTAATACTAGTATTTATGCACGAATTATAGTGTCTACCGTCATACTTCCACAGAAACTCTGCCTTGCAACATCCCCAAATAGGCTTTCTTTCTTTCTCTTTACTGTTTCTTCAATCTCACTATTGCCGCCAAGCATCACCTCCATTGTTACCCACTATTGTGGTGCCACAGACCTCTTCAGCAGCAGTGACAATACCATAACACTCTCACTTCTTTTCTACATCCCTCTCACATGACTTCAGCTGCTTCAGTCGTTCTCTGAGTAATAATAATACTGATTTCTTTGTCCCGTTCCGACAATGTTTCTTGGCTCCACGGGGACTAATGGAACACCTTGGATTCTGTTTGAAAATGTTGCGACAGTTATCCTGCCTTGAGACACTGGTTCGGACCCTGGCCACCCCCGTAGTCCAGAGACCAGCCCGAGATGTCGTGCTTGTAGCCGACCTAGAGCATTTTAGCTGGGTTCCCGCTCTGTCTGGCGGGATAGGCCGTTAATTTTTTAGGATTGACTGGGAGATTGTCTTCCCCTCGAACATCTTTTATTTTTTAGAGGAATAATTTCCCTTTATTTACTATAACAAAGAATTTACACACATCTATATGCTGTCCTCATGCTTAGGACTCACAACATTGAGAGATTGAAACTAGTGTATTTACAAGGTATTTTACAATGGTAGTTCACTTGCCACTTGACCACAGACTTTTGCCCTCATTCCGAGTCCGAATCGCTTTCGGTGTTGACGTTCACCTCTTGCGTCTCGGTTCCCATTTGGCTAGGGGGAATCGTGTGTTGCTGGAGGGTTAGCCTCTCAATTAGGGCTATTATCCCCCTCCTGTTAACGGAGGATTGGATGAGCAGATCCAATCTTCGCGTTCTTTGCACACCTGGGATCAGTGTGTTTCTCTATTCGGCGAAGCCGCTGCATTCTAGCACGCAGTGTTCTATGCTTGCCGCCCTATTTCAACAGGGACAGGTGCAGTTCCTGATGGCGAATCTGACCAAGTATTCAGGGCAGATGCCATGGCCGCTGAGTACTTGATTCAGGAACTTGTTTGTCTGTGCACGTTTGGTCGAGACCTTTGGAAACACTCTGTGTGTCTTCCGCCCTGTCTCTTCCGTGTCCCATCTGACCTGCCATTCGGTCATGGTCTGACGTGCCAATGCTGCGTGGATGCTCCTGCGCGGCGTTCTGCATTGCATGTCTACCGTCTCTTTCAGCGTGGCTGCCTTCGCCAGCTGGTCCACCCTTTCGTTTCCCTCGGTCCCGACATGGCTTTTCGTACCCAGTGGAAACTAACTGCCCCATCTCCTTCTGCCCTCAGGAGGGTTTTAATCCTCTGGATGATGGGGTTTCTTCCCCTGAATCTACTCAGAGCCTGCAATGCTGCCTCACTGTCAGAGTAGAGTTTGATTATTTCGTCGCTGCGCCTGGGGAGTGCCCAGGTGAGTGCCTTTTCTATCGCCAGAAGTTCTGCTTGGAAAACAGAAGCGTTCTGCGACAGTTATACGCTTTCTGTTGTCGCTTCGTTCCCATCCGAGAACACGCAGAAGCCTGCACCCAGTTAGAGTAACACTGATGATCTTCAGGGAGCCTTTCAACCTTTATTCTTTCCATCCTAGGCCTCTTCCTATTCCTTTTCCTCCAAGCAACATTCATTTTCACTCATGACACTACCAAGCAATGATCAGAGCCAACATCCGCACCTCTCATCACACGAGTGTCAACAACTAAGTGTTTAAAACACTGATCATTAGCAACAAAATCTATCGCACTCTTTTGACCAAAGGCATGATTTTCACAAGTATACGTGTGGATATACTTGTGGTTGAAAAACATATTAGATACAAACCATTCTCAATGCAGAGTTCAATTAATCTTTCACCATTATCATTCACACAAGGATCTTAAAACTTACCCAGAACATTATCAGAAATTGTATTCTGCACACCTAACTATAGCATTGAAGTCTTGTGGTATTATAACTTCCTCTTTAGCACCAAACTGGCTCAAAACAGCTTTTAGCTCATCCCAGAAATCTTCCTTCCTATCAGAAGGTTCCGAGTCACAAGCAGCATACACTACAACAATTACTATTCTCTGAAGTTTCACTTTCAAACAAATCCAAAGAATTCTCTCACTTATGCAGCTATAGTGAATCAAGTTGTTCTTTATCTTTTCACTTAAAATCACATCTGCACCAGCCTGTCCTCTCACATTATCCAATACTCCAGACCACACACTCACATTTCCATTCACTTCTTCTATCCCAATTTCCTTCTTTTTTGTTTCACTTAAACACAGTACATCCGATCTATACTTATTCATTTCTTCAATCACCTCATTCATCTTGCCATTTATACCTCTAGTATTCCATACACCAATCTTACACTCACTCAGCCAAGATCTCTTTCTCATTCGCCTTTTTCAAGTTTCAGGTTGATTCTGTGGTGGGCCATCTTTCTCAAGCATGTTAGGTCCACCATATCCCACCCTAGATTCCTTTATTTTTCTCTTTGTGTTTTTTTTAATCAGGTAAGTACATCAGTGTGGAGAATTAGCCCACAGCTGACGGTACCAGTTGATCATTCAACCTAAGGATTCTGGAACAAAACCCAGTGAGTTGGGGTCTTTTTACCAATGTCACACAGAACTAGCTGGTACCTATCTAAGATTCTCAGAGGCCCTTGTTGCTGTTCTGCGTGCCATTGTTGCCCATGGAGCATCCCGAGGAGGCAAACGGATCTCTCACTAAGACACCCGTTTGAGTAGTCATAATAGTGTGGGAAACCTTGTCATACCTGCATATAAAATTATGGTCAACACAATACTTGGGAAAGAGGCTAAAAGTGAAATAGGGGAAATTCTCATTCCTGATAGTACTCTTACTAGACAAATTGATGATATGTCAAATGACATTGAAGAAGTTTTCATCAGAGCCGCTTAAAACTTGCAACTTTGCATTATAAGCTGACATGTCAACTGACATCACAAATAAAGCTCAACTTTTGTCATTTGTACGATTTGTGTAAAAGGGAGAAATTGTGGAAAACTTTCTTTGTTGTAAAGTGCTATTGCTAAGCTGTTGAGGACAAGATGTTTTCGATATTTTATCTTAGTATCTGGAGTCAATTGGTGTATCGTGGGATTGCTGTGTTGGAATCTGCACAGACGGTGCTCCTTCAGTGGTTGGTTCAATAAAAGGCTTGTTACCCTTATTAGAGACAAAAATCCAAAGGTCATAACAACTCATTTCTTTCTTCATAGGGCGGTTCTCGTCTCAAAAATTATCAGTGTATAACTTACACAAGTACTTGATACAACTGTAAATATGGTTAACTTCATTAAACAACATATACTTCAGTCACTCTTATATACAAAAATTTGTGAAGACATGGAGAAAAATCATGTTACTCTCTTTCTACCCATAGAAGTCTGGTGGCTTTCATCTGGGGAAAGTTTTAATGTGGTTATTTGAACTGCAAGGTCAACAACAATGCTTTTCAAAGAGAACAATAAAGCATGTTTTTCTGATTTATTTGTTGACAAGTTGTTTCTCTTAAAGTTGGCATAAATAACCAATATTTACCAGCTTCTCAATTCATTGAATACTAACATGCAAGGATGCAAAGAATATATTTTAACCTCAACCCATAAACTTCTGGCAATTCAAAAACAAATTACCTTTTGGGAGAAAAACATATCTGAAGTAGTAATGTCAAAATGTTTCATCTGTTAAGCCAGCTGTGAAGTCAGGTGGAGAAAAAACATGACCAAATTAAACATCTTATATTCCAACATTTGGAATCACTGGCTGACAAACAAAAACATTGCTTTCATTCTTTGCCATTTTAGATAGAAGGAAAGTAATTTTTAGTTTGTATGATTGGGGTAGGAATCATTTCATTGAAAGTATAATTGCTCACGAAAACGTTTTTGCTCTGCATGAAGAGGAACAACAAATTGAACTGTAAAATGTGATCACACACAAAAAATAAAGTGCAATGAATTGCTCCTTCGTGTGTTCTGGCTCTCCATCAAAAATGAATTCCCAGTTATTTCACAAAAAGCACTAAATGTGCTACCTTGGTTCTCCACTTCATATTTATGTGAGCAAGACTTTTTTTGCATGATAAATATAAAAGTTAAAAAAAGAAACAGATTGTTATCAATTGAAGAGGAGCTTCATGTCTGTTTGTCAACCATCCGATCATGGATAAAATTATTGTGCAGTAAAAAGCAAGCTCAAGTATCTCACTGATGTTTGAAATTACTTTTAAGAACTAATAAATTGAGTTTAAGTGTATTTGTGTTATTACTTGTTTTCTTACTTAATAGCATAATTTGTGTTAGAATAATTGTTTATATCTTTCCCAATTCAATATTACTTATGCCATTTTATTCATTATTTTTAGATAATCTGATAAAATAAAATAAATATTATGCAAATGACTTAACATCGTGTGTGCCTGGCATAATTATGCAAGCTGGGCTTCTGTAATATCTGAAGGCCTACTTCAAGGGTTCCACGAATTAAAAAAGGTTGGGAAACACTGTGCTGAATACTCCTGTTAAAGTGACCCCTTGTGTATACCTCAGTTCATTTCAAGGTAGTATTCTCTTGCTACCTGTTCAAGTGTAGCGAGGATGACTTTTTCAGGTACTTAAGTGTCAGCATGTTATTGGCGTATGCTGTATTTTCTGCAAGTAAAATGGGCAATCTATCCCATCTTGCAACCTGATCTTGACCTATAACACCCGACTATGTTCATCAAGGCTGGGTATATTCATCTTGAGGTGCCACTGTACATTCCAAATCCTCTAAGGTGTTTCAAGTGCCAGAACTATGGTCATTCCTAGAAGTCTTGCAGAACAACTGCTCGGTGTGTGCTGTGTGGCACCACACAACATTCTTTACAATTTTGTGCTGCTAATGCCGAGCACTGTTAATTGCAAGGGTGCACAGGCTGCGTCTGCCAAAGACTGTCCGAAGTGGGTAGAAGAGAGAGAAATCCAATGCCTCAAGACAGTTGAGAATAAATCCTATCCTGAGGCCAGAAGGTGGGTTGTTCTAATTGAGTCTGGTTGATGATCATATGCATCAGTAGTGGTAAAAAAAATAACAGTCGCTGTTCAAACTGATGTTCACTTCTCAATGAAATGCCCCTACCAGTTAGAAAACATAATTGCTGCTTGACTTAAAGTACTCAAATCATGTGTTGTAGATTCACAAGCAACACCCACTACTTTGCTGGAATGTAACACACACTACCAGCACTAAGGGCTCAGGCTGTGACATCTGGAATTAAGTCAAAAGATAAGCAGAAAAATAACCCTACTTCTCCACAATCTGCTCCTAAAACCCAGGGTCAGATGAATTCGTCCAAGACCTCTGGGGAAAGAACCATCCCGTGTTGCCACCAGATCAAACACCTTCACATCTGGTGAAACGGTTGCAAGAACAGCTGATGAATGCTGACTATATTTAAGCTATCAATTCCATCCTTTTTATCTTTTCTTTGAATTTTTCAACTTCTTTTCAACCATCAGTTCAATAGTACAGTGGAACTGTTGAAGTTTCCAGACAAGATTTGATGATGTAAAACATCAGTTCTTGTTTTACCATCTGGTGTGCCTTTGTCTGCAGGAGACAAAACTTAAACCATCCAACCTGCTTTTAGTTTGAGACTACAGTGCTTTTTGGAATGATGTTTCTGGTGACTGCCTGTAAAGGAGTTGCTATCCTTTTCCCTAACAGTTGTCTGGTCACTGTCATTACAGTATCAACCGTGTTACAGGTAGTGGTGGTTCATGCCACCACTACCTGTAACAGGGTAGTGGTGGCATGAACCACTG
Source organism: Macrothele yani (assembly GCA_039090855.1). Lineage (NCBI taxonomy): Eukaryota > Metazoa > Arthropoda > Arachnida > Araneae > Macrothelidae > Macrothele > Macrothele yani. Next base: position 611,547 of record CM077006.1, read on the forward strand.
CCTGTGCTTCTAACTCCTGCAGTGTCTGTCTGCCACTGGATGAGAGAGTGAACATTTTTGATCTTGAGAGCTTAGTAGATCAGCTGTATACACCCATTCTTCTCATGGGTGACTTCAATGCTCATAACCCTTTGTGGGAAAGTGTCAACTACAGTATAAGAGGCCGTGAGGTTGAGTCTCTTCTGTCCTCTTTTGTGTGTGTGTGTCTGTCTTTTTAACACAGATGCCAATACTTACTTCCATGGGCCAACAGAAAGTGTCAGTGTAATTAACTTTGGGCACAACATAGGTCTCTGCTGATTGGCACTGGATGTGTGTAATGACCTTCATGGCAGTGACCAACTTCCGGTTCTGTCATTTAATGTGAGTGTGTGGACTTCTGCCTTTTGCCCTCCTCCATGGAAGATGGATCTTTCCAAATGGTAGGTCTTCGCATCATCTGCAGTGATATTTTTTGCTATAGATGTTACAGTGTGTATTATTTGGGCAACTGATCTTGCAATTCCAAAGACATCCACAAAGTTCTCTGAAAACTTGGTTGACTCCTGAATGCACAGCTGCTAGAAGAGCACAACATAGACTATCTACCAACAAGTAATTGGACACCCCTGCAATCGGCGATATCTGCGGTCCTGATACACGTCACGGCCGCCGCCGTTAAATATCATGTGGGAAACAACAATGCAGCCAGTCGCATGCAAGATGCCACGTAGTTCAGAGCTTCCTGATTTCGAGAAAGGTGTAATCGTCGGGTGTCACAGAAATGGCCGATCCATACGTGACATATCAAGCGAGTTGAAGTACCCAAAATCGACAGTGGCCTACGTGATTGGTAAGTGGAAGACAAGAGGTGACTGTCGGAATGTGCCCCGACCCGGCAGACCCACAAAACTGGGAGTTAGAGACCGACGGGTGCTGGCCAGAGAAATTCGGAAGAACCGCACCAAATCGATGGGCCACATCCGCGAGGAAGCCCATCTGCTCGGTTATCATGGACATGCTGCCACCCACAAGCCTTTGGTCACCAAGTCCAATAGTGCTGCTCGGCTAACATGGTGCAAAGAACGTCGACAGTGGACCGTTGAACAGTGGAAACAGGTTCTCTGAAGCGACAAATCAAGGTTCACCCTCTACCGTTCAGATGGAAGGGACTGGGTTTGGTGTCTGCCTAGAGAACGCCTCCTGCCGGAATGTATTGTGCCAACTGTGAAGTTCGGCGGCGGTGGAATTATGCTATGGGGGTGTTTCTCCTGGTATGGCACAGTACCCTTGGTCGCAATTCCTGGTAGACTCAACGCCGAGACCTATTGCTCCATTTTGGATGACCATTCGCTTCCTACGTTGTGGCAGTTTTACGGGGTGGACCCGTGTTACTTTCAGGATGACAATGCCACCTGTCATGTTGCGAGGTCCACCATGGCTTGGTATGGTGACAATGGGGTTAATCGAATGAACTGGTCTGCGCAGAGCCTGAACCTCAACCCTATCAAGCACCTCTGGGACGAGTTGGAGCGTCGACTTAAGGGGTGCCCCCACCGTCCGAAATCGGTGAAGGAACTGACCTGTCTTCTCCAAGCCAAATGGAAGAAAATACCGCTAGCCGTCGTACAACGCCTGGTTGAGAGTATGCCCTGGAGGGTTGCAGCTGTAATCGCCGCTCATGGAGGCTCCACCAGCTATTGAAGGTCAATAAACTTCGTTTTCCTTTGCTATCACAAGTGTCCAATTACTTGTTGGTCGATAGTGTATAATGTGTGGTGCAAGTTCAGATATCACCCACCAGTGCAAACCTCATTGCATTCAAACATGCAAAATCCTATGCTCGGTTGGTTCGTCAATGAAGTAAGAGGGAATCTGGGATTCAGTACATTTCTTTTATCAGTTCATGTGCCAGTTCTAAAGCTATATGGGAAAAGATTTGAAAGATCCAGGGAAACTAATAGTTCACATCATATTTCCATACTTGAGTGGGAGTGCTGTACATACGCTAATATTCAGATATTGTGAATTGTTTGGATGCTGCTTTGCTTCTATTTCTAGCGATCGGGCATATCCAACCTGTTTTCATAGACTGAAGGTGCAAGCGGTACTCCAGAAAATCTACTTTGCACCATTTTGTAACAGCAATTATATCTTTCCTTTGTGTATGGTTGAATTGAGGGTGGCTCTGGATCTGTCTGGCACCACATCTGTTGGGTGTGATGGCATCCACTCTGACATGCTGCATCATCTGTTGTGCAGTCACCTGTAGAAAATCTTTTTTCCTTTTCAACCGTATTTGGTTGGAGCATGGTTTCCTGGACTCTGGGCGAAAAGCTTTCGATCTACACTGCTGGCCACCCAAAATGCAACACCAAGAATGAAGCATCCGATTGGCCTGAAATTTGCAGCATGCGTTGCCCGTGAGAGAACATGCAAACGATTAGCATTGCAGGGCATATGCAAATCATGTGAGCCCGGCACGCCACCGAGAAGCACTGTAAGAAGGTAGCACAGAAGGTGGGGTGTAAGTAGTGGAAGATGTGTTACGCTGCCGGACCTGTGCATGGGAAGCTTCCTGATGCCTCGTCACAGAATACGGCAGCCATTCCAGCACGTTTCGGAGTTCGACAGAGGACGAATAGTGGCTTATCGCGACAGTGGTTTATCGTACCGAGACATCAGCACCCGTGTGGGACGACATCCAGCCACAGTGAGGCGAGTATGGATTTGGTGGGTGCAGGAAGGAAGGACGGACCGACATGAGTGATTACTGCAGCCGCAGCACACCATCGAACGAGAGGTCCGGCATGTTGTGCAGTGGGCATTGACGGCTCGCACCGCCACATCACGAACATTAGCACAGGAATTAGGGTGTGTTGCGCAACAATCTGTGTCGGCACGTACCGTTCGACGTCATCTGCAGGAGCGGGGACTTGTCGTACAGCGGCCATTGCTCCGATTACTGTTGGCGTTACACCACCGCCGAGTGCGGCGGCAGTGGGCCGTTGAACGGCGCACCTGGACTACAGAATGGCACGACTTTGTCTTCTCCGACGAATCCCGCTTCTGCCTGCAACACCACGATGGTTGGATCCGCGTGTGGTGGCACCGCGGCGAGAGACTGTACGATGCCTGCATTATGCATCGCCATACCCGTCCGTCGCCTGGCGTTATGGTTTGGGGAGCAATTGGATATGACACCCGCACCCCACTGGTACGCATCGCCGGTACACTCAACAGCCACAGCTACATCTCCAACGTTTTGGAGCCTGTAGTCCTCCCTTACCTGCAGAACCTGCCAGCGGCCACGTTTCAACAGGAAAATGCGCGTCCGCACGTGGCACGCATCATGCAACAATTTTTCACGGCCCACCAGGTGTCACTGCTGCCGTGGCCCGCTTGTTCTCCTGATATGTCACCCATCGAACACGTCTGGTAGCTGATTGGCAACCGAGTGGCCCGGCAAGCACCACCCGCGGCTATGCCTGATGAACTGTGTCAACGTGTGGAAGCAGCCTGGACCGACATACCCCAAGCCCACATCCAAAGCTTCATTCGTTCGATGCTGCGGCGTGTAGCGGCCATTATTGCCAGCCATGGGGGCCACACGAATTATTGATGTCTGCGTGTTCCGCAAGGAGCACGGACCTGTAAGCTCAATCGTTTTCACTTTGTATCTGTTGTTATGTGTCCAGTAAATCTGGCTTCGCTATCTCGTGTCCTTCTTGGTGTTGCATTTTGGGTGGCCAGCAGTGTACTTTTCCCCAAGCTTGGCAAAGACACAAGTTTTCCTCTAGTTATTGTCTGTTCATCCTCACTAGCTGTCTGTGCAAAGTGCTTGAATGCATGGTGAGTTTTTAATTAATTAATTTTTTTGGAAAGCTACCAAATTTTTTCATCGTTGCAAAATGGCTTTCACCAGCATCATTCACTTCATGATCATTTCCTGCTTCAGACATCCATGCATTGAGGTATTTGTTTGCAGGCAATACCTGGTTTGTGTCTTTTTTGACATAGAAAAAGCATATGATCCTACATGGTGGCATAGTATTCTCCAAGACCTTCACAGGACAGTTTGTGGTGAAATCTCCCAACTTTCATTGCAGATTTTCTTTGTGGTTGGGTGTTCCAGGTGCACCTGGCTGTGATGCTCTTTGCACCATTCCAACAAGGCTAAGGCATCTGTCAAAGCTTTACTTTATCTGTCTTATTGTTCATTTTTCGCATCAATCATCTGCTTCAGTCACTGAAGCGATGAAAGATTTCCATCTTTAGCACGATTTAATGATTCTTCTTCAGACCATTGGGCCAACAGTATACGCAACATTTTTGACGCATGTAGATTACTATTGGCTAACTTACCATGCTTCCCACAATGCAATGATCTATATTATATATAGATTAAATATGTATCTATTTATTACATCTGAAGAAGAGGCAGCCGCTGCCTCGAAAGTGCTCATGGTTTTAATTGTTTTTATTTATTTTTTTTGTATATATTTCTCATCTTTTAATCATTAAATCGTGCTAAAGACGGAAATCTTTCATCGCTTCAGTGATTAATGTCGCACGAGTCTTCAATATTTGTTGCTCATTGTACCGCATAATTATAGTTATTCAACATTCAAATTCACATAAGCATGTGGAAAGCAGCAGTATCTACTTTTAGAAACCTGCGTCTCAGCTTGGCCAAGGAGGAAACACACTTATATTTTCTGCTAAATTGTAGGGACTTGGGAGTGATTCCACGATTTCTGCAAATCCATACTCAAAGACTATCATGGCATGACAACAGAATACTCAGGATTGCCGAAAATAAAAGGCTATCAAGGGTTATACGCAACAAAAGAGGTTTATTGGATCTTCTAAACCGTAAGTGCTACTTTGCTCACCTAACCTTTGTCAAAAATGAACACCCAGCTATCGTAGATCAGGGGCTCACCATTACTTCTGCTAATTTAAGGAATGAAATCAAGACTCTGACTTGCACCCATATCAAGAAACTGTGTATGTTAGTCGACAAAAGTGTCGGAAAACAAACTGACTACCGTCGTACCTACCATGGTAGACCGCAACACCCAGCTCTAACAAAGTTTAAAAATCTCAGTAATATTGAAATTAACAGTCTGCAAACCAAGGCCTTAAATAAGGGAGCAAAATTCTCTTATCCACCAAAGAAAGGATCCATACTGAACACTATTACCCAGGTGGAAAGCATAGTTAAATGTATTCCTGAACAGCATAAGGATTACGCCAGAGTGATAATGGCCCATACCTTACAACATGACTCTTGTTACCCTATCCCACAACCTGATCTTATTCAAGAGCAGAGACAATTGGTTGAACTCAAAAATAATAATGACTTGTCTATTGTGCTTGCAGACAAATCTAGTCAGATTGTGTTGTTGAATAATTGTGACTATGTTCAAAAAATGCATGAAGTTATTAACACTATTCCACACAAAACCATTCAAAGGCCACGGTAGCGGCTCTTCAAAGACTTAAAAAGGCTTGTTCCTTTCCTGAAGGTTTTTCACATGCATTCACCCCTCCCCCGGCTATCGTGTGCCTGATATGTTCGGACGGGTTAAATTGCATAAAGAGAATTTTCCCATTCGTCCTCTGGTGTCAGGCTATGTTAGTCCCACCAGACCCTTAGAAAAAGCCTTTGCACAATATTTAGCCCCTTATACTGTGGATTCACTTTATTCTATTAAAAGTTCCCCAAAGGCTATAGAAAGACTGTGATCGCTTCAGCCACAATCGCAGCCTTTCATTTTGGCATCTCTTGATGTGGTCTCATTGTACCCTAATGTACCTGTTGACGCCACACATCAGATTATTGAGGCAAAACTTGCTGATTCCCATATCCCAAGTTCAGAAATTAATGCTATTATGAACGCACTTCGTCTTGTTAAGAAACGTTCATATTTCAAATTTAAAGACAGCCTTTATCAACAGTTGGAGGGCTCCCCAATGGGTTCCCCCTGTCTGCTGTTCTAGCTGAAATTTTGTTACAGCACATTGAAAATCAGGTCATTGGTTCCTTCCCTTACAGCCCGTTGCTTTATTTAAGGTACGTTGACGACATCCTGGTTGCATGGCCTCACAACTGGGATGATTTACACTTAGTCGCCAACGAACTATCATCCATGTTCCCAACTATCAGGCTCACGATAGAATTTGAAGCTAATAACTGCTTACCTTACTTGGATATTCTTATTCGTAAGGACTATAGCCTTAACTGCATTACCACTTGTGTATATAGAAAACCCAGTCATACACCTGTTTTAATACCTTATCATTCATCACACCCTAAACAACATAAGTTGACAGCATTATTCTATATGTTTAGAAGAGCTCACTCACATTCATCAACTACTGAATTATTTCAGCAAGAAGTTAACTACATTTTTGGTTTGGCTGAGCAATATGAGTTCCCTAAATATCTGATTAGGCAAGTGTTTGGCAAGGTCAAATATGCCCTGCATACTACCCTGTTAAGAAACTCCAACTGCAATTCCATATATGTTGGCTCTATGCAATACAATCCACATTTAACGAGAGCCTTAACACAACTATGTAAACCATATGACTTGAAGTTTGGTTCACGCACACGAAACTTATTTTCAGTAGTTCGTAAGGATGGTGAACGGAATAGCAAAATGGGACAGTGGGGTATTTACAATATCCCTCTGGTTAAGGCAACTACAGGACAAGCAGCTTCTAATTATGTGGGTTCTACAAAACGCAATATTGCATTACGAATTAAAGAACACAAATACAATATTAAAACAGGCATAATAGTATTGTACATCACTAGCCAAATCTGTTACACAAGATGATCTTAATCCCGACTGGAGCAATGTTAGAATAATTAATACTCCTAGAAAACCTGGTGATCTTTTAATTGCTGAAAGTGTGTATATAGAGGCCTCCGGTGAGCAATGTTGTAATGAACATGCCCCCTATGAGTTACATAACGTTTGGAAATCCCTTATTAAAAATGTAAATTATAAATTGTAATATAAACTTAAAATTGAATGTTCACCCTACACCATTTATTTCTATTATATATTTCCATGTTTTCTTCTTCAGACCATAGGGCCAACAGTATACGCAACATTTTTGACGCATGTAGATTACTATTGGCTAACTTACCATGCTTCCCACAATGCAATGATCTATATTATTTATAGATTAAATGTGTATCTATTTATTACATCTGAAGAAGAGGCAGCCGCTGCCTCAAAAGTGCTCATGGTTTTAATTATTTTTTGTTTTTTTTTTATTTGTATATATTTCTCATCTTTTAATCATTAAATCGTGCTAAAGACGGAAATCTTTCATCGCTTCAGTGATTAATGTCGCACGAGTCTTCAATATTTGTTGCTCATCTGCTTCAGAATCTTCCACCTGTGGTTTTGGCTACTGTCTGTTATTGATGATTTACCCATCTTCTAGAAGTTCATCTTCCAGCATGCATTTAATTGAAATGCAGTTGCAATCTGCGATTAATCACATCTGTGTAATGATTAGCAGCAGTGGTTTCATTCTTTCTCCCAACAAAATAGCGTGTGTCCATTTTTGTCAGAGGCATGGCCTCTATCTTGACCCAGAGCTCCATTTGGGACCTACAGTTGTTCCAGTTTTACTGGAGACCAGATTTGTTGGTCTGACTGTCAACCATGCACTCATTATTTTGTATACATTTTCGTTGGCTGAAGACTTCCTATCTGAAGGCCATCCTGAAGATTCTTTCAGCAGTATCCTAGGGTGCAGACAGGATTTTTCAATCCGCATCTACCATTCTTTGATTTAGTCAAAACTGTTTGTAGTGCCTGGCTCAGTGTTGGCTCACTGTTTGTGTAGTGCCTGGCTCAGTGCATCCTTCAGTTCTCTGGCCTTTGAACACAGTTTATCATCAGATGTTATTTCTGTGGAAGGGAGCATTTCACACATCACTGATTCCCAGCCTTTATGCTGTCATCAACAAATCATCTCTTGATTTGCATCATCTGCAGCTGTCTGTTCGATATTATTTGAAACTTTGATCTTTTCCAGAACATTCTTTTTATATGATGCAGTTTTCTGTCCTCAGCATGGAGAACCGGCCCTCGTGTATTCCAGCATTCGAGACTTCATTTGTTGATCATAGCTCGGGATGCAGGTCTCAACATGGCATGAATTGGTGAGACCAAGGGCTTTGAGCAGCCTTCTTGTCATCCTCTTGATGTCATGGCAGATACCAGTTTCACTTCTTTTGATAAATCCTCTACTCCTGTATCATTATACCAGGAGCTCTTTGCTGAACACCGCTTATCAGTTCTGATTATGTTCCCATTTTCACCGACGGATTAAGATGTGTGGAGTTGTTCGATATCTGGCCATCTGTACTGATGAAGTTCCTATTGTGTGGATCCCAGGCAAAGCCACAGTGTTTTCAGCAGAGACACGTACTCGTACTGGTTATCTTGCACTTTGTCATGTTCAGTCCAGCTCTCATTGACATGTTATGGTCTATACGGATTCGTTGAGTGTTTTGTAGTCTCTCTCCTCCACTGATTGTGATCATCATTTTCTTTCTAACATTAGACATTTACTCCATTCTTTACTTGAGGCCAGTTTCCAGATCTGATTCTGCTGGATTCCCAGCCATGTGGGGATCCCTGGTAACGATCCATCTGATACTTCTGCCAGGTTTATTTCCTTTTTGTTTATCATACCCTTGCCACTGTTTCACTGGAATTTGCATTTTCTTGTTCATGAACATAATAAGGGAATGGGGCAGGGTCTGTGGGACCAACAGGTGGAAAACAAAGTGCATTGTATCAAGCTAGTTCTTAGAGTTTAGACTTCATCTTGTCACCAGAATCATAGAGAGAAAGTTGTACTGTCACATTTCCACATTTGGCATTGCGGTTTCACTCACTGCCATTTGTTGTGTGATGACATTGCCCCTGTGTGTGACACTTGTAATGTACCTCTGACTGTTGTACATGTTTTATGGTCATGTCATTTTGTTTGTAAATGTGTTCATTTTATATTGTTACCCACTCTACCAGATGACTTGGAAACCCTAAATCACCTTTTGAACAATCGTTGTGGTGCATCTTCTTTACTCTTCTGTTTATGTAGTATCAGTGTTTTTTGTTTTGTGTAGTGTGTTATCATTTTGTTGGCCATTTACACCCTTTTGTTCTGTTTTATGGCATCCTTTGTCATGTTTATATATTGTTTCTGTTATAAAGCATTGGACTTGGCACTCTTTGGCCCATTGAGGCCCTTCTGCCATTAAAGAAAAATCAACCTGCTGCTTGTTGATATGTTTGGCCCTGCATATTGATATGCTTGTGATGACCTTACCAGACAGTTACAGCTCCTGTAATGGCATGATACATATCACATGATGTGCTGCCCAGGGACAAGTACTTGCAGTTTCAGGCAGTCTCAGTGAAAGCTGTATGAAGAGAGGAGGAACTTTAGTGATAAGCAATTTCTTCCTCGCTCTTGCAACATTTATTTATCAGCCTCCAGATAATTATAAATAGTATGTTCTTCTGTACACAATGTCTAGTCTGCGAGTGAAGTATGGAATGTGTTCATCACTTTGCACATTGAATTGGGATAATTTATACAGTAAATTGGGATCTGCTTTGTCAGTACTGTAATCAGACAGAGCTGGTAAGTTCTTTATCCTTTAAATTCTAGTTGTCATCACCTTTTATCCCATTGTTATCTGTATTTCTATTGATGGAATCTTTTTCCTGTGTCTCTGCTTAAGATTCTGAACTGGACAAATTTCAGAAATAACAAGAGAAGCTAAAAGAAATCTGAGTTTTATCAGATTTGTCAGTTTTATTTGCAGACTTCAACAATAACCTCTCAAACACATTATGTGATTCAGGTAAAATTAGTTTAACTGGTTTGAAACAAGTCATAAATTAGTTGTTGTTATTTATATGAATTCAAATCTAAATGTGGACATTCTATATTTTGAGGTTACTCACCCTTATTTCCTAACTCTTTCAGGAGGTTTTCGTCTCTACACATTTCCAACACATATTTTTCTCATTTACATCGTGGTTCGAGGCCGCAAAATAAACACACCAAAAATACTAATAAATAAAAATCTTTTTCAACTCACGCAAATTTCACTCCCTTCCTTTTTTTCACTATGACCCAAATTCTGATTCAAAACAATCTACCACAAATATATACAATTGAACTCCCTAAAGCACATTAATCTAATTAAAACATCAATCAATAAAAACCTATTTACACATTTCCTAAAACGTCAAAGTTAAAAAGCTGTAACCCAAAATTATTTACAATTGCACATCAGTGCCAAATTAAAATAAACCCAAATACCTGACACAACCACAATATTCAACAGTTAAGGGCCTCTCTCCCCTCAGAAAACAAGCTTAACATCCTAGCACTTTCAGCCTGTGCCCCGGCCATTTTCAAGGAGCGGACGCAACAGATGTACCACCCGTCACCTCCACAAAACGTAGCAAATGTTCCAGTGCTTGTGTGGCTCGTCTGATTTCCCGTTCTCCGTCGTTCAGGCACAGTGGCGCCATCTATCAGATGATCCAATAGCCTTCTTTTCCTTTCGTACTTATAAATATCTGTTCGATTTATTTGATTCTTGAAACTAATCATCTCATATTCTAACACGTTTTTTTATTTATATTACATCATTTTTTTCCCTCTTGCCTTTTCCCCTCTGTTCTTCTCTGTGGCTTTCCTTTCTGATCAAATCTTTCCAATATGCGTTTAAGCTATTAGGATCATTAACGTTACATAACCTGTGTCTATTTTTTCTATCAACACTGTCTCCGCCAATCTCAAATGCCTTTCTGTACGACAATTCTTAATAATTTTTATTTCATCAAACTTTGGGTATTGCCTTTGTTCAATACAGTACTGGACCAATGCAGTTTTTGCTTCTTTTTTTTTTTGCCAATTCCGTAAGTGCTGTTGTAAACGATGTTTTAGTTTATTTTTAGTGCTTCCTATATATGATACTGTAGGATTGTTGCTTATAGGAAATTCGTAACGCCAGCTCTATCCAAGCACTTCATGTTTTCTTTCGTATTGATTACAAAATTTTTAATGGTATGTACTTTATTGCCCAATTGTAAATTATATCTATTACACAATTTATTAATTTCAGCTGAAATATATAGATATAATTTACAATTGGGCAATAAAGTACATACCATTAAAACTTTTATAATCAATACGAAAGAAAACATGAAGTGCTTGGATAGAGCTGGCGTTTACGAAATTCCTATGAGCAACAATCCTACAGTATCATATATAGGAAGCACTAAAAATAAACTAAAACATCGTTTACAACAGCACTTACGGAATTGGCAAAAAAGAAGAAGCAAAAACTGCATTGGTCCGGTACTGTATTGAACAAAGGCAATACCCAAAGTTTGATGAAATAAAAATTATTAAGAATTGTCATACAGAAAGGCATTTGAGATTGGCGGAGACAGTGTTGATAGAAAAAATAGACACAGATTATATAACGTTAATGATCCTAATAGCTTAAACGCATATTGGAAGGATTTGATCAGAAAGGAAAGCCACAGAGAAGAACAGAGGGGAAAAGGCAAGAGAGGAAAAAATGATGTAATATAAATAAAAAAACGTGTTAGAATATGAGATGATTAGTTTCAAGAATCAAATAAATCGAACAGATATTTATAAGTACGAAAGGAAAAGAAGGCTATTGGATCATCTGATAGATGGCGCCACTGTGCCTGAACGACGGAGAACGGGAAATCAGACGAGCCACACAAGCACTAGAACATTTGCTACGTTTTGTGGAGGTGACGGGTGGTACATCTGTTGCGTCCGCTCCTTGAAAATGGCCGGGGCACAGGCTGAAAGTGCTAGGATGTTAAGCTTGTTTTCTGAGGGGAGAGAGGCCCTTAACTGTTGAATATTGTGGTTGTGTCAGGTATTTGGGTTTATTTTAATTTGGCACTGATGTGCAATTGTAAATAATTTTGGGTTACAGCTTTTTAACTTTGACGTTTTAGGAAATGTGTAAATAGGTTTTTATTGATTGATGTTTTAATTAGATTAATGTGTTTTAGGGAGTTCAATTGTATATATTTGTGGTAGATTGTTTTGAATTGTAATTTGGGTCATAGTGAAAAAAAGGAAGGGAGTGAAATTTGTGTGAGTTGAAAAAGATTTTTATTTATTAGTATTTTTGGTGTGTTTATTTTGCGGCCTCGAACCACGATGTAAATGAGAAAAATATGTGGAAATGTGTAGAGACAAAAACCTCCTGAAAGAGTTAGGGATTAAGGGTGAGTAACCTCAAAATATAGATTCTCTAAATAGCACGTGAATAATTAAGAAGCTAGATGACATTTGACATTTGCAATGCTGTATGAATATGTAAATGTGGACATGTTAAATGTAAGTATTAAAAATATCTGAAGGGTTGGTTTCATATAAAATTGTTTTTGTAAGTGTCGCAGTTGCAAAGCATAAATGTCCAAATCAGAAAGAAGGCATGAATGATTGTACCTAATATGTGCATTAAATGATATATGATATTAATAAGCATGATTTTATTTTCACTATTTTAGAAAAGAGTATTACTGGTGGAAAGGACAAAACCAGCGAACATTTGAGATTGGTATTTTTCCTCGTTGCATTGCTGATCGTCAAAAACAAATAACAGGGGATGATATAAGCAAACCGCTTCGAAACAGTTTTATTCATACTGGTCATGGAGATATATCTGGGAACACTTGGGGCCATCCAGGGTTTATAGACGAGTGAGTAAGCAAAGTGGTGTCCACCTTTAAAGCACCACTTTTTTTTTTTACTGGTTTCCTGTGAAAAGTTTTTTATTGCATATTCTCTTACTTTTCTCTTTTTCAATTTTAAAAAGTTGAAAAATTTCGAGATTTTGATGTCTTAATTGTATTCTGCATAGTTTCCTTAATGTCAGAAGTTTTCAAAAAAAAAAAAAAAAATGTTTATAAGTTTTTATTTGTGAAACACGTTATTTTAAATGTGGGTATATCTCAAAAATTAAGAAAAATTAATATTTGAAATTTCATTGAAATGATATTAAGTAAAATGCTAATAAAATTATTTTGATTTGTGTAGACATAAGCAAAAATCTATTAAGTGCGTAGAGACAGCACCATGCAAAGTTTTGGTACCATCTTGAAAAGTATACTTTGTAAGGTTATGCGGCGTTGCTGTACTGAATGGTACCTCTAGTGTTGATACATAAGTAAGAGGTTTCTGTTTTAGTTCATATATTAAGTTGTATTGAAACTTACCATGCTAGAGTAGTTTCAACTAGTGCAGCTACATAAGTGGAAGACAATTTTAGAACTGAAAAGGCTACAAGAATTCATTTATTAAATTTTACTGAAATAAATAGTGCTGGAGCAATCTGACTTCACTCTAGCAGAAATTCTTTTACCTCACATATAGTTATTGTTAAATTTTTACTCCAAAAACTCCTCTCTGAAAAGGTAAATTTCTTAGTATAAGCTTGAACTATGGACACAGACAGTCCTGTGTTTGTACTGATATTTTTAAAAGTATTGTTATCATCTACCATTATCTCCTGGAGCTGTGGTGACAGTCCTGCAGTGACTGTGTTTGGAACATGGTTTGTACACATCCTGGAATTCCATGTTGTCCTGGAAAGGTTCTAAAATTACATTACATGTCCTGGAATTTGGAATTTTATCCTGCCTTTTTGTCTCTGCAAAATGTTTTGTAGTTAAGGATTTTTCTACTGATATTACTTTTGTCTGACAAATTTCTCTCCCCACCCCTGGTAAAATGCAGGTGGCTGTTGATTTTCTTGCCTGTACTGCTCAGTGCTATTATGACTTCTTCTTCCTTTTTTTTTTTTTTTTTTTTTTTTTATTTTTTTTTTTTTTTTTTTTTTTGCTGAAACTAGCTTCTGCTTCCTGGTCGTTAGAATCTCGTGACAAATTGTCTTATGACATTATGCAAAGGAAGGGATTTAAAAAAATGAATTATTTGTTTACATTGCAAGTAGTTCAGTGTGATGAGAAAAGAAAAAAATGAATCATTTGCCATAGGACACTAGTGGTGAAGGTGGTTGTAAAATTGCCAAAGACGGACTGATTAAATGATTGAGGCCACATGGGAAGCAGTATGTTTTGGCAGCCCTGGCTTTGGAGGTAAGTCGGGGTAAATGCGATAAAGGAGACACATGCATAGTCTTGGACTTCTTTTTTCAGCCTCCTTCACACCAAGGGTGGGAGAATGGTGTTGGAACACTTTTTTGTTTATTTATTGTTTTATGTTAAGTAGATTGGGTCTCTTTTCTTTAATTGCCATGAAAAGGGAAATTTAAAGTTCTGGCACCATTTCCTTGCATCCAGAATTATGGAAAGGCCATAAAATAGAAAAAACTGTGCAGTTCTTCCGAGGGAAAAAAATGTACGTAGAATGTAAGGAACTTCCTTTTCTTCTTCGACTACAAAAAAAAAAAAAAAAAATCTTTCCCTGTTTGATGATTTACCTATTTTGTATAGAATGGTACTGTTAAAATTTGGGTATTTCAGAATTGGATTTTGGTTTTCAAAGAAATACAAAATGTCATATAACTGAATTTCTGTTATTCTATTTGTGAATGTAGTCTCCTTGAATCTCTTTGGGTTTTTTTTTTTTCTTTCTTTCTTTTGTAGGAACTGTGCTTTGTTTCTTTTGCTCTTTGCCTGTTTTGTTCTTTATTTCCGTTGTGACAGTGCTGGGATGATGAACATTGAAAAAGTTTGTTAACAAAAAATGCATTAAATCTTACTTCAAGTAAAAATCAGTGTCATTAATTATGGCAAATATAAAACTAGGAAAAAAAGGGAAATATTTTTTGTTTATATATTTTTTTTAAATTTCATATCTGAATCCAGATTTCGGATAATAAAATAACTGGATTTCACAAAATCCGGAAGCCATGAACAACACTAGAATAAGTCTTTCATCAATTTGGAACATATTTCAGTTTCCATGGTTTCACTTTCATGTATATTAATAAAGAATAAATAAATGGCGACTTTGTAAACAACTTATTGGTTGAATCACATGAGTTTTGTGTGATCGGCATATATTACTACCAATTATACTAATTTTCCCTGAAGACTTGCCAAAACCTCCCAATTCTGGTAAATTTTTAGGGAGTTTACAAAAATCCTGAAATTTGGGATTTTAGTTAAAATATCCACAAGAAAATTTAGTGATTCAATAAGAACTTTATTTATTTACTTTATTTTGTGTGTGAGAGAGAGAGAGTGAGTGAGTGATTGATTGATTGATTTCTGGTTGGATCTTGAAGTTAGAAAAAAAAACTGGTATAATAACTGCACAGGTAAATAAATTAAAAAAATGGGAGAGAAGTTGTAATCTTTAAAAGAAAGGTGGCATCTCATTGACTACTTGCTCTGTGAGCAATTCTCTGTCCAAAGGTTAAGGAAGTGTGCTTACACCACACATCCTTAACATTTCCTGCTCATCATTGCCTTTGTCCCAAGGCAATACTGTACAAAAATGTATTAAAGCTAAATTTGCGAGTTTTTTATGAAACTGGCAGAAAGTTTTACATACACTATGATGATTGCATGTAAGGAGCTAACCTCTAGAATTTCAAATGAATCGGTTAGAAACTTTTTATTAGCTCTAAAAAATTTTATTTTTATATGAACATTTTACAGTTATTTTCTAAAGTTTTTAACCAATTCATATGAAATTCAGATCCATTTCTATTAGAAATTTACGGCGTTCATATGAATTTCAACCGGTTTGCAAAAAATTTGCAAATTAAGACTTAGCTATTTTTTTTATTGTAGTCCCCAAAGACCACTATGCCACACTTACTCATTAGACCACAGAAGCTTCTGCCCTCCTAGTCCCATCTCCCTCATTGCAAACATGGTTTCCCTTCTCCATCATTCTGGTGCACTGTGCCTCCCCTCCCATCCTTTGCTTCTCTCTTCCAATGTGTGAGCAAATAAAAAGTAAGCTAATCCTCATGTACTGGTATCTTTATTTTTAAGGGGAGAAACAGAGAGCTCTTGTTAAAAATTTAGGAAATATATTCTTTGACAAATGTACAGCATGCAAAAAATATGCATACAATCTACTGTATTTTTTTATTTTTTTTTGTGGGATAGGGAGTATCTACGGTTTCTGTTTTGTTTTTGTTTTGTTTTTCCTGAGAGGTTAGTAGGTATGTAATTAGATAAACGTGGATCTCATAAACATTCAAAAGAGCTTCAGTAAGCACCAACAAAATGTGCAGATGGCTTTTGTTTATGGGTCTTAAATAATAGTAGGCTTTTTATGTATTTTGTTGTTGTTACCAACAAAACACACAAGAAAGTTTCGTAAGAAATTATTCAGTATAACAAGGAATGCAAAGGGGGAGCCTCTTATCAGTATAAAACTCTTTTCACTAAAGAAATAGCTGTTAACCTTTTGCATTTGAAAATTAATTCACTCACTTCACTAGCAGCAGTATAAAGACTTCCTACATGAATTCAGTCAGCACTGTCTCTTGCCAAGATTTGAATCTGAACCAATGTTCTTAAAAAGTCTGAAACTTTCTACAAGAAACTCGCTGTCTGCTATTGGTGTATCTGGGTACATGAATATTAATTGACAATTCCAAATTGTATACAGACGGTGAGTCAAAAGTTGTGCAATATTTGGATCACTTTATGCCTTCATACGTACCTTTACAATGAAAGCTGACTAGCATTCAAAGTATAGGCCATCACGTTGCATTGTTTTTAGCCGTCTATCTGCCAGTTCTTGTCCTTTGAAGCAAAGAATTCCTTCACCCCAGCTGCCACCTCCTCCTGGTTGTAGAAATGCCACCTGCAAAGGAAGTAGGCCATGGACTAGAACAAGTAATAATCCAACGGGACAAGGTCTGGACTGCTGGGTATGGCATCAATTCAATGCCCTCAAGTTCCTGGAATTTTGCCCAGCTCATTCATGCAGTATGAGGCTGAGCGTTGTCCTGCTGTAGGAGAGCACGCTTTCTGTTCACCAGCGCCGGATACTTCTCCTCCAAAACGGCATACATCCCCTCCAGCTGTTCAGAGTAGAGGTTGGCTTTGATGGTCCGATTCTCCGGAACAAATTCGTAATGGATTATTCCCTCAAAATTCCACCAGACGCAGAGCATCACCTTGTGCTCGAAGCGCCCGCGTTTGGCAAAAGGTTCAGGAAGCAGGCCAGGGCTCAACCACTGCCATTGTGTGCTAGAATTACAGAAATAGACCCACTTTTCATCACACATAACAATTCTCTTGATGAAATGTACATCGTCCATGGTTTTGTAGGAATTTCGTGCACACATCCACTCCACAGTTTGCTTCAGCTGGCGTCGGTTCGTGATGGGACAATGCGACAGCTCCTGAAGGTGACGAACCACAGTGGTCTGTGGTATACTCAGCTCGCCTGATAATCTCTTGAGTGCTGGTTGCCGGATTTGCCTGCACTGCTTCCGAATCCACGGTTCACAGTCTACCTAACCTTGGCTGATCATCAAGGTTTCTTTCACCTTAGCAAAATTTCTTGAACCATCTGGATGCAGTGCTGTGGTCCATGGAACCTTCCCCTCTTACATGACAAATCTTTCATGTTACTTGAGCAGTGTTATGGGCGAGTTCAAACTTCTAAAGCAGAAGTTGCCTAATTAGCTGGTTGTGGTTGTTGATCTTTTAGGCGTCCCAACCGCAGACACAACAACAACATGCAATGCTGTTCACAGTAACAACTACCACTTTATATCCCTTTCGACTGACTGCAGTGTGCGACTTGAACTAGTTTAAACATGTGACATACCCGTTGTAACACATGCGTTTTTGCAAATATTGCAAAACTTTTGACTCACCCTCTATATAAAGTACTTTTAAAATGTTTTCTGATGCTTTCGTGCAAGATTCATTCCATCATCTGCTGTCGTGGTGGGTACTTGAGTGTTAATCAGTGTACCAGTTTTTCTGCTTGAGGTCTCTTGTAGTCTTCTACATTAGCAATGCCTGAAGGTTGTTTTCATGTACCTCAATACTAGAACTTTAATAATCATCAACAACTATACTAGACCATCTGTGTGCATCAACTATCTATAGGAATACATAAGATGTTGCAAAAATATTGTTCTACCGTGGTGGGACTGTGAATAAGCATAAAATATACTAGACTATCATTGTAGACCTATGGAAATCTTTCCCTTCAGTTAACCTATTAAAATAAGTTTCTACTGATGTTTTGGTGTTTGCATAATTTGCATGAAAATATTTCTGTAATGAAATGAGACATAAATACAGTACAATTCCTAAAATCCGCATGGATTCAAATACCGGTCACAGTTACAGTTAACAGACGGGTAAAAAAAAAAGGTTTCAGAAATCGAAATTTTTTATTTTCCAGCTGACATAAAAAAATGTTTAAGATCTTTTAAAAGGTTTTTAAAATCTTTTTTATGTGTTTTCTCTATTTGAAAAATATTACTAATGATATAATTTTTTTTTTTTTTTTTTTTTTTTGTCAAAAATGATGGTACAGTATTGAGAGATTGAAGTTCAAATAAAGCACATATCAAGTGGGCAATCTGACAACTTAGCATTGCTTGTTTACATTTTTTTCGGTACACGTGCTGTGAGAATCTGTTTTTTATGTCTTGTTTCACGTCTTAAGGTGAAATATTTTGAATAATTGTTCGGAAATTTGAGAAAACGGCAGGAGTGAAGAGAAAGCACGGCTCTTTAACGATTCAGCAGAAAGTGGACTTGTTGCAAAAACTTGATAATGGCAGTGCAACAAAGCATGTTGCGGAGATTTTTGGTATTGCTGTTCGGACTGTGTACGATATTAAGAAAAACTAAGACAAGATATTGCAATTCTATGCAATGAGTGATAGCAATTCTGAAATTGCTGATCGCAAAATGATGCATGTAGCTAGAAACTCCACCCTCAATGCTGTTGTTCACGAGTGGTTTCGGCAAAGGCGTAACGATGGTATGCTAATTACAGGTCCACTCTTATGCGAAAAAGCCAAGCAATTTCATCAGCAACTGAAGATTAATGAGCCTTGTAATTTTTCAGTTGGATGGCTATCCCACTTCAAACAAAGATATAGAATTCATTTCTTGAAATCCTGAGGGGAGCAAGAATTGGCAGATAAGGTAGATGCAGAAGAGTTTCTGGATGTGTTTGCCAAATTTGTCCAGGAGAAAGCTCTTTCTCCTGATCAAATTTATAACATAGATGAAACTGAACTTGTCTGGCATTGTCTACCAAGGCATACTCTAGTGTGTGCTGATGAAGTAGGACCTTCCGGTGTTAAGGAAGGCAAAGAAAGAGTAACAGTTGCTCTTTGTTCCAATGCCTCTGGAAATCATAAATGTGTGCCATTTGTGATTGGAAAAAGTGCTTGTCCTAGGGCTTTGAAGGGCTTAAAGGCCTTCCCTGTGATCTACTGCAGTAATAATAAATCATGGATTACCAAAAAACTCGCTACAGACTGGTTCAATAATCACTTTGTTAAAGACGCCAGAAAGCACTGTGTGGAGGTCGGACTTGCTCCAGACTGTAAAATTTTGTTGGTATGGGACAACTGCAGGGCACATCCTGAAGATTTAACTTCAAATAATGTTACAGTTATATTCTTACCCCCAAACACAACTTCATTAATTCAACCCATGGAGCAGGGCATAGTTAACAATTGGAAGTGTGACTACAAAGGAGAATTCCTAAGGAAACTGTTGAACTCTGATAAATTGTTTCAAACAATCAAAATGTTCATTAGAGATTTCACAATGAAGGACTGTTAGCAGATTCATGGAGCAATGTGAAACATTCTACTCTGATAAATGCATGGCATAAGTTATGGCCAGCATCAATATTTATTGACTCTGAACCCGAGGATTACGAGTTTAGGCCAAATCAAAGACTACGCAGCTTCTAGCATATGCCAGACAAGCAAATGTGTCAATGATGAATGCGTTTAGAGAAGAAGATATAGTTGAATGGATGGAATCTTCAGACAAGAGTGAAGTCGAAACGATGACTGATGATGAAATCATAGCTAGTGTGATTAATCCTGATGCAGGCAATTCAGACACTGACAGCGAGGATTCTACTACCAAAAAAATATCCTTAGGTGATGGAATTTTGTTGGAAGAACAATACATTATTTTTTTAGAACAGCAGAAATGTAAACATATAAAACGAGCGAAGCACACAGAGTCACATACAGTAAAAGGTTCGTTTAGCGGTAGCTTTCGGTCATCCTATGACCTTGATCACCCGTGATTGACTGGATACTGTACGTGACTCTGTGTTTCGCTCATTTTATGTGTTATTGTCACGTGATGCCTGAGTTTTAAACCAAGCAGAAATGTGTTTCAGCACAGGAAATAATGATGATTTATAGACCAGGAAAATCTTCAATGAGAGAAACCAAATTTAAAACAACTGACCATTGATGGAATGTTTGCCAGCCAGAATGTTTGATTGACATATACAGTATTTGGCAAATAAAAATTCATTATGAATTTGTTCCCTATATTTTACTTACTTATTAAATACTGTATATATCTATATAAATTCCAAATACTACTAATTACAGTATTAAATACATATTACTAATTAATTTTACTAATTATTAAACAAGTGAAAGCCTATAATTCATACATACAAACATACATACCATCCTATTTGAACTACATACAGTACGTATGTACTAGTAAACACACAGGTTCTCTAAAATCCGCAAAATTCTACAATCTGCACAACCTCTGGAACCAAGTTGTGCGGATTTTTGGAATTGTGCTGTAATTCATTTCTGTGCACATCTTTTGTTTTAAATTGAGTGTTTGTGATACTCCTTCAAATTAACCTTTCTATTCTAAATTTCAGCATACCTTGATATGCTCAAATTTTTTAAAATATAAAAGAATTATAATAAATACCTGAACAGCACTTTTTAGTATATGCTGCTTCTAAAAACCACATATACTTAGTAAAATGAACTTTCTCCTGAAATAAACTCTTCAACGTTCTACCAAAATCGTATTTGTAGATTTTCAACAACCTCAAGCAGACTGGCTAGACCATGTATAACTGTAACTTGGAAAAAGCTGTAGTGCTACCTTTACTGCATTTTGCAATAATTTGCACTATATCTCTCAGCATGTGTAATTATGGGTAACTCCAAACAGAAAAATAGTGATGGAAATGTACTCAACATCTTAGAGTCTTATGTAGGCTGCTAGCAGCAGAATAGCCCTTCAAAACTTGATGATACAGAAGTCTCTATATTAAACAACACTAATGACAAGAAAGGAGTCTGCATGCCTTCCCACTACAGTGAAATACAATTGCCACAGTGATATAGCTGCACCTGTTAGAATGAAAATCAGTTACATACACTGTTTTTTTTTTTTTTTTTTTTTTGCAGTCCTCAACCTCAAATCTTAACCTCTAAATGTACTCCTTTGTCGTTGAAATGAAATGGCAAAAAAATTCAAGACAGCAGCTCAATATTTAATGGTCATGCAATAAGATTGAAACTATATATGCAGTTGAACCTTGTTTAACTGCCCCCTTTGAACCACTGCTCACAGGTTACAAATCTTATTCTAATCTACTAAATGGAAATTTCCCTTTTTAAAGTGCCACCTCACTGACCCCCATCCATCATGAAATTATAGCTACATTTTTTTTTATTGGTAATTGCCTCTTAAAATCTGTTATAATTTCCAAATATTCACTTTGCAACGGACACTCCAAATCACCCATCTTCTTAAATGTGTCCTGTACTATGGTAAGTGGGAGCTCTTTGTATAAGTTTTGAGGAGTGGATGAGATAACAACCCCCCCCCCCCCCGAAAAAGAATGATGCTGTCAGCGAAGTGCGGTCAACTGCCAAAGACCTAATGCATCTGACTCACAGGACTGCCTTCTTGAATGCATCAGAGTCAACAACAGTTGTTGACTCAAATACATTGACTCGGTCAACAACTGTTGTTGTTGACTGATCAACAGTCAACATCTGTTTGTTATTGACTCTTTGCTAGCATTTTCAGCAGTGGTCATTTCATGTCAAATCACCTATCATTTTCACAAGATGTCACCCACCCATTTCAGAGTTTTGTGAAAATTGGTACAAAGTATTGTACTGGTGAGATATGAAACGTTAAAATTTTAGGTCAGGTGTTCCAGTAGATCTTGAGTAATGCCACATAAAAATTGTGTAGCTCTGCCTTTAAAGTTTTCACAACTAACTTGCAGTCTTTTTTTTTTTTTTTTTCTTAAATGATCTGCATGATCCATACATTTTGGAACATGTTTCTGCACATTTTTAGAATTAAAAGAACACTTTTTTTTTTTAAGAAATTTAGTCACAAAAGACATAGAAAAATAAGGCCACATTTTTATTAAACAAAACATTTTTTTTTTCAAAATGAGCCCCCACTTCAAATTTGCTAAAATATTTTCACATGTATATTGTAGCGTAATTTTTCAGCAGGGAAAAAAATACTTTAGGCAATTCGCAATTTTGGTGAGCAGGAAAAAAATCTAAAATGGTGTGTTTTGTATACAGGACATTCCAACATATTACCCAATTTTTTAATTAAGTGGCTGTTTGACCATTTTATACACCACCACCACCACCCTTTCCAATAGTTTAACCCTATTGGTGAATAGCTCAAAACAATTTTTATTTTATTTTTCTCTGCCACCATTTTAGATATAGGTTCATTTTTCTTTTCTGCAGCAGGCCAAGATAGAGCCTCACAATGGTTTTGAAAAAAGGCAATTGCTTTCCTCTTATTGGAGAACAAAAGGTTTGGTTTTCACTAACTCAAAGAGGACATTTTTGGCTTACAGAAAATGTATAGAAACGATAGAACATTTTTTATAACCTTGATTAAAATGGTGTTGAAATCTGCAATACTCACAAGCATAATCACCATTTTTGATGGGCTGTAAGGTGACTGGCAGTTAGAACCCCAAGTTGGGAATTCTTGTATAATAACTATGGCTAGTAGAATTTTCAGCTATAGAAGAACACACACGCATGCACATTTCAGATCATCACCAAATAAAATACTTTATTTTGGATCTTCAGATTTTTTTCTTAAGTACATAGTACATATACTCAAGAAGGAGAAATATTCTACTTTCATATTAAATGTGCAATCAAATAAAAGTAATTTAACTTGTTGGATGTATAGTTGTAATAAGGTACAGGAATTTTCTTTAGTTTTTCATACAATGCATGTAAATACTTTTAAAAAAATGAAAAAAAAAGTCAACCATTTTTTTTTTTGTATCAATAATAAAATGTTGCCATAGTAGTTACTAATGAATGTTGAGTCCCCCCCTCAAAATCATTCCACCTTAAAGGACTTCAAAATATAGTTCTATCCTCACTTGCTATCTATTTTTGCCTCCTACTAAAATTTCTAGTCATTGTGGATGTTTCTACTTCCTTCAGTTTAGAGAAAAAGTTGTGTATTACCACAGACTGAGAAATATTGAGTATTTCACTGATGGTTGTTTTGCACAATATAAAAACTGCAAGAATTTTCTGAACTTGTGCTATCATGAACAGGACTTTTTTAGATTGGTTGGGAAGTGGTCATTTTTTACAACAAGCCATGACAAGTCACCATGTGATGGTATTGGTGCAGTGGTAAAAAGGCTAACAACAAAAGCCAGTTTGCAGCGACCTTTAGCTCAACAAATAATGTGTGCTGCAACAATGAATAACAGGGTCCGTACACCTCTTGGATTTTCTGGAATTAAAATTTTATTTTCCAGGGCCCTGAAAAACTCCTGGAAAAAATGCAATTTTTAATGACTTGGAATTATTGTATTTCTTTTTATACTGAAATAGTTTGGTTAAAAGATTTGGCAGCCAGTGTTGCATCAGAAACATTAGGTCTTCTCCAGCTGTGAACTGGAGTTAGAATGTGGAAGGAAGGACGTTGCAGAAACTTCCTTGCCTAAATGGCAGGGCTGTTGACTCATAAGCTTCTCCTCCATGCTACTGGGATAAAAATATGATTTTCTATCTTTGCAGAATTTTGACAAAACTGGCTGAAAATTTAATGCACTTAATAAATTGCTAAAAGGAATGAACTCTCCAAATTTTGTGTGAATTGAATAAAAATTGTGAAAACTAGCCACTAAAATATTTAATCATGTGTGCAGTCGCTGGCAGTGGCAATAAATACATCATAATAAATTTTTTATGTGCAATTCAAAAAGTTTTCATTTGATTGTAGTGAAATTTGCAGGGTAACCTTATATGACCCAGTTATGACATCTGTGAAAAATTCAGATCTTTTAATTGAAAATTCAGAATATTAATTTTTCCACACTTTAAGAAAGCATGTCTTTTGTAAAAAAAAGTAGTGCTTATGTTATCTGTCCGTCTGTGGACACCATATCTCTGCAGCTAATAGTCCAATTTGAAAAATTCTTTTTGCATTGGAAAGCTTGAAGTGTGCAAGTAGGCTGATCCTTTATTTCGTCCCCCCACCCCACAGTGCACAGTTTTTGCTGCTAGAGGGTGTAAATGCAGGTGATATCAAATTCAAAATACATTTTATTCTATATATTTGCTTCTAAATGTCCGACTGAAATTTTTTTTTTACCTTTTGATTCCATTGTTATTAAGACTATTTTAGGTATAGTCACTTTTTCAAGTTGCCCGTATATTTATATATTTATACAAGTTAGTAAAATCATGCAATGCATTGATTATAATACGCTTTCCAACATACCAGAAATCATTGCTCAAGTTATGAGGATAATGGCTGTGGAATAAATCTCGCTCCTGTGCCCTGAACTTTGATCCCATTTCGATGATATTCAACAGAACCGGTTCGGTATACCTCCGAAATAACATGATAAAGTTTTTTTGCAATAGAAGCATTTTTACGTACGTAAGTTATGATGCATAAAGGGCTATGGAATAGATCTTGCTCATGTGTCTTAACCTTTGACCCCATTTCACCCATTTTCAATAGGATTCGTACCCATGCAGGCCCCTACAACATACTAACATTTCATCCAAATCGAAGCATTTTTACGTAAGTTATGATGCATAATGGCAATGGAAGTGATTCCGCTCCTATGTCCTGACCTTTGACCCCATTTCGCCCATTTTCAATAGGGTTTGTCCCCAGGTGGTTCCCTACCACATACTAAAATTTAATCGAAATTGAACCTTTTTACTTTAGTTATGACGCATAAGAGCAGTGGAATGGCTCATGCTCCTATGTCCTGACCTTTGACCCTATTTCGTTAACTTTCAATAGGGTTCCTTCCCAGGTGGTCCCCTACCACATACTAAAATTTCATCGAAATTGAACGATTATTACGCGAGTTATCGTGCGGACGGGCATACGCACACAACGCGGGATGTAATGAGGCAGATGGGAATCGCGACCATCTGCTCGAAAGAGTGTGACGTCGTAAAACTTAAACAGGATCCACACACAACGCGTGACATAATGAGACAGATGGCATGACTGCACGCCAACATCTCAATAGCGAGCTTGTGACGTCATAAGATTTCTAAGCATGGGTAACATTAATGGAACGACGCCATGACACTGAAAACGTGGTAATTCAGGGTGGTTATTTAACCCATTAAACGAATTTTCCTAAAGTCGAGATCAAGCTAAATCGATTTCTAGTACCAGAAAACAGTAGGTTAACGACTTTCATCAAAATCCTTAGAGCCGTTTTCAAAATAAAATTTTCATAGATACAAGAATTGCTCCTTTAAGGTAGACAGACGTCAAGTAATTTTGCTTCCTGTACTTCCAATGGAAAAACTTCTGTACACATTTTCTTCACAATTAATGCATTCCCAAGGATGAAAATTTGAACATCGATTAAAATAGCTTCATTTTATAACTTGGAATACTTAATATTGTCTAAAACATAACCATAATTATGCAATCCAACATTTATTCGTCTACTGACGTCATCAAAGTACAGGTCGCACCATTTTTCTGGTTTCAACACCACCAAAGGAAATGTTATTGTTTTTTAATATAATTATGGTTATGTTTTAGAAAATGTTAAGTAATCCAAGTTATAATATGAAGTTATTTTAATCGATGTTCAAATTTCCATCCTCGGGAACACATTAATTGTGAAGGAAATGTGTAGAAAAGTTTTTCCATTGGAAATATAGGAAGCAAAATTACTTGACGTCCACCTTAATAGTATGGGATAAGGGTGATGGAATGAATCCCGATCCTATGTCCTGATCTTTGACCCCATTTGTCCCATTTTCAATAGGGTTCCTCTCTAGTTGGTCCCCTACCACATACTAAAATTTCATCGAAATCGAACCATATTTACGCACGTTATGAGGCATAAGGGCAATGGAATGGATCCCGCTCCTGTGTCGTGACCTTTAGCCCTATTTCTCCCATTTTCAATAGGGTTCGTTCCCAGGTGGTCCCCTACCACATACTGAAATTTCATCGAAATCTAACCATTTTTACGTGAGTTATCGTGCCGACAGACAGACGGACGGAAAAAGCTGGAGCATATACGCTTCTTCAACCTACAGTTGGAAAGCGTAAAAAGATAGTGCTTATGTTATCCGTCCATCTGTGGACACCATATCTCTGCAGCTAATAATCCAATTTGAAAAATTATTTTTGCATTGGGAAGCTTGAAATGTGCAAACGAGATGATCCTTTATTTCTTTTTTTTTTTTTTTTTTTCTTTCACAATGCACAGTTTTTGCTGCTAGAGGGCGTAAATGCGGGTGATATCAAATTCAAAATACATTTTATTCCACATATTTGCTTCTAAATGTCTGACTGAAAAAATTCTTTTACCTTTCGATTCCATTTTTATAAGACTATTTTAGGTATAGTCACTTTTTCAAGTTGCCCGTATATTTTCCGCTACGGGGCATAAAAGTAAAGTCTAACTTCAACGGAGCTCCAAAATACATATTTCTTTTATGCACATGAGCATTCAAAGCCTATAGTGAAAGGAGGGCTGATTTTGACAGCGCAAAACTGCTGTCAAAATCAGCCATCCTTTCACTTCAGGCTTTGAATGTGCACTTTTAGTCACTAATTCTACCTTTAATAAGAAATGGTGATGGGTAAACTTTGCCGATTCCAATAATTGTGGCTTTGCTGTGGTAGTACTGTGTATTGGTCTCATCCTGCACTTATGGCTCCCACACTTTTTGTGTTAGAAATTAAACTCTAGTTGTTACTGAAGAGTTAATGCATTTCCTGTCTTTGTTTTGTAAGAATAGGGATTTGTATTTTATAGGTGATTAAATGACAGTTTGTGTAAAGAACAGTGAACCATTGGGCATTGACTTCACTAAGGTAAATACTGTATATCTTCGTGTATAGGCGCAGAATTTTTAGACTTTTTTTCACCACTGAAGTAGGGGTGTTGGCTTATACGAGTCAATAATTTTGGCAATTTTTTCGGTCATATGGGCGACCACATTCAACCCCGTCTGGATTGATATACTGGGACGACTCTGGACCATGGCCCACCAAACTCACTTAATAAAATATGCATTGCAATAAAACATGTTTACTTTATGCTTAAAGTTACATCAAATGCGAATTAAATATGTTTAAATTATTTTTAAAATAATGTACATAATAGTTTGTATAGATAACAACACAGAATAAATGACTGAAAAAAGAACTTTACCTTTATTTTTAATTCATCCATCCTCATTCGCCCTCGAGTTCTGTATCTGAGTCCAAATTCTCGAACAGTTCTCGGTATTCAGTCTCCATCATGGGAAGATCTGAGTGGATGTCATCGTGCTCCACCACACTGTTGTCGTTGTCATCCTTCTTGTGCACAATATGGTCCTCCCTTCCGTCCATAGCGTTGCTGATGCAACACTTTTTAAAAGATCTGACTATCATTTCCGAAGGAATGTCCGACCACGCTTCCTTCACCCACTCTGCGATTGTGACGATGTCCACCTTTTTCAAATTGCCACCCTTTGTCACTGCCTTATCCTCAGACACCATCCACTCTATCCGTTTGGCCCGAAGCCTGTCCTTAAACGGCTTGTTCAATTAGACATCGAGCGGCCGCATTAGGGAGGTTAGGCTTCTGGGAATCGCAGCCACAGAAGATTTCATTTCATGACACCTTTTTTTTACTTTATCAGTGAGATGTGCCTGAATGAGTCCCACACGAGCATCGACTTCTTCTTGAAAACGCCACCCTTCCTCTTGCTCCACACATTTTCCAACCATTGCAAGGTGTCCACCCTCGTCCATCCAACCTTTGACGTGAGCACACACCAACACGTCACTTGGGAACTTCGCCCCTTAGGCACAGTCTTTCATTTAAAAATAATCATAGGGAGTAAACGTGACCCGTCTGCCATACAACACAAAATCACTGTGAATCTAGTCTTTTCATGTCCAGTTGTTTTAACAAAAACTGTCTTCGCGCCTTTAAAATCCCCAGTTCGATTCGAAGGAGACAGGAGTTTCATCCATATTGCCAATTTGGCACAATACGAAATTGTATTGCTTCCGGACATGGATAATAAATTTTTGAAATTATTCAACTTTCGTTTCCAACTCTCTCAGCAGTTTTTGGGAGAGCTTAGTGCGGGTTCGTAGACTCAAGTTATATCTGTTCATGAATCGATCGCACCAACCCACGGAAGCAACGAAGTCCACTGGTTTTAGTGGCAGGAATTTCAGAGTCTTTCGACATATTCAGCACCCTGATTTGGATATTTGTGTGGGTTATAATAAACCCGCTCTGCCGTGACTTCCTAATCCGCTGTGCCAATTTCTCCTTCAGGTCAGGAAACATCGGCGGATGACCACCTGCAGCCTTCTTTGTCCTCGGCATCATCGTAAGTTCCGACTTATTTTTCCTCCACTCAGGCACTTGCTTTTCGTTGACAGAGAAATGACAAGTAGCCATCAAATTGTTTGATTGCTCAGCAAAAGCAACAACTTGCAGCTTAAAACTAGCCGCATATGTAGCCTTTTTTTGTCCAGGCATCTTTGAACGTAAGTAAAGTTAAAATTGCGAGAGATATTGAAGAGCTGAAAAATTTCTGTCATAAAAGCAGAGCAATTTGATAAAAAAAAATTCTCCTTGCTTCAGAAAGGTTACCACAATTGAATTGAAACTATTGTTTCGTTGACTCTATTTCCTTAGCAAATCGAAAGCATTACCGTGTGGCTGGGCTTCCACTTTTCTTAAATTGGTTGGTGGGAAGGAACAACAAGCAGATCGTATTTCATGGATGCGGGAAGGGGGTGTCATTCAGTTCCTGACACTTTGTCCCATTAAGTGGTGCCCTGCAGTTGCCCTCTCTCACTCTTCGTGGAGGGGGAGGCCAGAAGTGAAACTGTAATCTTTCGATTCCTCCCTCTCCCCTAATGAAAGAAGTATTTGGTCCGTGTGTGTGTGAGAGAGAGAGAGAGAGAGAGAGAGAGAGAGAGAGAGCACGTGATAGAGACCCAGCTGGAGTCTTCCCATCCCTTGTGCGGGCGCGTGCATTCCCCTTCGTATATAAACACAACCAAGATTCCCAAATGCTTATAAGTTACAATCGGCTTTTAATCCTCAGTCTAATACCTAAAAAGATGGATTACCGTAGGTTTGTGTTTGCTTCTGTAGTGTGTAGCTGCAACTTAAATCCCCACACATGTAATATCCTGAGATAATTAATATGAGAAATTTTGTAATTTACACGATACATGAGGTTTCGCTTTTCATCAAATTTATGCAGTGAAAATCATACTCTCGGCTTATACACGAAGATATACGATTGCTTATGTTATAAAATGAGAGCAACGGAAATGTTTGTGCATGAAAGTTACGTATTTTGGTGAAACTGGTACTTATTCCGTACCAGAACTTATAATCTTAAACATAGTTATTTTATCATGAATGTAGATATTTTGAAACTTTTTATGCAGATTTAATGTGGGTGATCTGGAATTTGGCAGGTTATTGTATTTTACTTTTGTGGGTTTTTTTTTTTTTTTCGGGCTTAATTCCTGTAATGTACTGATGGTAATGGGTGCTGCAATTGGTTAGTGGCCCTTAGGTGTGCTGATTTTTACCACTTTCGTTGATGTATCAGTGGCGCAAAAATTTTGGCCTATTCCAACGTACCTCATCATATAATTTTGTCCAAGATATCCATATAGATTAATCCAGTTGTCTTATTACGTGGCATTTATGATTTCGTGTTACATGATTAAAATTGTCCTAAGACTCTTTTTTTTTTTTTTCCCCCTCTGTTACCCACATATAGCTTTAGTTCTGGATCAGGGGTATGGTTGTAATATCGTTTCACACTAAAAAGGAAGTTAGATTGTATATAAAATAAGCTTTACTTCATTCACTTGCTTAATTTTTCCAGTGTGCTGTCAAAAATGCCCTTCTTTGCAAATTTCAAGGAACACAAATTTCATGGCACAGAAAAATGAAATACAACAGCAGAAAGTAAAATAACAAAGTTGACAAAATATGAACTGGAGCTTAGCCGCTAGGCAAAAGATAGGAAGGAGAAAGTGGAAAGGCATGAATTGGCATTTTTGGAAAGATAGGAAGACTTCCTTGGAAGTACATGAGACTCAGGAAAAGTAGGGGAAACAAAGTTGTAAGTTGTGTGAAGAGCAGGATCGAAAAAATGACATGGGAGCCCAATTTGTTAAGTGAAAGATAGGGTGAATACTTCTGTGAGTTATTAGATCAGGAAAACAAAGGTGATACAGAGGCAGAAACAAAAGCAGATGATGTCACAGTGAAGGATGGAAGTACAGAAGGGATCTCAAGAGAAGAGGTGAGTAAATCTCTAAAATCTCTTCAGAATGGTAAGGCTCCGAGAGTTGATGACATAACTGCCGAGATGTTGAAATATGTTGGTGACTCTGTAATTGACAGGTTAACTGAAATTTGCCAGTTGTGCTGGGAGTTAGGAATGGTCCCTCAGTATTGGAAGGATGCTATCATTGTTCCCCAATATAAGGGAAAAGGTAATCAGTCTAACTGCAAGAACTATTATGGTATTAGCCTACTGAGTGTGCCAGGAAAAGTGTTTGGTAAGGTCGTTATTAAAAAAGTACAGGGTCTTACATCAGAGAAAGTGTGGGATGTTCAGATTGGTTTTATGCCTGGTAAAGGCTGCACTAACCAAATTTTTGCATTACGCATGATGATTGAAAATTATCTGGTTATATTAATTCAATATTTGTCGAAAACATTACGTGGTTTCAGAAATTATTAACTATATGTCAACAAAAATAGTTTCCATATCATCTACTGTTTCGCACGTTACTAGAAATTCGAGCACAGAAAAAACGTCCATATAATAAAAAAAAATATTTCAACTTGTCACTAATATTCTTTTTTTCTTTTTGATGTTCCTTATAATAGTTTAGAATTTTATTATGAAGATTACAAATTTATATGAAAAAATGTTTTTTTATATGTGCAGTCAAATGCATCATAAGTTGTCAAAGTCCTCCAATACGTATAGACAATATGTATTAAATGATTAATATTATTCCAGTTTTTTAACTCATGATTCACGAAATTAATACAATAGAAAAGAACTTTCGAACCTTTTGATTATGATGCGTTGAATCAGTAATAAGCCATCTTGTTATCGAAGAAGGCACGATTTTTCTTTCCTGTGGTATCAGCTTCCAAGTTGAACTTCGATCTTATAATTTCTTATTATAGATGATGGTTGCATGTTTCATTTTCCGTGGCTCGATATCCCAAACTAGTTTCAATTCCTTCTTTTTGGAATCATCTTCAGTGGGTATTATGATCTACTTCTCATACACGTTGTGTTTCGGCCACTTACATCGATTCTACTGGCAGCGTCTGACTTTCCACGGCAGTTGTACTCTTGCGCATGCTATTTTTGGTATTAATGCACATTCTTAGTCGTGTTTTGGTATAATTGGATGATATGAATTCCGATTCTAAATTAATTGGTGTTGCCATTCGTTTGTTGAAAATAATTAATAAGGTCTTTTATTATATTTTTTATCGTTAATTTCTTTTTCGATAAAATATTTCCAAGCGTACAGTAGACTCATTGGATCATTATTATTACAATTTATTTCTTTAGTTTTTTCAATCATTACTGCTTCTGAGGTTAATATTTGATTTTTAGTTTTATGTGAGGTTATTAATTTTGCATCATACCAATCAGAATAAGCTTCATTTTCAATACAATGATTTATTAATGATGTTTTGTTTTCTTTTTTATTCCAGTTCGATATATGTTCTTTTAATCTGGTCTTAAATCTTCTTTTTGTACTTTTTATGTATACTTTATTTCTTTCTATTTCTGTATAATATTTTGTTGGTATAGAATATACTCCGGCTTTATCAAGCATTGATCTTCTTTCATTTCCAGTAGTTAATATAGTTTCGTTATCTATGACGGTTTCTGCTAATATCATTTTTTCTTTAATGCATTCCTTCTTTAGGATATCTGTTATTGGAGGAATGTAGGGAATTTTACCAGCAAATTTTATTTCATTTTTTTGTTTATTTTTATTTTCATTTAAAGATTTCTTTATATTTTCAAGTATATCATCTATGATCTTTTTCTTGTATCCAAATTTCATAGCAGTTCTTTTTATCCAGTTAATCTCCATCTTTTCTTTGTTTTTATTACAGGAATGGGTTAAGGCTCTTCTTATGTAAAATTGAAGTGCTGCCCTTTTATATTTCCAAGGATGATTTGAATCAATCGGAATTATCGTTGGAGTATAAGTTGGTTTTCGATATACTTCGTATTCAATCATATTATTTCGCCTGAATAAAGAAATGTCTAAATAGTGTAGTTGTCTATTAACTTCTTTTTCCATAGTAACTTGTATTGTAGGATAAAAACCATTGTATTTGTTTACAAATGTTTCAAGTTCTTTTTCAGATTGCTTCCAGAAGATAAGGATATCGTCAACGTATCTTACGTATAGTATTAGTTGTTTTTGATTGAATGAATCCAAAAGTTTATTTTCTATGTCTTGTAATATTATTTCAGCAAGAAGTCCCGAAATTGGTGATCCCATTGGTGCACCTTGTTTTTGTCGGTATATTTTTTATTATATGTGAAGTAGTTATTATCAGCTACTAGTTTCAATGCCTGGATAATATTAATTCTTTGTGCTTCAGGTATTTTTTCATCTTTTAACTTCTGATCTAACAATTGAATTGCTTCATAAACAGGTGTATTTGGATATAGGGAAACAATATCTAGACTGATCATCAGAAAATCGGTTGTTTTTAGTTCTTTAACTTTTTTAATCACTTCAATGGAGTTGTTAATTGTATAAATATGTTGAAAGTAATACTGTTTTAAATGTTTAAATAGTTCTTTTTCAAGGAGAATTGTTGGAGCCGTTGTTTTATTTACTATTGGTCTTAATGGTTCTTCTTTTTTATGCGTTTTGATTTTGCTGAATATGCTTGGAATAGACGCTCCAACGGGCGGAATGGCTTTGTTTTTAATATTATCAGGTAAATGTCCATGGTTTTTTATATAAGCCATTTTTCTTAGAATTGTATCTGTTGGGTCAAGTGTAGTTTCTTCGATATCCAATTTTTCTATAGCCGTTTTCATTTTTATATCATAATCATCTTTGTCTAATATAATAATTTGTTTGGCTTTATCAGCGCTTACGCATTTAATTGCTGGGTTGTTCTTGAGGTTCATTAGCTCTTGTCTCTCATATTTTATAGCTGGTATTTGTTCTTCTTTTTTCTTTGTTATTGATTGCTCTTAATATTTTAAATCTTGTAGGGTTTTGTCTTTTATTTGGTAGTTTCTTGATGTCGTCTTCTATATATGGGATTATTATCTTGGCTTTCGGAATTTTTTGTTTATATGCATATCTCGTTCCTCTATTGAGTGCTTTAACTTGTAGATATGTCAATTCATTATTAGATTTGTTAATGAACAGTGGTTTGTCTTCTAATGTTGGTATTTTTTCTTTTTCTTCTTTGTTATTATATTTTTCTCTTATGAGGTTTTAAGTGTTAATTTCTGCTTTTGATGTATTTGCAGCAAAATCTGAGCTTCTAAATCTCGATTGAAAAAATTCTGATGTGGACTGATACCACTCACATCAATAAACCTTTTCAGAATATTTAAAAAAAAAATATTGCATGGTTTCTTTGCCAGGGGGAGTAAGTCTATATCTTACTTTTGTCGATATCTCTGCTTCTAAGAGACCGATTTGATTTTTTTTTCTTTGTTGGAGAACGTTCCTGCTGCGACATGTTTCTCATAGAATTTCAAATTTTTCCTAACGCACAGATCTGCCACCCGAGGGCGTAAGTTCACGTTTTCGTTTAGAGCAATATCTGTGGGACTAAAAGTGGGACTAAAAACCCTACTGAAAAACGTCTTTCTTCAGTCAGGTACTGCTAACTATGCAAAAATCTGTGTACGTACTTTCTCTCCAAAAACAGTTTTGCCGCAAGGTGCAAGTACTTAATCTGTTTTTCTCAATATTTCTTTCTCTACATGTGCGATTTAAAAACTTCTGTCAACACCAGATACCATTTACCTTGTAGAACACATTAGGCTAGTGTATGAAGTAATTTGTAGTTCACGGTTCTTTTGGCAGGTGGTGTTTGTGTATTTTATATTTATAGAATAAAGTTCATACCGTCTAAGCACGGTAGAAATATTTTATTTTTCGCTTAAACACACTAGCGCTTTTGAAGCTATTATATTGTTTCATCATCAGGTGTACAAAATAAGATACAGATCCTTTTAAATACACACTATTCAAAAATACCCCTTGAGGTTATAACGGCAAGTATCGTAATTTTCAGACTAAGAGCCGCAGGTGAGAAATTTTGCAATCTTGGAAGCAAAAGTTGTCGTAAGGGGCCGCACCTGTGAAGTCGTGGGGCTGCTGAGAAAACTAAATTATCTTCCTTATTTTCATGAATTAACTCACACCCAATGTGATTATATGTATACTTCAAAGGCTAATCTGCAATTCAGTGTCGATCTGCTTTATGCACTTATTTTTTCATACTGGTAATTTTTTTTATTTATACATTTTTTATTAATCATGCTAATGATGTTATTTGTTTGCCTTTATTAAATGCTCAAAACCATTTATGTAATCAATATAAATCATGAAAGAAATATAAATCACAGTTAATCTTAAGACTCCCGTTAGAATATCGCATTGCTCGTAAAACCGCACAATTGTCTAAATTCCATTCAATGTGGATGTCTGCTACAGGATGGTTCTCTGTTCACCGCAATAGAATCCGTCTTAGAAGTAATTAACTTACAAACTATCGCTTGTAATGCTTTCAATTAATGTTTTCTTTAATAATATGTTCCTTCTACGTTATGCTTTTTTTCTCATCTACAGATATTTTTGTTAGAATGAAGTTGCGCTTCCTTTTACCAGCTGCCTTGCACGTGTTCGCAGATCTGGCCGCCAACACTTCGAAACAGCAGTGCCACTTTCTCTCTTTCAAGTGGTTTGACCTACTTTCATTTACTGCGCACCGAGCCTTTGCGTTGAGCTCCGCTTTTATATGAATGGGAAAGCTCTCCCTTCTTTTTTCTTTTCAAGCCGAAGCCTTCAACTTCCACTATCGTCAGTCAATAAAAAAAATTACAAAAAATTAAAATTGAAGCAAAACTCAAGAGCACGAGCCAAGAAACACCTGTATCACATGCCAGATTAACCAAGAAGAGTGAACAGAATTTGTCTTTCCGTCCCGCCAGTATTGTTTGGAATAGGTCTCTGCTAATGGAATCATCCTGGGGCAGGTTTTTGCATTGTTCATGTTCTTAAGCTTTTGTTCAGGAAAGTGCCCATAAAACCGGTTTCCCCACCCCAGTGAAAATCAACGTTCCTTCCCTTCGTTGCATCGCACCTTCCTGCGTGATGTATGCTGCAGCCAACGAAAGAGATACGCTGGGCGCGCTATTTACAGAAACATCGGATGTCACGCTGCTTATCTGTGTACTTATGTCCCCATTCCATCCCACTCCCCCATGCAAAGGGCATTTGAGTCAGGCATTCCTGTCCTCCCCCACTTTCCTTCCTAAACCAACATCAGCACAGCGGAGTTATCGTTTAAATAGATGTGTCTAACGTATGAGTAGAAAGGGGGGGGAATTTTTCATAGTCGATTGTGAAAAAAAAGAAGTGGTTTGAAAAATTTACTACGCATCTGCATGGGGGAAAAAAAGAGAGGGAAGAAACAGTCTTATCAAAAACAAATTTGGCATAAAGGCCGCACACCCGAAAAATTTCACTTTTAGTAACGTAAGAGCCCAAAAATTATGGTAATATATTTACGTGATGGTTATGATCAGGAACACTGAGGCGCACTTGTTTGATTTAAATATTAAATTGTTGTGAAAGTTAGCTATAAAGAGCAGTTGTGGTTTTTGATGAAAATGAGATATTTAACATAGCATCATGTTATAGTTTGTGTGCTTCAGAGTGCAGCTGTATCACCATTTCTAAATAAAACTATTGAGAAATTTTTTCTTTACTGTATGTCATTCGCTACTATAGGGATGTGGCACATTGTCCTCTTTAAATAATGCAAAGATAATTCAATGTAAAGGTCGAAAACTTATTTTCGCTATCACTGCTTTCGGTCGGCGAATTTGAAAAGTGCTTTTTCCTTAGCATAGGTTTTTCCATGAAGAATATTTTTTTACTTTCTGCTAGCAGACGCAGACTTATATACCCATGTTCCATTGTGATGGAACATGGGTATGGTGTTGGTATTGTGAAAAAGTTGTGTGCTCGGCATAGGGGAGGTAATTCGTCTTCGTTGTGTGTTGAGCGCGAGCAGATTACTTATGTGGGATCAATGTCTTTCTTTCCACCGGTTGCAAATGCATTACAAAGAGTGTGTAAAAAACACAAAAGAGATTTTGGTGTTGTGGCCTCTAACCGTCGGAGCATGCTTAAGAAGGATCGTGAGGCCAAACCCATTCAAGAACAGTGGGGCGTGTACTGTGTGCCCTTGAAGACCGACGTTGCTGCTGCTCCTAATTCATGGTACATAGGATCCACTCTTCGTAATTTAGGAGTTAGAGTGACTGAACATCAGTACACTGTAAAGACTGGATCTACTACTACTGCCGTTGCATGCCTGGTTAAGTCTGGAACTCATCTGCCCTCTTGGTCTGAGACTTATTTATTACTTAAGACCAGAGGTAGGTATATGACTCTCTTTGCCGAAAGTTTGTATATTGACGTTTTTAAGGACGTATGCTGTAACGATGACTTACCTGCACATGTACATGCACCGTGGATTCGCTTATTTAATTTTTTATGTCGTGCGAAGTACCCTACTGTGGGGGTTGATAACGGACCCTGTGTTTATTTTCACTTCGGTGAATATGTATTTGTAATCTATTTGGTGTTTTCTTTCTTTGCTTTGTTTCTCGCTGTAACCGAGTTGTGACTCGGATATCATGTCACTCACCGGGATCGCTGTTGTCTTCGGGACTATCTATATATTAAGTGTGTGTGTTCTTCTAGCGCCAGTTCTTTTAACCTGGTGACGCACAGGGCGCCTGTTGCGAAAGATCTTGTTTTTACCTAATATGCCTTTTAGTAGTAAAATTCTAATTGTACGTTTTGGGTGGTTTTCTACATGCTTAGACAGCTGCCTTTTTATTCTTCTTGACTTATATCATGTTTCCTTCTATATTTCTTTTAACAATTCGATTTGAAAATCTCTGTCTCCGATAGCTTTCTTGTGCTATGAGAAAAATTTTGTGCGCCATTTGTTAATTTTTGTAGCATGCTTTTTAGCCGCTGGTGAAACTAAGTAGATGTTTCTGATTTCTGGATGTTTTGTCAATTGTAGAAACCGGTTGATTGTTTTCCAAACCAGTTTCATTTACTTTGAATAGCTTTGATAAATTTAATTCGTGTCACAACAGATTCAAAAAACGTGCTCATTACAACCAAAAATTCGGTGTCATCTTTCTTGTTAACTTTCTGATGGTTACGGACATGTTCACTCATGTGCTTGACTGCACATGGAAGTTACAGCACTTTTCACATTTCTGTTTATGCGTTACCGCAGCATTCACCAAACTTGACTGACACACTTCGTATATACAGTACAATAAACAGATGAAATGCTGTAGACTTTGCTATAGGGCATGCTTAATAAAACTTCATAAAACATTTTAATTTCTTCAAGCTTTGTATCGAGCTTGAAGGAAAATCTCTGTTACCCAAGCCTATAGCAACACTGATCGAGCTAGAAAAAGCTGTAGCTTATTTAAGCCTGGAACCGAAGCTCAAATTTTTGGATTTTGTCCACATTTAGAGGGGTAGAACTCAATAATATGTGCCTCCAGAAAAATTATCAAGTGGGGGGTGAGTTTTGCCTTACTCCTCCCAAATGCAGTGCCTATGCTGTTTATGAAAAATTTATGAACATGAACACAGTGAATTAAAAAATCCAAAAAAGGCCTCATAATTACTGCTTTTAGCCTGAGTAGAGGTAAAACTTTATCAACTTGACTTGTTATGCAAACTTTATTAATATAAAAACAGAGAGTTAAAAAAATTTTGAAAAGGCCTAGGACTACAGAATTTCTGTTTCGTGTCTGAATAAAGGTGGAATATTATTGACTTGACGTGTTTTGTTAACTTTATGAATATGAGTACGACGGACTAAAATTGCTGAAGAGATGCAGGTCTAGGGCCTTATAATTTAGGTTTTTTGAATGAACTTGACTTGTTATGTAAATCTTATAAATATGAGCACAAGAGATTAAAAATCGCTCAAAAGGTTTAGGCTAGTAGTTGTAAAATTTTTGTTTGGGGATCGAGCAAAGGTAGAGTGAATTGTCATGTAAACTTTTTGAATATGTGAACAGCAGACAGAAATTCTCTAAAAAGGTGCCGGCTAAGACCTTATAATTAATGTTTTTTGAATGAGTGCAAGTGGAACATTATTACCTTTCTTGGATATGTAAACCTTATACATGAGCACAATGGATTACAAATAAATGTGGAGTATAATTGACTTGATTTGTCATGTAAACTGTTAAAATATGAGCACAGTAGATTAAATCCGCTGAAAAGGTGCCGGCCTAGGCCTTATAATTAAAGTTTTTTTAATGAATACAAGTAGTATATTATCCCCTTGACTTTTTATGTAAACCTGATAAATATAAGCACAACAGATTTCAAATTTCTGAAACGGCCTAGGCCCATCCATGGCAGTATTTTATTTTTTAATTGAATGAAGGTTAAGTATAATTGACTTGAATTGTCATGTAAACTTTAAGAAAATAAGCACGGTAGACTAGAATTCGCTAAAAAGGCACCAACCTAGGCCTTATAATTAATGTTTTTTTGTTTTTTGTAGTTTTTTTTTAATGAATACAGTTTTAACATTATAACTTTGACTTGTTATGTAAGCCTTATAAATATGAGCACAACACCTTAAAATTTGCTAAAAAGGCCTAGTCCTACGGCACAAATTTTTTTTTCTTTGGATTGTATGAAGGTGGAGTATAATTGACTTGAATTGTCATGTAAACTTTTAGAATGTAAGCACAGCAGAGTAGAACTTGCTAGAAAGGTGCCAGCCTAGGTTTTATAATTAATGTTTTTCGAATGAGTACAAATTTATATGAAAAAAAACATTTTTTCATATAAATTTGTAATCTTCATAATAAAATTCTAAACTATTATAAAGAACATCAAAAAGAAAAAAAGGAATATTAGTGACAAGTTGAAATAAAAATTTTCTTATTATATGGACGTTTTTCCCGTGCTCGAATTTCTAATAACGTGCGAAACAGTAGATGATATGGAAACTATTTTGTTGACATATAGTTAATAAACCTTGGCTGGTTATGTAAACCTTATAAATATGAGAGCACAACGGATTATAAATTGCTAAAAAGGCCTAGGCCACTGGCATTTTTTTTTAATTGAGTAAATAAAGGTAGAGTATAATTAACTTGAATTAACTTTTTTTTTTTTTTTTTTTTTTTTGTAATTGAGTTAAGGTTTTTTGTAATTGAGTTAAGGTGGGGTATAATTTACTTAAATTGCCATTCAAACTTTTTTAAATATGAGCACAGTAGATTAAAATTTGCTGAAAAGGTACTGGCCTATGCCATATAAGTAATGTTTTTTGAATTAATGCAAGTGGTATTGTAAAGGCGAAAA
Source organism: Macrothele yani (assembly GCA_039090855.1). Taxonomy (NCBI): domain Eukaryota; kingdom Metazoa; phylum Arthropoda; class Arachnida; order Araneae; family Macrothelidae; genus Macrothele; species Macrothele yani. The sequence continues at coordinate 651,818 of CM077006.1, forward strand.
TTAATAATTCCACAAATGTTAAATACTGTATAAATTTATCTTAATTTAGGCATGTTTTTTAAAAAGAAAAAAAGGAGAAAAACTATGCCAGGTGTTCAGATGAGAACGAAATTTCACCTCGGGAAGGACTTTTCTTGCCCTGAGGGAATAAATTTCTTTCTTTAACAGTGTGGTTGAATACTGCAGATGTCTGGTGTGCTACTAACGACACCAAAGGAATTCAAGGTGTACACAGTTGGAAAAGCATAAAAGATCTAGCCCGTTTTATTAATCAAAAATCTCTTAGGTATTGTGAAGGTATCAAAATTTACCTTTCTCATAACACATGTAACATAGACTTGCTGTACGATATTTCTATCATATAAAAATATTTTGCCGCCCTGGTGGCGTAGTGGTCTAAACGATAGCCTCTGATCATTCGTCAGAAAGGGGTCTGGGTTCGAATCCCGGTGAGACATGGATGTTGTGTTTGTCTTACAGCACTGGCTCTCTCCCTTCCCTAGAACCAGTGACACTAAATTAGGAATGGGCAACTGCTTATAGCCCATTGAGTTGCTCACAATGGTCGTTAAACCTCCAATAAAAAAAAAAAAAAAATTCAAATCTGGCAACATTTTATTGACATGTTAATGTTAATTTGTGTTTGTTTATGCCTGTGGCATTTAATAAATTAGTAACTAAGGGAATGTTGATATCATCATACTGATAGGGATAATGTATTTTTTAATTATCCCTGATGTATTTTTATCTATTTATTAACATATGTTCATCTCACACTTTTCTCATGCATTCCATAGCTGACAGCTAGGTAGTGCTCAGTTACTACTGAAACTCTCCATTTGATAATTTTTATTTACATAACTTAAAAATATAGAGTTTAATTTTTAATATTATATTAGTAATACTTTGTGAATTTCTATTAGCCTCTGGTTATACATGAATTGTCATTTTAAGTTTATTGGGATGAAATTTTTAGTTATTATCAGATTATTTTTTATTATATTTCATGTTAACTTATGTGTCAGAATATGTTATTTGCACCAAACTGAAAAAACTTGCAATTGCCCATACATGCACATTTTTGTTTTTGCTTTACAGAGTTTATTTGCAAAATCCAATGGATCCACCAGATTTGTTAGGGTTAACAGAAGAACCTCTGCCAACTCCCAAGCTCAAAGATCGGAACAAGAGTAAGTTCATTTATTTTTCCACATGTGCTACACGTGGACATAACATTCTTTTTCATGATAAACTGAAATTTAGACAAATTTTAGTATTTTCAACAGCATGCAATATTACAATGCTAGGTAAGTTTGTTCATTGTCAAAGGCATGTTGCAAGTGTTGTTCAGTTACCTTGCTATTTACTGTAAAAACTCAGTCTAGTTAATTAAAATTATTGCCTAATATTGGAAAGAAAAAAAAAAAGAAACAGTGTACCTCTATAAGAAATAGAAGTATCATATATTGTTTTATCACATCAATCCATTAAAAAAAACTGAAATTTCCTTCAATTATTTTGTATACCAGCAGTTTCCTCATAACAACAACAACAAAAAAAAGTCTACATTTTTTTCTTACCTTTCCTCACCTAGGTATACAGTACAACCTCGAAAATTTGGACCTCCAAATTCCGGAAACCTCCAAAATTCGGACTTTTTCCAGATTTTTTTTTTTTTTTTTAATCTTCCGGACTGCCGAAGTCGCGAATTTAAAACAACAGGGTAAGATTATGCATATAATGATATTTCAAAAACAAATATACTGATTATTTACGATGTCGCGATCCGTTAGACACATCTATTTAAACAATAACTCTGCTGTCCTGATGTTGGTTTAGGAGGAAAAGTGGGGAGGACGGGAAAATGCTCGCGTAGGTTTTAAGGTTAGGAGGTTTGTTTGTGAAAGGAATGCCTGACTCAAATGCTCTTTGCATGGGGGATGGAATGGGGACATAAGCACACAGACCAGTAGCATGACGTCCGAGACTTCTGTGGATAGCACACACAGGGTATCTCTTTCGTTCGCTGCAGCATACATCATGCAGGAAGGTGCGATGCAATGAAGGGAAGGAACGTTGTTTTTCACTGGGGTGGGGAGACCTGTTTGTTGGCCAAACAAACCGGTCTCCCCACCCCAGTGAAAATCTGGCATGCGATACAGGTGTTTCTTGGCTCTGTTGCTCCTGAGTTTTGCTTTGATTTCATTTTTTTTTTTTTATTGACTGACGATAGTGGAAGTTGAAGGCTTCGGCTGGAAATGTTTTCTCACTAATAAGCGCTGTAGCATCATCACCTGATGTTAGCAATGGGTAATTAATTTAATACCTGGCTGAAGATAAAATCTTCACAAACGCAAAAGAAAAAAAGAAGGGAGAGCTTTCCCATTCATACATATAAAAGCGGAGCTCAATGGGAAGGCTCAGTGCACAGTATATGAAAGTAGGTCAAACCACTTTAAAGAGAGAAAGCATCACCGCTGTTTCCAAGTGTTGGCGGCGAGACCCGCGATCTGCGAACACGTGCGAAAGAGCTGGTAAAAGGAAGCGTAAAGCAACTTATTCTAACAAAAACATCTGTAGATGAGAAAAAAATCATAACATAGAAGGAACATATTATTAAAGAAAACATTAATCGAAAGCATTACAAGCGATAATTTATAAGTTAATTACTTCTAAGACGGATTCTATTGTGGTGAACAGAGAACCATCCTGTACACATCCACATTGAATGGAATTTAAACAATTGTCAAAGAAAGGTGACTTGATCACGCTAGTTACGTTAACTAAAACTTTTACAAAAAGTTCGTAAGTTGGAAGCTTTCGACCTTATCTTAGGTCTTCATCACGCCAATGGAGGACTAAGATTCTTAGTCCTCCATTGGCGTGATGAAGACCTAAGATAAGGTCGAAAGCTTCCAACTTACGAACTTTTTGTAAAAGTTTTAGTTAACGTAACTAGCGTGATCAAGTCACCTTTCTTTGTTAATATTGTTACGTGTTTTGCCCATAATCGTCATTAAACAATTGTGCGGTTTTACGAGCAATGCGATATTCTAACGGGAGTCTTAAGATTTAACTGTGATTTATATTGATCACATAAATGGTTTTCAGCATTTAATAAAGGCAAACATAAAAAAAACATCATTAGCATGATTAATAAAAAATGTATAAATAAAAGTGTTTGCCAGTATGAAAAAATAAGTGCATAAAGCAGATCGACACTGAGTTGCAGAATTAGCCTTTGAAGTATACATATAATCACGTTGGGTGTGAGTTAATTCGTGAAAATAAGGAAGATAATTTAGTTTTCTGAGCAGCACCACGACTTCGACACAGGTGCGGCCCTTACGGCAACTTTTGCTTCAAAGATTGCAAAATTTCTCACCTGCGGCTCTTAGTCCGAAAATTACGGTAATCTTTTTTTGTATTTTTATATTTTTCTTAAAAATTCTCCTGTTCTATTATTTTATATTAAACAATATTTTTTAATTGGTTAACTTGATTGTTTTTCATTACTTTTACAAAAATAGTGTATTTATTTAATACTAAGTTTGAATTTTATCCAAACTCTCTATAATCCGGAAAATTCCAAAATCCGGAATCAGCAAAGTCCGGACGATTCCGTATTTTCGAGGTTGTACTGTATTAGTGCTGCATGAACTCCAAAATAGTTTTTTTAGTCAGATTTACACTTATCAACTTGCATAAAAACTTGGCTTTTTATCTATTCAAACATAATACATACAGCAGAATTCTGATTTCATCATTTTCCTAAGGCTTTCACATAGTTAATAATAAGCACACACAATTAAGAAACACCAGTTGTTTTTCTGTCTGATTATATATTAATACAAAATTTAATACTAATCACTTTATAACAAAATATTCTGTGTTGTAGTTATGTACTTTCTGTCACTTTGCAATCACATCACTTCCTATACACTCACTGCTCACTGAGAGAGAGGCTTAGTAACTTTTCCAAGTTCAGTATTCTTGCTCCAAGAAGAGATCATGTGATATTCTCTCCCACCATGGAAAATCTTCTGAGCTGCAAGCTTACTGATAAATTTGCTTGATATATAAGACTTACAGGGTTGTCAAAAAGTCCCCTAGGGGTTTCGATTGGCAACTGTACAAAAACAAACAGATCTACAGGGTTTGTACGGTCCTTAAAATTCCTTAAGAACTCCTCAATTTCCATTTGCCTTTTTATGGGGCCCTTAAAAAGTCCTTAAGAATGCCTTAATTTCCATTTACCTTTTTTAAGGGCCCTTAAGAACTCCTTAATTTCTGTTCTGTTTTTAAGGGCTCTTAAAAAGTCCTTGAAAACACCGTAATTATATTATATTCGGTCGTTAAAAAGGTCGTAATTTTTTTTTTTTAACCGAAGAAAATGCGCACGTTATGCAGGCCATCAGGTTCCATTAGCGTACTGATAATGGTTTTACGTCACTAGATCACATGTCGCAAAAGTTTACCCATGTTCTGTATTGCTTTTGGCAGTTTGCCAACCAGCTACCTTCAAATCCCTTTGGTTTAGATTAGATTTATTGCTGGCTTCTCATTTTCTTTGCGCGTGGTCAGTGCAGTTCAGATCGTTATCTTCTGTTATTTATTAGAGAATGTGGTACTAAATAAAGAGCTTAAAGCTTCTGTCTTTTCAGCTAGACAGAAAGAAATATGTTCAATATTTAGATGCCGAAAAAAAAAATATGCCAAACAACATCTGGGAGGAAACTTAAATTGATTGAGGAGGAATTGCAAATGCTTAGTACGAAAAAACTGAAAGTAGAAAAAAATATTGCCGAATTAGAGAAACGTGCAGAGGACCTTGCCACCCAAGGGGAATTGATGAGAGATATGAACTGCTTCCTTCAATCAAATAGTTTCTGAAAATTAATAAAGGAAAAAAAATGAAGAATTGGCAGAAATTACCATGTCAGTAGTTGCAAAGAAGGAGCTGAAAAATTGATTTCATTGTAGGCCTACGTCCTTTGTTTAACCTCAAAAAAGTGAATATGTACATAATATAATTTCCTTGCAGTCATTGTTAAATTGCATTACTGTTTTTTAAGTTTAAGAGGAAAAAAAGATGTATAATAGAAGTAAAAATTCTGAAGGAAATTTCATAGGTGTCTTGTTGTTACTGCAGTTTGTTTTAGCTTTTACACCTATACACTATTGCAGGGCTACCAGACCTGCGCAAATTGCGCCAAGCCGCGCCAAAACGTTGTTCTTGCGCCATTCTGCTAAAAAAATCGCCATTTCAACGAAATCTGCGCCAAAAGTTAAAATTTACCGGTCATCCATATTTTAGCATTATCGTAAGACATTCGAAATCGATTCAGCGGTTAATTCGTACATGAGATTGTTGCGCGGATTCTCCTCCGTTTTTTTTTTTTTTTTTTTTTTTGTCATTTTCAAGATTGATGCAAAAGTGAAGAAATTTTCGGGATATTAGTTGGGGGGGGGGGGTCGTATTCCGTCTGGAGACGTTTTGTCTTTTTAAACGTTCGGACACAGAAGTTAAACGAAGTGCAGATTTTTCCCGTAATCATATTTTTTTTTCTTGCGCGATGTTGTTTCTGTTCAGTATTGTTAAATATAATTTCAGCTTGAAATTGTAGGCAACGATTTCCGAAAACGGAAGTTAGGCCGCCCGAAAATTTCCCCGTAATCTTCAGCGACAAGATTCTCATTCTGATTCGAGAAATTCCGTCTTTTTTTTTGTTATCATTTAGACCATGTACGAAATCGATGCATAACTGAACTGAAATTTTGGGGGGATTGGTGGGGGGGGGTCGTTTTCTCCGTCGGAATTTCATCCTTCGAAAACAGAAATTAGATGCAGGTAAGATTTATCTGGTAATCATAATTTTTTTCTTGCGATGTTTCCTCTACCCAGTATTGTTAGATATCATTTTATTCCATAAATATTTGTATTTCAGCTTGAAAATGTTGGATAAATTTCCGAAATCTGAAGTCAGACGGAGCGAAGATTTCTTCCGTAATTGTATCCCTCCCCGCGATGTTTCCACTCCTATGTAGTTGTTAAATGTCATCACCCTCATAAATGTGTGTGCCTTTTAGCTTGATAAGGGTGGGAGGAAATTTCCAAAAACAGAAGTGACGAAGTTTGAAAATTTGTAAGAATTGATGCATGGTGTTAAAAAAGAAAAAGTATTCATTCTCTGAAAATTACACCATTTATCTAAAATAGTTAAAGCTCTGATATCAGTATTCATGTTTCTCAGGCTGAAAGTTCTTTAAGCATGATGGATAAAATTGTCATCTGAGGGAATAAAAAAAAAAACGAAAAAAGAAAGAAAAGTAACAAAGAAGAATGGTAAAGGAAAAACTATGAGCAGAAAAAGATAAATAAACAGTGGATGCTGTGCAGTGGCAGAGTCAACAAAAGACAAATATGGCCGTGGAACTTGCTGAGAAGAAAGTAGGGTTTGCTTGCAAGAGGAAACCAGAGCTAATGTTTTAGCAAGCACAAGAACAAAACCAGGAAAAAAACTGTTTGAAGCTCTCTTTCAAAACCACCCTATTTTATGTTTGGAATTTACTAATTTTATAATTGTGAATACATTGGTGTGATCTAGTTAAATATTTTTATAAATAAATTACAGTAAACAATTCAGTTTTGTTCATGCTTTGTAATATTCACACTTTCTCACCATGCATCTGATTTTTCACCAAATTAAAAAGTACAGCTTTGTTTGTTTTTTCTTCGTCAGTCTCATGTATGCTAATTAAAATTGCTCACGAGCGATATGGATAAATGAAAGGGTTGTTTATATCCCATAACTTGTAATCAATTATCAGGATTACTGATCGTTTGGTTCTTACTTAAAGTCTGAATTTTGGCCCGTACGTTCAGGGATCAGAATTTTTAGGTTTTCTTTTTCTCATTTTGATCTACCTTGGGAAACATCTTCACCCTGACGCTTTTCTTTTTCTAGATGGAAGGTGCGTTGAACCACTTACTAACTCGCAATCGTCTGCTTAATGTCCATGTCCAAACATGCAGGATCCCATGTATGTAAGAACAGTGGCTCTTTCAGACAGCAACAACAAAAAAGTCATACACTGATTCTACTACTGAAGAAGAGGGGGGGGTCTCGTGCCAAAACGTCACTGTGCAAGTGTTAAGCAATAGAAGCAGCTTTAATCTAACCAACTTTACTAAATCTCACTATCATCTTATAGTTTTGGTTCCAGTTGTAATTGTTCACAGCAATAACGAAAGTTTGGCATTGATAATTACTTGATAAAAAACATTGTATGAAGAGTATCATGGTGCAACTGCTTAAAGATCATGCATATAGTTTTCACTGTTATCTTATAGTTGTGGTTCCAATTTGATTATTAAATGTTACATTAGTTTTCCTTTTATATCGAAGGTATGCTTTCCTTCAGAAAACCTTAGGAGCTTATGATGAACACGCAAACCACGTATGCGTGGCTTGCCAGTTGGTTGGTTTCAGAAATAATGTATTTTAATCTGAATGCCATGAATCTCGAAAAATATGCTGCTAAAAACCAACCAAACAACAAACAGTAATTACATATTATTTATTCTTCCTAAGTGTATATTCGCAAGTGTTCAGTATCAATAGCAACAGTTCTTGGACGCTGCAGCATCCTATTTGTGTTACAGCAAAACAAATGCATTCAGAAGAAAATTCCTGATATTAATGTGTTACGCTTAAAATATTGCAGGTTATGTAGTTTTCAATAAAGCGTGGGTAGTATAATTGTTTTCCTATTTATCTCACTGTAGGAATGACAGAAATGCTAATTAACAGTCGTAAGAGAAGCACTAAAATATCAACAAACCTGAAATATAACATTTTTTCATAGTTCATAAAATAATGGTAATTCAGTATATAAGCATAACTTAAAGCACAGAATGAACTTAAAACAATTAAAAATATTATCATTAGCTGCTCCAAAGCCTGAGTTCTGCTCCAAAATGCAAATTTTCTCTCGCTCCAAAACCCAACTTTTCTGCTCCAAATTGCATATTTCCCTGCTCCAAGAATTGCTCCAAAACATGGTAGGGGCACTAACACCCCTGCTATTGCCAAATGTTGAAAATCAACCTGCATTAAGTGTATGGAAGAAGTTACTACAAGTGCTACAGCTGTAGAATTAAAAAAATAAATAAAAATAAAAATGCAACAGTTACACAAGCAAAAATGTGTTATTCATCCAAAACTACAAAAACCACATTTTTCTCCAGATTTGGGAATTCAGAAGCTGTGTAGTAAATAAAAAAATAAATAAATAAATACTTAAAAGAAAGTGATGCTTCACTGTTCAGTTTTGATTCTTTGAATTCTGCCAATGTAGTTTTGAAATTTATGCAAACATTTTTATTGAACTTAAGGCTTTCAATTCTGATGATATGATTTAAGTTATGATAAACTTATGTCAGGGATCGCATTCCTCCTAAAATTCCTAAAATTCCTAATATTTTGTGACCCTCCTTAAATTCCTAAAATTAGACCTAAAATTTGCTATTCATCCTAAAATTTTCGTAAGCTTATTTTTATTAAAAACACAACCGTTATTAACGCCAATAAATTTACCATTACGGTAAGGTAAAAAGACCTGTTATTGTAGAAACACAGCCTATATGCTGTGCTGCTGAAGGGAGGGAAAAATGACGCCATCGAGATGCACTTGCTTCGGGGCGGGCGTTCCATTTTTTTGCCTTCGAACAGTTTTCGAGAGTAACAAGAGATCTAAGGGAAAAGGGGAGGGGTCATTTTCACCCCCCTGGTTTGCGCTTTGCAGACGAACTCCGTGGCACGCAGAAGATCGTACTTTATTTTTGTACATGCCTTGTGGAACCTCCTCTTTCTGCTGATGTTTTGTTATTGTAAACCGCAGGTGGTGGAAGCAAAGAGGAAACATGTGGTCTCCTTCCGTAACCTCCGGTAATGACGATGGGATGGTAGCTGAGTATTATCTTGGCAGGCAGTAGAGCACGTGATCATTGACCTTCGACTTGCAAGGCCGGCGACAGCGACCTTCGATGCGCAATATATCTCGGCTCCGACTCGCTTTGACTGAACTTGCGTGAGATGCGTATGATAGTTTCTGGTTTTACGTCTTTTATGGTGTTCTCTGTGCTGTGTGCAGGTTCAGTTCTCTAGTGGTGACCTGCTTTTTTTTTTTTTTTTTTTTTTTTCATATCTTCTGACATCCTCGCAGCCAAATTTCGGGAAGTTATCTGGTTTTGCAATATTGGAACGTGTTTTTGTACTTCCCTTTCATTTTCTGGTTAGTAATACAAGTGTTTAAGATGCCTAAATCCAAAACGAAATTTCAAGATGCGTGGCTCGCCAAAGAATTGGACGGAGTGAAGTTGAAAGAATGGTGTTCTGCAATTGAAACAATATTTTCTGCTAAGTGTATATTGTGTTCAGAAATTTTCAACATTTCTAATAGTGGCTTTTCACAAGTAAAAGCGCATCATAAAGGAAAAAACATTTGCAGAAATTTCAAAGTAAATTTCAAAATAAGTCCATCCTGAAAGCCTTTGGAGGACGGGATCTTCAGCCCAAAACAAATATTAGTGAAGTACTGAGTCATGATTTACAGTTGGCTAAAGCCGAAGCATTATGGGCCATGAAAGTTGCTAAGGACAATATGTCTTTTGTTTCATGCACTGAAACAGTTGAACTTTTCAAAGAAATGTTTCCTGATTCTGCTATTGCAGCCAAAATGCAACTTAAAGAAAAAAAGTTGCTTATGTGATATCACATGGATTGTCAAAATATTTTGAAGAGGATTTGAAAAAAGACATTGCATCTAGTAGCCCAGGAAAGGTTACTATAGCATTTGATGAAACTACAAATACACAAGTGAAACGGCAGTTGGATGTGTATCTCAGGTACTGGTCTTCAGAAATAAATTCAGTTTCTTGTCGATACCTAACAAGCGTTTTTCTGGGTCATGCAACAGCAGATATTTTGCTAAAAGAAATTCTTGATGTGTTATCATCCTTCAATATTTCGTTGAACAGAATTATTTGTGTATCCATGGACAGCCCAAATGTAAATAAGTGCTTTTTACGCAAATTCAATGAAGTTGTAAAACAAGAAACAGGCCAGAAATCTTTGGAACTAGGTTTTTGCAACCTGCATGTTGTTAGTAATGCATTTAAAATTTTTTTGACAAGCTTAAATATAGATTTTGACGAATTTGCTACTGATATGCATTACTTTTAAAGAGTAGTGCTGCAAGACGAGAGGATTATAAATCTGTCGAGGATATAACATTGGTCACTGCCAAATTTCTTTTGCGTCATGTCAGCAACAGATGGTTAACCGTTGGTTCTGTAGCCCAGAGGCTCTTGGATCAATGGCTAAATATTACAGAATATTCTTTAAACTTCTTGCCATCTCAAAAAATATTTGAAAAACAACTGCGCAATTCGGCAAGGTATAAAAGAATTCACTGTTTCCTGAAAAATGAGCTTACTCCTTGCTATTTAGCATTAATTTCATTTTCACACCAAAATTTTGAAAAGTTTTCATTATGTTATCAGAGTGAAGAACCAAAAATACACCAGTTATATTCTGATTTAAATACTTTAATGAGGAATGTTATGGCTCAGTTTATCCAAGATGATGTTATAGCAGGGAAATTTGGAGAAGACCTAAAGAATGTAGATTTTGAAAACAAAAATTCATGGAAAAAACTAGGGGAGTTAGAAGTTGGTATGAAGACAAAAAATCTCCTCAGGAATGTTCAGGAGACCAGGCAGAAATTATTTCTCTTAGATGTAAGATCATCACTAATTGCAACCACAAAATATTTAAAGTCAAATTTGCCATTCTGGAATCAAAAGCTAAGAGACATAGAAGTTTTAAAGGTAAAAGAACCAAAGAAAGAGTCAACTCAACTTTCAGTCACTGAAGGACTTTCGGAAATAACCAGAATTTCAAGTGTTTTGCATCTTTCTGAGGAACAAATTGATAGAGTAAGAGAAGAGTGGAAACTTTTAAATTGCGATAAGCCAACTCTAGATGAACTAGTGAAATTTTCAGAGGAAGGGCATATTCCAGTGCGGATTGATTATTACTGGCGTAATATATTTAGTATTAAAGACTCTAGCGGAAAAGAAAAATACTCAAATCTTGCTAAACTCATAAAGTCAATTTTAGTTTTACCTCATGGTAATGCTGATGCAGAAAGGGGATTTTCGGTTAACACTGCTCTGTTAAGGAAGGACAAGGCTAACTTAAAAGACTCAACTATAACATCATTAAGAATAGTTAAAGGGGCCATTAAACACTATGGATGTGTAAGTAAAGTTCCCATAACAAGAAATTTGTTAAATAGTGTTTGTGATTCACATAAATTTTATAAAGAGTATGTTGATAAGCTGAAGGAAGAAGAATCAAAAAAGGTAAAAGAAAGGAAGCAGAAAGAGAGGGAAAATAAGGAAAAGCAGCTAGAGAAAAAAAGAAAAGCTGAGTTTGATGACAAAATAAAAGAAAATGATGCAGAAATAAATAGACTTAAAAACGATAAAGAAGCCTCCCTAGCAATAATTCAAGAGGGAACAGAAAGAATGAGAAAAGCTGTAGAAAAACAAAATACTGTTGAAATAGCAGTTGCCTCTAACTTGATCATACAAGGTTCAGCTGAAATAAAGAAAACTGAAAGTAAATTAGTTGTGGTAGAAGCAGAAAAAGATAGGCTAATCAGGAAAAGGTTAAAACAATAATATGAAAAAAGTAATTCAGTGAACAATTGTACATAGTTCTTGGTTTTCAATTACCTTTTTAGGATATTATAATTTAATGTGAAACCTGAAAACTTTACTGTGAAAATCGTGAATTGCTTCTGGTTCAACAGCATATTAATGTTCAAAGTGAAACTTGAATGTGGTAAATATACTTGAATATGATAATAACACGTGAAAAGATAAGAACTGAACATTAGAAGTAAATCATACTTAAACTTTAGACATTAGACGTTATGCAAAAAATTTGGGTGTTAACTTCGACCATATATACTAATGGACTGCACATTGGCAATAGCTGCATCAAAGCCGCCATGGCTCAAACATTGGGCACGTCATCATCAGACTCCAAATTTCGTGTAAAAATGCTGTTATGATTACTAATTTACGCTGCAGAACTTCAGTGTTTTCGGTGTATTATGTGAATGCGCCTCATATATAATGAAAACTCTTCAGGTAAGTTTACTTATGAGCTATATACATGCATGATCGGGTTGTTTACATTTTGTGATTTATAATGTGATGAACATTTGCGAAGAATTTGGAACATGCATTCCATTTTTTTTTCTTAAGTTACTATATTTTTATATCAATAGCTGCAAGTTTCTGGTTAAGTAATTGAACTTTATTGACTTAGGTATTTAATTCGTTTCTTACCCATGAAAAATCATAGAACTTTCTTTACTATATCGGTCAGAGCAACCATAAGCACAGCAGGTGTAACCCATCTTTTTGACTGTTGTCATGTGATTTTATGTTGGAGCCAGAAATTTTTGATGTCATGCGCAGTCTATCAGTATATATGGTTGAAGGGTGTGAAGCAAACTCTTTACAATGTATACAAAGTTGTTTTACTAGATGTATACAAATATACATCTAGTTTTTATTGAAATACACTCCTAAAATTTTCCTAAAATTTTTCTAAAAATTCCTAAAATTCCTAAAATTCCTACCTAAAATTTTCCAGAAGTATGCTATGATCCCTGTTATGTGTTTCGATTTGATTTAGATAGTGTGTTTACTTGCTTCATTAACCTAAAACAGGTCTAACAAGCTGTGCTGCATTTTTATAAAAGTGTTATTTTTCCAGCTGCAGCACTTGTAGTGATGCCACCCGCAGAATTAATGCATTTAGTTTCTTAGCCTGTGTCCTTACATATTTGTAAAGGTAATTCTAATGAAAGGAATTAAGTTATTGAATGGAAAGGTATAGATACCAAAAATTTTAAAGACTGACAATCACAGCCATATGAAATTCTAAGCTGTATTTGTAATACTGTTTTTGTTAAAATGAATTTGTAAATTAATAAAAAAATATAAATTCGGATAAACTTTGAAGGAAAAACAAATGCAAATTTAAAAGGTTTCCGAAACCACAAAGATGGGCCTTTAATCACAATTAATAGGTGAAAATTTGTTGAAAATTGAAATTACAAAGTAAATAAATTTTATGCTTCACACCACAATACGAAGAAGCAGAGTGTTAGTTCTGTAGATGCAAAGATATGCTTCAGGACAAATAATGGATCCAGTATTACCAGTAAATAATGTATATAAGGAACTTTTAAGTTAGTTGATTTTTCTGTTGGAGTATTTAGGTTTATTATAGTAGAACTAATTTTTATTCATATATTTGTGCGATGGAATATTCATTAGTTTCTACAAAATTGATTTATTGTGTTAAAATGACTTATGTTGTAATAGTTAACTCACATTTTGTATATTGTGTATATTTGCATGCAGCGATTATGAAGTCCTTAAAAAATATTTAAAGGTCCTTAAAAATAGCCTGAAGGTCCTTAAGAACTCTTTAATTTCCATTTTCAAAAAAGAGTATGAACCCTGATTCTACAGCAATGCGGTTTGCAGCCTTTGAAAGAGTAAATATTCGAGTTTAATAATTTTACCTTAATACACCTCTACATGTGTGCCTTTGGTGGCATGTAACACATCCAGCTGGCATCAATTTCTTGCTATGTGCACTCTAAAGGAGTGGTATCCAGGGACCGAGGTGGCCAAGGAATGGGACCATTTCTGCCAATCCATCTGTCGGGGAAACTCAAGGTTTAGGTATTCACGAACATCAAGTTCCCCAATGTGGGGAGTGCCATCTTGTTGCAGTATGACAATTGGTTGCAAATCCTGTAGTTGAGGAACCGCAAAGTTCTGAAACATGTCCAGGTAATCATTCATTTGCACTGTGGGCTCGGAGAAGAAGAATGGCCCAATTACACAATCATGCATGAGCCCACACCAAACATTCACCTTTGGACTGTGCTTAATATGCTCCCTGACTGAATGTGGGTTTTCACTACCCCATATACGAACGTTCTGAGTGCTGACTTTTCCATGCACATAAAATGTTGCCTTATCCGAGAACATTATACGGCATAGGAAACTTTCATCGACTTCCAACTGTTCCAACATATCCCTAGCGAATGCTAAGCACAGAGGTCCATCAGTGATGGAAAGTTTGCGCCGAACTGCGCCAATTTCATCATCTTGCGCCAAACTGCTATAAATTGTGACAAAATTTTATATTTGCACCCAACTGTGGCAAAAATCCACAACAAAAACTGCCGAGTGAAAAAAAAATTTCACCGCAAAAATTCCCGTTTTAAACGGCGAATCGAATGACGCTTTTTTAAGGTCTACGTGCAATTTGGTTAAACGTAGAACGACGCTTAATCAACACGTACCGCGAATCCCAACATTTCGGAATGTTTCTCGCCTACCTTCTAATTCGTTGTTTTTTCGGCATAGGTGACGAATAGATTTCGCAATGTAGGTGGAGCTTATGGAGAAGGAGTTGTGTTGTAATCAAGTGGTATGTAGGAGAAACGATGTTGTACTTTATGAAGTCCTGATGAAGATTGTTTACAGATGGTTTGATGGTCTTTCAGAGTGTTGTGGAATTGAGATTGTTAATATATGTCGTTCCCTGCTCTTTGGGATGGCGCAGTTATTTTGTTCCGGGTGAGGTGTGCTATTACATAAATACAGCGTAAGGTCGGTTGTTAGCTATTTCGTTGACGTGGAGGATGACTGAAAATGACTCTTCCGTGGCAGGATATGATGGTTCTGTTCCTAAAGGATTCATAGGTATTCAGAGGTGCCAACTTTTACGGATTTTTATTCCATCTTACGTTTTACAGAAGTCACCCAAAAAAACTACGGAAAAGTCCACCCAATTTTCTATTTTTTACCATCTTTTGGTCGAAAAAACGCACTTTATAGATAGTCCCTATATGCCTTCGATGTTCTGACTTCCCCGCCAACGGAGAGGGATCTTCTTCTTGTACGCTATTTGTCACGTGATTCCCTGTACAGCCATTTGAGAGTGCTGTGCGCAAAAGCCGAGAGGGAGCTCAGCTCAGTGTCTTTTGCGAACTCCTTTACATTGATTACATGTGGCTTTCTTTGTGCTTATGAAAATTTTGGTGCAAACGTTTTAAACCTTTCCACTCGACTGTCTAGCGACACCCGACATTAACGAAATCGCTGAACAGGCGATGACGCCTCTAAAGCTTGCATGTCGGCCCTCGCGAGGTTTCTTTTTTGTTGAATAGGTCGGTTGTCACTCACCACACCGATTGACGCCTTTATAGCTCACGTGACATTTCTTTTTCACCGAATAGAGGAAAAGAAACATCATGGGCATGTCGGGTGTCACTTGCCATGCCAATGACGCCTCTACAGCTTGCATGTCGACGTTCGCGAGGAATTTATTTTTCGCCAAATAGCTCAGGTGTCATCCAGCGCGCCTATGACGCCTGTATGGCTTGCTTCTTGACCCTCGTGAGGAATTTCTTTTTCGCCGAATAGGACGGGTGTCATCCGCCACGCCTATCACTCCTCTATAGGTCGTATATCAGGGCTTGCGAGATATTTCATTTTCGCTGAATATCTCACATGTCGAGTGTCACCCTCCATCCAGATAACTCCTCCAAAGCTCGCATGTCGACACTCGCAAGACGTTTCTTTTTCCTCTAATAGGTCGGGTGTCCCCCGCCACACCGATGACGGCTATATTGCTCACATATTGGGGCTCGCAAGACATTTCTTTTTCACCGAATAGAGAAAAAGAAACTTCATGGGCGTGTCGGGTGTCACTCACCATGCCGATGACGCCTCTATAGCTTGCATGTCGGCGCTTGCAAGGAATTTCTTTTGCCAGATAGGTCGGGTGTCATCCACCACACCTATGACTCCTCTATAGCTCGTATGTCGGGTCTTGCAAAATATTTCATTTTCGCTAAATATCTCGTGTGTCGGGTGTCACCCTCCATGCCGATGACGCCTCTATAGCTCGCATGTTGGCGCTTGCAAGACATTACTTTTTGCTGAATAGGTCTGATGTCTCCCGCCACGCCAATGATGCCTCTACAGCTTGCATGTCGGCGTTCGCGAGGAATTTCTTTTTTGCCAAATAGCTCAGGTGTCATCCGCCCTGCCTATCACTTCTCTATAGATCGTATGTCAGGGCTTGCGAGATATTTCATTTTCGCCGAATATTTCACATGTCGAATGTCACCCTCCATCCAGAAAACTCCTCCAAAGCTCGCATGTTGGCGCTCGCAAGACATTTCTTTTTCATCGAATAGGTCGCGTGTCACTCGCCACACCGATGACGGTTATATTGCTCGCATGTTGGGGCTCGCAAGACATTTCGTTTTCACTGAATAGAGAAAAAGAAACATCACGGGCGTGTCTGGTGTCACTCGACACTTTGATGACGCCTCTATAGCTCACATGTCGGTGCTCGCGAGGAATTTCTTTTTCGCTGAATAGAGAAAAAGAAATGTCATGAACGTGCCGGGTGTCACTCACCATGCCGATATGATGCCTCTATAGCTCGCATGTCGTCACTTGCAAGGAATTTATTTTTTGCCAGATAGCTCGGGTGTCATCCGCCACGCCTATGACTCCTCTATAGCTCGTATGTCGGGGCTTGCAAGATATTTCATTTCCGCCGAATACCTCGCGTGTCGGGTGTCACCCCCCATGCTGATGACGCCTCTATAGCTCGCATGTTGGCGCTCGCAAGACATTGCTTTTTCGCTGAATAGGTCTGGTGTCACCCGCCACGCTGATGATGCCTCTATATCTCGTATGTCGGAGCTGGCGAGCCAAAGCTGAGCTGTCACTGCTAAGTTGTGGCGTCTACTTCAGAAGAAAAAAAGAAACGAGTGCTGGGTGAGTATAAAGGAAAAGTTATTCCAATGGAAAGGGTTAATTTAGATTAAAACTAAATGAAACGTAGCAGTGAAATAGCTGTGACGACAAAAAGAACGAAGTCAGATAAAACTTATCGTCAAGTCTATTGCGATATATATATAGTAAAGAATGGCCTTTTCATGAAGCATCTAAAGTTTTGCCGAATCACGTTTTGTAAGCCATGTGGCTGCGATTTTAGCATAGCGCATGGAAGCTGCAATGATTGTAGGCATCATGCAGAGAGCAAGAAGCACAAACATCATGTTGAGAGACTAAATGGAGATGTGAATAAAATTAATGTAACCCAAAACTTCTGACAACTTTTAAAGAATCCTGGAAAAAATATAAAGAGGCGGATTAGTGCTGGAAAAATGCAGCAAAATAACAGGGTTCCCTCGCTACCTGGAGAACCGGGAAATCAGGGAATTGTGAAGGAAAAAAATATTGGCTCAAAAAGTCAGGGAAAAGTCAGGGAAAACATGAATTTTCGTAAAAAAATCAGGGAATTTTGAAATTTTATTTCATAAGTCAGGGAATTTGGGGAGTTTCTAAAATAAAATACTTTTTCTTCTGTGTTTGATCTTTCTCCGTATTTAACATTTCGTTTAGTTCATTCCCAAGGACCGAACTGTAGGTTAAAGGGGAAGGGGGTGAAACTAACGTATTTGGCAGAGTTCTCCGTCATTGAGCACTAGCAAAGGAATTCATTGCAGTCACGTGGGGAGGAAACCCCTACAGTGGCTACTAGGAAATGAAAAGGGTGCGTAGTGTTGGAGTGAGAGTGGAGGGGTTACGATGGAGTGACCAAAGCACTTCCTGCCCCCTTCATGCCTTTGTTTGACTGCCAGATTGGGAAAAAAATGGTGAAAGCTAACTTTTTCTATTCTTCATGAAACTGGCTGAAATTTTTACATACACCATAATTGGTTAACAGAAGCTGACCTCTAAAATTTCGTGTGAATCGGTAAAGAACTTTTGAAATTATCCTTTAAAATTTTTAATGAGATAAATCTTTAATGTAGCGCTCTTACTGAGGGTTTCTGGTGAGCTTTGCCGTGCCTCAGCTTACTGGTGAAGGGTCACTAAACGGGCTTTGAGCGGTCGCAATGACTGCGTGTGCCAACGGGAGCCAACTGAGTTATGGCCTTCTTTAACGTTCCGAGACTCTTTTTTCAGAGTACATGTTTATGTTTCACTGAATATGCTGCAGAATGCTTTTCATTCTTTTTTTACTGCTATTTAGAAAGAAGATGAAGTGTTCATATTCTATTTTTTTCCCTCTTTTCTCTGCAAAAAAAGATTTCGCTTCAATGTTTGACTTTTAAATTTGCGTGCTAAATATTTCAATGACTACATCTATTCCTTTTCAATTTTTTTTTATTTTGATATTTATTATAACCGCATAATAAAGTTATGAATTCACTCTCCGCGAGAAACGTGCTGCAGGATGGCGAGCTTAAAATTATTTTTTTTAAGCTTTTATCCGATTCGCTTGAAATTTAAGGGGCCCGTTCCTGTTAGTGATTTATGGAGTTGATTAAAGGTTCAGTCAGTTTTGCGAAAAATCCGCAAAAAACATATTTTCAACATTTTTTTATCGCAGTCTCAGAACCCCATGTCAGATACTTCGTTATCAAACCAAAGCCTCTGGCCAATGCGAAAAGAGGGACTCCTGCTGGCGCGCATGCTGTTACCGCGATCAGAGAGTTTCTGCCAACCCCCACGTCACCTCTAAACAGCCGGCCATGTGGTGCCTGCCCGCCGGTATTTGCTCCCGTGCTTGCACCTGCATAGAGTTTTCGACGGATTTTGTGTCAAATTAAAGTAATCGGCTAACTGAGAGGTCTGCAAGGTTTCTGACTGGTGCAATTATGACTTCCAAGAAAACTATTTAATGTGGATTGGCTTGAAGAAAAACTTAACCCACAGTGGTCAGAATGGCTGTTACCTGTTCACATACCTGCCAACTACTACGGATTTAGTTGTTTGACTACGGAACTACGGACATCGCTGTCGAAACTACAGATTCTACGAATTTTCATTTTGTGTAGATTTTTTTTTTTTTTTCATTTTCCTAGTATTTCATGATATACATGTGATTCGTAAGCGGATTCGCAGAATTCCGCTTTTTTTTTTTTTTAGATCATCATGTAGATCGTCCTCGAAAGCGGTATTTAGAGTTTTAAAATTTTCTGAAGCGGTAGTTAAACGGAGTGAAAATTTTTGCCGTACTCGCATTTTTTTTTCTCTTGATTTTGCCTTTGTGTCCACTTTTCTTGTTAAACATCATTTAATTGCATAAATGTCTGTATTTCAGCTTGAAACAGCAGGTAACAATTTGCGAAAACGGAATTTAAAACGCCGCGAATATTTTCCCATAATCTTCAGGCACGAGATTCTTCCGCGAATTCGAGGAATTCCGCCCTTTCTTTATTATTTTGGTCATTTACGAGATTGATACACAAGTGAAGAGAATATCTTTGGGGGGGGGGGTCGCGTCTGAGAACGGAATTCCATGTTTATGAAACTTTCGAAAACGGAAGGTCGACAGAATTCAGATTTTTTTCTCCCAGTGCTGCCTCTGTCCAGTATTATTGCAAAATATCATTTTACTGCATAAATATTTTTATTTCAGCTTGAAAATTTATGGAAAATTTCCAAAACTGGAAGTCGTATGGAGCAAAGATTTTTTCCGTAATCCCCCTCCCGTGATGTTTCCACTCTTCTGCATTGTTAAATATCCCCCATCCCATAAGTTTTTGCATTTAAGCTTGATAAGGGGAGGGGTAAATTCCTTAAAACGGAAGTGACAAAGTTGGAAAATTTGTAAAAATTGATGCTAGTGTTCAAAAGTGTTATCCTCAAAGTTACACCATTTATCTAAAATAGTTGAAGCTTTGATATCATGCGCTCATGGTCCTCAGGCTGAAAGTTTTTTCAGCATGCTAGAAGAAATTATTGTTATCAGAAGGAATAAAAAAAGAAAAGAAAGCAAATCAACAATAAAGAAATAGGGAGAGAAAGATATCAGCAGAAAAAAAATAAGCAATGGATGCTGCGCAGCTGCAAGGTCAATAAAAAACAAACTAACAGTGGTCTGCAGTCTTGCTGTGTGTTTTGATTTTTCACCCGTTAAAGCATCCAGCCTTTTTTTTTTTTTTTTTTTTTCCTTCTTTGGTTTATCTTGTCATAAACTGCAATTTTAGAGGCAGTATGATCTTATGGTAAGTGAAGGTTCACATGCTGCACATTCAGTTGCTTGGATTTCCCATCTGTCAAGTGTCGTGGAATTCTAAATGCATCTGACTGATTTTTATTGGTGGAAGTTTCGAACTTAAATCTCGCAATGTTACCTATCGTGCCCTTGCCAGCAGGGGAATCAACTTTGCGTTTCACATGAGTTAAGTTTGTTTCATTAGAGTCCTTGTTTGTTGTGGTGCATATTTCTTTTTCACAAAGAGATGAATCGTTTAATGAAAAAGTCTATGTATGTCGCGCAATAATACTAATTACTACTGACAAGGCTCTACCCAATGTTGGCAGGTATGCCTGTTCAGGATGACCCATGCAAAGCAAGATGTAAAGTTTGTTTAAGAAGTTTCAACTTGAGCAATATGGGCCGCCAAGTGATTTTGAGCCATGAACGAAGTGCTAAACACATAAAAGCTTTAAGCCAGGTTTCTGCTTCTCATGCTGTGGCAATTTTTTTTACATTGGATACTGCACCACTTCAAAGGGATTGTTCAGAAAAACAAAGTGGTACTTCAGGCAGTATGGCTGCTGCTCCTGATTTGATACCGCCCATGCCATATTCAGCAGATTTTGTAGCAAAGCAGAGTGGATCTTCATCCACTGTATCTCCTACTAATATTTCAATGTTGAACATCACTAGTTTTATGACAAAAGAGTGCATTTTAAGAGCAGAAGTAATTTGGGCCATGAAGCTTGTAATGTCAAATTCTTCATACAACTCTTTTGAAGATGCTAGTGATGTATTCCAGTATATGTTTATGGACAGTGATATAGTAAAAAGGTCAGTCTTGGTGCAACAAAAATGTCATATATAATTTGTTTTGGGCTTGCACCATATTTTTCTAAATGCTTATTATCAGATATATCAGGTACTGAATTTGTCATATGCTTTGATGAAGCCCTTAATAAAGTAGCTCAGAAAGGGCAGATGGATTTGATTGTTAGATTTTGGTCTAATTCATTGAACCAGGTATGTACATGTTATTTGAATTCAGTATTTCTTGGCCATGCAAGAGCATCTGATCTCATTGAAAAGTTCCGTGAAGGAGTTTCAGAACTAGATTTAAATAAACTGTTGCAAATTTCAATGGATGTGCCCTATGTTAATCATAAATTTCTGTGAGTTATAAGGGAAGAGATTTGTTGGCAGAAAATGGATGTGATCTACTTGATCTGCGTTCATGTGGACTGCATGTGGTTCATGGAGCCTTTCGGAGAGCCCATGATGCTACTAACTGGAATTTGAATGATATCTTCACAGCTTTCTATCAGTTGTTCAAAAATAGCCCTGCATAGCGAGCTGATTATGTATCGATAACAGGATGTGAAATTTTCCCTCGTAAGTTCTGCCAAGTCAGGTGGGTCGAAAATGTTGCTGTGGCAGAGCGGGCCGGCCATTCAGATTTTTATCAACATAAAAAAGTACACTGAAGAGACAAATAAATACCTTGCCAAAAACTTCAACATGTGCACGTGTTGCAGTAGCATCTGAAGGTAACCTAATCCTTTCAAAGTTTGCATTTTTTTCATCAGTAGCTAATGTTTTGGAACCATTTTTGAAAAAATTCCAAACAGCTGATCCTGTGATTCCATTTCTGTATGACAGTTTATGTGATCTTGTCCGACAGTTGATGTCTAGATTTATAAGGAAAGAGGTGATGGAGAAATGTGCAATTCCAGAAAAATTGTTTAAGCTTGACGTAAGTGATAAGGTTAACCACTGTAAACTGCAAAATGTAGACATTGGTATTTGCTGCTCATGGATATTTGATGAAAAGTAAAACTTCAGAGATTCAGAAAAAGGAATTCAGAGCAGAATGCATGAAATTTTTAGTGGCAACCACACAGAAAATAGGAGAACGAGGTCCCACAAACTTGTCTGCTATCAAAGCAGTTTCAAGTCTGAATCCTAAGCTCATAAAGTCAAATTCAATAATTTGTGAAAAAAGAATGCTTTTGCTGTTGCATATATTGCATGAAAAAAACAGAATATTTCCTTTTTCAGCAGATCAAGCAAAACAGCAATTTTAACAGTTGTGTAGCAGAGCAAAAACTGAACTGAAGGGTGTTTTTTCTGCATTCTCAGAAAATAACCGCCTGGATGCATTCTATTCTTCTTTACTTCAGGATAAAGAACATTTCAAGGAACTGTGGGTGGTTGTTAAATTGGTTCTTACTTTATCGCGTGGAAATGCGCCTGTTGAAAGTGGTTTTTCAATTAATAAAGACATGTTGGTTGAAAATCTTCATGAAAAGTCACTTATTTCATTGCATACAGTATACGATGCCATAAAGTCGCATAACTGAGTAGTTTCAGTGTCCATTACTGCAGTATGTGAGAATGTATGTATCAAGATATCAGCAGGCATTAGCAGTTCAAAGGGAAAATAAAAATAAAGAGATACAACTCGTGAAAAAAATCGCAAGGTGTCTGATCAGATAAGTATTTTAGTGCAAAAGAAAAGAAAGTTGTCTCATGAGGTTCTTTTGGAGACAGGAAAAATTGACCAGCAAATTCAGGAATTGTCAAAATTGATGTAACTGTGCATAAAACTAACTAGATTTCAGTGATTTCTTCTAGTATTCAGTGTAAAATTTATTGCAAGGAAGCAGTGACTTTTGTTTCACTTTACATGTGTAGTTATAATGTGTTTACAAAAAAAAATCTGCCCAGATTTTTTGTTAGCCAGTTAGATCTCAATGATTTTAGAGTTGCATTTGAACCTCAGTCAGTTATTTTCATATGAGAAAAAAAAAACCCCTCTGGGTACAGATAACTTCAAAACAGCAGTATTTCATCATTAGGTATGCTAATTATTCAGCAGGATAAGCCAAGACCATGGTGGTATGTGCAGAAAATTTCTTTTTCTTTGCTGTTCACCAATATGTATTCCATATTTTTTAAATAAGAATGTAAACTTCTAAAACAAATTATATGACTCAGTAACTTGGGATAGGTATAATTGTAATTATGTGCAGCATGTAATATGTTTTAGAAGAAGAATTAAAAAAAATTAACAAAATGTTACAGCTCTTTATATCCAACTATAGAACTCACTGTTGAAATAGAAAAAAATAATGCAATAGCCTTTTTGGACGTACATGTTATCAAATCCACAGATAAGTTACTATACAGGGTTTATCGGAAAAGTTCATTTGTTCCGGTCCTAATCCCGTACAATTCAGCACATCCTTATCCTCAAAAATGCAATAGTATAAAAACCTTAATTAAAAGAGCATATACGCATTCTGAAAATAGTCAGTTCATCAATGAAGAAATCAAATTCATAAAAAAAATTGCAGGCAGCTTTGGTTATCCTAACCATTTAATAAAAAAATGGGACACAGAAGTAATAAAGAAAATAAAAAATAATGCTGTAGTAAATAAAAAGAAGTCAAATATTTAAATGGTGTTCCTTACATTAAAGGTACTACCAATGAAATTAATAATATTTGTGAAAAGCATAACATTCAAATTGGAGGAAAAGTAAATACCATCAAAAATATAGTAATAAAAAAATAATGAAAAAATAAAAATGTTAGAAAAAGCAGGTATTTACTTAATTCCTATTACTGAAAATCCTCCAATGGCTTATATAGGAAGTACCAAAAATAAGCTTAAACACAGATTAAAACAACACGTAAAAAACTGGCAGAAAAAAGAAGAAAAAACAGCACTTATTCAATACTGTCTGGATAACCAAAAATATCCTAAATTCGAAAATATAAAAATCATTAAAAGCTGTAAATCCGAAAAACACCTCAGAATAGCAGAGTCGGTAATGATTGAAAAAAATAGGACAAAAGTTTGCAACCATAATGACCCTAATATTTTGAGAAACAGCTGGAGAAATTTAATTAAAATTGAGCAAAAAAATGAAAAAGTTTGAAAAATGAGATCACTGACCAACAAGAGATGGCGCCACAACGCCCAAGAAGAAGCGATAGCCGATGACAGAAGCAGCCCGCGAGAACCACCGAAATGCCCAGCTGACACGGTCCGTGCTAGTCGGAGCAAAACGTCCCCTCGAAGACGGTAATGGAGTATTACCGAAAGTACTAGGGTTATGAATAAGTATTGAAGTAAATGAGGATGCAGCAAAGGAAAAAAAACTCATTTGGTGATGAGGCAAAATAAATTCCAACGGAAAAAAAAAAGTGGACCCGTGGCCAAATGAAAAAACCCCGTGCCGCATCCACATAACGGAAATATGAATTGAAAGCCAAGCCCCACGTGCGGTAAGTGTTCATCGAACTTTACCAACTAAAAGTGAAGTTCAAAAATGCAAATGCATTAATGCACGTTAAAAAAAAAATTATATAACCTCCAATATCGGAAGTAAATTGAAAGTTTTAGAATCTGTTATGAATATCACTGTCTTGTATGTCAAAACACTGCATTACAAGAGTTAAAGCTAGTTCAATATCCTGTTATAGAATTGCTTATTCACAAGTTTCTGCTCAGCTAACTAAAACAATATTTTAATATCTTGCATGCAAATCTAGGGAGGTATCTAATTAGCCAGTATTTTTTTCTCATTATATGTTGTTAAGCATATTTTCAAAACGCTGTTGCAAACACCTGGAATTTTACTCAAAACCACCTGGAAAACCTGGAAAAGTCAGGGAATTTGATTTCACTAACTGAGTGGGAACCCTGAATAAGCAAAAAAGAGAAGGAACTGAATGTTCACAAGGTTATCTGAAATGGGAAGAAGTTGAACTTTTGCAGCAGTTGGATTCTTCTCAGAAAATGTTAAACAATGCTGAGATGAAAATTGAATGTGGCATAAAAAAAAGAGACATGAATGCAATAGAAAGTGGACAGGTACTATTAAAAGAAGCAGAACAAAACATTGCTAAATATCTTCAAAAATTAGAAAAAAATGAAATTGAGCAATTAAATATTGAGAAAAGCAAAAAAAAACTTTAAAAATTTGTAAAATAAATGATTAATAATAGAATCCTGCTTAGGTTAAAAAAATTTAACTATTTGAAAACTAAAATCTTTGCATATGTGTGTGTGTATTTCAATGCAAGATGTTTTAAATTTGAGTAGGGTGCATCTATTTCCAAAACATTTTTTGCTTAAGAGTTCGTTCTATCTCCTAATATTTTACCTGCTTCAAAAAAATGTTTTCTTACACCAAAAATGTATTTTATCTACTCCAAAAATGTATTTTACCTTCTCCAAAAATGCATTTTGTTGCTCCAAAAATGTATTTCAACTGCTCCAAAATGCATTTTGCTGCTCCAAAAATGTATTTTACCTGCTCCAAAAATGATTTTGCAACTTTCCATCATAGGTCCATCGTTCAGTTTAATCTGGTGTATTAGTTGCACTTTGTATGCGGTTAGTTTCAGGCATTTGTGAAGCACTCCCATCAATGTGGATTGTGGAACATTCAGTTGTAAAGAGGCCCTTCTTGTGGACTTGCTAGGACTGCAAGCGAAAACGCCACTTCTTTGCCGGTCTGAGACGCTACCAGTATCCAAGAATTTCTTCTGCCACGTTCTGATACTGAAATCACTGGGTGGATCTTTCCCATATGTCCGACGGCAATTTATCTGTACCGTAATCACATACTTTGTCTAAACACACACACACACACACACACACACACACACACACATTGCTTTCTCCTGCGGCGACGACATTTTCAGTTGTTTTGCAGTCAGCATTGGTATTTACAAGCATGTAACGCCATCTGTTGGAAAGAGATGGTGTTAAAAACTCGAACTTTTACTCTTTCAAATGCTGCAAACCGCATTGCTGTAGATCTGTTCGTTTTTGTACAGTTGTTGATCGAAACCCCTAGGGTACTTTTCGACCACCTTGTAGTGTAACAACCCCTCTTTCTAGCTCTTTCTCAATATAGCAGCGATCCAGCAAGAGCCATCACATAATTTTGTTTTGGTTTGTTTTGCAAAGAAGAATCATCATACACTCAAAGAAAAATAGAATTCAGGCCTTTTTTTTTAATGCTAACAAGGGCAAACAGTTTATTCCGCTGTAACAATGTGGCTTAGGACTTCCCTAGGACTGGTTAATGGAATGTTTTATTTGACTTTGTTCCGTCTGTTCTATCAACACTAGACTCCCAACTTTGTGTATCCCATAAACTGTTGCTGCTACTAAGCAACCTGATATCAGTCGCTCTCCGGAAAACAAATTATCTCCGACATCAACTCCCAGACCTGACCTCTCTTTCCAAAACTCCGATCCTGTCTGTCTCGCTTCCACTTCCAAAGTCAAGTGTCCATTCTCTCT
Organism: Macrothele yani; assembly: GCA_039090855.1. Classification (NCBI taxonomy): domain Eukaryota; kingdom Metazoa; phylum Arthropoda; class Arachnida; order Araneae; family Macrothelidae; genus Macrothele; species Macrothele yani. The sequence continues at coordinate 678,328 of CM077006.1, forward strand.
TAAAACTTCTAAAAAAATTCAACTATCGGATTTGAGAGTTAATATCCCCGACTTGGGGCTAGCTGCCACACCCTTAAGCTTGTGTTTCACTCATTAACGTGCCCTTGAGATAATCCCATCGCCACACAAGACAGGTACAATACACTTCAAGTACTTTGGTATTAAGCTGATTGTAATTCAGCTAATTGTGTGTATCTGACAGCATCAGCTTTAAACCTGCTGATTTTGTCTGCTCTGGCCGAAAATGGTATGAACGAAGGAATTCCATGTGGGAATGTACATAGGCATACATATTTGCATTAATTTTTTTATTACCTGTGGCTAGCGAATCAGAACAGCAGTTCCATCCAGCTGTCCGTTAGCTCACTTAGATGCACCCACTTCTAACGAATCTGACTTCAGCATGGCGTCTTGCTGCTTACGTTAGTGCGTCCTTCTGCCCAAGACTTCCCTTAAAGCCGTCCTTCTTGCAGGATCATTTATTCACAGGCTGAATAAATCGTAGCATAGACATTTTTACTTGCCACAGATGAATCTTCTCACCTTGCCCGGTAGCAAATTACTGACCACCAATGAGTCCTCCACTACGTTTCTCCAAAACTTTGGTTTCTATATCAGGACTCTCCATCTATACTTCTGTAGATGCAGACCAACTTCACATTTGGTCTAATCACAGTGGCTCATTTGCATACTTCACGCCACTCACAGGCCATATGCCCAGACCTCCTGGATGCCTTTCCTGGAGTCAGCGTTTCTTCTCTGCCGATTTCACACAGTCCTCTAGACCTGCAAACTGAGTTTTACTTCCTTCTTTCGAAGCTGTTTTAAGACTGCCTGTTTTTCAGCGCATCCTTCCTTTTGCTCACCCTTACAATTTACATGTGCCTAAATTTATGGTAAAAGATTTCCACCACCACATGCAAGCCATTAGCGTGCCTTTGCCCCTTTTAGTATTTTGAGTGCTTTACTCTTTTAAGTGACATATTAGTGGATTCTGCCCTGACCCCCTCATTTTGCCATACACAAGTATTTTATTGCCCATCTAATGTCTTCTTGGAATGGTCTTGTTTATATCAACGCTATGTTTCTTTTTCCCTCGCCAAAGAGAGAAACATACTTCTGTGTGTTGGTGCTCATTCCTAACCTTTCCCTTTAAGCTTCCTGGCTCTGCAGGACACTACTCATCTATACCTCTTCTTCTTTCTCATCGGCAAGACATTCCGTGTCCCTCAAGGGCTTAATTTATTATCTTGGAATGCTGGCTGCATTTACCACCCATTGTGCTGACATTTTGTTTTTTCTCCTTTCGTGTTTCTTGGCTATCAGCAAACACTTGATTATGATTTCCAAAATGTACTAATAATAATTAATCATTTTAATTAATTTAACACAATTTTACACACATCCAATTTACATAATTAATTCACTCTTATTAACTTGTTCTATTTACGCATCTTTTATATACCCAACTTGAAAGCTCCACCTTTGCGGCTAATTAATTAAACAACCCCCAGAATTATACATCAGTATACATGTATTTTACATACACATTCACATGCCTATGAACTGTTAACTTCACTTAAGTTCGTAATTAATTGTATTAGCTGTCACAAAAAAATGTACACTTAATTATGTCTGTCTGTACCACATTAAGAGTTCTCTGCACTTAACCTGATGATCCTACCTGACAAAAAAAAAAATGTTCTCATTATGACTCAAGTTTAATTCTTAAAGTTTAACCAAGATAAGGAGTCAGAATGTGGTATTACTTTACCTGCCTCTTGTTTTATATCCACCTTAACACTTTACCTGCCCTCAGGCACTAGCAAAAAAAAATCGTTGTAAGGGGACATGCTGGCTCCAGCAACTTCAGCATGTTAATGGGTTTCGGTTTTTGTTTTGTATTATTTCCACTAGGTGACGCAACTTCTTCGTGTTTTGAAGTATTAGATTGCTAAACAACACAATGCAGGTGTTGTAATGCAGATGGCCTGGGGATAAGAAGTCGCGCACGACTTCTGTGGCGTAGGACTGTGCTCAATTTTTTTTTGTACATTTCGTAAAGTATCAGGTTTATTTCCGAAATTTTTTATGTTTTAAATATTCAGCTATACTTATATGCATGTTTGTATTATATTTTGTTTTTATGGCAAGTAGCATGTGGTAAAAACGTATGGGGCATAAATGTTATCCCGTTCGGAAAAAATAAGTAAAATTAATAAAAGGAAAGCTACACTGGGTGCAGGCGCCTTGAACATTTTAATTAATTTGGTTTTTATTTTGTATTTCTTCCACTAGATTTATCCATGTTTTGAAGCATTAGACTACTACGCAACATTCTGAAGAAATACATCATAAATCAGATGGCCATAGAAGTCTCGAGCAACTTCTATTACCCATGGATATACTATTATTTTTTTCATAGATTCCATAGTTTATTGTGTACATTTTCAAAAATTTCATGATATATTACAAGTAGTTTTTTTTTGTTAAATATAGAGTATAAATTTGATGTGGTGCTACATCATTATTAAAAAATAATGTTTCTATGAGATCGTAATAATTATAAAATGCCTAAATTTATTTGTAATTTATGTACAAAATTTGAAAAGAACATTAGTGTGAAACACATTTCAACAATACATAATTTTACCAAATAAGAAGTTGTGATGTTACCAGTGTTTAAGTGGCTAGTATATATTTGTGTGGAAAAATTATATGGATATTATTATATTCATAGATGGATATTATGATACTTATGAACATTACTAAACTGATATTTTACAAGCTATTTTCCAGTATTTAGCTGTAGTTAGTATATATGTTTATTTAAATTATGTAGAAATAATTTTATATGTAAATGAATACACTACTGTCTACCGTACTTACACTTTACAAGCTTGTTTTATGAGCGGAAAAAAAGTTATCTTTGCACATAAATGGTTATCCGTTACATGCCTTACACTGTGCTGTAACTTGCCTAGTTTTTTCTTTGCAATTGGCCTCCATACTGTGCTTTCATTTCTTGGTAACAGTACTTATGATACAGTCTCTTTCTGTGCGTTTTTCTTTTTCCAGTTTGTCGAATTTCAGTTTCAACTAGTGCATGGTCTATCTACTCTATCACACTTCATGGTGATGGCATTTGCACTTGGTGAACAGCATTCATCTACAAAAGTTCCATGCCCAACTCTGTGCATATGTCTTTAAGGCTCATTGTTTGCAATAACAGTTCCTAGGATGAACTGTATTGCTACTTTGTGGTACCAGCAAACTGTTTTCCACAAGCACGAGTAATACAATGTCATTTGATCTGATTTGTCAATCCCCACTTTAGCTTTGTTGTAAGCCACAGTGCAATCAGGCTTCAGCTTTACCTGCCCATTTCGAGAGTTTTTCCCGGAATCGACTAGTTTTCCAAAACGGCAAGTCGAAATCATGATAACTTCCCTCTTGTTCTTCCATTTGCACACCATGAGTCCATTGCTTTTCATGAGTGCAAAAGATTCTCTTTTTCCTACTTTTTTCTCTGTTACCACTTTCGGTACACCAGCACGCTTTTTCGACAAAGTTCAACTATAGTCACTGATGAGTAGAAGCTGTCTGCATATAAACTGTGACCAGCATTCAAATGATCTGCTGAAAGCTTCTTCACAACTTCCATACTATGGCCACTAGTGCTGATGGTGGTTCCTATGCCTGTATATAAGTCAGAATATGTGTAGCCCTCCGCATCACATAACTTATAAATTTTTATGCCATATTTGTGGGTCTTTCCGACAATGTATTGCCTAAAACCAAGTCTTCCTCTAAATAGCACAAGACTTTCATCCGCAGAAATTTCTTTTCCTGATTGTTTCAATTTATTCATGTTGCAGAGCAGTATCTCTATAAGCCTTTTTGACCTTATAAGTGCAATCATTCCCTGGATCTTGAGAATTGTCAGCGAAGTGCCTTAACTTCAGTAGTAGTTGAAACCTATTTCTGCTGAAAGTGTTAGGTGCAATTCGATTTTGAAACAACACATGAGTGGACCAATAATCTGTAATCTTCTGAAATCTAACCGGGCCCATCCAAATAAGCCAACCAAGAATTTTTTTCATTTCACTGACTTACAGATGTTGGCAGCCATTGTTTAATCCTCGAATGTGGTGATAGAATAACGCTTTGAATGACTTGCTGTGCATTTTTATTTGTTTCAGCAACCATTAGAAGATAAATATCATCAGTCACTTGATGATAGTGGAAAATGTCAATAGCTGTAAGGGGGTCTAAATTCATTACATTGGGACATATGTGTGAGGGTGCTGTCAATGAAATCTCCTTTTGCTTTGACGAATCAGCTGGCCCCCAAATTATCTGCTGCTGTTCGTGAGGTACGGGATTCAAGTGTAAACACCGATGTTCTTCCATTGTTTGCAAGAAATCACAATCATCATCATATTGTTCAGTACTGATTTCATAATCTGGATCAGAATCAGATGCAGAAGAAATTTCAAAATCGGAAAGACTTGATTCGTGGTCACTTGTGTCCGATTCAACAGAATCGGTTGTTGTAGGACCAACAGTTGGATCATCTATAGCAGAGATCTGTAGCGGGGTTAATTATTCCAGATGGACCAGTAGTGGAATCAGGTATCCAAGGAGAAAGAAACCTGACATCTGATTCTAATTTTCGCCTTTTGGAATAAAACTTTTTGCTATTTATGGGGTGGGCCATTCTCACGCTTTAATTACAAGAGCAGTTATGGGATTTTCGTCAAACTACAAATTAGTGCGGTTGGGGAGATAAACGAAAAAAAAATTAAAAAAAAGAAGACGGTGCTCGTGTGTTAACATCCCGGAATGTATTATGCTCAAGTGAAGTAAATGCTGTCTAATGAGAAAAAAGAAATTTATAGCCCAAAAGGGAAGGAACTTTTCCTGCAGCATTTGTTTATATAAACTGCATGCAAGCAGAGGAATATTGTTAGTAAGAGAAAGGTGTTCACCCAGTTTTCTCTTATTTTGCTTCCACCAGCCACTCTGTGTTAAGGAATCGGTGTGTGAAACCACGTAAGTGGGAATTGCCTTCCCCCAGTAGGGGTATTATGTTTCCATGGTCTCAGGCCGATGCAGTGTCCCAGTTCAACCTCCGCTAGACACAACACACTATCACAAAGAAAGGGAAAAGGGAGGAGCACTCATTATTTATAAACTTTCTACAATTCCTTTTTTCTATCTCCCTGCAATGATTGCTTCAAGAACTGAGATATGCCCCACTTGTACCTTCACATCGTCTTTTTTTCATAATCTTGTATGAAGTTGCCCACGCCTGTATGGCCTATACAACAGCATGTTTAACTGTTGGGCCACGTCGGTCTCATGCAACTTCTGCATGTTTTGCTATAAATGAACTTGTAATCAGCCAACTAGTAGGTGGTATAAATATTTTGGGAATCCCATTACTGGAACTTCAGATATTGACTTCTGTATATCTGCCCCCCCCCTCCCCCTGGGTGATTTCTGCAGAAGGTGCGTGTGCCTGCTGGCAGCGAAAGTGTTAAACTTTGAAGTTGTGAAGTTTCCTCTCTCCGTACCCTGGAATTCCTGGTTGCTGTATTTTTTTTTTCTGTCAAGCCTTCTTTGACCTGAAAGCCCCACAGCAGACTCTCGGTGACCTTTCACTGAGGAAAACTTACTAAATTTGCCTGGGTGACCTAACCTGCAGATTTGCTTCTTTTCTTGAAGTTAACCTTACCTTCGCTCTCAGTACCTGCTACCTCAAAGAAATTGTTCTCCGCTCCCACGTGTGTGGCGCTGAGTTGACCACTCCTCTTATTTTCTCGGAATAACCCCTCTCTCTTCTTATAGGGAAGAATGTATGCATGAGATTTGCCCTCATGCTCTTGCTTGCTTTGCCGTGGACCCGTAGTGGACTTTCTTCTGCCATTTCAATTCGAGGCCCTTCCACTCCTATCATATTCCCTGAAGCTACAAGTCCAGTTACTCTTCGCCGTGTGCCCTCCTGTATGCTACTTATTTGCAGGTGGATCTTGGCTTGCTTTTTCCGGCTTTCCGTTAAAAATCCGTTCTCCTGCTGCCTTAACTATGATGACCAGATGACTTTTTCGAATGGGAGTACAGTACATTTTGAGAAAAAGGAGGACAATAAATTTTTACAAAAAATAAATACTAATGGACATACTCTCTACTTAAATTTTACAGTTTGAGAGTTTATATGTGTAGAACTTTTAAAAGGAAAGTAAGATTTTAGTTTGCTGGACATTTTTATTTTTACTTGTAGTTTTCACTGGAAGAGATTTCCTTCAGTAAAGCGGGTTTCCTTAAATATTTGTGAAATTCAGAGCATGATATGCCTTTCAAATTACATTTAACAGCAGTATACTCCTCGGTGATTGATTAAGAAACTTAAATTACAGAATGTTTCACTAGGTAGTCACCTTAAAGAATCAATCGCATTTTGCAACATACTCTACCTAGAAACATGTCATGTGGTTTACAACATACCTTAGTTCATGGTAAGCCCGTAGCCAGACAAGCAAGTTGGGAGGAGCGGCTGACGGTTGAGATCGGGCAAAGGATATAAAGTGGTTGGGCAAAAGATGTGAAAGAGGTTGGGCAAAAGATATGAAAGAGGTTGGGCCCTATACTGTTGTGTGAGTCGCTAGGTTGGGCCCTATACTGTTGTGTGAGTCGCTAGGTTGGGCAAAGGAAACAGGTCGGGCTCAGCCCAGCCTAGCCCTTCCCTGTCTACGGCCCTGGTTCATGGGAATGTAGCACCATTTACAACAAATGCTGAAAATGTCCTCCACCGACATCCAAGCACACTTGAACGCTGCGCTGCATATTATTGAAAGTCCTCTGCAGAATGTCATCATCAATCGTCCGGATTGCTGCAGTGGTGTTGCTTTTTAAGTCTTCTAATGTGTGGTGCTTATTGCTGTAAGCATGACACTTCAAGTATCACCATAAGAAAAAATCAGGAGGAGTAAAAATGGGTGAACGAGGTGACCACAGTCCTTCGGAGATCACTCTGTCACCAAAGAAAAAGGAAATTTCACTCATGCTCACACGCTGTGTTACCTTTATAGACTTTGTTATCCAATAACTTTTCACGATAAACACCCGTTTCACAATGGTATACACAGCCATCCCGAATGATGTTCAGTGACACAGTAAAACATGCAGATTGCCTCCGGACAGAATTTACGTGCCCAGCCATCTGGTGGGGTGATGTCACAATGAGTCATCCCCTTGTCAGGAAAATCACTCCTTCACATTTCTCAAAGATTAAGGTCACTTGTAAACCAAATGTTGTGTTTCTGTGTAGAGTGGGAAGAAAACAATAGTTGGTCCTTTGGGGGTACTACCTAGTGAAACACCCTGTATAAACAGAAAAAACTCACAGCACACAAAACAAGCAGAATGAGCTCACTGTTTACATGACTACATCGCACTCCACCGTCCACGTGCAGTGAACGACTGGTGGGTTTTCTCTGTACTGTTGACTCACTGTAGTAGGTGATTGTAAGAATAAACTGACCGAGGGGAAAGAGGGGGGATGTAAACGAGAATCCAGAAATGAATTAATACATTTTAGCAGTGTATTGATAGGATAAATGATTACAATGGAAGAATTTGATCAAAACATATTTCAATTGTTCCTTATTGAAAAAGCTGGACATTTAGGCTATTCCCCTATGCCTGGAGGACAAAAGGGCACAGTAAGAGAAGGAGGTCTTGTCCTCCAAAAGCCGGATGTCTGGTCACCCTGACTTTTAACTTCACCTCCAACAACCTCCCATTGGTTTCTGGATACTGTAACTGCTCCCATCTGCTCTTGAGTTACTGTTACTGGTTTTTACTTGTTCTAGGTAGTCTTCCGCTGCCATTGAAGTGTTCAATGTCAAAGTTGGAACAACAGCATACTTCAATTTCCTAAAACCTTCCCCTTCTGGGCTAGCACTAGCTGCACCTTCTTCCACTAACTTTATGCTTATTTCCTTGAAAGGGAAAAGGCTTTTTCTACCATCAAATCCTGTCAAAATTATTTCCTCTTTTTGAGGCAAATTTTGTTCTCCAAGAGCATTTTCCCACATACAAGTAATCTGCACTCCCGAATCAACAATCATGTTTGCTCCTTACTCTCCTTCGGCTATAACTTTTACTGTTCAAGTTTAGTAGTCATAAATTATGTATAATTTTAGGCATCAACTGGACCTTTGGTTGCAGTTTGGTACATAAGTATATTGATATATCCTACACTGGGAGCTGATCATATGACATCTTGCTTCACTTCTGTTGTTGTGGACTTACCTAATACTGATGTTGACTTTGTTCAGAAACTTAAAATCCTAGTTCCTAATCTTGATTATGACGAACTGACTATCTGCAACAATCAAACATTTTTTCAAGCTGAGGATAAAGAAGTTCAAATTTCTGAACAACTTAAAACTTTTCGCTTCAATGCAAAAGATGCCAGATTCTACCAAATTTTATCGGCATGAAATGCAACTTTAGACCTTCCCATAACATCAATAAAGCCATATCTAATGCTTCATTTGCACTATTAAGAGCTATTATTAAAATATGAGAAAGAATCGTTAAAGTTTATACAACAGTTTTGCTGTAGTGCCATTTGCTGTTTCACACGTTAATTATTAGCATTGGCCACGTGGGAGCATTATTCATTATATTTCGAGAACTATATGTAATTAATTGAACATATTTACAAGTTGAACATGTAGTTTTTTTGTTGTTGTTCTTACCTTTCGTCGGCGTAGGTCGATATTCCCTTTTTCCATTGTTCAGTCTATGGTTGTGGCCATCCAAGTGTGCACGAAGTATCACGTTGAAAATTTGCTGTCATTGTCACTTCTAGTAATTAAAATATAATAAAACTATTTGAATTAAGAATATGAACAATGAAAAGAACCATTTAAAAGAATTTGGATGATATAGTAAAAGAAATATTCAAAACTTTGAATGAGTGAATGACCATATTGGAAGGTACAGACATTAAGTCTATCAATTAATGAAAAGGGTTAAAAGAGGGAATATCCTTGCTAAAAAACATAAAAAGAAGACTCAAATGAACAATCACTCCCATGCAGCCGTACCCATACTAGTTTCAACTGTTTTCTTACAGTCATCTTCTGTGGGATTTGCTACATCCGTCGATTGCGACGTCCGATCTTGAACTGTCAAACCGAGATTCCCTGTCGTTCTCTTCGCTCTGCCACGTCAGCTAGTCTTGTGTTTTTTAGTGTGCAACTTTAATTGCGCATCTTTGTTTAAGCCTTGTTATCTCATGCTTTTAAGTGTCTTCGTGCGTCATCCTTCTTCCTTGTGGAGCTCTATTGTCCATGACGTTCATCGTGCCTTTGTTTTAAATTTTTCTTGGTTTATTTTTTCTTCCTTCCTCCTTTCTCTGTTCTTGTTGAATCAGATTTTTCCATGCGTACGGTAGTTCTACAGAGCTGTTAGTGTTACAATTATAATTCCTTGTTTTTTCGATTACAACAGCTTCGGATGTTAATATCTGTGCATGTGTTCTATGTGATGTTATTAGCCTGGGATTGACCCAGTCAGGGGTGGATTTGCTATCCATACAATGTTTAATTAAAGATGTTTTTTCTTCTTTCTTGTTCCAATTATTAATATGTTCTTTCAATCTTGATCAGAATCCTCTCTTGGTGCTACCTACATATATTATTTTTTGTTCATTATTTCTATCATTTTGATAATTTTCGTCATAGCTTATAGGAATGCTGACCTGGCTTTATTCAGTATAGATGTTTTATCTTTGTTGGTACTTAGAATTGTACCATTATTGGTAATTTTTTCAGCTAGTTGCATATTGCATTTATTGCATTCTTTCTTCAGGATTTTACTTATGGAGGGATATATGGAACACTTCCACAACATTTTTTTGATTCTTTCGTTTTTATATTTGTATTTTTCATTGATTCTGTGATATTTTTGTGGATGGTCACGATTAAGTTATTAATATATCCATACGCTCTGGCGGTTTCTTTGATCCAATTCATTTCTTCTTTTTCTGCTGTTTTACTGAAGGAGTGTGTGATGGCTCTTCTTACATAGTATTGGAAGGCTGATATTTTGTATCTCCATGGGTGATTTGAATTTCTAGGTATAACTGCTGGTACGTAGGTAGATTTTCTGTAAACAGAATATTCTATTTTATTGTTATTTTTCAATAAAGAAACATCCAAGTAATGTAGCTGTCCTTCATCTTCTTTTCCAACTGGTACTTGTATAGATTGGTGGAATGTGTTGAATATATGTATGAAATCATTCAATTTCTTTTCATAATGCTGCCAGAATACCAAGATATCATCAACATATCTTATATAAAATATGGGTATTTCTTATTTTGCTGCTGTTAATATGTTTTTTTCAATTTCTTGTAGTACGGCTTCTGCCAGTAGTCCCGACAATGGTGATCCTATTGGTGCACCGTATTGCTGTTAGTTATAAATTTTAGGGTTTCAACAATATTTTCTCTTTCATTATCTGTAATATTCTTAGATCGTAATTTTCTATTGATAAGTTCAATAGATAATTCTGTAGGGGTGTTTGGGTACAAAGATATGATGTCCAGACTTACCATTAAGAAATTGGTATTGTTAATGGCCTTTATTTTATCTATGAGATCTTTTGAATTGTTAATATTGTATTCATGCTTATCATAAAGTTGTCGTAAGAATCGGAAGAGGGCTCTTCCTAGATTGATAGTAGGCACCATACTCTTGTTCACTATTGTTCCAATAGGACTTTCCTCTTTATGTGTTTTTATTTTCCCAAACACATATGGGATTGTCGCTCCTATAGGAGGGTAAGCCTTATGTTTTATTTCATCCGGCAGTTTGCTATGGTTCTTTAGAAAGGCCAACTGCCTAATGATAATATCAGTAGGGTCTTTTTGCATGGGTTGTGCTTGTAAATCATCTGTCGCTTTCTTCAATTTTTTATTATACTCTTCGGCAGTTATTATCACTATCTGATTTGATTTATCTGCTTGCAAGCATTTTATATCTGGGTTGTCCTTTAGTTTTAATAATTTTTGTCTTTCATATTTTATCTGCGGTTGTTCCTTTTTCTTTCTCGTATTATTTATGGTTCTAACCATTTTGAATCTAGTTTGATTTTGTCTCTCTCTAGGTAATTCCCTAACTATTTCTTCCATTTGGGAAATCAAGATTTCTGTTTTAGGTATCTTCTGTTCATATGCGAATTTCATACCTCTATAAGCGCCTTTCATTGTAAACCTGACAATTCAACATCTGTTTTATTAATATACAGCTTTTTACTTTCATATAATGTCCTATGTGTCTGTTCTCGTTCTTTGGTACCCATCAAATTTTCGATTTCTCTGTATGTACGTTGTATTTGCTCTAGAATGTCAAAAATTTTTATGGTCTACTTTGGTTTCATCCGTATCTCCGTGATTCATGCAGTGACCGTATAATTCGTAGCATTTTTTACTAAGTCTATCTATGTCTCTCCTCTTCTCTCTGATATAGGCTGTTAGTCTTTTAGTTTCACAGATATTTATTATTTTTCTGTCTTTGTGGTTAATGTATTTAACTTTAATCTGCAAGAATTTAGGAGCGACACAGTTATTCTTACAAGTCGTTAAAAAATTCAAGTGTTCGACTTCCCGACATAATTGTGTTCTTTTCTTTTGAAAAGTTTAATACATAGGCCTTCTTGTTGTTGTATCATGATCATAGCCGATGTGACCAGCAATAAAAAGCGAATTGGGGACATCCCTCTCTAACAGCTATAATCAATCTCCAGTTCTATATATTTACTCTTTGTTCAAAAACCTTGAACCTTATTACATGGCTCTATAAGTTGTTAAAGTTTATACAACAGTTTTGCTGTAGTGCCATTTACTGTTTCACACTTTAATTATTAGCATTAGCCACCTGAGAGCATTATTCATTATATCTTGAGAACTATATGTAATTATTGAACATATTTACAAGTTGAACATAGTTTTTTTTTGTTGTTCGTACCTTTCGTCGGCGTAGGTTGATATCGACAACAACGAGAAGGCCTATGTACTAAACTTTTCGAAAAGAAAAGAATACAATTATGTCGGGAAGTCGAACACTTGAATTTTTTAACGACTTGTAAGAATAACTGCATCACTCCTAAATTCTTGCAGATTAAAGTTAAATACATTAACCACAAAGATAGAAAAATAATAAATATCTGTGAAACTAAAAGACTAACAGCCTATATCAGAGAAAAGAGGAGAGACATAGATAGACTACGAATTATATGGTCATTGCATGAATCACGGAAATACGGATGAAACCAAAGAAGATTTCATAAAAATTTTCGCCATTCTAGAGCGAATACAACGTACATACAGAGAAAGACATATTCATAAAATCAAAAATTTGATGGGTGCCGAAGAACGAGAACAGACACATAGGACATTATATGAAGATAAAAAGCTGTATATTAGTAAAACAGATGTTGAATTCTTCAGAATGACGCTTTAACGTCTGTAACTTCTGTTTTACACGTACTGTAAAGTGGATACAGTCTGTGGTGGTGCATTAACTTATTCAATTAAAATATAAATCGGTTAGAAGTCCTAAAGATGTTACTTACGGAATTGCGTGTTCAGTCCAACGTCAGTAGTTATTGAGTTTCTTTGTCCAAAGTTGAGTCTTGCTTCAATATGGTCAGTTGTTAGGGTTAGTTCGAGAGCCATTTCATTATAAGTTGTACCCCACTTCGGACATGTCCAGATGTTAGGGTTACCTCCGTTTTGGCTATGTCGACAACATATTGAATGGGTAAAGGTTTCCAGATAATAATTAAAAATTCTTAAGTTAAGAGTTACTATTTACATACAACTTGAAGTTCCACGTCGTATTTGGCCTTTAGGGCTATCTCGTCAATGCTGCACTCTCTTGGAAATGCTGAGGAAGTCTTCAAAGTTTGGTCAGGTTCATAAAAATTTTTTAAAAGCTTTAAAAAGGTTCCAGTTAAAATCGTCACATACACCACCTCATATTGTCCACAGTCTCAATCACCGGACGCGCGTTTCAGCTAGGCTCTACCCTGGCGTTTTCGACGGAGACTTCACATCATCTGTCGAAGTCTGCTATCTGAAAGTCTCGTGTCCACAGTGCGCATGTTCCCCATTTAATCCATTGCCAATGCCATCTAGTGTCAGGTCACATCAACTTTATCTTCATCTACGTCACTCTCACCCTTCCTTTTTCTCTCCCTCTCTCTCCTCTCCCTATTCTATTCCTTCTCAGTTTCGATCAGGTTCCTCCAAGCGTACGAAAGGTCGAACGGACTGTTATTATTGCAGTTAAATGGTTTGGTCTTATTTATTATTACTGCTTCTGCTATTTGTATTGTTCTCATATTATTCTGCTGGTTTAATATTGTAATTCCTTCCCAATAGGTATACATTGTCTATCCAAACAGAAGTCAATGAGTGCTGTTTTATTCTGTCTTCTGCTCCAGTTCTTCATGTGTTCGGTCAATCTGATTTTAATATTTCTTTTTGTACTGCCTATATATTGGTTGACGATTTTATTTTGATTATTTATTATTGGTATAGAGTAGACACCCGCTAAAAAAAAAAAAAGCGGGTGTCTACTCTATAAAAAAAAAAAAAAAAGCGGGTGTCTACTCTAAAAAAAAAAAAAAAGCGGGTGTCTACTCTATACCAATAATAAATAATCAAAATAAAATCGTCAACCAATATATAGGCAGTACAAAAAGAAATATTAAAATCAGATTGACTGAACACATGAAGAACTGGAGCAGAAGACAGAATAAAACAGCACTCATTGACTTCTGTTTGGATAGTCAGTGTATACCCTATTGGGAAGGAATTACAATATTAAACCAGCAGAATAATATGAGAACAAACCATGTGCAAAAAATTTAGCGAAATTTAAATAATACATTACGGTTCCAATTTACCTCCAAAATTTTTATATTTGGGTAAAATCGTCACATTTTCATGTCCGTTGTGAAAAAAGAACAGTGTTCATTACAGACTTTCCCTAGTGTGCAAAAGCTATCTGTTGGTACCTAAAAGATGTGCACAATTTTTCAGGCAAAGCAACTAATATCTTATGGTCTGATGTACTTTCGAAGGCTGGCATTATTTGCCATGCTTCCAACCGTACTCTAATAAATCAATCCCATTGTTCTTCTTCGCAAACAGCAGCAGATGCTTCTGTTGTCCATTTAACGCATCTCTCCACTCCCTAATTGTGACAAGGGAAGTTTTGCATGCCAAATTGCTTAACAATGTCCTTACAGTTACTGTTGCATAGGTTCATTGTTTCATCGTCGGTTAAATGAGCAGTCAGTGGCGGTTTGCCTAAGACACATGATTGCCAGTTCATTAGGTCAAAATAATCCTCCCCCTGGAAGTTGAACTGAGGAATTTCAAATACACAGATTGCATTGCAGTTTTGTGCCCTTGCTCTAAGAAGGATCATGCGGAAGCCAAGTTCTCTGATGTTTCCTCTCATCTGTGATCGTCGCCAGAAGTATTGATTCTGGATGGCCAAAATAGCCACTCCTTCGGATTATGCGGTCCCGAATGCTCTTCAAATCCTGGGTGAGATAACTGGATGTATGGAGCCATCATTGCAAGTGCACTTTTGGAAGATGTGGGAATGATAACTCAAGCTGATACTTCAAGTGTTATAGGTAGGCACAAAATTAGAAGGCAGTGAAAAAAAAAAAACAGAGAAAACAGCTTCAAAACGATAATCTGACTGCACGTAAAGTTATTAAAGGGCTATATTTCGATGGACTTAAGGACCAAACCATAATGTATGAAGAAACGAAAGGAAAGCGGTTCAAAAAAACTATTACTGAAAAACACGTGACTGTGCTGGAAGAACCTGGAAGTAAATATCTTGGGCATACCACTCCTACATCTTCCACCGCAAAGGACATTGCCAAATGTCTGCTGGGTTTCTTACATGCCAAGAATATCGACCTAAGCAAACTGTTGGTGATAGGCTGCAACAGAACCGTCGTTAATACTGGGTGTAAAGGAGGTGCAATTCGCATTCCTGAGCTAGCTTGCCAAAAACCTCTTCAGTAGAGCATATGCCAGTTGCACGGAAATGAGCTGACACTCCGTCACTTAATTCAACATTTGGATGGCCAAACGAGTGGCACAAAAACATTTTCAGAGGAAAATCGGCAAACAGCTGGAGAGCTGCGAAATATATACCGGTTTTGAAATTTGAAGCAATTGAAGCGGGTTTTCCTGAACGTGATTAAAAAATTGCAAGGGATCTTAACACGTCTCAGAAATGCCTGAGGGACATTAGCCACGCTGTGACAATGCGTACGTGGTCATCAAGCCTGGCACATAAGCACCGGGAAAATGAGCCATGCACGGTGGCAAATGATGGCTATTCATATTTTGCGCCTTTATATTAGTACTTTGCAGCCTTCGGATTCACTTAAAATCCTTGCAGAATTTGTTGTGAGGTTTATGCGCTCATGTGGTTCACTATTAGATCACACCCTCATGGCCATTATTGAGCACAGAATCTGTGAAAGGCCATTCATACATCCAGATGTCTCACCCAAAATTTGAAAAGCGTTCTGGACCATGTAATCTAAAGGAATGGCTATTTTGGCCATCCAGAATCAATACTTCTGGCTACGATCACAGACGAGAGGAAACATCAGAGAACTTGGCTTTCGCAGGATCCTTAAAGCAAGGGCACTAAACTGCGATGCAATCCTTGTATTTGAAATTCTTCAGTTCAACTTCCAGGGGGTGGATTATTTTGACCTAATTGACTGGCAATCATGCGTCTTAAGCGAACCGCCATTGACTGCTCATTTAACAGACGATGAAATAATGAACCAATGCAACAGTGACTGTAAGGACATTGTTAAGCGATTGGACACGCAAAACTTCCCTTGTCACAATCAGGGAGTGGAGTGATGCGTTAAGTTGACAACAGGAGCATCTGCTGCTGTTTGTGAAGAAGAACAATGGGATTGATTTATTAGAGTACGGTTGGAAGCATGGCAAATAATGCCAGCCTTCGAAAGTACATCAGACCATAAGATATTAGTTGCTTTGCCTGAAAAATTGTGCACATCTTTTAGGTACCAACAGATAGTTTTTGCACACTAGGGAAAGTCTGTAATGAACACTGTTCTTTTCTCACAATGGACATGAAAATGTGACGATTTTACCCAAATATCAAAATTTTGGAGGTAAATTGGAACCGTAAGATATTATTTAAATTTCGCTAAATTTTTTGCACATGGTTTACGTAGCAATACACAATTTTTCCGCACTGGGGCATATCGAAATTCGAATTTATTTATTTTTTACGCTCCAGCCTAACGGGTAAGCCTTTTTATGTTCTTTTCAAACTAGTTGGTCAACACTAACATTCTTTTTTAATTGTAGCACATTATGTTGAAATATCCCTCTTGTACCTAAATATAAATAATGTGAAAAACAGTAGTTTCAGTGAACATATTATGTCACTATGTGCAATTGAGACACCAAATCTGGAAACCAGTACAGCTCCCATATGTTTGCAGGTGATCAAGGTCCAAGTTGGGCTAAAAGCCACTGTACATTTTCAGTTTGTTTTTTTAACATAACAAGTGTGTATTTCCACAATCTAGGCACTTACGTTGTCATCCAGCAATGCAAAAACTTTAGCAGACTCTTGGAACATACTTTTATTTTGGAGATAGCACCAAAAAGAAAAAACTATCTGCTGTTATGTATTACATAATTTTTGGAGTTAAAAACTGTTCATGTCTTTAAACTGAATTTTTTTTTTTTTTCAGGGATTCCAAATGAAGTTGAATCAAGGCGTAGTATCACAAAGCAGTTTGGCTACAACAAATTTGAAAATGAAAAAATGTCAGAGTACCAACAGAAGAAAACACAGAAGAAGGGAAAATCTCATGTGCACACTGAAACAAAAGAAGGTGTGCTGATTGATTTTAGTGATGAAATTTTAGTAAGCTCCTCACCAGCTGTTAAAGTGGCTTGTGGACTTACAGCTAGTAATTCAAGCTCCTTATTAAGTCTTTCAGATACCTCATCTTTAAATGCTGCAACAAATGCTTTCTCACCAGAAAACAATCTTACTTTAGATTACAACAGTTCATTTTCTACAATGTCATCATCTACAACAGCCAGTGGTGGTCATGAAGATGGTTATTACAACTTGCCACCATTAGGCTGTTGCCAGCAGACTGATCGATACTATTCTGCTGTACCTGGTGATAAAATAAATTCGTATTATTCTCCTGTGTCTGAAACTGCTAAAACAGACTTGAATATGTTGAATCAAAATTTGGTTAGAATCGGCAGTTGTCCTAGCATATACACTGATTCTGGTATTTCTCAGGCTAATGTAATTCACCAGGAGTGTGGTGCTAATTCCTTACGACAAGGTTACTACAACATTTCTAATTCAGTTTGTAATAGAATGGAAAAACTCTCTGTGAATGACACAACTCATGCAAAAATTTTGCAGAATCAAACTTTCAATCATAAGCTTCTGCAAAATAGGACAGAAGTTATGGAAGAGTTAGTAAAAACCCTAGGGCAGCAAGAAATGCGTTCTAATTTTTCATGGGCGGCAGACAAAAAGACGAGTGTTAAAGAAAAAATTCCAGTGCTTAGTGCTCCTCAGTTTCATCCAAAGCGCAGAAATAAGCCTATTTGTTTTTCAGCAGAAAGTAGTGACTGTGTAACTTTCCCAAATGATGTTAAATCTCCTTCAAAGCAAATTGCTGGTGCTCCACCTGTACCTGCTATTCCACCAAACATGGCTGAAATAAAACCAACTTTTTGTGAACAGTGCATGCATATCGTCTCACCAGATAACTGACAGCATTAATTTTCTACAATCCCTTCCATCTTTAAATCCAGTGCCTCTACAGACAAACTCAGAATCTTACAGGAGCTGCTTGGCTGCAATGCAGGCTGGAGTGTCTGGTGTCACCATGGATGAATGTCACTCTGCACTGCAGAAGCATAATGGAAATGTTAATTTAGCTGTTAGAGAACTTCAGCTTGGACAGCTATATAGGCTTGGTGTAGCACCTAAGTCCCAGTGTCAGAAGGCCTTAAATGAAGTCAATTGGGATTTAGAACTTGCTGCTTCTAAACTACTAGATGAACTGCAAAATTTTCATGCTTCTTGAGCCTTGAACAAAGTAAGATGTTATATTTGTATTTAGACATGTATGGTAACATTTCCATGGATGCATTTTGAAAATGTTCTGGTCTTTCTAGAGTTATGAACTTAAATACAGTAGAACCTACTTATAATGAAGGTATCAGGACTAATAGAAACCCTCAATAAATCTGGTTGTTTGCTAAAACAGCTTTTGGGTGAAAATTCCTGCCATGTGAA
This sequence comes from Macrothele yani, assembly GCA_039090855.1. Classification (NCBI taxonomy): domain Eukaryota; kingdom Metazoa; phylum Arthropoda; class Arachnida; order Araneae; family Macrothelidae; genus Macrothele; species Macrothele yani. The sequence goes on from CM077006.1 coordinate 696,777, forward strand.
AATATGCATGTACCTTTATATTATACATATGTAACAACTGGCAATACTTGAAAGATTTATTGGCCGCCCCGGTGGCGCAGTGGTCTAAGCGATGGCCTCTGATCATTCGTCCGAAAGGGGTCCAGGTTCGAATCCCGGTGAGGCATGCATGTTGTGTTTGTCTTTAGGGATGGGCGACTGCTTATAGCCCATTGAGTTGCTCACAATAGTAGTTAAACCCCCAATAAAAAATAAATAAAAAAAGATTTATTAATTAACTTTATCGGCACCATATTTCATTAATTAAATCTTTCAAGTATGTGCAACATGATTGCCACACAGGGGCATAACAATTCAGAATTTTTGGGAGAGGCTCAAAGAAAATCAATTATATATTTGTATATATTTATATATCATCATCATCATTGTCAGCCATTATCAATCCACTGCTGGACGAAGGTCTCTCCAAGCCTCTTCCACAACGGTTTGTCTTGTGCCAGTCTGCTCCCTGTTACTCCCGCATACTTTCGAATTTCATCCACCCATCTCCCATGTGGTCTTCTTCTGGGTCTTTTCCTGTCCCTTGGAATCCAATCTAAAATTTCGGCTGTCCATCAATGGTATGTCCTTCTGGCAGTATGTCCAGCCCATTGCCATTTCAGGGATTTAACTCTGATCATGATGCCTTCCACTCTTGTCATTTTTTGTATTCACAAGTCCCTCTTCTTCTCTCTCCTGGTTACACCAAGCATGCACCTCTCCATGCTGCTTTGAGTTGTTTGCAGCCTTTGTATGTCTCTTTTAGTTAAGGTCCACGTCTCTGCACCATGCGTAAGCACTGGAAGGATACATTGATCAAACACTTTTCTTTTAAGACATAATGGCATATTGCTCTTGAAAATTATACTGTCTCTTCCAAAAACTCTCCAGGCAAGTTTTATACGCCAAGTAATTCCTTCATCAATGTTACCCTCACTTGATATCTGCTGTCCAAGATAAATGTAGGTATCGGTTATCTCCAGCTTTTCCCCTTCAATCGATAAATCTTCACTTGTAAAAGCATTGTACATCAATTTTGTCTTCTGAAAGTTCATTTTTAATCGTACTTCTTTACTCTTGTTAGCAAGTTCTTGGATCATAGTCTGCAGCTCTGATGATGGGATAGTTGCAAAAATGACTATGTCATCAGCAAAACGAAGGTGAGTCAGATAATCTCCATTAATCTTTATCCCTTTGTTTTCCCAGTTCAGTGATTGAAAGACATTTTCCAATGTGGCATTAAAGAGCTTGGGAGATATGTCACCTTGTCTCACTCCCTTTCCAATTTTTATGTGTGCTGTATTTTCAAACGCCCTAATCTTTGCACTTGCATTTTCATAGATGATGTTTATAACATTAATGTATGCATCTTCAATACTGCAGGATTTCAAAGCCATTGTAACTGCTGATGGTTTCATCGAATCAAAGGTCTTTTCACAATCGATAAAAGTCATGCACAATGTAAGATCATATTCCCTCGCTCTTTCAATTAGTTTTCTCAGTACGTGGATATGATCTATAGTGGTGTAGCCACTCCTGAATCCAGCTTGTTCTCTCGGTTGAGCCATGCCCAGTATTACCTTCAAGCAGTGTGAAAGAACTTTAATGAAGATTTTATAAACCACTGATAGGAGGCTGATAGGTCTGTAGTTCCTGAGATCCTCAATGTCACCTTTTTTATGTAGCAGGATCATTGTAGCATTGTTCCAATTCTCAGGAATCTTCCCTTCATTAAGGCATCGAGTGAATATTGGCTATTTGAGAATGCAGCACCCAGAAAAATTGGAAAGGGAGTGAGACAAGCAACACTATATCTGCCAGGAAAGGGAGTGAGACAAGCAACACTATATCTGCCAAACTCTTTAATGCTACTTTGGAAAATGTATTTCAATCACTAAACTGGGAAAACAAAGGGATAAAGATTATTGAAAATTATCTAACTCACCTTCGTTTTGCTGATGATGTAGTCATTTTTGCTACTACCCCATTAGAGCTGCAGAGTATGATCCAGGAACTTACTGACAAGAGTAAAAAAGTGGGATTAAAAATGAACTTTCAGAAGACAAAAGTGATGTACAATGCTTTTACAAGAAATGAAGATTTATCGATTGATGCGGAAAAGCTGGAGATAACCGATACCTACATTTATCTTGGACAGCAGATATCAAGTGAAGGTCACATTGATGAAGAAATTAATCGGCTTATGAAACTTGCCTGGAGAGCTTTTGGAAGAAACAGTGTAATTTTCAAGAGCAATATGCCATTATGTCTTAAAAGAAAAGTGTTTGATCAATGCATCCTTCCAGTGCTTACATATGATGCAGAGACGTGGACCTTAACTCAAAGAAGCATGGAGAGGTGCATGCTTGGTGTAACCAGGAGAGATAAGAGGAACTCGTGGATCAGAAAAATGACAAGAGTGGAAGACATCATGATCAGAGTAAAATCTCCCTGAAATGGCAATGGTCTGGACATATTGCCAGAAGGACAGACAATTGATGGACAACCGAAATTTTAGACTGGATTTCAAGGGACAGGAAAAGACCCAGAAGAAGACCACATGGGAGATGGGTGGATGAAATTCGAAAGTATGCGGGAGTAACAGGAAGGAGACTGGCACAAGGCAGACCGTTGTGGAAGAAACTTGGGGAGACCTTTGTCCAGCATTGGATTGATAATGGTTGACAATGATGATGATGATGATATATATATTTATTTATTTATTCTTATTGGGCTTGAAGATGTCACTACAAGCGTTATATCTGGCTAGCATAATGACGATATTATGAAAATACAGCACAGAAGAAGAAAAGTGTACCTAATTATTTATCTAAATCTTTAATCTACCAAAAGCACATGATTTGGAACCAATGTTTTAAAAGTTATGTTGCAAAAGTAAGCAGTTTAAAGATTAAATGAAATAGAGTAAGTATAAGAACACAAGTACAACACATATACATGCCCAATGGATTGCATCGGTTCAGTGGTGTAGTTCAGGAACATTTCTTATTCATAAAATGCAGTACTTGCAACTTGAGGCCATTAAATTCAAAAAATTTTCAGAATCAATATTCACATTCCTGTGGATAGTTAATAGGGCAAGCCCAGTTAGGCGTGAATTGGACATAGTGTTTCACAGGTATGTTTTAAGCTGCCTCAGAGTTGAAAAACTTATTTCTGGAGTAGGAGTTGTAATTGGCAAGGTACTCAGAATTTTTAAGAGTTTTTTCACATTTGGAAAAAATGTACCATCACAGGCTTGCAAAGCTTCAATGGCTGTTCTGGGAAGATCCTCTGTATTCCATGACAACCATTTACTTCTCCACATTTCTACTTCCCCACGAAAAAGATTGAGTAACACATTTATATCCTCAGAATAAAACTGGGCTGATTCTGTTATTTTTTCAATTGAACATTTTGCAATTTTGCTAGGCAGTACATGGTTTAAGCTAGCGAGTACATTTCTGTGATTCAAGAAACAATCATTCATATTTTGCAGAAGGTAATCCAAGAATGGGATGAATATTGCCTTACGATAGAAATCTTCCACGTTTTCACTTTGATAGTTACTTCGATGTATCTGGGTTTTTTAACAATTCTGGGTTTTCCAACACAATACCTATTCTACTTCCTATGGCAGAAACCCTGTCGAAAATATTATTAAATTCAGCATCTGAATTACATCACATCTCTCTGAATTTTTCCGTTGCTTCATCAATCATACCAAAAGATGATACTAAGTCGTTGCCTGGTCTCTGCAAAGCTTTTGACAGATTTAGAGTAAGAGAAAAACACTTTTCAGCAACAAAAATCGATATCAAAAATTCAGTTTGGAATATTGAATGGTGATACAGCATTGCCAACTTTGATGTGTCAGAGTCATAGTGGCCATCCTGATGAATATCCTGTAGAGCTGCCACAACTGACTCCAATAATTCGCAAAACGTAAAAAGTGCCTCGTGTCTTTCTACCCAACGGGTATCGCCTAACTGTTTTAAGTGGATGCATTGTTTTTCCTTTGGAACATTCCTGAACCTTATTTTTAAGTAGGTTATTCCTTTTTGGTGACAAACAGAAGAATTTCACGTCTGTTAAAGTAGCCAAAGAATTCCTAATTGATGGCACTGAACAAGCTTTCGACAAAACAAGATTTAACGGATGACTACAACAGTGGACATAGAGAGCAGTGGGGTGAATCTCTAAAATTTTTGCCTGTACACCATTTATTTTCCCAGACATAGCAGCTGCGCCATCATATCCTTGAACCCCCAAATACTGAGTATCGATACCGAGTCTCTTTAAACTTGAATTTACTACCTCTGCAATTCCGGCGCCAGATAAATTTTCCACCTCGATAAATTCTAAAAATCTTCTTTCAAAATACCAAGTGGTTCCTCTACATAGTGCACACATAAGGTAAGGTGTTATTTCCCATCTATATCAGCAGTTTGATCAGCAAGTACTGAGAAACATCTTGCTTTATTAATATTTTTTTACAAGTTGGTCTTGAATAAATTGACCACATGTCTTAATAATCTCGTTTTGTATCTGTGGACTGGTATATTTGCTAGAAATTGTTGTAGATGATATTTTATCAAACAAATCAGTGTCACCAGATTCAGTCCAAAAACATAGCAGAGCCCTAAAATTGCCTTCATTTTCAGTCTTTTCTTCGCATGATGAAATACTTCCTGAATCTCAGTGTCCACGCAATGTGAAAGACTGCCTACCACAATAGACTACTGTTTTAATTACGGACTGTAATTTTTTCCTATTTTTTTTTTCAATTTCTTTTATTTCTGCTCTGGTGCAATTGAACACCAACATTCAACTTTTCTCCTTTCATCACTTTCCCGAATTCTTCCGAGGTTAAACAGCTGTGTCTGTGATAATTGCACAACTGATGTGCAGTAAATGCTTCTATGGCATGTTTCCGTTGCTTAAATGGAGATAAAACTAATTTGCCCAATTTTTGGTTCCCCTGACGACCTGCTTCTCTTTTTTTTTTAAACAGCACACAGTTTTTGCAAAATGCTCTATCAAATTTTGCTGAAAAACATACCCATGGAAATCTTTTGAACCATTGGTACTGGAATTTTCTTTTTTTTTTTTTTTTTTTCATTACCGTTAACAGGAAAAGAATATGATGAATCTGGCTTCCAGCAATTGTCTAAAAGCTTTAACTTTTTTTCATTCCTTAGATGAACACCAACATACTGTCCTATATCGAGATCACTTACTTTCTTTTGATGTAGATTGCTGGAAACTCCACCTCCAGTTTCCGTCATTTTTTATCTGGATCAGCTGAAGATAATCATGCAGCTGCTGCGCTGTTTCTGTCATCAGGATGAACATTACGATGGCAATTCTTGTTCTAGTAGGGATATTTTAGATTTACTATGTACGTTTTCGCAACTTTCATTTAATTTAGGGATTTTAGTAAAGAAAGCAAATAAATATTTTCTTGTTCTTTTGGAAGGCATTCTATGATTCTGAATAAACAAATAAAAAAACTGGGCAATGCACAGCAGACCCAGACTGCACTAAGAATGAATGTTAACTTGAAGCTTAGCTTGCATTATACACTATCTACCAACAAGTAATTGGACACCCCTGCAATCAACGATATCTGCGGTCCTGATACACGTCACGGCCGCTGCCGTTAAGTATCGTGTGGAAAACAACAATGCAACCAGTCGCATGCAAGATGCCACGCAGTTCGGAGCTCTCTGATTTCAAGAAAGGTGTAATCGTCGAGTATCACAGAAATGGCCGATCCATATGTGACATATCCAACGAGTTGAAGTACCCAAAATCGACAGTGGCCTACGTGATTGGCAAGTGGAAGATGAGAGGTGACTGTCAGAATATGCCCCAACCTGGCAGACCCACAAAACTGGGAGTTTGAGACCGACGGGTGCTGGCTAGGGAAATTCGGAAGAACCGCACCAAATCGATGGGCCACATCTGCGAGGAGTTTCAACAGGCATCCGGGAGTGTTCTTTCGATGAATACCATCCGTAAGGAAGCCCATCTGCTCGGTTATCATGGACGTGCTGCCGCCCACAAGCCTTTGATCACCAAGTCCAATAGCGCTGCTCGGCTAACGTGGTGCAAAGAACGTCGGCAGTGGACCGTTGAACATTGGAAACAGGTTCTCTGGAGCAACGAATCAAGGTTCACCCTCTACCGTTCATATGGCAGGGTCTGGGTTTGGCGTCTGCCTAGAGAATGCCTCCTGCCGGAATGTATTGTGCCAACTGTGAAGTTCGACGGCGGTGGAATTATGCTATATGGGGGTGTTTCTCCTAGTATGGCATAGGACCCTTGGTCGCAATTCCTGGTAGACTCAATGCCGAGACCTACTGCACCATTTTGAATGACCATGCGCTTCTTGCGTTGTGGCAGTTTTACGGGGTGGACCCATGTTACTTTCAAGATGACAATGCCACCTGTCACGTTGCGAGGTCCACCATGGCTTGGTATGGTGACAATGGGGTTAATCGAATGGACTGGCCTGCGCAGAGCCCGGACCTTAACCCTACCGAGCACCTCTGGGACGAGTTGGAGCGTCGACTTAATTAAGGGGTGCCCCCAGCGTCCGAAATCGGTGAAGGAACTGACCTGTCTTCTCCAAGCCAAGTGGAAGAAAATACCGCTAGCCGTTGTACAACGCCTGGTTGAGAGTATGCCCCAGAGGGCAGCAGCTGTAATCCCCGCTGTTGGAGGCTCCACCAACTAATGAAGGTGAATAAACTTCGTTTTCCTTTGCTATCACAGGTGTCCAATTACTTGTTGGTAGATAGTGTAGTTTACGTGTCCATCGATATCGATGAGCATTGCAAGGGAAGCTGGGAGGGGGAAAGGAAGCTGGCAGGGACCGGTTTCCTCACTGCTGTGGTTAAGTGATAGTTCAGGTCTAGAGTCATGCTCCATGGCAGGCATGCTTCACCCTCATCAGATCACCCAACCCAAGTCTTGGAATCTCCGCACCCCCACATACCCTCGCTCTAAAATTTGTGTGCTCTCAGACTCCCCAGCAAATTCCTGAATGCATTCAGGGCCAGGCCAGTGGTGGGGAATAGAAAAGTTGCTTATTCCGTGCTGTCCTAATTTATACTTGTGAGTTCAAGCTAATTTATACTTGTGAGTTCACACTCCTACTCAAGCTCAAGGCCATCCAAGAAATATTGAACACTGCAGTTGTGTTTGACCTTAATGTGACATTGTGATTTCAGACACTTGAAACAGCTGAAGCTCCACACCCCCACACACACCCACACTACACACAAGGACACACCATCCCTCTCTATGTTCTAGAATTAACATTCATTTTCAAAACGAAAAAAGTTTTAAATTTTGGTTTTCCTGTACTCTGGAGAAAAAATGTAAAAACAGCCAAACTAAACATTGAAAAACAAAACTTATATATAATATTAGGGGTGGGGGTGGCTTGGGCATCACCCCCTAATAGCTTAACAGGCCCGCACACTGGTTTGTGATGTCACTAGAGTAGTCCGTAGTCGTGGAGAGGGAAATGCTGGGAGCATTACGGCGATGTGCGAAACGAACGCGTCTTTACGTACACCAACTAACCAGGTCGTGCGTTTTTTTAGAGTTTCACTGCATTTAAATAAGTAAGAACTTGTGTGTTTGTTTTTAAATAACTGCAGGGTTACCACATTTGTTTTATAATCTTTTAAAATACAGAAGAAAAAGAAATTACAGCGTAAAATTTAGCGTAGCAATAATTTCGACATGAAAGGGTAAGCAAGACAGATTCGTCAACTTAATGAAAGCATCGCTGTCATTTCACTGGAAGTGATAAACCATTCCTATAATTGAAATTATAAACTGTTGGCGTAGTTTCACTTGAAGTTATAGTGTCTTTATAGTTAACCGAATGATTCCTGTACTTGTGAACAAATCGTTCTTGTACTTGAAAGATTTGTTTGAGGGTCCATTACAAAGTATCGCTGTCGCTTCAAAAGATGTCAATTGACTAATTTAAGGAATCAGATTTTTCATTTATTGCAAACTTATGACTATGAAAATTTTGGTAATGAAATAATTCCTTTAGTGAAAATGTATTTTCACATCAGACAGTAACTAGCAATTTATGTGCAATCCGTGATCACTAATATATAAAAAGGTCAAGAAAAACTGAATTTTTTCTGTTTTTTTAATTATTACCAAAAGGCTCAATAAAACACTTTTTAACATACATACAGTGAATTGCTGCTTGATCCGCTGATCGCATCAAATAAATTAAGATTTTAAGAAAATTATGCAATTGCTACATTATTAAACGTACAATAATGACATTTTAATGACATAACAAGTTTTCCTAATTTTAGTACCATCTAGTTACGTGTTTGGACAACTTCTTTGATAAGCAAATATAAAGTTCATAATTTTTGTTGTCCAGAGCACTATTTCAAAAACGTTACCTTGTCAAATTTCAACACATCTGTATTAAGTATATTAGTAGCATTACGCAAAACTATTTGGATCCACAATATAAGCATTTCTTTTTATCTGGAAAAATACAAGTAACTTATTGGCAGAAATTTCCTGAAATTTGATTTTCAAGAAGTATTCACGAAAACTTACAAGGTACAAATAATTATGGTTGTGTAGTTCTTTGTGTATCACAAACACAATTTAATTATGTGTCCGTTAGCTGTTCCTTGAAGAATTTCAAAGACACATTTCTAAGAAAATCTGAAATTTGTTCCAATAATTTCTTAAAGTATTTTTCCAGATAATTATTTTATTTTTTGAGAGCCTGACAAATGCACATGCAGTTATTATACTGAATAAATCTAAGCGATTGTTTTGGTACTATAGGATGTATTTTAAAAGATGTACATGTATCATTATAAATTGACTAACTTGATGTACCATTTTCTCAGAAACTAGAAAAAGCAATGGTATAAAATTTTGCACAAATGTTTTGTCATTACTAAAGCTATTGAAAAAGATTGTTTTTTCCTTTTTTTATGATTGTGGTTTCAAAATAAATTCTATGAAGGATTGGAGAAGTTTATCCCCATACAAAGATTGACACCCACCCCTCACGTTTGGAAGCACACTTTCCAGTAGTTATCGGATAATATGAGATATATTAGTTCCAGTTATTATAGCTGTAGCTTGTGAAGACACAGTTCAGGAAGTCTGGAAACAGAGAAGTCTAGATAAATGAATAAAATGTTGATCTCTCATTTTAAGCAAATGTTTTAAAAAAAAAAGAAAAAAAAAGCGAGTATATATTTCTACTTGTATTTTAAAAACCTTGTTTGTTTAGAACATAGTTTCCACAATATGTGAATTCATGCCAATCCTGGTACTTTTTTTCTCTTAAAAATAACAATATCCAGGGCTTAAAAATACCATGCCCGAGATGCCCAGGGCATGTAAATCGTTTGCCTGGGCAGGTAAATAAAAAATCTAATTGCCTGTGCATGGCAACTAAATTTTAAAATAAAGTTTGTAATAAAATTTCCTACTACACAAGAAAAAAAGACAGTCATCACATGTTGTGTTTCATGTCATTGTTAATTAATGGAAGTTGTATTATTGCTACGAAGTACCAAGGAAAGAGCAAATATCACATCTTTAATTATATTATGCTCTACACCCAGAAATCGGAAACCATATGTAATGTTGCTCCAAATTTTGTTTATAATGAACAACAGGATGCATGCCTCTGATGAAACTGGCCTCTCGTGTTTAGTGACAAATTGAGAAAACTTGAACAAGGAACATGGCAGAATCACTAAGTTTCCGAAACACCAGTTTCATCATTGCACCATTTCATACCAATTTTAGCATCAGCATCTTAAAAATTGATATACACACTTTTGTGCATTGAACATTTGTAATACAGACCCTTAAAATGGAAGTGCAAACATGTTAAAACAGTTCATATTTTTAACTTAAAAAAAAAAATAGGGTTCTGGTTTGTTATTTTAAAAGATAAATTTTCCTGCACATCCAGCTTTTACTACCTGGGCAAGTAAATAAATTCTTGCCCTTTCACTATGCAAAGTGTGAAATTACTCTTACTAATTAAAACAATTACTCAAACAATTTAAAACATATATCTAGTCGCCTTCCTTAATCTTCTGAGTATGATAACCGTTTTGACACTTAAGCAATAAAAACAATGCAAACCAGAATGAACAAATTTGTGGAAATAATTTTATTAGAAAAAATTTCAGGCTGTATATACATGAGATATCAAAAGATATAGAGTAAAACAAATAGATAGTAGGGAATTTGAAGACACTTACTTGTGGCCCATCATCATAATTACCGCGACAGTGGGGTACGCTGCATCTAAATGGCATATTGAATTTACTTCTGGTGCTGTTTTTCCTAAAATTATTCCTTTATGAAAATAAACTTAGTTGACAACAACAACTACGCACATCGACAGTCACGCTTACACAGAGTAAGCATGCTCGACCACCCACCACGGATGACCAGACTACTCTCCCCTACGTCACCCAGCTTTCGGTATTCGGTGCGTGGGCCAGTAAAGCTATTACGGGGTGATGGCTTGGGCCCATTGAGCCCCCCCCCTCTCTCTCTTCCTACACCCCTGTTGCCACATATTACTGACTGCTGTTTAAATACACAACACACAGGAAATAAAAGTAGCACTGATCTTCCCAATGTAAAACTCATTTGAAGGGTGAAAGGGGCAATGGACACAAATCTAGGAAATTTTTATCTTGTGCTTTCTCTCAGATGACATCTCCATTCCATTATTCACTTATCTCCCTCTCTCTGCAATTTTTGCCCAGAAATCCACCCATCATCTTTTGCCTACAAGTAAGTCACGTATTTTCAACTCGGCTGGCATGACACTCCTAAGGTGCAGCTCTTTGAAGTGGGTGGCGGGGAGGGTCTCCAGCAGAACTTTCTTGTTGAGCTTTTGATATACTTCCACCATTGCTTTTCTATCAACATTCTTCCACTAACACACAAGGATTCTCCTACACTATTACAGTTTCATATTGTACGCCACCATTTCTATTCCAGGACAGTGCACAGCAGATTTTCTCTGTCTCTTTTAATACAGAATTCCATTCAATTTTGTTACTTTGCTTGTAAAAAGTGATCATCTAAGCTTTTCTTTCCCTTATTAAATCCAGGGGCTTCATTAAATCTTGTTCGTAGAAAATGATCAAATTACCTTTGAATTAACATTCACTAAACAAGGGTTCATGTTTTGCTTGTTAAATCTGAGATCTTGCTAAATATAGGCTCGTTTTAAGTGGGTTCTACTGCATGTAGTTCATGAAAGAAAATTTTATGATGCTAAATATTTGTGGTGCATTCAGTTTTGCTATATCTTGCCTTTTTTTTTTTCAGTTGTGTGTGTGTGTGTGTGTGTGTGTGTGTGTGTGTGTGTGTGTGTGTGTGTGTGTGTGTGTGTGTGTGTGTGATCGATCAATACCACTATTTTTCAGTCCATAAATAAAAGTACCATGTCACACTATTTTAAATGTACAAATCATTCAGTGGTGAAAGCTGTTATTATTTATATGCTTCACATAGTATGTTTAAAACTATTTGGGGAATTTTCTACTTTATTTTAAGTTCTGGTTAAACAATCTCAGGGATCGCATTCCTCCTAAAATTCCTAAAATTCCTAATATTTTGTGACCCTCCTTAAATTCCTAAAATTAGACCTAAAATTTGCTATTCATCCTAAAATTTTCGTAAGCTTATTTATTAAAAAACACAACCGTTATTAACGCCAATAAATTTACCATTACGCAGGGTGCGCACGCGTGCTTGAAAACCTGGAAAGTCCTGGAAAATCATGATTACGTTTTCAAGGCCTGGAAAACGGTGTTTTTTTAATGCCGTCTTGAAAAGCCTTGAAATTTGAAATTAGTGCTTTTATGCCCTTTTAGGAAATCGTGTTACTGTTACCCCTTCAGTTTTTAAAGTTCCTTTTCTCTGTTCTCAAAGAAACCACCGGCAGCGGTTTCCGATGTGCACCAAATCCTAATTTGGCTGGGGGAAAAAAAGAAAAAAAAAAAGGCACTACTTCCAGTGCAATAAAATTGGATGATTACTAGTAGGTCGAAGGGGAGCTTGATGTCCGTCCGACAATTGAGAACAGAAGGGGAAAGAAGAGGCATTTAGCATTTGCAGGGGGTCGCGTATGTACCAAGTCAGCTGGCATCCACCAGTGAGGAGTATGCCTGAACAACACATTCATCATCTTCTTGTTTATGTGCATGCCACCCTCCCTCCCCTCAAGAGACTTCCACTACTTATGATAAAAAATAAGAAAACTATCTTTGCGAATTTTTCACGAAAGTGGCTGAAATTTTTACATTCACTGTAATTGGATTACAGAAGCTCACTTCCAAAATTCCAGTTGAATCGGTTTAAAACTTTAAAAGTTAGCATTGGTAATTTTTATTATGGACAAGTATGTGTGCCTCTTTGGACAGAGTGAGCCTCCAGCAGAAAGGGTGTTACCATAGCAACGGTTGATTGACAGCTGGGAGCGCTGATCTGAAGCCCTTGGTTGGGAAGAAAGCAAACACCTGTTTATCACTTCCACAGCACTAAAGGACTAAGAGAATATTTTCAGAAATCCATTTTTCTGAATTTTGAAAATAACACAGTAAAATTTTTACAGTAGTTAAGATACATCACAATAAAGTTCTAGTGCAAATTTCGCCAAATTCCGTTAGGAACTTTAGCAGATGCAAAAAAAAAAAAAAAAAACGTTGCATAATCGGATTGAAAAAAAAGAAACAGTAATTATAAATTACGGGAAAAGCAAGTGAATTATTTTTTTAGATGCCATGGTTTATTTAAACAGAGTGATCCTTAAGTTTTTTTTCTGTGATGATATGGACTCTATTTGAATTACAAACACGTTTTTATTCAGACGTCTGAGTTACTGTTTTAATAAAAAAATCATCTATAATTAAAAAGTTTTCAATGGATTTAAGCAATATTCAGCAGATAAACAAACGTATTTTAGTAAATTGCAACATCATGACGTAAATTTGGTAATTTAATTTTGTCGAAAATTGGGGAGCATTTTTTTTTTTTACAGTTTCTATTATAGTTAAAGTGAAGGAGGAAGGATGCAACTTGACAGTTCAGTGAGCTGCAGGTGGTGATTTATGGCGATGTGCCAAATCAAAAGAAGCCATTCCATCAGGTAATTCCAAAGGTTGTGTTGTGTGGACGCGTCCTCCTGCTGTTTGATCTTAATTGGAATGTTTTTGTGCATGGGGGGGGGGGGTTCGAGAGAAATATCCGTTTCAGCTTTACAGCTTTCACGGCTCTTTTTTTTTTTTTTCTTGGTAATAAATAAAAATCATAGTTGCTGCATTCACCATTGATCCATGTTTGCATTTCTTGAATATAAACAGCAGACAATCAGAAACATAGTGTTGGGCGGTCTTGATGATCTTCATTTTGCATATGCTGAATTCAGTTCTGTGGGAATAAGGAATGACTTATACTGTGAATATATACAAAACTACATATTTTTGAGCTGAAAAAATAGGTCTACTTGTACACAGTAGCTAAAGTGTGAACTCAGATGAAGACAATCAGACATACGGACGTCTGATTCCATAAAAAAAATCAACATAGTTTTTTTATTTACACTACAGGTAAAAAAGCAAAAACATGTTTTTAAACGTTATAAAGGAAAACGGATTTTTGAAACGCATGACTTGATGATCTTAATTTCTGAAAGTTTCTTTTTTCCACATCCTTTTTTTTTCAATTACAATACACTGTAATAGGATACTGTGTGTTATATCACTTAGAGATATGGCAGATTTTCGGTTGCTGATATCCGCGATCGTAGCGGTAGTTGCATTGCGATTGTTGATGATGACAAGATAAATACTGGAGTGATGTAAAATGTTGCATAAACTAAAAAATAAAAAAAATAAAGCCCCCCCCCCCACCCCGAACTTTTATGCGGTCATCATAGCTGATCAACCATTTCATTCCATGAACATCAGCACATTTCAATCATTTGAACATTGGGGGTATCTGAAGGAATTCAGCCGTGCTTAAGCGCCCTAGCGCAACGAAAACATGCTAATTTTGGATAGTTCTATTCCCTTCCCCTCTACCATCCCTAATAATTGAGAGTGCATACATTGAGAGTGTTTCAAATATTCTATTTATGAGCTAGTTTTCGCGCTGTTTGTTATGCTTTTATTTTCGAAGAAAGAGAGGGAAAATAAGGAAAAGCAGCTAGAGAAAAAAAGAAAAGCTGAGTTTGATGACAAAATAAAAGAAAATGATGCAGAAATAAATAGGCTTAAAAAAGATAAAGAAGCCTCCCTAGCAGTAATTCAAGAGGGAACAGAAAGAATGAGAAAAGCTGTAGAAAAACAAAATACTGTTGAAATAGCAGTTGCCTCTAACTTGATCATACAAGTTTCAGCTGAAATAAAGAAAACTGAAAGTAAATTAGTTGTGGTGGAAGCAGAAAAAGATAGGCTAATCAGGAAAAGGTTAAAACAATAATATGAAAAAAGTAATTCAGTGAACAATTGTACATAGTTCTTGGTTTTCAATTACCTTTTAGGATATTATAGTTTAATGTGAAACCTGAAAACTTTACTGTGAAAATCGTGAATTGCTTCTGGTTCAACAGCATATTAATGTTCAAAGTGAAACTTGAATGTGGTAAATATACTTGAATATGATAATAACACGTGAAAAGATAAGAACTGAACATTAGAAGTAAATCATACTTAAACTTTAGACATTAGACGTTATGCAAAAAATTTGGGTGTGAACTTTGACCATATATACTAATGGACTGCGCATTGGCAATAGCTGCATCAAAGCCGCCATGGCTCAAACATTGGGCACGTCATCATCAGACTCCAAATTTCGTGTACAAAATGCTGTTATGATTACTAATTTACGCTGCAGAACTTCAGTGTTTTCGGTGTATTATGTGAATGCACCTCATATATAATGAAAACTCTTCAGGTAAGTTTACTTATGAGCTATATACATGCATGATCGTGTTGTTTACATTTTGTGATTTATAATGTGATGAACATTTGCGAAGAATTTGGAACATGCATTCCATTTTTTTTTTCTTAAGTTACTATATTTTTATATCAATAGCTGCAAGTTTCTGGTTAAGTAATTGAACTTTATTGACTTAGGTATTTAATTCGTTTCTTACCCATGAAAAATCATAGAACTTTCTTTACTATATCGGTCAGAGCAACCATAAGCACAGCAGGTGTAACCCATCTTTTTGACTGTTGTCATGTGATTTTATGTTGGAGCCAGAAATTTTGATGTCATGCGCAGTCTATCAGTATATATGGTTGAAGGGTGTGAAGCAAACTCTTTACAATGCATACAAAGTTGTTTTACTAGATGTATACAAATATACATCTAGTTTTTATTGAAATACACTCCTAAAATTTTCCTAAAATTTTTCTAAAAATTCCTAAAATTCCTAAAATTCTTACCTAAAATTTTCCAGAAGTATGCTATGATCCCTGCAATCTCTCAAATGTTAGTTCTGCTATGGGAATTATATATCAGGTGGTCTAACCTTTGTTTTTCTTTGGTTTGTAAAAATTATTTTACTCTGCCCTGCAGTTCTAGGTATTACTTAAATTGTATATGGTTCACTCTTTGTAAGACTGTTAGTTTGCTGACAGTAGAACACTGCTGAAAATAATGTATGTATAAAACAAAATACTTATGTATATACTGGAGGAAACTGTGTATATATGTACATGTCGCAACATCAACATTGCAATGTACACACAACAGCCATTTAATTAGAAATCTTTGTGCAGCTTGCATAAATGTCACTTACACAGCATGTATGCAAAATATATGGTTGTGTGTCTCACCATGTGATCTAGGTCACTATTTAAGACTGCTGCTTGTCAGTAGTGTTGATCACAATGAGAAAAACAAAGGATCTTTTGGAGTTTGGTAAAGGGCTTATTGTGGTGCCCGTCTGGCTAGAGCAATTAGTTTGAAAACAGTAGATCTGACTGGTTTCTCAAAAGTTGAGATATTCTGGGTCTTTAATCAATGCAAAAATAACCCACATTGCTTGTCTAAGAAATGTAACTGTGGCTTGACAACAATCTTTCAGAAGTGAAATCGCCATCATTTGAGAAAACTTGTATGGAGGAACAGGACTTCATGTGTGCGCTAATTGACCGAAGCATTCAGTGAAAGCTGTTCCCGACCCATATCTTGTCAAACTATTTGCACGGAGTTGAAGAGGTCTGTATTGGCAGCCGCATGCCTATACGGAAACCACTGATTTCTGCAAAAAAACAGAAAGTTTGTCTACAGTGGTGTCAGAGACTGAACACTGGGAAAAAGTCATATTGTCTGATGAGTCATAGTACACCTTGTTGTTCTGGCAGTAGGTAGAAAGTTTGGCAGGAGCCCCATGAAGCAGTGGTCCTAACTCATCTTGTAAACACAGCTCAAGGTTCTGGAGGCAATGCCATGATTTGGGGCATTTTCTGTTGGTACGGAACAAGTTCCCTGATATTGCTGAAAAGTCGAGTGTCCTTCAAGAATTATCTGAACATCGTTGCTGATCAAGTCCATCGTCCAATGTTGACTTTTTATCCAGCAGGTGATGGCCGTTTCATGGATGACAATGCTACTGATGTCCATCACACAAGATCTGTTCAGCAGTGGTTCAGCAAGTATGACAGTGACTTCCACCATCTTCCCTAGCCACCACAAATCCTGGATCTGAACCCCATTCATAAAGCATGAGACATGTTAGAAAAGCAGATCCGGAGCAAAGTCCTCTTCTATCAAATCTGAGCCAGTTAAAGGACTGCCTGGTAAGAGCCTGGTATGCTGTATATGTGAATGCACTTGCCAACACCTTGTGGAATCTATGCCAAACCTCATACACACTGTAATTTAAGCTAAAGTAGGTTCAACTTGGTATAGAATAAAAGTTTCTAGTTCAGTGGCCAGTATGTGCACAAAGTTAACAAATAAATCCCAAATCCTGTGAGATCATATATATACTCTCAATGGACAAAACATTAGAGATACCTACCTAATAGCATGTTGAACTTCCTGTAGCACAAATAACAGCCTGTACACCCCTAGGCATCAACTCCACCAGATGCCAAAGGGTTTCTGGAGGTAATACCCATGCATGTTTCAGCATTGTCCACAACTCTGCCTAAAACATTGGTCCAAGATCCATGGATCTGATGCTCCGCTTCACAGCATCCCAGAGAGTTTCTTCCACAGGATTTAAATCTGGGGACCTTAGGGGTCGCTGGATGGTTCCAAACTCAGATGGGTGTTCCTCGAGTCATGCCAATTAATATTATCACTGAAAACTTGGCTTTCTTAATATTATGGGATGTTTTACATCTGGGTAAATTTTGGAGGTATTATTTTCTACCATTGTTAAAATGTCTTGAGATATGCTGTATACATGTGTCTTTTATAGCATACTTTAACTGGTCAATTTATTAGAGACCCTTATGTTTCGGCAGATGGAACGTCATGGTCCACAAGCAATAAGTTCTGAAATAACACTTTTATGCAAAAAGTTATGCCAGAATTAAAAAACAAAAAGTTGCTGATTTGACGTTTTTATTTGATTATAAGAATGTGGACGCTTTGCAACTGCTATGCCATTGGAATTTGTTCATAACCTCAGGCAATCAGTATTTCTGTGTGCTTTGCCTCACACAAATTCATTCCAAAAATGATCTTAGTTTTTCTTTCCTACATTGTTCAAAAGCAGATAACTTATATTTGCCACACACTGTTAAACACTTAGGATTAGAGTGTCATGGTAATTTGATAAATATGTTAAATTTCTATCAAATCAAACAAATTTCAGTATTCGTGAATACAAGAACAGCAGCCAATCTTAGTGAGATATGGGTTTGATTCCTCGGGGCGCTCCATGGGAACAAAGGCATACAAAACAGCAAGAAAGGCCTTTGTGAATCTTGGAGAGGTGCCAACTAGTTCTGTGTAACATTGGCAAAAAGACCCCAACTCCCTGGGTTTTGTTCCAGAATCCTTAGGTTGGATGACCAACTGGAACCGTCATCTGTGGGCTAATCCCCCACACTGATGTACTTACCCGATTAAAAAGATACAAAGATATAATTATCTGGATTCTAGTGTGGGATATGGTGGACCTACCACACTTGAGAAGAATGGTCCTTCATGGAATCGTCCTGGAACTGGAAAAAGGAAAATCAGAAAGAGGTCTCAGCTGAGTGAGTGTAAGATTGGTGTATGGAATACTAGAGGTATGAATGGCAAGATGAACGAGGTGATTGAAGGGATGAATAAGTATAGATTGGGTGTGCTGTGTGTAAGTGAAACCAAAAAGAAGGAAGTTGGGATACAAGAAGTGAATGGAACGGTGAGTGTGTGGTCTGGAGTATTGGATAATGTGAGAGGACAGGCTGGTGTAGCTGTGATTTTACATGAAAAGATGAAGAACAACTTGATTCACTATAGCTGCATAGAGAGAATTCTTTGGATTTGTTTGAAAATGAAACTTCATAAAATAGTAATCGTTGTAGTGTATGCTCCTTGTGACTTGAAACCTTCTGATAAGGAAGATTTCTGAAATGAGCTAAAAGCTGTTTTGAGCCAGTTTGGTGCTAAAGAGAAAGTTGTAATAGCAGGATATTTCAATACTAAAGTAGGTGTGCAGAATGCAATTTCTGACAATGTTCTGGGTAAGTTTAATGATCCTTATGTGAATGATAATGGTGAAAGATTAATTGAGCTCTGCATTGAGAATGGTTTGTGTGTACCTAATATGTTTTTCAACTACAAGTATATCCACACATATATTTGGGGAAATCATACTCTTGGTCAAAAGAGTGTGCTAGATTTTGTTGTCTACGATCAGTGCCTGAAACACTTAGTTGTTGACACTCGTGTGATGAGAGGTGCAGATGTTTGCTCTGATCATTACTTGGTAGTGTCACGAGTGAAACTAAATGTTGGTTAGAGGAAAAGGAATAGGAAGAGGCCTTGGATGGAAAGAATAAAGGTTGAAAGGCTCCCTGAAAATCATCAGCATTATTCTGACGTACTGTACTCAGAGATCGACTGAAGGAACTGAAGTGGTCACTGCTGCGGAAGAGGTCTGTGTCACCTCAATAGTGGGTAACAATAAAAGTGATGCTTGGTGGAATAGTGAGATTGAAGAGGCAGTAAAGAGAAAGAAGGAAGCCTATTTGGGGATGTTGCAAGGTAGAGTTTCTGTGGATCAATATCGCTGTAAGAAGCGCAAAGCTACTAAGCTGGTTCGCCAGAGTAAGGCAATAGATAGGAAGGAAAAGGTGGAAAGGCATGAATTGGCTTATTGTAAATACTACATGCAATGTGTTACAATTATTACTGTTACTCACGTTTTATTATAAACGTAGTGGTTGTTGGACAAGGATGCATTTAGGGCTATATTATTGTTGTAATTGAGAAAAAGTTCAGACTTACCCATTCAGCCTGGGAACTCAGTATTCTATGGGTGGATTATATCTAGCGTTCAGTTCTTTGTTCTAACTTCGCTATTAAAATCTTCTGTTAAAACATCCTGTAGTTAACAAATTGTGTACAATAAAAACAATTTTGAACTAAAATGAATTTACCACCGGAAATGAAACAGCAAGTTAACAACCATGCAAAAAATTGTCAAAAGGAAATTTCAAAGAACGATATGTAAAACCAAGTAAAACCTAAATTCTAAAAGGCAGAATATTAAATCCTCATACAACTTCACCACCACAATCCAAACAATTTCGACATTAGGCCACTTCATCTTCAATGGAATATTTGGCGTTCGAACTACAAGTTCTTTTCAGCTCAATTAATCCGTGCAGATTCGCCGTCAGCCATGCCATGCATTAAAATACGTCATAGTCGCAGTATCTATTCGTTCCGCATCGACCAGTAACGCCATCTATTACTGTATTTTTCTCCGACAGTTTGTATTAATTATTTGTTTTCTTTCGTCTTTCTCTTTTTATTTTTCAATGCCTTCCTTTTTTCATTTTCGAGCAGATGTTTCCCTGCATATGGTATTTCTATTGGTGTATTAGTGTTTCAACTTTTTGTTTTAAACTTTTCTATAGCCAATGCTTCTGCATTTAAAATCTGCTTATGAGTTTTGTGTGATGTATTGATCTTTGCATTTTCCCAATTAGGCCGTACATCCTTATCTACACAATATTGTATCAAGAATGTTTGCTGTCTTTCATTTTCCAGTTATGCATGTGCTCCTGTAATCTTGTACGAAGACGTCTTTTGGTACTACCGATATATATACGATCGGGATTGTTATTGGCTGTAATCGTTGGTATCATATATACACCTGATTTGTCTAATAAAGATGTTTTGTTGTTGTATGTCAGTAGTTTGCCATTATCTACGACAGTCTCAGCCAGATGTATATTATTTTCTTTACATTCCTTTTTCAGTAGATAACTTAATGGTGGTAAGTAAGGAAATAATTTGTATGCCTTTACTTCTTTATTTCTAGTAGTATTTTGTTGCCTGTTTTTTATGTTATCATAGATGGAATCTACCAATTTCATTTCATCACCAAATTGTACTGCAGTTTTCTTTATCCAATCTATTTCTTTGAGTTCTAATTCTGTAGATGATGTATGTGTTGTTGTACGTTTTATGTAGTAAAGGAATGCAGCTTTTTTTTTTTTCCATGGATGTACAGAATCGGAAGGGATTAACGCTGGAATGTATGTGGGCTTTCGGTATATTGCATAATCTATGCTGTGTTGTTTTCTATGTATTTGATGTCTAGAAAGTGGAATTCATTATTCATTGTTTTATCAATTGTGGTTTTGATTGTTGGATAGTAATCCTTGAATGTCTCTACGAATTTATCAAAATCAGGAACTGAATGCGTCCAGAAGATCAGAATATCTGCAACATATCGTTTATAAAGGATGGGTAAGGCAAAGTTTGGTTGTAAAAATATTTGCTTTTCGATATTTTGCAGGATAACTTCGGCCATTAGACCTGAAAGAGACGAACCCATTGGTGCTCCAAAAGTTTGTTTATATGTTTTTATTGAATATGAAATATTTTTTAATAGTAATGAATTCCAATGTAGATATGATACAGGATCGTTCTTGATCATCCATCGTCTGTATCTGCAGTCTGTTATTAATCAGTTTAATCGCTTCATCAGTAGGTGTGTTGGGATATAAAGCGATGATATCCATACTATACATGGTGAAAGTTGAGCTACTTAACTTTTTTATTTCTTTGTGGAATAACTTTATTACGGGTCTTATAGAGGTTATTTTTCATGAAAGTTGGTTGTCAAATTTTCGAACTAAAGCCTAGTTCGTCATCAGGACTATGTCACTGGAGTAGTTGCTGCCACTCAATTGGAAGAGTCCATCCGCAATTATCATTAATTGTGGTACTTCTTCTTCTTGCTATTTCGATCCCTTCTTCTAGTTTCCTCTTTACTAAGTTTGACTGGTGGGCGATTATTTTCACTGAGTCCCAATTTATGGAGTGTCCACTTGCTTGTATATGTCTGTCTAGCCCTGTTTTTACAACTAGGATTTTTATTTCTTCAATGACTTCCATGGAGTTATAGATGCTATGTTGGTGATTATTAAAGTATGGTTTTAGATATTGATATAAAGCTCTTTTCAAATTGATGGTAGAAGTGTTTTTATTTACAATAATTCTAATCAGTAATTCTTCTTTGTGGGTTTTAACTTTTCGGAATACGGAAGGCATTCTAGCTCCTACAGGACAATGAGCCTTGTACTTAATAATCTGTGGTAGGACACTATGGTTCTTTATTGTAGTTAGTTGGCACAGAATTCTATCTGTAGGGTCCTTTTCAGTCTTCAGTACCTCCAATTCGTTGACTGCTGTATCCATTTTTTGTTGATAATCTTCGTCTTTTAATATCACAATCTGTTTCTTTTTATGAACTAACATACATTTCACTTGTGAGTTATTTTGTAAATCCAACAAAGCTTTACGTTCGTAGGCTATGATAGATTTTTTATTCTCAGTCTTATTTTGCATTTTCTCAATTGTGCGCAGTGTCTTGTGGGATTTCTTTTTTCTATCGGTAGTTCTTGAACTATGTCCTCTATTTGTGGTATTATATTTAGAGCTTTGGCTGTTGTAGAGTCGTAGACAAATTTGATTCCTCGTTCCAGTGCTTTTATCTGCAGGCCTGACAATGCTCTTCCCGATTCGTTAATATACATTGTCGTTTTTTGGTGATTATTGGTCTTCACTTCAGATTTATGGCATTTTTCACTAATTAGACATTCAATTTTATGAAAATGTCTATTTCTGATGTTTATTGCTTGACGATCTGAAATTGCATATATCTTAATATATTCCTATTATTTGCATCTTCATAGGCAATAAGTACCAACAAAGTGCATTATTTATATGCATGTCATTAATGACTTAACAATCAGAAAAGCCAAACACGTACCTAAAAGCTCTTGGCTTCATTCCTGTTATACACTTCGTGCACGTTAATGAGTACATCCTGTTATGTAGCTGGCCTTCAAAGGTTGAAACTTTCATCTTATCCGCTTATAGGGTGTTGTTGTTATTATAATTCTTCATGTCATGAAACGTCGTATTTTTATTCACAGGACAGTACAAAAATGCTGACTTCTGACTGCCGTCTGACATGCAAAATAGCTCGTCAACACTAGATGCATACTCACTATTACGTGAGTGTTGTCAACTTTCATTATGCCTATTTATCTACTGTATTTCTCTCCTTCCTTCACTCCTCCCTCATCAACTTGCCTTTAAAATTCACAATTCCAAAAAATGGTACTCAATTCTAAAACACATATCCACACACCCAATAAACACTCACATACATCACACCCACATTCAATTCAATACCCATTTCACATCCTACAATTTACATACCTCATACTACCATATTAACGTACAATATATACAGCACATTCATACACTCAATTAAAACCACTATCTACATGATTACACTATTTACATTTCACTGCAGTCAAACCACTGTCAACTGTGATTTATGTAGTGCTCCATTTGCCTCATACATTGTAAATACCCTACAGCAAACCCTAACCTCATTCATCCAGTCACACACAATCCCCAAGCGCTTTCAACAGCTACTCTGTCATCCTCAGAAGGTCGACGTGTCCTTCTGCTGTGCGAGTCAGAGGACATGTGGTCCGAGGGAAAAGAAGAAGAAAATAATGAGGAAGGAGATAACGAATTAAATTCGAGTAATGAAGTATCTATTAATATAGAAAGAATGAAAGGGAGTACAGCTAATGTAAAATGGAAATTTAAATTAAGAATGCTTGAATTGGAAGAAAGAAAATTAGAAGCAGAACGAGAACAAAGGAAATTAGAAGCTGCACGAAAACAAAGGGAAGCTGAACGAGAACAAAAGAAACTAGAATGGGAGCAACGGAGACTGGAATTTCAGCTTGTACAAAGACAGGAAAAACGATTATTCAAGCTGAAAAAGTTAGAATTAACTCAGGGAAAGGACGAGGCTTCGGCACAAGAGAGAAATCAAATGAAGTTGGCCGACTACATGAGGATATTAGAAAAAACTTTACCAAAAAGTCCTAGTAGACCCGAAGAAGTACTAGACTTCTTCGACTCCATAGAAAGGGCATTTCTTTTACGTGCCGTCCCAAAATCTGTGCAAATGAGACTAGTAATTGCTTTATTTAATTCAGATTGTGTTAATCACTTGTTTCCGGCGACTCACAGTAGAGCAGTAGGATTGCTGCGAAACTGTCAAGGAAGCCATCTTGGGAGAATGCCACCTAACACCCAACATTTACTTACCGCAATTCGAGGCCATCCGTAGGAATAAGGGAGAAAGCTATCAGCAGTTGGCGGGGGTGCATTGGAAGGACGCTCCAGTACTATGTAACTAACAGTGGGGTAGATAAGTTTCACCAGTTAATGAATTTGTTGATTTGCAATAAATTCAAGGGATTACTATCACCGAGTTTGAAAAATTATCTCCTGCAAAGAGGGTCTTTGGGGAAATTAGTTCTTGCTAAAGAATTGGGGGAACTATGTGACCAGTACGAGAGTCACATAGAAGCGTTGGAATTGGGAGAAAGGAGGACCAAAGGGAATTATCATGTAGGACCCAATAATAAAGGGCAACAGTACAACACCGTAGGAAGGGGAATAGGAAAGAAGAAAAACAGTGTTCCATTCCAGAAAGGGAAATTCCCGGTAGCAAATCAGGAATTTAAGAATAGAGTGGGAAATAATAGACCTACAGAAAATCCAGGGAATTCTAACTTTGATCGAGCGATGATGTGCTTCAGATGTGGAATGATTGGTCACAGAAAATCTAATTGCACCCAGAAAATTCCCCAAAATCAAGATAATAAACCACACTCATGTCCTTGGAGAGGTGATTCTACTAAGAAAGTAAACAGGGTAGCGACGAAGGAAAAGGAGAACATTGGAGAGACAATAGTGGAATCAGAGCAAAGGCCTACACAGGATGTGAGAAAAATAAATGCTAAAATGGGAAGAGTATTAGGTCCCACAAGTAACATACTAGAAACGATGGAAATACCCATAGGGGAACAGATAGTGATAACCACAGAGCAAGGGCACCAGGCGAAAATTTTAGTAGACAGCAGTGCGGAATTTAATTGCGTTAGACAAGGATTATTAGGGGGAAAGCAGACAGAAGAAGTGGGTAAAGTAAACTTGTCCGGATTTGACGGACTGACTGCGGTCTTCCAAATCAAGAAATTGCAAGTGAAGATCGTGGAGACAGGATTAGAAAAGACTGGGAGTGCTTCATTGGGAATGAGCGAAATTATTTGTGCTGTTGTGTCAAACCTTAGTAATGATGTCATAATCACCCCAGAAAATTACGCAAAGATGATGAAGTTAAGGTTCTCCAGTCCGGTGTGGGCAACCAATACCAAAAGGGCAGTAGGTACGGAGGAGTCAGTTTCCACGTAGGAAAGGGTAACACCGAAGGAAAAGACAACAAAAACCCAGGGAAAAGAAACGCACACGCTTAGCGCCGATATAGGGGCGAATAGAGTCGAGGGGGAGATTATGGGAGAAACAGCGAAGGCAGGAGAAGTACTGAAAGAAGTAGTTGGAACTCTAAGAGTAGAAGGATGGAGCAGCCAATTAGAGGGCCAGGCGCTCTTGAAGAGGAGGACAGCGAGCAAGTGACTGCTTCATGGCCAAATCCATGCTGCAGGGAAGGGACAAAGAGGTTAGCCAGGAGGGCAAAGCGTCCGACCATGGCAAATTTAAAACCCAGCAAGAGAAGGATGTAACATTAATGGAGGCACGTAAATGGGCGAAGGAAGAAAAAGGAGGATATATTTATATCGAGGGATTGCTTTACCATAAGGAACGAGTGTTAGGTCAAAGCACTTACCAGTTGGTAGCCCAGAGGGTAGAAGAGAGCAGATATTGAAACTTGCCCATGATTTTGTGTTTTCAGCACACTTGGGGCATAAGAAAACACTGGAGAGGATAAGGTACTCCTTCCATTGGCTGTCCATTAAGAAAGACGTACGGACGTATTGTGATGCATGTGAGGCATGTCAGTTACAAAGTCCCATCACGAGAGTTGACCGGGTGCCGATAACTGTGGTTAGAAGACCCACTCTGCCTTTTCAAGTTGTCAATGTCGATCTTATTGGCCCAATAGACCCACCATCAAGTAACGGGCACCGGTGGATTCTTGTAATGATGGATCAGCATAGTAGGTGGCCGGAGGCCGTATGTCTGACTTCCTTGAACGCGAAGCACTTTTGGAAATTTTCCAGCACACGGGCATTCCAGAGGTAGTGGCGATGGGTAGGGGCACAAATTCCGTGTCAAATTCGACTCAGGAGCTCCTAAAGCGTCTGGGGTCGACGTCTAGGTTCTCCGTGACAGGCCATCCCTCTTACAATGGGCTTGTTGGAAGGTTCAACTGAACGTTAAAGAGGATGCTACATCACATCATAAAGGAGGAGCCATGACAGTGGCACAAAGCATTATCATACCTTTTATGGGCCTACAGGGAGGTACCCAACATGACAACGGTCGTGGCACTTATTCAGTTACTATATGGGAGAGAACCCACAGGGCCATTAGCCATACTAAAGAAGAATTGGACTGGGGAGTGCAGGTTGCCCATTGGCATATCCGTGTTGGCGGTGCAGTATCTGCAGGAAATGAAGGAAAGAATGAAGAAAGTAGCTCAGCAGGTATAGGAGGTGACCGAAGAACAACAGCGGTGATATACTTCTTATTACAAGCGCCGGCTGAGGCAGAAGTCTTTCAAGGTGAGAGACCAGGTAATAGCTTTGATTCCAGACTCCAAGAATAAAGTATATGCTAGGTGGACAGACCCAGTGCACATCATAGAGAAGAGAGGGGCCAACAGTTACATAATTGATTTAGGTCAGGGGCAGCGGTTAGAAGACCCATGTGCACATGGGGAAGCTAAGGGAATTCAAACCTCGGATTAACGTTGTTGGCGTTATTTTTTAATCTGATGAGGAGTTTGGGAATATTGAGGAAGCACCATTGAGAAAAGAGGAGAAAGAGGAGGAAGACCCAAAAGAACTGAGTGAGAAGGTAACTCGGGAGCAACTTTGGGAATTGCAAGAGTTAGTGGGTAATTCGGAGAATTTTTTTTTCAGGAGAAGTGGGAAAGACGGCTGTGAGGAAGCACGCAATCACACTTAAGCTAGGGAGTAATGCTGCGTACTCAACATCGGTACAAAGTACTCCAGTCAATGCAGCAAGCAGTAGAGAGCTCTAAATTGCAGTGATGGAGCCTAGCCATATCACAATTTAACCTTACGATTGCTCGCGTCGCCAGCAAACTTATTCCTCACGCCGACACCTTATCAAGGTTAAATTGTAAAGAAGCTTCTCAATCAGATAAAGGTAAAGTTACCACGACACAGGTAGAGACCCAGTGAGGCTCCATAGTGGTACTACCAATGTAAATATGTGTGACTAAACCTCAAATGTGTTCACAGGTGAATTGTTATCATGTGTGAAAAACAAAAAAGGGACGAAGGACACTGACTCATCATGCGAAATGAGAATCCTGCATGTTTCGTCTCGCACGCAGGGGCCTGTAGGGTCGAAGAATTATTCGCTTGCATAAACTATATAATGAACACTAATTTGCATAATTTATAGAGACTGAAATATTAGGGAATTGTGTGATGGGCATTAAATTATGTAATTCCATGGAAATGTAAATATTCCAGTCAAGTTCATGTATGTTGAAGATCACCTGTGAGAAACTATTAAGGATCGCCATTTTGGGCGAAGACACGCACAAAAACAATGTTGAATTAAGACGCTAGACGTCTGAGGAATGCAGTATTTTGACGACATTCCAATGTATACTGTTGTTATTTTTTGTATTCACAGAGGCCACAGCTATTGTTCCTAGCCGGGGTGATCTCAGGTTTGCAGGGGATGCAGGAAGCAGGAACGGCTCAAGGATGCTTCGGGGTCACGCAAGAAAAGGTCCAAGGTCAATTTAGAAGTCAGAAGGCACGGAAGGGTGTAGGAGGGCTGCAAAGAGGGGTGAGACAGCCATCTTTGAGCGTGCGCCGCACCAGGGAAGCATGTGACCACAGAAAGGGGAGAGGAAGGCAGGAGCCAATAGGGTGCGAGGAAGTTGTATCTTTGAGAATTTTACGTCAAAGAAAAAAATTGGCATTTAATGCTCGTAGGAGTAGGATGTGTGCTGTGATGGGGCATTAAAGCCTTTTCTTTTTCATTGGAGAGAAGAAAAGATGTGGCGTGTACGAAACGATTTATGCCGGCAAGGGCTGTCATTTACGAGTGAGTACCACGTGCGCGGAAAGGAAGCAATTAAGTCTTTCTTTTATTGTTAGAGAGAGAGAGAGAAAAGAGTGTAACGTGTATGAAATGAAGCAGGCTGGTGAAGGCTCTCGTTTACGTGATAGGATAATCGTTTAGGGAACGAACTGACTTTTTTGAGTAAGGCTCTGAAATGGAAGACCAATTTCCGAAGTACTGAGTAAGTAGTAACTGGAGTAGCCCATGTTAGAGAACAATAGCGGCTTAACCCTAAGACAATAAAGTTGTTACGTTTAGTACTTGGGCCTAATGAATATTTTATGCCTCAATGTTTGTCTACTATTTTACCCTCCCCTCTCTTGAATAGCAGATACATTTATAAAAAGCTGAGAGAGAAAGAATGCCGGGCTATCATCAGCATTTGGTGATAAATAGTTTTATTTGTAAAAAGAACCTTATTTTTTTTCGCCTGCTGTGGGACAATCTTCTCAACACGTGGGAGCAAGGTAGGCATAAGCATATGCTAATTAACATACGAGCTCCGTCCCTATACCAATAGAAATACCATATGCATGGAAACATCTGCTCAAAAATGAAAAAAGGAAGGCGTTGAAAAGTAAAAAGAGAAAAACGAAAGAAAACTAATAATTAATACGAACTGTAGGAGAAAAATACAGCAATAGATGACATTACTGATCGATGTGAAACAAATAGATACTGCGACTATTACATATTTTAACGCATGGCATGGCTGAACGCAAATCTGCACGGATTCATTGAGCTGAAAAGATCTTGTAGTTCGAACGCCAAATATTCCATTGAAGATGACATGGCCTAATGTCGAAACTGGTTTGGATTGTGGTGGTGAAGTTTGATGAGGATTTCATATTCTGTCTTTTAGAATTCAGGTTTTACTTGGTTTTATATATCGCTCTTTGAAATTTCCTTTTGACAAATTTTTGCATGGTTGTTAACTTAGTGTTTCATTCCCGGTGGACAATTCATTTTAGTTCAAAATTGCTTTTATCATACACAATTTGTTAACTACAGGATATTTTAACAGAAGATTTTCTTGTGAAGTTAGAACAAAGAACTGAATGCTAGATATTATCTACCCATAGAATACTGAGCTCCCAGGCTGAATGGGTAAGTCTGAACTTTTTTCTCAATTACAACAATAATATAGCCCTAAATGCATCCTTGTCCAACAACCTCTACGTTTATAATAAAACGTGAGTAACAGTGATACTTGCTACACATTGTATGTAGTATTTATAATAATGATTGTACCACGTAAATTTCGTTCAATAGCTAATATAGCAATTTGAACTGTTGACTGTACAAGCGGGGAAACCATGAGAAAGTGCTATTGTAGAAATTATGGAGAATTCTTCTTGAGGAGAAAGTTGGCTGTTGCAAATGATATGAGCCCTGTGGATGTAAGACTTCAATGCTGCGAGCTTGTAAAGATGCATAGTGAATGATTTCGAAGGGAATGATGTTTGTGGCAGTAGAAGATTTACTATAGACGGAACATGAGATGGAGAGACTAGAGTTTCTGCAGATGGAAACATCCAGGAAATCAATTTTGTTGTTTACTTCCGTAGGTTTAGTGAGTTAGTTTAATAGATGGATATTTTTCCATAATGGATTTCAAGAGAAGAGGTGTGTAAAGCTCTAAAATCTTTTCAGAATGGTAAGGCTTTGGAAGAAATATCCATCTATTAAACTCACTAAATCTAAGGAAGTAAACAACAAAATCGATTACCTGGATGTTTCCATTTGCACAAACTCTGATCTCTCCATCTCATGTTCCGTCTGTCATAAATCTTCTGCTTCCACAAACATCATTCCCTTCGAAATCATTCACTATGCATCTTTACAAGCTCACAGCATTGAAGTCTTACATTCACAGGGCTCATATCATTTGCAACAACCAACTTTCTCTCCAAGAAGAATTCTCCATGATTTCTACTCTCAATGTTTTCCTGCTCGTACAGTTGACATTCTCATAAAGAAATACAAAAACAAGTTGGAAATTGAATGCCTCCATCCTCAAAAGAAAGAAAACTTAAAATTATCTGTTTCTGTTCCTTACCATCCTTACTATGCTTACAAGTTACAAATTATTTTCAGAAGGTTTGGTTACCATCTTGACATTGACCACCCACCCCCAAGTGTCTTGAAACTTTTACAAAGTGATAGAGACAAAGTTGAAAATCTTAATCTCTCAGGAGTTTACTGCATTTCTATCTCTTCTGCAACAGGTGATAACTTATACATTGGCATACCTGCCAGATTTTACAATTTACCTGTAAATTTTACAGATTTGTTGATTCTTCCAGTTTTTTTTTTTTTTTGTTTTTTTTTCTGATGACTTTGCACCCACCGTTAAAACTATTTATTTTACTTAATTCATTTAAAAATGAAGCACCAATGTAAGTTAGGAACAAGCTTTTCAGTTACATGTATTTATATGGGAACATTTGTCCGCAGTTTCCCCACATTTTAGGTTCATTGTTTTGCGTTGTTTCAAACGCTAAAGCTTGCGCCATGTGTAAACTGAACCTCCACAGCTGGGCTTGTTTATCTCTCGAAAGGTCCCCCTCTTCCCTTCTCAGTAGGCCAGCATGGGGTTGACCTGCATTGGAGCATGGAGCATGTGTCTTTATTACTTCCAGTTCAAAATGCTGTCTCAGAACGTAGTTAGTTATCGTAGAAAAAAATTCCAATGGATTTTAAATCTATGGAATTTTTAAGCCGAGATCGATACCCAACATTACAAAATTAAACAAAAGCTGTCAGTTTTGTGAAATTAAAAATTAATTTGGGGCATGGTTTTGTAACTTCTCTTTTCTGGCAATAAATTTAACCTAACGAAAGAATGCGGTATAATAGGAAGTTAAAAAAAAAAAAGAAAAAAAAGTCCAATGTTCGTTCAACCCAATGCTTCTCCAGCAATGATTTATTTTTCTGGTTGGTTAGTAAGTTTTCTACGCTTTCCAACCGTGCTTTGTCCGTCTGCACGATAACGCATGAAAATGTCTCGGCTTGATTCGACGAAATTAATATGTTGGGATCCACACAAATTCATCAAATCCCTATCGAAAAGGGTCAAAGGTTAGGACATAGGAGCGGGATTCATTCTTCCGGGCCCTTTTATGTGATGACTTATGTAAAATCAAAGCACGATTGCTGTGAAGTTTTGGTACGCTGTTCAGCACCCATAGTGGACCTATCCTATTGGAAATGGTTATTATCAGCATTCATGGGGCAGTGCATACATATGCAAGATGTATGCATATGTATGCACTGCCCCATGAATGCTGATAATAACCACCGGTCAGATTTTTTGCACAATAACTTCCGTGGAAATTCACCGGTTTTTATGGAATTCTTAATTATAAAACAATGTGTGTGTGGTAGCTTTTTATTTTAGAAATTAACAATCACAAAAGAAAAAAATGATGTTCTATAATAAAGCAAAATATACAGCCTATCAATTAATTCATACTAAGGGATTCGTTCGTAAAGAAAACAAAGTATCGTAGAGAACACTGGTCGTTGCTTGGTGATTTATAAAAAGTTCGAGACAGTTGAAAAACATGGAAAAAAAGTCCAGAAAAAAAAGGTCTGAGGAAGAAAGTCCGAGATGGGCATTTTGTTTGTCATCATGGGTATGCTAATAAGTCAATTTGACATACTGTTTGAATGTTGGGGTGGGGGTGGGGGGACATACTTTCATTATTTACCTAGTGTGGTGGGGTTGCCAGAAAACCGCCACACAAAAAAAACTGCCACACGTTTTTCATTAAGGGGCAGGGCACAAATTGCTCCTCTTCTGAGGAACACTTTGAATGTGTGGCAGTTTTCCAAGGTGCC
The DNA here is from genome assembly GCA_039090855.1 of Macrothele yani. Classification (NCBI taxonomy): domain Eukaryota; kingdom Metazoa; phylum Arthropoda; class Arachnida; order Araneae; family Macrothelidae; genus Macrothele; species Macrothele yani. The sequence continues at coordinate 728,556 of CM077006.1, forward strand.
TAATGACCGGAAGGAGCTCTATTGTTTGTCTGAATTTTCACGCCAATTCATACCAGTTTAGGGTAACTGGACACAAAAGTTCAAGGGGTGGGGGTTATAAAGATCGCCGTTTCTTGGCTTATATAGAGAATTGGATTGGAAACTCCAAACAAATTTTGAGGAAGCATTCTATGTAAGCCAAGCAAGAATTTTACTTTACTTTGAAGAAATAAATTGCTGTGACTTAGAACATTTCTTAAAACTACAGTGTTCGACGAAACAACGGCATTACAGCATGACTCATGCTGTGTTCAGAAAAAGACGATAAGGTTGGATTTTTTAATAACGCTGCACTTGTACTTAGGCACAAAATATTTACATAACGTGTCAAGTTTGTAATATTTTTCTTTTACTTGATTAATTCATAGGCCCTATCCTATACCTTGGCCTTTTTAACAGCTTTTAATCCGCCGACTTAATGTCCATACCGTTTACGTATCAAATCAAGTCAATAGTATTGTGCTTTTACGTAGGCACTAAATATTAATTCATAGGCCCTAGGCCTATTGAACTGTTTTTATTCTACCAATGTAATATTGACAGCGTTTACACGTCAAATCAAGTCAATAATAATGCGCTTTTACTTTGGCACAAAATATTAATTCTTAGGCACGAAATATTCATTCAAGGGCCCTACGCCTAGACCCTTTTGCCCAATTTTTATTATACCAATGTCATATTCACGATGTTTACATATCAAGTTAATAGTATAGTGCTTTCACTTAGGCACGAAATATTAATTCATAGGTCCTAGGCCTAGGCATTTTTAATAGTTTTTACTCTACCAATGCCATATTCACAACGGTTACATTAAATCAAGTTAATAATATTAGGCGTTTACTTAGGCACAAGATATTAATTCATAGGTCCTAGTGCTAGGCCTTTTTTATAGTTTTTACTCTACCAATGTCATATTCACAACGTTTACACATTATATAAAGTTAATAATATTGCGCTCTTACTTAGGCACGAAATATTAATTTGTCGACCTAGGCTTAGGCCATTTTGACAGTTTTTAATCCATCGACTTCATATTCATAACGTTTATGTATCAACTCAAGTTAATAGCATTGCACTTTTACCTAGGCACAATATTAATTCATAGGCCTAGGCCCTTTTTACAGTTTTTATTCTACTGATGTCATATTCATAACATAATCTACATTTTGAGGTTACTCACCTTTATCCCAAATATCATTTAGGAGGTTTTCATCTCTTGCACACATTTCCAACACGTAATTTTCATCAGTCACATTGTGGTTCAAGGCCCTTAAACACACGTCTTTTTCAACTCGCGCAAGCTTCATTTCTTTTTGTTCTTTTTTTCCCCAATAACTAAATGCCGATTCAAAATAATCAACTACAATTATTCATAATTCAACTACCTAAAACACTAATATCTAATTAAAAACTTCGATAAAAAAACCTATATTACACATTTCCTAAAACATCAAAGTTAAAACTGTAACCCATAATTATTTATCCCAATATCATTTAGGAGGTTTTCATCTCTTGCACACATTTCCAACACATAATTTTCATCAGTCACATTGTGGTTCAAGGCCCAAAAACACACGTCTTTTTCAACTCACGCAAATTTCATTTCTTTTTGTTCTTTTTTCCCCCAATAACTAAATGCCGATTCAAAATAATCAACTACAAGTGCACACCGGTAATTAATTGAAACAAACCAAACCTGACACAACCATTATCCTCAATAATCTTGGGCCTCTTCCCACTCAGCAATAAGCATACTATCCTAGCACTTTCAGCCTCTGTCCAGGCCATTCTCAAGGAGTGGACACAGCAAATGAACCTCCCTCAAATGTAGTGAATGTTCTAGTTCTTGCGCAGTATCGTCTCATCACCATTCTTCACTGCTCAGGTGCAATGGCGCCATCTATGATGACCCAGTAGTCTTCTTTTTCTTTTCGTACTTGTAACTATCTGTTCGATATCCAGTTGTAGTTGATTCTTGAAATTAATCTTCTTATATTCTATCATATTTTTTTTTTATAAATATACACTGGCGTGCAAAAACTAAGGACGAGACGGTTTTTTCTAATGTAACGTCGTGCAGAAGTGCTCCACATCGACTCAGATCATACCATAAGATCGCCAAGATGTAAGAATGTGGGACAAGTGAGCAAAACCATCCAAACAAGGAATCCAAAGGATAAAAAAGCACTTTATTGAAAAGGTAGCTTCGAGCACAACTGGACAGAAACGTCCGTGTGACAGGCGGCTGCCAAGAAAAATCCAGTCTTTAGTAGGGGATATGATCACCCCTGACTGCGTTGCAGGATTTACATCTGTCCATGCTGAGGACGAGGTTGTCAAGGAGCTGTTGAGGCATTGCAGCCCATTCCTCTTGTAGCGCCAATCGCAGCTGCAGAATCGTTGCTGGTGACGTGCTGCCAAGCGTCTCCTGAGAAAGTCCCACACGTGTTTGATTGGATTTAGATCCGGGGACCTTGCGGGCCAATCCATGCATTGAATATCTTCACTCTCCAACAGCTCTGCGACAGCCACTGTACGATGAGGTGTAGCGTTGAACCTCTGTACAATAGCGGACACCAGTGACTGAATCTCCTTGGAAAATGTGGAGGTCAGTATGGCTACCAAGCATGATACCGCCCCAAACTAAAACTCCGCCACTTCCAAACCGGTCCCTTTCGATGATGTTGGAGGTGTGATTGCATGTTCCCTGCTCTCTCCAGATGTGTATACGTCCAGAATCGCTCGTCAGACTAAATCGGCTCTCATCCGTAAAGAGAACTCGACCCCATTGTTGATGTGTCCGGTTCTTGTGTTCCTGGCACCACAGAAACCGCCGTCTCCGATGAGCAGGCGTTAATGGCACACACCGTACTGGTCTTAGTGGAAATAGACCACCGTTGTGCAGCCTCCTGGCCATGGCAAAACGTGATAACGTACGTCCAGTTGTCTGTCGCATGTGCCTTGCGATTTCTCCCACTGTCTGCTGTCTGTCTCTTTTCGCCTGTAGGACAAATTACTGGTCGTCCACCACCGTGGTTGCTCGTAGACGACCACTGCTAAACTCTCGGACAGCTGTTCCTGTCGTTTTGAAATGCTCTCCAAGCTCGTGAAACGATGCTGTGAATGATCCCGAACTCCTCGGCCACACTAGTCACACTTCGACCTTCTTCCAACTTCCCAATGACGTGACCTCGGGTAAAGTCATCCAGACGTCGTCTACTGGATTGCCTGTTGGCCATATCACACGGTGGCAGCAACTCAACGTTGTTGAAACCGATGTACACCGTGCAATAGGCACCGAATTGCTGACGTACACTGCTCGTGTGCTTGATACCCTTCTGACACTCACCACCCCACCCCACGTCATGCTGCATATATGCGCATGCCCTACCGTACCGGACCCTAGTCTATCTCCTAAGTGGTCTTTTGGTCCGTTCTGCCTGCTCGTTCCATTGTTATGCTAATTTCTCCTCTTCTTCATTAATTTTTACACACCAGTGTATTATGTTACATCACCCCCCCCTCTCCCCTCTGTTCTCTGTGGCTCTCCATTCTGATCAAATCCATCCTATATGCGTTTTAAGCTATTAAGATATAATTATGGGTTATAGTTCTAACTTTGACGTTTTAGGAAATGTGTAATATAGGTTTTTCAATTGAAGTTTTTAATTAGATATTAGTGTTTTAGGGAGCTGAATTACGAGTAATTGTAGTTGATTATTTTGAATCGGCATTTTGTTTTTTGGGAAGGGGGAGAGTTTGTTTTTTGGGGGGGGGGGAGATGAAGTCTGCGCGATTTGAAAAAGACGTGTGTAATTTTGGGCCTTGAACCACGATGTGACTAATGAAAATTATGTGTTGGGAATGTGTGCAAGAAATGAAAACGTCCTAAATCATATTTGGGATAAAGGTGAGTAACCTCGAAATGTAGATTATGTCTAAATAGCATGTTAATAATTAAGCAGCTAAGTGACATTTTGACTTTTGCAATGCTGTAAGAATATATGATATTCATAACATTTTACATACCAAGTCAAGTTAATAATATTGCACTTTTACCTAGGCACTAAATATTAATTCATAGGCTCTAGGCCTATGCCCTTTTTACAATTTTTATTCTACTGCTGTCATATTCATAACATTTACATACCAGTACAAGTTAATAGTATTGCACTTTTACTTAAGCACTAAATATTAATTCATAGGCCTTAAGCCTAGACCTTTTAAACAGTTTTTATTCTACCTATGTCACATTTGCAACGGTTACACGTCAAGTTAATAGCATTACGCTTTTACTTAGACACTAAATATTAATTCACGAGTAGGCCTTTTAAATAGTTTTTTATTCTACTGATATCACATCCACAACGTTTACGTATCAACTCATGTTAATAATAGTGCGCTTTTACTTAGGCACTAAGTATCAATTCATAGGGCCTAGGCCTTTTAAACAATTTTTATTCTAGTAATGTCATATTCATAATGTTTACATATCAAGTCAAGTTAATAATATTGGCATAACTGGGAAGTACAAGAAGAGGAACTCTTGTATCAAAAAAAATGACAAAAGTGGAAGCCATCAGGATCAAAGTGAAATCCCTGAAATTGCATGGGCTGGACATATTACTAGTAGTATGGACCACTGATGGATTACTGAATGAAGTATTAGACTGAGTACCATGGGGTATTAAAAACAGAAGATCATGTGGGAGATGGGTGAATGAAATTTAAAAGCATCATGTATTGACATGGAAGAGATTGGCCTAACATAGGAGGTCCAGATTCGAGAATATCTACATGAGAAAAGATAATCAGTATAAACATATAAAACGAGCGAAACACACAGAGTCACGTATGGTAAAAGGTTCATTTAGCGGTAGCTTTCGGTCATCTTATGAACTTGATCACCCACGATCAACTGGATGGGCTGGTTGCCAGAACTACAATTTAAAGTTGGGGTGTTGGAAATGTTGCCAGATTTTAAAAGAGAGATCCAAATAAATGGGATTTGGTGAGGGGTCTCTGAATTGCAGTTTTTGGTGAACAAAATTTCGATGCTCTCTTGGAAACGCAGAGGTCTTGTTAATGAATGGGGCAACTTTTTTGGTTTCTTTCCAAATGGGAACTCCAGAGGTGTCTTCAAGGGTTAGTGCAGATAAAGCTGTCTTTGGAAGACCATTAGAAACATCTTTTTTGTCCTGGTTGTAAATTAATTTATGGCACCTCTATTCATATTGTACTGTGGAATTAACTTTTTTACGGGTCTTATAGAGGTTATTATTCAAAAAGTTGATGGTCAAGTTTTCGAACTAAAGCCTAGTTCGTTATCAGGACTACGTCACTGGAGTAGTTGCTGCCACTCAGTTGGAAGAGTCCAACCGCAATTATCGTTAATTGTGGTACTTCTTCTTGCTATTTCGATCCCTTCTGCTAGTTTCCTCTTTACTAAGTTTGACTGGTCGGCGATTATTCATACTGAGTCCCAATTTATGGAGTGTCCACTTTGCTTGTATATGTCTGTCTAGCCCTGTTTTGTTACTAATGTTCCTAATAGCTGCTTGGTGTTCTTTCATTCTGACTTTAATGCTTCTCCCTGTTTCTCCTATGTAGCTGAGTCTGCAGTTACATTCGATGCAATATATTACCCCTTCTTACAATTGGATGTCCACTTCTTTCTGCTTTAAAGCTGGCAGGAATTTCTTTAATTTGTTACATAGATCTGGAGCAAGCCTGATATTATATTTTGCTCCGATCCTCTTCAGTTTTTCGAAAAGTCCTTTATAGTATGTAATTTTGCTGGTGAATTTGAAGTTGTTTATTTCCTGCTTCATCTTTGGCTCTTGTCTAAATAATTTCTCAACATAAGGGGAGGGGTAATTGTTTTCTGCCAATATTTCTTTTAATTCTTCTCTGTGAAGATCTTTTTGAGCATCTGAAGAGACCAGGACTTCAATTTTTTCCAAAAATTGTCTCGCCGTATTCAATTTAATATAATCAGGGTGAAATGAGTAGAAGTCTAACATCTTCCTTGTGTTAGTGGGTTTTCTAAAAAGCTGAGTAAATATTCTCCCCTCTTTTGAGGTCAAGTTTAAATCAAGGAAATTGATGCTATGGTCTTTTTCCAATTCCAGGGTGTACTGCAAGGTATTTTCAGGGTGTACTGCAAGGTATATGAGTTAAATTCTGCTAGAATCTGAGAGGGTAGAGATTGGTTTTCAGTATCTACTATAATTAGGACATCATCCATGTATCTTACATAGAGAGCAAATATTGAAGGTTTTATAAGGATTTTTGCCTCTAGTTTATTTTCATAATAATGTGCAAGCAGAGGTGCTAGTGGAGAACCCATTGCAAGTCCTGAAGTTTGCCTGTAATAGTTCTTTCCAAACTGGAAGAAATTATTTTTGAAATAAAACAGGAGCAGTTCATATATGCCCAGTAGTATTTCTCTATTGTGATTATGGAAGACTATTTTTTTCCACCAGGTCATCCGCAATGAATTCCAGCAGGAGGTCCAGGTTAATGTTAGTATACATAGATGCTGCTTCTTTTTGGCACTTGTCTAAATAATTTCTCAACATAAGGGGAGGGGTAATTGTTTTAAACGTTAACCTGGACCTCCTGCTGGAATTCATTGCAGATGACCTGGCGGAAAAAATACACAGTAGTCTTCCATAATCACAATAGAGAAATACTACTGGGCATATATGAACTGCTCCTGTTTTCTTTCAAAAATAATTTCTTCCAGTTTGGAAAGAAATATTATAGGCAAACTTCTAAAATATATCAAGAAACCCCGAGTGTGGATCCGCTATGCTGACGATATATTCTTCATATGGGAACATGGAATAGACAAATTAAAAGATTTCCTGCATAAGATAAACAGTCTACATAATACGATAAAGTTCACCATGGAGCTTGAAGTGGATGGAACATTGAATTATCTTGACGTCGCGCTCAGAAGGAATAGAACATCTAGCTTCAATTTTAACGTTTATTATAAACCGACCGCAGTACCGACCTTGTCCCTCCTGATTCGCACTGCCCAAAAGAGTACAAACTTTCTGCTTTTAGAGCATAGTTCTATAGAGCGTATAATGTATGCCACCCCGACTACCTAAATAACAAGGAAATTTATAATATTTATAGCAAAGGTCTAAAGGCTGGATATAAAAAGGATGAAATAGACAGAATACATAGAACTGTAAGAAATCGTATAATGTTAGCAGCAACAAAATCACCTAGTAAGACAATGAAGTACGCAGGATCCATCTCATATCTCCCAGGCTTTGCATATTGGTTAAAGAATTTGTTACGTAAATACAAAATATTAATAGCAATGAAGTCCCCGACCCCATTATCACATATAGTATCAAGCTGCAAGGAGAGACAGTGTGAAAAAGAAAAGGCGGGTGTGTACGCTATACCGTTGGTATATTCTGACAACACGGAAAAGATATATATCGGAATGACAAAGCGATCCTTGGACACTAGATGTAAAGAACACGTGTGAAGTGTCAACCAGGACATGCAGAATACAGCCCTTGCCAGAGAAGTCATGCATTCATCGGCCACTCTAGTATGGAATAATATTAGAAGAATTGCCTCTTACACTAACTTTAAGCAGAAACGTAGCTGATAAAGTATAAAAATGGCAATGGGAGTACGCTCAAATCAGTGAGCCGCGGATGGCTTAGTGGTTAGCGAGTCAGACTATCGATGCAAGGTTCTCTGGTTTGAGCCTGGGCTGAAGAGACTGCCATCAGGGAAACTGTCGAAATCCTCTCCATCAAAGTAGCATGCAATGACATGATCTCTACTGAACTACCAATGGTTTAGCATACGTTATTAAAAGACAGAAACACGTCGCCGCGCACTGTGTAATTACATGCTGAAAACATTTCACGAAATATGCTGGTGATATCACCCACGTTACTTTCAAAAATCATCTTTGTTCCTTATCTGTTGCAATTCCCTGCATTTTTATGTCTACCGTTGCCTTGAAAAAGCCTCCCAGTGGAGTGCGAAAGCTTGGCGAATATCTTTGATTACTACACCATAAGAAATAAACGGATTTAATACGCTATATGCATTTCTTGAATAGTTTCTGGGGAATTTCATAATGCTAAATTACAACAAACTAAATTTTGTAAGGATCTTGACAAAAGAGTGCAGAATTTTGAGACAAAAATAGGCTTGTCAGAATCTAAAACATTGCAGGCGACAGGCAAAGCTTTATTTAGGCCAACCTGAATCAAACAGTGATTTTCAGGTTTGTGAAACAGTTTTGAATGATGAAAATGATAGTGTAGTTAACTTTTGATTTTTTTATACCAATTTTCTGTTATCTTTGACAGTTTTTTAGGTACTAATTATTTTCTTGCAAATTGTTCCAGCTTACTTTGTGCTCTAGATCACCACTGGTAAGAAGATACAGAAGAAAGACGTGACTTAAAGCAGTGTTCAGGGAGATGCAGCTGATGGATGGGATTACTGAACATTGAGGTGGGAAAAGTTCATTTCCAATGCTGAATTAATCTGACTTGTGAAGATCCCATGCAATTATACTTTTTAATTGCTTTACTGTGCATTATAAAAACATTAAAGAATCCTGCAACATAATGCTTTAGAGTTTGCACTTTAACATTTTTTATTATGTTGGTGAAAGTACTAAGAAACTTCGTTAAATACAGTATTGTTTTTATTTTGTTTCAACTGTAAAATTGCTTTATTCATGTTGTGAATTTATATTTAATATTTTATTGTACCACCCTAATTAAATGCTATGGTACCTTTCTCATTTTTGATATAAAAGATTGTTTCATCAGCTTCTGTTTTGAAAACTGAGATATTTTAGTACTCATCATTTTGATAGAGTAGTACTTAAATAACACTATACTGTAATCTGATGGGGTTTTTCTTTTTTCTTTTTTTTTTCTTTATCTTATTCAAAATCATGGGAAAGGGGAAAGAAATAACTGGTGTAAGCTTCTAATTTGTACTTACTGTGAATTCCTTATGTACACTTAAAATATTGTGCAAAATGTTTTGTGTTAAAGGATGTTCTTGCACCTGTATTAATAATTTATTTTTTGAATTTGTAATGTAATGTTGACCAAAGATGCAGTGCATTTTAGATTTTCCATGTGAAACTTCATATGTGTATGTTTATTTATTTATTTATTTTCCATATCATTCTAGTTAATTTCATGAGAGCAGACTTTGTTATGATATTAAACACTCAAGTGTAAATAATTAGTAATATTTTGTACTTATTATGGGGATGTTAACTGAAAGTAAAGAGTAAAATTTTATGGACGTTTGCAGTGGGGCAGTGGATGGCTATTTTTTTCTCCTCCCTACATACTGTGACTGTGATCTTTTTTTTTTTTTTTTTTTGTTATCTAATTTAAAAAAATGTACTCAATAAGAACATATTGTGAGAATATTTCTTCCACAGAATGTACTCAATAATTTTGATAACATTCTTGTTGCCCCATGTTAAAAACTGCATTGGAGTGTACTTTAATGAAATAAGCATTATTGGCGGACCAGAATACAGAAAAAAGGGGGTATAAATGGCAGAAATCATGTTTTTTTTGTTTTGTTTTATTGATATCATAATGCAGCTGATTGTTCAAAAAGAGAGAAAAGAAAGTCAGCCATTATGGTATATGTTCTGCATGAGTATGGCTTTTCTTCCATCTACTCTTAGTTTTCAAGTACTTGTTCATAATCTTTGCTTTCATTTATTTTTGTCAGACTGATTTGCATAAGGAAATTGAATTTCAGTTTTTGCATTTGTGAGATCCCCCCATCAGTAATCCAAGCTGCAATGTATCCAGTGTTATTAATACAATTAGTATAAGGAATATAGGTGGTGTAACAAAATACCGTCAGTTGTGTTTTCGCGCACTCTTTACCTGAGTGTGTAGCTACTTTTGTTGTCACCAACCCACCCACCCCAAACTTAATAATCTGCAGCAGAATCTTTTTTTTTTTTTTTTCTGTTATTTTCCTTAAAAAAACTTCTCATTTTGCTTATTGTGAGAACATAAACTTTTAATGGTGTACCAAAAAAAGTAAGCAAAGTATAATGCCATTCCCCCTTCTCACACACACACACACATTCTGGATCTATTACCTTGCTGAGAATTGGAAGTGAATATTTACCTACCACTTTATTTATTTGAAAACAGAAAAAGAACGGATTTTTCTTTTGACTGTCTTGGGCTACTAAAGTTTTCTGCTCATTAGTTCGTAACTCTCATTTTATGTAGAAATGATTCTTAACATAGAGTTTGTGATTTTACTTGTTTTGAAGAAAGTATGTATGGCCCTCAAAATCAAAAAAATGTTTTACAACTTTGTTTTCTGTGTTGTATTTGAACAACAGCGTATTTACTTTTCAATTGGTTTTGTAGAACATGTTGAATATGTTGCCTAACCATGTTCCTTAGTCATTCATGTAGTGAGTAAAATTTTATTTCACTTAGGTTAATCGTGGAATTGACCATATATAAACTGGGAGGAAGGTTTTTTTTTTGTTTTTTTTTTACATCAACATAGGAATATTTTGTAATTTCTCAATAACAACCATGCAGTGTAGCTATAGAGTTGGAAAACATATTCTAAGTCAAACTTCCATGCAAGTTATAAAAATAAGTTGATTTCTTCATTATCGCATGCAGTCCACTGGCAGCTGTAATGGACTTGAACATTTAATTTTCTAAAAATGTATTTGTGATGTATTATTTTGTTTTGTGAAACAGAACACAATGTAAATTCAAAAATTTAGTATGTTCTCACAGAATTCATTGATTGTATATAATGAAAAATAAATGAAAATTGCATAGCTTTCCTGTTTAAACATTTTTATTTTCATTACTGAGTTTTATGGCTAACATGATTTATGATAAAAATAAGTTTGACTCATTATTATTCATATTACATCTAATTAAAACAAAGTTGTTTCTTTTTGACTATGTATTCAGTCTTTAGTTACCATAATTGCTTTCCGTTGTTTCTTTTTGCTGTCTCTCCACAGAATGTGGTTATCATGTGGGTTTTTTTATTGTACCTTAAGAGTAAAGAGCTTGAATCAATTTGTGATATGGAATGGCAGTTAACATCTTTGCATAAGAAATGTACTTTTTTTTTTTCATTATTAAAGATGCCATAAGTGTATACCATAATGCAAGACTAAAATGAGTAAAGATTCTTCCTTCAGTGGTGTATATACATAACATTTAGTATTCACTGAGCTTTCACACTCCACTGGGATCCTTCTTCTGGGTTTATTTTTCAGAGCTTACAACAGTAAAATATGATGCTGGAATAATTCTAAAATTATGTGATGATTCAAAATAATAATTTGAAAGTATGTTGTGTTTGAATTATCATATGATAATTGAAGAAATTAATTTAAAATTATCATATGAGAGTTTTTGACTTATAACAGTGTTTGTATTATTCCAATCAGGGCCTGATTTACGCCTAGGTCTGCAAGGCCCAGGCGTATGTGTCCCGCATTTTAGGCGGCTCCAGAATCACAGTGCTAAAAAAAATTATGATCTTTTTTTTATTAATGTATTAATATTATTATGAATACAAACAAAAGTTTTTTCTTCCTGAAATGAAGATTAACACTGGTATTTTTACTAGGCTCTTTCAGTACCACCTCACAACTATGATGACTGTTCCTTTTTTACTGAATATGTGTGTGTTTGCACACACACACACACACACACACACACACACACACACACACACACACAACCATTACACAACTTACTTTTGGTCCTCAAAACCACAAACATTGATTGCTTGGAAAAATCAGAACCTAGGGAACTTGTTAAAACTGATTAATATGAAGTCCATTTAATTTCAAATGTGAGTAATGGATAAGTCAGGAAAATCACAGTGCTTTTCATCTGAAACTTGCAGATGAAATATAAATGTGCTATGTTCCTATATACTGTATATTATACACCTCTTGAGAGAGGTTTTGCATTGCTAAGATACTTTGTAAAAGTTTTGAGAATTTCATATTGTAAAGTATCAGATCTTAAAATTGCTTGGGTCTAAATTAAGTGAATTAATGAGTTGAATAACGTGCTTTTATGAGATGACGATTATGGGCAAAACACGTAACAATATTAACAAATAAAGGTAACTTGATCATCTGTCAACTCACTCAAAAACTCAGTTGACAGATTAGCTAAGAAAGAGACTCTTCAATCCTTCCTTGGTGATATATCACCCCTCCTTACTTTAGAACTCCCAGGCTCTTCCTGCAAGTGAAACTGCATAAAGCTGGTAACCCCATCAGACCTTTAGTGGAATATTCTTTTTCTCCAGCAGTAAACCTTGAAAAGAGATTGGTCCTCAAATGCAAATCCCTGGCAGCCAACCATCCTCATACAGTTGTCTCTACTTCAGACTTCATCCACAACCTTCCTAATTCCTTTTCTCCTTGTGATATTCTGTATACTCTTGATGTAGAATCTTTGTTTCCCTCTGTACCATATTTTGATTCCTACATGCTCCTCATGAAGAAATTTGATTCTTCATTTTGAACCCCCGGTCCTCTTATCAAAGATCTTTATGATTGTTTCCACACTATTCATCAACACAGTTGTTTTGTTTTCAACAAAATTGTGTATAGGCAACAATCTGGTCTCCCCATGGGCTCACCTCTTTCCCCTCTGCTTGCTGAAATCTACATGCAACATATTGAAGTTTCCATCATTCCTCTATACCCTTTCCAACCTTCCCTATGGTTAAGATATGTAGACGACATTTTCATTAGCTGGCCACATTCCGAGTCTGAACTACAGATACTGATCAACTCCATTACGGAAAAATTTCCTTCCATTAAGCTCACTATATCTAAGGAAGTAAATCACAAATTTGATTTCCTGGATGTATCTATCTGCAGAAACGCTGATCTCTCCATTACTCGTTCCGTCTATCGAAAACCTTCTGCGGCCACTAACATCATTCCCTACAAATCTTGCACCCTGCATCTCTACAAACTTGCAGCATTGAAGTCCTACATCCACAGGGCTCATATCATTTGCAACAACCAACTCTCTCTTCAAGAAGAACTCTCCAAAATTTCTACAATAGCCCTCTCTCATGGTTTCCCTGCTGTTATAGTCAACTCCCTCATAAAGAAATATGAAAACCATTCAAAAATCGAATGCCTCCTTCCTCACAAGAAAGAAGACCTGAAATTCTGTGGTTCTGTTCCTTACCATCCTTCCTATGCTTATAAGTTACAGATTCTTTTTAGAAGTTTTGGTTACCATCTTGCCATTAAATCTACCCCAAACATCTTGAAACTTCTACAAAGGGATAGGGACAAAGTTGAAAGCCTGAACCTCCCAGGAGTTTACTGCATTCCTATCTCTTCTTCTACTGGGGATAACTTATACATTGGAAGCACATACAAGAGCATTAGCCATAGAATTTTAGAACATAGAAAAGATGTTTCGAAAGCCAATCCCAATACTGCCTTGTCTATTTTGACAATGGAAGACACATCTGCAGTTCCCCACTGGAACGAAGCAAAACGAATTGCGTCTTTTGACAATCGTTTTGCCCTCCGTTACCGTGAAAGCATAGAAATTATGTTCAACTCAATGACTTGCAACTCCGAATCTCCTCTCTACATTCCGTTGATCTGGAGATCAATTCTAAGTTTTGGCAACAAAAATAAGAAAAATTCAAATGTAGAATCTGGCAACAATCTTAGTCCTCCATTGGCGTGATGAAGACCTAAGATAAGGTCGAAAGCTTCCAACTTACGAACTTTTTATAAAAGTTTCAGTTAACGTAACTAGCGTGATCAAGTTACCTTTATTTGCTTTTATGAGTGTGAGAATTATCCAGTTATGCATGTTTGCTGAAATCTAAGTATCATTCTACTGTTAATAGAATTATTCTACTATATATGATGTTGAACATGTCACAGGTGATTAATCAGCTACATGGAAGTTCACCTTGCCCCCAAAAAATCGATCTGTACCAAGTCTAAATAATGTTCATCGGTTAAAAATAAAATTAAAAGGGGATGAATAAATCCAATATACAATTAATGCACCACACAATTAAATCTGTAAAAATGAGGCTGTCACTGCACGATTAAAAAACATATTCACACACTTTCTGTAAGGTAAAAGATTTAATATACATTAAAATATATGCATGTTAAAAGTTAAACTAGATCTTTTAGGTGGACTGCCCTAACCCATCTTCAGTATAACACTGCGAACAGACGCAAAACATTGGGATACTGTATACATGAAGACGAAGCTGTATGACTTACGTTCCGTTATCAACTTTTTATTCGAGAAGAAGTTGACAACAGTACAACAATACTGTGGATCTCTTCCATATATACAGCCCATCACCAGCATTCTGAAAGATGGATGTAAGAAGCACAACATGCAGCTTGCCAAAACTGTAATTGATAATGCTACACTGTTAACCAATAGAAATAACAAGAAATAGATTCTTGACCGTGCTGGAGTATACGCTATTCTGACATGCTGCAAAGATGATAATCAAACAAAAAAAATAAAAGAATTTACATCGGTAGCACCAAACGAAGATTCAAATCCAGACTGAATGAACATATAAAAAATTGGAACCATAAATAAGATAAAACCTCTCTGATGCAATATTGTATAGCAAATAATAAAGAACCTGACTGTGGACAAATGCAAAAATACTCACCTCTCATCAAACTCACAGGCAGATCTTAACCTCTGAAGCATTTGTTATTGAAAAAACTAAAGAATACAATTGTAATAATAACACCCCTATTGAACTACCTTGCCCCTGGAAATACCTAATTGAACATGAAAGTAAACAACAGTTTAACAGAAATACAAACTGAAGTTCAAATATAAATTTCCTTAATAACAATTGTTGATGCCCTTGGCTACAGATGGTGCTAACATATATCCACGAAATATGTGACACTTACGTGTTTGAATGCATGAATACAAAAACACCCAACCACCTGCGCAATAAAAGTTGCGCAGATAAGAACAATCTGAATATGCAACACGATGTTGACGTAGCACTGTTCTAACATGTCCGGAAGTGAATGCAGTGTGAGTTGAGCGTTTTAACAACAGACGTTCATTGTGTGGTTCTGTTCCTTTGTTCTAGTTCTTCATCTGTTCAATGTTATGGCTTATTTTTGTGAAATCATCCAAAAAATATTTGATAAATACTTTTAATCTTAACAATAGCGGTTTGATTTTAATATAATCTCACTGTCACGAGATTTCTTCATTCAAATATTATCATTTCACCCCTTCTTGTTGCATGGTGTTTTCTTCGTTGTTGGCTCATAGAATATTCCTTTGCTTTGTGCTGTCCGCGGCGACAACCAATTACGAGTTTTTTACTGCTGTTCATGTTTTTACTTCTGTTCATGATTTTACTTCTAATTATAATTTTACTTTAGTACAAGATTTTACTTCAGCTCAAGATTTTACCTCACACTATTCATCATACATGCAACCTTTCCAAATAAAATGAAGAAGATTAAACGCTACAACAATAGTCCAATGTGAATTATGCAACAGAACTGAAACCAGGTAAGTGCATATTAATGACTTTAATTCCATTATTTGAAAACTTAAAGTTCTAATGCATTTTGTTACATATAACATGCTCCCGCAGGTAGTCAACTTTTCAAATAACGTGTGAAACAGTATTACATCCGTCATAATTATTTTGTTGACAGATAATAAAGAGGAAGCTGTATGATATAAGCAAACAAGTATAGCACATGCTCACACACTCAGAAAAGATTCAAAATAGTTCACTTACCAATATTATGACATAGATTTAGTAAAATTGTCAGCAGGGCTGAATCTAAAATCCATCACAAGTTGTCTCCATGGCAGAGGTAGGTAAGTGGGCAGACCTTCGTTACAACACTTGTCTCCAAATTGGGAAATGATCAAGCTTTCAGCTAGCTGTGTTTCTCTTTTAGACCTCAAACTCAGCAGCACGTAAGCATCTTCCCAAATTGGGGTGAATTTTCCAGTGTACACAATGTGGATCCGATATACATTTGGCTTTCAGAGTCAGATTCATTACTTCTTAAATGAATGCAGTAGACACCTGATTTATGTAAGGTGGGAATTGGGTCTCAATTCTTTTTGACAATTAAAATAAGTTATTCATCATTTTGCCAAAAGCTAGGTTAAACTTACGACACGCATTTCTCAGAGTTAGAGATTTGTGGTAGGTACTGAATAGATCCAACAAACTTGTCTTCCCTAGTTGTGCTAGTCAATTGGCTCACATCTCTGTGGATTTTAAATATGCAGTTCTTTGAGAAACCATGTTCATCAGCTATGACCGAAATTTTCTGTAGTTCAATTGTGCATGCTCTAACGGCAGAAAAATGTTTATAAGCACATCATATTAAGTTATATAAAACAGCTAACTTGTACCTCATCGGGTGTGATGAGGTACAAGTTAGCTGGCACCAAGCGTAAAGCTCTGTCAATGAAGCAAAAGATAAAGGTCATCGAAGCTGTAGATAGTGGAAGACAGAAGATGGATATTGCAGCAGAATTCAGAATTCCAGCCTTCACGCTTTCCAACGTCCTAAGTGTGCAGGGGGAAATCCTGTCTGGCATTATAAAGCAAGATCGGAAAAGGATTCGAGCTCCCACATATCCTGACGTCAAAAGTGCACTACTCTCCTGGTTCAAAGACATGAGGGGCCACAATCTACCTATTAGTGGTGCTATTTTGGAAGAGAAGGCCAGAGTCTTTCCTTTGCCATTGGATTTGGACATACTGATTTCAAGGCCAGCAGTGGTTGGATTAGCAGATTCAAAGATCGATACGATATTGTTTGACTTCTGCTGTGTGGTTAGTCTGCCTCAGTTTCCAAAACCACTGCAGAGAAATGGATGGCCAAGTTAATACCTATCATTGCTAAATATGATGCACAAGATGTCTGCAATGCTGATGAGACCAGATTATTTTTCTGAATGATGCCGGATAAAAGTTTTGCATTCAAAAACGAAAACTATCATGGTGGTGAAAAGTAACGAGCACTTGGCCCTTCTTGCGTGCAATACGGATAGTTCAGACAAGATAAAATCGTTGTGATTGGTAAATTGAAGAAGCCTTGGTGTTTTGCAGGGATTCCATATTTACCAGTGAAATATCTGTAATAAGAAAGCTTGGGTGACTTCTATCTTCGAAGCCTGGTTAAAGGAAGGAGACAATGAAATGAAGACACAGAAGAGGGAAAATCTGCTTGTTTTGGACATCTGTTCTGCCCATAGATAATGCATAAACCTGGATTTAATTCAAGTGTTGTATCTCCCTCCAAACACTACTTCTCAACTGCAGCCCCTTGATCAGGGGATCATTCGATGCCTAGAAGTGCATTATCAGAAGAGACTGGTTAGGCTGATGGTTTTACATAGAGGCAAGAAAGGAGACAAAAACTCGTATGGAAATTGCCATTGATTTTGTACATGCCACTTGGAATTCAGTGGACTCTACAGTAATTAAGAACTGCTTTTGGAAAGCTGTATTTTATAATGAAGAAAAAGAAGAAATAAAAATATTCTTCCACATTTTTAGACTTAACCGAAACAACTGGAGATTTGCTTCAGAATGCTAGATGGCAGCACATTTGCTTTGATTAAATATGTAGTCGGAGAATATTCCGTAACTCTTAACACTAAGATACTTGGAACTTTGCTGTCCTGGGTGGTGTAACGGATAGCATGCTCGACCGGTAATCGGGAAGTGCAGGTTCAATTCCTGCTCCAGGGCGACAAAATTTTCAAGTTTTCTGCTGCGATTGATATTACGTGAGTAACAGTAATTACTGTCAATTCAGTGATGTCTGATTGCTGTGTTGATTATATCATGACGTATTGGCCACATATTATGAGAAGAATATTTCTTCCACATTGTTTACAACACTGCTATTTCACATTATCGAAATCAGTAGGATATTTCAAAATTTAGGTCATTGTTGGAAAGCGTTTCAAAATAATTTCACCGCATTTACTGTCGTACATGAGACTGACGAAGAGAGAAAAAAATCTGAACTTTTTAACCGTGTGAAAAATCAGAATGTGTGGCGGAAAAGTGTGAATATAATACGACGTGAGCAAGACTGAATTGTTCACTATTACTTACATAAATAATAGAACTATTCTTTCGTTCCCATTTCTTATTTATGTAAATAATATACTGTATATTTTTATTATTTATGTAAGTAATAGTGAAAAAACTTTCCCTTCCTATTTCTTGGTCACTTTTTTTTTTTTAAATCTCAGATGACAATAATTTCATCATCATGCTGAAAGAACTTTCAGCCTGAGGACTAAGAATGCATGATTTCAAAGCTTATGAAATTTCCAACTTCCTCGGTTAAGTTTTCTACCCAATTTCCGTTTTCGGACATTTTTCTGTCATTTTCATGCTGCTAGAGCAAATAAGTATTAACACAGGTTGCTGAAATGGTAATAATAATGCATTTACAAATTTTGTGCATGCTGACATGATTCAAATGTGTATCAGCAAAATTTGTAGCAGACTAAAATGAAGAAATACATACTTTATGGTTGCAATAACTTACTTTGAATATATGAACTAAACAAGAAAAACTAGAAAAAAAGAAACCCATAACTGCAATATACAGACTTCAAATTAAAAAAGAAAAAGAGAAACTGTTTCACTATATGGTAGAAGATACTTCAAGTTAAAGCTGGGGAATTTATGTAAAATGCTAACTGCTGTTGGCAATTGTGCTATGTGATAGAAAAAAAGCAAATAGAAAAATTAGAAAGTATATAATATACCTGTGTGTTGCACATGGAGGAGTGATGAGATTTTTATTGGGGGATTGAGAAAATTTGATAGAATGGTGCTGGGGGGGTGCATAAATTCCTGCTGTTCCTCATCAAACATCGGCGATTGGGATGAAATTGTGCTATATCAAATACTATTGATCTCCAGATCACTTTTCCCGCACGAGTTGGAAAAAACATTGGTGGGGGAAAAACTTACAGAAATTTTCCAGTGCCCTGAATTTTTAACTGGAAAGAATGGCTACTTTGCTGAAAAAAAAAAAAAAAGTCAGTCACATAGTCCAGAAATGATATAAATTAGCTTCATGTAATCACCAGGGCAGGCGCAGCTCCTGTATAGGCGCTGCGGAACTGCAGCACCCCACCCACCGCCATTTTCACTCGATATTATCGATAACATTCAATATAATGAGTCTTTTTTTCTTTAATTCTTTCTTTATACTTGTACATTATATAATCCTTAAGCTTAATGTCAGTAGCCATCCCCTAGTTCATGAAAAAATTACAAACATCCTTGTATGGAACTGTGCATTTCACAGTTCCAGCAACGCGGTGTTTGGCTGTTGTGCTCACGCGCACATGTCTGAGATAGGAGGCAGCAAGCTATGTAGAGACAGCACTGTCGATCACGCAGTGCCGACCTTGTTGGGCAAGCGTAAGGTAGTGTTTCTTTTGGCTCTGCGTGTGTTGCTCTTAAAAACTGTCGTACCATATTCTTTCTTGAATGTGATAAAGTGTAGAATTAGATGATTGTGAATTTGTGATGCTTCTAGCTATTCTATTTAATTCATAGGGTTTTTTTCGGTTCTTCTATTTTACAGAAAATTTAAATAATTTAACCATGGCCTCCTTGTATCCCCAAGAAATAAGTTCTATGACTGTAAGTGAACTTCAGCAGCTTAAGTTTTCACAGTGATCTCTCCATGAGAAAGTTACAGTGAAGAAAAGAGGCCATTCAACACCTGATATTCAAATATCTCAGCCAGAAATAAGAAACAACAAGAAGTATATTCGTAGCTTTAATTCTGAATGGTACCAACGGAAAAGTTGGCTTTGCGGCTGTGAAGTAAAAAATACATTGTTTTGCTCCCTGTGTTTGCTGTTTGGAGGTGATGTACCGTGGACAAAAGACGGTTTTAGAAATATAAACAAAATCAAAGAAAAAACTGAAAAACATGAGAAGTCAAAGAAGCACATTGAAAATGTGGTTTCCCTGTCACTTTTAAGGAACGTAGATATTAAGGAAAAACTTAGTGAGGCATACAGACTTTCAATCAATGAGCATAACATAAAGGTTAAAAGGAACTGTGAATTTTTTTCCAAAATAATAGACTGTATTTTCTTTTGTGGATACTTTAAAACTCCCTTACGTGGACATGATGAAAAAGATGATTCAGTAAATCCAGAGGTATTTAGAGGATTAATAAATTTTGCATCTAAATTAGATCCAGATTTGAAGAATCACTTAGAAACCAGTACGGTCTTCAAAGGTGTTTCTAAAACCATTCAGAATGAGATACTTGACTGCCTGCTACAAATATACCATGAGGAGATGAGGACAGAAATTAGAGAAGCTTCCTTTGTAGCCGTCATGGCTGATGACACTACAGATGTGTCAGAACACACTCAAATGGTCCTTGTTCTATGTTACATGTTGAATGGGGAAATATTTTAGTGTTTTGGGGGATTCTTTATTCCAGAAAATCAAACTGCAGATGGCATATCAAAACATATTCTAGAACAATTAGACATAACCCTTCAAGGAAATGGACAAAAACTGATAGCTCAGACATTTGATGGTGCAAATGTCATGAAAGGCAAAACAGCAGGAGTTCAAGCAAAAATAAAAGCAGTTTATAGTAATGATCATTTCATTCACTGCTATGCGCATCAACTTAATTTAATAATGAGAAATGCAGCAAGTATTACACGGAACGCAAGAATATTTTTCTCTAACATTTTGGCTATTCCAACATTCTTCTCAAGATCACCACAACGTGTACCCATTCTCAAGAAGCATATGGACGTCAACATTCCCCGTCCATCCTCTACAAGGTGGAACTTTAACATACGGACCGTAAAATGAGTTCATGAACATTTGCAACCTTTAAAAAGCTGCCTTACTGAAATTCAGTCAACATAAAATTCAGATGGAACCATTGCAGAAGCAACATGAATTTTAAAATATCTGAATGATGATAATTTCGTGTTTTGGTTAGAGTTTTTTCATCAGATTATGCCTCATGTTGAAGTAATTTACAACCAAATGCAATATCAAGAAATTAATGTGTTTAAAGTCAATGAATATATAACAGATTTCAAAACTGCTATTTTAGAAATAAGAAACTCGAAGTACTGTGAGAATCCTTCAAAGACACTCATGGCAGAAGCTAAGGAAGTGTGTGACTGTATATGTGTTGATATAATGGACAGATATTCTTCCACTAAACACGTAGTAGCTGCCAAATTGTTCAACAAGAAAAGCTTTGCTAGTTTTAAGAATGAACTGCCTACAAAAGAGATAGTACTGACCACTGCAGCATATCCCATGACTGACAAAGAAAAGCTTGAAACTGAACTAAAAGTATTCTATTGTAGATATGCATGAATATTGCAAATTAATTGACCTTCTAAAATTGATCTTGGAAAATAATCTAAATGATGTTCTTAGTGAAATTACAAAACTGATAAAAATCCTCTTCACAATCCTCATGACAACAGCAGAACCAGAATGCTGCTTTTCAACACTGAAAAGAATAAAAACTTTTCTAAGGAGCACTATGAATCCTGAAAGACTAAATGCACTTGCAGTGATTTCAATGGAGAAAAATTTCCTCAACAGTCATCCAGAGATGAAGGAGACAATTATTAATCTTTTCGCACAAATTAAAACAAGAAGAATGGATTTCATTTTTTAAATGAATGGATCAAGCTTGAACTGTAACAATTTAGGCTATTAGTAAGTAAAAAATATTTTTTTATGTATAAATTTTCTTTTTATATGTGTTTGTTTTATTTTACACAATATTAAAACAATGGATAAAAATTTTCTGAAGCAGCACCCCCCACTAATTTTAGCTACGAGCCGCCAATGCACCAGGGTGAAAAATATTATCAGTACGAGACAAATTAGAAGGTGTGATATACTCAACTGTATAAGTTCAATGGTGAAATATTTATCTAAAAAATATGCATTTCTTGGAGAATATTTGTAAAATTTTCTATTACTGTGTCTGACGTCGTGATTTTTGGCAAATTCTGTATCAGATTTTAAAATAAATACTGTATGTTCTTTGATGATAACTAAATTTATGATTCATTAAAATCAGTTTCTAAACATAAAGTCATTTACATTTTTTTAACTAAATCATAAGTATCTGATATGTTTTCATTTTTCTGTAATTTGAAGTACTCCAGTCTTGCAAATGCTTTTTTGGGTGTGGATCCTATTTCTTCTATATAAATTGAAAACTGCTAAGTTTAATTAAATATTTAAAAACTGCTGAAGTTGATCAAATATTTGAAAACTGCTGAAGGTAATTAAATGTTTAAAAACAACTGAAGTTAATTAAATATTTAGGCTTTGTGTGCAGCCAAGAGCATGTTCTTGATATTGTTTTCCTGTCAGCTGTGCTGCAGATTTCACTGCCCCAGTCCTGAAGGAAATTCAGCTCACCTTTTCAAATTTAGGGAGGTCTCTTTGCTTGATTTGAAGGCACTATGATTGGGTGCTTCTGATTTAGCTTGTGTTATGAATCAAAAGTGCTTCTCTTCCAAGATCATTCAAAACACAGAGAAAAATGGCATGTTTTTCTTTTGTGCAAGTTGTGAACCTGTTTGAAAGACGTTCTGGGTGCCTGTCTGTTTTCCCCTGAAGTTTCTTTGAGTGAACAATCCACTTGATTTCATGGAAGAGACTTGAAATAATGTTTTGGGTTCTATGGATAAAATTTCTCATCTAATTTATGTGTTTTCCTTATTAAAAACTAAGGCAAAGTCAAGACAATTAAAATGTGCATACTCAGTTTTCTGCTTTTCCTAGCCAAATTGCTGGGTGAACTCATTTCTGAGAAGTTCAAACATGGCTTGGATTTTAACACTGTTAAGCTTTTGTGAGAAACTCTGTGGAGCAAGACTATCTGTGAACAGGTCCAAAATTTGTTTCAGAGACTGTTCCAGAAAAAAGCTTTGCAGCCTGATAGTAATTTCCCAAGAGTATTTAAATGTGCTGTTTTCCTGGATGGAATTTCCTGGGTCTATTTAAATTTTCATATTTTGTACAAATTATATCTTTTGGTAAGTTTACTAAGGTTCTGTGCTACTCAAAAAAAAAAATAACCTGTCAAAGAATTTGTTTTAACACATTTTGGATCTGTTTGCAAATTCTAAAAATTATCAAAACATTTGAAAAACAAGTTATTTAGGATGATCATGTGTAAGAAGTGGTTGGCTTCAAGCCAAGTCAGCATTGCTCCCATGAATTTGGTTCTGGGGATAAATTAAAAGCAAGTCAATTAAATCTATAAGCATCTGTGAAATGACCTCTGCAAAACCTTAGATACGTACTACAGGTTTACTCATCAAATTGCTTCTGTTTGGGTTCTCACATTAACATTCATCAAATGTGTACAATTTTGTCTTGTTTTCCTAGATGAGACATCCGAGGTTCTATCCAAGAAGGGCCGGCCACAGGGAGGTTTGGGGGAGGGGGTTAATGACCACCGTGAGTAACTCAATGGCCTATAAGCAGTCGCCCATCCCTAATTTAATGCCACTGGTTCCAGTGAAGCGAGAGAGCCGGTGCCGTAAGACAAACACAACGTCCATGCCTGACCGGGATTCGAACCCAGACCCCTTTTGGACGCATGATCAGAGGCCATCGCTGTGGCGCAGTTGTACCAGGGCTCCAGAAAATGAAAAAGGAGGGGGGGATGATGAAACCGAAGAAAATTGAAAATAAAATTTTTAATGAAGTTAATTGGTTAAAATTAAGTTATCAACTCAATCTGAATTGTTGTAACATCGAGGGGGGGGGTGTAACCGAACTGGCATTTGTTAACACCCCCATGCACTTTCTTCTGAAATTACGTATGGTGAGCCGTAGCCTACGAGGATCGTTAAAAATGCCTGTTATTTTGGGCCAAATTTCTTGAAAACAACAGAATCACTTTTGATTCTCTCCAGTGCCACTGGAGGCCGCTTTTATCGAGGACAACATACCCTTACGATTAGTTCTCTTACTATACTGCCGTAGGGTATGAAACTGCACATTTCTTGTTTTTCTTTTTTATTCTTTTTATATGAAAGAAATAAAGTATTGCTGTGTGCCTTTTGTATATTCTCACAAGCAAGTTTAGAGCAGGTAACTGTGGAAATTTTGATTTGTTTACATGATACTCATGCTGTGTGCATTTTCGAATTGCGTGGTTTGGGTAGCAGTAATCGTTTTAATATCAAACTGAAATGAATTGTTCTTCATAAAAGAGTGAAGTTTTTAATTTTAACGTTATATTTGTTTTGAACTTGCACAAACGTTTCCTGAATTTGAGTTTGAAATAGAAATGGGTAGGTGCCTTAAAATAACTACAAATTTTATACATTCAGCAGCCTTTTCTCAAACATTGGAGCCAATTACGATGAACAATCAAAAATATTTGCTACGAAAAAATGTGATTCAGCGAAAACAACATGCATTGCAATAGACTTGGAAACCACCAGCTTTCCCACTCTTTAATGGCTGCCGCTCGCGGTAGTAGGCTACAAGCAAAGTAGTACTATAGTGGACCCGATTAACATTATGTATTTGTTTTGAACTTTCTCGAATATTTCATGATGGTAGCCTCCAGATATCTCATTCTAACCTCCTTGGGTATAACTTACTGGCACATACCATCATATTCATTTGTGTACATGCATTCTAATATGGAGAATTACACTTCTGCCTCATTTTATAATGTTTAAGGTGGTTCTCATCGCATTCAGAGACAAAACAAATCCAATACATGGCGTTGAAAATCGCCGGGTAGAAAAATCATCATCATCATCTATGACACTTGCAAATGACGTCACATCACATGCTTCCCGTGACCCCCGACGAGTCGTACCCACTCCCACGCACCTCCCATCAGCCGAACCTGAATTTGTGGGGCTTTCCCCTGGGCTTTGCCTTTGTATCTCGGTTAGGTAAACCACAATAGCGGTGCCATAGCCGTAGGTACTGGGTCTTCCCCTTCGTGGGAGTTGAAAAGTAGCGGCGGTATGTGAATTTCCAATCCGAAATCTGTAGGCAAATGTTTGATGCTTTTCTGGGTTTGTGAATTTGTCACTGAAAGCATTTTGCCCTGCAGCATATGTTTGTTTCGGTGGGTTTGTTTCCATTTCTCGGTACGGAAAAAGTGGCACAAATGAACGTACTGGTGAAAAATAATTAGAAAGATAACCTGTGTGAATTGGAAGTGGCAGAAATTGAAAAAAATGAAACAAATTTCAAGAACTATATGGTTATGTTTTTGTTTTTTTTCTTTCTCTCTTCAATTGTACAAATGAATTCTCGGATCGACAACTATTAGTGGGACTACAGAATTCGGGCTGCAGAAAGTTGGAATTTTCAGAACTGTATAGATTTTTGTTTCATTTTCAAAATATATATATATACTGAAAAAGAAACAACTGAAGAGAAAATGCAGATGTTGGGAGATTAGAATTTTAAAGAGAACATTGTAGAATTTGAAAGAGCGCTCTTTTTTATTTTAGCATGTTTTTAAATTTATAACAGTAAGATTAGTGGCAGTTCTACGTGGGGGGCAACTACCCCCATTTAACCGTTTTTTGTGGGAATTATGCATTAGTTTTGATTAATTACGGACACATGCAGGAATTGTGCCTCGCCCAATTTTTTGTTTCCCTCCCTAATTTTTTTTTGTCTACAACCGCAACTGAGTAGGATTCTTATTTAAAATGTAATGAACAGAAAAGCGACTATAATATTTTCTGAAAATGTCCCGTGATCACTGCATATTCTTTAAAAAAAATGTGCTGGTCTTCCTTATATCATTTGTGTATTACAGTTCTTTCATAGTTATAACAGTATATCTCCCTGTTTCCAAAAATACATTTACCTATGGATTCATGCTGAAATTACGCCTAAAATTAGCAATTATTTGTAGCCCGGATTCATTCATTCATTCAACGTCTGGCATCCAAAAAGTGATGGAAATTTTTTTATCACATATCAGATACACCCACAGATATTTCATGTTTCTCACTTACGTTTTGAAAGACAGACAAGTGTCAGTGTGAAACATTTATGTAGGAAAAAAAAAACGTGTGTACATTGGCGATATCAGCGGGAGGGGCCATATAAAAATTGGGTTTTTGACTGGTTCGTGGCCACGTCCCCAGAGGTCGGTTATCTGAGTCACATAAAGTTTCCGTAATTTTGTATTTTTAACTGTGATATTTAATGTAATTCCTTGTAAAAAATGTTTATAATCTACAACTCAACAAATTCTCTGCGGGCACGTGCAGACTCTGAAAATCTGTCCGGCGGCGGGGGGCGACTTAATACCAAAATATAAAGAAAAATCTAGTCCGATCAAGAGATTTTCAGCGCTCACAAAGTACAACATCTAGGGACGTGGCCATAAAGCGGTCAAAACGCAATTTTTATACGGCCCCTTAAAATTTTTGTGGCCAGTTCTTTGCTTTGTCTTTGGCCCAAAAATCATGGAAATGTCTAAATTTCTTATTGAAAATGAAATATTAAAAAAATATATGTTTTGTGAACAATAGTTGCTCAAGTAGTGCGAAATATGGCCAAACGATATTTGTTTATTCAGAACAATTTTATGGCACTGAAATTGCAATGTGGCCAGTTTTCCGTACCCGGATATCAGCAGTTCAAAGCTGTAGGGTGCTATAGAAGGACTAAAAGTATCCTGTTGGAGATGCCTTTTAGTGCTAGGTATACACTGAAGAGCAATTGAATTAGAAATACCTGTCTAGTAAGGTGTAGCACTACCTTTCGCCCTGATGACGGCGGCGATTCGTCTCGGCATGGACTCGACAAGACACTGGAAGCCATACGGATCCACGACCCCTGAACAAGCTCCCACAGTTCACGAAGATTTGATGGAGGGGGTCAGAGCCTCGAACATATCTCTCGATGGCATCTCAGATGTGCTCGATGGGATTCAGGTCAGGTGACCTAGCTGGCCAAGGAAGCGAGGTCACGTTGGTGGAGTGTCCATCCAACCATTCGGATACAATTCGGGAGCGATGGCACGGTGCATTGTCTTGTTGCAGGATGAGGTCCCCAGTGGGATGTTGAAGACGCACAAATGGGAAGAAATGGTCATCCAGGATATCCTGGTAACGTTGATCTGTGAGTGACGATGTCACACATACCAGGGGTCCCATTTCAGTCCACGTAAACAGTCCCCAGATGAGAATGCCACCCCCACCAGCTTGAAGAGTACCCTGCTGGCAAGAAGGATCCATCGCTTCATGTGGATTGCGCCGTACTCATATCCTGCCATCTGCATGTACCACCGTGAATCTCGACTCATCAGTCTAGGCAACATTTTCCCACATGTCTAGGGTCCAGTGGCGATGTTCCCGCACCTATGCTGATCTTTGCACCCTGTGATGTGCGGTCAGCAGTGGTACCCTTGTGGGACGATGGCTTCTGTACCCCATAGCGAGGAGATGGTCCTGGATGGTGTGGCTGCTTATACGTTTTTGTGCACCAGCGTTAAATTGCTGAGTGATTTCTTGCACTTTGGCCCGTCTATTCGCTGTTATATGCGAGCGAGCTAGCCGACGATGACACCGCTCATCCACATGCTGTTGTCCACGGCAGTTGGCCCTTGCAGGGATGGTTTTACCAGATTCGATGTACTCACGGTGCACCCGTGACACAGTGGCTCATGAAAATTCCAGTGCCTGCACGACTTCCGAGAGGGAGTGACCCATTCGTCAGGCCCCGACAATTTGCCCACGATCAAATGCACTTAGATCCTTCATCTTAACCATCCTGCATCCGATTCTTACTGATTACTGTCGCATCACTCCTTATATTGTTGGATCGCTGCATATGTCGTGTCGTTTCCATTTACAGGGCCGCCCACAGCGCCACATTTGCATCACGCCAGCTGTCTCTAATTCAATTGTTCTTCAGTGTATTTTCCAGAGGTAAATTTTGTTTCATGGTAAAGACGAAGAACATGAGTCTACTGCAACACTCAACAGATTGAGTCATGCGGTGACCTGGGGTCAATTGTGCACATTGGAAAGTGTCAAAAATTCAGGAATCATCCCCATTACTCTTAAGTTTTTTGCTGAAAAGGCATTTATGACCTGGCTTTGTTTGTGTGCCTGTAAAATGACTTCAATAAAAAAATATGATTACAGCTACATTTTATTATGTTATTTGGGAAGACCTATGGGCTACCCCGGTGGCGCAGTGGTATAAGCACTGTTTCTTGATCATTCACCTTGCTTACCAAAAAATTCCATTTCACTCGCAAATTATTCAATCTCTTTGAAATTTTAGAACCTTATCAGTGCAGTTATGAGGATTTCAGAAAAAAATATGTAAACACTCAAAATCTCTTTTAGTCCACTAGAAAATTAATAAAATATTCATAGCCTTCATTTTTTTCAGCAGAAAACATTGGTTTACCCAAAACTGAATTATCAGTGTGAGGGAAAGGTATAACCCTAAAATATATATTTTTTTTTACATGAACCTGGAGGTATATTCTATCATACCCAGGAATAAAATTGATGGCTTTTTCATTCTTTCTGCAAATATTATACACTTTTTCCTGCCATTCTGAGAAAATCGCTGCCAGATGACAATTATTTCAACTTATCCCAAAACCTAAGTCTCCTATCCAAAATAACTACTGGAGCAAATTTGCACAGCTTGAAATTTTACATACACTGACGGAAAAAAAAATCCCAACACCACGAAAAAATAGTTGTAGAGGAATGAAATGGCGGCAATACATTTGTATATGTAACATATTTAATCGATTAAGGTTTCAAGATCACAGCTTATTGTAAGCGCGAGAAGAGCCATTTTAAATGTGAAATGCTGGTACATTAATAACCGGTGTAACCGCCAGAATGTTGAATGCAAGCACGCAAACGTTCATGCATTGTGTCGTACAGGTGCTGGATGTCAGTTTGTGGGATGGAGTTCCATGCCTGTTGCACTTGGTTGGTCAATACAGGGACGGTTAATGCTGGTTGGGGTGACGCTGGAGTTGTCGTCCAATGATGTCCCATACGTGCTCGATTGGTGAAAGATCTGGTGATCTGGCAGGCCACGGCAACATGTCGACACTCTGTAGAGCATGTTGGGTTACAACAGCGGTATGCGGGCAAGCGTTATCCTGTTGAAAACACCCCCTGGAATGCTGTTCATGAATGGCAGCACAACAGGTTGAATCACCAGACCGACGTACAACTGTGCCGTCAGGGTGCATGGGATAACCACGAGAGTGCTCTTGGTGTCATAGGAAATTGCTCCCCAGACCATAACTCCAGGTGTAGGTCCAGTGTGTCTCGGCCGCAGAACAGATTGGTTGCAGGCGCTCACCTGTCCTTCTTCTAACCAACACACGGCCATCACTGGCACCCAGGCAGAACCGGCTTTCATCAGAAAACACAACAGATCTCCACTCCGTTCTCCAATGAGCTCTAGCTTGACACCACTGACCTCGCAAACGGCAGTGGTTTGGAGTAAGTGGAATGCACGCTACAGGGCGTCTGGCTCGGAGCTGTCCTTCAAGTAACCGATTTGTAACAGTTCGTTGTGTCACTGTGGTGGCAACTGCAGCTCGAATTGCTGCCGCAGACGCGGTACGATGCGCCACGGCCATACGCCGTACATGGTGGTCTTCCCTCTCAGTAGTGCCACATGGCCGGCCGGAACCCGGTCTTCTTGAGGCAGTACCTTCCCTTGACCACCGCTGCCAACAATCGTGCACAGTGGCTACATTCCTGCCAAGTCGTTCTGCAATATTGCGGAAAGAAAATCCACCTTCTCGTAGCCCTATTACACGACCTCATTCAAACTCCGTGAGCTGTTGATAATGGCTTCTTCGTCTTCTTAAAGGCATTCTTGACTAACATCAACACCCTACATCGAATCTGAACGATAACTAACGCTCACGAACATTACAGCGCGTATTTACAGCAAACCTGCTTTGCGTGTTCCGAGGGGCGCTACTAGCGCCACACGTATGCGCCAAGCGCGAAATTTGCTTAGACGTCATCTTACAGATGTACTCTCACCGCCTACTAACTGTTGTTTATCTAACACGACCCAAACCCTTCTTGGTGTTGGGATTTTTTTTTTCCGTCAGTGTATTTTTAGTTTTTAGATTTTTTTATAGGGAGAACTATTTTTAGACCATCTTCAATTTCGCACATTAAGCAAGACCGTAAGGACCTAATGTGATTTTATGTTTTTAGTATAATATATTCTTTCTCTTTTTCTTTTTTTTTTAAGGTTGGTTATTTCAATACATTTTGTTTGTCTTATGAGCTTGCCACGTTCGAGTTTAGTGTTGAGGTGCATCTTACATCTTACCAATCTATGGTCACTGCCTGTGTTGAACTTGCTTAGCACACTGCAGTCTTCTACGACGAATTTTTTGTTAACACATAATAAAATCAATTTCACTTGCCGTTCCATTTCTTGTCTGGCTTTTTCTTGAAAAAGGAGTTCAAGATGAAAAACCCTTCTGCCTCTGCAAACTCAACAAGAGTATTTCCACGCTGGTTTCTGTTGCTGTGACCGAATTAACCTACTGAAGTTTCATTCTGTTCCCGTTGCCCTATTTTTGCATTGAAATCTCCCATAATTATCTGCAAATGTTGCTTACCTTTATTATTTAGATGACGAATTTCCTTATAAAATTCTTCAATTTCTTCTTCAAGATGACTTGTGGTGGGTGCATATGTTTGAATTATCTGAGCCTGGTATCTTCTCGAGAGTTGGATAACGAGTCGTGCAACTCTGTCAGAGGATCTTTCAACTTCTACAACTTTATTCTTCAGTTTCTTGTTTATTATAAATCCAAAACCACTAGTTCTGCCAGTATCTGTCCAACGATAGTAGAAGAGATGTCCACTTTTCAGTTCAATGAGATTTTCTCCTTACTTCACTTAGCCCGACGATGTCCCACTTGATCCTTTGTAGTTCCTCTTCCAATTCAAGAAGCCTTGAATCAGAAGATAGGGAGCGTCCGTTATACGTAGCCAAGGTCAGCATCAGATGGCAGCCTAGTCCGGTCCTCCGGGGATTCTTAGCACCCTCTGCCTTCATGTCGCACTGGCCGCTGCCTTGGCCAGGTACATTCCAGCTGCCGGAGACTGAGGGCCAAGATTTAAGTTGTGGAGTCATTTTGGAGGGGTTTGGCCATAACTCACCATGCTGGCTATGCGGGTTGGTGAGTGTGGGATGGCATTTCCTCAAATCCCGATGGTATAGTTATACCGCTATTGGTGGTCGTCAGAGCCTCTTTAGTGGGAACAGGATGCACCACAAGAAGGCGGGGTTGAGTTTTGTCAAGGAGAGGCTGTGATGTTACGCATCACCTGACCTTCCAGGAGAAGATGGAATTGCTGTAGACATCATACAAGAAGCAAGTGGAGAAATCGAAACAGTACTCGCCCAAATTTTCACTCGATGCCTTAATGAAGGGAAGATTCCTGAGGATTGGAACAATGCTACAATGATCCTGCTACATAAAAAAGGTGACATTGAGGATCTTGGAAACTACAGACCTATCAGCCTCCTATCAGTGGTGTATAAAATCTTTACTAAAGTTATTTCACACCGTTTGAAGGTAACACTGGATATGGCTCAACCGAGAGAACAAGCTGGATTCAGGAGTGGCTACAGCACAATAGATCATATCCACGTACTGAGAGAACTAATCGAAAAAGCAAGGGAATATGAACTTCCATTGTGCATGGCTTTTATCGATTATGAAAAAGCCTTTGATTCGGTGAAACCATCAGCAGTTACAATGGCTCTGAAATCCTGCGGTATTGAAGATGCATACATTAATATTGTTAATAACATCTATGAAAATGCAAGTGCAAAGATTCGGCTGTTTGAAAATACAAACACGTAAAAATTGGAAAGGGAGTGAGACAAGGTGACACCATATCTCCGAAGCTCTTTAATGCCACATTAGAAAATGTCTTTCAATCACTGACCTGGGAAAACAAAGGGATAAAGATTAATGGAGATTATTTAACCCACTTTCGTTTTGCTGATGACGTAGTCATTTTTGCAACTACCCCATCAGAGCTGCAGAGTATGATCCAGGAACTTGCTGACAAGAGTAAAGAAGTGGGATTAAAAATGAACTTTCAGAAGACAAAAGTCATGTTCAATGCTTTTACAAGAAATGCAGATTTATCGATTGATGGAGAAAAGCTGGAGATAACAGACACGTACGTTTATCTTGGACAGCAGATATCACATAAGGGTCACATTGATGAAGAAATTAATCGGCGTACAAAACTTGCCTGGAGAGCTTTTGGAAGAAACAGCATAATTTTCAAGAGCAATATGCCATTATGTCTTAAAAGAAAAGTGTTTGATCAATGCACCCTTCCATTGCTTACGTATGGTGCAGAGACGTGGACCTTAACTAAAAGAGGCATACAAAGGCTGCAGACAACTCAAAGAGCCATGGAGAAGTGCATGCTTGGTGTAACCAGGAGAGATAAGAAAAGGAACTTGTGGACCAAAAAAATGACAAGAGTGGAAGACATCATGATCAGAGTTAAATCCCTGAAATGGCAATGGGCTAGACATACTGCCAGAAGGACAGACCATCGATGGACAGCCGAAATTTTAGATTGTATTCCAAGGGACAGGAAAAGACCCAGAAGAAGACCGCATGGGAGATTGGTGGATGAAATTCGAAAGTATGCGGGAGTGACATGGAGGAAACTGGCACAAGACAGACCGTTGTGGAGAAAACTTGGGGAGACCTTCGTCCAGCAGTGGATTGATAACAGTTGACAATGATGATGATATTCTTTCTGTGACCATGTGAATTAAATTTTAGGGAATCATAGTTTTTATTATATCACTTTCATTATTGTGCAAAACCACAGCAAGCATTTTTACTCAATGTAAATATCTATTAATGAAAAATTTTAAAGTGAAACCAGGTTAATGTTGGTCGTTGCACAATGGTGTGTTGGAGGGATGGTTTGGTTGATTAAATTTTATTATTTCTTATTTGCTGCTTCATCTTGATTGCTACGATATAACCAAAGCACTACTCCACCTTGAATTATTTATCACAGTCACATTTTAAAAACATAACAATTTATTACATAAAATTACATGTAGAAATGATAAGCTCTTCGCTACACAATTTACACCAACCTCTCTGTATGGAGACAAATCCATCAAACACAGATAGTCTGCAGTGCGATGTGCTTCTAGCACCATCTATTAATCAAATTCGTATGTAAAAAGATTGAAAATTACAAAAATGTACAACATTTTTGTAATTTTGGAAGT
Source organism: Macrothele yani (assembly GCA_039090855.1). Taxonomy (NCBI): domain Eukaryota; kingdom Metazoa; phylum Arthropoda; class Arachnida; order Araneae; family Macrothelidae; genus Macrothele; species Macrothele yani. Next base: position 762,039 of record CM077006.1, read on the forward strand.
TGGGATTTTAATCAATGTAATATTGTAATTTTTAAAGTTGGCAAGGATTTTTACTCAATGTTAATATCTATTAATGATTTTTTTTTAAGTGAAACCAGGGCAATAGCTGTGTTCTCAATGTTGAGGTCACTGGCGCCAACTATGGGGGTGCTCAGAGGCTTGAGCACCCCTTGAAATTATTTGGGGTTGCTCCGCACCCCTCAGACTTTTTGTTATATGTACTGGATTCATACTTAAATATTTAGTTCCACTTTACATAAAATTAAATAAGATAATCGAAATATTGCACAAATATCTGGTTTCTATAAAAAAAAAAAAATATCTTAAAAAAATTGTATTCTACCGATACCAAATAAACACTTAAGAAATAAGACAGCCAAGCAAGCGAGAAATCAGGGGTGTGGGATGTGGTTTGTACCCTACCTTCCTAATTGTTTAAAGCTACAGATTTAATTTTTTAATTTTTTTCTCAGTCACGTTCTTTGCACATCGGTAAGTTTTCAGCAGCTCACAATGCACGCAATGAGCTTCAGTAGGGTCATAAAGCTATAAATGTCAGAGCGGGAGTAATGAATGATTGTCCGAGAGCAGAAGACACAAAGCAAGACTGCAAATGATCTTTTCTCGCTCAAAGGATAATTTTGAAGGGTTTTTTTCTTTCTTTTTGCTGTTGTTGTTGCAGTTATTGTTTGTTTGACATAATTCTGCTAAGGCTTTTTTTCTCCCCAGCTTTATAAAACATATAAGCAGTCACCAATAGTAACACCAATCAATCCACGCAGACGTGATGTGCCAAATCGATAACAACCGTTTCACATGGGGGTAGAGATTTCCAAGTTACACTTGTTGATCAAAGCAAAAAAATCACTGTGATATATGCTGCGTTATACGCTAAATGCTAACAATATACAAGTAAGGAAAATAATACAGTGCAACAATTATGAAGCGCGTTCCATTCCAACACTGAAAACGTCAGTTTGTTTGTTACTGCTAGAGCAAGCTCCTACTTTCTGTTTTGACAAATGATATATACTGCCAATCTCAGCCTTTTTCAACAGGTTTGGTTTTCTGGTAGTAGTCCCGAACAAAATGCTAAAATTTTGTCCAAAAGAAAAAAAATTATAATAGCTCTTGTGCGCACATTACAGAAAATTGAATTGGAAGAATTAAAACGGGGTTCGAGAATTTGGTTGCTATAAAAAAAATGTAATACCTTTATCATGAAATCGTGTACCGGTTTGTTCACATTTACACTGAAGACAATGTCCACTTAAACATCTAAAATTTGAACACTGGAAATGGTACCTGCTTTTTGAATTTCAGCACCCCTCGCATTTTTCAGAAGTCAGCGCCTATGGTTGAGGTATTTTATTTAAAAGTGATGTGGAGAATGCTGATGAAAGTGCCGATACCTATAGCAGCATTGATTTACCTCCAAAAGATATAACTGATGTTGAGAAGAAAGAAATAGAAAAGCTCAATTCATCTTTTACTGAGGTAGGTTGTTATCCTTTAAAAGTGTATGCCCTTGGTGAACAGAACAAGGTATCTTATGGAAGGAAAAAGTTAGAAAATGTTGAGGTAAATGTATAAAGCAAAATTAAAAAAATACTAGAGGTTGTGATTCCAACAAAAGAAGCCAAAACACATTTAAGCATGTGGAGCTGGTATAGACAAGCTCATAAAGATCGTGAAAGACAAATTGAAATCCAACTACTAACTAATTTGGTTTAACTGACATGGACACGTAAAAATATACAAGGAACATTTGTTTTGTCTGACTATGCTTTTTGCCAAACTCAGAGACTTGGTAAGGAAGAGAGATTTTTAGCTGAACCAGATCTCTTGGATGTGGGAAAAAACTGAAATCACTGATTTAGTGAGAAACTTTTATGGGAGTGACAAGCAGTCTACAGTTATGCCTGGAATGAAAGATGTAGTGAGAATGTGGGGGGGCAAATTACAAGAAAAAGCAATTGATTTTGGATAACCTTCATGAATCATATTTGAGTTTTAAGTGTGAGTATCCTGATGTTAAGGTGAGTTTCTCTAAGTTTTGCTCTTTGCAACCAAAATGGTATGTTTTAGTAAATGTATGTACAATTCATCAAAATGTCATACTACTCCTTCATGCTGCACTAACCGAAGACAGCTATAAGTATTTATAATTTTTTAAGGTAGAACCATTTAATGGTGGTTTTAACTGCTTTAACTTTTTACATGTTATGTTTCCTTTGAGTGGAAAGCAATTTCTCGGTTGGAAGTTATTGATACTCGCTGCGAATATATGTCGCGGTAATCGAATGTCATTCAAAGAAAAGTATTTCACGTACCTCTCGGTTGTAGGTGGTCGATGTTCAAATCCTTGCACTATTGTTACATGCGTATTATAAGTATTTAGTGTTTGAAGAAGCAAAGAGAGAACGCCTGTAGTAAAAATATCCCCCAAAACCACATCTAGTGAGCTACTTAGAAATCCAGATTTGAAGATCATGATGAAAGTGAAACAATCAAATTTTCTCAATGGGTGTCAACTGACAGAACACAGATGATAAAAAGTTCATCAGCACATGATGATTTAGCTAGCAAGATTGAAAAACTGGTTCCACACTCTTTCACAGCCAAGTCACAATCTTCATTCTAAAAAGTCTAAAAGAAAATATACAGGGCTGCCAGAGGCGACTTTGAATCTTTTGGGGCCCTAGGCGCTAAAATATTCAGGGGGCCCTCCACCTTCTTATCGCCTCAAAAATTTTCATCCGTGAGAATTAGGGGGGGAATTGCCGATAAAAAAGTTCGTTACACGTTTTAAAATCCCATTCCATCTTTTCATTAGTAGAACGTTCTGTAAGAAATAGTGTAATCCCTTCGTCTGCCCGTGCACATCGAACTTCTTGTTTTTAGAGATATTTCAAAAATTATATTTGCGGCTAATGGAAAATTTAAGGATATTAAGTTCGGCACTTTAAATACCGCTAAGGACTATCAAGTCGGACATTCAAAAAATTGAAGTTCTGTTGTGAAGAAACTATTCAACTTAAAGAAAAATATTATTTTTGTGCCTCTCAGATTAGGCTTAACTGTTTCTTCTCAAACACTTAAATTTTCCAGTGAGTTGTTTAATTTCCTGTTGAAGGCCAAAAAAATTGATTTCCACAGATTTTTTAACAGTTATTTTTGCGGACAAAAAAATTCATTAATATTTTCCCATTTTAAATTTCACTACTCGTTCATAAATTTTCCACTAGGAGTTCTCAAAGTGGAAATTTCGTAAATTTTAGCTTTACGCAACGAAGAGATGTGTTTCAGACACAGAAAACGTTCTTTTTGAGTTTGATGCGTTAGGTAAAAGTGATCACTTTTAACACTTTTTTTCTTTTTTTTTTATTGGAGGTTTAACGACCACCATGAGCAACTCAGTGAGCTCTAAGCAGTCACCCGTCCCTAATTTAGGGCCACAGGTTCCAGGGAAGGGAGAGAGCCAGTGCCGTAAAACAAACACAACATCCATGCCTCACCGGGATTCGAACCCGGGCCCCTTTCGGACGAATAATCAGAGGCCATCGCTTAGACCACTGTGCCACCGGGGGGGGGGCAACACATTTTTCAGTTGCGAGTTCCTTGGCAAATTAATCGCTAAGGCGCTGAAAATGAAATTTTAATGTATTGCATGTAAATTGTCATAAAATTTCATAAAATTGGAATGCATTTCAATTATAAAACCTGCTCTTTCCATTGCTTCAGCTTTGGAAAATTATCCTGTTTTTGACATTTTGAGCAAATTAGTAGGAAACGAGCAAAAATAAAAATACTTGAAAATGAAGGCACTGGCAACTGAAAAAGTTATCCACATTAGAAAATACGGCTAAAGTGCAATTCATGCACATTGCTTCACTTGAAAATGATGGATGCATTTCGTGGAGGAGTTTTGGTATAGACGAATGCCATGGACCAAAAAGAGTGAACAGAAAGAACTTCATCAATCACTGCAGGAAAGCAAGAATGTGGAGAATTTCTTGAAAGCATTTTTTCTTATTGTTTTCATCGGAAAATTAAGAAGGTCTGCATTTTTTGTTTTTTGTCTGTGAAAACCAAAGCAATACTGGCAATCCAATTATGTATACGTTTTTGGGGCCCCTCAAGTTCTGGGGCCCAAGGCACATGCCTAGTGCGCCTAGTTGGAAATCCTCCACTGAGGGCTGCCACAGCCAGGAAGTCAAGAAAGTAGTTGCTTCAGTTGCATAACTTTTCAAAAATAGTTGCACAGAAGAGCAATTTTAGTTGCCTTTTTAGTTGCATCTGATTAAAAAACTGAACATCACATCAATAAGAGCACATTATGCGTATTACAATAAGGCCACAGAATATAAACAAAAAATTTAGATCAATATAATTGACATACATAACATATCATATGACATAGATACACATCAATACGTAATAGAATTGTAAACTCAGCTACAAAACCTTCTCTCGTTAGTTTTTCATCATGGGAAGGTATGAAAACTAAGAAGTAATCCTAGTCAACAGCTTTCCACTGTTCTAACACTCTTTCAGATGCACGTCCCACAGTCAACCACCTATTTGAAATGTGTTTCAAGAAACGATGTTGTGGAACATTTTTCTTGATTTGACTCTTTTCGTAGTCTTGCCACCGTGATGGATATGCCTTGAAGAATTTGTATAACATTTGAATGAGCTCACAAGCTGCATCACCATATTCCTCAAGTCCCTTTTGGTTCTCATTATAAATAACATGTATATTACAGTGCCAATATCTATTAATCCATAGCCCCTTTCTTCAATAAGCTGTGCATTGATTATGTTCCACACTTTTTTTAATCATATTCGGACAATCTGAACCTAACATGAGTAATTTACCTTCAGGCAAACTTGCTCTGTTTAAAACTCTTTCTATCTGTAATACAATATCATCAGCAGTAGCATGGCCAAGAAAAACAGCCTGCAAATGTTGACATACCATGTATTTCTTGCTCTGCTTCTGACCAGTATCTTAATTCAAACTAGAGCTCTTTCTCTGCATTGTTTGTTGTTTCATCAAAAAGCAAAGAATAATAAGATTTTCTGGCTTCAGTGAGACTTTGGTTTCTAAAATAAGGCCCTAATGCCTCTGTTATCAAATAAGACAGTTTTGTTCTTCCTAACTGTAATTTCTCAGCAATAGAATTTGGAAACATAGCAGGAAATACATGTTTCAGATCATCATTTATATTTGCTGCCATATGACATTGAACAGACTTCAAAGCCCACATCCGTCCTTTATAAGAGCATCATTACTGCTAAATAATTGCATCTTCGAGGCACCAGATGATGTTGAAGCTTTTGGAATTTCTAACTGAGAAACACCTGTAGAAGATGCACCTGAAATTTGTTTGAGTTGCAACTGTTTCGAAGACAATTTAACCCTAGCATTTTCCTTATGATTGCTTGTAGAAAAATGCTGTGTTACACCTTGGAATCCCTTTGAGCCACAATAAATTGTTTTTTGACAAACTGAGCATTTCACATTTTTTTCATCAATTACTTTGCACCACGATGAAATTTCATATCCTAAACTGTCTTCTTAAGCCAATCTATGAGGACTCTATATGACTGCCATTTTTAAAAATCACCTCAGAAAAAAAATTGTATAAAAAAATATACATAAACAGAAATAAAATTATTTTAAAACACTAAGGACAAAATTAATAGAAATCCTCTTAAAAAATGTGGGCACCATTTCTTTCAAATTACACTGCATCAGTGTAACCCCCGCCCTCCATTCAAGCTTTAAAGATAAATCTGAAATAATAAATGTAAAACAAAGAGAATCAACTTGCCCTCATGTTCTGGGGTGGCAGCAGAGGTTGAAAGCCCCCAGCCCCACCCCCACGCCAACACACCTCTCTCAATTTGAGGTTATACCACTGATACAGAGATCATGAATGGGACAAGCCAGCTAGCAGGGTGTTTGTCTTGTAAGACTTGATAAAATCCCCTGAAAATTTCCAGGGCTTAGCAATGTCTAATGATGCACAACCACAAACATTAAAAATCTAGTTGGTAATTGTTTACTAAATAGGCACTTCTTGCCTAACTCGATGAAAGCGTCCCATTTGATACTGGATATCTTGAGCCAGCTAATTTGTGCCCGCCATGAATTACTTAACCAAAGCATTTAGCCACAAAGCTGTGGCTGTTAGACGATAGACAGCGAGATACTGGTGTCCATCTATTTAAAAAGAACTGAAAATATTGGTTTCCCACATTATGTAAACATTGCGTGAAGGCAAAATTTCAGAAATTCTAAAAAAAAAACAAAAAAAAAAACTACTATGCATTTTCGCAAAGTTTAACTGCTGGCTTCATGTTCCAGACATCGTTCAGCATCGTTCTAGATAATTTTCATCAAGAAAAGCGATAAGTGCCTGAACTGCAGTTTTACGAAAAAAATTCTTAGTAGAACACTGCATAAAAGCATTTTTCATCTTAAACAAATATTTTAATACGGAAAAGTATTCTTTTTGCAGAAACAATAAATTTATGGCCATGTGTTTCCGAAAAAGTTCGCAATTATTTTATTTATATTTTAGAAATCAAAAGTGCCAAAATTCCCAAACAGCTCGGCCAAGGACCAATTTCCGAAATCCCTTGCTCAATTTTCACACATTGATAAATAACTATTTATTAAGTTGCATAATTTTTTGAAACTGAATGAATAACTATTTAGAAAAGAATTTCACAAAAAGAATTGAAAAATATTCAAGAATTTTAAAAACGCGGAAAAATCGTGAAGTTTAACTGTGACTGAAATTATTCTTCTCATTCGTCAGAATCATCTCAGTCACAGTTAAACTTCATGCAGTTGGAATTTCTGAAAAAAAAATAATAAAGTGCGTTACACAGATTCGTCCTCATGTGAAAATAGTTGCCTCAATCGCAAAAATTGTTGCTTTTTCGCCCTTTTCCACCAAATCTAGTTGCGTCACCTCAAAGAAGGTTGCAAATAGTTGCATGTGGAAGCCCTGATATACCATTAGATACAGCAATAAATTTGACAGATTTCAGTGAGAACTAACTCTCACAATCTGCGAAGATGCCCAGGGGTACCACTGGACTTCTGAGTCATGTACTGTTCATCCTGTCATAGTACATTGTAGGAACTCTGATGCAGGAAAGACTATTTCATCACACTGTGTTCATATCTGATGATCCATGGTTTACAAAACTCAGGAAACAGTTGTCAATTTTCTTAGAGAAAATTTTTCACACATCAGTAAAATACATTACTTTAGGGACAGGAGTGCTGCACAACATAAAAACATGTACAACTTCCTCAACCTGTGTCTGTATGAAGATTTCCAGCTGAAGGCACAGTGGTCATTTTTACAAGTCATGGGAAATCAGAATGTGATGGAATCAGCGGAACAACCAAATGCTTAGCTCGAAATGAGATTCTCCAGAGACCACTTGGGAATCTGATCATAACTGTAGCTGCACTTCTCAAATTTTATGAAACAAACATAACAAACGTTAGTTTCCTCTTTATTGACAAATGCACATTAGATGCAGCTTGTTCTGCTCTTGCAAACTGGTTCAGACATACAGATACTTCCTGGTACTAGAACTTCCCACAACTTCAAGCATTGAAATTCCACAGGCATTGCTGTAGCTAGAAGGATCAGTTCTGACAAGGAACCTTCTCTCACATTCAACCTGAAAAGCTGTCACCCATCATTTGTAACAGCAGATGATTTGTACCCTGGGTGTTACACTGCATGTAAATATGACCACTTGTGGTATTTTGGAATGATGTCTACAATGCATCCAGGGAGACAGATTTCTTCCGGACTGGAGTTGAAGCACTTGTCACTGGTTGGCAGAGTTGTGTAGCTGCTGAAGGCACTTATTTCGAATAAAACAAGGTTATGTGCTATGAGGTACGTATCTTTCATTTTTACCCTCTAAATCAGCCATTATTTTCCAAACTTGGTATAAGAAAATTCTTTTACTGTAACATAGATATGTCCCAACACACAGTTAATAGTACCAGAGAGGGTAAGTCAAGTTAAGTATTTCCATAAATGTTGCATTTATGCAAATTTGTTAAATAATTTTCAGTCAACCAACCATAAACAAATCTTACTTTTAAATCATCCTTGATGAAGTAGATACTGTTTTCTAGAAAAGACTTCATATGTCTCTCTATAAGATGTTTCTTTACAACAATTAGAAATAGAAATATGAGTGCATTATTCATAAGTACATCTGTGCACCAGAACATTCTATCTCAAATAGTCTGAATTAAAGGAGAAGCCTAGTGTTGACAAACTGGTAGTCTTCAGGCAATGCAAAATATATAAGTTCAAATACACTGTAAATAGAAACAACCATATAAATTACACAAAATTAAAATCTCACATTCATAACAGAAACTGGGTATTTTAAACCATAACCAAACAACTTACGTCTACATCCTTGATACTGCTATATATGCTTGTTCCTAACAAAACACCCTTGCCCACTTGATGCTCCACAAGATGTTTCCTTACAACAAGCAGAAATAGAAATATGAGTGCAGTATCATATGAACATTACGGCACTTCAACATTCTATCCCAAATAGTCTGCACTACAGGTGCCCACTAATTGGAAGGTTCTAGGTGAAGCCAAATATAATATTCAGATACACTGTAAATAAAAACATTCACAATATACTTCAAGGGAAACCTGAAATTTTCATTGGAATATATAAAAATAATGTGGCATGTGAAATTCAAGTTTCCACTATAAATGGTGGAATTAAAAAACATGCTTATAAACAAATATTTGGTAGGGAAACTTCTCACATTCGTTTCAATCCATATGCATGTTGTATCTTGGAGGATATGAATGTAAGGTGAATACAGCGAAGCATTCACCTATTTTTGGGTAAGTAAAACCCATTTATGAACCTTTTATAACTCTTGAGTTCGTTGCTCCAAGTACATAGGGCTATCAAAAAGTTAGTTACACTTGCATGTCAAAAAAATAAATAAATAAATTGGGGAGATGTTTATTCTTACATGGGAAATACAATAGAGTATGGACAAACACTTAGGCAGACCTGTGTAGAATCAAAGAATTTCGATGATGTACTTTTAACATGGATTTCAGTGTCAAATCAAGATCCCTAATGCCACATTTGAAAATATTGACATGTACTTCACAAACAAGTTTTCCCTCACATTTCACAACAAACTGGGGGATTTACTTACTTCTCGGAGTTCAGAAAATTTCCAGTATTGTCAATTTGCGTTATTCTAGCTATTTCAGTAAACCGCCGAATCCTCTGACCATAGGATTTTTTGCTAAGAATAAACTCCTTAGGTCGGCTTACATTTGCTTTGCCCATAGCAATGACTGTTTCAATTCAATACTCACACACAACTACTACTAATCCACTCAACTCAAAGGAGTTGCTAAAGGTAAGATAAAAACAAATTACCACTACAGAATAAGTGAAAACTAGCAAATCCAAAACAATGAGCTAATAAAAAGAAGAAAGCTAACCTACAATAAACGCCTCTCTTCTAATAGGAACCCAAAGAATTCAGATTCTTTCCAGTATCAACTATCAACAACCCTTTATGATCAACAACTATCTACTTTATGAGGGTTAGGTATAATTCATGAGCCTTGCAGGAATCTCGACACGATATGGATATACGGTCCCTTATGAGCCTTGGAGGAACCAACCAATAGGAAGCTGCGTACTAAGTCTCGCAACAGAGTGTTTTATCATGGTTAATCGTACTAAGATTGACTACAGATCTTCGACAGTCTGAAATTTAAAGCCACCGTTTGCATTTTTCTCAGCATTAACGAAGTTGGTTGATTTTAGCCATTTTTGATGTGTTACTCTTGAAACACTTTTCGAGAAACGTACTTCTCACTCGTTATAAAACTAAAGGAAGTGGTTCGTTCGCATCTGATTACGGTAGAAATGAAGCATATAATGTATATACTGTTTGTGTTTTCTATCATTGGGGCTCAGTGTTATCCTACAAGGGTTTTGTGTTGGATAAAACTTGCTGTACATATTTCGTAATTTATATTGCTGTAGATTAGTTTAAAAGGCGCTTCCAACAGGTATCAGTTAATATTTCAAGATCTAAAATTATTTTCGTATTTCTCACTCATTATGAAACTTTAGGAAGCAGCTCATTCCTATCTGTTTTGTAGTGGAAATTAAGTATACTGTTTGTGCTTTCTACATCTCTCGGATTTCATAGATAGATATGCCTGAAAAAAAGTGAGGGATAATGTCCTCCAAGGTTTGACTGTAGTGTATAAAACGTTTTCAAACAGTTCCGTGATTTATACGAAATGTTTACATGCATGTGCTTTGGAACAGAAAACCTATATATTCACAAAATGTAATGCAAAATCAGTTGAACTGATGCAAAAACGAGCTAATGCCTTTCAAGATTTGTTTGTGATTTATGCTTTTTTTTTTCTAAATATTTGAAAAAAAAAACATGAGGTAGATGATTTATACTGCTGCATATTCTGAATTGTGCAAAAACCTACTGTCCTGCAATATTCCTGATTTATTCTCTTGTTCCTAAACAATGTTTACATACTTTGAAATCCAAAACAGCCCAGCTGTAAATCTTCAGACTAGGTAGTTTAATTCTAATGTGAAACTATTTTGAATTATAAGTGCCAAAATAGCTGGTGCCCTGCAAGGTTTGTCGTTTACATTCTTGCACCTAAAGAATGTATACATGCTTTGAAATACAAAACAGCCCAGCTCTGTTTCTTCACACTAGGTAATGTAAATCTAATAGGAAATTTTCAGTAATGGAAGCCAAAATAGCTAGTGTCCTGCAAGGTTCGTGGTTCTCCTAAGAATGCAGCTGGTGTCCTGCAAGGTTTGTTGTTTCATATGCTCTTAATATCTGCTGGTGTCCTGCAAGGTTTGTTGTTTCATATGCTCTTAATGTCTGCTGGTGTCCTGCAAGGTTTGTTGTTTTATATGCTCTTAATGTCTGCTGGTGTCCTGCAAGGTTTGTTGTTTCATATGCTCTTAATGTCTGCTGGTGTCCTGCAAGGTTCGTGGTTTATATTGCTCCTAAAGAATTTTTGACATGCTTTGAAATACAAAATAGCCCATCTCTGTATCTTCAGACCAGGAAGTTTGAATATAATGTGAAATTATTTTCAATTATAACAGTCAAAATAGCTGGTGCCCTGCAAGGTTTTTGTTTTATGCACTTGCTCATAAAGGATGTTTACATGCTTTGAAATACAAAATAGCCCAGCTCTGTATCTTCAGATTAGGTAATTTGAATCTAATGTGAGATTATTTTCAATTATAACAACCAAAATTGCTAATGCCCTGCAAGGTTTTTTGTTTTGTGCACTTGCTCGTAAATGATGTTTACATGCTATGAAATACAAAACCAGAGTTGTAGCAGGTATGGCGGCTGCCCTGTGCGCAGCTAAAGTGAGGACGTGGAAATCACTGCTCAAGATCTGATTAATAGTGGAATTGAAACTTTTGCACCAGTTTCTGGTAGTTTTTTCATGCCACAATTTATTTGTCCATTTACAGAAATTTTTTTGAAGTGTTTCTCCAGTTTCGTAGCCTCACAAGCTTAAAATGGACCTTATTCATGTGACGTCAGAAGTGGATTTCTGCAGACCAACATGGCTGCTGATTCAATGTCACTATCTGTTCTCCCATACTGTTGGCTAATTTTTACAGTCTTAACATAATGGAGTCTGCCAACGAATTAATAGAGCTACAGGGCGAAAAAGAAGAAATTAATTTCTTAGAAGAACAAATCAGGGTTACAAAAATATATATACCAAGACAATTTTGTGTTCGGTGTTTGTTTCAAATGACTCGGGAGAGCATCGCCATTAGTCATAACGAAGTTTTTAATGAAGCATTTCTCGTACACAGTATATTAAATTTTCATGTTCTTATTGTCAGACATTGGCGAAACATTTCAAACATAAACTTGGGAGTCTTTCGCAAAGCAAAACATTTAGAATTAGAAGACCAGACAAATACATAACATGGAAACAAACTGGAGTTCACACACTAGGTGATCTGCTGAAAAATTAAATAAAAGAAAAATTATGGATATGTTATTTTCGTTCTTTGGGGAAATAATGTAGAACTTAGTTAGTAATTTACCGATCCAAATATGCTATCAGTTTTTTTCCTTCTACCCCCTTTTTTTTTTTTTTTTTTTTTTTTTTGAAATTGAAATTCGAAGGAACACATCTGCCTTTGATTCATAGTGTCATAATATCCAAAATCTTTTTCATTAAAGTGAGCAGAACATATTGGAGAATGAACATCGGGATGGAAGTCGTTGTGTTTCATTTCACACAGCCATTCCTTTAACAGTTTCGTCCTTTTCAGTGGAAAATTATGGAAGATTATTCATTATTCTATACAGTTTAGGTGGCATGGTTTATTAGCACAGCCATATGATGAGCATGTCATTGATAAATTTATGAAAATTGCAATTTTTCTGAACCCCTGTAACATAACGCCATGTTAAGCAATGGGAAAACGCATGCCGCCCTGGTGGAGCAGTGGTCTGAGCGATGGCTTCTGCTCATTCATCCGAAAGGGGTCCGGGTTTGAATCCCAGTGAGGCATGGATGTTGTGTTTGTCTTTCGACATGGGCTCTCTCCCTTCCCTGGAACCAGTGGCCCTAAATTAGGGACGGGCGACTGTTTATAGCCCATTAAGTTGCTCACGGTGGTCGTTAAACCTCCAATTAAAAAAAAAAAAACCAGCATGTAAATTTGTGGTTTACATTCTTGCTCCTAAAGCTATGCAAAAGCTTTTCCCTGATGCAATGCGAGGTGAATAAGGTCCATTCGTATTTCTTACTCAAAATGCTTAGGGAATGCTAGTTATTCACATTCCAAAAAAATGAAGGTGCTGCCATTTAAGGCATCTAACTAAAGTAAAACTATGATATTCATTGACAAAAATGAAGCTTGTAGTTTTCCTTTAATTGGGTGGACTTGTACGTACATTGCAAAATGAAAGTGTCGTTCACATTGTCGAAGATTCTCTGGGGCTATTCGATCATTACTGAGCAGGGCACGATTTCAAACGGTAGTTAGCAGCGAATTGCTAGCAAGCAAATGTGTTTTGTTAGTGATAAAAAATGGTACTAGCAAAAGTTGCTAGTGGAAAATTTTTGAATGTTTTAGTGTGAAATGTAAAGCGCCACTGCATTGCACATGTGGAATATTTTAGACACATACAAAAAGGAACAACTTATTTCTGGAAATGAATGTTTCTTGAAAAGTACAAACACTGTAAAAACATTTTGGCACCAGTAGAGATTTCCAGTATATTTCCCTTATCTACTTCTGCAGGTGAGGTTGGGTTGTTTCATGGAGAGAATCCAGGGTAATTGGAGGGGCAGTTTAAACTTACAAACAGTGATTGCTCTCCTGAGTATTGAGGTTGAAGGTCTGTCCACAGACAAGTTTGAACCCAGGCCTGGTGTTTTAAAATGGTATGATGAAAAGACTCGGAACCCAAATCGTAAACCATACGTAAAATAACTTAAGAATTTTAATAGTGTTCTTGAATTTTATGAATAAAGTTAAAAAAAACTGTTTTTTAAATATTTGCATTTGTATTAAACTGTTAGAATTAATCTGTCAGGTCATGAAAAGGTGAGTTTCATCTAAATATTTGTTATCTTTTCAGCATTACAATGTGACAATTACAGGGGTGAAATCAAAAGTTGTCATAGTTGACTAATGGAGGGGGACATTAGAAGTTTCTTTTGTATAATGTTAATAAACTTTCACTAGTAGATAATGCAATTTGCTAGTAAAAAAATAAGGCCACTAGCAAGTGTTGCTACTACTAATAAAAAAACGAAATCGAGGCCTGTTACTGAGGCTGCGATCCTCGATTGCCAGCGTCATTCGGTCTCTTTGATATCATACCAAAAGTCAGAACTTGGAATGTGTGGAAAAAGCTGTACAAATGGTCACATTTTGTTTGTGCCCCCTGCATAGAAGAATATGATGTTCATTTTGTTTTGGCGAGCTGTGTATATATATACTAATGTATTACATTAACTATAAGATAGAAAGACAAATGGGAGTGCATTATTTTGTGATTTGCCCTGGGCACACCAGTACTTGGTTACACCTCTGTACAAAACAGACCAGCTCTGTATCTTCTGACTAGGTAATATAAATAATGTGAAATTTTCAATTATAAAAGCCAAAATAGCTGGTGTCCTGTAAGGTTTTTGTTTGTACTCTTGTTCATAAATGATGTTTACATGCCTTGAAATACAAAACGGCCCAGGTCTGTATCTTCAGACTAGGTAATGCAATTCTAATGTGAAACAATTTTGAATTTTAAGAGCCAAAATAGCCAGTATCTAACAAGGTTCATGATTTATATGCTCCTAAGAATCTAGCTGGTGTCCTGAAAGATTTGTGGTTTACATTCTTGCTCCTAAAGAATATGTACATGCTTTGGAATTAAAAAGCAATCCAGCTCTGTGTATTTAGCGTATTTATTAAAAAGCAATCCAGCTCTACATAATTAAAATCAAATGTAAAAATATTTTCAATTATAGGAGTCAAAATAGCTGGTGTCCCACAAGTTTTGTGATTAATATTCTGGTTCCTAAAGAATTACATGCTTTGAACTCGCACTCGCACTCTCTCTCTCTCTCTCTCTCTCTCTCTCTCTCTCTCTCTCTCTCTCTCTCTCTCTCTCACACACACACACACACACACACACACACACACACACACAACAACAAAACGTTTAAATACAATTGTAACACCAGAATTGTCTTTCTTTAAAAAGCAATGTGAAGGATATGTGTTTAGATTTAATAACGGCAAACCTTCAAAATACTAAATTGCTTAAAAGTGCATAACTGGAGGTCTATCTATTTTAACCCAGTGCAACAGCAGTAAAAATATAAAAGCCTGTAGCAGTAGTGATTGTTACTTGGCATAAACTATACTTGCTGCTTACCCTATAAATTGTCCCGTTATGTTTGTATTAAAAAAAATGCATGTGGTGCAGTACCTGTAAAATGTGCATGCTTCATTGTGCTGATATTCCTTTGAGAAAAATAACATATGGGTTAATTGCTGATACAGCTTATATAGCATACCTAACATATTAAGAAAACTCTCAAAGAACATTAAGTTCAGAACTGATTTACAGCATAGTTTTTTAGTATACATTACAAAGTTATTCATGTCCACATCTGTTTTACTCTTATTAGTATGAGAAGAATAACTGATATTATGAGCAGTAGTATGAACAAAATAGGTTAAATGCAGCATAAGTGCATTTAATCTCATTTTTAAGTGTGTTCTAGTATCCAACATATTGGACTGAATTAGTTTTGTTCCATACTGCAGATTACTTGATTATAAAGTGCTACAATAAAATAACAGGATAAATATACAGCCAGGGGTGCAGAAAATGTTCAGGGCCCAATATTTTCCCAGAACACATTGTTTTTGTCTGAAATTTTCCCCAAAACTGTAGTGGATTTTCATACAAGTTTAACCGATTATTAGAGTATATGTCGATGATCAAGAACTATTTTTAAAACCTGATACTTAAAAATTTGAAGAAAAAAACAACTAATATTTATTCCAATGAATAACTTGCTTTTTTTTTTCACAAAAAAAATTGTCTTTTTTTTTTTTTTTTTTTTTAACGCACGAAAGATTTAGTGCTCCAGGTGAATCTCTCCCCTCTAGCAGGTGAAAGTTTTAGGCAAGACAGGAATAGGCGAATCAAGAATTATTTTCTCGCCTGAAATGGCGGAACCCATTAACTTTCGACGTACGAAGAATAGGCGAATTAAGAAGTAACCCAAGGCAGGGAGGCTGAAAAATAAACAGCTAAAAAATTCTGTAATTAACTATAATTTATTTCATTCTAGCATTCCAGGCGTTTAATTGTTCCAGGTAATTTTACTGAATGAAATTTAAATTCGATTTAAATCCTTTGAAAAATGCATAGGTCATTCACTTTAAAATGTCTAGAACCCCCAAAAAATTTTCAAATTGGCACCTATGACACACTTTCTGCCATTATTTTTTTTTTTTCTCTATTGGAGGTTTAATGATCACCTAAAGCAACTCAGTGGGCTATAAGCAGTCGCCCGTCCCTAATTTAGGGCCACTGGTTCCAGGGAAGGACGAGAGTCAGCGCCATGAGACAAACACAACATCCATGCCTCACCAGGATTCGAACCCAGACCCATCTCAGATGAATGATCATAAGCCATCGCTTAGACCACTGTGCCACTGGGATGGCCCATTAATTTCGGAAACATTTATTAGTGTGACTTGTGGTTGCGTCGTACTTGTTACTCACGCCATGCTGTCTCCGCCTTGACATTAGTAAAGTCGTTTAGGCTCTGTGAATCGTTTGTGAGCGGCAGTTCGCAGTACGTCACAGCCCCATAACCTCTTGTATTCATAATGACACATTTTTCAAAATGATTACCGTGAAGTAAATTACTCCCATTTTTCACGTTATATTCGTTGTAAATAAGTCAATTTTTCGTTTTATTATTACTATTATTATTTTTCCCCGGGCAAAAATTTCCCTAGAGCTGCCTTCATTTCCCCCGAACCTTGTTCGCACGTTCGGACGTATTCTGCACCCCTGTATACAGCAATGCGTCCTTTCATGAAGTAGGAACCACAGGAGTTTTCAAAATAAGGTGGACAATGGAGATTTTTATACACTGAGTGGCCACTTTATTATGATCACCCCCTCAGTACTTCGTTGGGCCACCTTTTGCCTTTAATACTGCGTCGATTCTTCATGGCATGGACTCCACGAGATGTTGATAGATGGTTTGTGGAATCTGAGACCATGCTTGATGAATAGCACTTTCCAGGAGTGTGAGATTCCAGGGTTGTGGATCCAGCTGTCTGATGGCTTGTTCAACTTCATCCCATAAATTCTCAATGGGGTTGAGATCTGGAGATTGTGGTGGCCACCTAAGCAATGTAAACTCACCGGCATGTTCCTGAAACCAATCTTGTACAATACAAGCATTATGGCAGGATGCATTATCTTGTTGAAAGTAGCCATTGGGATAAACCATCCACATGACAGGATGCGCTTGGACCGCAACGATGTTTAGATATGATGTGCCAGTCAGACGTTGATCAACATGAATAAAAGGGCCCAAAGCCCTTTTATTCATGTTGATCAACGTCTGACTGGCACATTCCCCTAACCATGTGCCATAACGGAGGCAATGTTATGGCACATTCCCCTAACCATAACGTTGCCTCCGCCAGCTTGAAGGGTTGTAGCAATGCATTTGGGGTCCATGCTTTCGTGCTGTTTCCGCCAAATTCTCACTCTGCTATCGGCATGGTGATTCATCGGACCACATAATTTGTTTCCAATTATCGACTGTTTAATCCTTGTGCTCCTGTGTGAACTGGAGATCTTTTCTCTTGTTTGCAGACAGCAAAGGTGTGCGAACAGGCCTTCGACTGCCATATCCCATCCGATGCAGTGTACGGCGAACAGTGCGTGCAGAAATATCCTTGATTAAGATGGTCTGTAATTTGCTGCACTGTTGCCCTTCTGTCATCTGTTACCAGTCTGGACACTCTCCGTTCTGCCCGAGCAGTCATTAGTCAATGACGACCACACGTTGCACGTAGAGATCCAGTTTTTTGGCTGACAGTCCAGTCTTTAAACACTTTAACAACAGCTTCTCTGGAACATTTCACGAATGCGGCGGTTTTGGTGATACTCGTTCCATGGCTCTGAGCTCCTACAATCATCCCACGTTGAAAGTCCGTCAAATCGCATTTTTTACCCATCTCGTCACCCAAAAATCACTTCTACTACTGTCACAAGCACTAAGCTTTCCCTTTTTATACTAGCCTCACCCTCTGGCGGCAACAGTGTGCAGCCATAGCTCATTTGCTTAAAACTGTCAGGTGGTCATAATAAAGTGGCCACTCAATGTATATTATTTACTAACCTCACAGCACATGCTAATGCATTACAAAATCATACAAATGTGAGACACCAATTTATACAACCCAAATTAGGGATATACGTATTTCTTATTCTGAGAAAGGTAAGTTTTCATTTTTCCATATAAAGTTCAAAGTAATACATCTTCCTTTATGTCGTGCAATATACAGGATGCATAGGAAAGTCCCTTTAGCCTGAAATAACTTGCGAATGGAGAGAGGTACAATTATGCAAGTGAGATAACGGTATAGTAAAGCGACTACGGCCGATCGAATGCAACCGATAGCAGTGCCCCTGGTGGCAAAATGCGGAAGTTAGCCATTGCAAATCAAAAACGAAAAGAGATAGCGCAAAATTTCCAATTACAAAGTTGTAGAGAATCAATGAATTAATACAAAACGACATTTGTTTCACACGGATAAGATAAATTGTCGCCTAAATACCTTAAAATGTCCGAAATCGATGCACGACCTTTTGTGTGAACGTTTGAAGAAAACAGGCATAGGTATGAGCAAATACACACAATTTATTGCATAAATGCATACTTTTGTCAATACAGTTTGATGACGTCAGACTAAACAAAAACAAAAGGCAAACTGGCGCACAGTGATAAAAAGGTAATGTCGAGTATGTTTGAAGAGTTCGCAGATTCGAATCGTCACATCGATTTCGGACGTTTTAGGGTATTCAGGTGACAATTTATCTTATCCATGTGAAACAAATGTCATTTTTTACTAATTAATTGATGCTCTACAACTTTGTAATTGGAAATTTTGTTCTCTCTCTTTTTGTTTTTGATTTGCAATGGCTAACTTCCGCATTTTGCCACTGGGGGCGCTGCTATCGGTTGCAGTCACTTTACTATACCGTTATCTCACTTGCATAACTGTACCTCTCTCCGTTTGTGAGTTATTCCCGGCTAAAGGGACTTTCCTATGCACCCTGTATATACAAAGCTTGAAAAATACCATGCCCTGGGCAGGTAAATAAAAATTCCAGTTGCCTGATCCGGGCAAAAGACAGTCTTTGAATGTCGTGTTTCATTTCACTGCTAATTTACAGAAATTGTATTATTGTTACAGAGTGCCAAGGACAGATGAATATCACTTCTTTAATTATATTATGCTCTAGGTCCAGAAATTGGGACCATATGTAGTTTTGCTCCAAATGTCCAACAGCAATGGGATTCGTGCCTCTGATGGAACTAGCCTCCGGTGTTTAGTGACAAAGGGCGAAAACTTTGACGGAAGGAACATGGCAGAATCGCTAAGTTTCTCAAATACCAATTTCAGCATCATCTTAAAGCTTGAGATATTACACGCTTTTGTGCACTGGAAATTTTGAACACAGACTTGAACATTTTGAACATGGACACTTGAAATGGAAATACAAAACATATGAAAAATGTTAATATTTTTTAACTTAAAAAAATGAGGGTTCTTATTTTTTATCTTAAAAGATAAATTTCCCTGGCCATCCAGCTTTCACTACCTGGGCAGATAACTTTTCAGATATTTTTCAAGCCCTGGTATGTATAGTAGGTAAAAATGATTCTATATACATACATTACATAACAAGTAAAAACTTTATAATAACATGAGCCAGAAATCGTTGAGACATGCTCTTTAAAAGTAGGCATTACTCACTTAAAACTTGTTAAACTGCCATCATTTGAGAACATTTTTGTGTGTAACCAAGAGGAAATAATTGACATTTTTATTGTACTAGGTGTCAGAAACTTTAAGACATATTTTATAGGTAACCAATTTTTCCACTTATGGAATGACGCACGTATAGGAAATGCGTTATATATTGTGCATGAAGGTGTTCCACTTTGTGTGGTTAACTTGTGAATATAATTTTTAAATTACTAGGGGCTCCCACTTAGTGATGGACAGGTTACTCTAGCTTGTAAATCATATTACCAAAATAAAAAATAGAGAACAGAAAAATATAGGCATTTACATGGATTAACGTTTATTGTTGCCAAAGATCCTTGAGTCCGGGGCCCCTAATGCTTTGGGAAAATATTTGTGTACTTCATGTGTTTTTTTGTTGTTGTTTTTTTTCAGTCTAAAATTAAAATCATTTACAAAAATTTTACTCCATGTATGATAACGCATTTCTTCGATATAATATAAAAATGGAAATGTTAGCATTATCTAAGTGTTTCATCCCAAATAATCCTTGGGCAAGGCACCTGTTAATTACCATTTAATAATTATGCCTAATGTATATAGAATTAAAAATGTTTAATAAAATGTACTGAAAATTTACCTCTGTCAAGAGAAATAAAAAGTTTTTGCACGAAGTTTCAGTGTATTATTATTATTAAGTGATGCTTGAATACATGAGTATTTCTTCCCTAACAAACTCATTTAGACATTTGCAGTATTTGGTGTATCAAAAATGACTTTGCCAAGAAAAAGACTTGTCAAAACGCAAAATAGAACTTTGTTATTGCAAATGTTCTACACTTAGACTTTGTCATTGCAAATGTTCTGATGCTTTGAAACACTTACCTGTGTAATATTTTTTTTAGTAAAATAGATTATGTTTTGTCTTTATCCTTTCAAAATCTGTGCTTTTCCTCATATTTGAGTGAATTTTTTTTAATATGAATTTACCAAACTATGTAAATTAAAAACTGAAAACAGGTGTTATTTGCACATAACATGCATTTTTTAGAACAATGAGAAATATATGCATGTTTCCAAGTACATTTCATTACAAAGGTCACTTAATTCAGTGATATCTTTCTGCTGTGCTCTATGTATATGCTAAAAGTAAAGGTTCGTTCACATTACTTGAAGTTAAGGTTCACAACACACTAAGCCGTGCAACTCGGTTAAGGGTCATGGAGGTTAAAATTAAGAGCTGCTATTTTGTATTTCACCCATGCTAACTGCGTAAGCTGAATTTGTATGCATCTGTGGTGAAAAGTAGTGCCTGCCTGCTTTTGCATGATTACCCTCAAGATGCAAAAGCAGACTATTCTGTTCAAAAGCATTAGTGAATCCTTGTGCTTTTTTTTAACTTTTAGATTATCTCAAATTGAAAACAGACAATGAAATTGGATGAGTGAACTCCTAATAAGTTACAAAATAAGTTTCAAAAGAAAAAAAATGTTGAATTTGAATTTTTAAGGAGGAAAATGACAAATATCTTTCTTTGTAACCATGGAATGGGTGTGAACTAATGACTTAAAACATGTTTTTAGATGGGATATAAGCTTATAAAATGTTCAAAATCATTGTATTGAACAGATTATTGTAAAGAATTATTTATCACAGGAAAGCTTAAACATTTCAATGTCAACAAAATTGTACAGGGTGACTTTCCAAAATATTGCTTATTTCTGTCAATTGCTCTTCATAGGCTTGTGGAAAGAAGTACTGTAGTATTACTTTCTCTGTCTTTGTCTGTTTGTCTCTCTCTCTCTCTCTCTCTCTCTCTCTCTCTCTCTCTCTCTCTCTCTCTCTCATTTAAAAATTGATTCACATGTACTCAGAAATACACTTAAAAGCGTGCAATTCTGTTTCCAAACAATAGCAGCATGATACAAATTCTGGCAGTGAATCAAGAGTCAACTCACAGATGTTTTCAAGTACTTACATGATCTGTATTAACCTTTCCAGTGTGTCTCCACAATTCCAACTGAAATGGATTCCCAAAATTTGGGTATTCTATATGCCTGTAGCCAAACAAAGAAGTTGGGAGAGACAGCTAATAATTGAGATCAGACAAAATATAAAGAGACTGTAGTGTGAATGTTTAGGACAGACAACTCAGGTCAGGTGCTGCCCAACCTGGCCATAGGTCTAACGTGCTAGAATTATTTCAAAAATATGCATACTTATAAACAATATTTTTTTCCATGTATATAAATTAAAAGTAGTGAAACGTCAGTTATATGCTTTTCTAGGGGATAGCTTTAAAAATGTATAAATGTTAAAAAACATGTAAAAGACATTTCAAAATGTTAAATAAATAGTGTTGTAGAATTTTGAATGCCTCCAAAAGGGAGGGGGAAAGGCCACACAAGTTTAGATTAAGCTAATTTATAGTTTAAGGCATACATACATACATGAATCCTTTTTCTATTTTAAGGCTATGTCCATTTTGAATTTGTATTATTTCAAACTTCATTTCTAAAACTAGTTTAAGAAATTCTGTACTATTATGTTCTCAATATAAATGGAAAAAAATAATAATAATGTATTTGGTAGTGAACCAAATACAGTTTTGTTTTATATTCAATATTCTTATTGCACATTTTTTACCTATAAGCATTGATATTTTCAAAGCAGTTTGTCGATATCTATACATTCAGTATTCACTAATCTTTGCTGGTTTCAGATTTTTTTTTAATTCAGAGTAAAAAGATAATTATAACGTTATTTAGTAAATCTTCAGTTGCATCATCAATTAGATGACTGAAGAAAAATGCTGTCTCAGTTCTCTCAAAGTTGTAACATGCCAGGTTTTGTATCATAAAAGAGCCCTGTATTCTCGATAATCTGAAGTTCAAAATTTAACACATAACTACAAAAGGTGTATACATAAATTACATCTTACCTAATTGAAAAAGCAATAGAAAGTATTGTAAAATAGTATCGGGGACTAACGCAGAATTCCACATAAAAGTGAAAAATGTGTGAGTGAATAACAACCAAGATTCCACTTTACAAACTACTGACTGACCAAAGGTTCCATGTGTTATCAATAGTATGGGTGTGACCATGTGTGGTAAGAAGTAATTAAATATGCTGCATAGGTAACAAACACAGTGGGCCACTCTGGTGGTGCAGTGGTCTAAGCGATGACCTCTGATCATTCGTCCGAACGGGGTCCGGGTTCGAATCCCGGTGAGGCCCATTGAGTTGCTCACTGTAATCGTTAAACCTCCAATAAAAAAAGAAAAAAAGAAAAAAAAAACATACACTGTGGTTAGAATTTAGAGTCCTGGCAATTATCGCAGGACACATTTTACATAACTCTGAATGACTCACATCCATAGCTGTATCAAGGTCTTTAGATATATCTCATGGTATAAAGTTGGGTTCACTATGATGTCAGCCTCTCATTGGCTGCTGAAATGACGTCGGCCTGGACTCATGGCAGCTTTGAGTGTCTTGTGGCGTGGGGTTACGGCATACGAAACGATCGTGATAATCACACTTATTATGATAATAACGAAATAAAACTGCTCACACATAAATAAATCTCATAAATTCAAAGCATTTATCTTCCTTGAAGCACAACATTTCCAAATTTATTTGCATATATGTGAACTCACATTTTAATACTTACTGAATAACGAAATTGGTAGCCAAGCCACTACAAATAAAACAGCTACAAGTATTAAGGTTAGACACTGATACTTAAATTAGTTCTAAAACTTACTTCATCAAAAAATGCCAACAAAGGCGGCAATACGCATCGCAGCTATATAAATCACTTCCGTACTAGGAACAACACGAAAACTATTCTGTCTCTCTTCATACATTCACTCTTGAAAGATTTTTCAACATTCCTTCATGGTGTGTATGTATATAACACATAAGCAGGCTAAAAACAAATTTAAGCACAAGAAAACCAAGATACAAAGAGAGAGTTAAGTGTTATTATATGACTTTTTTTTTTTTTCAAAATTATTTTTTTCCTGTAATGTTTATTAAGCTTATTTTGCTCAAAGTTTAAGAATGTGGTTTTCACTTTAAACCTTTTCTACCAGCATATGTGCTAGCTGGTTGTTTTAGTAGTTAACAGGTTTAGTAGAATTTAATGTTCAAGGATTTTATTAATTTACAAAATTTGTTTTTAGTGCACTTAAGCAGATGTATAATAATATAGCAGAAACCCACTTTCAGGTCTTTGTAGAAATGAGAGAGGTAGCATTTCTGTTTGACCCTGAAGAAGCTATAACTGATTATTCTCAACATGTTTTACATTACAAATTTGTACATGTCTTCTTTTATGAACTCAAAATTTTATATGTTACTGTTTTTTAATTTTTGCCCTCATCAAAAGGACAATATAGCTTGGTGACTTGGTTCTGATATTCTTCTATATCATCATCATCATCATCATCATCGTCAACCATTATCAATCCACTGCTGGACGAAGGTCTCCCCAAGTTTCCTCCACAACGGTCTGTCTTGTGCCACTCTCCTCCATGTCACCCCTGCATACTTTTGAATTTCATCCACCCATCTCCCATGTGGTCTTCTTCTGGGTCTTTTCCTGTCCCTTGGAATCCAATCTAAAATTTCGGCTGTCCATCGATGATCTGTCCTTCTGGCAGTATGCCCAGCCCATTGCCATTTCAGGGATTTAACTCTGATCATGATGTCTTCCACTCTTGTCATTTTTCGGATCCACGAGTTCCTCTTCTTATCTCTCCTGGTTACACCAAGCATACACCTCTCCATGCTTCTTTGAGTTGTCTGCAGCCTTTGTATGTCTCTTTTAGTTAAGGTCCACGTCTCTGCACCATACGTAAGCACTGGAAGGATGCATTGATCAAACACTTTTCTTTTAAGACATAATGGCATATTGCTCTTGAAAATTATGCTGTTTCTTCCAAAAGCTCTCCAGGCAAGTTTTGTACACCGATTAATTTCTTCACCAATGTGACCCTCACTTGATATCTGCTGTCCAAGATAAACGTACGTGTCTGTTATCTCCAGCTTTTCTCCATCAATCGATAAATCTTCATTTCTTGTAAAAGCATTGAACATCACTTTTGTCTTCTGAAAGTTCATTTTTAATCCCACTTCTTTACTCTTGTCAGCAAGTTCCTGGATCATACTCTGCAGCTCTGATGGGGTAGTTGCAAAAATGACTACGTCATCAGCAAAACGTAGGTGGGTTAGATAATCTCCATTAATTTTTATCCCCTTGTTTTCCCAGCTCAGCGACTGAAAAACACCCTCCAATGTGGCATTAAAGAGCTTCGGAGATATGGTGTCACCTTGTCTCACTCCCTTTCCAATTTTTACGTGTGTTGTATTTTCAAACAGCCTAATCTTTGCACTTGCATTTTCATAGATGTTATTAATAATATTAATGTATGCATCTTCAATACCGCAGGTTTTCAGAGCCATTGTAACTGCTGATGGTTTCACCGAATCAAAGGCTTTTTCATAATCGATAAAAGCCATGCACAATGGAAGTTCATATTCCCTCGCTCTTTCAATTAGTTCTCTCAGCACGTGGATATGATCTATTGTGCTGTAGCCACTCCTGAATCCAGCTTGTTCTCTCGGTTGAGCCATGTCCAGTGTTACCTTCAAGCAGTGTGAAAGAACTTTAGTGAAGATTTTATAAACTACTGATAGGAGGCTGATAGGTCTGTAGTTTCCAAGATCCTCAATGTCACCTTTCTTATGTAGCAGGATCATCGTAGCGGTGTTCCAATCCTCAGGAATCTTTCCTTCATTAAGGCATCGAGTGAAAATTTGGGCGAGTACTGTTTCGATTTCTCCACTTGCTTCTTGTATGATGTCTACAGTAATTCCACCTTCTCCTGGAGCTTTTCCCCGCTTCATGTTCTTGATCGCATGTGCAACTTCTGCTGGAAGGACTGGAGGAACTCTGGTACTGGTATCTTTCATGATGTCTGGAGTGCATGTATCATCCCTTTCATATAATTTGGAGTAGAAATCTTTCACTCTTGTCAAAATTTCGCCTCTATTTCTTGTTACAGAACCATCTTCTTTTCTCAGTGCCATAATCAGTTTTCTTCCCTTACTGAGATGTCCCTTTGCTATCTTTAGGCTTTGGTTGTTTTCAATTGCTTTCCTCACTAGTTCACAGTTGAATTTCCTTACGTCTTCAGCGATACTTTTTCGTACTGTCTTGCATAGCTCTATATATTCCACTTTGGAAGTCGCATCTTCTTTAGTTGTCCTCATCTCTTCTTTTTTGCATCAACATTTTGGTGTTTCCTGATAATTTGTTCACATGCAACTTTTTCTTAGACCCAGCTAATTTTGTTGCTGTTTCCATAAGAGCTTTGGTTACTTTTCTGTTAACTTCAGAAATATCCACTTCTTCCGATGTTAGGCCTTCTAAAGCAGAGAATCTGTTCTTCAGTTCCAACTTGAAGGTATTATGGTGTTTTTTAAGGTTGGTTATGTCAATACATTTTGTTTGTCTTATGAGCTTGCCACGTTCAAGTTTAGTGTTGAGATGCATCTTACATCTCACCAATCTATGATCATTACCTGTGTTGAACTTGTTTAGCACACTGCAGTCTTCTATGACGAATTTTTTTTTACATATAATAAAATCAATTTCACTTTGGCGCAGTGGTCTAAGCGATGGCCTCTGATCATTCGTCCGAACGGGGTCCGGGTTCGAATCCCGGTGAGGCATGGATGTTGTGTTTGTCTTTCGGCACAGGCTCTCTCCCTTCCCTGGAACCAGTGACCCTAAATTAGGGACGGGCGACTGCTTATAGCCCATTGAGTTGCTCACGGTGGTCGTTAAACCTCAAAAAAAAAATTTCTCTTGTTCCATTTGGATGTCTCCATGTCCATTTCCTGTGTGGCTTTTTCTTGAAAAAGGTGTTCAAGATGAAAAACCCTTCTGCCTCTGCAAACTCTACGAGAGTATTTCCTCGCTGGTTTCTGTTGCCGTGACCGAATTTACCTACTGAAGTTTCATTCTGTTGCCGTTGCCCTATTTTTGCATTGAAATCTCCCATAATTATCTTCAAATATTGCTTACCTTTATTATTTAGATGACGAATTTCCTCATAAAATTCTTCAATTTCTTCTTCAGGATGACTTGTGGTGGGTGCATATGTTTGAATTATCTGAGCCTGGTATCTTCTCGAGAGTTGGATAACGAGTCGTGCAACTCTGTCAGAGGAACTTTCAACTTCTACAACTTTATCCTTCAGTTTCTTGTTTATTATAAATCCAACACCACTAGTTCTGCCAGTATCTGTCCCACGATAGTAGAAAAGATGTCCACTTTTCAGTTCAATGAGATCTTCTTGCCTCATTTAGCCCGACAATGTCCCACTTGATCCTTTGTAGTTCCTCTTCCAATTCAAGAAGCCTTGAATCAGAAGATAGGGAGCGTCCATTATACGTAGCCAAGGTCAGCATCAGATGGCAGCCTAGTCCGGTTCTCCGGGGATTCTTAGCACCCTCTGCCTTGGCCAGGTACATTCCAGCTGCCGGAGACTGAGGGCCAAGATTTAAGTTGTGGAGTCATTTTGGAGGGGTTTGGCCAAGCGGGTTGGTGAGTGTAGGATAGCATTTCCTCTAATCCCGATGGTATAGTTATACCACTATTGGCGGGTCGTCAGAGCTCCTTTAGTGGAAACAGGATGCACCACGAGAAGGCGGGGTTGACATTTGTCAAGGAGAGGCTGTGATGTTACGCATCACCTGACCTTACATCCGCTCTCTCTCTCTCTCTCTCTCTATATATATATATATATATATATATATATATATATATGCACCATGAAGAAAGAGGAATGGTGAAAATTAAAATGTTTCATCTTTTCAATTTTTCCTTTTTTTAATTAAATTTTACATCTTTTTTTTTCTCTTTTTCACCTTCGTTTTGCTGATGACTTAATCATTTTTGCCAGTACCCCATCAGAGCTGCAGAGTATTATCCAGGAACTTGCTGACAAGTGTAAAGAAGTGGGATTAAAATGAACTTTCAGAAGACAAAAGTGATGTACAATGCTTTTACAATAAATGAAGATTTATCGGTAGATGGAGAAAAGCTGGAGAGAACTGATACCTACGTTCATCTTGGACAGCAGATATCAAGTGAGGGTCACATTGATGAAGAAATTAATCGGCGTACAAAACTTGCCTGGAGAGCTTTTGAAAGAAACAGTATAATTTTCAAGAGCAATATGCCATTATGTCTTAAAAAAAAAGTGTTTGATCAATGCATCCTACCAGTGCTTACGTATGGTGCAGAGACGTGGACCTTAACTAAAAGAGACATACAAAGGCTGCAGGCAACTCAAAGCAGCATGGAGAGGTGTATGCTTGGTGCAACGAGGAGAGATAAGAAGAGGAACTTGTGGATCCGAAAAATGACAAGAGTGGAAGACATCACGATCAGAGTAAAATCCCTGAAATGGCAATGGGCTGGACGTATTGCCAGAAAGACAGTCCATCAATGGACAGCCGAAATTTTAGATTGGATTCCGAGGGACAGGAAAAGATCCAGAAGAAGACCACATGGGAGATGGGTGGATGAAATTCGAAAGTATGCGGGAGTAACATGGAGGAGACTGGCACAAGACAGACCATTGTGGAAGAAACGTGAGGAGACATTCGTCCAGCAGTGGATTGATAATGGTTGACAATGATTATGATATATATATATACTCGTATATGTGTGTGGCGTGTGTATTTAATTTGTTTATATTAATGGCTAGCAAATAAGTTGGTATATTCCTTACCACTAATGCTGTGTTAATGTAATTCTTCAACTTCTCCGTTCCAGATTTGATCTTTAAAACAATGTTCCCATGACAGATGTATTTAAATAAAACTTTTCTTTCTCACATAAGCATATATAAAAGCCATCAGAAAAATTGCAAATATTTGCATGCATTCATACAAACAATGAAAATTGAAATAAATAAAAACTTAGCTTTCTGATGGCAGAATATTCCATGACACCATTCCTTTGACGCATTTTACTACCAAAAAAAAAAAAAAAAAAAAAAAAGGGGATTGAAGGTGGTACCTGAATATCTGCAGAGGAGTCTTGTAGTGTAATATCCCAAATCCCCCCCCCCCCAAATATTCCTCTTGTTTGGAGATAGATTAACAAGGGTTTCCAATGCACGCTTCCGAATTCTACGGTCATGACAGACATCTAAGTGCAGTTGGAGTTGCAGTCTCAGATCCTAAAATGTCAATATTGGTTCTCGTACTTACCTTATTAATACTAGTATTATTGCTTGTGGGAATGTTTAATGTACGTACAGCATCAGGTTTCAACACTTTTCTGCTAGTCACCCGAAGTAACCCTGCCTTTAAGCCACGCTCGTAACATGTGTGAAATGTTGGGAACACACTCTTGCATTAGAAACTTTGAAGGAATCCTGACAATTTTTGAAGTGATAAATCCTTGGGAAATACATGGTGCATAATGTCAGCATTCTTGATAAAATAAAATTTCACAATGATTTGGATGTTTACACTCCATTCGTCCTGATGATGCCGAGCCAATAGCTCTGCGAAACTATAGTCGATATATGATAAGCCTTTGATTGTGGTAAACGTTGATATTTTTATTTTATCTCAAAGCCACAAGTTTTGTAGTCATAAATTATATATAGTTTTAGGTGTCAACTGGACCTTAGACTGCAATTTGGTGTGTAAGTATATTAAGATATCCTACAACGGGAGACGGCAATATAACATCTTGCTTCGCTTTCGTTTTTGGACTTATTTAATATCGATATAGACTTTTCAGGAACATAAACTTAGTTCCTAATCTTGATTATGACGAACTCAATCTATGTCAGTGTTCTTGGTTTTCCTATTGCACGTACTAAAACAGGCCACTGCACAACCCGGCATTATTGCGTTTCTTACGAAATACTCAAACAATGAATCTCAGTATTAAATAAGTATCAAAATAAACACAACATAAACATCAAACTTGAGATACAAACTTCAAACAGTTGCACATCAATTACGTTCATAGCGGAAACTTCATCACACCAATTGTAAACAAACAGTGATGCGGGAAGCCGAAAGATTTGGCGTCCACGCCTACGTCATGCGCCGCTTCAAATTAACCGCGTCGGATACTGCGCAGCTCAAGCGGGACCCTCCTGTAGCTGTATAGCGCAATGTAAATGTATCTTAAAACACTGCTCATTAAAAAAATCAGAATCGCCTGCTATGGCTAATAACTGTTGCCATAGATACTTTATTAATTCAGTTAGTCGTCTGCGTGGTTATTTTTCCCTTTTGCTACCAAGGCTATAGCGTCTAGAAGGGAAAGTGTGCCGAGCGCCTAGCGTACGTAATGATTGGCGTGGATACCGAAATTTGTCCCCTTCGTAGATGGCGCTTCGATCGCCTTCCCTTCCCTCTTTCTTACTGTGATGGGAGCGGGAAACTAAATTCGTGTTGCTTACTGTGAAAAGAACGGTAATTTAGACGAAAACGTGTTATGTTTTAGGTTTTAGAAGGAATGTGGATTACCTAAATATTGTATATAAGTTATACTTAGCTCATTATGCGGAAGAGAAATAACCATAGTTTTGTGCCAGGTTGCAATACTCAGTACAAAAACAGTAAGCCGTCACTCTTTGGAATACCCAAAAATGATAAACTTTTACAGCAGTGGCAAAGATTGATTCCCGGTGCAGATGTGCAGATAAAAACTTACGACAAATTTAGTGCTGTATGTGAACTGCACTTTGAGAGATTTGTGGTTCGAAATTTTGTGCATAAAATAAATGAGGAGACTGTGTTAATACCCAGAGATCGGCCCATCTTGACACCAGATGCAATTCCAACAATATTTCCAAACCTTCCCCATTATTTGTCAAAAACTCTGGCAAAATACAGGAAAGTTAGGGAAACCGATGATAAGCCTGATGGTAATTTAAATAGCTTGGAATTCACTTCCCAAAGAGTTACACGGAACTGCCTTCTGAATATCACAGCCTTCAGTATTTTGGGGTAAGCAAATTCCTGCAAATAATTCAAAGTGCATAATTTTCCATGTTCATTCATTCAAATGTGAATTGTCAAATTCATTGACAACAGAAAAACTGGTTGTTGTTACCAAAAGTTAACCAGAGGTTACCTGTAAAGTGTATTTACGTGGAATAAAAATTAACTCAGTTTCTAATATTACTTCTAAAGATGAATCAAAATCCATTATTCGAGACACTGATAGGCTAACAGTATGTCATGGCACAGGCTCCATTTCAGAATTTGAAAATAACATGAAGTACCTTGAAAGTGGAGTTATTTTTTAGAATAATTTGTACAGCAAAAATTGTGTAACGAAAGGAACAACAAAGACTTGCCTCAGATGTAAGTATCTGCAGGGCTTACTTTTGCACAAAATAGCTTATCATAGAAGAAAGGCTACATTTAAAAATAAGTATCAAAATACAGTTCGGAAAATCAACAGGCTGAAGAAACTAGTTATTTCGCTCTCTAATTAAACTTAAAAAAAAAAAAAAATAAAAAAAAAAAGGAATTTTACAGAACTTTCCATTAATGAAAAAATAGCAGAATTACGCATTAAGCAGCAGCAAATGGTTATTCATTGTTATAAGGCAGCAAAAAAGAAATCTGCAAGAGGTATGTCATATACCAAAGAATGGTTACTTGAATGCTTACTAATGCACATAAAAAGTCCAAAATTGTACGAGCACATACGGAAACACAAAATCATGATCCTACCTAATAGAACAACTATTAGAAAGTATATTTCAAATTACAACAGCAGTTTTGGATTCAATGCACTGACGTTTGAAACTATTTCAAAGAAAACAAGTGAAATGGAGCCTTTTGCAAGACATGGTGGTATATTAATAGATGAAGTGAAGCTTACAGAAAAACTGCATGCAAAATCATCTGGTGAAATATTAGGGTTTGTTCATATTGGGCCATACACTTCAAAAACTGTTAAGTATACCCCATGTAATCACGGACTGGTAATGGTGTTTCAGCCATTAAATGGAGATTGGACCCAAATAATTGGTGTTTTTGCCACAAGTAACAATATAAGTGGAACTTTGCTAGCAAAATTAATTATTAAAGCTGTTATTCTCACTGAAAATGCAGGTCTGTTTGTTAATTTCATTACGTGTGATGGGGCTTCTTGGACCAGGAATATGTGGAAGACATTTGGTATATCAGCAGACTGTTCTGGAACTAAATACAGCATTATGCATCCTACAGATTGTTCTAGTTTACATTTCATATCAGATTTTCGCCAGTCAAAGCGAGCCTTGCTTCATCGTAGCTCAGCTATTTAGAGTCAGGTCGATGCTTAGCAAATTCCCAGTTATACAGGTAAACACTGGGGAAGAAATATTTCTTCTTATTATACGTGGGAAATATATCTCTATAAGCAATCTGAAATCACATATTTACTGTTACGTAACTGAAATCAAACGATCGTCCATGGAATGGAAACATGTCACCTCCCCAACAAGGAAGACGTGAAAAGTCCAACTGTCTCTGTCTGCGGGAGTGGTCATGATGACTGTGAATCTGTTGTTTACACAGAATTTCTGTCAAAAGAGACAACCATCAAGTGACTCATATTGCCAAACACCATTAAATTTGCGAAATTCAATTAAGGACAGATGCCGGGGTAAGTTGAGCGAAGGTGTCACACTGATGTCCAAGAACATTACACAGCACGGAAAACTAAGGGAATTGCTGCATTAATTCAAGTCGGAATTGTGGCAGCATCCACCTTACAGCCCCAACTTATCCCCATGCGGCTACCATTTGTTCGGTAAAATGAAACAGGAGCTTAGTGGACAATGATTCCCAACGGATGAGGCTGTGAAAAGTGCGGTCCTTAACTAGTTGCACCAAACTGGACTTTTCTTGTACAGGTATGGGAAAGTTAATCGCACGTTCCGATAAATGTTTACAGTCCTTAGGCGACTATGTCGAAAAATGAATTAATGTTGTAAACCAACATACATCCCCTGAGTATATCCTTGATTTTTTTATTCAACAGTGTAACTAACTTTTTGATCCACCCTCATATTATTAAAGCACTTTGCTACAATTCAGAAATTAATTTTTTAGTTTGTTTTAAAAATTAGCATAAATACTACATTTGGATAAAGTATCAACTTACCTATTGACTATGAATTTGTCTTGTATCTTCAAGCGGAACAAAGTAAAAAATACTATTAAAAATAAACAAATGGGTCCATTCTTTTACATAAATGTACCTCAAATGTCTGTTTCAAATAGTTTGAAAGAAGGAAGTCATCACAAGCTAAACAGTATTCAGCTTCAGATTGTTACCCAAACTTCCTTTATGTGATAGCATCTGCAACAAAGTTATAGATACACACAACAAAATAAAAAAGAATTCTTGCTAACCAATGGCAGAAATTAAGACATCTGTTTCAAATAGTTTGAATCATCACAAGTTACATCAAAATTATCTCAGCTTTAGATCCTCCAGTGTGTGTTACCATCTGAATATTTTATGTATGAGTTATGTCAATTATTTTCTTTACCTAAAATCTACTCTTGTAATGTTCATACCTGTGATCTACTTTTTTATAAAACATATTTGATATCACTTTTTAGATTAGACAACATTTTAACAGTATAAATAAATATTTCCCACACATTTCTAAAGGAATTAAGCAGAATTGGTTAGTAGTTTTTCATAACACTAGGAATTTATACATTTTACTAACATTCTTTACTAGAAGCCAAATTTGCTCATTATAGTAAAATTAAATTTTTACTTTCAATATACCTACTATAAATGTCAAGCTAAGCACTAGTACACACACACACACCAGTGCTGAGACGGGCCGAGCCGAACCGGGCGCTGGCTGTGTAATACTTACTGGAGTTCGGGCTTGGAGAGAGGGGAAGAATTTTCTTCCTTTTTCTTTTAATGTGATTTTATATAATTTAGCACACGAGACTTTTTTTACACTTTCTAGTTGTGAAAGAGAATTCTTCAGCAACTGGGTCAAATGGGGAGTAGGAATTCTGCAGGGCTATCCATTCCGGGCTTGGATAACAAAATACCATAGGCCATGAATTACAGGATTTCTGCCAAGGATAAGTTTTAAGAAGCATAGATAGTAGATAGCAAGCTGACGGAATTTTGCTCCCTACCTCAAAGGGGCAGCTCCCTGCTAATTCTATTGAGCAACATACGACATAGTTTGTTGTGCCTCCAGATGTCCCCCCCCCCCTCCCCCAAAAAAACATTTCGGGAATAAATGAATGGTTAAAGGTAACTATAGAAATAGATAGACATCCCTTCTCCACTCCGCAGTTGAGAAAGACATCAGTTAATTGCATGGGTAGGAAAGAGTGGAAGTCTGGAAGACTTTTTTCAATGCTTAACAGGTTAATCATAGTTTTCGGGCTCGTTCGAGCTGACATACTTCAGGCTCAGGATCTTGAAATTCAGCCCGAACTCAGCTCTGACACACACACACACAGTAACACTTCAGTTAATTTCTCACAGGTGTTTTTATCAAAAATTTTATGGCAATGAAGTCATAGTGGTAAGTATGAAAAATAAGAGAAATTTCCTGGAATTTTTGGTACAGTATTGAAACATAAACAAAAATGCTACAATATTACTGCTAACATTTATTAATCTGAAAATAAGTGACATGGAACTCGTACGGGTATGGTGTCGTTGAGGGACTAGCCGGACCCCATGACGCGAAGGAGTACAGCATCATCTTCCACGGAAAGAAAATAGTCCATAGATTTTCAAATGAATTTTGACAGATGAAATCAAACCTGCTAGTAAATGAGGACCTCTGGTCCATTTTGAAGACGGGCAACCACTGCACAAACAGTATTAGTTCCAATTTGAAAAAAAAAAAAAGACACCACCAAATATTAAATACAAATCTTCAGTACAGAATGCCACCAACCACTCCGC
The DNA here is from genome assembly GCA_039090855.1 of Macrothele yani. NCBI lineage: Eukaryota > Metazoa > Arthropoda > Arachnida > Araneae > Macrothelidae > Macrothele > Macrothele yani. Next base: position 796,732 of record CM077006.1, read on the forward strand.
ATCACTGTGTGAATATGTGATGAAGCAGAAAAAAGATTGGAAATATGTTACGAGAAGCTAACTGAAGTACTGCTTCCTGGTATACAAGTTTCAAATAAAATTAAACCAAATATGACGGATCTTTACTTTCCAGTTTCAAAGATAACTTTTCAGAAATGTTATCTTCATTTATTACAGAAGAAAAATACATTTCAATACTTTAACCAACCTGGCTATACACTTTTGCATATAAAATATTTGATAAGTTTGAACTCTTTTTCCTATCTCAGGACTTACTCTGTGCACACTATGCACTAAGGAGAGGCACACAAAACTAAGCGTTCAGACTTTCAACTTCTTAATTTTCCTTTCACGTGATTTCAAATAATTTCAGTTGTCATGTTTGGCTTTCACTAAGTTGTTCAAGAGTATTTTCCAGCTGAGGAGAGTTATGTTTTCCTATTTAGTTTTCAAGCTACTCATACACAAACATTCCACGGAAAATGAACAAGGAAATCTAAAATCAGAACTTTGTCTGTTTAAATGTATGCAGCAGATTTTGTATAAGACAATTGGTATGGCAAAAGTTGTAAGTCTCCTTTTGACTTCTATAATTTAACTAGCAGCCACTAACACTGCAACACTGTGGCATGGCAAATTTTGGCAATTCCTGTAAAAAGAATTACACCTTTTAATACAAGTGAAGAACTAGATATGAAATTTTTAATCGAAAGTAGTTCCCTATGTTTTGTACAGTTAGAATAAAGTTGATCATGCAAGTTTTTCAACATAATCTGTCCACACTGTTCAGACAGCTTTAGTAAATTCAATCAGACAAATGCTATATCACAGTTGCATTAAGTTACGAAATTAAAAAATGTACTCTTTAATTCAGAGACACATTACAATGCAACAACAGTTCAAGCATTAATTTCGTAAAGAAAGGGCTAACGATTGTTGGAGATGCAAATGTTATACAAATTACGAAGGCTAATTTCCTGAAAAGTTGCCCTGATTTCTGGTAATATTCAAGCTCTATGTGAATCGGCATTGGCAAAATATATTAATTATTCTATTTGAAATAAGAATTCAACACTACAGAATAACTCACTTCTTTATACTTCACTATTCACGAGACATGAACAGATTTCAACACGTGTGAAACTAAGATCTACTCATTAAACCTATAATTATTACTAAAACTAAATAAAACGTTTACTAAGAATTAACCTTACCTTAGAAATATAATAATACCTACCTTACAAAACTATACGTGTATCCAAATGGCAATAAACGGAACACTCACTCAATACAAACAAATGTGAACCAACAATGAAACGCAATGGCTGTTCAACCGATTGACTTGGCGACAGCACTAAGTTGTGCACGTGACTATTTCGCACCGTAGCCTGTCTTTTTCGTCAGATTCGACTCAGCTTACCACTAGCCGCTACTAAGTGACATACATTTAAATTTTCCAAACAGCACTTCTTTACTTGGCACATACAAGCCATTTGTTAGCCTTTTGGTAGGCATTCTTCGAGGAGGTAGCATATCAATTTAAATCACGCATAATTATACTTTCAATTACATTTGCCGACGCTGCACTCTGCGCCAGACGTAGACATTTCACTGAACCATAAAATGTGTTTCCATAATCACACACTTAAGAAAATCGTACATATCCTAATCCAACCCCTGTTGTTTGGTTCACATTGCACAACAGTACACACAATCTTTGACACAGACGCCGTCTGCAGCGCCGCGATGCGGCGTGGGACATATTTCGAACGCAGATTTTGAGTTCGCACGGCACACTTCCCCTTTTAGACGCTATACCAAGGCCATTCTATAAAAAACAATATTTTTTTGAGTTGGCAACAGTAAGTGCGAAGGGGGGGGAATAGCCACGTAGACGACTAACTGAATTAAGGAAGTTTTTATGGCAACAGATGTAGCAGGCGATTCTGGTTTTGTTATTGTGCAGTTGTTTAAGGTATGTCTACATTGTGCTATACAGCTATGGAAGTGAGTGATTCAGAGTTAAGAAGTGAAATGCGTTGCGCGATAAAATTTTGCTATCGTTTGGGTAAAACGGCTCCAGAAACACTTGATTTAATGAGAAAAGCTTACAAAGATAAATGTTTGGTTTAGTCAACGATTTTTAGATAGCACCATGATTTTAAAAAAGGGTGTTTTTCAGCAGAACCCGCTCCTAGTCCTGGTCGATCTGAAAGTGTTGTTACGGAGCGTATTGTTAACTGTTTGGGCAAGACGAATGACGTGTGGAGACTTATAATATTTCAAAAACCTCTGCATTCCGCATTCTATATGACAAATTACTGCTGCATCATGTGTGCTCCAGATGGGTACTTCATCATCTGACGAGAGAACAATTGTTAGCTAGAGTTCAGGTGTGTCATGAGAGGAAACAAAGGATCCAAACTTTCTAAATACAGTAATAACTGCCGATGAAACATTGGGTCCACTATTTCGACCCTTCACGAAGCGCGCAACGGGTGTCTAGAAACACACAGGCTCATCTCCTCCGAAAAAAGTCCGCCAAACCAAATCAGCTGGGAAAGTGATGATGATGATTTTCCTTGATCGTAAAACTGTAGTCTACCAGTACACATATCCCTCACTAATTACTGTCAATGGTATTGTCATGAGTGGAAACAAATGACTGCAAGGGATCCAAACCTTCTAAATATTGCATTTCAGTTCTGAAGCGTCTGCCATGACACATATCCATTAAGCGACTGGAACTGGTGGGCAAGTGGACTTTACACCATGATAACGCCCGCCCACATGTGGCTGCTTGTGTTCAACAGTTTCTTACGAAATGCAGTATTGAAATCATTCCTACAAGTCCTGACCTCGCCGCGCGCGATTACTGGTTGTTTACCAACAATGAAGAAGGTGTTGCAACATTCAACACAGATGCTGACGTTATTCAAGCTATACAGGGGTCGCTAAAGCAGCTTCCACAAACCGTCTTCGCCACATACTTTGAAAAGTGGGCTCAACGATTACACTGGGGAACAGTTTTTGTTTATCCTTGACAATGGCCTTGAATGATAACCAAGCATTCTTTTCCAGTTCTGACATTGTCCCGATGAAATGTTGATCTGCCGACCATCAAATACCCCGGCCTTTATTTTTTCCAAAGACAGGCTAGGAAATGCCGTAATGAGGTACTTGAAACAGTCTCCTTGAGTTGGCAAAGCTTTAACAAACTGCTTCATGAGACCTAGTTTCATGTGCAGAGGTGGGAATATTATGTTTTTTTTTTATCAACAAGTGGCTGATGTAGAATGTTTGGATCACCAGGTTTGAGGGAAGATCGTGGAGGCCAATTTCTTTCCACCCAATGCTTCTCACGTGCTCTGCTGTCCCACATGCACAGAAAACAGGGATATCTTGTGTATCCTCGTTGCTGACCAAGAAGGAAGCATACCATTTTAAGGTCAACACATATGTCCCAATTTTGTGTGTGATATTGCAACAACTCAATGACTCTCTTTATATCTCCATATTCTTCACAAAGACAAACTGAAGAATGACCAATTGGGACTGACCCAAATAAATTGCCATTGTGAAGGAGGACACACTTTAATCTCCGCTTTGAGCTATCGATGAACATTCGCCATTCAGTTGCGTTATGCTTTGCAATTCCCAATTCCTCCATTAAACCTCGTATGTTATGGCAATATACAAAACCACTATCACTTCTAAAGTACTGCAGAAATTCACTTTCTCTAGTTCGAAAGTACGATACCTTTGTTCCTTTTCAAGCAGGTTTTTTTCACTCAGTTTTGATGCTAAGAGTTCTGAAGCCTTCTTTGACAGTCCCAAATCACGTGCCAAATCACTCAACTCATGCTGATCAAATCCCTTACGAACAGAGCCATCTTCAATTACAAAATCAGCATCACTGTTGTCGTACACTTCATTCCCATAATCATGTTCTTCAAGAGAGGGTAGTGTAACGAAAACCGGCACTGGGATTTCTGCTGAATGAGGCTGTGATCGTATAGCTGATGGCAGACTAGGATACTCTATGTTACATTTATTTTTCTTGTTATATCCTGATGTTTTCACTATGCAAAAATAACAGTCATTTACATGATCTATTGGCTCTCGCCAAATCATAGGTATTCCAAATGGCATCTTATCACGTATTCCCTTCGTCCACATCCGTAAACTCTCCACACACTGCTTGCACACCTTATGATGGGACCATGACTTATCCTGATCACCCAGTTTAACTTTGAAATATGCAAAATAGGCTTGCTTTACAAATGCGGTGATGTTCGCCCTTTGACTGGGAATCGTGAAACTTTGACATGTATAACAAAATGAATCAGGGTTGTTTATGCACTTTCGACGAGAAACAGAAGAGGCAGACATCATAAATTAAATACGTGTTTATAAAATAAAAAAAATTGCTAAGCAAGTTATGAAAAATAGCTAACAGTCAATTTATATAGAGCGGCACACTACCTCTCACCACGCTGTCGTGCGTGTAACTGAATAGCCCAGACAACTAACAACCTTTCGTTGGTCCACAAGGTCGTCCTCCATTCCGGCTACAGTAATCGCATGCAGATAAGCGGTAGAGAAAAAGTCTGAAGTGATAGAAGAAAACTAGCGGCCGTTACAAAATCAACATGCCTATTTCAGTCAAAATAATCGCATGTAGATAAGCGGTAGAGAAAAAACCTGACGTGATAGAAGAAAACTAGCTGTAGTTACAAAATCAGCATGCCTATTTTATTTCAGTCAACGTCAGCTGAAAAAACGAAGTCAACAAAAAATATGTTCAAAATTGTTCCCAGTGTTATGGCCGTTGCATATCGTCCGAGGGAAGATACTTTGAGAAAGAATAGCATATATTTTGCTGTACCTATATTTCCTCATTTTGTGTGTTTATGGAACGGCAGTTTTACATATGTACCTACACATTGAGTGAAAACTGAATTATAACCTCCCGTATCGAAAGTGGATGCGGCCCGTTCACGTAAAAATCACGCCCTCGCGGAAATCACAGCAATATTGCATTTATGTGATTTCCGAGAGGACGTGATTAGTAGATCGACGTAGCATAAATAAGATGTGAGTAAAAAATAGGTACAAAAATGCGGAGGAGCGTGATGGGTAAAAGCAGTTATTTATCGGACTTTGGGAAAGGGCAGATTGGGAGAGTTCGGAGAATTTTGAAAAAAAAAAAAAAAAAGCTCGAGCTCTCCTAGTCTACGATTTTCCAAATGGCTGAACTGGTGAGTTGTTCGCGATCCCCTGTAGTTCCGTTGTTAAAGTGTATCAGAACAGGCGTGAAATTGGTCAAACAACAACCTAGACGCAAAACTGCACAGGACAGCAAAAGATTGATGTGAGAGGTGAGAGCCGGGTCCGACGACTCGGGCAGGTCAACAAGCTCAACACTGTTTAACAGTCGACTACCCAATACAAAAGAGGTCATCCTGGAACAGTATCTGTCATGCCCATGCGTTGCACGTATGGGCTATAACAGCAGATGACATCCTTTTTAACCACGGTTCATCGGAGCAAAAGACTCGCCTGCTGCAAAGATTTTGCAAATTGAACGTCAGATGACTGAAAAATAAATGTGCAGGTAGGATGGATCGAGTGCGTCATGTGCAAACAGCATGACGCACTCGATCCATCCTACCTGGCATCTATAGTGCAAGGCAGTTGTATGGTGTGGGGCATGTTTACTTGATAGGAACTTGTATCCCTGGTGCATGAGGAACAACGTATGACTGGCGCAAACAGCATGATTCACTCGATCCATCCTACCTGGCCTCTATAGTGCAAGCCGGTGGATGCGGTTGTATGGTGTGGGGCATGTTTATTTGATAGGAAGTTGTATCCCTAGTGCATGAGGAACAACGTATGACTGGCGCAAACAGAATGATTCACTCGATCCATCCTACATGGCCTCTATAGTGCAAGCCGGTGGATGCGGTTGTATGGTGTGGGGCATGTTTATTTGATAGGAAGTTGTATCCCTGGTGCATGAGGAACAACGTATGACTGGCGCAAACAGAATGATTCACTCGATCCATCCTACATGGCCTCTATAGTGCAAGCCGGTGGATGCGGTTGTATGGTGTGGGGCATGTTTATTTGATAGGAAGTTGTATCCCTGGTGCATGAGGAACAACGTATGACTGGCGCAAACAGAATGATTCACTCGATGCATCCTACATGGCCTCTATAGTGCAAGCCGGTGGATGCGGTTGTATGGTGTGGGGCATGTTTATTTGATAGGAAGTTGTATCCCTGGTGCATGAGGAACAACGTATGACTGGCGCAAACAGAATGACACACTCGATCCATCCTACATGGCCTCTATAGTGCAAGCCGGTGGATGCGGTTGTATGGTGTGGGGCATGTTTATTTGATAGGAAGTTGTATCCCTGGTGCATGAGGAACAACGTATGACTGGCGCAAACAGAATGATTCACTCGATGCATCCTACATGGCCTCTATAGTGCAAGCCGGTGGATGCGGTTGTATGGTGTGGGGCATGTTTATTTGATAGGAAGTTGTATCCCTGGTGCATGAGGAACAACGTATGACTGGCGCAAACAGCATGACGCACTCGATCCATCCTACCTGGCCTCTATAGTGCAAGGCGGTTGTATGGTGTGGGCATGTTTACTTGATAGGAACTTGTATCCCTGGTGCATGAGGGAAAACGTATGACTGGCGCAAACAGAATGATTCACTCGATGCATCCTACATGGCCTCTATAGTGCAAGCCGGTGGATGCGGTTGTATGGTGTGGGGCATGTTTATTTGATAGGAAGTTGTATCCCTGGTGCATGAGGAACAACAAATGACTGGCGCAAACAGAATGACACACTCGATCCATCCTACATGGCCTCTATAGTGCAAGGCGGTTGTATGGTGTGGGCATGTTTACTTGATAGGAAGTTGTATCCCTGGTGCATGAGGGAACAACGTATGACTGGCGCAAACAGAATGATTCACTCGATGCATCCTACATGGCCTCTATAGTGCAAGCCGGTGGATGCGGTTGTATGGTGTGGGGCATGTTTATTTGATAGGAAGTTGTATCCCTGGTGCATGAGGAACAACGTATGACTGGCGCAAACAGAATGATTCACTCGATGCATCCTACATGGCCTCTATAGTGCAAGCCGGTGGATGCGGTTGTATGGTGTGGGGCATGTTTATTTGATAGGAAGTTGTATCCCTGGTGCATGAGGAACAACGTATGACTGGCGCAAACAGAATGACTAACTCGATCCATCCTACATGGCCTCTATAGTGCAAGGCGGTTGTATGGTGTGGGGCATGCTTACTTGATAGGAACTTGTATCCCTGGTGCATAAGGAACGACGTCCCATGTAACACAGGATCGTTTTTTCGACGTTGAAGTCAGGTTCATTATGTTGGTTATTGGTTTATGGTTAATTTGAACCGTGTTTCCAACGTGGAAATACAGTTGGTAGTAATACGTTGAAACCATAGAACTTTTGAAGCGTTTTTTCACCGTTGAAAGGACAGACGGAGAGAAACTCTCAAGGAGGATCGACGTAGCAGTAAACCGTACGAGCCCGCTATGTGCGAAGCCTGACGTCCGGCGCGACTCAAGATATCCACGGTACTTCTAGCGCAGCGGCAAGCTGCCGGGGTATGAGGAAAGAGTAGAGCTTAACAATAATTAGGCGGCCGGGTAAAACCACCAAATATGCCAAATTGAGAATGTCTACTAAAAAGCATTAGTGAAACACGACTAGCAAACCAGCCTTCCGAAAACGCCGTCTCCATCCAAAGAGTGGAGATCGTTGACCTGTCCGAAGCAATACGTAAGCGTTTCTCCCTTGCTGCCGACGAAGTTTCTTGACGGGGTAAAAGAGAGCTACCCCCGTCCATTCTACAACCCTCGTCTACTGGGCGAAGAGAAGTCAGTTCGGGGTGTTACTCCCCCCCCCTCCCTACACTCGATCGGTGAAGAGCGGAGAAATTCTCTCTCTACGTCGTCGAAAGAAAGAGTGGAAACCAGGCAAATTAGTGAAGACTTTCTGTTACACACAGATGATCCCCCCCCCCACACACACACACACACTGTTTCGGTACCCATCGAAGGAAGTAAATATCCTCCGGCGTTTAAAAACACACAGGTGAAAGGAATATTAAGCAAAATAAAGCGCCACAGAGTGTGCTGTGCCAACGGAGCTTCATAATAATTCGAATAGTGTTTTGTATAGCCTGGATTACGCAACAAGCAGTCAGCAATAAGTTAGTACTTTCTTTTTCTGTTTATTGTTATCCTGTCACTGAGAGGAGGAACTGAGAACATTAACTGAACCCAGACTCTAAATTGAAACTTTGATACGCTCTTTTGAGGCGGAAGTCTGATTCCTGATATTAGCTCGGAATAGATGATATTAGCTCATAATATGTGTTGGTATCACCGTGGGCAGTGCCCCGGGATATAGTTTCCTCCTACAAATAAAGATGTTTAAGTGTTAATCTTACTCTAGTCATTCTAAAGGCTCTGGTGTTGTAGATAATTCCTGTATTGAAATCCTGTGTTTCAGCAAGCCGCTAACGTTCTCGCTAAAATATGCCAGCTCCCGAATTAAAAGAACCCACAAGTATCCAAATAGCAGATAAATTGCCGACTGCGGCGGGAACGAGACCACGAAGGTAACATTTGGTGACGGGTGTTAATAAATTATATCGCTCGGCGCGTTCGTATCAATTGGTGGTCAACGGTGGGTTAATGACCCATGAGACCGCAACTATTGGTAGTGCGGCCGAGTTCGTATCTATTGGTGGCGAGTGGTGAATACATAACCCAGCTCGGCCCGGTACCGTATCAATCGGTGCCAACGGCGGAATCAGTATATTTCTCTGTCCAATCGACGATGGAATATTCTCATAAAGGGTTTTCCGGACACTCAATCCAAACATTTAGCGACGCCAGATGGGCAGCAAGAGCTGACAGCAGTTTCAGCTTTAAGAAGGAATTGCAAGAACATCAAGGAAGCATTAATACGAAGGCAATGAAAAGCAATTAGTATATTAGAGGCAGAAACATTATCAGAATACTGTATTTTAATGAATATGAAATAGCTTTATTAACGGTTTTATGGGACAAACTGTTACAAAGAATAAACAGTGCAAGCAAATCGTAACAAGATGTACAATCGAATTTAATACAAGGAACAATTCTTTTCAAATCTCTTTCTGAATTCATAATGGATGTCAGAAGCAACTTCTAAGATATTGAGAACGATGCAAATTTACTTACAGGAAGTCAAAGGCAGCAGAATGAAGACAAGGAAAAAATGATTTAAATATTTTTTTAATAATGCCGTTTTGTAATAATGGCAGTGCACGCGCATTTGTTTTACTTAAAAGGGTTAATTATATTATTTATGTAATGCAGTACTTCAGTTACATTGATGCCATTCGGCACTTATATTTATCAAAAACGATGTTGTTCAATCATTAGATTATGAATCAATTATTGACAAATTCCCAAAACTAAAATCGAGAAATGTTCGAATTTAATATGATTACTATGAATAAATGTATACAAAATAACTAAGATATTTCACTTATTTTTGCTCAAAACAAGAACCGATTCTGTTTATATACACTAAAGTGCCAGAAAAACTTACACCAGTCTAATACTTGGTAAGCCGCCCGCAGGAGCGCAGGACTGCAGAAATACGACGGGGCATGGACTCCACTAGCTTCTGGAAATATGCTGTAGTAGGCAATGCACGCCATACTTCCTGCAGAGCGTTCCACAATTCGGGTGTATTCCGAGGTCTCGGATTCCTGTGTTCGATAGCGCGTTGCATGGCATCCCAAATGTGTTCTATCACGTTCATATCTGGGGACTTGGGTGGGAATGGCAACACCCGAAACTCAGATGAATGCTCCTCTAACCATAATGTGGAGTCCCAACACTTGTGTGGAGATGCATTGTCTTGTTGGAACAGGCCCAACCCATCAGCATGAATGCAGGACATGAACGGGTGTACCTCGTCAGAAACGATGCACACATAGCGTTGGCCGGTCACAGACGTACCAGGGGTCCCACTGAAGTCCAGCTAAACACACCCCATACCATTACGGACACCCCACCAGTCGGTACAGTTCCCTGTTGATAGGCGGGATCCATGGTTTCATGGGGTTTGCGCCACACACGAATCCTTCCATCTGCCCGATAAAGTTGGAAACGCAACTCGTCAGACCAGGCTACTTGTTTCCAGTCATCAAATGTCCAGTGGCGGTGTTGCCGTGCCCAAGCGAGGCGCTTAGCTCTGTGTCGTGCACCCATCAAGGGGACTCGAGTTGGGCGTTGGCTCCCAAAACCCATATCGTGCAGGGTACGTTGCACAGTCCGGACGCTGATGCTTGTTGAGGCTCCAGCATTGAATTCCGTTGTTACCTACGAGAGTGTTGCACGCCTATCGCGTGAAACGATTCTTGACAGCCGACGATGGTCACGTTCACCCAATATCTTTTTACGGTCACGCTGGTATCGTAGGTTGGAGGTTTTGCCGGAATTCTTGTAGTCACGGTACACCCTTGCAGTGGTCGTCCGTGAAAATCCGAACTTCGTTTCTACCTCCGAAATACCATGGCCCATCTCACGAGCGCCAACTATATATGACACCGCGTTGAAAATCGCTTAAATCGTTATTACTTGTCATTCTCATGCCGAAAACAGCTCTGACAGCTGGCAAGGATGTCTATCGCTTTATATACGCACTGGCGGACGCAACCGAGTACGCGCATAGGTGACGTTGCTATGTATTTTGCATAAGCTTGTCTGCACCAGTTTTTCTGGCACTTCAGTGTACATGCTCATTACTATTTAATAATACTGAATGGAATGGGCAGTGTGATTTTTTCTATTGCACGAAAATGCAATTTTTCGTGTATCCGTTTTTGTTTAATGGAAAACAAGAAACGCTGTATTTTTCAATTCCTGCATTTTGGTATAACATCCTTAAAAAACTTATAAATTTGTTGAGGGGGCCTCAAAATCAGGGTGCGCTTGGGACCCCCAAAACTCTTAATCCGCTACTGCCTACAATGGCAATGATGATATATACAGGGTGATTGTAAACTACTTCAACACAACAAGAGGGGTGATAGTACACATCAAGACGAACAATATCGTATTCCACTCCTAGTGCCAGAAAAGAGCACGTTCGAAAAACGTCCAGAAGGCACATGGAGTTCCAACCAGTGCATGATAAGCACAAGATACAAATCAGGCGCGCTGAACACGTGCGTAGGCGATGAGGAGCAAGGATTCAAAAACGCACCAGAACCCGTTCAGCGATATTACCGTGCGAACATCACATGAGAATTGATGTATACGTCTGACTGGCGCAGCGTACCATGTGTTCCTGGAGCAAGTGCTTTCCGGTATGTTGCAGGATGTTGCGCTCACCGCACGGAGGGACATGGGGTTTATGCATGATGGGGCCTCAGCACACTTTGCTACCGAGGTACGATACTTCCTAAATGCGACATATTCCGGGCGGTGGACTTGTGGCTTGGCCTCCACGCTCCCCGGACCTTAATCCACTGGACTTCTTCTTCTAGGGACACATGAAAACACTGGTGTGTGAGACACCTGTGGACTCCCTGGAAGATCCCGTCGCCTCGAATCGCTATTGCTGCGGACAAGATCAACACCACACCGGGAGTCTACGAGAGGGTGCGACAGTCCTTCATTCGTCAGTGTGGGCTGTGCACCGACGCCCTTGGACGCCAGTTTGAGCAGCTCCTTTGAGTATTTCTCTGATGCGATTGGAATTGTGCAACTCATAAATTAGGTATGTCTCTTTGTTTTCACTGTTGAAGGCTCAGCGTGGATATGTAACTTTACTCTTTTCTGGCATTAGGAGGGGAATGCGGCCCTATGTTCCATTGCCAATATTGTTCGTCTTGATGTGTACTATCACCCTCTTGTTTTGTTGAAGGAGTTCACAAACACCCCGTAATCCACGCACCAAGAAATAACCGTGCGATTAACGCGAAACTGTGCGAATAGCTACGCGAAGGGCATACATGCAAATGATTAAAGTTTTGTCAGATTCGGCATGACCGCGCGTCCAAGACAGGTGCTGCATTGCAATCCTTCGGGCTTATAAGGCGCCGTGCAGGGGACTTCATATTCATGCCGAAGTGCACGATAAAAGTCGAGTGAGATCCCTGAGCGATAGACATGCCAAGGAACCACTGCAGATGTGTGTACGGGCAACTGACGGAGTTTTAACGGGGCCGTATCGTCGGAATGCGAGAGGCAGGGTGGCCGGCGCGCCAAATTGGCCGCCATTTGGGCCAGTCGGACAGTACGGTGCGATCGTGTTGGGAGCAATGGACACAGCGGACTGGCTTTGGATGACCCAGGCACACTACCAGCAGTGAGGACCGTGGGATCGTGAGAGCGGCACGCACAGATGGTCAAACGACGTCCTTGTCCAATATCCAGAGACATGTAGCCACTGTACAAGGGACTACTACTGTGTCCTCTTGAACCATTATCAGACACCTGGCAGAGGCGAATCTGCACTCTCGATGGCCCTTACGTTTTCTGCCAACACCTTACCATCGTCGGCGTCGATTGCAGTGATGTCATCAGCGAGCGACGTGGAATGCTAGAGACTGGAGACGTATAGTGTTCAACGACGAATCCCGCTTCTGCATGGGAACGGACACCCACCGTGTCAGAATGTGGAAGACCGTAGGTGAACGCTCCAATCCCAACCTCACTGTACAGCAGCACACGTCCCGAACTGCAGGCATGATGGTCTGGGAGCCATCGCATGTCCCAGCTGTACTTCCCTCGCAGGGATCCGAGGGACGTTAACAGCTCAGCGCTACGGAGAGATCCTGCAGTCCCATGTGCTGCCTTTCCTGGCGGGGCGGCCCGGAACCATTTTTCAACAAGATAACGTCCGTCTGCACACGGCTCGGGTTTCACAGGACTGTCTATGTCATGCTTCGACGCTTCCGTGGCCTTCCAGATCGCCTGATCTCTCGCCAGTTGAGCATGTGTAAGACCAGACGGGACGCAAGTTTTCTCCACGTCTCAGTGTTCGTGATTTAAAGCGTAAGTTGCAAGAAGTGTGGGCCAATCTGTCACAGGAAGAGATACGGTATCTGACTCCCTGTCGGACCATATCACCGCATGTATCCGAGCATGAGGCGGTCCGACACGGTACTAACGCTGACAGGAATGTGTACCGTATGTCCGTAGGAAATCATCCTGCTGCTGTGATATTGTAATCACTTCTGCCCTTGGTATGTACCATCTCACTACGAAAATCTCATTTCAATCCCACGCCTCCTTCTTGGTGCGCGGATTTTTATGACAATGAGTGCATATACAGTACACACATACACACACACTGAAGTGCCAAAAACCAAAACAAAACTAAGATACCTCTCTAATACTGCGTTGGTCCTTCTCGCGATCGGATAACGGCAGCAATGCAACGGGGCATAGACTCCACGAGCTCTCTGCAGTACTGTGGAGACAGTGCACACCATGCTTCCTAAAGACCGTCCAACAATTCCGTAATATTCGCCGGTGGAGGATTTTTGGCATTGACGGCACGTTGAACAGCATCTCAAATGTGTTCGATGGTGTTTAAATCCGGCGAACGAGGGGCCAAGCCAGGATGCTAAACTCCGTGTATGTTCCTCCAGCCATAATTAGGTGACTGTGGGAGTGCGGTAGCGCATTTTCCTGTTGAAAGAGGTCTCAACCGTCGGAATGGTTGCATAGCATGAACGGGTGCAAATGATCCTCAAGGATGGTTACGTAGCCACCACTGCTCAGATCGGTCTTCATACATATGAAGGGTCCTAATGTGTGGCAACTGAAAACACCCCACACCATAACACAGTCACCGCCGGCCTGCACTGTCTCTTGTAGGCATGCGCGATCCATTGCCTCGTAGGGTTTTCGCCACACCCAGAGTGGGACACTGTCCGAAACAAATTTTATCGCTATTCATCAGACCAGACTACACGTTTCCAGTCATCTTGCGTCCAATGGCGGTGCTCCCGAGGCAAAGTGCACACTTAGTGTTGTCGGATCAGCAATGGCACCCGGAAGGGCCGTTGGCTCCGGAACCCCATAGAACACATTAAACGTTGCACTGTCCGAACCCTGATGTAACTACTGACCTCAGTATCGAATTGCGCTATGATTTGGGGGCAATGTTGCACGCAGGACGGATGTTACAATGAGTGCCAGATGCCACTGTCCACGATCGTACAGGTCTTTTGTACAGCCACATCGGTCTCGCATTTTGGATGTTTTCTCTGAGTTTGGTTGACCAGGTACACCTTGAAATTGTTGGCTGTGTAAATCCAACTTTCGTGGTAATTACCGAGATGGAGTGACCCATCTCCCGGGCATCGTCATATAACACGTTCGAAATCGCTTAAATCCTGAGAAGCTGCCATCTGAACTGCGGATGCTACTGCTTCAGCTTGCGGAGATATCTGTGTGTTTTCCTAGCAGTAGAAGTGTAGAAATTTACAAGGGTTGTTTTCTGCCAACCGAACTGTCGTCCTTTATATTTTACGTTTACATTTTTAGGACGAAGCGCCTTTTCTTTCACATGTCCTGTATTCTGACATAAATCACAGCAGTGTATTCCCAATAAATATTAGATGCAACGCATTATCACGATTAAGAAAGCAGGAAATGATGTAAACTGTTCATGAGTTAGATGAATATCCTATGGGGAAGTAGCCAAAGCTGACCAAAGTCCACTTTTAATAAGACATCCTGATATTTTTGTGCTCCACTTTTTCATTGGTCCAAAAATAATAGAAATGTCTTAATGATAATGAGACAAATATATACACTGGCAGAAAGTGAAAAAAGAACACCAAGAAGGAATTGGCGGACGATCATGAAATTTACATATGTTAATGGGGTCGAGCTTACGTAGGTGTGATGTTAATTTAGGAACCAATCGGTGAGCGCTTACGCCACAGCACGGCATAATATGCAAATTATCGTCGGTGGTATTTAAGGAGTACGGCGAAGTGAATGTAATCAGTCGTCGGCGTGCGGACACGTGCGAAGACCCTGAAGAAGCTGCAATGCCCGGACATGGAAGACGTGTACGATTTCAGCAGTTATCGGACTTTGAGCGAGGTCGTCTAGTCGGACTCCGCGAGGCCGGGTGGTCGTATCATCGTATTGAAGAGCGAATTGGACGGGAAGTATCGGTGGTGGTACGATAGTGGCGTAGATGGTCCGAGGAACATTCCCACACGAGAAGACGTGGAACCGGGAGTCACAGACGGACTGATGAGCAGACCGATCGACGCATAAGAAGAGCGGCGTTGTCAAGCAGAACATCCACTTCGACGCAAATCCGAGCTGCCGTTGCAACTGAGGTGACTGTGCAAACAATCCGCAACCGTCTACTGGATGCAGGACTAAGTGCACGTGTGCCTCTGGCGTGTGTACCTCTGACTCCAACCCACCGTCAGGAACGGCTGCAGTGGTGTCGCCAACGTCTGCACTGGAGAACGCAATGGCGATCTGTCGTGTTCTATTTTATAAATACGAGTTGTTGATTGAACGTTAGTTAATCCTTCATGAAGTGAGGGTTTTACGTTTTATAAATGTTCTTATTGCTGCCGAATAAAGTGGGATGTAATGTTATACGTTTTGTTTGATGCATTATGTGCATGCTTCAAATGGTACAAGGTGAAATTGTGATCTAAGAAATGGATACATGATTCTGAAGTTGTCATATGAAAAATCATTTCTTTATTCTGTAAAAGTTAAGAATAATGTTAGAATTACAGGAAATTACCAAATTTTCGTTTTGAATAACATGTTTAATGGTTGTTCAATGAATTTAAAACTGATAGCTTGGAATTTCAAAACATATCTTCTATTGTATGCCACCAGTAATTCTATATATAACCCTACACAAGTAGCTTTAATTTTTGTGTCCTGAAGCTTATTGTGGATACATTTTCGTCTTTTGAAAATATTGGAGACTTATTATGATGAAAACTCATTTCTTCCTGTTTTATATTTCTTTTCCCTTCGAGAACTGCGAAAGCGTATTTAGGTGACTAGGACAAGCCACCAACGGTACCCAATAACTGGGGTACAGTTGGCAAATTTTGAGCGAAGCTATTGCAAAATCTAAGCTCATTAAGGCGTCTATCATAACACGTTCTAAAAAATGAACGCATAAAATTTATGACTTCCAGAACAAAAGTAAGAAACATTATAAAAAAGAAATGCCTAAAATTTATCATGAACTACTTTCCTTCACGCCTTTACGTTGGTTGTGATCAGGTTGCATGTAAACAAAGCGGAAAGACACACTCAGATCGGGAACCACGTTTTTCATTTTGTATCGCGAAAGACAGACATACATACACAAACTTCCTTTTTTCCGCTTTCCAACCGTAGGTTGCAGAAGCGTAGCATCCAGCTTTGTCCGACCGTTCGCACGATAACTCGCGTAAAAATGGTTCAATTTCGATGAAATTTTAGTATGTGGTAGGGGACTACTGGGGACGAACCCTATTGAAAATGGGGGAAATGGGGTCAAAGGTCATGACATAGGAGCGGGATTCATTTGTCATATGCGTCATAACTTGCGTAAAAATGGTCCGATTTCAATGAAATTTTAATATGTGGTAAGGGACCACCTGGGGAGGAACTCTATTCAAAATGGGCGAAATGGGCCCGAGACCAACAATGATGATTTAAAGGGCCACAAAAGGTAATCCTAGTGATCCTCAGATACGATGGATGTTAAGGGGGAGGGCAAATTTCTTATCTGTTTGTTTAAGAAGCAACAAATTTCAACAGCTGCATTCTAATTAACAACAGCAAAAATATATACACATATTTAGACCCTGTCGACATTTTGACCTTGTTAGCATTTTAACTGTAGACATTTTGTGCCAATCGCATCTACCTATGCCTTACTGATTTCTCCATAGCAGTAAGAACTTTAGAGATATGATGTTTGTAAAAAGTGTAACAAGAATTAATATCAATTAGAACAGGGAATGAAAACTTAAAGCATATATGTCAGTGCATTAATATGGATACAAATACTTCAAGCACAAAATATTTTCTATTTCTTTTTAACAGCAATAATTTATTTCCTGTCAATTACTTTACTTTTTTATACAACTGCCAAGTTATAAAATTAATGTCATATTTTAAGCTTCATTATTTTCCTTTCCATGTTTCTTTTTTTTTTTTTTTTTTGATTGGAGGTTTAACGACCACCGTGAGCAACTCAATGGGCTATAAGCAGTCGCCAGTCCCTAATTTAGGGTCACTGGTTCCAGGGAAGGGAGAGAGCCAGTGCCGTAAGACAAACACAACATCCATGCCTGACCGGGATTCGAACCCGGACCCCTTACGGACGAATGATCAATGGCCAACGCCTTAGACCACTGCGTCACCGGGGCGGCCCTTTCCATGTTTCAAGATCATATTTATTTTTTGCAACTGACTTTTGCCACGTTTAAGTTTTATGGCAGATAACCTGTCACTTATGGTATGGGGGTGGGGGATATGTACATGGTAATTTGCTTTCATGCACTACAGAATTTTCCTGATTTAATTGTTTCCCTTTTATTGGGTGGGTATCATTTAGACTCATAAAGAAGGCAGAGGAATTCATAAAGAAACATTTATTTTAACAAAAAAAATTGGAGAATAAAATGGATACAAAGAACATAGATTTTCTTGGAGAAAAGAAGAAAATCTTATCATTATAATTACAAGGCTTACACTTATTTATTTTTGTACCAACATATACAGGACTGAATAACTGAAAATGCATGTCTTCACTCGGATAATGTCTACATTATGTGCAGATCATGCATAAAAAATGTAGTTCTTGAAACAGTTTTTCAAAAATATAACACTGATTGCAACCAAAAAAGGAAAAATTTATCCAAAAAATTTCACTCTCCAGGTACAGCAATCCACCCAGGTAAAGAAATGAATGGAAGTCACTTGTACGCATCAGAAAAAGCAGATTATTTAGAAGACAGTCAAAATGCATGGTAAAATGTTTAGTCTTAAAATATATACATATACTGTATTAGAGAGGACTGAGCAAGAAGCAACTAAACCAGGCAAAAAAAAACATGATTCCAAAAGTGAATGTATTAGGCTTATAGCTTATTTCTGACATATCAAAATAACTAATGTTCCTGAATTGCTTACTGCTTTGTAAATAAGAGAGCGTGTAATTTTAGAATACCAAACATTGCGATGACTGGAAACGAGGATGTGTTGGACATTTTTTACTATTATGAAAATAGATTGCTTTTACCAGAAAAAATTACTCATAGTGACTCAGGCATCACGTTTTTCACTTTTAGTGATACCCACAGCATAGCTGTAAAATGAGTGTATTCACGAGTACATGAGTTTTTACTACACATACACGCACAAAAACATGATTGCTACACATTCATGAATTGAGTGAAGCTGCTGCACAATCTGCTGAAGAATTTCCACGGCTTGCGTATCCATAAAAAAATTAGGCACACAAGTGATAGTCAACGTCTCTATTTCTGCTGTATTAACCACGTACATCACGATCATGTATAATTAAACAGCACGCTTTTCGTTTTCTGTAAAATTAATACTTTTAATATGCACGTATAATAATAAATACAGTAATATTTCAGTCTGATTGCGACTTCTATTTTCGAAACATGAATGATGACATGTTAGCAACCCGTTTCATCCACATGCTGTCTCCCAATCACGATGCAAATTTAATTTTTCAGGTGATACTTGAACAAATACTATACACACAAAAGTACCTTGCTGAAAAAATTGCGTTCCGAAGTACGTAGTTCCCAGAAGTACCCGATGACGAGATCCATAACGCATCCCTAAGAATACGAAATCAACACTCACTTTTTGTATTGCCACGGAGAGCAAAGCAATAGCACCACGATTGTGACGTCATAAATCCTTGTGGCAGGCCTGGTAAGGTATAAAGATGGCCTTGGTCGTGCCTGCTCATGACGTCATTTGCAGCACGGACTGTAACTTATGGCGGCCAGTGCTGCGTGGATAGGAGTGGTGTCTCCAGTAATATAACCTCCTTGGTAATACCCATACCAAAAGCTTCTGTTCAGAATCAAATATTTTCAAGATCGATCTCGCTGAACATAAGTACAGCTAAAAAAACGCTACTTGTTGAATCAAAAGGTTGTAATCACTAGTAACATTCACCAGGAATAGGCTAGCTTCTTTAAATTTCTATTATTTGGTCTAAAATATTTTAAATTCGCGAAAAAGGGTCGCAAACTGCGTGTTTTAGAGCTAGTAGCGACATCTATATTCAATGATTCACACCAACACATTTTGATATAAAAGCATTTTTAAAAATATTTTGGTACATTTTTACAAAAAAATAAGAAAGCTGTCCCGTCGAGGAAACTCTTTTTTATGTGCATGAAAATTTTCACGTTCGTAGAAGCCTTTATAGCAGTGTACTTATGTTCAGACTGGTATTACTGGTTTTTACAGAGGCATTAGGTCCCCCTTAAGTAACTTCACATTAAATTTCTTAGCAAGCAGAACTTCTCCTGATAAAAGACACTAAGACTGTTCGTATGAGGATGTAGCAGACACGTAAATCTCAGCATGGCAACGAGCCTTAGTAACGTAAGTGAAGGACAACCAGTCCCGTTGAAATGATGGCGTCTTACTTTGAAACTTAAACTTCCGAGTACAAAATGTGGTATTTGGAAAAAATTAAAGAGATTGAAGGAAAATATCTTTATGTGCTGAATGCAAGTATTTTCGAAGGTCATGCGAAAAGTTTTCCGAAAGTGTAAATAGTAAATAGTTTTGATTACTTTGTCTTTGGTCGAAGTACCTTTACCGCAGAACAGTTAGAGGCATATAAAAGTTTAGAAGCATATAACAATTTCTCGTCGTCGGTATTCTTTTACATGGTAATTTAGTACGTTCACAATTTCGTGAGTAATCAGTAATTTATGGAGAAAATAGGTACGCTGCCTTAATAAGTAATGTTCTCCTCCCTCACAGGTGAGGAGACCTGAGTAAAAAAGATAGGTTTCTTTCTTTCCAGGAATCACTAATTTTGGATGAAACTCACTCTTAAAAGGTTCTATGCTTTTTTGAGAGTTTAACTCTTCAACAAAAAGTGTCTTTCTTAGCTCTGGTATAGTGGCTAAAACAAATAGTGTGCCGTGCGATAATACTTCACTGTTTAAATTTCAGTTCCCTCTTTTCACGAAACCGCTACAGGGCGCTCCTGCGAGCTTCGATGCTATGATTTCGAAACGATAGCATGCTTTTCTATGGCGTTTTGGTGGATAGCGAGTAAAAACGTAATTTATTTGTTAGATCGATCATGAAAAGAAGTAATAATAAGAGCGTAACGTTGAGAATGTGCTTTGTGCCTGGATGTAACAGTGGTTACAGATCTTTTCAACAAAAAGTAAGTGTGCTTTCCGTGCCGAAAGATGAGGCAAGACGGGAGGAATGGAGCAAGGCAATTCCTCGTGGTGACAAAGAGCTAGAACAGAAGTGTGTCGTATGTGAACGTCATTTTGATGAACGTTTTATGGAAAGAAATTTTTAAACGCTTATAAATGGTGAAATAATATTAACGCCTAGAGCTCGGCCAGTACTTTTAGGTAATCCTGAGCCCGCAGTTTTCCCAAATCTCCCTACGTATTTAACCAAGCGCTTACCAAAACAACGTAAAATTCAGATAGATTAATATTTAATTAAACAACGTAAAATTAAGATTCAGCTATTGCTGAGATCAGCAGTAGCTCAGCGTGATTCAGCTACTGCTAAGATTTTATTTAATAATCTCTTATGGCATATTTCACATCGCTGTGGGTTTCTGTGGTTCATATCAGAGTGTATAGATAAAAATTAAAAAAAAACGATTTTTTTTGTTTTATCTAATGTAAGTTGATGAGTACATATTTTCTCATGTTAATTAAACAATAATAAAAAATTCAAATTTTCGGAGGTGAGGGCTACATGCTGGCCCTTATATATTGTATAGGTAAATCAGTGCCGTGTATTTTAATTTCTTCTACAAACTTCATGCAGAATGTAACACATTATCAAGTCACTAATGTGACATATGCTTTACATTTTTTACTAAATTTCTGTCCGGATTTGTTACAAGAAATATGGTTATCTCTTAAATCGTTTTGAACAAGTTACCAATAGTATTATTCGATCCAGGGCTTAATAAAATTGGATCTCAAACAATGTTTTTTTACGTTTCAAATTACCAATAAAATTTTGTTCTGGGATATCAGTGAATTTCATTACTTTTATCTTTTAATCGCCAGCGAGATACGAACGGGACAGCAATTTAAAATCCTTACTGAGAGAGAGAGAGATGTTTTCTGGAATGCTCATGAACGATCGAGCGTTCTAAAGGGCATATAATTGTTAATATTTTACGGAAAAGTTATGTAAATTCAAGTGTTTAATTAGACATGTGACGTACCTGCCAGCAGGACGCACATGACATAAAGGCAGATAGGAATCAGAACAAATGTCTGCGTAGCTCAGTTGGCAGAGCTGCTTGTTCCGGAATAAGCGTATTCGGGTTCGAATCCCAGCGTAGACCAAAAATGACGGAGAAATTTACTTCGTTATAATGGCGCCCGAACTATCCGGATGACCCGACCGTTCAAAATCTCGCATTGGTGTGATGTTATTTCCACACCGCGAGATAGGAAAAATCAGAGAATCCCTTCTCCAGTGCTTCGAAAAATAAATGTGTGTGACGTTGCATTCCACACACCAGATTGACTGGGAGTTCTCAAGTGCACGTTCTACAGTGGTTGTCTGCCTGCAGCGATTCATGGTCACGGCTGATCCGTGGGCCATGCCCCGGCCCTCTTTCGGGGGGAGATGTGACGTACCTGCCAGCAGGACGCACATGACATAAAGGCAGATAGGAATCAGAATACATGTCCGCGTAGCTTAATTGGTAGAGCAACTTATTCCGGAATGAGTGGACCAGGGTTCGAACCCCGGCGCGGATAAAAATGACGGAGAAATTCACTTCGTTATAGACATATAATTACGGAGAAAATTTGTGTCCAGTAAGGTATTTGTATTTACCAGCCTTGTAACGTGTTCATTCAATGCGAGATTACGCATTTCCCGATTAAGGTTGACGAAGCTTCCCCAAAACCCCCATCTGGAAGAATACTCACTTATATTTGTCCATGCATGATGTTAATAACTTTTAGTATAGCTGCAAGATAACGAAAATGACAATTTTTTAGTAACATTTTAGTGAAATTACTGCGCTGCACAGAACGAGAAGCACATATATCTATGAGTGTAGTTCACAGCAATAGCATCGAAGCTGTCTTCAGCGTCCTCTATGATTTCATGATTTCAAGAACCCGCCTGCAGAAGCGCACGACACACTATCTCTTCTAGTCACTATAGCCATTGGGAAGCGATTTCCAAGCCTTAGAAAAATGAAAAAAAAAAACTTTTTTTTTTCTCGCGAAATTGTGAAAAAACAAAATCATTTTGCTTGAATTTGTGCCATGTCATCTATTTATCCGTAAATAAATTTAGCAGCATAACTCCGGCCTGTAAACAGACCTAGACCCCAAAAAGGATTTTATTTGGACAATAAGTTTAGCCATTATTTGCATTTCCCCCTAAAAGTGTGCTTCAGCTCGAGGTAAAACTCCGGTGTACTAAAAATAAGATCAACGGTAGTTTGGGGAGGAAATATCATATAGAACAAAGTGGTAAACTAAAAACCCCAACACCGACAGCCAATAACCTTAAAGGTGAAAAACCGAAAACTCGCAAAAAAAAGTTAGTCCGGGGAACGGTGTGTCCGAGATCTAAAAAATACAGAAGAGCCAGATATTTGATTCTGACCAAAAGTCAGGTTTGCTAACAAATTAACTCTTAGCCCTATAAAAAGTTTCAACACCCCCTAGATCAACCAGGAACGTTCTGCTAAGAAATCCTGGATAAAAATAAAATAAAAAACTACGTGCACAGAAGTGCCGATTGAGGACCGAAGCGTTTTTTTAAGAAATATTTTGACTAAGAGACAAACTCTAAAAGGTGCTCTACAAGAAAATAGTCAATAGCAATGAACCTTAAGCAAAAAAACAGCCAACGCCTTTATAATTCAACTTGAAAACTTAGAATCAACGAATGAAACGCCTGGCCCAATAAATGCAAACACTACACTCCAATAGCGTTTGAACAAGTAAATGATAGATTCTGTGCTTTACCAGAAATCACTGATTTCTGGATAAAACTAATATTTGAAAGTTTTCTGCCTTTGAAGATTCTAACTCTTTAATAAAAAAATGTTTTATAAGCTATGGGAAGCGATCTCCCTTCGTTTGGTGTATAAGCGAATTTTTTCTGTACTACCTTTAGAGACAGCAGCTAGTAGCCTGAAAAAGACTAACGGTCTCGATTTCCTCCATTACCGCAATTCATAATGCCACAAAATCTAGGCATTTTAGCTTCAAATTTTTATAAACACCGACCGCTAATGATTGCACTTTACACACTAAGTGCAGTGCAGGACAACCAGCTATGGCCGCCCCGGTGGCGCAGTGGTCTAAGGCGCTGGCCTCTGATCATTCGTCCGTAAGGGTCCGGGTTCGAATCCCGGTCAGGCTTGGATGTTGTGTTTGTCTTACGGCACTGGCTCTCTCTCTTCCTTGGAACCAGTGACCCTAAATTAGGGACGGGCGACTGCTTACAGCCCATTGAGTAGCTCACGGTGGTCGTTAAACCTCCAATAAAAAAAAACAAAAAAACAGCCAGCTATACTTGTCCTTCAGGAACTTGTAGGGACTGTTGCTACTTCACTAAAACTTCTCGATGACGTCACGAGCTACATCCTCATCACATGACTCTGCTCATAGGCCCCACCTACTTGCAATCTCCAAAGTTGCTCTGCAGCAATCGCGTGGCGGAAATGGCCTTAATCGCAATTCCGTACATTCATTTGTGAAATACGGTCTAAATTTTAAAATTTAATTGGTCGGTCTTTTCGATGTTTTTTTAACGGATTTGGGAAATAAGCGAAGATTTTTAATAACCTAAAAATTCGCATAAGTTTGACTGTTGGGCATGCCACTCCGGTGCTGCAGAGGTCTAAGCCCTGGTTTCTGACCATTTGTCAGGGAGAAATCCTGGTTCGACTCCGTGTGAGGCATAGATATTTGTTTGTCTTATGGCACTGGCTCTATCTCTTCTCTGGAACCCGTGGCCCTAAATTAGAGACGGACGACTGTTTATAGCCCATCTAGTTGCTCACGGTGATCGTTAAACCTCCTTAGAAACAAAATAAAAACTGTTTAGCATAAGGGGACCAGATTTTAAAACGAAATTGAGGACAAAATGGCATGGTTTCCTCAATTTCAATGCAAAATTGAGGACAATTTCGTTTCAAAATGAGGACACAATTCAGGACATTGTCTAACACGCCACGGTACAACCGATGATTAGCAAAGAATGTTATCAACTACTACACCATAATTGTTTTGTTTCATGGGAAAACATACGATGAATCTGAAGGAGGATTTTCATGTGAGATAAGTATAAAATAGCAATTGCTATCACGCAGAATATTCCTTCTGATAAATTTTTAATGTTACACATAGGGGCAGCACATAAAAGCAAAGCTACATTTTGACTTTCTACTGAAATTTCCTCGTGATTCTGTACAAGAAAAACTATCTGAATCCAGAAAACTACTATACACTTAGAGGACATAAATCATGGAACATGTGTGTGCTGTCCCTATAAGAAGAATATTCCAAGTCCAATAACTTCACTTGAAGAAACGGTTTAATGAAAAAATGTATTGAACAAAAGTTGTGGAACTCTCAATGGTATCTACCAAATCTACCCAAATTGGGCATCGCCGCCCTGGTGGCGCAGTGGTCTAAGGCGCTGGCCTCTAATCATTTGTCCGTAAGGGGTCCGGGTTCGAATCCCGGTCAGGCATGGATGTTGTGTTTGTCTTACGGCACTGGCTCTCTCCCTTCCCTGGAACCAGTGACCCTAAATTAGGGACGGGCGACTGCTTATAGCCCATTGAGTTGCTCACGGTGGTCGTTAAACCTCCAATCAAAAAAAAAAAAATTGGGCATCAATTACTTATTTTATTGCAAAAGCGTGGATGCTGAAAAATATAAGATTTGTTCCATATCCTATAAATATTTTAGTTCAACTCAGTTAAAACAGAAACGAAATAACACCACGATTATCGAGATGACTTTGTTCGATACTTCAGAATGTCTCCCATTATTATTGCATGATTTCTAACTTAATTCAAGGGAAAATTCATTGGCTTCCGAAAATAGTTATCTATACCTTTATGAGTCTTTTTTATTGCAGTTAAATTAGTAATGCTAAATTTGATTGCATTTAGTTGATTCAGTTGTGATCTACGACTTTCGTTTAGCACATTTTTTTCCTATTTCAATGTTTTTAGGAACTTTCAAAAATTGAGGACAAAAAATAAGAAATTGAGGATATTTGAAGTCCTCAATCAATTTTTACAAAATTGAGGACTGTCCCCAGAAAAGGAGGTCGTATGGTCACCTTAGTTTAGCAAGCTCTCTTTTTTTTTTTTTTTTTTTTGATTGGAGGTTTAACGACCACTGTGAGCAACTCAATGGGCTATGAGCAGTCGCCCGTCCCTAATTTAGGGTCACTGGTTCCAGGGAAGGGAGAGAGCCAGTGCCGTAAGACAAACACAACATCCATGCCTGACCGGGATTCGAACCCGGACCCCTTACGGACGAATGATCAATGGCCAGCGCCTTAGACCACTGCGTCACCGGGGCGGCCCTTTCCATGTTTCAAGATCATATTTATTTTTTGCAACTGACTTTTGCCACGTTTAAGTTTTATGGCAGATAACCTGTCACTTATGGTATGGGGGTGGGGGATATGTACATGGTAATTTGCTTTCATGCACTACAGAATTTTCCTGATTTAATTGTTTCCCTTTTATTGGGTGGGTATCATTTAGACTCATAAAGAAGGCAGAGGAATTCATAAAGAAACATTTATTTTAACAAAAAAAATTGGAGAATAAAATGGATACAAAGAACATAGATTTTCTTGGAGAAAAGAAGAAAATCTTATCATTATAATTACAAGGCTTACACTTATTTATTTTTGTACCAACATATACAGGACTGAATAACTGAAAATGCATGTCTTCACTCGGATAATGTCTACATTATGTGCAGATCATGCATAAAAAATGTAGTTCTTGAAACAGTTTTTCAAAAATATAACACTGATTGCAACCAAAAAAGGAAAAATTTATCCAAAAAATTTCACTCTCCAGGTACAGCAATCCACCCAGGTAAAGAAATGAATGGAAGTCACTTGTACGCATCAGAAAAAGCAGATTATTTAGAAGACAGTCAAAATGCATGGTAAAATGTTTAGTCTTAAAATATATACATATACTGTATTAGAGAGGACTGAGCAAGAAGCAACTAAACCAGGCAAAAAAAAACATGATTCCAAAAGTGAATGTATTAGGCTTATAGCTTATTTCTGACATATCAAAATAACTAATGTTCCTGAATTGCTTACTGCTTTGTAAATAAGAGAGCGTGTAATTTTAGAATACCAAACATTGCGATGACTGGAAACGAGGATGTGTTGGACATTTTTTACTATTATGAAAATAGATTGCTTTTACCAGAAAAAATTACTCATAGTGACTCAGGCATCACGTTTTCACTTTTAGTGATACCCACAGCATAGCTGTAAAATGAGTGTATTCACGAGTACATGAGTTTTTACTACACATACACGCACAAAAACATGATTGCTACACATTCATGAATTGAGTGAAGCTGCTGCACAATCTGCTGAAGAATTTCCACGGCTTGCGTATCCATAAAAAAATTAGGCACACAAGTGATAGTCAACGTCTCTATTTCTGCTGTATTAACCACGTACATCACGATCATGTATAATTAAACAGCACGCTTTTCGTTTTCTGTAAAATTAATACTTTTAATATGCACGTATAATAATAAATACAGTAATATTTCAGTCTGATTGCGACTTCTATTTTCGAAACATGAATGATGACATGTTAGCAACCCGTTTCATCCACATGCTGTCTCCCAATCACGATGCAAATTTAATTTTTCAGGTGATACTTGAACAAATACTATACACACAAAGTACCTTGCTGAAAAAATTGCGTTCCGAAGTACGTAGTTCCCAGAAGTACCCGATGACGAGATCCATAACGCATCCCTAAGAATACGAAATCAACACTCACTTTTTGTATTGCCACGGAGAGCAAGCAATAGCACCACGATTGTGACGTCATAAATCCTTGTGGCAGGCCTGGTAAGGTATAAAGATGGCCTTGGTCGTGCCTGCTCATGACGTCATTTGCAGCACGGACTGTAACTTATGGCGGCCAGTGCTGCGTGGATAGGAGTGGTGTCTCCAGTAATATAACCTCCTTGGTAATACCCATACCAAAGCTTCTGTTCAGAATCAAATATTTTCAAGATCGATCTCGCTGAACATAAGTACAGCTAAAAAAAAACGCTACTTGTTGAATCAAAAGGTTGTAATCACTAGTAACATTCACCAGGAATAGGCTAGCTTCTTTAAATTTCTATTATTTGGTCTAAAATATTTTAAATTCGCGAAAAAGGGTCGCAAACTGCGTGTTTTAGAGCTAGTAGCGACATCTATATTCAATGATTCACACCAACACATTTTGATATAAAAGCATTTTTAAAAATATTTTGGTACATTTTTACAAAAAAATAAGAAAGCTGTCCCGTCGAGGAAACTCTTTTTTATGTGCATGAAAATTTTCACGTTCGTAGAAGCCTTTATAGCAGTGTACTTATGTTCAGACTGGTATTACTGGTTTTTACAGAGGCATTAGGTCCCCTTAAGTAACTTCACATTAAATTTCTTAGCAAGCAGAACTTCTCCTGATAAAAGACACTAAGACTGTTCGTATGAGGATGTAGCAGACACGTAAATCTCAGCATGGCAACGAGCCTTAGTAACGTAAGTGAAGGACAACCAGTCCCGTTGAAATGATGGCGTCTTACTTTGAAACTTAAACTTCCGAGTACAAAATGTGGTATTTGGAAAAAATTAAAGAGATTGAAGGAAAATATCTTTATGTGCTGAATGCAAGTATTTTCGAAGGTCATGCGAAAAGTTTTCCGAAAGTGTAAATAGTAAATAGTTTTGATTACTTTGTCTTTGGTCGAAGTACCTTTACCGCAGAACAGTTAGAGGCATATAAAAGTTTAGAAGCATATAACAATTTCTCGTCGTCGGTATTCTTTTACATGGTAATTTAGTACGTTCACAATTTCGTGAGTAATCAGTAATTTATGGAGAAAATAGGTACGCTGCCTTAATAAGTAATGTTCTCCTCCCTCACAGGTGAGGAGACCTGAGTAAAAAAGATAGGTTTCTTTTCTTTCCAGGAATCACTAATTTTGGATGAAACTCACTCTTAAAAGGTTCTATGCTTTTTGAGAGTTTAACTCTTCAACAAAAAGTGTCTTTCTTAGCTCTGGTATAGTGGCTAAAACAAATAGTGTGCCGTGCGATAATACTTCACTGTTTAAATTTCAGTTCCCTCTTTTCACGAAACCGCTACAGGGCGCTCCTGCGAGCTTCGATGCTATGATTTCGAAACGATAGCATGCTTTTCTATGGCGTTTTGGTGGATAGCGAGTAAAAACGTAATTTATTTGTTAGATCGATCATGAAAAGAAGTAATAATAAGAGCGTAACGTTGAGAATGTGCTTTGTGCCTGGATGTAACAGTGGTTACAGATCTTTTCAACAAAAAGTAAGTGTGCTTTCCGTGCCGAAAGATGAGGCAAGACGGGAGGAATGGAGCAAGGCAATTCCTCGTGGTGACAAAGAGCTAGAACAGAAGTGTGTCGTATGTGAACGTCATTTTGATGAACGTTTTATGGAAAGAAATTTTTAAACGCTTATAAATGGTGAAATAATATTAACGCCTAGAGCTCGGCCAGTACTTTTAGGTAATCCTGAGCCCGCAGTTTTCCCAAATCTCCCTACGTATTTAACCAAGCGCTTACCAAAACAACGTAAAATTCAGATAGATTAATATTTAATTAAACAACGTAAAATTAAGATTCAGCTATTGCTGAGATCAGCAGTAGCTCAGCGTGATTCAGCTACTGCTAAGATTTTATTTAATAATCTCTTATGGCATATTTCACATCGCTGTGGGTTTCTGTGGTTCATATCAGAGTGTATAGATAAAAATTAAAAAAAAACGATTTTTTTTGTTTTATCTAATGTAAGTTGATGAGTACATATTTTCTCATGTTAATTAAACAATAATAAAAAATTCAAATTTTCGGAGGTGAGGGCTCCATGCTGGCCCATATATATTGTATAGGTAAATCAGTGCCGTGTATTTTAATTTCTTCTACAAACTTCATGCAGAATGTAACACATTATCAAGTCACTAATGTGACATATGCTTTACATTTTTTACTAAATTTCTGTCCGGATTTGTTACAAGAAATATGGTTATCTCTTAAATCGTTTTGAACAAGTTACCAATAGTATTATTCGATCCAGGGCTTAATAAAATTGGATCTCAAACAATGTTTTTTTACGTTTCAAATTACCAATAAAATTTTGTTCTGGGATATCAGTGAATTTCATTACTTTTATCTTTTTAATCGCCAGCGAGATACGAACGGGACAGCAATTTAAAATCCTTACTGAGAGAGAGAGATGTTTTCTGGAATGCTCATGAACGATCGAGCGTTCTAAAGGGCATATAATTGTTAATATTTTACGGAAAAGTTATGTAAATTCAAGTGTTTAATTAGACATGTGACGTACCTGCCAGCAGGACGCACATGACATAAAGGCAGATAGGAATCAGAACAAATGTCTGCGTAGCTCAGTTGGCAGAGCTGCTTGTTCCGGAATAAAGCGTATTCGGGTTCGAATCCCAGCGTAGACCAAAAATGACGGAGAAATTTACTTCGTTATAATGGCGCCCGAACTATCCGGATGACCCGACCGTTCAAAATCTCGCATTGGTGTGATGTTATTTCCACACCGCGAGATAGGAAAAATCAGAGAATCCCTTCTCCAGTGCTTCGAAAAATAAATGTGTGTGACGTTGCATTCCACACACCAGATTGACTGGGAGTTCTCAAGTGCACGTTCTACAGTGGTTGTCTGCCTGCAGCGATTCATGGTCACGGCTGATCCGTGGGCCATGCCCCCGGCCCTCTTTCGGGGGGGGAGATGTGACGTACCTGCCAGCAGGACGCACATGACATAAAGGCAGATAGGAATCAGAATACATGTCCGCGTAGCTTAATTGGTAGAGCAACTTATTCCGGAATGAGTGGACCAGGGTTCGAACCCCGGCGCGGATAAAAATGACGGAGAAATTCACTTCGTTATAGACATATAATTACGGAGAAAATTTGTGTCCAGTAAGGTATTTGTATTTACCAGCCTTGTAACGTGTTCATTCAATGCGAGATTACGCATTTCCCGATTAAGGTTGACGAAGCTTCCCCAAAACCCCCATCTGGAAGAATACTCACTTATATTTGTCCATGCATGATGTTAATAACTTTTAGTATAGCTGCAAGATAACGAAAATGACAATTTTTTAGTAACATTTTAGTGAAATTACTGCGCTGCACAGAACGAGAAGCACATATATCTATGAGTGTAGTTCACAGCAATAGCATCGAAGCTGTCTTCAGCGTCCTCTATGATTTCATGATTTCAAGAACCCGCCTGCAGAAGCGCACGACACACTATCTCTTCTAGTCACTATAGCCATTGGGAAGCGATTTCCAAGCCTTAGAAAAATGAAAAAAAAAACTTTTTTTTTTCTCGCGAAATTGTGAAAAAACAAAATCATTTTGCTTGAATTTGTGCCATGTCATCTATTTATCCGTAAATAAATTTAGCAGCATAACTCCGGCCTGTAAACAGACCTAGACCCCAAAAAGGATTTTATTTGGACAATAAGTTTAGCCATTATTTGCATTTCCCCCTAAAAGTGTGCTTCAGCTCGAGGTGAAACTCCGGTGTACTAAAAATAAGATCAACGGTAGTTTGGGGAGGAAATATCATATAGAACAAAGTGGTAAACTAAAAAACCCCAACACCGACAGCCAATAACCTTAAAGGTGAAAAACCGAAAACTCGCAAAAAAAAAAGTTAGTCCGGGGAACGGTGTGTCCGAGATCTAAAAAATACAGAAGAGCCAGATATTTGATTCTGACCAAAAGTCAGGTTTGCTAACAAATTAACTCTTAGCCCTATAAAAAGTTTCAACACCCCTAGATCAACCAGGAACGTTCTGCTAAGAAATCCCTGGATAAAAATAAAATAAAAAACTACGTGCACAGAAGTGCCGATTGAGGACCGAAGCGTTTTTTTAAGAAATATTTTGACTAAGAGACAAACTCTAAAAGGTGCTCTACAAGAAAATAGTCAATAGCAATGAACCTTAAGCAAAAAAACAGCCAACGCCTTTATAATTCAACTTGAAAACTTAGAATCAACGAATGAAACGCCTGGCCCAATAAATGCAAACACTACACTCCTATAGCGTTTGAACAAGTAAATGATAGATTCTGTGCTTTACCAGAAATCACTGATTTCTGGATAAAACTAATATTTGAAAGTTTTCTGCCTTTGAAGATTCTAACTCTTTAATAAAAAAATGTTTTATAAGCTATGGGAAGCGATCTCCCTTCGTTTGGTGTATAAGCGAATTTTTTCTGTACTACCTTTAGAGACAGCAGCTAGTAGCCTGAAAAAGACTAACGGTCTCGATTTCCTCCATTACCGCAATTCATAATGCCACAAAATCTAGGCATTTTAGCTTCAAATTTTTATAAACACCGACCGCTAATGATTGCACTTTACACACTAAGTGCAGTGCAGGACAGCCAGCTATGGCCGCCCCGGTGGCGCAGTGGTCTAAGGCGCTGGCCTCTGATCATTCGTCCGTAAGGGGTCCGGGTTCGAATCCCGGTCAGGCTTGGATGTTGTGTTTGTCTTACGGCACTGGCTCTCTCTCTTCCTTGGAACCAGTGACCCTAAATTAGGGACGGGCGACTGCTTACAGCCCATTGAGTAGCTCACGGTGGTCGTTAAACCTCCAATAAAAAAAACCAAAAAAACAGCCAGCTATACTTGTCCTTCAGGAACTTGTAGGGACTGTTGCTACTTCACTAAAACTTCTCGATGACGTCACGAGCTACATCCTCATCACATGACTCTGCTCATAGGCCCCACCTACTTGCAATCTCCAAAGTTGCTCTGCAGCAATCGCGTGGCGGAAATGGCCTTAATCGCAATTCCGTACATTCATTTGTGAAATACGGTCTAAATTTTAAAATTTAATTGGTCGGTCTTTTCGATGTTTTTTTAACGGATTTGGGAAATAAGCGAAGATTTTTAATAACCTAAAAATTCGCATAAGTTTGACTGTTGGGCATGCCACTCCGGTGCTGCAGAGGTCTAAGCCCTGGTTTCTGACCATTTGTCAGGGAGAAATCCTGGTTCGACTCCGTGTGAGGCATAGATATTTGTTTGTCTTATGGCACTGGCTCTATCTCTTCTCTGGAACCCGTGGCCCTAAATTAGAGACGGACGACTGTTTATAGCCCATCTAGTTGCTCACGGTGATCGTTAAACCTCCTTAGAAACAAAATAAAAACTGTTTAGCATAAGGTGACCAGATTTTTAAAACGAAATTGAGGACAAAATGGCATGGTTTCCTCAATTTCAATGCAAAATTGAGGACAATTTCGTTTCAAAATGAGGACACAATTCAGGACATTGTCTAACACGCCACGGTACAACCGATGATTAGCAAAGAATGTTATCAACTACTACACCATAATTGTTTTGTTTCATGGGAAAACATACGATGAATCTGAAGGAGGATTTTCATGTGAGATAAGTATAAAATAGCAATTGCTATCACGCAGAATATTCCTTCTGATAAATTTTTAATGTTACACATAGAGGGCAGCACATAAAAGCAAAGCTACATTTTGACTTTCTACTGAAATTTCCTCGTGATTCTGTACAAGAAAAACTATCTGAATCCAGAAAACTACTATACACTTAGAGGACATAAATCATGGAACATGTGTGTGCTGTCCCTATAAGAAGAATATTCCAAGTCCAATAACTTCACTTGAAGAAACGGTTTAATGAAAAAATGTATTGAACAAATGTTGTGGAACTCTCAATGGTATCTACCAAATCTTCCCAAATTGGGCATCGCCGCCCTGGTGGCGCAGTGGTCTAAGGCGCTGGCCTCTAATCATTTGTCCGTAAGGGGTCCGGGTTCGAATCCCGGTCAGGCATGGATGTTGTGTTTGTCTTACGGCACTGGCTCTCTCCCTTCCCTGGAACCAGTGACCCTAAATTAGGGACGGGCGACTGCTTATAGCCCATTGAGTTGCTCACGGTGGTCGTTAAACCTCCAATCAAAAAAAAAAAAAATTGGGCATCAATTACTTATTTTATTGCAAAAGCGTGGATGCTGAAAAATATAAGATTTGTTCCATATCCTATAAATATTTTAGTTCAACTCAGTTAAAACAGAAACGAAATAACACCACGATTATCGAGATGACTTTGTTCGATACTTCAGAATGTCTCCCATTATTATTGCATGATTTCTAACTTAATTCAAGGGAAAATTCATTGGCTTCCGAAAATAGTTATCTATACCTTTATGAGTCTTTTTTATTGCAGTTAAATTAGTAATGCTAAATTTGATTGCATTTAGTTGATTCAGTTGTGATCTACGACTTTCGTTTAGCACATTTTTTTCCTATTTCAATGTTTTTAGGAACTTTCAAAAATTGAGGACAAAAAATAAGAAATTGAGGATATTTGAAGTCCTCAATCAATTTTTACAAAATTGAGGACTGTCCCCAGAAAAGGAGGTCGTATGGTCACCTTAGTTTAGCAAGCTCTCTTTTTTTTTTTTTTTTTTTGATTGGAGGTTTAACGACCACTGTGAGCAACTCAATGGGCTATGAGCAGTCGCCCGTCCCTAATTTAGGGTCACTGGTTCCAGGGAAGGGAGAGAGCCAGTGGCGTAAGACAATCGCAACATCCATGTCTGACTGGGATTCGAACCCAGACCCCTTACGGACGAATGATCAGAGGCCAGCGCTCTAGACCACTGCGCCACCGGGGCGGCAGCAAGCTTTCTGCTCCTCTTGAATGTAGTCCTAAATTTCTTTTTGCTTTTGAAGGTTGCTTTTTTTCAGTCAATGTTTCTGAGGACATGGGAATGGTATTACCAAAAAAACAAAAAAACAAAACAAAACAAAACATTGCAAAGATCTTAAATTTATGTGATTTTTCCTACCTCCGTGGATTTTTCATGTTCGCAAAAAAACTTCTTGCTTATAAACTACTGCATTATAAAAGACTGCTAATTTTAGTTTGCTGTTGCTGAACGGTAAGAAATAGGCTGCACCTGATTGTGGGTGTTTCCACCCACAATTAGTGGTGTATGTTCCAACAGCAGCCACCGATTCTTTCTGAATTTCAACTTTAGCACTGTAACTTTAGTATCTGTTCGGTGATGGTGTTGTAGTCGTTTTTCGTCGTGTCAAGGAAAACAGTTTTTGTTGACATGGCTGATCGTAGAAAAGGCCGGAAGAAGAAGGAAGTATGTTAAAATTTTTGATGTACCATTCCCTTTATGTAGATAAAAATTTATCAAGTTCATATAATTAGCAGGAAGTAATCATTCGACATTCTGAAGTTTGCTTTTTCTGCGTGTTTCACGAAGTTTACGTAGCTCAGGAAGTATGTGTTGGACTTGAATTTTGGGAGTCATACAAGCTGTCTCAATAAAGACATCCAATTTTGGAGTAAATAATTGACTGTGATGTTACTAGATGTGCTACTTGCATAATTTATCTTCGGAAGATTGTTTCTAGGGGAATAATACTTCTGTAGCAATTTGTTTTATGTTCAGTTTAAATTTTTGATTGGAGAATGCGTAACAGCAAAATTCAATGTACCTGATATTTCATTTTATTTAGTGAGTTGGATAAAATAACGTAGTCGTATCCCTATCGAATGGTACCTCTTCCAGATCATTCGTCCGAGATGAGTTTTGTTTGTCATATGGCACTGGCTGGCCCCCTTTCTTTCCTGAAACCAGTGGCACTAAATTAGGGATGGGGACTGCTACGAGCCCAGCCAAGCCATCGAGTTACCCAATTACCCAAGGTGGTCGTTAAACACTGCAGCAACAAAAAGCCTCGTCTAGCCAGTGCTCCAGCAGACAAGAACTTTAAATTAGGAATGAGTGGTATTTTGTTAAATAGCCGACCTTAGCAGTTTTTGTAGTTCAGCTATTAAAAATTATATGACTGAATGTCAATTTTGTTCCTCTTTGTGTGTGTAACATACCAATGCTCAGGATTGGCAAGTTTGTGCCATGGTGGTTAAAATCAGCATGGCAGAAACTAGTTTGTGGCGTAAAAGTGGCAATAACTGGCAGAAACCCAGAAAATAATTATGCCTTGTAATAAAAACTTACTGAAGTACCACAAATAGCATATAATGAATAACATAGGTAAATGCATGGTAAAGTAAAACAAGTTCACTTTCAATGTTTACAGTATTTATTCAAAGGTTGCATCACAGTAAATTCACCATTCAAGTGAACTTTTTCCACGAAGTAGTCTATAGCGAAAGACCAATTTTGCTGCTGTTTCCAAACCCAAACAATTTCTTAATTTATTGTGAATAAATGAAAAGCTTGAGAATATTTCTTTCACGCCCAGCAGAACTTGCAGGCAATAAATATCATTATTGCGCAAGCAAGAGTTATGAAATCTTCTTTTGCAGTTGTTTTTTTTTAAACTAGACCACTATGTAGAAGCTGAGACATTTTCTAAGACTTCATTAGAGTAATATGTTTCAGGAAAAGGAGCTGATTTTGCTTGAAAAGCTATGATGTAAGGCACAAAATTTGGGTTGATGTCAAAGTAATTTCCTAGCATTTTCTTCCTGATCAGGCAACAATTTAGATCCCATGTACTTTGAATGAAGCATATAAGCTAGCATATGATGTTGAGTTATTGCCTGACTAAATCTACTCTTAACCTTGCTTTATTAGTTTTCATGAGATTATCATCATCCATTAGGGTCAACCAAATTTCAAAAGCATCTGTAATAGTTTGCCCTCTTATTGGATCTTATCCAAGGCAGCAGCACTAAATTTTAAAAGTTGCAGCAGGTGTTTTACTTCTTTATTAATCATCCGATTATAAATATTTGTCGTCCCTGATTTACTGTAAATTTCATGTACTAATTGATACAAAAATAGTTTAAGTACTTTATTTAGTTTCTGCCAGTTGTTGACATTTTCTGCTGGTTTAAACCGCCAGTTATATCCAGTTTCTGCCGGCAGAAACCCAACCCTGCCATTGCTACCTCGAAATATCTTGTAGTAATAGCATGTGTGTTGTTCTGCTGTAGATCATAAGTGACAGCTGATTGCATTAATCTTGTGATGCAAGAAACTTCTTTGAAGGTTCTCAATGAGACTTGGAGGTTATTTTGTTTTATGGCAGAGAGTAAAAAAATAACTGATGTACAAAGAGGATTAATTCATATAGAACCTTCAGGTCATGTATTAAGCCAACCAACAATTTCTTGTAAGGCTAATGGAAATATCAATTTGATGAAATCATTTATGTTAGGAGTTGTGGTCTGTTAAGCAGTGTCTTAAATCGGTGCTGCTGAGCATTAATTTAAAAATATAAAAGCTGCTGTTAAAAGATTTAGAAATCCACACAAATGTTAGTGTTTATTTGAAGTGCAAGGCAGCCCCACATCCCCTGCCCATATAAGGTCTGCAGTACTTGTTTGGTGTGACTATGAGCTTGTATTTCCCAAAACTCTAAGGTCTTTGCTAGGAATACACGCAGAGTGGGTGGTGAGTTGTGAGCTACGGGAGGGTACTCCACAAATGCATTGCAACCGGTATTTGAATTTGGACTTCTAACCAGAAGCGTGCCTACTTGGCTGCATTAGGGGGAGGGGGTTGCAGTGGTGTGAAATGCATGCTTGCCAACACTGAAGAGCAGGTTAAATTCAGGCAAAACACGAGTCTCAGCTTCCATGTAGCCAGTGATTCACTCGAGAAATACCTATGGCTCCAGGAGAAAAACTTAAAAATAATCTTTATCCAGTGTATGGCATATTTTTAAGAACTCAGGATGGAATGCTAGAATTATATTCACACATAACAAATAACTGTAAGTAATAAGTACTAAGCAGGGTCGGTTATTTAAAAAAAAATCAAATTGGATTTAAAAAAATTTAAATCAGATTTTATTTAAATTAGATTTTTTTTAGTATAAATATTGTGTGAAATGTTTTATTTTTTACCAATAATGCAGTCACAATCATGCTTAAATATTAAGAGACTATGTTTTTGCTTTGTTTTTTAATGTAATTTCCTTTTG
Source organism: Macrothele yani (assembly GCA_039090855.1). NCBI lineage: Eukaryota > Metazoa > Arthropoda > Arachnida > Araneae > Macrothelidae > Macrothele > Macrothele yani. The sequence goes on from CM077006.1 coordinate 834,376, forward strand.
GAAAACAATCCACAACTTATCCATCATTTTTGTTTTAGAGCAGGGGTAAGTAACACACAGCAGCAGAGATTTTTTCAGGTGACCCGCCAATCATTTTAGCTTCGTGTAATAATTAAAGCAGTCAAAACTCAAAGCCACCCACTCTTTTAAATATAGAAATGCAAATAGCCACATACACAAACATTTTGCAACTTATGACCAAATATGTAATGTCTATTTTCCAAGGAAGTAGTGCTCATGTAAGGTCATCATACGAGTAATCAGAAAACTTGACAACTTGAGGATTTTTTGAACAGCACATATTGCTTAAACCAACTATAATGGAAGTGTAGACTAGAAACAGTAAACCGAAACTCACCTCGGAGAGGAAACTATGAAATCATGAAGATCATGTTGTTGAAGAACAAGAACCAATAAATTACAGTTCACTTACTTTATTGCATTTTAGTTATTTCACTGTTACATTCTACACACTAATTTCCTGTATCACAATTCCTCTAGATACTGTACAGCATTTTGGATTCATTATATAGCTACTTATTCAGCATTAAATGCTTTATAAAGAAATACAAGCTTTACTGCTTTGTCAATTCCCAGATGCTTCCTCAATTTCGTCTGTACTAAGCCAAATGTTGAAAAAGTGCTTTCCACAGATGCTGATGATGTAATTGCAGTTAGTAGCTCCTGAATGACTTCAAAAGCTTGAACAGGTCTCCAACAGCATGCACCTCAACCAATTAACTGGGTATCCTTTTCAAAGAGGAAGTCGTGAAATGGACCACTTTGTACTAGAAAGTTCATCAGAACAGGGATAACAGAAGATGAATATTTAACTTTGGCAAAATGTAGGGCTTCCTTTATTTCCTGTGCAGTTAAACGACCTGTGTAACGAGGGTCAAGCAAAAATAGGTCAAAAAATGTGCAGGTCCCAAAGCTTGATTGTAGCAATTCAAAAATGATTTTATATCTTGTTTATATAGATTTTCATTCCTTAAGTTATCTTCTAGTAACTTCCAAATATGGGCAGCCATTGCAATATTGCAGTCTTTCTTTTGGGCCTCATCAAGTGTGACTGAAATGTGCTTCAGGCATTTCAGGAGATTTCAAGGGTTACTAAAATTCAGTACTTCTCTTCACTCCACAATTGGTAACTTTATTGTATACATTCACATTTATCCTGTCCCTGTTTTCCTCACATACCTTCATCAAAATTGACCGGTTTTTGAGGCAGCCTGATAACAGTGATCCATCGTATGTTTTGAGGTACACAAAGCTTCAGTCCACCTTCTTGCTTCTACTTTGCTCTTGCTAAGTTGTTGTTCTGAAAATATTTTACAAACAGAACTACCTGCTCTTTCACATGTAAAATATTTAAATTTTGAGCCAGCAAATTTAACAGGTGTGCTGAACAGCCATACGTAATAAGATTTAGCTCTTCATCTTCCTTTAGTGGAGCACTTGTACTTTTCATATTGCTTGCATTATCTGTTACTAAACTGCGCACATGACATTGGTATTCAGTTTCACATTTTATGATGAATCCTTTTGCTATTTCTGACAAGTAGTTCACTGTATGCGGATGTCTAGAAGTATCTATCGTGTCAACCAAATGCACTTCGCCTGAGCTTGCTGTTACACTTGCACAGATAACTGGTTCATTATGAACATTAGACCAGTTATCCAAGCTCATGCTGACCATCTTTCCACAGAAAAGTCCTGAACATTTTGCTTTTTCTTCATCAAAAATCTTGTGTAAAAGTTTGCCACCAATTTCGGCTCGCATAGGTGTAGTGTAACCTGGACTCAGGGCAGCAACCATGTTTCTAAACTCGCAATGTTCTACAGTACAGATCGGATAATTGGTAATGGATGAATTTTGCCACTTGTTCATCAAGAGAAAACTGCCAGAAGCTATTGGCTATTCTGTAAAGTAGAACCAAACAGCATCTTTCTTTCTTCTGCCATTTACTATAACTTATTCTGCCCTCCACCAACTTTATTAGAGTGGGTACAACATGAGCAGGATATATCTGCTGCCAGAGCCCATTTATGAGGGGGCTGCAGCCTGGGCCCCACATTTTCAAGGGGCCCCAAAATTATGCAAGATGATTGAAGAATTGACAGAGTTCTGCAGTTTTTTTTTTCGTTTTTTACAAATAGCACAGAGAAAACTAAGAAACTGCCTTGTGAAAAAAATTTCATATTTCTTTCTCCTTTTTTTAGGAGGAGTCCGCAAAAAGTAGGGTCACCCCAGTCCGTCAAATTTTCGAAATCATTACAAACTGTTTTTTTTTGTACACATCTGTAATTGGGGGAAATTTTCATACATTAAGAAGTTATATATCAGGAAATACCGTCTTTGCCCGATGTAAACCACAATTGTAAATAAAAGTGGATGATTAAAACTTTAATTTGACAAAAACGCTGATTAAAAACACAAGATCTTTCATGCCAGCATCTGGCACATCATCAGGTAATGGTTAAAAACACATGATACGTTAAAACCACCTTAGAAGGTTTTAATGTATCGTGTGTTTTTAACCATTCCCTGAGAATGTACTAGATGCTGGCATGAAAGATCTTGTGTTTTTAATCAGTGTTTTTCTCAAATTAAAGTTTTAATCATCCACTTTGATTTGCAATTATGTTTTACATCGTGCAAAGATGACATGACTATTCGCAATTCAATTAAGAATAAGTTTGAATCATGATATTTTGATCATATTATTTTTTCCACTACTTTGATATAATTTCAACAAGCTGAACCCTGAGGGGAGGGGGTTAGAGCAGAACTGAACTGGTGTCCATTTTTCAACCAAATGTTTTTATGTTTTCTTGCTATCACTGATTCATCCATGAATCATGGGATACACACTTCAATATGGTGGGGATTTTTTTTGACTCCCTCGTCACATTTTGGGAATGTTTTCTCCTGGGTATTTTTATTCGGCTACCCATAGTTAAATGCTAATGTGGCCAGGGCTGTTAGAATACTTAGGCTGGGTCATTCTTTTGAAGAAACTTCGCTGCCACGGATCCCCTCAGCGGTGACATGACCTGTTTCTGATGTCACTGTATTGGAACGTTGGAACCGTAAAGCTGCCGTGAAGGGTCTCTCTACTTACGCTGCATTCTTTTCTTTTTGTGGATAAGTATTGAGCTCTTAAAACTTGCTCTTTGAGAAATCGTTTGCCGCCCCGGTAGCGCAGTGGTCTAAGCGATGGCCTCTGATCATTCGTCCGAAACGGGTCCGGGTTCGAATCCCAGTGAGGCATGGATGTTGTGCTTGTCTTACGGCACTGGCTCTCTCCCTTCCCTGGAACCAGTGACCCTAAATTAGGGATGGGCGACTGCTTATAGCCCATTGAGTTGCTCACGGTGGTCGTTAAATCTTCAATAAAGAAAGAAAGAAAAAGAAAGAGAAATCGTTTTGTTAGTTTATGTTGAAATACTGATAACAATGTCTAGCTGTGCTGTGGCTACTTGTAAGAAATTACAAAAAAACTAAAGGTCTGTGTATTATGTACCACGGATTTCCTTTGAAAAATCTAGATTTGGTGAAGAAATGGCTGAACAAGTGCTATAGGTCAGATAGACTGTGAATGTTACGAATGCTAGAGTTTGCAGCGAACATTTTCATTCTTCTGATTACGAAGGTGATTTAAAAATTGCCTACTCCCCTGGAGAAAAAAAATACTGATGCTGAAACAAAACGCGGTGCCTGTCCTGAATCTGCCGAACTGTCGGCAAAACGGACACTGTGTTACTCCACGAAGTAACAGAAAGCGCAAACGGGATATTTTAAAACATGCTTTCGATTGAATTGGTATTTTAAGTCCGTAAAAGGTTTGTGTGCAAGAAATGCAGGATCTCTGTTATGAAGTTGATGAAACATCAGAGGATGTCAGTTGTTCTTCCTGTATCAAAATAACAGAGGAAAATAGATTGCTACTTGGAAATGTTGCATCCCTTAAAACAAAGCTGAAAATTATTGATTTAAAGAATAAAAAACTGTTAAAAGTGAAAGCACGTATTAAAAGTGTACTAACCATTTAATATATAAGTGCGTATATCGCAGTAATTCAGAATGCGAATGCTTCTGATGTTCAACCAAAGTGGGGGCCACTATACAAAAATATATATTAATGAATTCATAGATTTTTAACAATGGTATACACTATGCAAATGAATAAGGACATTGTGTTATCTTTCTGGTTCTTAAAATTTTGCGCATTGAAAGTTCGTAATTTAAAAGTAGTACACTACTGCTTTACGTGAAAAAACAAAAACAAATACTGATTTAAAAAGATGTTGAAGACTCGCTATGAAAACACCACAAATAAAGTTTAAGGAAAAATGAAAAAAAAGCATACGAAAAAATTTGCAATTTTATTATTGCTGTTCGACATTTAAGAAATAAACAGAAAAGGAAACTTGGAAAAAAAACAACCTTTTCACTTCAGCTGATCTGTTTGCATAATCTTTCAGATCAAATATATTTTAAATTTTTAAAGTACACATCTGCTGCAGCAAGATGTTGACAGGAAAACTTATGACCTGAAAATTTAAACGTATTGTGTGTGTATAATAAGGATTTTCATTTGTCTTTACCAGATAGTCCAGTCTTTTCTCTTACTTTTTATTTAAGTCTGTTAAATATCTAGAATGAATCATTTGTTATATTTCTTTGCAAAAAGCACTGAAATGCTCATTTGCTTTCATTCTCTCACTGCAGCCATCCAGCAGTCAGCTCTGTTCCAACATACTGACGTCACACGCTCGTGTTTGTAGGGATCTGCGAGTTCGAAGTCTATGTCCCAGCCCTTCTATTCTAGCAGCCCTAGATGTGCCACTGATATTTGGGCCCCAAAATACTGTCCAGCCCCAGGGCCCAGACCCCCTGTTTCATTTAATGGGCTCTTACTGCTGTGCAAACACACCTTCACAGTGACCAAATGAAGGACAGGAAGGTCATTACCATTGCCAGTGCTTCTTTATCTTTCAACTTCTGTGCACCTTCTACCTCCAGCCTTGTGGAGACTGTGCAGCAAAGGGATTAGGGATTATTTCAACAAAAGGAGCATAAGGGCTTAGGTTTTGTTTGATTGTTCCCTCCCCTCCCCAGTACTAAAATCACAAAGATAAGAGACTTGACACATGCCAAGCCCATGGGGAATTCACCTTTCCTTCCACCTAGAGGTGTGTCTAATGGCCTTTTGTTCCTGGAAATGGAAAATATTTCTATACTCAGGGCAAGGCTAACCTGACTATGGAGCTAAAGTTCCACTGCATAATATAGTTTCTGTTGAAAAGCTCGTGTTCGAACTTGAATTAAGACCTAAAAAGCACATGGATATATCAATGTTGTAAATGTGCATACATACATTTAAAAAAAATTAAGATCCCAGTTCTATCAATTCTTCAAACATCTGAAGGTGTTGAATTTTTGTACGTGGTTATAATTCACATTATACATAAATGTCAACTATTCAGTTGTTGCAGTATTTACTGTTTCTCACGTTGTTGTTGAAGTGCATTCGGGAAACTTCTTTGTTTGACCAAGGACAATAATCATATAACATGTCCTAAAGTTTATAATATATAGAAATAAATTGGTAAATAAGAGGTTAAGAATGTTACTTACATTTGGTCATGAAGCATTCCGGGATATTGAAGGGTCCTTTGTAGTCCTATTGTGACGAAATCCTGTTCATCATGTTTCAAATGGTAGACATCTCTTTTTTTCACACTAACATTGATTCAGTCAAATCTTCGTATTGAAGGGTTAAGTTCAGGCTTGATGTTCTTAAATATCATCTTTTAAATGACGACTCAAAAAGAGCGATACTCACTTACTGCTTTTACCTTACCATTTGGAAACAAAATATAAAATAATAAGATTAAACATCAAGCCTGAACTTAACCCTTCAATACGAAGATTTGACTGAATCAATGTTCGTGTGAAAAAAAGAGATGTCTACCATTTGAAACATGATGAACAGGATTTCGTCACAATAGGACTACAAAGGACCCTTCAATATCCCGAAATGCTTCATGACCAAATGTGAGTTACATTCTTAACCTCTTATTATCGATTTATTTCTATATAAATTTAAATTTTTGGACATGCTATATGATTATAACCCTTGGTCAAACAAAGATGTTTCCCGAAAGCACTTCAACAACAATGTGAGAAACAGTAAGTAATGCAACAACTGAATAGTTGACATTTATGTATAAGATCCCAGTTTCGGCCGCGTTTCTAAAAAATACAAATATTAGTATTTTCGCGACGTCATTGTCACTTCTGTCTTGCTCCAGAGAGAGGCTATACCGTATGCACGGAGGATATTTACTGAGCGCATGGGAGGTGAGAATTGAGCCGGAGGGTAAAAGGGGAGATAATGGGTGGTGGCAGTCACTAAGCTTGCCCCTTTCTTCCTGGTTGCTGTCTCAACATACTCGTTCTGTCTTGGACTTCTGTGTTTTTCACAGTGGCACCTGTCGGTCACCCAATTGTATTTCAGCCGCATAAAGCTGTAAAGACTTTAAAAAGCTTTACTAAGATCATCATTATGAATGTTTTCACCAAAATAAGGAAATGACTTTCGCATAATAAATCAGAAAATGAAACAACTGCTTTTGCAGCAGAAGGTGTTTCTACAGCAAGTATAACCAGAATGAAGACACAATTCAGACTCTGAAGAGCATTTTCAACACCCAGGAAGAAGCGGCCCTTAAAAATTAAGACGCAAACACGGCTTGAAAAGTACGATGAATTTACTTTGACTGCGATTTGGCAGAAAGTACATAGCTTTTTCTTCAGGAACAAAATGCTGACAGCAAATAAAGTTATGTCAGTTATAAATGAAGATGATGAGCTGCCTACAGTTTTTGTTAGCTAATTGGTTTATCCTCGAATAAGTACCTTCAAAGTGTTTTGATGAAATCAGTTAAAAGGTGTGTACAGTAATTTCGCAGGGCCCTGGGTGAAATCTCATTGCGGGGCCTGAAGAAAAATTTTATTGCGTGCCCTATAGAATATTTTTTAGTAAAGTTGTTGCATGAAAACAGTCATTCATGGGCATATTTAAGGGAAAGGAGGGCTTGGCCCACCTTGAAAGTGTCATTTTCTTATGTTTTATCAGGTGTCACATCAGCAAAAAAGTGCTTTAATTTAATAAAAATGACATTAACTTACAATGGAAAAACTGCTTTAATTTAATAAAAATGAATCAGCTTACAGTTAGAAAAAAGCATTAATTTTTTCTTTTTTTTTTTTTTCATTAACATTTATTTTGTTGTGATAGATTTCAAAACTTTTAATTTTTGTCCCTCCTTCCCGATAAAGAATTGTATAAACGCCCCTGGTGTCATCTGGGGAAAAAAAATTCCTAAAAAAAATCGAATAAATAGTTTTTTATTACGTGATTCATACTTTAATGATTGGTTTTTGATGCAAGGCGAAGCAGCCGACAAATTATTGACTTTTTTTTTTTTTAACTTTTATAGGCGCTCACATATAATTTTTCTTAATTTTCCAGTACTATATTTAAAGCCACTGAAAAATTGGCCTCCATATGTAATACTGCAATAGCTTCCAAACAACTTTGATATTGTTCTTTTTGTTTTCTTAAGCTCCAGGCAGAAGGGTGAGGAGTATAGACAACAGAAGTTCCAGGCAGATGGACAGGGTATGCAAGCAAGCGCTACGTTCGCAAATTTAAGATTAAAAAAAAAAAAATTCTGCAAAGAATTGAAATTTAAGATTTAACAAAATATGTTCTGTAAATGAAAATATTCTACAAGGCATTGAAATCTAAAATAAAAAATAAAATGTTCTGCGATGCGTGCCACAGTTTTAAGTACTTTCTTCTCCTGGGATATTCATATTCTGAAAGTTACACCATGTACATCTAAAGTAGTGAAAGCTTTGATATCGTGCATGATGGTCCTCAAGCTGAAAGTTCTTTCAGCATGATGAATAAATTGTTATCTGAGGAAATAAAAGAAAGAGAAGAAGAAAAGTGACAATGAAGAAATGAGAAGGATATTTATTATATCAACAGAAAGAAAAACTAAGCAAAGATTATTATATTTGCACTTTTAAGGTATTAACCTCTTGCAAAGTGCGCATAGTTTACGTGCACTTCATAAATGAAAAAACCATTAGAAAAAACCACTCACTCACCATAAAGATCATGGTAACCTCCAATGACAACACACTTCCAACACGTCATTCATCGTGATGTAACTGGGCCTCCAAGGTTTACAGACTCCTTGCTTACGCTTCTTATCTCCGGGTGTGAAACATCGTTTTTTTTTTTTTTTTCTTTTCCTTAGCCTTATGAGATGTTACTATAATGCTTGTCAATTCGATAAAAAATCACACATACCACTCATTCATACAATTCAAGTAAAAACTATGTACATAACCTTACATTCACAGGTGATTAAACCTTGGTCAACTGTAATTATCAAACTCCTCCTTCTGTTTCACAATCTCTGCCACTCCCACTGCAAGTGTCACACCCATTCTGCCCCTCACATCCAATCCTCTAGTACTTTCAACAGGCCTCTGTCATCTTCAGGAGGCAGGTGTGTCTCACCCGCCCACCACAGCTCAAGTGAGCAGAGCCATCGAGGCCTGGGCCCCAGTCGCTATCTCTGAATCGTTGTCTCTGGTGCCATCTATTGTCCCTGCTGCTCTTTTTTCCCTCTTTCTTTTTACGCTGCTGTTCAATTTTTATTAGGGCTTTCCATTGTTCGTTTAGGTTACTTGGCTCATTAATGTTGCATAATCTTGATCTGTTTTTTCAATTAACACTGATTCTGCAATTCTTAACTGCTTTTCGTTTTTACAGCTCTTAATAATTTTAATATCTTCAAACCTTGGACATTTTTGATTTTCCATACAGTATTGGGTCAATGCTGTCTTAGCTTCTTTTTTATTCCAATTATTAATATGCTGGTTCAATCTATACTTTAATTTATTCTTGGTGCTGCCTATATATAACACAGGTGGTTGCTGGTTTATTGGGATTTCATAAATTCCTGCTCTATCTAATTGGCTAATTTTTTTTTTCATTTCTAATCACTAAATTTTTTACAGTAAGTACCTGATTTCCTACCTGTATGTCATACTTGCCACAAACTTTATTAATTTCTGCTGAAACATTTTCTATATATGGTATTGCTCCTACATATTTTACAAGTTTTTTATCAGTCTTGACCTTATTGTAACCTTGAGTTACTTCATAAATCCATTTTTTTAATACCTGTTTAGGGTATCCAAAATCATATGCAATTTTTTCAATATATTCAATTTCTTCATTTCTATACTGTTCAATAGATGAGTGTGTTAAACTTCTTTTAATTAGTGTTTTAACACTATTTCTTTTATGTGTTAATGGATGTGATGACTGAAATGGTATAAGTACTGGGATATATGAAGATTTTCTATGCACTCTAAATTGCATATTCTCCTCTGTTTTAACAATCAAAACATCCAAAAATGCCAAAGTATTGTCATGTTCTTGTTCTACTGTCAGTTCAATAGATGGATAAATTTCACTATACTTTTTTGTCAAGTCCTCAAGTTCATCATTTTTTAGCCTGGATAACAGAAAAATGTCATCAACATATCTGCAGTATATCAGTGGTGGATCCTCGAGTTTACTTATTATTTTTTCCTCAATGTCACTCATTATAATTTCAGCAAATAAAGTTGACAGTGGTGACCCCATAGGTCCACCATGATTTTGTTTGTACATCTTGTTGTTAAACTTAAAAATGTTATTTTCATATATGTACAATAAAATTTTTCTTAACTCCTCTATTTGTATTGCATTCATTGTCTGTAGCACATATAATTTTTCAATAATTATTTCTATTGCCTGAGGTACTGGTGTGCTAGGAAAAAGAGCTCTCACATCCATACTAGCCATATGATATTCACTTAAATCTTGTTTAATTACTTTAATTTTCTCAATAAATTCGTATGTATTCTTCACTGTGAACCTTGTCTTCATGAACAAAGGTGCCAAAAATTTGTAGATATTCTTTTCCAGTTTTATTAGTGGGGAATTCCTTTTTGATACAATCACTCTCATAGGTGTATCAGGCTTATGAGTTTTTATTTTTGCAAACATTTTTGGTATTCCAGTACCCATTGGTGGGTATGCTTTCTTTATTTCATCAGGCAAGGTGCTGTGATTTCTTATTCTAGCTAAGTACCTTACTTGAGATTCGGTTGGGTCTTTTGTTAGAATGCTGCAATTCAGTTCTTCTATAGCTCTATTCATTTTTAGATCATATTCAGTTGTGTTTAATATTACAATTTGCCCTGTTTTATCAGCTTCACAGAATTTAATTGTTGGGTCATCTCTTAATTTAATCAGTTGTTCTTTCTCATACTGAATTTTATCTATATGATATTTCTTTTTCTTACTTTTTTCATTAAATTCTTTCAAAACAATTCTATACAGTTTACTTCGAAAATTTTCACGTTCTTCTGCTGGTACACTGCGTGCCATTTCTTCTAAGTTGGGTATTAATTCCTCCGTCCTCGGCAGGCTCCGTGGAAACGCAAATTTTTTACCTCTCTGCAAAATAGCTCTTTGCGTGAAGCTCAAGGTCAAGCAAAGATTGCTGTGCAGCTGCAGAGTCAACAAAAGACAATATGGCCATGGAACTTGCAGAGAAGAAAACAACACGAGAAAAATTGAGCAGATGTTCTAGCAAGTGAAAAAAAAAAAAAAAAAAAAGCTGTGTTTGAAGCAATGTCTTTTAAAACCATTTTATTTTGTTTTGAATTCAATAATTTTATATTGTGAATACAGTGATGTGTACCAATATTTACATAAATAAATTAGAGTGATCAATTCCATCTTGCTCATTATATTCACAATTTCTTGCTGCATGTTCTGATTTTTCACCCAGTTAAAAAGTTCAGCTGTTTTGTTCCTTGGCTGGTCTCATGTATGGGCTAATAGGTTCATGCATTCAAATGGAACTTCTCCATCCTTTTATTGGCCTGATAATGATTGGCTAAGGTAAATACTGAAACAGAAGAACAGTCTGAAGACCTAGTTTGGTTGAAGTTTTTTTCTTATTAAAACAGTGGCGGACTGGCTATCCATAAATGATGGTCCTGGAGTTAATTTTCAGCAACCCACTTTTGGACAAAGTAACTCCCCCCCCCCCCAAAGTTGTTATTACACAGTTATTGTTTAAACAAACATCTTTTCAGCATAAGTCTATGAATCATTGATGTTTTTTGTATTGAGGCAATACATTTAACAATGGTTTAGCTGTTTTCCTGGACACACCATTAGCTCTCTAGTAAAATTTTGAGTAAGCAATAAAAAGTTACTTCCATTGCAGAAAGGCAACAGATGTTCTAAGAAAGGCTGTAGTTCAATTCTTATGAATTTTATTGCGATAACTGAATTATTTGGTTTTTAGAAAACAGAAATCCGGATGTGCCAAAAATTAATTCCTTTTTCAGACTTACATATCATAAAAAAAAAAAAAAATTCTTGAGAAAATTGAAAATGTCCAGAATTTGAAGAATTTCAGTGCAAATTTATAAAGTGAGAGGAATTAAAGTATGCAAAAATTAATTTTTATTTAATTACTTTAACTGGAAAAAATCTTTTTGCTGTAGCTGAAACAGATTTCCCAGAACTGCAGTTCAAAAATTTGTAAGTAGTAAATCCAATACAGATCTCATACAAAAAAAGAAAACGAATGTACTTGTAAAAAGCAGCAATCCAAAAATTTTACCGTAGGTGAGCCTCAATGCATTAGCGCAGGGTTGGAAAAATAAGCTCCAGATCTAGGAGCCAGGTGAAACGAAAGCAAATTTCAAAGTATCGTGCACAAACGTAATGCATTGGTCATGATGTCGGAACAAAGAGTAATAATAAAAGTGTATTAAGCACTGCCTATTACCCAAACTACTTACTGCTAAATGAAATTCAAATTCGGCCTATAAATTTTAGGGTTCTATAGTTTTGATAAAAAAGAATGCGAAAAAAAGCAAAATAACCTCACCAATCTGAGATGAAACTATATGGAAGAAAATAATAGCTAAAAAGAATTGTGACTGTCAGCCTCCAGAGTACCGCGTAATACGGCTTTGGAAACAAAGCAGGGGGCGTTAAAAATATGTAAAGATGTGGTTTTAGAAAAAAAAATCCAAGATAAAACCATCTGTAAGTAAAAAAAGATAAATAAAATAAAATGCGACTGTCAACTTCCAAAAGCCGCATGGCCGCAGTAACGAAAGGGAATGTTGTTGCAAACACTTACAAATATGGATTTTGTAAAAAAATAAAAAATAAAACCCCAGCAACAATCAAACTGAAATGAAGCTATCTGAAGCCAAAAAAGGCAAAAACTGCGTCAACTTCCAGAATGCCTCATAATGCGGCCGCAAAAAACGGAAGACAAACGATAAAAATGTGTAAAAATATAGTTTTTAAAAAAAATAAAGAGTAAGAAGAAAAAATCTACACCTTACCAATCAAACTGAATACTGAAGTGAAGCTATCTGGAAGCAAAGAGGGAAAAAAAGTTGTGACGTCAACTTACGAAAAGCTGACGGCCACAGACACAAAGAAAACGCTTTAAAAATATGGTATGGCGCTCGTAAAAAAAAAAAATTAATAAAAAGAAATCGCCTTAATTTAACTTACAGTTAGATTAAAATTTAGGCCTCCATGCAAAAAAAAAAAAAAAAAAGAGGATTTGCTACCATTAGTTTTCAAAATGTTTTTATGCCGTTTTAACCACCACACACATCAAAAACGTGCGTGGTGCATCAAAAGTGCATAAAAATATCGCTTCTGAGATTCAAAACTCAAGAAAATCATTTATATCTCATCAAGTTGAAGTTATCTGTTTGAAAAATATGGAAGAATGAAAGCTAAAATAAAATGGGGGGGGGGCATCTATCGATTACAGTTGTCTGCGTGATCTGTCGTGTTAACAGCTTTACATCTTAAACACGAGCCAACGTTAAAAATGTGTGAAAATTTACCTTCCTTTGTTTTAAAATTTAAAGAAATCTTAAAAAGAATAAATGTTAAGAAAGTAGAATAGCAGTCTGCAAACCTTTCTGAGAATCTGCGCCATGCGCCGCCGCATCTCGCTGTTTCTGCTCGGGACCAGCAGCTTAAACCAAACAGCGTGATCTTCAATGCTTCCGCGATCTGACAGGATAGTCACGTGACTCAGAGGATTTCATTGCATTTCTCTGCTTGAAGCACACGGTTCAGGATAAAAGCTGACAGAATTTATAAATGCGATTAAAGCAGAAAATTTCAGAGTTTGATTTTATTAAATTACAATTTGTTGAAGTTGCATTTTGCATCTATGAATCAAAGTAATGACTGCATTTTATGAAATTTGAAGTAAAAAAAAGTTGGGCGCCAGGACCAAATTTCAAGGCGCCCGGTAATTTTCCAGCCCTGCATTAGCGAATGCAATAAAATTTGAGTTTTTATCCCAGACTATTGATAGTATATTTGATTATATTGCATTGTTTACATTGGGGAACAAAGTTTTTGTTGCATTGATACCAGCACTTGTTCTTACCTAATTTCAGTGTGCTGAATTTAAATCTGAAGTTAGTTTTTCCCTGTACGCTCTAGATTTTTTGCAATTCAACATTTTCATTTTTCACGGAATTTTGACACTTCTCGCATGAGGACATGGTCTGTCTGAGGAATTTATGGTCACACAGTCTTAAAATTAGGCTTAAATAGTCGTCTTGGCAAAGATATTCTTTATGTATTCACAAAAACATGTACTCGTAGATGCATCACAGTATGCATTAAAGTTTGAAAAAAGGCAAAAAGATAATTTGTGTGGAGTAAAATATGTATCGCCACTTGTCAAATCTGAAGTATTTATCCATTATAGTCAAATATGATTATGCACTAATGCTTTTTATTTTAAATTAACATACCATATTTACTTTATTCTAACGCGCACTTTTTGTCCAAAAGACTTTGTGGTAAAAACAAGGTGCGCGTTAGAATAGAGTATGAGCGTTTGCAAATATGTAAGGTTGATGCGCCTTTTCATTCCTCCAAGTATGTAGTGCAAATGTGTTGCGGCAGGTGCGTGAGGGGTGGGGGCGGAAACCGGAACGAGCAGAAACAGATGACCTTGAGTCTGCGCGCACATCAATCGCTCGTTGCTTCTCCCTCCGCTTTCAACTCCGTTTTACCTCAGGGCTTAGGATATGCGCGCCTTTCTCCTCAGAATCCAAGGGAATCTTGCTTCTTGATCTCTTTAGCAGTCATTTCTTTCCGAGTCAACGTGCACAGAAAGATGTCTTCAAAAAGGCAGCATTACACAGCAAAGCTGAAACTTAGTCATTGCTTTCGCGGAAGAAAATAGCAAAATGGCAAGTAAATCGAAATTCGGAGTTCCTGGAGGGAATGTGCATTTGTGGCACAAACAAAAAGAATGATTAAAGATGTGCTACCAACCAGATAAGCTTTGATTGGCCCTAAAAAAGGGGGAATTTCCCAAAATTGACAAACAGTTAAGCATGTTCGTAAAAGAACAGCGGGCAGGTGGATTACCAGTAACAACAGAAATCTTTAAAGTGAAAGCTAAAGAAATTCATTGTCAGCTACAGGAAAAATTTGAAGGATCCCGTGGTTGGATAACACGGTTCATGAAGAGAAAGGGATTTTCTCTTAGACGGTGGACATCCATCTGCCAAAAGCTGCCGGCTGACTGAAGAAAAGTTGAATGCTTTCCCAAAAAAATTTGATCACTATTCAAAAGCAAGGGCAACATGACTTGGGGCAGATCGGCAATGCTGATCAAACACCTATCTATTTCGATATGCCTTCAAACTGCACAGTAGAGAATGTTGGAGCAAAACAAGTGAAATTACTGACAGCGAGTGGCGATAAAATCAGAATGACAGTAATGCTCTGTGTTACTGCAGATGGAAATAAACTTCCACCCTATGTCATTTTCAACAGGAAAACTTTTCCCCAAAAAGTGGTTTTTCCAAGAGGAATTTATGTCGCAGTGCAGGAAAATGGCTGGATGTCTGCAAATTTGGTTTTAGACTAGCTAAGTAACGTTTGGCTACGACGACCTTGAGGTTTACTGAAGTTGCAATCCCCGCTAGGGCTAGACGCATTTAGAGGATATGTAGCAGATGCAGTAAATAAAAGAAAATCGCAGCGATCTCGTTATTATTTCTAGAGGGATGAAATCACAAATCCAGCCTCTTGATGTTTGTGCCAACCGCACCTTTAAGGCTGCCGTTCGTCGACTTTATAATGCCTGGCTTTCATCGGGAGAACGGAACTAACAAAGACTGACCGCGTTAAAAGAGCACCCCTATCGACTGTGTGCGAATGGATTATTGCTGTTTGGAAATCCATTCCAAATGAACTTGTGCGAAAATCCTTTCTTAACTGCTGAATTTTGAATTCTTTGGACGGAACAGAAAATGATGCGTTTGAAGTGAGCTTGGACAATCCTTTTTCTGATTGGAGGTTTAACGACCACCATGAGCAACTCAACGGGCTATAAGCAGTCGCCCATCCCTAATTTAGGGCCACTGGTTCCAGGAAAGGGAGAGAGCCAGTGCTGTAAGACAAATACAACATCCATGCCTCACCGGGATTCGAACCCGGACCCATCTCAGATGAATGATCAGAAGCCATCACTTAGACTACTGCGACACCGGGGCGGCACTCGGACAATGAACAATCTCCACTAGATAGCCCTGTTAGTGAGTGACTGATTTTTTTTTTTGCAGTCGTGTGTTGGATCTAGTATGTATCGGAAATAAAGTAAATATACCTATTTGTTACTATTTTTTGCAGATTTTTTTTTTTTACTTGAGTATGTGTGTATATTTTTTCTGATTCCTAAAAACGCAGCCTGGAGTTGGGGTTGCACATTACATTCGGGGCTGCGTTAAATTCGACTAAATACGGTATATTTCAACATGAAGATGAAAGGTGATTCAGAACTTCTGATAAGGTTGGGATGCAAAGCTCAAATATGTCCTATTCAGGCAAGAATTTGCACTTGTAGCTGTGGCATTTGTGGACTTTCTCAGGGCAATCTCGTTTGATGCTCCAGCAGTAGTCTGCCATCATATTTTTGTCCCATCGCCCTTCATAGTGTTGTTCCGTCGTCATGAGGTCTTGATGGAAGCACTCTCCCTGTTCATCACTAACAGCCCCAAGGTTCTCTGGGAATTGATCAAGGTAACTATTCAGCAAATGGAGCTTGACACTCATGTTGCACCCAAGATCTCAAAAAGCCAACAGCATTCTAGTAAGCAGAACCTCATAGTTATCCGCTTTATTGTTATCAAGAAAGTTTTGTATAACTGCCATGACAAATTTTTCATCATGTACAAGTGCACGAATTTGAGATCCATCGAACACACCTGCTTTGATCTTCTTGAAATACAAAGCACAAAAGCAGAAACTATATGTTGAAAACATTGACCATCAGTACTTAATGCTTTCATGAACTGTTTCATCAAGCAGAGCTTAATATGCAGTGGTCGACTGCTTATAGCCCATTGTGTTGCTCACGATGGTCGTTAAACCTGCAATAAAAAAATAATCTTCTCTTGGCTACTGATTGGGTCATTCACAATGTTTGGCATGCCTGTTTACAGAGTTTCATGGATGGGCCACTTCTTCTGGGTCCAGTGTTTCTCTCGAGCTTGGCTGTCTCACATGCAGAAATAGTATGGAAACTTCGTGAAGCCTTTCTATTGACCAAGGAGGAAGTTGATCATTTTCAGGTCCACACAAATGATCCAGTTGTGCTCATGATATTTGAGCAAGTCAATGACCATTTTTATGCCATTATGTTCTTCTCGCAAATGCACTGAGTGACTAACTGGAACCGCGCCATAAACATTGCCATTGTGCAAGAGAACACACTTGAGGCTGTGCTTTGAGCTGTCCAGAAATAATCGCCATTCTGTTGGACTATATGAGGTAACACCTAATTGCCTGAGAAGACCTGGGGTATCATGGCAGTAAACAAACTTCTTGTCTTCTGAAAAAAGTCAACAAAAATCTGGTCCCGCTTTCGGAAATAAGAAACTTTTGCGGAGCTGTCAAGTAGGTTTTCTTCTTGCAGCCTGGAGTCTAATACCTCAGCTGTTTTCACGGAGAGCCCCAAATTATGCACAAAGTCATTCAATTCTGGTTGGCTAAACTGCTGAGGGGCTGATGACTGGTTTGGTATCAGATGAGGAGTCTTCAGATTCTGAAAACATTTCTTGAAGCTCGTTATCGCAACCCTCATGCTCTTCCTGATCATGTTCACTGCCCTCATCTTTTAGATGAGGCAAAACCATTAAAAACTAGAACCGGGAGTTCTCCAGAGTGTGGAGTAGGTCGGATTGCAGAGGGAATACTGGGATAGATCTTATGCCATTTTATTTGCCGACACCCTTCATATTGACCAGGCAAAAATAGCAGTCAGTTATGTGGTCCTTGGATTCTTAACAAACCACGGGAACTCCAAAAGGCAGACCCTCATTTCCCTTTGGTTCAGTCACGAAGCATCTCCTCACAATTATGACACACAATCTGAGGAGCCCATTTCTTGTCTTGGTCACCAAGGGGAACTTCAAAATAGGCTTTATAGGCTCGCCGCACAAATGAAGTTATATTGCACCTTTGACGAAGAAGTAGGTATCATACATAACAATCAATGCATTGGGATTATTTACACATTTATGTCTACTTGAAGAAACCATGATCTGATCTGAAACAAAGAAAAACAGGTGTTTTTTTTGTATAAATCAGATAAATATCAAGAATCCAAAATTAATAATAAAGATAAAGAATATTGATGTTTGTAAAAAAATTAGCCTAATTAGTCTAAGGTTAGGGTAGAGGTAAGCCTAGTTCTCAAGCTATAGCCCTTTGTAATAGCAATGGGTGTGTCTTTTTAGCAATGGGTGTGTCCTTTTTTGGTGAAAATCACAAGTTTTAAATTGCTTGAAAACTAGAGCATGTAGAGGAAACTCGATTTCAGATTTGAAATCTGAAAAAAAAAAAAAAAAAAAAAGCAGATATCTGATAGCTTTTTCGAATAATTTGTAAAGTTCTGATATTTCTGGTCTTATGTCTAGATCTGTTACGTCAAAGGTGGTAAACATTTTTTAGGACTGTTAAAAACTACTTGTTTACATTTGCTGTGCCTGCTGAAATCATAGAGATAAGCAGTCAGAGGATTAATAACCAGATGAATCACCCCTCCAATAGGAGTGATCATCTGAGTTATGACATACTGTGTTGTTGCTTAGCAGCAGAGCAAAACAATACAACATCACAATTTTAAGGAATTTATGGGATGGTGAGAGCACAGTGTGTGTCTTGTATAATATGCTAGGGTACAGTCAGTGTGCTATACTGAATGTTATGCTTCACTTCCTCCCAGGGGTTTGTGTGCTTGCCAGAATTGAGCTTTCAGTGATTTTTGTTTTTACCAAATGAATTTTATATCATTTTGCAATTTTTCTGCAAGTTGAAAAGTAAATTTTGCAATTTTTTAAACTGTAAATTGTTGTCTTCATGATTTTCTGTTATACTTTATCACAATAATTATTTGTAGTTGATTGTTTTTGAGTGGTACTTAATATTTTACTAAATAGCCTGAATTGAAAGAAGATGACACTAAGCCAACAAAAGAAGAATATGCTGCTGCTAAGTATCTGCGACAACATTTGCCAGAAAAGAAAACTACACTTTTAGGCCACAAAGTTGATTATTTTATAGGTAAGACAGTTAGATTATGTTGTTCAAAAAAGTGTTATTTTTACACATTATGGATGCACTTTTTTGCATAATTTTTTTCCCATTAGAACCTTGTTTATAAGGATTTTTGATGTTTTCATTTTAGAGCATGAAATAATATTTAACATGCTTTTCTATTTGGACTGTCACTTTCTAGATATAGGGTGAGCCAAAAGTCCTTGTGTACCTGACGTATTGTGATAAAAAATAACATGGTTCGTATGCGTCCTGGAAATCCTGGAAATGTCCTAAAATTCTGTTACATGTCCCAGAACTTTATCCATACCTGCCTTTTTGTCTCAGTTCAGTAGTTGTAGTTCAGGATTTTTCTACTTGATATAACGATTATGTGTATGTTATCACTTTGTCTGTCTGGCTGAGGACACCATACCTCTGCAACTATTAGTTCGATTTGTAAAATTCTTTTTTTATTGGGAAGCTTGAAATGTGAGAATAATGATCCTTTATTTCTGGGGTTTTTCCGATGCACAACACCGC
Organism: Macrothele yani; assembly: GCA_039090855.1. Classification (NCBI taxonomy): domain Eukaryota; kingdom Metazoa; phylum Arthropoda; class Arachnida; order Araneae; family Macrothelidae; genus Macrothele; species Macrothele yani. The sequence goes on from CM077006.1 coordinate 853,695, forward strand.
TAGAGGGCGTAAATGCAGATCCTATTGAATTCAAAATACATTGTATTTCATACATTTGCTTCTAAATTATTATTATTATTATTTTTTTCCCTTTCGACTCCATTTATATTGAAGACTTAGTTATAGTCTCATTTTCAAGGCATAGATTTCCCGCTAAGGGGCGTAAAGGTAAATTGTGGTTTTCCCAATGTCTCCGCTTCTAAAAGTCCGATTTGAAAAATTCTTCCTGCGTTGGGCACAGCTCCTGATTGGAAATGTTTTGCATATATAATGTTTTGCAAAACCTTTTTCTTGCAGTCTCTGCTTCCAGGAGACGTATTTGAAAAATTCTTCTTTTGCATAGCTTTTGCCACGAAGAATACTTTTCACCTATTTTCTACTTTCCTATTATGCAAAATTCTTCCGCTAGAAGGCATAGAGTTATATCATATTTCTTTCTATATCTTATCTTTTAACTGTTCGATTTCAAAATCTCTCAATATGATTTGGTTAGTGAAATTTAACCTAAAATTTAATAGTTGTTATTCAACTATAAACTTTATTCAAAATATCTGTCTCTAATACCATCCTTGCGCTATGAAAAACCTTTTGTGCACCTTTTGTTCATTTTTGTAATGCACTTTTTAGCAACTGGTGGAAGTAAGTAACTGATTTTTTTTGTTGCTTATTTTCAACCTTTACTGAAATTTGCTAATGAATATTTTATGTAAAAAACTGCCATGAAATCAGATTGCTTTCTGATATCAGAAACTTAAATCTAGTTGTTTCTTAGTATTTTCTGAGCTAATTAATTACTTTCCATCTGCTATAATGAGTTAAATTGCCTTGATAACTGATGAATGCAGCTGCACACATAGTCCTTGGATTTAAGGTTTTTGTGGTATTCTCTTTCATTTCATTTTGGAAATTTTTGTGCATACTTTGTTTGCTGGCAAGTGCAAATTTAAAATATAGCTAGAAAATCAATATTAGAAGCTCAACCTTCAATATTATGTTGAAAATTCCGTCTCTAAATAAAATGTAATAAAATCCTTGCTCCCATGAGTATTTGTTTAAGAAATAATAATCCATTTGTTCCTTTGAAAAAGTTTCAAATATTTCACCTTATCCTTAAATTTCCAATGTAAGCTAATGCTTACATTGGAAATAATTAAATAGAGATAGTGTTTTATATATTGATTGTGTGGCATATGAAAGCATCTCAAGAGTAATGCCACATTTATGTTCTAACTATGGATTTTATACCTATATGTTTTTGAGTTGTTGTTTTTTTATTCTGTAATTTGTTTCAATAATTGAACTGAAGCCAAAGTAGAAAAATATTTTTTTTTCTCAAAATCAGTATAGTGTAATGTATATAAAAGTTTTGTAAAAATTAAACCTGGTTACATTTTCAGTGACAGTTTTGGTATTTCAGTATTTATCTGTGTTTCTTATTAGCTTCAGCAGACATTTTCAGCATTCTGTATAAAGTTTGCTCAACCATATAGGGAGTTGTTTGTTGTAGGTTACAGGTTGAACAGACTTATGGTTTCACTATATTTTAAGTAGGAACATTTGGATTGTATGTCCTGGGAAAAAGTCCTGGAAATGTTCCAGAAAAGTCCTGGAATTCGGTTATTGAAACATTGTATGAACCATGAAATAATAAGAAATCTATAAAATGTAATTGCCGCGCATGTACATGCAATACTGTGTATGGAGAATATTTGTGTGTTTGGGGCAGGGTTACACGTATCCTGCCATCTCACATTGAACTACACAGCCAGTATTTCTGGCATCTGCCTGTGATTCTATCAGTCAGTAGTGAGGCGTCACAGTGGTCAATTGAACATGGTGTTGTTGCTTGAAAGTCGAGTGTTTCTTATTGAACATGTGTTCCGTAGTGGAGGTAAGTATATGGATGAACTGAAATGTAAGTACAGAGAACTGTTTCCCGATACTGAAGCACTCCATCACAATACAGGGTGGCAGTTAATTGAAAAGTTTCATAAAACCGGATCAGTGAGAGATGCTCAGAGCAGTGGTAGGCCACGAGTGTTAGTTAGCAGAAGAAAAGGTGGAGGATATTTCCATTCGCATCACTAAAAGTCCAAAGAAATCGGTTCAGAAACTGGCACAAGCAGGTGTGTCATACAGCAGCACCCGTAAGGCACTGAAGATGCGACTGCACTCCACCCATACAAAATCCGAACACTGCACGAACTGAAACACACAGACTACGATAAGCATGGTGACCACATGCCACCACGCTCACCTGATCTAACACCTCCAGATTATTATCTGTGGGGTTTACTAAAAACTTTGTTTACAAGAATAATCCGGATTCTCTGCTGGAACTACAGGAAGCCACCACCACAGTAATCAGCAACATTTCTTTGTTGGACCTGTCATGTGTCTTTGAGAACATGTTCAAATGTGTGAGTGCATGTCTACACACAGGAAGGGGCCATTTCCAGCATTTATTGAGCAGGTACGCTTGTAGTTGTTGTACATGTGTTGTCTTGTGAGGTGCACTGTGACTTTCGGCTCACCCTGTAGTATTTCTGTGGTATAACAGACTTTTTAAAAAACGTAATTTTTCCAGTATTCAAGGTGTGCACGACGGGTGCTTGAAAACCTGGAAAGTCCTTGAAAATCATGATTGCGTTTTCAAGGCCTATCCTGGAAAAACGTTTTTTTAAAGCTGCTTGAAATTAGTGCTGAAAAAATATATTTGAATTTCTTTTAGGGAATCAGTGTAACTTTTTTTCAGCATGTCTTTTGTAAAAAAAGATTGTGCTTTTGTTACCGGTTTATCCATCTGTGGACACCATACCTCTGCAACTATTAGTCTGATTTGAGAAATTCTTTTTGCATTGGGAAGCTTGAACTTGAAATGTGTGAATGATGATCCTTGCATATTTTTTACAATGTACAATTTTGCTGCTAGAGGACAGAAATTCAGAAGATATCGAATTCAAAATATATTTTATTCCATGTGTATTTGCTTCTAAACATCGGATTGAAAAAATTCTTTTAGCTTTCGATTACATTTGGGTCAAAGACTGTTTTAGGTATATAGTAACTTTTTAAAGTTATGCATAGATTTTCTGTTTGGGGGTGTAAAAGTAAATTGTGTTTTCCCAATACCTCTGCTACTAAAACTGATTTAAAAAATATATTTCTGAACCAGATGCAGCTCCTAATACAGATAGGAAATGCTTTGCATATAATTTCTAATTTTTGGTAAAGAATGGTTTAGCCACCATGGGATATAAGTTTTAATTTCTACAGCAAAATCAGCAAACAGCTCCACCTGATAGAGATATTTCAGCTGATGAGCCCATCCCTATGGATTTCTGAAGTCAGAGTCTGACAAACATAGCGCCGTGGATAGTTGGCACTGTAGTGTAAGGCAAACGCACTCGACTAGTTATCGAGAGATCTGGGGTTCGATCCCAGCGGTGTCGGAACACAATTTTTCAGTCGCTATGCGTTGTGTATAAAATAACGTGGACAGAGCGATGACATCGTCCATTTACAGCTTTTAAAATCTCAATTGAGAAAACTCGTTTGTGGACCGACACTGCTCCCATCAAAAAACCTTTTGAGGATACTTTCTTAAAATAATGCATATTTTTTCTGCCGGGGACGTTGATCATATCTTATTTTTGTTGTATCTCTGCTTCTAAGAGTCCGATTTGAAAAATTCTTTCTTGAAGAGTGTTCCAGCTGCGAAATGTTTCTTATATAATTTAAAATTTTTCTTAACACAGAAGTCTGCCACCAGAAGGCATAAGATCACATTTCCGTTTACAGCAATATCTGCAGGACTAAAAATCCAACTGAAAAAACTTTCTTTGGTCAGATACTACTAAACTGTGCAAACTTTGTGTGCGTGTTTTCTTCCTAAAATAGGGCACAATTTTGCCGCGAGGGAGTCGCCAATTTTTAATGTGTTTTCTTAATATCTCTGCTTCTACATGTGCAATGTAAAATATTCTTTCAACACCGGATGCCATTTACCTTGTAGAACACTTTAGGCTGGTATATGAGGAATTTGTAGTTCACTGCTCTGTCGGTTGGTGATGTTTTTGTACTTCAATTCGCAGCTGTGTCACCGCTTCTAAAAACTCTATTGAGAAATTTCTTCTTTGTTGTATGCCATTTGCTACAATAGAGATGTAGATCATTTTCTTCTTTAAACAATGCAAATATTTTCTGCTAAGGGCGTAAAGGTTGAAACCTTCTTTGTTCGCTATTTATTTCTGCTTCTGGGAGCCATATTTGAAAAATCATTTTTCCTTAGCATAGCTTTTTACATGAATATTTTTCACCTTTTTCCAACTTTCCATTATTCTCAATTCTTCCACTAACAGGCACAATATATTTCCTACTATATTTCTTTTTTTAACTGATTAGACATTTGCCCTCTCCATTCTTAAATTCTGGATCTGCCCCTGCTTTATTTTATAATATTAGGTGTACAAATAAGTTTTAAAGTGTTTTTTGCATGACATATACCACTAATTTACATATCCAACATCCCCCCCGCGTTGTCATGTGACTCACAATAAGTCCAGAGTATAAAATGTGACACAGAAGTTTGCCCAACAGTCAAAAGCGCATGCACATCGGCAGGCGAAAGATGGCAAGCAATACTGCATTTATTCGACATTGCATTCCTTACGAATTTCATGAAGGAAAAAGTTCTGCAGGAGCATGTGCATCGATCTGTTCTGTTCTGGGAGAGAATATTGTATTGAAAAGCACGTGTGAGTTTTGGTTTAGATGGTTTAAAGCAGATGATCCTGATGGCTTTGTAAAGTAGGTGATCCATGCCTGGCCCTTGACAAAGCCATGGAAAACAGCTTACCATAGTTCTATATCCCTCTCTTTCTTCCTCCCTGTGGTCATTAATGGTTTTGTTTATACAAAATTAGTCATTACATTTTTTAGTATTTAGGTGATTTCAGTATATATGTATACATATAATCTGGAGGGTCCAATCACTTTGTATGTGTGATCGGACCCCCCCCAGGTTTTGAAACATGGTTACGCCACTGAGTGTCACTCGCCACGCCGATGACGCCCCTGATAGCTCGCGAGACATTTCTTTTTTACCGAATAGAGAAGAAGAAACATCATCGGTGTGTCGGGTGTCGCCCGCCTTGCCGTCGCCGCCTCTATATCTCGCATGTCTGCGCTCGCAAGGAGTTTCATTTTCGCCAAATAGCTTGCATGTCAGGTGTTATCCGGCACGCCTACGATGCCTCTATAGCTCGCGAGGATTTTCTTTTCCACCGAATAGCTTGCATATCGGGTATCACCCGCCATGCCAATGATGTCTCTATAGCTTGTGTGTTGGGGCTGGCAAGCCAAAGCTGAGCTTTCACTGCTAAGCTGTAGCCTCTACTGCAGAAAATATTCCAAAATGACTCTACAACTTAAATCTTGGCCCTCAGTCTCCGGCAGCTGGAATGTACCTGGCCAAGGCAGCGGCCAGTGCGACATGAAGGCAGAGGGTGCTAAGAATCCCCGGAGGACCGGACTAGGCTGCCATTTGATGCTGACCTTGGCTACCTATAACGGACGCTCCCTATCTTCTGATTCAAGGCTTCTTGAATTGGAAGAGGAACTACAAAGGATCAAGTGGGACATCGTCGGGCTAAGTGAGGTAAGGAGAAAAGGAGAAGATCTCATTGAACTGAAAAGTGGACATCTCTTCTATTATCGTGGGACAGATACTGGCAGAACTAGTGGTGTTGGATTTATAATAAACAAGAAACTGAAGGATAAAGTGGTAGAAGTTGAAAGTTCCTCTGACAGAGCTGCACGACTCGTTATCCAACTATCGAGAAGATACCAGGCTCAGATTATTCAAACTTATGCACCCACCACAAGTCATCCTGAAGAAGAAATTGAAGAATTTTATGAGGAAATTCGTCATCTAAATAATAAAGGTAAGCAGCACTTGAAGATAATTATGGGAGATTTCAATGCAAAAATAGGGCAACGGCAACAGAATGAAACTTCAGTAGGTAAATTCGGTCACGGCAACAGAAACCAGCGTGGAAATACTCTCGTTGAGTTTGCAGAGGCAGAAGGATTTTTCATCTTGAACTCCTTTTTCAAGAAAAAGCCACACAGGAAATGGACATGGAGACATCCAATTGGGACGACAAGTGAAATTGATTTTATTATGTGTAACAAAAAATTCGTCATCGAAGACTGCAGTGTGCTGAACCAGTTCAACACAGGTAGTGACCATAGATTGGTGAGATGTAAGATGCACCTCAACACTAAACTGGAACGTGGCAAGCTCATAAGACAAACAAAATGTATTGACATAACCAACCTTAAAAAACACCATAATACCTTCCAATTGGAACTGAAGAACAGATTCTCTGCTTTAGAAGGCCTAACATCGGAAGAAGTGGATATTTCGGAAGTTAACAGAAAAGTAACCAAAGCTCTAATGGAAACGGCAACAAAATTAGCTGGGTCTAAGAACAAGTTGCATGTGAACAAATTATCAGGAAAAACCAAAATGTTGATGCAAAAAAGAAGAGAGATAAGGACAACTAAAGAAGATGTGACTTCCAAAGTGGAATATATAGAGCTATGCAAGACAACACGAAAAAGTATCACTGAAGACGTAAGGAAATTCAACTGTGAGCTAGTGAGGAAAGCAATTGAAAACAACCAAAGCCTAAAGATAGCAAAGGGACATCTCAGTAAGGGAAGAAAACAGATTATGGATCTGAGAAAAAGAAGATGGTTCTATAACAAGAAATAAAGGCGAAATTTTGACAAGAGTGAAAGATTTCTACTCCAAATTATATGAAAGGGATGATACATGTACTCCAAACATCATGAAAGATACCAGTACCAGAGTTCTCCCAGTCCTCCCAGCAGAAGTTGCTCATGCAATCAAGAACATGAAGCCGGGGAAAGCTCCAGGAGAAGATGGAATTACTATAGACATCATACAAGAAGCAAGTGGAGAAATTGAAACAGTACTCGCCCAAATTTTCACTCGATGCCTTAATGAAGGGAAGATTCCTGAGGATTGGAACAATGCTACAATGATCCTGCTACATAAAAAAGGTGACATTGAGGATCTCAGGAACTACAGACCTATCAGCCTCCTATCAGTGGTTTATAAAATCTTCACTAAAGTTCTTTCACACCGCTTGAAGGTAACACTGGACATGGCTCAACCGAGAGAACAAGCTGGATTCAGGAGTGGCTACAGCACAATAGATCATATCCACGTACTGAGAGAACTAATTGAAAGAGCTTAGGGAATATGAACTTCCATTGTGCATGGCTTTTATCGATTATGAAAAAGCCTTTGATTCGGTGAAACCATCAGCAGTTACAATGGCTCTGAAATCCTGCGGTATTGAAGATGCATACATTAATATTATTAATAACATCTATGAAAATGCAAGTGCAAAGATTCGGCTGTTTGAAAATACAACACACATAAAAATTGGAAAGGGAGTGAGACAAGGTGACACCATATCTCCGAAGTTTTAATGCGACATTGGAAAATGTCTTTCAATCACTGAACTGGGAAAACAAAGGGATAAAGATTAATGGAGAATATCTAACCCACCTTCGTTTTGCTGATGACGTAGTCATTTTTGCAACTACCCCATCAGAGCTGCAGAGTATGATCCAGGAACTTGCTGACAAGAGTAAAGAAGTGGGATTAAAAATGAACTTTCAGAAGACAAAAGTGATGTTCAATGCTTTTACAAGAAATGAAGATTTATCGATTGATGGAGAAAAACTGGAGATAACAGATACGTATGTTTATCTTGGACAGCAGATATCAAGTGAGGGTCACATTGATGAAGAAATTAATCGGCGTACAAAACTTGCCTGGAGAGCTTTTGGAAGAAACAGCATAATTTTCAAGAGCAATATGCCATTATGTCTTAAAAGAAAAGTGTTTGATCAATGCATCCTTCCAGTGCTTACGTATGGTGCAGAGACGTGGACCTTAACTAAAAGAGACATACAAAGGCTGCAGACAACTCAAAGAAGCATGGAGAGGTGCATGCTTGGTATAACCAGGAGAGATAAGAAGAGGAACTCGTGGATCCGAAAAATGACGAGAGTGGAAGACATCATGATCAGAGTTAAATCCCTGAAATGGCAATGGGCTGGACATACTGCCAGAAGGACAGACCATAGATGGACAGCCGAAATTTTAGATTGGATTCCAAGGACAGGAAAAGACCCAGAAAAAGACCACATGGGAGATGGGTGGATGAAATTCGGTAAATATGCGGGGAGTGACATGGAGGAGACTGGCACAAGACAGACCGTTGTGGAGGAAACTTGGGGAGACCTTCGTCCAGCAGTGGATTGATAATGGTTGACAATGATGATGATGATGATGATATATATGGGTGCTGGGTGAGAATATGGGTAAAAAGTTGTTTGAGTGGAAAGGGTTAATTTAGATTAAAATGGAATGAAACGTAGCAGCGAAACAGCTATGACAACAAAAAGAATGAAGTCAGATAAAACTTAACGCTAAGTGTATCGATATCTATCTATATATAGAGAGAGAGATGTAAGGTCAGGTGATGCGTAACATCACAGCCTCTCCTTGACAAATGTCAACCCCGCCTTCTCGTGGTGCATCCTGTTCCCACTAAAGGGGCTCTGACGATCGCCAATAGCGGTATAACTATACCATCGGGATTAGAGGAAATGCTATCCCACACTCACCAAACCGCTTGGCCAGCATGGTGAGTTATGGCCAAACCCCTCCAAAATGACTCCACAACTTAAATCTTGGCCCTCAGTCTCCGGCAGCTGGAATGTACCTGGCCAAGGCAGCGGCCAGTGCGACATGAAGGCAGAGGGTGCTAAGAATCCCCGGAGGACCGGACTAGGCTGCCATCTGATGCTGACCTTGGCTACTTACAATGGACGCTCCCTATCTTCTGATTCAAGGCTTCTTGAATTGGAAGAGGAACTACAAAGGATCAAGTGGGACATCGTCGGGCTAAGTGAGGTAAGGAGAAAAGGACATCTCATTGAACTGAAAAGTGGACATCTCTTCTACTATCGTGGGACTGATACTGGCAGAACTAGTGGTGTTGAATTTATAATAAAGAAGAAACTGAAGGATAAAGTTGTAGAAGTTGAAAGTTCCTCTGACAGAGCTGCACGACTCGTTATCCAACTCTTGAGAAGTTACCAGGCTCAGATTATTCAAACTTATGCACCCACCACAAGTCATCCTGAAGAAGAGATTGAAGAATTTTATGAGGAAATTTGTCATCTAAAAAATAAAGGTAAGCAGCACTTGAAGATAATTATGGGAGATTTCAATGCAAAAATAGGGCAACGGCAACAGAATGAAACTTCAGTAGGTAAATTCGGTCATGGCAACAGAAACCAGCGTGGAAATACTCTCGTAGAGTTTGCAGAGGCAGAAGGGTTTTTCATCTTGAACTCCTTTTTCAAGAAAAAGCCACACAGGAAATGGGCATGGAGACATCCAAATGGGACAACAAGTGAAATTGATTTTATTATGTGTAACAAAAAATTTGTCATAGAAGACTGCAGTGTGCTAAACAAGTTCAACACAATTAGTGACCATAGATTGGTGACATGTAAGATGCACCTCAACACTAAACTCGAACGTAGCAAGCTCATAAGACAAACAAAATGTATTGACATAACCAACCTTAAAAAACACCGTAATACCTTCAAGTTGGAACTGAAGAACAGATTCTCTGCTTTAGAAGGCCTAACATCGGAAGAAGTGGATATTTCGGAAGTTAACGGAAAAGTAACCAAAGCTCTTATGGAAACAGCAACAAAATTAGCTGGGTCTAAGAAAAAGTTGCATGTGAACAAATTATCAGGAAAAACCAAAATGTTGATGCAAAAAAGAAGAGAGATGAGGGCAACTAAAGAAGATGTGACTTCCAAAGTGGAATATATAGAGCTATGCAAGACAGTACAAAAAAGTATCACTGAAGACGTAAGAAAATTCAACTGTGAACTAGTAAGGAAAGCAATTGAAAACAACCAAAGCCTAAAGATAGCAAAGGGACATCTCAGTAAGGGAAGAAAACAGATTATGGCACTGAGAAAAGAAAATGGTTCTATAACAAGAAATAAAGGCGAAATTTTGACAAGAGTGAAAGATTTCTACTCCAAATTATATGAAAGGGATGATACATGTACTCCAGACATCATGAAAGGTACCAGTACCAGAGTTCTTCCAGTCCACCCAGCAGAAGTTGCACCTGCAATCAAGAACATGAAGCGGGGGAAAGCTCCAGGAGAAGATGGAATTACTGTAGACATCATACAAGAAGCAAGTGGAGAAATCGAAACAGTACTCGCCCAAATTTTCACTCGATGCCTTAATGAAGGGAAGATTCCTGAGGATTGGAACAACGCTACAATGATCTTGCTACATAAAAAAGGTGACATTGAGGATCTCAGGAACTACAGACCTATCAGCCTCCTATCCGTGGTTTATAAAATCTTCACTAAAGTTCTTTCACACCGCTTGAAGGTGACACTGGACATGGCTCAACCAAGAGAACAAGCTGGATTCAGGAGTGGCTACAGCACAATAGATCATATCCACGTACTGAGAGAACTAATTGAAAGAGCGAAGGAATATGAACTTCCATTGTGCATGGCTTTTATCGATTATGAAAAAGCCTTTGATTCGGTGAAAGCATCAGCAGTTACAATGGCTCTGAAATCCTGCAGTATTGAAGATGAATACATTAATATTATTAATAACATCTATGAAAATGCAAGTGCAAAGATTCGGCGGTTTGAAAATACAACACACATAAAAATTGGAAAGGGAGTGAGACAAGGTGACACCATATCTCCGAAGCTCTTTAATGCCACATTGGAAAATGTCTTTCAATCACTGAACTGGGAAAACAAAGGGATAAAGATTAGTGGAGATTATCTAACCCACCTTCGTTTTGCTGATGACATAGTCGTTTTTGCAACTACCCCATCAGAGCTGCAGAGTATGATCCAGGAACTTGCTGACAAGAGTAAAGAAGTGGGATTAAAAATGAACTTTCAGAAGACAAAAGTGATGTTCAATGCTTTTACAAGAAATGAAGATTTATCGATTGATGGAGAAAAGCTGGAAATAACAGACACGTACGTTTATCTTGGACAGCAGATATCAAGTGAGGGTCACATTGATGAAGAAATTAATCGGCGTACAAAACTTGCCTGGAGAGCTTTTGGAAGAAACAGCATAATTTTCTAGAGCAATATGCCATTATGTCTTAAAAGAAAAGTGTTTGATCAATGCATCCTTCCAGTGCTTACGTAGGGTGCAGAGACGTGGAACTTAACTAAACGAGACATACAAAGGCTGCAGACAACTCAAAGGAGCATGGAGAGGTGCATGCTTGGTGTAAACAGGAGAGATAAGAAGAGGAACTCATGGATCTGAAAAATGACAAGAGTGGAAGACATCATGATCAGAGTTAAATCCCTGAAATGGCAATGGGCTGGACATACTGCCAGAAGGACGGATCATCAATGGACAGCCGAAATTTTAGATTGGATTCCAAGAGACAGGAAAAGACTTTGAAGAAGACCACATGGCAGATGGGTGGATGAAATTCGAAAGTATGCGGGAGTGACATGGAGGAGACTGGCACAAGACAGACCGTTGTGGAGGAAACTTGGGGAGACCTTCGTCCAGCAGTGGATTGATAATGGTTGACGATGATGATGATGATAGAGAGAGAGAGAGAGAGAGTAAAGAATGGCCTTTTTTGAAGCATCTAAAGTTTTGCCGAATCACGTTTCATAAGCCAAGCGGCTGCAATTTTAGCCTAGCGCATGGTGGCTGCGATGATTGTACGCATCATGGGGAGAGCAAGAAGCACAAAGATCATGTCAAGAGACTAAATGGAGATGTGAGTAAAATTAAGGTAACCAAAAAACTTCTGACAGCTTATAAAGAATTATGGAAAAAATATCAAGAGCGGATTAGTGCTGGAAAAATGCAGCAAAATAAGTGAAAAAGAGAAGAAGCAATTGAATGTTCACAAGGTGATTTGAAACGGGAAGAAGTTGAACTTTTGCAGCAGTTAGATTCCTCTCATAAAATGTTAAACAGTGCTGAGATGAACATTGAATGTGGCATAAAAAAAAAAAAGAGACATAGTGCAATAGAAAGTGGACAGGTACATTAAAAGAAGCAAAACAAAACATTGCTAACTATCTGAAAAAAATTGAAATAAGTAGAAGTGAACAATTAAATATTAAGAAAAGCAGCAAAAAAATGAAACATTTTTTGTAAAATAAATGATTAGTAATAGAATCCTGCTATGGTTAAAAATTTTTTGATCTATTTGAAAATTAAAATCTTTGCTTATGTGTGTATGTATTTCAATGCAAGATGTTTTAAATTTGAGTAGGGTGCATCTAGTTCCAAAAAAGTTTTTGCTAAGAGTTTGTTCTAGCTTCTAATATTTTACCTGCTCCAAAAAATTGTTTTCTTACACCAAAAATGTATTTCACCTGCTCCAAAAATGCATTTTGCTGCTCCAAAAATGCTTTTGCTGCTCCAAAAATGCTTTTGCTGCTCCAAAAATGCTTTTGCTACTTCCCATCAGTGCTACAAGCAACAATTGCTGCGATTGAACCAGGAAATCTGTCGAAAAGTTCATTCACAGGCAAAGGTTTGCATCCAGTGAAATTACTGCATGACAACGCTAGGCTGCATGTCACAAAATCGGTCAAAGAAACGTTATTGACGCTTGGTTTGGAAGTTTTGGCGCACCCGGCTTATAGTTCTGACATAGCCCCTTCAGATTATCATTTGTTTCGATAGATGCAACATGGTTTATCTGCTGTATGGTTCCGGACATGTGACAAAGGGCAAAAATGGGTTGATGACTTCATCGTGTCACGTAACAAAGTATTCTTCATGGCTGGAATCCGTCAGCTGTGCGACTGATGGAGGAAGGTGATAGATAATGACAGCGTATATTTTGATTCGTAAAGGTGTTGTTGTTTTCTCTCAAATTACATGTTGTATTGTCTTAAAACGTTTTAAAACTTATTTGTACACCTAATAATTTCAGTTGTTATCAATAGCAGACTGATTTACATGGGAAGATGGTGTGGAATAGTGATGCAACTAAAATGACTGATGGAGTTAATTAATTATTTTCACATTGTGGGAAAGGGTTTTTTGACAGGCCTCGTGGTAATTGCACCACCATGATTCAGTTTTGTATTATTGGGTAATTCTCCAATTAAAAACATTAAAAAGAAATGTAATGAGTAAAAAAGCACACTCATCCACTTACATCTTTCAACATTTTTATTAGTTAAAACCAAAATTACCTTTAAAAAATAAGTTGACCATGATACTGTAAAATGTAATAATCATGCTGGAATATTTTTGTGCGTGTCCTGGAAAATTCCTGGAAAGTCTTTGAATTTTTTCCCCAAAAAAGTGTACGAACCTGGAGTATTGCTTCTCTGCGTGGAAAGGGTGATCAAAGTGTATCCCAAATTGATTGAAACTTATTCAGAGTAGTCTTCTATAAACATCTGCAAGCATTTTGTTAATTCTAAAGATCAAGGAATCCATATTGAAGATATTGAAAAAAATGGGTGCACGTTAGGTGTAATGATGAAGTTGCTGTTTCATCATGGAACATTTCAGGCCCATTTTTTTCTTCAAATAATGCACAATTTTTACTCTAAGGACACAAAGTTACACAAGGTAGGTTCAAAAAGTTCTCAGAATCATCTCCAATCTGTAGGAATGAAGAACTGTCCAGGGGATTCTTCAATTTTAGAGCTTTGCAGCACCCATGACACTATCTGACTGCAAGTGGCACTTTCCCATTTCCTGTGTGGAGTACTAGTAGTTCCTTTGTTTACTGTGTGTTTACTAACATGTCAATTGAAAATATTGGCAACTGAGCATCATACAGATATCAGTTTTTGTGTTTTGTTTTAAAAATCTCCCTCAAGACATTAGCCATGCTTCAGCAAGCATATAGTGAAATGAAAATGAAGAAATTGCAAGTTTGAGTGGCATAAATGTTTCCTTGATGGTCATGTGACTGCCAATGGTGATGCACATACCTCTTCAACTGCTAAAAAGATTAAGTGCATACATAACATTGTCCAATGTGGCTAAAGAAAAACTAAAGAAAATAGTGCCAGAGATAGGAATATCAGTTGGAAATGTTCAAGAACATGTTCAACTATGTATTCTCTTTGCAGAGAGTTTGGTGATTTATAAATACTTTAATGAAGAATACCCATACACCACCACCACCCCTGCCATGGAAACAAATGAATGGATTGTGAGAAACACCCAGGTATAGAGGACGAGTTTGCTCAATTGTTTCAGCGCATGCGTTAACCTTATCTCCGAACTGCATCCTAGTGAATGCTCTCATGGTATATAACCAACATTGAACCACTTGTGATTAGTGAATTGTCAAACATGTGAGGATTAGCTTAAAGTAAGCTCGAAAGGTCTCGTGTGTATTTTAAATATATGATTTTTATCTGTATATATGTTTTTTTTAATGTAAAGTTTTATAAAAAATTTTGTGTAAGACTGCGTTGCTTCTTTTAATTTTGGAAATGTTCACAGTCTTCAGCACAATGATTTGAGCATGCATTGTGTTTGTCAACACTTGGTTCCAAAAATGGTGACTCCTGAAACACAAATGTTAATTACCTTTGCAGGAGACCTAATCACTATACCTGAGCAACACAACAGTTTTCTAAGCAGCATAATCACAGAAGATCAGACAAGGTGTTTTTGTATGATCAACAGACGAAACATCAATCTGTGAATGGAAATCAACATCTCGAAAACAGAACTTTTTTTTTTCAACAAGAATAAAAGAAAAGTATTGCTGGAAGTTTTCTTTGACTCTCAGGGCCTTGTCTACTAAGAATTTATTCCAGAAGGGAGAACTGTGAATAAAGAAATATACGTCAATATCCTCCGTCACCTCAGGGACGCAATCCCAAAATAAATGTCCAATGAAACATAGAACAAACATTTAATTTCTTTTTCTTGACAGTATGCCTGCACATTGATCCCAAATGGTCAAACAGTACCTTGCAAAGCATAATATGACATCACTGCAGCATCCTCTAGATTCTATTGATTTGGCACCACTTTTTTTTTTTTTTGCTTGTTTCTGCAGTTGAAATCTGCCCTAAAAGGGTAATGATTCATGACCACTGAGGACATAATCAAAAATGTGACAAAGGCCATGAAAAAGGTTTCAAAGAATGAATTCCATGAATGCTTCAAGCAACTTTATGGATGTTGGCAAAAGTGTGTTGCAACCCAAGCAAACTATTTCAAAGGAAATGCAATGTAAATAATGGTAACAGGATTTTCTGGGAGTTTTTGAACTTACCTCATATTATGTTTTCCTCCATACCTATGCTACTAATTGTTCAATTTGAAAAATTCATTTTACTTCTTATATCTTCTGCTGTGAGGCACATTTTGCTTGCAATTTGTGATAAAATAAGACATATTTCTGCTACTAGTGGGTGTAAGTACTATTTCTACTTGCAAATATTGTACTGGTTCTAGGAATCCTGTTTAGAAACTTTTTTGTAACTAGTTCCATTCATTATGAAGAACTCTGCGCACATTATGTATTTTAAATAATGCTAAGTTTTTCTGAGAGGGGACATAAAAGCATTTTCTTTTTGCTGATTTTCTTTGTTCATAAAAATTTGCAGTTATTTTTTTTTTTTTTTTTTATGTGGTGGAAGGGATTTAAAAGACATGCTTAGTACACCCGTGCTGAAGATAAAAACTGGTGATTTTTCTTACTGGCCAGTGGATGTTCAAAATCTAGTGGCCACCTTGTTAAGGGCTATTTTGTACTGTGAACACATAATATTGTTGCACTATGCCTTTTATATAATAAATATATAATGGCTTAGTAGTTAGAAGAACACATCTTCTGTTAACCTACTGTGTAATTAAATGCATAAATATAATTAAAAAATCCTTAGCATGTTACCAGGGAATGCTCAGGGAATTTTGAATTTTTCTGATCAAGCTTTGTCCCACCCCTACTTTTCTTCCTGATTATATTCATATTTTTTAAATATTTTACTGCCCCTTTTTAATATCTTCTGTAATATTAAAAAAAGTGCAACTTATTATATTTTAAAATTCTTTTCTAATAAGTGCATTCTTTCCTACCCTTCTTCAAAACCAATCAGTACAGCAATCAATTTTGGTCCCATTCCTCATTTCTAAAGCAAAATTAAATTTATTATAGGTACTTAATTTGTCTCTGATGGAATCTGAGCCATTTCTGTGGCTTGTAAAATTGTGTTCATGACAGAGTGAACAGTGCAGTACCCCAATATTTGATAATTAATTTCATTTAAAATGTGTTTTCCCATTCCTTAGTAATTTTTGTTTTTCCATATTTGGGGCAGAGCAAGAATTTTGCATTTTGTTTAAAACAAAATTAATATTCTAAAACGCTACTGCAGTCATCGCACTGTGCAGAGGAAGCGACTACATCCGGGAACAAAAAACAGCAACAGAAAGTTGAAATTTTGATTTTGAACATATTTATTTATTTTGTTGTGTGTGTGTGTGTGTGTGTGTGTGTGTGTGTGTGTGTGTGTGTGTGTTGATCTAACCATCAGCTTCACAAAGTAGCCATCCAGGCATGCTATGTACATTACTTCCATTCAGACTGATGGTGCGTGGGGAATCGGTGTATAACAGCAGAGTGTTTCATCAAGCCCCAGGTGTCGGCCTTTGAGCCCCAACTTAAGTGGGAAAAAGAATAGCCACCCCTTTCTTGAAGAGTGAATTTGTAAGTAGATCACACCTATTTATTTGCTTTGGAAAGGACTATTTTTCTCTCGTGAGCAACATGGTTGGTAAAAAATGCATTTGCTAATTGAAGAGTTTAAAAAAAGTTTAAGTAAATTCTTAAGTTAGCATACCTGCCTGCCAAGTTTACCTGTAAAATAAATGGAAATTGTACTTATTTTATGGAGCGACATATTTTACAGATAATTTTTTTCCCAAATAAGTTAGGGCCATATATATACATTAGGTTGGCCCAAAAAAATAAATTTTTGAATTTCTTTGTTCTCACCCTCCCGTTTTTTTTTAGAATATACATAAACATTATTTATACAAAATTTCAGCCTAGTTGAATAATATTTAGGGGTCGCACACCACCATCGAATTTCTGTTGCAAATTAGCAGAATGGACAGATGAAGGATAATGTATAATTCCATTACCCTAAATAATAATACTGCAGAAAGGGTATAATGTCAACAGTTTAACATCTCTACAAGTTAAACATTGTCTGGTCTGTTAAATGAAAACAACATGTGGCCACATGAAAACATTTACAATTATGCTACCAATAACATATCAGTATACTACAACCAAATATATCATATGCTTTCTTCCATCAATGACAGAATGCACAAAACAAAACAAAAATATATATTTCACTTCCTAACAAAGGTGGTGCTCGCCATGTAGTTACACATGCTGTGCATTGCCAATGCTCTGTTGTTTTTGCTGTGTGAGTTTATCCAGCTAGCCTTATATGTTATTGCAGTTATTTTATTGTTTTGAGACTGTGTTTAAAGATGCCAGCTCCCATTCCTTGTGTACCGACAAGACACAATACGATAATTTACCTGTTAGGAGCATCAGAAGAAAGTGAAATTAAAGGGAGTAAACTCCCATCTAATCGGCAAGTTCTAAGTACATTTTTTACCACCATAAAACACTGAACAAAACTATTAGCAAGAGTTCACAGGCTGTGAAAAGAGGAGTTGCATTATTTTGGTCAAAGGCCTGCATTCCCACTCATGATGAACAACATTCAATTGCCAAGCTGGAAAAACTTTTCTTCAATAAGTGGACCCGACTAAAGAAAAGTAGCAAACGAACAAGTGAAACTCGTAGTTCTAATGAAACAGCATTTGTTGATAAATTGGGTGATTTGTTCGATATTGCATATGCTGATGCCGTGAGCATGATTACAATCAATGATGACAGATAATTCCTTATTGGACATCGAGAAAAAGGTCGATGGGGTTGTATGATGGAACTCGACATAACTCTTGCTAAAAAATAAGTCAAAGCTGAAAAAAGGAAGAAGACAGAGATGCTCAGAAACAAACGAGAAGAGCAGCGGACGTCCCCCAGTGCTAATACAAGTTGATTGTCATGTTGGAAATAATTCCGCAGAGAATGTAACCAGCGACGAACTGATGAAGATAGTAATGATAGTGAAAAAGCAGTATATTAAGTTGACCTAGTATACTTTTTAAACAATTTCAACAGTCATAGTCAAAGATTGACCACTCTAATTTTGAACCCGGAGTGAGAAATGCTGAGGTGCTAGCAGCCATTCAGAGCAACATGCAATCAGTAATGGAATTTGTGCAAAGCCAACTTCTGATGTCCCAAACACGGGAGGATTACAGAGAGACACTGGAGCTTGCTGTCATTTTTCTTGGAGGAACACCTCCTCGTGGTGTACGCTTTCGTACTCCAGGAGCTATCCATCATGCCAGATGGATGTCGAAGATTCTTTACAGCTTCAAGCTGTGGATGTTTTGCAACCAGTTCAACCTTGCAGCACGAGAAAGTAAAGGTCTTTGTGACATCTGTATTTTTGTTGTGAAAGAATATCTGACAGCTTGGTTTACAGCACCCCTTTCTTTCTTTCTTTGCAAGCACTGAGAAATGACCTGAAACTTCTCAGCATTTTGTAGCATACAAAAAAATAAACCCAGACATATTAACTGTGGCCCTCAACAAACTGTCACAACATCTTTGGTATTTCAGCAAGCATCTCGTAGCATTGACTTTCTTTGATTTGGATGTTTCGGCGGAGGAAAAGCGAAAGATGGGAAAAGCCCTTCATGAACAAGATGGTGAGGATGAACCACTGAAGCACGTAAGACTGCAAAAGAAGGAAATTGATGACTAAGACGTTATCCGACTTTGTGATGAAAAACACAGACATGTTTTTTAGCCAATTATGCATCGACAGGGAGTTTCTGCAAATTGTTCCTGAGCATTGGGAACTTCAAGATAGCTACCAGTGCGGCTTCGAAATAGCCAAGAAACTGAGAGTTGTGAACGACACCGCAAAGCGTGGTGTGGTCCTTATCAAAGCATTTACTATGGCTATCACAAAGGACAAAGAGCACAAACAGTGTCTTCTTCAAGTGGTTCAGGAGCATCAAAGAAAGTACAAATATTGTAAGAAAAGTACCCTTAAGAAATAATTTCAGAACTGAGGAGTGAGGTACTATATATTTTATGTACTTGATTTGTCTTTGATATTTTTTTTGTGTAATATATATTTTGTGTTTTTATTGATATAAAACAGATGTGAAGTAACTTTATAATTCATTATACATCCTTGCACATTTTTGTACGTATTATGAAATTTCAATGCGACTGCGCGACCTCTAAATATAAACCTATTTTACCGAAATTTCACACAAATTATCGTTATGTGCATTGGCACGAAATAAGAGTGTTAGATCAACAAAAATACAAAGTTTATTTTTTTCCATACATTTCTGAAGCACCCTAATATATATACATATATACACTCACAAACAATGACATTTGTGCACCTAGAAGAAAACATGCTACAACTGCGAAACTTTGCAAATAGCTGGAGTGCGTGCTGGTATGCAAATGATCCACGTTTGGTGCGAGTGCGCACGACCGCTCACCCTGTTGTGGCGCTGCAAGCACGAACTGGAAGCCTTATAAACTGGCGTGTAGTCGATGCCCCATGAAAGCGAAAAGCACTGGCCGATGCAAGCAAGAGTACAGAGTGACAAGAATGCCGGGTAGAGGCCAGAGGCATTGATTTACGCAACTTACGGACTTTGAGAGAGGCTGGATCATTGGACTGAAAACTGCAGGGTGGTCGCCACACCATATAGCCTGCCATGTGGAACGCTCTGGTCATACCATCCGACTATGTTGGGAGCAGTGGACATGTGACGGCACTGCCACACGGCGGAGCGGCTCCAGACGGACCAGGAGGACCACCGGTAGCGAGGATCGACAGATTGTGCGCCAGGAGGACCACCGGTAGCGAGGATCGACAGATCGTGTGCCAGGCACGAACTGATCCCACGGGGACCCGGTCCACAATACAGGCAGATCTAGCGACTCCTGTGTGCCAAGGATCCATTTCCCGACTCTTCGTGGAAGCAAATCTGCAATCCCAGTGCCTTTTACATGTGCTACCATTAGCACTGAAACATCGGCGGCTCCTTGTGCAGTAGTGCAGAGCGACGTTGAACACCACAGACTGGCAACTTGTGGTGTTTAGCGATGAGTGCCACTTCATTTTGGGGATGATCATTGTGTCCGGGCCAACGGCACAATCCCAACCCTTGCTATCGATGCCGCCGCCCCGGTGGCGCAGTGGTCTAAGCGATGGCCTCTGATCATTCGTCCGAATGGGGTCCGGGTTCGAATCCCGGTGAGGCATGGATGTTGTGTTTTTGTCTTACGGCACTGGCTCTTTCCCTTCCCTGGAGTCAGTGACCCTAAATTAGGGACGGGTGACTGCTTATAGCCCATTGAGTTGCTCACGGTGGTCGTTAAACCTCCAATCAAAAAAAAAAAAAAAAAATATATATCGAGTGTCACACCTTCCCCACTGCAGGCATTATGGTCTGGGGAGCCATTGTCTATGATAGCCGATTAGCTGTAGTAGTGGTACATGGATCATTGATGGGCCAGCAGTATGTGGATGAGATCCTACGGCCCCATGTGCTCCCATTCCTGGCCAGAATTCCAGGTGTGCTATACCAACATGATAATGCCTGCCCTCACACGGCTTGGTTTGCCCAGGACTGCCTACATCATTATTGCCTGCTCGCTCCCCAGACATGTCCCCTATCGAGCATGTGTGGGACCAGTTGAAACGCTGGCTGCCACCGTGCCGCACGATCCGGAATTTGGAGCTCACCGTCTAACACGTGTGGGCCAGTCTGGTGCAGGACATCAGGCATCGGTTCATCTCCATGCCAGACTGTATTGTAGCATGTATCGCCGCATCAGGCGGTACAACACGCTATTGAAGATGATCGGATTGCGTGCCACAGATCCCTCTGTAATTTTCCTTCAGCTCTGTTTTTGCCATCATGTGTATCATTATGTCCATAAAATTTCAGTTCAATCCAATGCTTCCTTCTTGGTGCACAAATTTCATTGTCCGTGAGTGTATATATACAGTTACGCCTATTTACAACGAACTTGAAGGGACTGTTAAAAATTTTGTTATATCCGTAAATTCGTTATAAGAATTACATATCGAACAAAAAAAAAAAAAATTACCATGAAAATTAAAATTTCAATCTTCTTTATTAAACAGGTGTTCAAACTACATTGCTTTTTTACAGAGCATTGTCTCATTATTACATTCTCCGGAAAGTGTAATTTTGTTGCTGTTTCTTCCGTATAAATGCTGCATGACACCAAGAAATGTGCAACATTTTCTAGAGAAGAAATTGCGCTAGCAGTCAACACTTCCAGTTCATTAATGATGGTACCTTCTTCATCACTATCAGTCCGAAAAATCTGTTGTTTTCTTATTTAGTTCATCTAAGATATCTGCATCTGTTAGGGATGCGCTTATAAACACGTTGTCATTAGATGTACAAAAGTCCTGCAAAGTTGCTCCATCTGCCAGATCATTGTATAATGTCTACAGCCCACAAAATGTTTGTGAAAGGAACAAAGCAGTTGCAGTCCCTTGCAGGCCAAGAAAATGTTGGTGATGGTCTATGAGGCTCCAGAATTCGTGCATCTGCATCGTTTATTAATTGAATAATGCCCAAATACCAGTTTTTTTTATAAGCACATGCAATGTAGCAGCTCTTAAAAATCTGTGATTTAATGTCATTTGCTGGACCTTCCTGGAAATTGGTAGTAACAGCATACTAATTAAGGAGTGTGTGTGTGTGTGTGTGTGTGTGTGTGTGTGTGTGTGTGTGTGTGTGTGTGTGTGTGTGTGTGTGCGCAGCCCTCTCTTGCCGACGCCCATTGTAGTGCTTTGTTTTTCCCCATGGAAGGGCTCATTTTCCTTTCTGGAAGACCCCCCTCCCCATACAGAGTCGGAATTCATTCAACACGGCTATGATTTATGGCGACTTGATTAGCCAGACACCTGGCAGACAAAGAAAAGGTAAATAACAAATGCAAGAGTTACTAATCAAAAACAACTATTATGGGAATTTTACTAGGAATTTTTTTATTTAAATTGCAAATTTTCGGAGAAAACTCTTTTTCTTCTGGCTGTCTTTTTTAAGACAGCCAGAAGAAGAAGAAGAGTTTTCTCCAAAAATTTGCAATTTCAATAAAAAAATTCCTAGTAAAATTCCCATAATAGTTGTTTTTGATTAGTAATTGAATTAAGAAACTAGGAAACAAATTCTCAACATGAGCTTTATTAAAAAAATGCAAAAGTTTAAAACTGAAAGCCCGCAACGCACATATATGTGCATACCTGCCAGGTTTTACGGTTTACCCGTAAAATTTACGGAAATGTGACTTGTTTTACGGGCAAAATGTTAATTTTACGGATTTGGCATTTCTCCGTGTTTTTTTTTTTTTTTTTTCTTTTTCTGATGATTTTGCACCCACTATTAAAACTTTTTTTTTAACTTAATCCATTCAAAGTAAAGTGCTGATGTAAGTTACGAATAAGTTTTCAGTTACATGTGTTTATTTGGGAGCATTTTGCTGTAGTTTTCCCTCGTTTTAGGTTATTGTTTTGCCTTTTTTCAAACCCTAGAACACCAACCAGCTGGGCTTGTTTAACCTTGGGCACAGTTCTCTCCCCCTCTCTCTCGCGCGCTGCTTTCTACCTTCTTTTCAGATAATGCATTGCTTGTTTCCCGAGTCGCAACTTCTCAGGAGGCCAGAATGGGGTGTGTCTTGCATTGGAACAGGTGTCTTTATTCCTCCTAGTTCGAAATGCTATCTCAGAACGTAGTTATCGTAGAAAAAAAATTCAAACTGATTTTAAATCTGTGGAATTTTTAAGCCCAGATCGATGCCCAACATGATGAAATTAAGCAAAAACTACCAGTTTTGAGAAATTAAAAATGCGTTGGGGCATGGTTTCGTGACTTCTCTGGCAAGAAATTTGACCTAACAAAAGAATGCTACTATAAGAGGAAGTTAAAAAAAAAAAAAGTAAGCCCAATGTTCATTCGAGACAGTGCTGCTCCAGCATTGATTTATTTTGCTGGTCTGTTAGTCAGTAAGTTTTCTATGCTTTCCAACCGTGCTTTGTTTCTCGCTCGATAACGTTCATAAAAATGTCTTGGTTTGATTCAACGAAATTAATATGTTGGGGTACATACTAATTCGTCAAATCCTTATTGAAAATGGTCAAAGGTAAGGTCAAGACATTATTTTCAGTTGCTCTCTGCTTTCCTATTCATTCTTCTGCCCTTTTGCGTGATGACTTGAATAAAATCAAAGCATGATTGTGATGAAGTTTGGGTATGCTGTTCAGCACCCATAGTGAACCTATCCTATTGAAAATGGTTGCTATCAGCATTCACGGGGACAATGCAGTAGTACATGCGCCAGATTTGTTCGCTCGCGTTTTAGAATTTCAGCACAATATCTCCCGTGGAAATTGACCGATTTGGATATAATTTTTAATTATAAAACGACGCGTTTGTGGTAGCTATTTAGAAATTAACAGGCACAAAAAATGTTCTATAATAAAGCAAAAACATGCAAAATATACAGTATCAATTAATTCATACTAAGATTCGTAAAGAAAACAGTAAAGTATCGTGAAGAACACTGTTGCTTTTGCAAACTCACACTTTTTTGTAGGTATGAAATTTTGGGCTTTTAGAAAACAACTCTGAACTTTAAAAAAAATATCCGGATTTTGACAGCACGAGTTCAATCTAGAGAGGGAGTAGACTTTTTTTTTTAATCTGTTTGAAAAAAAATGCCATTGGCTTTGTAACTTCTATCAAACCGAATTGTGTGATATTTAGAGATTTACATTTTTTAAAACAGGATATGTGTATTCCGCATTTTGTCATGCTAAGCCATATATTTTTTTTTTTTTTTTTGCAGAGATATGAGATCGGAATTAAAATCCTGGTTCAAACGTTTTGTGCCCACGTGGATACGCCGCAAAGAGAGCAGGGGACGAGATGGGGATTATGTCACCGACGAAGTGGCTGTATCATTTCTCGTGACGCCTGATGTAAAAGACTGTTGGTTTTGTTCCAAGAAACACGTTGTGTTAGTTTACTGCAGGAGAGGGAGTAGTTCAGACATTGATGGGCCCGGATTGTTTTTGTAAAGGAATAACTAGACTAAAGAAGCTATATTCAGTAAGATGAGGGGGGGGGGGGGAGAGGACAGAAAGAGAAGACAACTATAAAATCAGTGCCATTTGGAAGTATAAAGGATGCCGCTAAAGGGGTCGGATTTGGTAAAAGACAAGGCATTGATCCGCTTGTGAGGAATGATGGGGAGGGAGGGAAGGACCCCAAAGGAGGACATTCGTAACTACAACCTAAACCTTTGTTTCTAGATGAAAGAACCTTTCAGTTGCTCTCTGCTTTCCTAGCTGACCAGCTCGAATCGGATAACTCTGCAATCGGTATTTTTTTCCTCTTAAAATTGCAACTCTTTAAGCTGCTACTATTTTACTATAGCAGTTTTTACTTGCATTTTTTTTGAGTGGTAATAAATTTTGTATTAGTGATTCGCTATGAGCAGCAATATAAAAGGGAAAAAAGTACTATCAAACATTCCGCGATGCGTGTTCTGCGGAATTCCCATGTATTGCGAAATCTTCCAGAATGGAAAATATGCATTACGTGTCGATGTTTGGAATATACGTGTCGATGCAATTTCAACATTTCACATGGTGGTATGAATGATATTATAAATCATATTTCTAGTGACAAGCATAAATATAACGTTGACTGCGTGGAAAAAAAAACGAACTTGACTTCCTTTGTTAAAAGTTATAATGAACTCTTTGCGATTCGTTCAAGATGTTTGTTCACTTCATTTTTAGTTGAACATAATTTACCAATTAGTGTCTCTCAGTCACTCTTACTTATTTCATTTTTTTTTTATTTGATTGTCGCGTCGTCCGTGTCTCCGTAAGATAAAAGCCCAAAATAAAAATGGTTCGTTTTTGAAAACATTTTAGTATGTTTCATGATGGCGTGGGACACGATCCCATTGAAAGGGTAGAACATCCTTCTCTTTAGATGCAAACTTCTGTAAAAGTAAATTTTTATCACTTTATAGATCATAATGATAGCATAGTAATGAAAAATTATGTATGGAATCTATTTTAATCGATATAAATGTGCCGATAAATTCAAACATCTGTAGTCACTTCAATTACAATTTGGACTTGATTTAGGTAACATCGTTTTTAAATCGATATGTTGGGTACATTTAATCAATATGCGCGACAAGTAATCTAATCGAATATACGGATTAAAATTTTCATCGAATATATCGATAAAAAATTTTTGTCGAATGTATCGATTAATTTTTTTACGGATTTCTGTTTCTGAAAGTTGGCAGGTATGTATGTGCTTTCTCATAAATTTGTAAGTATATGTTTTGACTCCAGCAGGAGTCATCTGCTAAATGAAAACGAGATATGCCCATAAACTAGAGTTTTAAGAGCACTCAGGACTTAGCTACTGACAGCAACGGGAGGGATGTACACGTACTAAACTGAGAACAAAACCTCAAGATTCAAGCAGCAAAAATGACGAACGTCTGCTGTTAGAAATACTAGAATTTTTATTATTTATAATTAGGAGGCGGTCGGTCGTAGTGAGCGATGGGTTTGCCTCCTCGGGGCGCTCTGTGGTAACAATGGCACACACAACAGCAACTAGGGCCTCTGTGAATCTTGGAGAGGTGCCAGCTAGTTCTGTGTGACATTGGCGAAAAGACCCCAACTCACTGGGTTTTGTTCCAGAATCCTTAGGTTGAATGATCAACTGGAACCCTCAGCTGTGGGCTAATCCCCCACACTGATGTACTTACCTGATTAAAAAGACAAAAAGAAATATTAAGAATGACTCAAGTGTGGGATATGGTGGACCTACCACACTTGAGAAGGATGTCCACCACGGAATCGACCTGGACTTTCTAAACGGCGTATGAGAAAGCGATCTCGACAGAGTGAATGTAAGATTGGTGTATGGAATACTAGAGGTATAAATGACAAGATGAGTGAGGTGATTGAGGAGATGAATAAGTATAGACTGGATGTGCTGTGTGTAAGTGAAACCAAAAAGAAGGAAATTGGGGTAGAAGAAGTGAATGGCACGGTGAGTGTGTGGTCTGGAGTATTGGATAATATGAGAGGACAGGCTGGTGTAGGTGTGATTTTAAATGAAAAGACGAAGAACAACTTGATTCACTATAGTTGCATAAGTAAGAGAATTCTCTGGATTCGTTTGAAAGTGAAACTTCAGAGAATAGTAATTGTTGTAGTGTATGCTCCTTGTGACTCGGAACCTTCTGATAAGAAAGATCTTTAATGAGCTAAAAGCTGTTTTGAGCCAGTTTGGTGCTAAAGAAAAAGTTATAATAGCAGGGGATTTCAATGCTAGAGTAGGTGTGCAGAATGCAATTTCTGACAATGTTCTGGGTAAGTTTAATGATCCTTGTGTGAATGATAATGGTGAAAGATTAATTGAACTCTGCATTGAGAATGATTTGTGTGTATCTAATACATTTTTCAACCACAAGTATATACACACATATACTTGGGAAAATCGTACTCTTGGTCAAAAGAGTGTGATAGATTTTGTTGTTTACGATCAGCGTTTGAAACACTTAGTTGTTGACACCCGTGTAATGAGAGGTGCGGATGTTGGTTCTGATCATTATTTGGTAGTGTCACGAGTGAAACTTAATGTTGGTTGGAGGAAAAGAAATAGGAAGAGACCCAGGATAGAAAGAATAAAGGTTGATAGGCTCCTTGAAGATCATCAGCGGTATTCTGACTTACTCAGAGAACGACTGAAGGATCTGAAATCTTGTGAGAGGGATGTAGAAAAGAAGTGGGAATGTTTTAAGAACTGTGTTGTTACTGCTGCTAAAGAGGTCTGTGGCACCACAATAGTGGGTAACAATGGAGGTGATGCTTGGTGGAATAGTGAGATTGATGAGGCAGTAAAGAAAAAGAAGGAAGCCTATTTGGGGATGTTGCAAGGTAGAGTCCCTGTGGATGAATATCGCTGTAAGAAGCGTGAAGTTGCTAAGCTTGTTCGCCACAGTAAGGCAAAAGATAGGAAAGAGAAAGTGGAAAGGCATGAACTAGCTTTTTGGAAAGATAAAGTCCTTCTGGAAGTACATGAGACTCAGGAAAAATAGGGGAAACAAAGTTGTAAGTTGTGTGAAGAATGAGATTGGGGAAATGATATGGGAGCCCAATGAGTTAAGTGACAGATGGGGCGAATACTTCTGTGAGTTATTAGATCAGGAGAGCAAAAATGATTCTGAGACAGATGCAGATGATGTCACAATGAGGGATGAAAGCACAGGAGGGATCTCAAGAGAAGAAGTGTGTAAAGCTCTAAAATCTCTTCAGAATGGTAAGGCTCCAGGAGTTGATGGCATAACTGCAGAGATGTTGAAGTATGGTGGTGACTCTATAATTGACTGGTTAACTGAAATTTGCCAGTCGTGCTGGGAAGTTAGGAATGGTCCCTCGGGATTGGAAGGATGCTATCATTGTTCCCTTGTATAAGGGAAAAGGTGATCAGACTGAATGCAAGAACTATCGTGGTATTAGCCTACTGAGTGTGCCAGGGAAAGTGTTTGGTAAGGTTGTTATTGAAAAAGTACGGGGTCTTACATCAGAGAAAGTGTGGGATGTTCAGAGTGGTTTTATGCCTGGTAAAGGCTGCACTAACCAGATTTTGCATTACGCACAATGATTGAAAAGTATCTGGCTGTTGGGAAGAAAGTTTTTACTGCCTTCATAGATTTAGAGAAAGCTTATGACAGAGTGAATAGGACACTTTTGTGGTAGGTATTGAATGAATATGGTGTTACTGGGAATCTACTTAATAGTGTAAAAGCCATGTATGCTGGTAGTAGAGCTTGTGTATGAGTGAATGGCGTTTTATCAAAATGGTTTTCCATTGCTGCAGGAGTTAGACAAGGGTGTGTAATGTCACCATGGCTGTTTAATATATTTATGGACGCATGCATGCGTGAGGCCAAAATAGATAATAGTGGTTTATGTCTTGGTGATATCCGTGTGTGCAAATTGCTGTATGCTGATGACACTGTCCTGTTGACAGAGAGCAAAAGTGAGTTGCAAAGTATGTTGACTCGGATGCACGAAGTTTGCATGAAATTCAAACTGAGTATAAATAAGGGAAAAACCAAAGTTATGGTGTTTGAGAGAGGAACGGGTAGCACTGAATCTAATGTAAGTATAAATGGCACTGTGATTGACCAGGTGAGTGAGTTTGTGTATTTAGGAAGCATGTTTGACAGAGAGAACAAGTTGGATGGTGAAATCAGTAGGCGAGTGAATTCTTCTTTGAAAGTCATAGCTACTCTGGGAGGTTTTCACAGGAATGATGGGTTCTCTAGAGAGTCCCGCATGGCTGTGTATGAAACAGTAATTGTTCCTACTCTGATGTTTGGCAGTGAAACCTGGGTACTGCAGAAGAAACATAGGAGGCGTTTGTGTGCTGGAGAAATGCGTTACTTACGTGGGGTTTGTGGCAAGACACGATCTGATTGTGTGAGGAATGAAGATGTATTGCAGTTGTGTGATGTAAAGCAAAATGTTTTTAGCAAGGTGGAGACCAATATGCTTCGGTGGTTTGGCCATGTTGAAATGCTTACTAAGAAAATCTTTTCAGCCCAAGTGGCAGGAAGGAAAGGCAGAGGAAGGCCAAGGAAGACATGGGTGGATCAGATTCAGGAGTGTCTGCATGAGAAAAAGATTATGAGTATGAAGTATGAAAGATCTTGTGTACGGCGTGTAATGGATATCAGTGAAGCACGAGTTGTATGTCAAGATCGCTGTAAATGGCGGAGTTTGATACGACAACAATAAGTAAAAATATCTGGAAGTTTGTATTTCTTTTTGGAGCTAACCTCTGAATCTCAGAGAACAGCTTAGTGATATGTATGTATGTATATAATT
Source organism: Macrothele yani (assembly GCA_039090855.1). Taxonomy (NCBI): domain Eukaryota; kingdom Metazoa; phylum Arthropoda; class Arachnida; order Araneae; family Macrothelidae; genus Macrothele; species Macrothele yani. Next base: position 882,957 of record CM077006.1, read on the forward strand.
AGGAGGGGGTGGGGCAAAAAGTGGAGGAAGAGTAGCTTCCCCCCACGCATGTAATAGTGTACGTGCATCTGTGTGAAGTGCACACTACTCATCTGCCTCAAATTAATACCCGGCAGACGGCCTTATGATTTATGGCAATATATGCAACTACACTGCTGGCCACCCTAAATGCAACACCAAGAAGAAAGCATCTGATTGGCCTGAAATTCGCAGCATGCGTCGCCCGCGAGTACATGCAAACGATTAGCATTGCAGGGCATATGCAAATCATGTGCGCCCGGCATGCCACCGAGAAGCACTATAAGAAGGTTGCACAGAAGGCTGTCGGACCTGTGCGTGGGAAGCTTCCTGATGCCTCGTCGCAGAATACGGCAGTCATTCCAGCACGTTTCTGAGTTCGACAGAGGACGAATAGTGGCTTATCGCGACAGCGGTTTATCGTACCGAGACATCGGCGCCCGTGTGGGACGACATCCAGTCACAGTGAGGAGAGTATGGATTTGGTGGGTGCAGGAGGGACAGACAGACCGACGTGAGCGATTGCCGCAGCCGCGGCGCACCACCAAACGAGAGGACCGGCATGTTGTGCAGCGCATATTGACGGCTCGCACCGCTTCATCAGGAACGTTAGCGAAGGAATTAGGGTGTGTTGCGCAACAACCTATGTCAGCACGTACCGTTCGGTGTCGTCTGCAGGAGCAGGGACTTGTCAAACGGCGCCCATTGCTCCGATTACCATCAACATTACACCACCGGTGCGTACGGAATGGCACAACATTGTCTTCTCTGATGAATATTATTATTAGCGTGAGTTACTTCATAAATCCATTTCTTTAATACTTGTTTAGGGTAACCAAAATCATGTGCAATTTTTTCAATATATTCAATTTCTTCTTTTTTATATTGTTCCATTGATGAGTGTGTTAAACTTCTTTTAATTAGTGTTTTAACACTATTTCTTTTATGTGTTAATGGGTGCGATGACTGAAATGGTATTAACACAGAAATATATGATGATTTTCTATGCACTCTGTATTGCATATTATCATTTGTTTTGATTAACATAATATCCAAAAATGCCAATGTATTGTTATGTTCTTGTTCTACTGTCAATTCAATCGATGGATAAATATCACTATACCTTTTTGTCAAGTCTTCAAGTTCATCATTTTTTAGCCTGGACAACAGAAAAATGTCATCAACATACCTGCAGTATAAGCATACCTACCAATGGGTACTACTAAAGAAAGCATACCCACCAATGGGTACTGGAATACCAAAAATGTTTGCAAAAATAAAAACTCATAAGCCTGATACACCTATGAGAGTAATTGTATCAAAAAGGAATTCCCCATTAATTAAGCTGGAAAAAAATATCTACAAATATTTGGCACCATTGTTCATGAAGACAAGGTTCACTGTGAGGAATACATATGAATTCATTGAGAAAATTAAAGGAATTAAACAAGATTTAAGTGAATATCATGTGGCTAGTATGGATGTTCGTGCTCTGTTTCCTAGCAAACCAGTACCTCAAGCAATTGACATAATTGTAAAAAAATTATATATGTTACAGACAATGAATGCAATACAGATTGAAGAACTAAGAGAAATTTTATTATACATATATGAAAATAAAATTTTTATGTTTAATAACAAAGTATACAAACAAAATTATGGTGGACCTATGGGGTCACCATTGTCAACTTTATTTGCAGAAATGATAATGAGTGACATAGAGATTAAAATAATAAGTAAACTAGAAGATCCACCACTGTTATACTGCAGGTATGTTGATGACATTTTTCTGTTGTCGAGGTTAAAAAATGATGAACTTTGAAGACTTGACAAAAAGGTATAGTGATATTTATCCATCGATTAAATTGACAGTAGAACAAGAACATAACAATACATTGGCATTTTTGGATATTATGATAATCAAAACAAGTGATAATATGCAATACAGAGTGCATAGAAAATCATCATATATTCCTGTGTTAATACCATTTCAGTCATCGCAACTGTTAACACATAAAAGAAATAATGTTAAAACACTAATTAAAAGAAGTTTAACACACTCATCAATGGAACAATATAAAAAAGAAGAAATTGAATATATTGAAAAAATTGCACATGATTTTGCTTACCCTAAACGAGTATTAAAGAAATGGATTTATGAAGTAACTCAGGCTAATAATAAAGGCAAGACTGATAAAAAACTATTAAAATATGTTGGTGCAATACCATATGTTGAAGGCGTGTCAGCTGAAATTAATAAAATATGTGGCAGATATGATATACAAGTAGGAAATCAGGTACAGACTATAAAAAATTTAGTAATAAAAAATGAAAAAATCAGCCAATTGGATAGAGCAGGAGTTTATGAAATTCCTGTAAACCAACAACCACTGTGTCATATCTAGGCAGCACCAAGAACAAATTAAAATACAGATTGAACCAGCATATAAGTAATTGGAATAAAAAAGAAGCTAAGACCGCATTGACCCAATACTGTCTGGAAAATCATCATTATCCAAGGTTTGAAGATATTAAAATTATTAAGAGCTGTAAAAACGAAAGGCAGTTGCGTTGCGAATTGCAGAATCAATATTAATTGAAAAAACAGATCAAGATTATGCAACATTATTGAGCCTAGCAACTTAAGTGAACAATGGAAGGCTTTAATAAAAATAGAGCAGCAGCTAAGAGAGAAAAAAAGAAAGAAGAGCAACAATGACAATAGATGCCGCCAGAGACGCAGGGATTGCGACTGAGACCCGAGCCTCAATAAATCAGCTCACTTGAGCTGTGGTAGGTGGGTGAGACACAGCTGCCTCCTAATGAATACAGTGCCTGTTGAAAGCGCTAGAGGGTTGTGTATGACGGGCTGAATGAGGTTGGCACATGCAATAGGGTTAACACGGAGTTTGAAACGAATTGAGCACTTTTTTAATCACAGTTGACAAATGGTTTAACTGCCTAGGAAAGTAGATAGTGTAAATGTGTACATTGTGTTTTTAATGGAATGTATGAATGAGTGGTACAGTGTGTGTATGTGTGAGGTTTTTATCGTGATGACGAGCTATGGTTGCGTTTCATATGGCAGAAAGAAACCTTCTTGTGTGTTGTCCAGTAAATAAAAAATAAAAAAAAAGATAGTACGATGTTTCATCCCCGTAAGAAGGAAAGTCATAGGCAAAGAGTCAGTTCAACCTCAGAAAGCCAACAACAATATAATTGACGTGCTTTGAAGTGTTACAAGATAAAAGAATGACCAAGATCTTTCGGGTAAGTGAATGGGTGTTTTTATAGTATATCATTAAATTTTTTTGTTAGAAAATTGTAATATTGTTTTTCTTTAAAGTGATGTATCTGTGTTTCTTTCCTTTGCTCATGTTTGTTTGAAAAAATGCTTTGCCTGCATTTCAATTTTGCTTTTGCAGTGATATACATCCAATTATTTAAAAGTGGCCATTTTTTTTTAAATGTGAAAATTTGGTAGATGATAGTCATTATATGCTAGTATATGTAAAATAAAGCAATAAAAAAAGGTAGTATTTCAGTGGTAATTTTTTTATACTAAGACTAACATGGTACATTTCATATGGAAAATTTTCATAGTGTAAAGTTGAGCAGTAGCTCAGGAAAGCTGTATATATATATGTAGAATTAAGTGGCAAAAAATTGAGATACCTTTCTAATACAGCGTTGGTCCTCCTCTCGATTGGATAACGGCAGCAGCGTGATATAGCATGGACACCCCGAGCACTCTTCAGTACTGTGGAGACAGTGCACACTATGTTACCTGAAGAGCATCCCACAATTCTATGTTATTCGCTGGTGGAGGATTCCTGGCATTGATGGCATGTTGAACAGCATCTCAAATGTGTTCGATGGCATTTAAATCCAGTGAATGAGGGAGACCAAGTCAGGATTCCAAACTCCGTGGAATGTTCCTCCAACCATAATTGGGCGACTGTGGACATGTGCGGTGGCGCATTGACATGTTGTGAAGGAGGTCACGCCCATCGGAGTGGTTGCATGACATGAATGGGTGCAAATGTTCCCCAAGGGTGGTTGCGTAGCCTCCACAAGTCAGAGCGGTCTGCAGATGTATGAGAGATCCTAATGTGTGCCAGCTGAAAACTCCCTTACCATAACAGAGCCACTGCCGGCCACATTATCCCTTGTTGGCATGCAGGATACATTGCCTTGTGGGGTTTTCACCATATCTGGAGTCACCCATCTGCCCAAAACAGTAGGTATCGCGATTCATCATACCACGTTACATGTTTTCAGTTATCTTGCATCCAGTTACTTTGTTCCTGAGCACAGGCGAGGCGCACAGTCTTGTGTTGTTAGGTCAATGGCACCTAGGTGGGACATCAGCTCTAGAATCCTATAGAACACAGGAAATATTGCACTGTCTTAATGCTGATGCTACTCAGCATTGCATTGCTCTGTGATGTGCTGCAATGTTGCACATGGGGCGGATGTTACAATGCGTGCCAGACGCCACTGTCTACGATCGTCCAGAGCTTTTCTGCAGCCATGCCAGTCTTGCACTGGATGTTTTCCCCGAGTTTGTGTGGTCCAGGTATACCCTTGAAGTTGTTGACCGTGTAAATCTAAATTTCGTCTAAATTTTCAAGATGGAGTGATCCATCTCCTGGGGGCCGACTATCATACCACATTCAAAACCACTTAAATTATGATAAACTATCATCTGAACTGCGAACACTACTACTTGAGCTTGCAGAGATATCTGCCTATATATATGCGTTGTTTGCGAACGATACCATATACTGCTTGGGTGTAGTGGCATGTAATGGAAATGGTAGTGCTGTTCCTAGGTGGGGGGGGGGGAGCACCGTAGTATATACACCAATGAGCCATTACACTATGACCACCCCCAACCTTAGAGTGGTCTAAAAAAAAATTATTTTTTTTAAAATCTTCAAATCTTAACCTCTAATTCTTGTGCATACACAAAACTGTGTTTGTTTTTATTCAGAATTTCATGTATTTTGGTGGATATTTAGAGGTAGCCCAAAGACATTGAAGTTTTCCCATTGAAATCCTCTGAAAGATAATTTCTATGTTATAGACTAGTGCTACAACGCCTCGTCTTCCACCATGAAACAAAAGAGAAAAAATACATGAAAGTTCAAGAAACACAGTTGATAGTGTGTTGACTTTTTGTAACAAGGCTAGACTTCCAACAGCTGAAAAGCATAATGCAGTTAAACGGTTAGAAAAGTTTGTTGAACGGTACCAGAAATTGAAAAAGACAGAAAACTGTATACAAATACTCAAGAAATCAATGAACAGATGTTCTGGATGAATGCAAAAAGTTGTGGGATATCTCCCATGAAAATGCTCTCCAAATGATTGAAATTACAGAAGACAAGCAGTTTCTACTCTAACAAAGAGAAGGGCTTCATTCAGGGCTGTATGCTGTCAATTAACAGAAATCTTGAGAATAATGAAAAACGCTCACACAACAGAAAACAATATGAAAAATTACAAGTGGATTGCAGGAACAAGAACCCAACTGGGTCTTTTGACTTACAAGTGCCAATGTTGAGAAGATAAAGTTCAAGCTCATCCATAGAAAGTGAAGATGAAACATATCAAAGTTTTATTATTAAATCTTTGCCAAAGGCATCAGATTTAATAATAAAACTTTCTAAAACATCAGAGGGTCGTAAAAAGCTTAAACTTTGTTCACCTAATATAATGGCTGCATTTGACAGAGCAAAAATATCAGATCGAAATGCTACATCTTCAATTGCAGCTACAGCCCAAACACTTGGATTACATGTTAATAATATTGCACTTTCAAGAAGCACACTTTGCAGACAGAGAGCAGATTTCTGTTGTTATCATCAGAATTAGAACAAAGCTTCAAATCTGATGGTTCGTTTGTAGTCCGTTGGGATGGGAAATTGTTATCCGATAGTTCTGGAGGAAAGAATGAAGTTGTCCGCATTCCTATTCTTGTCACTGACAATGATGTAGAGTTCTTGTCACTGACAATGATGTAGAGAAATTACTTGGTGTACAAAAACTTCCAGTTGGTATAAGTCATGTAACAGCAAAAGCAGTATTCAATATATTTAATGATTGGGAGATTACAAATGAAATTCAAGGAATGTGCTTCGACACTACATCAAGTAACACAAATGCACATGCAAAATTTTAGAACAGACGATGGGAAGAAGGCTTCTTAGTTTGGCTTGCTGGCACCACATTTATGAGATTATTGTTGGTGATGTGTTCAGTGTAGTATTTGGACCATCTAGTGGACCTTGTGTGCTCGTATTCTAGAGATTTTAAAGTCACTGGGACTTTATAGATAAATGTTCTTTCAAATGTCAAGAAGAAACCATAGAACTTTCGGAAAATTGGAAAATATTAAAAGAAAATGCTATTAAATTTGAGACACATTATCTTATCTTGGAAAAAGAAAAACTGCCAAGGAACGACTACAGGGAATTCTTGGAACTGACTGATTTATCTGGGAGAAATGCCACCACGTAGAGTAAATTTTGCAGCTCCAGGAGCATTTCATCATGCAAGGTGGATGGCTAAATTATTTACTGTTTAAAGATGTATGTATTTCACAATAAATTCAAGCTCATAACAAAAGAAGTTAAAGGGTTGAAACAATTTCAGGAGTCTGTTGCATCTGAAAGCTTGGTTTTCCTGCACAAATGCAACTGATGCACCATTCATGGACTTAGAATTTCTAAAACAATTAGGTTTAGTGAAAAATGAATTCAAAGAAATTGCAGAAGCTGTAAGTAAAGCAATGAAAAGGCACCTGTGGTACTTAAATGGCGATTTAGTAATGTTCAGCCTTTTCAGTTCAAATGTAAGCAATAAAGATAAAGTTTTAATGGTTGATGAGTTGTTTCAAGTGGAAAAGAATAAAACAGTAGATGCAGCCAATACTTCCAAAAGCTTATGCAAAAAGGATATTGGCAAAGTTCATGAAAGTCACTACATAATTTCAATAACAAAAACTCTTGACTGATATTCAGAGCACTGAACATAGATTTTTTACATTCATCCCCGTTAGAATGGAAAGACTTTGAATCATATTGTGATGGAGAAAAAAAGGTGAAATGTTTAAGGGTAATAAATGATTGTACAGAAAGAGGAGTGGCTCTTATCTCAGAGTACAACCAACTTACTACTAAAGATGAAAAAGCAAAAATAATTTTTATTACAGGTTGTGGAAGCATACAGGAAAAATTTAGAGGCACTAAAAATACACTTGATCAAAATATGTGATTTTTAAAAATTGTTTCCATATGGTTATTCTTGTGTGTTATACTACTATTGCTCAGTTTTCTTGTTTTTTAAGGTATAAATAAAAACTAGAAACATATTGTAATACACTATCTACCAACAAGTAATTGGACACCCCTGCAATCGACGATATCTACTGTCCTCATACACGTCACGGCCACCACCGTTAAATATTGTGTGGTAAACAAGAAAGCAACCAGTCGCATGCAAAATGCCACGCAGTTTGGAGCTCTCTGATTTCGGGAAAGATGTAATCGTCGGGTATCACAGAAATGGCCGATCCATACGTGACATATCCAGCGAGTTGAAGTACCCGAAACCGACAGTTGCCTACGTGATTGGCAAGTGGAAGATGAGATTTGACTGTCGGAATGTGCCCCGACCCGGCAGACCCACAAAACTGGGAGTTAGAGACCGACGGGTGGTGGTGGGGGTCGTTTTCTGTCAGAGGACAGTATTCCGACTTTCAAAACTTTCGGAAACAGAAGTTAGACAGAGTGAAGGTTTCTTTTGTAATTGCAATTCTTTTTTTTTCTTGTGATGTTTCTTCTACCCAGTAGTATTGTTAAATATAATTTTATGCCATAAATATTTGTATTGCAGCTTGAAAATGGAAGAAAACTTTCCTGAAACGGAAATCGGACAAAACAAAGATTTCACCTGTAATCGTAATTTCTTTTAATCCACGTTGTTCCATTTATCCTGTGTTGTTGTTAAACATAAAAAAACAAATTATATTTTGAATATAGTGATGTGCTCCAGTTTAATATTTAAAAAAAATTTCAGTTGTCTTGCTCATGCCACATTATATTCACACTGTTTCGCAGCATGTTCTTATTTTTCACCTGGTTAAAAAGTTCAGCTTTTTCTTTTCTTCATCAGTCTCATGTATGATAAAATTAGCGATAATAATTTTTGCGTTTGTCACTTTCGTTTTTTTTTTTTTTTATGTGTATCTTGGAACAGCTTTTGGTGTTTTCAGTTAATTGGGTGACATGATTCAAACACAGAACCCACAAGTTTCAATGGGCTGGACATATTGCTAAAACTTACTACTGTTGGAAAACTGAAATACTATATTGGATACCAAGGGGCAATAAATGACCCAGAAGAAGACCATATGGGAAATGGGTGGATGCAATTGAAAACCTTGCAGGAGTGACAAGATCAAGATAGAAAGTTGTGGAAAAGGCTTGGGGAGACGTTCATTCAGCAGTAAATTGATAATGGTGGATGATGATACATATACAGTAGATTCTGGTTCATTGCACTATTGATTAATTGGGGCATATGTTTATTCGAGGCAGTTCTTGAAGAACGTTCCAAATTAGCTCTTCGTGATAAAGCTTTGCATAATTGGGCTAGCCATTTAATTGGGCTAAAGTGTTCTAGTTTTTATGTGTCCCAATTAACTGAAATCTACTGTATATAAGCATCAGAAAAATTACATTAAATGCATGAAATGCTAAAAATTAAGGAATTGCACATCACTTTAACAATATTTCCATGATACCTCAAAAAAGTTTATGCAAGACTGTTTTGAAGCATCAGTGGCATATAATCTTCCACTGCTAACAACTGGAAATGGGAAAGATATCATAGACAGAATTTTGTCATTTGGTACAACATAGATACTGTATCTCATCATGCAAAGGCCATTTAAAGCTACACTATCTACCAAGAAGTAATTGGACACCCCTGCAATTGACAATATCTGCGGTCCTGATACACGTCACGGCCACCGCCGTTAAATATCGTGTGGGAAACAACAACGCAACCAGTCGCATGCAAGATGCCACACAGTTCGGAGCTCTCTGATTTCGAGAAAGGTGTAATCGTCGGGTATCACAGAAATGGCCGATCCATACGTGACATACCCAGCGAGTTGAAGTACCCAAAATCGACAGTGGCCTACGTGATTGGCAAGTGGAAGATGTGAGGTGACTGTCGGAATGTGCCCCGACCCGGCAGACTCACAAAACTGGGAGTTAGAGACCGACGGGTGCTAGCCAGAGAAATTTGGAAGAACCGCACCAAATCGATGGGCCACATCCACGAGGAGTTTCAACAGGCATCCGGGAGTGTTCTTTCGATGAATACCATCCGTAAGGAAGCCCATCTGCTTGGTTATCATGGACCTACTGCCACCCGCAAGCCTTTGATCACCAAGTCCAATAGCGCTGCTCGGCTAACGTGGTGCAAAGAACGTCGACAGTGGACCGTTGAACAGTGGAAACAGGTTCTCTGGAGCGACGAATCAAGGTTCACCCTCTACCGTTCGAATGGCAGGGTCTGGGTTTGGCTTCTGCCTGGAGAACGCCTCCTGCAGGAATGTATTGTGCCAACTGTGAAGTTCTGCGGTGGTGGAATTCTGCTATGGGGGTGTTTCTCCTGGTATGGCACGGGACCCTTGGTCGCAATTCCTGGTAGACTCCACGCCGAGACCTACTGCACCATTTTGGATGACCATGCGTTTCCTATGTTGTGGCAGTTTTACGGGGTGGACCCATGTTACTTTCGGGATGACAATGCCACCTGTCATGTTGCGAGGTCCACCATTACTTGGTATGGTGACAATGGGGTTAATCGAATGGACTGGCCTGTGCAGAGCCCGGACCTTAACCCTATCGAGCACCTCTGGGACGAGTTGGAGCGTCGACTTAAGGGGTGCCCCCACCGTCCGAAATTGGTGAAGGAACTGACCTGTCTTCTCAAAGCCGAGTGGAAGAAAATACCGCTAGCCGTCGTACAACGCCTGGTTGAGAGTATGCCCTGGAGGGTCGCAGCTGTAATCGTCGCTCTTGGAGGCTCCACCAGCTATTGAAGGTGAATAAATTTCATTTACCTTTGCTATCACAGGTGTCCAATTACTTGTTGGTAGATAGTGTATATTTTAGAAGTATAAAAACATAAACAATAAATATAGTACAAAGTTTTTGTTATTTACTATAGTGTGAAATATAAAATCATCTTGAGCTTTTTACGTGCATTATTTCAAAAACTTGGAAATCTTCTAGTTGGATAATGCTTACCTAGGCCAGGGCCCGATTTAGGTCAGTGGAGGCCATGTGCACATCCTAAATCTGGGGCCGCCTTGTTTAAAATTATCAGCTAACAGTTGAGAAGAATATTTGCTGGTAAATATTTTTTTTGCGAGCAATTTTTCTAGTAGTAAAACAATAAAGTACATCCTACATGCTATTCATCTTTACAGCCAATGTGGATTGTAATAGACAAGCATTTACACCACTTGTACTTATCCGCAGAGCTTACAGCTGTAACATTAATTACTCTGGAATTCTTTTTTTGTTTTATGGTATCATTTACAAAACAAATAACTATCATCCCAGAGATATAATTTAAAACCTCTAGTCTAACCATAAATTTAATGGAAATGATGAACCAATGGTAGTTTAAGCTGTAAGAAGTAATCCCTCACAAAATGTTACAGCTGACAAGTGAACACATTGTAGGATAAATTATTGCAACAGTCCATGTAAATTATTAAAAGTCTTTAAATAAAGTAATGTCATTTGAACTTTTTCTGTATTTTCATTTATATGAAAATAAACCCTACATAACTATGAATATTGATTCAAAAATTTTGTTCTCACAAAACTAATATTAATAAAGATATTTTTAGTAAATTCTACATGTTTTGCTGAAATGCTTTTCATGTGTAATATACCGTATTGCTCCGAACATAGGCTTCACCCGTGATATGAGACCTCAAGAAAAAACAAACCATACCTACATGTTATTACAGGAGCGTGATTATAAGTCACACCCCATTTTTAAACAAACCATTTAAAATGTATGAATAAAAATATTTCAAAAATACTGTTGAATTGGCAGCAGGACATTAAAAAATGGCTTTTTTCTACCTTTTGTGGCTGCAAAATCATCAATTATATTGTCAAAACTTAAATCTGCTGTTACATCACTTTTAATGGACAGTATGTATATGAAGCGCATCAATTGACTCTTCTTTTAAACGTTATGCTTTGTTCTTTTCAGAACCACAAACGAGCGTTTATTTGAACAGTTGGAAATTGGTATTAGTAAAAAATCCTTAGGCATGTCAACAATGGGAAAAATATGAACGAAATTCAAGTCCCTTAACTTCCCAAGGCAAGTAAGGGGATCTGTGCTCTCAGTGAATGAATTGTTTCATCAGGATTAAAAACTGAAGGAACTCTTCAGCAAAGTCTTCTTCAAGTTCATTTGAAATACTGCTTTTGCAACAATTCAGCTGCTTCCAGCACATCACTTAGGTCATTCTTGTAGACAAATAGGCATTCCGTTTCTAGCGATGATTCACTTTTCTCGCACGTTTTCGGGTCTTCATTGAAGCTATTGTCCTATTGTCCGTTGTATGTGCAGCAACCGTTCACATCAAACTACACTGCTTACTTTAGGTAGATTTAGTAGATCTTCACTTTAGGATTCAACAACATCAATTCTTTACCGTTATTAATGCTCTAATTTTTCACCTAGTTTTTGGGCATCCTCAGGAGCGGGGCGACTTTTCCACCGATGTTCGTGGTTTATTTCTCGTCAATGGAGTTCGATACCCCACGTTGTCGTTCGTCGTATACGCTGTATTAGATACTTTTCTTGATCAAACCTAGCCGGCGCCAATCTACGTCTCACTAATTCTACATTGCTATTCGTCGGATACGCTGTATTAGATACTTTTCTTGATCAAACCTAGCCGGCGCCATCTATGTTTCACTAATTCTACATTTTTTTATATAACTTTTTTTTTTAAGAGAAAAAAAAGTTTTATTGAAAAAAAAAGGGTAGAATTAGTGAAACATAGATGGCGCCGGCTAGGTTTGATCAAGAAAAGTATCTAATACAGCGTATCGGACGAATAGCAATGTAGAATTAGTGAAACGTAGATGGCGCCGGCTAGGTTTGATCAAGAAAAGTATCTAATACAACGTATCCAACGAATGGCAACACGGGGTATCGGACTCCATTGAAGAGAAATAAACCACGAACATCGGTGGAAAAATAGTCACGCTCCTGAGGATGCCCAAAGACTGGGCGAAAAATTTAGAGCATTAATAACTGTAAAGAATTGATGTTGAATCCTAAAGTGAAGATCTACTGAATATACCCAAAGTAAGCAGTGTGTTTGATGTGAATGGTTGCTGCACATATAACGGACAATAGCTTCAACGAAGACCCGAGAACATACGAGAAAAGTGAATGATCACTAGAAACGGAATGCCGAGGTTAGCATTATCCAACTAGAATATTTCCAAGTCTTAGTGACAATGACAACTCCACATGTTGTGATTTCTGTACAGAAATGTAAGAGCGATTTGAAGGTGGCGGTTTTAGTGAGCATCTAATTTTCAGCGACGAATTAACCTTCCACATAAGTGGAAAAATTCACAAAGATAAAATTCGTATATGGGGGTACTGAAACTCCTAGAGCAACAGTTGAGCATGTGCCAGATTTCCCAAAGATTAATGTGTTCCGTGCTTTACCCCATAAAAAAATGCACGGCCTCTTCTTTTTCAAGAAAACTTTGTAACGAGAAGTTCTTATCTCGATATACTAATTATTTGGTTGGTGCCTCAACTGCATGAAGAGAGTGACACTTCATTTTCCAACAGAATGGAGCACCACCCCACTAGCATCGGGAAGTTAGAAATTACCTCGAAAATTTTCCACAACACTAGATTGGCCGTGCAACAGGTGGCAACATGTTGGTCACTATGAAGTCTGGGACTAACACCCTGTGACTTTTTTTTCTATGGAGCTATGTCAAAGGCAAGGTCCTTTGTCCCTCCCTTTTCTGTGAATTTAGCTGATCTGAAACATTTCACAACAGCAGTTGCTGGAGTTGAACATGTGTGTGTTTGGCTAGAATTTAACTACCATGTTGATGTGTACTGTGTGACTAAGGGTACAAACATAGAATATCTGTAAGTTGGTGTAACAAACTTCAAGAGTTTCCCTACAAATTGGTGCGATGTGATCATCAATGTATTAAATAGTTTTGGTTTTATGAAATGTTGAAACTGTATTTCATTTGTAATAACCCTGTATGTGGAGATTGCGTGCTTGGTGTAACCAGGAAAGATAGGAAGAGGAATCAGGCGTGTGATTCTTCCGCTAATTAGTGGAATTCCGTGAATTTACTTTTTAGAAACAACTGAAATCCGCTAAACTTGTCATTTATTTGCGATCTCAGGCTTTTGACAAGTTTGTGATTGTTGACATGTTGGGAAAAAAAATGGGGTCAAGAGAGAAATATTCGTTAGGTAGGTGACGATATTTCAGCTGTAAGGCATACACCTTCTGCTGCTCTGTCTCTGATTGGCAGCTCTGGGCTGCTGTTGCGGGTGACGTCACTGCAAACATCTTGGTGTGCTCTAAACCGGTTTTCTTCGGGGAACACTCGGCTGTTTCAATTTATCTCCATCCTTTCTATTGCTGATTTGTTTTATTTATTTGCTGGGAGGCAAAATCCGTTAAAAAACTCGGCGGGGCCTTTAGCCATCGAACGCAGCTGCCAAAATGTTAAAGGAGAAAGAAAAGTACTGTTCACATGTGATTGGACATTTACGTTACGAACCTCCTCTCTCACTGGCGGGCAGAATTGTCATACATGTCCAGAGATGTGAACCATTACAGATCCCCCCCCTCTCCGGATTACAGAGTTACGGGTGACTAACGAAAAATTACGTACATTCAGATTTTTGCTGTTATTAAGAATGTTTTACTGGTTTTGTAATTAATCAATGTAAAAGCCTCTGAACAAAGTTTGTGATGCAGCTCTTTGTTTCTTCCCCCTCCCCCTCCAGGAGGAGGATTTGTTTTGCTTCATGCTTGAAAGCTGAGTGGACAGAAAGCACACACGAATCCCGGCCCGGCGTGCTTCTTTCGCCATGGCGGGACTACATTGGCCTGAAATCTCTGAACAAAATTTGTGACACAGCTCTTTGTTACTTTTCTTTTTTTCTTTCGGAGGAGGAGGAATTTGTTTTGCTTGTTTGAAAGCTAAGTGGAAAGAAAGCAGTGCGCCGGGCCGGGATTTCGTCGGTCCGAAGTCTGAACAAAATTTATGGCGTAGCTCTTTGTTTTTTTCCCCCCTTTCTGAGGAAGAGGAAATTGTTGTTTTGCTTGTTTGAAAGCTAAGTGGAAAGAATGCACAGCACCGGGATTACGTCGGCCCAGAGCCTCTGAACAAAGTTTGTGACACAGCTCTTTGTTTCTTTTCTTTCATTCTTTCTTTCTTTTTTTTTTTTTTTTTTTTTTTCGAGGAGGAGGAATTTGTTTTGTTTTTTTGAAAGCTGAGTGGATAGAAACAAGACGCCGGGCCTGGTGTGCTTCTTTTGCCAAGGGCCGTTATTACGTCAGCTCATAGTGCTTCTTTCACCATAGCCCGGGATTACATAGGCCCAAAGCCTCTAAACAAAGTTTATGACTCAGCTCTTTATTTATCCCCCCCCCCCCCAAGGAGTTGAAAGCTTTGTTGAAAGAATGCACGGCACCTGGTTGGGATTTCGTCTGCGGAAAGTCTGAACAAAGTTCGTGACGCGGCTCTTTGTTTCTTTCTTATTTTTTGTTGTTGTCTTCTTCTCCCCGAAGAGGGGAATTTGTTTTGCTTGTTTGAAAGCTAAGTGAAAGAAAGAATGCACAGCACCGGGATGGGATCAGGGCCCGATTTACACAGAATCGGGCCTTAGGCACAGCACAAGATATGCCCCCTCCCTCCACCCATCCACCAATCCACATTCTTGAAAGAGTAAGTACATTTGTCGCTACTAAATATTATCAATTCATTAAAAAGTTGATTTAATAAATGGGATATTGTGCGGGGAAAAATAGGAAATGATATATACTTTTCTGAAATCTTAATGTTAGCAAGGAAATCTGCACTTCAAAATATAGACAGGTAAGTAAAACACTTTAATAGTTCAGTATTGCTATTTTTGCACATACATATGTGTAATAAAACATAAATGAGATTCTTCCGCGAATTCTCGGAATTCCGCTTTTTTTTTGTCATCATTTAGGTTATGCAGTTCAATGCAAAACTGAAGAGAAATTTTGGAAGATTAGTTGGGGGCGGGGGTCGTCTTTTGGTCTGGGGATGGTATTTCGTATTTCAAAACTTTCGAAAATGGAAGTTAAATGGAGTGAAAAAAATTTCTGTAATTGTGATTTCTTTTTCTCATGATGCTTCTTTTGCTCAGCATTTTTAAAAAATATAATTTCACTCGATAAACATTTCCATTTCAGCTAGAAAATGGAAGAAAAACTTCCAAAAACAGAAGTTTGACTGCTCGAAAATTTCTCTGTAATCTTCAGGCACGAGATCTTCCGTGGATTCGAAAAATTCTGTTTTTTCCATCGTCATTTCGTTGGTTCTCAAGATTGATGCAGAATTGAACAGAAAGTTGAAAGGGATTTATGGTGGTGGTAGGGGTCGTTTTCTGTCAGAGGACAGTATTCCGACTTTCAAAACTTTCGGAAACAGAAGTTAGACAGAGTGAAGGTTTCTTTCGTAATTGCAATTCTTTTTTTTTTCTTGTGATGTTTCTTCTACCCAGTAGTATTGTTAAATATAATTTTATGCCATAAATATTTGTATTGCAGCTTGAAAATGGAAGAAAACTTTCCTGAAACAGAAATCGGACAAAACAAAGATTTCACCTGTAATCGTAATTTCTTTTAATCCACGTTGTTCCATTTATCCTGTGTTGTTGTTAAACAAAAAAAAAACAAATTATATTTTGAATATAGTGATGTGCTCCAGTTTAATATTTAAAAAAATTTCAGTTGTCTTGCTCATGCCACTTTATATTCACACTGTTTCGCAGCATGTTCTTATTTTTCACCTGGTTAAAAAGTTCAGCGTTTTCTTTTCTTCATCAGTCTCATGTATGATAAAATTAGCGATAATAATTTTTGCGTTTGTCACTTTCGTTTTTTTTTTTTTTTTTTTTTATGTGTATCTTGGAACAGCTTTTGGTGTTTTCAGTTAATTGGATGCATGAGGAATACATGGATTAGAAAAATGACAAGAGTGGGTGACATGATTCAAACACAGAACCCACAAGTTTCAATGGGCTGGACATATTGCTAGAACTTACTACTGTTTGAAAACTGAAATACTATATTGGATACCAAGGGGCAATAAATGACCCAGAAGAAGACCATATGGGAAATGGGTGGATGAAATTGAAAACCTTGCAGGAGTGACAAGATCAAGATAGAAAGTTGTGGAAAAGGCTTGGGGAGACGTTCCAGCAGTAAATTGATAATGGTGGATGATGATACATATACAGTAGATTCTGGTTCATTGCATTATTGATTAATTGGGGCATATGTTTATTTGAGGCAATTCTTGAAGAACGTTCCAAATTAGCTCTTCGTGATAAAGCTTTGCATAATTGGGGTAGCCATTTAATTGGGCTAAAGTGTTCTAGTTTTGATGTGTCCCAATTAACTGAAATCTACTGTATATAAGCATCAGAAAAATTACATTAAATGCATGAAATGCTAAAAATTAAGGAATTGCGCATCACTTTAACAATATTTCCATGATACCTCAAAAAGTTTATGCAAGACTGTTTTGAAGCATCAGTGGCATATAATCTTCCACTGCTAACAACTGGAAATGGGAAAGATATCATAGACAGAATTTTGTCATTTGGTACAACATAGATACTGTATCTCATCATGCAAAGGCCATTTAAAGCTACACTATCTACCAACAAGTAATTGGACACCCCTGCAATTGACAATATCTGCTGTCCTGATACACGTCACGGCCACCACCGTTAAATATCGTGTGGGAAACAACAACGCAACCAGTCGCATGCAAGATGCCACACAGTTCGGAGCTCTCTGATTTCGAGAAAGGTGTAATCGTCGGGTATCACAGAAATGGCCGATCCATACGTGACATATCCAGCGAGTTGAAGTACCCAAAATCGACAGTGGTCTACGTGATTGGCAAGTGGAAGATGAGAGGTGACTGTCGGAATGTGCCCCAACCCGGCAGACTCACAAAACTGGGAGTTGGAGACCGACGGGTGCTAGCCAGAGAAATTTGGAAGAACCGCACCAAATCGATGGGCCACATCCACGAGGAGTTTCAACAGGCATCCGGGAGTGTTCTTTCGATGAATACCATCCGTAAGGAAGGCCATCTTCTTGGTTATCATGGATGTGCTGCCACCCGCAAGCCTTTGATCACCAAGTCCAATAGCGCTGCTCGGCTAACGTGTTGCAAAGAACGTCGACAGTGGACCGTTGAACAGTGGAAACAGGTTCTCTGGAGCGACGAATCAAGGTTCACCCTCTACCGTTCGGATGGCAGGGTCTGGGTTTGGCATCTGCCTGGAGAACGCCTCCTGCAGGAATGTATTGTGCCAACTGTGAAGTTCTGCGGTTGTGGAATTCTGCAATGGGGGTGTTTTTCCTGGTATGGCACGGGACCCTTGGTCGCAATTCCTGGTAGACTCCACGCCGAGACCTACTGCACCATTTTGGATGACCATGCGTTTCCTACGTTGTGGCAGTTTTACGGGGTGGACCCATGTTACTTTCAGGATGACAATGCCACCTGTCATGTTGTGAGGTCCACCATTGCTTGGTATGGTGAGAATGGGGTTAATCAAATGGACTGGCCTGTGCAGAGCCCGGACCTTAACCCTATCGAGCACCTGTGGGACGAGTTGGAGCGTCGACTTAAGGGGTGCTCCCACCGTCCGAAATTGGTGAAGGAACTGAACTGTCTTCTCCAAGCCGAGTGGAAGAAAAATACCGCTAGCCGTCATACAACGCCTGGTTAAGAGTATGCGCCAGAGGGTCGCAGCTGTAATCGCCGCTCGTGGAGGCTCCACTAACTATTGAAGGTGAATAAAATTTGTTTTCCTTTGCTATCACAGATGTCCAATTACTTGTTGGCAGATAGTGTATTTGATAGCCCACAAAGATGCATAAATTTAACTGTTATATCTTTGTTTTTAGTTGAAACTTTTACTATTTGACCAGTCCACCAGTTTTCTTCAGAAATACATGCAAGAAAAGAATATCTTGCTGAGCTACTAATTGCTACGTCATTCTTAGTTTTAGGGCAAGATTCAGTGAACACCTCTACCAGTTCATGACTTACAATCCTTATTTTTATTGTTTTATCAGCAATCCACACACATGAAGATCTGATTCCCAGACATGATTTTATGTGCTTCAAGATCCCACGTTTTCTTTCTAATCTGTAGGAGAGAATGTCACAGGAGAACTACATCGAGTGATGACTGAATAACGACGACCCCTATCAAAAGTGGATGTAGTCTGTTGACCATGTGATTTCTGAGAAGGCACCATCAGTCTACTGACGTAGCATATATAAGGTGGGAGTGGAGCATTAGGTAGTAAAATTTGGAGCATGACAGGTAAACGGAAGGATTTATCATATCAGGCTTTGAAGGTTGTGGGAGCTTGCAAATCGGGTGCCTCGATTTCCCAAACTGCTGAACTTGTGGGTTGCTCACAAGTTGCCATAGTTAAAGTGTATCAGCCCTGGCATGAAAATGATTAAACAACGACCCGGAGTTAAAACTGTACTAGACAGCAAAAGGTTGATGCGAGAGGTGAGTGCTGGGTCCGATGACTCGTACAGGCCAACAGACGCAGCACTGTTTAACAGTTGACTACCCAATACAACAGTTGACTATCCAATACAACAGTTGACTATCCAATACAACAGTTGACCACCCAATACAACAGAGGCAACCCAGAACAATATTTCTCATGCCCATGCGGTGCTCGCTCACACTATAACAGCAAACAACCCTGACAACATCGTCTCCTAACCACTTCATCAGCGCAAAAGACTCGCCTATGCAAAAACCATAGAAGTTGGACGTCGGATGCCTGGAAAAAAGTGTGTTGGTCTGACGAATCGCATTTTTACTACACTCCGTGGATGGTCGGATACGTATTTGGCGCAAACAACATGGGGCATTCGATCCATTCCCGCACGGGGATAACTGGTTTTCTAATTATTTGGGAAGTGGTACCCCCACAGCACGAGCTGACCTTGCAACGGATCATCTTTGCATTTCGTCTTGGTACGATTTCGTTACCGAAGGGACAGCTGTTCTTCCAGCTGATAGGGAGTGGCGACCCCACGTCCCAAGCCGACATGTACTGTATGATGTTTTCCCACTTTTACGTTGTTCTCTTGGCACGCACTCGCCTCAGTTGTAGGTTGCCGAGGTTGTGATTATGTTCCACCTCTGGATTTTAGTTTCTCTTTTTTTTTTTTCCTGTTTTTTCTATTTTATGTTCCCTTCTTTGTTTTTCCGAGCTGGTTAGCTAGACCTACCTGCACGTTTGCCATGTGCGGTGACCTGTAATATGGAAAAGGGGAGGCTGATGTTTCTGGGGGCCTGGGTGTTGCTGTCGCCAGTTACAACACTCCTCTTTGCCCCCTGCTTCACCCTAAATGAGTGGCTAGGAACTAACCCACTCCTAGTCAATGAGGTCTGTGACCGAGTGGAGTCCAGACCTCTAATGGCTTGTCGTTTCATATGACAGGGTGAGTCTGGGAATAGGGTGGGCATGCCAAAGGGGTGTTCCCCAGGCAGGGTAAAGTCTAGGTGCACGCCGAGCGCATATCTGCCCTATCAACTTGCTATATCCGCTTCCTATCCCTAGAGCCATGTCCGGCGTCTACTTGGACTTGCGGAGCTCCGGCTCTCCCTTGTTGGGCTCAGTTGTGGGTGGGGAAGTGGGCGAACAAATTCTTTCTTTTTTCATGGCTCTCAATACTGTTTCCCACGAACCAACAACCAAAAGAGGTATTGAGGAAGGCTCAGCCCTTTCCGCAAAAAAGCATGTTCCTGATTGTTCGAATGCTCGTTTCTTTTTGTGCACTCACAAAGCCTTTGAGTGCAAAAGTCCTTTTCGATTAATAAAGCACTTTAATCCATTGCAAACTCTCCAAAGAGTGTAAAGAAACTCCAGTCTGGAGATCTTGTAGAGATGTCCACTGTGGCCTACAGTTCCACACTTCTTAACACCACCATGCTGCTTGAGACTCCAGTCAAAATAACACCACATGGATACCTAAATACATCTCGAGGTGTTGTCTCCTCTCAGGACCTCATTGAATTTACCAAGGATGAACTCTCGAGGTGTTGTCTCCTCTCAGGACCTCATTAAATTTTCCAAGGATGAACTTCTGGAAGAACTGAGGAGTCAACACGTTAGGGGTGTGCGGTGTATTCTTTGCAGGTGGGATGGGCAGACCGTCCCATCCCGCAACATCATTTTAACATTTGACAGCCCTTTCCTGCCTACGTCCATCAAGGCAGGGTATCTTCACCTTGAGGTACATCCGTACATCCCTAACCCTTTGAGACGATTTAGGTTCTAGTCGTACTGCCATTCTCAGCAGTCATGCAGGAGCACTCCTAGGTGTGGACGCTGTGGTGCCACAGACCATCATTTACCAGAATGTGTGGCTGAGGAAGAGTTTTGTGTGAATTGTAAGGGTTCGCACTCAGCATCAGCCAAAGATTGTCCCATAGTGGAAGGAGGAGAAAGAAATCCAAAGGCTGAAAACGGTGGAGAATATTTCCTATCCTGAGGCCAGAAGGAGAGTAGTTCCTGTTTCATCTGATCGGCGATCGTATGCATCAGTGGTTGTTGCCAAATCTACGGTTGCCATTCAAGCCAACATTCAGATCCCCCTAAATGTCCCTACAAGCTGGACGATATCATTGCAGCTGAGCTGGAGGCACTCCAGTCTCGTGCTAGGGGTCTGAAAGCTGCACCCACCACTTTGCCGAAGCATACTCACCCCACCACCAGCAAGGGAACTCAAGCCACTTCTTCTGGCAAGAACACCAAAGCCAAGGACCAGAAGAGCATTTCTTCTCAGAAATCTCAGCAAACTACTCAGCTTGGCGAGCGCATCCCGTTAAGACACTTGGGACAAAGCATACTCTCATCTTGGCTCCTGGTTACACGCCCTCAAATCTGGGGAACCACCAGTCAAAGGAGATGGAACCTGACCTCGTTTGAGCATTTTCTTTTTCATCTCACTTTTAACCATGGCTTCAATCGTTCAGTGGAACTGCTGATGTTTTCGGACGAGTTTTGATGACATGAAACATCTGCTTTCATTGTACTCTCCGGTGTGCCTTTGTTTACAGGAAACAAAACTTAAAGCAACAGACCTGCTGTCAGTTTGAGGCTACCGTGCTTTTCAGACAGATAACGTATCAGGAGATATAGCCTGTGGGAAAGTCGCTATTCTTATCCCTCACAAGGTTCCGGTCTCTTCTATTGCAGTATCCACAACTGTGCAGGCCGTGGCGGTTCGTGTTTCTGTGCCTGTGCCTCTTACTGTCTGCAGTGTCTATCTGCCACCAGATGAGGATGTGAGTGTCTCTGTTCTGGAGAGCTTGGTTGATCAGCTGCCTTCACCCTTTCTTCTACTGGGTGACTTCAATGCCCATCATCATTTGTGTGGTAGTGTCAGCATCAGCACGAGAGGTCGTTGCATAGTGTCTCTTCTGTCCTTGGCCACTTTGTGTCTTTTTAACACCAGTGCTGACACGTACTTCCATGAGCCAACAAGGTCCTTCAGTGCGATTGATTTGACCTTGGGATCACCATCGATTATTGCTCATTGGTCGTGGATGGTGTGCAACAACATCCACGGAAGCGATCATTTTCCAATTGTGCTCTCGCATCATGCGGACATGCCATCTTCTGCCTCCTGTCCTTCTCGATGGCGGATGGAGCGTGCCAGATGGGAGGTCTTCACATTGTCTTCAGTAATATCTTTTGCCATGGTGACCCAAGAGTCAATTGACGCAGCTGTTCTTGATATCACAAATTGCATTATTCAGGTAGCTGATCTTTTTATACCAAAAACATCTGTGACGCTCCCCAGAAGTCTGAAGCCTTGGTGGGCCCCTGAATGCGCAGTAGCTAGGAGAGCTCAACATAAGGCCTGGTCTACGTTTTGGCGTTATCTAACCGATGCCAATCTTGTTGCATTTAAACGAGCAAAATCCTATGCTCAGTTGATGCGTTGACGTAGCAAGAGGGAGTCTTGGATTCAGTATGTTTCATCTCTCACTTCACGTGCCAGTTTGAAAAGTGTGTAGGACAAGATTCCTAAGATCCGGGGTAACTACAGT
Organism: Macrothele yani; assembly: GCA_039090855.1. Taxonomy (NCBI): domain Eukaryota; kingdom Metazoa; phylum Arthropoda; class Arachnida; order Araneae; family Macrothelidae; genus Macrothele; species Macrothele yani. The sequence goes on from CM077006.1 coordinate 905,469, forward strand.
TTTCACCAGATTTCTATTCTCGAGAGTAACGGCTGCACATATGCTGAAGTTGGGAGATTGCGGATTGTTTGTGGGAGGCGTTTGCCTCCGTGTCGAGTAATCTGGCATATCTTTCTTTTCAAAGAATTAAATCCACTGCCGAATGCCAGAGAATCTCCTGTGCACCTTTTAATGACACTGGATATAACTCCCTCTTCAGCATGGTTGAACTCAGGGTGGCTCTGCATCGGTCCGGCACTACATCTGTCTGTCCCGATGGCATCCACTTTGACATGCTCCGTCGTCTCTCGCAGTCATCTCTCGAGAATCTTTTAGTCCTCTACAATTGTATTTGGTTGGAGCACAGTTTCCCGGAATCTTGGCGAAAAGCTTTTGTTCTGCCTTTTCCCAAACTTGGCAAGGATCCTAAGTCTCCCTCTAGTTATCGTCCAATTGCTCTCACTAGCTGTCTGTGTAAAGTTCTCAAGCGCATGGTTAATTCCCGGTTAATTCATTTTTTAGAACAAAATCAAGTACTTTCACCATCACAAAGCGGCTTTCGTTGTCATCGTTTACTTCACGGCCATTTCCTGCACCTTGAGACATTGGTGCGTGAGGCGTTCGTGCGTAGGCAGCACCTGGTTTCTGTTTTCTTTCATACTGAAAAAGCCTATGATCGAGCATGGCGGCACAGTATTATCCATGACCTCCACGCATACGGATTGCAAGGAAATGTTCCAACATTCATCGTTAATTTTCTTCGCAATCGGATGTTCCAGGTGCTCCTGGGTACGACGCTGTCGGCATCGTTCCATCAAGAACAAGGTGTTCCTCAAGGTTGCATTTTATCTGTCACATTGTTCATCCTCCACATTGTCTTCTTACAAATCTTCCTCCTGTGGTTTCGGCTACTGTTTATGTCGATGACTTGCACATCGTCTGCTCGTCATCAAGCACGAATTTTATTGAAAGACAGTTGCAGTCTGCGATTAATCAGATCGTTAAAGTGGCACACAGTAATGGTTTCGTTCCGTCTCCCGACAAGTCAGTGTGTGTCCATTTCTGCCGGAAGCGTGGCTCCATCCTGACCCAGAGCTCTATTTAGACCATGCCATGCAGCCATACCAGTTTTGCCGGAGACCAAGTTCCTTGGACTGACCGTCGACCGTGCACGCGTTCGTCGGTGCAAGATTTCCTGTCTGTGTGCTCTGTCTATTCTAAAGATGCTTTCCAACGTCTCGTGGGGTGCAGACAGGATGTCTTTGTTTCACCTTTACTATTCATTAATATGGTCAAAACTGGATTATGGTTGTATTGTGTATGGTTCTGGGCGTCTTTCCGTTCTCCGGCCTTTGGATACTGTTCACCATCAAGTGATGCATCTTTGTACGGGAGCATTTCAAACATCTTCCCCCTGCGGTTTTTGGCTACTGTTTCCCAGCCTTTACGCTGACACGAATGAACCATCTCTTGAATTACGCAGTCTGCAGCTGTCTGTTCAATTTTACTTGAAACTTCGATCTCTTCCAGACCATCCTTTGTACGATGCAGTTTTCCATCTCCAGCATGCTCGTTTATTTGAGAACCGGCCCTCCTGCATTCCAACCTTCGGTCTTCGTATGGTGGCCATAGCTCGTGATGCAGGGCTCGACTTGTCACTTGTTGGAGAGACCAGGGGCTTTGGGGATCCCCCATGGCTCCCACTTGGTGTCATGGTTGATACCATCTTTACATCTTTCAATAAATCATCAACTCCTGCGTCAGTGTATCAGCAGCTCTTTGCTGAATACCATTCCTTCAATTCAGAATACACTCCCATTTTCACTGATGGCTCCAAGATACATGGAGTAATTGGATCTGCGTCTGTTTGTTAATGACGTCTCTGTAGCGCAGATCCCAAATGAGGCCACAGTGTTTTTGGCGGAGATGCATGCTGTCTATCTCGCCCTTTGTCATCTGCAGTCAAACACTCGTCATCGAGCTATCATTTATTTGGATTCTTTGAGTGTACTAGAGGCCCTCTGTTCTGCCGTTATATCTGACCATCCTTTACTTTTTGGCGTGAGGCGGTTACTGCGTACCTTGCTTCATGCTGGTATCCAGATAACATTTTGTTGGATTCCCGGCCATGTTGGAATTTCGGGTAATGAGTGTGCTGATGTGACTGTTAGATCTGCTTCCCCTTTGGTCGTTACACCCTTGCCACTGTTTCACCGGGATTTCCGCTCTCTTGCTCACGATCATATCAAGTGAACATGGCAGGTTCTGTGTGAGGTTCAGGCGGAAAATAAACTGCATCGTATTAAACCTATTCTCGGAATCTGAAAATCCTCATTTCGTTGGAACCGTAGGGTGGAAGTTGTGCTTGCGCATCTCCGCATTTGGCATTGTCGTTTCACTCACCTTTTTTTGCTGTGTGGCGACACTGCGCCGATGTGTGAGATGTGCAATTGCAGACTCACTGTCACTTATCTTCTGTGTAGCTGTGTTCATTTTCGTGATGTACGTTTTCACTTCTTCCATTCACATTTGTTGACCGAGGGCGCCGCTACGCTGCAGCGGCTCCTAGATGACCACTGCGATACTGTCGCTGTCTTTTCATTTTAAAAACAAATTGACTTTTTTAAACATATCTAGATTTTAGCTCTTCCATCATTCTCATTTTTTACTTATACTGAATCAGCCAGATTTTAAGCTTTATACCACGTTTTTAATACTGTTTGTTTGTCTTGTGTCTGGCGCACTTTGGCCAAACATGGCCCTTGCACCATAAAAATCAATCAATCAACCAACCAACCAACCAACCAACCAACCATTCAATCCATCCTGCATGGTCTCCACCGTGGAAGCCAGTAGAGGCGGTTGTATGGTGTGGGGCATGTTTACCAGGCAGGAACTTGGACCCCTGGTGCAAGTGGAACAACATATGACTGCTGCCCAGTATTTTGAATTGCTTGCTGATTCTGTACACCCAGAAATGATGCACTTTTTCCGGAGTGGTGACGGTGTCTTGCGAGATGACAATGTGCCAAGCCATGGTTCCAATGTTGTGCAGAAATAGTTTGAGGAACACAGTTCTGACTTCCAGCATATTGATTGGCCTCTGAACTTCCCCAATATCATTCCCATAGCACTTGTGGGACACTGTCGAATGGCATATCAGGCATCTAGTTACACCAATCACCTCCATACTTACATTGAAGGCTGCATTTCACACTGCTTGGTTAGCCATACCTTCCAACTACGTCTCGTATCTTATTGAATCGATGCCATGTTGTATAGTTGCTGTGCTGAGGGCAAAAGCACAACCTACAAAGTATTAGGTAGGTGGTTATAATTCAGTGATCACTCATTGTATACTGGGTAACTTCTTGCTGACAGTGTTTGCAAAGGAATTGCTGTTCTCTATGTTGTCAGATACTTCTAGATATTTAAAAGATTGCGCTGAGTTTCCTAGTATTACACAATACACCCTTCACCATTACAGTGTACTTTTTTACAGCTACTTACACTGAATAATCACTTCCTTTTATTGCTAATTTGTTTAATTGACTAAGATTATATCTGCTTTTAATGTGTGCAGCAGTTCCATAAGAAATATGAGCTATTTGCCTAAATTAAATTTAATCACTGCATTTAATCTGCTCTTCAGTTTTACTGATGGAAAGCAGAGCTTGGAGAGAATCAGGTACACCATGTTACCAGAAACTAAGGAACTTCAAAAAATAAATTTTTCCTTTGCAATCTGTTACAAATATGAATATTGACCCCTGGGTTGTATTTTTTCTATGATATGTCTGGATTTCATTTTGCAGTATAACATAACAGTTCTCAGTAGAATCAGTTAAGTGCAAAACCAGAAAAAAAAATATCACTTTTTCTTTAGACTTTTTCTTCTGAAATTCCACATCTCTAAAGTTTTTGAATGTAATCATAGGCGATCCTTTCAATATCCACTTTTGTACTTCAAAAAGTGAATTTTTCAGTGGGACAGGTTTTCATAGAGATATTATTCTTTTTGTTTCATCAATGACATTTCGAATTAAAACTGCTATTAGCATAAATCTTTCAGTTAAATATGAATTTTTTCACAAAATATAATTGACAGTATTGGTTATTACACACTACATGCTAGGCTGGATATAAAAAAATTACAACTGCTTTTTCTTATATTGCATATAATGACTCATCTGCCAAATTTTCGGATTTTTAGAAAATGGCATTTTTTTAATATTGTTTTTTGAAATTTGGACACTTTCTTCATGCATTTTTCATTTTTTAAATATTTGGATGTTTATTGTTGCAAAAGTAAAATTGAAATGCAGGCAAAGCATTTTTTAACAAACATGAGTGAAGGGTGGAACCACTTGTACATAGATTTTCAAGGTGAAAAAACTATAATTTTTGAAAAAATCAAAAAATTGAATATTTTGAGTGTCTTTACACTTTGCTGTTTTTTACATAAACATGAGGCACAGCCACATTAAAAGTAGTTGTGCATATTAATGCCCCCACATTGTGCTTCCTATAGGGAAAAAAAATCTCAGCTGTAGCTTTATAATTCCAAGTGCAGTGGTGGAAGAGCTGCACCAATTGTGCCGAAGTGCGCAAATTTTCAAGTTCTGCGCCGTACTGCTCCCAAATGCATAATTTTCATCGAATTGCACCAAGCTTGTGGCAAAATATAGTACGTTTTAAGAAAAATTCTGATTTGATGTATGGAAATAAATTTCTTAACATCCTAAAATCTTAAAAAGCTCTCAAATCAATTTTAAAATGGCCGTGATTAAATGATTATACATTTTGTGATTTTTTTCCCCAGCAGAATCCCCCTGCATCTCCTCTGTTCTGTATAAAACTATCGCCTACTTACATTCTAACCGTCTACTTTTAGCATCTCCGGTGGGGCCCCAGAATGCATTGCGATTGCCTTACGCTTCTGCCCAGTAGCAGAAACTGCGGCGGGCGTTGCAGATTACTTTGATTGCTTTTCGAAAGTTTCAAAAGTTTATATTATTTATTTCATATATATTAAAAAAAAAAAAATCTTTACTATTTGCTGAACTCACCACGGGAGCAGAAACGCGCAACACAGTGATCAGATTTTCGGAAAGGTGTGCAGATTCTTTTTTTTTTTTTTTACTATTTCTTTGACATTCATTGTCTCTAGCCTTCCTTTCAATGTAAAGCTAAGGAAGGAAAATTTTGGCGCAATTTTAACGTTGAACCCACCTTCCAGACGTGAAGTTATATCGACAGATCACATAGACAATTATTGTATTTCATTTTATTTTAATTTTCTTTCTTCCCTATTTTACAAACAGATAACTTCAAGTTGACGAGACATGTTGCTTTCATTCAGTAATAAAGCTAGAAAGCGATGCTTTTGCGCACTTTTAACGGCTTTTTTGTTTCCACAACGTCCGTCTTATGCGGCATTCCAGAAGCTGATGGCTGCATTTTTCCTTTTCTTGGCGTTCGTATAATCTCATTTGTTAGATTTATGTTATTTATTTATTTAATTTTTTTACAAGACCAATATTTTAAAAGCATTTTCAACGTTCTCTTCTTCGTTTTCGTGGCCGTCGGTGTTCCGGGACTTGACGTCCAAATTTGTTCTTTTTTTCTTCCAGATGGCTTCATCTCAGTTAGATTTCTGAAGCTGCTTCTTCTTTTTTTTTTTTTTTTAATCATTTTTACGCATTGTTTGTCACTCCTCTGTTTTCACGGGCGTATTATGCGGCATTCCAGGAGCTGATGATTGCAAATTTTCCATTTTTAGCTTCCAGATAGCTTTGTTTCAGTTAGATTAAAGACGTGTGTGTGCGTTTTTTGAAGAGCCATATTTTTTTAGTGTTTGCAACATCTCGTTCTCCGTTTCCGTGGCATTCCGGAAGTTGACAGTCGCAGGTTTTTTTTTACTTTTTTTTTTATTCTTCAAGATAGCTTTATCTTAGGTAGATTGAGGTGAAAGTGTGTGTGTGTGTGTGTGTGTGTGTGTGTGTGTGTGTGTGTGTGTGTGTGTGTGTGTGTGTGTGTGTACGTACGTACTAAAATCGTATTTCTACCTTTTAAAATTGTATATTTAATGTCTCTTGTTGCATTTCCACGCTCGTATTACGCAGCATTCTAATAGCTGACGATCACAATTTTTTTTTTTTCTGTTTTATTTACTTTCAGGTAATTTCATTTCAGATTGATAAGGGGAAGTTTTTTTTTTCTTTACAAGAACTCTTGCCTTATTTCTCACTTTAGCTATATTATTGTTGGGGATTTAATTATATCAGTGAAAATGCTCCCACCACATTTTAACAAATTCAGTAAGTTTTTCTCAAAAACTGCAGTCAATTCACAAAAGAGATTTCAAACAACGTATATAATTGCTATAATTTCCACACTTGACATGATCATTACGCTTACACAGCTGTCTGAATCATCAGCTGATGAGACCTCCAATACAACAGAATTGCTGCAGGAAATAATAAGAGCACAATTGTATCAGGTGGAACATCCTTTAAAGGGTGGAGTTGAAAGTTTAATCAATTAACTAAATGCAAAATAAAATAAAAATCATTTTACAAATTTCAAATTATTTACTATTATTTATTCTTCCTGATTATCCCCGCACGGGGATAACTGGTTTACCAGTTATTTGGGGAGCGGCGCCCCCACGGCCCGAGCTGGCCTTGTGACTGGTCAACATCTGATGTCATGCCACCGCTTGTTTTTCTTTCGGTGCTGTTGGTGTTTGCAGGGACGGCTGTTCATCCAGCTGTTGGGGAGTTGCGGCCCCACGATCCCTAGCTGGTCTTGTGTCTCGCTTTTTTGTTTTTATTTATTTTCTCCACTGGGCTAGTTGCCCGTGTTGTATACTCTACCTAATCGCTACCACGTTATGTACTAACACCCCGTTCCCTTCCAGGATTTGTCTTCTTTGGATTTCTTTTTTTTTTTTCCTTTTAGCTGGTTTGGGTGCTAGATCTACCTGCATGTTTGCCGCGTGCGGAGACCCGTGAGGCGGAAATGGGATGTCTGGCGGCTGAGGTCGCAAGAGACCGGATAAGTGCCTCCTGTGTACCAACACTCCTCTTCGACCCCGGCTTCGCTGTAAACGGGAGGCTAGAGACTAACCCACCTCTAGTCAGAAGTCTTGTGCCAAGTTGTGTACAGGGCTTTAGCGGCTTTTTTGTCGTATAGCACGGCAGGGTAAGCCCGGGGGCTGTGGGATCATGCCAAAGGCGTTGGCATGACGGTACCCGGAGGCCGAAGTGTCCGCCGAGTGCGTGTGATCACAGCCAACGGACTATATCTGCAACGTATAAGCTCCAGAACTGTGTCCAGCGTCATTTTCTTGGCTTGCAGACCTCCAGTTCTCCCTTGTAGGGCTCGGTGGTCGGTGGAGTAGTCTGCAGACGAATCTTCCTCCTTTTTTCCATGGGTAAAAACAAGAACAAAACCTCCAAATTTAAGTCACCTGAGAAAATGATAGTTGACAACGACTCTCCTTCGTCTTCTCAACCTACCAAGTCTCATACCCTTAAACGGTCTTTAGACCTTGACCTGGACCAAGAATGTGGAACCTCTTCTTCGACAGCTGTACCAGTCGCTCCGAAGCGTCGTCTCCCCTCGATTGCTGTGACTACGCATGCTACACACTTACTTGTAGAATCCATCGATCCGCATGAGAGACTGTCCACCAGATCTCCCTTTTTCATTTCTAAAGCTTTGGACGCTGCGGTTGGCCCCTTGAAGTCTGTGAGGAAGCTTCGCTCTGGGGACCTGCTTGTCCAAACTTGCAGTGTTTCTCAGAGTAACACTTTTCTGCACCTCACTAGTCTTCAAGGCATTCCTGTAAAAGTGACACCTCACCCGTTTCTTAACACCTCTCGGGGTGTTATTTCGGAGTTTGATCTCTTGCCATGCAGTGAAGACGAATTGGTGACTGAACTTGCTGATCAAGGTGTTATTGCTGCACGTCGTATGATGTTCCGGCGCGATGGTTCCTTGATTAAGTCTAAAAATGTAATCTTGACTTTTAACTCCCCGAAAGTTCTGACCGAAATCAAGGCTGGCTACTTGGTCTGTGGAGTTCGCCCGTACATTCCCAGTCCTCTGCGCTGTTTCAGGTGCCAGAGGTACGGGCATTCCCAACGTTTCTGTAAGAGTTCCGCTCGTTGCGCAAATTGTGGCTCCAGTGCACATGACGGGGATGGTTGCACTTCTGCGGCCTGCTGTGTTAACTGCGGTGAGGCCCATGCAGCTTACTCCCGCAACTGTATGAAATGGAAGGACGAGATGGCGATCCAGCGCCTCAAGACCCTGGAAGGCCTCTCGTACCCTGCTGCCAAGGCCAAGTTGGGTATTCCCAACAACCGACAGCGTACTTTTGCCGCAGTAGTTCAGTCTCTGCCACAACCCGTGCAGCCCTTTGTTCCGCGCCCTGTAGCTCTCGCCGCACTTGCCAAGCGATCTACAGCTGAACAAGCGACACAGGTGGATTTCCCCGAGCTCCAGGTTTTTCGAATAGCTGAGTCTGCGCCTTCTCTTTTGAAGACGACCGACTCTTCCAGTTCCCAGCAGAAAGCCTGCACATGCTGGAGACCCGGCCCTCAATCCGCAAAGGTGTGCAGTGTCCATCCAAATGTCGCGGTCCACCTGGCCAACATTGCAACTGTCTCGGACTCCAGCGAGGTCCCCACCCTCAACCAACATTATAGACGAACATAGGGGGGAGGAGAGTGACAGTTCGTCCCCGCCCTCTGCCAGCATTGCCGAGGAGCGTGGGGGGGGGGGGGAGGAGAGTGACAGTTCGGCCCCCTCCTGGTGACTCATCCTATGTGTAGTTGTGTTCGATTTCGTAATGTGTTTTATCATTCTCATTCCTCAGTTTTACTTAATCGTCTTGTTTCTCACCATTGTACCATGTTTTTCATACTGTTTGTTTCATTGTCTTTTTTGGCCCTTCCTTCGTACTCATGGTTCGGTTTTTCCTTGGTCAGCCAGATTTTGCGATTTATGCCCCGTTTTTTTTTTTTTTTTTTTTGTCTTGTGCCTGGCGCTCTTTGGCCAACCATGGCCCTTGCGCCAATAAAATCTATTAACCAACCAACCAACCAACTTCCTGATTATTTAAAAAATAATCAAAAGCATTTAAGGAATGATGTTTAAATTCTGAATAAAATAAAATCTTTCTTTTTTTCTTATCAGGGAAAAGCTAGTTTGATTATTGCGACTAAATACTAATTTGTACAGTTATTAAAATCACAAATTTTCTAAAATTTTGCTTTGTTGCAGTGCAGAATGATAAAATTTCTAGAAAAAAATATTTAGGCTTCTCTTTATCTTGCAGACAGTTTTTAGCTTTTCCTTTCTGAGTTGCGGACTCCTGAAAAAGATTCTGCTTCAGGGATAGTATATATATCCCTGTTTACATAAAATTGACAATTTTAAATTACATTTAGTAGCACAGTGATGTAGGATTATAAATATGAATCTCATTCAATGGGAAATGAAACAGCAAAGCTGTAATTAAATACTGGTAGGCATTGAGTTATTAAATAGTTTTAATTTGTGAAAAAGGTTTAGAATGTATAATAAATTTTTTATCTTAACATTTTCGTTATATGCTAATTATTTCTGAAATTAGTTTACCAATGTGCTCATGAAAAGACTGTGATAGTTCAGAATTTTTACTTTTGAAAGCTAGTGATTTTACATAATGTGAAATTAGAATTACCATTATTGTGTGATTGTGAGTAATGCTTGGATATTTTGCTGTGTCTTTCCAAGTATTAATTGGTGCTCAAAAATATAGATTTCCCCCTCCAAACGACACTCAGGGTATCATTTTATTAGCTGCTCCGAACTGCTCCAAAATGTAGGTTTTCCTGCTCCAGAGGCTGCTCCAAAATGGGGAGTCTGCACTTCCACCACTGCAGGAGTTAATAATTCCTAAAAATCAGAAATTTCCTTCTGCTGCAAAGGTTTCATTGCAGTGCACCATTTTAAAAACGTCATAATTTGATACAAATTTTTTTCTTCAAAAGTGAAAGTTATATTTTCTGTTATCATTTACTAGGGCTTCCAAACACATTCTTTTTTTTTCCAGGAAAATTCCTGAGGGTCACCTGGCAGGCCTCTGCCTGATTTGAAATGGAATGGGCTGTACATTTTTTTTCTTGCAGTTCCTGTGCTGTTTTGAAAGTTTTATTTGAAAAATTCCTTTTTTTTCACAGCTTGTGCTATGAAGAGTACTTAGCATATCTTTTCTGCTTTTTAATGCACAGTTCTGCCACTAAAGGCATCAGAGTATATTTTTATCTGAAAGAATATCTTTAATTCAAAGAATCTGATTATAAAAAAAACTTTTGTTGGTAGTACATCATGCAGTATGAAGATTGTGCACCTGCCACCCTCCCTCCCTCTTAATAGCATGCAGTTTTTCTGCTTGGGGTTTAAAGCTTTATTGGGTTTTCCTTTTTCCTCCATATCTATGCTTCTGATTGTTCGTTTTGAAAAATTCCTTTCTCTTAGGATATGTTCAGCTTTGAAGAACATTTTGTATACAACTTGTGAGTTTTTAACAAACTTTTTTCCACTAGTGGGTGTAAGTAGCTATTTGTGCTTGAAAACATTTTGCAAACTGTAGGAATCTGATTTAATGTTTTGTAATTGGTTCCATTCACTATGGAAAACACTGCACACATTGTGTGTTTTAAATATGTGCGGTTTTTCTGCTGGGTAGGTGTAAATGTGTTTTCTCTTTCTCTCAGTTGATTATTGACAACAGCAGGCTTCATGCAACAGTACACCAATAACCACAGTAGAATTAAGTGAGAACTCTTAGAATTACACGTAGTAATAAATTATTTTGACCGTAGAATGGTTGAAAGCTTCCACTTAAAAAAGAATTTTATTACCATACATAACTCTGTGTGTCCTCACTTAATTCAATTGTGGTAATTCTTAGTTTATGATTTTCTCCGTTTCAAAAATTTCACTTTGAAAAATTATTTTTGTAACAAAAAGAAAAACGAATTTAATGTACCCATTACATCTGAAATTTGGTATCTTTCTTGAATTTAACATAGACAGATTTTTTCGTACATGTGACATGTTTCAATGGGAATGTATTTACAAATTCCATGTGGGTAGTATTCACAAAAGTTCACGGAACTTTGGTACAGAAAATAATGTGCACAGTTAGTTGTTATTTATGAAAAGCAGGTAATTTTATAAAGATAAATTACTTAAAGAGTTTACAAGTGTGTGCTTTGGTGAGAAAAATGAATGGAATGGAATGAAATGTAACAATTCTTTGCAACATGCCACTCTGGAAAACTTTAAAAACCACCTGGAGAACCTGGAAAAGTCAGGGAATTTTTTTATTACTTTTGAGTGGGAACCCTGTGATTTCTCAGGGAACCATGTTCTTAATATTTTACATAACAGATAATTAATCCAAATTATATTGCAGTTGCATTTTATATATTGTGTTCAAGATATATTGTGTGAAATTGTTTTGTGCTTTATAATAGTGATATCTATAATATATATATATATATATATATACTTAGTGCTATGGATATGACGGTCCTATTAAAACAAAAAAAATTAAATAATATAAACAAAATCACAAAAAAGCTTAAAAATCTGTTTATAAAAGAAAATAAAAACAAATAAAAAAGAAAACCAGTTATTCATCACTAGGATAGCTATACTAAAAATAGTAAAACCAACATTAAAATTAATAAGATTCTGATTAATCTATAGAAGCTCACTAAGGTGATTTAATACATGCAAAGATTATTAAATAAACTGCTCGTGTATTTTATAATATTTCTCATGTATTCTGGAGAGTTAATTCTGCTCATTCTGATCATACAGATCCACAGTCTTAAGTTTATATATTTTTTCTCTGGTTAAAATCTCCGCGCGTTGGTTTCTTGCTGTATGAGGAGGCCATCAGCCCCACCCTCACTGCCCCCCAGCGTCTAGGGAGTGGCGGAAGAGGTCAGCCATGTTCTCCTCTTGTGAGGAGAAAAGTTTTTGTAACTCAAGAGGTAAGCTCTCTTCCTTGTTTTTGGGTTCTAGGTTTTATAAGTTCAATGTTTGTACTTCATGTACCTTTCTCTGTCGTTTTTTAGCTTTTCAGCTTTTAAGCATTGGTTTGTCTGTTAACATTTATGCGGGTTTTAACTCTTACTTTTCTTTGTAACTTTGAGCGTCTTTTGTGGTACCTAGGAACAGAAGATGGCTAAGCTTGTTCCTTTTCTATGCGCTGTCTATGCGCTGTTTTTTCAAAGTAGTTAAGTTCTTAATAACTAATTAATTATGCACTTAAAGCACTGCTGAAATACTTTGTACATATTGCAACTAACTGTTTAAGGTATATAACTTTCACAAAGTTTTCTTTAGTTAATTATTATCTTTAACTTATTCTCGTTTTCGTGCTGTCATAAGTTGTAGAGTAGGGGGTTTTAGACTCAAGTTTTCTTTCAAAAATCTGTTCGTTATAAATTAACATTTCCTTTTTTAATTGCAATGTAAAATTTGTTTTTCAGGTTTAAATTCTCTCTCAAACGAACTTGGAATTTCGTTATAGCTGAAAATCATTTCTATTTATTATGTCACTCTCACAGCTTGAGTTCTCTTTAATCTTCTTCTCTCTGTTTAATAGTAACAGATGAAGAGCATGGGTCGGGCCATGAAGGTTAATGGATGCAAGCGAAATTGTTAACTAGTGCTAGGTCATGCTACTCTACGGAGGACATGACTTATATATATATTTTTTAAACTTTTTTTAGGTGGGAATGTTACTTGCATCTATGGCCTTGCAGAAACCCATTTCCAACTAGGTCTTTGTGGAAGTGAGAAAATGCAGAGTTTTTTGCTGGTCCTTGATAAAGCCAAGGCTCAGTATTCTCGACACCTTCTACATTCAGTTGTTTTATTTTCTTTTTTTCTTTTCTCCTTTTACTCACGCAGGTAGATACATAACCTTTTCTATGTTGTACTAGGTGTGAGTCAAAATTATATATGTATTTTTTTGCTTAGGTATCTTTATAGTATATATATATATATATATATTTTTTTTTAATTTTAATAGCATCCAAAGCAATAGACTGTTTGCTTGATTCACCATGGTCTACCAACAAAGCCAAGTCTAATGCCATATTCACCACACGAGAATCTGTTGTTGAGTTTTTGGACAGGTAATTTATTACTTGCATACATATTGTATTTTTTAGTCTGTACTGCATAATTTCAGCATAATACCAGGTATCTCTAAAAACAATAAGTATGAAACTTTAAAACATGCTTAAGTTACGTAAGAAAATTTCTTATGTAACTTGAGCGTGTTTTAAAGTTTCATACTTATTATTAATGGTTATGTGTTTATGTCCAAATTTCATCATGTTATCTCTAAAAATAAGTGAAGTACTGAATGCATGTTTTGATTACACAATTCATAATGTGAAACCCTTGGAAATTTGGCTGATTTATCATAATTTGCTGAAGTAGTGATAGAAAAAAGTTATGAATGGGGTTAAAAAAAAAGGGAATGGATAAAATGTAAGAAGAAGAAAATAACCCCTTGTAGTTAAAGTATGCTAGTGTACAAAACCAAAGTCCAGAAGGCAGTAGTGGGCAAATAATCCAAAGTGCTCAATGAAATGTTATGTTATGATGTTCACAGGACATAGGCAAATGGACATGAGAAACAAATGCCCTCAGTGAAATTTAAATCATCATCATTGTCAACCATTGTCAATCCACTGCTGGACGAAGGTCTCCCCAAGTTTCTTCCACAACGGTCTGTCTTGTGCCAGTCTCCTCCATGTTAATCCCGCATACTTTCGAATTTCACCCACCCATCTCCCATGTGGTCTTCTCCTGTCCCTTGGAATCCAGTCTAAAATTATGGCTGTCCATCGATGGTCTGTCCTTCTGGCAATATGTCCAGCCCATTGCCATTTCAGGAATTTTACTCTGATCGTGGTGCCTTCCACGCTTGTCATTTTTCTGATCCACGAGTTCCTCTTCTTATCTCTTCTGGTTACACCAAGCATGCATCTCTCCATGTTGTCTGCAGTCTTTGTATAACTCTTTTAGTTAAGGTCCACGTCTCTGCACCATATGTAAGCACTGGAAGGATGCATTGATCAAACACTTTTCTTTTAAGACATAATAACATATTGCTCTTAAAAATTATACTGTTTCTTCCAAAAGCTCTCCAGGCAAGTTTTATATGCCGATTAATTTCTTCATCAATGTGACCCTCACTTGATATTTGCTGTCCAAGATAAATGTAAGTATTGGTTTATCTCCAGCTTTTCTCCATCAATCACTAAATCTTCATTTCTTGTAAAAGCATTGTACATCACTTTTGTCTTCTGAGAGTTCATTTTTAATCCCACTTCTTTACTCTTGTCAGCAAGTTCCTGGATCATACTCTGCAGCTCTGATGGGGTAGTTGCAAAAATGACTATGTCATCAGCAAAACGAAGGTGAGTTAGATTATCTCCATTAATCTTTATCCCTTTGTTTTCCCAGTTCAGTGATTGAAAGACATTTTCCAATGTGGCATTAAAGAGTTTGGGAGATATGGTGTCACCTTGTCTCACTCCCTTTCCAATTTTTATGGGTGCTGTATTCTCAAATAGCCAAATCTTTGCACTTGCATTTTCATAGATGTTATGAATAATATTAATGTATGCGTCTTCAATACCGCAGGATTTCAAAGCCATTGTAACTGCTGTTTGGTTTCACCGAATCAAAGGGCTTTTCATAATCAATAAAAGCTATGCATAATGGAAGTTCATATTCCCTCGCTCTTTCAATTAGTTCTCTCAGTACGTGGACATGATCTTATAATGCTGTAGCCACTCCTGAATCCAGCTCGTTCTTTTGGTTGAGCCATGTCCAGTATTACCATCAAATGTTCTAAAAGAACTTTAGTGAAGATTTTATAAACCACTGATAGGAGGCTAGTAGGTCTGTAGTTCCTGAGATCCTCAATGTCACCTTTTTTATGTAGCAGGATCATTGTAGCATTGTTCCAATCCTCAGGAATATTCCCTTCATTAAGGCATCAAGTGAAAACTTGGGCGAGTACTGTTTCAGTTTCTCCACTTGCATCTTGTACGATGTCTACGGGAATTTCATCTTCTCCTGGAGCTTTTCCCTGTTAACATATTCTTGATTGCATGTGCAACTTCTGCTGAGAGGACTGGAAGAACTCTGGTACCTTTCATAATGTCTGAAGTACATGTATCATCGGTTTCATATAGTTTTGAGTAGAAATCTTTCACTCTTGTCAAAATTTCACCTCTATTTCTTGTTACAGAACCATCTTTTTCTCATAGCCATAATCTGTTTTCTTCCCTTACTCAGATGTCCCTTTGCTCTCTTCAGGCATTGGTTGTTTTCAGTTGCTTTCCTCACTAGTTCACAGTTGAATTTCCTTACATTTTCTGTAAGGTGATGGAGTCTGGCCCCACTAATTATTTCCATGTAGTAATATTTTCTGTAATTATTTCTCATGTCAAAGGCATTGTAATGTAAATTCAAACGCACATTGTGCCATTTCCTTTGTAAGCCAGATTATGTAACCAAACGAAGCATGTGACTAGCAAGATCTGTTGGCTGGGACCGGTTCGACGGGGTCTGATGTATAAGTCAAAGGTCACCACTTTTGGTGAACGGCTAACTAAACGCCAATAGGATTTCCAGAGGCGGAAGGGGGGAGAAGATTAAGAATATAAAAGGAAGCGACACGTTCGCTAAGGGGCTTTTCGTGTTTCACCTTCCACGGGTTAGACGTCGTGTTTTAAAGCCGAGAGTGTCGGTTAGACCTCTCGGGGTTTTTTCGCTTTTCACTGCCGGAGGAGTCAGGGTTTTTCGACGATAAGAGATCGACCGGAGTTTTCGAGGGAACGACTCAAAGCCACGTGGCGGAGTGTCTTCCGGGATATCGTGAGATGGTGAAGTGTTCGCTATCTGTAAACTGTTGTCATGTGGAGATAGTCAATCAAACGGAACTTATTTTTTCAACTATTAAACTTTGTTTCGGCTAACCAGGGACTTGTTATTGGAGTTATTCATTTTCGTGAACTGAAGTGATTACTGACTACATGTTCCAGTTTTTTTGAACGATCGAGTTTAACTCGACGACATTCAAAAGAACCTATGTCAGGCCCGTTTGAGATATTCGGATTCTGTAAAGCCTAGTGGAAGATCGAACTCAGCGGGACCTGACATATTGTGGTGCAGTCGGCAGTACGTGTAGTATCGGCAGTACACGTTTTATCGGCAGTACATGTAGTATCGACAGCACATGGTCAGAGAGGTGACAGACAAAAGAAGTAGGGTACGTGGTTGTCCGCAATCCATTGACAACGGAAAGACGAAAGAAGTGCACGTGGTTGCTGGAATCCAGCAACAACGGACAGAGGAACAAAGTGCACGAGGTTGAAAGGAATCTAGTGACATGTGGTTGAAAGGAATTCAGTGACAACGAACAGTGAAACGAAGTGCACGTGGTTGAAAGGAATTCAGTGACAAAGGACAAAGGGCACGTGGGACGATGATGGACTTGGTTTAACAAATGAAGCAGTACAGATGAAAAAGGAGGAGGCTCAAATGCCTCGGGTAATGTACCATTTTCTTGACATGTTTTTTTTTCTGTTGTTTTAACCTGTGTCTAGGATAGGAAATAGGAAAGGGTTAGGATATTTTCCCTCATGGCATTAGAGCTAAGATAGTACAAGTTAGTTAGTCATTATGCAAAGTGTTAATAAGGATTTATGTTTTTCTATCATGTTGCATGCAATCAATCAGTAATTTGTGTTATATGGTGCTTAATCAGTTAGAAGGTATTGTTTTTTTTTAGATAACCGAATAATGTTTGGAAAAAATAATTCAGTGTAAGAAACAAGCAATGAAGATAGGAACGAAGATGACCTTAATTCCAGTAATGAAGTAGAAATAAATCAGGATAAATCTATCTTAAATCAAGATAGGGTGGAGTGGGAATTAAGACTATAAAAGTTTTGTAACTAGAAGATAGGAGAGCAGAAAGAGAATTAGTAAATAAGGGAGAAGGAAGAGAGTTAGAATTATTAAATAGGAGAGAAGAGAGAGAGAGAGTTTGACTTAAAGAAAATTGAGCTAATGAAAGATAAAGAAAAAGATGTTGATTGGAGTAAAAGCCATGTGAAATTATCTGATTACATTAAGATTCTAGAAAAGACTACCAGGCCGTCCGAGTAAACTGGGCGAAATTTTTTATTTTTTTTATTCTTTAAAAAGAGCTTTTATGTTACATGAAGTTCCAGATGTGTTAAAAGGTAAATTAGTAATTGCATTTTTTAACTCTGAGTGTGTGAACCATTTGTTCCTAAGGTTGACGTTGGATGAGTGTAAGGATTATGAGATAGTAAAAACTGCTTTTTTAGCAGAGTGCCATCTAATGCCGGATATCTATAGGAAGCAATTTGATAAGGTCTCTAGAGAAAAAGGGGAAAGCTACATGCAACTAGCAGGCAGGTTAAATAGAACATTAACCTACTATGTTAACAGTAGTGAGGTCAAAGAATTTGACCAATTAGTGAATCTCATTGTATGTGATAAGTTTAAGACCTTGATATCTCCTGAGCTAAAGACCTACATCTTGCAGAGAGGAGCAACGGGAAAGCTAGAGAAAATTGATTATCTAGCGGAATTATGTGACCTATTTGTGAGTCACGTGGGGTCAAGGGGAAGTGAGGAAGAAAAAGCCAGACAAGGATATAGCAACGGGTTTGCAGGGAGCCAAGCTAAGGGTAGCGGACCCGAATGCAGCTATGGGACTAAATTTCCTAATCAAGGAACCAAGATAGTGAGTAAACCAGGTAATTCTGAGAAGATTGGAGTTTGCTTTCACTGTGGGATGAAGGGGCATTTCAAGAATAATTAATTGTCCCCAGAAATCATTGCCCAAGGGGAACGAGGGTAATCCAGGGAGTTGGAGAAAAGAAGACCCAAGAAGAATTAATCGTGTTAGCCTAGAGCAACGAGATGAGAGGGACGTAGTTCAGGACAGGAAGGCCACAATTCAAGATAATACGGCTGAAGAAAGGAGAATCACCACAAGAGTAGACAGTGTCCGCACGGGATAGTTTGCGGGTGGAGATAGCAGAAATTCTGTTAGGAGACGCGGTGAGGCTTGTAGATGAAGATGAATCTGAAGCAGTGGCGTTAGTAGACACTGGGTCAGAATTTTCTTGTGTGAGGGCTGAGGTTTTAGGTGAACAGTCAGTTGAACCGCAAGGTTCCGTGATTTTGACAAGTTGTGATGGTGGTAAGAAGGAATTTCCTATCAAACGATTGAGGGTCCAAATTGAGGATGAAGTGATCATCAAAGCAGACAAAGGGGTAGGTTCGTCTGCCGAGATTTTGTGTGCCATTGCTCCCAACCTCACTAATCGGGTAATTTTAGCCCCAGATGATTTTCTGAGGTTAAGGGAGTTACAGGAGGCGACGCCTCAGTGACCGACAGCAGGAGTAAATTCCGAGTCAGAGATATCAGATAAGCACTTGGTAAGCAACATTTCTGATTCAGAGATGTCAGATGAGCTCGCGGTAGAAAAAAATTCCCAGTCGGAGATGTCGGGAAATCAACTGGTAGGAAAAAATTCCGAGTCGGAGATGTCAGGAAAGCACGTGGTAGAAAAAATTTCTGAGTCGGAGATGTCTGATAAGCACGTGGTAGGAGAAAGCTGGGTGACGAGTCGTGAGGACGAGCATTTCACTGTCGGAGCCATGCTTAGAAGTGGAAAAGATAGCCGCAGGGTAGAGCAACATAGGGGCAAAAAAATAGAAGAAAAGGAGAGAGGACGTTGCAGCCACGTGGCGAGGCGAAAGAAGATAGCCTCAGGGCATATCGGAGCTTGGCACCGGGCGCTCTGCAGATTAGGGGGAAAACTCAACTGGCACAGCATAAACCAGTGGACAAAGAACAGTCCCAGGCAGAAGGGAGAGATTATACAGAGACGCAGGAAGAACCGTCTGAGACTTACATGTTCGACACCAAAGAATTCATCAGGGAGCAGATTAATGACCCGTCTTTAAGAACAGCCAAGGGAGTGGGCAAAAGGGAAGAAAGGAGGTTATGTGATATGGGACAACATGATATATCACAAAGAGAAGGTACAGGATCAGGATACTTAACAACTGGTAGTACCGGAAACCCAAAGGGAGCAAATTTTAAATTTGGCCCACAATTCAGTTTTGAGAGCACGCTTGGTAGCCAAGAAAACCCAAGAACGAATTGTGTCCTTTTTTTATTTGCCCACGTTGAAGGACGTAAGGAAGTAGTGTAATTCGTGCACGACATGTCAGTTAAGGCGTCTGATCACGAAAGGGGATGAAGATTTTGGGGAAATCACGGAGGTGCACAGGCCTGATGCAGAGGGGAAGGAAATAACCCCGGAGGATATTTGCGTGGAAAGTGAGGCCATCACACCGGAACAGGTGTTTGAGTTTGCGAAATGCGGGGTTTACGGGGAATTTGTTAAAGTGTTGTTTCGCACAGAAGGAGGTGCATTATTTAGGACATGTTGTGGAATCGGGGAGCCATCGCCTGGATCCGGAAAAGCTCCAGGCAATTAAACAACTTATTCCCCCTCGAACCAAAAAAGAAGTCAGAAGCCTCTTAGGTTTAGTTGGCTATTACATAAACTATGTGCCGAGATTCGCAGAGATAGCGAAGCCTCTGACGGATCTCTCGGCAAAGGCACAGGACAAAGTTTGTTGGACGACGGAGCTGGAGATTGCATTCCAGCAGTTAAAGGATAAGCTATGCCAGGCACCAGTGTTGTACTCTCCAAATTTTGACAAACTGTTTTTATTACATACCGACGCTTTCGCGGTAGCGTGTTGTTTAAGTCAGCGCAACGAGGAAGGTCAGATTCAACCGGTGGCGTATGCCAGCAAAAAATTTAGTGATACGCAGGCACGGTGGGCAGCGAGCCATAACGAGGCATATGCTATTGTCTGGAGGTTGCAGAAATTTGAAGGGTGGATCTTTGGACACAAGATTGAGGTGATGTCGGATCATAATCCATTCACATTCCTTACAAACTCAGCCTCTCAAGAGTTTGAAGCTGCAACGATGGATTTTAGCCATCTCACAATTTAATTTATGTTTAACGCATGTGCCAGGAAAAAGAATTCCACATGCGGAAACATTGTCACGTCTGAATTTCGTTGACAATGGCAGCACCATGATAAGGTAGCCCGAGATAGCTGCAGGTTATACGGCGTAGGGTCATGAGAGCGGTACCCATGGCTTATTCCCAACGACAAAAAAATATTGCAAGTTAAGTGAGTACGAAATGCCGCAAAAAATATATTTACAGAACTTTATGGTGATAGCAAAACTACGAGAACTTTCCTTTGTAGGTTATGTGATCAACAGTGTGATAACTATTGAACTTTATCATCAGACTTGGTATTCACTCGTGGTACATTATAAATGTGCCCTCAGGTTCAAAAGTGGGGAGCTGTAAGGTGACGGAGTCGGGCCCCACTAATTATTTCCATGTAGTAATATTTTCTGTAATTATTTCTCATTTCAAAGGCAATGTAATGTAAATTCAAACGCACATGTTGGCACGTGGCACCATTTCCTTTGTAAGCCAGATTATGTAACCGAACAAAGCATGTGACTAGCAAGATCCGTTGACCGCGACCGGTTCGACGGGGTCTGATGTATAGGTCAAAGGTCACCACTTCCTGTGAACGGCTAACTCCACACCATTAGGATTTCCAGAGGTGGGGGGGGGAGGAGAAGATTAAGAATATAAAAGAAGCAACACGTTCGCTAAGAGGCTTTTCATGTTTCACCTTCCATGAGTTGGACATTGTGTTTTAAAGCCGAGAGTGTCGGTTAGACCCAGGGTTATAAAAGAGAGAAGGGCTAGTTCATCGCTTGGACAAACCGAATGCCGACACAGTCCTCGGGGAAGAGGTTGGGGAACCATTTGTAATGTCACCGTGCTGCTTGGAGTTCTCCCTCTCGTGCTGCTGGGCTGTCTTTGTGAGCAGTTTTCCAGCGTGTTACGTTTCATCGTACTAGATTGTTTTATCATTTGCAATATACAAGTATTTATTAGTGTATACACTGTAATACATACAGAGAGAGATACAAATAGATCGCACGAATGTTTAAGAATGTATGTATCTATTGTATGCGTGTACATAAATAGTTTACCTACGTAAGCTGGTGAGCCTTTTTCTTTTGTTAAAATGTCTTCGTGTGCTGTCGCAACGTGTTGGAATACACACAGAAACCGATAAGGACAAGATATTGTGTTTCATGCTTTTCCTCGGACCAATCCAGTGCTCGTAAAAGAATGGATGAACAGGAGCCGCAGATTGGACTCGATTAATGTTAAGTGCGCCAGAATTTGTAGCGAACATTTCCAGAGTTGTGATTACGAAGATATGAAAAAACAATTACTTGGATTGCCTTTGCGAAAGGTACTCAAATTCGGATGCTGTTCCCAGTATAAATTTACCTTCTTTAATTTCTAAAGAAACAACACCGAGGACCCAGAGACACCGGAAAAGAAAAATTGTTCAAAGTGCTTTGGAACGATTGAGTGAACTGAGCACAAAGAAAATTAATCTGGATACTGAAGGTGAAACTGACGCTGGTACGAACTGTTAAATCAGTAGCAACGTAGAGATTACAGAATGCCCTAATTTAATGAAAAAAGTTTCAACACTGGAGAAAGATCTCCAAACTGCAATCCAGGAAAAAAGTAGAAATCACAAAGTTTCGGTTCAGCGATCGAAAAGATGGGCCATTTCTAGGCGATCTCTAATATCTTAAATTCAGCAATTAAGAACCCAAATGAAAATACTTCAGAAAAGAAAACGGAAATTGGAAACGTTGGAGAAATGTGTCAACCGCATATTCACGAAGACCCAAGTTGATGCTCTTACTTCGAAAATGAAAAGGATAAAATGGACGACAGAGGATTTATCTAGATGCATAGTAATTCGAGCACTTTCTTCAAAATCATATGATTTCTGGAAAGAAAAGATTGGCGTTCCACTTCCAAGTGCTAGCACCCTGAAACGTTGGTGTGCAAAATTTACATGCAGTCCTGGGATACAGAATGATGTTCTTCTGCTTATGAAATAAAGTTGCGAAAGTTTAAGTTTCCGTGAGAAAATCTGTGTTCTAAGTTTTGATGAAATGCACATAGATTCTAAGTTGTGCGATGACTCTCGAATGGATCAGATACCGGGTCCATTCAGGAAAGTTCAGTTCATTTTAATTAGAGGTCTGATTTCTCAATGGATGCAGCCAATTTTCTTTGATTTTGATATCCCATGACAAAAGAGCTCATTTTTAATGTAATGGCTCATATACAAACAAGTGGCATAGAAGTAAATGCAAAAGTTTCTGATTTAGGTGGATGTGATACTTTGTGGAAGAAACTTGAAATTTCTCCCACCAATTTTTCATTCCTGAACCCTGCTGAGCAAGCATAAAAAATATGGGTGTTTGCGGATTTAGCCCATTATGTAAAATTGCTAAGAAATCACTTCCTGGACAAAGGATTCATTCTTCAAGATGGCACCATTTTGACAACTGATGTTATTAAAGAAGTCTTAAACAGAGATTCAGGAGAATATAAATTGTGCCATAAACTGAAACCAAATTTTTTTACTGTAAAAGGAAACGAGCGACAGAAAGTAACACCTGCAAAAATGTTATTTTCAGCAACTACAGCAAAAGCAATTATGCATTTAACAGAAAATAAAAAAGCAGCTGATTTTTTTAATTAATTGATGGCTTGTTTGATATAATGAATAGTAGCAAGCCATGTCCTCCCTCCAACAAACCTCTGAAGGCTGCATTTGGTATGGACGCATATTTTGAAAAACAAGTGTCAATTTTAAATGCAGTGAAAGATGTCATTAGCGGATTAAGGGTGCATGGAAAATCTAGCATGCTGCCTTTTCAAAAAGGAATTCTGATATTCGTAAACTCGCTTATGGGATTGTTTGAGAACTTAAAAATTTGTGTGTTAAGTATATACTGACTTCCCGGTTGACTCAAGATGCCCTAGAAAGCCTTTTTAGTCAAATTCGAGGGCTTGGTAGATTTAACGATCACCCTTTTTGCCAACAGAAGTCATTAGCCGTTTGAAGCAGTTGTTACTTGCAAACAAATTGCCCAAACTCTCAGCAAAAGTAAATACATCCACTTTGGAAGAAGACAAACAGTTAGAAGTTTACCCAACATCCGAATTATTAGAAAATGCTTTTGGATGTGATAAAATGCAGGAGGTTCCCAAAATTTCTCTTTATGAAAACAACTGTGACGATGTGAACTTTGATTATGTTAATGATGTATTTCTTATGCCCTGGGAAGTCGAAGAGCAAACCGCATGAAGGGATCTTTCTGTTCATGAGCAGGAAGCTATGAGCTATGTAGCTGGCTACATTGCATATCGCGTTCGAGATAAAGATCCTTCGTTAGGGGCATTATCAAAAAATTGCCCAAAATTTCCTATTCAATCCGATTGGATTAAATTACTGTCTTCAGGTGGACTTACCGTACCGTCCTGCTCATGGATGAATACAGTACAAAAATTTGAAAAACATTTTTATTCATTTCATGGCATCACTTTTCAAAAAGGAAAAGGTCTAATACGCGAACTTGTCAGCGAACTGGAAAACCATTACCCTCAAGTAAACAAAGATGCAATTCGCTTATTTTGTAGATTGCGAACATTTTTCAGAGTTCGCTCTTTAAACAGAAATGCAGTACTAGTATCACAAAGAAAGGCCCAGCAGAAAACACAGAAATGGATCTGTTCAAATACTAGAAAGAAAACCGATACCGGATTTTTAGCGAACAAAGGATGCTTCCCAAATCAAGCTGCAAATGTAAATGTTAGTAAAAAATTTTCACTTTTGGTTCAGAAGGAATTTACATGTAAAATATTTACGATTTGTAAAATGGCACAATGTGCCCCGATCTGCTTAATTAACTTTAATGCAAGCTGATTTTTGTTAGTTCGAAGCTCCTAAAATATAAACTTACTTAATTCAAAAATTGTGGTCTTAGAACGAAAAAAATATATTAGAGAATACAATTAGAAACATTTTCGGAGAAATAAGATATATCTTCTACAATGTGATTACAGAATTGTAGAGAACAGAAAACTTAAATTCTATGATCAGCGCTTTAGAATGGCATAAATTTTTCCTAGATATATATAGTATTTAATAGGTGACACTCAGAAAACAAGGCACAAGGGAAAACAAGTATTATCATTTGTACAACTGCATTTTGATTTTTGTTACCGGCAAAACACAGTGTTCGGAAAAAAATTTCAATGCTGTATTTTATAAATAATCAACTGTTAATTAGTTGCTGAGTCTTTAGCGTAATACACAATGATGTGTTTATATGCCCAATACTGTAATGTTAAAAACATATGTTTGAATTATTATATTTGCACTTTTAAGGTATTAACCTCTTGCAAAGTGCGCATAGTTTACGTGCAATTCATAAATGAAAAAACCATTAGAAAGTACCAATCACTCACCCTAAAGATCATGGTAACCTCCAATGACAACACACTTCCAACACGTCAATCATCGTGATGTAACTGGGCTTCCAAGGTTTACAGACATCTTGCTTACGCTTCTTACTTCCGGGTGTGAAACATCGTTTTTTTTTTTTTCCCCCTTAGCCTTATGAGATGTTACTATAAAGCTTGTCAATTCCATAAAAAATCACACAATCACACATACTACTCATTCATACAATTCAAGTAAAAACTATGTGCATAACCTTACATTCATAGGTGGTTAAACCTTTGTCAACTGTATTTATCAAACTTCTCCTGTTTCACAACCCCTGCCACTCCCACTGCAAGTGTCACACTCATTCAGCCCCTCACATCCAATCCTCTAGTACCTTCAACAGGCCTCTGTCGTCTTCAGGAGGCAGGTGTGTCTCACCCGCCCACCACAGCTCAAGTGAGCAGAGCCATCGAGGCACGGGCCCCAGTCGCTATCTCTGAATCATTGTGTCTCTGGCGCCATCTATTGTCCCTGCTGCTCTTTTTCCCTCTTTCTTTCTACGCTGCTGTTCAATTTTTATTAGGGCTTTCCATTGTTCGTTTAAGTTACTTGGCTCATTAATGTTGCATAATCTTGATCTGTTTTTTTCAATTAACACTGATTCTGCAATTCTTAACTGCCTTTCGTTTTTACAGCTCTTAATAATTTTAATATCTTCAAACCTTGGACATTGTTGATTTTCCATACAGTATTGGGTCAATGCTGTCTTAGCTTCTTTTTTATTCCAATTATTAATATGCTGGTTCAATCTATACTTTAATTTATTCTTGGTGCTGCCTATATATGACACAGGTGGTTGCTGGTTTATTGGGATTTCATAAATTCCTGCTCTATCTAATTGGCTAATTTTTTCATTTTTGATCACTAAATTTTTTACACTAAGTACCTGATTTCCTACCTGTATGTCATACTTGCCACAAACTTTATTAATTTCTGCTGAAACATTTTCTATATATGGTATTGCTCCTACATATTTTACAAGTTTTTTATCAGTCTTGACCTTATTGTAACCTTGAGTTACTTCATAAATCCATTTTTTTAATACCTGTTTAGGGTATCCAAAATCATATGCAATTTTTTCAATATATTCAATTTCTTCTTTTCTATACTGTTCAATTGATGAGTGTGTTAAACTTCTTTTAATTAGTGTTTTAACACTATTTCTTTTATGTGTTAATGGATGCAATGACTGAAATGGTATAAGTACTGGGATATATGAAGATTTTCTATGTACTCTGAATTGCATATTCTCCTTTGTTTTAACAATCAAAACATCCAAAAATGCCAAAGTATTGTCATGTTCTTGTTCTACTGTCAGTTCAATAGATGGATAAATTTCACTATACTTTTTTGTCAAGTCCTCAAGTTCATCATTTTTTAGCCTGGACAACAGAAAAATGTCATCAACATATCTGCAGTATATCAGTGGTGGATCCTCGAGTTTACTTATTATGTTTTCCTCAATGTCACTCATTATAATTTCAGCAAATAAAGTTGACAGTGGTGACCCCATAGGTCCACCATGATTTTGTTTGTACATCTTGTTGTTAAACTTAAAAATGTTATTTTCATATATGTACAATAAAATTTCTCTTAACTCCTCTATTTGTATTGCATTCATTGTCTGTAGCACATATAATTTTTCAATTATTATTTCTATTGCCTGAGGTACTGGTGTGCTAGGAAAAAGAGCTCTCACATCCATACTAGCCATATGATATTCACTTAAATCTTGTTTAATTACTTTAATTTTCTCAATAAATTTGTATGTATTCTTCACAGTGAACCTTGCCTTCATGAACAAAGGTGCCAAAAATTTGTAGATATTTTTTTCCAGTTTTATTAGTGGGGAATTCCTTTTTGATACAATCACTCTCATAGGTGTATCAGGCTTATGAGTTTTTATTTTTGCAAACATTTTTGGTATTCCAGTACCCATTGGTGGGTATGCTTTCTTTATTTCATCAGGCAAGGTGCTGTGATTTCTTATTCTAGCTAAGTACCTTACTTGAGATTCGGTTGGGTCTTTGGCTAGAATGCTGCAATTCAGTTCTTCTATAGCTCTATTCATTTTTAGATCATATTCAGTTGTGTTTAATATTACAATTTGCCCTGTTTTATCAGCTTCACAGAATTTAATTGTTGGGTCATCTCTTAATTTAATCAGTTGTTCTTTCTCATATTGAATTTTATCTAAATGATATTTCTTTTTATTACTTTTTTCATTAAATTCTTTCAAAACAATTCTATACAGTTTACTTCGAAAATTTTCACGTTCTTCTGCTGGTACACTGCGTGCCATTTCTTCTAAGTTGGGTATTAATTCCTCCGTCCTCGGCAGGCTCCGTGGAAATGCAAATTTTTTACCTCTCTGCAAAACAGCTCTTTGCGTGAAGCTCAAGGTCAAGTTGGAGTTATTCTGATATACCTCATACATATTCTCCTGTTGTTCTTGTACACGTTGTCTGTCAATCATCACGTGCAACTTTTTTTCCATGACTGCTCTTGAGCATTTCTTTTCGTATTCCACGATGTCAAAAATTTCCCTGAAGGTTACATCCAAAATCTCATCTTTCCAATTACCGTCAAAATTTCTATACTTTTTATAACATATCAAATCGATTAAATGTAAACAAAATCAATTTCCTTTTATTGACAATTTCAGCTCTTAATCTCTTTTTTTGGCACTCCTGGATTATTCTATTATCCTTAACAGTGACTGGGCAATTCCGTATTTTTAAATACTTTGGTGTTATTTCTAGGTCACGGCACGTCACCAAAAATTCTTCTTGATTTACTGACTTTACTAATTTAATTTTAGCTTTCTTAAACGCTGTAATATCTCTCATCTCGAAGTTGTGAAATTGATTTCTATAGCGCATAATCCCAGAGTATGATAGCGACTGCAAACCCCTCACCTCAACTTTCCCAGCTCAGAATTTTGCGTGTAATTCTCAATTATTATATTTGCACTTTTAAGGTATTAACCTCTTGCAAAGTGCGCATAGTTTACGTGTCAGTAAAAGTGTTATAAAAAGTATAGAAATTTTGATGGTAATTGGAAAGATGAGATTTTGGATGTAACCTTCAGGGAAATTTTTGACATCGTGGAATACGAAAAGAAATGCTCAAGAGCAGTCATGGAAAAAAAGTTGCACGTGATGATTGACAGACAACGTGTACAAGAACAACGGGAGAATATGTATGAGGTATATCAGAATAACTCCAACTTGACCTTGAGCTTCACGCAAAGAGCTGTTTTGCAGAGAGGTAAAAAATTTGCGTTTTCACGGAGCCTGCCGAGGACGGAGGAATTAATACCCAACTTAGAAGAAATGGCACGCAGTGTACCAGCAGAAGAACGTGAAAATTTTCGAAGTAAACTGTATAGAATTGTTTTGAAAGAATTTAATGAAAAAAGTAATAAAAAGAAATATCATTTAGATAAAATTCAATATGAGAAAGAACAACTGATTAAATTAAGAGATGACCCAACAATTAAATTCTGTGAAGCTGATAAAACAGGGCAAATTGTAATATTAAACACAACTGAATATGATCTAAAAATGAATAGAGCTATAGAAGAACTGAATTGCAGCATTCTAGCCAAAGACCCAACCGAATCTCAAGTAAGGTACTTAGCTAGAATAAGAAATCACAGCACCTTGCCTGATGAAATAAAGAAAGCATACCCACCAATGGGTACTGGAATACCAAAAATGTTTGCAAAAATAAAAACTCATAAGCCTGATACACCTATGAGAGTGATTGTATCAAAAAGGAATTCCCCACTAATAAAACTGGAAAAAAATATCTACAAATTTTTGGCACCTTTGTTCATGAAGGCAAGGTTCACTGTGAAGAATACATACAAATTTATTGAGAAAATTAAAGTAATTAAACAAGATTTAAGTGAATATCATATGGCTAGTATGGATGTGAGAGCTCTTTTTCCTAGCACACCAGTACCTCAGGCAATAGAAATAATAATTGAAAAATTATATGTGCTACAGACAATGAATGCAATACAAATAGAGGAGTTAAGAGAAATTTTATTGTACATATATGAAAATAACATTTTTAAGTTTAACAACAAGATGTACAAACAAAAAATCATGGTGGACCTATGGGGTCACCACTGTCAACTTTATTTGCTGAAATTATAATGAGTGACATTGAGGAAAAAATAATAAGTAAACTCGAGGATCCACCACTGATATACTGCAGATATGTTGATGACATTTTTCTGTTGTCCAGGCTAAAAAATGATGAACTTGAGGACTTGACTAAAAAGTATAGTGAAATTTATCCATCTATTGAACTGACAGTAGAACAAGAACATGACAATACTTTGGCATTTTTGGATGTTTTGATTGTTAAAACAAAGGAGAATATGCAATTCAGAGTACATAGAAAATCTTCATATATCCCAGTACTTATACCATTTCAGTCATTGCATCCATTAACACATAAAAGAAATAGTGTTAAAACACTAATTAAAAGAAGTTTAACACACTCATCAATTGAACAGTATAGAAAAGAAGAAATTGAATATATTGAAAAAATTGCATATGATTTTGGATACCCTAAACAGGTATTAAAAAAATGGATTTATGAAGTAACTCAAGGTTACAATAAGGTCAAGACTGATAAAAAACTTGTAAAATATGTAGGAGCAATACCATATATAGAAAATGTTTCAGCAGAAATTAATAAAGTTTGTGGCAAGTATGACATACAGGTAGGAAATCAGGTACTTAGTGTAAAAAATTTAGTGATCAAAAATGAAAAAAATTAGCCAATTAGATAGAGCAGGAATTTATGAAATCCCAATAAACCAGCAACCACCTGTGTCATATATAGGCAGCACCAAGAATAAATTAAAGTATAGATTGAACCAGCATATTAATAATTGGAATAAAAAAGAAGCTAAGACAGCATTGACCCAATACTGTATGGAAAATCAACAATGTCCAAGGTTTGAAGATATTAAAATTATTAAGAGCTGTAAAAACGAAAGGCAGTTAAGAATTGCTGAATCAGTGTTAATTGAAAAAAACAGATCAAGATTATGCAACATTAATGAGCCAAGTAACTTAAACGAACAATGGAAAGCCCTAATAAAAATTGAACAGCAGCATAGAAAGAAAGAGGGGAAAAAGAGCAGCAGGGACAATAGATGGCGCCAGAGACACAATGATTCAGAGATAGTGACTGGGGCCCGTGCCTCGATGGCTCTGCTCACTTGAGCTGTGGTGGGCGGGTGAGACACACCCGCCTCCTGAAGACGACAGAAGCCTGGTTGAAAGTACTAGAGGATTGGATGTGAGGGGCTGAATGAGTGTGACACTTGCAGTGGGAGTGGCAGGGGTTGTGAAACAGAAGGAGCAGTTTGATAAATACAGTTGACAAAGGTTTAACCACCTATGAATGTAAGGTTATGTACATAGTTTTTACTTGAATTGTATGAATGAGTAGTATGTGTGATTTTTTATGGAATTGACAAGCTTTATAGTAACATCTCGTAAGGCTAAGGAAAAAAAAATACGATGTTTCACACCCGGAAGTAAGAAGCGTAAGCAAGATGTCTGTAAACCTTGGAAGCCCAGTTACATCACGATGATTGACGTGTTGGAAGTGTGTTGTCATTGGAGGTTACCATGATCTTTAGGGTGAGTGATTGGTACTTTCTAATGGTTTTTTCATATGTTTGAAGTCTAAATGTTTTTTTTTTTTTTTTTTATAACTACAGTGTGATAATAGTTTAGTTCATTCTCATTCTCTTTACTTGTAGTGCTTTACAGTTACGTAGTTTTTCGTTGACTTTTAAACTGATTATTTCGGATTTCTCGTGGAACATTGGCTTCTGAGAACCCAACTACCAACCCGCTGCTGCAGCATGACTACGTCATCATCTCCAGCTCGCGTCTTCAGGGGAGCCGGCTCTAAGGACCAGCCCTTCTTTCTATAGCCCTGGGTTAGACCTCTCGGGGTTTTTTTGTTTTTCACTGACGGAGGAGTCAGGGTTTTCTCGGCGATAAGAGATCGACCGGAGTTTTCAAGGGAAAGACTCAAAGCCACGTGGCAAAGGGTCTTCCGGGATATCGTGAGATGGTGAAGTGTTTGCTATCTGGAAACTGTTGGCATGTGTAGATAGCCAATCGAATGGAACTTATTCTTTCAACTATTAAACTTTGTTTCGGCTAACCAGGGACTTGTTATTGGAGTTATTCATTTTCGTGAACTGAAGTGATTACTGACTACACATTCCAGTTTTTTTCAACGATCGAGTTTAACTCGACAGCACTCAAAAGAACCTATGCCAGGCCCGTTTGAGATATTTGGATTCCATAAGGCCTAGTGGCAGATCGAACTCAGCTGGACCTGACATCTTCAGTGATACTTTTTCGTACCATCTTGCATAGCTCTATATATTCCACTTTGGAAGTCACATCTCCTTTAGTTGTTGTCCTCCTCTCTCTTCTTTTTCGCATCAGAATTTTGGTTTTTCCTGATAATTTGTTCATATGCAACTTGTTCTTAGTACCAGCTATTTTTATTGCTGTTTCCATAAGAGCCTTGGTTAGTTTTCTGTTAACTTCAGAGATGTCCACTTCTTCCGACGTTAGACCATCTAGAGAATAGAATCTGTTCCTCAGTTCCAATTTGAAGGTATTATGATGTTTTTTAAGGTTTGTCATGTCAATACACTGCTTGTTTTATGAGCTTGCCACACTCGAGTTTAGCACTGAGGTGCATCTTACAATTCTATGGTCACTACCTGTGTTGAACTTGTTTAGCACACTGCAGTTTTCCATGACAAATTTCTTGTTACACATAATAAAATCAATTTCACTTTACAATCCATTGGGATTCCTCCATGTCCATTTTCTTTATGGCTTTTTCTTGAAAAAGGAGTTCATGATGAAAAACCCTTCTGCTTCTGCAAATTCTACGAGAGTATTTCCATGCTGGTTTCTGTTGCTGTGACCGAATTTATCTACTAAAGTTTCATTCTGTTGCTGTGACCAAATTTACCTACTGAAGTTTCATTCTGTTGCTGTTGCCCTATTTTTGCATTGAAATCTCCCATAATGATCTTCCAGTGATGCTTGCCTTTATTATTTAGATGACAAATTTCCTCATAAAATTCTTCAATCTCTTCTTCAGGGTGACTTGTAGTGGGTGCATAAGCTTGAATAATCTGAGCCTGGTATCTTCTCAAGAGTTGGAAAGCAAGTCGTGCAGCTCTGTTAGAGAAACTTTCAACTTTATCCTTCAGTTTCTTGTTTATTATAAATCCAACACCAGTAGTTCTGCCAGTATCTGTCCCACGATAATAGAAGAGATGTCCACTTTGCAGTTCAATGAGATCTTCTTCTTTTCTCACTTAGCCCGATAATGTCCCACTTGATCCTTTGTAGTTCTTCCAATTCAAGAAGCCTTGAATCAGAAGATAGGGAGTGTGTGTTGTACGTAGCCAAAGTCAGCATCAGATGGCAGCCTAGTCCGGTCCTCCGGTGATTCTTAGCACACTCTGCCTTCATATCGCTCTGGCCGCTGCCTTTGTCAGGTACATTCCAGCTGCCGGAGACTGAGTGCCAAGATTTAAGTTGTGGAGTCATTTTGGAGGGGTTTGGCCATAACTCACCACGCTGGTCAAGCGGATTGGTGAGTGTGGGATAGCATTTCCTCTAATCCTGATGTTATAGTTATACCGCAATTGGCGGTTGAAATTTACATATTAGTGGGGGAAATGCTGTCCAGTACGTAAATTGAGTTACAGACTTAAAGCCAACAGGAAATGGCAGTGGCATTTGATGTTGAAAGCATGTATAAGAAACTTTCTGGTGGCTGCAAATGCTTTCCTTATGTCTCATACACGTGTTTCAGTCTCTATACGGTAGCAAATGGCAGGACAATTGGAAGACGATCAGTCTCAGTCCCAAGTTGCAGGAGACTTGTTTCAAAATGGTTTTACCCTGATGGCAGCAACTGAACAATGCCAGGGGAGTGTCACGAAGGCCAGGCCAAGATTGTCCTCTCCACTGCCACTACGATTCAAGGTAAACAAACTATATGTCAATGACTTAGCCTTTATTCCAGGAGATCCGTGATTTATGTCCCACTAACTGTATCTCACAGGAGAGCTCACTTGAACTGATGCAGGCAGTATTTTCCCTAGAGCCCAGACTTGTGGGCCAGTGTTCTTTACAGAAAGTCAATATTCAGTCTACAAATTGATTCTTGTTGGCATTTCATCTGGAGGGAACAGGGACCCTGTAATGATCTTGAAAATGTCTGTGAACTAGACTCTTTCAAAGGCTGTGGTCTGCTCGTATGGGGTGGTAGTATGTTCAGTGGCCACATATCACTCCACGTGTTTACAAGAGGCAATGTGAATGTGCTATAGGGATGAGATCCTAGAGCCCCTATGTCGTATTTTTTGAGAGGCTGTTGGCCCTTAGTTCCTTTTAATGGATGATAATGCTTGCCTGCTCAGGGCTGAACACGTCAATTTCTGGCAGAGTGAGGATATTTGTTTTATGGACAATCCAGCCAGATCTTCGGACCTGAACCCTATAGAGCATGCCTGAGATGCCCTGGGACGACATGTAGCAGCTCATCAGCCCATCCTAGAATTCTTCCCAAACTATGCACTGCCTTCATCGAGGAATGGAATTCTTTGTCTGCAGAGTTAATGAACAACATGGTAATGAGTCTGTATTGTCATTGTGAGGATTGTCCGTCCTTATGAGGTATGTGATTGCATTCCATATTGAGGCATTTTTAGTTTACATCCTTACATCTCACCTTGGTGACACGGATTGTGTATAGGAGAGGTATAGTAGAGGCTATGTTCAATTGTGGGAAATAGATGCATAGAAATTTTAATAGAAAATAAGCAACTCGATATTCGGTTAACTAACTTGGGCAGTTGAATACTCAACTGCCGCCCCGGTGGCGCAGTGGTCTAAGGCGATAGCCTCTGATCATTCGTCCGAAAGGGGTCCGTGTTCGAATCCCGGTGAGGCATGGATGTTGTGTTTGTCTTACGGCACTGGCTCTCTCCCTTCCCTGGAACCAGTGACCCTAAATTAGGGGCGGGCGACTGCTTATAGCCCATTGAGTTGCTCACGGTGGTCGTTAAACCTCCAATCAAAAAAAAAAAAAAAAAAAAAGAATACTTAACTGCAAATGAGAAGAGGCTTCCAAATTTCGAGTGCCTGGGTTCTCAACACTAAACTTTATATTTGCTACTCCGGACCATTTAAGAATGACCTTACACTGGGTACTAACAATTTCTCACTCAAAAACTGCCTTTTCCCCCCTATTTATAATCAGTTTGAATTTCATATAAATTGAGATATATTTTCCAAGAATATCTAATATTCATTAAATATAATATATATCTCATTCATAGCCAAGTATTAAGCATTCAATATTACCTCTATAGGTGCAAATTAGCACTCGCCAGATGGAGATTAACTGGCAACTTTGGCGATTAAATTTATTTTAGTGGTCGCCAGTTTGCCCATTTGTTATTTTTAGTGACAATTTACAAAAGAATAATAATTCAAAAGCAAAGGTAAAAGGAAGTGAAACCAGTCCTAACTAGGGATGGTAAAAAACCTCTATGTTTTTGAACATCGAAGTTTTGCTATAGTTAATCAATGTTTAAACCTCGATGTTGCAGAACCCTTTTAGTGTGACGCAGTCAATTCATCGGCCTGCGCTGTTGTGCTAAAAGCGTGGTGGGCTGAATGATCAGCCCTCGATTTTGACTCTAGTAATTCCCAAATCAGATAGCTGATATCGGCATGAATGATAATATCATTTATTAATATTAAACTTTTTTTAAAACTAAATCTCCACAAATAACAGCATCAAATAGCAATATTATTGAAATAATGATGAGAATATACAGTCAGAATCGTATCGTAAGTTAACACTC
This sequence comes from Macrothele yani, assembly GCA_039090855.1. NCBI lineage: Eukaryota > Metazoa > Arthropoda > Arachnida > Araneae > Macrothelidae > Macrothele > Macrothele yani. The sequence goes on from CM077006.1 coordinate 940,060, forward strand.
ACGGCTTCCCATGCACTTTCGCCGCTTGACGGGAGGAAGACTAATTTCAGCCAAAACTTTTCTTACTATGGTGAAAATCTTCCAAATACGTGGAGACAATGTAAATAGACAAAGGCATTGCTCTTTCCACATTTTTCTATAATTAAAACACGTCAACTGAAAAATTGCATTTTGACACCGCTGGGATCGAATCCCAGATCTCTCGATAACTAGCCGAGTGCGTTTGCCTTACACTACAGTGCCAAAAATCCATGGCGCTATGTTTGTCAGACTCTGACTTCAGAAATCCATAGGGATGGGCTCATCAGCTGAAATATCTCTATCAGGTGGAGCTTAACAGTAAAACCTATTATAGCTAATAAATCCAAAAGGCGAGAAAAATTATGAAAATCTTCAAAATATGTGGAGACAATGTAAATAAATAGACAATCATCGCTCTTTCCACAGTCTCAGTTGCTGAGTCGATCTCTATGGATTTGTGAAATCACATGCTGAGATATATACACACATAGCGCCGTGGATTGTTGGCACCGTGGCATAAGGCAAACACACTTGGCTAGTTATCGAGAAATGTGGACTTTGATACCAGCGGTGTCGAAATACAATTCTTTAGTTGTTCTGTGTCAAGAAAAATGTGGAAAGAGTGATGACTTTGTGTATTTACATTTTCCTACTACAGTTGAGGCAGAGCTGTTCACAAGGGATTGTGAGTGAATTATAGAACGTTACACTGTCGGAAATTACTTTTTCGAGCCCCATTCAATGTGCAATAATGCGCAAATCTTGTTCCAGTGTCAACTGCGTGTTTGTTTTTCTTGCGGACTTTGCCGTGCAGGAGAACGAAATGTTTTTTTTATTAATAGAAACACTTCACATTATTTATTTCTTTTTTCCCAAAGAAACCGAGACAATCGCAAAACTCAGCAAATTACGAATCCCCCACACCTTTTTTTCAAATTCGTGTGTTGGCTGAAGACAAACTTTATTGTTATCTTGTTCCTCAGTATTTGCAAAAGTATGTTTTGAATCACCTTAGAATAACATCAGCCTGAAAGCTAATCTTGAAATGGCTAATCAGGGTGTCAACCAGGTCACAGAAGTCAAGGAAGGGTCACGGTCTTAAGGTTGTAGCTCATGGTCAATTTTTTTTTTTTTTTATTTATTTATTTTCCTTTGTGCCTTACCCTGTAAAAATCAAATTTCAGCTTTGAGCTAAAGAGGAGAAGTCTTTGCCAATGACGATTATGCCATTTCCTTCCTTCAGACAAGTTCTGAAGGAACACACCATGATACCATTCTCCCAGTGCCGTTCTCCCCTTCAGTGTTCATTGACTCCGTTTGGCACTTTGCCAACCGCAGTTATCTCAACTGTGGGCCAACAGTAAGGTCTTTTTGTTGAACATAACCAATAACCTGCTTGTTTGCTTCGCAGAAAAACTCGTTGCGGGTCATTCGGGCTGGGCGATGTACCGGTATATTGTTTTCTTCGCCGAAAAATTCGTTGCAGGTCATTCGGGCTGGGCAGTGTACTTGTATATCACGAAAAAACAGTTTAAGTTTTACATCAAGGCTCAGATTTTTTAGTTAGCGGCCCCATAGCAGAATCGCAGTGACGGGCAACGTACGTCGCAGATTTATTTTGGTCCTGCAGACAAAAATGTTATCCCCAGAACCCTATTAAATCATCTTGCAGACTCCCTATCATAGCTGCAAGTTTTCCGCCTTTCAAAATTTCCGAAAACAGAAGTTAAAACGAAGTGAAGATTTCTCCCGTAGTCGTATTTTTTTTGTTTCGCGATGGACGACATACATCGCAGAGTTATTTTGTTCTCATCCCCGTAGTAGAATTGCGGTGACGGAAGACGTGCATCACAGGCTTATTTTGTACTTATCCCAGTAGCACAATTTGCTGTGACGGCTGACGTACACCGCAGATATATTTTGTACTCATCCTCTTAGCAAAATCGCGGCGATGGCTAACGTACATCGCAGATATATTTCGTACTCATCCTCGTTGCGAAATTGCAGCAACTGCCAACATACATCACAGATACATTTTGTACTCATCCTCACAACAGAATCGCGGTGATGGGCAACATACATTGCAGATTCATTTTGTATTCATCTCCAGAGTGGAATCGCGGCAACATTCATCGCAGATATTTGTACTCATCCTTGTAGCAAAATTGTGGTGACTGCCGACATACATCGCAGATTCATATTGTATTCATCCCCATCGCAAAATCGTGGTGACGGCTGATGTACATCGCAGATTTATTTTGTACTTATCCTCGTAGCAGAATCGCGTGACGACCGATGTACATCGCAGATATATTTTGTACTCATCCTTGTAGCAGGATCGTGGCGATGGCCGATGTACATCGCAGATATATTTTGTACTCGTGCTCGTAGCAGAATCGCTGCGATGACCAACGTACATTGCAGATATATAGTATTTTATACTCGTCCTTGTAGCAAAATCGCGGCGACTGCCGACAAAAATCGCAGATTCATTTTGTATTCATTCCCATAGCGGAATTGTGGTGACGGCCGACGTACATCACAGATTTATTTTGGTGTTGCAGACAAAAACGATATCCACAGAACTCTATTAAATCATATTTCAGACTCCCTATCATAGATGCAAGTTTTCCGCCTTTCAAAATTTCCGAAAATGGATGTTAGGCAGAGTGAAGATTTATCTCGTAATCGTAATTTTTTTCTCTCACGATATTCCCTCGATGCTCGAAGTTAGGATTGCCCGATATTGTTGTTAAATATCATTTTATTGTTTAAATATTTGTGTTTTAGCTTGAAAATGGAGGCAACAATTTCCAAAAAGAAAGTTTGAAGGAACCCAGTAATTTTATATTGTTTTCCTTGCAATGTTCCCTCTGCCCCATATGGTCATTGAATATCATTTTATTAGATAAATGTTTGTATTTAAGATTGAAAATGGAGGAAAATTTTCTGAAAACCAAAGTTGTACGTAGCGAAAATTTCTCCCTTTAATAACCCTCCACCTGCTGTGCTTCTCCATTTGCATCAGTTAATTACATAAATGTTTGCATTTCAGACGGGATATGGATAAAAAAAATTCTGAAAATGGAAGTAGAACAGAGCAAAGACTTCTCCTGTTATTGCATTTTTTTTCTAGTGATACCTCTGCAATTGTTGTTAAATAACATTTTATTCTGTAAATATTTGTGTTTGAGCTTGAAAATAGTGCCAAAAATCCAGACACAGAGGGCCAGAATGTTCTTGATCCTAATTAACATTGCAATTGCTGTAGTACCTAGGTAAGACATTAATATAGAAAAATATGTCTGTGCAATTTTTATTGTTTTTTGCATCTAGTAGTCATTTTGTTTAGTGATGACCCGCAGATTATTTTGTGGCACAATGATATCTGTCGCAGACTGTCGAGGAACTTTCTGCTATGGGGGTTAATGGTACTACGAAGTGTCGTCCTTCGCGATATCGCGATGTGATGTATCGTGAAGTACGATGTTAATGAAACCACACGATGGCGTCGTGGACATCGGAGCGCTTCACGAATGATGGGAATCCAGAGATGACTACTACTAAGGAATCTCCGTAGTTCCTACGGAAATAGCTCTTGTACTACGGAATATGGAAAACCGTGATTTTTCTACGAAAAATTTACTGAAGTTATAAATTTTTATTCTGCTTGTTCTTCCCAACACAGTGGCGGCCACCACTTGACGATCCGTCATTCGTCTTGCGATGCTGCCTGCACTTCCAGTTCTGCCTCTCAAGGTTGCTCGGACTTTAGTGCGAGCGACCAGCACTCCAATGAGTGTGGCCTTGCGTGCTAAGCCATTCTAAGTGAAAACCCTCCCATCCCAGCATACAGCATCTTGGGGACGTTGAGCATAGCTCGCATCGGTGGACGTGTGCGGAGTTTGGCCTGAATGCTCTTGCACAGCGGATCGACAAGCTCTTGAAAATCATTTGGTGCAGAACGTGAGTATCATTGCCTGGCATCGGATTTTTTTTTTTTTTTATGCGTGCGTTGGTCATTCATGTCAGTAATTAATATTTTGCAGTTTTTCTTGCGTTGCAGAAAAAGTATGCTTCGATTTCGTTCTTATGTGCAGAGTTCGCCAAAATGCGTTATTACACATCTAGTACGCATCAAAAAGTGTGTTTACGCATCGAAATTTTACCAACACATAAAAATATACATCATGAATTTTTCCCAACTTGTAGAAATACACGGCGAAAAACGCAGAAAGTACACATCAACACGTAAAAATATGCATCGAGAAAAACATTAAATACACATTAACACATAAAAATATGCATTGAGAAACGCGTAAAATACACATCAACGATAAAAACACCCATCGAGAAAGGCGTAAAATACACATCAACGAGTAAAAATACGCATTGGGACAGCATTTCGCCTTTCAAAAACTGAAGTGAACGAAATAAAGATTTTTTTCTGTAATCGTAATTTCGTTTTGCTGCGATGTTGCCTCTGTCCAGCATTGTTATTATACATCATTTTATTCCATAAATATTTGTATATCACTTTGAAAATGGAGGGAAACTTTCCGAAAACAACAATTCGACGGTGCAAAAATTCCTGTGTAATCTTCAGGGAAGAGAGTGCCACAGCTTCGAGGAATTTCTCCTTTTTCGTCGTATGGTGTATATTATTTTCCATGTAAAAAATTTGAAATATTTTGATACAGATTTTACATAGAGAAATACGTGCGTATTATAAATGAATAAGTAAAAAAATACTAATTAAATTAAATGAATAATAGCATGTTTTCCTCAGTTAAAATTATTCTTTTCGGTTTGACTACCGAAAAATGGCCAAAACTACTGAAAATTTGTATGAGTACTACTGAAAATATCTGAAATAGGTTGGCATCTCTGGGAATCCATCACGAAGCAAACATGATGTTTAAACCGGTTCTTATCGGGCCATGGCGTTTCGATGATGCCACAAATCGGCAAATTCGTATGTACTGCTATCTGCCAGCAGAAATAATGTTTGAACAGATTTTGATCAGTATGATTCCAAAACTGTAAATCATTCCAATCCTTAATAAATGCTGCTGCACGTTTGTTAGCTGTGACTGCAATCTCCGAGATCTCGGGAATTTACCACAGTCTAGGAAGTAGTTGGTGGGTAATTAGCACATCTTTTGTAAAAAAGATCGTGCGTATGTTATCGGTTTGTCTGTCCGTCTGTGGACACCATATCTCTGGAACTATTAGTCCAATTTGAAAAATTCTTTTTGCATTGGGAAGCTTAGAATGTGAAAATGATGATCATGGCATATCGAGTTTTTTCTGATGTGCAACTTCGCCGCTAGAAGGCGTAAATGCAGATGATATAGAATTTAAAATGCATTTTATTGCATATATTTGCTTCTAAATATCAGATTGAAAAAATTCTTTCTTTCTTTCGTTGCCATTTGTAACGACTATTTTAGGCGGTTTCAGTTTCAAGTAATGCATAGATTTTTCACTAGGAGGCATAAAGGTAACTTGCGTTCCCCCCGATATCTTTGCTTCTAAAACTACGATTTAAAAAATTATTTCTGCATCGGATACTGCTCCTGGTAAGAAATGTTTTTCATGTAATTTCAAAATTTTGATAAATTATGATTTGGCCACCAGGGCGTAAGCATTTATTTCTGCTTCTGATGTATTTGCAGCAAAATCTGAGCTTCTGAAAAAGTTGACTGAAGAAATTAGTTCTTAGAACCATCAATACCGCTCACCTCGGAAAACGTTTTGAGAGCACCTCCTGCTTAAAATAGCGCATAGTTTTCCCACCAGGGGCATAGATGTATATCTTATTTTTGTTGATATCTCTGCTTCCAAGAGTACGATTTGAAAAATTATTTCTTTGTTGGAGAGCATTTCTGGTGCAAAATGTTTCTCATATTGTAGTTTCAAGTTTTTCAAGTAATGTATAGATTTTCCACTAGGGCGCAAGGATAACTTGAGTTTCCCCGATAAGCGTTTATTTGTGCTTCTGATGTATTTGCAGGAAAATCTGAGCTTCTGAAAAAGTCGACTGAAAAAATTCTATTGTTGACCAATACTACTCATCTTGGAAAACGTTTTGAAAACACCTCCTGCTTAAAATAGGGCATAATTTTTTCGCCAGGGCGTATATCTTATTTTTGTCAATATCCCTCCTTCTCTAAGTATCTGATTTGAACAACTTTTTCTTTTTTTGGGGAGTGTTTCTGCAGCGAAATATTTATGGAATATAATTTCAAATTTTTCCTAACGCCCATTGCCTGCCACTAGAGGGCATAAGCTCAGACTTTTGTCTATAGCAATATCTGCGGGACTAAAAACCCAATATAAAAGATTCTTTTTCAGTCAGATACTACTAACTATGAAAACTCTATGTGTATTTTCCTCCCAAAATGACCAATTTTGCTGCTAGGGGGCACCAGTGTTTAATGTATTTTTCTTAATATCTTTGCTTCTAAATGTTGATTTAAGACATTCTTTCAGCACCGGTTCCATTTACCTTGTGGAACACTTTAGGTTAGCATTTGAGGAGTTTTATAGTTCACTGTTCTGCCACTAGAGGTGGTGTTTGTGTACTTCTGCTTGCAGCTGTATCTCTGCTTCTAAAACCCTATTAAGAAATTTCTTATTTTTACTGTATGCCATTCTCCACATTAGAGATGTGGTGCATTATCCTCTTTAAACAATGCACAGAATTCCCATTAGGGTGCATATAAAGGCTTTTTTCTCACTGTCTCTTCTTCTGGGAGACATATTTGAAAAGTTCTTTTTCGTTAGCATAGTTTTTTCCAGGAGTATTTTTTTACTTTTCCATTAGGCATAGAGTTATGTCATGTTTCTTTCTTTATTTCTCTCTTTTAACTGTTTGATTTGAAAATCTGTCTCTGATACCATCCTTCTGCTGTGAGAAACTTTTTAAATGCACAATTTGTTAATTTTCATTACATACTTTTTAGCTGGTGGTGGAAGTAAGTAGCTGTTTTCTATTTCTGAATGTTTTATCGATTGAAGAAATCTGGTTGATATTTTTCTAACCGGTTGCATTGGCTTTGAATAACTTTGATAAATTTAATTCGCATCAGAAAAGATTCAAAATGTTCTCATTATAACCCAAAATTCGGTGTCATCTTTCTTGTTTTCTTTTTTGTTCACGTTTTAGCAAAACAGTATAAAGAGATATATGGGCATTTAAAATTACCTCTGTATAATTTTCCGAATGTCAGCCAGTGCACTTCCACTCTTTCAGAGAATTATTTCATTTTTTCAACATTTTCAAAATATTTAATCAGGCCTAGGGTAGGAAAAAAAAAAAAAGCCTAACTGCAGATTTTGGTACTTCCCAATAGAATTGTGCCATAAAAATTGGTATAAATGCACTGTATGTTGAGTAGACAGACACAAAAATATCACACTTTCAAATTTTTTTAATAGGCCTAGGCACAAAATAAAAAAAAAGAATAAATAAAGTCCTAACCATAGGTTTGGGCACTTCCTGATGGAACTTCACCCGAAAAATCTGTACAAATGTACTAAGCGTAAAGTAGATGGGCAAAATAACATTATATTAAAAAAATAATCAGGCCACATATTCAACATATATTCAAAATAATAAAACTAAATGCTGCCTCAAATGTAAAGAAGCATTAAGAAAACAGAGAAGTCTGCAAGCAGAGAAAGAAAAGGAAATCAGATGTGCTGTGGGAAGAATTAAGGAACTGAAAGAAAGAAAAAGTTATGCATATTAACCTTGAACCGTCTTTGCCATTTCTCGATATTCCTTTACACCGAACTCAAGATTCTTCAGAAATCACCTATTCTGTTTATAAGAAACTGACTTCTACTATAGTACTAATACCAGCTACCTCAGCACACCCTTTAAAACATAAACTTTCATCTATTTATTATCATGTTAGAAGAGCATTTACTCATTCTTGAAGTATGAAACTACATAGAGCAGAATTTAGACAGATAAAAGATACAGCTAAAAACTATGGTTATTCCCTGTCACAGTTGATAACATCATTAATAAAGTGAAGAGAACGAAAACCACTACTTTATCGAGACACCATACTTCTACAAGATATGTAGGCTCCATGACTTTATTCCTAGAATCTCTCGCTCGCTTAACATTTGCCGATGTCATTACCTGAACTTTGGATTAAGAACAAATAACATTTTATCCATTATTAAAAAAGATCGTGACCGTTTAGAAGAGCAGAACAAACATGGAATATATACTAGGGGTGTTCAAATGAAAAGGTACGAAACATCATAAGAACATAACCGTTAACATATTTGCCTATGCCACTATGGGAGAACGTAGCGACACATCTAGGGATGCGATTAGAGTCGCCGGCGTGGATCGGAGCTCGCGCGGGCGCCCGCATGCGCAGAAGAGAGCAGAGGCTCTTATAAAGAGCGCCGTCCAATTGACGCGGCAGTGCGTGTAAGGACAGGATGGCGTTCACATTGCAAAATTCGACGATTGAGGAGCAGCGAGGCGTTATCCGATTTCTGACAGCGGAAGGTGTTAAACCGGCCGGTATTCATTGCGGAGGGTGTGGTTATGCTCCATGATAACGCGCGTCCACACGTCTCCAGGGTCACACACGCGGAACTGGCCAAGTTCCAGTGGGAGCAGCTTGACCATCCACCCTACAGCCCGGACATGTCGCCCTGCGATTTCCATGTGTTTGGTCCCCTGAAAAAACATCTGAAAGGGAAGCGCTTCCACTCGGACGACGAACTCAAGGACGCTGTGCAGGACTGGGTCTCGTCACGGCCACAGGAATTCTGGGAACAAGGAATCCTTCGGCTTGTTAATCAATGGGATCGTTGTGCTACAGCCTATGGTGTATACTTTGAATAAAGTCTTCATTTATACCCACAGTGTCGCTTCGTACCTTTTCATTTGAACACTCCTTGTAGTATTCCCTTAAAAGCAATAAACCCGGAACATGCAAATACATGTTATATTGGATCAACAACTCGGACATTAAAAACAAGATTAACTGAACATAAATATAATGTTAAAAATGGTGCCATGACCACAGCTGTATCTCGCCTAATTCATGGAGGTACCCACTTCCCAAAATAGGACGATGCAACGATTCTTGCCTTTCCTTTAAATTCAAGATTATTATTATTATTATTATCAGAAAGTAGTTTTATACACAAATTTGCACACAGATGCTGTAATGAAGATGGCCCAGTAAACATTCCTCAACCTTGGAAGGTTTTACTTAAGAATAATTTATCTGTATAATACCCAAACTTTTCACCCAACCTAGAAGAAGATGAAGTTTAAGTGTGTGAACGTAACACGTGCATTGCATGATGTATATCATTATCACTACAATGTTTATGTTTATTTATTTAAAATTGTAACGTTTCTTTTATTTATGTTATTCTGAAGATGGATTCAATGTGTAATCCGAAAGATCTTAAAGATCATTTATTTACTTATAACTTGTTATTGTTGTTTCTTAAGATATGTCACACAAATTTGAATCGTGCTAAGACGGTTTCAAGGTTAATATGCATATAATTCAGCACAACAATAATATTATTTAAATTAAAGAAAAAGTTATTGGAACAGGCTGAAGAAGCTTATGCAATAAAAACAGAAATTAAAGCAGCATGCACATACACAAACAAACTGCAGAGCTAAAGCTATGTCATACATTGCATTTAGATTCTTAAAGCTCTTCATTAGTGCCCTGGATGCTAAATGTTATCCAATGAGGAAGTGCTTGATTTAGATAACTTTTTTAGTTTTATGTATGCACAGTAATACCAAGCCTTACATGTCTACTTAATGCATGTTTGCTATAATGTATGTACAACATTTTTACCCATTCCTGACATAACTTATTAACATCAAGCTGAAAATTTCCATCTATTGGAAGCTGCATACTTTGAAGTCTAGAAATCTTTGTTTACGGTACACTTGTTTCTGACTTTTCTGATCGGAGAAGGAGAAATTTTCATTGGTATTGCTTTTTTATTGATTTACTAAGGACGTTCTTGTAAAAATGTCTTCCAATAAAAGAGAAAGTGGTGCTGAAAGTGAAATATTGGTAAAATGTCACAGAAATCCATAAAATTACAAGAAAAAGTGAACATAATAAATATGAGGCCAGTGAGTTAATAACTTAACTTTCAAACTCTATGAAATGGTCCTAGCCACTCCACATATTCAACAAACTATACTCTTATGTAATTTTTTTCTTTCTTTTGCTACATAACAAACACACCTTAAAGTTCAACCTACGGAACAAGGAGCTATTGCCACTTTTGAATCGTATTATTTATCGCATCGTGATCTGAAACAGCTTATTTTAGTAACAGTTAGTAAGGACAAGGCAACTGTTAAACAGTTTAATCATGATTATAAAATACCCATGGACAATAAAATTTGTGCACCAAAAAGAAAGCATTGGATTGAATTGAAATTTTATGGACACAGGGCTTGAAAAATATCTGAAAAGTTGCATGCCCAGCTGGGCATGTGCAGAAAATATTTACTTGCCAGAAGTAAAATCTACATGCCCAGAAAAATTTATCTTTTAAGATAACAAAACAGAAGCCTCATTTTTTTTAAAGTTAAAAATTATGATAAACTTTTTATACATCTTTTGCGTCACCATTTTAGTGTCTGTATTCAAAATGCACAAAAACATATATCTCAAGTTTTAAGAAAGGTAATCGATGTCATTTGATAAATTTAGTCATGATGCCATGCTCAAGAGTTTTTAATATATGTCCTGTGTTTTACAAAAAAAATTAAATAATCATAGTTAACTGTATAGCAGTTTAGGTAGTTTTTAACAATTTTGAATGTAAAAATTATTTACCTTTTTCTCTTGTGCAAACAGAAAGGATTTTGCATCATAAAATATCCCAAGAATTGTTGTTTAGAAACAAAGGCAAATCTTATGTTTTAGACTACTGTTGTGTGCACTTAGTTATTAAATTATATTATCACCTGACAGCCCACATTGCTTGAAAACATTACTGGTGGTATCGACAATTTTAGGATGGTTTTCACAAACGTGCACTACATAATTGTCTTGTCATTTGACTTTAGCCAACTAAATGTTTTTATCCAAGATTCCTCAACTGTGCAACAGTGTTTTTTGTGTGTGTGTGTGTGTGTGTGTGTGTGTGTACGCTTTATCATAGTCCGCTTGCATAAGTTTCAGATTTGCCAATGATGTAGATTCAGATTCTGAAATTACGTCACTCAACAGTGCGAAAGACGAATTTGTAACTACCGCTGACAGATAGGGAATTTCATATAATTGCTTACTATGAGATATACTCTCATTGCTGGATTTTTCTCAAAGAAACATCCTATATCCATTACTAAATATAACATATCCACAGCTAACATGAACCGCAACTAACACGAATACTGTTCTCTCAGATAAACTAAGTTATCCGCGTTAGTAATTTTTGCTTTTTTCCCGGTTAAGTGGAACACATTGCATAGGCTCATTCTTAAATGAAACTTAGCTTTTGTTTCAGTAGTCCCGAGCAAGCACGGGCGGAAGCTTCCACTTTCCCCTCCCTCACTTGCACAAGTTATATCAGAGTCACCGCCCCATCCGGAGCTGTGCAGTAAATATTCTGTTGTCACTCCCTCCCCATAAAGCACAGCTTTTTTGCCCATCAGTCTGCGTCTTCCTGTTTGATGGCAGTTTATGCATTTTGTCACTAAACACTGGAGGCCAGTTTCATCCGAGACATGCATCCCGTCGTTAACTGTAAACAACATCTGGAGCAAAACTACGTATGGTCCCGATTTCTGGACGTAGAGCATAATATAATTAAAGAAGCGCTATTCTCCTGGCCTTGGTACTCATTCCGTAACAATAATACAACTGCAGTAAAATGAAAAACACGCGACAATGATCTTTTTTTCTAGAGCAGAAAATTCTCTATTTCAAACTTCTTTTTTTTTTTCTTTAAATCTAGTTGCCCGATTGGTCAACTAGATTTCATTTTTCTTGCCCAGGCCAATAATTTACATGCCCTGGGAATCTCGGGCATGGTATTTTTCAAGCTTTGGGACATGATACAGATGAATGATACACATGATGGCAAAAACAGAGCTGCAAGACAGTTACAGAGGGATCTGTGGCATGCAGTCCGGACATCTTGAATAGCGCATCGCACTGCCTCATGCATGCTGCAGTACGGTCCGGCATGGAGGCGAACAGACCTGATGTTGTCCTGCAGCAGACTGGCCCACGCGTGCTTGGTGGTGTGCTACAAATCCCAGATAGTGCGTCATGGCGGCAGCCGGCATTTCAACTGGTTCCATACATGCTCGATAGAGGACATGACATAGGCAGTCCTGGGAAACCTGAGCCATGTGTGGGTGGGCGTTATCCTCCTGGTATAGCGCAGCTGGAATCCAGACCAGGAATGGGAGCACGTGGGTCCATAGGATCTCATCCACATACCGCTGGCCTGTCAGTGATCCACGTACCACTACTAGAGCTGATCAGCTATCATAGGCAATGGCTCCCTAGACCATAATGTCTGCAGTGGGGGGGGGTGGCACTTGATAGCGTGGTTGGGCGTTGACCCAGGGATCTCCACACCAGCACACGATGATCGTCTGTCCCCAAAACGATGTGGCACTCGTCGCTAAACAATATACGTTGCCAGTCTGTAGAGTTCCACGTCACTCTGGCCTGGCACTACTGCACATGGTCCCGGCAATTTTTCGGTGTTAATAGCAGCCAGGGTTTAAACTGTGATCGTATTTTGTGAAAATCAATGCAGTTTTGCTAAAATATTTATATTTCTTTTTGCATAAATGCGAAAACATTTAAATGGCGCTGTTTCTTAGTGAACGGCATTAAAATTCTGTGATTCTGTCAAGCGCATACAAAATATTGTGGTGGTGGAATTTCTCTTCTTTCATCATGTGACATCAAATGATGCATAGAAACTAGTCGCCAATCCAGTTTCTATGATGTCATAAACGGAGCTGTTCCTCACGTTCTTCCCCGCTTTGGTCGTCGCCAAACGTCTCTCTCTCTCTCTCTCTCTCTCTCTCTCTCTCTCTCTCTCTCTCTCTCTCTCTCTCTCTCTCTCTCCTTTTTCACGTGGCTTTATTAGTGTGTGTTGAACCTTTTTTCATAGTCTAAATATGGGTAAGTGGTTAGGAATAAGTTCAAAACGATATTGAAAATGTTACTACTACACAACAGCCAGCTAAAAAAACCTAAGGTATCCAAATCTTTAGTTATAAGTGGGCCAAAGTGTGATGGCATGACGGCCAACCTTACATTTCGTGTGAGCTATGCCAGAAATCTAAAAAGAAAAACATCCTTGCAACTGCTGAAGGTAAGTTTTTTTCTCCTTAGTTATTTTTTTTTCTCTTTTGGTTAAATTAATTTTTTTCTTTGTCTGCGTGTCAATCGCATTTGGCAATCAATCAATCTACGAAGATGAATTTCGAAACATCACCATGTTTACAAATTTCGGAATAAATTCCACAAATTTAGTTTCAAATTTGAATTATTTTTTGTTTTTGTTTACATAGGGTAAATGTGTAGTTTAGTGTCCTAAATTATTTTGCCGCAAATGTTGATGGATTTTGAAAAAGTGAGACATACAAATTTTAAAGTATGTAACATGCCAACTTTTACGGATTTCTGCTTAATTTTACTGATTTATGGATAGAGGTCTTTTTTTATGGAATTTTTAATATTTTGATTGCTCAATCGAAATATTTCAATTTCGGGCAATCATCCACTTAGTTCTACCAGACCTTACGAGTGCTGTGCACTTATTTTCCTGCTGACTTAATTAAATATTTGTCGGTTCTCAGGGCTGATATATATATATATATATATATACATTATGTGTCTTCTTTTCTTTCAGTTAAAGGTTAAAGCACAGAGTAGTGACTTCCTTTCTTTTTTTATACTGTTTTGTTTGGAAAGATTGGCAAAGAACACCTGCGTTTACCTCCTGCTTGTCATTACTGAGCTTGCACGCCAGCTGTAATGATACATTTTCTCACGATCCGTAACATAAACAAACACACTCTAGCGGTAGCTCAGAGTGTGTTGTTTGTGTTACGAGTGTGTTGTTTATGTTACTTCGAAAGATCCACGAAGTACTTTTTCACATTTTTTTGTTTGTTTGCTGCTCATCTGAGCGAAGATGAGAATTTTATGTTTGACATTTACAGAACGGGTCAAGCTTTTGGTTTTAGTTGTTTGCATTCAAAGTGATTTTATTTTTTATTTTTATTTTGTTTTGTCTTTACATTTCTGCTGTTTTTCATACGGAATTTTCTTATTAGAAATAGTTTATCAACAGAAAATGTAAAGCACATATTAAGCATTAACATAGAAAGGCCAGGTTACAAGGAATTGGATTTTAGAATTGCATATGAAAAATGGTTAAATAAAAGACATTGTCACATTGTAAATTAATGAAATTATTTTAATAATTTTTTTTAAACTTGAGTGTTTTTATTGGTCTCTAAATTAATGCTAAATTGTTTATAAAAAATGCCAAAAGAAATTTCAAAATGCTAAAATGTTTCTGGAGATTTTTGCTAAAATGCTAAAGGTTTTCAAAAGTCAGTTCATACCATGATAGCAGCACACATAAGGGGCAGTGGGATTGCTGATTCGCTTCCGCAAGGCATCAGGAAATGGTTCATGGGAACATAGGAGCTGCTACATCTGCCTGTATAGTGGACTGGGTTCCCGTGGGATCCGATCATGCCTGGTTCACGATCCGTCGGTCCTCTCTAACAATGGTCCTCCTGGTCCATCCAGAGCCACTCTGCCATGTGGCAGTGCCGTCATGTGTCCACTGCTCCCAACACAGTTGGACGATATGGTCGGAACAATCCACGTGGCGGGCTATACGGCGCGCCGACCACCCTGCAGTTTTCACCCCGATGATCAGACCTCTCTCAAAGTCCATAAGTTGTGTAAATTGATGTCTCTAGTGTTTACCCGACATTCTTGTCACTCTACTCTTGTTTGCGTTGTCCGGTGCTTTTTGCTTTCATGAGACATCGACTACAGGCCAGTTTATAAAGCTGCCGGTTCCTGCTTGCAGCGCCACCACAGGATGTGTGGTCATGTGCACTCGCACCAAACATAGATCATTTGCATACCAGCACGGACTCTCTTAAGTATTTGCAAAGTTTCACGGTTGTAGCATGTTTTCTTTTAGGTGTGCAAATTTCATTGTCCGTGGGTGTGTGTTGTATGCAGTATCACAGGAACTTCGATAGTGCATGGAAAATGATGACACGGTAATGCATGGTTGGACTTCGACATAAACTTTTTGTCCACAATTTGTGACTGATTTGGAAGGATATGAACCAACTGTTAGATTAATAATATTGTTCAAAAAATTCTCCAGCTACCTGAAAAGCTTAATTTGGAAACTGATGTGAAAGAATTGTTAGCCTCACACAGTAAAAGACTGAGGGCTTGATTGAACTGGAAACATGGTCAGGGAAAGTGGCTCATAAGAAGACCCAGTTGAATAAATTATTAAAGAAAGCCTACATTAACTAACATTCTCGATAAAACTTTCAAAATCATGGAACAGCCTGTAAATAAAATTGATAAGTGTGGCCCTGATATTGAGTGCAGTTCTTCAGTTGTGTATATGTTTGGATACTTTGTGCAAGAGTGTGAAGCTTGTTTTGAATAGCATTTATTTGCTGAGTAAATAGTGTTATCAAAAATTGAAATAAATTGCTATTAATTTTAATTGTTGATAATAATCTAAACCTTTATAACATACTTCCTATACTCGCTTAACATACT
The DNA here is from genome assembly GCA_039090855.1 of Macrothele yani. Lineage (NCBI taxonomy): Eukaryota > Metazoa > Arthropoda > Arachnida > Araneae > Macrothelidae > Macrothele > Macrothele yani. The sequence continues at coordinate 955,917 of CM077006.1, forward strand.
TTTGTGTAATGTGCAGGTTTCCCGGTTGCAAGTAATTGTTTATAGTGCAATATTTTGAGTTTTTCACTAAATGCAGGCTTATTGGTACCTAAAAAAATTATTTATTTTAACTTTTCAGAAATCATTTTATATACTCAATTTACCCTTTTAATTTCTTAATTACATAATCAGATTTTATATTTAATTAATTAAAATAGCCAAACTCCTGCACTATTGACAGAAAGAATAGTCAAGAAAACTTAGCATTAGGGTCAAGAAATGTCCCGTAAAAGTCAAGAAAAGGTCAAGAAATTGAGTCTCCTGAAAATGGTAGACACCCTGCTAATTGTAGTGAAAGTTTGCAAAGTGATAGTGATGATTTTGAATCATTTTAGAATAACATCAATCTGTAAGGGTACATTCAAAATTAAGGGAGTTATCATTACATTTCAAGTTCAGGGAAAAGTTTTGGCCCAAAATATAAAAATTTATGGAAAGTAACTTTTTTCTTGAAGTTTGCAATTTCTAAAAAAATCGCTTAGCATTTCTGGCATATACACACAAATTACATGTAGCACTAAAAGGGCTTAAACCTCGATGTCTCAGAAGCCAATACATCGAAAATGCATCGATGTTTCAGTACCGATGTTTGAAACTGATAAAAAAATATTTTCTGAGTAAAGTAAATGAATTTCTTTTTATTGCATTCTTGTAAAGAGGAAAGGAATGTTATATTTTTTATATCATGAATTGGCTGTTTTCGTCTATGTTTCATCGCCGAAATAGAGTTCTTTTCTTCGATGCTACAGGAACCGATACATAAAAACACATCGAGGTTTCCATTGAAACATCGAGCGTTTTAACAGATATTATTGGTTACTCAAATTGAATTGGTGAGTAATCACTGTTGTAATTACCGTTATCGTCGATTGTTGAGTAATCACCGTTTTTTTACCCACCTATGTGACCATTTACTGCTGCAGATGGAAAAGTACGAATTCATCGGCTTATTAGCAGAAACATCAAAACATCGAGGTTTTTGCTGATACATGGTAAATTTCCACCGATACTGTCCATGTTTTGGGAATGAGTAAACCCAGAGGAAAAAAATTGTTTACAAAATGGTTTTTATTTTGTGCAGTAATGGCTTCTTTTATGTTCAAATAAACCCATCCATGTTGTTACATTAAAGCTCCTATTGACCTGCCCCCCCCCCCCCCTTCTTTTTTTGTGCTGCAGACTCCTTTTTCACAACTAATATTTGTTAACTTACTAGCCAGGTTTTTTTTTTTTGGCCACTAACTTGTTTAGACTTACTAGCCACTTAGCTAAAATTCCAGTTTGCACCTATAAGTTACCTCATTAACTTGATCAATATTTAATCATACAAGCTTCGTTCGTCATGGACAACATACTGTGCAGCTGACTTTTTTGCTTCCAACCAACAAGGCTGTGTTATTAGCATGCAACAAACTGCACACATGGAAACTTCCAGGATGAGCATCCATTAATATATTGAACAACTATGATGACATTACCCAACCTTGTGCGACTCTTGCATTAATGAAGAACCTGTTCAATTAAACATTTACATGTGCAGTTGTGCACATGCTCTACAGCTGACTTATACCTTTCACACATTCAAGCAGATTTCCAACTATATCATACCTGTTATTCAAGACCTTATAGTGAAGCACCCAGCTTACTTGGTCATAACGTGGTTCATACACGTCCTGGAAAAGTCCTGAGATTCCATGTTGTTGTGGAAATGTCCTAAAATTCTGTTACATCTCCTGGAATTTTATCCATTCCTGCCTTTTTGTCCCTGTGCGATGTTTTCTGGTTGAGGATTTTTCTACTGATATAGCTGGTCTGACAAATTTTCCTTCTCACCCCTGAAAAAATTTGGGGCTGATGGTTTTCTTGTCTTTTAGCAGTACTGAAGCTGAGTTAGTATGTCTTTCGTAAAAAAAAAAAAAAAAATTGTGCGTATGGTGTCACTTTGTCGGCCAGGGACCGGGAGACACCATATCTCTGCAACTATTAGTTCGATTTGTAAAATTCTTTTTTGTATTGGAAAGCTTGAAATATTAGAATGATGATCCTTTCATTCCGCTTTTTTTCCTGATGCAGAACTTTATCACTAGAGGGCGTAAATGCAGATCCTGTCGAATTCAAAATACATTTTATTTCATACTAATGGAGATACCCTACTTTGCCCAGGATAGACATAAAGTTTGTTTTCAAGTAACAATGTAAATCGCACTATTAAAAAAAAAAATCCCACCATGATTAACAACGCTCAAGTCGGGCCTCACGCTGTACCAAGGTCTCTGCCGCCCTTGATACACTGGCTCTTTCCCGCTGATCCATAGGTATTCGATCACGTCGTTCAGTTGTCTCACTATCTCGAAGTAATTTTTTACTTTTTGTTTTCGGCTAAACTTGTCCCATGGGTTTGCGTTTTTTGGAGGCATTTCACCACACTTGATGAAAATTTTATTATAAAAATCACAATTTATAATGGCCGTTCTGAGCCCTAAAAACTCTAAATAGCAAACATGCACAATAATGCACTTCCTGCACTCAGCCCGCATTCAGCTTTCTAAAGTGTTGATATACAACCTGATCACACCCAACGTAAAAGAAAGAAGTTCACAATAATATACGGAATTTTTTTTACTAATCTCGAAAACTAAACCGATTCTGATAATTCTTCCACCGTTGGGAAGTTTTATGGAGGACATAGGCTATTTCGTTTATTTATTATTATTTTTAATTATTTTTTTATTAGTTTTGGCTGTACTACCAAATAACATTGCTTTCAAGTAGTTTCCAATTTCCCATGTATCGTTCTGCTTTGTTTACGTACAACCTGATCACACCCAACGTGAAAGAAAGCAGTTCACGATAATATACTGAATTTTTTACTAATCTCGAAAACTAAACCCATTCTGATAATTCTTTCACCTTTGGGAGCTTACGTCTTTCCGGTGGACATAGGCTATTTCTTTTATCTATACTAATACCAATACTAATCTTGTATTTAAACTTTATGTATGAAGAAGACCATTTGTTTTAACTTCAACTTAACCTTGATGCTATTTGAGAGGACCACGCCTATTTGTGAGAATCTGTAGCTCCACCCATATTTGACACTCCTGCACCAATTGTTGGGAGTCTAATGAAACCTAATCCTTAAAAAGGAAATGCCATGGTAGCATAAACAAAAAATACTTATGACAATATGTTCCGCCGGTGCGTTGTGTTTTCAAAAATCAGACTCTTCCCCGTATGCCCGAACCGTGAAAGCTTGTGAGGAGTGAGGCTTCAACTAACAACCGTTGCTCTGACACGCAAAGTAATACCGCAGCAGCCGACTTGCACCCAGTCTATAGAGAACCCCGTAAAAACACATTTGACCCCCTTAGGGATGGAATTTCTAAAAATCGTCCCGCCTGTATTTTAATCTGGGTGATGAAGAGTGTATGCCAATTTTGGTGCAAATCCATCAAACCGTGTAGGAACGTATGCCAAAAAATCATAAAACTTTCACTTTTATATATAGAGACTCCGAGATATTGGCTCTAAATATCCGATTTGAGAAATTCTTTTACTTTTCGACGCCATTTATATCGACTACTATTTTAGTTACAGTCTCATTTTCAAGTAATGCATAGATTTCCCACTAGGAACATAAAGGTAAATCGTGATTTTCCTGATATTCCTGCTTATAAAAGTCTGATTTGAAAAATTCTTCCTGTGTCAGATACAGCTCCTGATGGGAATGTTGGGCATATAATTTCTCATTTTTGGTAAAAAATGGTTTGGCTACCAGTGGGCGTAAATGCTTATTTTGGCTTCTGATGTATTTGCAACAAGATCTGAGCTTCTTGAAACTCAACTGAAAAAAATTATTTCGTGAACCGATACCCCTTACCTCATATAACCTTTTGAGAATACCTCCTGCTGAAAACTGTGCAGTTTTTCCATCAGGGAGGGTACATGCATTTCTTATGTTTGTCGATATCTCTGTTTCTACGAGTCCTATTTGAACAATTCTTTCTTTGTTGTAGTGCATTTTTGGGGCGAAATGTTTCTCATACAATTTCAAATTTTTTTTACCGCACAAGTGTACCACTAGCACGGTCCAAATTGTTCTGAAATTCCTGTTTTTTTACTTTTTTGTCCTGAAATGTCCTTATTTTTGTTCTATATCCTAAAAATTTGAGTGTAATCCTGAAATTTTAAGAATAAATGGCAAGCTCTGTATTGTGATTCATTATCTAGCGTGTACAAGTACTGCGTAAATAATAAAAAATGAAATGAGAGAGTACTCTATCGTTGTAACATCATCGCCAAAAACTCTTTCTCTTGTAATTTGCGATGCACGTGAATGCATTCACGTTTTGTGAGATCGTTCGAGAATCGAAGCTTCCATGAAACCACTTCTTACGGAGGATGCACAGAGATGCCACCCATTACGGAGTAATTATTACAGATTTCCCCCGCAATTACGGGTGACTAACGAAAAATTACTGATATTCAAATTTTCACTGTTATTGAGGAAGTTTTACTGGTTTTGTAAAAGCCTCTGAACAAAGTTCGTAACACAGCTCTTTGTTTCTTTTTTATTTTTCTGAGGAGGAGCAATTTCTTTTGCTTGTTTGAAAGAGTGCAAAAAAAAAAAAAAAAAAAAAAAAAATTAAAAAGCTCGGCGCTGGGCCGGATTACGTAGGCCCTGCCTGCTTCTTTTGCGGTGACCTGGAATTACGTCAGCCCGAAGCTTCTGAATAAAGTTTGTGATGCAGCTCTTCATTTTTATTTTTTATTTTCCCTTCTTTTTTTCTTCTGAGGATAAGGAATTTGTTTTGCTTGTTTGAAAGTTAAGTGGAAAGAAAGCACGGTGCCTGGCCGGGATTACATAGGCCCTGCGTGGTTCTTTCGTCTTGACCTAGGATTACGTTGGCCCAGTGCTCTTCTTTCGCCGTTGCTTGGGATTACGTTGGCCTGGACATTCTTCCATTGTGGCTCAGGATTGCATCAACCTGGGCGTGCTTCCTTCGCTGTGGCCCGGGATCGCGTCGTCCAAGTTCGCCTCTGAAACAATTTCGTGACGCACCTCTTCGCTTCTTTTCTTTCTTTTTTGAAGAGGACGAATGTGTTTTGCTTATTTGAAAACTAAGTGGGAAAAAAGCACTGCTTCGGGCCAGTATTACGTCGGCCTGAAGCCTTGAACAAAGTTCGTGACGCAGCTTTCTGTTTCTTTCTTCTTCTTTTTCTTACTTTTTTTCTGAGGAGGAGGACTTTGCTTGTCTAAAAGCTTAAATGGAAAGAATGCACAGTGCCGGGCCCTGAGATTATGTCAGCCGTTATCATTCATTTGGGGCTTCCTGGTGATCGATGTACAAACTGAGCAGAAATCTGGGGGGGGGGGGGTCGTCGTTTTCCATTTGAGGACGGAATTCCATTTTCCGTAAAATGAAGTTAGTTGGAGTGAAGATCTCTCCCATAATCGTAATATTTTCTCACGATGTTCCCTGGGCCCAATATTTTTCTTAAATATCCATTTATTCCATAATACTTACATTTCAGCTTAAAAAATTGAGGAAAGAGTTTCCCAAAACTGAAGACAGTCGAAGCGATTTCTCCTGTAATCATAATTTTTTCTTCTCGTGATGTTCTGACTATCCTGTGTTGTTGTTAAGTGTTACATGTGATTATATTTTGAAGAAATTCTGCCTGAAAAGTGAATTGTTGCTAATATAGGAATTAGGATGGAAGAAGCTTCCTTTTCTTCAGTAATGTACTTGGCAAATATTTTTCCAGCTGCAGTTGTTAGTGACAGTGATCTGGACAAGTTGGAATTGGAGTTTGCCTTATTTCAGATTAATGAATTGGAAAAGGTTGTTTCAAATGGGCCCACAATTGTTACCGCATGGTCAAACATTTTGAAAATGACTGGTGCAATTGGTGCTAAAAAGTATGAAGTTTTACCATATCTGCTACATGCTATTCTTGTTGTGCCACACAGTAATGCAACTGCGGAAAGAATTTTTAGCATTGTCTGTAAGAGTCAAACAGAATTTAGGCCAAACCTGGCCACCGAACCTTAAAAGTGAAAAAATTCCTGCTAACAACTGGACCATAATTTAGATAGCTTTTTTAGTAAAAGAATAACATTTCTGCATTTATACCAATATTTGATTTAATTTACCTGCCAGGTCTGCTAAAATATGTCCTGAAATTGTCCTGAGATTTTAAGAAAAATTGTGTCCTGATTTCTTTTTTTAATTTTTTTTTTTTTTATGTGTCTTTCCATCCCTGCACTAGAGGGCATAAGTTCAGGTTTCTGTTTACAGCAACATCTGCGGTACTAAAAACCTGACTGAAAAAATCTTTCTGATTGAAAAAAAATTCTCCGATCAGATACTACTAAATATGAAAACTCCTTGTGTGTACAACATTCTAGAGGACAATGCTTACCTTGGCATTCCTTGCTAGCGATGAAAAACATTTCACACACGTGTTTTCCAGTTTTTGTTGATGTTATTGTCCTAAAGTCCAGCATGATCAGAACTATTTCATAGTCTGAATTAGAACTACTAATAGGAATTGACTCCTTGTGTGTATTTTCTTCCCAAAATAATGCGCAATTTCACTGCTAGTGGGCGCAAATGTTTAATCTATTTTCCTCAATATCTGTACTTCTAAATGTCCGATTTAGAAAATTCTTTTAGCGCTGGATACTATTTATCTTATGTAATATTTTATGTTTGTATTTGAGGAGGTTTGTAGTTAAAGTTCTGCCACTAAGTGGTGTTTGTGTACTTCCATTTGCAGCTGTATCTCTGCTTCTAAAAATCCTATTGAGAATTTTTTTTTTTGTTTGTTTACTGTATGCTATTCGCTACAATAAAGATGGGGTGCAAATAAGATTTTTGCTACAATAAGAAAATCCTCTTTAAATAATGCATAACCCCTCCAGGGGGCATAAAGGTCAAAACCTTTTTCTTGCCATCTCTGCTTCTGGGAGATGTATTTGAAAAGTTCTTCTTTAGCATAGCTTTTGCCACGAAGAATACTTTTTGCCTTTTTTCAACTTTTCCATTATGCAAAATTCTTCTGCTAGAAGGCATAGAGTTATATCATGTTCCCTTCTATATCTCTTCTCTAACTTTTCGATTTGAAAATGTCTGTCTCTGATACTTTCTTTCTGCTATTAGAAACTTTTTGTGCACCATTTGTTAATTTTCGCAACATACTTTTTATCCACTAGTGGAAGTAAGTAGCTGATTTTTTATTTTTTTTGTCAGATTGCTTTCTAATATCAGAAACTTAAATCTAGTTGTTTCTTAGTATTTTCTGAGCTAACTAATCACTTTCCATCTTCTATAATATTAGTTTTCTAATCATGCTCAGTTAAATTACCTTCATCACTGATAAATGCAGCTGTACACATACTTGGATTGGATTTAAGCTTTTCTCGTTATTCTCTTTCATTTCATTTTGGAATTTTTTGTGCATACTTTGTTTGCTGGTGAGTACAAATTTAAAATATAGCTAGAGTATCAATATGAAAATTCCTTCCCTGAATGAAATGTAACACATATCCTTTCTCCCATTAATATTTGTTTAGGAAATAATAATCCCTTTGTTCCTTTGAAAAAGTTTAAAATATTTCACTTTTTCTTATCCTTAAATTTCCAATGTAAGCATTATTTTAAAATAATTAAATAGAGATAGTGTTTTATATATTGATTGTGTGGTATATCATTTCAAGAGTAATGCCACATTTATATTTCTAACTATACACAGTCGTATCAGAATGATATGATCACCCCCAGAGTCACATTGTACCCGCCCAGGTGCGTCACAGGGTGCATGTGACAAGGTCGACCTCACGGAGATATAAGTGGCCAGCTGGGACCAATGAGCCATAGCACACAACATGATCACAATGGGTTGTGGATTTGACGAACATTCAAAAATGAATTATTATTGGCTATTGCTCGTAGGGTGGACACATCTCAGAAACATCAGACTTTGTGGACTGTTCGTAAGGTGATGTAGTAAGGGTGTACCAAGAATAGACTGCTGGCTCACCGAGTACCTCCCAACATCATAAGTGTGGAGCTCCGGAGGCCATCAACCTCAGAGGTGAACGTTGCCTCTGTCGACTGGTAAAGGGCAATTGATGCGCAACAGTGCAGCAATTGACCACACAAATGAATGCTGAAGCACCCAGGTACGTGTCCCCAATAACAGTACAGCAAATCCTGTTATGCATGGGTCTCCAGAGTCGATGCTGTGTTAAGGTGCCCATGTTGACCTAGGTCCATCAGCAACGACGCCTGCTGTTCACAGGGACTACCATCATTGGACAGTGAAAGAGTGAGAAAAGGTTGCATTCTCCGATGAATCGAGGTTTCTACTCCATAGAAGTGACAAGCAGTGGCGGATACAGACAGTGAAAGAGTGAGAAAAGGTTGCCTTCTCCGATGAATCGAGGTTTCTACTCCACAGAAGTGACAGGCAGTGGCGGATACGGACAGTGAAAGAGTGAGAAAAGGTTGCCTTCTCCGATGAATCGAGGTTTCTACTCCACAGAAGTGACAGGCAGTGGCGGATACGGACAGTGAAAGAGTGAGAAAAGGTTGCCTTCTTCGATGAATCAAGGTTTCTACTCCACAGAAGTGACGGGCAGTGGCGGATACGGCATCAGACACATGAGAACCAACACCTGGACACTCTTCGTCAGTCAAGTACAGGCTGGTGGTGGTAGTGTGCGTGTCTGGGGGATGTTTTTCTGGTATGACCTGGGATTGCTGGTACCACTGGATGGGCCCCTGAATACCAATGACTGCCTGTCCATCCTCGCTGACCACATATATCCCTTCTTGTTGGATGTTTACCCTGGTGGTGATGGTGTCCACCAACAGGGTAATGCGCCCTGCCATGTCACTAAGGGGTGCGTGACTGGTTCCAGGAACATGACAACATGTCTCAATTCTCTCTTGGCCGGTGAAATCGCCCGACCTCAGTCCCATAGAGCACTTGTGGGACTATTTGGATTGACAGGTTCATATTGTTTGTGGAAGGTTACTGCAAATGACCTGATGATCCAGACCTTTTTCACACTTTATACTTAATGATATCTTTGCCTTTATACTTAATGATATCTTTGCCCCTCATAAAGATATCATTAAGTATAAACTTGCCATTTGCCGCAGGATGAAAAATGTTGACAAAAAAGTGTTAGGAGGATTTTATATGCGCACGGAAAATCTCCTCTAATTATTTTCTATTGAAAGACTAAGAATACCAATATATTTTCGATGTCTGTTGCATAATCTATATGCGTAATGTAATTTGTATGTAACCTTTTTCACCATATAGCTCATATTGGTAGGCTGTACGGAGAAAATGATTTATACAGTCAAACCTTGCTGATGCGAAACCGTAGAACCAAGGCAATTATTTTGCGTTAACCGAATTTCATGTTAACCAATAACCTTCATGTTAACCTATTCTTTCACAGGACATGTAGTTTCGCGTTAACGAGGTTTGACTGTATTCGTTTTCCTCGTCTTCAAATGGCAAAGAATGTGATGGATAGCATCTGACAATTTGGCGGGAAATGAACCTTTAGTAATATTTTACAGTTATACATTGGCGGAAAGTGAAAAAAGAACACCAAGAAGGAATTGGCGGACGATCATGAAATTTACATATGTTAACGGGGTCAAGTTTACGTAGGTGTGATGTTAATTTCGGGACCAACCAGTGAGCGCTTACGGTACAGCACGGCATAATATGCAAATTATCGTCGGTGGTATTTAAGGAGTACGGCAAAGTGAATGTAATCAGTCGTTGACATATGGACACGTGCAAAGACCCTGAAAAAGCTGCAATGCCTGGACATAGTAGATGTTTACGATTTCAGCAGTTATTGGACTTTGAGCGAGGTCGTCTAGTCCGACTCCGCGAGGCCTGGTGGTCGTATCGTCGTATTGCGGAGCGGAATTGGACGGGAAGTATCGATGGTGGTACGATGGTGGCGTAGATGGTCCGAGGAACATTCCCACACGAGAAGACGTGGAACCGGGAGTCACAGACGGACTGATGAGAGGACTGACCGACGCATAAGAAGAGCGGCGTTGTCAAGCAGAACATCCACTGCGACGCAAATCCGAGCTGCTGTTGCAACTGAGGTTACTGTGCGAACAATCCGCAACCGTCTACTGGATGCAGGACAACATGCACGTGTGCCTCTGGCATGTGTACCTCTGACTCCAGCCCACCGTCAGGAACGGCTGCAGTGGTGTCGCCAACGTCTGCACTGGAGAACGCAATGGCGATCTGTCGTGTTCAGCGATGAAAGCAAATTCTGCTTGGGAGCCTCCGATGGCCGTATGCATGTTCGCAGACGCACAGGGGAGCATCTCCACTCTTCTTGCATCCGCCAGCGACACACAGGGCCTACACCTGGTCTCCTGGTGTGGGGAGCGATCAGCTATCACTCCCGTATGCAACTAGTGTTTGTACCGGGTACGTTAAACAGCACCTCCTACATCAACAACATCATTCAGCCCGTTGTTGTGCCATTTGTAAGGTCGGTCCATCGTGGTGTTTTTCAGCAAGATAATGCACTCCCACACATGGCACGTGCAACGCAACATGCACTTCAGGGTGTGAGACAACTTCCATGGCCTGCACGTTCACCGGATTTGTCCCCCATTGAGCACGTGTGGAATTTTATGGGACAACAACTTATCCGATCTCCACGGCCAGCCACGACCATCCCCGATTTACGCGTCCAGGTTGAGGATGCTTGGAACTCAATACCCCAAACTTACTTCCAACATCTGTACGACAGACTCCATGCCAGAATTGCACAGTGTGACACAGTTCATGGCGGTTCAACCTCGTACTAACCATATTACATGGAAATGTTATTTTTCAGTTTACCAGCAAGTACAGCTGTATTTTGCCATAATGTTTTGATCACGTTATCCTCTGTATTCCGTTATTATGCTGTATAAATTTCGTTGGTATCAGGCGTCTCCTTCTTGGTGTCCTTTTTTCACTTTCCGCCAATGTATTATTTGAAATTCATTTAAACATAACATTAATTCACCATCCTTCCTCCTTAAAGCATCACATCAAATGATTGTGCGCTGGTAAAATCTGACCAACATGTGCAATGGTATCTTGATCTGCCACGTGTCCGAAGGCCAACACGACTCCCGCTGACGTTTGGCTGGCTGCACAGCGTGATTCGCCTTGCACGGTGTCACAGTGTCAAAATACGAGCCATGTACCATATTTAAAAATTCTTTTTCCAGCGTGCATGCGAAAGCCCAAGGTTTTTTCTTTATTTGTTAGATTAAACTTTTCTTTAAAAACGAAAATAATTGCGACTTTCTAAGTGCTGTACTACATTGCTTTTTTATGTTTCGAAAAAGGCTCTCCCATTGCATGCAACCCAAAAACTAATTTTATAAAATTTTGTGCATTGCACCAATCGATTTCTTGGTGAAATTTATGAAGGAGTGGTGATTTTAGTACTTCTTTTGATCCAAACAATGGAGATGTTTGCGTCTTTATGCGATTAAGGCCCGCCATGCACCAGAATTCGAAAATTAATATTTTTCAATCTATAGGAAATAAAAAAAATGAAACTTCCGGTATTTTCATACATTGGGGGTGATCTATTCATGAAAATAAAAATTTCGTAAGAATCGGATATCTGATAAAATGTCTAAGTTACTCCTTTTTCACACTTTCATATTCGATCAAAAAACAACCAGCTTCAACTTTCATCAATCAACCCATAAAAATCATCAAAGTGAATGCAAGTGAAAATTCTTACCATTTTAAGTCAATAGTTGTATAACTATTATTACTACTGTTACACACGTTATAAATGTCTTCAAGTCGAGTGCTCATATGTTTCTTTATTTTTGCTATTACCTAAATATTAGAGGATGTAAAATATAAAATATTTCAATGGTTATTAAATTGTTCAGAATGTTGTACTTACCTAATAATAGCACAATTAGGAAGGTTATTGTTGGTTGCTTTTATTCCCAGGTACAAATCTCGGGTGTTCAGGAGTTGACAGGTTCGTGCGGATTAAGTTCGTAGAACTAAAATCGTTCACCGGTTTATTTGAAAGCGTACAACCAGAGTCGAGATTCTAAAAAAATGAAGATGTAGTTTTAAAGAAATAAAAAGACTATTTACAGTATGATTAAAATCCTTATCTCTTATCGACGTCATCTCTGTTTAAAAAAACTAACCACAAAAGAGTATTTGTAGCCACACAAAGAGATCACGATGTTTGCATAAAATTTGAACAGAAAGCAGAGAATCCCTTGCAATAGGCACTGATTACTTATACAAAAGTACTTAAAAGTAATGAGTGCCTATTCCAAGGGATTCTTTGCTTTCTGTTCAAATTTTACTCAAACCTCATGATCTCTTTGTGTAGCTACAAATACATTCTTTTGTGGTTAGGTTTTTTAAACAAAAGGGATGTCGATAAGAGCAAAAGATTTTAATCATACTGTAAATAGTCGTTTTATTTCTTTAATTCTTTTAAACTTCATCTTCATTTTCTTAGAATCTTGACTCTGGTCGTACGCTTTCAAATAAACCGGTGAATGTTTTTAGTTCTACAAACTTAATCCGCACAAACCTGTCAACTCCTGAACATCCCCGAGATTTGTACCTGGGAATAAAAGCAACCAACAATAATCTTCCTAATTGTGCTATTATTGGGTAAGTGCAACATTCGGAACAATATAATAACCGTTGAAATATTTTATATTTTACATCCTCTCTAATACTTAGGTAATAGCAAGAATAACAAAGAATATGAGCACTCGACTTGAAGACATTTATAACGTGTGTAACTGTAGTAATAATAGTTATAAACTTTTGACTTATAATATAGCCATGTAAACCAAATGGTCAGTGATAACTAACCAAGTTATATTACTTACCATTTTAGACTTTCAGTAATTTAGATGTAGTTGCTATTATGGTATCCTGTAGGAAACGGGCGGGTTTATATCTCAGTAATGATCAATCTCATATGAGAGCTTTTATTGAAGGGTGTACTGTGTTCATGAAGCAATATAAATGCTTCAGAGTTGAAAAAAGTAATAGTCAGATTCAAGTTTAAAGCGAACAAATGTTGAATAAAACGAATAGCTAAAATCACTCAAACCGTGAGATGAGTAAAAATATTAAAATAAAATTATTAAAACCGAAGTGCACAAGAACACAAACGTTCAAGGTGAACTGAAGTGCAAATGAAACTAGTATTGAAGCTGAATTGAAGGTCATCAACGAAAGTCAAATGCTACTGCCCTGACAAGTTTTGATCTACATGGTCGTGGCCATTGTCAAAGGTAGATGTTGATGGTATTACAGCTCGTATGCTACTGCTCTGTTGATAGCCAATCACACCAGCCCCATGTGTGATGATGTGGGTATCGTGATGTATAAGTTCAGTGGCGCCATCTGGTGTTCGGTATTTCGACATACTTTTTACAAATTGTCTTCTCGCAGTTCTCTGTTCCTTCTTTTCACTCTTGTTGAATCGTGTATCTCCAAGCATATGAAAGCTTGATCAGTGCATTTAAGTTACAGTTAATATCTTTAGTCTTTTCAATCATAATTGCTTCAGCCATAAGAACTTTTTTATGTGTTGAATGTGATGCTATTAATTTGGTATTATACCAGTCGAGTTCTGTATTGTTATTCAAGCAATATTGCATTAGCGATGTCTGGGCTTCTTTCTTTGTCCAATTATGCAGGTGTTCATGCAATCTGATCCTAATATTTCTTTTAGAACTACCAACGTAAATTTTATTACAATTAATATCCGTGTTGTTAGTTATAATTGGGATTTGGTATACACTGTTTTTCTGCAATGTCAATGTATGCTTATTATTGTGCTATAGCAGTTGAGTGTTATTGCTTACTCTTACTATATCCAAAAATTTTAAGTTTGCTCTATGGCATTCCTTCTTTAATATTCCTGTGATAGCTTTGCAGTAGGGAAGCTTACCGCAGTTAATAGATAGTGAGCAACGGGTTTGTCTCCTCGGAGCGCTCCGTGGTAACAATGGCACACACAACAGCAACTAGGGCCTCTGTGAATTTTGGAGAGGTGCAAGCTAGTTCTGTGTGACATTGGCGAAAAGACCCCAACTCACTGGGGTTTGTTCCAAGTTCAATGACCAACTGGAACCCTCAGCTGTGGGCTAATCCCCCACACTGATGTACTTACCTGATTAAAAAGACAAAAAGAAATATTAAGAATGACTCAAGTGTGGGATATGGTGGACCTACCACACTTGAGAAGGACGGTCCACCACGGAATCGACCTGGACTTTCTAAACGGCGTTTGAGAAAGAGATCTCAGCTGAGTGAATGTGAGATTGGTGTATGGAATACTAGAGGTATAAATGGCAAGATGAGTGAGGTGATTGAGGAGATGAATAAGTATAGACTGGGTGTGCTGTGTGTAAGTGAAACCAAAAAGAAGGAAATTGGGGTAGAAGAAGTGAATGGCACGGTGAGTGTGTGGGCTGGAGTATTGGATAATATGAGAGGACAGGCTGGTGTAGGTGTAATTTTAAGTGAAAAGATGAACAACTTGATTTCATTATAGTTGCGTAAGTGAGAGAATTCTCTGGATTCCTTTGAAAGTGAAACTTCAGAGAATTGTAATTGTTGTAGTGTATGCTCCTTGTGACTCGGAACCTTCTGATAAGAAGGAAAATTTCTGGAATGAGCTAAAGGCTGTTTTGAGCCAGTTTGGTGCTAAAGAAAAAGTTATAATAGCAGGGGATTTCAATGCTAGAGTAGGTGTGCAGAATGCAATTTCTGACAATGTTCTGGGTTAGTTTAATGATCCTTGTGTGAATGATAATGGTGAAAGTTTAATTGAACTCTGCATTGAGAATGGTTTGTGTTGTAATATCACAGACACTCGATCACAACACAAAACATTTATTACTTTACACAAAAACATAAACTGGAATACACTCCGCGGTACAAACTGAACTTGTTGTCTTAGCCAAAGCTCGGCATGTCCTCCTCCTTCAATATCTCTCACGCAACTCCCCACATCACTCACCACACACTCAAGTCATTAAATGTCAATGTATCTTTCCGCACTTTTGTGCGTGGAAGTCGTACTTTACAACCCTTCCTCACTCCAGAGGAACTTTTTCCAGTGGTAAAAAGTTCTTGTCATTTTACAATACAATAGTCATAGTTCACATAATGAGTCATAATCCATTTACAAAGAGAAATATATGAGTTAATTTAACAATCATCTTTACGTGTTTTCCAACAATTTCTATGTATTATATACCACAACCAAAAACAACAAAAAAAAAAAAAAAAAAAAATTGTTTTCACTAGCAGACACATAGCATGATCAAGGTGGATCATCTAAAGTTGGAACTCTGCTCAGTCCATCTGCATTTTTGTGCATAGTTCCCGATCGATGAATTATAACAAAATCATATGTTTGTAAAGCAAGGGCCCATCTCATCAGACGAGCATTTGAACTTGCGTTGGTGCGTAACCAAACGAGAGGGTTATGATCAGTTTGTATGAGGAAATTTTGACCATCCAGGTAGCATTTCAGTTTCTGTACCGCAAATATAATGGCGGCACATTCTTTTTCACTGGTACTGTATGTCTTTTCTGCTGTCGAAAGTTTTCTGCTTAGATAGAGTACAGGATGTTCAGCGCCATCTTCTTGTTCTTGCGAGAGGACGACTCCCATTCCTTGATCTGAAGCATCAGTTTGTAGAATAAATCTACGTTCATAGTCAGGGGCATACAGAACAGGAAAACTAGATAAAGATTTTTTTAGTTCCACAAAAGCTTTCTCACATTGTTCTGACCATATAATTTCCTCTTTACGATTTTTACCCTTCAAGATGTCTGTCAAGGGAGCTGCTATCGAAGAAAACATTGGAATATATCTGCTGTAATATCCCGCCAGGCCTAAGAAAGATCTTACTTGCGTCTTGTTCTTTGGCGTAGGAAAATTTTGTATGGCCTGAACCTTTCGTTCCGCTGGTTTTCGATATCCTTGTCCAACAATATGACCCAAATACAAGACGTGATCTTGAGCAAACTTACATTTGGAAGGTTTTATGGTCAAGGAAGCCCTCTGCAACCTCTGTAGCACTTCTTCAAGATGTATCAAATGATCTCCCCAGTTTTCGGAAAAAATGGCAACATCATCTAGATATGATACGGCAAACTCTTCGCAGCCTCTCAAAAGTTCCGACATCATTTTGCTAAAGAAATAAGGTGCGTTCTTAAGGCCAAATGGCATCTTTAAGGGCCGATACGTTCCAAAAGTAGTCACAAACGCTGCCAATCGTTGAGCTCTAGCACTTAATGGAATTTGCCAGTACCCTTTTGTTAAATCTAATACTGTAATATACTTCGCTCCAGAAACCTTTTCGACTCTTTCTTCTATGTTAGGCAATGGATAGAACTGGGTCCTTGTCACTTCATTCAATCGCCTGTAGTCAATACATGGGCGTGGATCTCTTCCGGGTACTTCTACCAAAATCATGGGTGATGTATAGTCTGATTCACCAACTTCTATAATCTTGTACTGCAGCATTTTATCTATCTCAGCTTTAAGAATATTTATCTGTCTGGGCGACATTCTATAAGGCTTAACTCTTACAATAGCATTACTAGCTAGCTCGATATCATGTTCGACCAAACAAGTCTTTCCTGGAATATTAGAAAACATTTTCAAGTAATGACATAATAGTTTTTTCAGATCCTGAATTTGTTGGCCACTTAGGCGCTCTCGAAGTTTACTGTTCTCCTCGATATCAGAGAAGTTAAATATATTCAGATTTTTTTCAACTTGCGGAAATTTAATCTCTAAATCCATTTCACCATTTTCACAAACGGGCAATAAGTTCACAAATTCTGGTCGTTTATGGTATGGTTTCAGCATGTTAATGTGATATACTTGATGCTTTACATTTTTACCTTCAAAGCTTACTACATAATTAGTCTCTGAAATTTTTTTCTCAATTTTCCCTGGTCCTTTCCACTGTTCCGCTAACTTATTTGGCCTGCAGGTAACAAAAACCAATACTAAATCTCCTTCTTGAAATTCACGTTTTACCGCATTTCTGTCATACCAATATTTTCTTTTCAATTGAGCCACTTCCATATTTTTAATGGCAAGTTCTTGACATCTTTTCATCCTATTTATTAACTCAAATACATATTCAGTGACATAGTTTTCTTCTTCAGGATGACCCATCCATTTTTCATACAATAGTGTCATTGGCGTCCTCAAATTTTTTCCATGCACCAATTCAGCAGGCGTAAACCCTGTGCTTTCATGTGTCACAGTTCTCAAAGCAAACAGCGCCGCCGGTAACTGTTTCTCCCAATCCGGAGCAGACTCAAGACATAAAACTCTCAACATCCTTTTAATAGTTCGATGGAATCGTTCTACCGGATTACTTTGGGGATGATATACAGAACTATGAGTAACTTTTATTCCAAACCGCTCCAGAAATTTTAGTGTCAAAATGCTTACAAAACTGGCTCCTTGATCAGTTTGAATTTCTTTTGGAAATCCCATGCGGCTAAAAATGTGTAACAGAGCGTCAACTACCGACTTGGATCCTATGTCTGGTACTGGTACTGCATCTGGATATTTGGACGACAAACACATAGCTGTAATTATGTATCTATTTCCGCTTGAAGTCTCTGGCAAATGCCCACAGGCATCAATGTTGATTTTTGTAAAAATTTCAGGAATAATTGGAACTATTTTTAAAGGTGCTTTCTTTTTGTCCCCAGCTTTTCCAGCCCGTTGGCATGAGTCACAAGATTTTACAAATTCTTCAATGTCTTTATAACAGTTAGGCCAATAAAAATACTTCGCTAGTCTGTCTTTGGTTTTTGTCACTCCTAAATGCCCCGAAGTTCCCTCATGACACGTTTTTTATTTGTTCTCTATATTGTTCTGGAACAACAATAAGATCTCCCTCTTCGCCAATCTTGTTGATCTTCTTCTTCACCAACATCCCATTTCTTAGTACAGCATAACCATTTGCCTTTTTAAAATCTGTTTTCTCAATTTCTTTGAGAATTTTTCTCAATTCCAAACTTTGCAGTTGATCTTTCATGAAACTTTTTGAATCCATTTTTACCAACTCTAACATGGCTTTATTTTCATCATGCCTCAATGGCATAATTTCTTCTTCTAATTCATCTGATTCTTTGGAACCCACAGCCTCTCCTTCAAGGGCTTGTTTTTCTTTCTTCCCTGAATCATTCTTTACTGAATTTCTCTCTACCTTGTTTCATTTCTGTTTTTCTTGATACCGAGTAATCACAACATTTACCTGTTCTGAATTAAGTGGCCACTCCATATAAATTTTTTTTTAACAAAGCGGCAGTCTTATTTCCAAGTAAATATCTACCTTGATCTAGCGACTTCCTAATCACTGCAGCCTTAGTTACAATATGACCTAATTCACATTCTAGTTCAACTTCTGCCAATGGTAAACAAACCTTTTGTTCATCCAGAAGATGCTGTACCCACACATGTTCTCCAGTAAACTCACCTGGCGACACATACTCTTGACAAATGATATCAACTGATGAACCTGTATCCCGGAGAATAGGCATGGTAACTCCATTTATTTTTCCTTCAAAGGTATAGGGTGCCAAGAGATCCCCTTCAGTTTCCTCTCGGATTCTATTTACGCTTCCTGAGTTCTGTGATTTTAGCTTAGGACACCGAGGTCGAATGTGATCATAAGATGCACACTCGTAACATTGAATCTCCCGTCTGCGATCATACTTTTCTTCATTCTGAGATACATTCCGGTTTGACCACTCTTGTCCTACATCTGACTTAACATAATTTTTGTTATAAAATCCATTTTTCATAAAATTTCCCCGATCATAGTTATCTCTAGTTTTTTTCTCACTGCCTTGCATTTTCTTTGAAGCACAAAATTCATTCGACGAATTTTTCTTGATTCCTCCTCTTACACTTTCATAATTGTCCACCATATCAGCCAAATCTGAAGGTGAGACAATATTTGACCATTTATCAATAAAATGCTCCCTTATTTCTATAGGAACTCTCCGCTTCAATTGATCTGTGATCATTAATTTTTTTAGCCCTTCAAAATCGCCTATTTTAAGTCCTGAAATCCATTCATTAAAATAATTTTCTAACTCGAAGGCTAAATCTCTCCAAGGTCTTCTCTGATGTACGCATGTGTTGTACAAATTTCAATCTAAATTTCTCCAGACTTATATCTTTTAAGAAGTAACCTTTTAACATATTCATAGGTTTTTAGCATCTTCCACATTTTCTCTGGCAATCAATTGTGATATTTCGTAGGGCAAAAGTCCTATCAAATACGTGACCCAATCTTCCCTTTTTATTTCTGCTTGTTGTGCTTGCCTTTGAAATAAAACTAAGTAAATACTTATATCACTGTCTTTTGGGTCAAATGTTTTCATCAAATGACGAAGTTCTAATCTCGGTTTATGAGAATTTCCATTTTGCTCCAAACTACCTCCCAGCGGCTGACGTCCAGCTTCTATTCTGAGTTTTTCAAGCTCAAATTCCATTTGTCTTTCTGTTTGTCTACGTTTTTCAAGCTCCAATTCCATTTGTCTTTCTGTTTCTCTACGCTCTTTTATACCTGCCAAAAAGTTCTTTCACGAAATCCTCTTCATAACCTTCAAAGTTGACAATTTTATTTTTTAATTCCAGAATTTTGAGATTTGGCATAACTTCTATACCCAATTCTTCCGCCAACTGCAGAAGTTCTTCTTTTCGAGCTCTTCCTAAGAAAGCCATTTCAACAAGCTCTATGTGTACCCAATGTTTATTTATTATCGTATATGTGTATACGTTCACAGAAATTGTTTACAACAATATTCTACATTTACCTATACTCTAGGCTCAAACAGTTGTTCTGAATGTACTATTTCTTGACAGAAATTATTTCCTTCTATTATCGTATATGTGTATACGTTCACAGAAATTGTTTACAACAATATTCTACATTTACCTATACTCTAGGCTCAAACAGTTGATCTGAATGTACTATTTCTTGACAGAAATTGTTTACAACAATATTCTACATTTACCTATACTCTAGGCTCAAACAGTTGATCTGAATGTACTATTTCTTGACAGAAATTATTTCCTTCTATTTAATTCCGTGCCCGGA
Source organism: Macrothele yani (assembly GCA_039090855.1). Classification (NCBI taxonomy): domain Eukaryota; kingdom Metazoa; phylum Arthropoda; class Arachnida; order Araneae; family Macrothelidae; genus Macrothele; species Macrothele yani. The sequence continues at coordinate 976,184 of CM077006.1, forward strand.
AACTTCTAAAAAGCTTGCCTTGATATTTCATTCCTTTGGATAATTCTCTAAGAACAACAACAAAACCAGTACTTACATAAACATCTAATGTGGTGTAAATCCGATACGGAACTTTTTTTTTTCTCACGAACTAATTTCGAAAAACAAACAACAGTCACCATCCTTTGTTCTTCCCAACACAAAGAGGAAAAAATATATATATCCCTGTCGCGTTGGTTCTTTCTCACGCTTGAAGATCTTCCAACTCATCGATTCCCAAGGTCATAAAAAACGCCGCTGAAGTTGCGAAATCCCGTCTCACCGGCGCCTCCACTTCCTATCTTTGGTAATTCGAATCTCACAGGTGCCTCCAATTCTATCTTTGGTCTGTAACATCACAGACACTCGATCACAACACAAAACATTTATTACTTTACACAAAAACATAAACTGGAATACACTCCGGGGTACAAACTGAACTTGTTGTCTTAGCCAAAGCTCGGCATGTCCTCCTCCTTCAATATCTCTCACGCAACTCCCCACATCACTCACCACACGCTCAAGTCATTAAATGTCAATGTATCCTTCCACACTTTTGTGCGTGGAAGTCGTACTTTACAGTGTGTGTCGAATACATTTTTCAACCACAAGTATATCCACACATATACTTGGGAAAATTGTACTCTTGGTCAAAAGAGTGTGATAGATTTTGTTATCTACGATCAGCATTTAAAACACTTAGTTGTTGACACCCGTATGATGAGAGGTGCGGATGTTGGTTCTGATCATTAATTGCTAGTGTCACGAGTGAAACTTAATGTTGGTTGGAGGAATAGGAAGAGACCCAGGATAGAAAGAATAAAGGTTGATAGGCTCCTTGAAGATCATCAGCGGTATTCTGACTTACTCAGAGAATGACTGAAGGATCTGAAGTCTGGTGAGAGGGATTTACAAAAGAAGTGTGAATGTTTTAAGAACTGTGTTGTCACTGGTGCTAAAGAGGTCTGTGGCACCACAATAGTGGGTAACAATAGAGGTGATGCTTGGTGAAATAGTGAGATTCAAGAGGCAGTAAAGAGAAAGAAGGAAGCCTATTTGGAGATGTTGCAAGGTAGTCTCTGTGGATGAATATCGCTGTAAGAAGCGTGAAGCTGCTAAGCTGGTTCGCCACACTAAGGCAAAAGATAGGAAGGAGAAAGTGGAAAGGCGTGAACTGGCTTTTTGGAAAGATAGGAAGTCCTTCTGGAAGTTCATGAGACTCAGGAAAAATAGGGGAAACAAAGTTGTAAGTTGTGTGAACAATGAGATTGGGGAAATGATATGGGAGCCCAATGAGTTAAGTGATAGATGTGGTGAATACTTCTGTGAGTTATTAGATCAGGAAAGCAAAGATGATTTTGAGACAGACGCAGATGATGTCACAATGAGGGATGAAAGCACAGGAGGGATCTCAAGAGGAGAAGTGTGTAAAGCTCTAAAATCTCTTCAGAATGGTAAGGCTCCGGGAGTTGATGACATAACTGCAGATATGTTGAAATATGGTGGTGACTCTATAATTGACTAGTTAAGTGAAATTTGCCAGTTGTGCTGGGAGTTAGGACTGGTCCCTCGGGATAGGAAGGATGCTGTCATTGTTCCCTTGTATAAGGGAAAAGGTGATCAGACTGAATGCAAGAACTATTGTGGTATTAGCCTACTGAGTGTGCCAGGGAAAGTGTTTGGTAAGGTTGTTATTGAAGAAGTACGGGGTCTTACATCATTGAAAGTGTGGGATGTTCAGAGTGGTTTTATGCCTGGTAAAGGCTGCACTAACCAGATTTTTGCATTACGCACGATGATTGAAAAGTATCTGGTTGTTGGGAAGAAAGTTTTTACTGCCTTCATAGATTTGGAGAAAGCTTACGACCAAGTGAATAGGACACTTTTGTGGAAGGTATTGAATGAATATGGTGTTACTGGTAATCTACTTAATAGTGTAAAAGCCATGTATGCTGGTAGTAGAGCTTGTGTATGAGTGAATGGTGTTTTATTCAAAATGGTTTTCTAATGGTGTGCAGGAGTTAGACAAGTTGTGTAATGTCACCATGGCTGTTTAATATATTTATGGACGCATGCATGCATGAGGCCAAAATAGATAATAATGGTTTATGTCTTGGTGATATCCGTGTGTGCAGATTGCTGATGACACTGTCCTGTTGGCAGAGAGCAAAAGTGAGTTGCAGAGTATGTTGACTCGGATGCACGAAGTTTGCATGAAATTCAAACTGAGTATAAATAAGAGAAAAACCAAAGTTATGGTGTTAGAGAGAGGAATCGGTAGCACTGAATGTAATGTAAGTATAAATGGCACTGTGATTGACCAGGTGAGTGAGTTTGTGTATTTAGGAAGCATGTTTGACAGAGAGAACAAGTTGGATGGTGAAATCAGTAGGTGAGTGAATTCTTCTTTGAAAGTCATAGCTGCTCTGGGAGGTTTTCACAGGAATGATGGGTTCTCTAGAGAGTCCCGCATGGCTGTGTATGAAACTGTAATTTTTCCTACTCTGATGTATGGTAGTGAAACCTGGGTACTGCAGAAGAAACACAGGAGTCGTTTGTGTGCTGGAGAAATGTGTTACTTACGTGGGGTTTGTGGCAAGACACGATATGATTGTGTGAGAAAGAAGATGTATTGCAGTTGTGTGATGTGAAGCAAAATGTTGTTAGCAAGGTGGAGACCAATATGCTTCGGTGATTTGACCATGTTGAAAGAATGAGTGATGAAATGCTTACTAAGAAAACCTTTTCAGCCCAAGTGGCAGGAAAGAAAGGCAGAGGAAGGCCAAGAAAGACATGGGTGGATCAGATTCAGTAGTGTCTGCATGAGAAAAAGATTATGAGTATGAAGTATAAAAGATCTTGTGTACGGCGTGTAATGGATATTAGTGAAGCACGAGTTGTATGTCAAGATCGCTGTAAATGGAGAAGTTTGATACGACAACAATAAGTGAAAATATCTGGAAGTTTGTATTTCTCTTTGGAGCTAACCTCTGAATCTCAGAGAACAGCTTAGTGATATGTATGTATGTATGTATGTATGTATGTATGTATGTATGTATGTATGTATGTATGTATGTATGTATGTATGTATGTATGTATGTATGTATGTATGTATGTATGTATGTATGTATGTATGTATGTATGTATGTATGTATGTATGTATGTATGTATGTATGTATGTATGTATGTATGTATGTATGTATGTATGTATGTATGTATGTATGTATGTATGTATGTATGTATGTATGTATGTATGTATGTATGTATGTATGTATGTATGTATGTATGTATGTATGTATGTATGTATGTATGTATGTATGTATGTATGTATGTATGTATGTATGTATGTATGTATGTATGTATGTATGTATGTATGTATGTATGTATGTATGTATGTATGTATGTATGTATGTATGTATGTATGTATGTATGTATGTATGTATGTATGTATGTATGTATGTATGTATGTATGTATGTATGTATGTATGTATGTATGTATGTATGTATGTATGTATGTATGTATGTATGTATGTATGTATGTATGTATGTATGTATGTATGTATGTATGTATGTATGTATGTATGTATGTATGTATGTATGTATGTATGTATGTATGTATGTATGTATGTATGTATGTATGTATGTATGTATGTATGTATGTATGTATGTATGTATGTATGTATGTATGTATGTATGTATGTATGTATGTCTGTCTGTCTGTCTGTCTGTCTGTCTGTGGCATTCCTTCTTTAATATTCCTGTGATAGCTTTGCAGTAGGGAAGCTTACCGCAGTTAATAGATGCATCAAATTTATCTCCCGTAGATGTTTTAGTTTTGCCCATTTTATACTGCCGATAGAGTTTATTAACAATACTTTTGTTATATCCATGATCTTGAGCTACTTTTATGATCCAACGTATTTCCTTATATTCTGCTGCAGCCATGGAGTAGTGTGAAATAGCTCTTTGTACGCAGTATCGTAGAGCGGAGATCTTGCATTTCCAGAGATGGTATGATTGGATGGGGATAGTAGTCGGAACAGAAGGTTTCCTGTGAACTTCGTATTCAATATTGGATTCAGTGTGTATGATGGTAATGTCCAAAAATGGGAGCTGCTTGTTATTATCAACTTCAGTTGTGATCTGGATAGTGGGGTATAATTGACTAAACTTAGCAGCAAATTCACCATATATCTGTTCTGATATTGTGGACTATTTATGTAAAAATCGGAGATAGTGTGGTGGATGATAGCATCTGACGATTTGGCGTGGAATGACCCAGTAACCAGTAAGTGTTGTGTCATCGTGTTTTATTCCTAAATGAATTTTGTGGTAGCATTAAGTTTGTTGGGAAACCTTTCTTTTCCCATGTATGACTTTGTTCCCTCCCTCTCCCCCTTCCTTTTTACACACTAGTCATATTATTTCCAGGATGCTCCAGGAAAAATTTTTCCATCGTGCCAGGAAAATTGTTGTCCAAAAAGATGGAAAGAAAAAGAAAAAGGAAGAAGAGAAAAAGAAGGACAAGGATGGTGAAATAAATAAGAAAAAAGAGAGTGAAGAAAATAAGAAAAAGGAAAAAGAAGCTGAAGAGAAAAAGAAGGAAACTAAGGAAAAGAAAGAAGAAAAGAAGGAGTCCGAAGATGTAGCTGAATCCAGGAAGGAAAAGGAACAGAAGAAAGAGAAAGCAAAGTCCAAAGGAGAAAATGACAATAAAACAGAAGAGAAGGTAAGAGACACAGTTATAATCACATTTTGAGTTGATGCTTAAGAGTTTTTTGGATAGATGATTTCAAAAGCTATTGACAAGTAATTGAGAGGAAAGATTCTGTTGCACTTCTAATATACAAAATTATTTCATTTTAATCTCTATATGTAAATAGGAGTATAAAAAATGTAACACTTTAGGGAGCCAAACTAATCTGAAATAAAACTTTTAGAATTATTTATTTATTTTATTTTGGGGTAGCTGGTCCTGCATTTGTTGCCAACCGAGGAGGTGAGCATTAGAATTTATGATAATTATATGTGGGAACTTTTTAACCACTTTTTAATCATTGAAATCATGTTGATTGGGCGAGAGAGCTTGCCCTAAAAATTTAATAAGTGAAAATCAGTAAATTCTTCTGACACACTCACAAATGACTTATTCTGTGTTAGGACTGGTATGAGACAAGACATTTAATGAATTAGCATGAAAGTAAACAAAATGATGGAAACATTAATTTCAATAAACAGAAATGTGGGTCATCAAATGACCTTCCCCTTTTCAGTTAGCCCATAGGCTGAATGTATCATTACAGTTCAGTAACTTTCACAGGCTTATACTATCTGGCTATGCACAGTTTTTAACCAGTACTCTTCCATATAGGCTACCTGCAGCCTAGCTAATTGGAAAACCTTGCCTTTAGTAGAACAATATAATAGACAGAAATGCCTTAAAAACAGCAATGTATTATAATAAAGGTAATCTCTTCTTCACATATTTCTGTAGGCATTAAAATGCTTGACAAGTCCAGATTACAGTGCCTGCATGCATATTCTGTATAATAACTACAATCCAGTAGAAGAATTTGAGATATCCTTCTCACCACTGTATAAGTATTAGGTTCAGCTGTCTAATGACTTCCTCTGTAGTGGCTTCCTTTCCAAAGATGCACGGTCGAACAGAGGGTTGTAATTAGAAATAAAAAATTTGGAAACTTCAAATGTTACTGTATGTGTTTCTGCTGGGTCGGATCAGCCTTCATCAGCAGAACGTTTTTTTTTTTTTTGTTGTTAAAGTGATGCGAAATCAATTTTATTATGCATTATATTTGCACTTATAAGGTATTAAACCCCTGCAAAGTGCGCATAGTTCACGTGCAATTCACAAATGATATACTATTAAAAAGCACCAATCACTTACCCTAAAGATCATGCTAATTTCCATCCACAACACACTTCCAGCACATCAATTATCGTAATGTTGTTGGCCTTCAAAGGTTTACGGACATCTTGCTTACGATTCCTTCGTCCGGGGATGGAACATCGTATTTTTTTTTTTTTTTTTTTTTTTTTGCTAGACAAACTACGCTGGGTTTTTTTAGCCATATGAGATGTAACTATAGCTCGTCAATTCCACAAAAACCACACAAGCATACTACTCATTCATACATTCGATTAAAAAAACTATGTACATATTTACACAACATTACATTCCTAGGTGGTTAAACAATGTAATGTTGTGTAAATATGTACATAGTTTTTTTAATTGAATGTATGAATGAGTAGTATGCTTGTGTGGTTTTTGTGGAATTGACGAGCTATAGTTACATCTCATATGGCTAAAAAAACCAGCGTAGTTTGTCTAGCAAAAAAACCAAAAAAAAACCGATGTTCCATCCCCAGAAGAAGGAATCGTAAGCAAGATGCCCGTAAACCTTTGAAGGCCAACAACATTACGATAATTGACATGCTTGGAAGTGTGTTGTGGATGGAAATTACCATGATCTTTAGGGTAAGTGATTGGTGCTTTTTAGTAGTATATAATTTTATTATGGCAAGTATCTATCAAACAGATTCATGTTGCACAGTTCATCTCATGTTATATTTCTGTCTGTTTTCTCCGTAGTCATATCTCATTGTACGTCCGGGTATTGTGTCCTTTTATTAGTATCTTGATCTGTCGTGTTAGGTTCCAAACATTTCCTGAATTTTGATAGTCAGGTTGATGTTAAACTGAGATTAACTGCTGGGTATGTTTTTCCTTTTTCTTTTTCTTTTTTGTGATCATTACCTTTTTTTTTTTCTTTTATTTGGTTGCATGAAGCTTCTGAGAGGTTAATGGGAGTATGGTTGTTGGGAAATTCCATTGTCACATACGGGACATTTGTACACACTTTGCATGAACAATAATATTTTTAATTATTGGGTTTTTCATTTTAAAGTAAACTTTCTGTGTATGTGTTATTAATAAACCTTTACTATTGCTTAAACACCAAATTTTGGATACTTGCAGGAATTCTAGTTCAGTATATAAATTAAAGTTTACCTGTCACTTGTGGGACACTGCTTGTCCACCAAGAGTATGAAAATTCTATTCTCTCTCTAAAGTTTAGCGAATACAGGTGCCCCATAATCAAAACATATTCTTTTTTTTCCATCTAGGAATCTTAGCTATGATACAGATGAAAAATATGTCTAAGTTATTGCATTTTGGACTTACCGTTAAGTCGGTGAAGTTCCAAGTTGAACACTTCCAGCACGTGGATCTTGGATTTTTCCCCCGTATTTCCGTTATGTAGATGCGGCATGGGAGGTTTTTCATTCAGTTGCTGGTCCTCTTCAGTTTTTTCCCCATTGGTTTTTAATTGGTCTCGTTACTAATTGAATTTTTTCTTTTACCGCTTCCACATATACTTCTATACGTTTTTTTACCCGAGTACTTTCGGTAACACTCCGTTACCGTCATCTAGGGGACGTTAGCTCTGACCAGCACGGACCGCGTCAGTAGAGCTTTTGGGTGGTTCTCACGGGCTGCATCTGTAAACGGCTATTGCTTCCTCTTGGGCGTTGTGGCGCCATCTCTTATTGATCACCGATCTCATTTTTCGAAATTTTCCATTTTTTGCTCAATTTTAATTAAATTCCTCCAACTGTTTCTTAAAATATTAGGGTCATTATGGTTGCAACCTTTTGCTCTATTTTTTTCTATCATTACCGACTCTGCTATTCTGAGGTGATTTTCGGATTTACAGCTTTTTATGATTTTTATATTTTCAAATTTCGGATATTTTTGGTTAGCCAGACTATTAAATAAGTACAGTTTTTTCTTCAAATGTTACAGCTCTTTATACCCAACAATAGAACTCATGGTAGAAATGGAAAAAAATAATGCAATAGCTTTTTTGGATGTACAAGTTATAAAATCAACAAATAAGTTGCAATACAGAGTTTATCGAAAAAAGTTCATTTGTTCCTGTTCTAATCCCGTACAATTCGGCACATCCTTATCCACAAAAAAGCAATAGTCTGAAAACCTTAATTAAAAGAGCATATATGCACTCAGAAAATATTCAGTTCACTAATGAAGAAATTAAATTCATAAAAAAAATTGCAGGTAGTTTTGGTTATCCAAACCATTTAATAAAAAAATGGAACTCACAAGTACTAAAGAAAATAAAAAATAATGCTGTAGTAAATAAAAATGAAATCAAATATCTGAATGGTTTTCCTTACATTAAAGGTACTACACTGCCAGACAATTGCTAAGGACGGATGACAATAGCAACGATAGCAACCATAAAATGGAAGGCAGGAAAATGTGCAAATTAGCATAAGTGCAAGATACAGTAAGACGTGTTGTGCGTATGCAAATTTTGGATTGCCGAACTTGTTCGTGACGTCATAGCGCTGATAAGAGATATAAAGGATTTGGCGCGTATTGACCGTTGTTGTTCAAACGCAAAGTTGAAAGGGAAAGAATCAATTGACGAACTTGCAATTTTCAGTATGTCTTCCCGACATCACCTAGATGATTTTACGCATGGCCATATTATTGGCAAGATTGAAGAAGGGTGAAAAATAACAGATGTTGCCAGGAAGTTTGATGTGAGCCACAGTGTTGTTTCAAGGCTTTGGAAATCATTTCAAACAAATGGAGAGTGTAGCAAACGTCACGGGGGAGGTCGTGTTCGCAGTACGACACCTGCAGAAGATCGGTACATAGTGCTATCAACAAAAAGACACCGGCGCAGCACAGCTAGTGTGGTAGCAAATCAGTTTATGGCTGCTACTGGCAAGCCGATCTCCCGTAAAACTGTCGCCAGACGTTTGCATGAAGGAGGACTATACGCCCGCCGTCCTGTTGTGTGCATCCCATTGTCCAGACGTCACCGTACCGCCCGTTTGCAATGGTGCCATCAACATTGCAATTGGACTGATAACGACTGGTCTGCTGTCCTCTTCTAAGATGAGAGTAGATACAGTCTATCGTCTGATTGTCGACGACAACTGATCTGGCGTGATAGTGGTACTGCATATTGTCCAGCAAACATACAGGAAAGGGACCGATATCCGACATGTAGTGTCATGGTATGGGCTGGCATCATGATCAATGGCCGTACGTCCCTCTATGTGCTTCCAACTGGGACTATGACTGGCCAACGATAAATTAATGATGTTCTGCTACCTCATGTTTGCATGTTCCGTGATGCTGTCGGTGATAGATTCATTTTCATGGACGACAACGCAACATGTCATCGAACAGTCGCTGTCCAGGAGTGTCTTGAGAGAGGATATTCAACGCCTCGTATGGCCAGCACGTTCTCCAGATCTGAATCCCATTGAAAATGGGTGGGATGCTTTGGGGAGGAGTCTTGCTGGTCGCCAATGCCCTCCAATAAACAAGGACACCCTCATCCTTGCACTGACAAAGGAATGGGATAAATTACCCCAACAGCTGCTTAATAATGTTGTGCAAAGCATGACACGACGTGTGGAATCTTGCATCGTCTTCCATGGTGGCCATATCCCGTATTGACATCTTACGCTGGAACGCCCGCGGATGGTAATTGCATTTTTTTTTCACGTTTACGTATTCTGCACAAAATGGCCTGTTTGTCCCTTGAACATGTTCCAAAGCCTTCTGGATTTCAGAGCACAATAAATTGTCTTCCTTGTAATGTCCTGGCATTCTGACATTATTTTATTTCACTTGGCATCCAACCACACTTACTTTTTTATGTGCTATATAAGCCGTTTATGATCCGTCCTTAGCAATTGTCCAGCAGTGTACTAATGAAATTAATAATATTTGTAAAAAGCATAGCATTCAAATTGGAGGAAAAGTAAATACTATCAAAAATATATTAATAAAAAATAATAAAAAAATAAAAATGTTAGAAAAAGCAGGTATTTACTCAATTCCTATTGCAGAAAATCCTCCATTGGCATATATAGGAAGTACCAAAAATAAGCTTAAACACAGGTTAAAACAACATGTAAAAAATTGGCAGAAAAAAGAAGAAAAAACTGCACTTATTTAATATTGTCTGGCTAATTAAAAATATCCTAAATTTGAAAATATAAAAATCATAAAAAGCTGTAAATCAGAAAATCACCTCAGAATAGCAGAGTCGGTAATGATAGAAAAAAATAGAGCAAAAGTTTGCAACCATAATGACCCTAATATTTTAAGAAACAGTTGGAGGAATTTAATTAAAAGTGAGCAAAAATGGAAAATTTCAAAAAATGAGATCGGTGACCAACAAGAGATGGCGCCACAACGCCCAAGAGGAAGCGATAGCCGTTAACAGATGCAACCCGCGAGAACCACCCAAAAGCTCTACTGACGCGGTCCGTGCTGGTCAGAGCTAACGTCCCCTAGACGACGGTAACGGAGTGTTACCGAAAGTACTCTGGTAAAAACACGTATAGAAGTATATGGGGAAGCGGTAAAGGAAAAAATTCAATTAGTAACGAGACTAATTAAAAACCAACGGGGGGAAAAAACTGAAGAGGACCAGCAACTGAATGAAAAACCTCCCATGCCGCATCTACACGACGGAAATACGGGGAAAAAACCAAGATCCACGTGCTGGTGGAAGTGTTCAACTTGGAACTTCACCGACTTAACGGTAAGTCCAAAATGCAATTGCATTAATGCACATCAAAAAATTAACGTTCAATAGCGGACTTTTACTAAAGAAATCCAGTCTTGAAAGTACTTGAAAAAATGTCAAAGTTATGCTTGGCAACTTATTGCAGAAATATTTTAGGTGATTGTCACGTACAGGACAACAGTGTCATATGTGGGACTTGTACAAATGGTGCAAGTCAAATAAGGCAAATTATTGCAAAAAAGAAAAAAAAATTGTTACCCCTTAAAATTACATTTACTGAGCATATATTCAAGTTACATTTGTAAAAAATGGTCATAGCAGTATCAGTGGTTATTTATACCTAAGTCACCTGGCCTGGAACTGTAAATAAAGAAACACTTGTGCATAAAAGATGAATTTGTGGGAAATTTCGACTCTTGGACAACGTTGAAATAATTACATTAAAGATAAAAACCTTTTGTTGATATAGTTCCTTGAATTAAAAAGACCTCTGTTGTTTGCCATCTCCAGAGGAGAAATTTTCTGACAAATACGTATCTTCAATATTATGACAGAGTCTGGTAATTTCCACCACTTACACTGATGAGCCATTACATTATGACCACGTACCTCATAAGCTGTAAGATCCCCTTTAGCCAACAAAACAGCGGCCACTCAGCGTCTCTCTATTTGATGAGTTGGCGATGGGTATCCTGGAGTTTCTGGTACTATAATGCCAACAGCAGGTCCTCCAGTTCCCGTATATTTCAGTGTGGTGGTGATTTAGCACGAATATGCTTTTCCAAGTCGAACCACAAATGTTTGAGTGGGTTCAAGTCGGGTGAATTTGGAGGCCAGGGCATTAACAGAAAGTCACCAGCATGTTCCTCAAACCATTCCAAGTAGTGATTCTGGCAGTGTGGCATGGTACATTATCCTGTTGGTAATGGCCATCACCAGCAGGGAACACAGTTGTCATGAATGGGTGAACTTGGTCCATCCACAACAATGTTCAGATACTTCAGCTATCAGGGATTGTGCTATTGGGATAATGGGGCCTTAAGTGTCCCAAGAAAATATCACCCACAGCATAACACTGCCGCCGCCGCCGGCCTGTTTCCGCCCAACAGTGCATCCAGGTGCCATAGTCACTGTTGGTAATTGACGTATCTATGCTTGGCTGTCTACATGATGCACCAGGAATCTTGATTCGTCAGACCAGGCCACTTTCTTCCAATCGTCCACAGTCCCATCTCGAAGACCTTGGGCCCATTTCCTGCTTGGTTGGCGTTGATATGCAGTGAGTATGGGGATCCGGCTAGGTCTTTAGCTATGCAGGCCCACATGCAGAAGGTTGCGGCGAACTGTGTGCTGTGGCACGTTGCCCTGATTACCACTGTTGTAGCTGCCAGTGATTTGTCGCACTTTGGCCCTGCGGTCACTGTGAACAGTGCGCAACAGTTTCCGCACCCTTCTGGCATCAATGAGCTGTAGATGACGGTTCATTGTTTGGCCATCTGTGCACCACTTTTGACATGTACTCACTACAGCAGCACATGAACAAACTGCACCATTTCCGAGATCGTAGTTTCGAGGCGCCGTGCCATCAGAATTTGTCCTTTATCAAACTCGGATAAATCGTCAGCTTTTCCCATTCTGACTCTGAACACTCTACTAACCGAAAGCAGGTCCTCGGGTTGTAAACTTCACCTGTTCCACCATTTGGTCTCCAGGCGTGCAGATTTTTCTAAGCTAGGGGTGGTCCTGATGGAATGGCTCATTTACAAACTTCCATCATAACCGAAACTTCAATATCTGTTGCTGTGTGCATTTTTTCTGGGTAAATAAGTATCATATCGAACAATCGCCCAGTCCCCTTCAGAAAGCTGCAGTTCAGCAGAATCCACTCCACATAATAATTCACCTTGTCAACCAAAGCATGTAATTTCAAATATGTGTGTTCCCAACTTCACCACAACTAACCACATGACACTAAAAAACCTTTGCAACAGCTGGCACTACATCCCAGTATAAAATTCAAGAGCGCATGATGTTAACAAGCAACTAAGAGGCAGTGATAGTGAAGCACCAGTGTTGGCATTCAAGAAATAAGAAAACAAAAATGTTTTTCCTGAAATATATTTAAAAGTTCTAAATTTGGGATCAGGTCTGTGTTTTTGACCAGAAAACATTCCCTTTTGTGCATGTTTCAGCAACTGGATTTAATAAACATCACTGAAAGGGGTAATTAGTTCTTCTTTTTGATTTAAAGAAATAGAAAACGGGCGGTCGTAGTAAGGGATGGGTCTGCCTCCTCGGGGCACTCCGTGGTAATAATGGCACACACAACAGCAACTAGGGCCTCTGTGAATCTTGGAGAGGTGCCAGCTAGTTCTGTGTGATATTGGCAAAAAGACCCCAACTCACTGGGTTTTATTCCAGAATCCTAAGTTGAATGACCAACTGGAACCCTCAGCTGTGGGCTAATCCCCTGCACTGATGTACTTACCTGATTAAAAAGACAAAAAGAAATCAATATCCGGACTCAAGTGTGGGATCTGGTGGACCTACCGCACTTGAGAACGACGGTCCACCACGGAATCGACCTGGACTTTCTAAACGATGTATGAGAAAGAGAACTCGGCTGAGTGAATATAAGATTGGTGTATAGAATACTAGAGGTATAAATGGCAAGATGAATGAGGTGATTGAGGAGATGAATAAGTATAGACTGGATGTGCTGTGCGTAAGTGAAACCAAAAAGAAGGAAATTGGGGTAGAAGAAGTGAATGGCACAGTGAGTGTGTGGTCTGGAGTATTGGATAATATGAGAGGACAGGCTGGTGTAGGTGTGATTTTAAGTGAAAAGATGAAGAACAACTTGATTCACTATAGTTGCATAAGTGAGACAATTCTCTGGATTCGTTTGAAAGTGAAATTTCAGAGAATCGTAATTGTTGTAGTGCATGCTCCTTGTGACTCGGAACCTTCTGATAAGAAGGAAGATTTCTGGAATGAGCTAAAAGCTGTTTTGAGCCAGTTTGGTGCTAAAGAAAAAGTTATAATAGCAGGGGATTTCAGTGCTAGAGTAGGTGTGCAGAATGCAATTTCTGACAATGTTCTTGGTAAGTTTAATGATCCTTGTGTGAATGATAATGGTGAAAGATTAATTGAACTCTGCATTGAAAATGGTTTGTGTGTATCTAATACATTTTTCAACCATAAGTATATCCACACATATACTTGGAAAAATTGTACTCTTGGTCAAAAGAGTGTGATAGATTTTGTTGTCCACAATCAGCGTCTGAAACTTTTAGTTGTTGACACCCGTGTGATGAGAGGTGCAGATGTTGGATCTGATCATTACTTGGTAGTGTCACAAGTGAAACTTAATGTTGTTTGGAGGAAAAGGAATAGGAGGAGACCCAGGATAGAAAGAATAAAGGTTGATAGGCTCCTTGAAGATCATCAGCGTTATTCTGACTTACTCAGAGAACAACCGAAGGAGCTGAAGTCTGGTGAGAGTGATGTAGAAAAGAAGTGGGAATGTTTTAAGATTTGTGTTGTCACTGCTTTTAAAGAGGTCTGTGGCACCACAATGGTGGGTAACAATAGAGGTGATGCTTGGTGGAATAGTGAGATTAAAGAGGCAGTAAAGAGAAAGAAGGAAGCCTATTTGGGGATGTTGCAAGGTAGAGTCTCTGTGGATGAATATCGCCCAAAGAAGCATGAAGCTGCCAAGCTGGTTCGCCAGAGTAAGGCAAAAGATAGGAAGGAGAAGATGGAAAGGCATGAACTGGCTTTTTTGAAAGATAAGAAGTCTTTCTGGAAGTACATGAGACTCAGGAAAAATAGGGGAAACAAAGTTGTGTGAAGAATGAGGTCGGGGAAATGATATGGAAGCCCAATGAGTTAAGCGAAAGATGGGGTGAATATTTCTTTGAGTTATTAGATCAGGAAAGCAAAGATGTTTCTGAGACAGACACAGATGATGTCACAGTAAAGAATGGAAGCACAGGAGGGATCTCAAGAAAAGAAGTGTGTAAAGCTCTAAAATCTCTTCACAATGGTAAGGCTCTGGGAGTTGATGGCATAACTGCCAAGATGTTGAAATATGGTGGTGACTCTGTAATTGACTGGTTAACTGAAATTTGCTAGTTTTACTGGGAGTTAGGAATGATCCCTCGAGATTGGAAGGTTGCTATTATTGTTCTCTTGTATAAGGGAAAAGGTGATCAGACTGAATGCAAGAACTATCGTGGTATTAGCCTACTAAGTGTGCCAGGGAAAGTGTTTGGTAAGGTTGTTATTGAAAAAGTACGGAATGTTACATCAGAGAAAGTGTGGGATGTTTAGAGTGGTTTTATGCCTAGTAAAGGTTGCAATAACCAGATTTTTGCATTACGCACGATGATTGAAAAGTATCTGGTTGTTGGGAAGAAAGTTTTTACTGCCTTCATAGATTTGGAGAAAGCTTACGACCGAGTAAATAGGACACTTTTGCGGAAGGTATTAAACGAATATGGTGTTACTGGGAATCTACTTAATAGTGTAAAAGCTATGTATGCTGGTAGTAGAGCTTGTGTATGAGTGAATGGTGTTTTATCAAAATGGTTTTCTAATGGTGTGCAGGAGTTAGACAAGGTTGTGTAATGTCACCATGGCTGTTTAATATATTTATGGACGCATGCATGCGCGATGCCAAAATAGATGATAGTGGTTTATGTCTTGGTGATATTCGTGTGTGCAGATTGCTGTATGCTGATGACACTGTCCTGTTGGCAGAGAGTGAAAGTGAGTTGCAGAGTATGTTGTCTCGGATGTACGAAGTTTGCATGAATATCAAACTGAGTATAAATAAGGGAAAAACCAAAGTTATGGTGTTTGAGAGAGGAATGGGTAGCACTGAATGTAATGTAAGTATAAATGGCACTGTGATTGACCAGGTGAGTGAGTATGTGTATTTAGGAAGAGTGTTTGACAGAGAGAACAAATTGGATGGAGAAATCAGTAGGCGAGTGAATTCTTCTTTGAAAGTCATAGCTGCTCTGGGAGGTTTTCACAGGAATGATGGGTTCTCTAGAGAGTCCCGCATGGCTGTGTATGAAAGTGTAATTGTTCCTACTCTGATGTATGGCAGTGAAACCTGGGTACTGCAGAAGAAACACAGGAGTCGTTTGTGTGCTGGAGAAATGCGTTATTTACGGGGGGTTTGTGGCAAGACACGGTCTGATTGTGTGAGGAATGAAGATGTGTTGCAGTTGTGTGATGTGAAGCAAAATGTTGTTAACATGGTGGAGACCAATATGCTTCGGTGGTTTGGCCATGTTGAAAGAATGAGTGATGAGATGCTTACTAAGAAAATATTTTTAGCCCATGTGGCAGGTAGGAAAGGCAGAGGAAGGCCAAGGAAGACATGGGTGGATCAGATTCAGGGGTGTCTGCATGAGAAAAAGATTATGAGTATGAAGTATAAAAGATCTTGTGTACGGCATGTAATGGATATCAGTGAAGCCCGAGTTGTATGTCAAGAGCGCTGTAAATGGAGAAGTTTGATACAACTGTAAGTAGAAGAAATATCTGATAGTTGTATTTCTTTTTGGAGCTAACCTCTGAATCTCAGAGAACAGCTTGGTGATTTTGTGTGTGTGTGTGTGTGTGTGTGTATATATCCATCCATCCAAGAACTGTAAGTAAAGAAACAAAAAGAAAAAAAATTTCTTTTTGATTTAAAAAATATGAGATAATCTGACGAGATTAACAACTTTTGGTCAAATTTATGAAAAAGTCATGTATGGCACCCGTCACTTACGAGACCATACTAAATCATTAATGGAAATTGAGTACTAAACAGTTGGGAGCCCAAACTGTATTCATATGTTACTGCCATCCACCCTGATTTAGTGCAATAGTTTTACGATTTTAGTAAATGCTGTTCACTAGATATTTAAAGATATTGACTCAAAGTATCACATGCGGGACACAAGCATTTGTGGTCTAAATAAATTGGCTTCCTGATAAGTGAAAAACAGTATTAACAAATTAAAACCACATGGTATCAAAAGATTAGGAGTGGACCTTCATTTTATTTCAAATAAACACTGGCTCTGGTGTTTTTCAATTGTTAACAGACTCTAATAAATTCAACAATTGAATGAGGCTAGATGTAATAAAAAATGGGCAGTCATTTTTTTAACATGTGTTGCAATTCACAAGGATGACAAATTTTATGTTTCTGTAAAAATTGTTATTTTAACATCTGACTATGAATTTAAAGTTAAGTTTATTTAATTTGGAAATTTTTATAAATTTGACCAAAAGTTGACTTTTCTTTTTAATCTCCCTCTTACAGTTCTGGTCAGATGTCTTTTAGTTTGATTCTACAATAAAGATCTTGTATTTTTTTCTTGTGTTCAGATATGAGGTTTGTTAATACAGACATTTGACGCAGACAACAAACATCAAACAGAGGTCATTGCTCTTTCCACGTTTATAAGGGAGTCACGGAAAAATTCTCATTGGTCGCCACTGGGAATCGAACCCAGGGTCTTCCAGTTACACACCGGATATGCTTCCACTGCATCACAGCGGCCTCGAATTCCTCCAGACTCGCACACACTAACTGCCAAGCCAATTTGGCAGGTTGCTTCTTGGAGCCTTGCACAATGCTGGGGATTCACTAAAAATGGTAAGCAGCAACTGAACAAATAATTAGATGGCGAATGAATAATTAATACAGACATTTGATGCGGACCAGGAACATCAAACAGAGGTCATCGCTTTTTCCACGTTTATAAGTGAGTCACGGAAGTCACTGTTTCTTCCTAAATAGGTTCAAAATCCCTTTTGAGGCAGTATTGAATCATTGAGGTTCTTATTTTTTTGTCATTCAAATCCTATAGGTGTTCCTGGAGTTTCGTTTTAAGATTCCTCTTAGCGCTTCCTACATAATATTTGATTATGTTATTGGTTTTTTACTTTATAAGTAAAGTATTTGATATACATCTGCTCTTTGTAATATTGCTTGTTGATTTTTCCTATACGAGATTTCATGTTGGATATTTGGGTATTCATTATGATATATGCAAAAAATAGATATGTTGTTTTACAGAAGAAAATTAGACATCACATATATATATATATATATACATACAGGGATGTAAGGTCAGGTGATGCGTAACATCACAGCCTCTCCTTGACAAATGTCAACCCCGCCTTCTCGTGGTGCATCCTGTTCCCACTAAAGGGGCTCTGACGACCGCCAATAGCGGTATAACTATACCATCGGGATCAGAGGAAATGCTATCCCACACTCATCAACCCGCTTGGCCAGCGTGGTGAGTTATGGCCAAACACCTCCAAAATGACTCTACAACTTAAATCTTGGCCCTCAGTCTCCGGCAACTGGAATGTACCTGGCCAAGGCAGCGGCCAGTGCGACATGAAGGCAGAGGGTGCTAAGAATCCCCGGAGGACCGGACTAGGCTGCCATTTGATGCTGACCTTGGCTACCTACAATGGACGCTCCCTATCTTCTGATTCAAGGCTTCTTGAATTGGAAGAGGAACTACAAAGGATCAAGTGGGACATCGTCGGGCTAAGTGAGGTAAGGAGAAAAGGAGAAGATCTCATTGAACTGAAAAGTGGACATCTCTTCTATTATCGTGGGACAGATACTGGCAGAACTAGTGGTGTTGGATTTATAATAAACAAGAAACTGAAGGATAAAGTGGTAGAAGTTGAAAGTTCCTCTGACAGAGCTGCACGACTCGTTATCCAACTATCGAGAAGATACCAGGCTCAGATTATTCAAACTTATGCACCCACCACAAGTCATCCTGAAGAAGAAATTGAAGAATTTTATGAGGAAATTCGTCATCTAAATAATAAAGGTAAGCAGCACTTGAAGATAATTATGGGAGATTTCAATGCAAAAATAGGGCACCGGCAACAGAATGAAACTTCAGTAGGTAAATTCGGTCACGGCAACAGAAACCAGCGTGGAAATACTCTCGTAGAGTTTGCAGAGGCAGAAGGATTTTTCATCTTGAACTCCTTTTTCAAGAAAAAGCCACACAGGAAATGGACATGGAGACATCCAAATGGGACGACAAGTGAAATTGATTTTATCATGTGTAACAAAAAATTCGTCATCGAAGACTGCAGTGTGCTGAACAAGTTCAACACAGGTAGTGACCATAGATTGGTGAGATGTAAGATGCACCTCAACACTAAACTGGGACGTGGCAAGCTCATAAGACAAACAAAATGTATTGACATAACCAACCTTAAAAAACACCATAATACTTTCAAGTTGGAACTGAAGAACAGATTCTCTGCTTTAGAAGGCCTAACATCGGAAGAAGTGGATATTTCGGAAGTTAACAGAAAAGTAACCAAAGCTCTTATGGAAACAGCAACAAAATTAGCTGGGTCTAAGAACAAGTTGCATGTGAACAAATTATCAGGAAAAACCAAAATGTTGATGCAAAAAAGAAGAGAGATGAGGACAACTAAAGAAGATGTGACTTCCAAAGTGGAATATATAGAGCTATGCAAGACAGCACGAAAAAGTATCACTGAAGACGTAAGGAAATTCAACTGTGAACTAGTGAGGAAAGCAATTGAAAACAACCAAAGCCTAAAGATAGCAAAGGGACATCTCAGTAAGGGAAGAAAACAGATTATGGCTCTGAGAAAAGAAGATGGTTCTATAACAAGAAATAGAGGCTTTTTTGACAAGAGTGAAAGATTTCTACTCCAAATTATATGAAAGGGATGATACATGTACTCCAGACATCATGAAAGGTACCAGAGTTCTTCCAGTCATCCCAGCAGAAGTTGCTCATGCAATCAAGAACATGAAGCGGGGGAAAGCTCCAGGAGAAGATGGAATTACTATAGACATCATACAAGAAGCAAGTGGAGAAATTGAAACAGTACTCGCCCAAATTTTCACTCGATGCCTTAATGAAGGGAAGATTCCTGAGGATTGGAACAATGCTACAATGATCCTGCTACATAAAAAAGGTGACATTGAGGATCTCAGGAACTACAGACCTATCAGCCTCCTATCAGTGGTTTATAAAATCTTCACTAAAGTTCTTTCACACCGCTTGAAGGTAACACTGGACATGGCTCAACCGAGAGAACAAGCTGGATTCAGGAGTGGCTACAGCACAATAGATCATATCCACGTACTGAGAGAACTAATTGAAAGAGCGAGGGAATATGAACTTCCATTGTGCATGGCTTTTATCGATTATGAAAAAGCCTTTGATTCAGTGAAACCATCAGCAGTTACCACGGCTCTGAAATCCTGCGGTATTGAAGATGCATACATTAATATTATTAATAACATCTATGAAAATGCAAGTGCAAAGATTCGGCTGTTTGAAAATACAACACACATAAAAATTGGAAAGGGAGTGAGACAAGGTGACACCATATCTCCGAAG
This sequence comes from Macrothele yani, assembly GCA_039090855.1. NCBI lineage: Eukaryota > Metazoa > Arthropoda > Arachnida > Araneae > Macrothelidae > Macrothele > Macrothele yani. The sequence continues at coordinate 996,243 of CM077006.1, forward strand.
CTCTTTAATGCCACATTGGAAAATGTCTTTCAATCACTGAACTGGGAAAACAAAGGGATAAAGATTAATGGAGATTATCTAACCCACCTTCGTTTTGCTGATGACGTAGTCATTTTTGCAACTACCCCATCAGAGCTGCAGAGTATGATCCAGGAACTTGCTGACAAGAGTAAAGAAGTGTGATTAAAAATGAACTTTCAGAAGACAAAAGTGATGTTCAATGCTTTTACAAGAAATGAAGATTTATCGATTGATGGAGAAAAACTGGAGATAATAGATACGTATGTTTATCTTGGACAGCAGATATCAAGTGAGGGTCACATTGATGAAGAAATTAATCGGCGTACAAAACTTGCCTGGAGAGCTTTTGGAAGAAACAGCATAATTTTCAAGAGCAATATGCCATTATGTCTTAAAAGAAAAGTGTTTGATCAATGCATCCTTCCAGTGCTTACGTATGGTGCAGAGACGTGGACCTTAACTAAAAGAGACATACAAAGGCTGCAGACAACTCAAAGAAGCATGGAGAGGTGCATGCTTGGTATAACCAGGAGAGATAAGAAAAGGAACTCGTGGATCCGAAAAATGACGAGAGTGGAAGACATCATGATCAGAGTTAAATCCCTGAAATGGCAATGGGCTGGACATACTGCCAGAAGGACAGACTATCGGTGGACAGCCGAAATTTTAGATTGGATTCCAAGGGACAGGAAAAGACCCAGAAAAAGACCACATGGGAGATGGGTGGATGAAATTCGTAAATATGCGGGAGTGACATGGAAGAGACTGGCACAAGACAGACCGTTGTGGAGGAAACTTGGGGAGACCTTCGTCCAGCAGTGGATTGATAATGGTTGACAATGATGATGATGATGATGATGATACATACATACATACATACATACATACATACATACATACATACATACATACATACATACATACATACATATCACTAAGCTGTTCTCTGAGATTCAGAGGTTAACTCCAAAAAATAAATACAAACTACCAGATAATTTTTACTTACTGTTGCTGTATCAAACTTCTCCATTTACAGCAATCTTGACATACCACTTGGGCTTCACTGACATCCATCACACGCCATACGCAAGACCTTCTATTCTTCATACTCATAATCTTTTTCTCATGCAGACACTTTTGAATCTGATCCTCCCACGACTTCCTTGGCCTTCCTCTGCATTTCCTTCTTGCCACTTGGACTAAAAAAAAAAAAATTCTTAGTAAGCATCTCATCACTCATTCTTTCAACATGGCCAAACCACCACAGAATATTAGTCTCCACCTTGCTAACAACATTTTGCTTCACATTACACAACTGCAACACATCTTCATTCCTCACACAATCAGAACGTGTCTTGCCACAAACCCCCCATAAGTAACTCATTTCTCCAGCACACAAACAACTCCTATGTTTCTTCTATAGTACTCAGGTTTCACTGCCATACATCAGAGTAGGAACAGTTACACTCTCATACACAGCCATGCGGGACTCTCTTGAGAACCCATCACTCCTGTGAACACCTCCCAAAGCCACTATGACATTCAAAGAATTCACTTGCCTACTAATTTCACCATCCAATTTGTTCTCTCTGTCAAACATGCTTCAGAAGAAGAAAATTAGAAAGAACAGGAAATCATCTTTCCTCCAATTGAAAATATCTTCTAACTGCCAATTGCTCAACAAGAACTAACCAGAAGCAAGAGGTTAGTATTGCAATAAGAAAGAAATTCAAGACAAAAAGCAAATAAAAGAACAAAAATTAAATATAAAAGAGATACACTAATGGTATCACAAAAAAGAAAAAAAGAAAAGCTATCACAGTAGCAGACAATACTAATGCATTAGTGTTTCTAAATAACAATGAATATAGAAAACATCCCTTAAGATCCAACTAATTAAATAATTGTATATTCACTTCTGTGAGAGGTACCTATTTGTTTCTCTCATCAGGTGCTTCTATTACATGGTATATTGGTTTTAATGTTGTGACAAAAACTGTCAAATTATTCTGTTCATCACGTTTTTTAAGCCTTTGTTAGAGGAACCTTACACATTTGTTAGTTGTTATTGCTTTTATGTTATTTGGTTCAAATGAAGTTTATTTGTCTTGAGTCTTGCTTCTTATTGTTCTTAATTTCCCATGCATGTCACTAATTCGATGGGTGACTAACATTTTTTCTGAGGGACGTACTTTTCTCTCTTATATTACCAGTTCTATGAAAGACTAATGAGGTTAATAGGAAAAATATTTTATCTTTTTCATACTGTGGGTTATACACATTTGAGAATTAAAAACTTCTATTGTAGTTAAAAGACTTTGCAATGTTATGTCCTCTTCACGTCAAGTTCAACTGAAAACTTAGTCTGTGTCTTCAAAAAGTTCTTCAGAAAGTTCAGATCCAACTGTCATTAAAAGTCTTGAGGTTAAAAGAAGTTTTGAAAATTTAGCTACTTATATTGATACATGCACTATGAGGAAACACAGATAACTTATAGAAACCACATTTACATACTGTAGTTGCAATTTCCAGTCATATGAGCTCCCATGTCATCTCTGTGTTGGTGTTTCTTATACTTCCATAAGATTCAGTTCCAGTAGTCGTTAAATTTCAATTTTAAGGTGGTTCCACCTAAAATCTCTGCCTTATATAATAAAACTAACTCAGTTATAGCATGGGATACTTAATACTTACTAAAACATAACCATAATTAAGCAATCCAACATTTGCTTGTCTACTGACGTCATCAATGTACAGGTTGCGCCATCTGTTAACAAGTCTGAACATCATTAAAAGTAAAATGATTGATTTCTAATATAATTACGGTTATGCTTTAGCAAGTATTAAGCATCCCATGCTATAACTTAAAGTTAGTTTTATCGATGTGCAAATTTTCATTATTGGGAATACATTAATTGCAAAGAAACTATGTAAAGAAGTTTTACCATTGGAAACATAAGGCAGAGATTTTAGGTGGAACCACCTTAATATCCATCATAAACTGTTTAGTATATCGGAATGTTGTTTCATCAGGTGACATAAATAAATATAAAATAACATGACATAATAATAAAAATAATAATAATAAAATAACATGAGAAATGGCTTGGTTAAAAATCTTAGTTCATTACCTGATAAAATAAAGCAGGAAACATAACCAACTATTTTTGGAAAAATCAAAACTTATAAACCAGATGAACCCATCAGGCCTATCATTGCCAAAAAGAAATCACATAGTGTCAATCTAAAACAAGCACTTCTTAATATTTAAAGAATTTATTTGAAAACCATACATATGCAGTCAAACTCTTTTATAATTAATCAAATTGAAGGGAGAGCTAAAAACATTTGTTATAACCCAACAGAACAAAATAGGGCAGTTTTTGGCACATTATATTGAGTCTTAAAACTAATAGATCATTAATTGAAATAAAATTTTATACATCCATGTCTATGAATAAAAATAAAGAAGTTTATTTGCCTTGAGTTTTGCTTCTTAGTGTTCTTAATTAAGTTGAAGGGAGAGCTAAAATATATTTCTGTATTTAGGTGTAACTAATTATTTATTTTTCTAGCCGAGCTTTTGCACCTCAACAGAGGACTTTTTCAAGGCTTCATACAGCTGCTAAGAATAAGTTACATGATTTGAAATATAAACAAAAGATAAACATTACAAACATTAAAACAATGGTCATGAATCTACTTCTGCGTGCATCAAATGCTTTAATGAAGGCATGTTATGCATTCTTTTAAAATTATTTTATTTTTGTTAATGCATTCACTATTAAATGCAATGCATGTTATGCATTCTTTCTGCGATGTCACATATTTGATTTTAAATTTCTTAATACAATTGATGAAATGTTAATAAATAATAAGTTCCTACACATTAAAAAATGTTTTCCATAAATTTGGAATTTCGAAAGATACTCTCATTACGTATTATATATTCATCGTAGACAGAATTTCAATTGATCCTCTTATTGTCGATTCATATCTTGTAGTGTATATTGCAACACACTTTGTTTCGTCCCTTCAAACAGTACATCTCTCGTCAGGGCTGAAAGGCTGTTCATTCTTCAAATGCCTTTTGTGTTCTTGTATATGAACCTTAATAGACCGTTTTGTTAGTCCAATATACAATTTCATATTTCCATCTGGGTATTTTAGGGGTACTGAGTAAATTCCCACTTTCTCCCATATTTCTCCTCTATCCTGGGAGCTTTTATAGTTTTGCAACGAGTCATTTATTGATCCCGTTGTGTGGATCCCAACATTGCATTGAAATTTCTTCAATAAATTTTTGAAGAAAAAGAGGATTCCTGGTAGATAGGGTATTGTTTTTACGAAATTCAGTTTCTTATCATTCTGCGTTATGTCCTTTCTCTCTCTCACTCTATTTACTTGTTTTAATATCATCTCTATAGTTTTCAGACTGTATCCTGCTTGTAAACCTTCATTCATCACCTTTTAATATCTTTCGTACGAAGGAATTCATTTGAACATACCAAGGCCGCCCCGGTGGCGCAGTGGTCTAAGCGATGGCCTCTGATCATTCGTCCGAACGGGGTCCGGGTTCGAATCCCGGTGAGGCATGGATGTTGTGTTTGTCTTATGGCACTGGCTCTCTCCCTTCCCTGGAACCAGTGACCCTAAATTAGGGACGGGCGACTGCTTATAGCCCATTGAGTTGCTCACGGTGGTCGTTAAACCTCCACTCAAAAAAAAAAAAAAAAAAAAAAAAAAAAAAACATACCAAGAATGCTTTATGAAATCTTGTCTGGAAGGCTGCCATCTTGTATGACCATGGGGCGTGTGAACTTGGGCTCATGGAATTATTCGTGGCCATCGGCTTGTAATACACCTTTGTGTTAACTTAGTCATTTCTTCTATTTATCATTACATCCAGGAACGCTGTCTTACCTTCTTTCTTAATTTCCATCTCAAACTTTGTGTTGCTATTTAAGGTGTTCAGCCTAGTCAAACATTTATCCAGTTCAGTACTCCCATGAGGCCAAATGAACAATACATCATCTACATATCTCGCCCATGTAGACGGCTTCTTGTCAAAAGTACTGAATATTTTGTCCTCTAATGATCTTAAAATTGCTTCTGCTAATATCCCTGACAGGGGTGAACCCAAGAGTGCTGCTATTATTTGTTTATAAACCTCATTCTTATGTGTGAAGTAGTTGTAGTCGGTAATTACATTAATTGCACGGAAGTTTTTTTTTATAGATCAGGAATTGTCGGCGGGATGGCAGAATTCTTGCCGAAAAATTTAGACTCTCGCGGAAATAAAGTTATCAAGAGAGGTCTCCCGCTTTACAAAATTTTAAGAAAAAATATATTGGGTTGGTGGGAATGAAACGTGCGGTGCGAACGAGCAGCAGAGACAGGCCCCCACCACGGCGGAATGGAACCACTCGCAGGTGTTGCAGGTATTAAGTCACAGAGTTGTTATAAATAGCTAGCACGTGCGTGAAGAACAAGGTTCAGGCACGGTTTGTTTGGGCATTAAGTGGCTTGAAAAGCAAACATGCAGACTCCAGATTTGAGTCATCTTCCAGTAGGAATTTAAATTAGGCCATTCTGCAGGAATTGTCGCTCGAAACGTTAAAGCGCTCGGGGAAAATACAGCCAACGGACGAACCGTTCAGCGAGGGGGTGCGAAGTTTCGAAGCGGAGATACGGACCTGCAAAATGAAGCGTGTCGTCACCAACCCGTTGCCGTTTCTGACGATTTTCTGTCACGCACGGTCGAAGTAGACCCCCCCGAAAAATGTGTCGCGAGTTAGCAGCAGAGGTAGGTGTCCACCACATCAGTTGTTTGTCGTCCGGCTGCGCCGGGTTAGGTAAAAAAGCTGGACACGTGGCTGTCCCACGAGTGGACAACTGCCAACAAGACTAGGCATTTGGAAGTCTGCACTTCACTGCTTGCCAGGAATGAACAAGAACCTCTACTGCATCGAATCGTAACCTGCGACGAGAAGTGGGTCTTCATGATAATCGGAAATGATCTGCACAATGGTTAAACAAGGCACAGCTTGCTGGACGGCACCCTATGCCACCCCTACACATCAAGAAGATGATGCTCCTTGTCTTGTGGTTCACAGCCGGAATAATTCATGGGAGTTTGTTGGCAAGAGGCCAAACCATCACTGCAGAACATTATTGTGCTGAATTACAGCAGATGCACCAGAAATTGCTGCAGACATGGTGTTCTTCTGCTCTGGGACAACGCTCACCCTCATGTCGCTTAGTGCCTTGGGCAATGAAGAACTGCCTCAGCCTGCCTATTCGACAGGATCACTTCCTGTCTGGGAAACAATTACTGCCTCAGCCTGCCTATTCGACAGGATCACTTCCTGTCCGGGAAACAGTTCACGACAGACAACGAGGTTCAACGTGCAGTTGATGACTTCTTCGGGTCCCAGCCACAAGACTTTTTCCATTCCAGGATCATGGCCTTACTGGACAGATGGCCACTATGTGTCAATGCCAAGGGGGATTATCTTGCCTAGGTAAGTTGTCCTACTTTTCCACGTGTGCTGGTCCTTTGCTGGACATCTCATTTGAACCAACTCAATATATAAATATAAAACCTTGAGTCTGTTTTCGGACCACTCACAAAATTTCAGTGCCGAAAACGTATCCTTCATAAAATTACGTGCGTTACAAATGGACCTTTCAGAGTTCCGAAATTTGCAATCGAATGTGTCGTTCATGTTTCTGGACGCATAAATCGCCTTCCATATGTAGCAGCCTGAGCAGTTCATTTTGCATATTGTGGACTGTTACGAATCCGGCGTGAGATTCTTCTTCGGGTTCGTGGAATTCTTCGTTTTTCTCCGTCGTTTCAGTTACTTGAGATCGATGCAAAACTGAAAATAATAGTGTTTCTCGTCTTCAGTGAGAACAATTTCTCATATACTGGATTTAATACGTGGAAAATACATATAGAGTACATACATAAATGTGATAAAATGTCATAATAATGCTTGATTTTTGAAAGATCAGTGTGTGTGAGAGGGGGAGGGAGGAGGGGGGCTAATTTCTGTCTGGGAATGGTATTCTGTTTTTCAGAACTTCTGAAAACAAAAGTTTAACACAACGAAAAAAAAAATTCCTGCAATTGTAATTTATTTTTCTAGCGAAGTTGTCTGTCTAGTATTGTTACTAAATATCAGTTTATTGCATAAATGTTTGTATTTAAGCTTGAAAGCATAGACAACAATTTCCAATAACGGAAGTTCGACGAAGCAAGAATTTTCTTGTAAACTTTGGGCACGAGTTTCTTCCGCGAATTTGAGGAACTCTGCCTTTGTTGTCATCATTTGTATCATTCTCCAGAATAATGCAAAATGAAAGAGAATTTCGGAGGGGGGGGGAGGTAAATGTGTGTGCATGGAGGTGGTAGGGGGCATTTTTTGGCTGGGAACCAAATTTCGTCTTTCAAAACTTCATAAACAGAAAGAAGTTAGACGAACTGCAGATTTATTTCGTAATCCTAAATTTTTCTTCTCGCTATATTCCTCCTTTTCTGTATTATTGTAAAATATAATTTTGTTTGATAACTGCTTGTGTGTTTCAGCTTGAAAACGGAAGAAAAGTTTTCGAAAACAAAAGTCAGATAGGGCGAAGATTTTTCTGTAGTCATAATTTTTTCTTGTGATATTCCTTCTGTTCAGTGTTATTGTAAAATATAATTTGATTCAATAACTGATTGTGTTTCAGCTTGAAAATGGAGGGGAAAATTTCTGAAAATGGAAGTTGGACGGAGCAAAGATTTTTCCATAATCATGATTTTTTTTTTTATTGTGATGCTCCCACTGTCTGTATTATTGATAAATGTTATCCCCCCCTCAAATAGTTGCAAAGTGAAAAACTGGAATTCCTCATACCAGAACAGAATTGTTGAAACAACCAAGTCTTGATTAGTGAACTGCAAACATCTTGTGGTATTCAAGAAGAGTTTTTTTTTTTCAGAGCTGAAGTGAAGAGAAACAGAAACATGTTTCAAAAATAAATTTGTTGACACTTGTAATGCCAAAACTTGCACATGGCAATGTCAAGTCAAGGTTAATTTCATCTCTTGTGATTGAGATGGACTGCCCATTTCTTTCCTTCGCAATGCAACTCTTTTTGAAGTTTGAGTGTGTGGAACCTTAATGTAAAAAACAATTTTGACTTAATTCTGTTTTGTGTATCACAGCCACGTCCACATAGTACATTTGTTAAATGCAACACAAGATAACTAGCTGAAGAACCTTTGAATGTGTGCAGATGGTAAAAAAAAAAAAAAAAAAAACATGTATAAAACAATACAGACAACACTAGTTTCAGTACAGTCTTGCAGGAGCCTTGCAGACCAGATTTTTTTTTTTTTCCAAAAATTAATGAAGGTGCAGTTATGGAATATCAAACATAGCTGTAAATGAAGAGTATATGTTCCAATTTGCAAAGTTTTGTAAGAGTTTTATGAGCAACCATCTGCACGCATTCAAGGTTCTTCTGCTATTTATCTTGTGTTGCATTTAACAAATGTACCATGTGGACGTGGCTTTAGTACACAAAACAGAATTAAGTCAAAATTTAGATTCATTGAGCAAAAAAAACACATATTTCTGAAAGTGGGCCAGATAAACCCACAGAAAACCATCTGATCAAAGCTTGCTAACTGTGACAAAGAATGAAAAACACAAATAATTTAGGCATAATTTTATGATATCAATGTACTACAAAACAAACAACTTTGTTTTTGTAAAATGAATTATGGTACTTTGTATTAGATTGAATGTAGTAAATTTTTTTATCTAATTCACCTGTTTATTTTAAAAACCAAGTATAGCTTATATTGTTTGAAAAATTACTATTGTTTTCCCAGAGTCTTTTAATATTACTAAGTCACATATTCAAAACTCCCCACCCAAAATTTTAAATCCCCTCCATTTACAAACACAGGTGGGTAGAATGCCATTTCAAATTTGAATTTTAAGCCCTGAGTTAGCAATAAAAATAGAAATGAGATCTGCAATAAAAAGCATTTAATTAATGGAAGAATTAAAGTAACTGCAAACATTGGAAATTTCAGTTAACATTTGTTTCACTGTTTACATGTTATGTCAGAAATATGAGCTAACTGTTGCATGTTTTATGCTCATTATAATAGCAGCTATTAATTTTTTTTTACTTCTTCTAACATAGTGATTGAGATGTTTCTAGATGCAAAATAAGCTCTTAATATTTTCTAAACTTTCAATAGCAAGTCTGAGTAAAATTGTTTCCTTTTCCATAGGGATTTCTACTTCATAGCTTTATTGATCACTAGCTGATTACCCGGCGTTGCCCGGGTATTAATTTATCCCAGTCTTCTATTAGACAGGAAAAGGAATGAATTCTATCTATAGTGTAAAATCAAAGTAATTTTATTTACAGGTTTTTAAAAGTATAAGTACAGTATACAAATTATACAGTAAAATATTTTACAAATTCACTATAATATTAATTTAACACAAAACTTGATTATAAACAACATTTTTAGTTTCACCTCCAGCAGCAAGAATAAATAAATTCTTGGGTGAACCCACCCTTGAGCAAGCAACATAAAGTTGTATATGGGAGAAACATGGCGATCTCAAATCCACTCCACAGTACTTAATAGGCTTGCCCTGTGACTTGTTGATCGTGATCGAGAACGCAAGTCTCACTGGAAATTGCAATCTCTTAAAGTTAAAAAAAGGGAGATCCATCAGAATGAGTAGTATCCGTGGGATAAAAACTGTTTCATCCTCTCCCTTTCCTGTTAAAATAGTCACTTGAATTACATTGCCCAGCATCTTCTTTACACACAGCCTTGTGCCGTTGCAAAGTTTTGGTGGGTCGAGGTTCCATAGTAAAATAATTGGAGATCCCACTTTAAGTAAAAGACGATGTGGTGGCAATCCAGCCGGATCAAGTGAGTTTAGGAACTCTGGTGGGAAATTGACGACCTCATCTGCATCTACTACGGTATTGATAGACTTATATTCAGTGACTACGCCTGGTAACATGGCAAGTATTTGATTGTTTATTTCGTGGACGTCTTCATTTTTAGCAGAAAGAATGGTTCTCTCTCGCAACCAGTTCAAATTGTGATAGTTTAGGAAAACAGCCGGATGGACTGCATCTATTAGCTCTGCAATGGACGACACCAGATAACAAAAATCGAATGGCAATTTTATCTTGCCAGAAGATTCGACTGCTAATCTACCTTCTCCGATCTCCAGTAGTTTGTTTGAGAAAATTTGAGCACTGTCATCCCCCAGATGTACTCTCATGTTTTGCTTTAAAGTTATCTTTCACACACGTCTCCACAAAAATGAATGTTTTAAACATTCCTTGTTTGACAAGTCACAGTATCACTATAACTATTCAAAAATTTACGTGCCTACAATTACTTTAATAAGAGCAATGAGAGTAAACTTACCCCTACCAGTTGGTCCGTTCTCTCAGAAAAAATGCATTTCTTTGCACGTTAACTTCCATTTTAATATCTATGGTTGGTTTGGGCTGCTGGTGTGGCAGTTTTATGTTGTCTTCAACGTGTTCTTTTATTTGACTGAGTGAGCAATTTATTAATCCATATTGCTGAGATGATACTTGATCCAAGAAACCTCATTTTTTACTTTAGAAACCCTATATTTATAAATAGGATTTAAAGTAAAAAATGAGGTTTCTTGGATCAAGTATAATCTCAGCAATATGGATTAATAAATTGCTCACTCAGTCAAATAAAAGAACATGTTGAAGATAACATAAAACCGCCGCACCAGCTGCCCAAACCAACCGTAGATACTAAAATGGAAGTTAACGTGCAAAGAAATGTGTTTTTCCTGAGAGAACGGACCAACTGGTAGGGGTAAGTTTACTCTCATTGCTCTTATTAAAGTTTTAAACATGCGTGGATCTCATCGGCCGGTGTTGACTTTGTGATGACGGGCAGAGTTTGATGAAAGTCTCCACAGAGGAGTACCAGAGCTCCTCCCATCAGGTTGTCGTTTCCTCTCAGATTTCTCAGAGTGACATCAAGGGCCTCGAGAGCTTTCTTGTGAGCCATGGTGCATTCATCCCATACGATTAATTTACGTGTCTTGAGCACCTGCGCCCGACCACTTGCCTTGCTTATGTTGCAGGTAGGATTTTCCTGCCTGGCGATGTCAAGTGGTAAGTTAAGTGCACAATGGGCTGTCCTCCCTCCTTCCATTAACATTGCCGCAATTCCTGAAGAGGCGATGGCAAGAGCAACTTCTCCCTGAGCCCTAATTTCAGCCAGAATTAAATTAGTTAAAAATGTTTTCCTTGTACCCCCAGAAGCAACAAGAAAAATGATACCACCTTGTTGTTTCGCTACCTGATCCATGATAATTTGGTATGCTTTTTTCTGATCTTGATTTAGAAGTGGCTTCTTGTCCACGACGTATGCACTCAGCTCTTCAACATTGTGGTTATTTTCTCGTATGTAATCTGCGTGAAGCATGTCTTGTCAGTCTCGTACTGGTGCTGGCAAGCCGAGTTGCAGTAATGTTTTATTGATCATGGTCACACAGTTGTCCTCAAGAATAATCAAAGCCTTGTTGAAAATGTCCGGATCAAACGTAATTTCTAATGTCGGATTTTCTCGCCGGACTTTGGCAAGTATATCCTCACTTAGGACCTCCTTATATTTTCTCCATAAAGTGTTTGGATTCGATGGACTGCATGTAGTTAATATTATAGCAAACAGGTTTCTGATTTGTTCTGGGAGGGAGATCAATTCGGCTAGGGATGGGCTGGCCAACTTTTTCCTCTACAGAAAACTTTTCTCGATGCATTCCATGTGTAATATCGAGGTATCTCAGGATACAACAAAGTCCTTGCAAAAGGATCCTGCTGACACAGTTGAAAGAATGCTGTTAAGGTCGTGTTTGGTGGCTGATCAACCACTGTAGGGGTGCTCTCTGTTGTGAAATAAACTCTCTATTTTCTGGACGCTGAAGTGAACAACAGTAGGGGTGTCTTTCGTGAATCGGAAATCCTAGGATTCGCCAAATTGCCTCGTTGCTGCTAATGTACCTTCCCAACTGATACTGTATCACTTCACCATTTGTTCTCCCGTTGCTTATGCCGAAAACAGCCATATCACTACCTTTGTTAACATAACATACTTGCACACACATGATCGATTTCACACTGTTACAGTACTCCACGTTGATGTGTGCCTGAAACATTTTTGACAGCAGCGGCGAAAATAGCACAACCCAGCTATTGTTGATTTCTATTTCTGTGTTGCTGCGTATCGTTAGTTTTGCCGTGAACCCTCCATCTTGTGGAGCACGCCATCTATAAAGAGTATAACCGTCATTTCCGGTTTATATCTCTTTAATCAATTTTTTTTTGGTATTTCTTGGTACACTTTCCATCCTTCATACATGGAGAGTTGGGATTGAGATTTCCACATGGTCCGTGGATCATGTTTTTTGTTACCACTGCGAAAAGTTCAGGATCTTGTAATGGGTCAGGCAACTCAGCAGATATAACGTCATCGATTTGTGTGGGCTGAATTTTGTCCGCCAACCAGATTAAATTGTGTGAGTGTGGCAGTCCTCGCTTTTGCCATTCAATCGTGTACATCCAACATCTTGGCACTCCAAAGACATGGCCCTTAGTTATAACGTCAATTATTTTCAACTGCTTCTGTTTAAATACTCTCACAATCAAGTCGTGGCGCTCACTGGGTAATTGACCATTGGTAAGCATCTCCTTGATATCTGTCCAAGTCGGATTGCAGGTGAAGGTGATAAAGAAGTCTGGTCTCCCATACGTCCTCGCATATGTCATAGCATCTTGCGTGTATTCATGCATGTGTCTGGGATTGCCTGTAAATGTAGCTGGTAGTATGACTAAGGCATCGAGGTTTTCAACGTTCCCGTCATTTGCCACAGCATCTCTCAGGGGAATATATTCTTCAACTCTCAGTTTACGTTGATTTAGACGAATGTAAAGAAGATGCTCACTCTCGATTTTTGCATACACATCCACGATGAATTGATGAAACAATTGTCTGCAGTTTAAGATTTGGTTCTGTTCAGTTTCTCGAATCATTAGTCTGTATGCATAGAAATCCATCGCTGAAACTTTCTTGCTGGTTGTTTCACCTGTTGTTGGGTTGACCTGCCTCAGATTAAAATGATATCGATCTTCACCACGGGGGAATATCACTGGGTACTGTAGACCATCATAAGATCGATGTGTTTCTGAAATGCGCTGCAATGATTCGCCTCGTCGTTTAATTACGATATCCCGTTGATCAAACTCATCGCCTGATATAACCACCGCAACTTCATCTACCTGAGGAGCATTGAAGCGCCGCTCGTGTTCGCCTGCTGGTCTTTGGTATGCTCTTATGACTACTTTATATTCATCCGTTGGCATACGTTCCAATGCTGTTTTAAACATTTTAATAAGATCATTGTGCTCATGAAACATCCTTTGTAAGTTTAACACAATGTGACGTCTTGTTCCTGAGATGTAGGCGCACCTCTGGTCAGTTTCCATTTCTTCGTTTCCAATAAAATATAGTTGTAGAAATTTTGGTGGTTGATCTGGCAGCGGAAGCAATGATCCCGCCTTATGGTAAATCTGCCCTTGCACCGTGAATGTCGATGGGAATCCGGGCTGTTCAACAACTGATGTTGCGGCGAAAGATGTCATTTGGAAACATGAGTTGCATTTTCTCATGTTACTAAGAAAATGAATTGACTCTGAGATTTTTTCCCGATGTGCAAGTCAAAAGTTCTTGTGGTGGTGGTTCCAGTTGGCAGAATTTCACTTTCCCATTTTTGCAGCAAATACCAGGAGAGACTGATTTAAACTTTTTGGCTTGACAGTAACTACAAACCATTTCCATTTTTCCGATGGTAACACTTGCATGCTGCAAGTAGTCTTTATGTGGATCATAGTGGAATCCTTCCAATGCTAAGCTAAAATGTTGTGCAGTCCTTGATCATTGATGAATGTAGCTGTACACATAGCCCTTGGATTTAAAGTTTTCCCATTATTCTCTGTCATTTCATTTTGGAACTTTTTGTGCATACTTTGTTTGCTGGTGTGTACAGATTTAAAATATAGCTAGTGCATCAATATTTTGTTGAAAATTCCTTCCCTAAATAAAATGTAACACAAATCCTTGCTCCCATGAGTATTTGTTTAAGAAATAATAATCCCTTTGTTCCTTTAAAGTTTCGAATATTTCAGCTTTCCTTATCCTTAAATTTCCAATGTAAGCATTGTTTCAAAATAATTAAGTATAGTAAGATAGTGTCTTGTATATTGATTATGTGGTATATGAAAGCATTTCAAGAGTAATGCCATGTTTGTGTTCTAACTATAGATTTTATACCTATCATCATCATCATCATTGTCAACCATTATCAATCCACTGCTGGACGAAGGTCTCCCCAAGTTTCCTCCACAACGGTCTGTCTTGTGCCAGTCTCCTCCATGTCACTCCCGCATACTTTCGAATTTCATCCACCCATCTTCCATGTGGTCTTCTTCTGGGTCTTTTCCTGTCCCTTGGAATCCAATCTAAAATTTCGGCTGTCCATCAATGGTCTGTTCTTCTGGCAGTATGTCCAGCCCATTGCCATTTCAGGGATTTTACTCTGATCATGATATCTTCCACTCTAGTCATTTTTCGGATCCACGAGTTCCTTTTCTTATCTCTCCTGGTTATACCAAGCATGCACCTCTCCATGCTTCTTTGAGTTGTCTGCAGCCTTTGTATGTCTCTTTTAGTTAAGGTCCACGTCTCTGCACCATACGTAAGCACTGGAAGGATGCATTGATCAAACACTTTTCTTTTAAGACATAATGGCATATTGCTCTTGAAAATTATGCTGTTTCTTCCAAAAGCTCTCCAGGCAAGTTTTGTACGCCGATTAATTTCTTCACCAATGTGACCCTCACTTGATATCTGCTGTCCAAGATAAACGTACGTATCTGTTATCTCCAGTTTTTCTCCATCAATCGATAAATCTTCATTTCTTGTAAAAGCATTGAACATCACTTTTGTCTTCTGAAAGTTCATTTTTAATCCCACTTCTTTACTCTTGTCAGCAAGTTCCTGGATCATACTCTGCAGCTCTGATGGGGTAGTTGCAAAAATGACTACGTCATCAGCAAAACGAAGGTGGGTTAGATAATCTCCATTAATCTTTATCCCTTTGTTTTCCCAGTTCAGTGATTGAAAGACATTTTCCAATGTGGCATTAAAGAGCTTCGGAGATATGGTGTCATCTTGTCTCACTCCCTTTCCAATTTTTATGTGTGTTGTATTTTCAAACAGCCGAATCTTTGCACTTGCATTTTCATAGATGTTATTAATAATATTAATGTATGCATCTTCAATACCGCAGGATTTCAGAGCCATTGCAACTGCTGATGGTTTCACCGAATCAAAGGCTTTTTCATAATCGATAAAAGCCATGCACAATGGAAGTTCATATTCCCTCGCTCTTTCAATTAGTTCTCTCAGTACGTGGATATGATCTATTGTGCTGTAGCCACTCCTGAATCCAGCTTGTTCTCTCGGTTGAGCCATGTCCAGTGTTACCTTCAAGCGGTGTGAAAGAACTTTAGTGAAGATTTTATAAACCACTGATAGGAGGCTGATAGGTCTGTAGTTCCTGAGATCCTCAATGTCACCTTTTTTATGTAGCAGGATCATTGTAGCATTGTTCCAATCCTCAGGAATCTTCCCTTCATTAAGGCATCGAGTGAAAATTTGGGCGAGTACTGTTTCGATTTCTCCACTTGCTTCTTGTATGATGTCTATAGTAATTCCATCTTCTCCTGGAGCTTTCCCCCGCTTCATGTTCTTGATTGCATGAGCAACTTCTGCTGGGAGGACTGGAAGAACTCTGGTACCTTTCATGATGTCTGGAGTACATGTATCATCCCTTTCATATAATTTGGAGTAGAAATCTTTCACTCTTGTCAAAATTTCGCCTCTATTTCTTGTTATAGAACCATCTTCTTTTCTCAGAGCCATAATCTGTTTTCTTCCCTTACTGAGATGTCCCTTTGCTATCTTTAGGCTTTGGTTGTTTTCAATTGCTTTCCTCACTAGCTCACAGTTGAATTTCCTTACGTCTTCAGTGATACTTTTTCGTGCTGTCTTGCATAGCTCTATATATTCCACTTTGGAAGTCACATCTTCTTTAGTTGTCCTCATCTCTCTTCTTTTTTGCATCAACATTTTGGTTTTTCCTGATAATTTGTTCACATGCAACTTGTTCTTAGACCCAGCTAATTTTGTTGCTGTTTCCATAAGAGCTTTGGTTACTTTTCTGTTAACTTCCGAAATATCCACTTCTTCCGATGTTAGGCCTTCTAAAGCAGAGAATCTGTTCTTCAGTTCCAACTTGAAAGTATTATGGTGTTTTTTAAGGTTGGTTATGTCAATAGATTTTGTTTGTCTTATGAGCTTGCCACGTTCCAGTTTAGTGTTGGTGCATCTTACATCTCACCAATCTATGGTCACTACCTGTGTTGAACTTGTTCAGCACACTGCAGTCTTCGATGACGAATTTTTTGTTACACATAATAAAATCAATTTCACTTGTCGTCCCAATTGGATGTCTCCATGTCCATTTCCTGTGTGGCTTTTTCTTGAAAAAGGAGTTCAAGATGAAAAATCCTTCTGCCTCTGCAAACTCAACGAGAGTATTTCCACGCTGGTTTCTGTTGCCGTGACCGAATTTACCTACTGAAGTTTCATTCTGTTGCCGGTGCCCTATTTTTGCATTGAAATCTCCCATAATTATCTTCAAGTGCTGCTTACCTTTATATATGTTTATTGAGTTTTATGTTGTTTCTTTCATTCTGTAATTTGCTTCAATAATTGAACTGAAAGCAAAGTAGAACAATAATTATTTCTCAAAATCAGTTTAGTATATTGTATATAGGAGTTTTGTAGAAATTAAACCTGGTTACATTTTCAGTGACAGTTTTGGTATTTCAGTATTTATCTGTGGTTCTGAGTTTCGTGTTAGCTGCATCGGACATCATTTTCAACTTTCTGCATTCTGTATTAAGTTTCCTTAAGCATGTTGGGAGTTGTTTGTTGTAGGTTACAGGTTGAACAGACATATAGTTTCACTATATTTTAAGTAAGAGCATTTGAATTGTATGTCCTGGAAAAAACTCCAACAAAAGTCCTGGATGAATGTTGGTTCCAATTCATTAATGTTTTTTAAAACTGTAGAAAGAGAATTTGGTGGCATACCAAACTTTTTTTCAACTTCAAATATTTTAACTCTTCCTTTTTCTACTGAATGGATTGTCTCAATTTTTCTCTCACATTCAAGTTTTACATTCATTTAAAGACACTTTGTTTTTTGTATCAACACTACACAGAATGCTGTGCAGCTGAGCAGTGGAAGTCTAATTAAATTTGACAAATATAACCTACATCAACCTTTGTTACCTAGATGAGACTACTTAAACAGCACTCATTGAAGAGCAGAGAGACAAGGAATTCCAGTTGGAATCATATCACTAGCATGACATCATTAACCCAGTGCCCTTCCCCAGACAAACAGATTTGTGGCAATCCTGAACAGAGATGAAGTGCTCAATGGTAGCAAGGGAAGGGCATAAAAGACAGCATTTGATGAGAAGAAGAACTGAAAAATTCGTGGCTTTATGCAAACTGATTTCTCTGTGAGGAGAATCGTGGGGTTTTATAAAATAGCCCATAAACCCTAGTTTTCTGGTGAAAGAGGAAATTTTAAGAACTAGGAGAATGCCTTTTATTTTATTTGCTGATAACAATGCTGAACTTCGATATATGCAGTTTCTCCAAAGATCTGTACATAATATGTGGTTAAAATAACAAGGAACAATAGTATGAAGCTTAAAGGATCTATAAAAGCTTTGGCATACGTGGAACTTCGTATTATGCGAGCTAGTTATATGTGGGTTTGACTGTATGTACCATAAAAAATAGTACAGAAGCCATAGCCAAAATTAAACATTTCCAAAAAAAAAAAAAAAAAAAAACTGATGCATTTATTATGGCAAGTTTTGACTTTGTGTTACTGTATCCAAATACTCCAATGGGCTCTGCTATTGATATAATCAATAAAAAGGTACATAAAGAAAAAAATTACCATCAAACGAAATATCAAGTACTAGCTGAATTGTCCAACATTGCTTGGGAGAATTTGGTGATAATTCACTATCTAAATTTTGTGTAAATCAAATGAAAACAATTAATTTTTTACCACATGAACTGTACCTAATACTGTATTTCATTTCTACATTGAATTTGAATTTTATTTTTTGTAGAGTCTTTAGACACACAGTATTTTTGTTTTTCTGTTTGATTTTTGTTGTTTACTTGCCTTCAGTTCTGATGTTGAATTGTGTTGCAGTTCTTCACTGGGAAGCACTTGACACACACACACACACACACACACACACAAATCAATTCTTGCACTTATCACAAAAAAAAAGTATTAAATTTAAATTCAAAATAAAAAGTAAAAAATGAAACTTTTTATAAAAAAATTTTATGGAGGCCTCTTGACCCTGGGCTCTGACTCTTTCCAAAAACCATCTATGGTCTAAGTTAGAGTACCATGAGATAGTATCATCAACATCGTCAACCATTATCAATCCAGTGCTGGACGAAGGTCTCCCCAAGTTTCTTCCACAACGGTCTGTCTTGTGCCAGTCTCCTCCATGTTACTCCCGCATACTTTCGAATTTCATCCACTCATCTCCCATGTGGTCTTCTTTCTAGGTCTTTTCCTGTCCCTTGGAATCCAATCTAAAATTTTGGCTGTCCATCAATGGTCCGTCCTTTTGGCAGTATGTCTAGCCCATTGCCATTTCAGTGATTTCACTCTGGTCATGATGTTGTCCACTCCTGTCATTTTCCTTATCCACAAGTTCCTCTTCTTATCTGTCCTGGTTACACCAAGCATGCACCTCTCCATGCTGCTTTGAGTTGTCTGCAGCCTTTGTATGTCTCCTTTAGTTAAGGTCCACGTCTCTGCACCATATGTAAGCACTGGAAGGATGCATTGATCAAACACTTTTCTTTTAAGACATAATGGCATATTGCTCTTGAAAATTATACTGTTTCTTCCAAACGCTCTCCAGGCAAGTTTTATACACCGATTAATTTCTTCATCAATGTGACCCTCACTTGATATCTGCTGTCCAAGATAAATGTAGTTATTGGTTATCTCCAGCTTTTCCGCATCAATCGATAAATCTTCATTTCTTGTAAAAGCATTGTACATCACTTTTGTCTTCTGAAAGTTCATTTTTAATCTCTTTTCAGCAAGTTCCTGGATCATACTCTGCAGCTCTGATGGGGTAGTTGCAAAAATGGCTACATCATGAGCAAAACTAAGATGTGTTAGATAATCTCCATTAATCTTTATCCCTTTGTTTTTCCAGTTCAGCGATTGAAAGACATTTTCCAATGTGGCATTAAAGAGTTTGGGAGATATAGTGTCACCTTGTCTCACTCCCTTTCCAATTTTTATGGGTGCTGTATTCTCAAATAGCCAAATCTTTGCACTTGCATTTTCATAGATGTTATTAATAATATTAATGTATACATCTTCAATACTGCAGGTTTTCAAAGCCATTGTAACTGCTGATGGTTTCACCGAATCAAAGGCCTTTTCATAATCGATAAAAGCCATGCATAATGGAAGTTTGTATTCCTTTGCTCTTTCAATTACTTCTCTCAGTACGTGGATATGATCTTATAATGCTGTAGCCACCCCTGAATCCAGCTTGTTCTTTTTGGTTGAGCCATGTCCAGTGTTACCTTCAAGTGGTGTAAAAGAACTTTAGTGAAGATTTTATAAACCACTGATAGGAGGCTGATAGGTCTGTAGTTCCTGAGATCTTCAGTGTCACCTTTTTTATGTAGCAGGATCATTGTAGCACTGTTCCAATCCTCAGGAATCTTCCCTTCATTAAGGCATCAAGTGAAAACTTGAGTGAGTACTGTTTCAATTTCTCCACTTGCTTCTTGTATGATGTCTACGGTAATTTCAACTTCTCCTGGAGCTTTTCCCCATTTCATGTTCTTGATTGCATGTGCAACTTCTGCTGGGAGGACTGGAAGAACTCTGGTACGTTTGGTAATGTCTGGAGTACATGTATCATCCCTTTCATACAGTTTTGAGTATAGAAATCTTTTGCTCTTGTCAAAATTTCACCTCTATTTCTTGTTACAGAACCATCTTCTTTTCTCAGAGCCATAATCTGTTTTCTTCCTTTTCTCAGATGTCCCTTTGCTCTCTTCAGGCTTTAGTTGTTTTCAATTGCTTTTTTAACTAGTTCACAGTTGAATTCCCTTACATCTTCAGTGATACTTTTTCGTACCGTCTTGCATAGCTCTATATTTTCCACTTTGGAAGTCACATCTCCTTTAGTTGTCCTCATCTCTCTTCTGTTTTGCATCAGAATTTTGGTTTTTCCAGATAATTTGTTCGTATGCAACTTGTTTTTAGTACCAGCTATTTTTGCTGATGTTTCCATTAGAGCCTTGGTTAGTTTTCTGTTAACTTCAGAGATGTCCACTTCTTCCGACGTTAGACCTTCTAGAGCAGAAAATCTGTTCCTCAGTTCCAATTTGAAGGTATTATGTTTTTTAAGGTTGGTCGTGTCAATACACTTCGTTTGTTTTATGAGCTTGTCACGCTCGAGTTTAGCATTGAGGTGCATCTTACATCTTACCATTCTATGGTCACTACCTGTGTTGAACTTGTTTAGCACACTGCAATCTTCCATGACAAATTTCTTGTTACACATAATAAAATCAATTTCACTTGTCAATCCATTGGGTGCCTCTATGTCCATTTCCTTCATGCAGCTTTTTCTTGAAAAAGGAGTTCATGATAAAGATAGTATACCAATTCAAAATTAAAAAAAAAAAAGTAAAAAATGGAACTTCTTACAGAAATTTTGTATGGGGCCCCCTTGAACCCAGGCTCCAACACTTACAAAAACCATCTACTGTCTAAGATAGAGTACCATGAGATAGTATACCAAATTTGGTGGTTCTAAATTGAAAACTGTAGATTTGCATAGCGTACAAACAAACATTCACCTTTATATATTAGATAACATCGACACTAAATACCTAAATGACTTTTCAGTTTGAAAAAAAGTGCTACATCAATGAGATCTACACTCTCCGGAATGTTAGCCAAAGTTGTTTTTCAAGAAATAAAAACTGACATTTTCAATAACAAGTACGTATATTAAAAAAAATGTCTATTTATGAGGTACATAGACAACATCTTGATCTTTTGGTGACATGATGAAAATGAGCTAGTATCATTTATTCATGAATATACCCAAAAATATCCAACTATGAAACTTACCTTGAAAAAGGAAGCAAATTATACATTACGATAACTTGATATCATGCTTACTAGAAAAACAACTGAAACAGAATATTGGGTTTACCATAAACCAACTTTCATACCAGCTAAGTTACATCTCCTGTTGAAATACAAATAAATGTGCTGCATTCAGGTGTTACATCTGATGAGCATTCACACATTAAACTGACACCCAGTGACCAAAGTAATAAACTGGTTAAAAAAGTTTGCCAGAAGTAATGGAGACAACAAAAAGAAGTAAATTAACTTATTAATAAATATAATCTACTAAAATAAGACCGAAAAAAAAAAACCCTAAAAATTGCTGTTGTAGCCCCTTTCATGTAATACAAGGATTACCTAGCACCATAAAGAACTGTAAAACAATGGATATATTTTTTACTGATATCATAAGGAAATGCCCAATATGAAATCTCATACAGACGTAACTAACAATCAATATGACAAAGAGCTGTTGCATATCAAATACATATGAAGTCAGAAAACAATAATGATCTCAAATATTAAATAAGTAGCACTCAGAGGAATCTTAAAATAAGACTTGAGGAACACCTAAAGAATTGGAATGATAAAAATCCAAGAATCTCAATGATTCAATACTGCCTCAAAACAGATTTTGAACCTATTTGGGAAGAAACAAACCTTATTTCTGAATGCAAGAAAAAATACAAAATCCTTATTGCAGAATTAATCTGTGTCAAAAGAACCTCTGACCAGAACTGTAACAACCATATGCCCATTAATCTCTCACAAATCTTGTGCAACCTATTAACAAAAGGAGAAAAAAACAATGGCAGCAAAAACAAAATGTACTGATTGCACAAAAATAAAACATACTCAGCAGTTAATCTCAGTTTAACATCAACCTGGCCATCAAAATTCAAAAAGTTTGGGGGACCTCACTAGATATCGTGATACTAATAAAATGACATAATAGCCAGATCCACAATGAGATATGACATGGAGACAAACAACAGAAATATAAAAGGAAATGGACCATGCTACATGTACGTCTATGGTCAATGCTTAGTATAACAATGATCCCAATGAAGGCTAGTCCGACCCAGCAGAAATACATACAGTAACATTTGAATTTTAACAGATTTAAAAATTACCAGCAAAGTATTCAGATTATAAAGGAGATACCCGAATGCCTTATTTTTAATTACGAGCTTCTGTTTGACCTTACATCTTTGGAAAGGAAGCAACTACAGAAGTCATTAAACAGCTGCACCTGAAACTTAAGTGGTGATGAGAAGGTTGTCTCAAATTCTTCTACTGGATTGTAGTTATTATAAAGAATATGAATGCAGACACTGTAATCTGGATTCATCAAGCATTTCAATGCCTAAAAAATACACATACCTGAAATTCTTCCGCGGATTCACGAAATTCCGTTTTCCCCCTCATCTTTTGGGTAATTCTCGAGATCGATGCAAAACTGAAGAGAAATTTTGAGCGATTAGTTGGGGGGGTGTCTGTGGATGGTATTTCGTTTTTCAAGACTTTCAAAAATGGAAGTTAAACGGAGTGAAAAATTTTCCCATAATCGGGATTTCTTCTTGCGATGCTTCTTATGCACAGTGTTAGTGTTAAATAAAATTTTATTCCATAAATATTTGCATTTCAGCTTGAAAATGGAAGAAAAATTCCGAAAACGGAAGTTGGCGCAAAAATTTCCCCGTGATCTTCAAGCATGAGATTCTTCAGCGGATTCGAAGAATTCCACCATTTCCATCGTCATTTCGATGGTTCTCGAGATCGATGCAGAACTGAACAGAAATTTGGGAGAGATTGGTGGTGGGGTCGTTTTCTGTTGGTGGCGTAATTCCAACTTTCAGTAATGGAAGTTAGACGGAGTGAAGGTTTCTCCTGTAATCGTAATCCGTTTTTCTCGCAGTGTTTCTTCTACGCAGTAGTGTTGTTAAATATAATTTTGTTCTGTAAATATTTGTTTTGCAGCTTCAAAATGGAGGAAAACTTTCCTAAAACGAAAGTCGGACAGGGCGTAGATTTCGCCGGTAGTAGTATTTTTTTCTCTGTGATACTACATTTATCCTGTGTTGCTGTTAAATGTAAAAAAGAAATGTGTATATATATATATATATATATAAGTATTTTTTAGTTGTTTTAATACCAGATAAAGATTTTTTGCATCTGTCTCTTTTTTAATAGTATGTGAATTCTGAAAATTCATTACTGCTGCGTTGTGCGTCATGATCTTCAGGTTTTTTAGCAAATTTAGTTTTAAATTCTTTGGTGAAATTTTGTCTTTGACTCCGCTCCTGGGTGCACACACACACACACACACACACACACACACACACACACACACACACACACACACACACACACACACACACACACACACACACACACACACACACACACACACACACACACACACACACACACACACACACACACACACACACACACACACACACACACACACACACACACACACACACACACACACACACACACACACACACACACACACACACACACACACACACACACACACACACACACACACACACACACACACACACACACACACACACACACACACACACACACACACACACACACACACACACACACACACACACACACACACACACACACACACACACACACACACACACACACACACACACACACACACACACACACACACACACACACACACACACACACACACACACACACACACACACACACACACACACACACACACACACACACACACACACACACACACACACACACACACACACACACACACACACACACACACACACACACACACACACACACACACACACACACACACACACACACACACACACACACACACACACACACACACACACACACACACACACACACACACTCACTCACTCACTCACTCACTCACTCACTCACTCACTCACTCACTCACTCACTCACTCACTCTCTCTCTCTCTCTCTCTCTTATGACCACCTGACAGTTTTAAGCAAATGAGCTATGGCTGCACGTTGTTGCCGCCAGGTGGCGAGGCTAGTATAAAAAGGGAAAGCTTAGTGCTTGCGACAGTAGTAGAAGTGATTTTTGGGTGACGAGATGGGTAAAAAAATGCGATTTGATGGACTTTCAACATGGAATGATTGTAGGAGCTCGGAGCCATGGAGGAAGTATCACCGAAACCGCCGCATTCGTGAAATGTTCCAGAGTAGCTGTTGTTAAAGTGTTTAAAGACTGGACTTTCAGCCAATAAACTGGGTCTCTATGTGCAGCGTGTGGTCGTCATCGACTAGTGACCACTTGGGCGGAGCGGAGAGTGTCCAGACACTGGTAACAGACAACAGAAGGGCAACAGTGCAGCAAATTACAGACCTTCTTAATCAAGGATCCCCTCAAATGATCTCTGCATGTACTGTTCGCCGTACACTGCATCGGATGGGATATGGCAGCCGAAGGCCTGTTCGAACACCTTTGCTGTCTGCATTTAACAAGAGAAAACGTCTCCAGTTTGCACAGAAGCACAAGGATTGGACAGTCTATAATTGAAAACAAATTATGTTGTCCGATGAATCATGTTTTCAGTTGCACCATGCCGATGGCCGAGTGAGAATTTGGCGGAAACAGCACGAAAGCATGGACCCCAAATGCGTTGCTACAACCCTTCAAGCTGGTGGAGGCAACGTTATGGTTTGGGAAATGTTTTCCTGGCATGCTTTGGGCCCTTTAATTCGTATTGATCAACGTCTGACTGGCACATCATATCTAAACATCGTTGAGGACCAAGTGCATCCTGTCATGTGGATGGTTTATCCCAATGGCGATGGCTACTTTCAACAAGATAATGCGTCCTGCCATTGTGCTCGTATTGTACAGGATTGGTTTCAGGAATATGCCGGTGAGTTTACTTTGCTTAGGTGGCCCCCACAATCTCCAGATCTCAACCCCATTGAGAATTTGTGGGATGAAGTTGAATGAGCCGTCAGACAGCTGGATCCACAACCCTGCAATCTCAAACTCCTGGAAAGTGCTATTCATCAAGCATGGTCTCAGATTCCACAAACCACCTATCAACATCTCGTGGAGTCCATGCCACGAAGAAACGACGCAGTATTAAAGGCAAAAGGTGGCCCAACGAAGTACTGAGGGGGTTGTCATAATAAAGTGGCCACTCAGTGTATAAGTATTATATATATCATTTGTGATCTTGGCGTGTGATGCTGATTTGCAGCATGCGTGATTATTTGCATAATGCAGAGGTGGTTTTAATGCTGTGGATGACTGGTGTATACACAGTGCCTCTAACCCCTCCATGGATTTGAACACACGTGCATGCACTTTTTGATGAAAGAAACCAATTTTGTTGACTTTTCATCCTCCCTCACTTGTGCAAATATTGATGGAACGAAGATTTCCATTTCTTATTTTTGCATCACAGGTCTGCTGATCACAGCCACTCGGATTAATTTCACAACCTAGTGACATTTGTAGGTTGTTACATCCAGAAGAGGGCTGCTCTTTAGCTCAGACTTCTCGATAAGATAGTATTTTTTTCATAGCCCAGGGGAGAGCGCTGGCCCCCAAGTTTCAGACTAACACCTTGAAGATTTCTCCTTTCTTTAAATACAAGCCATCTAACAAGACCAGCTTTGAAGATAATTCTTCATCACTCTCCAGTTGTGTACATTCAATTATGCATCAGGTAGGAGCATCTTCAACCTTCTCCTGTTGTGGTAAAATTTACTGCCACCACTGCCCATCCATCAAAACATTTCCCAAGCTCTCAGTTCACACTGGTAGAACTTCTTCCTCTCAGGGACAGCGGTAAGCTATGAAATGCAAGATGTGGGAATGGCACACATGCTTCATTTAGAATATTGCAGTGGTGACCCTTTTTAGTGGCCCCTAGTTAAATCTTAATTTCTACTCCTCTCTTAAGTGTTGCTTCTATCCTCCAGCAATAGCGATAAAGTCATGTTAACCTTTCTCTGTATTTACTTCCTCCCACATCTGCAAAAGAAAGATGTTAACCCCTTGGCTGGCAGGCCAGCCACCCAGAATGCTTGGCTTACCAAAATGTGGAGTTCGGTCAGAACCATGTATCAGCGAGTTCCACCCTCTCATAGCCACAAGCTCTTTTCAGGATTTTCCCCTTTGCATGGGGAAAGTTTTAGGAGCTTTCATTTTTGTTTGCAAAAATTAATGCTGTTCCTGCCTCTTGATAGTCAGATTAAGTCACCCTGTGTCCAAAAAAATACCTTCAGTTGCTAAAAGTATATGTCTGAAAATTAAAATTATCTAATTTATGCAAATTACTGGTATAATTGTATTACTGACAATTTCACATAAAGACTAGCAGCTGCACAATTTTCTGCGAAATAATGCATATGTGCCTGACAGTTTTTCTCTTGTTGTGTATGATAATCTGATTTTTGCTGCAATTAGGCTGGTCCTCACTGTTTTTCTGGTTACCTTTAGGTTTCATAATTATTTATCTGTCATTTGACTTGTGCATTTTTTCATTTCTGACTGGGCTACATTTCAGTAGCTCTTGGTAAATTTCTATTTCACTAATAGCAGATCAGCTGCCCCAGTGGTTCAATTGTCTAATCACTGTCTTCTGACTGTTTGTCTGAGTTTGTCCACGTTTGAGTCCTGGACAAAGCATGGGTAGTGTGGTTTTCTTATAGCAATGGCTGTCTCCCTTCCATTGGAGCCAGTGGCCCCAAATTAGGGATGGGCAACTGCTTGTAGTTCTTAAAGTTGTTCAAACTGGTCGAGATGCCAACAACTACGGAATCTCTGTAGTTCCTATGGAAAAAGCTCTTGTACTACGAAATACGGAAAACCGTGATTTTTCTACGGAAAAAGCTCTTGTACTACAGAAAACCGTGATTTTTCTATGGAAAATTAACTGAAGTTATTAATTTTTATTTTGCTTGTTTCCCTTCCCAACGCAACGGCGGCCACTTGACGATCTGTTGTGCTTGCGATGCTGCCTGCACTTCCAGTTCTGCCTCTCGAAGCTGCTCGGATCTTAGTGCGAGCGGCTGGCACTCGATGAGTGTGGCCTTGCACTGAGTCATTCTAAGTGAAACCCTCCCTCCCCAGCGTGCAACATTCTGGGGGTAGCTCGCTTTGGTGGTGGGTGGAGTTTGGCCTGAAGCTCTTTCGGAGTGCAGCGGCAAGCTGTTGAAAATCGTTTGGTGCAGAACGTGAGTGTCATTGCCTGGCGTCGGAGGTTGTTTTTTTAAATCGTGCGTCGACCATTCATGTCAGTAATTAATATTTTGAAGCTTTTTTCTTGCATTGCAGAAAAGTATGCTTGGATTTCGTTGCAGAGTTCGCCAAAACGCGTAATTACGCGTCTAGTACGCATCGAAATTTTACCAACGTGTAAAAATATGCATCGGGAATTTTTCACGACGCATTGAAATACACGTCGTGAAGCGCATAAAGTACGCATGAACACGTAAAAATATGCATCGAGAAACGCGTAAAATACACATCAACGCGCAAAAACCCACATCGAAAAACGTGTAAAACTACACATCGTAGAATTTTTCGGGACAGCATTTCGCCTTTCAAAAACGGAAGTGAACGAAATAAAGATTTCTTCCGTAATCATAATTTCGTTTTCCTGCAATGTTGCCTCTGTCCAGTTATGTTGTTATACATAATTTTATTCCATAAATCTTTGTATTTCGCTTTGAAATTAGAGGGAAATTTCCGAAAACGGAAATTTGACGCCGCAAAAATTCCAGTGTAATCTTCGGCTTTGAGGAATTTCTGCTTTTTCGTCGTAATTTGGGTTATCCTCAAGATTGATGCATAATTGAACAGAAATTTTGGGGCAATTGGTAGTAGTGAAGGATGCTTTCCGCCTGAAACTTTCGAAAACGGAAATTTCGTCTTTCAAAACTTTTGGAAACAGTGAAGATTTCTCCCGTAATTGTAATTTTATTTTTCGTGCGATGTTTCCTCTGCCTAGTATTGTTGTTAAATTACATTTTATTTCGTAAGTATTTGTATTTCACCTTGAATATGGAAGGGAAATGTCCGAAAATGGAAATCGGATGTAGCAAAGGTTTCTCCCGTAACTGTAATCCCCCCCCCCCCCACGATGTTCCGAACGTGTATCCTGTGTTCTTACATATTCCCCCAAAAAAGGTTTGCATTTCAGCTTAATAAAGGGGGAGAGTCCGAAAACGAAAGTGATGAAGCTAAAAAATTTGTAAGAATTGATGCATGATATTCAAAAGCATTCATATTCTCCAAGTTACACTACCTTTTTGTCTAAAATAGTGAAAGCTATCATGCATTCATGGTCATCAAACTGAAAGTTCTTTCAGCATGATGGATAAAATTGTCATGGCATCCAAGGGGTTTGTGAAGCCTACTGTCATAGCGATGGTGATGTTGAGCTTAATTTTTCAAATAACAGTTTTTCAAAAAAGAAAAATCAGAAAGGACACAACTGGTAATTGGAATAAAAACAAGAATGTATTAAAGCAAAATCATTTTAAATGAAAATGAACTTTCAAAGTTCTATACATCTGTCAGAAAGTTTTACATTGAAGAATGTTCTTATATTCAAGAAAAGATACTGATCTATGATGAATTCTTAAAACATGCAGAAGTAGTAGATCCTTCACTTAGAGCCATAACATCATTTACTTCTGTATTGCACATAGTCAAACACCTTCCATTTATAATAACTGAAAATGAACTTGATATACTGGAAGCGGAATTCCTTGTTATCAAGCTGACAAATTAGAGACCATAGCAGTAACAGATAGAATAGATGTCACTTGGTCAGAAATCTCAAAATTAAGAGGCTGTAATGGAGCGGTTAAGTATACTATTCTCTCGAAATTAATGTTTGCAATACTTGTAGTTCCGCACTCGAATGCTGTGAGTAAGAGAGATTTTAGTTTAGTGCGAAAAAATCAAGCCCGTTTCCAACCTAATTTAGGTTTAGAAACTGTAGAAGCACTTCTTATTGCAAACATGAATATGTTCTCCTCTGGGCAAGTGTGTTATGAAAAAAGAATTTCTGCTGATTAACTCAAATCTGCAAAACACTATACAGCGAAATCACTAAAGAAAGCTGTTTAATCAATTGTTTGTTGTGTAAAAAATATGTATCAGTCATGGTGTATATTATTTTCCATGTGAAAAATTTGGAATATTTTGATACAGATTTTCACGTATATAAATGAATAAGTAAGTAAAAAAATGCTAATTAAATTAAATGAGTTGTTTTCCTTGGTTAAAATTACTATTTTTGGTATGACTACTGAAAAATGGCCCAAACTACCGAAAATTTGTATGAGTACTACTGAAAATATT
The DNA here is from genome assembly GCA_039090855.1 of Macrothele yani. NCBI lineage: Eukaryota > Metazoa > Arthropoda > Arachnida > Araneae > Macrothelidae > Macrothele > Macrothele yani. The sequence goes on from CM077006.1 coordinate 1,026,084, forward strand.
TTAAACAGGTTGGCATCTCTGGACCCCAAAACAAACAAAGTGCGAATCACTATGCATGTGATACATGTATGCACCAGCTATTGTATGAGGTATTTTATTAATACATGCTTTATATTATAGCAAATATGAAATATTTTCTATAATTCATAATATTTTGAAGTGTGAATTATGATATAAATTATACAAAATATTTAAAAATATCAGTTTCTGTCTGAAAAGGACTTGTTATGAGTATATCTTCCTGTTTGTACCTAGAATTTATTATATAAATTTAGGGTAACCCAAAGAAAAAACAAAGTTTCATACTGGGCTGCGGGGAGGGGGTTTAATGACCACCGTGAGCAACTGCATGGGCTATAAGCAGTTGCACTTCCCTAATTTAGGGTCACTGGTTCCAGAGAAGGGAGAGAACCAGTGCAGTAAGACAAACACAACATTCATGTCTCACCAGAATTTGAACCCAAACCCTTCACTGATGAATGGTCATAAGCCACCGCTTAGACCACTGCGAAACCGGGGCGGCATACTGGGCTTTACACTGATAGACAAGAAAAGGAATTTCTAGGTAAGATCAAACACAGTAGTTAAGGATGTTATCAAATATGTAAAATTGATGAGATGGGCCACACATGTGGGAAGAATGGATGATGGCAGATGATTATTGAATGGCATTCCAGAGGAAAGCTTAAGACCAAGGGGGAGATCCAAGGCACATTGGGATGGTAGATTAAAGAATGAAGAAGTGCAAGTGACTCTGAGCAGTGGAAGAGCATTGAAATGGTTTTTTTCATCATGGGCAGAAAATAGCTGAGAGAGGTGGTAAATCATTGTAACAACCTGAGTTTTGGCTTCGGTGTACTGATAATGTCTTTGTAATTTAACTACCTATCATATATGTCATTGAAGACCTGCTTGTTCTGATTTCCTTGATGTACCCAAAGTTATGTTTTATCACCACCAAGTTTTCTTAAAAGGAATTGTGATAGCATGTATTTTTTAGATATATGGATCATTAGAGTAAAAACTTCAGCAGTGTTGGACTTAAATACTAGCAACTACTTGCAACTTTAAAGTTTCATTTTGGGAAGGTCTGACTTATTGCTGCTTTTATATAGAGGAGATGGTAGAAGCTCTTCATTAATGACGTGTTTGTGTCTGTATGTGAAATGAAGACAAGTAATATTTTAACTTTGTTAATTTTGTGATCACTGATGCATATGGCATTTTAATAATTTAATTTCTGAGGGTATGACAGTTATTTTAAAATACAAAACAATGCAAATTACTAGACAAACCCCCCCCCCCCCCCCACACTTACAAAGTGTAGAAGACCACCTCTAAATGTGAACCGTACTCAAAAAGGACGCTACTGGAGGAGCAGCGATGCCACCTGGCATACAAAAGGGGAACCATATTCTCAAAAAGTTCTGTGGTTGTTGGAGAGATGAAACATTCCGAACAGTTTTAATGTTACAATTAACTAGTCTTTTCGAAATCCTAGTGTTCATGGTCATCTTGCAGCGGATTTGTTGAACAGTATTCTTTTGTGTAACATGATCAAGTCATGTATCCAACAAAAGTTCCTGCTGTATCACTTTTACTGTTGTGTAGTGTTTAAAGCTTGAATAAAAGTATCATTAATGTTTTAGTTTTGTTATTGCATGTTAAGATCTGTTTTGCACCATGTAAATGTAAGTAAACTACAGTGATGTGGGACCCAGTGTAGGTTACATTATTGCTAATTTATCTTGCACTATTATTACTGCCTGAAGAACTGATCTAATCAGAGTATTTTTAAAGTTTATATATATAATATCAAAGGCAACATGCATAACAAACAGTTTTGAAATTCTAAAGCACTAGAGGCTGCATCAAAGAAAAATCAAAAACAAATACTGAAATCACCTTAATACTGAAAAATGTAATGACTGAATTGTAAAGACAAAAACATTAATAACTACAGGAAGAAAAAGAGAGGGATATAGAAGTATGGTAAGCTGTTACCTGTGGCTTTGTCAAGGGCCAGGCATGGATAATACCCTTCTTACCTCTATAGAGACCTGAAAAGTGTGGGTTTCTGCACGATTTAGTCTGCTACTATGCGGCAACAAGCTTACCGGAAACAATAATAAAACTAAAAAATGATAAAATAAAAAAATGATATTAACTCTCCCTAAACAAGGACCCAGAACCCTCTGGTCCCCTAAACACTCTAAAACAACCTCAAGAATAAAAAAATAAAAAACAAAAAAATATTTTTAAAAAAGGGAGAAAACCTTCAAAAAATATATAATTTTATTTTGAAACCCAAACACCTTCCCACAGCAGACTAAATTCATCGAAGCCCGACCTCACACTAAGCCCGATCAGATTACCAAACAATTAACGAACTGAGAAGTAAAAAAACTATTGCAAAGGAAATATACTGTTACAACCAAATTCTTGAACTGTAATTATTTACAAGCATATTCACGAAACCTAAAGTTGAAAGACTTGAAAATAGTTGCGTGTTTACAAGAAACTGCCAAATGAGAATTTTAATCGTATAAATGAAAGAGAAAAGGGCTAGTCTAAGCTACGCAAGTAAGCCTGAAGTTGAGTGAAACGAGGCTTGCGCAATGGACACATGAACTAAAACCGCTATCCTTAAAACAAGAGGAGAAAACTAGCCAACTATTTCCTATGAATATAGGAGGTAAAAATGTGTACCTAAATTCTAAAAATTATTTTAAAATACGAAACAATGCAAATTACTAGACAAAAAAAAACCCCCACTTACAAAGTGTAGAAGACCACCTCTAAATGTGAACCGCACTCAAAAAGGACGCTACTGGAGGAGCAGCGATACCACCGCCACCTGGCATCCAAAAGGGGAACCATATTCTCAAAAAGTTCTGTGGTTGTTGGAGAGATGAAGCATTCCAAACAGTTTTAATGTTACAATTAACTAGTCAGAATACTCTAAAATTCCATCTGAGAACAGTTTAAACTGTTCCCAACTGGCTTTTGAAAGTATTAAAATACCCCAAAAAATAAAACCCTTCCCACCTTTTAATTAATTAACTTATACTATTTTTTCGTTATTTTATATATTTATACGTTTTTTGTAATTTTATCCATTTTAAAACTTTTTTGGGGGAATTTTTTTGTCAGTTTTAAACTTTTTTTGAATTAAAAGGAAAGGGAGTAGTGAGAGCCTGTTGGGTGCCTAAATAAGAGATAGCAACCACATCATCATCTAAACTTCTATGTTATAGCTTTCGTTTAGAAGATTCATTCGGTCACTAGTTTGCTACATTAGAAAAGGTCTGTAATCCTGACACTATATTTGAGAACAATTTTCCTTAGTGTGTCTTTGAGGAAAGCTCTCAAAACCTGGTTGTCAAAGAACTGACTGATAAGTAAATGAACATTTTGAATAAAATCTTTCTCCAAGCTGCAAATTCTAGACAACTTATGGAACTGTGAGATAAAGACATTCTCGACACCCTGCTTGAGATATTACTATACCAACTTATTAATTTTAAAACTAAAGTCATTTCTTTTATCAGACAAACTAATAACAGGGTCCCCACTGATTTTTTCTCTTATCAAACAAACTAATAACAGGGTCCCGCTTAGACAAATCCAAAAAATCAAATTCTTGGTTATTAGAATTAGTTTTAATTAACTTAAGGCAGCTTGGATATATTGCAGGATAATCAGCTTCAAGAACACAGAATTATTTAAGCAGAGAAGGCCATCAATATATCTGTAAGTGTATAGATAGCTGTCGCGTTTTGAAGGGTTGTTCTTTATGAACAGAAATTCATTGAAAAACAAGAACAGATTGCAAACATTGGTAGAATGTGAGCAACCCATAGGGATACCATTAACTTGCTTGTAGAACTTATTGCAGAATAAGATATAATTATTTTTAATACAGCAATTTAACAAAATATTCCAGGACCTGAAATTATGTCAGAGACCTTAAATTCCACAAAAAGTAATTTAAGTGTATGAATAATATTATCAATAGGAAGGCTGGTATACAAATTTTCAAAGTCGTAGCTATCAATATTTACAGGCTTTGATAGTAAGGATGTCGGAGATAACCTCTGCATTGCTGTTAATAATCCAAAACTCTCTACTACTGAAATTTGTACAAAATTTAACTCTACTTAAAACCTGCTTCAAAACTGACTCAAAATATTTATCTATTGCTTTCTCGTGACTTTTTGTCCCTCTAGCTATGAACCTAAATTTCACTGGTTCCTTATGGAATTTTGCAGTAACAAAAAGATAAGGAAATTCAGGTTCATAACTCCTATCCAATTTAAGCTGAAGCTGTTTGTGAAAAGCCTTGAACTTATTAGCAAGTTCCTTACCAGAAACATAAGGGAGATAGGTGGTTTTGTTATGAATCTCACTATTAATTAAGTCATAATAGAACTTCTTACATATTATTGCAAAATTATTACTAGCTTTATAAGCTGTTGTAAAAATGTAATCTTTTTGTATATTATAGAGAGACTGTTTCAATTCTTTAGAGAAAAACAAGCTATTATCTTGAGAAATATTTAGGTTAGTTAAATTTACTTGAAAATCTTTTAATACTTTACTTTTCCATTCAGCAAAAGCCTCAACTGGCCATATTGTGGGTAAGGCTGGTTTTGACAATGTACTTATTTAAATCCTGACAAAAGTCAATCTTAATTCTCTCTTTGAAGAATTTTAGGGAGGGTTAATATAAATTTTTTATTTTAATTTATAATTTTTTAGCTGTTTTATTATTGTTTCCGGTAGGCTTGTTGCCGCATAGTAGCAGACTAAATCGTGCAGAAACCCACACTTTTCAGGTCTCTATAGAGGTAGGAAGGGTGTTATCTGTGCCTGACCCTTGACAAAGCCACAGATAACAGCTTACCTCAGTTCTATATCCCTCTCTTTTTCTCCTTGTAGTTATTAATGTTGTTGTCTTTACAATTCAGTCATTACATTTTTAAATATTAAGGTGATTTTAGTGTATATATATATATATATATATATACACAGGGTGCCCAGTAAAGTCCTTTCTTAGCCTCGTAACTTTCGAACGCCGACAGCTGTAGCCATAAAAAGTGTGTCTAGGTATAGTAAAGCGGCTGTTCGATGAGACCGCTTACAGCGCGTTCTAGCGGCAAAGTCAGGAGTTAGCGTGCCGATCTCGAAAACTATACGAAATACGGGAAAACGGTCAATTACAAAGTTGTAGAGCAGCATCGATTTAGTACGAAAAGACACCTTGCACACATGAATGCTAAGAATAGAACGCGTACAACGCTCATTTGTTTGTTCACGATGTCGAACACTGTTACATCACGAAACGCACCAGAAAGGAGCAATTAGTTGCCACTAGGCACATTAACCGTCGATGCTCAATGTGCTCTCCGTCAGCCACAATACACATTTGGACTCTAGATTGAATCTCACCCTGCACATTTTGCAGCATGTCAGGTGACACGCAGGAACAAGCATCAGTTATACGGTGTCGAAGGTCCTGAAACGTTGTCAGAGGGGTCTGATACACGTGCTGTTTGAGGCAGCCCTACAGGAAGAAGTCCAATGGGGTGAGATCCGGTGAACAAGCAGGCCACTCTACGCAACCACCATATCCGATTTGTTGCTCGAATGTCTCGACCAGGTACCTTCTTACGTTTCCTGGCTGGTGTGGAGGGGTGCCGTCATATTGGAACCAAACATTTTGCAGTTGAGTTGGGCTAGTGCTTTGCAAAAGACAATATTATCTCCTGACGCGTTTCGTGACGTAACAGTGTTTGACATCGCGAACAAACAAGCGAGCATTGTACGTGTTCTATTCTTAGCATTCATGTGCGCAAGGTGTCTTTTCGTACTAAATCAATGCTGCTGTACAACTTTGTAATTGACTACTTTCCTATATCTCGTATAGTTTTCGAGATCGGCACGCTAACTCCTGACTTTGCCGTTAGGAGGCGCTGTAAGCGGTCTCATTGAATAGCGCATAGTCATTTTACTATACCTAGACACTGTTTTTTATGGCTATAGCTGTCGGTGTTCGAAAGTTACGGGGCTAAGAAAGGACTTTACTGGGCACCCTGTATATAATTTTAGCATTGCAATTTTGCTCATTTGTCCCCACAGCAGAAAGTTCCTGATCAGTCTGCGATGGACATCATGGTGCCACAAAATCATTTGTGGAGTGGTTATTGGTCAAAACAACTGAGGCCGCCCCGGTGGTGCAGTGGTCTTAAGGCGCTGGCCTCTGATCATTCGTCCGTAAGGGGTCCGGGTTCGAATCCCGGTTAGGCATGGATGTTGTGTTTGTCTTACGGCACTGGCTCTCTCTCTTCCCTGGAACCAGTGACCCTAAATTAGGGACGGGCGACTGCTTATAGCCCATTGAGTTGCTCACTGTGGTCGTTAAACCTCCAATAAAAAAAAACAACAAAAAAAAAACTGAGTGTTGAAAAACACAAATTTGCACAGGTAGAAATTTAAACAAAACAAAACTGATCAACTTATATTTCTTCTGCCTAAAAAAAAAAAAAAAAAAAAAGCCTAGCGTAGTTTCCAGAGTAACTGCAATGATAATTAGGATCAAGAATAACTATGCCCTGTAAACCTAAAATTCTTCATTAGATTGGGGAAAGGGGTGTAGTACTCTGCTGTACTTTTGCTGAAGATCAATTTATTTTTGCCTCATTTAGTATGCAAATAAATTATCATAAGAGCAAATAATTAACTGCAAAAGCACAAAACTGAAACCATAATTCTTCTCGAAAGAAATTAGCCACTGCAGAATTATTTTGTTAAAAAGACATTGTTTTTAGAACCAGTGTTCAAGTAATTCTCTTATATTATTAATCATTAGGACCCAATTGCATAAAAATTATGGGTAGTGTATGTTTCATGACTTTTTATTATATTTTATCAGGATAATATTAAAGAGGATTTTTGAAAGAATCCAAAATGCAGCCTACTTCAGTTTTCTCCCGTGAAGAATAATTTGAAAATCTAAGAACAAGCAAAATATTAGTGGCTTAAAACTATGCCAACTGCACAGAATTTTGTTTCTCACAAAAAGCTAGCATATTTTGGGATTTAAGTAAAGTGTTGATTTGGTGTTAGTCTTTGGGATTTAAGTAAAGTGTTGATTTGCCGGTCAGGAAATATGCATTAATAGTAGAAGAAATAAAGAGCACAAATACATCAAAAATTACATACATACATACATACATATCACTAAGCTGTTCTCTGAGATTCAGAGGTTAGCTCCAAAAAGAAATACAAACTTCCAGATATTTTAACTTATTGTTGTTGCATCAAACTTCTCCATTTGCTGCGATCTTGACATACAACTCGTGCTTCACTGATATCCATTACACGCCGTACACAAGATCTTTTATACTTCATACTCATAATCTTTTTTCTCATGCAGACACTCCTGAATCTGATCCACCCATGTCTTCCTTGGCCTTCCTCTGCCTTTCCTTCCTGCCACTTGGGCTGAAAAGATTTTCTTAGTAAGCATTTCATCACTCATTCTTTCAACATGGCCAAACCAGCGAAGCATATTGGTCTCCACCTTGCTAACAACATTTTGCTTCATATCACACAACTGCAATACATCTTCATTTCTCACACAATCATATTGTGTCTTGCCACAAACCCCACGTAAGTAACGCATTTCTCCAGCACACAAACAACTCTTATGTTTCTTCTGCAGTACCCCCAGGTTTCACTGCCATACACCAGAGTAGGAACAATTACAGTTTCATACACAGCCATGCGGGACTCTCTAGAGAACCCATCATTCCTGTGAAAACCTCCCAGAGCAGCTATGACTTTCAAAGAAGAATTCACTCGCCTACTGATTTCACCATCCAACTTGTTCTCTCTGTCAAACATGCTTCCTAAATACACAAACTCACTCACCTGGTCAATCACAGGGCCATTTATACTTACATTACATTCAGTGTTACCCATTCCTCTCTCAAACACCATAATTTTGGTTTTTCTCTTATTTATACTCAGTTTGAATTTCATGCAAACTTCGTGCATCCGAGTCAACATACTCTGCAACTCACTTTTGCTCTCTGCCAACAGGACAGTGTCATCAGCATACAGCAATCTGCACACACGGATATCACCAAGACATAAACCACTATTATCTATTTTGGCATCACGCATGCATGCATCCATAAATATATTAAACAGCCATGGTGACATTACACAACCTTGTCTAACTCCTGCACCAATGGAAAACCTTTTCGATAAAACACCATTCACTCGTACACAAGCTCTACTACCAGCATACGTGGCTTTTGCACTATTAAGTAGATTACCAGTAACACCATATTCATTCAATACCTTCCACAAAAGTGTCCTATTCACTCGGTCATAAGCTTTCTCAAAATCTATGAAGGCAGCAAAAACTTTCTTCCCAACAGCCAGATACTTTTCAATCATCGTGCGTAATGCAAAAATCTGGTTAGTGCAGCCTTTACCAGGCATAAAACCACTCTGAACATCCCACACTTTCAATGATGTAAGACCCCGTACTTCTTCAATAACAACCTTACCAAACACTTCCCCTGGCACACTCAGTAGGCTAATACCACGATTGTTCTTGCATTCAGTCTGATCACCTTTTCCCTTATACAAGGGAACAACGATAGCATCCTTCCAATCCTGAGGGACCATTCCTAACTCCCAGCACAACTGGCAAATTTCAGTTAACCAGGCAATTATAGAGTCACCACCATATTTCAACATCTCTGCAGTTATGCCATCAACTCCCGGAGCCTCACCATTCTGAAGAGATTTTAGAGCTTTACACACTTCTTCTCTTGAGATCCCTCCTGTGCTTTCATCCCTCATTGTGACATCATCTGCGTCTGTCTCAGAATCATCTTTGCTTACCTGATCTAATAACTCACAGAAGTATTCGCCCCATCTGTCACTTAACTCATTTGGCCCCCATATCATTTCCCCAATCTCATTCTTCACACAACTTACAACTTTGTTTCCCCTTTTTTTCCTGAGTCTCATGTACTTCCAGAAGGACTTCTTATCTTTCTAAAAAGCCAGTTCATGCCTTTCCACTTTCTCCTTCCTATCTTTTGCCTTAGTGTAGCGAACCATCTTAGCAGCTTCACGCTTCTTACAGCGATATTCATCCACAGAGACTCTACCTTGCAACATCTCCAAATAGGCTTCCTTCTTCTTCTTTACTGCCTCTTCAATCTCACTATTCCACCAAGCATCACCTCTATTGTTACCCACTATTGTGGTGCTACAGACCTCTTTAGCAGCAGTGACAACACAGTTCTTAAAACATTCCCACTTCTTTTCTACATCCCTTTAACATGACTTCAGCTCCTTCAGTCGTTCTCTGAGTAAGTCAGAATACCGCTGATGATCTTCAAGGAGCCTATCAACCTTTATTCTTTCTATCCTGGGTCTCTTCCTATTCCTTTTCCTCCAACCAACATTAAGTTTCATTCGTGACACTACCAAGTAATGATCAGAACCAACATCCACACCTCTCATCACACCGGTGTCAACAACTAAGTGTTTCAAACGCTGATCGTAGACAACAAAATCTATCACACTCTTTTGACCAAGAGTACGATTTTCCCAAGTATATGTGTGGATATACTTGTGGTTGAAAAATGTATTAGATACACACAAACCATTCTCAATGCAGAGTTCAAATAATCTTTCACCATTATCATTCACACGAGGATCATTAAACTTACCCAGAACATTGTCAGAAATGGCATTCTGCACACCTACTCTAGCATTGAAATCCCCTGCTATCATCAAAACATCAAAAACTAACAAAACTAAATAAAATTCTTTCTAAATTTCTAAGAATGTTTTATATATGTATTGTTCCTACTCAATCTTGGGATTAAAAAAATATTACACACACACAACAAAACATTTCTACTAAAAACAAGGAAGGCATCTGGCATTTCCAACTACACTGCCAAAAAACAGAAAGGACCTTGAGCAAGTTGTTCAATCCTGACGAAACGCCAGTATCTCTAAGAAACACACAGAGATAGGCAAATGATTAAAAAAAATGACCAATGATGAAATAGGGCCCACCACAGTGCACAGGAACAGAGTGTCAAGGAGGGTATATCGAGAGTGAAGCTCGCACGCAGAGACAATTGTGATAGCAAATTTCGGTTGCATTAAGCTCCACAGACTGTGAGGATGCCTCGACATCGGATCCGTGCAGAATACAAGCAGTTGAGTGAGTTTGAGAGAGGACATATAAGTAGGCTGAGAAAGGCTGGTTGGTCAAGTCTTCATATAGCCAGGCATTTGGATTGGAGCGATGTAGGAATTGGATGGATGATACTGGTGCAAATGGGTCAAGGAGGGTGCAACCCAGCAGAACGCTGGCACTGGACGGCCGAGGGCAACGACAGAATGTGAGGATCAAGCAATTGTGAGAGCCACACGTATGGAACTGAATTCGTTGCTCTCGACCACCAATGGCCATGTTGTGTTGTCTACAGGTACGGAAGTGGCCACCCAGACCATTGCCTGACAGCTTGCATCACAGAGACTACATTGGAGGAGGTCACTCCACCGCCTACCACTGACCAGCGAGCATCGGTGGCAGTGGTGTTGGGCCCGATCAACATGGGATACTGTCCAATGACATTGTGTTGTCTTCAGTGATGCCAACACAATGTCATTGCACTTGGCGCCAACAACCAGCACATGTGTCTGGAGATGAGCAGGCCAGCGCACAGATCCTGCCTTTACTGTGGAACAGCACATGGCTTGCATACCTTGGAGTGACGGTCTAGGGAGCCATTTTCTACAATAGCCAGACACCCTTGGTAGTCTTCCATACCACCCTCGCAGCTCAACGGTATATCAATGACATTCTACAACCTATTCAGAGTTGAAGAAAAATTCTTCTCATAATACATGGTAAATATGTCATGGTAATTAACACAGCAATCGGACATCGCCAAATTGACTGTAATTACTGTTTCACACGTGAATTAAATGACATCAGAAAACTTGAAAATTTCCCGCTCCATGGCGATGAAATTTTAAAGTTTTCTGATGTGATTTAATTCATGTGCGAAACAGTAATTACAGTCAATTCGGCGATGTTCGATTGCTGTGTTAATTATAATTACCATTCTACAACTTGTTGAGTTGCCATTCCTGTCGCAGCATCACTGAGCAATTTTTCATCAGGATAATGCCCGCCACGTACGGCACAGTTCTCCTAGGCCAGTCTCCATAATGTCAGCACCTTTCGATGGCCAGCCTGACCTCTCTCTGATCGAATGTATTCGGGACATGATGGGATGCCACCTACGCCTATCCCGGAATGTCGGCGAACTCGCCCGCAATTTGGACACCATCTGGCATTCTATACCTCAGGACATTATCCGTGAACTGTATACATCTATTCCATCTGGGTAACCACATAATGTCCGTTGGATACCATACATTTTTGAAATTGTTCATATAACTGCCAGAAGCTATGGGAAAAGTCCTCCTTTGTTATAGTTTGCAGCTAGGTCATTGTACTCACTTAAATGTTGGCAGATCTCTAACCTTTTCTGGCTAATTTCATTTGGAGAACCAAAGTAGTCAGCTGGTGCCAGATCAGGTGAATACGGTGGAGGATTTAATGCATCAGCAGCTCACTCAACTGGAAGAATTTGGTATTAGTTTCAAATACCTGAAGCTCTAAAGTTGGTTTACCCAAAGCTGACAGTAAGTAAATCTTCATAAGAAATAATAAATCAAATATTCAATAAGTTCTGGTCTGTTTATTTATATATACGTACATTTCTGGCCCCTGGAAGACTGTCAGGGTTTGTTGCAGCAAACCCTGACAGAGAATCCAGGGGCTAGAAATGTACGTATATGTATAAATAGAGCCCAGAACTTATTGAATATTTGGTTTATTGTTTCTTATAAAGAATTACTTATTGATACTAGTTCTTTGCTTCATTTCTGCCTGCTTAACACTGTGTATCTACGTCAGGTGCCGAGACATGCTTTCTATGCCACACCCTTTCTCAGAGCTCCATAATATTTATGGGCATGTTTGCTCATGTGCTTGGCTGTGTCATGTGAATTATCACATCTTTCACAACCTCTCCTTTTATGCATTTTGGCAGCTTTCACTGAATGCAATTTGCAACCCTGTATATAAATACACTGTATATTAGAGTGTCATTCTGTTACAAGGAAAAAATAAATTTCAAAATTTCAGGTCTTACCCCCTGAATTTGTTTCTTACTACAGTATAACCTATATGAATGTGAAAAATGTCAACCCATTTGTAAAATGTTTTGAAGTTTCACAGCACCATCAAATTTTAACAGTGCATTAATGTTTTCATTTCCACTGAATATCTCGCCATTCCACAGGAGTCGAGGGCAGGCAGTTCCAGCAGAACATGCAAGTACAGAATGTGCATTCCTTGGCACACTTTTCAAAGCTGTTAAGTACAAAGTAAGATCTTTTGACTTACTGTCAAGCTGAAGCACAAACACTTGTGCAACAGAATGATATTAAACATTAATACAAACATAATGGGCAGGGGGAACATCGCAAGAAAACAAATTACGAAGACAGGAGAAATCTCTCTCTACATCCATTTTCAAATTTTTTTCTCCATTTTCAAGATGAAATAAAAATATTTGGGGAATAAAAAAAAAAAGGAAAGAAAAGAAAAAAAAAGTATTTAAGATTATAAGAGTACAAGTCTCCATCTAACTTCCATTTTCAGAAATTGTTGCCTGAATTTTCAAGCTGAAACATGAACATTTATGCATTCAAATGTTTTTTTTACAACTGTATAGATGGAGAGAACATCGCAAGAAACAAAACAAAAGAAAAAAAATTACTGGAAAAATCCTTACCCCATTGAACTTATGTTTTTGTAAGGTTTTGAAAGACAGAAAACTTGCATCCATAATTGGTCTGCAAGAGTATTAAAAAGGGTTCTAGGGATATCGTTTCTGTCTTCAGGACCAGTGAAATATGTTACTTACGTCACCTGTTGCCTAGATTCTGCTGTAGGGTAATTTATAAACCTATAACCTATGTTAATTCTGGTTCTTGCACCACTGACCAATGATCAACCACTAGTTGCTTCCTTCTAGAGAATGGAACATGGTTCTGAATATCTCCTTCAGTATTTTGGAAGCTGTAACCCAGTGGTTGAGCTTGAAAGTGTGGCTGAGACATCCTCAGCATTTAAACTGTACACAGATACAATAGTTTTTATTTGTATATTAAAGCAGTTGCATACATATGAATTTTCTGAAATTGTCTCCTGTTTATGTAGCTAAAATTAATTTTAGCGAATTTACTTTTGTAGACATATCATTGCTGGACTATAGATGACGTACATTTTACTGTTTCCCATATATGCACTCTTCAGAAAACTTGAAAATTACACCATCCTGGAATGGGAATTTAACTCACATCTTCCAATTTACGTTCAATCATGCTACTGTTACACCACCCAAGACAATGAAGTTTCAAGCAACTGAAGCTAAGTAGCTGTAGCTTTAGAATTCCAAATAATTTTCCAGATATGCACTAGTCAAAGCAATCCTTCTTCACCATAGTGTTAACACCCATTTCTCATCCATGTACAAATGAAGATCAATATATTTCCAGTGTTACAGATCATAGAGAAATGAATGGGAATTAAATCCTCAGAAGAATTAATTCTAACTAAATACATGAAGGGCATACACATATCATTATCAGATGATGATGCCATACATTTTACTGTTTCCCACAAATCTGTCCTTTTGAAAACTTGGAAGTTATATTGCACTGGAATGAGAATCGAATCTTCATCTTCCTATTTATACCTCGAGCATGCTACTGTTATGCCACCCAGGACAACAAAGTTCTTACCAAATGTAGCTTAGGAATAAAAAAATTGCTTCGACTAGTGCACATCCCAGAAAGTTGTTTGGATTCATAAGCAATAACTCTTCCAGGGATTCATTTGTACTATTCTCAGAGACTGTTCAGCATTGTAAAATAACTATGGTTAACTAATCTGAAATGGTATCACTTTTCTTACAATATACATTCCTTGGCTTTGAAATGCTGTTGTACAAGCATTCCAAATTCCATTACCATGCATTCATGACTGTTTGCATCCTGAATTTCAAATTGACCAAAAAAATCTTTGCCAGTATGTTTGTATGATATTTTGGCATGCTTTTTCACTGTTACAAATATTTCAAAATGTATAAATGAAAAATGAATTGAAAGAATGTGATCAGATTATTCTGGGGAGGGAAAGCATTTCACTTCTCATGATATTTTAAGCATAGTGTTTTTCCTGTTCATTTCCAGAGGAGCACTCAGGGGGTTTAAGATGATCACTAGAGTACCTACTTTGAATGGCACCAGCTAAAGTGCATTGGATGCTAGCATTCAAATAGTTTGGCTTGTTAAAATCAAGAGCATTGTTCATGATTGTCATTTCATTGATCCTCTGGATACAGAGTAGGTACAAGTAAGATATCTTATATGTTTTGAATGCTATAACAAGTGCACTGTTGCCACTGTATGTAAAATTTAATGATTGGAAGTGCATTCAAGATCTTCTTTGTATCTTCTAAAATGATTGTAAATATAGTTCGTGAAACAAAAATGCATTGATCAAGAATTGAATTCTTCTTCATTGTCAGTTCTTGTTCTCATTTCAAACTGAGTTGTAGTTCCTTTTCATTCCCCCACCACAGCATTTTGTTCCCATTGCATTAATGATGTAATAGTGGGTGTTGGTAAAAATTTGTTTAGTGAATATGTTATATGGAAGAGTTGGTTAAACATACATTATCATTCTTCTGTGTGTAATGTACTTTTGCTCAACTTTGTACCTAAACATGCTGTAAGCAAATCAATTAAAGTAAATAATTAACTAGGATGGTGATCTGGCTGAGAAAAAGAAGGAGAAGAAGAAGATAAAGCTAGATATGCATATGGAGCAAATATTTGTAGATGGCAATGAAGTAAGTTCTTTTGTGTTGTTTGCTTAATCAGTTTATATTATCTAATGCAATATTACTCATTCAAAACTGAGCACCAATATTGCAATAAATAGTTTTTGCTGTGTATGATAAAGTATATTGTACAGTTCATGTGTGATGATTGTTCCAAATGTTTTGAGACTGGAACTGCTGTGACTAAACCACACTTACTACAGTTTACCTGCTGCCATTCCACTTCAAAATATGATCCTTTTCATTATACAAGTCCCACTGTTTACCTGCTGCTATTCCTCTTCAAAATAAGATTCTTCCTTTTCAGTATACAAGTCATTGTTCAAACACATGGGTGATGCCTTTCTCTCACCTAGTGTTAAGTATGCCCATCACAGCATTATTCAGCCATGCGTGAAATTCTTCCGTGGATTCGCGGAATTCCGCTTTTTTTTTTTTTTGTCATCATTTGGGTTATTCTCGAAATCGATGGAAAACTGAAAAGAAATTTTGGAGGATTAGTTGGGGGAGGGGAGTAATTTTGTGGGTCTCGGGATGGAATTTCGTTTTTCAAAACTTTCGAAGTAAAAATTTTTCCCATAATCTTGATGTCTTTTTCACGCGATGTTTCTTCTGCAGGGTATTATTGTTAAATAAAATTTTATTCTGTAATAAATCTTTGCATTTCAGTTTAAAAATGGAAGAAAAATTTCCAAAATCGGAATTTAGATGGGGAGAAAATTCCCTGTTATCTCCAGGCCCGAGATTCTTCCATGGATTCGAAAAATTCCACCTTTTCCATGATCATTTCAATGGTCTTGAGATCGATGCACAACTGAACAGAAATTTGGGAGGGATTGATGGTGGTGATGGGGGGGGGGCTCTGTCGGGGACGGGATTCCGACTTCCAAAACTTTCAGAAACTGAAGTTAGGTAGAGTGAAGGTTTCTACTTTAATCGTAATTCTTTTTTTCTCGCAATGTTTCTGCTACTCAGTAGTGTCGTAAAATATCATTTTGTTCCGTAAAAATTTGTATTGCAGCGTGGAAACGGAAGTCGGACAGAGCGAAGATTTCGCCCATAATCGTACTTTTTTGTTCTTCGCGATGTTCCATTTATTCTGTGTTGTTAAATGTAATATATATATATATATATATATATTGAATACAGTGATGTGCTTCAGTTTAATATTTGCATAAATAAATTTCAGTGAACAATTCTGTCTTGCTCATACCGCATTATATTCACGCTGTTTCGCAGCACGTTCTTATTTTTCACTGTTTAAAAAGTTCAGCTTTTTTTCCTTCATCAGTCACATGTATGTTAAGCTCAGCATTGGACTGGAATTGTCTGCTTTTCAGAAGTTTCTTGATTTTAGAAAACAAAAACAAATTGCAGGGAACGAAATCCAATCATGGATGTGACAATTACTTGTTTATTAGCAATTTCTTGTTGCACCGTTTGAAGAGTGATGAGCTGGACATTGTCTCGATGGAGCACCCACACCATGCGTGTGAATGCCTGAACTTGCAGCTAGGCCAAAGAGCCTATCCCAGTCATGATTAAAATTTTTGAGAATGGAGCATTTTTGTGTCTGTTTACTTTATGCTTAGTGTATTTGTACAGATTTTCAGGGCAAAATTCCATCAGGAAGTACCCAAGCCTGCAGTTTGACTTTTTTAGTGCCTAGCTTAGGCCTGATTAAAAATTTTGAGGATATGCTATTTTTGTGTCCATCTACTTCGTTTGCAGTGCATTTGTGCCGATTTTCATGGTGAAATTCCATCAGAAAATATCCAAGCCTGCTATTAGGCCATTAGTGCCTAGGCCTGATTAAAACATTTTAGAATGTAATGTTATTGTATCTATCTACTTCATGCACCTAGTACATTTGTACCGATTTTCAGGGTAAAATTCCACCAGGAAGTACCCAAACATGCACTGAGGCTTTTTTTCTCTCTGTCTTTCCTAATAGCCCAGTAAATAAAGATAAAGGACTTGACCTGTAACAAATTAGGTAAAAGCTAAATTTTTGCAGGCTGGTAGAACTCATCGGGCTTAGCTTTTTCACCCCCACCCCCTGCTTGTCCCCCCTGCACCCCCATAAAGGGGGGAAATTTGGTCTAATAGTAATCCACTCGTTAACTCCCGAAATAATTGGCGTACAGCGATAATTTTTTATTTAATTTATTCCTCTTGATATGGTATATAAATTTTGTTCTGTTCATTTTTACTATATCTCCTATAGTTTTGCTGCAATTTTTGAAAACCCGCAAAATAGCACCTTTTTTTCTCGACATTTTACCCAATAATTGCAATTACCGCTTCACAGAACCAAAATTTCCAAAAAAGGTTCCAAATAAAAGTTGTAGCAAACTTCATAACCTTTATAACGATATATTATTTGTCTTAATACGCTTTATAGTTTACCTTCTGTGGTACCGAAACTGCGAATGCATTGTAGCCACAAAATGGCAAAAAATCGGTCAAAACATGCAATAATTTTGTGGGGAGTATAATTTTCAACGTTAGGTAAAGAAATAAGAAAAAGGAAAGAAAACTCAGCTTCGCACCTGCAAAAAAGTCAACTCTTGCCTGTTTGCTCCCCCCCCCACGAGGGGTGGGACTAATGATTATTATGTGCAAACGAATTGTTGAATTGAAATATGACAATGTCATTTTTTCTTCTTTATACAATGCTTATAAAGTGAGAATTTAGTTCCATACACTGGTGCTGTTTCTACAATTTCAAAATAATAAAAAAAAAAAAACATTTTCATTTTCAAATTTCCTAAATGAACTAAGATTAAAATTTCGTAAAACTGTAATTAAAAAAGAAAAGGCTACAAACAAAAGCGGTGATGATTAAATTTATAACTTTTAAAATTATATATATTTTGTCTTACATTGCTTCTGTGGTTCTTTTGAATATTGCACAGTTGTGGCAGAATTATCATAAATCAATATCAATGTTGTCATTCATATCAGGCTTGTTTGTGCATGACAGTCCACTGCAACGTCCACACATAGCAGAACATGAGAATCCGGCTTTTTGGCAGCTGCAGGAAATCATACTTTCTTTCTTACAGTTGCATGAAATTAAACACAAAAGTTCATCTGGTGCCCCTGGTAAAGTATTTGCAATTGGCTTTAGTCTTCCTCCCTCTAACTTCCATCCCCAGTTGGTGGGGTCAAGTTTGTTCCCTGACCACATTTGAACTTGAAGGTATACCCACAATAAATGCTGTCGAGCTGCTGCTGTAGGTGGAAATTTTCCCAATTCAAAGTTTGATCTCAGTGATAGTTTAGCAATTGATTTTTTGTAATAAAAGTATCTGGCATCATCTAAATTACTGTGTTTGCTCAAACCATATAAATCCAAAAGGAAGCTTTCTCCATTTTGAAAGATTTCTTCTTTTGAAGCATTAATGCGGTTGAAAACCGTTGCTTGTGACTGAGCCTCCTGAGAATTTTTTATCAGGTTAACTGCCTTTTGTTTCCCAAGTCCGTAAATTGCAGACGTTGTATCACACCCTGTAATGGCATGCGTGAATAACAGACATTTGCGTACATGGCTGTAAATAGATATAAGTTTTTCAGTGCTGTAAAATATTGGAGGTATTGCAGCAGTGCCCGGTTTGAGAAAGTACAAAGATTTTGTTTGTTCTGGCGCCAGTGCAATTATAAGACGATAAGGTCTGCATCCGTACCTACGGTGGCTACAGTAGGGTTTAGTTTCAACATTTCTATAGAGGTTTGAACTATATCTACATCAGCATCATTATTAGCCTTGAGAATCGTGATATTAGTGGCAGAGAGGAATTTTTCTTTTAATGCTGCAATCATTCTTTTCTTATTGTGGGGATTGGACAGAAAATCAGTCTGCACTGTGGTGCACCCCATGTTATTTGTAAATATAATGTTCGCTGACGTCCTTTTAGCAGATCTTGTTTGTTCTTCCTGCTTTGTTGTTGGTGTTTCAGGGTATCCATCAAAGACAGCGTAGCAATTTGTACCATAATGGGAAAGTACATGAGATATATAATTTTGCAGAATTTGATCAAATGTTGTGCGCTTAGGCCAAGTTACTGAATGAAGGAGATAACTACCATCTGTTATAACAGCTGCACCAGTAGGTATATCCTCCTGTTCATCAATACCACCAACGAAAGATTTAGTTATGGAGGACTTTGTACCTTTTCGCAGTGACACTTCGTCAAATAAAGATGGTGGACGAGATGCTAGTTCATATCTGAAGTATGATTTCAATTTCAAAGGACTGTCACAAACACAAATAACTCTGTTGAACAATTGTGTATTTATTGAAACTGCTTCAGATCTAACTTTCAATCCCATTCTGCCAACAGCTTGAGTTACAACCATGTCTTTTCTTTGTAATTTAATGTCCCTGAAGTTTCCTCCAACTAGTTTTTTCATAATTGCTGATCCCATCTCGTAAGCTGTATCACAAGTGACAGTTACATCAGATACCAAGCCAGAAGATAGACACACAAGGTCTCCAGATTGTTTCGTGAAAGGATTGTGTTCTCTCAACCAGTGTGCAAATTTCGAAATATCATATGCATCTCTAACCTGCTGACTTTCTCTTAATTCAACATGCTGCTCAGTGAGTGATAAAGATGGACTACCAATGAAGTCTTGTACTGCTTCACTGATTTCTAAAAATGGTGGGGCACCTAAGACCCATTTTGATAGCACGTTATCAGTTATACCTCTTCCATGGGTTAAACCACCAACTGACTATAGAACGCATAAGCGATTGCTCAATGCACATATCAGTCCATATTCCAGAAAAGAATTTGCCTTTTCGTCTCACTGTGAAAAAAACCCCTTAGAAGCGAACATCTCATATTCTCTTTGTGCTAACTTCAACTTCAAATTAAGCATTTGCTGGGCATATAAATGGGCTGTCTTTGCATATGGTAGATGACCAGCAGCATGAAAATATGGAAGCATTTCGATGATGGTGCTTAAGTGCAACTGCCAGTCCCCAGTACGTTCAGCTAAAATAAATTTCAGCATAATATCAATTTCTGCAATGAAATTCAGCCATAACTTCGATGTACGACTTGAACTTCTGATTTCTTCCAAAAACCTCGAAAAATCGCATAACGTCCTTTTGAAAAACTCATTTTTACATGCTTCATTTGGCGTTATTTTTCCTTCAATTACTTTATTGTAGATGACGCCAATTTCGTCGGAGAAATTAGCTTTCACCTGGGGATATTCTTCACTCAAGATTATTGTTAGAGATGCCACAGTTAGTATGTGAGCTCTTATAGCTCTTGCGTAGGCATGTCCTGTTAGCATGTGGGTAACAGACAAGTGGCCGTAAACTGTCTCCCACAGTTTTTCTAAACCACTGCCTTCCATAGTTCGTCCAATGGAGCCCATATATGACATCAATAAATGAAAGCCCCCAATCATAAAATTATTTTTGACATTTCGCTGCCAGCGTCTGCTACTGCAACCATCTCGGATGCTCTGAGGAAAAGCGGTTGATCAAAAGTAACAATACATGACTGCTTCCTCTTTTTACATTGTTCTGCTGCAAAACATAGTGCAGTGTAAATAGAAGAAGGGTTTCCTGGATCAATATCGATGAAGGGTATAGCTAAAATGTAACTACTTTCACAGCCTTCTAACTGGCCCATGATTACATTCATAAAGCCACTCCAGCTGGGTTGAGGCTTTGAAACAGCCGCAAAGCCACTTAGCCACAGACAATTTAACGGAAACAAAGTCTTTAACGATGGTTGTGTACTACCTGTCATTCTTATGTTACTCAGGTCTTGAACTGTTATGTTCTGTAAGCCGAATAGCCTTTTCTTAGGATAAGCCTGATGCCGTATGCTTACCTGAGGTTTAGAAATGTTTCCAAATTGTAGTCGTGAAACATCAACCTTCGTGTCAACTCAGGTGGCTGGTGTAATGCATTAAATTCCTCCCATTGCATGAAAAGTGTTTAATCCATCTAAAGTGCGTACGTTCACATCTGCATTATCAAACACGTACTGAATAAAGGCTTCATTACTCACAGAAGGTAACCCTCCACTAATTAGAGAATTTTGATATTGTTCTGCTTTGTAGTATGAAGAACACATACCCATCGATGATAACAATTCAACTAAATGTTTAGAACCATATCTACGACATAAATACAATGCAACACTGATTTGAACAGCTGACAAAAAAGATCTAGGCCTTACAGCAGATATTATAGCATGGTTTATTACAGTTCATTTGCGAATAATCCCAGATGTGCTGCCATCACCCCGTCTTTTTTTTTTTTTTTTTGTAACCATGTCTGTAAATATTTGCAGAGTTTCCGGAACAACATTTAATCCACCCTCCTTGATATCGTTCGCATTCGGATATTTGGTAGTGTCGTAAATCATTTTCTGTATGTCCTCCCTAATAATTTCTGCTGCTGCTTCAACAACTCTTCTTTGTTTACAAACCTTATCCTTCTTTCTCTCATTGTACCATTGATCAGTCAGCAATTTATGATTAGCATCTGTCATACATACAATATTCTTCTTCCCAGAAATATTTGTTATTACTATCCTGTCTCCGAAATGTTGTAACAGTCGCTGCTTCAAATATTTATCAGTAATGGTTGTAGAAAAGTCATGATATTTTGTAAATCCTTTAGGGTGTATTGGCATTCATCTGTTTTCTCAATATAGTCACATAAGAATGAGAAAGCAGTTTCAGTGCTCTGACTTGCGGCCGACCAGGTGCTCTAAAGAGCTTAATTTTCCTGAATTTTCTGTAGCACGCGGAATGATATCGTGCTTCAACTGCTACTAGGTCAATAACCCCAAGAATGTTCGTCTTCACATCCCCCCCCATTCATCGTTACGGTGTTTGCAGAAAGTTAAAATTTTATCTTTCATTTTTAGAGTCTATACCATATGGACCGCTTTTCTGTATTTGAGAGGAAGCTTAATATTCAGAGTGGCTTCCTTTTCACAGAATAAGCACTCATTTTTGAAGTCAAACGTTTGTTGAAAACTTCGTAAAAGTGGATTTGAAGACGTTGATGCTAACGAAATACTTGCAACATGTGAAGCCTTAATACTACTTTCTCGCGTGTAATTCCGCCGGCAAGTCTGGTGAACCATAATAGAAGTAACATTCTCTAATTTTTCATTTTCATGTAAACTGTCTTTTCTTTTCAGGCTAGAATCAATTATCCTTTTTAAACCTTTGGTGACAACTACTGATTCTCCCACACAGAGATGGTTATCGCAAATCATGCATTTGTCCATTTTTTATTCCATTAGGTAAACCAATATGAGAATACATTAAGAATTTGGTTAACTTTTTAGAGGCTAAAAAACGATCAACTTACATTTCGTTCGTTGTCTCAGCGAACCTCCCGTGCGGACATCTTGCCTATCCGATTATCTAATTCTATTTGCTTTTGTGGCATATGTGCGGACAGTAGGGGAGTTTTAGGAATACATTTTATTCTCCCCACATGTCAAATAAATAAACAAATTGCGTGAGTCAATGCCTCCTATCTCTCTATCAGCACTATGTTCTTCCCGCGACAAATTCTTCGTAACAGAAGTGCCTAAAGTGGTTCCAACTAAAATCTCTGCCTTATGTTTCCAATGGTAAAACTTCTTTACACATTATCTTCGCAATTTATGTATTCCCAAGGATGAAAATTTGCACATCGATAAAACTTACTTTAAGTTATAGCATGGGGTAGTAAATTCTTGCTTAAACATAACCATAATTATATTAAAAATCGATCAATTTTTTTAGTAATGTTCAGACCTGTTAATAAACGGCACGACCTGTACATTAATGACGTCAGTAGACAAACAAATGTTGGATTTCTAAATTATGGTTATGTTTTAGCAAGTATTAGGTATCTCATACTATAACTTAAAGTTAGTTTTATTGATGTACAAATTTTCATCCTTGGGAATGCATTAATTGAGAAGAAAATATGTAAAGAAGTTTTACCATTGGAAACATAAAGCCGAAATTTTAGGTGAAACCACCTTAAGGCTGACATGGTTTAGATACAGTATAAGCGAATCTATATATTGCTGTAAGACAAATAATATATTGTTGCAAAGGTTATAAAATTTGCTACAACTTTTATTTGGAGCCTTTTTCAGAAATTTTGGCTCTGTGAAGCGGTAATTGGAATTACCGTAATCAGAAAAATGTCGAGAGAAAAATGTGCTATTTTGCGGGTTTTCGCAAATTGCTGCAAAACTATTGGAGATATATAGTAAAAATGAATAAAACAAAATTTATGGACCATATCAAGAGGACTAAATTAAAAAAAAATTATCGCTGTACGCCAATTATTTCGGGAGTTACGAGTGGATTAGTATTAGACCTCATCCCCCCCCTTTATGGGGCGTAGGGGGTGCAAGCGGGGGCGGGGCGGGGACTTTTGTGAAAATGCTAAGCTCAATGAGTTCTACCAGCCTGCAGAAATTCAGCTTTTACCTAATTTGTTCCTGGTTTGACCCAATTTTGGCCTTTATTTACTGGGCTATATAAGCCTGATAAGTATGCGGGAGTGACATGGAGGAGACTGGCACAAGACAGACCGTTGTGGAGGAAACTTGGGGAGACCTTCGTCCAGCAGTGGATTGATAATGGTTGACAATGATGATAAGCCTGATAAAAAAATTTGTTGAGAAATGCAATATTTTTGTGTATGTATACTTAACACGTATGTAGTGCATTTCTACCGATTTCCATTCCACGCCGAAATTCCTCCAGGAAGATTTTTAAGGCGGCATATAGAATAGCCATTGCCTGTTCAACGTGTAACTTGAACATCAGAAAACTTAAGGAAGTACTGAGACCTGTAGTTAGGCTTTTTTCAGTACCTAGTTCAGGTCTGGTTAAAAATGTTTGTGTGTGTAGCATAGTAGTAAGCCTATGTCATGCGCAATGCATTTGTACTGATTTTCATAGTGAAATTCCATTGGGGAAATACCTAACCATGCTGTTAGTCCTTCAGTGCCTAGAACAGTCCTGATAAAAACTTTTGAGAATGTAACATTATTATGTCCACCTACTTCACGCACTTAGTTATATCTGTACCGATTTTCAGGGTAAAATTCCATCGGGGAAATATACAAGCCTAGGGGTTAGGCCGGTTTTTTTTTTTTTTGGTTTTTTTTTTTTTTCTCTGGTCTAGGCCTGATTTATTTTTTGGGGAATTTAACATTTTTTGTGCTGCCTACTTTATGTGTAATCTATGTAAAAATTTTCATGCCTGTCCGTTAGGAAGTGTGGAAATCGACAGCCAGTTGCCTTTCAAGGCCCTAATTTATTTATTCACTGACTAATCCATTGTTTTTTCAGGTCTGTACTCAACTGGTACTATGTGTGTCAGTTTTTATTCCTAAATTCCATTAGCAAGTCTGAATGGGTGAAAGTGCACTGACGGACAATTTCAAATACCTAAAAAACAACAAAACAACCAGTATCTCCCCCCCCCAGAAAATGTTTTTAAATATGCATCTTGTAGATAGATAGGTAAGAAGAAAAGTAGTTTAATGGGCCAGCTTTTTAGCTATGTTATGCAAAAAATTGTGCCGTAACCGTTACTTTTAAAAATCTCACTGTGGTTCTGTGTTTTTCTGGGTTTTTTTTTTTTTTTTCAACTTCCAAGTGTACTGGGTTATTGCAAATGAAATGCATTCAGGTTAGTCACATGAACTCACCTACTTAACATATATTTAGTACTTCCGTTTGTTTGAGTCAACCACTCCCTCAGTAACCAACATGATATTTACATATTAAAACAAAGTAAGTAAAAGTGCTGTACCCCTTTAAACTTTTCAAAATAATTAAGAACCTTAAGCTAAAACAATAATTAATATAAAAGTGTATGCTATCCAACTTACTCTAAGTTGCATTATTAACTGAAGGAATGGTTGAAAACTCAAACCTGGTACGTAGCGCTGCTGCGAACACTTTCGGAGGCACAAGCCTCTATCTGCAGGCAGACTTCAGCTGAAGTCTCTTTCTCGTTGGGGTGTTGACTCATTTTTGCTGGGGTGTTGATTCGTTCTAGTTGGGCTGTTGACTTATTGAAGTCTGCCTGAAGATAGAGGCTTGTGCCTCCTAAAGCGTTTGCATCAGCGCTATGTACCGGGTTTGAGTTTTCAACCATTCCCTTAGTTAATAATGCAACTTAGAGTTAGTTGGATAGCATACATTTTTAAATTAATTATGGTTTTAGCTTAAGGTTCTTAATTATTTTGAAAAGTTTAAGGGTATGTACAGCATTTTTACTCGCTTCGTTTTAATATGTAAATATGTTGGTTGCTGAGGGAGTGGTCGACTCAAACAAAAGGACATACTAAATATATGTATAATACCTGCTTTTATCCATACTGTGAACAACCCTGAATAAAAGCAGGTATTATACTACCCTCTTACATTTCATTTTTTTTTATTGTGTACTTGTGTTCACCAGCTTTTTGAAGTCTGTATTTCATGAGTGTAATTTATATATTGAGTAGTGTACATTGACTAGATGAGAATATAATGGTTATACTGGATATATATTTTTTTTTTTTTTTTTGCCCTTTTGCAAGAAAATTTGGTGGGAGTGAACAGATAATTAATGGTGACAAGGATTATGTTGATGATGACCAGGGCATAAGGATGCAGAACGTAAAAGATTTGTCTTGTTGTATAAGTGTAGTAGAGATGCTGGTTATGATTAAATTAATCCCAAATTGTTTAAATGCACAAAACTACTGGTATTCTTGGGTTGCATAGAGTAACTAAAATGGCATGAGCAATAGAAAGTTCCTCATTGAGGACTGTCAGAAGTTGATCACTGTGCCAATTTACAAGAAAGGGGATGAGGAGGATTGCTTACAATATTTATACCAAGAAATCTCCTTAATTAGTGTTCCCTATTAAATTTACTCAAACATTCTCAATGAGAAGCTATGAAAGGTAGTCAAAAATCAGTTGAATGAAGAGCAGTGTGGCTTTTGGAGAGGAAGAGGATGTGAGGGTAATATATTTGACCTCTAACAGCTGTCTAAAAAGTTTGTTATTGAAGTGGGAATTTTATGTGCTGTTTATTGACTTTAGAAATGACAGTACCTAGTGACAAGTTGTTGAGTGTATTGAGAAACTGTTGTGTGATATTTGAGATTAACTCTGGGTAAGATAAAGATGTAAACGTTTTTTTGTTTTTTTTTCTTTTTATACAGATATCAAGAGTTAATTATATGCATATTTCCAATAAAGTAAATAGTTTTGCAGTGTAAATTTAGCCAGATAAATGGAAATTATGAAGAATTTGGGATGCAGGTAAACGTTGGAAAATGTAATTACAGATTATATGGAATCTTCCAAAAAATTATTTGTGTAGTACACAGAGAAACAGCCTAAAACAGCTGTCAGATTTTCATTTGGATGGATTAATGATGAGGCTCAAAAAATTTGATCAGGAATTTGACAACAAAATTGCAAAGTAAGTAATGTGTGATGTATGGGATATTTCTCCTTCTTTCATAAAACTCCAGGATTGCACAATTAACTATGTGTTTAAATTTTTTAAGCCTTGAGATACATTTTTTTGTTTAAAAATACAAAATGCAACATCTTTTCAATCTTACAGTTCAGTGAATACTGTAGTAATGCATAATTATTAAAACAACAGTGGTGATGCACATTAGAAATTATTACAACAAAATCATTGGATGCCCTTGAACTTGGAGCCTCACTTGCATCAGTTCTGATTTATTGAAAAATGTAGCAGGCCTTCAAATTAGTGAGATGAAGAGTATTGAACAACTTTGCAGTTGACTTGTCCTCACGCAAGGAAATAAAAAAAAATTAAGTCTGTTGTCTCTCCTCATTTCATAAACTTCAAACGTAAAAATATATCATCATCATCATCATCATTGTCAACCATTATCAATCCACTGCTGGACGAAGGTCTCCCCAAGTTTCCTCCACAACGGTCTGTCTTGTGCCAGTCTCCTCCATGTCATCCCTGCATACTTTCGAATTTCATCCACCCATCTCCCATGTGGTCTTCTTCTGGGTCTTTTCCTGTCCCTTGGAATCCAATCTAAAATTTCGGCTGTCCATCGATGATCTGTCCTTCTGGCAGTATGTCCAGCCCATTGCCATTTCAGGGATTTAACTCTGATCATGATGTCTTCCACTCTAGTCATTTTTCGGATCCACGAGTTCCTCTTCTTATCTCTCCTGGTTACACCAAGCATGCACCTCTCCATGCTTCTTTGAGTTGTCTGCAGCCTTTGTATGTCTCTTTTAGTTAAGGTCCACGTCTCTGCACCATACGTAAGCACTGGAAGGATGCATTGATCAAACACTTTTCTTTTAAGACATAATGGCATATTGCTCTTGAAAATTATGCTGTTTCTTCCAAAAGCTCTCCAGGCAAGTTTTGTACGCCGATTAGTTTCTTCATCAATGTGACCCTCACTTGATATCTGCTGTCCAAGATAAACGTACGTGTCTGTTATCTCCAGCTTTTCTCCATCAATCGATAAATCTTCGTTTCTTGTAAAAGCATTGAACATCACTTTTGTCTTCTGAAAGTTCATTTTTAATCCCACTTCTTTACTCTTGTCAGCAAGTTCCTGGATCATACTCTGCAGCTCTGATGGGGTAGTTGCAAAAATGACTACGTCATCAGCAAAACGAAGGTGGGTTAGATAATCTCCATTAATCTTTATCCCCTTGTTTTCCCAGCTCAGCGACTGAAAAACACCCTCCAATGTGGCATTAAAGAGCTTCGGAGATATAGTGTCACCTTGTCTCACTCCCTTTCCAATTTTTACGTGTGTTGTATTTTCAAACAGCCTAATCTTTGCACTTGCATTTTCATAGATGTTATTAATAATATTAATGTATGCATCTTCAATACCGCAGGTTTTCAGAGCCATTGTAACTGCTGATGGTTTCACCGAATCAAAGGCTTTTTCATAATCGATAAAAGCCATGCACAATGGAAGTTCATATTCCCCTCGCTCTTTCAATTAGTTCTCTCAGCACGTGGATATGATCTATTGTGCTGTAGCCACTCCTGAATCCAGCTTGTTCTCTCGGTTGAGCCATGTCCAGTGTTACCTTCAAGCGGTGTGAAAGAACTTTAGTGAAGATTTTATAAACTACTGATAGGAGGCTGATAGGTCTGTAGTTTCCGAGATCCTCAATGTCACCTTTCTTATGTAGCAGGATCATTGTAGCGGTGTTCCAATCCTCAGGAATCTTTCCTTCATTAAGGCATCGAGTGAAAATTTGGGCGAGTACTGTTTCGATTTCTCCACTTGCTTCTTGTATGATGTCTACAGTAATTCCATCTTCTCCTGGAGCTTTTCCTCGCTTCATGTTCTTGATTGCATGTGCAACTTCTGCTGGAAGGACTGGAGGAACTCTGGTACTGGTATCTTTCATGATGTCTGGAGTGCATATATCATCCCTTTCATATAATTTGGAGTAGAAATCTTTCACTCTTGTCAAAATTTCGCCTCTATTTCTTGTTACAGAACCATCTTCTTTTCTCAGTGCCATAATCTGTTTTCTTCCCTTACTGAGATGTCCCTTTGCTAACTTTAGGCTTTGGTTGTTTTCAATTGCTTTCCTCACTAGTTCACAGTTGAATTTCCTTACGTCTTCAGTGATACTTTTTCTTACTGTCTTGCATAGCTCTATATATTCCACTTTGGAAGTCACATCTTCTTTAGTTGTCCTCATCTCTCTTCTTTTTTGCATCAACATTTTGGTTTTTCCTGATAATTTGTTCACATGCAACTTGTTCTTAGACCCAGCTAATTTTGTTGCTGTTTCCATAAGAGCTTTGGTTACTTTTCTGTTAACTTCAGAGATGTCCACTTCTTCCGATGTTAGGCCTTCTAAAGCAGAGAACCTGTTCTTCAGTTCTAACTTGAAGGTATTATGGTGTTTTTTAAGGTTGGTTATGTCAATAGATTTTGTTTGTCTTATGAGCTTGCCACGTTCAAGTTTAGTGTTGAGGTGCATCTTACATCTCACCAATCTATGGTCACTACCTGTGTTGAACTTGTTTAGCACACTGCAGTCTTCTATGACGAATTTTTTTGTTACACATAATAAAATCAATTTCACTTGTCGTCCCATTTGGATGTCTCCATGTCCATTTCCTGTGTGGCTTTTTCTTGAAGAAGGAGTTCAAGATGAAAAACCCTTCTGCCTCTGCAAACTCAACGAGAGTATTTCCACGCTGGTTTCTGTTGCCATGACCGAATTTACCTACTGAAGTTTCATTCTGTTGCCGTTGCCCTATTTTTGCATTGAAATCTCCCATAATTATTTTCAAGTGCTGCTTACCTTTATTATTTAGATGACAAATTTCCTCATAAAATTCTTCAATTTCTTCTTCAGGATGACTTGTGGTGGGTGCATAAGTTTGAATAATCTGAGCCTGGTATCTTTTCGAGAGTTGGATAACAAGTCGTGCAGCTCTGTCAGAGGAACTTTCAACTTCTACAACTTTATCCTTCAGTTTCTTGTTTATTATAAATCCAACACCACTAGTTCTGCCAGTATCTGTCCCACGATAGTAGAAGAGATGTCCACTTTTCAGTTCGATGAGATCTTCTCCTTTTCTCCTTACCTCACTTAGCCCCACGATGTCCCACTTGATCCTTTGTAGTTCCTCTTCCAATTCAAGAAGCCTTGAATCAGAAGATAGGGAACGTCCATTGTAAGTAGCCAAGGTCAGCATCAGATGGCAGCCTAGTCCGGTCCTCCGGGGATTCTTAGCACCCTCTTGCCTTCATGTCGCACTGGCCGCTGCCATGGCCAGGTACATTCCAGCTGCCGGAGACTGAGGGCCAAGATTTAAGTTGTGGAATCATTTGAGGGGTTTGGCCATAACTCACCACGCTGGCCAAGCGGGTTGGTGAGTGTGGGATAGAATTTCCTCTAATCCCGATGGTATAGTTATACCGCTATGGGCGGTCGTCAGAGCCCCTTTAGTGGGAACAGGATGCACCACGAGAAGGCGGGGTTGACATTTGTCAAGGAGAGGCTGTGATGTTACGCATCACTTGACCTTACATCCCAAAAATATATATATATATATATATATTGAATATCAGCATCTAATGCATATTTGGAGTTCAAAATGTTTAATGATGAACAGTGAACCGATTTCTTTATCTGTTACATTTTATTTATTGTTCTTTCCCCACTTGAAAAAAAAAAGGTGACATTTGGGAGCAGTAGTTATGAACTGAATTCGTCAAAGTAGCCTCCACAATATGAATTTATTGCTGCAAGAGTTGTGCTGTTAAAATAATGCTTTGTAAAAGATATTTGTGCTGTTTGAGTGAGTTATTTAATAATTTTTTTTAAATGTTTTACCTTTTTCATCATAACATATCTAGATTTCCATTTGTAAAAATCGCTTTCCATTTTTTCAGCCATATGTGTGGATATATGATCCTATACCTATGCGCACATGGATAAATGGAACTTTGATGGGTAAGAAACTAACACTTTTATTCCTGCGAATTTTGTTTTTAGATAGGCTGAGTGTAAAAATGTTTTAGTATTGATTTGTAAAGTGGACCATTCTTTGCACCATTTTCTACTGGCAGAGTTTGTATGCTCCTTGAAAGCTTTGAAAAGTGCTTGAAAATTGAAATACACAGGTCTTGCTCTGGACTGCGCTTTTTTTTTAGATGCTTTTTTTAGCCAATTTTTTGTTATGTAGCCAGTTTGTTTTAAAAAATATAAATAAAAACAAATTCTGTGCTAAGGTAATTATGCACATATCATGTAAACAAAGCCTCACCATTTACAGGAAGATACTTTCACATTGTAGCTGCCAAAAATACAGAGGGCGTGTCGAAAGTTTTGCAATATTTGGATCACTTTATGTCTTCATACGTACTTTTATGACGAAAGCTGACTAGCATTTAAAGTATAGGCCATCGTGTTGCACCGTCTTTAGCCATCTGTCTGCCAGTTCTTTGATTCTGCGGCGGTACCAATTCTTGTCCTTCAAGGCGAAGAACTCCTTCACCCCAACTGCCACCTCCTCCTGGTTGTTGAAGTGCCACCGGCAAAGGAAGTCGGCCATGGACCGGAACAAGTAACAATCCGACAGGGCAAGGTCCGGACTATGCTGGGTGTGGTGTCGGTTTGATGCCCTAAAGTTCCTGGAGTTTTGCCCAAGTCGTTTCGCACAATATGAGGCCAAGGGTTTTCTTGCTGTAGTAGAGCGCTCTTTCTGTTCACCAGTGCCGGCTACTTCTCCTCCAAAACGACATACATCTGCCCCAGCTGTTCAGAGTAGAGGTTGGGGTTGATGGTTCGACCGCCTGAAACTAATTACTAACATGGATTATCCTCTCTAAATTCCACCAGACGCAAAGCATCGCCTCGTGCTCGAAGTGCCCACATTTGGCAGCAGTTCAGAAAGCTGGCCCGGGCTCAACTACTGCCGTCGTGCGTTAGGATTATGGAAATAGAACCACGTTTCATTGCACATAACAATTCTCTGGATGAAACGTACATCGCACCTGTTTTGTAGGAGTTTCGTGCACACTTCCACTCTGCAGTTGGCTTCAGCTGGCATCAGTTCATGGGGGACAATGTAGCAGCTCCTGTAGACTTTGTCAAGGCGACGAACCACAGTGGTCTGTGATAAGCCCAGCTCTCCTGATAATCTCGGAGTGCCGGTTGTCGAATTTGCTTCTATGGCCTGGTGCACGGCCTCCGAATCCACTATTTGCAGCCTACCTGACCTTGGCTGATTGTTGAGGTTTCTGTCACCTGAGCGAAATTTCTTGAACCATCTGGTTTCAGTGCTGTGATCCACAAAACTTTCCCCTTTTGCATGACAAATGTTTTGTGCTTCTTGAGCAGCATTATGGCAGAGTTCAAACTGGTAAAGCAAAAGTTCCTTAATTAGCTGGTTGTGGCTGTTCATCTTTTAGGTGTCCCAACCACAGACAGAACAATAACATGCAATGCTGTTCACAACGACGACTCCCACTTTGCATCCTTTTCGACCGACTGCAGTGCACGACTTGAACTAGTTTAAGCACGTGACATACCCGCCGCAGCACACGCGTTCATGCAAATATTGAAAAACTTTGGCTCACCTTCTGTAAATTCATGGTGCATATTAGTTTTTGTACGCAGTGTTTGCCATTAGCGAAAGTATTGTCAGCTGCCGAAAATCAAAGGCAGTCTCTCCTGTGATTTATTGCATCTGACAGAAGTGAGAAAGCTATGTATGTTTGTGTGAGTTAAGTCCCTTCCAATGAGGAGTCTTTCTATATTTTAGAGGCTGTTACCCAGGTTAAATATTGAAGTTTACTAAACAGAGAGACAGGGTTTACCCTGCTCATATGGTTCCCAATACCAGTAGCTTAATTGGTGCATCTTACATTTCCATAGAGGCCATAATGACATTCCGCTTCTTATATTTTGGATTATCAAACCTCTAGTTTTCCAATGCCTTTGGTAGTTATTCTTTCTCACGGGGACTTCTTGTTATTTTTTTTTTCATTCATCAGCTTTTGTTTATTTTAAATCATCCTGTAATGAGTAAAACACTGTTGAATGTTCACAAGAAACTTTTAATATGTGAATTCAAAGAGCATAACCATGGATCTCCACATTAGGCATTAGCAAATTCCTTTCCAACCTTTTTCACAAGTCAATTAGCAGAAGAACAATAGGAGACACACTAAGCAACAAACATAAATGAATGGTATGTGAAAAGCAATTGCACTCAGTTAAAACAGTGATGAACACAAAAATTGAGAGAAAGCTCTTGTTCTTGAATTGGCCAGGTAAATGCCAAGCGTGGAGTTATTACCAATGAAGTTATTCGTGTAAAAGTCAGCCAGTTTGGGAAAGAATATTGAATTCAAAAATTCAGTAATGGTTGACTTCAAAGTTTCAAAAATCAGCAAGGAAGGATTATATTATCATTGAGAATATGACATGGTGAAATAGTCAAAATGTTTGAAAGTTTATCAGATGAGGCCAAAAAGAAAAAAGCTAGATTTCAATCATATCTGACTGTGAATTTAAAGATGTGTGTAACATGGGTGAATCTGGTTTGCTTTATTGGATGATACCCAATAAACAGTTTCAAACAAAAATGAGAACAGTTGCAAAAACATTAAAGATAGAATAAGAACAGTTCACTGTGCAAATGCCAATGGTACTGATAAACTATTGATGTTATAAGAAAATGTAAATAAACATATTTTTTTTTTAAGAATTTTCTTCCTGAATGTTATATCAATTTACAGATTCAATAAAAAGGTATGGATGACAAGCAAGGAATTTCAAGACTGGCTGGTAAAATTGAACTTTGACAGAAAATGTCAAAGAAGAAAAGTTATTTTAATTTTAGACAATGTTACATGCCACAAAATAGCCAAAGTGTGTTACCCCCTAATGTTGTATGCATCCCCTTGATGCTGGAAATTTAGAATTTTTTAAAGTGCAGTATAAAAGATTTCAGGTTAAATAGGAAAAAGATTGTTGAGTAAAAAAATTATATTAAAATTTCGTTAAGGGATCAAATTTATTTTATCAAAGGAGCATGTGAATTCAGTTAATCAGGAGACAATTGAAAATTACTTCAAACATATGGGATTGGCAAAAAAATCTTATCTGCATCCCTTTCAGATGCGGCAGATCCATCTCTTAATTTATTTCAGTTGACCTTTACAGAAATTGATGTATTTCTTTTGTAGTGTGTTATCAACTGAAATTTTAAGTATTGATAATGATGAACCTGCATTGAAGAAGTGGAAGTAGCTGATATAAGCAGCATGTTTCTACTGAAGGCCACTGATCCTTCTTCCAGTGAATACTTGTGTTTGTTGTTCCTTTTTAGTATACCCGTCTCTCAGTTTATGTAGTCAGTGTGCGTGCGCATGTGTGTACTTTGTATTTACAAGCATTTTTACTGTACATACTGTAATTTCTTCTCAACGCATGGTATTCATAAAGTTAACCCAGTGTTTGCACAGGTCAAAAAAAGTGCTTAAAAGTGCTAAATATATTTTTTTATTTTTAAGGGCCCTTAAAAGTACTAAATATTTCACCAAATCCTTAAAAAGTCCTCGGAACGTCTGATTCGTGATTTTCATGGCCAAGTAAACTTCCTTCAACTTATAAACGGAGTACTTCTTCATTGTTTCTCGTGCGTATGTTGTGTCACGTTGCAGGAGCGCACAGTGTGGGATGATGGGAAATTTCTCACGATCTGGGGTGTTGATATTACAACATTAAGAAAAAAATGCGCTTCTGTGGTGATGTCATTGTTCTTAGGGGAGGCTCTGGTGATGATCAGTGGTTTTGGTTTCGTTTAATCATCGACCATTTTATTAGTTACGGATTATCAGAACTACTTTTAATTTTCTTTGTACCGTAATTTTCGCCGTATAATCTGTGGATTATCTGCTAAAAAAGTTTTTAATATAGGTTCTGCTGATTTATGCCAATGCAGTGAATACGCCAATTTAAAAAAAAAAAAAAAAAAAAAAACACACAGTTTTTATGGGCTTTTGAATTTAAAAAAAAAATCTGCTGCATAATTGTGTAGGGGAGGGAATATAATTGGAAAAGGAACTTCCTTGGAAAAAATTTCCTCAATTCAGGAGTTTGTACGGAATCGGGAAGAGATGGGAGGAATGTGGTAATGAAAGATCGGGCAAATTGTAATGAGAGACGGCGGGGGTTATTTTGAATCGCTGAGAAGGACAACTCTGACTGTTGTGCCGTCTCGGTTTTTGTAAACCAGCCAATGAACGTAAGCACTTCGCTTGCTGGATGAACCTAAGCATTCCTTCTTTTGGATCTCATGTGCACTGTCTTGTGTTTAGTTCGTCTTTTGCCGTTTTGACCAACGTCGTTGCTGCTATTTTCCTTCATTGCTATTCATGACGTCTTTGAAAAGAAAACATTTCAGTTACAAAACCGAATTTGAACTTAAAGTGGTGGACATAATTGAGGATATTATGATCATGTCCCTGCGCGTAGTTTTGAGAAGGTCAGAAAACAATCGCACAGTAACATGCGGAAAGCCACTGGCCGCTGTCTAAAACGTAAACAAATCCGTCGGTAAATTGCGTGGGAGAATTCACGGAAGTTTTTTTTATTGACCCACATATAAGCCGATCTCCCAATTCTGAAAGCAGGATTCCTCCAAAAACTTTCGACTTATACGTGAGTACATACGGTATTTCTATGACTTGTTCTGTATCAGCTTTTCATCATTGGCAAGGTGTAATGCAATAATACTCTAAAGCTGCATCGCCGTGATCTATGGATGTCACGCCCTTTATCTGTCCGGAGATAAAAATATGGAAAAGTAACCTTTAAAAATGTATTTCTTCATTTAATGAAATCATTTTTTTTTTTTTTCTCTTACTTCTTCGGACTCCTGGGACACTATGTGACCGACTTTTCTATCGGAAATTCCACTTCCGGTTCAACATCTATTATGAGAGGATTATACTCCGATTTTTTTTCCTGAATGTCACAGTTAGCGGATTATGCGCCGGTGCGGATAATACGACGAAAATTACGTTATGTGTTGTGTGCAGAGATGCTGTTTACTACGGATTCTCCGTAGTTTCTAGGGTTAACAACCACATGCTACGAACTACGCATTTAATTAATTTTTCTACAGAGAATTTCGTATAATACTATTTTTTTTCATTGCCGATTACTACGAACAGCTGCAATCAAAGCTTTGAGGCTGGCTTCAGAGCAGAGTGTATATTCTTTGCCCAGAGCAAAAGAAAATCTCTTTTCTCTCTGTCTTTGGTAACCAGCCAAAGAAAACGTCCCACCACAGCAGCTGCATGCCTTTGCTGCCTTATCGTGTTCGTCTTCGAAATTAAATATTGTAATGAATTAATATTTATTCTTCCTTGATTAATTTAACGTTGGTAAAGTGTTGTGTGTTCCTCTAATTTTTATGTCATGAACCTTTAGAAAATGTGTTTTATTTTTAAACCTTAATTGCACAATTGTTCTGAACAGCCTTATCTGCTGCTTTCAATGTATACATATATTTCAAATGTTTAATGTTATGGTTTTTCTGATGCTCTGAAGTGGTGCTTGCTGAGAAACACCTGCATGTGTTTTCCCACTTCTACCTCCTGACTATTACTCACATAATGTCAGATCTGGCACATGCACGCCACCAGATGTGACATATTTTCTCACGCTCCTTGCCCTTGGTAGTGAGCTTTTGTCTATGTCACTCCGACAGATTTGCGAAGTGCACTTCTTTTTCTTGCAAAAATGTTCTGCCAAAGAGAGTGGTGTTTTTTAGCATGTCTTTTGTAGAAAAAGATAGTGTTTATGTTATCAATTTGTCCATCTGTAGACATGATATCTCTGCAACTAATAGTCTGATTTGAAAAAATCTTTTTGCATTAGAAAGCTTGAAATGTGCGAATGATGACCCTTTATTTTGATTTATTTTTCAATGCACATTTTTGCCGCTAGAGGGCATAAATACAGATGATATCAAATTCAAAATACATTTTATTCCATATCATCATCATTGTCAGCCATTATCAATCCACTGCTGGACGAAGGTCTCCCCAAGTTTCCTCCACAACGGTCTGTCTTGTGCCAGTCTCCTCCATGTCACTCCTGCATACTTTCGAATTTCATCCACCCATCTCCCATGTGGTCTTCTTCTGGGTCTTTTCCTGTCCCTTGGAATCCAATCTAAAATTTCGGCTGTCCATTGATGATCCGTCCTTCTGGCAGTATGTCCAGCCCATTGCCATTTCAGGGATTTAACTCTGATCATGTCCTCCACTCTTGTCATTTTTCGGATCCAGGAGTTCCTCTTCTTCTCTCTCCTGGTTACACCAAGCATGCACCTCTCCATGCTGCTTTGAGTTGTCTGCAGCCTTTGTATGTCTCTTTTAGTTAAGGTCCACGTCTCTGCACCATACGTAAGCAATGGAAGGGTGCATTGATCAAACACTTTTCTTTTAAGACATAATGGCATATTGCTCTTGAAAATTATGCTGTTTCTTCCAAAAGCTCTCCAGGTAAGTTTTGTATGCCGATTAATTTCTTGATCAATGTGACCCTCACTTGATATCTGCTTTCCAAGATAAACTTACATGCCTGTTATCTCCAGCTTTTCTCCATCAATCAATAAATCTTCATTTCTTGTAAAAGCATTGAACATCACTTTTGTCTTCTGAAAGTTCATTTTTAATCCCACTTCTTTACTCTTGTCAGCAAGTTCCTGGATCATACTCTGCAGCTCTGATGGGGGTATTTGCAAAAATGACTACGTCATCAGCAAAGCGAAGGTGAGTTAGATAATCTCCATTAATCTTTATCCCCTTGTTTTCCCAGCCTAGCGACTGAAAGACACCCTCCAATGTGGCATTAAAGAGCTTCGGAGATATGGTGTCACCTTGTCTCACTCCCTTTCCAATTTTTATGTGTGTTGTATTTTCAAACAGCCGAATCTTTGCACTTGCATTTTCATAGATGTTATTAATAATATTAATGTATGCATCTTCAATACCACAGGATTTCAGAGCCATTGCAACTGCTGATGGTTTCACCGAATCAAAGGCTTTTTCATAATCGATAAAAGTCATGCACAATGGAAGTTCATATTCCCTCGCTCTTTCAATCAGTTCTCTCAGTACGTGGATATGATCTCTTGTGCTGTAGCCACTCCTGAATCCAGCTTGTTCTCTTGGTTGATCCATGTCCAGTGTTACCTTCAAGCGGTGTGAAAGAACTTTAGTGAAGATTTTATAAACCACTGATAGGAGGCTGATAGGTCTGTAGTTCCCGAGATCCTCATAGTCATCTTTTTTATGTAGCAGGATCATTGTAGCAGTGTTCCAATCCTCAGGAATCTTCCTTTCATTAAGGCATCGAGTGAAAATTTGGGCGAGTACTGTTTCGATTTCTCCATTTGCTTCTTGTATGATGTCTACAGTAATTCCATCTTCTCCTGGAGCTTTTCCCCGCTTCATGTTCTTGATTGCATGTACAACTTCTGCTGGGAGGACTGGAAGAACTCTGGTACTGGTACCTTTCATGATGTCTGGAGTACATGTATCATCCCTTTCATATAACTTGGAGTAGAAATCTTTCATTCTTGTCAAAATTTCACCTCTATTTCTTGTTACAGAACCATCTTCTTTTCTCAGTGCCATAATCTGTTTTCTTCCCTTACTGAGATGTCCCTTTGCTATCTTTAGGCTTTGGTTGTTTTCAATTGCTTTTCTCACTAGTTCACAGTTGAATTTTCTTACGTCTTCAGTGATACTTTTTCGTACTGTCTTGCATAGCTCTATATATTCCACTTTGGAAGTCACATCTTCTTTAGTTGTCCTCATCTCTCTTCTTTTTTGCATCAACATTTTGGTTTTTCCTGATAATTTGTTCACATGCAACTTGTTCTTAGACCCAGCTAATTATGTTGCTGTTTCCATAAGAGCTTTGGTTACTTTTCTGTTAACTTCAGAAATATCCACTTCTTCCGATGTTAGGCCTTTCTAAAGCAGAGAATTTGTTCTTGAGTTCCAACATGAAGGTATTATGGTGTTTTTTAAGGTTGGTTATGTCAATAGATTTTGTTTGTCTTATGAGCTTACCACGTTCAAGTTTAGTGTTGAGGTGCATCTTACATCTCACCAATCTATGGCCACTACCTGTGTTGAACTTGTTTAGCACACTGCAGTCTTTTATGACGAATTTTTTGTTACACATAATAAAATCAATTTCACTTGTTGTTCCATTTGGATGTCTCCATGTCTATTTCCTGTGTGGCTTTTTCTTGAAAAAGGAGTTCAAGATGAAAAACCCTTCTGCCTCTGCAAACTCAACGAGAGTATTTCCTCGCTGGTTTCTGTTGCCATGACCGAATTTACCTACTGAAGTTTCATTCTGTTGTCGTTGCCCTATTTCTGCATTAAAATCTCCCATAATTATCTTCAAGTGCTGCTTACCTTTATTATTTAGATGACGAATTTCCTCATAAAATTCTTCAATTTCTTCTTCAGGATGACTTGTGGTGGGTGCATACATTTGAATAATCTGAGCCTGGTATCTTCTCGAGAGTTAAATAACGAGTCGTGCAGCTCTGTCAGAGGAACTTTCAACTTCTACAGCTTTATCCTTCAGTTTCTTGTTTATTATAAATCCAGCACCACTAGTTCTGCCAGTATATGTCCCACGATAGTAGAAAGAGATGTCCACTTTTCAGTTCAATGAGATCTTCTCCTTTTCTCCTTACCTCACTCATCCCGACGATGTACCACTTGATCCTTTGTAGTTCCTCTTCCAATTCAAGAAGCCTTGAATTAGAAGATAGGGAGCGTCCATTATACATAGCCAAGGTCAGCATCAGATGGCAGCCTAGTCCGGACCTCCGGGGGTTCTTAGCACCCTCTGCCTTCATGTCACACTGGCCGCTGCCTTGGCCAAATACATTCCAGCTGCCAGAGACTGAGGGCCAAGATTTAAGTTGTGGAGTCATTTTGGAGGGGTTTGGCCATAACTCACCACGCTTGTCAAGCAGGTTGGTGAGTGTGGGATAGCATTTCCTCTAATCCCGATGGTATAGTTATACCGCTATTGGCGGTAGTCAGAGCCCCTTTAGTGGGAACAGGATGCACCACGAGAAGGCAGGGTTGACATTTGTCAAGGAGAGGCTGTGATGTTACGCATCACCTGACCTTACATCCTTTATATATATGCTTCTAAATATCCACTTCAAAAATTCTTTTGCCTTTCGATTCTACTCATGGCGAAGATTATTTTAGGTATAGTCACGTTTTCAAGTTATGTAT
Source organism: Macrothele yani (assembly GCA_039090855.1). NCBI lineage: Eukaryota > Metazoa > Arthropoda > Arachnida > Araneae > Macrothelidae > Macrothele > Macrothele yani. Next base: position 1,065,982 of record CM077006.1, read on the forward strand.
AGATTCTCTGCTAGGGGGCGTAAAAGTAAATTATGTTTCCCCCGATATCTCTGCTTCTAAAAACTCCGATTTAAAAAATTATTTCTGCAGTGAATACAGCTCCGCATGGGAAATCTTTCATATATAATTTCTAGTTTTTGGTATAAACCGATTTGACCACCAGAGGACGTAAGTGTTAATTTCTGCTCCTGATGTACGTATTTGCAACAAAATCGGAGCTTCTAAAATCTTGAAAGAAAAAGTTTTTTGTGGATCGATACTACTCACATCTTCAAACCATTCCGGAATATTTCTTTTTTTAAAATAATGCATGGTTTCTCCGCCATGTGGTGTAGATGTATATCTTATTTTTGTCAATATCTCTGCTTCTAATGGTCCAATTTGAAAAAAATCTTATTTGTAGGATAGTTTCCGGTGCAACATGTTTTTCATATAATTTCAAAATTTTCAAGTAGTTCATTGACTTTCCGCTAGGGGGAGTAAAGGTAAATTGTGCTTTCCCCAATATCCCGGCTTCTAAAACTTCGATTTGAAAAATTCTTCCTGTTTTGATGTTTTGATTGTAATTTCTAATTTTTCATAAAATATGGTTTGGCCACCAGGGGGTGTAAGCATTAATTTCTGATTTGTAGGTATTTCCATCAAAATCCGAGCTTTTAAAATCTCAACTGAGAAAATTCTTTTGTGGACCGATACCGCTCATGCCGATTAAACATTTGAGCATGTTTTCTTCTTAAAATCATGTATGGTTTCTCTGCTTCTAAGAGTCAGATTTGAAAATTTCTTTCTTTGTTAGATAGCATTTCCAATGTAAAATGTTCTCATATAATTTCAAATTTTTCAAGTTATACATAGACTTTCTGCTAGGGATGTTAAAGTAAATTGTGTTTTCCTCGATATCTCTGCTTTTAAAATTCCGATTAGAAAACTTCTTTCTGCACCGGATACAGCTGCTGATAGGAAATGCTTTGCTTATAATTTCTAATATTTGATAAAGAATGGTTTAGCCACCAGGGGGCGTAAGTGTTAATTTCTGCGTCTGATGTATTTTTTGCAAAATCTGAGCTGCATGAAAACTTCATTGAAAAAATTCTTTCGTTGACCGATACCGCTCACATCGAAAGACCTTTTGAGAATACTTTCTTCTTAAAATAATGAATGGTTTTCCCACCAGGGTGCATAAAGGCATATCTTATTTTTGTCGATATCTCTGTTTCTAAGAGTCCAATTTGAAAAATTCTTTCCTTGTTGGAGAGCGTTTCCACAGGGAAATGTTTCTCATATTATTTCAAATTTTTTGCAGCTCTCAAGTCTGCCACCAGAGCGCGTAAGTACACATTTCCGTTTACAGCAATATCTGCAGGACTAAAAACCCGATTGAAAAACTTCTTTCTTTGGTCAGATACTATTAACTCTGCAAACTGTGTGTGTATTTTCTTTCCAAAATAGTGCACAATTTTGTCGCTAGGGGCGCATATGCTCATTCTGTTTTTCTCAATATCACTGTTTTTACATGTGTGATTTAAAAAGTTATTTCAACAACGAATGCCATTATTACCTTGTAGAACACTTAAGGCTGGTATATGAGGAATTTTGTAATTCATAGTTCTGTCGGTAGGTGGTGTTTGTGTATTTCAGTTTGCAGCTGTATCGCCACTTCTAAAAATGCTATTGAGAAATGTCTTCTTCACTGTATGCTATTTGCTACAACAGAGATGTGGAGCATTATCCTCTTTAAGTAACACAAAAATTTCTCACTAGCTGCATAAAGGTCGAACGCTTTTACCGTGAAGAATAATTTTCGCCTATTTTCAACTTTTCCGCTGTGCAAAATTTTTCTGCCAGCAGACATAAACTTATATAATGTTTCCTTGTTTTTATTTCTTCTTTTAACTGTTCGATTTGAAAATCTCTGTCTCTGGTACCTTTTTTGTACTATGAGAAACCTTTTGTTCACCATTTGTTAATTTTTCGTAACATGCTTTTTAGCGGCTAGTGGAACTAAGTAGATGTTTCTATTTCTAGATGTTTTATCGATTGCTGGAACCAGTTGATTGTTTTCCAAATCGGTTCCACTGATTTTGAATAGCTTTGATAAATTTAATTTGCATCAGAATAGATTCAAAAGACGTGCTTATTACATCCGAAAATTTGGTGTTATCTTTCTTGTTTATCTTGTCAGACTCACAAGAACTTTCTTTCTTTCTTTCTTAATAACTTGTTTTAAAGATTAATGTTTTCCCCAGATCATTCTTTGTTGGGAATCTTTTAATTTGAGTTTTAATTCTTTTGTTTTTTCTTGTTTTAAAGATTAATGTTTTCCCCAGATCATTCTTTGTTGGGAATCTTTTAATTTCAGTTTTAATTCTTTTGTTTTTTATTTGATGAATGTTTTTTCTTACTCACTTGCACATTAAGTTGTGACATTTTATTTCCCCGCATCTTAACAGAAAACTTATATTGTGCTAATCAAACGTTGCATGGATTTTTGTTATAATTTATTTTATTTGCATTGCCTTTTTCTAAAACATCTAAAATGAGCGAAACACGCATTCACGTACGGTAAAAGGTTCGTTTAGCGGTAGCTTTCGGTCATCTTACGATCTTGATCGCTCGCGATCGAGGGTGATCAAGGTTGTAGGATGACCGAAAGCTACCGCTAAACGAACCTTTTATCATACGTGAGTGACTCTGTGTGTTTCACTCGTTTTAGATGTTCATGTGTTATGTCACGTGAAGTCTGAGTTTTAAACCAAGCCTTTTTCTTTTATCCTTTTTTTCAGAATTGATTTATTTATGCAATTTAAAATATCTTTTTGATTAGTTTTTTCGTATTATAAGTATTTAATGCTAATTTTCTATTTATCCACATAATAAAGCTATGAAACCTTTCGTAGTTAATTGTTCTGTGCGTCGTTGGTTTTTGCTCCCATCGTGTTTGTCGCATGCAAATTTATTTGCAACAGCGTCGAGTAAACAGCCACCTGCCTCTACTAATATTCTTGTATTTAAAAAGCAAAAAAGTTGTCAAAAATTCAAGGAGAGTTATTCGCAAGAATTTCAGTGTCTAAAATCGTCTCGGGTATCCGAAAGCCATTGGTTTTGTTCCCTGTGTGCTGATGATTTTTCAACCACACACGAAGGAAAAGATGATTGCGGTCGGTATTTTCACTGTAAAAAACAGGAGGTATAACCATACTTATGGCATAACATACACTGCTGGCCACCCAAAATGCAACACCAAGAAAGAAGCATCCGATTGGCCTGAAATTCGCAGCGTGTGTCGCCCGCGAGATGACATGCAAATCATGTGCACCCGGCATGCCACCGAGAAGTACTATAAGAAGGGTGCACAGAAGGCGGGGTGTAAGTAGTGGAAGTGTGTTGTGCTGCCAGACCTGTGCGTGGGAAGCTTCCTGATGCCTCGTCGTAGAATAAGGCAGTCATTCCAGCACGTTTCGGAGTTTGGCAGAGGACGAATAGTGGCTTATTAAGACAGCGGTTTATCGTACCGAGACATCGCTGCCCGTGTGGGACGACATCCAGCCACAGTGAGGCGAGTATGGATTCCGTGGTTGCAGAACGGACGGACGGACAGACCGACCGACCGACGTGAGTGATTGCCGCAGCCGCGGCACACCACCGAACGAGAGGACGGGCATGTTGTGCGGCGGGCATTGATGGATTGCACCGCTACATCATGAGCATTAGCGCAGGAATTAGGGAGTGTTGCGCAACAACCTGTGTCAGCACGTACCGTTCGACGTAGTCTACAGGAGTGTGGACTTGTCGCACGGCACCCATTGCTCCGATTCCCATTGACGTTACACCACCGGCGAGTGCGGCGGCAGTGGGCCGTTGAATGCCACACCTGGACTATGGAATGGCACGACATTGTCTTCTCCGACGAATCCCGCTTCTGCCTGCAACACCACGATGGTCGGATCCACGTGTGGCGGCACCGCGGTGAGAGACTGTATGACGCCTGCATTATGTATCGCCATACCGATCTGTCGCCTGGCGTTATGGTTTGGGGCGCAATTGGATATGACACCTGTACCCCTCTGGTATGCATCGCCGGTACACTCAATAGCCACCTCTACATCTCCGATGTCTTGGAGCCTGTAGTCCTCCCTTACTTGCAGGACCTGCCAGCGGCCACGTTTCAACAGGACAATGCGCGCCGGCACGTGGCACGCATCGTACAGCAATTCTTCATGGCCCACCTGGTGCCACTTCTGCCGTGGCCCGCCTGTTCTCTCGATATGTCGCCCATCGAACACGTCTGGTCGCTGATCAGCATTCGAGTGGCCCGGCAAGCACCACCCACGGCTATGCCTGATGAACTGTAGCAACGAGTGGAAGCCGCCTGGACCGACATTCCCCAAGCCCACATCCAAAGCCTCTTTCGTTCGATGCTGCGGCGTGTAGCGGCCGTTATTGCCAGCCATGGGGGCCACACGAACTATTGATGTCTGCGTGTTCCTTCCGCAAGTCGCACGGGCCTGTAAGCTCAATCATTTCATCTTTGTATCTGTTGTTATGTGTCCAGTGAATCTGGCTTTGCTATCTTGTGTCCTTCTTGGTGTTGTATCTTGGGTGGCCGGCAGTGTATTTATTAAAAGGTGGAGTTGAAATAGTATCTATTTTTTGTGTATTTACTCAGTTTTTTATTTATTTATTTTTTTAATTTTTTTATTTAAAGGGTATTTAGGTATGTTGCAAAATTTATCCAAGCATTGTCTCCCATCCAGATTAGAATGTTCCTAAAAATGTAGTATTGTACTTTGGGAAATATGCATGCTACCCTGCAAATGTTAATGCAGGAACTGGACTTTACTACGAAAAAACTACAGGCTACTGATAACGTCCTTCAGATGTTGACATCTCTGCATCAGTTTTGTGTCCAATTCTTTTGTTGATATTTTGATAAGAGCTGTTTATAAGGAAAGCATGTTCCCATTTGCAGACAATTGGAATGGCACATCAACTTCTGGAGAAGCAAGAGGAGATCTGTCTTTATGAAGAAGTTAAATGACAGTAGGATTTGATTTTACAACAAGGGGGTCTGTAGCTGAGTTTTTATGCAGATTTGGGTGAATCTGACGGTATATATAGTATTAACAGGAACGTAGCCTGTTAGCATATACCTGATTCTGGCTGAGCAGTGCATTAGAGCCTGAGACCCACTGCTGGCAACTTTCGTCATTTTACTGACTGCTGTCCTGGAATCATTGGCCCAAATACCACCAAAACATTTCCCACAATTTTAGATTCCATGTCACAACATTGTTGTGGCATGGAACTGATGGTTTACTGCTGTTGACAAAGCAAAAGGTGGACTTGCACATCCTTATGTGGGTATGTACTAGTATAATAAATTGTTCTTTCAGTGTGTGTGTGTGTGTGTGCGTGTATAACTGCTGCGTTGCGCGTTTTGATCTTCAGGTTATTTTGCAACTTTCGTTTTAAATTCTTAAGTTTTTCTTATGTGTTTTCGGCTCTGCTCTTAAGTACACACACACACACACACACACACACACACACACACACACACACACACACACACACACACACACACATACATACGTAAATTTTAATCTTAAAAATGTGTATGAACTCTGTAACCCTTACAGCCACTCAGTATAACAGAATTTATAGAATGTAGAATAAAACAATGTAAAAACATCACTCACACACCTTCATTCTGGCATCTCATCTTATTAGCACCATCAATCTCAATGTATCACCAAATCACATTAATATTGTTGCTTTATCATATCTGCCCAAGTGTTTCCGATTTCCCTGTATTTGTTTCGTTTTTTTTTTTTTTTAGTTTTGTTCCGGAAATCCGATTTTTGGCCAAAATAGTGTGATTTTTCATCTCCATAAGGCTTGCATTTATTTTTTTTTAATGCAAATCTGCATTTTTTCCTTCCAGAGTTTTTCTCCATTTCTCTTTAATTCGTATCAAGCATCTTTAACTTCCTGATATAGCTGTACCCAATGCTGTCAATCAATTTCCATAGCCACTCCCTCTTTTGCGATGACATCGGCAACCGCCTGTTCACAGCCAATGGGAAAGTTGGCTGTGCTGCCTGTGGCTGCATCACGAAGGAGGAAGACCCTGCCTCTTCTTTGCGACTTCTCTTCAGATCTTATTGTTAACTGTGGGAGAGAATTCCTTCACTGTTCCATTTGCTATCAGCTGGCATAGTGCTGTTTACAGTACGTCATTGTATTGTGTTGTTTGAGATCGCCCTTTTGTTCCTTTCTCATCATCATTCGAAAATATGTTAAAGGTACGTAGAACACAGAGTTATTTAAATAGGTACTCGCAAGAGTTTGATTTTGTTAAAAAAAATCACATGAAGGAACTTCTTATGCATTTTGCTGTGTTTGCAACTGTGATATAAACATAGCACATGGCGGTAAAAGTGATGTCGTTGCTCATGCCAAATCTGCGAAATACATTTCATCATATAACGATTAACGATAGCTTGGAGAAAATGCCGGATTTTGTGTCTACTGCTTCAAATATGCAAGCTATGAGAGCAGAAATATTGTTTACTGGTTTTTTGCTTGAACATTACATTTCGTTAGCTGCTGCCAATCACATGATGAAGTTATTACCTGCCATGTTCCCGAATTCACCGGAAGTAAAGTACTCATCTGGAAGAACTTCAACAGGCCACCTGGTTCAAGAAATTTGTAATCACTCCTTGCAACAGATTACTAACATTTAAAAAAAAAATAGCCCATTTTCAATTGCTACTGATGGGAGTAGTGACATGGACTACCAAATGTACCCCTTAGTAGTTACAATTTTTGATAAAGAAGCAGGCCAATTAAAATGTAATCTCTTTTCTTTGCAAATTTTAACAGCTGATGGCACTTAGGAAATATTGCCGATTTAATATGTGCCAAATTTTTAACCCATGGTATCCCATGGAAAAATTGCTTATCACTACATGTGGCAATGCAAATGTTATGATTGGAAAAAAGAAGGGAGTCGGTGCATATCTAAAAGAATAACATTCCAATTTGTTTGCTTTCAGTTGCCTGTATCATCTAATAAATATAGCTGCTGAAAAAGGATCTGGAACTTTGCCTAAGTCTTTTGATGATCTGTTAATAGATATCAGTTATTATTTTCATAGAAGTGTGAAACATAAGCTCGCTTCTGAAAAATTCCAAATGATGAACAGCAATGAGGAGAAAAAAATTCTAAAACATTGCATTACTAGATGGTTATCATTGAGGAAGTGTATCAGCCGCCTTCTTGAGGAATGGAGAAGTCTGCTGTTATATTTTAAAGAAGAATGTACCAATACCAATGATAAGAGGAGAGTTGATTTTTCTCCAAAACTTGTTGCTTTCAATATTCCAAAGTTGCATAAGCAGCAGGTAACTGAAGACTTACAATCAGATGCTGATAACAGAAAAAATAAACGTAAATCAGAGGCATGCTTATCTTCAAAGTGTTCAAAAAATTAAAATAAGATCTACAGTTGGATAATGTCGAAATCGGTAAACAAAATATGAAAAAACCAATAGTTGTTAAAAGTGCTACTTCCAAAAAGTTTGCATTAAAAAGAGAAGAAAGAATTTTTCTCTTTTTAAGTTCCAATTTGTTTCACTCTTTAGCATTTTTTTGTAAAAAATATCATTAAGTTTTTGAAAAGTACAACATTATATTGCAATGTGAAGAACCCAGAGTTCACAAACTCAAGACAGAACTTACAGTTTTTTTTACTGGGTTGTTAAGCAGATTTGTAAAAATATCTGTTACTAATAGCTTACACTCTGCTTTTGATGTTTCATTTGATATCTATGAAAATCAGAAAAAATATGAGAATTAGTTGTTGGTTCTGAAACTGCTGAGTTCTTTAAAGAACTGTCACAAGATTGGTTGAAAGAGTTTTATGCCCATGTGAGAAAATACTATTGTGTGTCCTGTAATTATATAATTGCAAATTTTTCATATCGTTCAGAATTGTTAGAGCATGCTGAAATTGCTGACATTTCTAAGAGAGCAAAAAGAAATTTTCATCTCTGAAGTACTTTGTTGAAAAATATCCATCTTTATTTCTTAAAAATGCGGAGAAACAAATTTCAATGCAACTGATGAACTGGAAGCTGAATTCTTGGATTTTCAACTTAAAAAACTGCCACAGCATTTGTTAACAATGGAGCGAGCAGATCAGCAGTAGGCATTTCTTTCTAAAGAAAATTGACCTCTCAGAAAGCTCAAATATGAAAGACTTTCTAAAGTGATGCTTGGAATTTTAACTTTTCCCCATAGTAATGCTGCCCTGTGAAAGGGTATTTTGTTTACTACGTCGCAATAAGACAAACTTTAGAAGTTCCTTAAAACCATATCTACATTGCAAAATCAAGAATGACTGAACCATGTTACAATCAGCACTATGATGATAACTTTCAAAAAAAGCTAAATCAGCTACAACTGTAGCACTTAGTAAAAATAATTAAATAAATTATTCTATTTCATTGTTGAGAATGTTAATAAGATCAATATGTGTGAGTATTAGTTTATTTACCATTTAAGGCTTAAAAATGTGTCGCGTTAGTGCGGCCAAAAATCATGATTTTTTTCCTTGCACAATGTGTTCCTATTTTTTTTCTTGATAGGTTGGCAGCTATGTTGTATGGTTCAACTTTCAAACTCTTACATTTGATGTTAAACGGATGGTAGGAAATTAATTAAAACCAAAGAAATAGGCGTGCCAGATAAAACAAGAGCGAAAAGCAGTAAAACATTTAAAACATAAAATGAGAGCTAAAAGCAGTAATGTTTTACTACTTCTAACTCTTGTTTTACCTGGTGCACCTATTTCTTTGTTTTTCATTCGTTTCATATCCATTGTTTAACATTATATTGCAAAAGTTTGAAAGTTGAACTATACAGCAACAACATTGACATGATTTAATGTAGCATTGAGATTGATGATGAGATGCCAGAACAAGAGTGAGTTGTGGTGTTTTTACATATTTCATTCTAAATTCTGTTACACAGAGTGGCTGAAAGGGGCAACTACAAAAAAAACAAAAAAAAAAAACTTCAATTCCACTTAGTAGTTCTAATTCTGACTATTATATAGCTCTAATTATTGTACTATTCTCTTTTACGTGCGATATTTCAAAGTAACTTGTACAGAAAACTAGCGGATAATGCTTACCTTGGCATTCCTTTCTAGCGACGGGGACATTTCACGCACGTGTTTTCCGGTCTTTGTTGAGGTTATTGTCCTAAAGTCCGTTGTATGCGATGACTGGCTTTACTTCTCGCACTTTTCGCTGGGTATACTCATTGGATCTTTGCTTTAGGATTCAAACATCAATTTTTACCATTCTTTATACTCGAAATTTTCGCCCATACTCTGGGCATCTTCAGGAGCGTGGCGACTTTACCACCGATGTTCGTGGTTAACTTCGCGCTAATGGAGTCCGATATTCCTTGTTGCCATTCGTCGGAAAAACTTTCCTGGATATATTTCGTTATCAAGCCCGGCTGGCGCCATCTATGTTTCATTAAGAACACTTTCCCCCCCCCCCCCGTAAGAAAAACAACAACAAAAGAAAAACAGGCAAAAAAAGACAAGAAAACCAGGATAGGAGAAGAAAATTAAAAAAATTAAAAAAAAATATGGGGGGGGGGAAGGGAAAAAAGTGTTCTTAACTAAACATAGATGGCGCCAGCCGGGCTTGATAACGAAATATATCCAGGAAAGTTTTTCCGACGAATGGCAACAATGAGTATCGGACTCCATTAGCGCGAAGTTAACCACGAACATCAGTGGTAAAGCCGCCACGCTCCTGAGGATGCCCAGAGTATGGGCGAAATTTTCGAGTATAAAGAACGGTAAAAATTGATGTGTTTGAATCCTATGAGTATACCCAGCGAAAAGTGTGAGAAGTAAAGCCAGTCATCGCATACAACGGACTTTAGGACAATAACCTCAACAAAGACCGGAAAACACGTGCGTGAAATGTCCCCGTCGCTAGAAAGGAATGCCAAGGGTAAGCATTATCCGCTAGTTTTCTGTACAGGTTACTTTTAAAAAAACATGTTGAACAGAAATTACAGTGCGTACAGTAAAAACTCTTGTGAATACGAAGTACACACACAGTTAAACTTCCAAACTCCTACATTATAATGGTACACACACACACACACACACACACACACACACACACAAACAAACAAACAAACATAAGACTGACTACATAAACTGAAAGAGACAATGTTGAACAGCAATTACAGTATATACATTAGAAAAACTAAATATGAAGTACACAAGAATTAAACCATGTAGTCAGGCGATATTTAACAATATGTAACTTATGAAATATCAATATGACAATTTTTCGGTGTTGGCTTTTTATACTGCTTCATGTCATGTTTGTGTTTCATGGATCAATTTGGTGATTATTGTTCTATTAACTTTTGATGTTATATTCTTCTTTGCTGCTGTCAAAAATCAACCACCTGATACATGACACAACTTACTGCTAGGGGGCATAAGAAAAAATTCTTGGTTGGTTACCACTTATCATGAAGTTATTTTATGTATGTTTTTCACACTACTTCAAATAATGCAAAGCTTTTCACTGAGAAATATAAATGTATTGTTACGTCGCTGGTGGCCTTCTGTCCCGAATCAGTTTCGAGACGCCACACACAGGATGAAACCGCAACAGCCGGGTTCGACATCTGGATCAGAAAACAGCATTAAATCAACAAAAGGACGGCAACATTTTATAACTAAAAATGTATGCAAGATCAAAATTAATAGATAATACACAGTCACACTGAGAGAATAGTGAATATCTCATGTGTATATGTGTCCCTAATTTATGAGTTCTACAAACACGTTTTCCCTGGTATTGCAGGCAATAATTCAAACACTGTAAATCTTTGCTGTAACTCAACAAACATCTTGGTCATTCTGACATAAAAATGTCTCCTTATCTTGTTCATTATTGCCAATGATTATCTACTGTGTTTCACAAAACGTTCAGCATTAGTATAATGTGAGCAAACAATAACACAAGGTCTTACATCATCAAAAAGAACACATATTCTTCCTCTGTTAATCCATTGCTTTTCTCCGCACACATGACAGCTCGTGGCCTACTCAGGTCGAAATTCACTTTTTGTTCACACAAAGTAAATGAAAAAAAAAGAAATATGTCTTACACTCGGTGACAGCTGTAATCGCCTGGTTGTAAAATGATACGGTGTTTACTAAACCACCAGCAAAGCACTTAAGATGATTTTTTGCACTTGGCAATAAACAAAAGAATTGTGCTCATAACAGTATACAGTGAAACCTGTGTTGTTGGTCATCACTTGTATTCCACAGTCACCTGCCAAAGCTGGCAGTTTCATCTATCACGGATGTTATCACTAATAAAAACAATGCATAAAATATCTCTATCTGGCAGTCATCTGCAGGACGTGGCTGTGGGCAGCCATATTTAAAGCACATTAGATAATATACCTGCATTGTGCTGTCACCAATGTGCTGAAAATTTAGAAAAGATTGCTTAGGAAGTTCTAGAAAGAAAATGAAAAAGTTGTGTTTAAAAAGATGAAATACCTTTTTTCTTTCTTTGTCACTGCCCTTCACAAGATTGTAAATGATGGGTGGTCCTTGTGATCTGTCAAGCTCTTAGAATTTTGTTTGCAGATGGTATGATTTTCTGTTAACTAGGGAACTCATGCTCAATCTTTAATTGTCTTAAATAAAAGCATGAGGCCCTCGCAGGAGTTCATCCCAATGAACCTAACTTTCTCATGTGAAGGCTGTATTGTTTGAGCAGGCCTGATAGTAAACTTTACGTGGGAAAAGAAAATATTGCTGACCTTAAGGAAGACAAAGGAGGAGAAGAGTGAAATGTTTTCAGAGCTGAACCGCAGTAGTGCTGCTATTGCATTCAGCATCTCCTTACCTTCCATCTCCTCCAGTGGAGCATGCGATTTGCGACAACGTACATATGTTCTGAACACCTTACCTTATTCCTCAGTCTTGCTTCTGGCTCTTAGTAAGAGATATGGTAAATAACATTCCTAAAAAAAAAAAAATATTGCAGGGAGGAAGAAATAACAAGCAGTTCCACACAGCTGTGTTGAAAATTTTCATTTTATGTTCAAGTGAGGATGGAATATAATTTGGCAAATTGAACCACTATTCGGCAGTCACCTGTCAAGATGGTCAGTTTTTCACAGAAACATGGATGGCGATGCTGGACAGGTTTCACTGTATCCTATTTCTTTGCTGTTTCTGCTTTTAGGAGTTTGATTTGAAAAACACTGCACAACTTAGCTTCTAATGTGAGAAGTATTTTGTATATATTCCATTGTTTTTTTTTCTTCCCACATGGAGTGCAAATGTGTTCTATTTATAGTGGTATCTCCTGCTTCTAAAATTGTGACTGAAACTAACTCCTCGTGCAAGTCTGTACTCAAAATAGTGCACAGGTTTCCCACTAGAGGCCTTATGTTATATTTAACTCACTGTATCTTCTAAAAGTAAGCTTGGAAAATTATTTTTTCATTGGATATCTTTCACAGTCAAGATTCCTCTGTGTGTTTTTTTTTTTTTTACTTTTTCATAATGCAAGTTCTGCTATTAAAGGGACTTTAAGTATGTATTTCTGTTTGCACCTATATATCTCTACTTTTAAAAATCTGACTGGAAAATATTCATGCACTGGATACCATTCACTAAGTGAAACATTTTTCACATGTACTTTAAATAATATACAGTTTTCTTTATAGAAGGCATTAGTGTATATTTTCTTGGTTATCTTCTCTCATAAAATAGGGTGTCCATATTCTGGAAAGTCAGGGGAAATCAGGGAAAGTCATGGAAATGAAAATTGGTCAGGGAAATGCCTGAAATATTGGTAAAAGTCAGGGAAAATCAGTGATATTTAAAAAAGTCAGGGAAATTTCAATCACAGTTAGACTACAACTAGTTTGAACCCGGCGTCGGGGAGTGACTCCCTCATAGCCCAACACACTTGCACTTGGTGTTGCAGACAGTCACTAACTTCCCTTCCTACTAATGTAACCTTGTATTTCCTACCTATTATTGTAAGTTGTGTTACATTACTTGTTAAAATTTCTCTTTTTGTTTTAGGTCAAAGGAGTAGAAGAAAATTTGTGATATAAGTTATACCTTGTTAAAAGGCAATTAAGACTGCAGCAATGTCAAAGCGTTGTGTGTTTAATAAACGATGGTTGGATGAACAATTAAATCCTGAGTTTCCTGGTTGGATAGCTGCTGTGAACAGCAACAATGAATCAGCATTTTGTAAAGTGTGCTCTAAAACTTTCAAGCTTAGCAACATGGGGCGTCGAGCAGTCTCCAGCCACGGAAATGGCCCTAATCATTTAAAAAATATCCGTGCTAAAATTTCTCTGCCCAGTCTTGCTTCTTTCACTTCCTCTGTGAAAAAGAACTCTCTTTGTAATAATGAACTCTTGCCATCAACAAGCTCAGGAAATGTGGAACCAGTACTTCTAGAAAATATTAAGTCTAATGACTCCAATACTTATGTTGTGAAAGATGATGTGAAGCCCAGTGACCTTAATGCTTATGTAGTGAAAGATGATGTAACAAAGTCGGAAATAATATGGGCCATGGAAGTGTTGTCCAAGCGAATGTCTCTGAACTCTTATACACAGATTAACAAAACATTTCAGTTAATGTTTCCTGACAGTGCGATAGCTTCAAAATTTACTTTAGGCAAAAGCAAAGCATCTTATGTGATAAACCATGGATTGGCACCACATTTCAAAGAGTGTTTAATGGACGATCTGAAGCAGTGCACTGACTTTGTAATTTGTTTTGATGAATCATAAACAAAATTGCTCAGCATGGGCAAATGGATCAGTTTGTTCGTTATTGGGACGTCAGTCTGCAAAAAGTTTCCACTAGATACTTAAGTGATGTGTTTTTAGGACGGGCAACAGCTAATGACCTTTTAGAGAAATTCATTAAAGGTGCACTTCTTCCCTTGGATAACATGCCACAAGTGTCAATGGATTGACCTAACGTTAATCTCAGCTTTCTTCAAATGCTGAAAGGTAAACTTAGAACTGAAAAACCAGATGGTAAATTATTAGTTGACATTGGAATATGTGGTCTTCGCGTGGTCAATGGAGCTATGAAAACTGGACTTGAAGCAGTGAAATGGGATATACATCACTTTCTGCGTAACTTGTACCACCTGTTAAAAGATAGTACTGCTCGCCATGCAAATTATACTATGATTACTGGATGTAAAGATTTCCCTTTGAAATTTTGCACTGTAAGGTGGTTGGAAAACATTAATTGTTTCACTAGGGCATTGCTTGTCTATGATCATATGTTCAAGAATCATCAGTTTCCAGCAAAGAGCACATGTTTCTTGCAGAATTCATGGAAAGTCCACTGTTGAAATGCAAATTGGCTGCATTTAGGACTATAGCTTCAGAGTGTGAATCTTTTTTGAGAAGGTTACAGAGCCCAATTCCTTTCTTACACACTGTTTTGCTGGATCTGATGAGAAATTTGTTGGCACGAAGCTTGAAGCCTGACAAATTAAGTGAAGCTGATAGTGTCTCAAAACTGTTAAATTTAGATGTATCACAAAGTGAAAATCTTCTCTCAATTGATAAAGTTGATATTGGATTTAGTGCTAAAACGCTATTAAAAGAAGTGAAGTGCTCAGAAAGGGAGAAATTAGAGTTTAAGCTTGAATTTAGGAAACTTGTGGCCAGTATGATTGAAAAACTTAATGAGAAAAGCCCACTAAAATTTAAGTTTATCCATGGGGTAACTTGTTTGGACCCAAATATTATAGTGCAGCAGCCGAGAGAGTAGGCAAGAAGAGAGTGGAAATTATGCTCGAAATTTTACTTAGTGCAAACAGGATTTCAGATCACTGTGCTGAAAAAGCTAATAAACAGTGCGCTTCATTGTGTGTAGAAGCTCAATCTGCTTTAAAGTCTCAGTTTGATGAATTTTTAGACAGTCGTGATGATTCCATTGGATTAGACAAATTTTACAGTGCTCTACTTGACAACCAAAAACAATTTGGTGAACTTTGGGATGTAATAAAAATTTATCTTGTTATGTCTCATGTAAATGCTTCAGTGGAAGGTGGGTTTTCTGTCAATAAGTCTCTTCTTGTGGAAAATCTCCTGGAAGAATCCCTGATTTGTCAGAGAATAGTTTTTGATGCCATTAAAAGTGTGGGAGGAGTAGAAACACATTGCCATCAATAGAAGGTTTCTTCTTTCTGTAAGAGCCTCCAGACAAAGATATCAGGATTATCTTAAGAAAAAAAGTGTTCTTCAAAACAAAAAAGAAAGGAAACTGAAGGAAAAAAGAAAAATTGATCATGAAATAAAGGATTTGAAGGAAAAAAGACAAAGAGTACGGAAGGAACTAGAGTTGGAAGAAGCAGCATTGCAGGTGATGATTTCAGATTGGGAAAAGAAGAAAAGTGGTGTGTAATATAAAAACAGTGACTGTGTTCCTACCGTAATATTTTTTATAGTAACTGTTCTGAATATTGTGTATGGGTTTGTTTGAGTGTTTCTTCAATAAATGTAAAACCATGAAAAAAAGAGTAAACTTAAAATTAAAAGGTGTGAGTTGGACGGCTATGGGGAAGGTGGAGGCCGATTAAAAATAACAAAAAAAAATTAATGAATCAGTTATTTGGGAAACTAAAAACGGAAACACTTTTAAATAATATAAGTTTCTCAATTATCCAATTGAATTTTATTTATTATCATGGCACATATATTGAAAAACTCAAATAAACCTATTTGTGTAAGGTCAGGAATTTCTTATATATTTGGTCAGGGAAATCAGGTTTGATAATTCTGTGGACACCCTGTAAAAGTACAGTTTGAAAAATTATATAAATTTACTCAAAAAAGTTGAGTTTGAAACACTCTACTTCAAAATATAATAAATGGTCGAATGCTGTTTTGAATAGCTTCCGTAAAATAACTTTTTGCATGTTGCTATTCTTGGCAACCAGTGCATCTCACCCTCACTCACTAATAAGTATACAGTATGTTATGAACAATTATAACCTTAAAATAAACAAGCCAAACAAAACCATAATATTGTGACATACTTTACAGTTGAATCTTCCCAAAACATGTTCTAGTTGATAATCCTGTCCAGTTAGTTTTATCCATGACTTGTGCAATACAATTAGATGGTTCCTGTTGTGGGATGTATTAAAGAAATGTGTATCCACTTAAACATAGGTAAAAGAATCCCAATCTGAATGAAGTATTGGGTTGAGGATTAAGTAATGTCAGTTTTTTCCACAGTTCCATTTGTGTGCCCCAAAAAAAATATTGTGGCAACATGTGATATTATACTATGCGATAGATACGTGTTTGCTCTACATGCCAGTGTGTGTGATTTGATTTAATTATATTTAGTTTGCAGGTCATTAAAATGGAATGTCAAGTGGACAAAAAAGAGCATTACCAATATCTAAGGTGAAAATCCTCCAAATACGTGGTGTCAGTAAATAAATAAATACATCACTCCCTCCATGTTCTAGAAACACATAGCAACCGAAAAATTGTTTTTCAGCCGCCGCCATGGAGTGAAACCACGGAATTCTCGATAACTAGCCGAGCGTGTTAACTTTAATTTTTCAGTCGCTGTGTGTTTCTGGAACGTGGAGGGAGCGATGTATTTATTTATTTACCGATATCTGCTGTTCTTCGCATTTAATCGAGGGATCAAAGCCACGGCAGCTGCTCGTGAGATTTGATGCTGTGACTGAAAGGATGGCTCAACGGTGGTTTTCGCGCTTTAAATCCGGCAATTTCAACTTTAAGAACACTGGTCGCCCGGTTGAGTTCGATGAAAAGCAGTTGAACCAGATGCTGCACTAAAACTCGCTTCAATCGACCAGAGAATGGGCTCGGCAAATGAACTGCAGTCAGAAGACAGTCGTAAATCGCCTACATGCGATGGGAAAAGTTCAAAAGCTCTGCACGTTTTGAACGACGACAACAGAAATCAACATTCCACAATTGCTGCCTGTTTGCTTGCTCGTCACAGGACTACTCGTGGTCACAAGGAAATATTTCTGTACCACATCGTTACCGGCAATGAAAAATTGTGTCTGTACGTCAACATGAAGCAGCGAAAAGAATGGCTCAGTCCCACGAAACACGAAACGCCACGAGCAAAACGAGTTGCATCCTTGGAAGACGAAGTTGTGTATCTGTTGTGATTGGCAGGGCATCATCCATTATGAACTTCTTTGGAACAATGAAACTGTCAGCGCAGACCTCTATGTTCAACAATTGCATCTACTCCACGACGCAATGCAACAAAAACGACCCGATCTGCGAAACAGTGTTCTGTGCAACATGACAACGCTAGGCCCCACATCACCAATATGACCAAAACCGCCAGTCAAGCGCTCAGTTGGGAAGCTCTGCCGCACCCGCTCTATTCTCCGGACTTGGCTCCATCCGATTTTCATCTGTTTCCATTGCTTTCCAACATTTTGCGCGTCGTGTCGTTCAATAATGACTTGGAATTGCGGACGTGGTTGGACGACTTCTTCGGGTCACAACCGGCAGATTTCTATCGCCAAGGCATTGAACAACTTGTTGAGCGATGGGAAATAGTTGTAAATACTAGTGGCGAATACATTATTGATTAAATTGTTATTTTTTGTTGTTGCGAAATAAAGTTTTCCAACATTTGGAAAAAACGACATTACTTATTCCTCAACCCAATATTTACAAGACTGAATGGCAAGACAACTATGAATGGCAAATTAAACTATGAAATAACCCAAAATAAACCATGGGGAAACGGTAATGTCTGAAGTAAATAGCATAAAGATAGATTAATGAATAAGGGATGAGTATTAGGGTGGGCCGAAAAAAACTTTTTTTCGAGATCGATCTTGGTATAGCGTGGAAAAGTTGCCTAATGCGTCAGTTAGAACTCACAAGAAATGTAATCAATTTTGCTCAATATCTAGCCACACTCCTCCGGCATTGAAAAAGTAAAAAAAAGACGAAAAATCGATTTTGAAGCCTTTTTCGAGAAATTTCTTTTCTGAATTTTTTTTTTTTGAAATCGATCTTGGCATAGCACAGAAAAGTTGCTTAATGGGTCAGTTAGAACCCCCAAAAAAATTTCGTCAATTTTGCTCAATATGTAGCGGCACCCCTCTGGTATTGGAAAAGTATAAACAATACGAAAAAATAAAAAAAAGTCCAAAGTGCAATTACTAGTATATCACTTCTTGCAATACAGAAATCTAGAAACTGGGAGTATAATAAAGCAAAAAATGGGGAATATTTACAAAGATTAGACTTTAGAATAAAACTGTCCCTTGTTGTCAAAGGTTGGAAGTTCTCTCTTGCTTGAATCTTTGCCCATATTTAACCGTCTCCTGCAGTATCACCACGAACTTTCATTTGCAGCTTCAGATATGAGTTGAACACATCTCTCGACTGATTGGGGGTGACATTGAAACTTCTGGAAAGTTAGTGCCGGAACCTGTTCTTGTTTGTACTTATCTTACTCTTCATCTGTTATATGCATTGTAAGAGGTGGCTCTGTTATGGTGCAGTTTGACCACTTTATTACATCAATTTAATCAATGGCTTTAAAGTTGAGTTCAGAAGGTTTGAAAAGCGTATGCCTTCGGATTTCTTATTCCTGGTGTTCAGGATTCGCCTCACTGCCAATTCCCGGATGTGGCTTCGAGAATCCGTTAGCATTGCCAGTAGTACGTTTTAGGGATACGCAAAGTATGGATTGTTTGAAATTACTTTGACGGTAATTTTCTTTACATGGTCAGGCAACTGCCTTGCGAGAGAAATCATCTTCCAGATATGTTGGGCTCCATCTTGGCATTGTGGTTTCATTTTTTATCTCGGACCACATTGGTGCATAAACCAGCATCACAAACTTTACGATTATACAAAGATTATCGGAAGGATTTTGGGTACTGATGTAATAATCGTAACAAACGGTTTGTGGTCGTCAGCCAGCATGCACGACTGATTTTGCCTGGACTGGTCTCAGCCAGATCTGAAGGGCAACTGCCATCTTTAACAGCAAAGCATATGCGATACAAGTTTTGCTGATCAGTGCTTAGATTGCTGATATATTTAGGGTGCAAATGCGGGAGGGTAGTATCTATTTTGTCAAATTTGACCACTGTCTTGTTTTCACAATCTTTTAGAAGTGAACCAACAGATCCAGAGTAGGAATATGGTCCTTTTGTGTCACCATCGAGTTCCTGAATGAGATGCCTTAGTGGCAACTCATTGGTAGGTAGCAAACATGTTCTCCATTGCAGAGGTCTTCCACAGTGGGTTTTAAGCAAACATATTTCTCCACCCTTCCATCTCGTATTAACATTTGTTCCGTCGCATTCGATGATCATTAGGCTCTGGAGATTGACATTATGCGTTTTCATAAAGGGGATTATGCTTTTGACTATTTCTTTTGCATTTCCATCAGAATTTAGCGAGATATGTCCTATCTACTTGCCTTCGGGATCCTCTATCAGTGCTATGTGCACTTCAGATTTTATTTCTCGACGATCTGTCATCAGCTTAAGAGTCTGATCTTTGCGCCCATCAAAATACAAGCTTTTTAATGGGGGTCTCTTTTACTGCCCGCAACTCATTTTCTCGGATTTGTTTTCTTTTCTACTTCCCTTCTGATCTTGTTCTTGTTAACTATATATGTTGGGTTTTCTGGTGAAACTAGACTGAAATCAGGAAGAACTTCTGTAGTAATTTTGTCCTCGGCTGTACTTGAAGCGCCCGTTAAATCTGCAGCCAGTGTAGTATGAGGCATGCTAATCCTCATTTGACTTGATGATGGTCCGACTTCTTTCTTATAACTTTTCTCTAAAGGATAGGTCCACTGGAAGTCTCTATCTGTATGTGTTACCGATTCCAAGTTCAGTGTCTTTGGTTGTCGCTTCCAAATTGTCCTGACATCCCAGATTTTCCTTAACCAGAGTAACCTTGTCCCTCTGAAGTCCACTCGTACTCGGATGCGACTTTTTATCCAGAACAATAGATCTATTGGTT
Source organism: Macrothele yani (assembly GCA_039090855.1). Taxonomy (NCBI): domain Eukaryota; kingdom Metazoa; phylum Arthropoda; class Arachnida; order Araneae; family Macrothelidae; genus Macrothele; species Macrothele yani. The sequence continues at coordinate 1,086,116 of CM077006.1, forward strand.
TTTCGGCGTAATCTTTCCTCCCTTCTTTGCAATTGCTGTGTTATCAATCAGAAAAGCCAAACACTTTCCTAAAAGCTCTTGGCTTCTTTCCTGCTATACACTTCATGCACGTTAATTAGAACATCCTGTTATGTAGCTGGCCTTCAAAGGTTAAAACTGTCATCTTATCCGCTTATAGGGTGTTGTTTTATATACATTCTTCCGGTCATGAAACATTGTATTCACAGGACAAAAACGCTGACTTTTGACTGCCGTCTGACATGCAACATAGCTCGTCATCACTAGGTGTATACTCACTATTACGTGAGTGTTGTCAATTTTCATTACGCCTATTTTTTTCCCCCTCCTTCACTCCTCCATATGCAACTTGCCTTTAAAATTCACAATTCCAAAAAAAATGGTACTCAATTCAAAAACAGATATTTACATACCCAATAAATACTCACATACAACACTCCGTACAATTTGCACACCCCATACGACCATATTAACGTACAATATATACAACACATTCGTACACTCAATTAAAACCACTATCTACATAATTACACTATTTACATTTCACGCCAGTCAAACCACTGTCAACTGTGATTTATGTAGCCTCATATATCACACAAACCCTACAGCAAACGCCATCCCCATTTAGCCAATCACACACGATGCCCAAGCGCTTTCAACAGATACCCTGTCGTTCTCAGGAGGCCGATGTGTCCTTCTGCTCTGATAACCACAGCTCAAGTGAGCAAAATCCTCGAGGTTCCGGCTTCAGTCGCAAACTCTGCATTGTTGGATTTTTGGTGCCTCCTATTGTCAGTGCTGTTCTCTTTTCTTTTTCTCTTAATTGTTGTTCAGCTTTTATTAAGGCTTTTCAGTGTTCATTTAAGTTGTTTGGATCATTAATGTTATACACTCTTGATCTGTTTCTTTTTTTATTAACACCGATTCAGCAACTCTCAACTGCCTTTCGTTTTTACAGCTCTTAATAATTTTAATATCTTCGAATTTCGGACATTGGTGATTTTCTAGACAATACTGGGTTAATGCTGTTTTAGCTTCTTTTTTATTCGAATTACTCATATGGTGATGTAATCTATACTTTAACTTGTTCTTAGTGCTGCCTATATATGACAAAGGTGGTTTCTGATTTGTAGGAATCTCATATACACCTACTCTATCTAGTTGGATGATTTTTTTCATTTTTCATTACTATATTTTTAATAGTATGTACTTGATTTCCTACTTGTATGTCATACTTGCCACAAACCTTCTTAATTTCAGCAGAAATACCCTCAACATATGGAATTGCTCCTACATATTTTAATAGTTTTTACTATTAGTGCCCTTATTATTTCCTTGAGTTTTTTCATAAATCCATTTATTTAATACCTGTTTAGGGTAACCAAAATCATGTGCAATTTTTTCAATATATCCTATTTCTTCTTTTTGATATTGTTCTTTTGATGAGTGTGTTAAACTTCTTTTAATTACTGTTTTAACACTATTTCTTTTATGCATTAATGGGTGCAATGACTGAAAAGGTATTAACACAGGAATATATGATGATTTTCTATGCACTCTGTAATGGTATATTGTCATTTGTTTTGATTACCATAATATTCAAAAATTGCCGATGTGTTATTTTGTTCCTGTTCAACTGTCAATTCAATAGATGGATAGATATCTCTATACTTTTTTAGCCTGGACAACAGAAAAATCATCTACATACCTGCAGTATATCAGTGGTGGATCTTCTAGTTTACTAATTATTTTTGTTTCTGTGTCACTCATTATTATTTCAGCAAACAAGGTTGGCAATGGTGACCCCATAGGTCCACCATAATTTTGTTTGTAAATCTTGTTATTGAACATAAAAATTTTATTTTCATATATGTAAAATAAAATTTCTTTTAATTCTTCAATTTGTACTTCATTCCCTGTATGTAACTGATATAATTTTTCTGCAATTATGTCAATTTCCGGAGGTAGTGGTGTGCTAGGAAGCAGAGCACGAACATCCATACTAGCCGTATGATATTCACTTAAATCTTGTTTAATCTCTTTAATTTTTTCAATGAATTCGTAAGTATTATTCACAGTGAACTTGGTCTTCATAAACATTGGTGCCAAATACTTGTAAATATTTTTTTTTCGACTTTATTAATGGGGAATTCCTTTTTGATACTACCACTCTCATAGGTGTATTAGTCTTATGAGTTTTTATTTTTGCAAACATTTTTGGGATCCCTGTACCCATAGGTGGGTACACTTTCTTTATTTCTTCAGGCAAAGTGCTGTGATTTCTTATTCTAGCCAAGTGTCTCACTTGAGATTCAGTTGGGTCTCTTGTCAGAACGCTACAATTCAACTCTTCTATTGCTCTATTCATTTTTTTATTATGTTCAGCGATGTTTAGAATCACTATTTGTCCTGTTTTTATCAGCTTCACAGAATTTAATGAAAAAATAAAAATATCATTTAGATAAAATTCAGTAGGAAAAAGAATAACTGATAAAACTAAGAGATGAGCCAACCATTAAAGTAGTATCAAAGGCAGCCTTCCAGCAGCAACAGGTCACACTTCTAGACTGGCCAAGCCAATCTCCAGACCTCAACCCCATCGAGCACATGTGGGAAGAGCTGGAGAAACGATGTGCGAAGAAAACCTGCCGGAATAGGGCCCAGAAGTTCGACAACCTGTCTGCAGAATGGGTGCGAATTCCGCAGGTCACCGTCGAGGAGCTAGTGGACTCGATGCCGGCCCGTTGTGCAGCTGTTATTAAGTCTTGTGGTTATCCCACTAAGTATTAGTTATTGTTTTGTCGTTTTCTTGTACTTGTTTTCTGTTATCGTTGCATTAAATGAATGTGATACACGCCTACTTTGTTGGTCAATTTGTATGATCTTTGCGATTAAGCTCGGTACATGATATGTGTAAAGGTTTCCTATCCATCTGCATATGGGTCATGTTTACAACTGAATAACACATATCATATCCCAAAATGACCCGATTTGGTCCAGCAGAAAAAATATTATGGTCGATAAAGTGTTTCGCCAAATACTTTTGTTTGCTACTGTATCTGTTGAAAGCGCTTGGGGGATTGTGTGTGACTGGCTGAATGGCTTTAGGGTTTGTGCGATATATGAGGCAAATGGAGCACTACATAAATCACAGTTGACAGTGGTTTGACTGCCGTGAAATGTAAATAGTGTAATTATGTAGATAGTGGTGTTAATTGAGTGTATGAATGTGTTGTATATATTGTACGTTAATATGGTCGTATGGGGTGTGTAAATTATAGGGAGTGTTGTATGTGAGTATTTATTGGGTATGTGAATATGTGTTTTCAAATTGAGTACCATTTTTTGGAATTGTGAATTTTAAAGGCATGTTGCATATGGAGGAGTGAAGGAGGAATAAAAAAAAAAAAAGTAGGCGTGATGAAAGTTGACAACACTCACGTAATAGTGAGTATACACCTAGTGATGACGAGCTATGTTGCATGGCAGACGGCAGTCAGAAGTTAGCATTTTTTGTCCTGTGAATAAAATATGATGTTTCATTACTGGAAGAATGTATATAAAACAACACCCTATAAGCAGATAAGATGAAAGTTTCAACCTTTGAAGGCCAGCTACATAACAGGATGTTTTAATTAACGTGCATGAAGTGTATAGCAGGAAAGAAGCCAAGAGCTTTTAGGTAAGTGTTTGGCTTTTCTGATTGAATCATTAATGACATGCATGTAAATAATGCACTTTGTTGGTACTTAACGCCTTTAAAGATGTAAATAATGTAATTGCTGTGTTGTTGCGATATGAACATTTCCGATGGCCATCTGTCTTACAGTCCTTTGGCCATTCAAAAATTTCCATTCCCTGTCCGAAACGGTGAAATTTTTTTTGCAGGTACACAATGCTAGATCATGGCATTTGCGTCTGTTTTAAATTTCTGTATTTTAGAATTCAGGGATGGTATATGGTGTACTTTTTACCGGTTTCACTACATTCTTGTATTTATGGTTGTAGAATAAAATCATTGCAATCACGCCTTTTAAAGATACAACAGGAATGGAGGCGCGTACCCAGATGTCAATAATTTTCCTGGCAATTACATCCGGCAAGCTTCGAGAAGAAGGTTCCTTACTTCCTTCTCCCTTTATCTGCAAACGGGTGTTCTGGTAACATCTAATCATGTCTTCGTAAGTTGGGAGTAGAACTGCATTGTGGGGAAATAAATCTTTTCCTGTACCAAATAACGGACAACTGGTGCTTGCCCTAGTCATCTTCTGCTTAGCTCCTTGTTTCTCCATTACCATTACTCATCGCAAAACAATGTAGACTTCTAACACACTGGCACAGGCATGTGTTTCTAAACATACTAGTGACCTTCGAAGATAATGAAAGGTGCAGGTGCACACTGCACAGCGTAGCCTGGCATTGAGGGGGGAAGGGAAGGGAATGACACAACAGTTATTTTGCGGTATTAATCGCGTATATGTTTTGAAGGCAAGAGAGACGTGGTTAGATATTGATATTAAGCAAAATTGGCGAAATTATTTTGGGGTTCTAACTGACCCATTAAGCAACTTTTCCATGCTTTGCCAAGATAAATTTTGAAAAAAAATTCTGAAAAGAAATTTCCTGAAGAAGGTTTCAAAGCGTTTTTTTTTTTTTTTTTTTACTTTTTCAATGCTAGAGACACGCGACTAGATATTGAGCAAAATTGACAATTTTTTTTTTTTTTTTTTTTGGATTTCTAACTGATTCATTAAGCAAATTTTCCGCGCTGTGCAAAGATCAGTTTTGAAAAATTATTTCCGAAAAGGGCTTCAAAGTAGATTTTTTGTCTTTTTTTTTTTTTACTTTTTCAATGCCGGAGGGGCACTGCTAGATATTGAGCAAAATTGATTAAATTTTTTGTGGGTTCTAACTGACGCATTAGGCAACTTTTCCGCGCTATACCAAGATCGATTTCGAAAAAAAAATATTTTTTGGCCCACCCTTATAGGTATGTGTCAGTTACAAAAGAGAATACATGCTATGAACCGGAGTTAAATAGAAATTTCCAACACATAAGAAATGGAATAAATAAGCATTAAAATATCAATGAAAGAAACTTCATAGTCAACAGCTACAAAAATTCTCGCCGAGCTAGCTTCGAGAGTCGCTCAAGAGGTAAAGCTTCGATGATGTTATACTCAATAGCAATGGCGTTAAAAATGTAATGAACTAAACTACATTTCTACAAAAGCGAAATAAAATATAAAAACATTAAAAAATCCCATGAGTGAAATGCAACAGTCACCAAACATAGGACACCACAGTTGGCACATCCTTTGCATTTCGGCAACGAATGGTTGCCATCTTCAGGAACTATGTCCACTGTTTTCCTTGTAATCTTTGAGACGGCCACGTAACATGATATCAAATGTCTATACAAACTCGTCATAATTTCGTTCTGTTGCGACTCCTATACGCAAAGTTTTTTACTGTAGTTTCTTTTTTCATTGTTTTTCTTCAATCAAAAGTTTCCAAGGCATTGGTAACTCTATTCTATTGTTAATGTTGCAGTTGTAGTACATGTTGTTTTTGTTTTTTTTATTATAAACGATTCTGCGTAACATATAGCTTTTTCAGTTGGCTGTTTACATATTATATCTTCAAATATCGGGGTTCCTTTATTTTTTAGACAGTGCTGGATTAATGCTGTTTTTTTTTTGTTGTTGTTTTTTTATGATTCCAGTTTAAGTGTTGTTGCTTTTTTTGTAACCTATTTTTTGTACTTCCAATATATTTAATTTTTTTATTATTATTGTCTTCAGATGATTTTATTGGAATACTATATACTCCTGCTTTATCTGACAATTAGTTTTTTCTCTATTTTTTATAACAATGCTTTTGTAGTTGTTTATGGTTATGCCAATACAGTAGAACCCCACTAATCCGAATTAATTGTGACGGGACCTGTTCAGATTAACGAAATTTCACTATAAATAAATATACACCAATGAGCCATTACATTATGACTACCTACCTAATACGCTGTAGGACTCCCTTTAGCCCACAAAACAGCAGCCACTCGGCAAGGCATCGATCCGATGAGATGGTGATAGGTAACCTGGGGTGTCTGGTACCATAATTCAACAGCAGGTCCTCCAGTTCTCATACATTTTGGGGTGGTGGCGAAATGGCGCAAACCCACTTTTCCAAGTCGAACCACAAATGTTCGATTGGGTTCATGTCAGGTGAATTTGGATGCCAGGGCATTAACTGAAAGTTACCAGCATGTTCCTCGAACCACTCCTTGACGATTCTGGCAGTGTGGCATGACACATTATCCTGTTGGTAATGGCCATCACCAGCAGGGAACACTGTTGCCATGAATGGGTAAACTTGGTCCGCAATGATGTTTAGATACCTGACAGCTGTCGGAGATTGCATTATTGGGATAATGGGGCCTAAAGTGTCCCAAGAAAACATCGTCCACAGCATAACGCCATCACCTCCAGCCTGTTTCTGCCCAACAGTGCATCCAGGTGTCATAGCCTCCATTGGTAATCAGCATATCTGTGCTCAGCCGTCAATGTAATGCACCAGAAATCTTGATTTGTCAAACCAGGCTACTTTCTTCTAATCATCCACGGTCCAATCTCGATTTTAACCCATTTCATGTGTTGTTGGTGATGACGTGCAGTGAGCATGGGGTCCCGGCTGGGTCTTCGGCTACACAGGCCCATGGGCAGAAGGCTGCGATGAACTGTGTGCTGTGACACATTGCCTTGATCACCACTGTTGTAGCTGCGGGTGATTTTTCGCACTGTGGTTAGTAGAGAGACTGTCGCATTGTTCACAACGCCCTTGGGTCGCTGTGAACAATGACAGTCTGCGCTTCCCTCTGGCATCAGTGAGCTGCAGACAACACACGGCTGGACGACGGTTTGTCATTTTGCCATCTGTGCACCACTTTTGATATGTACTTACTACAGCGGTACGTGAACAAACCACAAGATATGCCGCTTCTAAGATCATAGTTCCGAGGCGCCATGCCATCACAATTTGCCCTTTATCAAACTCCGATAAATCGGCAGCTTTTCCCATTCTGACTCCAAACATTCTACTAACCAAAAGCCGATTCTCAGGTTGTATATATATTATATATAAACAGCCAACTGGAAAAGCTATACATTACGCAGAATCGATATTCTGCTGTTAATGTTGCAGTTATTGGTCTTGGTTTTTTAACCGAAAAAGCAAGGACAACAATTGCAACATTAACAGCAGAATAGAGTTACCAATGCCTTGGAAAATTTTGATTGAAGGAGAAGAAGAAAAATGACAAAAAAGAAGCTACACCAAAGAACTTTGCATCTGGGAGTGGTAACGGAACAAAATGATGACGCGTCTATATTGACATTTGATAAGATAACAGAGTCAAGTTACTTGGCAGAGAGATTGCAAGGAAAACAGTGGACATAGCTCCCTGAAGATGGCAACCATGCATTGCCGAAATGTGTAGGACATAACATGACAACTGTGGTGTCCTATGTTTGGTGACTACTGCGTTTCGCTCATGGTATTTTTCAATGTTTTCATATTTCTATTTAACTTTCGTAGTAATGTAATTTAGTTCATTACGTTTTTAATGCCATTGCTATTGTGTATGACATCGTCGGTTGTCATCGGAGCTTTACCTCTTGAGTGACTCTCGAGGTTAGCACAGTGAAATTTTTTGAAGCTGTTCACTATGACGTTGTTGAGACTACGCTGACGTGAGGAAGTGTGCTGACAGGGGGGGGGCGCAGCGGAGAAGGCCAATGCCAGACGTGAAGAAAGTGTGGAAATGTGAAGATGTGTGAGAACTGATGGCTGAGCTGATATGAGAACTAATGTGAGAACTGATGTGAAGACGTATGATGAAAAACAGAATGATGAAATTTCCGTGTGTGTGCGTGTGTGTGTGTGTATTGTTATCCAATTCCACATAAAATGATTTGTAATAAATTATGATCATCAAGTACCTTGGATGTGCGCAATATGCCAGAGTGTAAATGTTTTTTTCAAATTTCGATATGCCCTAGTGTGGAAAAAGTTGTGTATTGCTACGTAAACCATGTGCAAAAAATTTAGCGAAATTCAAATAACATCTTACAGTTCCACTTTACCTTCAAAATTTCAATATTTGGGTAAAATCGTCACATTTTCATGTTCGTTGTGAGAAAAGAACAGTGTTCGTCACAGACTTTCCCCAGTGCGCAAAAACTATTTTTTGGTACCTAAAAAATGTGTACAATTTTTCAGGCAACGCAACTAATATCTTATGGTTCCAATTTAATACAACAATACTCCATGTTTAAGGAAAATTGCAATACTTTGACACCTAGTGTTCACCATGTGATTTGTTTCCTAGTTGTGTTAGTGTGTGTACTACTGCACTGAAAGCACAACATATTGTGCAAATGTGCAGTATTTCACACTGCACATGGTGCAGCTCTCCACATTTTTCATGTTTCAGAAAAATCCCAGAACTCATCAGGAGGAGGTGGCTGCACAGCGAGTTCCACCTGTACCCAACCACCCATCCATTAGGGCAAAACAATTTTCTGTTCTTCTTTTTTAATCTTCAATTTACTGTTCTTTATTAATTTTTACCCAGAAATCTGATTTACTTTCAAAGGCTGGCATTATTTGCCATGCTTCCAACCGTACTCTAATAAATCAATCCCTTTGTTCTTCTTCACAAACAGCAGCAGATGCTTCTGTTGTCAACTTAACACATCGCTCCACTCCCTGATTGTGACAAGGGAAGTTTTGCGAGCCCAATCGCTTAACAATGTCCTTGCAGTCACTATTGCATAGGTTCATTATTTCATCATCGGTTAAATGAGCAGTCGATGGCGGTTCACTTAAGACACACGATTGCCAGTCAATTAGGTCAAAATAATCCTTCCCTGGAAGTTGAACTGAGGAATTTCAAATGCATGGATTGCATCGCAGTTTTGTTCCCTTGCTCTAAGGATGCTGAGGAAGCCAAGTTCTCGGATGTTTCCTCTCGTCCATGATGGTAGCCAGAAGTATTGATTCTGGATGGCCAAAATAACCATTCCTTTGGATTATGAAGTTCAGAACGCTCTTCAAATCCTGGGTGAGATACTGGATGTATGGAGCCATCATTGCAAGTGCACTTTTGGGAGATGAGGGAATGATAACTCAAGCTGATACTTCAATTATTATAGGTAGGCACAAAATTAGAAGGCAAAGAAAAAAAAAACCAGAGAAAACAGCTTCAAAATGCTAATCTGATTGCACGTAAAGTTATTAAAGGGCTATATTTCGACTGGTGTAAGGTCTAAACCATAATGTATGAAGAAAGGAAAGGAAAGGAAAGCGGTTCAAAAAATTTATTAATGAAGAACACTGGACTATGCTGGAAGAACCTGGAAGGAAATATCTTGGGCGCACCACTCCTACATTTTGTACCGCATAGGACATTGCCAAGTATCTACTGGATTTCTTACATGGCAAGAATATCGACCTAAGCAAACTGTTGGTGATAGGCTGCGACGGAACCGTCGTTAATACTGGGTGTAAAGGAGGTGCAACTCGTATTCTAGAGCTAGCCTACCGAAAACCTCTTCAGTGGAACATATGCCAGTTGCACGGAAAAGAGCTGATACTCCATCACTTAATTCAACATTTGGATGGCCAAACGAGTGGCACAAAATCATTTTCAGGGGGAAATCAACAAACAGCTGGAGTGCTGCGAAAATCTACCAGTTTTGAAATTTGAAGCAAATGAAGTGGGTTTTCTTGAATGTGATGAAAAAATTGCAAGGGATCTTAACACGTCTCAGAAATATCTGTGGGGCATTAGCCAAGCTGTGACAATGCATACGTGGTCATTAAGCCTGGCACATAAGCACTAAAAAATGAGCCGTGCATGGTGGCAAACGACGGCTGTTCATATTTTGTGCCTTTATATTAACACTTCGCAGCCTTCAGATTCACTTAAAATTCAGGCAGAATTTGTTGTGAGGTTTATATGCTCATGTGGTCCATTTATAAGATCACACCCTCATTGCCATTATGGAGCACGGAATTTGTGGAAGGCCATCCATACATCCAGATATCTCACCCAGGATTTGAAGAGCATTCTGGACCGCATATTCCAAAGGAATGGCTATTTTGGCCATCCAGAATCAATACTTCTGGCTACGATCACGGACGAGAGGAAACATCAGAGAACTTGGCTTCCTCAGGATCTTTAGAGCAAGGGCACAAAACTACGATGCAATCCGTGTATTTGAAATTCCTCAGTTCAGCTTCCAGGGGAGGATTATTTTGACCTAATTGACTGGCAATCATGCGTCTTAAGCGAACTGCCATTGACTGCCCATTTAACTGATGATGAAATAATGAACCTATGCAACAGTGACTGTAAGGACATTGTTAAGTGATTGGGCACGCAAAACTTCCGTTGTCACAATCAGGGAGTGGAGCGATGCGTTAAGTTGACAACAGAAGCATCTGCTGCTGTTTGCGAAGAGGAACAAACGGATTGATTTATTAGAGTGCGGTTGGAAGCATGGCAAATAATGCCAACCTTTGAAAGTAAATCAGATTTCCGGGTAAAAATTAATAAGGAACAGGAAATTGAAGAAAATAAAAAAGAACCGAAAATTGATTTGCCCTAATGGATGGATGGGTGGTTGGTTTGGACACGGTAGGAACTCGCTGTGAAGCCACCTCCTCATGATGAGTTCTGGAATTTTTCTGAAACATGAAAAATGTGAAGAGCTGCACTGTGTGCAGTAGTGCACGCACTAACACAACTAGGAAACAAATCACATGGTGAACACTAGGTGTCAAAGTATTGCAATTTTCCTTAAACATGGAGTATTATTGTAGCATTAAATTGAAACCATAAGACATTAGTTGCTTTGCCTGAAAAATTGTGCACATCTTTTTAGGTGTCAACAGATAGTTTTTACGCACTGAGGAAAGTCTGTAACAAACACTGTTCTTTTCTCACAACGGACATGAAAATGTGACATTTTACCCAAATATCGAAATTTTGAAGGTAAAGTGGAACTGTAAGATGTTATTTGAATTTCGTTAAATTTTTTGCACATGGTTTACGTAGCAATACACAACTTTTCCGCACTAGGAGGGCATATCGAAATTCAAAAAAAAAAAATTTTTCACTCTGGCCTAGTGTGCAAACCCTTATTGGAATAAGTGAATTTTATCCGACCCTGTGAGCAAGAGCAAAAGAAGATGCTGAAGAGCCCTCACACTGACTCATGGGAGAGGTAAGAAGTCAAATTTTACTACCTCTAATTACCTAGATTGAACTGAAACGCGAAAAGTAAGAACATTTTTGGTACCCAACGTGGGGCTTTCAAACAAATATAAACCGAAGGCAATATTTCCACACTATATTGAATTTGAAGTGATGAACTGAAATTGCTTAAAATAAGTAATGGTGGAGGATTTAGAAAAACTAAAAAAGAAAAAAGCGATCAACCACAGATTAGCAACCATTGTTATTAATAGACTAAAGGAAGCCCTTGAAGGGAATTCCTTTGAAAGGGAAGTTATCAAGAGTAATATAGCTCAGTTATTGATTAAAGATGAGCTTTTGATTTCTGTTGGTGAATAGATTAATCAAGTTATTCCTGTAGAGGAACTTGAAAATAATTATTGTGCTAGTCAGAAATACTACGAAAATGTGCTGTTATGGAAAATGAAGGCGCAGCGCTGTTTAACTATGATCAGAAACACTGAAGAAAGTGGCACGAATGAAACAGAGAATAGACCATCACGGTCAAATAATATACCTGGTGCAGTGATAACATTACCGAAATTAGAGCTTGCAAAATTCTATGGAGTTCCATCACATTGGTTGGAATTTTGGGGTCAGTTTGATACAACCATACACTCAAATGAGGGTTTAAATAATTTGAACAAGTTTAGTTACTTGAAGTCTTATTTGGGCAGAGAAGCTGCTGTTGCAATATCTGGATTACCTATCACTGAGGCAAATTATGACAAGGCGATAAAAATTTTGAAGGATAGGTTCGGAAAAAAGAATGCTGTTATAAGTTCACATATGGATAAATTACTGTCTCTACCACCTGTTAAGAGGTTAACAGACACCTTTGGTCTGCGGAAGTTGTACGATAATTGCGAGGTCCAATTAAGAAGCCTCGAATCACTGGAAGTAATCTCTGACACTTATGGGAGTTTGTTGTGTCCCATGATATTGAAATTGATTCCCAATGAATTAGTGCTAGAATTCAACAAACTTCAGGAATCTGATGAGATTTGGAATATAGAAGAACTTATGGAAGTTATAAAAAAAGAAATTGAAAGTCGTGAGCGGTCCCAGGCGATTTGCGGAAACACAAAATTAAAACCAAATCTTTCTCTGAGTGTTAAGGCAGTAAACAGATATGTTCATGAGATCTGATCACATGCGCACAAAAGAATTCGTGAAGCAAAATCAAACGTTTCCTTCAGCCGCCGAACTGAATGCTACTGTAAAAAATAACCCAGAGTCCTGTGGAAAATGCTTTGAAGACAGATGAACTGCGGTCAGCATTCCAAGGAATGACAAATATTGTGTTAAAGGGGGTTGTATTTTTTGCTCGTTGAATCATGATTTAGACAAATTTACTTTAACAGTAGCGGAAAAAAGACATAATTTATTGTGACAAGGAAGTTGCTTTAACTGTTTCAAAAACCAACCCTTGGCAAAGTTTTGTTTATCAAAAGATCAGTGTAAACATTAATCAAAAACACAACACATTCATGTGCGAAGCAGAAAAGGAAAAAACAGAAACGGCCATAAAAAAACGTGTCACAAACCGATCAGCATAAAGAGAGCGGTATTCTCTTACAAACCATAGCCACAACTCCAGTGGGACAAGATAAGAACTGGAGTGTGCAAATTAATCTTGATGGTGGCTAACAACGTACGTTTGTTATGGAAACTGTTTCTAAAAAGGTAAAGTTAAAAGTGACAGGAGAAGAGCAAATAACGATATTTTCATTTGCTGCGAATTTGCCAGTAACAGAGAAAAGAAAAAGAGTTTGCTTGGTTTTAAAAGACTCCAGAAGTGGACACAGATAGAGATTGAGGCATTAGAAGCACCTAACATCAGCAGAGCTTTAATAAGTACACCAGGGAAAGAAATACGAAGTTGTTGTGAAACAGAAGAAATGTTGTTAGCAGATGGAGCGGAAAGATGTAACAACTTAGAATTATCAGTTTTAATCGAGAGCTGACTATTATTGGAAGGTTGTAACCGGAAGAGTGCGTAGGATAACGCCATCCTTGGTCGCTTCACAAACATTATTTGGGTGGACAATAAGTGGCACCTCTGCGCTGTGTAATGCGTTGGCATCACAGTCTGTGATTAATGTTATGAAGAATGGCACAAGCACTACCGACTATGAAATGAACGAAATGTTGAAGCACTTTTGGGCCCTTGAAACTTTAGGAATAAGGGAAAGCATCGATCAAACTAATAAAACAGAAGATAATCGAATTTATGAGGAATTTGCGAAAATCTCAAAATGAAAGATGATAGGTACGTGTTACAGTTTCCATGGAATCAACAAATAGAAGAATTGAAGGATAATTACATCCTGGCTGAAAAACAAATGAGATCGCTTGTTCGGAAATTCAATAGGGAACCACAGTTCTACGAAGAATATAAAAAAAAAAATTATCAAAAATTATTTAAAAGAAGGAATTGCAGAGGAAACAAAGGATAATAGCAGCAATGTAATATATTACATGCCACATCAGGCTGTAATCAGGGAAAGCAAGGATACCACTAAATTACTCGTAGTATTTGATGAGTCATCTCATGCCGAGGACTGTTCATTATGAAATGATTGTTTACTCGCAGGACCAAACCTAAATCCTGATGTGCTGGATTTGTTGATCAGATTCCGTAACAATAAGGTTGCCTTTACAGCTGACATTCAACAGGCATTTTTACAGATTGCTCTCACCAAAGAAGACTGAGATGCAGTTAGATTTTTGTGGCTTGATGGGGCAATAGACGACAGCGACGCCTTCAAAGTAAAAATACTACATATGACTAGAGTCATATTTGGTGCGAAATCAAGCCCATTTATGCTGGCTGCAATGCTAAGAGTTCACATAGACAAATATAAAACACAGTGTGAGGATGCATGCAAGCTACTGAGGAATTGTCTATATGTGGATGATTTAATTGGAGGAGCAACAGATGAAAATGAAGCAATGATATTATTAAGAGACGTTAGATGTATTTTGAATGAGGGGAACTTTAACATGAGAAAATGGAGATCAAAAAGCAAATCCCTTCAGCAGTTGTGGAATAATAAAGAAAATTATATTCAATGTGCTGCAAGCAATAAAGTTTTGGGATACCTATGGGATAGAGAGAAGGATGTTATACGAATAGACGCTTCTGAAGTGATTACGTATGTGAGTAAGAGAAAGGACAAGGTATGCAAAAGAGAAGTTCTGAATACTGTTAGTCGTCTATATGACCCGATTGGGTTTTTAAGTCCATTTACAATAAGAGGCAGAATTATCGGGCGCAAATTGGGATGCAGAATTGTCCGTAGAACTAGTGAAAAATTGGAAAGATTGGTGCACAGAGTTATCACAGATGGGAAATGTTAACTTACCAAAAGACATTGTTTTGGAGACATCGGAGAAAGGGAATTGAGAAATATCAAGTTGCATTGTTTCACAGATGCGAGTCAAAAGGCTTATGGTGCCGTGATGTATTTGAGATATGAAACTAAATTCAATAAATGTGATTTCAAAGGCAAGAGTAGTGCCCTTAAAGAAACTATCCCATCCTAGGCTAGAATTGATGGTGGCATTAATAGGAGTTAGACTAGCTGAACCTGTTGAAAGGCAACTGAAGCAGAGGTTTGATTTAACCTTACAGTTTTGGACAGATTCCAGTACAGTTTTGCATTGGATACAAGGAAATGCCGAAAAATGGAAGCCGTTTGTGCAAAATAGGACAAGAGAAATACAAGGAAAGTCCGATCCGTTATCATGGACATACTGCCCAGGAAAAGAAAATCCTGCAGATTTACTCACCAGAGGAGAGAAGATTGAAACCATCAAAGGTAATTGTCATTGGTGTCATGGACCGGAATGGTTACTTAGAGAGGCAACATTTTGGCCAAAATTACCAACTGACTTGTCCACAGAAGACAGTGCAAGGGAAGAAAGGAAACGAAAAGAGTAAAGGGGGACCCTTCAAGTAAGCTGTGTAACGGAAGAAAGGAGGACCCCTATTTTTGATATTAAAAAAAAACAGTGAATTGAAAAGGGTTCTTCGTGTGACTGCATGGATTCTAAGATTCTTACATAATGTTCAAAATAGATACTAAAAAAGATCACTAGTTTTGACAGTTGAAGAATTAAACTCCGCGGAAATCTATTGGGTTAGACAATCCCAGAGATAGTATTTTCCAAACGAAGTAAATGCTTTGAACTGTGAACAGGACATTTCTTCTGATTCGAAAATCTACACATTTAATCCATTTTTGGACGAAGACAGCATAATGAGAGTTCAGGGAAGACTACGGAATGCGGACTTAAACTATGACCAAGTTCATCCAGTAATTTTGTCAACCAATAATTATATTTATCAGACCTATTAATTAAGCGAAGTCATATAAGAGTAGGACATAGTGAAGTTGCAGAGACTTTAGCACAAATCAGAGAAAGTACTGGATTCTATGGGACCGCAAAGAGTGAAAAGCGTTATACATAGCTGTTTTATCTGCTGGAAATTTAAAATAAAAGCTTTCGACCAAGATATGGCACCCTTGCCACTGGATAAAATAAAAGAAGTTTCTCCTTTTGAAATATGTAGAGTGGATTTTGCAGGACCATTATTCACTAAAAATGAAAATAAGAAGGTTTATGTTATCTTATTTACCTGTGCAGTTACTCTTGCTGTGCATCTGGAATTGGTATCTGATTTAACAGCTTGCAACTTTCTGTTGGCATTTAGAAGATTTTTAGTGAGACACTGTATTCAGATAACACGAAAACATTTAAAAAGGTAAACCAAGATTTAACCAAACTGTGGAGCATGGTTACCGATCCAGAAAATTTAAGGTTTTATGGAGAAACTGGAATAAGATGGAAGTATATTGTTGAAAGAGCTGCCTGGTCGGGTGGTTTTGGGAAAGGCTTGTTCGCTCGATCAAAACATGCCTAAAAAGGGATACTGGGAAAAGCTTCTTTAACCTGTGAAGAATTGTAAACTGCTCTTGTTGAAGTAGAAGCGATCCTGAATTTTCCCCTTTGACATTTGTATATAGCGAACCAGGGGAGCCAGAACCACTCTCACCAGGACATTTCTTAATTAGAAGAAGATTGACAACAATTCCTAATGGGGAAACCAAGTTCTGAGGAATCGAAAGGGAGTGACCTTACAAAGAAACACAAACACAGAGCACTAGTTATAGAGAGACTGGAGGAGATGGTGAAAAGAATATCTTCTGGAATTGAAATCAGCCCCCCTGTTGAAAATTGCCAAAAGAGGCTTTGAAGTGAAATGGGATTCCATAGTTCATATAAGAGATAAAAGGATTGCCTAAACTGATATGGAAAACTGGTATCATTAGCCAAGTCCATGTGGGACGCGACGGAAAGGTACATTCATGTACGGTGAGATTACCCAACGGAACATTGATCAAAAGACCAGTACAACACCTTTACCCACTGGAGCTAGACTTAGGAAAAACGTAACTCAATTCTATATTAATTCAACATTTGTCGAAATCATTACGTGGTTTCAGAAATTATTAACTATATGTCAACAAAATAGTTTCCATATCATCTACTGTTTCGCACATTACTAGAAATTCGAGCACGGGAAAAACGTCCATATAATAAAAAATTTTATTTCAACTTGTCACTAATATTCCTTTTTGATGTTCCTTATGATAGTTTAGAATTTTATTATATGAAGATTACAAATTTATATGAAAAAAATGTTTTTATATGTACAGTCATGTGCATCATAAGTTGTCAGAGTCCTCCAATACGTAGAGACAATATGAATTAAATGATTAACATTATTCCAGTTTTTTAACTAATGATTCACGAAATTAATACAATAGAAAAGAACTTTCGAACCTCTTGATTATGATGCGTTGAATCAGCAATAAGCCATCTTGTTATCGAAGAAGGCACGATTTTTCTTTCCTGTGGTATCAGCTTCCAAGTTGAAATTCGATCTTATAATTTCTTATTATAGAAAATGGTTGCATGTTCCGTTTTCCGTGGCTCGATATCCCAAACTAGTTTCAATTCCTTCTTTTTGGAATCATCTTCAGTGGGTATTATGATCTACTTCTCATACACGTTGTATTTCGGCCACTTACATCGATTTTATTGGCGGCGTCCGACATTCCACGGCAGTTGTACTCTTGCGCATGCTATTTTGGTATTAATGCTCATTCTTAGTCGTGTTTTAATATAATTGGATGATATGAATTTCTGATTCTAAATTATTTGGTGTTGCCATTCGTTTGTTGAAAACAATCAATAAGGTCTTTTATTATATTTTTTAGCGTTATTTTCTTTTTCGCTAAAATATTTCCAAGCGTACGGTAGACTCATTGGATCATTATTATTACAATTTATTTCTTTAGTTTTTTCAATCATTACTGCTTCTGAGGTATATATTTTATTTTTAGTTTTATGTGAGGTTATTAATTTTGCATCATACCAATCAGGATAACTTCATTTTCAATACAATGATTTATTAATGCTGTTTTGTTTTCTTTTTTATTCCAGTTGGATATATGTTCTTTTAATCTGGTCTTAAACCTTCTTTTTGTACTTCCTATGTATACTTTATTTCTTTCATTTCTTTCTATTTCTGTATAATATTTTGTTGGTATAGAATATACTCCGGCTTTATCAAGCATTGATCTTCTTTCATTTCCTGTAGTTAATATAGTTTCGTTATCTATGACGGTTTCTGCTAATATCATTTTTTCTTTAACGCATTCCTTCTTTAGGATATTTGTTATTGGAGGAATGTAGGGAATTTTACCAGCAAATTTTATTTCATTTTTTTGTTTATTTTTACTTTTATTTAAAGATTTCTTTGTATTTTCAAGTATATCATCTATGATCTTTTTCTTGTATCCAAATTTCATAGCAGTTCTTTTTATCCAGTTAATCTCCATATATCGTTGTTCAATTTTCGCTAAGTTGCGATGAACATACTTTTTACGTGGCTACGATATTCAAATTCGGTTGACATTAAATGTCTGTAAATACTGTTTCACACGTTATACAAGTTCCGCTATCGGGAGTTTGCAAAAGGACATTAACGTAGTATTGGCAATTGAAATCAAGTATAATAATAATAAGTATCTATACTTACAATATTTATAGTGGCTGTAGGTGCTTCATATGTGCGTCATCCAAGAATGTGAATTCTTTCACTTCACAATTGAAAGAATTCACATTCTTGGATGACGCACATATGAAGCACCTACAGCCACTATAAATATTGTAAGTATAGATACTTATTATTATTATACTTGATTTCAATTGCCAATACTACGTTAATGTCCTTTGCAAACTCCCGATAGCGGAACTTGTATAACGTGTGAAACAGTATTTACAGACATTTAATGTCAACCGAATTTGAACAGTTAATCTCCATCTTTTCTTTGTTTTTATTACAGGAATGGGTTAAGGCTCTTCTTATGTAAAATTGAAGTGCTGCCCTTTTATATTTCCAAGGATGATTTGAATCAATCGGAATTATCGTTGGAGTAAAAGTTGGTTTTCGATATACTTCGTATTCAATCATATTATTTCGCCTGAATAAAGAAATGTCTAAATAGTGTAGTTGTCTGTTAAGTTCTTTTTCCATAGAAACTTGTATTGTAGGATAAAAACTATTGTATTTTTTTACAAATGTTTCAAGTTCTTATTTTCAAGTTCTTATTTTTTTACAAATGTTTCAAGATATCCTTATCTTCTGGAAGCAATCTGAAAAAGAGCTTGAAACATTCCTGTAATAAAAACAAAGAAAAGATAGAGATTAACTGGATTAAAAGAACTGCCATGAAATTTGGGTACAAGAAAAAGATCATAGATGACATACTTGAAAATATAAAGAAATCTTTAAATGAAAATAAAAATAAACAAAAAAAATGAAATAAAATTTGCTGGTAAAATTCCCTACATTCCTCCAATAACAGATATCCTAAAGAAGGAATGCATTAAAGAAAAAATGATATTAGCAGAAACCGTCGTAGATAACGAAACTATATTAACTACTGGAAATGAAAGAAGATCAATGCTTGATAAAGCCGGAGTATATTCTATACCAACAAAATATTATACAGAAATAGAAAGAAATGAAAGAAATAAAGTATACATAGGAAGTACAAAAAGAAGATTTAAGACCAGATTAAAAGAACATATATCGAACTGGAATAAAAAAGAAAACAAAACATCATTAATAAATCATTGTATTGAAAATGAAGTTATCCTGATTGGTATGATGCAAAATTAATAACCTCACATAAAACTAAAAATAAAATATATACCTCAGAAGCAGTAATGATTGAAAAAACTAAAGAAATAAATTGTAATGATAATGATCCAATGAGTCTACCGTACGCTTGGAAATATTTTAGCGAAAAAGAAAATAACGCTAAAAAATATAATAAAAGACCTTATTGATTGTTTTCAACAAACGAATGGCAACACCAAATAATTTAGAATCAGAAATTCATATCATCCAATTATATTAAAACACGACTAAGAATGAGCATTAATACCAAAATAGCATGCGCAAGAGTACAACTGCCGTGGAATGTCGGACGCCGCCAATAAAATCGATGTAAGTGGCCGAAATACAACGTGTATGAGAAGTAGATCATAATACCCACTGAAGATGATTCCAAAAAGAAGGAATTGAAACTAGTTTGGGATATCGAGCCACGGAAAACAGAACATGCAACCATTTTCTGTAATAAGAAATTATAAGATCGAATTTCAACTTGGAAGCTGATACCACAGGAAAGAAAAATCGTGCCTTCTTCGATAACAAGATGACTTATTGCTGATTCAACGCATCATAATCAAGAGGTTCGAAAGTTCTTTTCTATTGTATTAATTTCGTGAATCATTAGTTAAAAAACTGGAATAATGTTAATCATTTAATTCATATTGTCTCTCTACGTATTGGAGGACTCTGACAACTTATGATGCATATGACTGTACATATAAAAACATTTTTTCATATAAATTTGTAATCTTCATATAATAAAATTCTAAACTATCATAAGGAACATCAAAAAGGAATATTAGTGACAAGTTGAAATAAAAATTTTTATTATATGGACGTTTTTCCCGTGCTCGAATTTCTAGTAACGTGCGAAACAGTAGATGATATGGAAACTATTTTGTTGACATATAGTTAATAATGAACTCAATTCTTTGTGGCTGGAGGATGTTGGGACTACGCCGACAGGGGGCACAGCAGAGTAGGCCAACGCCAGACGTGAGGAAAGTGTGGACATTGGAAGACGTGTGAGAACTGATGGTTGAGCTGATATGAAAACTGATGTGAAGATTTATGATGAAAGGCAGATTTATGAAATTTCAGTGTGTGTATTATCTAATTTCACATGAAATTATTTGTAATAAATCATGCTCATAAAGTTTCTTGGATTTGTGCAACGCTCATTGGAATAAGTGAATTTTATTGTGTATCTGGCCCTGTGAGCAGGAGTAATAGAAGATGCTGAAGAGCCCTCGCACTGACTCACAGAAGAGGTAAGAAGTCAAATTTTACTATCTCTAATTACCTAGATTGAACTGAAACGCTAAAAGTAAGAACAGACATTTCTTTCATTGATGTTTTAATGCTTATTTGTTCCATTTCTTAGGTGTTGGTACTTGCTATTTAACTCCAGTTTGTAGTATATATGAAACATTGTTTTGCTCAGAATTTCATGATCTATGATCCCCCCCCCCGGCCTTTGGATTATATACAATGTTGCGGATGTCAGGAAGGATTTTTTTTTTCCTAATTTTATGGTCTGCAGATTATACGAAGAGAAAAAAAAATGCAGTACTTTGAATTAATATGTACAAAATATAACATCCATAAATAATAATTTAATAAAATCCAAAACAAAACCAAATTTTTTTTTTTTTTTTTTTTTTTTTTTTTTTGAGATCATCTATTGAAAGAATGGAAAATGAAAATTATGAAGCAAATTGGAACTTTGTTTTGCTATAAGTGGTTTGGGTAAAAAGAAGAAAAATTGACAACAAATGTAGTTTACCACTTTTTCTTCCAGCATCATCACTAAACATGTTTTTGTTCATGTGTTACTGACTTCCTCTCACCTGGCACTTAAAATTTGGGAGCTGACTCCTACATCTAGAACATATTTATTGAGCTCTGCCCATCCATAAGCCTGAGTTTAAACCACTTATGCTATTTACTTCAGACATTACCTTTTCCACATGGTTTGTTTTGGGTTATTTCGTGGTTTAATTTGCCATTCATAGTTGTCTTGCCATTCAGTCTGGTAAATACTTCATTCAGATTAGGAATCTTTTACCTATGTTTAAGTGGATGCACATTTCTTTAATACATCCCACAACGAGAATCATCTAATTGTATTGCAGAAGTCATGAATGAAACTAACCGTACAGGATTATCAACTAGACCGTGTTTTGGGAAGATTCAACCGTAAAGTATGTCACAATATTATGGTTTTCTTTGGCTTGTTTATTTTGAGGTTATAATTGTTCATAACATACTGTATACTTATTAGTGAGTGAGGGTGAGATGCAATGCATTGGTCGCCAAGGATAGCAACACGCAAAAAGTTATTTTGCGGAAGCTATTCAAAATAGTATTCAACCATTTATTATATATTAAAAAAATATTTTTGTGTCAGAAATTATCTATTGTTATAAATGTTTTGTGTACATTTTTTTGCTTTTCTGTAATGCTTTGTGCTGTTGAGTGAAAGAAATATGCTTTCGTGTTTGAAGCCATATCTTAACTTCAAAAATATTGTTTTGAAAGAATTCCATTTGCATCAGGTGTACCAGATACTGTGGGAAATGTTTGCTTGTACAGGGTGTCCGAGAATTATTGGACACATTACAAAATTATGTACAAAAAACTTTGAGCATTGTCTGTTTTTCTATGTCATGTATTACTAACACAGTTTTTATATTTTTGTTTTGCGGAATTGTTATTCCCAGAATTCAATAGATGGTGCTATGTGTGGCCTGATGAGGAATGTATAAGAAATGCGCAATCAGTAGTCATGTCATCCGTACAGCAGAAGGCGATGTGTGTGTTATGACTTGCGGAATTAAAGTCTGTCATTAAAGTTAAAAGACGGTACCGTTTAGAGTATGGTTGTAAACCTCTGTCAATGAATTCATTTAAGCGGTGGATGAAACAGTTTAAAGAAACTGATGATGTGGAACATCGTGGAGGAGCCGGTAGGCCTAGCGTCAGCAGTGAGATGATTGACCAAGTTAATGAAAGTTTCCGACGAAGCCCCAGGAAATCCGTTCGTAAAGCAAGCAGAGAACTGTGCATTCCGAAATTGACAGTTCACGATATCTTGCACAAGAAATTAAAGTTTCATGCTTATAAAATTCAAATAGTGCAAAAGATGCATGTAAATGATCACACTCTGCGATACGATTTCGCTGTGAATATGCTGAATCGAGTGAAAAACGACGAAAACTTTCTCAGTACTGTAATTTTTAGTGATGAATCCACATTTCATGTATCAGGTATTGTGAATCGTCACAACTGTAGGATATGAGGCAGTGAATCGCCTCATGCTCTATTGAACTGGAACGCGATTCTCCAAAAGTTAATGTGTGGTGCGCCCTATCAAAAAGATAAGTGATTGGCCCTTTCTTCTTCTGTGAAAAAACCAGAAATGGTGACATTTACTTGGATATGCTAGAAAATGTTGCTATACCCCAGATCAAAAGATATGACAACGTCGTTATCTAACAAGACTGCATGTTTCCGCATTGGTCAACGTGTGTACGTAAGTGCCTAAATGAGCATTTCCCCAACAGATGGATTGGACGTGGTTTTCCCATTCCGTAGCCTCCTCGCTCTCCAGATCTAACTCCATTGGATTATTTCATGTGCAGTTATGTAAAGGGTCGTGTCTATCAGACGCCCTGTACTGATTTGCAGGAACTGAAGCAGCGTATCACAGCTGCTATTTATTCCATAACTCCTCAGATGCTTGCCAATACATGGAATGAAATCGGGTATCGCTTGGACATACTACGAGCAACCAAGGAATCTCACATTGAAATTTATTAACTTGTGTAGTTACATTGTAAGTTAGTACAGTCAGTTTCTTTCTATCTGTTTAATGTTTTGTTTTATATAATTTTGTAATGTGTCCAATAATTCTCGGACACCCTGTATTTTATGCAGACCTGCCAACTGTTACGATTTTATCGTATTTAGTACGATAAATCATGCTGCAGTACTCTAATACGATTTTGCAGCCAAAAATAAGATTTTTAAAATAATCATGTTTCTCACCCATTTTTTCCCTTTTCAGACAGAAGCCTTGTAGCAGAATCGCGGCGACGGGCGATGTACGTCGCAAATTTATTTTGCTCCTGCAGACAAAAATGACATC
Source organism: Macrothele yani (assembly GCA_039090855.1). Taxonomy (NCBI): domain Eukaryota; kingdom Metazoa; phylum Arthropoda; class Arachnida; order Araneae; family Macrothelidae; genus Macrothele; species Macrothele yani. The sequence continues at coordinate 1,109,843 of CM077006.1, forward strand.
CCCAGAACCCTGTTAAACCATGTTGCAGACTGCCTATCATAGATGCCAGTTTTCTGCCTATCGAAATTTCCGAAAACAAAAATTAGGCATTGTGAGGATTTCTTCCATAATCGTAATTTTTTTCTCGCGAAAGACAATGTATGTTGCGGAATTATTTTGCACTCATCCCCGTAGCAGAATCGCAGCGACGGCCAACATACACAGTGATCGCATTCCGCTTAAAATTCCTAATGTTTTGTGACCCTCCTTAAATTCCTAAAATTAAACCTAAAATTTACTATTCTTCCTAAAATTTTCGTAAGCTTATTTATTAAAAATTCAACCGATATTAACGCCAATAAATTTACCATTACGGTAAGGTAAAAGACCTGTTATTGTAGAAACGCAGCTTATATGCTGCGCTGCTGAAAGTGAGGGAAAATGACGCCATCAAGATGCACATGCTTCCCCGGGTGAGGGGGGGCTCCACTTTTGTGCCTTCGGACAATTTTCGAGAGTAACGGAGATCTGGTTTGCATTTCACAGATGAACTCCGTGGCACGCAAAAGATCGTACTTTATTTTTGGACATGCCTCGTGGACCCTCCTCTTTCTGCTGATGTCTTGTTATTGTAAACCGCAGGTGGGTGGAAGCAAAGAGGAAACATGTGGTCTCCTTCCGTAACCTCCGGTAATGACGATGGGATGGTAGCTGAGTGTTATTGTGGCAGGCAGCAGAGCATGTGATCATTGACCTTCGATGCACAATATATCTCCGCTCCGACTCGCTTTGACTGAACTTGCGTGAGATGCGTATGATAGTTTCTGGTTTTGCGTCTTTTATGGTGTTCTCTGTGCTGTGTGCAGGTTCAGTTCTCTAGTGGTGACTTGCTTTTTTTTTCTTTCTATCTTCTGACATCCTCGCAGCCAAACTTCGGGAAGTTCTCTGGTTTTGCTATATTAGAACGTGTTTTTGTACTACCCTTTCATTTTCAGTTTTCTGATTAGTAATACAAGTATTTAAGATGCCTAAATCCAAAACGAAATTTCAAGATGCGTGGCTCGCTAAAGAATTGGACAGAGTGAAGTTGAAAGAATGGTGTTCTGCAACTGAAACAATATTTTCTGCTAAGTTTATATTGTGTTCAGAAATTTTTAAAATTTCTAATAGTGGCTTTTCACAAATAAAAGCACATCATAAAGGAAAAAAACATTTGCAGAAATTCCAAAGTAAATTTCAAAATAAGTCCATCCTGAAAGCCTTTGGAGGACGGGATCTTCAGCCCAAAACAAATATTAGTGAAGTACTGAGTCATGATTTACAGCTGGCTAAAGCCGAAGCATTATGGGCCATGAAAGTTGCTAAGGACAATGTCTTTTCTTTCATGCACTGAAACAGTTCAACTTTTCAAAGAAATGTTTCTTGATTCTGCTATTGCAGCCAAAATGCAACTTAAAGTAAAAAAGTTGCTTATGGGATATCACATGGACTGTCAAAATATTTTGAATAGGATTCGCAAAAAGACATTGCATCTAAGTAGCCCAGAAAAGGTTACTATAGCATTTGATGAAACTACAAATACACAAGTGAAACGGCAGTTAGATGTGTATCTCAGGTACTGGTCTTAAGAAATAAATTCAGTTTCTTGCCAATACCTAACAAGCGTTTTTCTGGGTCATGCAACAGCAGATATTTTGCTAAAAGAAATTCTTGATGTGTTATCATCCTTCAATATTTCATTGAACAGAATTATTTGTGTATCCATGGACAGCCCAAATGTAAATAAGTGCTTTTTACGCAAATTCAATGAAATTGTAAAACAAGAAACAGGCCAGAAATCTTAGGAACTGGGTTTTTGCAACCTGTAATGCATTTAAAATTTTTTGACGAATTTGCTACTGATATGCATTACTTTTTAAAGAGTAGTGCTGCAAGACGAGAGGATTATAAATTTGTCGAGGATATAACATTGGTCACAGCCAAATTTTTTTTTTGCGGCATGTCAGCAACAGATGGTTAACCGTTGGTTCTGTAGCCCAGAGGCCCTTGGATCAGTGGCTAAATATTACAGAATATTTTTTAAACTTCTTACTGTCTCAAAAAATATTTGAAAAACAACTAAGCAATTTGGCAAGGTATAAAAGAATTCACTGTTTCTTGAAAAATGAGCTAACTCCTTGCTATTTAGCATTAATTTCATTTTCACACCAAAATTTTGAAAATGTTATCAGAGTGAAGAACCAAAAATACACCAGTTATATTTTGATTTAAATACTTTAATGAGGAATGTTATGGCTCAGTTTATCCAAGATGATGTTATTGCAGGGAAATTTGGAGACCTAAAGAATGTAGATTTTGAAAAAAAAATTCATGGGGAAAAACTAGGGGAGTTAGAAGTCGGTATGAAGACAAAAAATCTCCTCAGGAATGTTTAGGAGACCAGGCAGAAATTATTTCTCTTAGATGTAAGATCATCACTAATTGCAACCACAAAATATTTAAGTCAAATTTGCCATTCTGCAATCAAAAGCTAAGAGACATAGAAGTTTTAAAGGTAAAAGAACCAAAGAAAGAGTCAACTCAACTTTCAGTCACTGAAGGACTTTTGGAAATAACCAGAATTTCAATTGTTTTGCATCTTTCTGAGGAACAAATTGATAGAGTAAGAGAAGAGTGGAAACTTTTAAATTGCAATAAGCCAACTCTAGATGAACTCTTGAAATTTTCCGAGGAAGGAGCATATTCCTGTGCGGATCAATCATTACTGGCATAATATATTTAGTATTAAAGACTCTAGCGGAAAAGAAAAATACTCAAATCTTGCTAAACTCATCAAGAAATTTTTGGTTAACACTGCTCTGTTAAGGAAGGACAAGGCTAACTTAAAAGACTCAACTATAACGTCATTAAGAATAGTTAAAGGGGCCATTAAACACTATGGATGTGTAAGTAAAGTTCCCATAACAAGAAATTTGTTAAATAGTGTTCGTGATTCACATAAATTTTATAAAGAGTATGTTGATAAGCTGAAGGAAGAAGAATCAAAAAAGGTAAAAGAAAGGGAAGCAGAAAGAGAGGGAAAATAAGGAAAAGCAGCTAGAGAAAAAAAGAAAAGCTGAGTTTGATGACAAAATAAAAGAAAATGATGCAGAAATAAATTGACTTAAAAAGATAAAGAAACCTCCCTAGCAGTAATTCAAGAGGGAACAGAAAGGATGAGAAAGGCTGTAGAAAAACAAAATACTGTTGAAATAGCAGTTGTCTCTAACTTGATCATACAAGGTTCAGCTGAAATAAAGAAAACTGAAAGTAAATTAGTTGTGGTGAAAGCAGAAAAAATAGGCTTATCAGGAAAAGGTTAAAACAATAATATGAAAAAAGTAATTCAGTGAACAATTGTACATAGTTCTTGGTTTTCAATTACCTTTTTAGGATATTATAATTTAATGTGAAACCTGAAAACTTTACTGTGAAAATTGTGAATTGCTTCTGGTTCAACAGCATATTAATGTTCAAAGTGAAACTTGAATGTGGTAAATATACTTGAATATGATAATAACACGTGAAACGATAAGAACTGAACATTAGAAGTAAATCATACTTAAACTTTAGACATTAGATGTTAAGCAAAAAATGTGGGTGTGAACTTCGACCATATATACTAATGGACTGCGCATTGGCAATAGCTGCATCAAAGCCGCCGTGGCTCCAACATTGGGCACGTCATCATCAGACTCGAAATTTTGTGTTAAAATGCTGTTATGATTTCTAATTTACGCTGCAGAACTTCAGTGTTTTCGGTGTATTATGTGAATGCGCCTCATATATAATGAAAACTCTTCAGGTAAGTTTACTTATGAGATATCATCATCATCATTGTCAACCATTATCAATCCACTGCTGGACGAAGGTCTCCCCAAGTTTCCTCCACAATGGTCTGTCTTGTGCCAGTCTCCTCCATGTCACTCCCGCATACTTTCGAATTTCATCCACCCATCTTCCATGTGGTCTTCTTCTGGGTCTTTTCCTGTCCCTTGGAATCCAATCTAAAATTTCGGCTGTCCATCGATGGTCTGTCCTTCTGGCAGTATGTCCAGCCCATTGCCATTTCAGGGATTTAACTCTGATCATGATGTCTTCCACTCTTGTCATTTTTCGGATCCACGTGTTCCTCTTCTTATCTCTCCTGGTTACACCAAGCATGCACCTCTCCATGCTGCTTTGAGTTGTCTGTAGCCTTTGTATGTCTCTTTTAGTTAAGGTCCACGTCTCTGCACAATACGTAAGCACTGGAAGGATGCATTGATCAAACACTTTTCTTTTAAGACATAATGGCATATTGCTCTTGAAAATTATGCTGTTTCTTCCAAAAGCTCTCCCGGCAAGTTTTGTACGCCGATTAATTTCTTGATCAATGTGACCCTCACTTGATATCTGCTGTCCAAGATAAACGTACGTGTCTGTTATCTCCAGCTTTTCTCCATCAATCGATAAATCTTCATTTCTTGTAAAAGCATTGAACATCACTTTTGTCTTCTGAAAGTTCATTTTTAATCCCACTTCTTTACTCTTGTCAGCAAGTTCCTGGATCATACTCTGTAGCTCTGATGGGGTAGTTGCAAAAATGACTATGTCATCAGCAAAACAAAGGTGGGTTAGATAATCTCCATTAACCTTTATCCCTTTGTTTTCCCAGTTCAGTGATTGAAAGACATTTTCCAATGTGGCATTAAAGAGCTTCGGAGATATGGTGTCACCTTGTCTCACTCCTTTTCCAATTTTTTATATATATATAAATTTATGAGATATATACATGCATAATCGGATTGTTTACATTTCGTGATTTATATTGTGATGAACATTTGCAAAGAATTTGAAACATGCATTCCATTTTTTTCTTAAGTTACTATATTTTTATATCAATAGCTGCAAGTTTTCTGGTTAAGTAAATGAACTTTATTGACTTAGGTATTTAATTTGTTTCTTACACATGAAAAATCATAGAACTTCCTTTACTATATTGCTCAGAGCAACCATATATAAGCACAGCAGGTGTAACCTATCTTTTTGACTGATGTCATGTAATTTTATGTTGGAGCCAGAAATTTTGATGCCATGTGCAGTCTGTCAGTATATATAGTTGAAGGGTGTGAAGCAAACTCTTTACAATGTGTACAAAGTTGTTTTACTAGATGTATACAAATATACATCTAGTTTTTATTGAAACACACTCCTAAAATTTTTCTGAAAATTCCTACCTAAAATTTTCCAGAAGTATGCTATGATCCCTGCATACATTGCAGATTTATTTTGCACTCGTCCCCATATCTGAATCGTGGCGACAGCCGACGTACATTGCAGATCTATTTTGCACTAATTCCTGTAGGAGAAGCGCAGCGATGGCCGACTTACATTGCAGATTTATATTATACCTACTCCCAGAGGTGCAGAAAATGTTCAGGGCCCAATATTTCCCCAGAACAATTTTTTTTTTTTCGTCTGAAATTTCCCCCAAAATTGTAGCAAATGTTCATACAAGTTTAAGCAATTATTAGAGTACATGTCGATGAACAAGAACTATCCTTAAAGCCTATTACTTAAAACTTTAAAAAAACAACAACAACAAAAAAAAAAAACTAATATTTATTCCAATGAATAACAAGGTTGGTTTATTTTTTTCTCACGAAAAAAAATTGTCCTTTTTTTTTTTTAACGCACGAAAGATTTAGTGCTCCAGGTGAATTCCTCCCCTCTAGCAAGTGAAAGTTTTAGGCGAGACAGGAATATGCGAAGCAAGAATGCTTGCCTTGCCTAAAATGGCGGAACACATTAACTTTCGACATATGAAGAATAGGCGAATCAAGAAGTAACCTGGGGCAGAAAGGCTGAAAAATAAACAGCTAAAAAATTCTGTAATTAACTATAATTTATTTCATTCCAGCATTCCAGGCGTCTAATTGTGCCTGATAATTTTACTAAATGAAATTTAAATTCGAGTTAAATCCTTTGAAAAATGCATGGGTCATTTGCTTTAAAATGTCCGAAACCCGCAATAATTTTTCAAATCGGCGCCTATGACACATTCGCTGCCGTTATTATTATATTGTTTTTTCTATTGGAGGTTTAACGATCACCTAGAGCAACTCAGTGGGCTATAAGCAGTCATCCGTCCCTAACTTAGGGACACTGGTTCCAGGGAAGGGCGAGAGCCAGTGCCATGAGACAAACACAACATCCGTGCTTCACCAGGATTCGAACCCGTACCCATCTCGGACGAATGATCAGAAGCCATCGCTTAAACCACTGTGCCACCGGGGCGGCGCATTAGTTTCGGAGACATTTATTAGCGAGACTAGTGGTTGCGTTGTACTTGTTACTCACACCACACTGTCTCCGCCTTGGCATTAGTAAAGTCATTTAGGCTCGGCGAATCGTTTGCGAGCGGCAGTTCGCAGTACGTCGCAGCCCTCATAGCCTCTTGTATTCAAAACAACACATTTTTCAAAATGATTACTGTGAAGTAAATTACTCCTATTTTCCACATTATATTCATTGTTAATAAGTCAATTTTTTCGGTTTATTATTACTATTATTATTTTACCCCCGAACTTTGTTCGCACGTTCGGACATATTCTGCATCACTGTAGAAAAATTGTGGCGACTGCCAACGTACATCGCAGATTTATTTTGATTCTGCAGACAAAAACCGACATTCCCAGAACCAGATTAAACCGTCTTGCAGACACCCTGAGATGCAAGTTTTCCGCCTTTCAAAATTTCCGAAAATGGAAGTTAGGTGGAGTGAAAATTTCCCCGTAATCGTCATTTTTTTCTTCCAATGCTCCCTCAATGCTTGAAGGGAGGATTATCTGATATTGTTGTTAAATATGATTTTATTGCATAAATCTTTGTGTTTCGACTTGAAAATGGTGGCAAAATTCCAGATACAACGGGCCAGAATGTTCTTGATCCTAATTAACATTGCAATTGCTGTAGTACCTAGGTTAGACATTTTTTTGGGTAGAAAAATATGTCTCTTCAATTTTATTGTTCTTTGCATCTAGTAGTTATTTTGCCTAGTGACCACCCACAGATTATTTTGTGGCACCATGATATTTGTCGCAGACTGACCAGGAACTTTCTGCTATGGGGGACAGAAGTAGGGAGAAAATTACGTGTAATCTGTTTTCTCCCCTTCAAAAGAGTTTTTTTCTCAGAGAGGTTTCCAATTTCTTGATGCTTAACTTTATTTTTTAAAGAGTCTTCTAATGAAAACGAAAAAAAGAGAGGTTTCTCTTCAAGAATTGGTTCATATACCATTCCAAAATTGGATCATTCAAAATCAGAAAGTTGTAAACCCAATGAAACATTAAAGAGGAAAGGAATTTGACTTCTGTTAAAAAGAAATTTAAAATGACTGCAGTTGACACTGAACATGATAAAAAATCTCAAACATGTGTAATTAAAAAGCGACAAGAACTGCGTGAAAAAAATCTTGTAAAAAATGCATTAAATAAGCAAGAGAGGATTATTTTTACCTTGAGTTCAACTGAATCAAGTTTATGCACTGTTTCTTTGCCATGTTACAAAAGTTTTTGAAAAATATGATATAATGTTTCAGCAGGAAAAACCTTGTGTGCATACTCTTAAATCCGATATTGAAAGTCTTTTTAATGAACTAATTAGATTTGTAAAAGTAAATGTTATTAAGCAAGCAAAATCAATCATCATCATCATCAACTATTATCAATCCACTGCTAGACGAAGGTCTCCCCAAGTTTCCTCCACAATGGTCTGTCTTGTGCCAGTCTCCTCCATGTCACTCCCGCATATTTTGGAATTTCATCCACCCATCTGCCATGTGGTCTTCTTCTGGGTCTTTTCCTGTCCCTTGGAATCCAATCTAAAATTTCGGCTGTCCATCGATGGTCTGTCCTTCTGGCAGTATGTCCAGCCCATTGCCATTTCAGGGATTTAACTCTGATCATGATGTCTTCCACTCTTGTCAATTTTCAGATCCACGAGTTCCTCTTCTTATCTCTTCTGGTTACACCAAGCATGCACCTCTTCATTCTGCTTTGAGTTGTCTGCAGCCTTTGTATGTCTCTTTTAGTTAAGGTCCACGTCTGTGCACCATACGTAAGCACTGGAAAGATGCATTGATCAAACACTTTTCTTTTAAGACATAATGGCATATTGCTCTTGAAAATTATGCTGTTTCTTCCAAAAGCTCTCCAGGCAAGTTTTGTACGCCGATTAATTTCTTGATCAATGTGACCCTCGCTTGATATCTGCTGTCCAAGATAAACGTACGTGTCTGTTATCTCCAGCTTTTCTCCATCAATCGATAAATCTTCATTTCTTGTAAAAGCATTGAACATCACTTTTGTCTTCTGAAAGTTCATTTTTAATCCCACTTCTTTACTCTTGTCAGCAAGTTCCTGGATCATACTCTGCAGCTCTGATGGGGTAGTTGCAAAAATGACTATGTCATCAGCAAAACAAAGGTGGGTTAGATAATCTCCATTAATCTTTATCCCTTTGTTTTCCCAGTTAAGTGATTGAAAGACATTTTCCAATGGGGCATTAAAGAGCTTCGGAGATATGGTGTCGCCTTGTCTCACTCCTTTTCCAATGTTTATGTGTGTTGTATTTTCAAACAGCCGAATCTTTGCACTTGCATTTTCATAGATGTTATTAATAATATTAATTTACGCATCTTCAATACTGCAGGATTTCAGAGCCGTTGTAACTGCTGATGGTTTCACCGAATCAAAGGCTTTTTCCTAATCGATAAAAGCCATGCACAATGGAAGTTCATATTCCCTCGCTCTTTCAATTAGTTCTCTCAGTACGTGGATATGATCTATTGTGCTGTAGCCCCTCCTGAATCCAGCTTGTTCTCTCGGTTCAGCCATGTCCAGTGTCACTTTTAAGCGGTGTGAAAGAACTTCAGTGAAGATTTTATAAACCACTGATAGGAGGCTGATAGGTCTGTAGTTCCCGAGATCCTCAGTGTCACCTTTTTTATGTAGCAAGATCATTGTAGCATTGCTCCAATCCTCAGGAATCTTCCCTTCATTAAGGCATCGAGTGAAAATTTGGGCGAGTACTGTTTCGATTTCTCCACTTGCTTCTTGTATGATGTCTACAGGAATTCCATCTTCTCCTGGGGCTTTTCCCTGCTTCATGTTCTTGATTGCATGTGCAACTTCTGCTGGGAGGACTGGAAGAACTCTGGTACTGGTACCTTTCATGATGTCTGGAGTACATGTATCATCCCTTTCATATAATTTGGAGTAGAAATCTTTCACTCTTGTCAAAATTTCACCTCTATTTCTTGTTACAGAACCATCTTCTTTTCTCAGTGCCATGATCTGTTTTCTTCCCTTACTGAGATGTCCCTTTGCTATCTTTAGGCTTTGGTTGTTTTCAATTGCTTTCCTTACTAGTTCACAGTTGAAATTCCTTACGTCTTCAGTGATACTTTTACGTACTGTCTTGCATAGCTCTATATATTCCACTTTGGAAGTCCCATCTTCTTTAGTTGTCCTCGTCTCTCTTCTTTTTGCATCAACATTTTGGTTTTCCTGATAATTTGTTCACATGCAACTTGTTCTTAGACCCAGCTAATTATGTTGCTGTTTCCATAAGAGCTTTGGTTTCTTTTCTGTTAACTTCAGAAATATCCACTTCTTCCGATGTTAGGCCTTCTAAAGCAGAGAATCTGTTCTTCAGTTCCAACTTGAAGGTATTATGGTGTTTTTTAAGGTTGGTTATGTCAATACATTTTGTTTGTCTTATGAGCTTGCCACATTCGAGTTTAGTGTTGAGGTGCATCTTACATCTCACCAATCTATGGTCACTACCTGTGTTGAACTTGTTTAGCACACTGCAGTCTTCTATGACAAATTTTTTGTTACACATAATAAAATCAATTTCACTTGTCGTCCCATTTGGATGTCTCCATGTCCATTTCCTGTGTGGCTTTTTCTTGAAAAAGGAGTTCAAGATGAAAAACCTTTCTGCCTCTGCAAACTCTACGAGAGTATTTCCACGTTGGTTGCTGTTGCTCTATTTTTGCATTAAAATCTCCCATAACTTCTACAACTTTATCCTTCAGTTTCTTGTTTATTATAAATCCAACACCACTAGTTCTGCAAGTATCTATCTGTCCCACGATAGTAGAAGAGATATCCACTTTTCAGTTCAATGAGATCTTCTCCTTTTCTCCTTACCTCACTTAGCCCGAAGATGTCCCACTTGATCCTTTGTAGTTCCTCTTCCAATTCAAGAAGCCTTGAATCAGAAGATAGGGAGCGTCCATTATACGTAGCCAAGGTCAGCATCAGATGGCAGCCTAATATTTAATGTTAAATATATAAGGAAATACAGAACTAAAAATACAATGCAGAGTTATCATTGGGTTTGAAACCAAAGAATTGATTAAAACAGTTAGCATGGAGGAGCAAAAAGAATATTTTTCTAAAGTTAGAAATTCTTTTTTTTTTTAAGGGCTGCGGCTATATAATTTCGAAATTTCCATGGAATTTGGAAATGTTAAATCATGTCCAAGTTGCTGATATTTCTAGAAGAGAACAGTCTAATTTTTCATCAATTCAGTATGTAATAGATATGTTCCCATGTCTCTTTTTAAGGTGTGAGAATGAAGCAATTCCTAAAGCTGTTGATGCCGTAGAAAGTGAATTTTTGACATTTCAAATAGCATCATTACTAGATAACATTTTAAATAGCAAAAGTATTAGTGAACAATGGTATTTATTATCAAAAGAAAAGAACTCTTGTGGCAAATTTCTTTATAGCAAACTTTGTATTAAGTCATGTTAGGGATTTTAATCTTGCCTCATAGTAATGCCTCATGCGACAGAGTTTTAGTTTAGTAAGGAGGAACAAGATTGATGTATGCGACTCTTTGAGCACTTCAACACTTGAATCACTTTTAATTGCAAAAACCAGTATGTCTGGACCTTGCTTCCAGCAAAAATATTCTGTTGAATTAAAAAAAAAGCAAAGTCAGCCACACATGTTGGTTTAAATAAAAGTTAGATTTCTTAATGGCTGTCATGTGTGAAATTTAATGTTTCCTTGCTTTTAATGGAAAGCAAAAACCATGAGCTACGTTATAGTTTTCCAAAGGTTTCATATTAATACATAATGAGCTACATTATAGTTTTCTGAAGGTTTCATATTAATACATTTTTTCCTGAACAATTAAAATTTTTGTTTAAATTAACAAATGTTTGAAATGTTAAATATTGAATTTAATTATTAACAACATAAAAGTGCTTGCTGATTAGATTTAATTATTTTCTCCATAAAATTTTGATGTAGGGAAAAAATTCCTACATTCTCATCATCAAGAATTTATATAGCTGAAATAGGCTTCAAAAATTATCAGCATGAGTCATGCTACAACTTTGCTATCTGAGTGTTACGTTTTTGGTTCTGAAAGGTTGGCAGGTCTGTTTATGCATCTAATGATGCACAACTTTTCCACTAGGGAATGTAAATGTGCATTTCTATTTATGACCATGTTTCCATTTATGAAACTCAGACTGATTCTTTTCTTTTCCTTTGAACATATTTCTTTGTTAATAATATTTTTCATGAATTTTCTGCTAATATAATTCAGTTTTCTGCTAGAGGCACAGAATAATATTTTTATTTGCAGTTGTATCTCTGCTTCTGAAAGAACAATTTAGAAACTGGGATGTACATTTTGTTGTAATAAACCTTTTTTCTATATGAGACTTTATCTGCTGAGATATATTTGGTGCTTATTAAATCGTATCACGTTTGTTTGAGTCAAAGGACATGCCCAATACAACCTAAAATTTGGTAGTTTGGTAGCATCTCTCTTGTTTCTCTTTTTTTTTTTTTTTCAATTTTACTGTATAAGTTAGTAGTTAGTATGTATAGGACTTATTTAACAAACAAGATCTATGGATTCTGTGGAAGAAATTTTCTTCGCTTAATATGTAAAACAAGGTCAGGATTATTAACCTAGCAATCAGATATGCCTGAAACACCAGTTTCACTGTTCTATACATATTGGATTGGTGTGAATGAAATGTCCAGCAAAGGACCAGCACACGTGGAAAAGTAGGACAACTTACCTAGGCAAAATAATCCCCCCTTGACATTGACACAGTTGCCATCTGTCTGGCAAGGCCATGATCCCGGAACAAAAGAAGTCTTGTGGCTGGGACCCAAAGAAGTCATCAACTGCACGTTGAACCTCGTTGTCTGTCGTGAACTGTTTCCCGGACAGGAAGTGATGCAGGCGGCAAAACAGACGATAGTCTGTCAGAGACAAGTTTGGGGAATAGGCAGGATGAAGCAGTGCTGCATAGCTCAAGGCACTAAGTGTCAGCGTCGTTCATTGTGTGACATGAGGGCAGCGTTGTCCTGGAGCAGAAGAATACCATGTCTGTTGACCAAAGCCGGTTGTTTCTGCAGCAATTTCCGGTGCATCTGGTGTAATTCAGTACAATAACGTTCTGCAGTGATGGTTTGGCCTCTTGCCAACAAACTCCCATGAATTATTCCGGTTGTGAACCACCACATAGGGAGCATCATCTTCTTGGTGTGTAGGGATGGCTTAGGATGCTGTCCAGCCAGCTGTGCCTTGCTTAATCATTGTGCAGATTGTTTCCGATTATCGTAAAGAACCCACTTATCGTTACAGGTGACGATTCGATGCAGTAGAGGTTCCTGTTCATTCCCGGCAAGCAGCGACGTGCAGACTTCCAAAAACCTAGTCTTGTTGGCAGTTGTCAACTCGACCTTACTCAGTGCAGCCAGCCGCCGAACAACTGTCATGTGGTGGCCACCTTCCTTTGCCGCTATCTCATGACATGTTTTTTGGGGGTCCGCTTCACACACACATAACAAAACATCATCAGAAACAGCAACAGATCGATGACCACGTGCTTCGTTTGCAGGTTATTATCTCCGCTTCGAAACTTCACAAACCATCGCCGAATGGTTTGTTCGTTGGCTGTATTCTCCCAGAACACTTTGTTAACGTTTCAAGTGGCAATTCCAGCAGAATGTCCCAGTTTAAATTCATACAGGAACAGGGTGCGTACGGTCCTTAAAAGTCCTTAGGAACTCCTTATTTTCGATGTATGCTCCTAAGGGCCCTTATAAAGTACTTAAAAACTCCTTATTTTTGTTTAAAACTCCTTATTTTTTAAATGTTTGTAAGGGCCCTTAAAAAGTCCTTAAAACAGGCGTGAAACTTTCTGAAATCTGGTTTTCTGCTGGTTTTTTTTTTTTTTTTTCATTTTCTAGCCGAAACAAATGCTACTTACCTTGCTCCCGTGTGTGGTCTCTCCCCACGTCGCTTTTGTGCGCACCCCGATCTTTCTGTCAGTGTTGATTGACGTCATCCTCCCTTGGCGTTGGTTGAACCAGTTGAGCGCAGCAGGTGGTAGAGTACGCGGGAGATTGAGCCGTTTCTCTTAACTTCCATTCCACTTAATTGCATTCATTCGCTCGTGAGGTTTTCGGATTGTCTGCTTTGCCATTAGGTTTCCTCATACAAGCTTTATTTGATGTGATGTCTTAAAAAATATTTTGTCATACAGAATAATACAAACATGCCCGGTAAATGCATCTTCAACCCATCGTGGTTAGGCCAACCACGTTATCAGCAGTGGCTGGCTATCTTTTCATCGGACAAACATAAGGCCCGATGTACTTTGTGTAACAAAGTAATTGATCTTGGAAGAATGGGAGAGTCTGCGCTGAAAGCTCACATGGCAGGTAAGTCACTACTTTATTGCATTTTACTGTTGTAAATTCAATGCTGTAAAAATTAAACTTTTTTTTTGCTTTAATTAATATACCGTAATTTCCGGGCTAAAGTAAAAACCTTGGTTCACCGCGTGCATGTGCGGAAATGAGGCTCTGCCATTTGATGCGATTTCTGTACATACTGTACAGTATAACTTAAAGTGATTTATGTATTAAGTTATGTACTGTATATGATTTGAGTTTAAATAAGCAGTAAATTTCACAAAGATTTCGTAAAAAAATTTCAATTAACTTGTACTGTATTGTACCCAGGGCCTGATTTCTGCTCGTGCACAGGGCTTCAGAATTTGGGGGTATTAAAATAATAAAATAAATTATTATTTTCAACTGTGGAAATGAAAATTTTAACCGAGGGGGCCCCAGCTACGGATGTGCACAGGGCCTTGACTGTACGGATTTTTTTTTAAACTTGTACGAAACTCGCACACTGTTGAAACATTTTACTCCAAATGTACGTACGGAAATCGAACTAAATGGCACAAAATCGCACAAGTTGTACGGGAGGCGCATGCTTGAAAGTCGGCCATCACCTTTTTCATTCTATTCCCCTTGAACAGCAGAAAGAATAAAAGAAAAAGTTTAGAAAAAAGGTGCGTCGGTTTTTGATCAGAAAGAATGCGCCATGGGTGTTCGAAAGTTTGCCGGGGGTGGGGGGTGAAATCTCTTCCCTTTGCCAATGAATCACTTCCTTGCAGGTGGTGGACAGCTCAACTGCTGTAAAAAAAATAATAAACATCATACTGGGAGAAATTTTTACGAAAAAAAAAATTCTCCAATTTCGTAAATAACCTCATGCAAATTTTACAGTAGCCAAGACATCTCAAAATAAACTCGCATGTGAAATTTCAACAAAATCTGATGAAAACTTTAGAAGTTAGGCATTTTTAAAAATTTTTTTTTTAATGAATGTTCGCTGAAAGTCTGCGTAGTCGTACTCTCTCTCTCTCTCTCTCTGTGCCGTATCCCGTGTTGCATTTAGGGGCACCTGTGGGCATTTGAGCGTCGCAAAGTGGCCGGCTAAAAAGAAAAAAAAATTGCGAATTAATCCTGACCGAGTTTCCCCATGCGCTTTAAGTCAAAACAAACTGAGCGGCGGAGATGATGAAAGTGGTGATGGAAAATGTGGAGAAATAAAAATACCAATTGATAATCTTTTGCAAATACTCGATGATGCAATTAAAGGTCTTGAACAAAGAAACTTCACAACTGAACTGGAAGTAATGTCCATCTACAGAATAAATAAAAATTGCTTTCTCATAAACCAAAATTAATTAAACAACAATCGTTAGTTGAAATGTTTAAAAGAAATGATAAAAGATAGTCTTTCGTATGTGTATACATTTTCTTAAAATTTCGTCTGTTCCATTGTTTTTTTACTAAATAATATTTTTTAAAATAGCTTGACTTTTTGTCATTTTTTACTAAAAAATAGTGTTTTATAGTGTATTTAATTATTAATAAGTTTGAATTTTATCTAAAATCCGGAATCAGCAAAGTCCGGACGATTCCGGATTTTCGAGGTTGTACTGTATAGTAATATTAAATACCGTATTTTCGTGTGCATAGTCCGCCCCGTAGATAATCCCCAAGGAAAAAAGTACGTATTGAAAACGACAAAATTTCCCAGATAGTCCGTACTTCCAAACTTTAAGCAAAATAAGTAACTAAAATTTGTGACTTACCCATTTTTCTTTTCCATTTCACCAACCTTTAATCCATAAATGCTGCGTACTGGCAAAGAATTTGGCAAGACATACGGTGGTACCGTATCTGTCTTTAGAATTTAGCCAATAAAAACAGCATACAGTTACAAATTTAATATGTACAATACATGAACAAAACGGTAGATAGATATAAATGATAGATAGATATTTTTTCAATTAATGAATTGCCTGAAAGAAAAAAAAAAGAGAGAGAGAGAGAGAGATTCTTAATCGTCTATTTCCGTATCACTGTCACAGTGAAAAAGATTGGAATACTCAGCCAAGGGTTCCCCCCGCCATCAATTTCATAATCAGACTGCTCTTTTGCTTGGGATGAATTTTCATTGTCGCTTTGAACGGCGCTTTCAAAGGCCCATAGGAATCCATTCTGGATGACAGATGTAGGGCATACCTGCCAACTTTTACGCATTTTAACTGTTCTTTATGATTTTACGCATTTCCGTATATTTAAGAAAAAAAAATTTATAGATCTCCATTGAGAAATATTTGTTAATGTTTCAGTTAAATCATACCTGCCAACTCCTCCAGATTTTGCAGAAGTTTTCTGTTTTTTTTTTTGTTTTTTTTTAATGCAGTCATCCGGTTTTCCTGCTAGAAGAACTTTTCTTTCAGGTTTTTAAAATTTTCTGTAGTTTTTGTTAAAAATATCCCTATAAATAAAATATATAACAGAGATGAGAATTTTGCGCCATTGTGCGCCAGAACACCCGTGCCGCGTCGGGACTTCGGCACAGTAAATTCTCCGTGCACACTGTTATGCTTGACGCTGAATAAAGATCATGCGGTGGGAAGAAAGATTCTGCGGATTTATGTAGTTACTATGGAAATAGTCGGTCCTCTACGGACGACGGAAAGCATCGAGTATGCTATGTGATAATCGTAGGTCCGCTACGGATGACGGAAATCGTCGTTCCGCTACGGATGACGGAAAACGTCGAGTATGCTATGGAAATGGTCAGTCCGCTATGGAAATCGTCGGTCCGTTACGGACGACGGGAAACGTCCAGTATGTTATGATAATCATCGGTCCGCTACGGATGACAGAAAACGTCCAGTATGCTATGATAATCGTCGGTCTGCTGCGGACGACGGAAATCGTCGGTCTGCTGCGGACGACGGAAATCGTCGGTCAGCTACGGACGACGGAAATCGTCGAGTATGGTATCAAAATGTGATATAATTTGTTTATAGTATAAACATCTAAAAAT
The DNA here is from genome assembly GCA_039090855.1 of Macrothele yani. Classification (NCBI taxonomy): domain Eukaryota; kingdom Metazoa; phylum Arthropoda; class Arachnida; order Araneae; family Macrothelidae; genus Macrothele; species Macrothele yani. The sequence continues at coordinate 1,126,596 of CM077006.1, forward strand.
TATCAAATGCACATATATTTGCATTTATTTTACTTGTACATAGCTAAATTCATTATAAATGTCTGCACATAGTTAAAAAAATTCATTATAAATGTAATTCGTGCACAATTTTACACAATTGAATTTTCTCAGGTTGGCAGCTATGGTAGGGACAGAATTCCAGTCATCCACAACCCAGCTACACACATCGGCATATGTCGCCCTTCGCCTGCGACTACTTGGTGTGTTGGAATAAAATCCGTCACCAGGCCTGTAGCCAGACAAGCAAGTTGGGAGGGGCGGCTGATGATTGAGACCGGGCGTAGGATGTAAAGTGGTCGGGCAAAAAATATGAAACAGGTTGGGCACTGTAGTGTACTCTTGTGTGAGTCGCTAGGATAGGCAAAAGGAAACAGGTCGGGCTCAGCTCGGCCTGGTGCTCCCCTGGCTACGCCCCTGTCTGTCACGCATACATTCTTCCCATTTTATTCTAATGGCTGCCTTAAAACTACGGTTCACACTGATGTCCAATGGCTGCAAAAGTTTTGTGAGTCCTCCAGGGATAACTGCGATTTCAGTGCCTATCTTTAAAGACTTTTGATGCTATCCTTTAAATGGGCCGACATGCTGTTTAATATCAAAAGGGATTTCGGATGGAAAAAAGCTCCTTGTCCAGCTCTCCAGCAGTGCTTTACGTAATTTTTCATCTGCTATTCATTCATCCACACTTTCTCATTGTGCCTAACATAGGTACTTGAATTAAGCTTTTTTTTTTTATAGCCGATTATCTTATGAAGATGACCATCAGCTTCATTTTCCCACCATTTTTCGTGCAACCAAGAACTACGGTAAATCACAGCTTTTCATTTCCCGTAGTGGACACATTCACAGTCTTGTCGCCAATTTCATTCACAGTTCTACACTGCAGCGCATCAAAAGTCAGCGGAACTTCATTCTTATTTGTACTATTGTTGTCAGTTAGATTCATTGTAGTGCCGCCTCGGTGGCGCAGTGGTCTAAGGCGCTGGCCTCTGATCATTCGTCCGTAAGGGGTCCGGGTTCTAATCCTGGTCGGCGTGGATGTTGTGTTTGTCTTACGGCACTGGCTCTCTCCCTTCCCTGGAACCAGTGACCCTAAATTAGGTACGGGCGACTGCTTATAGCCCATTGAGTTGCTCACGGTGGTCGTTAAACCTCCAATAAAAAAAAAAAAAGATTCATTGTAGCAATTTTATCGCCACAAATTTTCTGAAAGAAAATTTTTTCCTTCCAGTCAGCAGTAATATATAAGGTAGTTGTGCCCCATTGTGGTTGCGGCTCGAATTGAGAGTTGGTGCCTTCGCATAAACTTAAAACACCAATTGGGCCCTCCTTTGAAATCATTGATGCCAAGTTCTCTGCAATTTGTTTTCACTTCCAGTCTTATTAATGTTGTTGAAACTGCACATCCAGCATCACGTTGTGCAGTAATCCACTTTTATAAATTTTCTTCCATCTCTGGATGCCATTACTTTACCCTTGCGATTGGAGCGTTTATTGTGCATCATTTTCTTGATCAACTCTGTCTGTTTTGTCCAGTTTTGTATAGATTGGTTGCTCAGTGACATGTTGGAGTGATGGTGGTTTGGTTGATTAAATTGTACTATTTCTTATTGCTGTCATATAACCAAAGAACTACTACACCTTTAAATACTTATTACCACACATTAGAAAAACCATAACAATTTATTAATGAAAGAGAGACGAGCTCTTCACTCCACAATTCCCCCACGACCTCTCTTTCCGGAGGCAAATCCAAGAGTGGCGCTGTTATGTCATGCAGAGTCTGCAGTGCGGTGTGGATCTGGCACCATCTGTTAATCAAAATGTAAGAAGATTGAGAATTACAAAAAATGTACATGTTTTATTAATTACTTGTCTGTAAGTGATAAAAAAATCTAATACTGGGCTTTCTTTCCATAGGTCAATGACACAGATCCATAGAGGAAACAAAACCGAGGAGTACATTGATGAAGTTTTTTTCAAGGCCACAAAAAGTTAGAGCAACCTAGTCCTGCTATTGCATCAACATCATCCCATTCAAATCTCATAACTGCAGAATCAACTTCTGAAAATACAGTCTCTAATTTTGTATTGCGACATGATGTTCAAAATGCAGAAATCCTGTGGACTTTAAAATGTGTAAACAATCATTATTCGTATAGGTCTTGTGAAGGCATTGACAAATTATTTTCGAAAATGTTCTCTGATAGTTCCATCGCAAAGCAGTTCTCTTGTGGACAGAAAAAATGTGCATACATATGTTGTTTTGGGTTAGCTTCCCATTTTCAACAACTCTTGTTGAAATGCCTTCAAGATTTAAATTGTTATACATTGTTGTTTGATGAAACTTTAAACCTTGGCACTCAAACAAAACAAATGGATTTGTATGTCAGGTTTTGGCACCCAGTATTAAATTAAGTGTGCACACGATATCTTTGATCTGCATTTATGGGCCACGGAACTGCAACAGATATCTTGAAATCGTTCTATGACACTGTGAAAGAGCTGAATCTGTCTAAAACTATTCAAGTATCAATAGATGGTCCATCTGTCAATTAGGCTTTCTATGAGTTGTTGCAGGCTGACCTGAAGGATAAGTATGATTGCCAGATTTTAAACATTGGCTCTTGTGGACTGCATACATTACATAATGCATTTAAAAGTGGAGATACAGCAACAGAGTGGGATATCTCTTCTGTTTTAAGTTCTGTTTATTGGCTCTTTAAAGATACACCAGCTAGAAGAGATGACTTTTTAAAAGTATCTGAGTTAAAGAAATTTCGTTTGAAGTTTGTGAAACATAGATGGGTAGAAAATGTCCCTGCTGCGGAGAGAGCCTTAGAAATCTGGAATGATCTCAAAGTTTTTGTTGCAAATGTTGAAAAAAGGACAATTAAAATTAGCAAAATGACAAAATCTTTACATACAGTTATAGATGCCACAAAAGATGAACTAATGCCAGTTAAGATTAAATTTTTTTTGTCTGTGTCAAAGTTACTGAAACTTTTTCTGACTTTTTATCAAAGTGATGCTCCTTTGTTGCCATTTTTTGTATCTGACATATTTAAACTTTTCAAACAGTGTATCAAATTTTAACATATTGAAGAAAGACTATCTGAACTCAATAATTATTATATTTGCACTTTTAAGGTATTAACCTCTTGCAAAGTGCGCATAGTTTACGTGCAATTCATAAATGAAAAAAAAAACATTAGAAAGAACCACTCACTCACCATAAAGATCATGGTAACCTCCAATGACAACACACTTCCAACACGTCATTCATCGTGATGTAACTGGGCTTCCAAGGTTTACAGACTTCTTGCTTACGCTTCTTATTTTCGGGTGTGAAACATCGTGTTGTTGTTTTTTTTCTTTTCCTTAGCCTTATAAGATGTTACTATAATATAATCCTTGTCAATTCGATAAAAAAACACACATACAATTCATTCATACAATTCAAGTAAAAACTATGTACATAACCTTACATTCACAGGTGATTAAACCTTGGTCAACTCTAATTATCAAACTCCTCCTTCTGTTTCACAACCTCTGCTACTCCCACTGCAAGTGTCACACCCATTCAGTCAGCCCTTCACATCCAATCCTCTAGTACTTTCAACAGGCCCCTGTCATCTTCAGGAGGCAGGTGTGTCTCACCCGCCCACCACAGCTCAAGTGAGCAGAGCCATCGAGGCCTGGGCTCCAGTCGCTATCTCTGAATCGTTGTGTCTCTGGCGCCATCTATTGTCCCTGCTGCTCTTTTTTCCCTCTTTCTTTTTACGCTGCTGTTCAATTTTTATTAGGGCTTTCCATTGTTCGTTTAGGTTACTTGGCTCATTAATGTTGCATAATCTTGATCTGTTTTTTCAATTAACACTGATTCTGCAATTCTTAACTGCTTTTCATTTTTACAGCTCTTAATAATTTTAATATCTTCAAACCTTGGACATTTTTGATTTTCCATACAATATTGGGTCAATGCTGTCTTAGCTTCTTTTTATTCCAATTATTAATATGCTGGTTCAATCTATACTTTAATTTTTTCTTGGTGCTGCCTATATATGACACAGGTGGTTGCTGGTTTATTGGGATTTCATAAATTCCTGCTCTATCTAATTGGCTAATTTTTTCATTTTTAATCACTAAATTTTTTACAGTAATTACCTGATTTCCTACCTGTATGCCATACTTGCCACAAACTTTATTAATTTCTGCTGAAACATTTTCTATATATGGTATTGCTCCTACATATTTTACAAGTTTTTTATCAGTCTTGACCTTATTGTAACCTTGAGTTACTTCATAAATCCATTTTTTTAATACCTGTTTAGGGTATCCAAAATCATATGCAATTTTTTCAATATATTCAATTTCTTCATTTCTATACTGTTCAATTGATGAATGTGTTAAACTTCTTTTAATTAGTGTTTTAACACTATTTCTTTTATGTGTTAATGGATGTGATGAATGAAATGGTATAAGTACTGGGATATATGAAGATTTTCTATGCACTGTGAATTGTATATTCTCCTCTGTTTTAACAATCAAAACGTCCAAAAATGCCAAAGTATTGTCATGTTCTTGTTCTACTGTCAGTTCAATAGATGGATAAATTTCACTATACTTTTTTGTCAAGTCCTCAAGTTCATCATTTTTTAGCCTGGATAACAGAAAATTTTCGAAGTAAACTGTATAGAATTGTTTTGAAAGAATTTAATGAAAAAAGTAAGAAAAAGAAATATCATATAGATAAAATTCAGTATGAGAAAGAACAACTGATTAAATTAAGAGATGACCCAACAATTAAATTCTGTGAAGCTGATAAAACAGGGCAAATTGTAATATTAAACACAACTGAATATGATCTAAAAATGAATAGAGCTATAGAAGAACTAAATTGCAGCATTCTAACAAAAGACCCAACCGAATCTCAAGTAAGGTACTTAGCTAGAATAAGAAATCACAGCACCTTGCCTGATGAAATAAAGAAAGCATACCCACCAATGGGTACTGGAATACCAAAAATGTTTGCAAAAATAAAAACTCATAAGCCTGATACACCTATGAGAGTGATTGTATCAAAAAGGAATTCCCCACTAATAAAACTGGAAAAGAATATCTACAAATTTTTGGCACCTTTGTTCATGAAGACAAGGTTCACTGTGAAGAATACATACGAATTTATTGAGAAAATTAAAGTAATTAAACAAGATTTAAGTGAATATCATATGGCTAGTATGGATGTGAGAGCTCTTTTTCCTAGCACACCAGTACCTCAGGCAATAGAAATAATTATTGAAAAATTATATGTGCTACAGACAATGAATGCAATACAAATAGAGGAGTTAAGAGAAATTTTATTGTACATATATGAAAATAACATTTTTAAGTTTAACAACAAGATGTACAAGCAAAATCATGGTGGACCTATGGGGTCACCACTGTCAACTTTATTTGCTGAAATTATAATGAGTGACATTGAAGAAAAAATAATAAGTAAACTCGAGGATCCACCACTGATATATTGCAGATATGTTGATGACATTTTTCTGTTATCCAGGCTAAAAAATGATGAACTTGAGGACTTGACAAAAAAGTATAGTGAAATTTATCCATCTATTGAACTGACAGTAGAACAAGAACATGACAATACTTTGGCATTTTTGGACGTTTTGATTGTTAAAACAGAGGAGAATATACAATTTAGAGTGCATAGAAAATCTTCATATATCCCAGTACTTATACCATTTCATTCATCACATCCATTAGCACATAAAAGAAATAGTGTTAAAACACTAATTAAAAGAAGTTTAACACATTCATCAATTGAACAGTATAGAAATGAAGAAATTGAATATATTGAAAAAATTGCATATGATTTTGGATACCCTAAACAGGTATTAAAAAAATGGATTTATGAAGTAACTCAAGGTTACAAATAAGGTCAAGACTGATAAAAAACTTGTAAAATATGTAGGAGCAATACCATATATAGAAAATGTTTCAGCAGAAATTAATAAAGTTTGTGGCAAGTATGGCATACAGGTAGGAAATCAGGTAATTACTGTAAAAAATTTAGTGATTAAAAATGAAAAAATTAGCCAATTAGATAGAGCAGGAATTTATGAAATCCCAATAAACCAGCAACCACCTGTGTCATATATAGGCAGCACCAAGAATAAATTAAAGTATAGATTGAACCAGCATATTAATAATTGGAATAAAAAAGAAGCTAAGACAGCATTGACCCAATACTGTATGGAAAATCAACAATGTCCAAGGTTTGAAGATATTAAAATTATTAAGAGCTGTAAAAACGAAAGGCAGTTAAGAATTGCAGAATCAGTGTTAATTGAAAAAAACAGATCAAGATTATGCAACATTAATGAGCCAAGTAACCTAAATGAACAATGGAAAGCCCTAATAAAAATTGAACAGCAGCGTAAAAAGAAAGAGGGAAAAAAGAGCAGCAGGGACAATAGATGGCGCCAGAGACACAACGATTCAGAGATAGCGACTGGAGCCCAGGCCTCGATGGCTCTGCTCACTTGAGCTGTGGTGGGCGGGTGAGACACACCTGCCTCCTGAAGATGACAGGGGCCTGTTGAAAGTACTAGAGGATTGGATGTGAAGGGCTGAATGGGTGTGACACTTGCAGTGGGAGTAGCAGAGGTTGTGAAACAGAAAGAGGAGTTTGATAATTAGAGTTGACCAAGGTTTAATCACCTGTGAGTGTAAGGTTATGTACATAGTTTTTACTTGAATTGTATGAATGAGTTGTATGTGTGATTTTTTATCGAATTGACAAGCATTATAGTAACATCTTATAAGGCTAAGGAAAAGAAAAAAAAAAAAAATACGATGTTTCACACCCGAAAATAAGAAGCGTAAGCAAGAAGTCTGTAAACCTTGGAAGCCCAGTTACATCACGATGAATGACGTGTTGGAAGTGTGTTGTCATTGGAGGTTACCATGATCTTTATGGTGAGTGAGTGGTTCTTTCTAATGTTTTTTTTTTTCATGAACTCAATAAGCTCTGTCATTAAAATGTGTAAAGTAGATTTTGATAACAAATCAGGCTTTTCTAGAATTAGTGATATCAGTTGTGGATTTGCAGGTGACAAAATTGTAAATCATCTACAGAAAATGAAAAGGGTTACTGACAATGATGTTCTTTCACTTAAACATGATTGCCAAAAATTTATTGTAACTATGTTATCAAATCTTATTGAAAAATGCCCAGTGAATTATTCAATTGTACGCAATGTAGTTTGCTTAGACCCCAAAAGAATGGCAAACAATGATAGTGATTGTTTAGCCAAGGTGAAAAAAATCCTTTTCCATCTGAGTGAAGTTAAAAAATTAGAAGAGCAACAATGTGAAAATATTTTATTGCAATTTAGAGGCTTCTTAATAAATGAAGTAAAAAGAGACTGTACTAATTTTTCTGACTTTAATGCCTCTGAAACCAAATTAGATGCTTTCTTAGCTAAATACTTATCAAAAGGTTTTGATGATCTTTGGAATGTGGTAAAAATGTTGTTAGTGTTGTCACATGGCCAAGCAACAGTCAAAAGGGGGTTTTCTGTTAATAGGCAGATACAAGTAGAAAACTTCTTACATAAGCCAAAGAATTGTTTATGATCACATTAATTTTTGTGGGGGAATTCACAGTGTAGAGCTTACAAAGGAATTGCGAGCTTCAGTATCTTCTGCTCGCCATAGATTTATGCAACATTTGAAAGAGCAAAAGAATTAAAAGAAAGACGCTGTAATCTCAGGAAAGAGAAAAAAAAAAAGTGATGACCTAAATATGTTTAAAACTAAAAGGATTAAGGTAGAAAAGGATTTAATCCAATTGGAAAAGTCTGCTGATAACATCGCCGAACAAGCAGAAGCTTTAAAAGATGTCAATCTTTTTATAAAATGCAACAATTTTCGAAAATTACTGAAAGAGAAAAAATTAGAACTTGAAGCCACTGATTCAAAGATAGAACTCAAAACAGAACTTATAAAATAATTTCTTTTTTATTAAAGGCTTGTTGGCAAATAATTGTACCTTGTAAATTATTAATTTAATTAAATACAGTAATTACATGCAAAAATTGTCTTTGTTTATGAATATGTGATAATTTATTATTATAAATTATTAAAAATTGTGTTATTAAACGATCTTTGCTCTTTTCAAAGTATGTTTTAAGGGTTTTTTTTAATATGAATGCCCTTTTAAAAGTGGTAAAAATTGAAACTTTTTATAAAATTAAGATCCTTAAAAATTGCTTTTAAGGTCCTTAAAAAGTCCTTAGTAGAAACTCCTTATTTTCAATTTCTGAAAATGAGTACGAACCATGAGAAAGATTACTCTCGAATCCGGCGTCTGCGTGTTTTCTTTACAAGCCATGTTACGTCTAAACAAACCACGCTTGAACCTTGTTCTTCACACACGTGTTAGCTATTTATAGTAACTCTGTGACGTAATACCCGCAACATCTGTGGGTGGTTCCATTCTGCTGTGGTGGGGGCCTGTCGCCACTGCTCATTCGCACTGGACATTTCATTCGCACCACTCGGGACAATAAAGTTTCAAGTGTCTGAGTTAGAAGAACTGGTACCTCTTCACATTTCTCCACTGAAAGCCAGTTTTGCTTCCTTGTAGCGTAATTAACTGGTGATGTATTTAATTATGCTATGAGGAAGCAGAGTTGGCTCCAAGTGGTAAATCTGAAAAGGTTCAAGTTCTAGCTCAGATACTTGGAACTTCATTGTCCTGGGTTGCATAATGCATAGCATGCTCGAACGGAAATCAGGAGATGTGAGTTCCATTCCCACTAGACAGTGATGTAATTTTAAAGTGTGCTGATGTGATGATGTTACATATTGAATAGTAAAAGTGGCGATTCAGGCGTATCTGACTGATAGGTTAATAATCCTAACAAGATCTATATTTCATATAACTTCAGTCAGATAGTTATAGGTACAAGCCATCTAGCAGCATTTGTTTCTAAATGTCATGGTATTATGAATAAAAAAGAAGAGGGTAGAAAAAGCAGTCACCAGTAATATTCAAACTTTTGAAAAGCAGTATATGTGATCATTAAAATGACCTATAGCAGTTAATGTTTCTCTCTCTTTTGATATGACTGCTTTTAGCATCTTTTGTAGAACTCCGGTGATAGCATTGCATTAATGCATTTAGATAGGATTTTTTTGTTTAAGTGCTGAGTAACAATGTTTTTTATTTCAAAATTTGCTGTTTTTTTATAAATCTTTGCAAAATGCAGCAACTGTGTTGAATATATGCCATACTGTAGACATCATTGCACTTGCATATCACTATATGAACATGGCATGCTGCATTCCTCATCTTGCATCAGAAGAAACTGGTCAAACCAATTTTGAGATTATGGATTAAATTCTCATGAATTTTAAAAAATACTTTCTTTCCCCCAAAGTCATTTCTTACATATAAGTAATTTGATCACCATTAAACTTGTCAAATTGGCCATCCACTTCTAGCAGCATTTGAATTTTTGGTGGTCCGCTGGTCCAAGACCACCAAAATCAAAATGAGAATCGTCTGAACAACCAAGCCAAGTCACTTTTTTCTGGTAATGCCGTTTCATTTAAGATAAAGGTATAGCATGTTTCTTCTCTGTAAAGGGAAGTTGATAAATACTTTTTGTTCATGGTAGACAGCGAATAACTTATTAGTTATTACTGTCCTCTCTCTGTAAAGTCCAGTGATCAAAATTGCTTAGTTTGTGTGCATTGGTTAGAGAAAATTTCTAAGTAAAATATGTTAAAAGTGAGCAGCCCCAGGCAAGTGCAAAAAGCAATAGATTTAGCAGAATAATTTATAATTAAATGTTACACACAGCAAAATGCATTGTAAAGATTTTTTTTTTTGTTTTGTTTGGGGGTTTAACAACCACTGTGAACAACCCAATCGGCTATAAGCAGTCACCCATCCCTAATTTAGGGTCGCTACTTCCAGGAAGGGGAGACAAACACAACATCATGCCTCACCAGTATTCAAACATTGTGAAGATTATCAGTTGCACTGTTGGAATATTGTGATCTAAGTTGTGTTGAAAAACTAAACGAGATGCCTACTCTAAAAACCTTCCTTGGAAATTTTACACCATTAGCATATTTCCAAACTCTATGTTTATTCTTCCAAATTATTAAACTGCATAAAGATGGCCTTCCTCTTCAACCACGCGTTGAATACTTTCTCCCCCACCTGCAATCTAGAAAGGAAGATTGTTGAAAAATGCAAACATCTCACCTCTAGCCATCCTATGTCAATTACTTCCACTAAAGAATTCACTGAAAAACTTCTATCCAGCATTGCACCATTTGAAAAAATGTTCACTTTAGATGTGGTATCTCACTTTCCTTCAGTTTCTCTTTTCCATTCACAAATGCTGTTAGTACAGTTGCTAAAAGAAAACCAATCACTTTCTGGCTGTCTAGCAGACCTGTACGACTGGCTTCAAACTCCGAGAGATCTAAATTGTTTCCTCTACAGCAAAAATATAATTCAAGGGTTTGCTTCAAAAAGGGTGCAGCTCTACTTTTCTTGATTTTTGGCAAATTGAAAAAACTGTTCAAAATTGTCCATTTTAAAGTTGATTGCACACCGTTTACCGCACTTTTTGTCTATGTACAGGCACATGATTTAGCATCGCTATTATGGAAAAATATGTGTTTCATAAGGCTACAGATCACTTTAAGTTTTGGAGCTGTGCCTTTATTGTTCAAATCAGTTTAAAATTGCTCGTATCTTGGGTGGTAATAATAAGAAAACCAAATAATGGTATTGCGAAACGTGTATATTAATGTAACAAAAAAATGTAAATGATTTGTTGTAACATTCTAAGTACCAAAATTAAATAAATCATTATGTTTGCTAACCACTGTTGGGGTCAAAATGGAAAATATTAACATAACTCATCAAACAACTCGCCCTTGGTTTCCTCTGAGTCCTCTGGTGCAATGTCTGGTTTCAGCATGTTGTAGAACCACATTTCATTTTCTGAAACATACTTTCCTGCAAGCTCCATTACATCCTTGTATTTTGTCGCCTTCAGTGGAAGGGAAGTCCCATAAGTTGGCTGAAGAGCAGCTAATGATATTGGTGTCTTATTCCTGGTGTCAGTCATCTTAACACATTGTAGTACTGGTAATCCAAACTGTCTCTGAACATTGAATCATGCCTTCTTGGATCGTTTCATTTCTGTAAAAGAACACTCGGCACTTATGAAATATTTTCATTTTATATTTCCGCTTAGTGCCACATAAGGTTGTTTCAAATAAAACCCTTTTAAAAGCTCCAAAAGTTGAAAATCAGTTCTCTTTCTACTGTAACTACAGTAAACTTTTTCTTCTAGTTTTTGTTATTAAATCTGCATAAAACCCTATTGATTTTTCTTAACTTTTTTTTCTTGTGTTCCAAAAGCTCTATCGCAAGGTATGAAGCTGTGTCCAGGTTTGGGGTACCTATGGACGATTTTAGTCAGTTATCCACTTTGTACAAGGTAAAATAAACAGAGTTAACGCATGGTTCTTATTTTGGGAAGCACAGTTATCCGAAAACAAGTACAGGACTTTTATCTGTGTGTCCAAAACACATTATTAAAATAGTGGTGTAAAAAGCTGATGGGCTCATTTGGTGGGGGGTTTTTTTCCCCCACCGTTTCGTCATAGACATAGAAATGATGTTTACCATGCATTGCGGAAGAAATAGCAAAGTTATACACCTAGCTTTGTCTTTTATAAAAGGTATCACCTGAAGGAACATTTGGAGAGGCATATTTTGTTGGTAATCAAAAAACAGTGCCTCCATGTCATCATTCTCCTTTGCTAATGTTTGACTTTTCAGTTATGTCTTGATAAAAAGTATCTGCCTTACCTTGAGAATATTCCTCTTCAGCTCCAACTCCCTGCACCACTCATCTGATATGAATGTTGACTTGAGTTCATTGGCAATGTTATCAACATCTGACAAGTGTCAGATCTAGGGTGACCAAAGCGAAGATTGAAGTTCACCTTAATGTATCAGAAGAAGAAATTCAGTGAAAGAGTCCTGTCTGCATGTTTTGCCAAAAACAGTGTGTGCATTTATTTTATACTCAGTTCTGGAGACAAGTATTTATGTTGACCATTGTCCTTTCTGCTGTAGTGTGATTCTCTCGTTGGGAAACTCTGAATGTGCTTATGAATCTTCTGAAGGACGTCTGCAGGTATTTTGTTAGGCATATTGGTATGTTTTCCTCTAAGGTCATCTTGAGGCGTCGGTGTCCTATTTGTAACGTTTGAAAGTTGTTTTGTCATCAAAGTTGCTCTTTTGATGGTAATGCCGTGAAGAAAAGCGAAAGCTTTCTTACAAACTCGTTTTCTTACTTGACCCAATCGAACGTTATAAACAGCTGAAAAAGCTCTTGACGGTCCAGTTCCTGTTTTTGACCTCTTCCTCATGACATGTCCAATATTTATTAGATACGTCAAATACACATCTTGAGTGTGCTTAGTCCCAAGTGTATTGAAATCATTGAGTAAGCGTTTCTTTGAATCATCATCAATCTCAGCAAAACATTTGTACTTGCATTTACAATCACAATCGGGCCCCGCATTTTGATCTCCAACAGCTTTACCTTGTGTAGATGCGTAACATTTTCCTTCATTTCTGCACCGTTTATGCACGTTTCATTTTCATAGGCTGGGGTTCAAAGCTTTCCTGTTCTTTCGTGGTGGTTCGTTGTTATCCACATCATCGCTCATAAGTTCACTTTCACTTGGCTCATATTTGTCAGAGGAATCCGAACTATAAACACCCATTGAATACGACACAAATGTACAAAATGCATTCAAAACACATCTTGTCCGGAAAGTTATGTTACGTCACACAGCAACTTTTCTTTGGGGCAAGAAGGAGCCAGCTCCGAGAGCTAGGCCCTTCTTGCGCCCACCTAACAAGATAGAACTCACTCCATCTGTTGAGAATATGTGCGAACTAAACCTCGGAGCTGTGCAGGTCTTGCACCAATACAAAGAGCAATGTTTTCTGAGCTTTTCCTGGACATCCGTCTGACAAGACAGAATAATCGCCTCATCAGGTCTGTTTTTAGAGAAAATCCACTGTAATAACAAACGTAAACCCATTCTCATCCTACTTCCCCACTGCTCACAAATTTACTATTTTAAAACTTATATTAATTGTGCCAGGATTATCTGCAACAGTGAATCATCCTTCAAAGAAGAAGTTGCTACAATTAAGAAGATTGCTGAAGCCCATCAGTTCCCTCGTTTCTACAATAAACAAAATTATCCATGATTCCCATATGAAAAATCTGTCTACTCTCACACCAATACTAAAATTAAAAACTCCCATTCATTGGTTCTGTCCCTTTTCACAGATCCTTTTCTTATAAGATTTGTAAACTCTTCAGAACTATAGGCTGCACTGTCACTATCAGACCTGATCCTCCTGCAATAAAGTGCCTGCTAAAAGACAGAAATCCTGTCATCCCTATTTCAACATTCTGTGGGCTCTCAGTATGTATTGAAAATTTGAACCAAAGCATCAACACAAGACTTCATGAACACAAACAAGACTTTTCAAATAGTCTTCCAAAAACAGTATTATCTGCACTAATTCTTGAAGACACTTCTAGAGTTCTCCTTTGGAAAGAAACAAAAAAAAAATTGCCTCTTTTATTAACAAAGAATCTCTATGTTTTCAAGAAAGCACTGAAATTTTGTTTACCAAAAACTGCAATTCAGAAACCCTTCATCAAAATTCCATTTATTTGAATCTCTCTACTAAAAGCTGGCAACAGTTCCTGTACCACCATTTCATATTGTAGTTCTGGCAACCAGTCTTGATTAAGTTTATTGCTGGTGATCAAGGCTGTAGAATGGCCAAAAGCTTCTGCTTAATTAATTTTATTACTATACGTAACCCTGTGGTTATTAAAGTTTCTCGCCCTTGTAGAGGAACAGTGAATAAGAAAAAAAAAAAAAAAGTTTGTAATTTGTCCGTTAACCCACCTGCTGTTTCAGATGTACACATTTTTACAATTAAATGAGATGCAAATATGTTCATTTTAAGAAACACCCTTTCTTAAAAGCTATGTTTATTGTTATTTCAGTTGTTGGAGCTGTGTTGGTCTGCCTTTTTCCACTATGGCCAAGGACTATTAGGCATTATATATATTATTTAAGCATTGCTGCTGCTGGCTTTCTGGTCTTCATAATTGGTCTGGCTGTCGGTAAGTCACCACACTCATATATTATTTTTCTCAGCTTATTAGCATGTTTATTTGTCTTCTCATACATGTAAGCACATAATTTCTCAGCATGTACATTATTGCTTGCTCATTTGTGGTGATCTAACTCCAATTCTGGAACTTTAATTGGAAATGTTCTTTTTCATGTGAGATCAAGGTTTTCTTTACAGGTCATCCTATTGATAATGCTAGCTGTTAGTGTAAGCCTTTTTTGTTTTCTCCATTTCATGGGGGGAAAGGTGCAGGAAGCAAGTATGAAGTTTCTACAGGAGGCTTGTCCATTTCAGATCAACCTACTTGTATGTTGGTGAACATAAGAGTAAGACACAGTGATAGCTGTAGGTGATTGTTCAGTGAGGTATCAACCAAGAAAAGATTTTGAGGTAGAAATGGTGACCACTCTTTCTGTCCACATTTTTACTAAAGAAGTTTATTCAATTATCATTTAAGTTTTGGAGCTTCCACCTTCAAGAATTTCTTGGATGGGTGAAATAAATTTAACCTCCTCTTTAGTTAAACTATGGACACAAAATAAGCTGGGCATTTCTTGGGATCTCTGGGAAGATATTTTTGCACATGTCATATTTATGTTACTTTCAAAAAACCTAAGGGGGAGGGGGCCACACAGAAGGATGCAGACATGGAGCATATAATGTTAGTGAAAATCCTCTAAATATGTGGCGTCAGTTGAATAAATAAACCCATTGCTCTTTCCACGTTAAGCAACCGAATGGAATGAATGAATAGCTTGACTCTGTGTGTGTGTGTGAGACACACACACACACACACACACACACACACACACACACACACACACACACACACACACACACACACACACACACACACACACACACACACACTATGCTTTCTTGTTTGTAAGCCCTTGTATCATTAGAAAGGAGATAAATTTCTGGTGACAGTGCAAGCAGAGTTGTATCAGATGTCTTTATTTCCTTCTTCAATTTTCCTTTAACACCAGTTCTTACTAAATAGACAGACAGAACATCCCCATCATTAAGAAATCTCTCTTGGCAACAGATGAGAAAAATTCCACCATCAGAACTCCAGGAGTCAATATATATTAAGGTTGATTATCATTGCACATCTGTATGTCAATCCAGGCATGTTCATATATATATACACAGTGCGTCAAAGAATTTTTAAGACTGGCGCTAGATTTCAGCCTACGGTGGCGCCACCAGTGTAATCGCAAATGCGTTATAAACAGTGTCCATCTGCTTGCTTTCTGCCAAAAGTACTGCGCAGTTGTTAAAGTAACTCAAACGAAACGGCCGTTCATTAGAGAAGTAAAATTTTTTTCATGTAGAATTATTAAGATGGAACAAAGGGCTGTTATTAAATTTAACACAAAACTTGGTAAAAGTGCCTCGGAAATGTACCAAATGATGAAACAAGTTTACTGTGAGTTTTGTTTAAGTTGATCAAATGTTTTCCTGTGGCACAAACGTTTTTTGGACGGAAGAGATACGCTAGAAGATGATAAGCGTACCAGAAGACCAAGTTTATCTAGGACACCTGAGATTGTTAAAAAAGTGTGATTTTGTGGCAAACAATCGATGTGCGTCACTAAGAATGATGGAAGAGTCTTTAAACATCAACAAAGAAACGATTCGAACCATCCTGCATGAAGATTTGGGCAAGACAAAAGTCTGTGCTAAATTTGTTCCACACACGTTAACCAATGAACAAAAATCAAGGAGAAGTGCACATTGCAGAGACATCTTTTCAGCCGCTGAAAATGATCCAAACTTTGTAAAATCGATTGTTACAGGTGATGAAACGTGGTGGTTTCAATATGATCCTAAAACAAAGTGCGGAATGGAAGTAAAAAAACTCTCCACAAGCCAAAAAAACAAGAAAAGTTCCATTGAAAATCAAAACAATGCTCATTACATTCTTCGATAGTAAGGGTATTATCCACAAGGAATTTGTTCCAAGTGGACAAACAATTACTGGTGAGTTTTATTTAAATATTTTGAGGCGTTTGATGGGCAGAATTCGATGCATTTGTCCAGAATATCGAGATGAAAACAGTTGGTGTTTGTTGCACGATAATGCACCCAGTCACACCTCACTTCTTGTTCATAGTTTTTTGGCGAAAAATAACGTCTGTGTGTTGAATCGTCCACCGTATTCGCCTGATTTAGCACCCTGCGTCTTTTCTTTATTCCCAAAACTTAAAATGACGTTAAAATAGTGTTATTTTGATGATATTTCGACCATACAAACAGCTTCGACGTGTACTTTGGAGGCAATTCCGCAAAGTGAACTGGAACAGGCATTCGAATCATTATTAAATCGCTGTAACAAGTGTATTGAAGCCGGAGGGACTTATTTTGAATAACAAACCAAAACAAATTATAATTTGTTTCTATTTCATTTTACAGACCCAGTCTTAAAAATTCTTTGTCACACTGTGTATATATATAAAAAAAATGCTGATTTATTTAATAAACTTTCTCTGTTTTCTGTCCTTTGTAATCTATTTCATTGACCATTGGGGGTGCATAAAAACCTTCACTACCTTTTTCTGAGTCTGTTCCATCACCTGAAAATACGGCAATGGAATATCATAAGATAATAAGATTAATATCATAATGCTTTTTGGTGTTAAATGATTATTAGAAATATATCATGCTGTGTAATTTTTTATATTATTATGGCAATTTGTTACATATTTTTTGGCATTAGAAGTAAAATGCTCTTGTTTCTGTTTATAGTTCGTTTGGTTGTGTTTGTGGTTATCTGGATGGTTACATTAGGAAAACATCATTTGTGGCTTCTTCCAAATTTGACTGAAGATGTTGGCTTCTTTGAATCATTCTGGCCTTTGTACAATTATGAATATAAGGGTAACAAAAACACCAAAGAAAAGAAGAGAGAGTCAAAAGACAATAATTCTGAAAACAAAGAACAAGGAAAGTCGGACTCAAGCACTGATCAAGAGGGCAAAGTGGATATGGACCAGGCACATAGTGAATCAGAACAAGATAGTGAAAGTGATAAGAAAAAAGCAGACAATGGTGAAAATGGTTTTGAAATTGTTGATGCAGAGGATGTGGATCAGTGTGAACTTGAGACAAAGGAAGACAAGTGATCTGCTGTTAATGTACCTATATAGTAATTTCACAAGCTCCAATGCGACTGCATTAAAAAGAAAGATGTCTTCAATAATTTATTGCTATTTTTGTATTTAGATGTTTCCAAATGTATATGTTGTTTATAAAAGCAGGAATGATCCTTGATTTGTATCAGACAAAATGTGGATCTCATGTAATTTCCTTGGGGGAGGATATAAAATGAGCAGTATTTGAATTTTTTTTACAAGTGAAGTTATTTTTCTTTTTCCATAAGCTTTGGTTGCAAAATGTTTTTCTATCTTATGATAAAGTATGGTTTTTGCCTTCTTTTGAAGGTGCACTCAGAAATTCGAGGATGTATACAAATCAATATGTAGTAAAAACATGTTTTATATAATGTGCTGTACAAATACTTATATCCATTTCTCGTTCAAACTGAAACAGTTTGGTTTCTCTAATTTTGAACTACAGGCAATGTGCACTAAATTAGCACACTCTTTTTCTAGACAGAGCCTGGAGAGAAACACTTCTTGAATTAGAGCTGATGTTTGTATTGCTTAAGAAAGTAAAATGTCATTAAATTACACTGATGGACTGTTGAACACAGTCTTGTTCATGTCATATACCCAGAGCTGCCAAATGTCCCTGTTTACCTGGATTCAGTCTGATTTGGAAATGTTTTTCCAGAAATCCGATTTTTCTGCAAAAAATCTGGTTTTGTGGTTTTCTTATATATATATTTTTTCATTTATTTATTATGCATGGTATCCCCCCCCCCCCATTAATGATATTTGCCATCATTATTCTCCAGCATCAACGCTGGCTGTGGGAAGCGAATGGAGGCAAATGTTTTTTTATTAATTCACGGCACTTCTAGTGCCAACCAAGGTCATGCCCCGCAATTGACGAGTAAGACAGTTAGTGGCTTGAAAAGTTAAGACGTCATAATTCATAAACCAGGTATATGACATCACATCCATGATACTTGTGTGGTGTCTCATGCAGGGAAGGGAATTCTGCGCCAATGTGCACCTAAACAAAAATCTTGTACTACAAACGGCAGATTTTGCGCCACTGTGTGCCAGAACCGCTGTGCCTCGTTGTCATCATCGGGACTCTGGCACAGTAAATTCTCTGTGCACACTGTTCCGTTTAATGCTGAGAAAGACTATGCAGTGGGAAGAAAGATTAAGAGACTCCAAGTACTATGGATTTTATGTAGTTACTATAGAAATCATTAATCATTAGTCTGCTACCGAAAACATCGAGTATGCTATGGAAATCAAAAATCTCACTGAAGTAATATTATTAATATTAAACATCTGTGTAAAGTTATTTTCAAGATTCTAACATTTGTTAAACATTTTCAGGAATGTTTTTCGAGTGTTTCCAATATCGTGACATTTGTTCAGTGTTTTTTTTTTTTTTTATGGCTATAAGCGTCTGGTCATGAGACAGTTTGCATAGCTCCTGGAATCCTGATAAAATTCTGAAACTTAAAACTTAATTCCCTTTCTTTTTTTTTTCCAAGCCCTGGAAAGTCCTTGATTTTTTGCATTTTGGTGAAAGGTTGTATAGTAGTACTGCTTTCTTTCCAGCAATCAAAAATTTTAAGGAAAAGGTTGAAAAGTGAGGATAGGGTAGGGAATGATTGAAAAACTGGAAAAAGGTTGGCGGATCTCTTAAATGTTCGTAATCACACCGAAAATGACTGCTGTAGCAGTGATGATAATATCATGTACGTCATTTTCTGTTCTCGCAAGTTAAATTTTTCTGACTTTTCTTCTCTGCTTGATAATTTTATTTTTGGATGTGTGTGTGTGTGTGTGTGTGTGTGTGTGTGTGTGTGTGTGTGTGTGTGTGTGTGTGTGTGTGTGTGTGTGTGTGTGAGAGAGAGAGAGAGAGAGAGAGAGAGAGAGAGAGATCATGTTTGATATCTTTGGTAATAGTGAAAAGGAGCAACTTCGTATTTTTTAAGAATTTTTTCTAATCGAACATATGTTTCCCTATTTCTAATACATACTTCTTCAAAACTAATCAATAGAGATGAATCGTTTTTACCCCTTTCCCTTTTATTAAGCGAAATTGAATTTCTAAATCAGCATTTAATCTTCCTGTGGTGTAATCTGCGCCGTTTCAGTGCCCGGAAAATTGTTTCACGGCAGAGTGAGCAACTCAGTATTGAGTTTTCACATATAATTTTCCATAGAATTCGTGTCTTTCAATTTCCTAGTCACTTCTTACTCATACATGAGATTCTTTCATGGATTCGCAGAATTTGCTTTTTTTATCATCATTTGGGTCATTCTCAAGATTGGTGCAAAACTGAAAAGAAGCTGTTTTTTTTTTTTGTTTTTTTTTCAGGGAGGGGTTCTCAAACCTATAATGTATAATTTTGTTATTTATAAATTGTAAATACATGCACCCCTAAACGCATGTCGATGTCCCGGTTTTTTATTTTGAAAAGCTGGCAGTTGTGTATACCTTTTCAAAACAAGTTAACTGGTAGCAACCAGCTTTTTCCTTTCCTATTTGAGCATCTTTTCAAGCTCACAAAAAAAAATGCAAGAATCATTTGGGAGGGAGGAACAGCAACACAAAAATAAGTAAATAAAAGACAAAATTAGACATTTAAGGAAGCTAAAGTTGTTTTTGCAGGCAACTTCATAATTTTGTCTTCCTCCTATCATGGGGAAGTATTGCAGTTCTGATGTGTTATCATAGGGATAATAACTTCAATTGTATTAACATGCTTGTTGTATCATACACACACACATGCGTCATTTTATATATACAGTGGATTCCTGTTGATTGGGCCATTGGTTAATCGATGCAGCCACTTAATTAGGCTGAAGTGTTCTAGCCCCGATCTGTCTCAATTAACTGGAATCTACTGTATATATATATATATATATATATTCTATAAAGAAGATACCTAAGCAAAAAAATACATATATAATTTTGACTCACACCTAGTACAACATAGAAAAGGTTATGTATCTACCTGTGTGAGTAAAAGGAGAAAAGATAAAAAAATAAAATAAAACAACTGAATGTAGAAGGTGTCGAGAATACTGAGCCTTGGCTTTATCAAGGACCAGCAAAAACTCTGCATTTTCTCACTTCTACAAAGACCTAGTTGGAAATGGGTTTCTGCAAGGCCATAGATGCAAGTAACATTCCCACCTAAAATAGTTTAAAAAATATATATATAAGTCATGTCCTCCGTAGAGTAGCATGACCTAGCACTAGTTAACAATTTCGCTTGCATCCATTAACCTTCATGGCCCGACCCATGCTCTTCATCTGTTACTATTAAACAGAGAGAAGAAGATTAAAGAGAACTCAAGCTGTGAGAGTGACATAATAATTAGAAATGATTTTCAGCTATAACGAAATTCCAAGTTCGTTTGAGAGAGAATTTAAACCTGAAAAACAATGCAAAAGAAATCCAAATTTTACATTGCAATTAAAAAAGGAAATGTTAATTTATAACGAACAGATTTTTGAAAGAAAACTTGAGTCTAAAACCCCCTACTCTACAACTTATGACAGCACGAAAACGAGAATAAGTTAAAGATAATAATTAACTAAAGAAAACTTTGTGAAAGTTATATACCTTAAACAGTTAGTTGCAATATGTACAAAGTATTTCAGCAGTGCTTTAAGTGCATAATTAATTAGTTATTAAGAACTTTACTACTTTGAAAAAACAGCGCATAGAAAAGGAACAAGCTTAGCCATCTTCTGTTCCTAGGTACCCCAAAAGACGCTCAAAGTTACAAAGAAAAGTAAGAGTTAAAACCCGCATAAATGTTAACAGACAAACCAATGCTTAAAAGCTGAAAAGCTAAAAAACGACAGAGAAAAGGTACATAAAGTACAAACATTGAACTTATAAAACCTAGAACCCAAAAACAAGGAAGAGAGCTTACCTCTTGTGTGACAAAAACTTTTCTCCTCACAAGAGGAGAACATGGCTGACCTCTTCCGCCACTCCCTAGACGCTGGGGGGCAGTGAGGGTGGGGCTGATGGCCTCCTCATACAGCAAGAAACCAACGCGCGGAGATTTTAACCAGAGAAAAAAATATATAAACTTAAGACTGTGGATCTGTATGATCAGAATGAGCAGAATTAACTCTCCAGAATACATGAGAAATATTATAAAATACACGAGCAGTTTATTTAATAATCTTTGCATGTATTAAATCACCTTAGTGAGCTTCTATAGATTAATCAGAATCTTATTAATTTTAATGTTGGTTTTACTATTTTTAGTATAGCTATCCTAGTGATGAATAACTAGTTTTCTTTTTTATTTCCTTAGTCTTCAGTTTTGCTCTTAAGTATATATATATATATATATATTGCTCTTGAAAATTATGCTGTTTCTTCCAAAAGCTCTCCAGGCAAGTTTTGTACACCGATTAATTTCTTCACCAATGTGACCCTCACTTGATATCTGCTGTCCAAGATAAACGTATGTGTCTGTTATCTCCAGCTTTTCTTCATCAATCGATAAATCTTCATTTCTTGTAAAAGCATTGAACATCACTTTTGTCTTCTGAAAGTTCATTTTTAATCCCACTTCTTTACTCTTGTCAGCAAGTTCCTGGATCATACTCTGTAGCTCTGATGGGGTAGTTGCAAAAATGACTATGTCATCAGCAAAACAAAGGTGGGTTAGATAATCTCCATTAATCTTTATCCCTTTGTTTTCCCAGTTCAGTGATTGAAAGACATTTTCCAATGTGGCATTAAAGAGCTTCGGAGATATGGTGTCACCTTGTCTCACTCCTTTTCCAATTTTTATGTGTGTTGTATTTTCAAACAGCCGAATCTTTGCACTTGCATTTTCATAGATGTTATTAATAATATTAATGTATGCATCTTCAATACCGCAGGATTTCAGAGCCATTGCAACTGCTGATGGTTTCACCGAATCAAAGGCTTTTTCATAATCGATAAAAGCCATGCACAATGGAAGTTCATATTCCCTCGCTCTTTCAATTAGTTCTCTCAGTACGTGGATATGATCTATTGTGCTGTAGCCACTCCTGAATCCAGCTTGTTCTCTCGGTTGAGCCATGTCCAGTGTCACCTTCAAGCGGTGTGAAAGAACTTTAGTGAAGATTTTATAAACCACTGATAGGAGGCTGATAGGTCTGTAGTTCCTGAGATCCTCAATGTCACCTTTTTTATGTAGCAAGATCATTGTAGCGTTGTTCCAATCCTCAGGAATTTTCCCTTCATTAAGGCATCGAGTGAAAATTTGGGCGAGTACTGTTTCAATTTCTCCACTTGCTTCTTGTATGATGTCTACAGTAATTCCATCTTCTCCTGGAGCTTTTCCCCGCTTCATGTTCTTGATTGCATGTGTAACTTCTGCTGGAAGGACTGGAAGAATAAATATATACCAAAATTTCAACATGTTACTCACATTCCTTCACGTGGTCCAAAAGATATTGCAGATTTTCAGCAGTTGAAGTCGTCAAACGAATATGGAAGAAGTCTTCATATGGATATTTAAAAGGCAGCGTAAATGTGACCAAGTCTTCAAATAAGTAGATAAAAAGCAGCAAGTGATGATCACTATTTCAGATTTGTCATTTAAAATATGACTTATGAACTTTAAAAGAATTAAAACATCAGAACCCCATGCTGAAGGTGAGTCAAATTGGCAATAAAATATTTTGTATCGATGACGGTTCAATCTTCGTTTCCCATAGCACAAGTATCCATACTAGTTTCAATTACTATTTGTAATCATCTTCAGTGGATATAAATGAGTTATTTCCCATTTATGTTGTTTCTTGGCCATTTAAATCAAATCTACTGGCAGAGTCCGATGTTCCACGTCGGCCGAACTACTGCGCATTCGGCTTTTGGTCTCATTGCGCATTTCAAGTCGTGTGCATTTTCAATTGGATCGTTTGAATTTTCTTCCGATTCCAATTCGTTAGGTGTCGCCATCTGTTTGTTGATAGATTTATATTTTATCCTGTTTCTGTATTTTTTATTTTTATTATGGTTATTTTCTTTTTCTTTTTCTATTAGGTATCTCCAAGCATATGGAAGATCCATTGGGTCGTTATTATTACAATTTGTTTTCTTAGTTTTTTCAATCATCACTGCTTCTGATGTAAAAATTTAATTCTTTGTTTTATGTGATGTTATTAATTTTGCTTCTGACCAATCTGGGATAGCCTCATTTTCTATGCAGTGCTGAATTAAAGATGTCTTGTTCTCTTTTTTGTTCCAGTTAGATATGTGTTCACCCAATCTGGTTTTAAATCTTTTTTTAGTACTTCCAATGTATACTTTATTTTTTTCCTCATTACTTTTCATTTCTGTTGAGTTTTTTGTTGTTGGTATGCAGTATACACCTGCTGTATCAAGTATTGATCTTCGTTCATTTCCCGCTGTCAATATGAATTCGTTATCTATAATTGTTTCCACTAGTATTTTTTTTTACAAAGCAATTAAATTATTAGATCGGAGATTAAAGGATCGAGAAATACCTGAATCACAAAGAATTAGTATTATCCAGGCAATAAAACTGGTTGCTGATAACAGCTACTTCACGTATGATAAAAAAAATTATCGACAAAAACAAGGTGCACCAATGGGGTCCCCAATTTCAGGTCTTCTTGCTGAAATAATATTACAGGACATAGAAAATAAACTCATTAAGCCACTCAATCAAAATAAGCTGTTAATATATGTAAGATACGTTGATGATATCCTTATCTTCTGGAAGCAATCTGAAAAAGACCTTAATACATTCGTACAAAAAATATAATAGCTTTTATCCATCACAGGGCTGTTTGTGTTCCGGGTCTAACTCGGATTTCCGGGTTTGGGCGATCTTTCATGCCCTGAATTCCGGTTTAGCTTTGAACACATTTTTAAGACTGTTAAATTTTGAGTTCTAATGAGCGACAAAGCAAACAAAAAATAAATAAATAAATAAAACGATTCATGGCAAAAGTATTTACTAAAAAAAATTGCTTTTCACCAATGAATTAATGTGATAATAATATTGTCTTCCTCACCGATGCAGCTGACTCGAGCTTGACACACGAAGCCGGCAGTTCGTGCTGTGGTTGTCCGTTGTTCTGTGGGAAGGGCACGCACGCAAATTCTCGGTCATTTCGTCGGCACTTTTGCTCCTCGATGCAAAAAAAAACAGGTTTTCGCTCTGATGAGTGATGTGGGATTGGAACTTCGAGTTGGCGGGAGAGGGGTGTCTGCACCCAAGGTTAATAGATATCTCTGCATCTATGTGCAGGAGCAGCCTGCCTCATTGTATTAGTAAGTCAGTGACGGAGAGGAGGTGTCTTTGTTTCCCTGATGAAACGTTTGTGGTTTTTTGTTTAGGCAAAAGTGATGGGTTTTTGTGTGTGTGTGTGTGTGTGTGTGTGTGTGTGTGTGTGTGATGTATGAATGTTTTTAGGAATTTGAAAGTTTACACGGTTTAAGTTAAGTTCGTCATCAACGATGAAATTTTTAACCAAAACTGACGATCTCAAGACATTAGAGGCTTCAGTCAAAAATAAATTCCGGTGGGATTGGCTAGAAAAAAAAGAAACCCAAAAGCAGAAAGCTGGGATATGGTGTCGGAAAATTGATACAGCTGGGTCATGTTTCTGCATATATAAATGGAGTACGTGCTACAGTTCTGCCTCCAAAACCTGTTGAAGCAATTATAACGGCTACTTGTAATAGTAAAGGTTCTTCTCCTCTTCGGTACACAAACAAGACACTGCAAATGAAGGATGTTTGAAACGTAAGCGTCAGCCTGATAGCATCTCCGCTAAAAAACAAATGAAGATAACACTTTTTTTAAGAAATAGTGTTGTTTTGTTAGTAAATATAACTTTAGATTAACACCACACCAGACTGATGTGTTTTTTTTATTAATAAATGGAACTTAGATCAACATCTAATTTGCTAAATATACTATTATTTTATTAGTAAATAGAACTTTAGGTGAATACCACCTGACTAAAACTCAACGACTAAAATTTCTGTTAAAAAAGATCAATATCCTATGAAAAAGAGAAGTTGCCCTTCTCGTAACATAAAAACTTGACTGTAGATTTTCTTTTATTGCCAAATGGATAATTTTGCAATTGGAAAGAAAGGCAAAAATTTTTAAAAGGTATGTGCATACATACATATCACTAAGCTGTTCTCTGAGATTCAGAGGTTAGCTCTAAAAAGAAATACAAACTTCCAGATATTTTTACTTATTGTTGTCGTATCAAACTTCGCCATTTATAGCGATCTTGACATACAACTCGTGCTTCACTGATATCCATTACACGCCGTACACAAGATCTTTTCTACTTCATATTCATAATCTTTTTCTCATACAGACACTCCTGAATCTGATCCACCCATGTCTTCCTTGGCCTTCCTCTGCCTTTCCTTCCTGCCACTTGGGCTGAAAATATTTTCTTAGTAAGCATTTCATCACTCATTCTTTCAACATGGCCAAACCAGCAAAGCATATTGGTCTCCACCTTGCTAACAACATTTTGCTTCACATCACACAACTGCAATACATCTTCATTCCTCACACAATCAGATCGTGTCTTGCCACAAACCCCACATAAGTAACGCATTTCTCCAGCACACAAACGACTCCTATGTTTCTTCTGCAGTACCCAGGTTTCACTGCCATACATCAGAGTAGGAACAATTACTGTTTCATACATAGCCATGCGGGACTCTCTAGAGAACCCATCATTCCTGTGAAAACCTCCCAGAGCAGCTATGACTTTCAAAGAAGAATTCACTCGCCTACTGATTTCACCATCCAACTTGTTCTCTCTGTCAAACATGCTTCCTAAATACACCAACTCACTCACCTGGTCAATCACAGTGCCATTTATACTTACATTACATTCAGTGCTACCCATTCCTCTCTCAAACACCATAACTTTGGTTTTTCCCTTATTTATACTCAGTTTGAATTTCATGCAAACTTCTTGCATCCGAGTCAACATACTCTGCAACTCACTTTTGCTCTCTGCCAACAGGACAGTGTCACCAGCATACAGCAATCTGCACACACGGATATCACCAAGACATGAACCACTATTATCTATTTTGGCCTCACGCATGCATGCGTCCATAAATATATTAAACAGCCATGGTGACATTACACAACCTTGTCTAACTCCTGCACCAATGGAAAACCATTTTGATAAAACACCATTCACTCGTACACAAGCTCTACTACCAGCATACATGGCTTTTACACTATTAAGTAGATTCCCAGTAACACCATATTCATTCAATACCTTCCACAAAAGTGTCCTATTGACTCGGTCGTAAGCTTTCTCTAAATCTATGAAGGCAGTAAAAACTTTCTTCCCAACAGCCAGATACTTTTCAATCATCATGCGTAATGCAAAAATCTGGTTAGTGCAGCCTTTACCAGGCATAAAACCACTCTGAACATCCCACACTTTCTCTGATGTAAGACCCCATACTTTTTCAATAACAACCTTACCAAACACTTTCCCTGGCACACTCGGTAGGCTAATACCACGATAGTTCTTGCATTCAGTCTGATCACCTTTTCCCTTATACAAAGGAACAATAATAGCATCCTTTCAATCCCTAGGGACTATTCCTAACTCCCAGCACAACTGGCAAATTTCAGTTAACCAGTCAGTTATAGAGTCATCACCATACTTCAACATCTCTGCAGTTTGTACAAAAAACTAGCGGATAATGCTTACCTTGGCATTCTAGCGACGGGAACATTTCACGCACGTGTTTTCCGGTCTTTGTTGATGTTATTGCCCTAAAGTCCGTTGTATGCGATGACTGGCTTTACTTCTCACACTTTTCGCTGGGTATACTCATTGGATCTTTGCCTTAGGATTCAAACGCATCAATTTTTACCGTTCTTTATACTCGAAATTTTCGCCCATACTCTGGGAATCTTAAGGAGCGTGGCGACTTTACCACCGATGTTTGTGGTTAACTTCGCGCTAATGGAGTCCGATACTCCTTGTTGCCATTCGTCGGAAATACTTTCCTGGATATATTTCATTATCAAGCCCGACTGGCGCCATCTATGTTTCGTTAAAAACACTTTTTTTTTTTTTTTATTTTCTTCTCCTATCCTGGTTTTCTTGTCTTTTTTGCCGGTTTTTCTTTTGTTGTTGTTTTTCTTGTCTTATTAGTTCTTTCCACAGGCCCGATAATGTGCTAGGGTCGTTCTGGTTACGTACCCTTGCTTTATTTTTGTAGATTAATATTGCTTCTTCCCTCCTCATTTGCCTTTCCGATTTTTTATTCTTTTAGCATTTTAATTTCATCGAACTTTGGGAATGTCCGGTTTTCCATGCAGAATTACACTAAAGCAGATTTGGCTTCTTTTTTTTTTTGCCAGTTAGATATGTGTTGTTTAAGTCTTTTTTAATCTGTTTTTCGTACTTCCAATGTACGATATTGGGGGTATGTGTGCAATTGGAATTTCGTAGGTTCCTGATTCTTCTAGCATTTTTTCCTCTGTTTTTTTGTTGACAGTCATACTTTTCACGGTGTGCACTGTGCTTCCTAGTTGTAAGTCATATTTAGCACAGTGCCTATTGATTTCTTTACTCACTCCTTCCAAGTATGGGAAAGCTCCAATGTATTTCAATTTTTTATTCCTCATCTTCCTTTGGTTGTGCACTTCTTGGCCTTCTTTACTCTGAGTCGTATGCTTTTTACTCTCATGTATCCATTTATTAATTAGCTTGCTTGGGTACCCATACTCTTGTGATATTTTTGAGATAAACTCTAGCTCTTGATTTTTTAGCCTGTTGTTAGATGTGTGTGTGTACGCTCGCCGTATCAAGTTTACTATGCTGTTTTTTTTAGGTATCACTGTATGGTGCGACGAGTATGGTATCAGTACAGGTATGTAAGTTGCTTTTCTGAACACAGAGTATTCAAGACTATTTTTGTTTTTCTTTAGTTGAATGTCCAGGAAGGATAGGCGATTATCCTCTTCAAACTCAATAGTTAGCTCTATGGTGTTACAGATTTTGCTAAACTGCTGTGCTAGATCTTGTAGCTCGGCTTTGTTAAGTTTAGACATTATAATAATGTCGTCTACATATCGAGCATAAAGTATTGGTTTTTCAGGTAAATTTTGAATAATTTCTTTTTCGAGGTATGCCATAATCACTTCTGCGTATAATGCCGATAATGGGGATCCCATAGGGCCACCTTGCGTTTGTTTAAATATATTTCCTTCAAAATGGAAGATGTTGTTTTCCTTGATGAAATATAAGGTATTCTTTAGCTCTTTCAGTTGTGACAAGTTTAGTTCTTTGTTGATGCTTAGTTGTTGCATAATCAATTCGATGGCTAGCTCGACAGGAGTGTTTGGGTATAACGCCTTAACATCCATGGAGGCCATAGTTATTTGCTCTAGGTCTTGATTAATTAATTTGATTTTTTCTATAAACTCATAGCTATTCTTTAACGTATATTGATTCCTCATGAATATTGGGGATAGATAGTTGTATATCTTTTTTTCTAGGTTGATGAGTGGCGAGTTTTTTCGATAGAATCAGTCTTAAAGGTGTGTTTTCTTAATGAGTTTTAATTTTTGAGAATATTTTTGGCATCCCTGCTCCAATTGGAGGGTTTGCATTTTTTATTTCAGTTGGTAACGTGCTGTGGTTCCTTATATTAGCCAGGAAGGTAAGTTGTTTGTCGGTGGGATCTTTGTTGATGCTATCCCACTGTAGCTCTGAGATGGCCGTCCGCATTTTATCATTATATTCCAAAGTGTCCATAATAACAAAATGTCGAGTATAAAGAACGGTAAAAATTGATGTGTTTGAATCCTAAGGCAAAGATCCAATGAGTATACCCAGCGAAAAGTGTGAGAAGTAAAGCCAGTCATCGCATACAACGGACTTTAGGACAATAACATCAACAAAGACCGGAAAACACGTGCATGAAATGTTCCCGTCGCTAGAAAGGAATGCCAAGGTAAGCATTATCCGCTAGTTTTTTGTACAAGTTACTTTGAAATATTGCATGTAAAAGAGAATTGTAGAATAATTAGAGCTATATAATAGTCAGAATTAGAACTACTAAGTGGAATTGATCTCTGCAGTTATGCCATCAACTCCTGGAGCCTTACCGTTCTGAAGAGATTTTAGAGCTTTACACACTTCTTCTCTTGAGATCCCTCCTGTGCTTTCATCCCTCATTGTGGCATCATCTGCATCTGTCTCAGAATCATCTTTGCTCTCCTGATCTAATAACTCACAAAAGTATTCGCCCCATCTGTCACTTAACTCATTGGGCTCCCATATCATTTCCCCAATCTCATTCTTCATACAACTTTGTTTCCCTTATTTTTCCTGAGTCTCCTGTACTTCCAGAAGGACTTTCTATCTTTCCAAAAAGCCAGTTCATGCCTTTCCACTTTCTCTTTCCTATCTTTTGCCTTACTGTGGCGAACCAGCTTAGCAGCTTCACGCTTCTTACAGCGATATTCATCCACAGAGACTCTACCTTGCAACATCCCCAAATAGGCTTCCTTCTTTTTTTTTACTGCCTCATCAATCTCACTATTCCACCAAGCATCACCTCTATTGTTACCCACTATTGTGGTGCCACAGACCTCTTTAGCAGCAGTAACAACACAGTTCTTAAAACATTCCCACTTCTTTTCTACATCCCTCTCACAAGATTTCAGATCCTTCAGTCGTTCTCTGAGTAAGTCAGAATACCGCTGATGATCTTCAAGGAGCCTATCAACCTTTATTCTTTCTATCCTGGGTCTCTTCCTCTTCCTATTCCTTTTCCTCCAACCAACATTAAGTTTCACTCGTGACACTACCAAGTAATGATCAGAACCAACATCTGCACCTCTCATCACACGGGTGTCAACAACTAAGTGTTTCAAACGCTGATTGTAAACAACAAATTTTATCACACTCTTTTGACCAAGAGTACAATTTTCCCAAGTATATGTGTGTATATACTTGTGGTTGAAAAATGTATTAGATATACACAAATCATTCTCAATGCAGAGTTCAATTAATCTTTCACCATTATCATTCACACAAGGATCATTAAACTTACCCAGAACATTGTCAGAAATTGCATTCTGCACACCTACTCTAGCATTGAAATCCCCTGCTATTATAACTTTTTCTTTAGCACCAAACTGGCTCAAAACAGCTTTTAGCTCATTCCAGAAATCTTCTTTCTTATCAGAAGGTTCCGAGTCACAAGGAGCATACACTACAACAATTACAATTCTCTGAAGTTTCACTTTCAAACGAATCCAGAGAATTCTCTCACTTATGCAACTATAGTGAATCAAGTTGTTCTTCATCTTTTCACTTAAAATCACACCTACACCAGCCTGTCCTCTCATATTATCCAATACTCCAGACCACACACTTACCGTGCCATTCACTTCTTCTACCCCAATTTCCTTCTTTTTGGTTTCACTTACACACAGCACATCCAGTCTATACTTATTCATCTCCTCAATCACCTCACTCATCTTGCCATTTATACCTCTAGTATTCCATACACCAATCTTACATTCACTCAGCCGAGATCGCTTTCTCATACGCTGTTTAGAAAGTCTAGGTCGATTCCATTGTGGACTGTCCTTCTCAAGTGTGGTAGGTCCACCATATACCACACTTGAGTCATTCTTAATATTTCTTTTTGTCTTTTTAATCAGGTAAGTACATCAGTGTAGGGGATTAGCCCACAGCTGAGGGTTCCAGTTGGTCATTCAACCTAATGATTCTGGAACAAAACCCAGTGAGTTGGGGTCTTTTCGCCAATGTCACACAGAACTAGCTTGCACCTCTCCAAGATTCACAGAGGCCCTAGTTGCTGTTGTGTGTGCCATTGTTACCACGGAGCGCCCCGAGGAGGCAAACCCATCGCTCACTACGACCTCCCGCTAAAAGGTATGTTATGTGTGTAATTGGTTTATTTCATACAAATGCAAAATTTTTATTAACGTTCTTAGTGTGGTATATGTTAAAGACAATATCATGTAGTTGTCGAAATCAAAGCTACTTAAATTCCACTGATGAATTTATTTTTTAGCAACAAATCAATACTGCAAGCTCAACAACTCCAAAATAAATTACTGTTGTGAGCAAAAGGTATAGGTAGGTAGTAATATTACACTTATTATGGTAGTAATATTACACTTATTATTACACTTATCAGCTTTGCTGATAAGTGTAATAATTAGAGATACTAGTAGTAACAGAAATACTTTTGTTGGGGGGATGGTGGGGGTTACCCTCACATGTTCATTTATGTCTCGAGTTTATGCATTGGCACCGTTGGGAGACGCCAATGATTTCAGGGTTTCGTGCCATGCCTTGCAAACACCTCTGCCATCAATACAAGTTACTATGGGAAAAAAAATTAACAGACAACTACATTTTTTAGACATTTCTTTATTTAGAAACAATAATATGGTTGAATACGAAGTCTACAGAAAACCAACGTTTATTCCAGCAATTATTCTGATCGATTCAAATCATCCATGGAAATATAAAAGATCAGCACTTCAATTCTATGTAAGAAGAGCTTTAACCCACTCATGTAATAAAAATAAAGAAATTTTGGAAATTAACTAGATAACCGAAATTGCTAGGAAATTTGGATACAGAAAAAAGATTATTGAAGAAATACTTGAAAATACGAAAAAATCTTTTAGTAAAAATAACACTTAACATAAAACTGAAATAAAATTTGCAAGTAAATTTCCCTACATTCCTCCAATAACGAATATACTAAAGAAGGAATGTGCTAAAGAAAAAATTATACTAGCGGAAACAATTATAGATTATAGATAACGAAATCATATTGACAGCGGGAAACGAACGAAGATCAATATTTGATAAAGCAGGTGTATACTGCATACCAACAACAAAAAACTCTACAGAAATTAAAAGTAATGAGGAAAAAAATAAAGTATACATTGGAAAGTACTAAAAAAAGATTTAAAACCAGATTGGGTGAACATATATCCAACTGAAACAAAAAAGAGAACAAGACATCTTTAATTCAGCACTGCATAGAAAATGAGGCTATCCCAGATTGGTCAGAAGCAAAATTAATAACATCACATAAAACAAAGAATTAAATTTTTACATCAGAAGCAGTGATGATTGAAAAAACTAAGAAAACAAATTGTAATAATAACGACCCAATGGATCTTCCATATGCTTGGAGATACCTAATAGAAAAAGAAAAAGAAAATAACCATAATAAAAATAAAAAATACAGAAACAGGATAAAATATAAATCTATCAACAAACAGATGGCGACACCTAACGAATTGGAATCGGAAGAAAATTCAAACGATCCAATTGAAAATGCACACGACTTGAAATGCGCAATGAGACCAAAAGCCGAATGCGCAGTAGTTCGGCCGACGTGGAACATCGGACTCTGCCAGTAGATTTGATTTAAATGGCCAAGAAACAACATAAATGGGAAATAACTCATTTATATCCACTGAAGATGATTACAAATAGTAATTGAAACTAGTATGGATACTTGTGCTACGGGAAACGAAGATTGAACCGTCATCGATACAAAATATTTTATTGCCAATTCGACTCACCTTCAGCATGGGGTTCTGATGTTTTTATTCTTTTAAAGTTCATGTCATATTTTAAATGACAAATCTGAAATAGTGATCATCACTTGCTGCTTTTTATCTACTTATTTGAATTTGAAGACTTGGTCACATTTACGCTGCCTTTTAAATATCCATATGAAGACTTCTTCCATATCCGTTTGACGACTTCAACTGCTGAAAATCTGCAATATCTTTTGGACCACGTGAAGGAATGTGAGTAACATGTTGAAATTTTGGTATATATTTATAATATTGACATTTCCCTTGCTCAGTTTAGTGATAACGTGAGAAACAGTGAATTATATGACAGCGGATTTGTTGACATATAAATAACATAAAATTGTAACCACGTAAAGAATTCAACAAATAGAAGTATTTGATGAATTGATATAATCACCTAAGAATATTTGTCCCCAACTTACTACCAACATTTTGCCTCACATTACACAACTGCAACACATCTTTATCATTACTCACATGGTCAGAGCGAGACTTGCCACAAACTCCTTGTAAGTAATGCATCTCTCCAGCATACAAATGGCTCTTGTGTTTCTTCCGCAGTATCCAGGTTTCACTGCCGTACATCAGAGTAGAAATATAATCAGTATAATGAGGATACAACTCAGTATTCTCATTATTAAAATCTGTACTTAGACTAAGTTCAATAAATCAAGGTATTTGTACAAACACATACCTATGTTACACATTTTCAGTACGTTCTATTTGAGCCAATAACTTCCCCAGTCAAGAATTCAATATTTACATCTTAATCAACATATAAATACAACATGGCAATTCTAACACTCACGAAAACGAACTCTGAGTTAAAACACAGCAAATTAAGATCATACTAAAAAAAGTTAAGTCAAAATGGGATTTTTCACTAAGGGAAATGTCAAACTCCAACCTGTAAAAACACGCTCTGCCAAGACTTTCTGAAGTCAATAACTTCTATCATCAGGCAACATCCTCTCCAATTGACAAGACGTCCAGAAGTGAGCTTATTATGAGTGCCAACTTCCTCCAAAAGAAGTGTTAGGGCGTGGTCATCAAACCTCCATGGGTTTGCGTAACAATAGAAGCTTTCACAGCTCTATGGTGCCATCTATTGGTCAAACTCGTATCACCTTTTTGAAATTAAAGCAGATTTATAAGTATTTATTATATATTAATTATGCCAGTATGCAGTGATTTATTTTATTCATCCTATTTACTCATTTTTTTATTTTATTTTTGTCCTTTTTGGGTCCCATTATCATTTTGGTTGAAAAGTATAAAGGCAATGTATGTAATATTCAAGATCCAGTTAGCATCGATGACTTATGAAAAACATTAACAGATATGAGGGGGGAACGGGTCCCAAAAAGGGGGGAAGAATAAAACAAATCACTGCATACTGGCATAATTAATATATGTATAATAAAAACTTATAAATGTGCTTTAATTTAAAAAAGGTGTTACAAGTTTGACCAATAGATGGTGCCACAGAGCTGTGAAAGCTTCTATTGTTACGCAAACCCATGGAGGTTTGATGACCACGCCCTAACACTTCTTTTGGAGGAAGTTGGCACTCGTAATAAGCTCACTTCCGGACGTCCTGTCAATTGGAGAGGATGTTGCCTGATGATAGAAGTTATTGACTTCAGAAAGTCCTCGCAGAGCATGTTTTTACAGGTTTGAGTTTGACCTTTCCCTTAGCGAAAAATCCCATTTTGACTTAACTTTTTTAGTATGATCTTAATTTGGTGTTTTAACTTAGAACTCGTTTTAGTGAGTGTTAGAACTGCCCTGTTGTATTTACATGTCGATTAAAGTATTGAAGTTTTGAGTGGGAGAGTGGTGGCCCAAACAGAGCATACTGCCAAAGTGTGTAACATAGTATGTGTTTTTACAAATACCTTGATTTATTTATTCAGAGTAGGAACAATTAAACTTTCATACACAGCCATTTGGAACTTCCTTGAGAACCCATCTGTCCTGTGAAATCGTCCTAAAGCATCTATGACTTTCAAAGAAGAATTCACTTGCCTACTAATTTTGCCATCTAATTTGTCCTTTCTGTTAAACATGCTTCCTAAATATACTAACGCATTCACTTGGTTAATCTTCACGCCGTTTAGACTTATTGATCTTGCATTCCGTACTAACTGTTTTTCGCTCAAAAACCGTAACTTTGGTTTTCTCCGTATTTATACTCGGTTTGAATTTCATACAAATTTTGTACATCTGGAACAACATACTCTGAAACTCACTTTTGCTGTCTGCCAATAGGACTCTGTTATCAGCAAACAGCAATGTGCACACACGGAATATTGTCTATGTTCACATCATGCATGCACACAATCCCAAAGACAAAGGAGTGTAAATAGTCTTGTGCTCAACTTTTGTTCACATGTGAGACTCAATAATAAGTTTTATGTTTTGTTAGTGGTGACTTTTTTTAATAGCCATCAGGGAATTTTAATGCCAGTATCTTACACTATCTTCAAAAATTGCATATTGGAAGATTTTTAGTTGGTCAAATTTGTGGTTTAATTTTAGATGTTTATTGCAAAACCTATTCCTGTAGCATTGTGATCTGAGTATATAAAAACAAGGTGACTGGCATTTGATATTCAATAAGGATGTTGGATCTGTGTATGAAAATCGAAGGACAGCATTTGATGTTTGGTATAACAAAACATAGTTCGTTATTAATATACTTTTCATGTTTTACCTAAATGTGTGACCCTCTTTAATGATAATAAAACATGAAAAAAGAAAAATAGGGAACATCCAGTATAATTTTTTTATGATTTCACTAGAACTTCTGATGACTGCTTTCATAGGATATTTGGTGAGTTATTAACTGTATATTTAGTTTTAATTTGGTTTTATTTTGAAGGTCTCAAAATGGTTCTCAAACCTGAATAGTTGCACTTAGTCAGCTGAAATGAACTGAAATTCTGCCCAAGCTCAGTTTTGGTAGTACTCTTACCATTGAACTTTGGAGGGTTTTTTTAAACCAATTTCTAAAAGTTTCATTTTGAGGAGATGCTTAGTTTTTGCTTTATAGAGGACTCAGTAACCCAAGTTTTTTTAGTGTTACTATGTTTTCCTGTTCCAGTTGCTGCCAGTCAGCCACAATGCTCTTAGGTTGCAATGTTTCTGAAGTTATTACTTTGATCAAAAAATTTTGGTTCACTTTTTTCTGATGTGCTTTCTCTAAGAGTTGTTTGGCACAGTAGTATAGTGATTAGGGCACTAGGCTGCCATGCCCGAGGTCCCTGGTCCAGCTAGGGACAGGAATTGTGTTTTCTGAGCATAGCCAGCCTGACCAGGCTGCTGAAATGGGTACTAGAATTTCTGGAAAAGAAAGGCAGCCGAGGGGAAGGAACTGGTCCCACTACCTTCATCTGTGCCACTTGGCCCAGCTCACTGTGTACCATACTTTTAAATCCTAAAGTTTGTTTTTGAACATGGGACTATTTTTTTTTTAAATTTTAAGATTTGTTTCTCTTCGTTTACCAAAAAATAACAATGCAATATTATAAGTGTAGATGGGACCGAATTGACTAATGCTATGATAGATTAGGGTTAAAAATGATATGTAAAACACAAGTGAAGCACCTCCTCCTTATCAAACTTCTAACAATGTAGGTTATAAATGATTTCAAACAATTTGCAGTAAATATTGCACCTAGATGAAATTGAACAACGGAATTTCTCTGAATTTTCACATGAATGTGCATTTTGTCTGGTTGCAAACCCATGTTTTTCAAAAGCATTTCATGCATATAGATTTGCAAAAATAATTTCTGTATATCAGGGATACAGGATGTCCTATATTTCAGAATAATAGTATTTTATAATTTCTGTATCTCCCATACCGAGATCATCCTTGAAAAAAAGTTGTTCATCCTTGAAAAGTCCTTAAAAAAAGGTCATTATATCTCATGTGATTCTATCATAAAGTTCACATACCATTGCATGACCACAAGGTTCTACAGGAAGGTGCTTTGACGTCTGTAAGTTCTGTTTTACACGCTCTGTAAAGTGGATACAGTCTGTGGTGGTGCATTAACTTATTCAATTAAAATATAAATCGGTTAAAAGTCCTAAAAATGTTACTCACAGAAGTGCGTATTCAGGCTGACGTCAGTAGTTATTGAGAGTTTCTTTGTCCAAAGTTGTATCTTCCTTCAATATGGTCAGTTGTTAGGGTTAGCTCGAGAGCCATTTTGTAATAAGTTGTGCCCTACTTCGGTTATGTCCAGATGTTTAGGGTTAACTCCGTTCTGGCTGTGTCGACTTCATATTGAATGGGTAAAAGTTTCCAGATAATAATTAAAGATTCTTGAGTTAAGGGTTACTATTTACATACCACTTGAAGTTCCACGTCGTACTTGGCCATTAGGGCTATCTCGTCAATGCTGCACTCTCGTAGAATTGCCGAGGAAATCTTCAAGTTAGGTCAGGTTCATAAAAAATTTAAAAAGCTTTAAAAGATTCCAGTTAAAATCGTTATATACACACCACCCCATACCGTCCACAGTCTCAATCGCCGGACACGCATTTCACCTAGGCTCTACCCTTGCGTTTTCAATGGAGACTTCACACCCTCTGTCGAAGTCTGCTATCTGAAAGTCTCGTGTCCACAGTGCACATGTTCCTCATGTAACCATTGCCAACGCCATCTAGTGTCAGGTCACATCAACTTTATCTTCATCTATGCCATTCTCACCCTTCCCTTTTCTCTTCCTCTTTCGCCTCTCCCTATTCAATTTCTTCTCAGTTTCGATCAGGTTCCTCCAAGCTTACGAAAGGTCATATGAACTGTTATTACTGCAGTTAAATGTTATTATGACTGTTATTATTGCAGTTAATTAATAAATAAGACAAAACCATTTAACTGCAATAATAACATCCATACGACCTTTCGTACGCTTGGGGGAAACTGATCGAAACTGAGAAGAAATTGAATAGGGAGAGGAGGAAGAGAAAAAGGAAGGGTGAGAATGGCATAGATGAAGATAAAGTTGATGTGACCTGACACTAGATGGCATTGGCAATGGGTTACATGAGGAACATGCGCACTGTGGACACGAGACTTTCAGATAGCAGACTTCAACAGAGGGTGTTAAGTCTCCGTTGAAAACACCAGGGTAGAGCCTAGGTGAAATGCGCGTCTGGCGATTGAGACTGTGGACGGTATGGGGTGGTGTGTATATAACGATTTTAACTGGAATCTTTTAAAGCTTTTTAAATTTTTTATGAGCCTGACCTAACTTGAAGATTTCCTCGGCAATTCTACGAGAGTGCAGCATTGACGAGATAGCCCTAATGGCCAAGTACGACGTGGAACTTCAAGTGGTATGTAAATAGTAACCCTTAACTCAAGAATCTTTAATTATTATCTGGAAACCTTTACCCATTCAATATGAAGTCGACACAGCCAGAACGGAGTTAACCCTAACATCTGGACCTAACCGAAGTAGAGTACAACTTACGACGAAATGGCTCTTGAGCTAACCATAACAACTGACTACATTGAAGCAAGATACAACTTTGGACAAAGAAACTCTCAATAACTACTGACGTCAGACTGAACACGCACTTCCGCCACAGACTGTATCCACTTTACAGAACATGTAAAACAGAACTTACAGACGTCAAAGCGTCTTCCTGAAGGATTAAAAAGAAGTCCTTGAATTTTTTTCGGACAAAAGTGTATGAACCATGAACACAAATACTTGCTCCCATGATTATGTGTTTAAGAAATAGCAATCCCTTTGGTCCTTTGAAAAAGTTCTAGATATTTCACCTTTCCTTACTTTTAAATTTCCAAAGTAAGCATTATTTCAAAATAATTAGATACAAATGGTATTTTATGTATTGATTGTGCGGTATATAAAAGCCTTTCAAAAGAAATGTGACATACCTATGTATTTTTTAGTTTTATGGGGTTTTTTTATTCTGTAATTTGCTTCAATAATTGAACTAAAGACAAAGTAGAAAAATAAAGTTTTCTCAAAATCAGTGTAGTATACTGTGTATAAAAGTTTAGTAGATATTAAACCTGGTCGCATTTTCAGTGACAGTTTTGGTATTTCAGTATTTATCTGTGATTCTAAGTTTCTGATTAGCTGCAGCAGACATCATTTTTAGCATTCTGTATTAAGTTTGCCCAAGCATGTAGGAAGTTGCTTGTTGTAGGTTACAAATTGAACAGATGTATGGCTTCACTATATTTTAAGTAAGAGCATTTGGATCGTATGTCCTGGAAAAGTCCCGGAATTTTGTGATTGAAAAAGCGTATGAACCATGCGAATCGTTATCGATGTCTTGTTCAGTTTGTTGCTTTCTACTTTATTGCAAATATGATGGAGGAAAGTCAATGGCAAGTATAGACTAGACCCACATGTGATTAAAGGAACGACCTACTCAAATCAAGATATTCCACCGGAAAAGTGTCCCGTTTTTTTATTTGGAATACGGCAGAGATTGCTGTACAGCAGTGCCAGAAGCGAGCACGTATCTTGCCTTCGCCAGATTAAAGATTGTTGTTTTCTGTGCTTACTGAAGTTTATTTGCAGTTAAATGTATCAAGTCGAAAATTTTGCACCTAGAATTTCATGAATGATATGTTCATTGAAATAAATGTGCGCGATTGTTTTTACAGCTTTATTTTCCGAATGACACAGAAAATGCATGTTTTTGCCAATAAACATTTTAACTCACTTTACATTATCTACAAACTGTTTAATATAAATTAGGAATTGTTCATAATGAATAAATTAAGTGGTAATAAAAAAAACACCTGGTGAGACATTTCTGCGTATCTGTTAAAAATAACGAGACAGTACTTTTTGTCATTTGAGTATGTCGTTCCTATAGTCACGTGGGTCTAGGTATAGATGTACTTGTAAGTATAAGAATTTATTCCAAACAGCGAAATTGAGATTGATCATTTTTGGAGAGACCTTGTATCAAATTAAAAGACATTTGGAGACTTGAAATATCCATCTTTGCCTAAAGTTGTGAAAGCATGCCTTGCTTTATCACATGCCAACTTCGATGTAGAGAGAGGTTCTTCTGTGTGAAAGCATGCCTTGTTTTATCACACAGCAACTTCGATGTAGAGAGAGGTTGTTCCAAGTTCTTTCATCAAATAGAAGTCATCGCTCTTTCCACGTTTATAAGTGAGTTACGGAAAAATTATCATCGGCTGCCACCGGATATCGAACCCAGGGTCTTCCAGTTGCGCCCCCGACTTGCTTCCACAGCACCACAGTGACCTCGAAAGTCTCCAGACTCGCATACGACAAACTGCCAAACCACCTGGCAGGTTGCTTCTTTGGAGCCCCGCACAATGCTGGGGATTCACCAAAGATGAACAGCAGCAACTGTACAAATAACTAGAAGGCGAATGAATAATAAATACACAGTTGATGTGGATTAGGAACATCAAATAGAAGTCATCGCTCTTTCCACGTTTATAAGTGAGTCACAGAAAATTTTCAGATGAGAAGGCATCTATGTCTGAGAAGATTTTGAATGACAGACTAACAATTCGAGATGCATTAAAAATGTATAACAACCAAGTTGCAAAGGTACTAATAAAATTAGCACTTGCTACACATGTGTCATATAGCAACCATTTGGAAGAGGAGCAGAGATTAAAGGAACAGCAACTGAAATCAGAGAAAGAAAGTGCTGAGAGATTGAAACAAGAATTGCTAAATGAAGGATTTGAAGAGCAGAAAGCAAACTATGGAAAACATGGAAAACAAGATAAAAATTCTTGTTAAAAAAAAAAAAAGTACAAGAATCATCAAACTATGTGCTTGAAGAACCAGTGAGAGACTAAAGCAAGCATTAAAAAAAAAACATACCTGCAATACGAGTTGCACATGGCATTCTACAAGGATCAGAGAAACTCCGACAAAAAGGAAGACAACATGAACTTGAAGCATTAAAAATGAATAGGGTAGTTCATAAAAGAAAATCCTCCCTAATTGATGCATTTATGCAAAAAAAAAACCTGAAAAAAAGGAATAAATTTAAGGTTAATGAGGAAGCTTGTTTTTGTTAAACTTACCCTTATATGCACTGATGGCAGTGTTATAAATTCACGCTCAATTTTTTGAAATAATTTACTGCATATAACTCCTCCAAATTGCTACCATTATATAAGAATAATGTTAACTTTAAAAAGGACCCCCCTAATGCTAAATGATAAAAAACAGTTTGTTTATACATATTGGGGGGGGAGGTCATCATATAAAAGTTTTTGATGTCCCATGACAATTTTCAGAAGAGTTATAATCATTTCAAAAAATTTGAGCTTTGGTTTTATTATTGTCATCAGTGGGTGTAAGGATAATCTTAGTTTTACTGTTGTTAGAGCTTTGAAAATCGATCATGGTTAACATCTAGGGGTTTTAGCTGTCTGCTGTTATAAAAGTAACCCAAATAGAAGAAAGTCAGGTTTTTGTATTCTTATTTCTGTAATTATGAGTTGGAATAATTTTGCAGGATAAAGTAATTTCTTTATATTTCATAATAGGTTGCTTACCTTTTGTACACATTTCCCTGCACGTTTTATTCTTTTGGGTGTCTAGCTTGGTTCAAGCCTCTGTAGTGTGGTGGTCCTTTTTAGTCTTCAGGTTCATTCAATGCCTGGCGAATGTATAAGTCCTTGAAATGTACTGCATTAATGACTTTAGGCCCCAATAGCGTCCATTTTCCCTCCAACCACTCTTACCGACGTGTAAAACCCAACTTTAGTTGGTTGATTGACATTTATAAAAACCAAATTCGTAAACTCAAAACGAACTGACATGACCAACTAACATAAACTTCCTATTTACATACACACAAAAATTCCAACCAAAAATATTAAAAACATATATACAACTATTTACACACAACTTATCATATTCTCTTCTATGTCATTCCTTCAATTCTCGTTCACCACACCTCTCGACAACCAGAGCATTCAGTCACCACACCTCAGCCATTCCCACACAGACTGCCTCAAGTATTTTCTACCCCCTCCGGGGTCATCTTCAGGAGGCGTTGTAGATGTTATCTCTCCTGCTACCGCAGTGTGAGTGAGCGACACGATTCTCTTCCTCGCCCCTGCTCCGACATCATCTACGAAATAACTTCCACTGTGGCTCCATCTTTTATGAACTTTAGTAAAAACTTTATTTTCTTCTTCTGTGTCTTTGGCTTTTTTGTTCAATTTTTATTAATTCTTTCCATTTTTCATTAAGGATTATTACAAATTCTATCTATTTTTTCAATCAACACAGACTGCAGTGCATAGATGTCTCTCATTGCAACATGATTTTATTATTTTAATCTCTTCAAAATTCGGGTATGTGTGGTTATCCAGCCAGTATTGTATTAGTGCTGTTCTTGCTTCTTTTTTTTTTTTTTTTTTTTTTTTTTTTTTTCCAATTTTTAATATGTTGTTGTAGGCGATGTTTTAATTGATTTTTGGTACTTCCAATATGTGATATTGGTGGGATTCCACTTATAGGTATTTCGTATACACCAGCTTTTTCTAAGATACTATAGTTTTCAGTATTATTATTGGGTTGTCAGAAAAGTCATGACGTATTTTGGCACCCGATGGCGGTTTTGGAAGTACTAGAGGCATGCGCAGCTCTGTTATCGCTATGGCATTCCACAGGTGGCAGTTCTAGCTGCAGTCTAAAAGAAATAGTGAGCGATTTAGTTGATTTGCAAAGATTTGACATCAATTTGAAAATGGAAGGACAAACTGTGCATTTTCGCCATATTTTACTGTTTTACTTCCGTAAGAGGAAGAATGCGCATCAAG
This sequence comes from Macrothele yani, assembly GCA_039090855.1. Lineage (NCBI taxonomy): Eukaryota > Metazoa > Arthropoda > Arachnida > Araneae > Macrothelidae > Macrothele > Macrothele yani. The sequence continues at coordinate 1,169,512 of CM077006.1, forward strand.
CTTGTGAAAAGTTGCATAAAGTGTATGGTGATAATGCTCTACAAGAACGTCAGTGCCAGTGGTGGTTCACAAAATTCTGTGCTGGTGATTTTGACCTCAACGACGCCCCTCGGTCCGGGAGGTCCACCAAGGTTGATGACGACCAAATCAAGGAATTGATCGAGTCAAACCCACGTTACACAACACGAGAGATTGCAGACACATTGCACATCCATTATTCAAGCGTTCACTACCACCTGAAGAAGCTGGGATGCGTAAGCAAGCTCAATGTGTGGGTTCCTCGTGAACTCAAAGAAGCTCAATTGATGGTGCATATAAACATCTGCGATATGCTCATTAAACGTGAGGAAAACGATCCTTTTTTGAAGCGACTGATAACTGGTGACGAAAAGTGGATTGTATACAACAATGTGCTTCGCAAATGGTCTTGGTCCCGAAGTGCTGCTTCGCCTCAAACGACTTCCAAAGCAGACATTCATCAGCGGAAGGTTCTGGTCTCAGTGTGGTGAGATTTTAAAGGTGTCTAGTTTTTCGAGCTCCTATCACGGAACCAAACAATCAATTCGAATGTGTACTGTTGGCAATTGGACAGTTTGAATGAATCCATCATCCAGAAACGTCCAGAGCTCGTTCATCGTAAAGGTGTTGTGTTCCATCACGACAATGTGATACCACACACAAGTTTGATCACCCGCCAAAAATTATTGGAGCTTGGTAGGGATGTGTTGCCACACCCAGCATACTTGCCTGACCTTGCACCATCAGAATTTCACTTGTTTCGCTCTCTTCAACAGTTCTTGCATGGTATAACATTCAATTCAGATGAGGCTGTAAATCAGCACCTTGTACAGTTTTTCGTCGCGAAAGACACATTCTTCTATGAACGAGGCATTCTGTAGCTCACTGAAAGATGGCAAAAGGTTATCAAACAAAACGAGCACTATACTGTTGATTTATCTTTGTTCTTTCTATCAATAAATGACCTTTTCAGAACATGGCTAAAATACGCCATGACTTTTCCGACAACCCAATAATTATCATATCTCTAATTGTTAGTACTTTGTTTCCCATCTGAATTCCATATGTATGGCATAATTTATTTATTTCTGTAGATATTCTTGGAAGGTAAGGTATTGCTCCAACATATTGTAATTGTTTTTTTTTCTTTCAGAGGAAGATGTATCTTGCATTTTTACTTGTACATCATATATCCATTTATTTATTTTCTGTGAAGGGTATCCATAGCTATATGATATTTCTTTAATGTAATTTATTTCTTCTGTAAGAAATTCTTCTTTAGAGGAATGTGTGATTGCTCTTTTGATTAGTGTTTTTATGCCATTACATTTCTGTGTGTAAGGGTGTGTTGAGTTATATGGTATCAGAACAGGAACATGTCTGTTTTTTATGTACTTTGTACTGCAGTTGGTCATTTTGCTTGATAATTTTAACATCTAAGTAGGGTAAGGTATTATCTTCTTCATGTTCAACTGTCAATTTAATAGTTGGATAGATATTATTACCAAGTTGTTAATATCTATCCAACCAGTGGGCATTTTGGTGGACCAGTGGTTTGCAAATTCTAGTGGTCCACTGAGCCAGTAGAAGATTTATTTCTAATTCTAACACTGCCTGACCTACGCAGACTTGAGCTTGAATCGTAAGACAGTTGTCCATGCCCTAATGAAATGAAGACGTTTCAGACAGGGTTTTCACGTTTACCTTTCAAATATGGGAATCAAAATAAAATGTACTCTTTTACAACACAATTCAAAATCATGTTAAGCACCATTATTATTATTATTTATGAGTTAAAGAGTGTCCATTATTGAAGAGGGAGATTACACTATACCGATTCCATTCCTGATAATGATAAACTGCAAGTTTTTATTTTTTTAGTTCTAGGCTTTGTGTTTTTGTTCCATACTAAACACATTCACAGTATTAACAGAAGACACAACCTGAGAATACATACATATTCCCAAAAATTGTTCTTATATTTTACATGCAAATTGTAATTGACATCGTTAATAGAAACTCACCCAAAGGTTGTTGCTTTTGGGCACATTTACCGCACGTATCTTTCCGGCTGGCTTGTCATAATGCGTGATAGGCCTTTCGTGGTCGCCGTATCTCTTCCCTGTGTCTTCACACGTAATCTTGTTATTTTGTGTTTGTTTTTCACAGTGTTTGATATTTATTGTCATAGCTGTACAAAAGACAAGTTTGAAATACAGTATTTCCAAATGTTCATCTATTCGAATGAGATTCTTGATATATTTCATATCAGATAACTTCGATTATTATGTGTACAGAACAAAAGAAGTGATCATAACACTGAATGACCACAACTATGGCCTTTGAAAGAAGAAATACACAAAAAAAATTTCAACACAGTGTATGAAGCCCACTTCGAAAATCTTATTTTTTTACCAACCACAAATGCAGAAGAAAGCTCTCCGTACTGGCTTGATACAGATAAGAACATCTGACCCCAGAACAATGACAAAGAAGGAATTGTTTTGTAATTCCAAAGTTTGTATCAGGGTAGTTTTTGATATATAATTGAATATTTTTTTTTTTTTGGGGGGGGGGTATAATTTTCATAACCTTTATAGTTCTGAGTGTCTTGAGTAGCAATATATTGAAACTTAAGATGCCCTTTTTGTAGTGTATGGATGTGTGTGTGTATATATATATATATATATATCCCCCCCCCCCAACCAAAATGTGAACATGTGTTAATTTTGTCACCATGGTTTGAAATAAATAAAAAAAAATTAACAAAAATTTATTTTGGTGTGGAGCACTTACATTCTAAAACTCGTACACTTTTTTGGGCAACTAATTTAGTCATTAACATAAGTTGTTCAGGCTGCTATTTAGGCTAATATTTTTACCATTAGTGGCTGCCATTTAGGCTGGCTACTAAAGCAACTATTTTCTTGGGTGTGATAGGCTGTCAGCCCTGCGAACAGTTTCCAGCTTCAATGGTTTTCCAGAGTTTCACGTTTTGTCCCTTGGCTATCTTTCAACAACCCCTGGTGTTATTGGCTTCTAAATTACCTGAAAAGGGCCTTTTTTGACTCTGTTTCAAAAAATTTCACATGCAATTTTCCTGGATTTTTTTTTTTTCAGATTTTTTTTTATGATGCATACTTTTTTTGTTTGTTTGTTTCATTGCAAATGACCTTGGATTAAGAGGAACTCTGTTTACTGGGACTCGGATTATCCAGACTTAACAGTATTTCTTGCAAAGAAAGAATTCTGAAGTGTTATTGTTGGTAGACTACTTAAACAGCGGGAAAGGGTAGTGTGAGGAAAACTGTCGTGTGTGACCACTGCCATTGTTCAACGTGTGGCGATCAACGAGTTAAGAACAGCAGCTAGCAAAGGCAGTCTTTTTTTCTTTTATCTCTCAACTGAATTAAAATCAACCGTTGCTTCCATTTATTAGGCTTATCTTAATTTGTTTCATGTTTTCTGATTGAAATCAAAAGTTCTTTTGGTTTCTGATTAAAATTTGTGTTTTCCTTTTAAAAACAATGGGAATATCTTTGCTTGAATTACAAGAAACATATGATGCACATGCAAACTTGCATTTTCGAAAAATTAAGCATGTCAGTTAAAATTACCAAAGACTCTACACCATTTATAAATTACAGAAATAAAAAATAAATAAAAAGCGTGAAATTAATACACAGTTTAAGCCAAGCTTTTGCGCTCCATTGGGAGGCTTCGTCTGGACTAAGTTATCAAAGGCTTATTAGAGGTAGGGATGCACAATGTTGTTTTAATTCAAAAATTTTGATATTAAATATTTTTTTCTTTTTACTCATTCATAATATATCATGCTGAGCTTATTTAACCTGAAAAGGGCCTTTTTTGACTAATTACCTGAAAGGGCCTTTTTTTGACTGCGGATAACTGCCATACATCTCGGGTATAGTAGAAATACTGAAAACAATGTGCATAAAAAATAATAAAAACTTTGGTATTACAGTTCAAGACATAGTCATTACTTACCGTAAATCAAGACAATAAATCATTTCTTAAAAAAGCAGTAGTATACAGGATACCAATTGTGGATAATAAGGGCACTGTTATCAGTACATAAATAGGTAGCACAAAAAGAAATATTGAAAAAAGATTATTCAAACATTTAGCAAACTGGAATTAAAAAAAAAAAAAAACCTCATTCATAGATTTTTGTCTAATAAATCAAGCAATACCTATGTGGGAGGAAATTGAATTATTAGCTCAACAGAAAAATTGAAAAATGATCCTCACAGCTGAATCTGTCTGTATAGAATAATCAAAATTGTAATTAACAGCCCAACAAATTTATCATGTGCGTGGAAACACCTTATTGCAATAGAGAATCGACTAGAACAAGAGAGAAAAAAGAAATACATTATAAAATTTACGAACGAAATTATCGATAGATGGAGCCAAATAAATCATGACGTCAGCGACCAATGGTAGTGGCATGATTTTTGGAAGCTTAGCACAACCACGATGTTGCGTTATTGACCTTTGAAGATGCCAACAAGATAGGTTGCGCGAAACGCGTCCGGCGTGATACTTCGGGTTGCGAGGAAAGACACTTCGAGATTGAGCCAATTTCAACCGAGCGACACTTCGTTGGATGACGTCAATTGCCGCTCTAGACTTTCTTCATTTATAAAGATTTCATAGATTCGGTTATTTTAAGTGTACATAGATAATGACAAAAAATTTTGGGAACCAGGGTTGCAACAGAGTTTGCAGCTGTAACAAAAGAGGGGCGTGACCACAACGCCAAATACGGCCTACTATTTCATGAACTACGAGAGGATAAAACTTATGAGCGTTTGACTGGAAAGAAGGGGATTATCTTTTGACTGTGAGTAATATCATTTGTGTTTTTAAGTATAATGAGAAAGATTTTAATAGGCAGTTAATTTTATATTGTATTTTAATCTTAAAAACAAAAGATTCTTCCTCTCGGAGTGTTTGAATTTGCACCCGAAGATACAAAAAAGAACGTGTATAACAGAAAATGTAGTAGATACTTCATGTATATCTTCCGTATAAGGAAGGTACAAGTTATACATGGTTAAAATACATAATATATAGAGATTCAGTACCTCTTTTAGAAATGCTATTACGCACGTTAAAATACGGACATGTGATTATGGTGGTGCAGTTAATTATGGCGTTTATTATTTAAAAAATAAAGACTAAAAAGAAAGCCAGAGCAATTACTCACATATATTCATCCAGAGGTCGTTTTCGTTCGCATACCACCGTAGTTCTGCAAGTTGTTTGGTCTCAGGTGTTCAGTGGCTATGCATTGCAAAAAGTCCGATGCTGGCTATAATCGACTATTACTTTGACATTGCTAAACACTATATTTATAGTCACCATCGGACTTTTTGCAATGCATAGCTGCTGAACACCCGAGACCAAACAACTTGCAGAACTACGGTGGTATGCGAACGAAAACGACCTCTGGATGAATATGTGAGTAATTGCTCTGGCTTTCTTTTAGTCTTTATTTTTTTAATAATAAACGTCATAATTAACTGCACTACCATAATCACATGTCCGTATTTTAATGTGCGTAATAGCAATTCTAAAGGAGGTACTGAATCTCCATATATTAAGAAAATATAGTAATAAGAAATCTTTACTATTGAACAACAAAAATTTTTATATAACTTAATTAAATATCAAAATAATTTTTGATATATCAAAATGTTTGAATTATAGCAATATTGTGCATTACTATCTGTAAGAAGGCTTTTGTAACTATCTCTAAGAAGCCTAGCCCTCAGACGAAGTCTCCTGACAGAGCGTGAAAACTCGTCTTAAACTATGTGTTAGTTTTACGCCATTAAAAGAAGTGTTGTAGTTTATGTAAGTTAAAGATACTGCACTTTTTGATAAAAAAATATCTTGGGTTTTATTTTGTGAAAAATAGGTTAGATTTTCTTCTTCCAAGATTACCAGTACTATGATTCATAGTGAAAAAGTAATCAAGTACTATCACAGGTTACAGTCAGTCCTTTCCTCTATTAGACAAAGGACTGTGTCTGAAAAGTTTTTGATATTTCTTGTTTTGGAAGAACTTGTATGAAATGGAAACTTGTTCAAAATGGAAATTCTTTTTGGTCCCTTGAATTACTTGTATCTTTACACCTGAAAATGAAATGAATGAGTTTCTCAAAAAAAAAAAAAAAAAAAAAAAGATGGAAACAGAAGTAAAATGTAACTACAGTAATCTCCTTATGGGTCTTAGTTCTTGTACATGAATCCATATTTCTTTCATGTCTTCTTAATACAAGTCCACAATTGCCCAATTTTGCTTCTTGACTCTTCTGTGAATCCTGTCACTTTACTCTTATCCTGTTGCTTGCAATTTCTCTTTCTGGTAGCACTCATTGCCCTTCCACAACAGCATTTTCATTACTGTAATGCTTAGCTCATTCTCTGTCAACATTTTGTCTTTAGCCTAGTCTCTGCAGTGCACAGCACTACGGTATAGTATTGTAAATCTAAACTTCACATTCACTCTTCCACCAGATGTTTTTCTCCAGTTAAACAATCTGACCTGCACTCTTGTTACCCCTTTTTGTGTCTCCATCTGATGATTAATGAACAGGTACTGTATTTCATCTAGTTCTATTATTTCATGGTATTACTGCTCCCCTATTTAAAGGTTCAGTAAACGATTACCATGTCTTATCTGGCACAGTAGAATTAAGTGTCAATTATGAGATTGGGTTGCACATTCCAGGATCTCCAAACTCAGGGTTGACAAAAATGCATTGTGTTGTGTTTAATATGGAACAGCTTTGGGTTTGCCTTGCTCTTCCATATGCCACATAAGAAATTTACTAAAAAGAAAACATGCAGTCAGTGAGCATTGTCCATAAACAAAGTAAAAATTATTTACAAGAGTATTTGTGCATTTACTGAGTGACACAGGTGAATTTTAAAATGTAAATGATCTATTCAGAAGAAATGAGCTTAATTCTAGGTACACGAGTACCTTGTAAAATATAAATGATATATTCAGAATAAATGTGCTTAAGTGTAGGTACACAAGTACTAGAAAAGTTGGTTACGTTAAACATATCTGCATAACAATCTTGTTTAAAACTATGGTGTGTTAGAGAAACACTTTAGTCACTGAGATAACAGTAAATTGAACCTGCATAATGCATGTGCAGAAAATACTGTACCAGTTCCTTTCCAGTGTCAGTCATCCACTGAATCCTTACCTTTGCTCATGGGTGTATTGATAACCTCAGCAGAAGGACTGAATCAAGTACTAAAATGAAAAGAAATTGTTGGTATTTATTTATTTATTTTTTTCAGTAAGTAAAATCTTCAAGAAGTCATTTTCGCTTTAGTTTATAAAAACCGGTTGACGAGAGAAAGGCATTATTCCAGAGGACTTCGTGTGAAAGAAATATTAGTTGGATAAATGAAATTTGTATACCAGTAAGAATAAGGTGTTATATTATACTTGTTTGCACATAACTACGCATCCTTCAGAATACAATAAGCTTCACAGGAACAAAAAAACAGACCTGTCATTTTTTTTTATACAGTACATAAGAGTCAAAAGGGAAGACTTTTACTATGTGCAAAACACTGTAACGTTATAAGTATTACAAGGTTTCTTACGTAAATCTTTCAACATTTCTCTACACATTTCCTTAGCATTGTCCTAATCTGGGATGGAATTTCCAGCACTTACAGTTCTTGCAAAAGAGGTGCTTTGGTGATTCATTTTTAAATTACATCTGTGTTCCTCAAATCCAAATTTCTTTTGGTTGAACCCACATAATGATTATTTAGTTCACCAGAAGTAGTGTCGAGCATAGGAATAACATACACACCCCATTTTTTCCCTTTGTTAATTTTGTCACGATCGTTTGCGGATATTGCATGATCGTATTCCAAATTGTTTTTTTTTTTTTTTTGACGGGAGTATATGTTGGTAAAAAGGTTTACAATATGTGGATTGAAATCAACAGATCCAACATGCTTTTTAGGCACTTGTTCACTAATTAAATCAGTTGACATTGCAAACCGTACTTTATTGTGCACCCCTTAACAACGTCGCCCGGATAACCATGGTTTTTTAGCAAAGGATGATATCCATTGTAGTTCTTGAGCTCTGGCAAAACGGCTAGAAGAATGTGAATATGCTCTTCTAAATAGGAAGTGCAGAGCAGAAATTTTATGCTGAAAAGTGTGGGCAGAATTGTACGGAATTAGAGTGGGTGTGGAAGTGGGTTTTCGATAAACGGCAAAAGGCAGGGAATTGTCAGAAGGGTTACGAGTAATTTGAAAATCTAGATAAGGTAAAACAAAATTATGTTCAAGTTCTATCGTTAGTTTTTTTTTTTTTTGATTGGAGGTTTAACGACCACCGTGAGCAACTCAATGGGCTATAAGCAGTCGCCCGTCCCTAATTTAGGGTCACTGGTTCCAGGGAAGGGAGAGAGCCAGTGCCGTAAGACAAACACAACATCCATGCCTGACCGGGATTCGAACCCGGACCCCGTTCGGACGAATGATCAGAGGCCATCGCTTAGACCACTGCGCCACCGGGGCGGCATCGTTAGTTTGATTGAGGGGGGTATTGAGAAGACATAGCTTTGACAAACTGATGTAACTCATTTATGGTATATTGCCAAATTACCAAGATGTCAACGTAACAGATATAGAAACTAGGTTTTTGTGGGAATTCTTGTATGACTTTATCTTCAATGTGCTGAAGAAGAATTTCTGCCAAGACTGCAGATCAAGGTGAACCCATGGCTGTCCCATCGGTTTGTTGATAAAAAATGTTCTGAAATTTGAAAAATGAACGCCTTTTAATTAGATGAAGAGCATTTATTATGAAAGAAATATCATTAGCAGAAATGTTAGAATCAAGGAGTAAAGCATGAATTAACTGAAATGTAGCTTCTTTTTTTTATTTGATTGGATTTTTAACGACCATCGTGAGCAACTCAATGGGCTATAAGCAGTCGCCCGTCCCTAATTTTGGGTCACTGGTTCCAGGGAAGGGAGAAAACCAGTGCCGTAAGACAAACACAACATCCATGCCTCACCGGGATTTGAACCCGGACCCAGTTAGGACGAATGATCAGAGGACATCGCTTAGACCACTGCGCCACCGGGGCGGCAAAATGTAGCTTCCATAGGTACATTCGTGTATAACAAAACTACATCTAGGGACGCCAAAAAATAAGAAGTTGGTAGTGGCTGAATCAACTTTAACTTATCAATAGCTTGTGTGGTACTCTTTATTGAGTAGGAAAAATTCAAGATAAATTTTGTGAGATAACTTGCCAAGGCTTTTTCCAAAGGTCGGGCGGGGGCAATGTAACCTGACACAAGAGGGCGAATAATGTACCCTTCCTTATGTAGTTTTAATCTACCAAATAAATCAGGTACATGGCAGCCGGGGAGTGGATTGAAATCTTTTGAAAAGGAATCCGGAGGTGCTGAAGAATTCTTAAGGCGGCTTAAAGCACTAACAGTAGCGCTGGTTTGGTCTCGTTCCACAATTACATTAAGGATACTAGAAATGGCATTGAGCATTTTTTGAACAAAATCAATTTGATTTAAAATCACAACTTGACTAGTTTTATCAGCTAAAAGAATGGCAATATGTGGGTCCTTTTTCAGTTCAATCAGTTGTTGCATTTCTTCACGAAGCTGGCATTCTTCGGTGGTTTTGCACCGTCTTGGATTATTTTTGTTAAGAGACCTTTGCAATTTTCATTCATGCAAAGTTCCTATCTTCAATTGGAAGCGAATGTAGAATTTGCTCAATTTGCGGAACTGTTTTAAATAAGTCCACTTTACGTTGGTTAGGGTAAGCGAACTTGTAACCTCGTTGCAAGGCTCTTAGTTGAATGGGATTCAGAACTTTATCACTAAGATTTCTAACTCCATTATGTGAATCAGAGTTATAGCTGCCATGGTCCAGTTCATGCAAATCCAATCCATTACCCACCGCCCCGGTGGCGCAGTGGTCTAAGGCGCTGGCCTCTGATCATTCGTCCGTAAGGGGTCCGGGTTCGAATCCCGGTGAGGCATGGATGTTGTGTTTGTCTTACGGCACTGGCTCTCTCCCTTCCCTGGAACCAGTGACCCTAAATTAGGGACGGGCGACTGCTTATAGCCCATTGAGTTGCTCACGGTGGTCGTTAAAAACCTCCAATCAAAAAAAAAAAAAAAAAAAAAAAAAGTCCATTACTCGCATCAGATGATCCTTGTTCAAAAAGGCCGATAAGATGTCTTGTTTGAAATCCGAACAGCTTGTGCGTTCTACTACGAACTTCAGAATCCACCAACAATCTCAGTTTTTTTCACATGGGTGTTAAATAAAACCTTCATTTCATTTTCAATTATTGCTGTAATTACAAATAATGAACGGTCCAAAATAATTGGGTGTGAGGAAGCAGTTAGGAATGAGTAAGAGATAGCATTTCTTATTAAAGAAGTCAATACTACTACGCTTACTTCTGATCCGTTGAAATAGTCTCTTCCTTTCGGCGATCCTTATGATCTTGGCGTCTCGTCTGGTAAATGGAGTATTGAAAATACGCAGATGCCTTGGAATGACATTTATATATCTCTGCAGTTTAGTAAAAATGACAAATGTGCCAATTCCCTTGAAAGTTTTCCACGAAAACTTCTAAAAGTTTGCATAGCATGGCTCCACATGATGAAATTTAGATGAAAACTGCGTGATTCACGATAAAAATGCGGAAGTATGACTATAAACACTATAATTCGTGCATAAATACTAGTTTGCCGCCTCGGTGGCGCAGTGGTCTAAGGCGCTGGCCTCTGATCATTCGTCCGTAAGGGGTCCGGGTTCGAATCCCGGTGAGGCATGGATGTTGTGTTTGTCTTACGGCACTGGCTCTCTCCCTTCCCTGAAACCAGTGACCCTAAATTAGGGACGGGCGACTGCTTATAGCCCATTGAGTTGCTCACGGTGGTCGTTAAACCTCCAATCAAAAAAAAAAAAAATACTAGTTTTTAAAAGAAATCAGTCTTGTTGCACGATGATATTTATTCAGCTAAAAAACGAAATCTATGTACAGCTTAAAAAACATGAGCACTTTCAGTGTCACAGTGACACCTTCATCAGATGTGATTTCCATCATGTGGTTACATGCTGGTCTTCGTAGCACGTCAAAACATCGCGGGCACAAAACATCGCAAGCCATAACATTTCAGGATGGGGCATTAATTAAACGGCTTTTTTTCTTTTCATTTTTTTCTTTTGTATTTTTCTAAATATTTGATCTTTGGTAGAAAAAATTCGTTCAGACACTGATTTAATTTGCAGAAGACTAGTATGTGGCACTTATGAAAATATTTCAGGAGCGGGCTCTAATTATTATCTCATCTCATACAAAATTTTCGTAAAATCTACAGTTTGCAATTTAGAACCACCAAATTTGGTATACTAACTCACGGTGCTCTACCTTAGACCGCAGAGACTTTTGGAACGGGTTAGGGGGCCCGGGGTAGAGGGGCTTCCATAGAAAATTTTCGTAAAATCTACACTTTTCAATTTAGAGCCACCAAATTTGGTATACTTCCTCATGGTGCTCTAACTTAGACCGTAGACAGTTTTTGGAAGTGGTCAGAGCACGGGGTCGAGGGGCCCCATAGAAAATTTTCGTAAAATCTACAGTTTTCAATTTAGAACTACCAAATTTGGTATACTTCCTCATAGTGCTCTAACTTAGAACGTAGACGGTCTTTGGGAAGGTAGGGGCCCCGGGAGCAAGGGACCCCAATACGCAATATTCGTAAAATCTACAGTTTTCAATTTAGAACCACCAAATTTGGTATACTTCCTCATGGTGCTCTAAATTAGACCGTAGACACTTTTTGGAAGTGGTCGGAGCGCGGGGTCAAGGGGCCCCCATAGAAAATTTTCGTAAAATCTACAGTTTTCAATTAAGAACCATCAAATTTGGTATACTACCTCATGGTGCTCTAACTTAGACCGTAGACAGTTTTTGGAAGTAGTCGGAGCCCGGGGTCGAGGGGCCCCCCCATAGAATATTTTCGTAAAATCTACAGTTTTCAATTTAGAACCACCAAATTTAGTGTACTACCTCATGGTGCTCTAACTTAGACGGTAGACAGTTTTTGGAAGTCATCGGAGTGGAGGGCTCCCCATAGAAAATTTTTGTAAAATCTACAGTTTTCAATTTAGAACCACCAAATTTGGTGTACTACCTCATGGTGCTCTAACTGAGACCGTAGACAGTTTCTGGAAGTAGTCGGAGCCCTGGGTCGGAACCCCCCCCCCATAGAATTTTTTTTGTAAAATCTACAGTTTTTAATTTAGAAACACCAAATTTGGTATACTAACTCACGATGCTCTAACTTAGACCGTAGACGGTTTTGGACGAGTTCGCAGCCCGGGGTCGAGGGGCCCCATACAATATTTTCGTGAAATCTAGTTTTCAATTTAGAACCACCAAATTTGGCATACTATCTCATGGTGCTCTAACTTAGACCGTAGAGGGTTTGGGGAACGGGTGGGGCCCCATAGAAAATTTTCTTAAAATCCACAGTTTTCAATTAAGAACCACCAAATTTGGTATACTACCTCATGGTGCTCTAACTTAGACCGTAGACAGTTTTTTGAAGTGGTCGGAGCCCGGGGTCGAGGAGCCCCCATAGAAAATGTTCGTAAAATCTACAGTTTTCAATTTAGAACTACCAAATTTGGTATACTTCCTCATAGTGCTCTAACTTAGAACGTAGACGGTCTTTGGGAAGGTAGGGGCCCCGGGAGCAAGGGACCCCAATACGCAATATTCGTAAAATCTACAGTTTTCAATTTAGAACCACCGAATTTGGTATACTTCCTCATGGTGCTCTAACTTAGACCGTATACGGTTTTTGGAAAGGTAGGGGCCCCAATACGCAATATTCGTAAAATATACAGTTTTCAATTTAGAACCACCAAATTTGGTATAATATCTCATGGTGCTCTAACTTGACCATAGACAGTTTTTTTTTTTTTTTTTGGAAGTGGTCGGAGCTCGGGGTCGAGGAGCCCGATAGGAAATTTTCGTAAAATCTACAGTTTTCAATTTAGAACTACCGAATTTGGTATACTTCCTCATGGTGCTCTAAGACCGTAGACGGTTTTTGGAAAGGCAGGGGGCCCGGGATATTCGTAAAATCTACAGATTTCAATTTAGAACGACCAAATTTGGTATACTATCTCATGGTGCTCTAATTTCGACGGTAGAGGGTTTTTGGAACGGGTGCTGGGTCCGGGATCAAGGGGGTCTAATACGCAATATTCGTCAGATCTACAGTTTTCAATTTAGAACCACCAAATTTGGTAAACTATCTCATGGTGCTCTAACTTAGACCGTAGAGGGTTTTTGGAATGGGTGGGGGCATATAAAATTTTCGGCAGTTTACAGTGTTTCTTCAAATTAAAGTGCAGTTCTCGCTTGCCCTACGTAGAACGTTTTCTCGAAATTGTTTGGAGTTCCCAATTGTACTCTCAAAAAAAATATGCCAAGAAACGACGACGGTCTTTATTCATACCCCCCCCCCCCCGTTGAACTTTCGTGGCCAGTAACCTTAAACTTGTATGAACCGGCATGAAAATTCCGACAAAAAAATAACTCCTACCCCTCATTAGGCACTTTGAAAAACTGCCACACATAATTCGCAAACTGGGAAAACTGACACACATTCAAAGTGTTCCTCGAAGGAACAGCAATTTGTGCTCGGTCCCTTATGAAAAGCATGTGGCAGTTTTCCAAGTTGCTGAAAGATGTGTGGCAGTTTTCGCGTGTGACGGTTTACCGGAGACCAAGAATTTTAGAAAGAGCTTTGGATCGAATTAAAACTTTAAATTCAAAAAAGTCCCGTATCAGCGACGGGGTAGATTCGATTTAGGACGAAACAAGATGGTAATTCCGCAACTTCATGTATGTTTGAAATGTGAAAAGATGGAGAGTAATAAGACTGCAGGAAAAAAATATCTGATCTTGAAAGTTTACTAGGTGTTTTAAAGAATGAGAAACGGGAGATCTCTGTACAAATCAGAAAGACATACATCATTACAAGGTTCTGGTCATACAAATTATCCAACTCAAGAAGCAATTAAAAGAAATTAAGAGAAACTATAGTACGTTGGAAAGATTAGGTAAAGGTATCCAGGATATATTTACGACGCCCAAGTGATCTTACGAAAGGAATCAATGGATAAAATGGGCACCTGAAGATGTATCGAAATGCATAGTAATAAGAGCTCTCTTTAGAAAAATCATATATGACTTCTGGAAGGGGAAAAACATTATTCCATTACTTTGAAAAAATGGTGCGCAAAATTTACCCATAATCCAGGCATTCAACACGATGTCCTTTTGTTGATGGGGGAAAAAAGCTATGAAAGTTTAAATCACTCTGTAAAGTTTTGTGTTTTAAGCTTTGACGAAATTCATATTGACTCTAGGCTATACTACGACACCAGAATGAACAAAATTCTTTGCCCTTTCAAGAAAGCCCAATTTTTCTTAATCCGATGATTATTATCGCAATGGAAGCAGCCAATATTCTTTAACTTGCAAATGAAAAAAATATTGCTTTTTTAATAAATTAAGGTTTGGAATCTACTGGGGTTGAACTAAAATTTATTTCTGACTTGGGATGATGCAATACGATGTGGAGAGAACTTGAAATTTCTATGGACAGGTCATTTTTCGATAACCCTTTTTTTCAGGGGTCAAAAATATGGGTATTTGCTGATAATTTTAGCTTTTAGATCTTCGAATATGAAACATTCTGCTTAATGATTTCAAAACAAATATTTCTTCTGTTTTAATATGTTTCAGTGATGTTCGTTGGATTTACTGGGGTATAAACATGGATTTAATTCCTTCCCATGCTTGCTTCGTGCGCTTAGATATCGGAGGGGAATAGATTACTCTTGCGAAGAGAGCTGGCACCGCAACTATCCACAGCCTCCCTCTTCGGGAAGCAAAGTGTGCTTCGCTAAAAGAACCAGCCTTTGTACCAATAGCCTTGAGGAGTTTTTACGCTCTTTTACATCCTCCACATTGCGCCGTTCTGTGGAACAATAGCAAAACAACCACTCCATCTCCAGATGTTTACTTGCTGCGGTTTACTTTTAAAGACCAAACCCATTGTCCTCTTTTAAGGAAGTAGCCTCGTGGGGAAGGAATCACAATGCGACGGGCACATACTAAGATTGCTTCCCTCCTGAACAAAGGGGGGTGAAAAACTTAACTATACCAATGCTTCTTCATTAGTTCCACCGCCCAAATCCAGATGGCTTTGTTTTGTGAGCTATTCTTACAGATCACATGGCGCCCAGTGACGAGGTGCATTTTTCCGTTTTGTGGAAAAACATGTTAAATCGGAAGAACAATTTACCACAAAATAAACGTTTTGTTGCAATTACTGTATCTTACCATTTTTTAATCAATACATGAACCAAATTATTGATCAGTCAATAACATGAAATTAATAAATGAAAAATAAAGGTCCTTATCATTCGCTGAAAATAACTTAAAAATATTATGTCATGAATTAAAGGAACTGCAACCACATAAACTTAATACTTGAACTGAATCCTTACTGAATGTTTTTCACTTATATAACACTAGACAACACAGGCGCCGACTTGAAAAATTATTGGGGGTTCCGTAAATTTTTAATCTAATTACCAATGCATTTTTTCAAAGTATTTAAGTCTAATTTAAATTTCATTCAGTGAGATTATCTGGCACAATAAGACACCTGAAATGCTAAAATGAAGCAAATTATAGTTAATTACAGATTTTTTTTTCTCTAGATAATTATTTATTTCATTTATTTTGCTTTTGTAGGCGCGGCATTATTATATACAATACACAGATACTATGTGAATTTTCAACTCAATTGTCTTATAAAAGTAAGTAAAACATGTAAAATATATTTTAAGGTTTTTTTCACCAATTTTAAAAATTCCAAAATTTTTTTCTTCAAATGATTTCTGAGTTTAAATAGGAGGTTAGAAGGGAGAGGACATGACATCAGCCCCGCGCCCTGCGTTTTCCGTGGGCTCTACTTCGTATCAGCTGTGTATGCCCAGGATGCTCAACTTGGGCTGCTTCTGTACTTATACTGTGGGGAAATCGTTGACTTTGAAGAGGTTTCAGAGGCACTTGTGCATCATGTATAGTCAGGATTTGTGCATCATGTATAGTCAGGATGAGACCGAAACATACATGCACATAACTAAAAATTTGCAAAAAGTTACAGAAATACTGTTTAATATTTTCTAAAAAAATTAAACAAAATTATGCTTCTTCGAGCGGAAGTGCATATTGCGTATTAACCAATCACGGCCTTGCTAAAGCTGTGGGAGCCTTGTTGACCTTCAGGGAATGCTGCTGAGAGTAAGAGATGGCCGCTATTAACCTGTGCTCCAGCACAGGTCGTCAGCAATTGGTCTTCAGTAAGTGACGTCACGCCACTGAACCTCCCCACCCGGAGAGCCCAAGAAACCAGATGATCAGACTTGGCTTCACCAGCGGTTGCTGATGAAATCTTCTCTCTCTTCTAACCTTCTTGTTTCCTGACTGCCCGAAGATAGGGCGGGTCACCTGACTGTACAACATATTTCCGCTTTATCACTATGACCTCGAATAGGTTCTCTTCTCCGATTGCAGAGCTAGACTTTTGTATTTTGTGGGAACCCAGACAAACCGAAGAATTTTCTAAAGGAGGCAGTTTTAAATGCTCTTAAACAACGGTACTTGAGGTATTGTCTGTCGCGTCAAATTTTATGAGCACGAACAAACACTAATTCTTTTTTGAGGCACAATAAACAGTCCGAGGGGTAAATTTCTATAGATACTTTTTATATATAGTAAACGGGGAATTAATAATAAAAACCTTGAAGAATTGATAACGAAAACCAAAATTCATGCACACATGCGTACGTGTATTTTTTCCACGAAATACGCCCAAAAATATTAGGGGTTCGAGGAACCCCACAACAAAATCATTAGGGGTTCAAAAACTGTCTCGAACTCACGAAGTCTGCGCCTATGCTAGACAATATAAATATATTTACACACAATGTTGAATAATCCAATAATGGATCCTGGGAGATTGGTACCCGGCAAATTGGTGCCCAGCAAACTCGTGCCCATGCAGTTTCGTTCCATCCTGTTCAGTTTTAATGCCTGATTTTCAGGATTTGGCATCTCTTCACCTCTTCTAACTATTCCGATACATTTTCCCCTCTTCAAATTCGTAAATTATTTCACAAATTGAAGCAATCACGGCATTTTCCTAAAACTGAATTTTAGAAAACTCGTACCCGGGAGATTGGTACCCTTCTGTTGGTGAGACGTTACGGGGACTTATACAAATTGCATTCACGGAAGGTCTTTCCTCTTTGGTGATTGTCGTTGTTGAACAGCTGTTCTCTTGGCGGAAAACTCCTATTTTTTCTGCCACCGTTAGCAAAACACACCGCAGAAAACTCCTACATCTTAGACATTGAGTCTCCACTTTATTATGACCACCTGACAGTTTTAAGAAAATGAGCTATGGCTGCATGCTGTTGCCGCCAGAGGACGATGCTATTATAAAAAGGGAAAGCTTAGGGCTTGCGACAGTAGTAGAAGAGATTTTTGGGTGACGAGATGGGTAAAAAGTGCGATTTGGCGGACTTTCAAAGTGGGATGATTGTAGGAACTCAGAGCCATGGAACGAATATCACCGAAACCGCCGCATTCGTGAAATGTTCCAGAGCAGCTGTTGTTAAAGTGTTTAAAGACTGGACTGTTATCCAAAAAACTGGGTCTCTACGTGCAACGTGTGGTCGTCATCGACTAGTGACTGCTCAGGCGGAACGGAGAGTGTCCACACTGGTAACAGACAACAGAAGGGCAACAGTGCAGCAATTTACAGACCATCTGAATCAAGGATCCCCTCAAATGATCTCTGCACGCACTGTTTGCCGTACACTGCATCAGATGGGATATGGCAGCCGAAGGCCTGTTCGAACACCTTTGCTGTCTGCAGTTAACAAGAAAAAATGTCTCCAGTTTGCACAAGAGCACAAGGATTGGACAGTCGATAATTGGAAACAAATTATGTGGTCCGATGAATCACGTTTTCAGTTGCACCATGCCGATGGCCGAGTGCGAATTTGGCGGAAGCAGCACGACAGCATGGATGGACCCCAAATGCATTGCTGCAACCCTTCAAGCTGGTGGAGGCAACGTTATGGTTTGGGGAATGTTTTCCTGGCATGCTTTGGGCCCTTTAATTCGTGCTGATCAACGTCTGACTGGCACATCATATCTAAACATCGTTGCGGACCAAGTACATCCTGTCATGTGGATAGTTTATCCCAATGGCGATGGCTACTTTCAACAACATAATGCGTCCTGCCATAGTGCTCGTATTGTACAGGATTTGTTTCAGGAACATGCCGGGGAGTTTACTTTTCTTACGTGGCCCCCACAATCTCCAGATCTCAACCCCATTGAGAATTTGTGGGATGAAGTTGAACGAGCCATCAGACAGCTGGATCCACAACCTTGTAATCTGACACTCCTGGAAAGTGCTATTCATCAAGCATGGTCTCAGATTCCACAAACCACCTATCAACATCTCGTGGAGTCCATGCCACGAAGAATCGATGCAGTATTAAAGGCAAAAGGTGGCCCAACGAAGTACTGAGGAGGTGGTCATAATAAAGTGGCCAGCACGCAGTCTATAAGAGAATATTTGCGTACGCAAATTGCATTTCGTGCTAGATTTGTTAAAGTGTAGGAGTTATTATAGTGGCATAAAATTATAATAGGAGATTCCTACTTACATAAAATGGCATGTAAGATCCGGTTCACTATAAGCCGCCACACAGAAAAACTCCCGCGTGTTTTTCATTAAGGGGCCGGGCACGAGTTGCTGTTCCTCCGAGGGGCACTTCGAATTTGTGGCAGTTTTCCAAGTTTCCGAATTATGTGTAGCAGTTTTCCAAAGATACATTGACATACACACTGAACTTGGTGAACAGATATATACAGTATAGACATTCTGTGTTTCAACGACAGGAATGTACATAGGTGAACTGGAACTCAGCGAATAAACCTCCGAAAGACAAACACAAACAGCTATACATTACCCGGGATTCTAACCCAGACCCCTCCGTTGGGCGAATGATCAGAATCCATAGCTTAGATCTTATCCACCGGGATGGCCGTAGGACAAACACGACATCCATGCCTTACCGGCATTCAAACCCAGACCCCTCCGTTGGACGAATGATCAGAAGCCATCGCTTAGACCACTGCGTCACCGGGGCTACTCCCCAAAGAGATCAAGAGCGACGTATGTCACAAATTGAACACGCAAAAATATTATTTACATGTTCAAATAATTACATAGTGTCTTCTTCCCAAAGAGATTAAGAGCGACATACGTTACAACGGTATGTCACAACAAAACATACGGTTGTGACGTATATATATATATATAGTCCTTCAAAGTTATATATATATATATATATATATATATATATATTCTATAAAGAAGATACCTAAGCAAAAAAATACATATATAATTTTGACTCACACCTAGTACAACATAGAAAAGGTTATGTATCTACCTGTGTGATCAAAAGGAAGAAAGGTAAAAAATAAAATAAAACAACTGAATGTAGAAGGTGTCGAGAATACTGAGCCTTGGCTTTATCGAGGACCAGCAAAAACTCTGCATTTTCTCACTTCCACAAAGACCTAGTTGGAAATGGGTTTCTGCAAGGCCATAGATGCAAGTAACATTCCCACCTAAAATAGTTTAAAAAATATATATATATAAGTCATGTCCTCCTTAGAGTTGCATGACCTAGCACTAGTTAACAATTTCGCTTGCATCCATTAACCTTCCTGGCCCGACCCATACTCTTCATCTGTTACTATTAAACAGAGAGAAGAAGATTAAAGAGAACTCAAGCTGTGAGAGTGACATAATAATTAGAAATGATTTTCAGCCATAACGAAATTCCAAGTTCGTTTGAGAGAGAATTTAATAATACTCTCTATAAGCAAGTGAACGGTATTCCAATGGGAACATCAACGTCCACGCATATCGCTAATCTATTCCTGTTCTTTAAGGAATATAAATTCATTAAAAATCACCCCACCTGCTCAGATAACTACCTTTACACTTTTAGATATATTGATGATCTGCTGTGTATCAATAATTCAGAAGTTATAGAGAGTGATTTTGATAATATCTATCCTAGATCTCTTAACTTATGTAAAACCAACCACAGTAATCAGGAACTTGAGTTCCTAGACTTAAGCATTAAGCTCAACAGAGGTAACCCATCTATTAGCCTCTATGATAAAAGAGTTAATTTTCCTTTCAAAGTAATTAAATATCTACACTGGAATAATAACATTTCAACCAAAGTAATTGAGAATGTACTAATTTCTCAGGTCCTAAGAATTTCAAGAATTTGCAGCAACAATTTGGACTTCAATTACCACATTAATATACTATTAGAAAGTTTTCTAGAGAACGAAATTCCTTCTTCTTTCATCAAAAGAACTTTAAGAAAAATTATTCTGAATAATAGAGTAAGGTTGGCAGATCTGCTTTAATTTTCTACACAGTTAATAATATGATTCTGACCAATCAAAGCCGTAAGGAAGTTGGCTAGAGGATGCCTATTAACTACCTAAAGGAACCTTAGTGCTATGGATATGACGGTCCTATTAAAACAAAAAATTAAATAATATAAACAAAATCACAAAAAAAGTTTAAAAATCCGTTTATAAAAGAAAATAAAAACAAATAAAAAAGAAAACTAGTTATTCATCACTAGGATAGCTATACTAAAAATAGTAAAACCAACATTAAAATTAATAAGATTCTGATTAATCTATAGAAGCTCACTAAGGTGATTTAATACATGCAAAGATTATTAAATAAACTGCTCGTGTATTTTATAATATTTCTCATGTATTCTGGAGAGTTAATTCTGCTCTTTCTGATCATACAGATCCACAGTCTTATGTTTATATTTTTTTTTTCTCTGGTTAAAATCTCCGCGCGTTGTTTTCTTGCTGTATGAGGAGGCCATCAGCCCCACCCTCACTGCCCCCCAGCGTCTAGGGAGTGGCAGAAGAGGTCAGCCATGTTCTTCTCTTGTGAGGAGAAAAGTTTTTGTAACACAAGAGGTAAGCTCTCTTCCTTGTTCTTGGGTTCTAGGTTTTATAAGTTCAATGTTTGTACTTCATGTACCTTTTCTCTGTCGTTTTTTAGCTTTTCAACTTTTAGGCATTGATTTGTCTGTTAACATTTTTGCGGGTTTTAACTCTTTCTGTTCTTTGTAACTTTGAGCGTCTTTTGGGGTACCTAGGAACAGAAGATGGCTTAGCTTGTTCCTTTTCTATGCGCTGTCTATGCGCTGTTTTGTCAAAGTAGTTAAGTTCTTAATAACTAATTAATTATGCACTTAAAGCACTGCTGAAATACTTTGTACATATTGCAACTAACTGTTTAAGGTATATAACTTTCACAAAGTTTTCTTTAGTTAATTATTATCTTTAACTTATTCTCGTTTTTGTGTTGTCATAAGTTGTAGAGTAGGGGGTTTTAGACTCAAGTTTTCTTTCAAAAATCTGTTCGTTATAAATTAACATTTCCTTTTTAATTGCAATGTAAAATTTGGATTTCTTTTGCATTGTTTTTCAGGTTTAAATTCTCTCTCAAACGAACTTGGAATTTCGTTATGGCTGAAAATCATTTCTAATTATTATGTCACTCTCACAGCTTGAGTTCTCTTTAATCTTCTTCTCTCTGTTTAATAGTAACAGATGAAGAGTATGGGTCGGGCCAGGAAGGTTAATGGATGCAAGCGAAATTGTTAACTAGTGCTAGGTCATGCAACTCTAAGGAGGACATGACTTATATATATATATTTTTTAAACTATTTTAGGTGGGAATGTTACTTGCATCTATGGCCTTGCAGAAACCCATTTCCAACTAGGTCTTTGTGGAAGTGAGAAAATGCAGAGTTTTTGCTGGTCCTTGATAAAGCCAAGGCTCAGTATTCTCGACACCTTCTACATTCAGTTGTTTTATTTTATTTTTTACCTTTCTTCCTTTTGATCACACAGGTAGATACATAACCTTTTCTATGTTGTACTAGGTGTGAGTCAAAATTATATATGTATTTTTTTGCTTAGGTATCTTCTTTATAGAATGTGAATTCTGGAATTTTCAAAACTGCTGCGTTGCGCGTTTTGATTTTCAGGTTATTTTGCACCCTTCGTTTTAAATTCTAAAATGTTTTCCTTAGTCTTCAGTTTTGCTCTTTAGTATATATATATATATATATATATATATATACACACACACACATTGTGTACATATGCAATATATATAGCCCCCTCCAACAAGAATTCCTGAGTGCGCCACTGCCTAGGCCTAGACCTTTTAAACAGTTTTTATTCTGCTTATGTCACATTCATAAAGTTTACGTATCAACTCACGTTAATAATATTACGCTTTTACTTAGGCACTAAATATTAATTCATAGCCCCTAGGCCTTTTAAACAGTTTTTATTCTACCAAATTTTATTGAAAATTCCTAGAACGGCCTAGGCATAGGGCCTTGTAATTAATGTTTTGTGACCAAGTAAAGGAGAAACATTGTTTACTTGATTTTTTTTTTGATTGAAGGTTTAACGACCACCATGAGCAACTCCATGGGCTATAAGCAGTCGCCCGTCCCTAATTTAGGGTCACTGGTTCCAGGGAAGGGTGAGAGCCACTGCCGTAAGACAAACACAACATCCATGCCTCACCGGGATGCGAACCCGGACTCCGTTCGGACGAATGATTACTTGATTTGTAATGTAAATCTTTTAACTATGAGCTCGGTGAATTATAAATTACAAAAAAGGCCTAGGCTTAGGGTCCATTAATAAATGTTTTGTGCCTAAGTAAAAGTGCAATACTGTAACCTTGACTTGTTACGTAAACGTTCAGAATCTGAGCTCGGCGGATACAAAAATGGCTAGAAATGCGTAGGCCTAGTGCCTTGCAAGTAATGTTTCGCGGCCGAGTAAAAGATCAACATTATTAACTGGATTTGTTATGTAAACGTTAAGAATATGAACGCAATTATACAAGCTTTAACTTGTCATGCAAACCTTATGAATACCAGCACGGCCGATTCAAATTTCCTGACAATCCTCTTCAATTTCGCCTGCCCCCAAAAGAGCTTCCAAGCCGCACAGCTTCCGAGGGGTTCGCTACAAACCGGATGGCGAAAATACCGTCTAGATTAAGAGAGACGTATCTGTAAGGAAAGATGTTCACACAAGCAACAAGCCGATTGTCCGCTAGTGCAATAAAACAATCCCTTTTGTGTGAGGGAGTGGGAACAAAGTGCTGTTGAACAAAGAACCACCCATAGGGAAGCTCATCCTTCAAGCATTTTTTCCGGCGTTCTAGCAATGAAATAGCTTGCCAAAAATTGTACTGTGGGAAGTGGCAGCGGTGTACCGCGCATTTTTATGGGAAGAGAAATATCGCTCGGAACGGCTTGTTGTTGCAGGTATCGGCTTGTTGTTGTATGTAGGGCAGCTTACAACTTCACTACTTAACGGGAAACTCTTTACTCTTTGTGCTCTAATATTTCCATACTTTTCTTTCTTGCTATTCTATCAGGGCAATCTGTTCCTAACTCTCTTAGATTCTCTTTCACCTGCCAAAAGGCGCATAGCGCTGTGGGTTCGGGTCTCTCAACCTAAATTAGGAACTCCCCTTGCTCTGTACTGTGGGACGGTTTTATTGCTTCGGCAGAAAAATTCCGCGTTTGTGAAACGGAACAAAAAGAAATCCCATACTACCTCCTTTTCGGAAATAGAATCAGTCTTATTATGATTCTATTGTTTCACCGAACACCACAGCTTTAAAAGATCTACAAATTGACGGCAATTTGTTAGCCATGCAATTTTTAGATGCCCCCGTAACGTCGTAGCAATAGAAGGGTACCAATCTCCAGGGTACGAATTTGCCGGGTACCAATTTGCCGTTCCCCTGAAATAATTACTTTTCTGTAGGAACTTTTTTATTTTATTTCATTTATTATTTATTTATTTATTTTTGAGAATTCCGTGCAAATAATGATATACAATAACTGAAAGAGACTATTTCGAACTTGTAAATTACGTAAAATCCCTGGAAAAACATGGAATTGCAATCGCAACAAATTGTAAGTTTAGGGTAGAATAGATTTTGGAGCTCCTAAATTTAAGAGTTATGTACAAGATGTAACTACCTTAGCAACGACAAATGAAATCATGTAATTATTTTTATTCATTTTTTTCGAGGTTTAACGACCATCATCAGCAACTCATTGGATTATAAGCTGCCGATCGTCTCTAATATAGAGGCACTGGTTCCAGGGAAGGGAGAGAGCCCATGCCCTAAGAGACAAACACAACGTCCATTCCTCACTCAAACCCGGACACATCTCGGACAAACAGTCAGAAGCCATCGCTTAGATTATTGCGCCACCGAGAGGGAAGGCATGCAATTACTTCCGAATTTTTAAATTATGAATTTTAGAAGGTTTATGAGACTCCCGTGATCGGGAATCAGATGTAGATTTGGAAGGGTGAATTCTTGCAATGGCGCACTCAGAAGTGTGACCCATCCAGAAACCAGGGCTCACCCACATGAGGTATCACTTTGTTATAGGTGTGCTTATTTTTAACATATTTGTTGAAATTTTAAAATATGTATTTAACCATAATTGGAAATGACCTTTAATATGTCGAATATATTTTCATTTGTTCGCATTAGTTTGGGAGATATTTTCTTCGGGGTATTTTCATTTGCATCTTCAATATTTTGGGATACCCCATAAAGAAATCCGCAATGCGCCACTGAGATCTTGGTAACATGTGATTGACCCAGGTAAAGTACTTTTATATGTCGGAACAAAGCGTTTACAAGGCCCGTTGTGATTGGGGTGTAGGAGAACTGGCCGCGCGGGGAAGTGCCCTCCGGAGAACTGGCCACAAGAAATTTAAGGGGCCGTATAAAAATTGCGTTTTTTGACCGCTTCGTGGCCACGACCCCCAGAGGTTGGTTAACGGAGTCATATAAATCATAAAAGAAATACGGGATTACGCCATATAATACAAATTTTGAAGATGACAATCCGAATTTTGGCGTAAATGTGACAAGGATGGTAAGTCAGATAATATCCGAAAACTTGAAAATCTTCATCCTCCTGGAGCGGTACTCGAAATCGCGTTTTCTGGCAGACGCGGATTCGAGTCCCGCAGACTCCCGCTCCAGGACGATGAAAATTTTCAAGTTTTCGGATATTATCTGACTTACCATCCTTGTCACATTTACGCCAAAAATCGGATTGTCATCTTCAAAATTTGAGTCATATAAAGTTTCTGTAATTTCGTCTTTTCTTAATTGCGATAATTAATGTAATTCTTTATAAAAATGTTTATGATCTACAACTCAACAAAAGATTTCAAGGTTTACAAAGTGCGCACAAGTCTGCAAATTATCTGAGGGCATGTGCTGAGTGCTGACTCAAGAAACCTGTTGTGGGGGGGGGGATACCAAAAGTGTAAAATATAAAGTATTGTTGGTCCGATCGGGAAATTTTTAGTAATTAAAGCTACAACTCGACACATTATCTGAGGGCATGTGCCTACTCATCAAACTTGTCGGGGGGGGGGGGGGGGTTCAAAAGCTTAAGAATTTCAGGTCCGATTAGGAGATTTTCAGCATTTAGAGCCTACAAATCAACAAATTATCTGAGGGCATGTGCTGCCTCAGGAAGCCTGTCGGGGGAGGGGGGGGTTAACACTAAAAGTAAAAAATATAAAGAATTTCTGATCCGGTCGGGAGATTTTCAGCATTTACAACCTACATCTCAACGAACTTTGTGAGGACATGTGCTAACTCAGGAATCCTGTGGGGGCTTAATACCTAAAATATAAAACAAAATATTTCTGGTTGTAAGCGCTGAAAACTCCCGATCGGACCGGAAATTCTTGATATTTCATATTTTAGGTTTTAAGCAACCCACCCCCCTCCCCCAACAAGTTTCCTGGGTTTGCACATACCAGCAGAGAATTTATTTAGCTGTAGTCTATAGACCTAGAAAAATATCGTAAATAAAAATATACGAAATTATAAATTTTTTATGTGTGTCAGATATCTCGGGAGACGTAGCCACGGAGCAGTCTAGAACGCAAGTTTTATATGGCTCCTTGAAGTTTTTATGGCCAGTTCTTCGTGCGGCCACTTCTCCGGTTGTCAGTTCTCCGGTGGCCAGTTCTCCGCTTTGTCTTTTGCCCGACAATCATGGAAATGTCTAAATTTCTTACTGAAAACGAAATTAAAAAAAAATATATAAACAATAGTTGCTCAAGTAGTGGCCACACGAAATTTGTTTATGCAGAACAATTTTATGGCACTGAAATTCCAATGTGTCCAATTCTCCGGTGGCCATTTCTCCGTACCCGTTGTGGGGTTGTGATTGATAGGGAAATTTTATATCAAGTTTGTTAAAACATATCAAATCCTACTCAAGAATAACAGACTTATTTTGCCGGTAATAGGTATAATCAATATTTGATTGTAGCTGCGATACTTCGAATATTTGATCCGACATTAAAAGAAAATATTCTGCACACGACCTCTTCTCTCTGAAGTAGAGCCGGATGACGGGAGCTTTTACAGGGCCCAGGGCGAAATTTTATTGCGGGGCCCGGACCAAAAATTCATTGCTGGCACTAGGAAATAAATCTCGTATTTTAACAAAGTCGTTACGTGAAAAATGTCCTCAAAGAACACACACGATGTGAAATTCACAAATTTGGACGGTGACAACGAATCCTCATCCCTCTACTCCAGAGCCTAATGCTTTACCAATTAAGCTGCACCGAAAGAATTTATTGTTGCAACTTCTCCGTCTTGACATGTACTTCACCTCTGTAGTATGTCATAAAGAAAACTATCATAAAGACGAAATGATTATGTCAAAGAAATATTTGCTTTAAGCTTAAGAAAAAGACCCTAATATGATTGAAAGTTCAGAGAGAGAGAGAGAGAGAGAGAGAGAGAGAGAGGGAGGGAAAGAGAGAAGAGGGAGGGAAAGAGAGAGAGAGAGAGAGAGAGAGAGAGAGAGAGAGAGAGGGAGGGAGAGAAAGCAAGAGAGAGAGAGAGTAAAAAGTGTTGCAATCTACGATTTTCTTTCCTGGGAGATGGGGTTGAGATTGTGGTATTACTGATAAAAACTTCCTTACAAAATGATAAAAAAAATACCTGCATAGCGAAATTTTTTGAATTGCGAATAGTTTAGTGTAGGAAATAATAAGTATTCCTCTAAAATAAATTCGTACAAATAATTGTTTTTCCCCTGACACATGGTTTTGGTGATTGATTTTTAATGCAAAGTAGAGCAAGTGACAAATTTGCGACTTCTTAAACTTTTTATACGCGCTCATATATGATTGTTTTTAAATTTCCAGAAACGCTTTTAAAGTCACTGAATCAATGACCTTCATATGTAAATCGAAATCAATTTTGATATTGTTCTTTTTATTTTTTTAAATTTAAGCATCTGGTTTGCACGCAAATTGTTAAATACAGAAAAGTAAGGGCCACAAAATGATGAAATTTAATTTGATATTTATCAATGCGGAAAATAGAAACGTAGTTTCAATAATCACTTAAAATCCCCAAATTTCAGTATTTGTACGGCAAAGGATGATAACCTATTCGAAAATGGAGGGATTGTAAACAAAAAGAAAACCTTTTTAAAAAAAACTTTTTAAGGGCTTCCCACCCCAAAACTTACACACACACACACACACACACACACACACACACACACACACATAAATAATTGTTAAAAATTCTACTAAAAATTATTATTTTCCTAAACTGCGGGGCCCTTTAAGGCACGGAGCCTGGGGCAACAGCTCCAGTTGCCCTTATGGTCCAGCCGGCTTTGCTCTGTACTGTGGATAAAATTTAGGGCTTTGCTAAAGAACTGATTAGGGCAGACGGGAACGGTTCAATCAGCCCCATATTCCTTTTACGTAGTGCTAAAACTAACGGGGGGACGCAATTGTTTAGACACAGAGGACATCCTGCGTGACCTTGTAACATTGCTCCTGGGAATAGTGGACATTCGAGTTTTGGCCTCCCCGATGTTTTGAATGTTCTTAGATTCTACTAACGGTTATTTCACTTACAAAACACGGGACCTAGAAATAGTGGCGTCGGAACCGCGGGGACAGAGGGGGAAGTTGCCCCCCACGCAGATGAGTTTGGGGGCAAAACATCACATTTGCCCCCTCAGTTTTCTTCCTTTTCAAATTACATATGTTCGTGATTGGAGATCTCAAACATTCGTTTTTTTTTTGGGGGGGGGGGGTTGAAGTTCATTTTGATAAAAAATGAGTATTGCTCTTCATTTTTTACCATGAACTATCTAGAAATCTGAATATTTTTTCTTAATGTCATTCACTCCTGAGACGCCAAGAAATGCTAGTTGCATTAAACAGTCCAAAGAGCTGGTTCCCGTTTGAAGACCAGCAATGTTTTGTCTCATTAGGAGTGCAAAATTAGTCTTTCTCTAAAAAAATGAGTAAAAATAAATAGGAATAGAAGTAAGATGAGGAATGAGATATAAGTTCTTTCAATATTTAATTATAGCGTCTACGTCCCCGATTCCTGCGGAATTCATACCAATCCGGAAGTATCAAGATCTATAGTTTAATGCCGTTCATGTGTACAGTTAGTTTACATTGAGAAATTATATGGATATGAAAAATGTTTTTCTTTTATAGATTAATGTTTAATCGAAAAAAAAATGTTTTTCAGCAAATTTTCGTAATGAGGTCATCACATCTTATTTTACAGTAGTACGATAAATTTTATGCCAGGGTGAAATATTTTGTTCTCCGACATCTTGACCCCGCTGTTAAAAAAGAGTTTCGACGCCACTGCCTAGAAACGACAGCCACGGCCAGGAATAACAAGACGCTGAACGTAGCATGAAACTGACACCCTCTATGAAAATAGCGTCACAGAACACGTAATAATGTGCCTATATTATCGTTCTTATTTTTTTATATTTTTACCAATTAACAAAACAACGGAAATAAAAAAAGAAATTTTAAGTTTTCTTTCTGGTATTTTGAGGCCCCTGCGATTCCGAGGCAACAAGCGCGCGCTTCCTGCCCCTGTGCGGTGGCCCGCCACTAGTAGGAGCTATTTAAAGTTTTGCACTCGAGTAAAAGCGCAACACAATAAACTTGACTTTCTGTGAACATTTTATGCATATGAGCACGGTTGGAGTTGATTGAAAACTGATAAAAAGGTTTAAGGCCTGTTTATTAATTTTTGTGCCTGTGTAAAAATGCAGTACCATAACCTTGGCATGTTATCGAAACCTTATGAATACGTGGGACTAAAAATGTCTAAAAAAAAGGCTAGGCCTAAGGTCTTGCAATTAAGGTTTTGTGACAGAGTAAAAGTGCAACATTAACAACTTGACATGTTATGTTAACGTTGTGAATATGAGCACGACGGATTAAAAATTTCAAGAAATCGTCTTTGGGATTAATGTGTTGTAGCATAGTAAAAGTGTAACATTATCTTTATTTTCTATATAAACCATACTACGTGCTGAAATGGCCCAACTATATATACGTATCTTCAACCATATACCGAAACGCGGACACTGTGAAACAAATGTGCGATTTTGAACGGTCCCTTAAAATTTTGTGGCCAGCCCACATGGAAGAGGTCACGTTGATGTCAAAAACGTACTTTAAACACGGCTGCATAGCAGATAGCAATGGACACGTCGCAATCTTTTTTTTTTTTTAGTTGGGAGGATAAACGACCCCCGTGATCAATTCAGTGGGCTGTAAGCAGTCAGCAGTTCCTAATTTTGGGTCACTAGTTCCAGAGATGGGGGCGAGCCAGCGCCAGAAGTCAAGCACAACGTCTCTGACTCACCGGGATTTTTTTTTTGATTGGAGATTTAACGACCACCGTGAGCAACTCAATGGGCTATAAGCAGTCGCCCGTCCCTAATTTAGGGTCACTGGTTCCAGGGAAGAGAGAGAGCCAGTGCCGTAAGACAAACTCAACATCCATACCTCACCGGGATTCGAACCCGGACCCTGTTCGGACGAATGATCAGAGGCCATCGCTTAGACCACTGCGCCACCGGGGCGGCGAAGTTGGTTTCGAGCTGCATAAGGGTGTCATTTATTCAGTGACTTTAAAATATTACTACAAATTAAACAAAATCATATAACAGCGCGCATAAAAGTTTTAAAGGTCCCTAATTTGTCACTAAGGGCCGCGGGTGGCCTAGTGGGCAACGTTTGTGACTGCCGCGGTAGGGACCTCAGGTTCGATCCTAGGCAGGTACGAACGCTCGATCCACTAAATATCCGCCGTGCGTCGGACGGGCACGTTAAGCCATCGGACCCCGGGTGCTGGCCCCCCAGTAATATATAAGGGCGTCTTCCTCCCCCTTTCTACTTCGTTTCTGTGTCACTTTCCTATCGGGCACTCTAGCCCAAATCTTCTAGCTTCCTAATTCTAAAGGGTTGTTTAAGACCTGGGGTCAGACACTCCCTTCCTAAAATCCTCTACATATGATCAGATGATGATCAGAATTTGTCACTTCATTTTTTTAAATCAATCACTAAAACATGTTTCAGGAGAAAAGGAACTACTTATATGAATTTGTTTTTGTTCTTACACTAAAATATTCGCAATTCAAAAATTTTCGCTACGCAGATAGATTTTTGTCATTTTGTGAGGAAGTTTTTATAAGAGACACAATACAGCCTCAACCCCATCTTCCCGAAAAGAAAATCATAGATTTTAACAGTTTTTACTCTCTCTCTCGGAACTTTCAATCCATACTATGATCTTTTTGTTAAGCTTAAAATTTATCTTTATGATAGATTTCGTTATGACGTACTACAGAGGCGAAACACATGTCAAGACGGAAAAGTTACGGCGATAAATTCTGTCGGTGTAGCTAAATTGGTAAAACATTTGGCTCCGGAGTAGCGGAGTCACCGGCAAATTTGTGGATTTCCCATCGTGTGTGTTCTTTAAGGACGGACATTTTTCACGTAACGATGTTATTAAAACATGAGATTTATTTTAGTGCAAGCAATGAAATCTTGTTCCGGAGCTGCGCAATGAAATTTCGCCTCGGGCACACAAAATTTCCATCCAGCCCTGGCAGCAAGCATTAGTATGTGATACATTTTCCCACAGATTACAATGTGGAAAATTTTTACGTAAGAGCATTAACCATTGTTTAAATGTAGGATCACTAATTTTTTTGCCTTGATATCAAATATGTTCATCGTACTATATGAACGCAGGTCGGTGAAAGCTCCGTCGAGAAAAAGCAGCCATTTTGCCACGATGCACTTTCTCTGCCGTCATCGCCAGCACAGATGTAAAACAAATGTGTAAGATATATTGTTTATTACTAAATGAAAACATCAGTAGTGAATGATTTCTCGAGAGAAAGATTAATCAAAATTACTTTTTGGGAAAACTTTGGAAAGTTTTCAAAACCAGCAGTTTTCGTTAACGATGCTCCAATGATTTACGCAAAAACTGATGGAATATCAGTTTTTTTATTCCATGTTAAAATTGCTCCTCCGAATGTACAGCACCATCTTATTTTACAAGAAGCACATTTATTTTTTTACAATAAAGGGTGTATTTTCTGTTGCCTCAGTAGAAAAACTCAGCATAGTCTGCTCAGAAATCGTGACTTTAAGAGTACTCATTCTGTGGCTAAAAAAAGATATATATATATATAACGCTTATTTGATGAATTTCATGTGATAGGCACAAAAGTGCATGTTTGCGAAGCGTTTCAGGTTATTGTTTTTTTAATTCCAAGCAAAACAGCATTCGTAAAATACGCATGTTTCTTCCGCTTCCTTCCATAAAAAAGCATAGGTTGTATCAAATCATTGGCCTACACGTTCGTCGCGCCATCTAGTGGCAAGTAGCATTAACGGGCGATTTTTGTTTCCAGAGTCGTATCACCTGACTATCATACACCGTGTTCAGGACTAATCGTAATCGTTATCAAACTTCGCCGCCCATGTTAGCATCTCATCCAACGAAATCGCTCGTAAGTATCCGTTGCTGGTTTCTAATGAATTTCCTCTATTTTACCCCTACTTTCTGTTTACTTATAATTTTCCCTCAGGTTAGTGTTGGGGGTGAGCATCTGGGTGCATCGTATTCTGACTTGTGTTACCAACTTAGGGGTAAAGTCGTTAAAATCAGGGGAGTTTCGATTGTAGTTTGTCAGAAAAATATTATTTTGGGATTACCTACATTTTTAGGGGATTTAGCTAGGTCTTTAATGATTTCAGGGCCTTTTTTCATTTATCATTTCAAGTATTTAAAATGCGGTTTTTGAAATCGGAAGTCTTTAATTTTTCATAGTTCCAGTAACCGTAACCATGAATCGTAACGCTTATAGAAAGCACCCCACCTCCCCCTTTTCTTTATTGGAAGTTTAACGACCACCGTGAGCAACGCAATGGGCTATAAAGCTGTCACCCGTACCTAATTTAGGGCCACTGACTCCAAGGAAGGGAGAGAATTAGTATAGTAAGACAAACACAACATCCATGCCTCACCGGGATCCGAACCCTGACACTTCTCGGACGAATGGCCATAAGCCAGCGCTTAGACCACTGCGCCACCGTGGTGGCAAATTCCCTTTTCCTCCGTCTTATCAGGCCTAGGAAGCCTGCCCATTACCGCCGAGTTTTCGTGGGATCTCTTATGTTATGAATACGATAATGGTGGGACTCACTTCTGCGTTTCCATTGGCAGAAATATTGTATCAGTAAAACAAAAGTTATGTTTTTTTACATCGAAATAACAGTGACATATAACTAGAAAGAAAATGTTTTTGTTTTTTTCTTGTGCGAGAAATAATCTCACCTCCAATGTAGCCAGTCTTTAGACCACTGAGCCAATGGGGCCGTCATACATATACTATTGAGGCATATTAAGTAATAATATCAACACATTCAGTTTTTTTTATGTTATTAATTCAAAGTGACCAATTAATAATAATGAGTCATTAAATTTTAAATGGCGTACAAAAATGCCACATAATTAAAATCTTATATTTAGGGACTTTTTTTCACTTTTGGAGACTTTTTATCACAGATTTGGAGACTTTTAGAATGAGTTAGTTGGCAACACTGCCTGTACTCTCATGTGGGTCTAGGTCACAGATATCATATAAAGGACTAGATTGGCTGCCTGCTATTTGTGTAACACTCTTACGATGTGGCATCAACGAGCCACATTGAGCGGATCAGTTTGAGAGGTTTGAGAAAGGGCTGTGCATGGTTCTGTGGTATATATGTATGTTATATGAGATATCCAATATGGTCAAAGCGTGTTCGGCGATAAATTGCAGTGCTCGTGATAATGAAAAGAGTAAACAAAGTGGGATACCCTTTCACAAGTGAGTTTTTGCAGTCAGTTTTACGAATTTTAAAATGTCTGTCCAATATGAAGTTGACCCAGTGGTAGTGTGTAAGATTTATCAGAGTGTAACATCATCATCATCATTGTCAACCATTATCAATCCACTGCTGGACGAAGGTCTCCCCAAGTTTCCTCCACAACGGTCTGTCTTGTGCCAGTCTCCTCCATGTCACTCCCGCATATTTACGAATTTCATCCACCCATCTCCCATGTGGTCTTTTTCTGGGTCTTTTCCTGTCCCTTGGAATCCAATCTAAAATTTCGGCTGTCCATCTATGGTCTGTCCTTCTGGCAGTATGTCCAGCCCATTGCCATTTCAGGGATTTAACTCTGATCATGATGTCTTCCACTCTCGTCATTTTTCGGATCCACGAGTTCCTCTTCTTATCTCTCCTGGTTATACCAAGCATGCACCTCTCCATGCTGCTTTGAGTTGTCTGCAGCTTTTGTATGTCTCTTTTAGTTAAGGTCCACGTCTCT
The DNA here is from genome assembly GCA_039090855.1 of Macrothele yani. NCBI lineage: Eukaryota > Metazoa > Arthropoda > Arachnida > Araneae > Macrothelidae > Macrothele > Macrothele yani. The sequence continues at coordinate 1,203,676 of CM077006.1, forward strand.
GCACCATACGTAAGCACTGGAAGGATGCATTGATCAAACACTTTTCTTTTAAGACATAATGGCATATTGCTCTTGAAAATTATGCTGTTTCTTCCAAAAGCTCTCCAGGCAAGTCTTGTACGCCGATTAATTTCTTCATCAATGTGACCCTCACTTGATATCTGCTGTCCAATATAAACATACGTATCTGTTATCTCCAGTTTTTCTCCATCAATCGATAAATCTTCATTTCTTGTAAAAGCATTGAACATCACTTTTGTCTTCTGAAAGTTCATTTTTAATCCCACTTCTTTACTCTTGTCAGCAAGTTCCTGGATCATACTCTGCAGCTCTGATGGGGTAGTTGCAAAAATGACTACGTCATCAGCAAAACGAAGGTGGGTTAGATAATCTCCATTAATCTTTATCCCTTTGTTTTCCCAGTTCAGTGATTGAAAGACATTTTTCCAATGTGGCATTAAAGAGCTTCGGAGATATGGTGTCACCTTGTCTCACTCCCTTTCCAATTTTTATGTGTGTTGTATTTTCAAACAGCCGAATCTTTGCACTTGCATTTTCATAGATGTTATTAATAATATTAATGTATGCATCTTCAATACCGCAGGATTTCAGAGCCGTGGTAACTGCTGATGGTTTCACCGAATCAAAGGCTTTTTCATAATCGATAAAAGCCATGCACAATGGAAGTTCATATTCCCTCGCTCTTTCAATCAGTTCTCTCAGTACGTGGATATGATCTATTGTGCTGTAGCCACTCCTGAATCCAGCTTGTTCTCTCGGTTGAGCCATGTCCAGTGTTACCTTCAAGCGGTGTGAAAGAACTTTAGTGAAGATTTTATAAACCACTGATAGGAGGCTGATAGGTCTGTAGTTCCTGAGATCCTCAATGTCACCTTTTTTATGTAGCAGGATCATTGTAGCATTGTTCCAATCCTCAGGAATCTTCCCTTCATTAAGGCATCGAGTAAAAATTTGGGCGAGTACTGTTTCAATTTCTCCACTTGCTTCTTGTATGATGTCTATAGTAATTCCATCTTTTCCTGGAGCTTTCCCTCGCTTCATGTTCTTGATTGCATGAGCAACTTCTGCTGGGAGGACTGGAAGAACTCTGGTACCTTTCATGATGTCTGGAGTACATGTATCATCCCTTTCATATAATTTGGAGTAGAAATCATTCACTCTTGTCAAAATTTCGCCTCTATTTCTTGTTATAGAACCATCTTCTTTTCTCAGAGCCATAATCTGTTTTCTTCCCTTACTGAGATGTCCCTTTGCTATCTTAAGGCTTTGGTTGTTTTCAATTGCTTTCCTCACTAGCTCACAGTTGAATTTCCTTACGTCTTCAGTGATACTTTTTCGTGTTGTCTTGCATAGCTCTATATATTCCACTTTGGAAGTCACATCTACTTTAGTTGTCCTCATCTCTCTTCTTTTTTGCATCAACATTTTGGTTTTCCTGATAATTTGTTCACATGCAACTTGTTCTTAGACCCAGCTAATTTTGTTGCTGTTTCCATTAGAGCTTTGGTTACTTTTCTGTTAACTTCCGAAATATCCACTTCTTCCGATGTTAGGCCTTCTAAAGCAGAGAATCTGTTCTTCAGTTCCAACTTGAAAGTATTATGGTGTTTTTTAAGGTTGGTTATGTCAATACATTTTGTTTGTCTTATGAGCTTGCCACGTTCCAGTTTAGTGTTGAGGTGCATCTTACATCTCACCAATCTATGGTCACTACCTGTGTTGAACTTGTTCAGCACACTGCAGTCTTTGATGACGAATTTTTTGTTACACATAATAAAATCAATTTCACTTGTCGTCCCAATTGGATGTCTCCATGTCCATTTCCTGTGTGGCTTTTTCTTGAAAAAGGAGTTCAAGATGAAAAATCCTTCTGCCTCTGCAAACTCAACGAGAGTATTTCCACGCTGGTTTCTGTTGCCGTGACCGAATTTACCTACTGAAGTTTCATTCTGTTGCCGTTGCCCTATTTTTGCATTGAAATCTCCCATAATTATCTTCAAGTGCTGCTTACCTTTATTATTTAGATGACGAATTTCCTCATAAAATTCTTCAATTTCTTCTTCAGGATGACTTGTGGTGGGTGCATAAGTTTGAATAATCTGAGCCTGGTATCTTCTCGATAGTTGGATAACGAGTCGTGCAGCTCTGTCAGAGGAACTTTCAACTTCTACCACTTTATCCTTCAGTTTCTTGTTTATTATAAATCCAACACCACTAGTTCTGCCAGTATCTGTCCCACGATAATAGAAGAGATGTCCACTTTTCAGTTCAATGAGATCTTCTCCTTTTCTCCTTACCTCACTTAGCCCGACGATGTCCCACTTGATCCTTTGTAGTTCCTCTTCCAATTCAAGAAGCCTTGAATCAGAAGATACGGACCGTCCGTTATAGGTAGCCAAGGTCAGCATCAAATGGCAGCCTAGTCCGGTCCTCCGGGGATTCTTATGTAATATACCACCTGTTAATTAGAAATAGCGTTAAAGTCTAGTTAATTAATATTAATTACAGTTTGTAAATGAACATTGCAATAGTACGAACAAAATATTGACAGTTATTTTATTAAAGGCTTAATGCAAGACATGCCACTTCACAAAAGTCAAACATCTTTTGTATTGAGCATTCATCAGCATGAATGCTCAATACAATTTGTTCATAAAAGTGATCTTTCACCGCATATGCTTCTTTAACTAGGTGAAAAACTTCAGGAATGTGACGTATGCTCCAAACAACTTGCTCATGAAGGTCATTTTTCAGGGTATATGCTTCTTCACACAAGTGAAAAGCATAATCAATGTTCTCTATGCTCCAATGTGTTCCTAGCAGTTTTTTTTTTTTTGTGTGTGTGGGTTGTGCTACTCTGATAAAACTCTATGCTCATTATGGGGTAAAATTCCTAGGTAAATTTTTTTGCTGGTGGCTGGGAAATATAATGTCTAACTGATAAGTATAGCAACATAAATTTTCTGTAGCACTTTAGCAGGACGACGAAATAAAGTTTTTATTTTGCTGGATAATACTCATTATTTTAGTGAAAAAAGTCATTAACCATATGTTCAGCTGGCTTATTTTTCGTAGATTTTTAAATGAACACTTTTTTTTATGCCATATTGTTTAGTGCTGATGGCGGATGAATACTTGGCGTCATTAGATTTTTAATATACTTAATGCTGTATTTAGAGAAAATTGATTGGTTACAGTATTATTTTTCAGAAACTATTTTATGCTATAATTTCAGATTCCCTAAAAATGAGAAATTAAGACACGAATGGGTTCTTGCAACAAAAAGAAAGGCTCTGTTTGGAAGCCAACACAGTTCTCTTGTGTTCAAAACATTTTGTTCCAGGCTTCCAGCAGATTTTGAAGTTCTTCAGCAGCGCAGGATACTAAGAAATAATACTGTACCATCAGTTTTTAATATTCCTGTAAACATAATGTCACAATAAAATGATCAGGTGGTCACTACAAAAATTCCTATGTCTAAAGTAAAAAGTGTGTACATTGCACATGATCACACATACTCTATAGCAACCGACGAGGTAACTCATTTAAAACGACAGCTTAGTCAGTGTGAAGAGAGCTTTTTAAGATACGTAGCATGAACATACGTAACATTTGATATTAACATGTGAATAATATGCCTGTAGTAAGGTCCTTTAAATAGTGTAACTTTCTATTATGCAACATATTCTAGCTTGATACATCCACAACTGTTGGTGCATGCTATGTTTGGTTCAGTCTCTTGAAAGTTCCCTTATATGACATATTGAAAAGGTGAAAAAATAAATAGAGCAAATTTTGAACCTATTTTATTATTTGACTTACATTTTGCATGCTAAATATATGGACAAAGGGTTAATCAACACACAAAAATAATCAGTCCGCATATGGGTGGCGGAAAGAATTAGTGGGTGCTTGCCTTCAATAATTTCTTACGAAGTTGAGGAAACACCAGTCCCTCCGTCCTATTTTAAAAGAAGTGAAAAGATGACCAATCCTGTGATCTGGTGGAAAGGAATTTCCAAATGTGAAAATTGTAAGACTGGTCTTGTTTCCGAACTTGTTCAAATAGAATGATTTTGCTGTTGTCCTGCCTCAATAGAGAGAATATTTTCTAACTTTGGCATTATGCACTCCTAACTACAAATTCATTTAGGTGTTAATAAATGTGCAAAATTAGTGATGTGATATATCCTACAAGGAAAAAAATCAGCCAGACTTGTAATTAGTTCTAACTCTGCAGAGTGTTATGTTAAAGTAATTATTTTGTGCATATGAAAAAAAAAATGAAAATGTTAACAAAAATAACACTTTTATTCCTCAGTGTTAAGATATTTGCAAAACGAAAAAAATAAATATCTACAAGGCGAGTTCTAACTTTTAATAAATCTATTTAATGCTAATAATTTGTTTAAAAATAGTAGGCAAGGCTTTTTTTCTGTCTAGTAGTTTTTGATGATTTAAGTTTTATACCTTTGTCAGGTCAAAAATTGTTTGCCGCCCCGGTGGCGCAGTGGTCTAAGGCGCTGGCCTATGATCATTCGTCCGTAAGGGGTCCGGGTTAGAATCCCGGTCAGGCATGGATGTTGTGTTTGTCTTAAGGCACTGGCTCTCTCCCTTCCCTGGAACCAGTGACCCTAAATTAGGGACGGGCGACTGCTTATAGCCCATTGAGTTGCTCACGGTGGTCGTTAAACCTCCAATCAAAAAAAAATTGTTTTTAACATAAAAAAACCAATGTAATTAATACTGTGGGCATTAATTTACATACCCCAAGTTGATGCACATGGTAAACCAGGCGAGAATTTAAGTTAAGCAATATATATCTTTTTTTTATGTAGGAATGTGATTGGGAGTTTTGCATATTTTTGAGGTTTGGCATTTTTCTGTGGATGTTTTTTACTGTAGGCATTTCTTCAGTGATACCCAAAAAGTTTGGCAAGGAACTAGTCAACAGATATTTGTTTTTAAACCAGAATCAATATTCCCTCTAAATTTTGCAGCTTAAGTGCAGTTGAAAATTGTCAGTCTTTTAAAATCATGCTAATTAAAGATTGCTTTATGCAGGTGAAGAGGGAGCAAGGGTGATTGGCATTTATTGTAGAGGTTCCCATTTTTTTCATGGGAATAGTTTTTGATCTGTGCTAATAAATGTGCAAAAATGTCTTAGTGTTATTACAGTGTAGCGGAACCATAATTACATAATTTTCCCCACTTAAATGACTTTGCTACAGTACTTTTTCTTTTATTGCACACGTTTTTCATAATAGAAGCTATTGTCATTTCAATAGAGGGGTGAAGGCCCGCTCACGTTCATATACTGGGGCTCGTAATGCTATGATTGGGGGTTGAATTTTACTTGATTGTCACAATCTGACTAGTAATTGAAAGTACAGTGGAACCTCAGTTATATGTTTATCTCTTTTACATGCCATTCTGCATTAGTCCCAATATTTCACTATAGTTTCTATCGCTTTTAACTCTGTTATACATAATTCATTTATACATGTTTTATGTTTATAAGTTAAAATTTGAATTTCAGATTATCAACAATACATGGCTCTTTGTTTCTTTTATATGTAACTCAATGTGTTACAACTTGGAGAGAATTGAGACAGCACTGACGAGTTGGTGCATCCAAAGTTAAACATTGTCGTATCAGAGAAGAGCATTTTGTTTACATTCAACATATCGAAACATTCGGTTTCGATGAAAAATAGGTTTCATGACACACACACACACACACATATGCTGTATTTAAAAAATTGTTAAATCCCATAGACGTAACCTTGTGGCTCCACTTTTCTGTGGCATAGTAGAATAGAATCTTGAATGTGTCTTCAATTTTCAACATTCTGGTTTTAAAATGAATGCACTTAGGATCCACAGAAGAAGAAGAAGGCTGTTAATTAATGAGTTCCATACTGAAGCACTGGTATCAGGTTTTTAGTTGTGAGGATTTTACTTGATCTATAGAATCAGGATTTTTATAGACCGAGAGAATCATTGAAAGAAAAGCTTGTTTTTCACAGACTTTTATGATTTTCTGCAATCTGATAAAATATATTATAATTTGTAACACTCATTTTTTGATTTCCTGACTACCAATTTGACTTTAAATAGATCATTATTAAGGAACGTCTTATTCTTTAAAGCGTAAATTTAACAATACTATTTATTAACCTCTTGGAATTTCATTTATGTTTTTTAAGACCACCTAGAAAAGCATACAACCCAGGTTTCACTGTATTTGCATTATGTACCCAACTGTTGTTAACTTTTGTACATTTTATTTTGAACTATGTCAGACCAGGTACTATTTCTTGAAATATTCATTTAATGATATGTCAAATGAAACATACAAAGCGTATTTAAGGAACCTTATGATTATATTGTTCCTTATGCAACGATTAAAATTTGTGAGGTTTGGGGGATTTTCTAATTTAATTTAATGAAATGTAGTGTTATATATCCTATTATTGATCACCAAAACAATTTTAGTCATTTTTTTCATTCATTATGCAAAAGTTTTGCCTTAAAATTTTATTTTAAGTCTGAGTTTTTAGATAACTTGTGTAAATATGCATATACTTCTGAAACAGAAATTGCCCTTGTGATATGGACTTGTCACTAGATATTATTGAATGTGCAACATCAGAATGTTTTTTTTTAATTTTTAAATGACTTGTGTGTGTAAATATGCTTATACTTCTGAAACAGAAATTGCTTCTGAGGTATAGATTTGTGTGTTGCTAACTCGAACGCGCAGCATTAGAATGTTTACTTTTTAGATGGCTTGTTTGTAAATATGTATATACTTCTGAAACAGAAATTGCTCCTGATATATAGATTTGTGTGTTACTAGATATTGCTAAATATGTAGCATCAGAATGTATTAATTTAATTTTTAGATAACTTGTGTAGATATGCATATATAATCCAGAAACAGAAATTGCCTCCGAGATCTACATTTGTGTGCACTAGATTTTACCAAATCATCATCATTGTCAACCATTATCAATCAACTGCTGGATGAAAGTCTCCCCAAGTTTCTTCCACAACCGTCTGTCTTGTGTCAGTCGCCTCCATGTTACTCCCGCACACTTTCGAATTTCATCCACCCATCTCCCATGTGGTCTTCTTCTGGGTCTTTTCCTATCCTTTGAAATCCAGTCTAAAATTTTGGCTGGCCATCAATGGTCTGTCCTTCTGACAATATGTCCAGCCCATTACCATTTCAGGGATTTTACTCTGACCATGATGTCTTCCACTCTTGTCATTTTTCTGATCCACGAGTTCCTCTTCTTATCTCTCCTGATATGAAGCATCTGTTAATTTTAGTTTTTAGGTAACTGGTGTAAATATGCTTATATTATCCAGAAACAGATATTGCCTCCGAGATCTAGATTTGTGTGTTAGTAGATATTACCAAATATGCAGCATCAGAATGCTTTATTTTTAATTTTTAGATATGTAAATATGCACACACTTCCAAATAGAAATTGCCCCTGAGATACAGATTTGTGTGTTACTAGGTATTGAATGTGCAGCATCAGAATGTTTTATTTATAATTTTTAAATAACTTGAGCCTCTACACGAATATACTCCAGAAACAAATTGTCTCTGCAATATATATTTTGTCGCCATAAAAAGTAGGTTAAGTGTGAATTAACATATGGGCTGCTGTGTTAGCAAGACTCGTTCTCATTAACTAAAATTAATCACCTTTATGAGTTGAATTACCACACCTTGTGTGATCCCAATTTTCACTAATGAGCAGATCTTTTTAGAACTCTTTATTTTTTAACATATGTTAAAAAAAAATGCAGAAATTGTTGGACGAATTCTCTGTCTATTAAGAATCAGGAATATGAATAACACCATTTTGATCCTTCGTAATGATAAAATTTGGCATATGTGCTTGCATATTAAAAATTACATCATGAATTTTTGGACCAAATCTGTTTTTAAGAAATTGTGGATTCTTATATCGATGAACGTCGGAAATTGTTTTCCGCGACTTATTGAACCAATCTCTCCCCTCGAAAATAAGTTGCTTAGTATCTCAAATTCATTGTTTATGTAAAAAACAATGAACTGCAAGACTTCCCATGAATCAGTGACTTTTTTTTTTTTTTTTTTTTATCGTAGGTATCGAAACGCCGTTTCCGTGGTATTTCTAGTTGTGGTTTAATATCTGATTTCCGCAATACTTTGCAATCGCCTTAAAGCTATCACTTGTACGGTACTAACAAATATCGATTTTTCTCGATATAATTATCCGTATTTTCTCCCGGAAATGTGTACTAGATACCTATCATCTAACCTGAGCCAGCGAATCGCCATGCGAAACACGTATTTCGTCGAGCTATGGTATAGCGTCTAGAAGGTAAAGTGTGCCGAGCGCCTAGCATGCGTAATGATTGGCGTGGATACCGAAATTTGTCTCCTTCGTAGATGGCGCTGCGATCGCCTTCCCTTCCCTCTTTCTTAATGTGAGCGAAGCGGGAAACTAAATTCGTGTTGCTTACAGTGAAAAGAGCGGCGATTTAGACGAAGACGTGTTATGTTTTAGAAGGAATGTGGATTACCTAAATATTGCCCGGAGAATATTATACTTATATACCTAAATATACAATATTTAGGTATATAAGTATAACTTATATACCTAAATATTGTATATAAGTTATACTTAGTTCATTATGCGGAAGAGAAATAACCATTGTTGCAATACTCAGTACAAAAACAGTAAGCTGTCGCTACAATACTCAGTACAAAAACAGTACGCTGTCGTAAACAATGCGACAGTAAGCTGTCGCATTGTTTACCTCTCCACAAGGTAAACAATGAGGAAATATACACGAAAATACTGGATAGCACTATGATTCCGAAGTTCACATTAAAATGATTTGTGACTACAAAATATGCCAAACACTTTTCTTTTAAGAAATAATGCATCAAACCAAGTTTTATACGCCGATTATTTTCTTCATAAATATGGCCACTCCTTGATATCTGTTCCCTAATTCAGGTATCGGTTATCTCTAGAATTTCCCTATCAGTTGCTAAATATTAAAACTAAATATTAATTTCTACGAGTACATATATAAATTATTATTAAAGGGACAGCATCAGCAGGTTCAGTAACTTAGCTTTCGAAGTGATATCTACAAAATTTGAATGCAGGCCCTAAATCTCAGCTTACCACTAGCCGCTACTGAGTGATATATTTAAATTTTCCAAACAGCACGACTTTACTTGGCACATCCACGCCATTTGTTATCGTTTTAGTAGGCATTCTTCGAGGAGGTTGCATATCAATTTAAATCATGTAGAATTCTATTGTAAATTAAATTGACGACGACGCTGCACTCTATGGAAGACTTAAGACATTTCACTGAACCGTAAAAGGTGTTTCCATAATAGCACACTTAAGAAAATCGTGCCGCCCCGGTGGCGCAGTGGTCTAAGGCGCTGGCCTCTGATCATTCGTCCGTAAGGGGTCCGGGTTCGAATCCCAGTCAGGCATGGATGTTGTGTTTGTCTTACGGCACTGGCTCTCTCCCTTCCCTGGAACCAGTGACCCTAAATTAGAGACGGGCGACTGCTTATAGCCCATTGAGTTGCTCACGGTGGTCGTTAAACTTTAAAAAAAAAAAAAAAAATCGTACACTTACATCCTAATTCAACCCCCGTTGTTTGGGTTACATGCACATCGCTACACACATTCTCTGACACAGACACCGTCTGCAGCGCCGCGATGCGGCGTGGGACATATTTCGAACGCAGTTTTTGAGTTCGCACGGCACACTTCCCCTTTTAGACGCTATAGCTATGGGAAGCAGCGTTGACCCGCTCGACATGGCTCCTACGCTGCCACGTCTCACGGGCCGGATGTCCAATCTAGTCCTTTATATGATATCTGTGGTCTAGGTACAGATCATGCTTTCTTTCCATTTAATGCACATCAATTTAGCATCGTAATCTTGTGAAGAACATGGCTGCTTCTGTAGTGAACTTATCTGGTCTGTATTCAGATTTAAGTAGATTAGGTCAAAGTGGTGAATATGACCGAGCCCTGAAGATTGTTAACAAAAGTAAGTTATATGTCTGATGAAGACTACCACAAATATTTTCAATTTTAAAGTGGTGAAACAGCATAGTTCTGACTTTTTACTGACAGTCGGGGACAGATGTTCGTGCAATGTTTCTGTTTACGTGGAAAGAATGTGTTTAAAACTCCGGTCAAATTGACAATGCATGATCTGCAAGCTCCGCAAAGCGAATGTTCTGTAATAATTTCACACCACCGCTAGCGTAAGGCCTCTACACGAATTATGCTACACGAATTATGCTGTTTCCTCCAAAAGCTCTCCAGGCAACATATCTTCCACTCTTGTCATTTTTCGGATCCACGAGTTCCACCCACGAAAGTAATAGGGATAAAAGGAAAATATTTTGTGTGGTTTAAAAAAAAGCTCTTTGTAAAAGTTAAGATATAAATAATTACCCTATACTTAGGCGCCCAACTTCGTCGGTTCGAGACACTTTTGGAACCGCCAATGGTTTTGTGGGTTCCTGGAACCCCTAATATTTTTGCTCGTATTTCGTGGGAAAAATACACGTACGCATGTGTGCATAAATTTTGTTTTTCGTTATCAATTCTTCTTTTTGTTATTCATCCCCCTTATATATATCATCATTGTCAACCATTATCAATCCACTGCTGGATGAAGGTCTCCCCAAGTTTCCTCCACAACAGTCTGTCTTGTGCCAGTCTCTTCCATGTCACTCCTGCATACTTTCGAATTTCATCTACCCATCTCCCATGTGGTCTTCTTCTGGGTCTTTTCCTGTCCCTTGGAATCCAATCTAAAATTTCGGCTGCCCATCGATGGTCTGTCCTTCTGGCAGTATGTCCAGCCCATTGCCATTTCAGGGATTTAACTCTGATCATGATATCTTCCACTCTTGTCATTCTCACGAGTAAAAGCCGTCTTTGTGCGGATAATTGAAAGTAAAATAAAACTCTACTTAGCTTAAATCAAATTAACTCATATTATGACACATCAATTTAATAAAACCTTATGTTATCTTAAAAACAGATTAAAAGACATGAGTACTTTCGGGCCATCGCATGGCCCATCTTCAGATGGAACAGCCAAATTGACAAGATCTGCATAATATATACACACATGAACACGTCAAAGTCGGTTGTTGTACATATATGCAAAGAAGGAAGATATTCCTCCCGGCACATTATCCCACGGTTATAGGTAATTTAAAGCCCCTAGGATTAGAGTTAATTAATACCTTATAGGCATTGGGGAGCTCATACGGCATATAGTCATTACAGCAAATATTTTGTGAGTGAAAAATGAACATGCTCTCAGTAAGAAACAGCTTGCTACGATTTTTAGGGGTAACCAGAATTTTAAAATTTTCCCAGTCCGGATATAAAATCCCTTTTGTAACTTCCCTAGCAAGTGCAGTGTTGGTACCTCCTGTCTGGATATTATATTTATGTTCCTTGACCCTGCAAGACAAATTCCGTCCGGTCGACCCTATATAGACAGATTGAGTAGTTCCGAAAACATCTTTCAATGGAACACAATAGACACCCCATCTTTGTAAAATATCCGTCGGGGTCCTGTCCTTTCTAACAAGTGGTAGTATATTAAGGGAGCGAGTGCCGAAATCCAATCCAAATTTCCGGCAAATGTTACGAAGAGGTTGAGTAATTGAAGGGATGTAATCGATGGAAGCAATAAAACGAAATGGTGTGGGCAAGAATGGTTGTAATGTAGTAGCAAGTTTACTTTTAACTCGGGAATGGATCCGGTTAAAAACTTATTCAGGATATCCAAATTGGGAGGCGAACGACGAGACCCATTGTAGTTCTGTAACGCGTGCAGTACGAGTTGAGGAATGGGTGTAGGCTCTACGAATAAAAAAGTGAAGAGACGTTAACTTTTGGTTTTGTGGGTGATTAGAGGAGTATGGGATCATAGTTGGGGTACAGGACGGTTTTCTATAAACAGCAAAATGCAATGGTATAACCTGGTTTGGATGACGGGTAATCAAAATATCAAGAAACGGGAGTTTTAGGTCTTGTTTAATTTCTAGGGTAAATTTAATTGACGGAAATTGTGAAGAGAAAGAATTCGTGAATGCTTGTAATTCAGATATCGAGTGGGGCCAGAGTAATAAGATATCATCTACATACCTGAGAAATAACAGAGGTTGGTGGGGATAAGAGGTCAAAAATGTATTTTCAAGGTACTGCATGAAGATTTCGGCTAAAATGCCAGAAAGCGGTGATCCCATGGCCGCGCCATCGGTTTGGCGATAAATTTTATCTTGGAATTGGAAATAGGACCGTTTTTTAACAAACCGCATTCATTTTGGCTGAAATCTCAGTAAGTGGGTGCCCTAAGGAATGAAGTTGATTTTCGATAATCTGATGTGTGAATTCAACAGGTACATTGGGGTAGAGTGACACCACGTCGAGGGAAGCCAGAATAAATGGTTTAACCTGGGTTGGAAGATTTGAAAGTTTTGAAACAACTTGAATAGAATTCTTTATAGAGTAATGGGAGTCCTGAACCAGATGTGAGAGGTATTTAGAAAGGGTGGCTTCAAGGGGTCGTGTAGGACTAGACCTTCCAGAGACAAGTGGCCGCAGCGGATGGTTAGGTTTATGCAGTTTAATTTTACCAAATACGTTGGGAACGCAGGGTCCTGGTGGGGGCTTAAAAGAGCACTGGAAACTAGGGGAAAACAAAGTCCTTCCCTAGTTTTGACAAAGCTGAAATAGTGGAGTTTATAGGGTTATGATTGATGATACAATGTGGGATAGTGGAAATGGCAGAGATCATTTTATCACAGTAATTAGCAGTGTTAATAATCACAATTTGAGAGGTTTTATCGGCAGTAATAATCGAGATAGTAGATTCTTCCTTAAGTGTCCGTAAAAGTCTTTTTTAAGAAGTGGATGAATGTTTGATTAGCTTATTATGTTCCTTATTGATAATCTTGGGACAAAATTTGCTTTTCCTAAGAGGGTTGGCTTACCACACACCATATCGCAAGTTGAAAACATTATCTCTCAACTACCAGCTTCGGAGCAAACTTTTACAAGACTAAAGATCTCCAAGATTATCAATAAGGAACATAATAAGCTAATCAAACATTCATCCACTTCTTAAAAAAGACTTTTATGGACACTTAAGGAAGAATCTACTGTCTCGATTATTACTGCCGATAAAACCTCTCAAATTGTGATTATTAACACTGCTAATTACTGTGATAAAATGATCTCTGCCATTTCCACTATCCCACATTGTATCATCAATCATAACCCTTATAAACTCCACTATTTCAGCTTTGTCAAAACTAGGCAAGGACTTTGTTTTCCCCCTAGTTTCCGGTGCTCTTTTAAGCCCCCACCAGGACCCTGCGTTCCCAACGTATTTGGTAAAATTAAACTGCATAAACCTAACCATCCGCTGCGGCCACTTGTCTCTGGAAGGTCTAGTCCTACACGACCCCTTGAAGCCACCCTTTCTAAATACCTCTCACATCTGGTTCAGGACTCCCATTACTCTATAAAGAATTCTACCCAAGTTGTTTCAAATCTTCCAACCCAGGCTAAACCATTTATTCTGGCTTCCCTCGACGTGGTGTCACTCTACCCCAATGTACCTGTTGAATTCACACATCAGATTATCGAAAATCAACTTCATTCCTTAGGGCACCCACTTACTGAGATTTCAGCCATAATGAATGCGCTTTGGTTTGTTAAAAAACGGTCCTATTTCCAATTCCAAGATAAAATTTATCGCCAAACCGATGGCGCGGCCATGGGATCACCGCTTTCTGGCATTTTAGCCGAAATCTTCATGCAGTACCTTTAAAATACATTTTTGACCTCTTATCCCCACCAACCTCTGTTATTTCTCAGGTATGTAGATGATATCTTATTACTCTGGCCCCACTCGATATCTGAATTACAAGCATTCACGATTTCTTTCTCTTCACAATTTCCGTCAATTAAATTTACCCTAGAAATTGAACAAGACCTAAAACTCCCGTTTCTTGATATTTTGATTACCCGTCATCCAAACCAGGTTATACCATTGCATTTTGCTGTTTATAGAAAACCGTCCTGTACCCCAACTATGATCCCATACTCCTCTAATCACCCACAAAACCAAAAGTTAACGTCTCTTCACTTTTTTATTCGTAGAGCCTACACCCATTCCTCAACTCGTACTGCACGCGTTACAGAACTACAATGGGTCTCGTCGTTCGCCTCCCAATTTGGATATCCTGAATACGTTTTTAACCGGATCCATTCCCGAGTTAAAAGTAAACTTGCTACTACATTACAACCATGTTTGCCCACACCATTTCGTTTTATTGCTTCCATCGATTACATCCCTTCAATTACTCAACCTCTTCGTAACATTTGCCGGAAATTTGGATTGGATTTCGGCGCTCGCTCCCTTAATATACTACCACTTGTTAGAAAGGACAGGACCCCGACGGATATTTTACAAAGATGGGGTGTCTATTGTGTTCCATTGAAAGATGTTTTCGGAACTACTCAATCTGTCTATATAGGGTCGACCGGACGGAATTTGTCTTGCAGGGTCAAGGAACATAAATATAATATCCAGACAAGGAGGTACCAACACTGCACTTGCTAGGGAAGTTACAAAAGGGATTTTATATCCGGACTGGGAAAATTTTAAAATTGTTTTTACCCCTAAAAATCGTAGCAAGCTGTTTCTTACTGAGAGCATGTTCATTTTTCACTCACAAAATATTTGTTGTAATGACTATATGCCGTATGAGCTCCCCAATGCCTATAAGGTATTAATTAACTCTAATCCTAGGGGCTTTAAATTACCTATAACCGTGGGATAATGTGCCGGGAGGAATATCTTCCTTCTTTGCATATATGTACAACAACCGACTTTGACGTGTTCATGTGTGTATATATTATGCGGATCTTGTCAATTTGGCTGTTCCATCTGAAGATGGGCCATGCGATGGCCCGAAAGTACTCATGTCTTCTAATCTGTTTTTAAGATAACATAAGGTTTTATTAAATTGATGTCTCATAATATGAGTTAATTTGATTTAAGCTAAGCCGAGTTTTATTTTACTTTCAATTATCCGCACAAAGACTGCTTTTACTCGTGAGATAACTTTGTGCGACTCATCAGTATTGGGACTCTTGTCATTTTTCGGATCCACGAGTTCCTCTTCTTATCTCTTCTGGTTACACCAAGCATGCACCTCTCCATGCTGCTTTGAGTTGTCTGCAGCCTTTGTATGTCTCTTTTAGTTAAGGTCCACGTCTCTGCACCATACGTAAGCACTGGAAGAATGCATTGATCAAACACTTTTTTTTAAGACATAATGGCATATTGCTCTTGAAAATTATGCTGTTTCCTCCAAAAGCTCTCCAGGCAAGTTTTGTATGCCGATTAATTTCTTCATCAACGTGACCCTCACTTGATATCTGCTGTCCAAGATAAACGTACGTGTCTGTTATCTCCAACTTTTCTCAATCAATCGATAAATCTTCATTTCTTGAAAAAGCATTGAACATCACTTTTGTCTTCTGAAAGTTCATTTTTAATCCCACTTCTTTACTCTTGTCAGCAAGTTCCTGGATCATACTCTGCAGCTCTGATGGGGTAGTTGCAAAACTGACTATGTCATCAGCAAAACAAAGGTGGGTTAGATAATCTCCATTAATCTTTATCCCCTTGTTTTCCCAGCTCAGCGACTGAAAGACACCCTCCAATGTGGCATTAAAGAGCTTCGGAGATATGGTGTCACCTTGTCTCACTCCCTTTCCAATTTTTATGTGTGTTGTATTTTCAAACAGCTGAATCTTTGCACTTGCATTTTCATAGATGTTATTAATAATATTAATGTATGCATCTTCAATACCGCAGGATTTCAGAGCCATTGTAACTGCTGATGGTTTCACCGAATCAAAGGCTTTTTCATAATCGATAAAAGCCATGCACAATGGAAGTTCATATTCCCTCGCTCTTTCAATTAGTTCTCTCAGTACGTGGATATGATCTATTGTGCTGTAGCCACTCCTGAATCCAGCTTGTTCTCTCGGTTGAGTCATGTGCAGTGTTACCTTCAAGCGGTGTTGAAAGAACTTTAGTCAAGATTTTATAAACCACTGATAGGAGGTTGATAGGTCTGTAGTTCCCGAGATCCTCAATGTCACCTTTTTTATGTAGCAGGATCATTTTGTAGCATTGTTCCAATCCTCAGGAATCTTCCCTTCATTAAGACATCGAGTGAAAATTTGGGCGAGTACTGTTTCGATTTCTCCACTTGCTTGTATGATGTCTACAGTAATTCCATCTTCTCCTGGAGCTTTTCCCCACTTCATGTTCTTGATTGCATGTGCAACTTCTGCTGGGAGGACTGGAAGAACTCTGGTACCTTTCATGATGTCTGGAGTACATGTATCATACCCTTTCGTATAATTCGGAGTAGAAACCTTTCACTCTTGTCAAAATTTTGCCTCTATTTCTTGTTACAGAACCATCTTCTTTTCTCAGTGCCATAATCTGTTTTCTTCCCTTACTGAGATGTCCCTTTGCTATCTTTAGGCTTTGGTTGTTTTCAATTGCTTTCCTCACTAGTTCACAGTTGAATTTCCTTACGTCTTCAGTGATACTTTTTCGTACTGTCTTGCATAGCTCTATATATTCCACTTTAGAAGTCACACCTTCTTTAGTTGTCCTCATCTCTCTTCTTTTTTGCATCAACATTATGTTTTTTTCCTGATAATTTGTTCACATGCAACTTGTTCTTAGACCCAGCTAATTTTGTTGCTGTTTCCATAAGAGCTTTGGTTATTTTTCTGTTAATTTCAGAAATATCTACTTCTTCCAATGTCAGGCCTTCTAAAGCAGAGAATATTGAAGATGCATACATTAATATTATTGAAGATGCATACATTAATATTATTAATAACATCTATGAAAATGCAAGTGCAAAGATTCGGCTGTTTGAAAATACAACACACATTAAAATTAGTAAGGGAGTGAGACAAGGTGACACCATATCTCCGAAGCTCCTTAATGCCACATTGGAGGGTGTCTTTCAGTCGCTGAGCTGGGAAAACAAGGGGATAAAGATTAATGGAGATTATCTAACCCACCTTCGTTTTGCTGATGACATAGTCAGTTTTGCAACTACCCCATCAGAGCTGCAGAGTATGATCCAGGAACTTGCTGACAAGAGTAAAGAAGTGGGATTAAAAATGACCTTTCAGAAGACAAAAGTGATGTTCAATGCTTTTTCAAGAAATGAAGATTTATCGATTGATGAGAAAAGTTGGAGATAACAGACACGTACGTTTATCTTGGGCAGCAGATATCAAGCGAGAGTCACGTTGATGAAGAAATTAATCGGCTTACAAAACTTGCCTGGAGAGCTTTTGAAAGAAACAGCATAATTTTCAAGAGCAATATGCCATTATGTCTCAAAAGAAAAATGTTTGATCAATGCATCCTTCCAGTGCTTATGTATGGTGCAGAGATGTGGACCTTACCTAAAAGAGACGTACAAAGGCTGCAGACAACTCAAAGGAGCATGGAGAGGTGCATGCTTTGTGTAACCAGGAGAGATAAGAAGAGGAACTTGTGGATCCGAAAAATGACAAGAGTGGAAGACATCATGATTAGAGTTAAATCCATGAAATGGCAATGGGCTGGGCATACTGCCAGAAGGACAGACCATCGTTGGGCAGCCGAAATTTTAGATTGGATTCCAAGGGACAGGAAAAGACCCAGAAGAAGACCACATGGTAGATGGGTGGATGGAATTCGAAAGTATGCTGGAGTGACATGGAGGAGACTGGCACAAGACAGACCGTTGTGGTGGAAACTTGGGGAGACCTTCGTCCAGCAGTGGATTGATAATGGTTGACAATGATGATGATATATATATATATATATATATATATATATATATATATAGAGAGAGAGAGAGAGAGAGAGAGAGAGAGAAAGTGTTTATAGAAATTTACCTCTCAGACTGTTTATTGCACCTCAAAAAATAATTAGTGTTTGTTCGTGCCCATGAAATTTGACTCGACAGATACCTCTAGTACCGTTGTTTAAGAGCATTTAAAACTTCCTCCTTTATAAAAGGAAATTCTTTGGTTTCTCTAGGTTCCCACAAAATACAAGTCTAGCTCTACATTTGGAGATGAGAACTTATTTGAAGCCATAGTGATAAAGACAGAAATATGTTGTACAATCGGTTGACCCACCTTATCTTCAGGCAGTCTGGGACCGAGGAGGTTAGAAGAGAGATAAGATGGCATCAGCAGCTGCTGGTGAAGCCAAATCTGATCATCTGGTTAATGGCGCCTTCCAGGTCGGGAGGATTCAGTGACGTGACGTCACTTACTGAAGACCTGTGCTGGAGCATAGGTTGATAGTGGCAGTCTCTTACTCTCTGCAGCTGTCCCTGTAGGTCAACAAGGCTTCCACAGCTTTAGCAAAGCTGCGATTGGTTAATACGCAATATGCACTTCCGGTCGACGAAACATAATTTTGCTTAATTTTTTTTGAAAATACTAAACAGTATTTCTGCAACTTTTTGCCAATTTTTAGTTACGCGCATGTATATATCGCTCTCATTTTTTCCTGACTGTACATGCTGTACAAGTGCCTCTAAAATCTCTTCAAGGCCAACGATTTCCCCATAGAAAAGTACAGAAGCAGCACCAGTTCGGCATACTGGGTATACACAGCTGATGTGAACTAGAGCCCACGAAAAATGCAG
This sequence comes from Macrothele yani, assembly GCA_039090855.1. Lineage (NCBI taxonomy): Eukaryota > Metazoa > Arthropoda > Arachnida > Araneae > Macrothelidae > Macrothele > Macrothele yani. Next base: position 1,222,538 of record CM077006.1, read on the forward strand.
GGTGTGTGCTTGATACCATGTCTCCCTTTTAACCTCTTATTTTAACTCAGAAATCATTTGAAGAAAAAAATTGTTGAGTCATTTTCCAATCTCAGCTCAGGTGGGGCATGTCAGGTGACCATTTTAGATTTGTTCCAAAAAATTACAGTAGTTACAACTACTGTAGGCATAAAATATCCTGAAAGGATTTTCCTAAAAAAAATTTTTTTCCTCCAGCTACAGCATTTTGAAGTTTGGCTAAAATCTAGCGATCTTTGAAAAATGGGGAAAATGCTGTATTTAAAATGAGCGCTGCTTCAAAACTATTTGATCTATTCACTTAATTTTTTTTTATTTTGTAGCTATTGAATTAAATTTTAACTTGGCATAGTTTGAATAAGCCTGACTGACATTATTAATAAGGAAAAAAAAACATTTTTGCAAAATAAATTTTTTTTTCCATTTTCGGATTTTTTTTTTCCCACTAAATTATTTTTCAGGTAAGTAAGGATGACAATCTGATGTCCCTCAATGGTAGTTTTACAGCAAATTTTATTTTAAACTTGGGATGCATGCAGTCCATAAAGCTTTAATTTGAAGTTATGCGGAAGTTCATAAAAGCTCAATTTTTGAATGACATTAACTAAAAAACTCCATTTTTTAAAAATCTGAAAATCTGTCCATTTGATGTCTTCTTAGTTGTTAATATATTACTCATTGCAGAATAATGTATTTTTGCCTGATTAATTTTATATATATTTTTTAAAGATTGCACGTTTTTAGTGTTGTTGCGTAATACAGCACAAAATGCAATAGATTGTCCGTATTTCACTGAAAACATCATTTAATCAGGTTTCAAAGTTAAAACATAAGTTACTGGTGTTTGATTAGTACAATTACATTATATTTTGAAGTGTAGCACAAAAACATACACTAAAAAATGTGCAGAACATTAACATTATTATACTATAGCATCACTGTAATTCAATAACATACAATTTTTTTTGACACTTGGTATTATTGCAATTTTTTTATTAATTTTACTTTCATAAAAAAAGAATTTTCACAAATAGCATTTTAGATGATAAACAATTTCTTAGCAGTATATTAATAAAGTTACCTTTAAAAGGTTTATATAGAAGGATTAGACACAGTAGATGTTGATTTTTCTCAGCTCTTGTTGGTCAAAAGTATGGAGTCGTGCAGATAGTCCAAGTGGAGTAGGATTCCTTACTTTAAGCAGCACATTTTCTAATGGCATTGGATATTCATCTTTCTTCTTTCCAGATTCCTCTGGCCACTGGAACCCTTTAGCTGGACCATGGGGATGCATAAATGACACAGTAATGTCATTGAGCTCTCGAGATATACCTGTAATCTGCCCCATTCACCAATTATTGTCATAAACACACCCAACAAACTCACCTACCTGGAAATCACTTGCTGAGTAATGTTTTTTCACCTGGCTGGATGTTTCAACTTTTTCAACTTAATGTTTAATTGTACGTCCCATATAAGACTTGTTATTTTTAACCAACCAGTAATGTTTTGATTGTATTCCTACAACAGGGTTTACTTTTTTGCCCCCCCTCCCATTCTTCTTCCTTACAAGACCTGTAGGCTTGAACAATTTTACATTCAAGAATCAGTAGTGTTATATTTTGTAAAAGATGAGAAAGTTCAGCAACAAATGAAGCTGCATCTCTTATGGCTTGCACAGACCCTCTGTGGAGATTAAACTTTGTTGCATAATGCTTACATAGCCCACCTATAGCATCACATGAACTTTTACCATGCCCAGTCGCTAAAAAAATCAAATTTTTTTCCTCAATTTGATTATTTTTAGGAAGTTCATAAATTTGATATTTATTTTTGAAATGTCCAGCTGCTCCATCGGAAATGTAAACAAGTGATCTAATATTTTCTAATTGGCACAACTTAGAAATTTCTTTTTGTATAATCTCTATAGCACAGAGAGCATGAGCTGTGTCATCAGACACTAGCACACTACAATAAAACTTTTTATCTGTTTTTCAAGATATGCAATACATGTGAATAGTGAAATCTGAACATTTTACCAGTGGTAACTTTGTATTTCATCGAGCAGTATCACTGTCCAATTTTCAGCAAAATCAAAATGTAAAACTAGAATGTCAGAACTCTCTTTCACAGAGATTTTTGCTTCGGCTATTCCTTCTCTTTGGATTTTGCTATGAGAAATTGCTTTCTTCACCCAATGTCTTACATCTTGCAGAAACTTTTGAACAGATACAGATTTTCTTATGAGGTCACCACCTTCCCAAATAGCAAATGTAACTTCTTCATTCAAGCAAAGAGTTTCAACTGTCAGTGCTTCTGTGCCGGAGCAGTCATCACACTCTTGTGGCCAACAATCTTCATTGCTTATTCTGTCACATAAACACTTCTATAAAAGAACTTCTTCCTCAATTAGTGTGTTTGTTATTTTTTGGAGAGCTGTACATATAAGTTTCAGATTACTGCAATAAATACAAGTGTGTACTGCTTGTATTGACTGAATTTTGACCCACTTTAGACATAGTGTAAAACTTTGAAAGACAAATTTTTATATTTGGGTTGTCTTTTTTCATTAGCCTGTATGCCTCTTTGATTGATCTTGTCATAAATCTTTTTACCTTTTTAATTTTCTCACCATTATCATCTCTAACACAAACATCATTTTTGTTTGGACTGTCCATAGTACAGTCTGTACTATTGTCATATATTGTTGTATCTTCCAGTCGCTTGTGAAATTACAAAATGCCTCAGAGTTACACTGTGGACCATTGTCAGTTTCTAAGATATCAGGAATACCATGAGTGGCAAAAGTAACTTTTAAATACTTAACCACAGCTTGAGACGTTGGCTGACTTAGTTTTTTAAAATCAAAATATCCGGAGTAACTATCAACTACAAGGTAATAATGGTCACCCTTGAAGTCAAATAAATCTGATGCTATTCGTTGACATGGAAAACAGGGAATAGGTTTCATCAGCAATGGTTCTGTGTTAGGAGCACGAGCAGTTTGTTGACACATTGGACATTTTTGAACAAATAGTTCAATCTCTTTAGACATTCCATGCCAAAATATTATTTTTCTTGCATGATGTAAGGAAAGGCTAGTACCCAGATGACCCTGATGGATAAGTTTGAGATATTTAGGTTGAAGTACTCTAGGAATAATCAGTCTTTCAGCCTTGAACAACAGATTTTCATATACAGATAATTCTTCTCGATAATTCCAATACTTGTGTAAAGAAAGAGGCACTTCCTTTATTGTTGGTGGCCAACCTTCAAGGATAACTCTCTTGAGTTGTTGTAGTTTTTCATCTGAATTAGTTGCCGCAATCAGTTCTTGAAATTTTAATGAGGGAAGCGGTATATCGAGTAATGTTTCAAAAAGTTCTTGATCTTCACCAGCTGTCTCCAAAGACTATACTACAGTCATGACTTAGAGCATCAGGGATTGGAATATCAGTACCACATTTAAATATTATTTTCGGCGAATAATGAAGCACATCAAAAATTAATCGCTGTAATCTAGGTAGAGCTGTATGTAAGGGTTTCTTCGCGATGACTTCTAAAGGTTTGTGATCCATTTCAATGGTAACAGACTTGCCATAAATATAGTCATGAAATTTTTTGCACCCATGACGAATGGCAAAGGCTTCTTTCTCAATTTGAGGATAATGCTGTTGTGCAGATATTAATGCTTTGGTAGAATATGCTACCGGTCTACCATCTTGGAGAAGTACAGCACCAACTGCACGAGAACTGGCAGCCACAGAAACAACCACTGGCTTGTTTACATCATAATAAGCCAACTGTGGAGTATTTTGAAGAAATTCTTTTAACTTACAAAAGTCTTTTTCTTGGTCAGAAGACCACTCCCATATGACTTCTTTCTGTAGAAGTCTGTGCATGGGTTCTGAAATACTTGAATAATTAGGTATGAATTTAGAAACATAATTAGTCATACCCATAAATCTCTGCAACTCAGTAACACAAGTAGGTACTTTTAATTTTCCAATGGCCTCAACCTTGGAGGGTATTCCACTTCCAGGTGTAAAAATGTGACCTAAGAACTTTACTTTTGTTTTCTCAAATTCACACTTTTCTTTATTCAACCGAATTCCACTCTAAAAGTCGATCAATGACCTTCAGTGTTAAACTACGTAATTCCTTGAGCATGTTTGCCCAGATTAAAATATCATCCATTGAGCATTCAGTATTGCCGATGCCCTTCAATATTGACTCCATACATAACCTGCTGGAAAATTTTGGGTGCCGAAGCAAGTCGAAAAGGCACTTTCAAAAATGAGTATCGACCTCAGGGTGTATTAACTGTCAAGTAATCCGAAGTACGTTTTGTTACACATAATTGCCAAAAACCCTTTTTTGCATCAAGTAGGGTAAAATATTTTGCTGTTTTTACTCTAGCAGCTATATCTTCCACAGTTTTGAATGGAAAGGGACATCTTTTAATAGCCTTATTTAGATCAGTAGGGTCTAAACACAAACTAATTTTGTCTTGTTTCTTAACGATTACCAATGGGCTTAGCAGGAGTAGGATTTGCAACAGGTACGAGAATTTTCATCTTCACCATCATGCCAATCTCCTTCTTTACCTTCTCACGAATTGCATAAGGTATTCGCCGTGGTGGATGTATAGTTAACAAAGCATCTTCTTGCAGCTCTATATCATATTTGAAATTCTTTATACAACCAGTACCGTGAAAAATCTTTTCTGGAATAGGACTTACAACTTCATGAACTTGAATGAAATCCTTATTTCTTACTATTAAACCCAAGTTCTCACAAGCATAGCATCCTAAAATGCAGTTGAACCTACCCTCAACCACTAGAAAATTAAGTGTAACAGGTTTGTTTTTTATAATACACTTAGTGCTTATCTCTTCCGTAACTGGTGTATACATATTAAAAGACCTCAGTTGTAGGTACATGTAGTATGACAATGCCAGAGTTGCAGCTTCTCTATACAATGGATGCCCACTGTACTGGTCAGGTTGAGCATAGATTCCCTTTTCTCTTCTAACCTTGCACGATTTTATCTGAGGTACTTTGATACTGTAGGTAACTCTCCCTTCAAATCAGTTTTACTAACGGTGTGTGGTAGCAATGTCAGTAATTGCACTTTTTCAGTTTAGTTACAAGTATGAACTGCTGTATTAATATTTCAAAACCACTAATTACAAGTAGAACAGTCAGGCTTCTCAAGAGACAACTGACTTGAAACACCAACTCCATATATGTCTTCTAATTTCTGCACAGCTGAAGTTAGTGTTTTCTGTCAACTTTTTTCCTCTTCACATAAGCTTCTCTCCTGTCCTCCCTAACTCCTGAAGGGGCTTTAAATGGTGACACATTAACATCAAGCATTATAATACTGTTATTTAAAACACCCACAATCTCATGACTGGGAATGAAAAAACCCTCTCTCTGATGTGGGAATTTCTTCTTCAGTTTCATTTGCACATTCCAAAATTTTTCTTTTGTAAAAAGCCACACAATTGCAACACAAATAATAATTTCTATTTACAGAGACAGCCTACAATCCTTTGAATTTCATCACCTAAATCACCAACACCACAGAACCTAACAAGCTTAGTTTTGTACACAACTCTTTTGTGTCTCTTAATGTAATCCACACATCTAACTCGCTCAGAACTATGATGATCAGACCTTATAAATTATTCACTGAACAATACTCATCAACAGACAAGAGCAAACTGGAGTGGGAGAAAGGTGGGGAATTAAGAAATGAAGGACATAACAGCTGCTGATTGGCTGTTCAGTGAGCAATCAATGGATATGTTTGTACTTGCAAAAGCCTGTCATAACCTGTTGTTTCAGCATTGTGGCTTGTGCAATTTCATTACAAAATGCTATAAATTTAAGGAGTATCAGTAGAACAGTGGATGGTTACAAAATGAACAAGTTTAACAAAATAAATAATTTAAAGTAGTATGAGGTTGCAAATAATTCCCCTAGAAAAGAAATGAAACCAGCAAGAACATACTGCCATGTTCTGCAAATATTTTTTAGTATGTTTTTGTGCTGAACTTCAAAATATAATGTAATTGTACTAATCAAATACCAGTAATCTATGTTTTAACTTTGAAACCTGATTAAACGATGTTTTCAGTGAAATATGGACAATCTATTGCATTTTGTGCTGTATTACGCAACAACGCTGAAAAGCTGAAAACCTGCAATCTTTAAAAAAATATATGAAATTAACCAAGCAAAAATGCACTATTCTGCAATGAGCAATTTATTTAACAACTAAGAAAACATCAAATGGACAGATTTTCGGAAAAAAAAAAAATGGGGTTTTTGAGTTAATGTCATTCAAAAATTGAGCTTTTATGAACTTCCGCATAACTTAAAATTAAATTTTATGGACTGCATGCATCCCAGGTTTAAAATAAAATTTGCTGTAAAATTACCATTGAGGGACATCAGATTGCCATCCTTACTTACCTGGAAAATAATTTAGTCAATTTTTTTTCCGAAAATGCAAATTTTTTTTTGTAATGTTTTTCTTTTCCCTTATTAATAATGTCAGTCAGGCTTATTCAAACTATGCCAAGTTAAAATTTAATTCAATAGCTACAAAATAAAAAAAAATTAAGTGAATAGATTAAATAGTTTTGAAGCAGCGCTCATTTTAAAATACAGCATTTTCCCCATTTTTCAAAGATCGCTAGATTTTAGCCAAACTTCAAAATGCTGTAGCTGGAGAAAATTTTTTTTAGGAAATCCTTTCAGGATATTTTATGTCTCCAATAATTGTAACTACTCTAATTTTTTGGAACAAATCTAAAATGGTCACCTGACACATTTCAGTACTGTCTACCTGAATTGAGATGGAATGACTCTGTTGGCATTTTTAAAATTGGTAAAAAAATCTTAAAATAATTTTTTATATGTTTTTGTTACTTTTATAAGACAATTAAGTCGAAAATTCACACAGTATCTATGTATTGTATTTAATGTTGCGCCTACAAAAGCAAAATAAATGAAATAAATAATTACCTAGAGAGAGAAAAATTGTGTAATTAACTATAATTTGCTTCATTTTAGCATTTCAGATGTCTTATTGTGCCAGATAATCTGACTGAATGAAATTTAAATTAGACTTATATACTTTGGAAGATGTGTGGGTAATTCGATTAAAAATTTCCGGAACCCCCAACAATTTTTCAAGTTGGCGCCTATGACTCTATATTTGGTTTGTGTTGAATGCAAAGAATAATGTAGCAGTGTCATAAATTTGGCATACAAGGTGCTTCATGAAGTAAAGCCTTACACCATGTTCTTATAGATAAATATGTGGTGGTCCTGAGCGGTTGGTACCTTAGTGTCGTTATGATCTACATTCAAGTTATCAGAGTAGGAAATGTCAATTTGTGCCCCTTTCCTATGACCCAAAGTGTGATAATCCACTTTTTTTCAATGTCAGAAGGATATGACTGTTCATCCAACCCAAAATTTGTACCAGCTTTCCATGTCAAAAATATGATTTTGCCATTAAATCGTGTGCAAAAGGTTGAAGTGTTCTAAAAGTCTGAACAAGGAATAACTTCAGATAATTGAAACAAATAATAAGGACAAAACAATTTATTAATTAATTCCAATTAGTAGTTCTAATTCTGACTATTATATAGCTCTAATTATTCTACTATTCTCTTTTACGTGCGATATTTCAAAGTAACTTGTTCAAAAATCTAGCGGATAATGCTTACCTTGGCATTCCTTTCTAGCAATGGGAACATTTCACACACGTGTTTTCCGGTCTTTGTTGATGTTATTGTCCTAAATTCCGTTGTATGATGTGACTGGCTTTACTTCTTACACTTTTGGCTGGGTATACTCAAAGGATTCAAACACATCAATTTTTACCGTTCTTTATACTTGAAAATTTCGCCCATACCCTGGGCATCCTCAGGAGCATGGCGACTTTACCACCGATGTTCGTGGTTAACTTCGTGCTAATGGAGTCCGATACTCCTTGTTGCCATTCGTCGGATATACTTTCCTGGATATATTTCGTTATCAAGCCCGGCTGGCGCCATCTATGTTTCATTAAAACTTTTTTTTTATCTTCTCCTATCCAGGTTTTCTTGTCTTTTTTGCCGGTTTTTCTTTTGTTGTTGTTTTTCTTGTCTTATTAGTTCTTTCCACAGGCCCGATAATGTGCTAGGGTCATTCTGGTTACATACCCTTGCTTTATTTTTATAGATAAATATTGCTTCTTCCCTCCTCATTTGCCTTTCAGATTTTTTATTCTTTTTTAGCATTTTAATTTCATCGAATTTTGGGAATGTCCGATTTTCCATGCAGAATTGCACTAAAGCAGATTTGGCTTTTTTTTTTTTTTGCCAGTTAGATATGTGTTGTTTAAGTCTTTTTTTAATCTGTTTTTCGTACTTCCAATGTACGATATTGGGGGTATGTGTGCAATTGGAATTTCGTAGGTTCCTGATTCTTCTAGCATTTTTTCCTCTGTTTTTTTGTTGACAGTCATACTTTTCATGGTGTGCACTGAGCTTCCTAGTTGTAAGTCATATTTAGCACAGTGCCTATTGATTTCTTTACTCACTCCTTCCAAGTATGGGAAAGCTCCAATGTATTTCAATTTTTTATTCCTCATCTTCCTTTGGTTGTGCACTTCTTGGCCTTCTTTACTCTGAGTCATATGCTTTTTACTCTCATGTATCCATTTATTAATTAGCTTGCTCGGGTACCCATACTCTTGTGATATTTTCCAGATAAACTCTAGCTCTTGATTTTTTAGCCTGTTTGTTAGATGTGTGTGTGTACGCTCGCCGTATCAAGTTTGAAAGAGCTAAAGAATACTGAAAGAGCTAAAGAATACCTTATATTTCATCAAGGAAAACATCTTCCATTTTGAAGGAAATATATTTAAACAAATGCAAGGTGGCCCTATGGGATCCCCATTATCTCGAAAATATCACAAGAGTATGGATACCTGAGCAAGCTAATTAATAAATGGATACATGAGAGTAAAAAGCATATGACTCAGAGTAAAGAAGGCCAAGAAGTGCACAACCAAAGGAAGATGAGGAATAAAAAATTGAAATACATTGGAGCTTTCCCATACTTGGAAGGAGTGAGTAAAGAAATCAATAGGCACTGTGCTAAATATGACTTACAACTAGGAAGCTCAGTGCACACCGTGAAAAGTATGACTGTCAACAAAAAACAGAGGAAAAAATACTAGAAGAATCAGGAACCTACGAAATTCCAATTGCACACATACCCCCAATATCGTACATTGGAAGTACGAAAAACAGATTTAAAAAAGACTTAAACAACACATATCTAACTGGCAAAAAAAAGAAGCCAAATCTGCTTTAGTGCAATTCTGCATGGAAAATCGGACATTCCCAAAATTCGATGAAATTAAAATGCTAAAAAGAATAAAAAATCGGAAAGGCAAATGATGAGGGAAGAAGCAATATTAATCTATAAAAATAAAGCAAGGGTATGTAACCAGAACGACCCTAGCACATTATCGGGCCTGTGGAAAGAACTAATAAGACAAGAAAAACAACAACAAAAGAAAAACCGGCAAAAAAGACAAGAAAACCAGGATAGGAGAAGAAAATTAAAAAATAAAAATAAATAAAAAAAAGTGTTTTAATGAAACATAGATGGCGCCAGCCGGGCTTGATAACGAAATATATCCAGGAAAGTATATCCGACGAATGGCAACAATGAGTATCGGAATCCATTAGCGCGAAGTTAACCATGAACATCAGTGGTAAAGCCGCCACGCTCCTGAGGATGCCCAGAGTATGGGCGAAATTTTCGAGTATAAAGAACGGTAAAAATTGATGTGTTTGAATCCTATGAGTATACCCAGCGAAAAGTGTGAGAAGTAAAGCCAGTCATCGCATACAACAGACTTTAGGACAATAACATCAACAAAGACCGGAAAACACGTGCATGAAATGTTCCCATCGCTAGAAAGGAATGCCAAGGTAAGCATTATCCGCTAGATTTTTGTACAAGTTAATTTATTAATTGCTGAGTCATTCCATGTCAATTTAACCAATTAATGAAATGTAACCCATCATCTCGGATTTTCATGAAACTCCCCTCAAAGTAAGTTTACCATGAGAAATGGAAAACCCTCAAGCTTTAGTGTTCTATCTCTTGTAGTTTTTTTTTTTATTACAGATTTTCAAAGTTCGGGAAATTTTCCAGAAAATGCCATTTTTTGCTTCAGTTAAAAGGATGTGTTTATCAGTATATTCTTTTATAACTCTTGAACAAATAAACTTAGGAACATAAAATTGGTCTTAAATTTTAGCTTTTAAAGTGTAGATTCCACATATGTCATGCAATTTGTTATATGTTTCATATTTCTCTATTTATTGTTCTCTGACCAGGAATTTTGCTGAAAAAAATGCTCTTAGAAAAAAGTGAACCCTAAAGAATATTTCTATAACAAGTTAGTAATATATACTATTATATTTAAAAAAAAACTCAGGGGGGGGGGGAATTTGTAGTTTTGTCATAAAAAATAATTCGTGTAAAATTTTGAAATTTTTGAAAAAAAATGGTATTTTTTTATGTTAGTAATTTGGCAAAGATTTTGATAAAACTTTTCCTGAAGTGAACTGCCATCATGTACTACTACGTGTAAAAAAAAAAATATTACTGAGAGACCTAAAATTTTGCAGATTTTGTTTTTTCATGTTAATTCTAACAAAATGTGATGTATCTGAACGCTAATGAAACTTTGCTGAAGTAAACTGCAGTGAGGAGAGATATTCGGTGTTCTGTCCCCCCTTTCTTTTTTTTCCACACAGATTTTTAAAATTTTGTGAAATTTTATGGAAATTGTCATTTTTTGTTTCAGTTTAGTGCTGCTGCTTGGTTTGCATATATATTTGTTTACAACTTTTCAATGAATTTATTTGTGAACATGAAGTTTGTCTGAAATTTTAGCTTTAAAATGCAGATTACAATTATGTTCATAAATTTTGTGCATATCCAAACAGAACTTTGTTAAAAAAAAATTGTTTGAAAAAGATTTTTGTTTTGTTTTGGGCTCAAGTGATTCCTTAACTTATGTAATAAGAGAATTATTTTGTCAGAAATTTAAAAAAATTCTTAATTTTTTAAGCTACTAATCTAGATAATTATTGGCATACATACAAAAAAATCAAAAGAAATATGGAGTCTGTACAAAAAAAAAATTTAATATTTTTAAAATAACTTTTTTTTTTTTTTTTTAGGGTCATTCCACGCGAAATCGTCAGATTTTGAATTAATTTTCCACCAACACATCTCCGATTCTTGCAATTTTTTTAAATGGGTAGCTACTCCCAACTTAGGTGCATGGCGGACATATTTTGCATAAAAACGCAAATATCTCCAATATTTAGAATAAAAAGAAATACATAAATTATCATGAAAAATGCAATTCATGAGACTACCTTATAGGTTGTCTTATGTTATAAATGTGATTTTAATTAAACTACATAATATCTAAGGTATTTTACCTGTTATTGTCAAAGTATTTCTCATGTTGTTTGCTCTGTGAGGCATAAATCTCACTTAAATAATACACAATTACAAGAGTTATTTAACATTTTATCCTATATTTCCAATAACAATTACTTTGAGTTTGACAAAAAAAATCTACAGGCAAGAAGTAGGAGCCCCAATGTATCCCCATTATCTTCTTTATTTTCAGAAATAATCATGAGTGATATAGAAAACAAAATTATTAAAAAACTACCAAACCCACCTATCATTTATTGTAGATATGTCGACAACATCTTTATTTTATCTAAATTAAAACAAGAAGAACTTGAAATATTGAAGAATAAATTTACCACTTGTTACCCAGAAATTGAATTAACTTTAGAATTTGAACAAAACGAAAAAAATTTCCTTCTTAGACATTGAAATAATAAAAAAAGACTTAAATTTAGAATACAGAGTTTTTAGAAAACCAACCTATGTACCTATAATGATCCCATATCAATCTAAACACCCAAAAACTCATAAAATAAATGGTATTAGGAATTGGGTAAAAAGAGCCTTCACACATTCATCAAATAGAAAATACAGAGAAGAAGAAATCCAGTGGATTATTAACACAACCAAACAATTTGGATATGACACAAAAACTGTCAAAGAGCTGATTTTTGAATACAAGATGAAATTAAAAGAGTCTAGACAAAACATTCCAAAAAAGAAATACAAATTTTCAGGTTCTTTCCCTTTTATTAGAGGACTAAGTGGAATTTTTTTAAGATTAATGAAGAAACACAACATTAATTTTGGACATTCAGTTCAGAATATTGGTGACTTAATTATCATAGTTGTAAATGCATTTATGGCACCTCTATTCATAGTGATTGTGGAATAACTTTTTTACGGGTCTTATAGAGGTTATTTTTCATGAAAGTTGGTTGTCAAATTTTCGAACTAAAGCCTAGTTCGTCATCAGGACTATGTCACTGGAGTAGTTGCTGCCACTCAATTGGAAGAGTCCATCCACAATTATCGTTAATTGTGGTACTTCTTCTTGCTATTTCGATCCCTTCTTCTAGTTTCCTCTTTACTAAGTTTGACTGAACTAGGCTTTAATTCAAAAATTTGAAAATAATCGCCCACCAGTCAAACTTAGTAAAGAGGAAACTAAAAGAAGGGATCGAAATAGCAAGAAGAAGTACCACAATTAACGATAATTGTGGATGGACTCTTCCAATTGAGTGGCAGCAACTACTCCAGTGACATAGTCCTGATGACGAACTAGGCTTTAGTTCGAAAATTTGACAACCAACTTTCATGAAAAATAACCTCTATAAGACCCGTAAAAAAGTTATTCCACAATTAATTATCATATTTGCACGTTTAAGGTATTAAACCCCTGCAAAGTGTGCATAGTTTACGTGCAATTCATAAATGAAATACTATTTAAAAGCACTAATCACTTACCCTAAAGATCATGGTAATTTCTATCGACAACACACTTCCAGCGCGTCAATTATCATAATGTTGTTGGCCTTCAAAGGTTTACAGACATCTTGCTTACGATTCCCTCTTCCGGGGATGAAACATCATATTTTTTTTTTTTTTTTTAAGCCATATGAGATGTAACTATAAGCTTGTCAATTCCATAAAAACCACACAAGTATACTACTCATTCATACAATTCAATTAAAAAACTATGTACATATTTACACAACCTTACATTCCTAGGTGGTTAAACCTTTGTCAACTGTGAGTAACAAACTGCTCCATCTGTTTCAAAACCCCTGCCACTCCCAATGCAAGTGTCACACTCATTCAGCCCCTCACACACAATCACCTAGCGCTTTCAACAGACTACTGTCGTCATCAGGAGGCATGTGTGTCTCACCCGCCCACCACAGCTCAAGTGAGCAGAGCCATCGAGACACGGGCTCCAGTCGCAATCTCTGAATCATTGTGTCTCTGGCGCCATCTATTGTCATTGCTGCTCTTTTTTCTTTCTAAGCTGTTGTTCAATTTTTATTAGGGCCCTCCATTGTTTGTTTAAGTTGCTAGGCTCATTAATGTTGCATAATCTTGATCTGTTTTTTTTTCAATTAACACTGACTGCAATTCTTAGTAAAAACGAAAGGCAGTTAAGAATTGCAGAGTCAGTGTTAATTGAAAAAAACAGATCAAGATTATGCAACATTAATGAGCCTAGCAACTTAAACGAACAATGGAGGGCCCTAATAAAAATTGAACAACAGCTTAGAAAGAAAAAGAGCAGCAATGACAATAGATGGCGCCAGAGACACAATGATTCAGAGATTGCGACTGGAGCCCGTGCCTCGATGGCTCTGCTCACTTGAACTGTGGTGGGCGGGTGAGACACACATGCCTCCTGATGACGACAGTAGTCTGTTGAAAGCGCTAGGTGATTGTGTGTGAGGGGCTGAATGAGTGTGACACTTGCATTGGGAGTGGCAGGGGTTTTGAAACAGATGGAGCAGTTTGTTACTCACAGTTGACAAAGGTTTAACAACCTAGGAATGTAAGGTTGTGTAAATATGTACATAGTTTTTTAATTGAATTGTATGAATGAGTAGTATGCTTGTGTGGTTTTTATGGAATTGACAAGCTTATAGTTACATCTCATATGGCTTAAAAAAATAAAAAAATACGATGTTTCATTCCCGGAAGAGGGAATCATAAGCAAGATGTCTGTAAACCTTTGAAGGCCAACAACATTACGATAATGGACGTGCTGGAAGTGTGTTGTCGATAGAAAGTGCCATGATCTTCAGGGTAAATGATTGGCGCTTTTTAATAGTATTTCATTGGCGACTTAATTATAAAGAAAAAAAGTAACAATAATATACTACAATCAGCAGGCATATATGAAATTCTTATTGTTTCACAGAGTTCTGAAGACCACATATCATACATTGGCAGCACAAAAAATAGATTAATAAAAAGATTACATCAACACATAAAAAACTGGAACAAGAAGAAGAAAAAACAGCACTTATCCAACACTGTGTTAAACATAAACAATACCCTGATTTTGAAAATATTAAATTACTAACCACCCACACAAACGAAAAAGAATTAAGAATTTCCGAAAGCGTTATAATTGAACAAAGAAAAGATAAAATATGCAACTTACAAGACCCCACCACACTAGACACAGCCTGGAAATCACTTATAAAAAAAGAAAAAAATCCATAAAAAAAAAAAAAAAACAAAAAAGAACATTACAAAAAATTACACCAATAAACAAAGAAAAAAGAAAAAAACAACAACAACAAAAAAAAAAACATACACCTGTTTCTATAATAATAGCCCAAAAATATTTACACAAAAAATTATACTTACGACTGATACCTACCAACTCATCCAATAGGTGACGACACATTAGAAACAAATCACCTAACACACAGAGACACACACTATACTTACGACTGATACCTATCAACTCATCCAGTAGATGGCGGCACATTAGAAACAAATCACCTAACACATACAGGCAGCAAACCTTCCCATTGATTCCCGACAGGACAGTCCAAAAACCACACGCGAAGAACCCTCGTGTGGAAATAATGGCCTGAAGACGGCGGTAAACGTACCGCAGAAAGCGCTCGCCACAACAATGAACCACATGTGAGACTTCTCCTGACCCGATGAGTATAACTCTTTCAACTAAAATCTTTTAATTAATGGTAAATTTTAAACATTTGAATGTGCAAGTGAATGAATGTGGAACTAAAAATATATAACCTAACTGTTTTATTTCTGCAAATTTTTTATAACTAACCAAAGGTCCGTAACGTAAGAGACCTCTCGGGGCCGGGAGCACGTGCCTCACAGAGCAAACAACGTGAGAAATACTTTGACAATATCAGGTAAAATACCTTAGATATTATGTATAGTTTACATAAACTATCATTCTTAATTTTTTACCAAGGAATCCATTGGTGCAACGCACGCATGTCTATCTGCTTTAGTTTTCGAGGTCTGAGCAATGAGAGAGCCTTTCTTCAATGCTTAAAAAGGCAATGTAGTACAGCACTTAAAAAGCTGCAGTTATTATTCTTTGCAAAGAAAGGCTTAATCTATTTATACAAAGAACTGTATCTGAACAAATAACCACCCCAAGGAATATGTTTGACTTCTGTCAAGCAAATATAAAAATATTATCTTTCTGTACATTGACAAAATTTATATGGCCCCTATTCAGAAAAAACTCAATGCTCGGTTTAAAGGTAACAAAATAGTGCCTGGAACTTGCAGTTTCCATCAATTTGCACCACTCAGTTCAAGTGAAATATGTGCAAAAAGGATAAGATTTGATGAAGAGTATGCTGTTACTACCAATTTCCAGCAAAGTCTAGCAAATGACATTAGGTCACAGATTTTTAAGA
Organism: Macrothele yani; assembly: GCA_039090855.1. Lineage (NCBI taxonomy): Eukaryota > Metazoa > Arthropoda > Arachnida > Araneae > Macrothelidae > Macrothele > Macrothele yani. Next base: position 1,238,482 of record CM077006.1, read on the forward strand.
GCTGCAACATTGCATGTGCTTATGAAAAAAACTGGTATTTGGGCATTATTCAATCAATAGACGATGCAGAAGAAGATTCAGATGTAAGATTTCTGGAGCCTCACGGACCATCACCAACATTTTCTTGGCCTGCAAGGGACTGCAACTGCTTTGTTCCTTTCACAAATATTTTGTGTGCTGTAGACATTAGACCAGTAACTGCAACAGCAAGAAGTTACAAGTTATCAGAAGCTTCTGAAAAAGTGGTAAATTTAAGATGGGAAGTTCTTAAAAAGGAAAAAAATATTTTCTTTGAAATAGTGTTTGGACAAAATACCCAGATTTTTCAGACATTACTGTCCTGCAAATTATGTTTGTCTTAAAATTTTAAGATAAATTTTCGTCTACAAAATATAGAATTCTGCTTGTACACTAAGCTCATGCTGTATACTAAATCATCATTTTGGCAAACATTTTGAAATTGAAAACAATTATTTTTAAAAAATTTCCTTGGAATATAATGTACATTTCAATGTGCATCTATAGATATTAATTGCATGTTGTCAGATATTTCTGTCAACATGCAGCTGACATGAAAATCACTGGAATTTGTGTAAAACAGCAAGTCACTTTGTTTTTTCATCTAACAAGAACTGAGGATCTGAAACTGGTGCAAATTTGCATATAAATTTGGTGACTTGCAAAAAAAGCTTCAACAAAATATTATGGTAAGTCACCCTAATTTAAAATAATTAATTTAAAATAATAGAAAAAATTCTTCAAAATCCTTGCTGAATCACTATATAAAAAAATATTTTTTATTTTAAAAATATTCAAAATTTTGCTTTTTTTCGGACATACTCCATATTTCTCCTGATTTTTTTATGTACGCCAATACTATCTAGATTAGTACCTTAAAAAATTATTAGAATGTTTTTTTAAGTTGGGGAATCACTCCCAAATCTATTTTAATTTTTTTTTAACAAAGTTCTGTTTACATATGCACAAAATTTATGAACATAATTGTAATCAACATTTTAAAGCTTAAATTTCAGACAAACTTCATGGTCACAAGTAAATTCATTGAAAAGTTGTAAACGAATATACAAACCAAGCAGCAGCACCAAACTGAAACAGAAAATGCCAATTTCCATAAAATTACACAAAATTTTTAAAATCTGTAGAAAAAAAGAAAGAGAGAACACTGAATATCTCTCCTCACTGCGGTTAACTACTTCAGCAAAGTTTCATTAGTGTTCAGATACATTGCATCACATTTTGTTAGAATTACCATGAGAAAACAAAATCTGCAAAATTTTTAGGGCTTTCAATAATATTCTTTTTTGCACGTAGTAGTACATGATGGCTGTTCACTACAGGAAAAGTTTTAACAAAATCTTTGCCAAATTACTAACATAAAAAACTACATAAATTTTTTTTCAAAGATTTCAAAATTTTACATGAATTTAGGTTAAAACATCTATAGCAGAAGCCACAGTTGTTTTTAAATTTACGTGCATACAATTATAATGATAATAACAAGGTTGCTTACCTTTTTCACATTTCACTGTTTATTTTATTCTTGTTGTCATGCTTGGTTCAAGCCTCCGGTGCGGTGTTCTATTTTTGGTCTTCAGGGCATTTCAAATGTTTGACGAATGCACAAGTCCATGAAGTGCATTGCTTTCTAGGTCCCAAAACTGTATCCTCCCCCTCCCCACCAGCGTGTGAAACCCAACCTTCGTTGGTAAAAACCCCAATTCTTGAACTCAAAACCTTTTGATATTATCAACGAACATAACTGCCTATTTACATAATACAAAATGTTGAACAAAAATATTAAAAACGTATATACAACTATTTACATACGACTCATCTTATTCTTTCAACTCTCCTTCTCAACACCTCATGAACAACCGGAACATTCATTCACCACACTCTAATCCATTCCAACGCAGACTGCCTCAAGTACTTTCTACCCTCTGCGGGGTTATCTTCAGGAGGTGTTCTAGATGCTTTCTCTTCTGCCACCGCAGTAAGAGTGAGCGATACGCTCGTCTTCCTCACCCCGCCCCAACCCAACGCCATCTACGAAAAGCTTCCACCGTGGCTCCATCTGTTATTGACTTAAGTGAACTTTTCATTTTCTTCTTCTGTGTTTTTTTTTTTTTTGGGGTCAACTTTTATTAGTTCTTTCCAGTTTTCATTAAGGATACTTGGATCGTTATTATTACAAATTCGATCTCTCTTTTTTTCAATCAATACAGACTCTGCAATGTGTAGGTGTCTCTCATTGCGACATGATTTTATTATTTTAATCTCTTCAAACGTCGGGTATGAGTGGTTATCCAGACAGTATTGCATCAGTGCTGTTTTTGCTTCTTTTTTTTTTTTTGCCAATTTTTAATATGTTGTTGTAGGCGATGTTTTAACTGACTTTTAGTACTTCCAATATATGATGTTGGTGAGATTCCACTTTATAGGTATTTCGTACACCTGCTTTCATATCTCCAATAGTCATTACTTTGTTTACCATCCGAATTCCATATTTATGGCATAATTTATTGATTTTTGTAGATATTCCTATAAGGTAAGGTGTTGCTCCGACATATTGTAATTGTTTTTTTCTTTTAGGGGAATATGTATCTTGCATCTTTATTTGTACTTCATAAATCCATTTATTTATCTTCTGTGGAGGGTATCCATAGCTGTATGAGATTTCTTTAATGTAATTTATTTCTTCATTACGAAATTCTTCTTTAGAGGAATGTGTGATTGCTCTTTTAATTAATGTTTTTATGCTATTACATTTCTGTGTGTAAGGGTGTGTTGAGTTATATGGTATCAGAACAGGGACATATGTTTGTTTCCTATCTACTTTGTACTGCAGTTGGTTATTTTGCTTGATGATCTTAACATCCAAGTAAGGTAAGATATTTTCTTCATGTTCTACTGTCAATTTAATTGTGGATAGACATTACTAAGTTGTTGAGTTACAAACAAAGATTTGGAGGCCCAATGGGCTCTCCTCTGTCAAACCTGCTTGCTGAAGTAATTATGAACAGCATAGAACAAAAAATTATCAGTACAATGGATGAACCACCTTTGTTTTACTGCAGATACATAGATGATATCTTCATCGTGACCAGAATGAAAACTGATGAGCTGGAATCTTTAACTCAACAACTTAGTAATGTCTATCCCACAATTAAATTGACAGTAGAACATGAAGAAAATATCTTAACTTACTTGGATGTTAAGATCATCAAGCAAAATAACCAACTGCAATACAAAGTACATAGAAAACAAACATATGTCCCTGTTCTGATACCATATAACTCAACACACCCTTACACACAGAAATGTAATAGCATAAAAACATTAATTAAAAGAGCAATCACACATTCCTCTAAAGAAGAATTTCGTAATGAAGAAATAAATTACATTAAAGAAATCTCATACAGCTATGGATACCCTCCACAGAAGATAAATAAATGGATTTATGAAGTACAAGTAAAGATGCAAGATACATATTCCCCTAAAAGAAAAAAACAAAAAACAATTACAATATGTTGGAGCAACACCTTACCTTCCAGGAATATCCACAGAAATCAATAAATTATGCCATAAATATGGAATTCAGATGGTAAACAAAGTAACAACTATTGGAGATATGGTAATTAATAATACTGAAAAATGTAGTATCTTGGAAAAAGCTGGTGTGTACGAAATACCTCTAAGTGGAATCCCACCAATATCATATATTGGAAGTACTAAAAGTCAGTTAAAACATCGCCTACAACAAAATATTAAAAATTGGCAAACAAAAAAAGAAGCAAAAACAGCACTGATACAATACTGTCTGGATAACCACACATACCCAAATTTTGAAGAGATTAAAATAATAAAATCATGTCGCAATGAGAGACACCTACACATTGCAGAGTCTGTATTGATTGAAAAAAATAGATCAAATTTGTAATAATAACGATCCAAGTATCCTTAATGAAAAATGGAAAGAACTAATAAAAATTGACCCAAAATAAAACACCGAAGAAAATGAAAAGTTCACTAAAGTCAATAACAGGAGCCATGGTGGAAGCTTTTCGTAGATGGCGTTGGGGCGGGGTGAGGAAGACGAGCGTATCGCTCACTCTTACTGCGGTGGCAGAAGAGAAAGCATCTAGAACACCTCCTGAAGATAACCCTGCAAAGGGTAGAAAGTACTTGAGGCAGTCTGCGTTGGAATGGCTTATGGTGTGGTGAATGAATGTTCTGGTTGTTCGTGAGGTGTTGAGAAGGAGAGTTGAAAGAATAAGATGAGTCGTATGTAAATAGTTGTATATACGTTTTTAATATTTTTGTTCGGCATTTTGTATGTATGTAAACAGGCAGTTTATGTTCGTTGTAATATCAAAAGGTTTTGAGTTCAAGAATTTGGATTTTTACCAAAGAAGGTTGGGTTTTACACACTGGTCGGGAGGGGGAGGATACAGTTTTGGGACCTAGAAAGCAATGCACTTTATGGACTTGGGCATTCGTCGAACATCTGAAAAAACCTGAAGACAAAATATAGAACACTGCACCGGAGGCTTGAACCAAGCATGACAACAAAAAGAATAAAATGTGCAGTGAAATGTGAAAAAGGTAAGCAACCTTGTTATTATTTTACATGAATTATTTTTATATGACAAAACTATAAATATCCCTTCTTAGATTGTTTTACATATAATAGTATGTATTAGTACCCTGTTATAGAAAATAAATGAAAAAAATTCTTTAGGACTCATTTTCCATAAACAATATTTTTATGGGTGATTAATCCCATGCCAAATCAACCAGTCACTCAACCTGACCATTCCAGTTTTCAATGAAACCTTCAGGGATCATTCTCCCTAATGATATAAATGAGAATATATTTTTAAATTTTTTTTATCTCATTGGGTTTTCATGTAATTGATTTTTAAAATTTTGAAAAATCGTTGTTTTTTGGCTTGCATGAACTTTTAATCTTGAATTTCTCAAGTTCTACAAGGCCTAGAGAGTTGTGTGACCCCTCATTATTAAGAGAATTTCATAAGTTTTAATTTAATATGCAACTTGACCATGCTTGGTGAAATTTTTTTTAAGGTAGTGTTTTTTAAAATTTTTGAAAAAAATATGTTTTTTGTAATGTTATAAGCTTTAAATCCTTTAACTTTTAGAGTGGGATCTCAATGGGATCAGGAGTTATGGTACAATGGTATTGTTTTAAATACCAGTTCAAGGGCTACATTGCTACCTTTAGCTTTTGTAAGGTAAAAAAAATAAAAAAAATACATTGGCTATAAGGTAACCAATTTACATTAAGGTCTATTACAGATAATCCTTTACTAAACCTACAGACAAATTAGGGATAGCATGTGAGTAAATAGTCTGCTAATCCACAGGTGTTCTGGCACAAGCCTGTACAGAAGAGTTTTGGATTATTTGTTTCAGAGTTTGCCAAAACTTTTAAAACACTCGTTCATTGCTACTCAACAGTCTTCCTGTTTGCGACACTTAAAAGAAAATCTACCTCAAAACCAATGCATTGTACTTTGTGATTTTGCTGAAATTATGCATTTGTGCTTCAAGATTTTGCCCAAGGCTTTCATTGGAACAATGCTCAAGCAACAATACATCCGTTTGTTATATACTACGTTGATGAGGAAACCAAAAAGTTGGCTCACCTGAGCTTAGTTATTCTTTCTGCTTATATGGTGCATGATACAGTTGCTGTTCATTTGTTTCAACGCCTCATGATTGACTTTCTTAAACAGAATTTGCCCCATAAACCCGAAAAGCTGAATTACTTTTCAGGTGGAGCATCATCACAGTACAAAAACAAATCAAACTTTCTCAATCTCTGCCATCATGAGAAAGATTTTGGCATCAAGGTGGAATGGAACTTCTTTGCATCGTTACATGGACATGGAAAAAATGTATGTGATGGTGTCGGAGGAACTGTTAAACGATTAGCGGCATTGGCCAGTCTACGAATGGTCTACAATGATCAAAATCTGACCTCTCGCCAACTTTATGATTGGGCTAAAGACAATATTGTCAACATCGGTTTTGTATTCCACTACAAATGAATACGAGGCAGAGGAAAAGACCTTGAAAAGTAGGTTTGAAGCAGCAACAACAATAAAGGGTACTCAACAGTTTAACAGTTACAGTCCTGTGAATGAGACTAGAGTTTTAGTGAAAAGCTACTCATTTTTAGAGGAATCAAGTGTAGAAATGGCTTCAGCTGATGACACTGATGATGATCTGGACATTAATGACATTGTTGGCTTTGTTACATGCCAATACTCAGACAAGTGGTGGTTAGGTTGTGTGTTAGGAATAGAAGATGAAGTAAAAATAAGTTTTTTGGAACCACATGGCCCTTCTCCATCTTTCAAATACCCACAATTTACTGACATACTAGTTGTGCATAAAAGTGAGAGTTTAACAAAAGTTGATCCTACAACAGCTACAGGAAGAGTTTATAAACTTACAGACTGAAACACCAAAAGGCAAACAAGAAGTTATTTGTTAAATTAAAGAACTAAGAGTTCGCTATTTTTGCGTAACTAAAACTCTGAGTGCTAACTAAAAAAAACTTTTATTAATTTTACCAGGTAAAACTTTTAGCCTGCTGGGACTATCCTTCCCTTGTTTTATGTTTGACTATGTATTAGTATGATGTATTATGTAGATTTTAAAACTCAGTGTCTGTTATCATGTAAACACACTAAAACAAGAATTATAATCCATTATTACTTGTACAGTAACTTTAAATTTTTTGCCATAGCTCTCAATCCCATTGAAATCCCACTCTAAAAGTTTCAGGATTTAAAGCTTATAATATTACAAAAAACACATATTTTTTCAAAATTAAAAAAAAAATACTATCTTAAAAATATATTTTTTTTAATTTCAAATTTTTTATTAGGCGTCAACTGCCAATCAAATTCAAACTTATGAAATTCTCTTTAAAATGAGGGGTCAAACAACTCTCTAGGCCCTATAGAACTTGAGAAATTAAAGATTGAAAAAGTTTATGCAAGCCAAAAAAACGACAATTTTAAAAAAAATTAAAAAAATAATTACATGAAAACCCAATGAGATAAAAAAAATTAAAAATATATTCTCATTTATATCATTAGGGAGAATGATCCCTGAAGGGTTTCATTGAAATCTGAGGTGGTCAGGTTGAATATTGAAATTTTTTGGTTGATTTGGCATGGAATGACCCTTGTGTAAGAGTGTTTTTTTCAGCAAAATTCCTGTTCAGAGAGCAACAAATAGAGAAACATGAAACATAACAAATTGCATGACATATGCAGGGATGGAAAATGATCAGTAAAAGTCAGTATTTTTCAGATTGGTCAGTTTTAGTCTGTATTTTTCAATTTTGGTCTGTAAAGTCAGTTTTATACCATGGCTTTTTTAAAAAAGATTTACGTGATATGAAAAAAAAGTTTGTGGTCGGTAAAGTAATGTTTTATGTGGCAGATGGATTGAAAAATTAGAAAATGCTGTTGAGAAGGCTCTGAGTTATAACTTTGTTAACAACCTTGTGCACTAAGAGAGTGATTTTTGATCTCTATATTGGGAATGTTATCTAAGTGCAAAAAAGTAAATTTCGGTTAACTTTCCTCGCCAGATGTATTATTTTGGTTTTGGGAAGAGTTGTGTGTGCACATATACGCAAACAATGCTCCTACCCATCTTATATTTCCTATATTTTGAGCCTTTGTACTGTATTTCCTATAATTTTTCTTATTACTTTCTCATACATTAGTATGAGGAAGTATTGTAATCATGCATACATACATACATATCACTAAGCTGTTCTCTGAGATTCAGAGGTTAGCTCCAAAAAGAAATACAAACTTCCAGATATTTTTACTTATTGTTGTCGTATCAAACTTCGCCATTTACAGCGATCTTGACATACAACTCTTGCTTCACTGATATCCATTACACGCCTTACACAAGATCTTTTATACTTCATACTCATAATCTTTTTCTCATGCAAACACTCCTGAATCTGATCCACCGATGTCTTCCTTAGCTTTCCTCTGCCTTTCCTTCCTGCCACTTGGGTTGAAAATATTTTCTTAATAAGCATTTCATCACTCATTCTTTCAACATGGTCAAATCACCGAAGCATATTGGTCTCCACCTTGCTAACAACATTTTGCTTTACATTACACAACTGCAATACATCTTCATTCCTCACACAATCAGATCGTGTTTTGCCACAAACCCCACGTAAGTAACGCATTTCTCCAGCACACAAACGACTCCTATGATTCTTCTACAGTACCCAGGTTTCACTGCCATACATCAGAGTAGGAACAATTACTGTTTCATACAGTCATGCGGGACTCTCTAGAGAACCCATCATTCCTGTGAAAACTTCCCAGAGCAGCTATGACTTTCAAAGAAGAATTCACTCACCTACTGATTTCACCATCCAACTTGTTCTCTCTGTCAAACATGCTTCCTTAATACACAAACTCACTCACCTGGTCAATCACAGTGCCATTTATACTTACATTACATTCAGTGCTACCCATTCCTCTCTCAAACACCATAACTTTGGTTTTTCCCTTATTTATACTCAGTTTGAATTTCATGCAAACTTCGTGCATCCGAGTCAACATACTCTGCAACTCACTTTTGCTCTCTGCCAACAGGACAGTGTCATCAGCATACAGCAATCTGCACACACGGATATCACCAAGACATAAACCATTATTATCTATTTTGGCCTCGCGCATGCATGCGTCCATAAATATATTAAACAGCCATGGTGACATTACACAACCTTGTCTAACTCCTGCACCAATGGAAAACCATTTTGATAAAACACCATTCACTCGTACACAAGCTCTACTACCAGCATACATGGCTTTTACACTATTAAGTAGATTCCCAGTAACACCATATTCATTCAATACCTTCCACAAAAGTGTCCTATTCACTCGGTCGTAAGCTTTCTCTAAATCTATGAAGGCAGTAAAAACTTTCTTCCCAACAGCCAGATACTTTTCAATCATCATGTGTAATGCAAAAATCTAGTGCAGCCTTTACCAGGCATAAAACCACTCTGAACATCCCACACTTTCAATGATGCAAGACCCCGTACTTTTTCAATAACAACCTTACCAAACACTTTCCCTGGCACACTCGGTAGGCTAATACCACGATAGTTCTTGCATTCAGTCTGATCACCTTTTCCCTTATACAAAGGAACAATAATAGCATCCTTCCAATCCCAAGGGACCATTCCTAACTCCTAGCACAACTGGCAAATTTCAGTTAACCAGTCAATTTATAGAGTCACCACCATACTTCAACATCTCTGCAGTTATGCCATCAACTCCTGGAGCCTTACCATTCTGAAGAGATTTTAGAGCTTTACACACTTCTTCTCTTGAGATCCCTCCTGTGCTTTCATCCCTCATTGTGACATCATCTGCATCTGTCTCAGAATAATTTTTGCTCTCTTGATCTAATAACTCATAGAAGTATTCACCCCATCTTTCACTTAACTCATTGGGCTCCCATATCATTTCCCCGATCTCATTCTTCACACAACTTACAACTTTGTTTCCTCTATTTTTCCTGAGTCTCGTGTACTTCCAGAAGGACTTTCTATCTTTCCAAAAAGCCAGTTCATTCCTTTCCACTTTCTCCTTCCTATCTTTTGCCTTACTGTGGCAAACCAGCTTAGCAGCTTCATGCTTCTTACAGCAATATTCATCCACAGAGACTCTACCTTGCAACATCCCCAAATAGGCTTCCTTCTTTTTCTTTACTGCCTCATCAGTCTCACTATTCCACCAAGCATCACCTCCATTGTTACCCACTATTGTGGTGCCACAGACCTCTTTAGCAGCAGTGACAACACAGTTCTTAAAACATTCCCACTTCTTTTCTACATCTCTCTCACAAGATTTCAGATCCTTCAGTTGTTCTCTGAGTAAGTCAGAGTACCGCTGATGATCTTCAAGGAGCCTATAATAACTGAAGGATGAGAGTTTATCATGTTCAAAGGCATAAGCGCCGACTTGAAAATTTATTGGGGGTTCCAGAAATTTTTAATCGAATTACCCATGCATTTTTCAAAGGATTTAAGTCCAATTTAAATTTCATTCAGTCAAATTGTCTGACACAATATGACGTCTGAAATGCTAAAATGAAGCAAATTATAGTTAATTACAGAATAATATTTTTTCTAGATGTGTGAATTTCCAAGTCAATTGTCTTTATAAAAGTAACAAAAACATGTAAAATTTATTTTTATGTGTTTTTACCAATTTTAAAAATACCAACCAATTTTTTCTTTAAATAATTTCTGAGTTAAAATAGATTAGAAGGGAGACGACATGGCATCAGCCGTACACCCTGTGTTTTTGTGGGCTCCACTTCATATCAGCTGTGTATACCCAACTTGGGTTGCTTCTGTACTTCTCTATGGGGAAATCGTCAACTTTGAAGAGGCTTTACAGGTACTTGTGCAGCATGCACAGTCAGGAAAAAATGAGACTGAAATATACATGCACATAACTAAAAATTTGCAAAACATTTACAGAAATACTGTTTAGTATTTTCTAAAAAATCAAACAAAATTATGCTTTTGTTAGTTAAACATGTGATGAACAGTATTTTGCCACTGTAAATGGTAGTTATTGATGCATTTCCTTAGCCACGTAGTATCTTCTCGTGCAATCATGCACTTGTGATTTTTTGGTTAAAATTATGCTTTGTAAGTGCATATTGAGCATTAGCCAATCACTGCCTTTCTAAAACTGTGGGAGCCTCGTTGACCTTCAGGGACTGCTGCAGAGAGTAAGAGACTGCCGCTATCAACCTGTGCTCCAACACAGGTCTTCAGGAATTGAAGACCTGTGCTGGAGATACCCAACCGGAGGGCGCAAGAAATCAGATTTCGCTTCACCACCGGCGGCTGATGCCATCTCCTCTCTCCCCTAAATTCCTTGGTTCCCAACTGTCCAAAGATAGGATGGGTCAACTGACTGTACAACATATTTCCGCCTTTATCACTATGATCTCGAATTGGTTTTTGCCTCCGTATGTAGAGTTAGACTTTTTACTTTGTGGAACATAGACAAACTGAAGAATTTTCTTTTGTAAAGGAGACAGTTTCAAATGCTCTTAAGAAACTGTACTTGAGGTATTGTCTATAGCGTCAAATTTGATGAGCGCAAACTAACACTAATTCTTTTTTGAAGCACAATAAACAGTCTGAGGTAAATTTCTATACACACTTTCTATATACAGGGTGCATAGGAAAGTCACTTTAGCCTGAAATAACTTGCGAACGGAGAGAAGTACAATTATGCAAGTGAGATAACGGTATAGCAAAGTGACTACGCCCGATCGAATGCAACTGATAGCTGCGCCCCTAGTAGCGAAATGCGGAAGTTAGCCATTGCAAATCGAAAACGAAAAGAGATAGAGCAAAATTTCCAATTACAAAGTTGTAGAGCATCAATTAATTAGTACAAAACAACATTTGTTTCACATGGATAAAATAAATTGTCTCCTGAATACCCTAAAATGTCCGAAATCGATGCGCGACCTTTTTGTGTGAACGTTTGAAGGGAATCTGCATAGGTATGAGCAAATACACACAATTTATTGCATAAATGCGTACTTATGTAAATACAGTTTGATGACGTCAAACAAAACAAAAAAGGCAAACTGGCGCACAGTGATAAAAAGTTAATGTCTAGTCTGTTTGTAGAGTTCAACACGACATATTCCCGTGCAGCTAGCGCCGCATTTCGTTGGCATTCGCCTTAAATAAGCACCATCTCGCAATATTGGGAGTGAGTGAAGCTCGCCATTCTCACACAGTGTACGTAGACCTAAACTTCTGATCAGGGTACATCCTGCTACTGGTTTTTATACCGTACCTACGAATGTAGCCGCATTTGCATACGGCTACATTTACGAAATGTGAATATGCAGATTCGAATCGTCGCGCCTTGATTTCGGACATTTTAGGGTATTCAGGCGACAATTTATCTTATCCATGTGAAACACATGTTGTTTTGTATTAATTAATTGATGCTTTACAACTTTGTAATTGGGAATTTTGCTCTATCTCTTTTCGTTTTCGATTTGCAATGGCTAACTTCCGCATTTCGCCACTAGGGGCGCTGCTATTGGTTGCATTCGATCGGGCATATTCGCTTTACTATACTGTTATCTCACTTGCATAACTGTACCTCTCTCCGTTCGCAAGTTATTTCAGGCTAAAGGGACTTTCCTATGCACCCTGTATATGCATATACATACGTAGTAAACGGGAAATGAATAATAAAAAACGTGAACTGATAACGAAAAACGAAATTTATGCATATATGTGTACGTGTATTTTCCCCACGAAATACTCGTAAAAAATATTAAGGGTTCGAGGAACCCACCATAAAATCATTGGGGGTTCAAAAAGTGTCTCGAACCCCCGGAATTGGTGCCTATGTTCAAAGGTATGATAGATGTTCTAGATTTACAAGAGTTTTTGCCTGTTCCAAACATACGGCAGATCTAGCAAACCCCCTTGAACCTAAAAATGTGTTGCAAGTATTGAGAATTTGGTTCTCAAATACTTCACCCAATGTGTAAGAGACATGCTGAGTTCTTCCTATAAGATGATTCTTCAGATGCCATTGACTACAGTGCTGTACCAAAGTATTGCATCACTGGCAAAAACTGTCAATATTTAATTTTAACTCTTTGTTTAACTAACTAATTTTCATAGTTATTTCATCATTTATGTCATTTTAATGCTATCCCACACTCACCAACCCGCTTGGCCAGCGTGGTGAGTTATGGCCAAACCCCTCCAAAATGACTCCACAACTTAAATCTTGGCCCTCAGTCTCCGGCAGCTGGAATGTACCTGGCCAAGGCAGCGGCCAGTGCGACATGAAGGCAGAGGGTGCTAAGAATCCCCGGAGGACCGGACTAGCTGCCATCTGATGCTGACCTTGGCTACGTATAACGGACGCTCCCTATCTTCTGATTCAAGGCTTCTTGAATTGGAAGAGGAACTACAAAGGATCAAGTGGGACATCGTCGGGCTAAGTGAGGTAAGGAGAAAAGGAGAAGATCTCATTGAACTGAAAAGTGGACATCTCTTCTACTATCGTGGGACAGATACTGGCAGAACTAGTGGTGTTGGATTTATAATAAACAAGAAACTGAAGGATAAAGTTGTAGAAGTTGAAAGTTCCTCTGACAGAGCTGCACGACTCGTTATCCAACTCTCGAGAAGATACCAGGCTCAGATTATTCAAACTTATGCACCCACCACAAGTCATGCTGAAGAAGAAATTGAAGAATTTTATGAGGAAATTCATGATCTAAATAATAAAGATAAGCAGCACTTGAAGATAATTATGGGAGATTTCAATGCAAAAATAGGGCAACGGCAACAGAATGAAACTTCAGTAGGTAAATTCGGTCACGGCAACAGAAACCAGCGTGGAAATACTCTCGTAGAGTTGGCAGAGGCAGAAGGGTTTTTCATCTTGAACTCCTTTTTCAAGAAAAAGCCACACAGGAAATGGACATGGAGACATCCAAATGGGACGACAAGTGAAATTGATTTTATTATGTGTAACAAAAAATTCGTCATAGAAGACTGCAGTGTGCTAAACAAGTTCAACACAGGCAGTGACCATAGATTGGTGAGATGTAAGATGCACCTCAACACTAAACTCGAACGTAGCAAGCTCATAAGACAAACAAAATGTATTGACATAACCAACCTTAAAAAATACGATAATACCTTCAAGTTGGAACTGAAGAACAGATTCTCTGCTTTAGAAGGCCTAACATCGGAAGAAGTGGATATTTCTGAAGTTAACAGAAAAGTAACCAAAGCTCTTATGGAAACAGCAACAAAATTAGCTGGGTCTAAGAACAAGTTGCATGTGAACAAATTATCAGGAAAACCAAAATGTTGATGCAAAAAAGAAGAGAGATGAGGACAACTAAAGAAGATGTGACTTCCAAAGTGGAATATATAGAGCTATGCAAGACAGTACGAAAAAGTATCACTGAAGACGTAAGGAAATTCAACTGTGAACTAGTAAGGAAAGCAACTGAAAACAACCAAAGCCTAAAGATAGCAAAGGGACATCTCAGTAAGGGACGAAAACAGATCATGGCACTGAGAAAAGAAGATGGTTCTGTAACAAGAAATAGAGGCGAAATTTTGACAAGAGTGAAAGATTTCTACTCCAAATTATATGAAAGCGATGATACATGTACTCCAGACATCATGAAAGGTACCAGTACCAGAGTTCTTCTAGTCCTCCCAGCAGAAGTTGCACATGCAATCAAGAACATGAAGCGGGGAAAAGCTCCAGGAGAAGATGGAATTACTGTAGACATCATACAAGAAGCAAGTGGAAAAATCGAAACAGTACTCGCCCAAATTTTCACTCGATGCCTTAATGAAGGGAAAATTCCTGAGGATTGGAACAACGCTACAATGATCTTGCTACATAAAAAGGTGACATTGAGGATCTCAGGAACTACAGACCTATCAGCCTCCTATCAGTGGTTTATAAAATCTTCACTAAAGTTCTTTCACACCGCTTGAAGGTGACACTGGACATGGCTCAACCGAGAGAACAAGCTGGATTCAGGAGTGGCTACAGCACAATAGATCATATCCACGTACTGAGAGAACTAATTGAAAGAGCGAGGGAATATGAACTTCCATTGTGCATGGCTTTTATCGATTATGAAAAAGCCTTTGATTCAGTGAAACCATCAGCAGTTGCAATGGCTCTGAAATCCTGCGGTATTGAAGATGCATACATTAATATTATTAATAACATCTATGAAAATGCAAGTGCAAAGATTCGGCTGTTTGAAAATACAACACACATAAAAATTGGAAAAGGAGTGAGACAAGGTGACACCATATCTCCAAAGCTCTTTAATGCCACATTGGAAAATGTCTTTCAATCACTGAACTGGGAAAACAAAGGGATAAAGATTAATGGAGATTATCTAACCCACCTTCGTTTTGCTGATGACATAGTCATTTTTGCAACTACCCCATCAGAGCTACAGAGTATGATCCAGGAACTTGCTGATAAGAGTAAAGAAGTGGGATTAAAAATGAACTTTCAGAAGACAAAAGTGATGATCAATGTTTTTACAAGAAATGAAGATTTATCGATTGATGGAGAAAAGCTGGAGATAACAGACACATACGTTTATCTTGGACAGCAGATATCAAGTGAGGGTCACATTGGTGAAGAAATTAATCGGAGTACAAAACTTGCCTGGAGAGCTTTTGGAAGAAACAGCATAATTTTCAACAGCAATATGCCATTATGTCTTAAAAGAAAAGTGTTTGATCAATGCATCCTTCCAGTGCTTACTTATGGTGCAGAGACGTGGACCTTAGCTAAAAGAGACATACAAAGGCTGCAGACAACTCAAAGAAGCATGGAGAGGTGCATGCTTGGTGTAACCAGGAGAGATAAGAAGAGGAACTTGTGGATCCGAAAATTGACAAGAGTGGAAGACATCATGATCAGAGTTAAATCCCTGAAATGGCAATGGGCTGGACATACTGCCAGAAGAACAGACCATCGATGGACAGCCGAAATTTTAGATTGGATTCCAAGGGACAGGAAAAGACCCAGAAGAAGACCACATGGAAGATGGGTGGATGAAATTCGAAAGTATGCAGGAGTGTCATGGAGGAGACTGGCACAAGACAGACCGTTGTGGAGGAAACTTGGGGAGACCTTCGTCCTGCAGTGGATTGATAATGGTTGACAATGATCATGATGATGATGTGAAATTTAATGGATATTTCAAAAATGGCTTAGTTTTTCCTGTAGCTACTTCTGTTCTTAAGATACATTACAAAAATCATGACCAAGTTTAAATTATTATGAAAAGGATCATTTATCCAATACTTAGGTTTACAGCAATAAATCGTTTTTGTAATTTCTAAGGAATGAAATAGCATTTTGATACAGAAATATAATGATGCAAAATTATTAAATGTACCTAATATTTGTTGCCCAGCCTTTAGCTTTAATCACTTTACATCTTGCTGGCATCTGTGAACAAGGTTTTGTAAAAGATTGGTTTGATTAATATGATTCCAAATTTGAATTACATCTTCAATGAGTTGAAATTTGGTTGTTGGCTTCTTTTTTGATAGTTCATATGACATTTTGAACCAGTAGCATACCCGGGAGGTAAAGATTAAAATTGGTTATTTTTTCGAGTGGCCATTGGCCAGTGGGTGGACAAAATCTAGCCACTTTCCTTATGGCTATTTCGTGTTGTATACACATTTTATCACTGAATTGAATACCTTTGATTTATTTAGACATAGTTAAATTTAAGCTTAGTAGTTACAAGGACACACTGTCTATTTTCCAGTGCAATTAAATGAATAAATATAGTCTTAAAAGTTATATTTTTCTTCAACCACATCAACCAAATTTTCAAGACAGTTTTTATTGGAAAGATAATTTAATTATTTTTATTTGGTCTCTCTCTATGTTCACAAAAAAAAAAAAAAAATTCTCAATCTCTCCACCATAAATTGATAGCAGTGGATGGGTCAAAATTTTCAAGCAGTACTTACTTTTGCTTACTTTATTTAATTTGCTGTATTTTCTAAAGTCATTCTTTGCATGAGCATTGCCTTGTCATCAAGAACATTGCCCACAATGCTTGCATTCTCTTAACTTCTGCATTGCTCGGCATAACAGTCAGCAATATTGAGTATTTCAACAATTTGTGCTATGACCTTCATGTACTAAAAATTGCTTGTTTTTAGTTTCTCTAGCAGTTTTTAGTGAGTTATTGATGGTAAAAAATGTTCAGACACGTTTCGAAGCTGCTTCCATTCTGCTAAATTTTTCTTTTCATTCCATTTCTTTTTGGTTTCTTGGTGTCAAAATGAAAACTGGCTGTATAGCTTTCAAAAATGAATTTCATATCTTATAACAGAATCATTTTGTGGTACAGCTGAGATTGGGAGAAATGTGATACCAGCCTGGTCACTTGATTTTACAGACTTGCAATGATTCCTGACCTCTAACAGAAAATATTCAGTAATTTCCTGGGTTGTTCTAATAAATATTACATTAAAAACATTGATAAACCTTCACAAGTGTTGAAAAAATAGTCATGACGAAATAAGAACACATGCAGAGTATCCTGATTCCATCAGATTCTGTACGGTTTTCGAACCCAGTGTCAGCTTTTTTTTTTTTTCGGAAAACGTTCAGTTTTGGTAGAATTTTAATGATTTTTCCTGTTTGCCCACCACAGACCTTCCAAAATACTACGAATTGCCCATAGTCATTACGAAAATCTTCGATCGCTGCGGAGTACGGGAAACAAAATAAATATACTACGGGAATAAAAAATCTGGTTGTCGGGTTTTTTTCCTTCAGAAAACGTTGTTTTGGTAAAATTTTAATGATTTGTCATTTTTTCCTGTTTACCCACCTCAGACTTTCCAAATGCTACGAATTCTTCACAGTCGCTACGGAAATCGTCGATCGCTGCGGAGTACGGGAAACATCGAATATCCTACGGAAATAAAAAATCTGGTTGTCTGTTTTTTCCCCCTTCAGAAAACGTTTTGGTAGAATTTTAATGATTTGTCATTTTTTCCTGTTTGCCCACCTCAGATCTTTCAAATGCTACGAATTCTCCATAGTCACTACGGAAATCGTCGATCGTTACGGAATACGGGAAACATCAAATATACTACGGAAATAAAAAAAAAAAAATCTATGAAATAATGTTAATTCAATCATTTGTTCAAAGTTTATTTTCATGTATTCAAAATTCTAACATTCATCAAACATTTTTGGGACTGTTTATTGGATGTTTTAAATGTCGCGACATTTGTCCGATATAATTTGAGCATCTTTCATGCCGTTCGTCGCCTGAAAATGATTGTTTTAGCACGGATTAAAATGTTCCGTAGTTTTCTAAATTTCGAATTTTTCTTACCCCAAGATGCACTTTCTTTTCACTTTCCGGTTATATTCTTATGTTATATATTTTCTGATTGTTTCTCGTTTTTAATAGCTTCAGTAATAGTGAAAAAGAACAACTTCGTATTTTAAAAGTTTTTTTCTAGTGAAGCACAGTTTTTTTTATTTCTAACAGCCTATTCTTCGAAACGAATCAATACGGAAAGTGTTTTTTTCTTTTCCGCTTATATAAAGCTAAATTAAATTTCAAAATCGGTACTTTACTTATTCCGCCCGTGATGGAATCGGCCTTTTCCGTGACCCGTAAAAATTACTATCACGGCAGAGTGAACAATACAGTACTTATTTTTTATATATAATTTCGCTAAAAAACTTGTGTTTACCCATTCCTTAGTAACATTTTACTGTGTTAAGGGGCAGACAAGATTTTTTTTTATTTTGTTTAAAGCTAACTTCACACGTGCTAAGGAAACGCGACTCTGCGTGGAATGAAAGACTGCGCGCGGCGCGGAAAGTGAAGTCTTGATTTTCTACCTTTGATTTCTTTTTGTAAACAAAAGAAAAAATGCTTGCCCATTTTATTTGATGATAAGCAAGAAGTGCCTAAGCAATGGAAAATCGTGCATTTTCAGAGAAACCAAACTTTAAAAAACGAGCTGCTGAAGACTAGTTGTGATGCCACAGTTCCATCCAAAGCCACAGGTGTCGATTCCCGATATGGTTACTTTGTGCACCAACTTAAGTGGAAAAACAAACAGCTGCCCCCGTTTTAGAAGAGTGAATCTATAAATAGATCTTACCCATTTATTTGCAGAGGAAAGGACTGTTTTTCACCGCGCACGGTTTTTGTGATTTGAAAATACATTTCGTATAACAGGTGCGTTTTAAAAATGCAAATTAATTCTTTTGCAATGAAAAAAGTCAAATTTTCAAGTGTGGCGACTGAAGTTATTTTTTCTACTGGACATTTTATTTTATCCAGTCGCCACGCTAATTTTAATCCTTACCGAAAGGGTGTGTGTGCAAAGGCCATATGCCTCCCCCTCCAATAATTTTGTCTAATATTAAAAATTGAAAAAAATTGTCAGTGATGTTATTTTTTAGTGTCTCCATTCTGGTCTTCCTTAAATTGCCCTTAGTTACTTCTTTATTTAGAATGGTCAGACGAGGTCACATATGCCTATTGTTAATGCCTATACCCCCGTGCACATTTCCCACTCATATGCCACCAAAAAAAAAAAAAAAGAGAGCGAATTGGTGTTGTACATTGTAATGTTCAGAGCGTCAGTCTAATGAATGGTGGGAGAGGGAAGGGGTAAGCCTTTTATCATACATACCATAGCAGGAAAACAAAAACGTAGAATGAGCATTACTTTGTAATTAATAGTATTTGAGAAATATAAAAATACCTGTTCTAATGCACAATTTTTTCATCATTTTAGGAAGGAATGATATCGTAGCTGCACTGATAAAACCAGAAATGTGAGAATTTTTTGATTGTTGAATTTACATCATATAAAATTTTATTCACTGATGCATAATACAGATGCAACTTGATGCAAATGTTATGTATAGTGCTTGAACAGTCTGATGTAATTGTAGAAGTGATTCTTTGATAAAATTTATATTTTTAAATAGCGATAATTCAAACTATCAAATTTTGCATTCATGGTTTTGACATTGCAGCAACCATATCCCCCCTTCCAATTAATTTCTGGGTACGCCACTGCTTTGAACCACAAAATTTTGATAGGGTTTAAGTCCGGTGACTGTGCCAGTCATGATGCTGAACATTTTTTACCTGGAACCACCTTTTTAGTACTTAAGCATGATGACAGGGAGCATTGTCATCTTGAAAAATAAAACTGTCATAAAGTTTTTTAGATGATGGTGGCATCTTGTTTTCTAATATCCAGATATATTACTGGGCATTTATCATACCATTGACAATATGGAGGTTCCCAACATCCTGTGCACACATCCAAACCATGACCTTCACCGGATGCTTAACAGTAGTCGCTAAGCAACTTGGATGGAATTGTTCATGCTTGAATCTCCTTACATAGGCACTACTCTGATTCCCATTAAGGCAAAATTTGATTCATCACTGAAAAGAACATTTTCCCATTGCTTGGTTGTCCATGAGATATACTGTTTCGCCCACTGAAGTGTACACTGCCTTTGATTTGCAGTTAACAGTGGTTTACGCCTGCCTTTGCAGCCACGTAAATTATAGTGAAGCAGCCTCCTCTTAACAGTAGATGTACTAACAATAACATCAGTCACTTCAGACCATCTTTAAAGCAATTCAGATGAAGTGAGCCTCCTGTCTACCAAGATTAACTTTCTGAGCACTGTGTCTTGCCTGGTTGTAGTGGATCTGGGCCTTCCACTGCGATGCATATTTTTAATATCAGCAATGTCTTTTACTTTCTTCACTAGCTTAATAACTGTTGATTGATGACAGCCCAATCTTTCAGTGATTTGCCTTGAAGAATATCCCTCTTCATGCAGAACAACTATTTTTACTTTGTCCGATGTGGACAGTTCCACAGTTTTAACCATTATTGAGATTATATAGTGTGGAAGAAATATTCTCATAATATGTGGAAAATACGTCATGATAATTAACACAGCAATCAGACATCTCTGAATTGACTCTATTTTTACTGTTCTCATGTAATATTAATCACTCAGAAAACTTGAAAATTTCATCGCCCTGGAGTGGGAATCGAACCCGCATCTCCTGATTACCATTTGAGCATGCTAACCGTTAAACCACCCAGTCCTGGAGAAATTTTCAAGTTTTCTGAGCGATTGATATTACGTGAGAACAGTAAAAATACAGTCAATTAGAGATGTCTGATTGCTGTGTTATGACGTATTTTCCACGTATTATATTATGAGAATATTTCTTCCACACTATATACCCGAATGACTGGTGATATGCTTAACAACACTAGATGGCAGCACAGTTTGCTTCGATTAAGAATGCAGTTGGAGGATATTCAGATGCTCTTAATACTCAAATACTTGGGGCTTCTTCATCCTGGGTGGCATAATGGTTAGCATGCTTGAACAGTAATCGGGAGATGCAGGTTTGATCCCTGCTCCAGGGCGATGAAATTTTCAAGTTTTCTGAGTGATTATGTGAGAATAGTAAAAATAGAGTCAATTCAGAGATGTCTGATTGCTGTGTTAATTATCATTATTGAGAATTACACAAATTATACCCTAATAACAAGAAGCGGCCACTATAAAGCTCTAGCAGCTCTGCATCAACCCTTACAAAGGAGTAGGATTAGGAAGCAGCCAATCAGGTAAAAGAATGTCTGTTAGCTGTAACAACTGATATGCAGCTAATGTGAATTTGAAGGTGTTTGTCAAACCTCATATTTTGTCATATCTTAAGAACAGAAGTAGCTACAGGAAAAACTAAGACATTTTTGAAATCTCCATTAAATTTCACATCAAATGACATTTAAATGATGAAACAACTATGAATATTAGTTAGTTAAAAAAGAGTTAAATTTAAAAATTCACAGGTTTTGCAGGTGTTGCAATACTTTTGCATACCACTTCATAATCATGATAGGAAAAATTTTAAAAGAACAAGTAATTGAGGCATGATACTAGAAAAGTTAATGTCTTTTCCAATAAAGTGAATTGTTAATGTATTTTTCAACATTTTGAGTGACATTACTTTTTTTTAATATTTTCAATGTACTGTGCATCTTCTGGTTTTGTGTGTGAAGATTTTATTTGGAATATAATTATCAAATCAAAAGAAAATCAATATAATTTTTTATATTGAACTCCTTATTTCAGTTGAAAGTTAAATACTTTTTTTATATATATACAGTTCTACAGGAAGCACCTGATGACAAAAAAGCACATCAGTGCAAAGCTGTTTGCCTAATTCACCTGTCACAATTTCAAGAAGCTTTGAAGATCCTAGAAAAATATTCTGGGTAAGATGTGTTTTTACAGTTAATCTATTTAGCCAGTTTCCTTTTTTGTATTTGCATATACACAATCAAATTCATTAATAGTGATCACAGATAAATTCACAGTGAACAAATATTTCAGATTTATTTACTAAGCACTAATATACAAACATTTAATGCATATAAGCATAAAAAAGAATATGTCAAGGAAATCAATGTCCCCCCACCCCCCATAAGTGAATCACGGCAATGTGCGACATACAACTATTAGTCCGGCAATGTGCGACAACTATTAGTCCGGCAGACAGAAATTACATCCACAGTATCCCCTTTTTAATCCTCACCTGCAGGCATGCTATGAGAATATACAGGTCGTGTATTCCCGTAGCATGCGTTCTTCCACGAGAGCAAATAATATCTTCTTCATTGCATCGAATTTTCTGCCAAAATGCTTGTAAGTAAAAAAAAAAAAAAAAAACTTCTTTCCAACTTCACAATCAGAAAGGCCAAACTTACCTCTAAGGTCTTGGCTTCTTTCTTTCAATACACTTTGTGCACGTTAACGAGAACATTTTATGCTGCTGGCCATTTTTGGTTGAAACTTCATTCATATCTGCTCGCAGGTTGTTGCTGTTATTATTCCTCAGGTCATGAAACATTCCCATTTTCATTCACAAGACACAAAAAAACTGAATTCTGACTGCTGTTTGACATGCGTGATATCTCGTCAAAACTAGACGCATACTCACTAGTATGCGAGTGTTGTCGACCTTCATTAAGCCCCCCTTTTTTTTTTAAATTTTATTTCCTTCTTTCCTCCCTGAGTAACCTGCCTTTAAAATTCCCACATTTTTAAAAACGGTACTCCATTCTAAAATACACGCTTATACACCTAATAAATATTCACATATATCACACCTATATTCAATTCTATACCAACTTCACAACACACTATTTACATACCGTATACTAACACAGTTACATAATATATATACAACACATTCATACACTCAATTTAAAACCACTATCTACATAATTTATATTACACTATTTACATTTCACGGCAGTCAAACACCACTGTCAACTGTGATTTACGTAGCGCTCCATTTGCCTCATACCTCGTAAATACCCTGCAGCAAACCCTAACCCTATTCGGCCAGTCACATTTCCCTGGCCAAATAGGGTTTGCTGCAGGGTATTTACGAGGTATGAGGCAAATGGAGCGCTACGTAAATCACAGTTGACAGTGGTGTTTGACTGCCGTGAAATGTAAATAGTGTAATATAAATTATGTAGATAGTGGTTTTAAATTGAGTGTATGAATGTGTTGTATATATAATATGTAACTGTGTTAGTATGCTGTATGTAAATAGTACATTGTGAAGTTGGTATAGAATTGAATATAGGTGTGATATATGTGAATATTTATTAGGTGTATAAGTGTGTGTTTTAGAATGGAGTACCATTTTTAGAAATGTGAATTTTAAAGGCAGTTTACTGAGGGAGGAGTGAAGAAAAGAAGGAAATAGAATTAAAAAAAAAGGGGGGGGCTTAATGAAGGCTGACAACACTCACATACTAGTGAGTATGCGTCTAGTTTTGACGAGATATCACGCATGTCAAACAGCAGTCAGAATTCAGTGTTTTTTGTATCTTGTGAATGAAAATGGGAATGTTTCATGACCTGAGGAATAATAACAGCAACAACCTGCGAGCAGATATGAAGAAAGTTTCAACCCAAAAAGGCCAGCTGCATAACAAAATGTTCTCGTTAATGTGCACAAAGTGTGTTGAAAGAAAGAAGCCAAGACCTTAGAGGTAAGTTTGGCCTTTCTGATTATGAAGTCATTAATGACTTGCACATAAATAGTGCACTTTTTTGGTGATTATTGCCAATGAAGATGCAAATAATGATTCATTCCAACTGTTTGCATACCTCCATCTTCATATTGCTTTATATTTGTTTGTTATGAACACATTTCTGGTAATTTTCAGTATAACAACCTGTCCTGACAATTGCGATGCTGATGTTTTAAAAATCGAAGTGCCACAAAAGGGGATTCCTAGCTCGTACTGATGGAGAAGAAACTTTGATTTATCCTAGTGTACCTAGTAATCCAGAACTTTAATCATTTCAGGTATGTCAAACTGTGGATAAATTTCTGAATTGGAGGGAAGAATAAAAACCTAATAAGAGGGGAATCCCCCTCCCTTCCTTTGCATACTAAGTGTAACAACTAGCTTCCTGCCCAACAGTGTTTATTATAAACTAGCATATAGCCCTTCCTAGAACGGTTGTTTTTAAGCTTTAATTAAATATTAATGTATAGGGGATGTTGCCCGTCCTGTGACGGAGTGAAATTTTTAATTGAAGCAGACTGAAAACAAATCAAATAGACCCCAGATTTCTGTAAGGAAATATAGTAAAAATGTATATAGTAAGAACTCATTCATGTGAGAACTAAAAACTATTTGCTATTTATTTCCGTTTTTCAAAAGACCTCGAGATAAATAACATTCTGTGTAAAATATGTGTTGTTGTTTAACAATTGTAGATTGGAGCATTTAGATAAATCAATATTTTGCAAACTGTAATATAATCAGCACTAAACTCGGAAAGTTCTTTTTGTATAAACTTAATAACTTTTACTTTGATTTTTCACGTTAAATTACTTTTTCTCCGGCACACTTGTTATTTCCTTCACAGCTTATTTTAGACTGTCCTATTCGATGGTTAGTTTGAAACTTCATACCAAAACTTTTTCTACAAAATAATGCGATATCTGGTATTACAAATTTGTACTATCTAAATTCTCGACAGTGTGCTACTATTGGGGCGACATCTGCTTTTATGTGCAATCTTGCTCACTTTGACATCTCAAGATTTCAATTTTTATTGTAGGTTAAAGCGTTCAGATAGAACGATATTTTGCAA
The DNA here is from genome assembly GCA_039090855.1 of Macrothele yani. Classification (NCBI taxonomy): domain Eukaryota; kingdom Metazoa; phylum Arthropoda; class Arachnida; order Araneae; family Macrothelidae; genus Macrothele; species Macrothele yani. The sequence goes on from CM077006.1 coordinate 1,263,396, forward strand.
AATGTTTAGTATAATCAGCACTAAACTCAGAAAGTTAGTTAAATTAAAAAAAGTAAAAAATAATTAAAGTGCACAAATTAGTATTCGAATTGTGCTAAATTAAATTAATATATAAGTACACAACTTGCCGTGATATTAAGATTTTAATTCAAATTTTGTAGATTGGATAAATAGAACTCGAGTCATTAATGATCCAATGTTTTTAAATTAGCACGCAGTCACTTTGACATCTAAAAGTGATCGCATGCCATTATATAGCAGGCAATCATTTTGATATTGCGATAGCTCGCACAAATTTATCAATAAGTGAGGATGCAACAATGCAGACGTTGGTATGATGTCCAGCATTCGAGACGCAGTCAGATCGGGGTGTTTATATTATTAATAAATGCATTTGAGTGTGCGTAATTTTGCTCCCTCTTCATTTGGCTGTAGTCCAGTGACGGCTCGTGAGGTAAAATGATAGTGAGTCGAAAACCCAGCCCATAGCAAATATATTATATATATATTCTATCAGAGATACGGAAAGTATAGAAGAGATAAAAAAATCTAAACTTTTCAGTGAAGTGGTTTGATGTTTATACAGGGCTCAAAATTTCATATCTAACTTTACTAGCCAAAAAAATTTTGCACTCGCCATCACACCTCTGTGACATGCAAGAGACAGTGAATTTGCAGCAAGTTTTCTGTTTTGATGATTGTGTATGCAAGGTTTTATATATATATATATATATATTTTGCCACAGAGTTAGTAGGATATATAGTTCGATATGATCGCAGTCAGCTGCGCTGTTTAGATGTGCCGTACAGCTGCAAATGATATAAAAAGAAGCCTGCAGCTGACTGCGATCATATCAAACTATGAGGTTGAGTGAAAATGTCGCTGCAGAAAAGAACTGAGTTTGAGAAAGGAAAGATTGTTGGGTGTTATATTAGTGGGTTGTCCATAAGAGAAACTGAGAGGCATTTAAACATACCCAAGTCAACTGTTTTGGATGTACTGAATAAGTGGAAGACACATGGTGTGCCTGAAGCAGCAAAACATACTGGCGTCAGACCAAAGAAAATCAGTGATAGAAGACGTCGAAGCCTCAGGAGAGTTGTTACAGCTAATTGACGTAGTACTGCACAACAAAGTACAGATTAATGAAAATGCTGGAACCTCAGTATGCATACATACCATTAGCAGAGAACTTCATTCCATGGGTTACAGTGGTCGTGCGACTGCTCATAAGCCTTTCATCTCCAGTCGGAATGCTACTCGTCGTTTAGCATGGTGTAAAGAACATTTATCGTAGACCGTAGATCAATGGAAACAGGTCCTATGGACTGATGAATCCAGATACATGATCCATCAGTCTGATGGCCGTGTATGGGTATGACGGCACCTGGGGGAACACTATTTACCACAGTGTACTGTACCTATGGTCAAGTTTGGAGCTGGCAATATACTCGTGTGGGGGTGTTTTTCATAGTATGGTCCTGGCCCATTGGTTATCGTGGACAAACCTGTTAACCAGCACGACTGCGTAGATATTCTGGACAATTATATCCTACTAACTCTGTGGCAACTGAGTCTTGTTAGTACCAGAAGGATAATGCGCCAAGCCATAAAGCAAGGACTGTTATGGTGTGGTTTGACGATAATTCCGTATTGTGTGTGGACTGGCCAGCATAGAGCCCTGATCTTAATCCCATAGAGCACCTATGGGATGAATTAGAGTGCAGCATAAGAAGTTTAGAACCAAGACCTACTACTAAGCAACAGTTAGTAACAGAATTATGTACTGAATGGAAGTGCATACCTATTGGTGTGTTCCAAAACCTTGTCGAAAGCATGTCTCGAAGGGTCAGTGCGTGCATTAAAGCCAAAAGTGGACCGACACCGTACTAATGTATATCAATAAATGCTATGCTGTGTTCCACTCCTAAGTGTTTGGTGACTTTTGTCAATATAGTGTATATACAACTCTGTGATTGTGCTCCAGCTTGGATCTCTGAAAATAATAGTAACAATAATAACCCTCCAGGTTGTATATCGTTGTTCAAATTTCGCCAATTAACAGGTTTGTCCACGATAACCAATGGACATGCATTCGGGTTGAGCAGTATACCTGAGCGTGTGAGTGCGGTAATTACAATGTCCGTGCACCTACCACTGATGATAGCTATGAATATTAGCAGAAACTAGTTTGGTGCTTCGCAGTCGAGAGATTTATTTCTTTATGCTTCACAATGAAGATGATTATTTCTTTTTCAAGACGGTTCGTTTTTAAAATTGCGGCAAAGTTGTAACTCGTTTTCATGTTTCGTTGTTCTTCACAATCGAGAGATTTATTTCTTCTCAAGATTATTTCCTCTTCAAGATTTTAGTTCGTTTTTTAAAAAATTCGGCAAGATTTTAATTCATTTTCATATTTTGTTGTTAAAGGAATTATTTACCTTCATTGTAAAAATTCATCTTGTTCAATTTTATCTGGTGCAGATTTTACAGTATCATGAATTTTATTTTTTAAACTTCACAATTGAAAAAAGCTCACATTCTTTGAATGAGTCAAATACGGCAATGTCTTGTGAGTAGATACATTACAGGCATACATATGAAGCCCCGGCAGCCACTACAAATATTGTAAGTACATATATAGTTTATTGTTTCTTGATTTTAATTGCCGATACTATGCCCCATACATATCTAACATCATTTAATAATCTCCCGATTGCAGAACTTGCATAACGTGTGAAACAGTAATGACGGACATTTAATGTCAATCAAGTTACACCCTCCAGGTTGTATTAAACCAAGAAAGTAGTCAAAAGTTTTAAATGCTGGGGGAAAAGTAACTAAAATAATAAAAAAATAGTCGCTCATATGTCACAACCCAATCTCCCTATAAAGAAAATGGTCAGCACCTCCATCATGCTGCTTTTCCTCATATGTAAATACGCTTCCCAGAATCCTGGCCGGTATGGCAAAGATTAATCAGAGTAGGGATGTGCAAAAAATATCAGTGTTTTTGAGCATCGATGTTTTTGCAAGTGATAATTGATGTTTGAAACTGCAAAAGAATATTTTCTACATAAAGTAAATTAATTTCTCTTTGGGCTCATTCCACAGTCATGTATGTGACAAACATACTTCTACATACAGGTACACAAGTATGTAATTGGGTTCGCAAATAAAGAAATTGAGGTAGAACCATGTTTTATTATCTAAATTAGAAGATTATTAAAGTAAATAACACAGAATACATATTATACTTAGTTTCTGATAATGTTAAATGTTTTTTTTTTTGAATGATGTATGTGACAAAAAATAGAAGTAACAGCCGGCATACATTTCTTATTTTTCAAATTTCTGTGAATTGTATATTAGAAACATGTGAATTTGTTTTTCAGATTAGTAAAGGATTAACAAACAAATAGCACTAAACAAAATTAACTAATTATTTATTATAATTGTTTAATACAATAAAATTGTGCCAGTCATGTTTGTTACAGGTGATCATGTATGTGACATTGTATGGACTTAAATAACTGAGTGTGGAAATCAGTGGTGGCTCGTGGTTGGAAAAATAAGTGAAGAGCTACAAGAGCAATATGAAAAGATAACTACTGTCTTCAATGAAAATCACTATATGAGGACTGACCTATTTTTTTTATATTAGATCAATTCTTCTTTCATTTAATGCTGCAAGTTTGTCGATTATGTCATAGAATGGTTTTCTTCGTGAGCATCAATAAAATATCTTTCTGAATAGAAATATTTGCCAAAGAAGCAAATCTATCTTGAGAAATAGTGTTTCTTGAGTAAGTTTGTATTCTTTTAAGGCAAGAAAAACTTCTTTCCACTGACACACTTGTAGATGGAATTGTTAAAATGAGGGCAACCAATTTATAAGCTTCTGTAAAAATGTCTATCTTCATGAAGCACTTGAAGTTCTTGAGTTGATATATTCCTGAATTTTTTGTTAGCATATACAAGACTCAGTTCATTTTTAAGGCGCTGGAGTTTAGTATATATTTTCCCGTAAAAATGTAGATTTTCAAAAGCGTGAGAGGGAAAGCATAAATTAAATTGTTCAAATTTGGTTGTGTCAGCAAGACAGACAAATTGAAGTTTTTCACAGTCTTGAAATCTTATATCCATTTCCATAAGAATGTGGTCTAAAATTTCAAAATACAATTGTTTATAATTTTGAAAAATTGTTTCTTGTGTAAGAGCAGCATATTCCCATTTAGATCTGCTTATTTCTGTGATTTTGCTAGCTTTTCCAAACAGTGTTTCAAATACTTTGTTCCTTTTATGACTCAAAATTTCACGAGTTTTTTTAATTTGAGTTGCACGGTAGTTTATGTCTAGTGATTTTTTTCTGCAAAATTTCGAATAATAGATCGGTGGGGCCAAAAATTTAATTAAATACTGTTGCCAAAAATGTAAATTCAAAAGAGTTTATATCATTTAAAAACCCCTTGGCAAGTTGAATTGATTTTTTGTCTGATTGTTCACTATTTGTCAGAAATTCGAATACTTCCTTCAATTTATCTCAATTTTCAACAATTGCACTTACTAACTTTGAATTGGAAGGCCATCGAGTTTCTGCTATGGTTGGTATGCGTCTTGCGGTTGTAGATGTGAGTGTATAAGATCACTTCACTGAGTGGTGAAAAAACGAAGGAATTCCACTGGGGCTTGCATAAAATATTCAACACTTAGAAATTTTAGAAAAAAACTGCTGTAATACAAGGTTCAAACGATACGCTAAGCAATGAATAAAAACAGCTTGAGAAGCTTTATCCTTGATTTTTTTCTGGAGCCCATTCAAGTGTCCAGACATTACATTTGCCCCATTGTAACATTGTTCTATTAATTTGTGTTGATAATCAAACTGTTCCAAAATTTTGTCTAGCATTTTGTATAAAGCTTCTGAAGTTCGATCTCCACTCACGTTGTGGAAACCCAAAAATCGCTCAGCCAATAATCCTTCCGAGTCAACAAATCTTATTATTAAAGAGCATTGAGAAGTCTGATTTATGTCTGTGGTGTCATCTACTTGAATAGAGAAGCATTGAACTTCATTTATTTCATTTTTAATGTGATTGCTTATATATTCAGAAATACATTCAATTAATTCATTTTGAATTGTTTTTGAGTCACCTGTGAAGACATTTTTTATCTTTTCGTATTGATTTTGAATTTCTAAAGGACTTCTTGATATCAACAATGAAAGTAATTCCTTGAAATTTCAACGATTTATCGAGTCTGTGCTTTCGCCAAGGCCATGGAATGCTAGTTCTTGTTTGCTCAAATATAATACTGCATCAATCACTGTCTGCTGGAAAAGTCTATTTAAACAAACATTTTCATTGAAAGTGCATTTTCAAAAGCCTAGCATTCTCCCTCAGGGCATCGGCAATGGTGTTCTGATTTTTTTTCAAAATTCCTTAGCATTAACTTACATTTCAGGTGTTCGCTAGAATCACCATGTTTACGAAGTGAGCGTGTTATATTTAATAAATCTAAGAATCCGTCTGTATTCCATGCCGAATGTTTATTACTAAAAAGTAAGCAGGGCTAACAAAATATTTTTTGTAACACAAAAGTACTACAAAGCCATTTATATTCAGTAAACCAACAATTTTTAAAATTAATATTGTAAGATTTACCGCTGATCTTGATTTCTTTTTTGGCAGCAATTGTCAGTGAATCCGTCGGTCATCCTTGAAGTAAAATGCCTTTTATCTTCATCTTTCCACCGATTAAATGGAGTTTGTAATAAATTACAAACAATGTCGTTCACAGGATACAACATACTAAAAATTAAAACTATCACTAACAGTTAAACTGTACACGAAACTACAGTAACAGCTAAACTGTTTGACAAATAATCACAAAGCACGAAAAAACAAATCCCTTTTGGAAAGCATGTACCACAACACCACAAGGAAAAAGCTCTAGTGGATTGCAAGGTACCCTGGGTAATCTGTCCCGTTTTACCATGATTTCCTTCGAAAATCACGACTCCATCCGTAGAGCCTTGGCAGCTAAAGCTGAAACACTTCACTTGCATGCCAGATAGGGGAGGTTGATGTCACGGTTACCATAGCAACTCGGTCGAAAGCTGCAGACTTTCAAGGGTTCTCATTTTGGCTCTTCACTTGCACTGTTTTGCATAGAGAACTTGTTTTCCGTATTGAACGCGCTATGTGAATTGATATCTAATCAAAATTTTGAGTATTTTGTAACTCAATAGAGGCAAAAAGAATATATTATACAAATTACTGAATAAAACTTTATTTTAGTGAAATAGGTGAAGAGACATTTCACCTACTTCACCTGAAAAGCCACCACTAGTGGAAATACTACAATTCCACGATTATTAATTATGGGCATTGGTAGTGTCTGAATTATATCATCCAGTTGTATAGTAGCTACATCATCATCTTGATATATGAAGTTACGTTCGGACTGTTTCTTAAGGAAAACTATGCTGATATCACAGTTGTCCACAGAAGATACTTGTGCAACATATGGCTTCCACATTTTCTTACCAAATATTTTTATAAGTAAAAATGTGCCAGGTGAAATATTATTAGTTGGTCATTCCACGTCACTTCATCCAGGCCATGTAACCCACCATCTCAGATTTTGATGAAATTTGGCATGGAGGTATACTTCACCAAGATATAAAAAATGACCAAATTTTAACTTCCTACACCTCATAGTTTCTGAGACACAGTGCTCCAAAGTTTCACTGAACACTAATCGCACACGTAGAGCGACGGTGTACCACTTTTCACAAAATGCTGCATAACTGTAGTGCTATTTAGTTTAGAAGAAAGAAATTTTGTACCCTTATGCAAAAGAGCTTCCAGAATAAGAAATCATTTTAAATTTCATTGAAAACACTGAATAAATAAATTAAATATAGTGGTAAAGTGAAAATTTAAGAAAAAAACTTGCTATTCTATATTTGGCTCTACAGCAAATAGCAGAGGTATGAGGGAGCTCTTTTTAATGTATATTGGTCTTTGACATGTATTGTTACATAACAAGAAGAAAAAATAGTGGCTTTCAGCTTGCTTTTGAAGATATGTGCAAATATCTGAAATGCGTGTATAGTTCCACTTCGTCAATTCAACCACTTTTGTTTTTTATTAATTATAACTCATCTCTGACATCAAGAGATTTCACGAGGAGATAAAACTAACAAGGACACAAAAATATTAAAAAAATGTTTTCTTACACCATATAGTTTCAGAAATACCATATTAACAAGTTTGACAAAATGGTAGTTCAGCTGTACCCACCAAGAAGTTAGGTGAGCATATGCAACAAACTGCTTAGTCATACTCACCTATGGTACATAGGTCTGTTTTCATAATTAGTTTTGACTTGAAAAAAAGAAACACAAGCAAGTAGTTTTTCACTGTTCACAAATATTTTCATTGATGTTCTTAATATGCCATGATCAACTCCTGAGGATGGAGTCCTTATAATTCAGCCACTTAGTTTGACAGGTTTTCATGTCCAACTTGGAAAACACATATGTTCTTCCAGAACTTGTTGTCATGGGAGCATCAATTAAACATAAAATGTGTCCAAATAGAATATTGCACTCATCTTTAAATGAAGGCCAGTAAAAAAAAACTGCAGGGCCATTTGGGTGCATAAATTTTACAGATGCATCACTTTCTTCATAATTGATTTTATCTATTATTCCTAGAAACCAGTTAGAATCATATAAATATGCTACATAACCAATGTGTATATAACTACCTTTGTATTCCTAGATTTGGACAGCCAAAATCAAACAGTAATTTTCATCCAAGCTGTGGAAACTCCGTGTACCAGGTATTGTTTGAGCATGAGAAAATCTTATTTGACACTCATTGCGCACAACATTCATATTACTTTTCAAAATGAAATGGAACTCTTATTTTCATGATATTCTTATGACAGAAGTCGAACATCTCCTGTGGAGTGGTTATTTGCTCTTTCAGTAGACGTTGGAGACTTGTTTTTGCAGTGATTCGTTTGACAGTCCCACCTATGCCATCACAAGGAGGCTTCCCGTTGCTGGTGTCAAAGAAAGACCATGAAGCTGTCACTGCAAAATCAATGTGATGACATAGATTTGTGAAGTTTTTAGTTTTTGTACTGAGCAGCACAACCATCAGTAAAATAATGTACTTGTTTTACTTGTTGGTAGTTCTTTTTTAAGAAAGTTATTATTTCACTCTGAATCTTGTACACCATTGCAACATCATGATCAAAATCATCAGAAATGAAACAGTGACTTGATGCAGAGTTCAAAGAATCAGAATTTCTTTTACAGTAAATAACAACAGGGTGAACTGTGCATGCATGGAGAGTCCAATGAAACCCTTGTGCTTCTTCCTGAACTAAAAATGCATAATTTTCACTGAAGTCCATCAGTATAATGGCAGACTCTGGACCAATTGTTTCTTTCAACTTACTGAAAAATGAAGACTGCACTTTGGTAAATTATGAATGCGGAATGAGCTTCTCAAGTTTTGGCACAAATAATTCAATGAATTCTTCAACTGAAGAAGATAACTTTTGAAGCTCCATTCTGTCTGTAGACACCCACTGGTGATATTCGATTTCATCAGTGGGATCACAATCTTTAAATTTATGCAACTATAACTGATTCAGATATGTACTTTTTGGACACTGAACAACACCAAAGCATGCATTTTGAATCTTTACTGCTGCAGACAAAACTATTGATAAAGTCCTGATGTGATTCTTCAAAGTGTGCTGTACTAATCAAACGTTAGAAATTTTGATGTATAGTGCGCACACATACAGAATGGGTTCCAGAGAAGAATGCATCATTTTGGATGAAGAGCACAAAATTTAGAAAATCCTACTTTTTCATTAGTATATCTTTGTTTAAATTGTTGATATAACTCTTTCAAATTGCACAGAATAAGTCTTTTCTGAGCATGGACGTTTCTAGCGACACTTACTTTGTCCTTCATTCTTGGCATTCGCCTAGAATAGTTATCATCTTCATAAAATCCTATAATCTGTTTTATGGTATCTTGTAAAATTTACTGTAAAAGAAATTCTGAATCTTTGAACTCTGCATCAAGTCACTGTTTCATTTCTGATGATTTTGATCATGATGTTGCAATGGTGTACAAGATTCAGAGTCCAACACTACACTGGTCTATTATCTTTTTCCATGATTGAGGTTGACAAACTTGTCCCAAAAAGAAAGTTTCTTACCATGGCTGGGTTCGGGAACTGATATAATGCCTTTATCTTTTGCTAATTTTCTTGCCTGATGTACTGTGTATTCTGAAACAGCAAACTGTTGTGCTACTTTTTTTTTGGACCATGATGGGGAAGCCATTGTTAATATCTGATTTTTTTTTTTTTTTTTTTTTTACAACTAACAGTAGGTACCTTTTCTTTCATTAAAGCAACAAGTTTATCCAAATGATGAGCTTTTAGTTTTAATTCATCTATGGAGTGTTCATCATCAATGTTCCTAGTAGAAGACTAAGCTGTAAAGCCATACTCCAGAACACAAGATATTTTACTCTGCATAGCTAACTTTGCTTGAAAAAGTTTTCTTTTCCCATATGCTGGTTTACTATCGGATGGCAAGGAATGTAATTTTAATGGGGACAATCCTAAATCAAATAAACTTTCAAAACTTCTTTAGCAGCATTTTCTTTTATAATAAAATAATCAGGGACAGTTTCACTAACATCAGTCTCACTTAAAACTTCATTTTCTACAGGTTGTCCTAATTTAAATGCTTTTCCACTACACTGAAGACATAATTTTTGACCTGGGCATACACTGATATTTTTAGATTGCAGCTGTTGGGCTGTTTGTATACTGACTTGATGTAGGGACCTCTGAACAGGTTTTTCACATCATGGTCACCAAAAGGGTTGCAACAAGTTACTTGGCAGCTTTCATATTTCTTCAGATAATAACTTTTGTGATGTAAACATACTGAGATTATATCATTATGATTTATGTGGAATATTAGGCCCTAAAAGAAATAAGTTCCTTGTCAACAACAGAAAGTTCTTCACCACTGAGAAACTTTTGTATTTACATAACTTTATTTATTGCATTCTGTATTAGCAAGTGATCCAACACTACACTGGTCCATTATCTTTTTCCATGATTGAGGTTGACAAACTTGTCCCAAAGTCAGATTAACAAAGAGCAGCCAATGTACAAAAAAGAAAATATTGGAAGCAATATATTTCACAGCAAAGTTTGAGATTTCCGGAAAGCCTGCTCACAGTGAGATCAGCATGAGCATCTGAACCATTGTTTCCTTAACTGGGAATGAAGGACTAAAACCTTACTTCTCTTTAGCTGGAGGGTATCCCTAGGTAGGTGAGGTGAGAAAAGAGAAATCTTTTTGACCCCCACCCTCATCTCAGCTCTTGGAGAGTTTTACAATGTCATAAAACTTACCCCATTTGAACTGGTGGTCAGTTGAGCACAGGATCTGGGATGAAGTAAAAACAAATTCTCATTACCTTAGGAATCACGCTGTATCCTTTTGCCTCATGCCACATTTTCTTTTAAAAAGTGCTCTCTGACAAGTTGCAATTGTTTCCTAGTGTTCATCCATTGCAAGCTTACTTTAGTGTATTAACCAGTCATGCACATATAAAAACTGTTTATATCTTTCGTGGAAATGTGGAAATTTTTTTGAGGGGGGGGGGTAAAATTTCCAAAATTCTGTTTTAGGGGGATTTGTCAGAGTAATTTTTTTCAGGAATTTTTGCAATCTGCAATAAGAGAACAGATATTTTAAAATAACTGAAAAACTTTAAAACCTGACCATACTTGTTGTGCGGTGCAGCTGAACTAGCCATATCGTCAAATTTGTTAATATGATATCTCTGAAACTATATGGTATAAGAAAACATAATTTTTTATATGTTTGTGTCCTTGTTAATTTTATGTCCTTGTGAAATTTCTTGAATGTTAGAGATGAATTATAATTAATAAAAAACAAAAGTGGTTGAATTGACTATGACCTCTGCTATTTGCTGTAGAGCCTAATATAGAATAGCAAGTTTTTTCCTTAAATTTTCACTTTACCAGTATATTTAATTTATTTGTTCAGTGTTTTCAATGAAATTTAAAATTATTTCTTATTCTGGAAGCTTTTTTTGCATAAGGGTACAAAATTTCTTTCTTCTAAACTAAATAGCACCACAGTTATGCAGCATTTTGTAAAAAGTGGTACGCAGTCACTCTACGTATGTGATTGGTGTTCAGTGAAACTTTGGAGCACTGTATCTCAGAAACTATGAGGTGTAGGAAGTTAAAATCTGGTCATTTTCTATATCTTGGTGAAGTATACCTCCATGCCAAATTTCATCAAAATCTGAGATGGTGGGTTACATTTCCCCAAAAAATTGGATGAACTGATGTGGAATGACTCAGCTCTAACTCTGTTCTGTATGAGATGATAATGGCAGTGTATTATCTGCATCATGTGCACTGCCTGAACTTCTGAACTCATAAGGCAAAAATAAAATTCACCACAAGAAAGATCACATATTTTTCAGTGAAAATCAAGTGTTTCCCACCACAATTAACAAAACAAATTTTTTTGACCTTGGTTTCAAAATCTGTGGAATGGAGCCTTTGCTACATTCTTTTAAGAGGAAGGGAATATAATCTTATGTCGTGAATTAGCGATTTTTTTGCCGTTTTATTCAATGTTCCATCACCGAAAATAGTTATTTTCCTTGATGTTATAGGAACCAATAAGTCCTCCCCCCCAAATCGAGGTTTCATAACTGATGTTTGAAACTGCAAAAGCGCAATCCACTTGAAATTTTTCTGCGATAAGTAAATTAATTTATCTTTTTCGTATTCTTATAAAGAGAAAAGGGATATCGCATTTCTATGTCAGGAATTAGTTATTTTTTCGGTTTTTTTCGATGTTTTGTCACTGAAAATAGAGTTGTTATCCTAGATGTTACAGGAGCCGATACATCAAGCACTTTAACAAATATTATGGTTATTCGATGTTGAATTAGTGAGCTATCACCGATATATTGAGCGTTGATTTATTCATCGATGTGCCAATAACTACTACAGATTGGAAAAATGTGAATTCTTTGGTTCTTTAGCAAAACATCAAAGTTTTTGCTGATACATTTAAAATTTCCACCCATACTACGGATGCATGAATGTTTCGGGAATAAGTATATACCGGTGTGCCCATCCCCACTCTGAGTTAGACCTACAAATGCACGTAGGGAAAAAAATTCTCCCTCCCATAATGCTTTGGGGTTTCTTTCAGTGAGCTTCGCGTCAGCTGCCCTACGCAACCCACGGAAGAGGCTCTTTCTCATTAGCTTGCTGCCACCTAGTGATAACGAAGTAATTGATACGCCTCCGTCAGAGACTGTTTTACTGGAAATGGTTCATAATTACGAAAAAAAGAAAGCACAGTTAAATACAAGATGCCTCTCACAATAAAATATTTTTAAGATAAAATTTTACTGAAAGTGAAGACACCATTACAGTTCAAAATATTTCTGTGAAGATACCGCCCAACTGTATCAAATGCTGAACAGGAAAACAATATAATATTTTTACTGCTCACCAACTATGAATTTCTGGTCGCCATTGGCAACTGCAAATTTTGCGCCCTGGTTTTATACTGATAAATCTCTATATATTATTTGATGATAATTGAACAAAATTATAGGAAGACATGAAGCACAGTGGAGGGGGAAAGGGGTATAGTTGAAAAATTGCAAACAATTTCAGAGGGAAAAATGCATATTTCATGAAAAAACAGTAGAGGGAGAAATGGTTCACCTGTTTTCTACTGTGTTGCCCCTCCAGGTCAGAAACGCACATTTTGCGCTCAATTTTGTCATCTAGTGATAGTTAATGAGTGGTCATTGCATCACGCACAACACCAATCAAACATCCGCTCCTAAAACCTGTAAAGTAAATAATTTTAATAAAAGTACTTTCTCACAAAGTGTCTCGGAGTACAGAATAAAAGTAGCAGGTCTGTCGGCAAAGATGCATCGTGCATGTAACATGGGTCACAAATTAAGGCCTGTGGTAAAAGTGTTAAGAAGTCCAGCTGGAAATACATTTCTGTATATCTCGTAAAAACAGATCAAGTAACTGAAGCATGGAACAAATCAGAACAGATTGTGTAAACACTTCGATGTGTACTAGATGTGTAATTACGCATTTGGGCGAACTCTGGTTGGCACATCACTTAGCATTCCCGTGGAGAGCGACCTACTAGTGGGGCAGATAAGTGCATATTTTCCAACGAATTGTTCACATGTGGATACAAGTACCAAAGTTGACACATTGAAATTTTACCAACGCATAAAAATACGCATCAGGGAATTTTTCTCGACGTGTAAAAATAGGCATTGGTAATTTTTCTCACCGCGTAAAACTATGCAGTGAAGAATTTTACCAATTCGTAAAAATACGCATCGGGACGGTATTTCGTTTTCAGAAACGGAAGTAAACGAAATAAAGATTTTTTCCATAATTGTAATTTCTTTTTCCTGTGATGTTGCCTGTGTCCAGTATGTTGTTATATATAATTTTATTCCATAAATATGTGTATTTCAGTTTGAAAATGGAGAAAAGTTTTTCAAAAACGGAAATTCGACAGCGAAAAACTTTTGCTGTAATCTTTTTAGGCATGGGAGTGCAACGGCTTAAAGAAATTTCTCCTTTTCCGTCATAAGTTGGGTTATCCTCGAGACTGATGCATAAATGAACAGAAATTTTGGGGCAATTGGTAGTAATGGGAGGATATTTTCCGCCTGAAACTTTCAAAACTTTCGAAAACAGAAGTTAGACGCAGTGAAGATTTCTCCCGTAATCGTAATTTTATTTTTCACGTGATGTTTCCTGTGCCTATTATTGTTCAATATCATTTTATTTCATAAATATTTGTATTTCAACTTGAAAATGGAGGGAAAATGTCCGAAAACGGAAATCTGACGTAGCAAAGATTTCCCTCCGTAATTGTAATTTTTTTTTTTCCCAACGATGATCAGAACATGTATCCTGTATTCTTAAATATTCCCCTCCCCAAAAGTTCTGCATTTCAGCTTAATAAGGGGGTGGGGGTCCGAAAATGAAAATGACGAAGCTGAAATTTTTTTAAAAATTGATAGCTTCATGATGGATTTTATAATACATTAAAAAAAAAAAAGATAATAAAGAAATGGGAAGGGAAACAAACAAAGATATCAGCAAAATGAAAATTTAAGCAGTGGTTGCTGTGCAGCTGCAGAAAAACAAATGTGGCTGTGGAACTTGCTGAAAAGTTTATTAGATATTTTTAGATGCCTATAAGAACCTCAAAAGTGCAATGTTTTCATTTCTTGAACACATTGCTGTTCCATATGGTCATTATAAAACATGATAAATTTAATATTGTTTTAAAATACAGATATTATATAAATATTTATTTCTAAAAGAAACAAAATGGATCCAAATTCTAAATACATTGAGCAGTAGTGAAATACTTTTTATATGAAAAAATCTGGATTGATTTTTCATAATTGCCTAGCATTTTCATATTTTATTTCATCTGTTAATTTTTCTAAAATACTCCCGACTTTTGAAAATTACTCCCTGAATTTTTTCAAAGGACTAAAAATACTCCTTTAAAAATTTTTTTTTTTTTTGCAAACTCTGGTGCCAACACTAGACGCATGCGCAGAGTCTGCAATGGTAGCCGTCGCATTTTGTATTTCCACGGCCCGACTCGATCGAGCGGGTGGTAACACTGATTGAGCGGCCGTGGTATTTCAGTCCCTGTAGACGCCAGTTCATCGTAGCAGTTGATTGGTCTCCTCTTGGGAGGGAAATCACAGCCAATGAAAAAGAAGGGTAAAATCTGCATGCACAGTGTTGAGCAATGTTGTTGTAGCAGCAAAAGAATACTTTCTTATGTGTGTTGTTTTTAGTGTGTGGTGTTTCTTTGTTATAGAGTTGAATTATTGGGAGGAGCGAGTTGTTAGTTTAGCTTTTATACAAATCTATAAAGAATGAGCACTAAGATTATACCATCTCAAAAGTTATTTTCAAACTTTTAAGGAAGCATACACTTCAAAGTTCCAGTGTATCAGGAAATCTAATAAAGGTGTGAAATTTGCATTTTGCGACATTTGCCAAAACAATTTTAACATTGCCCACGGGGGCAGAAACAATATTTTTTGTCATGCAAATAGTGCCAAACACAAAGGTAATATGAAGTGTACTGGTAGTAACTCCAAACTGACTACATTTTTTAAAACATCGGATAATAGTCAAGGAAATGTAATGCATGCCGAATTGTTGTTTACATCTTTTTTGATAGAACACAACGTGCCATTCAGTGCTGCCAGCCATTCTGGTCCACTTTTTCGGCAAATGTTTCCGAATGATGAAACTGCCAAATGTTATGGCTGTGTGAATACCAAAATGTTGGCGATTGTCCACGAAATTACTTTAGGTTGAACTTCTGCTGTTGTGAAACTTTTACAAGAAGGGCCGTTTTCTGCAGCATGTGATGGAAGTCATGAAAGTGATTACAATATTATATAATCCTGATGTACAAGATGAAGATTAAAAGGTATGTAACATACAGCTTTGAATGCAATGTGTAGGTACTCTTAAAGTGAATATTTCCTTTTTACAGGAAATGTTTAGTTTGGTATTGAAACACCACAGGTTTGCGAGGCTAACATTCAACAAAATTAAGATTTTACTTTATGGTTTTTTAAATTATTATTTTAAACACAGATAATTCTAGTTTAATTATTGTGGCATATGCAGATATTTTTACTGCATATTTATTAATATAATTGTTTTGTTTTGTAGTAAATGGCATTCATGCAGAAGTTTTACTGATGCGCACATTTTCCAAAGTTAACAAGTATGGTATATATACAAATTTCAGCCAGTTACGTGAAGAATTCGGGAAAATAGTTTTCTTAATTTTTTTATCCAGTCCTGCCATGGGGAAAACTAAAGCAAGGAGGAGCTTCTGCCATTGCTGGGAGCCAAGGAAGGAAGGAAGGAAGCTGGCAGTCTTTTCATGCTCTAGTTTTGAGTAGTAGCTAGACACTTTGTGTGTGCTTTTATTTGCACGTCTCTTGTAAAAAAGATCGTGCTAATGTTATTGGTTTGTCTGTCCGTCCGTCTATCTGTCTGTGGACACCATATCTCTGCAACTAACTGCCCCATTTGAAAAAATCTTTTTGCATTGGAAAGCTTGAAATGTGCGAATGGCGATTCTTTATTTCATTTTTTTTTTCACCAATCACAATTTTGCCGCCAGAGGGAGTAAATGCAGATGATTCCGAATTCAAAATACATTTTATTCCATATATTTGCTTGTAAATGGCCGATTGAAAAAAATCTTTTACCTTTGGATTCCATTTATGTCGAAGACTATTTAGGTATAATCACTTTTTCAAGTTATGCATAGATTCTTCACTTGAGGCCATAAAAGTAAATTGCGTTTCTCCCGATATCTCTGCTTCTAAAACTCAGATTTGAAAAATTATTTCTGCAGCGGATACAACTCCAGATGGGAAATCTTTCGCATATACATAATTTCAAATTTTTGGTGTAAAACGGTTTGGCCACCAGGGGGTGTAAGTATTAATTTCTGCTATCGATGTATTTGCAACAAAATCTGAACTTCTAAAATCTCGATTGAAAGAATTCTTTCATAGACCAACACTACTCACTTCGATAAATCCCTTTTCAGAACATTTTCTTCTTAAAATATTGCATGGTTTCTCCGCCAGGGTGCGTAGATGTATATCTTATTTTTGTCAATATCTCTACTTCTAATGGTCCAATTTGAATAATTTCTCTTTTGTTAGACAATTTTTAGCGCGACATGTTTCCTCATATAATTTAAAAATTTTCAAGTAATTCATTGAGTTTCTTCTAGGGGGAGTAAAAGTCAATTGTGCTTTCCCCGATATCTCTGCTTCTAAAACTCCAATTTGAAAAATTCTTCCTGCACCAGATAGAGCTCCTGGTGGGAAATGTTTTGATTGTATCTTCTGATTTTTCATAAAATTCGTGAAGAGCTTGCCAATGTTTTTTTTTATCTAAATCTTTTCAAAAACTTATAAGCGTGAAGAGCTCGCCAATATTTTTTTTAATTTTTTTTTATCTAAATTTTTTCAAAACTGCAAATTTTATTACATCCATGTTTTCCGGTAATGTTTTTAATTTTAGCAGCGGTGTAGCAGTATTCAAAATATTGCATAAATAGGACCAAATATAAAACCACCAGTATGTTAGTCCCGGATTACTCGCAGATGTGGTAAGTGAGAATATTAAACTCATTGCCATTTAAATACATCATTAATTTAATATTAGCTTAAAAAATTACAGCAGATTTGTGTTAAACAGTATAGTTTGAATTTATGTGGTGCCATTTTGATTTATAACCAAAATCTGTGGAATTGCACTTTTTATTGCTATGTTGCACTGTGCTTTTATTTTTGATTGCATTGATGTTTGAAATAGGAATCTAACCAGTGTTAGGCTGTAAACACATCTGCTGACAAATTAAAGGTTTGATGAAATGTGTGTGTAGGAGTAGTTTACAAGTAAAAATTCATCTAAATATAACTAAAACAGGCAAATTTGTCGAAACATCGTTGAAAATGTAATTTGTTAATATGATTGTAAGAAAATGCAGGCAGTGGAGAGTTAAAAATGCAAAGGGTTACTGTACTTTTTTTAAACATTACATTAATTCTTTATTATTAGTCTTTCATTATATAAACCTATTATAGTTTGTATTTCTAATTATTTCTAGAGCATACTTATTTTGCTAGTGCAGTATATAAATTGTCAAATACTGTCATGCTGATAAAATAAACTACTGTTTGTGAAAACTGCAACACCATGAAGGACTGATGGTAATCATGTGAAATTTACAGGATATGCAGAGCAGGGTAGGGCATGCAAATGATTACTGATTAGAAATGCAGAGTCATTGCGCATGTCCGGGCCCAGAAGCGCCGCCTGAACAGTCGAGTGAGGGGTATAAAGAGAGGTCTGTTTAGGATACACACCAGTAGTGCATAGGATACACACGAGTTGTGAAAGTGTCTTCAGGATTCAATAATGCCTCAGCGACGACGAAGGGCTCAATATCACCGTACGACAGAGTTTGAACAGGGATGAATGATTGGTCTGCGTGAAGGTGCATTTTCGTACTATGACATTGCGGCTCGAATGGGACATAACGCCATTACAGTGATGTGCATGTTGCGGCAGTGGACCGAGGAGAACCAGGTGACTCGACAATCGGGCAGTGAATCAAGAAATGTGACTACACCGCGGGATGACCGACCCCTCATCCGCATGGTAGTGACAAACCATTCCGCATTTTTGCAAGCATTAACACAACAGTGTAGCACTGCAACAGGTGGTGCATTGTCTTCCTCCACAGTTTGATGTGTCTGCTGCACAGATGACTGGTTGCACGCATCCCTTTGCGGTGGATTCCTTTGACCCTGAACCATGGACGCCTCAGGCTGCAATGGGGTTTTCAATGCACACAATCGTGTGCTGATTGACAATGTGTCATGCTTTTGGACGAGTCCCGATTCAACTTGGACTACCATGATGGCCCCATATGCATTAGATGGTATTGTGGTGAGTGCCTTGTTCCAGCATGTATTGTCAAGTGTCATACAGGCCGAATGCCTAGTGTGATGGTGCGGGGCGCCATTGGGTACCATTCGCGATCTTGGCTGGTACAACTTGAGGGCAATGTCACCAACCGGTGGCGCAGTGGTCTAACGGATGGCCTCTGATCATTCGTCCGAAAAAGGTCCGGGTTCGAATCCTGGTCAGGCATGGATGTTGTGTTTCTTACGGCACTGGCTCTCTCCCTTCCCTGGAACCAGTGACCCTAAATTAGGGATGGGCGACTGCTTATAGCCCATTGAGTTGCTCACGGTGGTCGTTAAACCTCCAATCAAAAAAAAAAAAAAAATGTCACCAACCACCGCTACACCAGGGAAGTTGTACAGGCAGAAGTCGTACCTTTCCTTCATAGCACTCCTAGCGCTATATTCCAGCAGGACAATGCCCGATCTCATGTTGCCAAGAATGTTCAAGCCCTCTTTGCAGCACAGCAGATATTTCTTCTTCCCTGGCCTGCACAATCACCAGACATGTCTCCTATTGAACATGTCTGGGATATGGTCACTCGGCAACTGGTCCATCAAAGTCCTCCAGCAGTCAGTACCAATGATCTGTGGATGTGTATACATGCCACTTGGCAAGTAATTACCCAGGACACCATCCAACGCCTTTTCGATTCAATGCCACGCCATCTCGAAGCTCTTATTGCAGCGCGCGGAGGCTACACAAGATACTGGTTTTTGCAGGTAAAAATTGTTGTATTGTTTTGAAAATTAAATGTACAGTCATATAAGTAATGTTTGATACAAACTTCATTCGAAACGCATGGTTCCGTCTTGGTGTTGCAGTTTTCACAAACAGTAGTGTATGAAAAAATATTGAAAGGAATCCCCTGCCAATCCAATATGTTTTTTTTTTTTTTACAACAGATAATCACATTGATTAATATATGTTCTATCACAAAATATAAAGTGAATTGTTCACTGTTGAGCAAAGAATAAAATTAATCTGTTCAAAGAGCAAATTATTTCTATCCATATATATATATATGTGTGTGTGTGTGTGTCGTTTTAAACGGTTTAGTCTGGTTTTCAATTATTTGAGCAGTCACTATTTAGCTAAAAAAAATAAAAAAAATGGTCACTTTTCTCACTTTTTTCTCCAAAAAAGTCACTTAGCTCACTACTTTTTACAATGAAGTCTGCACTAAGGTCTCTGTTTGCCATTCTCCACAATAGAGATGTGGTACATTATCCTCTTTAAACAATGCACAGATTTCCCGCTAAGGTGTGTAAAGTTCAATACCTTGTTTTCACTGTCTCTTCTAAGAGACATATTTGAAAAGTTCTTTTTCCTTAGCATTAGCTTTTCCCATGGATATTTTTCAACTTTCCCCTTATGCAAAATTCTTCCGCTAGCAGGCATAGAGTTATATCATGTTTATTTCTCTCTTTTTACTGTTCGATTTGAAAATCTGTTTGTCTCCGATAACTTCCTTTTACTGTGAGAAACTTTTTGTGCACAGTTTCTTAATTTTAGTTATATACTTTTTAGCCGCTGGTGGAAGTAAGTAGCTATTTCTATTTCTGGATGTTTCGTCTATTGAAGAAATCCGGTTGATATTTTTTTAACTGGTTGCATTCACTTTGAATAACTTTGATAAATTTAATTCACATCAGAAAAGATTCAAAGGATGTGCTCATTACAACCAAATATTTGATGTCATCTTGTTTTCTTTTTTGTTCGCATTATAGCAAAACAGTATAAAGAGATGTATGGGCATTTAAAATTACATCTGTATAATTTTCCAAATGTCAGTCAGTGCACTTCCACTCTAAGAAAAAGTTATTGGAACAGGCTGAAGAAGCTAATGCAATATAAACAGAAATTAAAGCAGCATACACATGCACACACAAACTGCGGAGTTAAAGCTATGTCATACATTGCATTTGGATTGTTAAAGCTCTTCATTATTGCCCTGGGAGCTAAATGTTATCCAATGAGGAAGTATTTGATTTAGATAACTTTTTCAGTTTTATGTGTGCACAGCAATACCAAGCCCTACATATGTCTGCTCAATGGATGTTTGCAATAACGTACGTACAACATTTTTACCCATTCCTGACATAATTTATCAACACCACACTGAAAATTTCCACCAATTGGAAGTTGCATACTTTGAAGTCTAGAAATCTTAGTTTACGCTACGATTGTTTCTGGCTTCCTTGATCGAAGGAGGAGGAATTCTCATTGGTATTGCTTTTTTTTATTGATTTACTAAGGACATTCTTGTAAAAATATCTTCCCATAAGAGAAAAAGTGGTGCTGAAAGTGAAATAATGGTAAAATGTCACAGAAATCCATAAAATTACAAGAAAAAGTGGACATGATAAATATGAAGCTGGTGAGTTTGTAACTAAACTTTCAAACTCTCTGAAATGATTCCAGCCACCCCACATATGCAACAGACCACATCCTTATGTAATTTTTTTTTCTTTTGCTACCTAACAAACACACCTTAAGTTCGACCTATAGATCAAGGAGTTATTGCCACTTTTGAATCGTATTTATCACATCATGATCTGAAACAGCATATTTTAGTAACAGTTAGTAAAAACAAGGCAACTGTTAAATAGTTTAGTCGTGATTAATATATGTTGCATGCAGTATCACAGGAACTTCGATAGTGCATGGAAAATGATGACACAGTAATGCATGGTTAGACTTTGACATAAACTTTTTGTCCACAATTTGTGACTGATTTGAAAGGATTTAAACCAACTGTTAGATTAATAATATTGTTCAAGAAGAAATTTTCCAGCTACTTGAAAAGCTTGATTTGGAAACTGATGATGTGACAGAATTGTTGGCCTTACACAATGAAAGACTTAGCACTGGGGGCTTGATTAAACTGGAAACATGGTCAAAGAAAGTGGTTCATAAGAAGACTCAGTTGAATAAACTACTAAAGAAGACCTACACTAGCAAACATTCTTGATAAAACTTTCAAAATCATAGAACAGCTTGTAAATAAATGTGGCCCTAATTGAGTGCAGTTCTTCAGTTGCGTATACACTGAGTGGCCACTTTATTATGACCACCTGGCAGTTTTAAGCAAATGAGCTATGGTTGCACGCTGTTGCCGCCAGAGGGCGAGGCTAGTATAAAAGGGAAAGCTTAGTGCTTGCGACAGCAGAAGTAGTCATTTTCTGGGTGACGAGATGGGTAAAAAATGCGATTTGATGAACTTTCAATGTGGAATGATTGTAGGAGCTCGGAGCCATGGAGCGAGTCTCACCGAAACCGCCGCATTCGTGAAATGTTCCAGAGCAGCAGCTGTTAAAGTGTTTAAAGACTGGACTGTCAGCAAAAAAACTGGGTCTCTACATGCAACGTGTGGTCGTCATTGACTAGTGACTGCTTGGGCGGAACAGAGTGTGTCCAGACTGGTTACAGACAACAGAAGGGCAACACTGCAGCAAATTACAGACCATCTTAATCAAGGATCCCCTCAAATGATCTCTGCACACACTGTTTGCCGTACACTGCATCTGATGGTATATGGCAGCCGAAGGCCTGTTCGAACACCTTTGCTGTCTGCAGTTAACAAGAGAAAACGTCTCCAGTTCACACAGGACAACAAGGATTGGACAGTTGATAATTGGAAACAAATTATGTGGTCCGATGAATCACGTTTTCAGTTGCACCATGCTGATGGCTGAGCGAGAATTTGGCGGAAACAGCACAAAAGCATAGACCCCAAATGCATTGCTACAACCCTTCAAGCTGGTGGAGGCAACATTATGATTTGGGGAATGTTTTCCTGGCATGCTTTGGGCCCTTTAATTCGTGTTGATCAATGTCTGACTGGCACATCATATCTAAACATCGTTGCGGACCAAGTGCATCCTGTCATGTGGATGGTTTATCCCAATGGCGATGGCTACTTTCAACAAGATAATGCGTCCTGCCATAGTGCTCGTATTGTTCAGGATTGGTTTGAGGAACATGCCGGTGAGTTTACTTTGCTTAGGTGGCCCCCACAATCTCCAGATCTCAACCCCATTGAGAATTTGTGGGATGAAGTTGAATGAGCCATCAGACAGCTGGATCCACAATCCTGCAATCCCACACTCCTGGAAAGTGCTATTCATCAAGCATGGTCTCAGATTCCACAAACCACCTATTAACATCTCGTGGAGTCCATGCCACGAAGAATTGACGCAGTATTAAAGGCAAAAGGTGGCCCAACGAAGTACTGAGGGGCTGGTCATAATAAAGTGGCTACACAGTGTGTGTGTATATATATCATCATCATCATCATTGTCAACCATTATCAATCTACTGCTGGACAAAGGTCTCCCCAAGTTTCCTCCACAACGGTCTGTCTTGTGCCAGTCTCCTCCATTTCACTCCTGCATACTTTCGAATTTCATCCACCCATCTTCCATGTGGTCGTCTTCTGGGTCTTTTCCTGTCCCTTGGAATCCAATCTAAAATTTCGGCTGTCCATCGATGGTCTGTTCTTCTGGCAGTATGTCCAGCCCATTGCCATTTCAGGGATTTAACTCTGATCATGATGTCTTCCACTCTTGTCATTTTTCGGATCCACGTGTTCCTCTTCTTATCTCTCCTGGTTACACCAAGCATACACCTCTCCATGCTTCTTTGAGTTGTCTGCAGCCTTTGTATGTCTCTTTTAGCTAAGGTCCACGTCTCTGCACCATACATAAGCACTGGAAGGATGCATTGATCAAACACTTTTCTTTTAAGACATAATGGCATATTGCTCTTGAAAATTATGCTGTTTCTTCCAAAAGCTCTCCACGCAAGTTTTGTACGCCGATTAATTTCTTCACCAATGTGACCCTCACTTGATATCTGCTGTCCGAGATAAACGTACGTGTCTGTTATCTCCAGCTTTTCTCTATCAATCGATAAATCTTCATTTCTTGTAAAAGCATTGAACATCACTTTTGTCTTCTGAAAGTTCATTTTTAATCCCACTTATTTACTCTTGTCAGCAAGTTCCTGCATCATACTCTGTAGCTCTGATGGGGTAGTTGCAAAAATGACTATGTCATCAGCAAAACAAAGGTGGGTTAGATAATCTCCATTAATCTTTATGCCTTTGTTTTCCCAGTTCAGTGATTGAAAGACATTTTCCAATGTGGCATTAAAGAGCTTCGGAGATATGGTGTCACCTTGTCTCACTCCCTTTCCAATTTTTATGTGTGTTGTATTTTCAAATAGCAGAATCTTTGCACTTGCATTTTCATAGATGTTATTAATAATATTAATGTATGCATCTTCAATACCGCAAGATTTCAGAGCCATTGCAACTGCTGATGGTTTCACCGAATCAAAGGCTTTTTCATAATCGATAAAAGCCATGCACAATGGAAGTTCATATTCCCTCGCTCTTTCAATTAGTTCTCTCAGTACGTGGATATGATCTATTGTGCTGTAGCCACTCCTGAATCCAGCTTGTTCTCTCGGTTGAGCCATGTCCAGTGTCACCTTCAAGCGGTGTGAAAGAACTTTAGTGAAGATTTTATAAACCACTGATAGGAGGCTGATAGGTCTGTAGTTCCTGAGATCCTCAATGTCACCTTTTTTATGTAGCAAGATCATTGTAGCGTTGTTCCAATCCTCAGGAATTTTCCCTTCATTAAGGCATCGAGTGAAAATTTGGGCGAGTACTGTTTCGATTTCTCCACTTGCTTCTTGTATGATGTCTACAGTAATTCCATCTTCTCCTGGAGCTTTTCCCCACTTCATGTTCTTGATTGCATGTGCAACTTCTGCTGGAAGGACTGGAAGAACTCTGGTACCTTTCATGATGCCTGGAGTACATGTATCATCCCTTTCATATAATTTGGAGTAGAAATCTTTCACTCTTGTCAAAATTTCGCCTCTATTTCTTGTTACGGAATCATCTTCTTTTCTCAGTGCCATAATCTGTTTTTTTCCCTTACTGAGATGTCCCTTTGCTATCTTTAGGCTTTGGTTGTTTTCAGTTGCTTTCCTTACTAGTTCACAGTTGAATTTCCTTACGTCTTCAGTGATACTTTTTCTTACTGTCTTGCATAGCTCTATATATTCCACTTTGGAAGTCACATCTTCTTTAGTTGTCCTCATCTCTCTTTTTTTGCATCAACATTTTGGTTTTTCCTGATAATTTGTTCACATGCAATTTGTTCTTAGACCCAGCTAATTTTGTTGCTGTTTCCATAAGAGCTTTGGTTACTTTTCTGTTAACTTCAGAAATATCCACTTCTTCCGATGTTAGGCCTTCTAAAGCAGAGAATCTGTTCTTCAGTTCCAATTTGAAGCTATTATGGTGTTTTTTAAGGTTGGTTATGTCAATACATTTTGTTTGTCTTATGAGCTTGCTACGTTCGAGTTTAGTGTTGAGGTGCATCTTACATCTCACCAATCTATGGTCACTGCCTGTGTTGAACTTGTTTAGCACACTGCAGTCTTCTATGACGAATTTTTTGTTACACATAATAAAATCAATTTCACTTGTCGTCCCATTTGGATGTCTCCATGTCCATTTCCTGTGTGGCTTTTTCTTGAAAAAGGAGTTCAAGATGAAAAACCCTTCTGCCTCTGCCAACTCTACAAGAGTATTTCCACGCTGGTTTCTGTTGCCTTGACCGAATTTACCTACTGAAGTTTCATTCTGTTGCCGTTGCCCTATTTTTGCATTGAAATCTCCCATAATTATCTTCAAGTGCTGCTTACCTTTTTTATTTAGATGACGAATTTCCTCATAAAATTCTTCAATTTCTTCTTCAGCATGACTTGTGGTGGGTGCATAAGTTTGAATAATCTGAGCCTCGTATCTTCTCGAGAGTTGGATAACGAGTCGTGCAGCTCTGTCAGAGGAACTTTCAACTTCTACAACTTTATCCTTCAGTTTCTTGTTTATTATAAATCCAACACCACTAGTTCTGCCAGTATCTGTCCCACGATAGTAGAAGAGATGTCCACTTTTCAGTTCGATGAGATCTTCTCCTTTTCTCCTTACCTCACTTAGCCCGACGATGTCCCACTTGATCCTTTGTAGTTCCTCTTTCAATTCAAGAAGCCTTGAATCAGAAGACAGGGAGAGTTCGTTATACGTAGCCAAGGTCAGCATCAGATGGCAGCCTAGTCCGGTCCTCCGAAGATTCTTAGCACCCTCTGCCTTCATGTCGCACTGGCCGCTGCCTTGGCCAGGTACATTCCAGCTGCCGGAGACTGAGGGCCAAGATTTAAGTTGTGGAGTCATTTTGGAGGGGTTTGGCCATAACTCACCACGCTGGCCAAGCGGGTTGGTTAGTTTTCTTTGCTTAAATATTCTGTATATTTTCCATGTATTAGGAAGAATATTTCTTCCTTCATTGATTATTCCAACCTATCACACAAAAACTCTGAAAACTTTACGTTGTTGGCCACTAGTGATTTACTAATACAAAGCAGTTAAAATAATAAATTATTAATTATATACACATTTTAAGAACTAATAAGTTAAAAACCAGTAAAAACTATAATGTCCAAAATATACGAGAATACTTAGAACGTTTTCGCCCATCAACTGTGGGCATCCTCAGAAAGGTGGCGCAAACACATCGGTCGCCAACAACAGTGTCAGCTAAAAGTAAGTCTGAGATCGCTAACATGACGGAACCATAGTGGCGCCCTCTGTTGGAACAAAGAATAAGTACTTAAATCACAAAAAATCGGTTGCTGTTTTTAATTCCGCCCCGTTTTTCCCCCATTTTTCTCCCCTTCTGCCAACTCCCATATTATACATAGCTCTCTATATATTCCACATTGGAAGTGTATAAGCTCTTGCCAAAAATTTTGTTGAGCCCTTGCAGCATTTGTCAGTTTGAAAAGTTTTGTGTGTGTGTGAATATGGCTGGCAGATGAAGGTATTACTTTAATTCTGCTGTTTGATTCTGGTGGTGGTGGTGATTATATAATTGTTTGATTGTTTGTGTGATTTCTTCAAAATGGTTGATCATAGCACACTTTCTTATAAAGGTAAGTGCCTTAAAAATCTGATAAAATTAAGCTTCCCATAGATGTCAGTCGGGCTGTAAAATCTTAAATTTTCCCAGCTGGATTCATTTTTAGTTATTGAAGACTGCAGTGTTCATGATATGAACATATTTTAATTCTTGGTATTTTGTGTGTTACATGTGGATACTGCTTTTCTCTTTTCATTTGTATTGCAGAATAATTTTTTGGTGAAAATAATGCAGTTTTTTTTTGCTTTTTTTATTAGGGAATGCTATTTTGAAAGAGCTTACTGCCTTTATCGTTTGAATAAAATACAAGAATCTTACAGTGTTTTAAAGGATATTGCAAATCCTGGTCCAGATGTTAAAGAGCTACTAGCACAAGTGGTAAATCTCACATTTGATCCTTTGTTTAGTATTTTAAATATTTTTCCAATTTGATAATTGTATCATGCTATGTTTTTTAGTGCTGTCCAATTACAGACTACATTAACACCAAAAGTCTGGTTTTATATATATATATATATATATATACACACACCCAAGAGCAGAGTTAAAGACATAATTTACACCCAAAATTTAAAACCAAATTTGTTTAACATACAATCTGAAGATCATGACGTGCAACGCAGCAGTGATGAATATTCAGAAATCACAAACTACAAAGCAGAGACTGAAACAAAAAATTATTATTTAACAAGGACAAAAACTACAAAGAAAACCTCAAAACTCAACAGGCATGAGTAAAAAATATAAAATAATAGCAAAACCTGAATGCAGAAAGTGTCGAGAATGCCGAGCCTTGGCTTTATCAAGGACCAGCAAAACTCGGCATTTTCTCACTTCCACAAAGACCTAGTTCGAAATGGGTTTCTGCAAAGCCATAGATGCAAGTATAAATCCCACAATAATTTTTAATTAATATAACTGCCCTCAATGGTGTGGGAAGAATAAATACCCAAAAGCAGAGTTAAAGACAAAATTTAAAAACACATTTTTTTTTAAACGGACATTCTGAAGATCATGACGTGCAACGCAGCAGTGACGAATATTCAGAAATTACAAACTACAAAGCAGAGTCTGAAACAAAAAAGTTATTTAACGAGGACAAAAACTACGAAGTAAACCTCTAAACCCAACAGGCAAGAGTAAAAATAATAATAAAATAATAGCAAAACCAGAATGCAGAAAGTGTCGAGAATGCCGAGCCTTGGCTTTATCAAGGACCAGCAAAACTCGGCATTTTCTCACTTCCACAAAGACCTAGTTGAAAATGGGTTTCTGCAAAGCCGTAGATGCAAGTATAAGTCCCACAAGAAATAGTCAGGTTAGCAGATCTGTTTTAATTTCTTCACAGTTAATAAAATGATTCTGGCCAATGAAAGCTTTCTTGGAAAGTTGGTCTGGAGGATGAATATTAACTAACAACAGGAACCTTTAGTGCTATGGACAGGACAGTCCTAATAAAAATAAAAATCACATAAAAAGTTTATAATTTGATTAAACATTTAAATAAAAAAATATAAAAAGTAAACTAGGTATTCTCTCTTTAGAATAGCTAACATAAAAATGGTAAAACTTGTGTTAAAATAAATAGGTTACTGGGTTGTGTCTTTAGAAGTACACTAAGGTGTTTAAATAAGGTAAAAATTATTAAATGCACATCAAGTATATTTGATAATACTTTTTGTGTATTCTGGAGTTATTCTATTCTTACTGGACAAGCAGGTCTTCATTCCAAGTTTTGTAATTTTGCTTGGAGGATTTTTGCGTGTAGCATAATTTTATGCGGAACAGTTATAGGAACTTCCCCATCCTACTTGGCTGCTGCTGGTCGGCCATTTTATGTCATTAGGGACAGAGGATGCAGCATTGTGAGTAAGCTCTTGCCTTTGTTCTTGTGCTGGTTTTCTCTCTTGTTTTAATTGTGTTTGTTAAAAGCTTAAAAAATATTTTTCTTTTTTGGCATTAGTGCAAATTGTTTTTCTAACTATTTGAGTTTTTTCTTTCACTTACTCTTGGCAATTGTGCGCGTTTTTGTGCTCTTTATTAGAGCTGTTTGCTGGTAACTCGGCCTGGTGGCCAACGTTGTTATTTCGTAGTTGGTTGGTGTAAAATTTCTTTTTGTACACTTAAAGCACACCTAGAATACTTTGTAATTATAGCAAAAATTTATTTAACTTTAATTATTTTTTCCAAAGCATTCTTTCATTTTTTGTTCTTCTAGAAGCTTCAGTTTTTTCGTGGACGCTGTATGTACAAAAGTTCCTATTTACTTACATGTCTGGGTTGTAATTTTTATTCTTTTATTTTTATTTATAATTTGTATTTTTGGAAGTGCTTTTTCCCTCAGGAAATGGCATTATTTAAGAGCTTTTTGTACTTTGATTCACGTTTGGAACTTCACTTGGGCGATATGGTAGCTCAACCACGTGCTTTAACTGGATTTTTCTGTTGGTTTGTTCAAGCCTTCTCACATTTTGTGAGTTTTTTTGACAACGTTTTTCTGTTTTTTTGTGACAGATGATGAGTATGGGTTGGGCCAGGAAAGTGATAGATGTATGCAAAAACTTATGCTAAATTATTTTTTCCCGCACCATTGAGAGCGGTCATGTTCATTAAAAATTCTTGTGGGACTTATACTTGCATCTATGGCTTTGCAGAAACCCATTTTCAACTAGGTCTTTGTGGAAGTGAGAAAATGCAGAGTTTTGCTGGTCCTTGATAAAGCCAAGGCTTGGCATTCTCGACACTTTCTGCATTCTGGTTTTGCTATTATTTTATTATTATTTTTACTCTTGCCTGTTGGGTTTAGAGGTTTAATTCGTAGTTTTTGTCCTCGTTAAATAACTTTTTTGTTTCAGACTCTGCTTTGTAGTTTATATATATATATAGCAAAAGCAAATTATGCGAATAAACAAAAACCTTTAGGTTCTAAAATTGGATGCTAGATGGTGCTGCAAAGGGCCTGCCCCTGAATTCAGTTGGTTCACCGCATAGATGTAGCAGTAAGTGCATTGTTGTTTTCAGGCATGGTAGGGATGCACTGTTTGCTCCTGCTACTTATTTAACTTTTCTTTCAGGAATTATTTAAATTTTTTTTGGGGGGGGGGGGGCTGTTTTCACCACTTTTAAGCAGGCTATGAGCTTAGGATTAGTCTTTTGCTTCATTCGAACTTTCTGTAGCATTTCATTCATCTTTTTGTATTGTTTGAAGTCTTTTTAGTGGTTCTGGGCCTTCCTGTGGGCCAAATGATAAAAGAAGTATTTTGTAAATATATTGCTGGTTATAGCCAAGTAAGACACAATGTTATCCCTTCTTTTAACTGTAAGTAAATCTTTTTATATATTATACGATTTGTGGGTTTGCACTATGATAAAAATTTTTTTTTTTTATATTTTCTTGTGTATATTGGGCTTAAAAATTGCTTTACTGGTACTTGAAACCACACCCTTTGGTATATTCTTTTAAAATTATATTTTATTTTTATTTTATTTTGCAGAATAATGTTTATTAAGCTTTTAGCTGTGGGTATTGGGGATTTTGCTTTGCAACTATGTGACATGCAACTTAGTTTTCTTGTTCACTCTTGGAGTTACAACTGTATATTGCTCCTTAGGATTTTTGTAACTCCTTTTTCCTAAAATTGGCTGTTGCTTACTTTTCAATTTGGTTGGTTGCATTTTCTGGTTTTATTTTTATTTTTTCTTTATGATTATTTAAAAAAAAATTTTTTTTGGTACTTACTGGTTATTTTTTTGGCTGGTAGTTTGATTTCACCTTTTTTTGTGACAAGTTTAAAGTATCCCTTTGGTACCATTTATTGGTAACAAAATTACCACTAGGCTATTCCGCAGTTAGCAGGATAATTTCTCACTATGTTGTACAACAAATATTCACAGAGTTGAAAGTACTAGCCAAAAACCAAGTCAAGGATATCACCTCCAGATGAACAAGAAGTTAAAATATCCTTTGACCAGGAATTTAAAACAAAAGAACTTGGTAAACTTACAACACAGCAAAATTTTTTAAAAAAGTGTTCCAGAAAGTAATAGCCACGAACCAACAACGAAATAATGAACATTAAAACATTAAAATTTTACAATATAAGAAGGCACAAGTCATCAAAACCTCAACTGGACTTCCTGGTTGTACTGTCCAATGCATTTCAGCAACTAATGGTTGCCATCATCAGGAACACAGGCCTTCATTGTTTTTGCATTCCACAAGGATTATACCACATACCTCGAATTCTCGATCTCAGCCATTATCTGTTTCAATTATGTCGTCGTATTGCAATGCTGCCACTCTTTCTTCTGGGGAACCCAAAAGTCTTGTGTGTGGAAATTCCGGTTTAGTTGGAGATGATGTATTTTGTTGCCAGTTCTTTTTTTTTTTTTTTTTGTTTATCTTCTTCAATGAAAATCTTCCTATCTAATTATTTCTTCAGTTGCTGCTTACCATCTTTGGTGAATCCCCAGAATTGTGCGGGGCTCCAAGAAGCAACCTGCCAACTTGGCTTGGCAGTTAGCGTGTGTGAGTCTGGAGGAGTTCGAGGCCGCTGTGGTGTAGCGGAAGCATATCCGGTGCGTAACTGGAGGACCCTGAGTTCGACTCCCGGTTGCGGCCAATGAGAATTTTTCCATGACTCACTTATAAAACGTGGAAAGAGCGAAGATCTTTGTTTGATGTTCCCAGTCGACATTAAATGTCTGTATTAATTATTCATTCGCCTTCTAATTATTTCTTCAGTTGCTGCTTACCATCTTTGGTGAATCCCCAGAATTGTGCGGGGCTCCAAGAAGCAGCCTGCCAACTTGGCTTGGCAATTAGCGTGTGTGAGTCTGGAGGAATTTGAGGCCGCTGTTGTGTGGCGGAAGCATATCCGGTGCGTAACTGGAAGACCCTGGGTTCGACTCCCGGTGGCGGCCAATGAGAACTTTTCCGTGACTCACTTATAAAACGTGGAAAGGGCGAAGATCTTTGTTTGATGATCTTCCAGGGAATTGGTAAATCTATTCCAGTACTGATATTAGTTTGTTTGTTTTTAATTTTTGTCCTATAATTATTGATTCAGCATAATGAATAGTTTTTTCAGTAGGTTGTTTGCAAACTATTTCAGTGTCTTCAAAAACTGGAATTGCGTTATTTTTTACACAATACTGTTCTAGTGCTGTTTTTCTTTTCTTTTTTACCAATTTTTTTTAATGTTGTAGTAAACATTTTTGTAGTTTATTTTTTGTGTTTCCTATGTATTTAATTCTATTGTTATTGAATGATTTTATTGCAATTGTTATGGTGAAAAATAAAAGGTTTTGCTATGTGGTTAATTAATAGTTAGGTTTATGCTGATATTAAAATTGTACTAAATATTGAGTTTTGGGGGAAAAAATATATTGGGAGATGGGTGGATGCATTTCAAAACAAAAAGTAAATTCAATTTATTTAAGGCCATGATAAATAAAAATTAAAATAAAATGCATCACTGATATTAGAAATTTCCAAAAGTTATTATTGAAAGTTTACATTGTTGGAATTTATGATGAGTTGAAACACCTGCAAGTGTAAAATAAGTAATTATTGTTTACATGTGTACCAAATGTGTAACACTAAAATTTGATAGTATACAGTGT
Organism: Macrothele yani; assembly: GCA_039090855.1. Lineage (NCBI taxonomy): Eukaryota > Metazoa > Arthropoda > Arachnida > Araneae > Macrothelidae > Macrothele > Macrothele yani. Next base: position 1,295,736 of record CM077006.1, read on the forward strand.
ACACGTGTAATAACTTTTGGAGGCAGTGATGATCAATTTTAGTGGTTAGGACTGAATGCATTAATTAAATAAAAACTATGCTCTAGGATTCGAATAAGCCCCTGGTCAAGCCAAGGGTGGATGCAGTGAGACCCCGAGAGGAAATTCAACTGAGTCATCTAATTCTTCACTGCACAAGGTTTGGGTTTTTGAAAGGCCACTTGGCCTGCATTTATTGTACAAACTTAACCACAACAACAAAAAACACAGCAAAATGTTTCAAGGAGTTGGCGACTCACCAAGACAACACAATGTCTGCAAAAATTTGCTGCCACAATTTAGCAGATCTCCAAAATTTCTAACTTTGGCCCCTGGCCTAAAGAAACATTCAGATGACACCTTTAGCTTAATTGCTTCAAAAGAAACACAAATTCATACAAAAAAAAAAAAAAAATGGAATGTTTATTAAATAAGTGTGAGATTTTACTTTACAAAATGATCTTGCTTAACAAGAAGCTACACCCGAATTTTAGATTACCATAGCAGGCCTAATGCATCACATATTTGAAAATTCACAGATTATACAGCACTATTTATATTACATCACACCCCACACACATTTAACGTAGTGGGTAAATTATGTCGCTAAAGTGAAAAGCTTCTATCTCTCCTCTCAGTGTTATAATATAAGAATATGTACTGCAGCTTTGATTATCACTTTCAAACAACCTCCTCAAACCAGTTTTCTTAACACATGTTAATTTTAGATATATTACAACCATCGAGCAAAAAATTTACAAATAACCAAGAGTTCTATCACTAGATGGTTCTACACTACTAGGAAAATTTACCTTACAATTAAATATACTCAACATTCTAGCATTACTTGATACAAAATCACTCTCAACACTCTACTAAACATACTGCACTAACTACCTTACTCAATTATCTCAAAAGTTATCATTACACCATAATGCTGACAAATAAACTTAAAATTCACACTATCATCTGGAAATTTGAAATACTTCACTAACACAAACTTGCTCTGAGTACTCAATATCCTTCCATGTAAGTAAAAAGGCAAACACTAATTCCCAACACTCCTGGACTTAAATTCGTACTTATATGCACTCCTACTGTTCATCACAATTTAAAATTCCACAACTAATTCTGACCAGCAATTTATAAACAAATTAATCTAAATTCTCAAAATTACGTTATGTAAGCTTTTACCAATTTTAACAACCCATGTAGTAGACCACTGAGGTACCGGCTAGGCAAAACATCTCAGTTTATCAAACTCACTTTCTTCGAAAATGAAATTTACATCCTGAAGAAAATACCAATCAAGCTGAAGGCGAGAAATTGGGTTGTGAAGCCAATTCAGGCCTATACATCGAAATGGTGGCAAAGTGTGGCTTATTATCCTGTACTGTTTACTTTTGAGATCACCTTAGAACTTTGCACCTGAACTCACCCCGCACGGAAGAACCACCTAAGAACTACCCGGCATACAGGGGTAAGGGTTGGATAGCACTTTCTTCTTGAAACTGCCCCCAACTCAAAACTTGCACTATAATCGCAACCTGTGGATCTCTATACTCAGGCATCGCAACCTGTGGATCTCTATGCCCCGAAAACAATTGCCCCAAATTGTTTCAGAATCACCTTTTCCTCAAGAGTATCACACATCCGGAGCATGCAAGAACACCAGTCCCAAGAAACAAAACATGTAGAAACACCATTATCTCGTCACACCTATATCTACTAGAAAACACGTCAGTATCCTTATCTCTGAAAACACCTATCGAAGAATCCAAACAGTTAATCAGGCATTACTCTGTCATAATATATATTTGCCTCCTAGTCAGCATGCATGCCCTTTTTTGATATCCTCCCCCTTATGCAAATCAAATTCTCAAATCAACTTCCTTCGAAACCAAAATTTCACTCAAAGAAAAAAATCAATGTTTAGGCTGGAGGTGTGAATGAGTTGTGAATTCATCAGACCTATATCCCGAACTGGGTGGGCAAAGTGTGGCATATCCACCTGTAATATAACTCCTCTGCCACACTAGACATATGCCCCCCTTTAGTCAGAAAGTATGCCTTTTTTGATATCCTTCCCTCATGGAAATCCGCTTTCACATCCATTTGTTGATATGGTCTCTAGCCACAATTACTACAAAATGTTAGACAATTTTACAACCATTATTTGCCAAACTCAAAAATCACCATAACCTGCCTCTAAGACAAAAATGTTACTACATGGCCCTGTATGTTTACAAATGCAATTTATATAAAATTTACTAAGCAGAAAAAAGTTAGATTTTAATAATAATAATTACTGGTTTGAGGAGTTGCTCTTTCACAATAAAAACACTCAAAATAGACTCTACATCCACTTGCTAATTAATTTAGAACTTGAAGAAAAAAAAAACCTGTTTGAAAGATCGTTCCGCTCCTTGGGTTTACAAACAGAATCATTTTATCGCCAATTCCTTACCGCTATCCTATACGTCAACATTTAAGAACTCCCATGAAACTTGTTACACAAAAACAAACAAACCATTTTTCACTTGAAACTAGGTATTTCACGTAGATCAATACTTTTCAACTGTAATTCGAATAACTGTTTCTTTTCTGCCACCTTCCACAGACATCGGATTAAATTTTGAAGTACTTAAAAATCATTTCCCATTTGGCACGGGAGGAAAAAAAAAAAAAATTCAAGACAGCTTACCTCGGCATCAAGGCGAGGGGGAAAAAAAATATTTTCATGTGTACTCTTATCACCACTTTCAATGCTGTGTGGCACTAAAATGCCAGGTGGTTTTCAACAGTCACCAACTGTCTCTAGGAACTCTTGGAGAATCAGAAGACTGGTTTCCCGGCTCCTGGAGTAGTAACCATCCTCTAGGTGGCAAAGATAGGAATTCTCTTGCATCATCACCAGGCTTCCATGTAATGCCCAGTTCCAGGAGGAACTTGCTCGAGTCCCGGGTAAATGTACGTGGCGAATATCCTCTCTCTTGGACCTGATCGAGAGATTAAGTTTAGCAACTAAATAGGGGCTCCTCCCCAATGGCATGCATTTTTTTTCTTTATCCACTGAAGCCTGGGTGTAGTCCATCTTTTAAGAGATGAAGGTGGCTGCCAAAACCAAATTTTTTTTCTGATACTGAGATGGAAAAAAAACCAAATCAAGTTAGTCATTCATGGCGTTGCAAATCAGCATACGTTTCCACGCCGCGAGGACAAATTTCCACGATCAGCGCCGCCATTCTTACGGCCGGCCAAGCCCCAGCTCGGGCGGGCTCCCTTATGGGACCTCGTTCTGTTAGGAATTCATTGCTGGCCTGCCAAAAGAGAAAAGCCGAGACCGACCCCCCCCCCCCCTTTTTAATTTCTTTCTGCTGGTTCTCTCCCTGCTAAAAGACGAGGAAAAAAAAAAATCTACCTCCCTCTTACCACTTTCACCGTAGGCCAGCAAGAGAGTGAACTTTTTTTCTCGAGCCGGGGGACTCCCTGCTGACCTCTTCATTGCCCCTCCTATTGGTTAAAAACCTTCCCTTAGTAACCAACGACTCAGCTGGCAATTGGCCAAAGTTTCGCACTCACAAGCTGTTGACGTTCCACAGGTCCCAACAGTTTTCTCCTCTCCCACGCCAACTCGTAACCTCTGACCTCAAGGTAAGGGACGCTGCACATTCCCTCCAGCCTGCCGATCTAAAAATAGCTTTACTGCTGACTAACAGCCAAAATAAGACTCTTGTTTGAGGGAAATTGTTGCTCTTTCTGAGTACCTCAGAAATGCTCAAAATGGTGGAACTGTGAAAAGAAAGATTTTGGTTTGTAAAATTCTATGAAATCCACTTTCTTCTTGTTCTGTGATGAAAAATAATAATAATTTGGTTTCTAAAAAAAAAAAAAAAAAAAAAAAGGATGGTGACTCTTGCTCACCCTTTTCTTCTATCTTTCGAGAAAAAAGTAAATACATCCAAAAATCGTTTAATTCTTATTACTCCCTCCCTCACCAACTCTTTTATTTTTTATGAAATTTTTTGTTTGTCTGGTCAGGGCTGAGAAATAAAAGAACTGGTCATTTTCCCATCACTCCCCAGTCCCTCCCAGACAGAAATTCAAAGCATGTACTGGAGAGGATCTTCATTCTATTTTTTTTTTTTCTCCGGTAAATCCCAGTGAAGTAATCAGTTTTCCTGAGATTCACACGAACGTGAAAATCCTTGGCAGTACACAATGCTATATACACCAGCACTATCTAAAAACATATTTTTTTCTGTATTATTAATGATCATACCTTTATAATCTCTTGTAGTGATTCCAATATAAAGTTGATGGTTTTTACGTGTTTTTTAAATTACATTTGTAATCTGCTTTATATATTGAAATTTAACACGAATGTTTTTTGTCTCATTTGATTTTATGAGTAGGATGTTTGTAAGCATATATTAATTTCTTGGCATCTGAGGTGGTATATATATCCAAACTGTTTGGTTGTTTTAATTATCCACTGCATTTCTTTTTCTTTAAAAGTGTTATAACTTGAGTGAGTAAATGCTCTATGTACTAAACTTCAGAAGTAAATGTAAAAAAAAAAAAACTTATTGGAATCACTGTAAGAGATTATAAAGGCATGATAATTTAAATAGAGAAAAAACAAAGCTTTTAGATAGTGCTGGTGTATATAGCATTCCAATAAAATCATTCAATGACAACAATAGAATTAAATACATAGGAAACACAAAAAATAAACTACAAAAACGTTTACTACATCACATAAAAAATTGGGGAAAAAAGAGAAGAAAAAACAGCACTAGTAAAGTATTGTGTAAAAAATAATGCAATTCCAGCTTTTGAAGATATTGAAATAGTTTGCAAGCAACCTACTGAAAAAACTATTCATTATGCTAAATCAATAATTATAGAAAAACTAAAAAACCAACTGTAACATCAGCAGTGTAATAGATTTACCAATTCCGTGGGAGATTCTCATTGAAGAAGATAACTACGAAAAAAGAACTGGCAACAAAAAACATATCCAACTAAACCGGAATTTCTGCACATAACAAGACTTTTGGGTTGCTCAGAAGAGAGAGTGACAGCACAATATGACGACGTAATTGAAACAAGTAATGGCAGAGATCAAGAATTCGAGGTTCGTGGCATAACCCTCGTGGAGTGCAGAAACAACGGAGGACTTTGTACCTGATGATGACAATCGTTAGTTGCTGAAATGCATTGGAAAGTACAATCAGGAACTCTAGATGAGGTTTTGATGACTTGTGCCTTCTTATATTGTGATATATTAATGCTTTGATGTTCATTATTTTGTTATTGATTCATGGCTATTACTTTCTACAGGGTGCGCACGCGTGCTTGAAAACCTGGAAAGTCCTGGAAAATCATGATTACATTTTCAAGGCCTGGAATATCCTGGAAAAACGGTATTTTTTTAATGCTGTCTTGAAAAGCCTTGAAATTTGAAATTAGTGCTTAAAAAAATGCCCTTTTAGGAAATCGTGTTACTGACTGTTACCCCTTAATTTTTTAAGTTCCTCTCCTCTGTTCTCAAAGAAACCGCCGGCTACAGTGGTGTTTCGGATGTGCCCAAATCCTAATTTGGCTGGGGGGAGCACTACTTCCAGTGCAATAAAATTGGATGATTACTAGCAGGTCTGTTAGGGAAGGGGAGCTTGATGCATTCTCTAGCCCTGAGCTTGATGTCCGTCCGACAACTACTGAGAACAACAGAAGGGGAAAGAAGAGACATTTAGCATTTGCAAGGCGGTCGCGTGTTTACCAAGTCAGCTGGCATCCACCAGTGAAGAGTATGCCTGAACAACACATTCATCTGCTCCTTGTTTATTGCATTAAGACGCTTGCTTCCGGCCCACCCCTCAAGAGACTTCGGCTACTTATGATAAAAAATAAGAAAACTATCTTTGCGAATTTTTCACAAAAGTGGCTGAAATTTTTACATTTACTATAATTGGATTACAGAAGCTCACTCCCAAAATTCCATTTGAATCGGTTTAAAACTTAAAAAGTTAGCATTGGAAATTTTTATTATGTGTGCCTCTTTAGACAGTGAGCCTTGAGCAGAAAGTGTGTTACCATAGCAACGGTTGATTGACAGCTGGGAGCGCTGATCCGAAGCCCTTGGTTGGGAAGAAAGCAAACACCTGTTTATCACTTCCACGGCTCAAAGGACTAAGATATTTTCAGAAATCCATTTTCCGGAATTTTGAAAATAACACAGTAAAATTTTTACAGTGGTTAAAATACATCACAATAAAGTTCTAGTGCAAATTTCGCCGAATTCCGTTTGAAACTTTAGCAGATGCAAAAAAAAAAAAAAAAAAAAAAATCTTCCGTTGCAAAAAATCGGATTCAAAAAAAGAAACTGCAATTATAAATTACGGGAAAAGCAAGCAAATTATTTTTTTTAGATGCCATGGTTTATTTAAACAGAGTGATCCTTAAATTTTGTTTCTGTGATGATATGGACTCTATTTTAATTACAAACATACATTTTTATTCAGATGTCTGAGCTACTGTTTTAATAAAAATCTATAATTAAAAAGTTTTCAATGGATTTAGGCGAAATTCAGCAGATAAACGTATTTTAGTAAATTGCAATGTTATGACGTAAATTTGGTCATTTTGTCGAAAATTGGGCAGCATTTTTTTTTTTTTTTTACGTTTTCTCCTATAGTTAGGGTGAAGGAGGAAGACACTTCAGTGAGCTGCAGGTGGTGATTTATGGCGATGTGCCAAATGAAAAGAAGCCGTTCCATCAGGACATTCCAGAGGTTGAGTGTGCGTGGACGCGTGCTCCTGCTGTTTGAACTTAATCGGAATGTTTTCGGGAGGGGGAGAAATATCCGTTTCAGCTTTACAGCTTTCAGGCTCCTTTTTTTTTTCTTGGTAATAAATAAAAACCATAGTTGCTGCATTCACCATTGATCCATATTCGCATTTCTTGAATATAAACAGCAGACAATCGGAAACATGGTGTTGGGTGGGTCTTGATGTTCTTCATTTGTATCTGCTGAATTTTGTTCTGTGGGAATACGGAATGAGTTATACTGTGAATACATACAAAACTACATATTTTTGAGCTGAAAAAATATGTCTACTTGTACACAGTAGCTAACGTGTGAACTCAGACCGAAGACAATCAGACATATGGACGTCTGATTCCATAAAAATCAACCCATTTTATTATACAAGACAGGTAAAAAAGAAATAACATTACATGTTTTTAAACATTATAAAGGAAAGCGGATTTTTGAAACACCATGACTTGATGATATTAATTTCTGAAAGTTTTTTTTTTTTTTTCGATTTTAATTTCTGAAATCTTTTTTTTTTTTTTTTCCAATTACAATACACTGTTGTAACATGATACCTGTGTGTTGTATCCCTTAGTTGTATGGCAGATTTTCAGTTGGGCGATATCCGCGATCGTAAGTGGTAGTTACATTGCTATTGTTGATGATGACAAGATAAATACTGGAGGAATGTTGCATAAAGTAAAAAAAAAAAATCGCCCCCTCCTTCCCCTTCGAACTTTTATGCGGTTATCATAGCTGATCAACCATTTCATTCCATGAACATCAGCACATTTCAATCATTTGACCATTGGGGGTCTGACGGAATTCAGCAGTGCTTAAGCGCCTAGCGCAATGAGAACATGCTAATTATGGACAGTTCTATTCCCTTCCCCCTATCATCCCTAATAATTGAGAGCGCATACTGTAGTTTCAAATATTCTGTGTATGAGCTAGTTTTCACGCTGTTCGTTATGTTTTTATTTTAGAAATTACTAACCCTTTCGAACTGTAGGTTGCAGAAACGTTTATGCTTTGGTTTTTTCCATTTGTCCGTACGATAATTCACGTAAAAGGGGTTGGATTTTGGCGAAATTTTAGTATGCTGTTAGGTACAACCTAGGAACCTACCCTGTTGAAAATGGTCGAAATTAAATTCAAAGGCATAGATATAAGAGCAGTATTCATTCTCCAAGCTTGAAGCCCTATGTCCACTCTCCAGCTGGGTAAGTATGAAAGATTTGAGACTTGGAGGAGGAGACCCAGTACAAAGTTTTGCTTCCCTCAGGCACTAAGTGTTTGTTAACATTTCCTTTCCTCTGGTTTGGAGCCCAGCTGTAAGAGGTGATGCTTTGTAACAGACTTTTAGCACAACACTCTGTCTACTGATTGGCATACTCCCGAATCATTTCTTGAGGTGCATAGTGATTCCGTGGCTTATGCTTTTTGATTTAACATAACTGTACTACAATTGGATGAAATTTTCCTCAAGTCTGGAACATATTCTGTCTAGTAATTAAGATTTTCATTGCCTTCAAAAGTCACATCCCAATATGCATCCACCAGTGGCAGTCATTGGGAATGTTAAAAAGAAAAAAATCATTCCCATGTATGGATTGGAAACACTTTTTATCAGAGCTAGAATCCACCTGTGGGCATAACAGGCACATGCCCCATTTCAAAAAAAAAAGGGGGGGTGAGTAAATAGATAAGTGCTTTGCTTTGTCTCACGTTTCTTGTTTTCAGACATCACACTTTTTCACTTATGGATTTGCAACTCCACATTTTGTCTTACATTGGCCCGAACTTTTCAGTGATCCACACAGCAGTACTTCAGAACTGCTGTTTGTGATGTACTCTGACAGGCAAGCACCCCATCTCCTCCTTATGGGTCCTCCATGTTTTACCACCGTGTTTTTTGGAGGAAATAAATCTCAGAGATTTTTTTACCAGTCCTCTGTTAGACGTGCGCCCTCCCCATTCTTAAATTCTGAATCTGCCCTCACTTTATTTTATAATAATTTCAGTTGTTATCAATAATAGTCTGATTACATGGAAGATAGTGCAGAATAGTGATGCAGCTAAAATGACTGATTGAATTAATCATTTTCTGATTGAGGGAAAGGATTTTCTGAATAGCCTTGTGGTAATTGCATCATGATTCAATTTAGCATTATTGGGTAATTTGCCAATTAAAAACATTAAAAAGAAATGTAATGGGTAAAAAGCACACTCATCCATTTGCATCTTTCATCATTTTTATTACTTAAAACTGAAATTGCTTTTAAAAACTAATTTGAGCATGATACTGTAAAGCGTAGTAATCATCCTGGAATTTTTTGTATATGGCCTGGAAAAGGCCTGGAAAGTCCTTGAATTTTTTTCCCCAAAAAAGAGTACGAACCCTGTTTCTAGAACATCTACATTTTTTTTTTTTTTTTTTTTTTCAATTGCTGTGTTGTAAATTTACCAAGTTCTTTCATTTTAAATTTCTGGTCAAAGGATATTTTAACTTCTTGTTCATCATATCTTTGGCTTGGTTTTTGGCTAGTACTTTCAACTCTGTGAATATTCGTTATACAACATAGTGAGAAATTATCCTGTCAACCACGGAATGGTCTAGTAGTGATTTTGTTGTCATTACAGATGGAGTGATTCCTGTAATCCTTTTAGTATAATAATTCATAGTATGACATTTATAATTCCATTATTGCCGATACTTTAGACTTTGTAATCATCGCGTTAATGGCCAAGTTCGATTTTTGTTACAGCCTAAAGTTACATTGCAATTTCATGTTTAAGTTTTTATAAATATTTTTGATGCTTAAAATTTAAGAAGTGCGTTGGTCACAAAAAAAAAAAAAAAAAAAAAAAGAAAAAGTTTTAACTACTAAGCCATTATTACAAAATGGAACTTAACAAATGTCTTAGTCTGGTTTTCTGTGCCTATGCCATTCCATAGTAATGTAAGATACGTATGAAGTAACAATATAGTTAAGTAAAACTACAAGGAAACACTGGGACAGCAAAAGTTCTTACCAAAAATAGATAAAATGTGTTGCTCACTTTGTAGGTTGAAGCTTAGCCTTCACTGAAGTACTTATCTTGTGAACACTTTTTGGTGTCCGTAGTTATGCTGTGTAATCCAGACCATTTATGTTTATAGAGCGTTTTTCTTTTCTATTCCCTTTTCCAGTGTCTGCCTTGAGGTCAGTAGTATTCATTTTAATATATGAGAATTGTCCTCACTAAGACTAAGTTGATGAATGATTAACACAGCAATTTTTTGTATGCAATGATGTTATGAAAATGAAGTTTGTTTTAGGACAGCAGAAAGGAAAAGGCATATTTGGGTGACTAACCAAAGCAGATTTTCTCAGCAAAAGTGCACCCAGGGTAAAAACCCTTCAAATTGGCCCCTTTAAGTTTGTCTGCTGAGACGCTAAGAAATCTTCTAGAAATGCAGGGTGGAATGTAAACAGTGGCTTAAGAGAAGAATTTGGAGACCAGACAGTTGTAAGTTAGAAGTCAAGAGGTATGTTAATGACAGGCCAGAGAGAAGGGGACCAAGGGAAAAAAATTTAGGCAGTTGCGTTGCCACAGTCGAACGAAACACATGGGAAGAAATAGGGAATACGCTATCCCTACATAAGAATTGCAACTTGGGAAGCCAGGGAGCTAGATGCAGGTAAACAGCCCCCAGAAATCAATTGAGGCTTGCTCAAACAAGCAGTGGGGAAAAGGATTCCTTGTAAAAGGAATCGCTAGGTCCTTGTTTCCAGACTGTTCTCCAGACAGCTGCATAAGGATCTGCTATCAGGAATGCACCAAGTTAAACATCAGCAAAATAAGGAATGGGCATTCACATAGGAGAAGCTGACGGCCCGAAGGGAAATTAAGCTCAGAACGTCTCCCACCTTCCAATGCTCATTCAAAGCCAGCTGACACAGGAAATCCAAGGTCCAGCTGCCAAAGTCACAGAGAGTGGAAAGAACACCCCTTTCCTTCCAAAACAAGACTACTTATGGATCTCTGCCTGTGTGTGTGTGTGTGTGTGTGTGTGTGTGTGTGTGTGTGTGTGTGTGTGTGTTTTCATGCAACCCTGTCCAAAGGCAGGTGAAGTGCGGAGAACAGGAGAATCTTTTTGATGATGGCGTCTACGATGTACTTCATACAGGTGAAGATTGCAGACAGTGCCTAGACAAAGTGAGTGTGCTTTTGTCTCCAGGGGCAATAGCCAATTTCAATTAGCACATAAATAAACATTGATCCTCATCCGCTAATGTACTTTTTTTTATGTTTCTGAAACCTAAGTAGATAGTACAAAAACACCTCCAGCAGGGTTTCAGAATGTGGCTAAATGACACTTAAGAGAAAAAGACTTGTTCTTTTAGGAACTTCTATTTACTCGAGGGTACAGGTGTTCGCTGAACGAGCCTGCAATTAAGTTAGCCATGCAAACTTCTAGTTATTGTTTTTAGTGAATTTATCATCTAGTGATTTGTTATTGACTCTGTTATCCACTCTGATATATACTGTAGCGTACCTGAGTTTTTACCTTGTACTGTGCATTCTGATTGCTTTTTTAGGTACCTGTGGGCAGAGTTGTATAAAAATGAAATGTATCTGCATATACAACCATTGAAATAGAAAACTTTCTGCAAACCTGTGAAGCATGAACCATGATAACAATACAATAAAATAATTCACCAGGAAGACGCTTTGACGTCTGTAAGTTCTGTTTTACACGTTCTGTAAAGTGGATACAGTCTGTGGTGGTGCATTAACTTATTCAATTAAAATATAAATCCTAAAAAGTCCTAAAAATGTTACTCACGGAAGTGTGTGTTCAGTCCGACATCAGTAGTTATTGAGAGTTTCTTTGTCCAAAGTTGCATCTTGCTTGAATATGGTCAGTTGTTAGGGTTAGCTCGAGGGCCATTTCGTCATAAGTTGTACCCTTTGATTGTGTGGTCACGTAATGGTATGTGAACTTTATGATAGAATCACATGAGATATAATGAGAATAAGATAATTTAAAAAAAAATAGAATAAGATAATTTTTAAAAAATAAATAAAATTAAAAAAAATAAAGTAATAAAATTATTAGAACATCCAATGAGAACAAAATAAGTGCATTACAATTGAATGTGCAGCAATGTGTGTGAAATGGACCATTTTGGCAAAATATTAAATTATTGGACTACAAACATTAAAACAAGCAACTAATTAAAGTTTTTATATCCAGAAAAAAAAGTTCCATTAATGAACTTCAAAAATTATAAATAGCATTTTCAGCAACTTACTTCAAAAATAGTAGACTTAAAAATACATAAGAAAAATATTTTAATTTAATAACTGACAACTGCAAAAGGAACCTGGCAATAAAATTGGAACTGTTTCTACATAAATGAAACTTTTGATACAGTTCTTATACATTGAGAACAGGCCTCAATAAAATCTAGAGGCCAGAAACATCTGTGAAAACAAAGATACTCAGAAGATGTGAAAAATAAGTGAAAGTTCAAGTTAAAATAGAATTAGTTATATTAACACATTGACTGCCATACTAGAAAAACAAATTTTTCCCCTGGGGCCACCATGTTTTATTATGAAAATAGAACGAAAACTTTGAAAACAAAATGATTGTCTAATTTAATTTTAACAATAAAAACGTCAAGTAAGATTTTCACTAACCAACTGCAGGGTTTTGCCCAGAGGGTCACCCATTACATAACATGTATGTTACGGCATGGCAGTTTGCCTACGCACCACGTGGCTCTCAAGGTAAAGAGATGTGCGAGTTATATATGCTTCACGAGGCTCCGGGCGCAAAAATAGAGTGAGTTAAATACAACTCACATGGCAGTTAATGTGTTAATCTGAGTAAAGCCTTGAGCAAGTGTTTTAATTGCTGCAAATAACATTTTTTAAAAAATCTACAAGCAAAAACTATGCAAAATCCGCTAATAATTTTGAAACTATCTGCGTACATCTACGTTCTGCTACTCTGCCTGTGGGTGGGTTCAGTGTTCGAATCTGTGATCCAGAAGTTATCACCCGGTTGTCTGGGGCAAAAGTTCGGTTTGCATTAGTGGGACTCCTGTACCCACTGGGGTCTCTTGAGTGGGTCCTACATTACAATTTTGTGTTCCGAAGTGGAATTAATTTTCACACTGGAGCTCATCACAATATTTATACTTAAGATGCAAAAAGACTTCAGAAAAACTGGAAGGCATCTGTAAACTTTTTGGCATGTTCACCTGTCATTATTAGAGTCGGTACTTTCAGTGGTAGAAAAAAAAAAAAAATGCTCACAAGTACCCCTTCTTTAGTCTGACCAATCATATGCCCAGTTTGGTGTGAACATTCTCTATTTTCATTGGTTTAAACAAGACCTCTGGATAGCTTGTGAGCAAAATCTTGGGTGTTCTCATAACTCCTTTGTCGTCAGACAAGTCAAGATGGATCAAGCTGCTGCTCCTGCTAGAAAGTCTAGTAGAAAAAGAAGAAAGGAGTGGAATAAGTGCGAAAAAATTGGAAAAGAAGAAAAACAGAACAGAGAATGAGGATGTAGTGCCCCTTTCTACCCTAGAAATGGAGACCGATCAAGAGATGGACTCGGTGAGAGAAGAGCGTTTAGCTTCCCTGCTTAGAGGCGATTCTTCATCTTCTGATCAAGAGTTCATCAGTGTCTCCATGACAAATATCACTAGCCAGCTGTCCTGTAATTCTGCATCTGCAACAACAGAATGCATTGGAGTATGCTATGATGCAAGATAATGTTTGAATGCAAGATGGTGGTCCCCACATGTAACCACTAGCGTGAAAGGTGTGTTGCAACAGCATTTCTCTGACCGAATCATATCTCGTCACTTTCCTTTCCCATGGCCTGCACGTCGCCCTGATTTAACTCTGATGGAGTTCTTGTTCTGGGGTTATCTGAAGTCCAAAGTGTGCAAAGACCAACCTCAAACACTAAGTGAACTGAAAGAAGCCATACAACACATCATTTCAAACCTGCCGCTACTGTAATGTCTGTCATCAGCCGTATGCGATGTGTCATTGTTGCTGATGGTGGACTTATTGATCATTTGTAAGTGTCAGTAAAGCATCGAAATAGTTTGTGTTATTTTTTTGCCATTTTCTTTAGTTCATTTCTTCTCAAATTTAAACAGGCATTCCTATGCTATCCTTAGGTTAAACTGTACCGTTTGTCGTGCTAATTCCGTCCTTTGCATGCCGTCCTTTATGTGACGATATCTCATTCACTTTTCAGTCTAGTTTGATATTTAAACAGGCATTCCTATGCTATCCTTAGGTTAAACTGTACCATTTGTCGTGCTAATTCCGTACTTTGCATGCCGTCCTTCATGTGACGATATCTCATTCACTTTTCAGTCTAGTTTGATACCATTTCAACGCTATCTACCACTTTTCATGGCACTTGTTACAGTGGTGTTAACAAATTAAGTTGTTACCATTCAAACATTCCAAATATCTGTAACCATAACTGTGACAGATTGCATGAGTTTTCATTTGTGCATTGCAATCACATGCTGCATAATGCATTGTGTTAGAATTGCAAATAAATCCTCTACTGGCCTAGCGGACCACTAAAATTTGCAAACCACTAATCCACCAAAATGCCCACTGGCCCATAAAAAAAGAAAAAAAAAAAGGACATTTACAATATATGTTGAAAATAATGTCATTTTAATGGAATTATTTCCAATATTTGTTTTTAAAACATCAAATTTGAAAGTGCAAGTGGCAGGACAAAGAATTTTCCATAATAAGATCCCGATGGATTGGTGATATAACAGAGTAAGAGTGCATTTTTGTCCTGTTTTTAAGTAAGAAAGAACAAGGAGACACCAAGAGTACAAACATTCTTATACGTTAGTAGCCTTTGTTATATGTTTTATTGTTTAGGATTTAGCTTTCTTTCCTTATTTTTAGTCCTATTGCTCATCCCTGCTGCTTTTCCATGAAGTTAGTTTTAATCCCCCATTTAAAACTGTTTCATGTGAATTGCCTTCATGCATCCAATTGTCCTTCTGTGCTAGTGTGTTTTCTTGGGCCAGTAACAAAAGCTGGCTTATGTCTGGTGTCAGTATCTGCTCTGCTACATTCACTAGAGTGGGCGAAGGTAATAAAAAAATGGCTGTAGCCATTATGAGACAAAGACTGGGAAACTGCCTTTCTGTATTAGCTGTTTCTTCCATTCTTTACAAATCATGAGGGATAAAAAAAAAAAAAGCTGTTGTCCAATAGTATTTCATGAAACTATCACTAGTTTGCAGCCTGAAAAGAAAACCATAACAGCAAGGTAAAGGAAATAGAAATTTATTTTTTAACTTGTGACAATTTAGAAAAAAAAACTTGCTAGCCATCTGGGCCAGTAAAATCAATAATTCAGTGGTCCGACAGAAGTTTTACATGGCCAATGCAGACCTGCCAGGTTTTACGGTTTAACCGTAAAATTTACGGAAATGTAACTTGTTTTACGGTCAAAATGTTATTTTTACGGATTTGGCAATTCTCCAAGATGTTTTTTTCTTTTTCTGATGATTTTGCACCCACTATTAAAACTTTTTTTTTTTTAAAACTTAATCCATTCAAAGTAAAGTGCCGATATAAGTTACGAATAAGTTTTTAGTTACATGTGTTTATTTGGGAACATTTTGCTGCAGTTTTCCCACGTTTTAGGTTATTGTTTTGCCTTTTTTTAAACACTAGAACACCAACCAGCTAGGCTTATTTAACCTTCCGTTTGGTTCTCTTTCTCTCTTGTGCACGCTGTCCCCCCCCCCCCCGCCTTTCTTTTCAGATTATGCATTGTTTATCTCCCGAGTTGCAACTTCTCAGAAGGCCAGCGTGGGGTGTGTCTGCGTTGGAGCAGGTGTCTTTTATCTTTATTCCTCCCAGTTCGAAATGCTATCTCAGAATGTAGTTATCGTAGAAAAAAAAAATTTCAAACTGATTTAAATCTGTGGAATTTTTAAGCCCAGATCGATACCCAACATGACGAAATTAAGCAAAAACTGCCAGTTTTGTGAAATTAAAAATGCATTGGGGCATGCATGGTTTCGTAACTTCTTCTCTGGCAATAAATTTGACCTAACGAAAGAATGCTACTATAAGATGAAGTTTAAAAAAAAAGTAACTCCAATGTTCATTCAAGCCAGTGCTGCTCCAGCAATGATTTATTTTGCTGGTCCATTAGTCAGCAAGTTTTCTACACTTTCGCTTTCCAACCGTGCTTTGTTCTTCGCTCGGTAACGTTCATAAAAATGTCTTGGCTTGATTCAATGAAATTAATATGTTGGGGTACATACTAATTCATCTATTCTTCCGCCCTTTTGCTTGATACTTGCGTAAAATCAAAGCATGATTGTGAGGAAGTTTGGGCATGCTGTTCAGCACCCATAGTGGACCTATCCTATTGAAAATGGTTGCTATCAGCATTCACGGGGACAGTGTAGTAGCACATGCGCGAGATTTGTTCGCTCGCGTTTCAGAATTTTAGCACAATATCTTCCGTTGAAATTGACCGATTTGGATAGAATTTTTAATTATAAAACGACGCATGTGTGGCAGCTTTTTAATTTAGAAATTAACGGGCACAAAAAATGTTCTATAATAAAGCAAAAACACGCAAAATATCAATTAATTCATACTAAGGGATTCGTAAAGAAAACAGTAAAGTATCGGGGAGAACACTTGCTTTTGCAAACCCACACTTTTTTGTAGGTATGACATTTTGGGCTTTTAGTAAACAACTCTGAATTTTAAAATATACGGATTTTGACAGCACGAGTTTAATCTAGGGAGGAAGTAGATTTTTTTTTTTTAAGTTTGAAAAAAAAAAGCGCCATTGGCTTTGTAACTTCTATCAAACCGAATTGTGTGATATTTAGAGATTTTCATTTTCTAAAACAGAATACGTGTATTCTACATTTTGTCATGTTAGGCCATTTTTTTTTTTTTTTTGCAGAGACATAAGATCGGAGTTAAAATCCCGGTTCAAACGTTTTATGTGGTGGTTATGCCGCCACAAAGGGAGCAGGGGACGAGATGGGGAGGATGTCACCGACGAAGTGGCTGTATCGTTCCCAGTTATGCCTGTTGTAAAAGACAGTTGGTTTTGTTCCGGCAAAACACATTGTGTTAGTTTACTGCAGGAGAGGGGTTGGTTCAGACGTTGATGGTCCCAGATTGTTTTTAAAAGGAATGACTAGAGAAGCTCTATTCGGTAAGATGAAGGGAGGGGGGAGGACAGGAAGAGAAGACAGAACTATAAAATCAGTGCCATTTGGAAGTATAACGGATGCCGCTAAAGGATCGGATTTAGGAAACGACAAGGCATCGATCTGCCTGTGAGGAATGATGGGGAGGGAGGGGACGAACTCAAGGGAATTACATTCGTAACTAAAACCTAAACCTTTGTTTCTAGATGAAAGAACCTTTCAGTTGCTCTCTGCTTTCCTAGCTGACCAGCTCGAATCGGATAACTCTGTAATCAGTATTTTTCCCTCTACTAGAGCAGTTTTTACTTAATTTTTTTTTTCCCGATTGGTAATAAATTTAGTGTTAGTGATTCGCTATGAGCAGCAACATAAAAGGGGGAAAAAAAGTACTATAAAATATTCCGTGATTCGTATTCTGCGGAATTCCCGTGTAATGCGAAATCTTCAAGAAAGGAAAATATGCGTTTCGCGCTATGTGCCGATGCAATTTCAACATTTCGCATGGTGGAAGGAATGATATTACAAATCATATTTCTAGTGACAAGCATAAATATAACTTTGACTGCGTGGAAAAAAAATAACGAAATTAATTTCCTTTGTTAAAGTTATAATGAACCCGATGCGATTCGTACAAAATGTTTGTTCACTTCATTTTTAATTGAACATAATTTACCAGTTAGTGACTCTCAGTCACTCTTATTTAATTTTTTTATTTGACTGTATCATTGTCCGTGTCTCCGCAAGATAAAAACCTAACATGAAAATGGTTCGTTTTTGAAAATATTTTAGTATGTTTCATGACGGCGTGGGACACGATCCCATTGAAAGGGTAGAATATCTTTCCCTTTAGATGCAAACTTCTGTAAAAGTAAATTTTTATCACTTTATAGATCATAATGATGCATAGTAATGAGAAATTATGTATAGAATTTATTTTAATCGATATAAATGTGCCGATAAATTTAAACATCTGTAGACACTTCAATTAAAAGCTTATGGTTCATTTGGGTAACATCGTTTTTTAAATCGATATGTGGTGGTACATGTAATCAATATGCGCGACAAGTAATTTAATCGAATATATCGATTAAATTTTTTTATGGATTTCTGTTTCTGAAAGTTGGCAGGTCTGCCAATGGCCAGCGGACCACTGGGTAGTTCAAATGCTGTAATATCTATATTCTGCATTTTTATTCCATCCATCCATTATAGCCATCCCTGGAGTCCGTTCAGTTGTAAAAGTAACTTTTTGGCCACCATGTACTTTACATCATAGTGTTTAGTACAACAGAATTTAAATATAATGTTGCTAAATTAATAGCTCAAAATACTGTTTTGCACATTATGAGAGACCCCTTGGGCACGCATAAAAGTACCAAAGAACAAACAGTTGATATCAATAATACACAAAAAAAAAAAAAAAAAAAAATGCAATTAGACTCTGGAGGTTGCAGTCCATAGAAGCAATGCATAAGCAATTCTTGCCTTACTAGAAATGAATAATTGTGAAAGCTTTACAAAAATTATTTTTTTATTTAGAATGGCTATTAAAATTTAGACCCATGGCATGATTGCTTACGAAAATGCACCTCTCAAATAAGTATTAAATAATTTCTCCCGTAGCTTTATTGAAATTTAGTGCCATCATCGTGTAAAGATTATGCTTCCTGCATGCTGAACGGCCATGTGACTAAGCTCTCCGCTGCTTCTATGAGGGCTGTGCAAGCAATCCATAAGTTGCTTTGGATTCGTCTATTTGTTTCGTGCTTCACAGCCGGCTCTCCAAAAGGCCACATGACTAAGCTCACCCCTGCCTGTATGAGGACTATACAAGAACACAGCAGTTGCTTCTGTTTGGTTCATCCATTCATTTCATGAGTCACAGTTAAGTCTGATCTGAAGTGATTATTATTTGTAGTTCTTTCACTATTGAACCAAGCAGTGAAATATATGTTCTTCAAACACTCTATGCAATGATTTTCTGGATGTTTCCGTGTAAGGTCAAAGCACAATTATTGTGAAAGAACACCTTTCAGCGCTGTTTGACTTGTTTTTTGAAGAAATAAGCATTTCTTTTTTCTGAGAGAAGCAATTTCATATTGCTTTCATGTTCGCGACTGTGCTGCCATCTATGGACCAACACGATGACAACAAATATAAATGTTATGTTTTAGATTGTTTAAGAGAGAAGTCTGCAGGCAAAGAAGTTATCAAGAGAAATGGGATATTATAAATGTTGAGAGACCAAAACCTTCTTAAGAAACTTTCCAAACGAAGACAAAAATACGTTCGCCACTTCCATCGGGAAGAATGCGAAAAAACAAAGTGGTTAACTGCTTGCAAATGTGACCGAAAATTATACTGTTGGCCATGCACATTATTTTCAGTAGACAGAAGTTTATGGATAAACGGTGGTTTTGGCGATTTCAGTAACTTTCACAATTCATCCAAACGACACAAGTGTTCAGAGATACATATTTCGTCAGTAATAAAATTAAAAACATTTGGCAAAACAAGGATTGAGTTCTAAATAGATGAGCAAATAAAAACGGACGTTTTTCGACATAATGAACTTGTTAAAAAAAATAGAGATGTTTTAAGGTGCTTAATTGACGTTACGTGTTTCCTTGGCAAGCAGGAATTGGCCTTTCAAGGGCATGATGAATCCACGGAGTTGGTTAATCCTGGGATTTATGTTGAATTGACAAATTTAATTAGTTGCTATGATGAAAAGCTTAAAAAACATTTAGACAGTTCATCCGTGTTTTCAGGGATGTCAAATCATATACAAAATGATTTGATTGAATCAATAGGAGAATTAATGATCACAGAAATAAAAAAATAAATTAAAGAAGCTCCTTTCGTTTCAATAATTTTGGACGGAACAACTGATGTGAGTTGCAGGTCTCAGCTGTCTACAGTGTTTCGCTATGTGACTAATGACAGAACTCCTGAAGGGAGATTCGTTGTCTTCATTGATGTGAGTGCTGATCGTTCAGCTAATTCTTTGGCTGAGCTCATTGAAAGCATTTTAGAAAGTTTTGAGTGGTCAAAGAAATTAAGTGGTCACATACAATGGAGCTACTGTGATGGCTGGAGAACATTCGGGACTTCAAGCTCGTGTAAAAGAAAAACACCAGGAAGCTATTTTTGTGCATTGCTATGCTTACAGATTAAACCTGGTCCTCTCACAATTACTTAATACAGTAGTATAAAAGAATGCAATTTTTCCCCCGCAACACTGAGTGGACTGACTTCTTTTTTTCAAAGTTGATTAAAAGAGTTCATGCATTGGACGCGGAAGTGAAAAGAAGATTACCTAATGTTACTCCTACTCGATGGAATTTTCAGAGTCGCTTGGTAGGAACTTTGTATGAGCATCTAGAAAGTATAAGAGCATTGTTCACAAATATTCTTGAAAATTACCTGAACACTGGGATTCTGATACTATTGTTACAGCCAAAGGGTTTTCTAAATGTTTGGGTGAATTTAATTTCCGCTTCCAGCTGTGTCTCTTCTCTGATATCTTTCCTTTGAGCCATACATTATTTGAAATACTACAGAAAAAGAAACTGGATATCACGTAGTGTATGAAGAAAGTCGCTGAGTTTCAGAAAGCAGTGTCAGAGAAAAGAAATGAGTTCGAGATGTGGTCAAAACTAGAAGAAAGCGAAACAGACGAACCTCTTACAAAGGGTAAGCATGCAGATGCTTATGGAGATCCCAAAACAAATTACAGATGTGTCTATTGCAAAATATTGGACAATATAATAAGCCTCATGACTTCAAGATGTTTAGACTTGCAGAAAAAGATGTTTAGACTTGCAGAACATGAAATTTCTAGAATTGCTACATTCTGACAGAAGAGTGGAATTTTAAAAATTGTTTTCCAGAGAGTTTCTTTGAAAATTTAAAGAAAAATTACGCCAAATCCTTCGATTTTGCTCATCTGTGATCTGAACTAAAAGTGCTATATTCAACAAATGACTGAGTGGTAAACACATCACTGAAATTTTGATTTTTTAAAAATCGAATGGTATAGATGAAGCGATGCCGGAATTCACCAAATTTTGCAAGCTTGTAATTACCATTTCAGCAACAAGCTCTTCAGTCGAAAGGACTTTTTCATCCCTAAAGCGCATAAAAACATCTCAAACTCATAAGGACAGGATAGACTGTCAAAGTTATCCTTGTTATCTATGGAAAAGCATCTTCTAGTTAAACTTAAAAAGGAATGTTATTTCTATGATCATGTTATTAAATCATTTGCTCAAAAAGGAAGAAGATTGGAACTCATATACAAGTAAGAAAATTATAAAACTTGCCATAAGAACTTTGCTAAATATTTTCCCCTGTGAATCTGATGTTCTTATGCATGTGTGCATTTTGTCAGCTATCTATTGAACAAAAATGTGGGAAATGTATTTCCAGCATTTTTGTGTAACTGCAAAGAAAATGTAATGAAAAGGGGAATTACTTGTAATGAATACTGTAATGAATATGTGATTGAATGGTTTGATCTCACAATATATTTAGCAAAATGTAACATATAAAAGAATTGTGTAATTTTCTCTAGAAAAACTGAATTATATTTTACAGTATTCGTGCTCTTGGGAAGACACATTGTCAGTTCTCAAGAAAATATGTATTTTTTGAAATGTTTGGTAATAGTTAAAATTAGCACCACTGTGCTTTGTTGTCACTGTATACTTCCACAAGAACCATAGGACATCTTCATTTTGTCTTCTAAATAAATATAGTTTTTGTTGACGATAATTCTAAATATTAATATTTTTTCGTCTGTTGATATGTTCAGTTTTCATAGCAACATTGAAAATTTCTGATTAAAAGGTACCTGATTCAAGAGCCCTGGTACAAGAGTAAGTAATTTGAACTCAAAGGTTGCTTTCTTCCCCCCCCCCTCAGTAAAAAACGCAATCTCTTATTTTTTAATTGCCATTTTTTGCTTAGAAATCTCTTGAGCCAGGGAGCTTGAATCAGGTACTCCTAACCACATGTTTTTATTTTTTCGATACAAACTGAACATATTCAGTGGTAAGGGATAAACCAGGGATGGCCTTTGACTTCGAAAACAGGGTGGACAATGGGTGGGTGAGTATTTTTTGTGTGGGAAAGTTTAGTATTAATTTATTTGTCAGAGACATTAAGAAAATTTTGAATGCCTTTACAGCTGGTTGAAATGGAAATCCGGACCCACCTCCCCTCACACCCACACATAGATAAAAAGAACAGTAGCAAACTAAGCATACATATAGTATATTATTATTAAAATCACATTGCTTGCCCATGATGAAATATCGCTGCACGCCACTGTTAGACTCACCCGCAGAATTTCATCCTGGTCTGTGATTAAGTGCATGTGCACTGAGATGGAACACGGTAAGACAACATCAAAAGTATAGCCAAGAGCATGCGTCCCAAGACAAAATATGACAAGACACAAAAAAAAAAAAAAAAAAAAAAAATTAAAACCAAACTAGCAAAAACAAACAAAGCATAACCTCATAAAAGATGAAAAACCAAAAACAATTGATGAATAAAAGCTTCAATTAAACATTAAGAACCATAAAATCAATGTCAAGCGCCCATGTAATCTGCCAGACTAGTTTCGTACGATATGGTTGTCGACATCTTCAGTGGCAAATACAGTGCACTCTGGACCTTCTACCATCTGTAGACTAGTGTCTTCTGCCAACTCATCACCAGCATGGAACTTCTGTTCTCCCATATGCATTCATGAATTTCTGGATGTTATTTCCCCTATCCGTAAATTTCTTAGAATATGCAAGGTGTTATCTTTCTTTTTCGTCTTCCCCCTAAAATTCACTTCATGATTAATCAAATGCCTCCAAGAATATAAAAGTTTCGCCAAACAATACGGAATAAGACAGTTCTTTTCTTGTTTTTTATTCTAACAATGAACAACAGAATTTGTTTTTGCATTTTTATATTCTTTTTTTAATTGTAGATTATGTCTTTTGCAATAAATGGGAAATATATCGAGTTGATTTTTTTTATGAGGGGCTTTTTACAGCATCAGAGGAGTAATTTAATATTATGAAAATAATGTAGCAGAAGTTCATTATAATGAGAGTTAGTGATGCCATGAAAAACTTATTGTAGTAAATATTTGTTATAGCAGAATTCGCTTCTGGAAACAGATATTGCATTCAAAATCGAATACAGTGTGTTTGCAACAAACCAAACCCTTAATAATCCAAATCGTGAAGTGATTGTAACAAGGTCAACAGACAACTTCCCCTTCACCATAACTGTACATATCGACTAGGTATTTTCTGATGTCCACCCATCTTCAGCTCACTGCAGTAAATGGCAGGCCATTGTCTCTTAGTGAGATTATTTCAATTTATCATTTGAAGTGTTTTGAAAATAGAAGCATACCACTTTATCATTGAAAGGTAAGTATGAAATCTTACAAAGGTTTTAGGAGGGTTATATAGAAGCATACCACTTTATCATTGAAAGGTAAGTATGAAATCTTACAAAGGTTTTAGGAGGTTTATATAATGTTCCAGTGCTATTTTAATCTCACTAAAGCAGCAGTCTGTGATTTTAAAAATAAAGCAGACATCATCCAGTCTGTTTGCTCACAGGAAAATGTGGTTTAGGTAAGTGAAAATCTTTAAAACAAGTAGTAAACCTTGATGTAGCAGCAGCATTGGTTTTTACAACAGAGGGTGTTGTATCAGATAATAGATAATATAACCATATTTGCCCAAAAAACTTTTTTTTTTTTACAAAGAAATATTTCATAAAGATGATTTTCGAGCCAGTCAATGTTGTGTAGAGAACTTTAATAAATGATACGACATCAGGCTGTTAACTGTAATGGGGGGGGATTTCAAATGAGGAAACAATCTTGACTGTATGTAAGAAATGTTTTAAAAGATGTAAAAATTTGAAATACAGTAGATTCTAGGTAATTGGGACACATCAGGGCAAGTATGATCTGGCCCAATTAAGCGGCTGCACCAATGATGTGAAGCTTTGTCCCAAAGAGCTAAAACATACATACACCTTTCGTCTCTAGTCAGCATCACAAAGGGTTTAAAACTACCATTTACTGAATAAAAAGTACACATGAACATATGTATTAAAATGAATTTTGGTACAAATATTGAAAAATAATTAGTACTAAAAACAATCTCAATATAAATGTACATATGTATCTGTAACACAAGCATGTAGTCCATAACAATTTGTAATTTGGAGAAATTTATCAAGAATATCTTGCCATGTTTTCTTTAGACTGTGAATTAATGAAATCAGCGCAGATATCTAATGCAGATAAAGGACTGCCTTCTATAAAGCTGCTTCATAATTTAGCAATAAATTTCCTAGCTTCCTGGTTAGTCACTCACTCATGTTCAGTTGTATTAACCTCTCACTTTCCTGGTCTTCTGATCTCTCCAGGTGTTTTGCTGCAATTTGTTCTGCAAAATTGCAATATAGAGCCAAACTATGAACATGCCATTTTATACATGATAAAAATGGCATTTTAAAAACCTTAATAAGCCAAACTATGAACATGCCATTTTATACATGATAAAAATGGCATTTTAAAAACCTTAATAAGTTAAAACCAATTTCATGAGCACTTTCAATCCTACTTTAGGACCATCCTCAGATGAAATGAACACGACCTAGAGATCACACAGGTTAATATAACATACACATTGCCAGATTACTGTATACGCATGATTAAGGTTCAACACACTATTGACGTAAGCAATTAATGTCCTATGAAATAGTCAGCATACACGGTGAATAATAGGGTTGTGACATCTAGACTGTATGAGGTTCTTCCATACTTCTGATACAGATACCGGAACCTCATCATTGCAGCACCAGTCCATATTCTTAAGAATTAACAAGCTCTCTGCAAATAACAAAGATGACCTACTTGATGGGGTGACCACTACAGCCACTTTGTCCCATTCTGGTTCATATCTTCCTCCGCAAACAGTCCTTGCCAACGCTGTGTGTTTTGTGCACCATTGCTGACACTGTATTTGTGTTCCATAATTCTAGTCTGTAATTTCCTGGAGGTAGAGCCGATGTATGCAGACTCCGAGTTACCTGCATCATTAGAATGTAATAGAATATTGTAAATTCCCCATTTGTCCTTGTCTTTCACAGAATCTCTGTTGCTGCAAATCAGGGCACAGAGATGTTTGTTGTCCTCACCCCAAAATCAATATGATATTTTCTGGCAGATTGTCTTTAGGGCTTGAACAATAGGTGTCACATATTGTACTGGTCCTATACATCTTGAGATTCGGTCCTCACTGGACAGCGTGATAGTTGTCTGGTTCGAAACTCTGTGAATTACACTTCGTATCATGTCTTCAGAGTACCCGAAGCCTCGAGCCTGGTCCCTGATTATCTCTAGCTCCGAATTCCTAAATTGTAAAGAGGACAAATGCGAGAAAGCACCTTTGACCAAAAAATGAAAAGCTGACATCTTCTGACTCCAAGGGTGAGCCGGCGTAAAGGGAATTAGAGATTGAACTGCAGAAGGTTTACAATAAACTGAATAAGTAACACTGTTCAAAACTGGATCTCGAACTATTAAAATGTCTAAATAAGGAAGTAAAAAGTGATTTTCCATTTCTACTGAAAACCTAATGGAAGGATAGAAAGAACCAAGTAAGTAGACAAATTCTTGTAAATCATCATTGGTAAACGGCCAGAAAAGTAAAACATCATCGACATATCGCATGTAAAGAATTGGTGAAAGCCTACACTGGCTAAGAGCTTGATTTTCTAAATTTTGAAGCAGAATTTCTGCTAAAACCGGAGACGGGGGGGGCCCATTGGGGCCCCTTCCAACTGCCGATATATTTGGCTACCAAACTTGAAAAAAGACTTTTCTTTGATTAACTGAAGAGCCTGGTAAAGAGCCTGAACCTCTGCCTCTGGGTAAAATCCTGAAGATGTCAGCAGGCACTTAACAAGGTTGTGAACCGTGTCAAGAGGAATATTAGGAAATAACGAAGTGATGTCTAGAGATACCAAATGGAAGGGTTTGCCATAAAACTTAAAAGAGCACAATTTTTCAACAGCCTGTGTGGGACTAGAAATAGAAAACTTGGACCCAGAGGTCAAAGGTGCAGCTATTTACCAGGCTCTTCAGTTGATCAAAGACAAGTCTTTTTTCAAGTTTGATAGCCAAATATATCGGCAGTTGGAAGAGGCCCCCAGGAGGTCCCCCTGTCTCCGGTTTTAGCAGAAATTCTGCTTCAAAATTTAGAAAATCAAGCTTTTAGCCAGTGTAGGCTTTCACCAATTCGTTACATGCGATATGTCGATGTTTTACTTTTCTGACCGTTTACCAATGACTATTTACAAGAATTTGTCGACTTACTTGGTTCTTTCTATCCTTCCATTGGGTTTTCAGTAGAAATGAAAAATAACTTTTCACTTCCTTATTTAGGCATTTTAATAGTTCGAGATCCAGTTTTGCACAGTGTTACCTATTCGGTTTATATCGCAAACCTTCTGCAGTTCCATCTCTAATTCCCTTTATGTTGGCTCACCCTTGGAGTCAAAAGATGTCAGCTTTTCATTTTTTGGTCAAAGGTGCTTTCTTGCATTCGTCCTCTTTACAATTTAGGAATTTGGAGCTAGACATAATCAGGGACCAGGCTCGAGCCTTCGGGTACTCTGAAGACATGATACGAAGTGTAATTCACAGAGTTTCGAACCGGACAACTATCACACTGTCCAGTGAGGACTGAATCTCAAGATATGTAGGATCAGTACAATATGTGCCACCTATTGTTCAAGCCCTAAAGGATATCTGCCAGAAAATATCATATTGATTTTGGGGTGAGGACAACAAACATTTGTGCCCTGATCTGCAGCAACCAAGATTCTGTGAAAGACAAGGACAAATGGGGAATTTACAATATTCTATTACATTCTAATGATGCAGGTAACTTGGAGTCTGCATACATCGTCTCTACCTCCAGGAAATCATAGACTAGAATTATGGAACATAAATACAGTGTCCGCAATGGTGCACAAAACACAGTGTTGGCAAGGACTGTGTGCAGAGGAGGATATGAACTGGAATGGGACAAAGCGGCTGTAGTGGTGACCCCATCAAGTAAGTCATCTTTGTTATTTGCAGAGAGCTTGTTAATTACTAAGAATATGGACTGGTGCTGCAATGATGAGGTTCCAGTATCTGTATCGGGAGTATGGAAGAACCTTATACAGTCTGGAAGTCACAACCCTGTTATTCACCGTGAATGCTGACTCTATTTCATAGGACATTAATTGCTTACGTCAATAGTGTGTTGAACCTTAATCATGCGTATACAGTAATCTGGCAATGTGTATGTTATATTAACCTGTGTGATCTCTAGGTCGTGTTCATTTCATCTGAGGATGGTCCTAAAGTAGGATTGAAAGTGCTCATGAAATTGGTTTTAACTTGTCATTAAAGGTTTTTAAATGTCATTTTCGTCATTTTTATCGTGTATAAAATGGCATGTTCATAGTTTGGTGATATCAGCACGATTGGTTTTTGGTGATGTTTGACGCCGTGTGTTGGTATGTATGCTTCAAGTACTCACATTTTGGAGGTCATTCATGGAAGATATAATCAAGAATCACCGATACTTTAAAATCGCACTGTAAAAAGAACAGACACACTTGGCGTACCTCTTAAAGTGTAGAGACTTCCAGGTATTGCCGAAATATTTAACCATAAATTGACTGTGTTGGTCTAGATGGGAGTCGCATATTATTTCTGAAGCTTAAAAGAAAAGACTTAGAGCAGAAATACACCGAAAAAGATCACGTATTGACTTTCTGCAACGCAAATCTTATACAGCATTCCAGGAGCTGGCCTTTAATTGTAGTCATATCTGACAGGTTGATTATGACTTTTGCTGTGGTATGCCAGAATGTGGTTAATCAACTAGTTCGGACTCGCATTGGAAAATTACTTCTTCTGGTGACGAAAGAGGTGGAATCCAGGAACCTCTACAATTTAAACAGGACTAGAGCGGACAATGTACTTAAACCTAATTTTATTAATCGAAGTGATTATAGGCTCAGTGAGGTTCAAAAAGCGGCGTTGCAGAAAGGCTTAAAGTATGCGTACCGCAAGGAAGCAGGCAATAAGTACATTATCCCTCAGGTTGAACAAGTTATTAAAGCTTTACCTTTAGAGGCACAAAACATATCCCGCTTAAGGGAGGCAAGATCCTTTGGGAGTCTCCATAATCTAGGTATAAGACATGAGTCCAGACTGCATTATGAGGAACAAAAACAACTCAAATTACTGAAAGAGAACCTGAATTGGCCGTAGTGGCGACTGACAAGTCGTCACAAGCAGTCATTTTCAACAAACAAGAGTATTTAGATAAGATGGGTGAGACCATAGCTGATATCCCTTATGTCAGGATCAACAGGGATCCCACAGCAGTAATTTTAAGAGCAGTAAGCTATTTAAAAAACCATGGAAATCTTCCTAAGGAGATCGCTGAAGCAATACACTTTGTGCCAGGCTCGAGGATCCGAGAAATGTTCGGGAGAGTCAAGACACACAAAGACGGCCTTCCGATTCACCCCTTGGTTTTGCGCCGGTCCAGCCCCACTAGACCTTTAGAGGAAGCACTCGCAAAATTTCTTGCACCTCTGACCTTCGGTTCCAAGTTTTCTAGTTCCACACAGGCTGTTGAAAAATTGTGCTCTTATAAGTTTTATGGCAAACCCTTCCATTTGGTCTCTTTAGACATCATTTCATTATTTCCTAATATTCCTTTTGACACGGTTCACAACCTGTTAAGTCACTGCTGACATCTTCAGGATTTTACCCGGAGGCAGAGGTTCAGGCTATTTACCAGGCTCTTCAGTTAATCAAAGACAAGTCTTTTTTCAAGTTTGGTAACCAAATATATCGGCAGTTGGAAGGGGCCCCAATGGGGTCCCCCCTGTCTTCGGTTTTAGTGGAAATTCTGCTTCAAAATTTAGAAAATCAAGCTCTTAGCCAGTGTAGGCTTTTACCAATTCTTTACATGCGATATGCCGATGTTTTACTTTTTTGGCCGTTTACCAATGATGATTTACAAGAATTTGTCTACTTACTTGGTTCTTTCTATCCTTCCATTAGGTTTTCAGTAGAAATGGAAAATAACTTTTCACTACCTTATTTATACATTTTAATATTGGGTTGTCGGAAAAGTCATGACATATTTTAGCCATGTTTTGCAAAGGTCATTTATTGATAGAAAGAACAAAGATCAATCAATGATATAAGGCCTGTTATGTTCGATAACCTTTTGCCATCTTTCAGTAAGCTGCAGAATGCCTCGTTCATAGAAGAACCTGTCTTTTCTGACAAAAAACTGTACAAGGTGCTGATTTACAGCCTCATCTGAATTGAACATTATACCACGCAAGGACTGTTGAAGAGAGCGAAACAAGTGAAAGTCCGAAGGCACAAGGTCGGGCAAGTATGCTGGGTGTGGCAACACATCCCACCCAAGCTTCCATAACTTTTGGCGGGTGATCAAACTTGTGTGTGGTCTTGCGTTGTCGTGATGGAACACACCACCTTTATGATGAACGAGCTCTGGACGTTTCTGGATGATGGATTCGCTCAAACTGTCCAATTGCAGACAGTACACATTCAGATTGATTGTTTGGTTCCGTGGTAGGAGCTCGAAAAACACACCTTTAAAATCCCACCACACTGAGACCAGAACCTTCCACTGATGAATGTCTGCTTTGGATGTCGTTTGAGGTGAAGCAGCACATCGGGACCAAAATCGTTTGCACAGCACATTGTTGTACACAATCCACTTTTCGTCACCAGTTATCAGTTGCTTCAAAAAAGGATCGTTTTCCTCACGTTTAACGAGCATATCGCAGATGTTTATACGCACCGTCAATTGAGCTTCTTTGAGTTCATGAGGAACCCACACATCGAGCCTGCTTATGTATCCCAGCTTCTTCAGGTGGTCTTGAATGATGGATGTGCAATGTGTCTGCAATCTCTCGTGTTGTGTAATGTGGGTTTGATTCGGTCGTCATCAACCTCGGTTGGACTCCCGGACCGAAGAACATCGTTGAGGTCAAAAGCACCAGCATGGAATTTTGCGAACCACCACTGGCACTGACGTTCTTATAGAGCATTATCACCGTACACTTTATGCAACTTTTCACAAGCTTGATGCACGTTCTTCCCTTTACAGAAGTAAAACAGTAAAATATGGCAAAAATGCACAGTTTGGTCTTCCATCTTCAACTTGATGTCAAATCTCTGCGAATCAACCAAATCGCTCACTATTCCTTTTAGACTGCAGCTAGAACTGACACCTGTCGAATGCCATAGTGACAACAGAGCTACGCATGCCTCTAGTACTTCCAAAACCGCCCAACTGCCATCGGGTGCCAAAATACGTCAAGACTTTTCCGACAACCCAATAGTTCAAGATCCAGTTTTGCACCGTGTTACTTATTCAGTTTATCGCAAACCTTCTGCAGTTCCATCTCTAATTACCTTTACGTCGGCTTACCCTTAGAATCAGAAGATGTCAGCTTTTCATTTTTTGGTCAAACGTGCTTTCTCGCATTTGTCCTCTTTACAATTTAGGAATTCGGAGCTAGAGATAATCAGGGACCAGGCTCGAGGCTTCGGGTACTCTGAAGACATGATACGAAGTGTGATTCTCAGAGTTTCAAACCAGACAACTATCACGCTTTCCAGTGAGGACCGAATCTGAAGATGTGTAGGACCAGTACAATATGTGCCACCTATTGTTCAAGCCCTAAAGACAATCTGCCAGAAAATATCATATTGATTTTAGGGTGAGGACAACAAACATCTGTGCCCTGATTTGCAGCGACCGAGATTCTGTGAAAGACAAGGACAAATGGGGAATTTACAATATTCCATTACATTCTAATAATGCAGGTAACTCGGAGTCTGCATACATCGTCTCTACCTCCAGGAAATTACAGACTAGAATTATGGAACATAAATACAGTGTCCATAATAGTGTACAAAACACAGCGTTGGCAAGGACTGTTTGTGGAGGAGGATATGAACCAGAATGGGACAAAAAGTGGCTGTAGTGGGTGACCCCATCAAGTAAGTCATCTTTGTTATTTGCAGAGAGCTTGTTAATTCTTAAGAATATGGACTGGTGCTGCAATGATGAGGTTCCGATATCTGTATCGGGAGTATGGAAGAACCTCATACAGTCTGGATGTCACAACCCTATTATTCACCGTGAATGCTGACTCTATTTCATAGAACATTAATTGCTTACGTCAATAGTGTGTTGAACCTTAATCATACGTATATAGGTAATCTGGCAATGTGTAACACAGGTTAATATAGCTAACCTGTGTGATCTCTAGGTCGTGTTCATTTCATCTGAGGATGGTCCTAAAGTAGGATTGAAAGTGCCCATGAAATTGGTTTTAACTTATCATTAAAGGTATTATATTTGCACTTTTAAGGTATTAAACCCCAGCAAAGTGCGCATAGTTTAAGTGCAATTCATTAATGATATAGTATTAAAAATAACCAATTGCTCACTTGAGCTGTGGTGGGCGGTTGAGACACTCCTGCCTCCTGAGGATGACAGTAGCCTGTTGAAAGCGCTAGAGGATTGTGTGTAAAGGGCTGTGGGGATGGTATTTTGTTTTTCAAAACTTTTGAAAACCGAAGTTAAACGGAGTGAAATTTTTTCCCATAATAGTGGTTTCTTTTTCTCGCGATGTTTTTTCTGCACGATATTATTGTTAAATATAATTTTATTCCATAAATATTTGCATTTCAGCTTGAAAATGGAAGAAAAATTTCGAAAACGGAAGTTGGCACGAAAAGTTTCCTGTGATCTTCAGGCATGAGATTCTTAAGTGGATTCGAAGAATTCCGCTATTTCCATCGTCATTTCGATGGTCCTCGAGATCGATGCAGAACTGAACAGAAATTGGGGAGGGATTGGTGGTGGGGTAGTTTTCCATGGGTGGGCGGAATTCCGACTTTCAAAACTTCCGGAAACGGAAGTTAAACGGTGAAGGTTTCTCCTGTAATCGTAATCCTTTTTCCTGACAGTGTTTCTTCTACCAATAGTGTTGTTAATATAATTTTATTTGGTAAATATTTGTTTTGCAGCTTTAAAATGGAGGAAAACTTTCCTAAAATGGAAGTCGGACAGAGCGTAGATTTCGCCGCGTGTCATGATTTTTTTTCTCCGCGATGTTACATTTATCTTGTGTTGCTGTTAAATGTAAAGATATATATACAGGGTGCATAGGAAAGTTGAATGGAGAGAGGTACAGTTGTGAAAGTGAGATAACAGTATTGTAAAGCGACTACACCCGATCGAATGCAACCGATAGCAGCGCCCCTAGTGCCGAAATGCCGAAGTTA
This sequence comes from Macrothele yani, assembly GCA_039090855.1. NCBI lineage: Eukaryota > Metazoa > Arthropoda > Arachnida > Araneae > Macrothelidae > Macrothele > Macrothele yani. Next base: position 1,328,270 of record CM077006.1, read on the forward strand.
GCCATTGAAAATTGAAAACAAAAAGAGAGAGAGCAAAATTTTAAATTACAAAGTTGTAGAGCATCAATTAATTAGTACGAAACGACATTTGTTTCACACGGATAAAATAAATTGTCGCCTGAATACCCTAAAATGTCCAAAATCGATGCACGACCTTTTGTGTAAATGTTTGAAGGGAACAGGCATAGGTATGAGCAAATACACACAATTTATTGCATAAATGCGTACTTATGTCAATACAGTTTGATGACTTCAAACAACACAAAAAAAAGAGGCAAACTGGCGCACAGTGATAAAAAGTTAATGTTGAGTATGTTCAAAGAGTTCGCCATTTCCCATGATACACATTTGTTTTCGTGAAAGTAACTCTGCATGCACATTCCTCAGCATGGAAGGTGTCGCACTATTGCAGGCATCTGTAACACGACGACGTAGATCCAGTATACTTGTAGGCGCTGTTGCATACACCTGATTTTTTACGTTACCCCAGAAATCCAAGCTCGCCATTCTCACACAGCGTACGTAGACCTAAACTTCTGATCAGGGTACATCCTGCTACTGGTTTTTGTATTGTAGGTACGGTACAACGTCACAATCTGCATTAGCATACGGCTACATTTGTGAAATGTGGATATGCAGATTCGAATCGTAGCACATCAATTTCGGACATTGTAGGGTATTCAGGTGACAATTTATCTTATCTGTGTGAAACAAATGTCGTTTTGTACTAATTAATTGATGCTCTACAACTTTGTAATTGGAAATTTTGCTCTATCCCTTTTAGTTTTCGATTTGCCGCCCCGGTGGCGCAGTGGTCTAAGGCGTTGGCCTCTGATCATTTGTCCGAAGGGGTCCGGGTTCGAATCCCGGTGAGGCATGGATGTTGTGTTTGTCTTACGGCACTGGCTCTCTCCCTTCTCTGGAACCAGTGACCCTAAATTAGGGACGGGCGACTGCTTATAGCCCGTTGAGTTGCTCACGGTGGACGTTAAACCTCCAATCAAAAAAAAAAAAAAAAAAAAAGTTTTCGATTTGCAATGGCTAACTTCCGCATTTCCCCACTAGGGGCGCTGCTATCAGTTGCATTCGATTGGGCGTAGTCGCTTTACTATACCGTTATTTTGCTTGCATAACTGTACCTCTCTCCGTTCGCAAGTTATTTCAGGCTAAAGGGACTTTCCTATGCACCCTGTATAACACTTAAGTGCCAGAAAAACTGGTACACCAGTCTAATACTTGGTAGGTCCCCCACGGTAGTGCAGGACTGCAGAAATACGATGGGGCATGGACTCCACTAGCTTCTGGAAAAATGCTGTAGGCAATACACACCACACTTCCTCCAAAGCATTCCACAATTCAGGTGTATTCCGAGGTCTCGGATTCATGTGTTCGATAGCGCGTTGCATGGCATCCCAAACGTGTTCTATCACGTTCAGATCTGGAGACATGGGTAGGAATGGCAACACCCCAAACTCAGATGAATGCTCCTCTAACCATAATGTGGCATCCCGACACTTGTGTGGAGGTGCATTGTCCTATTGGAACAGGCCCAACCCATCAGCATGAATGCAAGACATGAATGGGTGTACCTCGTCGGAAAGGATGTGCACATAGCGTTGGCCGATCACAGACGTTTGTAGACGTACCAGGGGTCCCACTGAAGTCCAGCTAAACACACCCCATACCATTACGGACCCTCCACCAGCCGGAACAGTTCCCTGTTGACAGGCGGGATCCATGGCTTCATGGGGTTTGCGCCTCACATGAATCCTTTCATCTGCCCGATACAGTTGGAAATGTGACTTGTCAGACCAGGCTACTTGTTTCCAGTCATCAAGTGTCCAGTGGCGGTGTTGCGATGCCCAAGCGAGGCACATAGCTCTGTGTCATGCACCCATCAAGGGGACTCGAGTTGGGCGTCGGCTCCCAAAGCCCATATCGTGCAGGGTATGTTGCACAGTCCGGACGCTGATGCTTGTTGAGGCTCCAGCATTGAATTCCGATGATACCTGCGAGAGTGTTGCAAGCCTATCGTGTGAAGCGATTCTTGACAGCCGACGTTGGTCACGTTCACCCAGTGATTTTTTACGGCCACACTGGTATCGTAGTTTGGAGGTTTTGCCGGAATTCTTGTAGTCACGGTACACCCTTGCAGTAGTTGTCCGTGAAAATCCGAACTTCGTTTCTACCTCTGAAATACTATAGCTCATATCACAAGCGCCGACTATGACACCGCGTTGAAAATCACCTAAATCGTTATTACTTGTCATTCTCATGCCGAAAACAGCTCTGACTGCTGGCAAGGATGTCTATCGCATTATATACGTACTGGCGGACGCAAACAAGTACGTGCATAGGTGATGTTGCTATGTATTTTGCATAAGCTTGTCTGTACCAGTTTTTCTGGCACTTCAGTGTATATTGATTTACAGTGATGTGCTCTAGCTTAATGTTTACATAATAAATTTCAGTGAACAATTTTGTCTTGCTCACGCCACATTATATTCACGCTGTTTCGCAGCACATTCATATTTTTCACCTGTGCAGTTAAAAAGTTCAGCTTTCCCCCCCCCCTTATCAGTCTCATGTATGTGGGTTGTGAGGTGAAGCCATCTGTATATCGCACCTGTCTGAAACAGACTTAGCAATAATTTGGCTGCTATACAGGAAAGCAGAACTGTTTAAGATGGAATTGTGTTTCAAAGTAATAATTTAGTATATTGCACCTCTTTCAGAAGAAGATAACTATGATGCATTTTAGCTAATTATTCCTATAAACTTGTCTCCAATTCAAAGGGTAATGGCAAAGTGGATGCGACCTAGCTGTGCTGGTGAAGAATCGTGAAAAATTAAAATCATCCAATTTTTGCAACTCTTATTGCGAAAAAAATCTGTAACAAAAGAAATTATGTCAGAGGCCATCTGGAAGTGACACCAGTAAACCTGGTGAAGGATAGCTGAGCCAAGAAAAAAATTCCAATTTCAGAAACTGTAGAGAACCAAAACATGTTACTCAGGAAATACTGTAATGGCAGACTCAAACTGGTAGCGACTGTACCGTTTCTGACGGCGAATCGATGAAATAAGAAGTAAAATTCTCGTAAATATATTGAAAATATTAAAGTATTTTCATGATGACATTTCTGTTCTTCACATGTTGTTTTGGTATTAAAAGCTTGACTAATCAGATTAGAGCTTTTGGGATAATGTTTAATAATAACTATAGTCTTGTAAAAGAATTCAGGACATAATCTTATCACTTCATTCTCAGGGTCGTTGATCCAATGACTTCCCGTTTCTTTGCTTTCCTTCCACCAATGCATGGTCAGAAACAAACCTATAACCACAGCTTGTTTGGGCGCTTCCATTGGAATGGGAATATTTTTTTATAATCCCTTCCCCCAGAAAAGGAAAGGGATTATTTCTACAGATTTTATTCAGAATTTTTGTGTATGTGGGTTTACTGTGTGAGTGGAATATGTTGCAAGCCAATCCTCAATCTTCTGTGGATTGAAAAAAGTTTCTTCTTCTAACTGTGACATTCACTTAATTTTATTGTTTGGTAATAATAATTAAATAGGATTTTATTTCTCTCCAAATCACATAGTTGTTGGCACTTAAGATCCTGTTCCGCAATACAGTATCTAAGTGCTCTGAGGAGTTGGCTATATAGTAGCAGTTGAACATGGCATTTACATGCAAAAAATATTACTATAATGATTGGAAGGGATTTCATTTTATTAGTGTGCTATTTTTGACTTTGTTTCTATGAAATATTTAAGTTTCACAGTTTTCCATATGTTGGGATTAAAGAATATCTAACAAGAAAAAGTTAAGGCTCAGCGAGATGTAAGTAGCACAGCAATATCTTCAGAGAAAACATGCAGTGCACAGAAGCCAACATACAGGCTGATCGGCTGATGCCGGAGCAGACTGCGCATGCGTATTTCTGTTGACTTCAATTCTTTGGGTAAAGAACAGTCAGCCATCAGCCGAGCTACTCAGACTCGCAGCACATGATTGTAACCTTCTCAGTAGCATAATCACTTTGCAAATCGGATATGTTAGTTTTGTTACGCCAACTGGGTAGTTAAGGTTTTTGTGTTTGTTCTTCAGTTTTTTAGAAATATTTTCAGTAATGCCAAATACTAGGAAATGTCTGCATTTTGTACAGATCATTAGGTCTAACTGTAATATTTGCTGAAATTTAAATTAAATAGTTATACTAATGTTATTGCATATTTTCTCACCAAAATAAAGGATGGGCGGGATATTGGAAAAAAAAAAAAACTGCTCTAAGCAAACAGTCATCAGATCGAAGGAAACCATTGTGGATCAAAGAAAAGCTTCACTGCCGTAGCCCCCCCCCCACGTGTTTTGCTCCAGAATGTTAACTTTCCTGCAGAGCATATTATCTCTTAAGATGTGGTGGTGCTGTTGCCGCCTGTGTTACGTTATCTCTATGAGAGATGACCTTCTTTAAGCATTAGATATTCTTTGTTGGGATTCTTGCTTTAATGACATAAAAATTTGAATTGTTTTATAAAATCTTCAGATTTATTTTTGTGCATTTTGCATTAACATTACATAACATGCAATCATATGTAATTTTTCTAGTTATACAGATTGGAACGTTATGAGGAGTGTTTTGAAGCATATAGGGACCTGATTAAAAATTCAGAGGTAATTTTTGGTTCTTTTTTATGGCATGTACACCACTTTTTTAGAAACAATAGAAATCTTATGTGGTAGTTGTTTATTATACAGCTATGTTTAGAGTGAGGGCATGAGAGGGTACAAAATCACTTAAATTCAAGCATTTAATGGGAATGCATAAGATCTGCAAAAACGTTAGAATGTTTTCTCAAACTTAATAATGTTTTTGTGGAAATGGATGCAAGCCTGAATGTTTTATGCCATTTTTATGTGAATAAATTGTTTTTATAATGTTCAGAAAAAAAAATATATATATAACATCGGATGGCATAATTACCTTTTGAAATGTTTGAAGAAAAGCCATGAATACAAAATCAGTTCTCCAATTGCAGAAAGTGGGTAATGTAATGGATGAGTCATTGAATTGTTTGTATGGATTATTGACCTGGGTGATGTAACAGTGGAATACTTGAATGAAAATCAGGGGATGCACGTCTGACTCCTTCTCCAGGACAGTGTAATTTTAAAGTTTTCTGAAATTTTACACTTCATAGAATTATCAAACAAATTCAGTTGTGGCTCCATGTTTTAAAACCAACAGACCTTCTGACAAACTGATCTGAAAGTGCACTGAACATTGAAATGCAGCATTTTAAATCAATTTTCTGGATTTTCCTCTTTCATCGCACGGATTTGTGTATTTAGGAAGCACGTTTGACACAGAGAACAAATTAGATGGGGAAATTAGCTGGCGAGTGAATTCTTCATTGAAAGTCATAGCAGCTTTAGAAGGTTTTCACAGGAACGATGGGTTCTCAAGAGAGGCCTGCATGGCTGTTCATGAAAGTGTAATTGTTCCTACTCTGATGTATGGCAGTGAAACCTGGGTACTACAGAAGAAACATAGGAGTCATTTGCATGTTAGAGAAATGAGTTACTTAGGGGGGGGGTGACAAGACACGATCTGATAGTGTGAGGAATGAAGATGTGTTGCAGTTGTGTAATGTGAACTAAAATGTTGTTAGCAAGGTGGAGACTAATATTCTGTGGTGGTTTGACCATGCTGAAAGGATGAGTGATAAGCTGTTTACTAAGAACTTTTTTTTAGCCCAAGTGGCAGGAAGGAAAGGCAGAGGATGGCCAAGAAAGTCATGGGTGGATCAGATTTAGGAGTGTCTGTATAAAAAGATGAGTATGAAGTATAGAAGGTCTTGTGTACGTCGTGTGATGGATGTCAGTGAAGCCTGGAGTTGTGTGTGAATATCGCTGTAAATGGAGAAGTTTGATACGACAACAGTAAGTAAATAATCAGTTAGAAATTTATCTGGTAGTTTGTATTTCTTTGTGGAGATAACCTCTGAATCTCAGAGAACGGCTTGTGTGTGTCTGTCTGCGTGTGCGTGCATGCATGTATGTGTACATCATCATCGTCAACCATTATCAATCCACTGCTGGATGAAGGTCTCCCCAAGTTTCCTCCATAACGGTCTGTCATGTGCCAGTCTCCTCCATGTCACTCCTGCATACTTTCGAATTTCATCCACCCATCTTCCATGTGGTCTTCTTCTGGGTCTTTTCCTGTCCCTTGGAATCCAATCTAAAATTTCGGCTGTGCATCGATGGTCTGTCCTTCTGGCAGTATGTCCAGCCCATTGCCATTTCAGGGATTTAACTCTGATCATGATGTCTTCCACCCTTGTCATTTTTCGGATCCACGAGTTCCTCTTCTTATCTCTCCTGGTTACACCAAGCATGCACCTCTCCTTGCTGCTTTGAGTTGTCTGCAGCCTTTGTATGTCTTTTAGTTAAGGTTCACATCTCTGCACCATACGTAAGCACTGGAAGGATGCATTGATCAAACACTTTTCTTTTAAGACATAATGGCATATTGCTCTTGAAAATTATGCTGTTTCTTCCAAAAGCTCTCCAGGCAAGTTTTGTACGCCGATTAATTTCTTCATCAATGTGACCCTCACTTGATATCTGCTGTCCAAGATAAACATACATGCCTGTTATCTCCAGCTTTTCTCCATCAATCGATAAATCTTCATTTCTTGTAAAAGCATTGAACGTTACTTTTGTCTTCTGAAAGTTCATTTTTAATCCTATTTCTGTATTCTTGTCAGCAAGTTCCTGGATCATACTCTGCAGCTCTGATGGGGTAGTTGCAAAAATGGCTACGTCATCAGCAAAATGAAGGTGGGTTAGAAAATCTCCATTAATCTTTATCCCTTTGTTTTCCCAGTTCAGTGATTGAAAGACATTTTCCAATGTGGCATTAAAGAGCTTCTGAGATATGGTGTCACCTTGTCTCACTCCTTTTCCAATTTTTATGTGTGTTGTATTTTCAAACAGCCGAATCTTTGCACTTGCATTTTCATAGATGTTATTAATAATATTAATGTATGCATCTTCAATATCGCAGTATTTCAGAGCCATTGTAACTGTTGATAGTTTCACCGAATCAAAGGCTTTTTCATAATCGATAAAAGCCATGCACAATGGAAGTTCATATTCCCTCGCTCTTTCAATTAGTTCTCTCAGTACGTGGATATGATCTATTGTGCTGTAGGCACTCCTGAATCCAGCTTGTTCTCTCAGTTGAGCCATGTCCAGTGTTACCTTCAAACGGTGTGAAAGAACTTTAGTGGAGATTTTATAAACCACTGATAGGAGGCTGATAGGTCTGTAGTTCCTGAAATCCTCAATGTCACCTTTTTTTATGTAGCAGGATCATTGTAGCAGTGTTCCAATCCTCAGGAATCTTCCCTTCATTAAGGCATTGAGTGAAAATTTGGGCGAGTACTGTTTCAATTTCTCCACTTGCTTCTTGTATGATGTCTACAGTAATTCCATCTTCTCCTGGAGCTTTTCCCTGCTTCATGTTCTTGATTGCATGTGCAACTTCTGCTGGGAGGACTGGAGAAACTCTGGTACCTTTCATGATGTCCGGAGTACATGTATCGTCCCTTTCATATTATTTGGAGTAGAAGTCTTTCACTCTTGTCAAAATTTCGCCTCTATTTCTTGTTACAGAACCATCTTCTTTTCTCAGTGCCATAATCTGTTTTCTTCCCTTACTGAGATGTCCCTTTGCTATCTTTAGACTTTGGTTGTTTTCAATTGCTTTCCTCACTAGTTCACAGTTGAATTTTTTACGTCTTCAGTGATACTTTTTCTTACTGTCTTGCATAGCTCTATATATTCCACTTTGGAAGTCACATCTTCTTTAGTTGTCCTCATCTCTCTTCTTTTTTGCATTGACATTTTGGTTTTTCCTGATAATTTGTTCACATGCAACTTGTTCTTAGACCCTGCTAATTTTGTTGCTGTTTCCATAAGAGCTTTGGTTACTTTTCTGTTAACTTCAGAAATGTCCACTTCTTCCCATGTTAGGCCTTCTAAAGCAGAGAATCTGTTCTTCAGTTCCAACTTGAAGGTATTATGGTGTTTTTTAAAGTTGGTTATGTCAATAGATTTTGTTTGTCTTGTGAGCTTGCCACGTTCAAGTTTAGTGTTGAGGTGCATCTTACATCTCACCAATCTATGGTCACTGCCTGTGTTGAACTTGTTTAGCACACTGCAGTCTTCTATGATGAATTTTTTGTTACACATAATAAAATCAATTTCACTTGCCTTCCCATTTGGATGTCTCCATGTTTATTTCCTGTGTGGTTTTTTCTTGAAAAAGGAGTTCAAGATGAAAAACCCTTCTGCCTCTGCAAACTCTACGAGAGTATTTCCACGCTGGTTTCTGTTGCCGTGACCGAATTTACCTACTGAAGTTTCATTCTGTTACCGTTGCCCTATTTTTGCATTGAAATCTCCCATAATTATCTTCAAGTGCTGCTTACCTTTATTATTTAGGTGACGAATTTCCTCATAAAATTCTTCAATTTCTTCTTCAGGATGACTTGTGGTGGGTGCATAAGTTTGAATAATCTGAGCCTGGTATCTTTTCGAGAGTTGGATAACGAGTCGTGCAGCTCTGTCAGAGGAACTTTCAACTTCTACAACTTTTTCCTTCAGTTTCTTGTTTATTATGAATCCAACAATAAATAAATACATTTATTTATTTCCTTGCATAAGGAAAAATACACTAAGTTTCCATTGGCAAAGGAGGACTTAAAATTTTTTAGTCAGTTTATGAACCATGTAAGTGTCCAACTAGATCTGAAATGTACAGTATATCACAAATTGTAGACTACAAGCATTGTGAACAATATAGGAATAAAGATATCCATGTTTAGTCACAATGAGTTTTATTTCATGTTGACTGCAGTTTCACTGTGCATTGGCCAAGTTTTATCAGGTTGAATGACACATAAATTTTCAAATTGTTGTGACATCATCAGTGTTGACAGTTGCCGATTTCTATTGGTCGCTTTCATGTGCTTCATAGAAATGAAGTGGATGTCATGTCATTGACAAGTTCTAGAGAATTTTGATATATAGGAAAAGCTTCCAAAATATCAAGCTTGATGGCTGAATCCAGTTTGTCACTATCCCAGTGGCCAAGTACTGGCCCCATAAGCATTTATCCCTGATCAAGTTTGAATCCCAGGTGAGGCATGGATATTGTGTTTGCTCTGTGGCCTGGCTCTCTCCCTTTTTTGGAACCCATGGCCCTAAATTAGAGACGGGCAACTGCATAGTCCATTAAGTTGCTCATAGTGGTAGTTGAACCCCCACATAAAAAAGGAAAAAATCTACAAAAAAAAAAAAAAAAAAAAAAAATCTGGTTTGTTGATAAGCCCATTTTCTTCAAATAGAAATTTAAAATTTGTGATTATTTTCATGTTTTCATGACAGTGTTTAGCTATTGGCAATTTCTTTAGTTCACATTTCTGTTTTGTAAGCCTTGTGCTCCTGCAATCAATAACACAAGGCCCTGTGGATCTGTCCTATATACAAAAGACCACATTCACATAAAATTTTTTGATGAAGCCAGATTTTATTTCACCCTTGTAGCTTAATCCAATGTTACTCAAAGAATATTTGAGTTATAGAAACATCCTTAGACTACTAAACTTTGTCGAAATACAAGAGGCATCTGTGAAATAACCTTTTGTGACGTTTAAACTATTTGCATGTTGTTTTCCTAGTAAGAGCTGTTTGACGCGCCATGGAAAGGTCACAGACTTCTTGAAAACGATTTCTTTGAGCATTTTAAAGTTTAAAAAAGTATATAATTAAAATATTATAAGTTCCCTTAGCAAAAAATTGTATATTTCACATACCTTTCATGTGGGAACTAGGCACTTAGGTTGTCTTCTTTCCCGTGCAACACATCGTAAGGTTTTACAAACGAGTTTCGTATTCAGAAGAAATCTTGAAGAGAGTATCTTTGTGTCCAATAAGAGTCTCATTGATTTGCAACTTTCGGGAATTTATGAAATAAGTTTAAAAAACAACCATTATGTATGTACATGACTAGAATTGGAATGCCTGAAATAATTCGGAAGTAATGTCTTGAAATCACAAGTAAACTAATACATCTTTAAAAAAACATGCACAGACATTTTTTTAAATGTGCCATTGGGCAGTGGATTACTTGCTTCTCTTTTTGAATTCGGTCATTAAGACTAGGTCTTTACGTTTTTTAAAGATGTATTAGTTTCCTTGTGATTTCAAAACTTTACTTCTGTATTATTTCAGTCATTCCAATTCTAGTCGTGTACATACATACTGGTTGTTTTCTAAACTTATTTCATAAATTCCCGAAAGTTGCAAATGCGACTCTTATTGGACACAAGGATACTCCCTTCAAGATTTCTTCTGAATATGAACCTCGTTTGTAAAGCCTTACGATGTGTTGCATGGGAAAGGAGACAACAGTGCCTAGTTCCCATATGAAAGGTATGTGAAATGTACGAATTTTTGCTAAGGGAACTTATAATATTTTAATAACATTTTAATTATATATATTTTTTTAACTTTATAATGCTCAAAGAAATCGTTTTTGAGAAGTCTGTGATTTTTCCACGGCATGCTAAACAGTGCTTACTAGAAAGACAATGTGCAGAAAGTTTAAACGTAACAAGAGGGTTATTTCACAAATGACTCCTGTATTTTGACAAAATTCTTGTAGCTTCAGGCTAAATTTGTTCATGTGATATATGATGGCTGTGAGGAAGGCAAGTGAGCATTTGAAATGAAGATCAGATAATTTTGCTGTTCTACTTAATATGTTAGTTTCACATGTTCATTAAGAAAGTCAATATCTTCTTATCACAAAGCAAGAGCTCTTTATAAGCAGTTCCCTTTGTTTAATTAGTACATGTCTGTTGTCTGTGTACAAAATCAAATCTTCATATTCAGTTTCTCTTAGAAAGGAAAGAAACTTCTGGCAAGTCAATGGTGCATTTCTTCTTCCAATCAGACTCATGTGCTTCATTACTGTTTTCATTACATCCTCCATGTCAGACACTTTCCACACAGTTCTTCAGGTGGATAATAATGCAATGTAAAGATGGGTAATTAATTCTGTCCTTGCGCAGTAATCCTGTTAAATAACTGGGCCGAGAACCCTGCATGCATTTAATGTCATCTGTAACTGTGGTTAAAAGTTTCTTTGCACCACCAATCTCATTTAGAACTTTCAACTACTGCTTCATATATGTCTCTCTCTGCCTGTGGTTCTGTCATGAAGTGATTCTGGCACAAGTGATCCTTCATGAACTGCAGACTCCTTTGAAACAGTTCAAACAGAAATTAAGAGTTGAGCTGTAACAGTTGAATTGGTTGATTCATCTAATGTCAGCAAAAGGTATACAAACTTGGCAAATAACACTTCTCAGTGCATTAGAAGTGTGTCAACTTATTCCTTCAACTCTTAGTTACATTTGTTTTGAGAAAGGCACACTTTTAAATTTGTTAGCAATTTTTTCTCTTCAAGAGCTTTTGCCATTTCTACAGAACATTTTTTTTTTATATTAATTCACCATCAGACAAACATCATTTTGCTTTTGCAGTCAGAGTTCACAACAAATGGAGAGACTTTGTTTGGTATGATGTTTATTTAACAAAACACTGTTTCTGAGTTCCAAGTTTTTAGCACGTCTTTTGTAAAAAAAGATCGTGCTTCTGTTATCGGTTTGTCCGTCCGTCCGTCTGTACCCACGGTATCTCTACAACTATTAGTCCGATTTGAAAAATTCTTTTTGCATTCAAAAGCTTGAAATATGCGAATGATGATGCTTTATTTCGTTTTTTTACAATGTACAATTTTGCCGCTAAGGGGCGTAAATGCAGATAACGAATTCAAAATTACGTTTCAATCCACATATTTGCTTCTAAACATCCAATTGAAAAAATTATTTTATATTTCGACTCGATTTATGTTGAAGAGTGTTTTAGATATAGTTTCCTTTTCAAATTACGCATAGATTTTCCCTAGGGGGCGTAAAAGTAAATTACATTTTTTCCGATAACTCTTCTCCTAAAATTCCGATTTGAAAAATCTTTTTTCAGCGGATACATCTCCTAATGGGAAATCTTTTGCATATAATTTCGAATTTTTTGGTAAAGAATACTTTGGCCACCAGGGGCGTAAGTGTTAATTTTTGCTTCTGATGTATTTGCCATAAAATCTGAGCTTCTAAAATATCGATTGAAAAAAATTCTTTCGTGGACTGATGCCACTCACATCAATAAACCTTTTCGGAATATTTTCTTCCTAAAATATCCCACAGTTTCTCCGCCAGGGGCGTAGATGTATATCTTATTTTTGTCAATATCTCTACTTCTAGGAGTCCGATTTGAAAAATTCCTTCTTTGTTGGATAGTGTTTTCCGTGTGACATGTTTTTCATATAATTTCAAAATTTTCAAGTAATTCATAGACTTTCCGCCAGGGGCCGTAAAGGTAAATTGCGTTTCACCCTATATCTCTGCTTCTAAATCTCTGATTTGAAAAATTCTTTCTGCACCGGATACAGCTCCTGATGGGAAATTGTTTGCACATAATTTCTAATTTTTGTAAAAAAAAAAAGGGTTTGGCCACCAGGGGCGTAAACCTTACTTTCCGCTTCTGATGTTATTTGCAGCAAAATAGGAGCTTCTAATTTCTCGATTGAAAAAAACGTCGTTTGTAGACCGATACTACTCGTGATGACAAACCTTTTAGGAACATTTTCTTCTTAAAATAGTGTATGGTTTCTGCGCCAGGGGCGTAGACGTATATCTTATTTTTGTCAATATCTCGACTTCTAGGAATCAGATTTAAAAATTCCTTCTTTGTTGGATAGTGTTTCTAGTGTGACATGTTTTTTTCCTATAAATTCAAAATTTTCAAGTAATTCATAGACTTTCCGCTAGGGGGCGTAAAGGCAAATTGTGTTTCCCACTATTTCTCTGCTTCTAAACCTCCGATTTGAAAAATTGCTTCTGCACCGGATGCAGCTCCTGATGGGAAATCCTTTGCACATAATTTCTAATTTTTGTAAAAAAATGGTATGGCCACCAGGTGGTGTAAGTCTTAATTTCCACTTCTGATGTATTTGCAGCAAAATATAAGCTTCTAAAATCTTGATTGAAAAAGTCTTTTGTTGACTGATGCTACTCATGTCAACAAACCTTTTAGGAACACTTTCTTCTTGAAATAATGCATGGTTTCTATGCCAGGGGCGTAGATGTATATCTTATTTTTGTCAATATCTTTACTTCTAAAAGTCCAATTTGAAAAATTCCTTCGTTGTTGGATAGTGTTTCCGATATGAAATGTTTTTCCAATAAATTTAAAATGTTCACATAAACCATTTAAGACTTTCCTCTAGGGCACATAAAGGTAAATTGCGTTTTCTGCTCCTAAAACTCCGATTTGAAAAATTCTTCCTGTATCGCATACAAGACCTGATGGAAAATATTTTTCACATAATTTCTAATGTTTTGTAAAGAATGGTTTGGCCACCAGGGGTCATAAGTGTTAAATTCTGCTTCTGATGTGTTTGTAGCAAAATCTGGGCTCCTGAAAACACGACAATTTTTTTTTTCTTGGACCGATGCTGCTCATATGGATAAACCTTTTGAGAATACTTTCTTCCTAAAATAATGCATGGTTTTCCCACCAGGGGACGTAAAGTCACATCTTATTTTTGTCGATAACTCTGTTTCTAAGAGTTCGTAAGCTCAAGATTCCGTTTACACCAATATCTGAGGGATTAAAGACCTGATTGAAAAACTTCTTTCTTCCGTCAGATACTAATGTTTTCCATACCGGTTCCATTGCCTTTGAATAGCTTTGATAAATTTAATTTGTGTCAGAACGGATTCAAAAGACGTGCTTATTACACCCAAAAATTCGGTGTCATCTTTCTTGTTTTTATTGGATTTGCTACCATTGCTGATGTGGGTGTCCAGCATATGTTTGATGTTTTCCCTCCATGGTTCTAGGAGTAGTGATGCTTAAGATTGTATTCTTTGTGACACCAAAGTACTTGTAAGCCACAATGATTTGTGGTTTATTGTCTTTATTGTTTATAAACAGAAACTCATGTTCCAGTCTATTGTGTGAAACAATCTATTCTTTTTTTGTCACTCATTTTGCATTTTTAACTCATGATTACAAATACAGAAAAATTATTGCAAAGTTAAATACACAAACACTGTGAAGATTTGCTAGATGCAAACATGTGAGTACCAATAAAACCCAGTTCTAACCAAGTTAATAGCTCACAATGACCTAAGAACATACAACCTTTATTTCCTTCTAGCAGTGTGACTGGACCACCAGCAGTCTTCGAGGTGAACTTTGCACAAGCTCTTATGCCTGCCACTTTGTATTTTGAAGCTTAATGCACGTGTCAGATTGGTAATGCTCTTTCTTCTCCTGGACCTGCTTCCCATACCCACGTTGTGTCCATTAATGCGATTAGTTGCACACTACTGCATAATAAAGTGAGTAATTGGGGAAGGCTTCTATATTCTACCTCAGATTGCAATTTGGGTGAATTTTGCAGTTGCTGTGACTTTCCATGAAGAGCATTGACATTGCATACTCTTTATTCAGCTACTTTATTTGCTACTGTTGAATAAATTTCTCACTTCAGATACCTTATTGGGCACATGCCACCTGTTCATCCCTGTTTTAAACAATTCAATAAGGCGGATTAGTGTTAGGCAATATCATGACTTAAGCCTAAATTAATGTGTCAAATGTAAAATTAAGCATTTTACAACACTCATTTTCAAAGTGCTGTGTTTCAGCTTTCTACAGTTTATGTTTGGAGTACCTGGGATAGGTGACACATTTAAAAAACCACTGAAAATCCAAAACAGAAAAATTAAAAAGTATATAATAACCATGGAGATTAACAATTGTTAGGGCCGACCCGGTGGCGCAGTGGTCTAAGCGATGGCCTCTGATCATTCGTCCGAACGGGGTCCGGGTTCGAATCCCGGTGAGGCATGGATGTTGTGTTTGTCTCACGGCACTGCTCTCTCCCTTCCCTCGAACCAGTGGCCCTAAATTAGGGACGGGCGACTGCTTATAGCCCATTTAGTTGCTCATGATGGTCGTTAAAAATCCAATAAAAAACAAAACAAAAAAACAATTGTTAGGTTTCATCCATTCCTGTAAACAGTTCTTCCAAACAGTGAAAAATGTTTAAAGTTTAATAATTGATACTACTACGGCAGTTGAACATCTTCATGTTGTGTTATATCTACACTGCTGGCCACCCAAAATGCAACACCAGAAGGACACGAGATAGCGAAGCCAGATTTACTGGACACATAACAACAGATACAAAGATGAAACGATTGAGCTTGCAGGCCTGTGCGACTTGCAGAACACTCGGACATCAATAGTTCGTGTGGCCCCCATGGCTGGCAATAACGGCTGCTACACGCCGCGGCATCGAACGAAAGAGGCTTTGGATGTGGGCTTGGGGTATGTCGGTCCAGGCTGCTTCCACACGTTGCCACAGTTCAACAGGTGTAGCCGCGGGTGTTCTTGCTGGGCCACTCGGTTGCCGATCAGCGACCAGACGTGTACGATGGGCAACATATCGGGAGAACAGGCGGGCCACGGCAGCAGTGACACCAGGTGGGCCATGAAGAATTGTTGCATGATGTGTGCCACATGCGGACGCGCATTGTCCTATTGAAACGTGGCCGCTGGCAGGTACTGCAGGTAAGGGAGGACTACACGCTCCAAAACGTCGGAGATGTAGCTTTGGCTGTTGTGTGTACCGGCGATGCGTACCAGAGGGGTACAGGTGTCATATCCAATTGCGCCCCAAACCATAACGCCAGGCGACAGATCGGTATGGCGATGCATAATGCAGGCGTCATACAGTCTATCGCCGTGGTGACGCCACACGCGGGTCTGACCATCGTGGTGTTGCAGGCAGAAGCGGGATTCATTGTAGAAGACCATGTCGTGCCATTCCGTAGTCCAGGTGCGGCGTTCTACGGCCCACTGCCGCCACATTCGCCGGTGGTGTAACGTCAATGGTAATCGGAGCAATGGCCGCCCGCTCCTGCAGACGTCAAACGGTGCATGCTGACACAGGTTGTTGCACAACACACCCTAATTCCTGCGCTAACGTTCGTGATGTGGCGGTGCGAGCCGTTAATACCCGCTGCACAACATGCCGGTCCTCTTGTTCGGTGGTGTGTGGCAGCTGCGGCAATCGCTCACATTGGTCCGTCCTTCCGTCCGTCCCTCCTGTACCCACCGAATCCATACTCGCCTCACTGTGGCTGGATGTCGTTCCACACGGGCGCCGATGTCTCGGTACGATAAACCGCTGTCACAATAAGCCACTATTCTTCCTCTGTCGAACTCTGAAATGTGCTGGAATGACCGCCGTATTCTGCTACAGGACATCAGGAAGCTTTCCACGCACAGGTCCGGCAGCACAACACACTTCCACTACTTACACCCCGCCATCTGTGCACCCTTCTTATAGTGCTTCTCAGTGGCGTGCCGGGCGCACATGATTTGCATATGCCCTGCAATGCTAATCGTTTGCATGTCCTCTCGCGGGCGACACATGCTGCGAATTTCGGGCCAATTGAATGCTTCCTTCTTGGTGTTGCATTTTGGGTGGCCAGCAGTGTATTATTAAACTTTAAACATTTTTCACCATTGGGAAGAACTGTTTACAGGAATGAATGAGACCTAACAATTGTTAATCTCCGTGTTCTTAATTTTTCTGTTCTGGATTTGCAGTAGTTTTTTTAAATGTGTCACCTATCCCAGGTACTCCAAGCATATATAATGTGTAGAAAGTTGAAATGCAGCACTGTGGAAATGAGTGCTGTAAAACGCTTAATTCAATAAGGCTTTTTGTTCTTAATTTTCTCTTAAGAAAGGATTTAATTTTTGAACAATTTATTAAAGATACCAACCTATTGAAAAGATGCATTTTAAAATGAAATTTTTCAATTTTATTTTGGGACAGGATGTAAGTTATCTTAGCAATAAGCCACACTGATGGCAGTTAAGTTTATCATTTTTATGGCCAAAATTTTAAGCTGATGTGTGTGCTGTAAGTTTTAGGGGTTGATTATTAATTAATTTCTATAACATTTTGTTTGCAAGAAGAACACAAGAACATGAACTTTCCGAAAATACCCTTTAAAATGCTTAGATGTACATGCATCTGTGGAATGCAAGCTGAAAGTTAAAAGTGTGATTTTCTATCTTAAATTTTGTTATGTACTTTTTTTTCTGTTCTTCAGTTAATCAATACCCTGTTTTTTTCATAATGATGAGTTAATTTTGTAATTGAATGACCACAAGAATCACAAGTTTTTGTTTGATATGATGCTGATGATGAATTCATATTTCAAAGTCATATGCTGAGATGTATTATGATTGTGTTTGTGTAAAGGATATATTGTATTACTGTTTTTTTTTTTTTTTTTAGGATGATTATGAAGAAGAAAGGGAAACAAACCTGGCTGCTGTTTTGGCCAGCCTGCACATTGAAAAAGGAAGAGGCGTAAATATCTTTTTAATTTTTTAATTTTTTTATAGAACGTTTTTGGAGTTAAATATACTTATGATACTGAAAAACTTATGATACTAAACTGGAACGTGGCAAGCTCATAAGACAAACAAAATGTATTGACATAACCAACCTTAAAAAACACCATAATACTTTCAAGTTGGAACTGAAGAACAGATTCTCTGCTTTAGAAGGCCTAACATCGGAAGAAGTGGATATTTCTGAAGTTAACAGAAAAGTAACCAAAGCTCTTATGGAAACAGCAACAAAATTAGCTGGGTCTAAGAACAAGTTGCATGTGAACAAATTATCAGGAAAAACCAAAATGTTGATGCAAAAAAGAAGAGAGATGAGGACAACTAAAGAAGATGTGACTTCCAAAGTGGAATATATAGAGCTATGCAAGACAGCACGAAAAAGTATCACTGAAGACGTAAGGAAATTCAACTGTGAGCTAGTGAGGAAAGCAATTGAAAACAACCAAAGCCTAAAGATAGCAAAGGGACATCTCAGTAAGGGAAGAAAACAGATTATGGCTCTGAGAAAAGAAGATGGTTCTATAACAAGAAATAGAGGCGAAATTTTGACAAGAGTGAAAGATTTCTACTCCAAATTATATGAAAGGGATGATACATGTACTCCAGACATCATGAAAGGTACCAGAGTTCTTCCAGTCCTCCCAGCAGAAGTTGCACATGCAATCAAGAACATGAAGTGGGGAAAAGCTCCAGGAGAAGATGGAATTACTATAGACATCATACAAGAAGCAAGTGGAGAAATTGAAACAGTACTCGCCCAAATTTTCACTCGATGCCTTAATGAAGGGAAGATTCCTGAGGATTGGAACAATGCTACAATGATCCTGCTACATAAAAAAGGTGACATTGAGGATCTCAGGAACTACAGACCTATCAGCCTCCTATCAGTGGTTTATAAAATCTTCACTAAAGTTCTTTCACACCGCTTGAAGGTAACACTTGGATATAGCTCAACCGAGAGAACAAGCTGGATTCAGGAGTGGCTACAGCACAATAGATCATATCCACATACTGAGAGAACTAATTGAAAGAGCGAGGGAATATGAACTTCCATTGTGCATGGCTTTTATCGATTATGAAAAAGCCTTTGATTCGGTGAAACCATCAGCAGTTACCACGGCTCTGAAATCCTGCGGTATTGAAGATGCATACATTAATATTATTAATAACATCTATGAAAATGCAAGTGCAAAGATTCGGCTGTTTGAAAATACAACACACATAAAAATTGGAAAGGGAGTGAGACAAGGTGACACCATATCTCCGAAGCTCTTTAATGCCATATTGGAAAATGTCTTTCAATCACTGAACTGGGAAAACAAAGGGATAAAGATTAATGGAGATTATCTAACCCACCTTCGTTTTGCTGATGACGTAGTCATTTTTGCAACTACCCCATCAGAGCTGCAGAGTATGATCCAGGAACTTGCTGACAAGAGTAAAGAAGTGGGATTAAAAATGAACTTTCAGAAGACAAAAGTGATGTTCAATGCTTTTACAAGAAATGAAGATTTATCGATTGATGGAGAAAAACTGGAGATAACAGATACATATGTTTATCTTGGAGAGCAGATATCAAGTGAGGGTCACATTGATGAAGAAATTAATCGGCGTACAAAACTTGCCTGGAGAGCTTTTGGAAGAAACAGCATAATTTTCAAGAGCAATATGCCATTATGTCTTAAAAGAAAAGTGTTTGATCAATGCATCCTTCCAGTGCTTACGTATGGTGCAGAGACGTGGACCTTAACTAAAAGAGACATACAAAGGCTGCAGACAACTCAAAGAAGCATGGAGAGGTGCATGCTTGGTATAACCAGGAGAGATAAGAAGAGGAACTCGTGGATCCGAAAAATGATGAGAGTGGAAGACATCATGATCAGAGTTAAATCCCTGAAATGGCAATGGGCTGGACATACTGCCAGAAGGACAGACCATAGATGGACAGCCGAAATTTTAGATTGAATTCCAAGGGACAGGAAAAGACCCAGAAAAAGACCACATGGGAGATGGGTGGATGAAATTCGTAAATATGCGGGAGTGACATGGAGGAGACTGGCACAAAACAGACCGTTGTGGAGGAAACTTGGGGAGACCTTCGTCCAGCAGTGGATTGATAATGGTTGACAATGATGATGATGATGATACTGAAGTATGCATTATGAAGAATTTCATGAATGAAGGATAAAATCCCAAAGCTTGGATCATGAATAATCAGTAACACAAGGTATGACATCCATGCTAACGACATGTTATATGGACGTATGTTCCCCTTTTTACTTATTTCCTTTTATGTTTTCACTTATTTTATGTAACAGTCATTAGGAATACTGTCAAAGGAAAATGAGTCATCAGCAAATCTGACCATCTTCCAGATATGTGGGCATATCAAAAAATAAGTTTCACATGTTTTGCATAACTTTTGTTAAACAATGAGAAAACAAAAAAAGTGTAATTTCTGGAACATATACCTTTCCTTTATTTTTTCATGTAATCACCAAGTTTTAGTAAACACTTGTTGAAATGAGAAATCAGTTTTTCAATACCAAGAAAGTAAAAGTTTGCTCCAAGTTCATGGAGACATGTTTTCATAGCTTCCATGACTTCATCATCATTTGCAAAATGCGGTCATTTTCATTTCTGGGAACAAGTGATCATCACAGGGCACTAAATCAGGACTGTATGGGGGAGGTGGCCATACTTCCCACTTGAAATTGCAGAGAAGCTCCTGCGTGGCAGCAGCTTTGTGTGGGGTTGTGTTGTCGTACAATAAAATAATTCCTTTTGACAATTTTCTTTGTCTTTGATCTATAATTAGTTTCCTTAACATGTTCAATGTCTTGCAGTACATTGCACCATTTATTGTACTCCCTGTTGCCATAAACTCTGTGTACACTGGCCCCTCACAGTTAAAAATGACCATTGCCATCACTTTTCCAGAAGACGGCAATACTTTATTTTTTTTTTGCAGTTGGTGAACTGTGATATTCCCTCACCATGGATGCTGATTTGCTTTCTGGTGTGAAGTGATGCACATGTCTCATCTCCGATGGTGATGCAATGCAAAAATCTATGCCGCCTTCAGAATAATGTTGCAGGAATACAAGACTGGGGTCAAATTGCTGATTCTTGTGCTGTTCCGCTAAAAATTGTGGAATCCATCTTGCGCACACTTTTCTAAAATGCAGGTACTCATGAATGATGGCATGTGCATATGGCATGCCCAAATCTTAAACAGTTTCATGAATTTTAATGTAGCAATTATCTCTAATAAACTCAACACCCGAAAACTGACTAATGGTCATCAAAGTCGAAGGTCTACCTCTACTCGGTTTATCTGTCAAATCTGCACATCCTTCTGACAGATGACTGGAAAACATGTGGAGTCCTTCACATTCATCACGATGATGTTCATGAAATGCCTCAGTGGCGCCATCTGTAATGCAACAGAAAAATTTACTTCTGTTTTTCTTTACATATTTTTTGTTCAACTTTTATAAGTTCCTTTCATGATATTGGCAAACTATTAAGGTCATTATTAGTACAGACTATTTTTTAATTTTTTTAATGCAAACAGATTCTGCTATTTGTAATTACTTTTCATTTTTATTTGAGGTTAAAGTTTAATATCTTTGAATTTTGGGAATTCCTTATTTTTCACACAGTATCGTATTAGTGCAGTTGCCCCCCCCTTGCCTATTTCTCATATGTTGCTCTGTTTTTAGTTTTTTTAGTGCTTTCAATGTATGATATTCATGGTTCTGAAGTCCAAATAGGAATTTCATAAATGCTTGCAGAGTCTGATTTTTTTTCGTTTATTGCTTATTATAATATCTTTTTGAGTATTTAACAGATTGACCAATCTGTAAATAATCAAAAATATTTTTTGAGGGGTATTTGACCCGAAGTAGTGATATTCTTTTGAATCTGTAATCCAATGTTTGGCATCATGCCAATGACATCCCCTGCACTGCTGATGCCATAACAGATAAGTGAACATATAGGATCTCTTCTTATCCCTCTACCTTGCTTTTTGCAGTAACCCACACCCCCTCCATCTCATTTTGTTGTTGTTGACAGATTTGAGTTACAGGGTTTATTTTCTTAATTAATCCTATCTCTTTCTTTAGGCCTCTTAAGGCTGCGAGTCCTTAAGCATCAAGCAACTGCTTAATAGCCATTGCAGCACTGTTTGAGGGTCAAACAATTTCCTTTACATACTTAGTCCCTGACTAACTAACACAAAGATTTGCTTGTCACACAACTAACTTTAATCTGTCTGAAAAACTTCAGATAAACGAAATGCACTTTATTATACAAGGTAAATGCAGCAAAACAGTGGGGACATCCTGTGGAACAATATTACCAACTTCACAACTTAGATTGAGATGTGTATTCTTGTGTAAGTAGTATTCATTTGGAGAATTTCATATGTAATGAAATAAATCAGTTTCTCCCATCATAATGAGCTTTTGCACACCCTGTATTAACCAGCTGAGTTTCTCAAACGTTGATGATTCAGATTTCACATCAGAAAGGTCTTTGTTCCAAACATATTGCAACTGTAGATGAGAGAGGAATCTGTTTTAAACATATTGTCGCTTAGTGCAATTGTTCTCTTTTGATCTTAAAAAAAATATTTTTCTCCTCTTTTGATAGTTGTAATCCTTTCCTGTTCATGCTGCAAAATTGAGAAGAAAGTTCTTTTTAAAGTTAAAAATATTTTTTTTTTATTGAGTACAAAATACTGTGCAAGGCTTTAACTGATTTTTGGATGTACCTATGTGGGAGATTTTCTGTTACTCCATCCACCATTCTGAGCTTATAGAGGAAGTTCCAGAAAAGATACTAGAAAAGCCTTTGTATTTCAGTTTATGACACTTGTTAGCCTGTTAACAGTTACAGATATGGGGGATAATATTGTGTGTTTCAACATGTGTGTATGTGTGTGTTGAAGAAAACTCCTCGGTGAGCAATCTCTTCAAAACTGATGAAATCACATATTTTGTGTCGTGTAAGGTTGTGGATTAGTTACATGGCATTTAAAATACATTAAACAATATCTTGGATCAGACTGAATGCAAAAATTATCATGGTATCAGTTTGCTGAGTGTGCCAGGAAAAGTGTTTGGGCAGGTAATTATTGATAAAGTACCAGTGGCGAAGCGTGACTTTGTAAGTGGGGGAAGCAATGCAGTTAATATGCGATAAATAGGTGGTAAAAGTGATATGAATGAACATTTTTAATTATTAAAATCAGCAAGTGACCCGTAGTTTTTATTCTACGTTGGCCAATAAGGCATGGCAGGAAGCATCATAATACATCTCCCCCTCCCAACCGCAACCATGCGCGGTACCACCAAAAAGAAATGTCTATGTAGAAGTTCAAATGCACAGATTTATTAAAAAAAAAAAAAAAAAAAGTTCAGTGAAAATGTTGAAAGGGAAAGAAAGTTGTCTACCCACACAACGAAAATAATTAAAAACAAAAAAAAATTGGGATTTGCTTCCATACAGCACTGCACAAATTAGATGTCTTAATTATCATCCAAAAGAACAGAAATGAACTTACCTCATTGTATTTGTTTATTTGTACATAAAGCTGATTCTCCCCTCAGTTTTTGCAAATTCATTAATCACATGTTCCTGAAAACCAGGCTTCTTTCGAATTTTGCACAAAAGTTGCTTCTCAGTGCTCAAGAGGGCTGAAGTTGAAAAACGTTTTTGGCGTTGAGAATTACGTAAGTTTTTATTCTTTTCAGAGCAGAAAACGATCTTTCAGTGGAAGCACTTGTTACAGGAATTGTTAAAAACAGTTCACACAGTCTACTTACTTCTGTGAAAACGTCACTTAGATTGGAAGTTTTTAAATGATAATATAATCCTGCCACATTGTGTTTCGTGAGATCATTTGCCTGATAAACAACGCTTAACTCACTTCTAAGTCTAGCAAAGTCAAAGAAGGTTACACAATATTGTGAGAACTGTTGTACATCTAGCAATGCCAGAAACTTCAGCTATACGTGTCCGAAAATCTGTGAGATATGTTCTCCCGAATAACATTGATTATTTAAAGAAAAATTCTCCTGTAAGATGTTTTTTTGTCAGCGTCACATAAAGAATCAATTTGTAATCGTTTACGTGGTTGAAGGTCAGAAGCTTCAGCATCAACTTTTTCCCACATAGAATCAAAATTATCTCTTGTAAAAATGTCAAAAAATGTTCGATTTTTTTTGGTGCAATAACTGATATCAAAAATTTTCTTTTGCAGTATTTGAAAAAGAGAGTTGTACATAGGAAATATGGTGGAAAACACACACACACACACAAAGATGAAAATGAAAATCTTGAAGACATGCCTGTAGTCCCTGCAGTCTGATATGTCTCACTGTCCCACATTTCAGTATTTTCAATTATTCCATCCAACAGTTTTTTGATTTTGCATTTGTATTCATACACCGTTTCTAAAAGTCTGCTATTGTAGTTCCATCGAGTTGCAGCAATGCAGGGAAACCAATTTTTAAAACCTTGGTCTAATAAGTACACTCTTTTTGTTGACTTCGAAAAGAAACACCAAATCCTGATAAAGTCATAAAAAATATACTACACTGTTTTAATACATTTCAAAGAATCAGCCCCTACTAAGTTTAGTTTATGCATGTAGCAATGTACAAAAATAGCGTCCCTGCATTCTTATTTAACTCGAGTTTGTTAGCCACTTATTACACCAGCCGTTACAGCAGCTCCATCGTAGGTGTGAGCAATTAATTTATGTTTACATCTAAACTCTTCCAAAATTTTCCATACATGTTCAGCTAAAGCTTTGGCAGTGTGATCATTGCTAAAACCCAGAAATATTTCTTGAATTTCTCCATTGCTATCCACATAACAAAAAACCGTCTATAACTGACTTTTTGCTTACATCTGCAGTTTCGTCCAGTACAATACCTATGAATGAAGTCTGTTGGATTTGTTTTTTAACTGCATTTATCATTACTTCTGAAACAAATTTAATTATGTTATTTTGAACACCACTTGAAAGTCCAGAAAACAAATTTGAATTATTAAGGTGGTCCTTTAATTTAATATCTACTTCAGCTAGCTCATATGTAATTTCCCTTGTTGAGTGAATTTGCGGATTCATCATGACCTCTAAATGACAGCTCTTGTTTGCCCAGCAAATAAACAACATTAATTAATCTGCCTAGGATATATCTATTATGCCGCACTGCTTCATCGTGCTTTTCTGTGTTTAGCTGTGCTTGTTCACTAAGTCAGAATTCAATGCGAATTTTACCAAACTGCTTTAAATTCATGCATGCAACAATATGCGGTTGAGATAAGTCATGCCTCTTTTGCGCTTTATGCAGATTGTTTTGAGTCGTCAAATCCAGTAGAAGATCAAACCGATTTTTCAGTGCTGAAACGAACACAAAGCCAGCAGAACAGCTTATTCAATTTCTTGCTACGACACATCCACTTTATGTCATCATATAAACCAGAACGAAAATGATGCATACATTTGTTTGTCTTCGTCTCTATAGTAAGTTCAGGTAGTGGTCTTCCATTAGTTACAAAACTAAGTATCTCTGCATGTGAAAATGATCCAAAAGACAAAGTATTTTTTCTAGAATGCAGTCTTCGGAGTTTTGGGAGTTCGCGTGGCCTTGTACTGTATGTAGATGTGCCAGAGTCCATTGCTTCCATGGTGCTTACACTCCTCAGAAGAGTCACAGAAACAAATAGCTATACTAAGAAAAGTAATGCTTACTTTTATATTCCTGAAATAATGGCATGTCACCGCTAAAGAGCGTGCGACATAAAATTGCTGAAAGTTCAAACCATAAGCCAATAATGGAACTGAATCAACTAATTACACTAACACAGAAGAACAGAAAACTTTTGACAAATTGCAACTACAAACTATTGTTACGGGAGTCCTCTGAGTGCTGAGTCTAACAGACCGTTTAGAAAGTGCGCATGCTCAAGTTAGTGGCTTTATCCTTGAAACTCCCTTGTGTGTTTCTGCCTTTGCCGCCGTGGAAGCGTTTGGGAAAATGCTTCCCCATGCTCTATGCTTAGCATAGCATTACTGGCTGTGGCTGCCAACTCTGCAGACGGGCATGCAGTGTTACTAGGGCTCAGCTGGATGCATTATCTGTGTTGCTTCCAACGAGTGACTTAACGTACGAGACATTTTTTCTTGTTTTCGTAAAAATACAAATATGAATTTGCTTTCTTAAAAATAAAAGGTACTGAAAAAAAAGTGCCCGCTGCATTATGTTGGTGGGATATATTTTTTTTTACTTTAATGCTACATATTTTTAATTCACGCAAAAGAATATGCATGAACCAAAGTCCATTGATGCTTTGCCACTGTAAGGTAGGAGGTCTTATGTCAGAGAAAGTGTGGGATGTATAGAGTGGTTTTATGCTTAGTAAGGGCTGCGCCAATCAGATTTTCGTTTTGCGCATGGTAATTTATAAGCATCTATCTGTTGGTAAAAAAGTGTTTGCAGCCTTCATAGATTTAGAGAAAGCTTATGACAAAGTAAATAGCACTCTTCTGTGGAAGGTACTGAATAAATATGGTATTGCTGGGAATTTACTTAATAGTGTGAAAGCCACGTATACTGGCAGTAGAGCATGTGTACAAATGAATGGTGTTTTATCGAAATGGTTTTCTATTGGTGCAGGAGTCAGGCTAGGTTGTGTAATATCACCCTGGCTGTTTAATATATTAATGGATGCATGCATGCATGATGCCAAAATGGATAATACTGGATTATGTCTTGGTAATATGTTAGTATGTGTGCAGATTGCTGTATGCTGATGACCCAGTCCTGTTGGCAGAGAGCAAAAGTGAGTTGCAGAGTATGTTGTCAAGGATGTGTGAAGTTTGTGTGAAATTCAAACTGAATATAAATAAGGGAAAAACCAAAGTTATGGTTTTTGAGTGAGGAACTGTTCATACTGAATGCAAGAAAAGCCTTAATGGCACAGAGATTGGCCAGTCGAATGAGTTTTTTTATTTAGGAAGTATGTTTGACAGAGAGAACAAATTAGATGTTGAAATTATTGGTTTGTCAGAAAAGTCATGACATATTTTGGCACCCGATGGCGGTTGAGCGGTTTTGGAAGTACTAGAGGCATGCACAGCTTTATCGCTATGGCATTCGACAGGTGCCAGTTCTAGCTGCAGTCTAAAAGGAATAGTGAGCGATTTGGTTGATTTGCAAAGATTTGACATCAAGTTGAAGATGGAAGATCAAACTGTGCATTTTCGCCATATTTTACTGTTTTACTTCCGTAAAGGGAAGAAAGTGTGTCAAGCTTGTGAAAAGTTGTGTAAAGTGTACAGTGATAATGCTCTACAAGAACGTCAGTGCCAGCGGTGGTTCGCAAAATTCCGTGCTGGTGATTTTGACCTCAACGATGCTCCTTGGTCGGGGAGGCTCACCGAGGTTGATGACCAAATCAAGGCATTGATTGAGTCAAACCCTTGTTACATGACACAAGAGATTGCAGACACATTGCACATCCATCATTCAAGCGTTCACGACCACCTGAAGAAGCTGGGATACGTAAGCAAGCTCGATGTACGAGTTCCTCAGGAACTCAAAGAAGCTCAATTGACGGTGCGTATAAACATCTGCGATATGCTCATTAAACGTGAGGCAAACGATCCTTTTTTGAAGCAACTGATAACTGGTGATGAAAAGTGAATTGTGTACAACAATGTGCTGCGCAAACGATCTTGGTCCTGACGTGCTGCTTCACCTCAAACGACATCCAAAGCAGACATTCATCAGCAGAAGGTTCTGATCTCAGTGTGGTGGGATTTTAAAGGTGTCATGTTTTTCGAGCTCCTACCACAGAACCAAACAATCAATTTGAATGTGTACTGTCGGTAATTGGACAGTTTGAACGAATCCATCATCCAGAAACGTCCAGAGCTTGTTCATCGTAAAGGTGTTGTGTTCTATCACGACAACGCGAGACCACACACAAGTTTGATTACCCGCAAAAAATTATTGGAGCTTGGGTGGGATGTGTTGCCACACCCAGCATACTCGCCTGGCCTTGCGCTGTCAGACTTCCACTTGTTTCACTCTCTTCAACAGTCCTTGCTTTGTATAACGTTCAATTCAGATGAGGCTGTAAATCAGCACCTTGCACAGTTTTTCACCACGAAAGACAGGTTCTTCTATGAACGAGGCATTCTGCAGCTCACTGAAAGATGGCAAAAGGTTATCAAACAAAATGGGCATTATATCATTGATTGATCTTTGTTCTTTCTATCAATAAATGACCTTTGCAAAACATGGCTAAAATACGTCGTGACTTTTCCGACAACCCAACAGTAGGCAAGTGAGTTCTTCATTGAAAGTCATATCTGCCTCAGGAGGATTTCATAGAAATGATGGGTTCTCAAGGAAGAACTGAATGGCTGTGTATGAAAGTGTAATTGTTCCTACTCTGATGTACAGCAGTGAAACCTGGATACTGCAGAAAAGACACAGGAGTCCTTTGTGTGCTGGAGAGATGCATTACTTATGGGGAGGTTTGTGGTAAGACATGTGCTGATCATGTGAGGAATGAAGATGTGTTGCAGGTGTGTAATGTGAGGCAAAATGTTGTTAGTAAAGTAGAGACTAATATTCTTTTGTGGTTTGGCCATGTTGAAAGAAAGTGATGAGGTGCTGACTAAGAGAATTTTTTCAGCCCAAGTGGCAGCAAAGAATGGTAGAGGAAGGCCACAGAAATCATGGGAGGACCAGATTCAGGAATGTCTGCTTGAGAAAAAGATTATCAGTGTGAAGTACAAAAGGTCTTGTGCACTGTGTGTGATGGATATTAATGAAGCTCGAGCAAAGTGTCGAGATTTTTGTAAATGGAGACATTTGATACACCCAACAGTAAGTAAATCTAGTTCTATCAGTTAAATGTGTACTTGGCATATGGTTGTTGTTTGAGGAGCTAACCTCTGAATCTCAGAGAACAGCTTAATGATATATGATATGATATATCTTTCTTTCTTAATAGTCAAGCCCTTATGCATGCATGTGTGTGTTTGAGAGAGAGAGAGAGAGAGAGAGAGAGAGAGAGAGAGAGAGAGAACCAGAAATTACTGATGTCTAATAAATTTTTCTTGTCTTATAGTTACCCAATGCCCCACAGTTGAGAGAGCATACATATGAGTTATGTTACAATGGTGCCTGTATCCTTTTGGGTAAGGGGCAGTATGCTAAAGCAATTGAAAAGTTAAAGGCTGCTGAAGGTAATTTTAGTTTCTTTTGTCAGTGGGTGTTTTTCAAGAAATTGCATTTGTGTGTGCATTTTAAAAATACTGCCTGAATTATCAGTTTTGTTCTGTATGCAGTAAAATACATTTTAATAGTATTTTGGAATTACCATTTTTTAATTGTAATTTTTGAGATAGGGAGGAGTAGGAAAAGCAGTTGTGTTGTTTTGCTCTGCTGATTTAGATGCCCTGTGTATTTTTATTATTTTGTGTCAGGAATTTTCTTCATTCTCCTTTCACAGAATTGTGTAAGAAAACACTTGAAGAGGATGATGTACCAGAGGAAGAAATTGAAGCTGAATTAGGAGTGATAAGGTAATTGATTATTTGTTCACCGTAGGAAAGAATACCAGACCACAATATATGTTTGCATATACTATATATAGTTCTTTTTTTTTTTTTTTTTTTTTTATCTTGTTACTGAATCTGTAGCAGTTTTCTGTTTAGTCCTCACTATATTTGAATAGTTAACTTACTACATTTAGCAAAAAGACAGTTTCTGAAAACCGTTACTTTTTTTAGTAAAAGAAAAACGAGATTTTGTATTCATCATGTTATTATTTTTATTTTCCTCATGTGCTTTTATTGTAGCTTCTCATTTTACTTTATTCTCTTAACTTTTTATATGTATTCCAAATAATATCTTTGTTTTTAGGTTCAAGCCATAGACTTTTATGATAAAATTATGCCATCTGTGGTATACACTATAAATGAGTAGAAAAAGTTGGTTAAAAATCCTTTGTCTCATTAAATAAGTTGGTTGTTCATGTAGTCTGGCTCTTATTTGTTTTCAAAACTCCTTTTGGTAGAGTTGCTACGAAGATATGCATTTTTTTTGTATTTTTATTTTGATATTTTGATAAACTGTTTGAAAAGAAAAGTGGTAAACAATTTGCAATCTTTCACAGCAGTTTGTTAGACATGAAACTGTTTGTTGCCCTCATAGTAGATGTATTAAAGGATGTGTTGAAAACAAATGAGCCAGACTGCGCAAGGACTATAGCTAGAACCTGAAAAATGAAGTTTGTATATCTCAGTGACATTGTTACCAAGGCTAAAGGCGTACATAAGATTCTTCCACAGATTTACGAAATCCCCCCCCCCTTTTTTGTCCTTTTGTCATTATCTGGGTCATTATTGAGATAGATGCAAAACTGAAGACAACTGTGGGGAGGGGTGGGGGTAGTTTTCCATCGGGACAGTACTTCGTGTTTCAAAACTTTTGGAAACGAAACAGAAGTTAAATGGAGTGTAAATTTCCCCTGTAATCATAATTGTTTTCTCATGTTGTTGCTTCTGTCTAGTATTTGTTGTTAAATATCATTTTATTGCATAAATGTTTGCATTTCAGCATGAAACTATAGGCAATAATTGGTGAAAACGAAGTTAGACTGCGTAAAAATTTTTGTGTAATCTTCAGGCATGCGATTCTTCCACGGATTTGAGGAATTCCACCTTTCCCATTGTCATTTGCATTTGAGTCATTCATGAGATTGCTGCACAACTGCACAGAATTTTTTTTGGGATTGGTGATGATTGGGATGGGGGTTCCCCATTGGAGGACTGAATTCCATCTTTCAAAACTTTTGAAAATGGAAGATAGACAATTTCTTCCATAATTGTAATTTTTTTCTAGCAATGTTCATTCTGCCCAGTATTGTTGTTGACTGTTGACAAATATAATTTTTTTCCCCATGAATATTTGTATTTCAGCTTGAAAGGGGAAGGGGGAAGATGATTTCTGAAAGTAGGAGTGACTAAGTTGGAAAATTTTTAAAAATTGATTCATGGGTTTTAAAAGTACTTATATTCTCAGATACAACATTTATCTAAATTAGTAAAAGCTTTGATATCATGCATTCATGGTGCTCAGGCTGAAAGCTCCTTTCAGCATGATAAATGAAATTGTCATAAGAGAGCATAAAAAAAGAAAAGAAAAGTGACGGTGAAATAAATGAGAAGAGAAAGATATCTGTAGAACAAAAAAGTAAGCAATGGCAACTGTGCAGCTGCAGAGTCAACAAAAGGCAAATGGAATGTAGTTCATGTTATATCACACTTTCTTGCTGCATGTTTTGATTTTTCACCCAGTTAGAAAGTTTAGGTTTTTTCTTTTTTGGTCTCACGTGTGTAAAGGTCAGAACGCACTGCATCAGGGTAAATGCTTGAAAATAAAAGGTATTACTTAGAAACATTAAAGGCTTGAAATAGGAAGTGTCATTCAAAATGTATTGTCCATTCAATTAATGATGAAAAGTGATGGAGTACTGGTGGGGGGGGGGGGGGGGATCTTGCATACCAATATATGTGGGCCTAAATCAATACAACTGTAATTGCATTTTGTAATTTGAAAATTTCATTACAGTCTGCTAATAATTTTCTGTAAACAAGTGGGAAATGTAAGTACCAGGAACAATCATACATATGATGCCAACTATCTTATTACTTTTGATGGTGTGAAACAATTTATGGTTCTCATATGCTTTTATTCTGAAGACCAATAGTCACTCTTAAAGTTATCTTCAATATTAGCAAGTTCATTACTTCCATTTGTTTCATGGAATCTTGATGCTATTTCTAGAGTTTCCAAGACATTTGCTTTTAACCCTTTTACCGGCTGGAACGAATTAACTTGGGGTAAGAAAAATCGGCTGCAACTAGCTCGAAAGAAATATTATTCAGTGTCTAAAAAGCTGGCAGAACACGGCTGGAACAATTCCTGCTCACATGGCCAGACTTAGGTCAGTCGAGGCCCTGTGAACATCCTATGTCTGGGGCTCCCTCGATTAAAATTTTCAATCAATAGTTGAAAAAAATATTTGCTGGCAAAATTTTTTTTTTTTGCAAGCAGTTTTTCTAGTAGTGAAAACATTAAAACACATCCCACATGCTATTCAACTGTATAGCCAATGTGGCTTGTAATAGACAAGCATTCACACCACTTGTACTCCCCCGCACCTGTGGAGCTTACAACTATAACATTAATTACTCTGGAATTCTAGTTTTGTTCTATAGTATCATTTACGAAACAAATAACTATCTTCCCAGTGATATAATTTAAAACCTCTAGTTTACCATAAATTTAATGGAAATGATGAACCGATAGTAGTTTAAGCTGTAAGAAGTAATCCCTCAGTGTTACAGCTGACCACACACATTGTGGGATAAACTATTGCAGTTCATGTAAATTATCACAACAGCCTTTTAATGAAGTAGTGTAAATAGATCTTTTCGTATTTTTATTTATGTAGTAATAAACCCTACATTACTATGAATATTGATTCACAAAAATTGTTCTCACAAAACTAATGTTAATAATAAAAATATTTTTAGCAAATTCTATGTGTTTTGCTGAAATGCTTTTCGTGTATAACATACCGTATTGCTCCTAATATAGGCTTCACCCATGATATGAGATCTCAAGAAAAAACGAACCATACCTACAAGTTATTTATTATAGGAACGTGATTATAAGTCACACCCCGTTTTTAAAGAAACCACTAGAAATGTATGAATAAAAATATTTAATGAATACCTGATAATTTTTAACTGTTGAATTGGCAGCAGGACATTAAAAAAAATGGCTTTTTTCTAACTTTTGTGGCTGCAAAATCATCAATTATATCGTCAAAACTTAAATCTGCTGTTACATTACTTTCAATGGGCAGTATACCAAAAGCATCAATTGACTCGTCTTTTCAACTTGCTCTAAGTATATGCTTAGTTCTTTTCAGAACCGAAAACGAGAGTTCGCTTGAACAGTGTTAAAAAAAAAAATCCTGAGGTATGTGTCAACATTGAGGAAAATATGAACTAAATTCAACTTTCCAAGGCAAATGAAGGAATCTGTGCTCTCAATGAATTTTTTTGTCAGCATTCAAAACTGAAGGAACTCTTCAGCAAAGTCTTCTGGAAGTTTATTTGAATACCGCTTTTGCAACAATTCAGCTGCTTCCATCACATCACTTAGGTCATTCTTGTAGACAAATCCAAATCTAGAGTCCAATTCCTCATATGACTTCTTTCTGGTTTGTAGCTGTGAAACAAGATTATCACATATTACGTAAAACGTTTTGAGTGATGAATTAACCTCGATTATTAAAAACATCATCTAGAGTTGATAAATCATCAAGAAGTCTGCTCTTTGGTATGTGAGGGTGAAAAATGGATTATGGGGATTCATAATCCATTTCTCACCCTAGCAACTGGTTGGATTCTTTTTGAACAGTTCGAAGCTTTTTCTCACAAAATTCAGGATGAAGTCAAATTGACTCATATAATGGAAGAACTAATGACAAATTGCTCATAGAAGATTGCAGGGAAGTGCTCACTTTGTTGATTCGTTTCAATGTTGTCCCAGCTAATTGTTAACAAAGAAGTCTCTTTTTTCATTAATTTGGCATGAAGGGACTTAAAAATATATTTGATTTTTGGAGGCAATTTAGAGGCCCCCCAAATTCTGAGGCCCTGTGCATGTGCACCGCGTGCCCGTGCAGAAATCAGGCCCTGCCTGCTCATTAGAAAGTGTTGCTTAGCTCTGTTATTCGAAGTGGCCATTTAGTGGGATGGCTCACACTAATCCGTTCCGACTGATTACCTGTTAAACGGACAAGACGTTAGAGAGATGTGTCGCCTCCGTTTGTGACGTCACGGGAAAGCCAAGTTTTCTGACTGATTCCCAATGCTGTCATGTGTGACTACAAACAGGACACAGACGTACCAGCTATGCAATCTGAGAGTGACGTCACAAGAACCTATGAAAGGAGAGAAAATAATTTAGTCACTTGTTTCAACCCAGTAGCATGATGTCTGTGTCAAGGAGACTAGCCTTTGTCCATCATGTCTTAGAAAGTAAAAGATTAGAAGGAAGTATGTTTCACCAGTAACAAGCTTGTGATAGTTACTGCTGAGATGAGAAGAGGAAATGAACTGATTTACCACTGCTTCCGTAAAATCCGGCTGCTGTGTGAACAGTTTTGTTTCAGACACCGTTTGGATCAAGAAAATCGGCCGCTTAAAGGGTTAATCAAAGGATACTCTCCTTTATACGATCAGCATTGGGATCATCATCACATTTCAGACCTGTTTGTAATGTTGGTGTAGCCCAGAATTCTGAATTTTTGTCACATTCTAAACCCCAAAATCCGGATTTTTAAGGTTTAGAAGAATTTAAGATTCCCCAGTTATTTCATTTCTAAAAATACTACAAAGTGATAACTAAAAGTTCTTTTCAAGTTCCATTTTCTTTGGGAATTACAGTGTTTGATTGAAAACACTGCATTTCTGTTCCGTATGGTGAATGTAGACAATTTGTGACACCTTAAGAGTTTGTTATCAAACAAGTCAAGATTATGCTGAAAGGAAGGATTTTTCATTATTTTGGAAGTTGCATCAATATCAAATAATTTTGTTGCATTAGTTTCAGTTAATCCAATGAGCTACATTGAAAAATTGAATGGAAACTATTGTAGGCTTCCGGTGGAACTGATCTCCATAGACTGCTCAATTAATATATAATATAAAAAAGTTGAATGGCAACCATTGTAGGCTTCCAGTAGAACTGATCTCCATAAACTGCTCAATTAATATATAATATATGAAGTGCAAATTTTGAATTCAAAAATGCCATGTCTGAAGGATTTCTAGTACACTGAAAGAAAAATTGTATGCAGGAAAAAATGCAAAGTTAAAGTGCTCAGATACTAGTGTATATTTGTTGTGTAGCTAGTTAATGTGTACGTAATAATAATAATAATAATAATAATATTAATATGCATTATACAGTATATATATTTGCATTGAGCTCAGAGTTTCCAAGTTAACATTATTTTCCTTAGTTTTTTAATATCGTAGTATATATAAAAAAACTGGTTCTGCAGTTAAAAAAAATGTACCATGGCAAAATCATCTGAATGTTATTTAACAAAACTTGGAGGTCATCTGTTAGTAGAAAACTGTTGTTGTCAGTTGCACCTGTTGCCACTTGCTCCAAAGAAATAAACCCTGCATGTCAGAAACAGCGTTTTCTTCAGGTTTCTCAATCTTGTGCATAAGAAATGAAAGAATGACTTCTAGAAAACTGATAATATTTCTTTCCTTTCTTTTTGTCAATGCAGTTGTGGTATTAGCATTTAAAATTTTAAATGTCATCTTGATTCAAAAAGCAGGATTTGTTGGTACAGTCTGGGAGAAGAAACACTTGTCTGCAGATTAAGAGTGCAGTAAAAGGCTATTCACTGGACTGCATGGTGTCACTACTCCAGGGTTCATAAAGCATCTGGAATCCTCAGAAGTCGTGGCATTTCATTTCCCTTTTTTCCAGTCTTGGAAAGTTCTTGATTTTTCATACACAGTCCAGTCAAAAAATTGTGACCACCTGAGTTAGTATGCGGTGTGACCTTGGGCCACCAATACCTCAGATTTATGGTGTGGCATTGATTCAATAAGGCCTCTGAACTTTTCTGTAGGATGCCATGCACACAGCAGTTTCTTGCAGATCATAAAGAGTCATCAGTGGTGGATCCATACATCAAACCTGTTTGTTAAGATAGTACCACAGATGTTCAATGGCCCATATAATAAGCTGTACAGTGGCCCGTATAATAAGCTAAAGTTGCTGGAATGCTCCTCAAACCATTCTTACACTCAAATAGCAACATGTCAAGGAGCATTATCTTGCTGGAAGCAACCTGTGCCATTGGGCTGGACAGTCATCATGAATGAGAGCACCTGATCCACCAAAATGGATAGATAGCCTGAAGTGTTCATTGTGTGATTGAGGGGGATGATTGTTCCCAATGATTCCCTGGAAAACATGCCCCACACGAGCACACTGCCACCTCCTGCCTGTTTCTTCTCGATCATCATGTCAGAATGACTTCTGTCAGCAGTTCTTCCCCATAGTCTTCATCAACCATCCACATGATAAAGCAGAAAATATGATTCATCTGAAAAGACAACTTTCTTCCACTGTTTGATGATACAATGCCTCCTCTTGGATGCAAATTCACTCCGTAATCGTTGATGCCTGGCTGTCAGCATGGGTATCTTGAGTGGACAGCAGCTCTGAAAACCCATAGAGATCAGAGTTTGTTGAACTGCAGTCTGTGATATGCTTCTCGATGTGCCTGCATTAAATGTCCTAGCCAGTTGTTGCACTGTGGCCCATCTGTTGGATCGTATTAGTTGGGTTAGCCATCGCTGCCCACAGTCGTCAATGCTCTGTGGGTGTCCACTATTGCCTCGATTACTGCAAGTCTTGCCACTTAATTCTTCCATACCTGGAACACTTTAACAACTGCACCACGTGAACAGCCCACAATATTGGCTGTTTGTGTAATGCTATCACCTTTCAGTTGGTAGCTAAAAATCATTCTTTTTCAAATTCTGTTAGGTCACATCCTTTTCCCACTTTCATGCAAAACAGCATACCATTCATGAGTTTATGTCCTTTTAAATGCCTTACATGATTTGCATATGTTGCTATGCATGCCATATGGCTACTGGTTACGTTACCTTCTTACATCAGGGTGGTCATAATTTTTTGACTGGACTGTGTATTTTTATGGAAGGTCCTGGAAGAGTCCTGCCATTTTTTCTTGCAATGAGGAAAAACAACAACAAAAAAAAAAAGGTTGAAATGCAATCACTTCAGTTGGTAGCCAAGAATCATTGATCGCTCCACTTTGTTTTGAACTCCCTGCAGCATCTGCTCGTGATGACACTTCTTTCCATGGAGTGAAAATGTGATGCTATCTCTTTCATCTCATTTGACCAGCCCCAGATTAAGGGTATCAGGGGCTTAAGGCTGTTTTCAGTTGTGTGCCAAAAATATTCATTAACAAAATGTATTAAGCCCCCCCCCCAAGTCTCATATTTGTAGTGTGTCTTGCTTGCAACTCGGTTATCGATACAAAAAAACAACACAGTAAATAATTTTTTATTTTTTGTTTTTGCTAAATCTTTTAATTGAGCAGTATATCCACAGTACAGTAGGAGAGGTGGAAATGAACTAAAAAACTGCTTAAAATGAAATATTAACAATGTTGACAATAAAAAATATATTGAAAAGACATTGCAACAAAGATCTTTGAGATTTAGTTGTGGCAAAGTCATGGATCTTGTCTTTGAAATCTAAGTTTCTTACCAGTTTACTTTTGATGCTTAGCAGTGAAAAGCGATCAAGTGTTCTTGAGTCATTGTAGAGCAGAAAACATTGTTAATGTGTTTCAATGTAGAAAATGAACATTCTCTGCTGCAATTTGTGATCATTAGGCATAGATACATCCATTCGACATAAAATGTGTTGGCAAAATTCATTCCACAGCTCCTGTCACAAGAGCAGAAGGAATTTCATGCTAAAGTTGCACAGGACTTGCTTGAAACTGCTAACAGTGAACCAGATTTCTTCAAAAAGGGCATAACCAAAGATGAGTCTTGGGTGTATGGCTATGATCATGAAACAAAAGCCCAGTCTTCCCAATTGAAGTCTCCTGAATCTCCACATCAGAAGGAGGTGCGGCAAAGTCAGAGCAACGTCAAACCCATGTTGATGGGTTTTTTTTTTCTTTATTATGAAGGAGTTACCCACCACGAATCTGCTCCTAAAGGCCAGACAATAAATAAAGAGTACTATATCGAAGTTCTTTGCCCGAACAGCGGCAGTTATGGGGAAGTAGTGGTTGGCAGTTTCATCAGGATAATGTGCCTGCCCATTTTTCTTGTCTAGTGCAGGATTTTTTGGCAAACTATTATGTCACCCAGGTCTGTCAGCCCCTCTACAGCCCAGATTTAGTCCCCTGCGACTTCTGGCTTTTCCCAAAGCTAAATTCACTGTGGAAAGGGATGAGATTTCGGACCACAGACAAGATTAAGGAGAATGCGATGAGGCAACTGATGGTGATCCTGAAAGAGGACTTTGCAAACTGTTTTGAAAAGTGGAAGAAAAGCTGAGATAAGTGTGTGAGATCCCAAAGAGAGTACTCTAAAGAAGACTAAATCACCACTTCCCTAGGTCAGCTACTTTTTTTTTTTTAAATATTTAATGGCTGGATACTTTCCAGACAGACCTTGTATTCCGTGATCAGAGTTAACTTTAAAACATTGTTTTATATCATTTTAGATGGATTACCGACTTGTTAGTTCCTCCTTTTTGTTTCAATTTCATGTTCCTAGAATCATGAAAAAGTGCAGTTAAAGGTGAAAGATTTTATGAACTCACATTTTGTTACATATTCATTTTTTGTTTAGCTTAACTTTAGATGCTTTGTAAAGAATCATTAAAAGGGTATGTGAAACTGGCTTGTTTAGAATTGGTAAAAGTCAGCCATTGTGCCATTCAGAGGAAAAAGAAACAGGAATGTTTATTCTTTGTTCAAAACCTTGAACCATATTATGTGGCTCTATAAATCGTTAAAGTTTATACAACAATTTTGTTGTACTGCCATTTACTGTTTCACACGTTAATTTATAGCTTTAGCCACTCGGGAACATTATTAATTGCATTTTGAGAACTATATGTAATTATTGAACATATTTGTAAATTGAACATAGTTTTTTGTTGTTACCTTTCTTCAGCATTTGTTGATATTCCTGCTCTCAATTATTCAGTCAACGGTTGTGGCCATCCAAGTGCGCTCGAAGTATCACATTAGAAAATTGCTGTTGTTGTCACTTCAGTTAATTAAAATATAATAAAACTATTTGAATTAAGACTATGAATGATGAAAAGAACCTTTAAAAGAATTTGGATGATATAGTAAAGGAAATATTAGAGACTTTGAATGAGTCAATGGCCATATTTGAAGGTATAGACTAGTCTATCAAATAATAAAAAGGGTTAAAAAAGGAAATATCCTGGCTAAAAAACATAGAAAGAAGACCTCAAATGAACAGTCACTCCTGTGCAGCCATACCCATACTAGTTTCAACTGCTTCCTTGCAGTCATCTTCTGTGGGACTTGCTACTTCTGTCGATTGCAACGTCCGATGTTGAACTGTTCATCCGAGATGTATATCCCACTCGTTCTCTCCGCCATTCCACGTTAGTCAGTCTTGCAATGTAGTGCACAACTTTTATTGTGCATCCTTGTAGAAGCCTAGTTATCTCATGCTTTCACGTGTCACTCTTTTTCATTGTGGAGCTCTATTGTTCATGATGTTCACCATGCTTTTGTATTTTAAATTTTTCTTGGTTTATTTTTTCCCTTCTCCTTTCTTTGTCCTATTGAATAAATTGTTTTCATGCATATGGTAGTTTTTATAGGTCTGTTATTGTTACAATTACAATTCCTTGTTTTTTCGATTACTATGGCTTCGGATGTTAATATCTGCGCATGCTATCTATGTGATGTTATTATTAGCTT
This sequence comes from Macrothele yani, assembly GCA_039090855.1. NCBI lineage: Eukaryota > Metazoa > Arthropoda > Arachnida > Araneae > Macrothelidae > Macrothele > Macrothele yani. Next base: position 1,367,591 of record CM077006.1, read on the forward strand.
GGTATTTACCCAGTCGGGGGATTTGTTATCCATACAATGTTTAATTGATGATTATGATGGTGTGTGCAGACTGAAATTCAATGATAAGGTAAAAACGCTGTGTTATGCACGATTAAAAAAAAATGTTTAATTAACGATGTTTTTTCTTCTTTCTTGTTCCAATCATTAATATGTTCTTTCAATCTTGATCAGAATCCTCTCTTGGTGCTACCTACATATATTATTTTTTGTTCATTATTTCTATCATTTTGATAATTTTCATCATAGCTTATAGGAATGCTGACCTGGCTTTATTCAGTATAGATGTTTTATCTTTGTTGGTACTTAGAATTGTACCATTATTGGTCATTTTTTCAGCTAGTTGCATATTGCATTTATTGCATTTTTTCTTCAGGATTTTACTTATGGGGGGATATATGGAACGCTTCCACAACATTTTTTTGATTCTTTCGTTTCTATATTTGTATTTTTCATTGATTCTGTGATATTTTTGTGGATGGTCATGATTAAGTTATTAATATACCCATACGCTCTGGCGGTTTCTTTGATCCAATTAATTTCTTCTTTTTCTGCTGTTTTACTGAAGGAGTGTGTGATGGCTCTTCTTACATAGTATTGGAAGGCTGATATTTTGTATCTCCATGGGTGATTTGAATTTCTAGGTATAACTGCTGGTACATAAGTAGGTTTTCTGTAAACAGAATATTCGATTTTATTGTTATTTTTCAATAAAGAAACATCCAAGTAATGTAGCTGTCCATTTTCTTTGTCAACTGTTACTTGTATTGATTGGGGGAATGTGTTGAATTTATGTATGAAATATTTCAATTTCTTTTCAGAATGCTGCCAGAATACCAAGATATATTCTACATATCTTATATACAGTATGGGTATTTCCTGTTTTGCTGCTGTCAATGTTATTTTCGATTTCTTGAAGTACGACTTCTGCCAGTAGTCCTGACAATGGGGATCCCATTGGTGCACCGTATTATTTTTGTACGAGTGGGATATACATCTCGGATGAACAGTTCAACATTGGACGTCGCAATCGACGGAAGTAGTGTGTCCCACAGAAGATGACTGCAAGGAAGCAGTCGAAACTAGTATGGGTACTGCTGCATGAGAGTGATTGTTCATTTTAGGTCTTTTTTTATGTTTTTTTCAAGTCGGGATGTTTCCTTTTTTAACAATTTTTATTAATTGATAGACTTAATGTCTATACCTTCCAATACGGTCATTGACTCATTCAAAGTCTTGAATATTTCTTTCACTATATCTTCCAAATTCTTTTAAAGGTTCTTTTCATCGTTCATAGTCTTAATTCAAATAGTTTTATTATATTTTAATTAACTGAAGTGACAACGACTGCAATTTTCCAATGTGATACTTCGAGCGCACTTGGATAGCCACAACCGTTGACTGAACAATTGAGAGCAGGAATATCGACATATGCTGAAGAAAGGTAAGAACAACAAAAAACTATGTTCAATTTATAAATATGTTCAATAATTACATATAGTTCTCAAATTGCAATGAATAATGCTCCCGAGTGGCTGAAGCTATATATTAACGTGTGAAACAGTAAATGGCAGTACAAGAAAATTGTTGTATAAACTTTAACGAAACAGGAATGGTTGTGATAACTACCAAGGCATCTCCATAAATAGTGTTCCTTTTGAAGTTTATCCAGTCATTTTGCATAATAAACTCAGAAAAGTGGTGAAAAATCAGCTGAGTGAAGAACAGTTTTGCTTCAGGGTTGCAGGGTAATGTATTTGTAGCCGGCAGCTTTTTGAAAAAGTTTTGAAGTGAATGAGGATTTATACACGATCGAATCACATTATGATAACCACCAGCTAATGTCTAGAGTAACCATTGTATGCAGCACGGACAGCTGCTAGACGGGCTGGGAGTGACTCAATAAGATGCTGGAAGGGGTTCACAGGTATGTGGAGCCTTGCTGACTGCAGTGCATTTGACAGCTGCTGGAGGGTGCATGGTGGAGGCACCATGCCCCCTCATAAAGCAAACAACACAATTGAGGTGGTTCCACAGATGCTCAATTGGGTTTAAGTCTGGGGAATTAGGGGGCAGAGAAGTACTTTGAAGTCTTCATCGTGCTCTTCCAACCACTTTCGGACATTTCTAGCTGTGTGACACACCACATTGTCATGCTGGAAGATCCTGCCCGCCTGAGGGGAGACGATCAGCATGTATGGATGTACGTGGTCTGCAAGGTTGGATTCATAACAGATTCAGTCCATAGTGCCTTTCGCAGGTATGAGTGCACCCAGGGAATGCTACGAAAACATTCCTTAGACCAAAACCCTGCCCCCACCAGCTTGTGTTCTTCCAGCAATAGTTGAAGAGTGTTTGTTCTCTGATGTTTCTCACCTTACACGCTAACGTCCATCCGTTCAATGAAGCAGAAAACGTGGCTCATCGGAGAAGGCAATCTTTTGCCAATCAGCGGAGGTCCAATTCCGATACTGCCATGCAAATGTAAGCCTTTTCTGCTGATTCACTTTCGTTAGCATAATGCTGTGACCATTCGTCTGCATCGGAGCCCGTAGGGTTTGCTGAACTGCTGTTTTAGACACACTTCCGGTAGCCCCGTTTCATTCGGACAGTGAGTTGCTGCACTGTAGCGTGTCGATCGGCCCTCCTGCACCTTTGAAGCTGACGTTCATCTCTCACATCAATGGCATGTGATGCTCCACAGTTTTCACATTGCTTATTCGCAATGGTGCCATTTCTTCAATCATGATACACTTTAACCACAACAGCACACAAACAGTTCACAAACTGCACTGTTTCAGAAATACTGCCACCCGTGGCCCTAAAGCTGATAATCATCCCTTTTTACAAATCTAATAAATCGCACCTTTTATCCATGATGGCAACGAGTGATATATTTTTAGAATGCCTACAGCACACCTTATATACTCTCCAAGCCAGCTCACGACACGTGCCTTCTTTCATTGGCTGTGCTCTGTTGACATCAAAAGTAGGGGTGGTCGCAATAATATGAGTTGACTGTGTATATGGTGTGTTTATAGTGATTTTGAAAACACTTTTTTGACTAGTATACCTGGGAATAAACTGCTTAGTGTGTTAAAAAGTTAGAATGAATGGTGGCCTATTGAAATCAGTTACAAGGTTGTACATTAAGAGCCTTGCAAGAATCATGATGGAAGGAAATGTTTGAAAGTGGCTCCAACTGAACCCTGGAATTAAGGCAGGGATGCAGTCTGTCCCGACTTATTGTTCATGATCTTTATGAAAAAATGCTCAACTAAAATAGCATAGTTGCAAATGTTAAAGTAAGTGGTATTAACAAAAGCAGTTTGTGTGCTGATGACTTAGTGCTAATGTCTAAGAGTAAACAAATTGCAACATAATTTTAATCAGTGGAACTTTATATGTGAAAAATTTGGGATAAAGAACAATGTTGGTGTGCTCTATAATCAGTGGTTTTTAAGTCAAAATGCAAAACTTGTTAGTTGTTTACACAATTAACAGTTTTTGGATTTTGACTGAGAACACAGAGAACTAGAACAGATAACGAATTTTAATTGTTTGGGTGTGATTATTGAGATGGGGCTGAAATGCATATTAAGGAACTATCTGGCTGATTCACAAAAGCAGAGAAAAGTCTCTTACCAGATATATTAAAATATTTTCACTGAGAAACAGGTTGGTCAGGAAACTAAACTTGCCTACTCATTTGTGGCATTGAGAGCTTGTTGCAGATTAAAGGGCTTTGTATGACATTAAAGGCTATGGAATTAAAAGCTATGGAAAGGAGAGTGGTAAGTGTAATATAATATAAGGGAACAACAAATAGATTCTATGCCAAAACAGAATTTTTAATGAGATAATAGAATTTTCATGATTACTTCTTTGTAGAATGAAATTTTAATAAGAATTCGCTGAGATTTTTTGGAAAATTCATATTGAATATTAGATGACTGATTGGCAGAGCTATGACAGGATGGATTGAAAGTGCAGTCTTCCATCAGTGTTTGTGAAGGCAAAGTAATAGGAGTAGACAATCTTACAATGCTTAGAAAGATATGAGAGAGTTTATTGCAAACAAGATTTTTTTTTGTCATTTGTGACAAAAACGAAACAAAAACTATTGACATTTATGTACTTGGCACCATACTGGAGCTCAGATGGGACATAGTGATCATTATTACATCTTTCTGAATGTTTAAATGAGTACAATATGAATTGTAAATTTTTTCTTTTTTCTGCATAAACAATTTTTTGATGTTATACAGCCCACTTAATTTTTCTGTGTCATTTTTTCCATGTATTGTACAGAGCTCAACTAGGATATGCTTTACAAATGCAAAACAAATCAGATAGAGCCATGAAGGTTTATAATCAGATTCTTAAACAAAGGTAATTTTCCCTTATAATTTTTTTTTTTTTTTTTTTGTCTATGTTGTAATATGTACTAATGTTAAGATGCAGTGTAATGTAGAACTAATTCATGCAATTTATATGTAATTACTCTCATGATGTAGGCACACAAATATCTGCACATCTTTTAAAATGACATTATAAAGTATGTTATTACTGGGTAAGTCAAGAATGATGTCTCCAATAGTATAACTATACTAGTGATCCGAAATTTCTTGGCGTAGAATAGAAATAAAAGTTTCCAAGCTTTCGCACATCAACCAGATGGCTTTCTCAAGGAAGGTAGACAGCTAACTGCACGCTGGATAATAGAACAGCTCAATAATTTGAACGTGGTGACATGACATTAACAAATAGATGTGATCATAATCAGGTATTCAAAGACATGAGGCGCTATGCTCGTTTTGGCACGTGAAATCCTGGAAGGAAAACCAAGAGGCAGTCACTATTTGAAGAACTGGTTCCAAACTCGTGGCAACTCCAGTGAGACGCTATCATTGCACGACTCACTGTTGGTTATGATCACCAAAGTTTTGCAAATGGCAGTAGATTTTGGGGTGGAGTAGGAAGCTAATTTCTTTACGTCATCCCACATAGGAGCAGCGGACAGGAACTTGACTTCTCTGGACAGGGCTGTGGTTACTTTGCTGTTCTTTATGTCCCTTTTATGTCCATTAAATCTAATTCTAAATGAACGCTTAGTCATTCCAATGTAGTATCTCGCCGATCCGTCCGGATATAGTAGAGGAATGGCATAAACACCTGCTTCATTGGATGGTGGGGACTTCTCAGTGTTTCCTTTAAGCATGGTATGTAAAGATGTCGGAGATCTGATGCCAACACCGAGGTTCATCTTCTTGAGCGCATTCTTGAGCTGATAGGAAACATTTGGTATATAAGGAATTGATCCAAGGTAGCGTATCTGCGGCATAGAAAGATTAGAACGACTGGTTCGGGTTTTCTCGATGTAGCGATGTAACAGGTTCGGGGTGTATCCTGCCTCAGTGGCCAGCTCGATAATATTTCCCAATTCGCATTGTCTAGAAGGAACATCTGAGGAGACTGCAAAGACTCTTCGGATTCGATAATGGAATAAAGCGGTCTTGTAGTCAGCGAGGCAGAATGAGTTTCGCAGCATCAGGTTAGCTATGGGTGTGGGTTTATAATAGACTTGTGTTCGAAGGCGATTTTCTGATAATTTACTCAGTAAAACATCCAGATAAGGCAAGGCACCATTGCGTTCGAGTTCCACAGTGAAATTGATAGTAGGGTGAATATCATTGATTTTATCTAGAAAAACCAGGACGGTATCCTTTCCGTGAGGCCATATGAAGAATATATCGTCCGCATATCTTAGCCAGGTGGTAGGTCTTGAGGTGATGTTGGTGAATATATATTGCTCAATTGGACGAAGTATTGCTTCCACGAGGATATCTGAAAGAGATTATCTCATCGGAGCGCCATTTATCTGTTTGTAAATTTGTCCTTGGAAACTGAAGTAGCTGGAATTTGAGACCAAGTCCATTAATTTGAAGATGCTGTAACAGGACTCCTGGGAATAAAGTGACGAATTAGTTACAGCTTCTTTTAACATTCCGATGGCTTCCGGCACAGGTACCGAAGGGTAAAGAGAAATGACGTCGAAACTGCCGATAATTTCGCTTTGTAGGACTCCCGGAAAAGATACCGTCCCGGTTTTTCTAAATAAAATCAATGATATTCACCCTACTATCAATTTCACTATGGAACTCGAATGCAATGGTGCCTTGCCTTATCTGGATGTTTTACTGAGTAAATTATCAGAAAATCACCTTCAAACACAAGTCTATTATAAACCCACATCCATAGCTAACCTGATGCTGCGAAACTCATTCTGCCTCGCTGACTACAAGACAGCTTTATTTCATTATCGAATCCGAAGAGTCTTTGCAGTCTCCTCAGATGTTCCTTCTAGACAATGCGAATTGGGAAATATTATCGAGCTGGCCACTGAGGCAGGATACACCCCAAACCTGTTACATCGCTACATCGAGAAAACCCGAACCAGTCGTTCTAATCTTTCTATGCCGCAGATACGTTACCTTGGATCAATTCCTTATATACCAAATGTTTCCTATCAGCTCAAGAATGCGCTCAAAAAGATGAACCTCGGTGTTGGCATCAGATCTCCGACATCTTTACATACCATGCTTAAAGGAAACACTGAGAAGTCCCCACCATCCAATGAAGCAGGTGTTTATGCCATTCCTCTACTATATCCGGACGGATCGGCGAGATACTACATTGGAATGACTAAGTGTTCATTTAGAATTAGATTTAATGGACATAAAAGGGACATAAAGAACAGCAAAGTAACCACAGCCCTGTCCAGAGAAGTCAAGTTCCTGTCCGCTGCTCCTATGTGGGATGACGTAAAGAAATTAGCTTCCTACTCCACCCCAAAATCTACTGCCATTTGCGAAACTTAGGAGATCATAACCAACAGCGAGTCGTGCAATGATAAGCGACTCGCTGGAGTTGCCACGAGTTTGGAACTAACTCGTGGCATCTCCGCGTGCCAAAACGAGCATAACACCTCGTGTCTTTGAATACCTGATTATGTTCACATCTATTTGTTATTGTCATGTCACCATGTTCAAATTGTTGAACCATTCTATTACCCAGCTTGCAGTTAGCTGTCTACCTTCCTTGAGAAAGCCATCTGGTTGATGTGCAAAAGCTTGGAAACTATTTTACGCCAAGAAATTTCGGATCACTAGTATAGTTTTACTATTTAAGTACAATTGGTGTACTGTTCCTTGTTATTAATGATGTCTCCAGTTCCTAAATGATTTTGAGTAAAGAAGAAATTAGGCCCAACGATATTGGATTTACTCCTTTCGTAAGAGAATTCAGATTCCTCTTGTGTGATTTTGCACCAGAAGTAATTGCAATACCAATGATAAATTTTGCACGATAACTGTAAAAATTACTAGGTATATGCTGTCTAACGTACGATCAACACAAAGCGCGTCTCCTACTGCAAATTAAAACACATTTATTTTATTTACAATTAAAAACACTATTTTAAAATACAAAGGCAAGTACTTTCCCAAGAATCATGAGGAGCCATCTCATATACACTAGTGTGCAAAACTTAAGCAACAACGTCGTTTGACAGCATACAGTCATGACAGGGGAGACAAGGGCGATTTGCGGGTTGTACAAGGGAACAACAACTCATGACAAAGGTGATGCATATGCAAATAGCAGGAGTTCGACGTCAGAGGTGACGTGAGGGCACGTAAACTGCGTGGTGGCAGCGCGCGCAGTGCCAGCCGACTACAAAAGACGGCGGACAGAGGCATTTCCAGACATTCGCTGCAAGTGAAAGTGAGATCGATCGTGCAATATTGGCTAGGAGAAACCATCAGGATGCCTTTACACGTGGTAGAATGATCGGCAAGCTGGAGGAGGGGCGTACCGTGATGAGTGTTGCCCAAGAGTTTGGAATCGATGAAAGTGTAGTGTCACGAGCTTGGAAAGCCTACCTTACGACAGGTACAGCTGTACGAAAGGTAGGTGGTGGTCACCCCAGGAAAACAATGGCGAGTGACGACCGATATCTCGTCGTGCAAGCGAAAAGAGACCGGAACCAGACAGCTGGCAGCATGGTGCAGCGGTTGCGTACAGCAACCGGACGACAGGTATCCCGGTTTACTGTGGCCAGATGCCTTCATAAGGGTGGGCTATATGCCCGCTGGCCGGAACGCTGCATACCATTGACAGCAGCCCATCGGCGGCACCGTTTACAGTGGTGTCGCGAACATGCACACTGGACACCTGATCAATGGAGTCACGTCCTCTTTACCGATGAGAGTTGTTTCAGTCGGACAAACGATTCTCAGCGCCAGTTGATCTGGCGAGAGGTAGGGACACGCTTTCATCCCATGAACATCAGGGAACGAGACCGTTGGGGTGGTCCTGGCGTACTTGTGTGGGGTGGCATTATGCTGAACGGTCGGACGGAGCTCCACATTTTCGACACAGGTTCCGTAACCGGAGCGCGTTACTGTGATGAGATCATCCGCCCCCACGTGCGTCTGTTCCAAGGTGCCATTGGTCCAGACTTTGTTTTTATGGACGACAACGCCCGCCCACACAGGTCCCAAGCAGTTGAGGACCTGTTAGATTCTGAAGATATTCGCAGAATGGAGTGGCCAGCGTGCTCCCCTGATTTAAATCCCATCGAACATGTGTGGGATGTTTTGGGGAGACGTCTGGCGGCACGATCGTTTCCCCCGGAGAACACCAGACAACTGACACAGGTGCTCATCGAGGAGTGGGAACTGTTACCTCAAGAACTGTTGGATCATCTGGTGTTGAGTATGGCCAGATGGTGCCACGCAACCATTGCACTTCGGGGAGGTCATATCCCGTACTAAGGGACTTAGGATTGTTGTTCTCCCTCATGGACTGTCTGTTAGGTGTACGAATGCCGTGCTGTCAATAAACCATTTTCTGCTGCCTGCCTTCGTGTATGCGTTCTATTCATTTGTTTGCTACGCTGCTTTCGTCATCCTTTAGGTACTGCATTGTGCCTCTGTAGTGTGAATTTCATGTCTCACAGGTGAGTTTTCGCGGAATTACGCCAAAATCAGTAAAGTTGCTCAAGTTTTGCACACTAGTGTATATACAGCCACAAAGTATTCCCATCACAAGTCTCTCTCTTACATTCCTGTGTTGCCAACATTAGAACACAAACTCTAATGTTCAAAAAATAATTATACAAGTCAAAGGTAGTTCTAGATTTCATTCTCGATGGAAGAGGGAGTCACCAACAGTCTCCATGGGTTTGGTATATAGGTAGGCATGTCAATATTACAACAAGTGTTACCATATGAAATGATATGCAAACTTTCGGACAAAAATATTGTACTTCTGGTTACATTTGAACAGAGAATTTTTGCGTTATTCCAGTCAGGAGAGTAACTTCCCTGCCCAACTGCAGTAGTAAGTGCTGTGCTAATAGTCCCCGTTCGTAGAGCATATTTATGTTCACTCAAGCTTTTATTCAATGTCTGAAGTGTAGAACCTATATAGAATTTATTATCAGCATTAGGGTCTTCATGTATAAGTGGGATACTATAAACACCTGGTTTACAAAAATTTGAAACCTTATCACGGTCATTCCTAATTACTGAAAAGATATTTAGAGTGCAGACACCAAATTTCAAACCATGTTTCTGGCATGCCTTTTTGAGGGTAAAAATAATTGGGGGAAAGTATTCTACCTTGCCAACATACCTAAAAATCCCGACATCCGTAGACAATGTCGTGAATCTCAAATTTGTGAAGTCTCTCAACCATTTATAGAAATCCCGCTTTGCGAATCCAAAAGACCGAGCCGTAGCCTTAATAGTAGAAAGTTCCTTATTTCTGGCTCTACAGGTAGATGAATGAGTGAAAGCTCGTCTTATCAGAAAACGAAGGACTGAGACCTTTTGTACAGTAGGGTGTGAAGAAGCAAAAGTGATAATGCATGGTGTAAACGTTGGTTTTCTATAAACAGAATATTTGACCTGGTGTGAAGATGGGTCCCTTGAAAACATAAAATCCAAAAAAGATAGTTTTCCGTATTGTTCCAATTTTCTAGTAAATTTGATAGTGGGAAATTGTGAGGAGAGGTGTTCCGTAAATTTGTCCAGGAGTGTAATAGAATGAGGCCAAAAAACCAACATATTTTCCACATATCTAACAAGGAGAGCAGGTTGGAAAGGGAAATTCGATAGAGCACGGTCTTCCAGTGACTGGAGCAAAATCTCTGCTATAATGGGGACCCCATGGGTGCACCTTCTCGTTGTTGAAAAATTTCCCGTCGAATTTGAAATACGACCTCCTGGCTATCAACTTAAGGGCGGAGAGGATAGCCTCTGCTTCAAGTGGAAGAATCAGCTTGTAATTTTTCAGCAATAATGGAATGTACTTGGATGAGTGGAACACTAGGAAACAAAGAGACAACGTCAAGTGAAGCCATGACAAACTCAATCCCCCGAGAGTCAAATGCCTTAATACAATTCAAGGCCTGAATCGAACTCCGAATAGAAATATGAGAATTTAGCGTTAAAGGTTTCAGGTAAGTGGCAAGAGCCGTCTTCAAGTTACGAGTTGGGTTAGCATAACCCGAGACCAAAAGCCTAAGTGGTTGACCTTGTTTTAGGCTTTTGGTCTCGGGTTATGCTAACCCAACTCGTAACTTGGAGACGGCTCTAGCCACTTGCCTGAAACCTTTAACGTTAAATTCTCAGATTTCTATTCATTCAGAGTTCAAATATTCTGTTTATAGAAAACCAACATTTACACCATGCATTTTCCTTTTTGCTTCTTCACACCCCACTGAACAAAAGGTCTCAGCCCTTCATTTTCTGATAAGACAAGCTTTCACTCATTCATCTACCTGTAGAGCCAGAAATAAGGAACTTTCTACTATTAAGGCTACGGCTCGGTCTTTTGGATTCGCAGAGCGGGATTTCTATAAATGGTTGAGAGACTTCACAAATTTGAGATTCATGACATTGTCTACGGATGTTGGGATTTTTAGGTATGTTGGCAAGGTAGAAGAATACTTTCCCCCAATTATTTTTACCCTCAAAAAGGCATGCCGGAAACATGGTTTGAAATTTGGTGTCTGCACTCTAAATATCTGTTCAGTAATTAGGAATGACCGTGATAAGGTTTCAAATTTTTGTAAACTAGGTGTTTATAGTATCTCACTTATACATAGGAAGACCCTAATACTGATAATAAATTCTATATAGGTTCTACACTTCGGACAGTGGATAAAAGATTGAGTGAACATAAATATGCTCTACGAACGGGGACTATTAGCACAGCACTTACTACTGCAGTTGGGCAGGGAAGTTACTCTCCTGACTGGGATAACGCAAAAATTCTCTGTTCAAATGTAACCAGAAGTACAATAATTTTGTCCGAAAGTTTGATATCATTTCATATGGTAACACTTGTTGTAATATTGACATGCCTACCTATATACCAAACCCATGGAGACGGTTGGTGACCCCCTCTTCCATCGAGAATGAAATCTAGAACTACCTTTGACTTGTATAATTATTTTTTGAACATTAGAGTTTGTGTTCTAATGTTGGCAACACAGGAATGTAAAAGAGACTTGTGATGGGAATACTTTGTGGCTATATATATATATGAGATGGCTCCTCATGATTCTTGGCACTTAGGCCTGATGATGGGGACAAGGGATCCTTGAAAGTACTTGCCTTTGTATTTTAAAATAGTGTTTTTAATTGTAAATAAAATAAATGTGTTTTAATTTGCAGTTGGAGACGTGGTTTGTGTTGATCGTACGTTAGACAGCATATACCTAGTAATTTTTTTTTTAGAAGTAATTGCAATGTTTGCCACTAGAATATGTAACATATGTGAAAAAGTGAGTCAACAGGTGAAGCCATTTTCTGCTGCAACTTAATAGACTTCTGCCAGGGGCAATGTTTATTTGAAAGCATTGCCTTAGATTTACAGAAAGTGATTGCATCTGTTGAGTGAATAGTTCACACTGACCATATATGGTTTCAGCAGTCATTTATGCAAAATCCGTGCAAGTCAATACACTAGTGTGACCACAATTGAAATATTCCACTGAAAGCTCTTTAGGAAATTCTGTGAAGTGAAAAGAGCTTCCTTTTAGGCCATACCAATTGTATTTGTTGCAGGTGATATTCCTAAATGATTGAGAGATGCTTTAAAATTTCTGGAGAACATAATGGATTATACTGAGGAAGAAAATTTTATCATAATTATATATTTCAGTGACAAAGAGTATTTCATATTTGGGGAAATGTTCACAATATGACATCCACATCTGGAATAGTGGATGCTCACATGCCGCTGTTGAACATACAAGGAACAACCCCAAAAGTAAATACCTTTTGTATTACGGCATGTTTCAATGTGTATGTTTTTTTGTTTTTTTATAGAAAAAACAATAAAAGGAAGTTTTAGGTGATTATTCGGCTATATAATGACAAATATAATATGGTCCTACAAAGTGCAGTGTCACATCCACAGTTCTGTGACATTGGCGATTACAGGATTGCTTGAGCACTGGATCGGGCATGGTTCGCTGCCTGGCCTGTGTAGTTGTAAGGTCTTGGTTTCCTGGGTTTTCGGAAGAATCGTGTTTCACCACTTTCAGAAATATTGGGCAACTTCAGGTTTAGAATATGAACAGCTGTTGCACAAATTCATTGCCATGAATTTCACAGCATTTGATTGGAAGTTGTACCTTTCTTGTTTGTGTGCTAAGGGCAAAGCTTAGGGCACATATTAAAATTTGGTGAGTTATAGCATAAAACTCTTTTTGTTGCACCTTTAAGTGGTGCAAGTGTCATTTTTGTTTGCTTAGTATTTTCTGTCTGATAAATTTTGTAATCATGTGCATCATTTTAATTTAATGTTATTACTGTTGAAAACATAAAAAATTCTGAATGAACTAAATTGCTCTGCCCCTCACTAAAAACTAGGAAACATTTAATCAGAAATTGTTTAAGCAATGTCAAGCTGATTGTACATCTGTTGGTTGATTTAGTATACCACCATCTTATACTATGCATTAGTAACAGTATCACATGGCCTACACCAATGAAAGCTGTTTGTGTCATTGTATTAATATTCAAGCAATTTTCCAGACAACAATACGATACCCATTTGAGAAAATATAGAACTAATATTCTCTAATCACAAACACAGACAAATATTTACAGTTGAATCAGTAGTCACTGAAAAAACCAGAAATATTACAATTGTGATACTAATTTACCAATCAATATATCACATGCATGGGAACACCTAATACAGAAATAAATAAAGGGAAAGGGGAAAACACACAGAAACAATATGAACAATGATTCAGAAACTCCCACAAGATGACAGTCTGGTCAACCACATTGCAAAGGGATACAATGGGATCATTGACATGTCAGTATGATAAGAGCTAAGACAGAATGACAGACTGTTACATCAACATGTACTTCTAACAGCACTGAAGATTGCCAGAATAACTGTGCCAAAATGCATTTACCTTTCAACAATTGTAAGTTTATCTCCTCCATATGGCTTTTACCTCGAAGCCTAACATTACATCCTTCAATCTTTTATCTTTGAACTTTATTGTACGTTATTTGCATACATTTATACTCTTCTATGAGCACTTAAAAATTACACTCATTATGTAACTCCATACGCAGTAACCGGTCACTGTATACAAAAACCGTGTGTATTTTTCTTAACATAAGACGCACTTTTTTCCAAAAAATTGTCAAAATCTGCCTGCATCTTATATATCGGAGGTCATTATTATCGCTATGAATATAAGCATGTGTTGTATGCTGCTACAAAGACTGCTAAATGAGTTTAAAATGTTCTCTCTTTATCTTAGGTACAGTAATTGATATTCTTTTGCACTTTTTCTACAATTTTATTACATCGTGTATGTTTGAATGTACTATACCTTTTTGTTTACACAATGTTAACTATATATATATGTGTGTGTATTTTATCAGCCGTGCCTGCTATCGTGCAAGACATGTATTTGTGCCTGCTATCGTGCAAGACATGTATTTGTGCCTGCTATCGTGCAAGACATGTATTTGTGCCTGTGTGCATACCTGTGTGTTTTATGAGTTAATGATGTTAAAATACAGTTTAAGAAATACCTCATATTCTGTACATAGTGATCTGATACAGACATGGGACTGTCATAATTCCTTTAAAAAGCACAGTGGTAGAAAACAAAAGGAAAGAATCACATTTCAGGACAAAACATTAGAACAGATGCTTAAGACATCCACCAGCAAACTGGGGGGTACAAATGAATTAGCATACTTGCTAACTTTTACGGATTTCTGCTTAATTTTTACTGATTTACGGATAGAAGTCTTTTTTTTATTATGGATTTTTTAATATTTCGATTGCTCAATCGAAATATTTCTATCCCCTGCAACCATCCATTTAGATTTTCTACCGGACCTTATGAGTGCTGTGTTGCGCGATGATGTCATCTTTGACCACCAGCTTCGCTTCGTGGCGTCTTGCAGTAGCTCTCTCTCTCTCTCCACGGAAGTGCTCAAGTGACGTGCCGACCAGAGTTCTCCAAAATGCATAATCTAATTACGCGTCTAGTCAGGGTCTAGTACGCGTCTAAATTTTATCAACGCGTAAAAATACGCGTCAGGAATTTTTCTTGGGGTGTAAAAGAATGCGTCGGGAATTTTTCTTGGGGCGTAAAAATACGCATCGTGAATTTTTCTTGGCGCGTAAAACTACTCATCGAAGAATTTTACCAATTCGTAAAATTACGCATCGGGACGGTATTTCGTCTTTCAGAGACGGAAATAAACGAAATAGTTTTTCCATAATCATAATTTCTTTTTCCTGTGATGTTGCCTGTGTCCAGTATTGTTGTTATATATAATTTTATTCCGTAAATATTTGTATTTAAGTTCGAAAATGGAAGAAAAATTTCCGAAAACGAAAGTGAAGAAGCTGAAAAATTTATAAAAATTGATGCATAGTGTTCAAAAGTATTTATATTTTCAAAGTTACACTGTTCATCTTTTGTCTAAAATAGTGAAAGCTGTGTCATGCATTCATGATGGATAAAATTGTCATCCAAGGGCATTAAAAAAAAAGATGATAATAACAAAATGGGAAGGGAAACAAAGATATCAGCAAATGAAAATTTTAGTTTAGTAGGTTTGCAAGGCTAACATTGAACAAAATTAAGATTTTATTTTATCTTTTTAAATTATTATTTTCAACACAGATAATACTAGTTTAGTTATTGTGGCATATGTAGAGATTTTTACTGCATATTTATTAATATAATTATGTTTTGTTTTGTGGTAAATGGTGTTCGCGCAAAAGTTTTACTGATGCACATTTTCCAAAGTTGGCAAGTATGCATTAGTGCCAGCTGCCATATTGCTGCTGCAAATTCTTTGGTGTATGCTGAACTTTTGGAGGTAAAACACAAAAATCTAATTAATTCACAGTAACAAAAACATTATGAATTCGTAATTTCGAAATAATTTTTGGAAAAATCCATTCGTGAAAAGTGCAATTTGCTTGAACTTTAACTCGCGGGAACATATTTTTATATGCAGTTTTGGACAGAAGATGCAGACACATCAGATAAATTGTTTTGCAGCACTTGAGGATCTTTTGCTAGGGTCCCGTCTCTCGCTTCCTTGCCATTTGCCACAAAGTAATTCACAAAGAAACGCAAGAGAGAGAGACAACTCTTACCACTTTAGATCAGCAGACGAGACCAGGAGCATGTACAGGTACAAACATGCAAGATTAGTGGCAGAGACCTGCAGGCAGCCTACCTGCATGTGAGCGGTTGCTGGGTGATTTAAACAGTGCATGTGGAGCAAGTGCCACTTCACTTCACGTGGTCGCGGAAAGTCACGTTTGCGGAAGGGCTGCTTAGAGGTGCTCAGCTGCTGAAATGGTGCTCGCTCTTGGGAGCAGGCACTCTAAGCAACCCTCAACATGGCGGGCTGCTTAGGTTGTAATGTCTTACAGGTTTAGGTGCACATTACAATCGGGTGGTAACTGTTTTTCGTATCTGAAAAAATAAAAATGAGGTGGTGTGTTAGATTCAGGTGCGCATTACAATCGAATAAATATGGCATATTACAAAAATCCATTTTTATTGGCCTAAATAACTGATATTGCCAAGCTTTCATGCACTGGTAGATGGCTTTATCAAGGCAGACTGGTACTAACCTGTGCAGGGAAAACTTAAAAAATGTTAAACATTTGAAAATAGATACTTGTGTTGAGTTACTTCAAATTGAGAGTAAATTCGAAAAAAAATTTGCACATGAAAAAACAAAAACAAGCAAAGAGCCTAAAGGCTTTACTGTTCTAGAACATCTATCCAGATGCAGTGCAGGTAATGTGAAACAAAATTGCTTTATACACATTGTGTAGTGAAAGCTTGGCAATATCATTTATTTATGCCAATAGAAAACAGAGTTTTTGTAATAGCATGTATGGTGTATACTTGTGCTTCTGATGTGTACCAGTTTAGTTTGCTACACACACACATATATATTTTAAAGTAAATATTCATTAAGTATGATATTGATTCTTTATTAGATTATGCAATATTTGCAAAAAGTTATATGAAAAACTTATTTTTAGGCCATCTGATATAGCTGTTGTTGCTGTAGCTTCAAATAATATAGTAACCATAAACAAGGTAAGTATCCTTACTGCTAATATTATGTAGGTGAAGGTTAATTATTTCATTTGAACTTTCTATTTCTTCAGTGTTAGAACAACTATAGCTTATGCCATAACTATTCATAATTTACGTGCATACATTACAATAATAATAGGTAGCTCACCTTTTGTTGTAAGGCCAGCTCCCTTGGTATACGTTTCACTGCACGTTTGGTTCTTTTTGTAGTCTATAGTTGGTTCCAGCCCTTGGCACGGTGGTCTCGTTCCGTCTTCATCTCATTCAATGCCAGACGAGTGAATAAGCCTTTGAAGTGACTTGCAGTAATGACTTTTGACCATAAGAACTATCTATTTCCCTTAAAACCACTTTTATTGACATGTAAACTCAAAACCAAGGTGGCAAAATGACTTTTCAAAATCATAATTCATTAACCCAGCATGAACATACATTGACCAACATACGTTAAAAACCAATGACCTATTTACATACACACGAATATTCCAACCAAAACACTAAAAACTTATATACAACTATTTACACTTAACCTGCCCTATTGCCCTCTATGTCATTCTGTCATTCTTGTTCCCAACACTTCACCACAATATTCATAGCATGCAGCCACCACACCTCTGCCTTTCCAATGTAGACTGTCTCAAGTACTTTCTACCCCCCCCCTCCCCCAGCCTGGGTCATAACCAGAAGGCGTTCCAGATGTTATCTTCTGCTACCCCGCAGTGTCAGTGAGCCAAATGATCGTCCTCCTTGCCCCCGTTCCGACGTCACCTACGAACCCTCCACTGTGGCTCCATCTATTATAAACTTTAGTAAAATCTTCATTTTCCTCTTCAGTTCTTTTGTTCAATTTTAATTAATTTTTTCCATTTTTCATTAAGGATACTTGGGTCATTATTATTACAAATTCTATCTCTATTTTTCTCAATCAAAACTGACTTGGCAATACATAGGTGTCTCTCATTTCCACAAGATTTTATTATTTTAATCTTTTCAAAATTAGGGTATGTGTGGTTATCCAAGCAGTATTGTATTAGTGCTGTCCGTGCTTTTTTTTTTGCCAATTTTTAATATGCTGTTGTAGATGATGTTTTAATCGGTTTTTGGTACTCCCAATATAAGACATTGGTGAGATTCTTCTGGTTATAGGTATTTCGTATAACCTGTTTTTTCTAAGGTACTACAATTTTCAGTATTATTAATCATCATATCTCTAACTGTTTGTACTTTGCTTCCCATCTGAATTCCATACTTATGGCATAATTTGTTTAATTCTGTAGATATTCCTGGAAAGTAAGGTAATATTCCTGGAAAGTAAGTTGCTTTTTCCTTTTTGAGGTAGAAGTATCTTGCATCTTAACTTGTATTTCATATATCCATTTATTTTTTGTGGAAGGTATCCATAATTTTATATTTCTTTAATGTAATTTATTTTGTAAGTTAAGAATCAAATTATAATTCTTCTTTAGAGGAGTGTGTGATTGCTCTTTTAATTAATGTTTCAATGCTATTGCATTTCTGTGAAGAATTGTAAATAATTCTTCTTTAGAGGAGAATTCTTCAAGTGTAAAGAATTCTCCTCTCAAGAAGAATTTTTTTTGAAGAATTCTTTACTACTCTAATTCTTCTTTAGAGTAGTAAAGAATTCTTCTTTAGAGGAGTGTGTGATTGCTCTTTTAATTAACATTTCAATGCTATTGCATTTCTGTGTGTAAGGATGTGTTGAGCTATATGGTATCAGAACGGGAACATACGTCTGTTTTCTATGTACTCTGACTGTATTGCAGTTAGACTCTGTATTGGCAACAATTGAACATGAAGAAGAAAATACTTTACCCTACCTAGATGTTAAAGTTTTCAAGCAAAGTGACCAACTGCAATACAGAGAACATAGAAAACAGATGTGTATGTACCTGTTCTGATACCATATAACTCAATACATCCTTACACACAGAAATGCAATAGCATTAAAACATTAATTAAAAAAACAGTCACACACTCCTCTAAAGAAGAATTCTTTACTGAAGAAATAAATTACATTAAAGAAATATCATATAATTATGGATACCCTCCACAAAAAATAAATAAATGGATATATGAAATACAAGTTAAGATGCAAGATACTTCTACCTCAAAAAGGAAACAGCAATTACAATATGTTGGAGCATTACCTTACTTTCCAGGAATATCTACAGAAATAAATTGTTATAACTATGGAATTCAGATGGGAAGCAAAGTACTAACAGTTAGAGATATGATGATTAATAATACTGAAAATTGTAGTATCTTAGAAAAAGCAGGTGTATACGAAATACCTATAACCAAAATCCCACCAATGTCTTATATCGGGAGTACCAAAAACCAATTAAAACATCGTCTACAACAGCATATTAAAAATTGGCAAAAAAGAAAAGAAGCACGAACAGCACTAATACAATACTGCTTGGATAACCACACATACCCTAATTTTGAAGAGATTACAATAATAAAATCTTGTGGAAATGAGAGACACCTATGTATTGCCAAATCAGTTTTGATTGAGAAAAATAGAGATAGAATTTGTAATAATATGACCCAAGTATCCTTAATGATAAATGGAAAGAATTAATTAAAATTGAACAAAAGAGTCAAAAGCACCGAAGAGGAAAATGAAGATTTTACTAAAGTTTATAATTGATGGCGGGCGGGCGTAATGAGCGATGGGTTTGCCTCCTCAGGGCACTCCGTGATAACAATGGCATACACAAGTGCAACTAGGGCCTCTGTGAATCTTGGAGATGTGCCAGCTAGTTCTGTGTGACATTGGCGAAAAGACCCCAACTCACTAGGTTTTGTTCCAGAATCCTTAGGTTGAATGACCAACTGAAACTCTCAGCTGTGGGCTAATCCCCCATACTGATGTACTTACCTGACTAAAAAGACAAAAAAAAATTCAAAAATAAAAAAAAAATCAATATCCGGACTCGTGTGGGATATGGTGGAACTACCACATTTGAGAAGGACAGTCGACCACGGAATCGATCTGGGCTTTCTAAACGGCGTATGAGAAAGAGATCTTGGCTAAGTTAATGTAAGATTGGTGTATGGAATACTAGAGGTGTAAATGGCAAGATAAATTAGGTGATTGAGGAGTTGAATAAGTATAGACTGCATGTGCTGTGTGTAAGTGAAACCAAAAAGAAGGAAATTGGTTTAGAAGAAGTGAATGGCACAGTGAGTGTGTGGTCTGGAGTATTGGATAATGTGAAAGGACAAGCTGGTGTAGGTGTGATTTTAAGTGAAAAGATGAAGAACTTGATTCACTTAGTTTCATAAGTGAGAGAATTCTCTGGATTCGTTTGAAAGTGAAACTTCAGAGAATTGTAATTGTTGCAGTCTATGCTCCACGTGACTCGGGACCTTCTGATAAAAAGGAAGATTTCTGGAATGAGCTAAAAGCTGTTTTGAGCCAGTTTGGCGCTAAAGAAAAAGGTATAATTGCAGGGGATTTGAATGCTAGAGTAGGTATGCAGAATGCAATTTCTGATAATGTTCTGGGTAAGTTTAATGATCCTTGTGTGAATGATAATGGTGAAAGATTAATTGAACTCTGCATTGAGAATGGTTTGTGTGTATCTAATACATTTTTCAATCGCAAGTATATCCACACATATACTTGGGAAAATCGTACTCTTGGTCAAAAGAGTGTGATAGATTTTGTTGTCTACGATCAGCGTCTGAAACACTTAGTTGTTGACACCCATGTGATGAAAGGTGTGGATGTTGGTTCTGATCATTACTTGGTAGTGTCACGAGTGAAACTTAATGTTGGTTGGAGGAAAAGGAATAGGAGGAGACCCAGGATAGAAAGAATAAAGGTTGATAGGCTTCTTGAAGATCATCAGCGTTATTCTGACTTACTCAGAGAACGACTGAAGGAGCTGATGTCTGGTGAGAGGGATGTAAAAAAGAAGTGGGAATGTTTTAAGAACTGTGTTGTCACTGCTGCTAAAGAGGTCTGTGGCACCACAATGGTAGGCAACAATAGAGTTGATGCTTGGTGGAATAGTGAGATTGAAGAGGCAGTAAAGAGAAAGAAGGAAGCCTATTTAAGGATGTTGCAAGGTAGAGTCTCTGTGGATGAATATCGCTCAAAGAAGCGTGAAGCTGTTAAGCTGGTTCACCAGAGTAAGGCAAAAGATAGGAAGGAGAAAATGGAAAGGCATGAACTGGCTTTTTCGAAAGATAGGTCTTTCTGGAAGTATGTGAAACTCAGGAAAAATAGGGTAAACAAAGTTGTAAGTTGTGTGAAGAATGAGGTCGGGGAAATGATATGGGAGCCCAATGAGTTAAGTGAAAGATGGGGTGAATATTTCTGCGAGTTATTAGATCAGGAAAGCAAAGATGATTCAGAGACAAACACAGATGATGTCACAGTGAGGGATGGAAGCACAGGAGGGATCTCAAGAAAAGAAGTGTGTAAAGCTCTAAAATCTCTTCAGAATGGTAAGGCTCTGGGAGTTGATGGCATAACTGCTGAGATGTTGAAATATGGTGGTGACTCTGTAATTGACTGGTTAACTGAAATTTGCCAGTTGTGCTGGGAGTTAGGAATGGTCCCTCGGGATTGGAAGGATGCTATTATTGTTCCCTTATATAAGGGAAAAGGTGATCAGACTGAATGCAAGAACTATCGTGGTATTAGCCTACTAAGTGTGCCAGGGAAAGTGTTTGGTGAGGTTCTTATTGAAAAAGTATGGGATCTTACATCAGAGAAAGTGTGGGATGTTTAGAGTGGTTTTATGCCTAGTAAAGGCTGCACTAACCAGATTTTTGCATTACGCACGATGATTGAAAGGTATCTGGCTGTTGGTAAGAAAGTTTTTGCTGCCTTCATAGATTTAAAGAAAGCTTATGACTAAGTAAATAGGACACTTTTGTGGAAGGTATTAAATGAATATGGTGTTACTGGGAATCTACTTAATAGTGTAAAAGCCATGTATGCTGGTAGTAGAGCTTGTGTACGAGTGAATGGTGTTTTATCAAAATGGTTTTCTATTGGTGCAGGAGTTAGACAAGGTTGTGTAATGTCACCATGGCTGGTTAATATATTTATGGACGCATGTATGCGCGATGCCAAAATAGATGATAGTGGTTTATGTCTTGGTGATATCCGTGTGTGCAGATTGCTGTATGTTGATGACACTGTCCTGTTGGCAGAGAGCGAAAGTGATTTGCAGAGTATGTTGTCTCGGGTGTACGAAGTTTGCATGAATTTCAAACAGTATAAATAAGGGAAAAACCAAAGTTATGGTGTTTGAGAGAGGAATGGGTAGCACTGAATGTAATGTAATGTATAAAAGCAATGTGATTGACCAGGTGAGTGAGTTTGTGTATTTAGGAAGCATATTTGACAGAGAGAACAAATTGGTTGGTGAAATTAGTAGGCAAGTGAATTCTTCATTGAAAGTCATAGCTGCTCTGGGAGGTTTTCACAGGAATGATGGATTCTCTAGAGTCCCGCATGGCTGTGTACGGAACTGTAATTGTTCCTACTCTGATGTATGGTAGTGAAACCTGGGTACTGCAGAAGAAACATAGGAGCCGTTTGTGTGCTGGAGAAGTGCGTTACTTATGGGGGGTTTGTGGCAAGACAAAGTCTGATTGTTTGAGGAATGAAGATGTGTTGCAGTTGTGTGATGTGAAGCAAAATGTTGTTAGCAAGGGGGAGACCAATATGCTTCGGTGGTTTGGCCATGTTGAAAGAATGAGTGATGAGATGCTTACTAAGAAAATCTTTTCAGCCCAAGTGGCAGGAAGGAAAGGCAGAGAAAGGCCAAGGAAGACATGGATGGATCAGATTGATCCATCCATGTCTTCCATGGATGACATGGATGGATCAGGAAAGGCAGAGAAAGGCCAAGGAAGACATGGATGGATCAGATTCAGGAGTGTCTGCATGAGAAAAAGATTATGAGTATGAAGTATAAAAGATCTTGTGTACGGCGTGTATTGGATATCAGTGAAGCCCAAGTTGTATGTCAAGATCGCTGTAAATGGAGAAGTTTGATACAATAACAGTAAGTAAAAACATCTGGTAGTTGTATTTCTTTTTGGAGCTAACCTCTGAATCTCAGAGAACAGCTTAGTGATATGTATGTATTATAATAGATGGAGCCACGGTGGAGGGTTCGTAGGTGGCCTCGGAACGGGGGTAAGGAGGACGATCGTTTGGCTCACTGACACTGCGCTAGCAGAAGAGATAACATCAGGAATGCCTCCTGATTACGACCCTGGCGTGGGGGTGGGGGTAGAAAGTACTTGAGGCAGTCTACGTTGGAAAGGCAGAGGTGTGGTGGCTGCATGCTATGAATATCGTGGTGAAGTGTTGGGAACAAGAATGACAGAATGACATAGAGGGCAATAGGGCAGGTTAAGTGTAAATAGTTGTATATAAGTTTTTAGTGTTTTGGTTGGAATATTTGTGTGTATGTAAATAGGTCATTGGTTTTTAACGTATGTTGGTCAATGTATGTTCATGCTGGGTTAATGAATTATGATTTTGAAAAGTCATTTTGCCACCTTGGTTTTGAGTTTACCTGTCAGTAAAAGTGGTTTTAAGGGAAATAGATAGTTCTTAGGGTCAAAAGTCATTACTGCAAGACACTTCAAAGGCTTATTCACTTGTCTGGCATTGAATGAGATGAAGGCAGAACGGGACCACCGTGCCGAGGGCTGGAACCAACTCTAGACTACAAAAAGAACCAAACTTGCAGTGAAATGTATACCAAGGGAGCTGGCCTTACAACAAAAAGGTATGCTACCTATTATTATTTCTATTTTTTTGTACTGTGAAAACCTATTAAGAATCATGTTCTTCAGTCGGGCAAATTGCTAGGGTTTTTGTCATAATAGTTGATTTGTATATTCTTCTTTTAAGTGAAATATTTTCTTTTTCCTAAAGGACTTATATATGGCAAGCATGGACGTAAAAGCATTATATCCAAGCACTCCGGTTCCAGAAGCTATTGAAATTGTCATTAAGAAGTTGCATACTCTTAAAATATTAAATGACACACAAACTCAAGAATTCAAAAAAGTTTTATTATATTTATATGAAAACAATGTATTTACATACAAGAACAGAATTTTCAAGCAAAATTCAGGAGGCCCAATGGGCTCACCATTATCAACTTTATATGCTGAGGTTGTGATGAACGAGACTGAAGAAAATGTCATGCAGAGTATGGAAGAAAAACCAGAAATATACTGTCGATACGTGGATGACATTTTCATTCTATCAAAACTGAACGAAGAAGGGTTAAGAAAATTATTAAGAAAATTAACCAAATGCTACAGCTCCTTATACCCAACAATAGAACTTACAGTAGAAATGGAAAAAAACAACACAATAGCCTTTTTGGACGTACAAGTTATAAAATCCACAAATAAGTTGCAATACAGAGTTTATCGAAAAAGTTCATTTGTTCCTGTTCTAATCCCGTACAATTCGGCGCATCCTTATCCACAAAAATGCAATAGTCTGAAAACATTAATTAAAAGAGCATATATGCACTCTAAAAATATTCAGCTCATTAATGAAGAAATTAATTTCATAAAAAAAATTGCAGGTAGTTTTGGTTATCCAAACCATTTAATAAAAAATGGAACATAGAAGTACTAAAGAAAATAAAAAATAATGCTGTAATAAATAAAAATGAAATCAAATATCTAAATGGTTTTCCTTACATTAAAGGTACTACTAATGAAATTAATATTTGTAAAAAGCATAACATTCAAATTGGAGGAAAAGTAAATACTATCAAAAATATAGTAATCAAAAATAATGAAAAAATAAAAATGTTAGAAAAAGCAGGTATTTACTCAATTCCTATTACAGAAAACCCTCCAATGGCATATATAAGAAGTACCAAAAATAAGCTTAAACACAGGTTAAAACAGCATGTAAAAAATTGTCAGAAAAAAGGAAGAAAAAACTGCACTTATTCAATATTGTCTGGCTAACCAAAAATATCCTAAATTTGAAAATATAAAAATCATAAAAAGCTGTAAATCCGAAAAACACCTCAGAATAGCAGAGTCAGTAATGATAGAAAAAAATAGAGCAAAAGTTTGCTACCACAATGACCCTAATATTTTAAGAAACAGCTGGAGGAATTTAATTAAAATTGAGCAAAAAAACGGAAAATTTCGAAAAATAAGATCGCTGGCCAACAAGAGATGGCGCCACAGCGCCCAAGAGGAAGCGATAGCCGTGAACAGATGCAGCCCACGAGAACCACCTAATGCTCTGCCGACACGGTCTGTGCTGGTCGGAGCAAAACGTCCCCTAGATGACGGTAACGGAATGTTACCGAAAGTATTTGGGTAATAAACGTATTGAAATGTAGAGACAGCAAGGGTAAAAAATTCATTTAGTGATGAGGTCAATTAAAAAGGAACAGCAAACGAATAAAAAACAACCCACATGCCACATCTACACAACGGAAATACGGAAACCAACACGTGCGGTAAGTGTTCAACATGGATTTAACAATAAGTCCAATAATGCAGTTGCATTAATGCACGTCAAAAAACTTTTCAATAGCGGACTTTTTCTAACGAAATCCAATATTGGAAGTACTTGAAAATTTTCTTTTGTATTAAAAAGTGTTGTTTGCTATACATATAGATGGTTCAGTGCCTAAATGATATTTTCAAATATCCTCTCCTGCCATGTCAACATGCAACACACATCACAATATCAATATCCCCATACACAATATCTTGTTTGTTACAGCGATGTACATATGTACTGTAGTGGCCAAAAATGTGGAAACCGTTTGGAAATAGTGTATTTTGAGGTTTGATGGCTCATAACACCACTTTTTTTTTTTTTTTTGGAGTAATACCATAAAATTATATATCAATGGAAAGATAATTTCATCAAGAATGTAATGCAATAACCTTTATGAAGGATTTTGTATTAGAACAGCAGTTATAAAGAAGAAAAGTGAAACGCATAGAAAAAAATGAAATATACAAAAGTTCTCACCATGTCAGTTAATACTTTGCTGGGTAACCTTTAGTGTTAATTAAGGGCGTTACGGCTTCCCATGGAGTGAACTAAGTTTTTTAGTTCTGCAGCTATTATACTGTGAAACCAAGATTGAATTATTTCTTCTATTAATTGGGTTTTATTGCTGGGTTGCTTCTGACTAACAAGTTTCTTTAGTCGGCTCCATAGATTTTCGATGGGGTTAAGGTCCCCAGACCATTCCAGCAGTGGAATATGATTACCTTGAAACCACTTTTTGCACACAGCAGCAACATAACATGGAGCTGAATCTTGTTGAAATATAAATCCTTCATTATCTTGAAAAAGATCACGTGCAGAAGGCTTCAGTTTGGGCTCAAGTATTTCATTAATGTATTTTTAACCATTTATATTCCCATTAATCACGCAAATTTTTCCCAGACCTTTTGATGTCATACAACTCCAGATCATAACACTAACTGGGTGTTTCATGGTACATGTAATGCAATCAGGATGCAAATCTTCTCCGATTCTTCTCCTTACATATTTTATGCCATCACTGCCAAACAGGGAGACTTTGGTCTCATCACTCCAAATAACACTGTCCCATTGTTCCGCTGTCCAGTTAACATGGATTTTTAGCCCAGTTTAATCTTTTCAATCTTTGTTTGCGAGATAAAAATGTTTTTTTTTTTTTTTTTGTGGAATTCTAGCTTTTAGGGCAAATTCCTGCAGTCTGCGCCGAACAGTCCTTGCCCTCAACTTCACATTGCATTGCACCATTTCATCTTTTATACACCCAGATGATTTTCTTCTGTCACTTAGGCACAGTCTCTTAATTCTTCTATCATCACTTGCTGTTGTGCACCTTTTCCTGCCTTTACCAGTCTGCTTTTGTAGTGACTGAGTCTCCTTATACCTCTTCAAAAATTTAGAAATGCCACCTTTGGTTAAGTTTCCACCAATATTTCTTCTAATTTCTTCATAACTGAAACCTTGTTCCCTTAATAGTACTATTTTACATCGCTTTCTGGGTGACCAGTCAACTCTTTGCATCATTTTTTTTAATTTTATTACGTTTTACAAGCTCACTAAATGAAAGATCACAAAAAATAACAAAAAAACCTAACTAACTTTATAGCAATCACATAACACACTGACAAATGTCCTCCTCTCAGCTCCAATACATGACATCAATAGCTGAATCCTACTGTCACCTGATTGGCTCATTGTCAAAACAAGATGACACCTGATTGGCTCTCTAAACACTCATGCTCATTGGCTACATTCAAATGAAGGAAAGCTGCTTCATATCAACCTAAGCAAGTTGTGCTTCCTTTTTCTGGTTATTTGCCTATAACTTTTCATAGAACACATATAATTGAACAAACTTTGTGGCATTACATTCTTGGTGAAATTATCTTTCCATTGATATATAATTTTATGGTATTACAAAAAAAAAAAAAAAAAGAGTGGTGTTATGAGCCATCAAACCTCAAAAATACACGTTTTCCAAAAGGTTTCCACAATTTTGGCCACTACTGTAAGGTAAATTATATCAAAAGTGAGTATGTGCTTAGACACATGCACCTCTCATACTAGTGCTGTTCAAATGTATGTAGATATCCATGGAAGATACTAACATAATATATCACTAAGCTGTTCTGAGATTTAGAGGTTAGCCCCTCAAAGTAAGATCATCTGCCAAAATGAAATTTCTAGTGATGTTAATTTTTATTATCATGTTGTATTAAGTGTATCCATGTACAGTGATCTTTGCACATAGCTTGAGCTTCACATACATCCATTACATCTCACATATAGCCACATTTTCATATCATACTGCTAATCTTTTTGTGGCATTCCTGAATCTGATCCTCCATGATTTCCTTGGACTACCTTTAAAATTCTCTTCTGCTACTTAGGCTAAATGAATTCTCTTAGCACTTTGTCACTTATTGTTTTAATATGGCCAAATCATTTCAAAATTTTATCTCCATCCTATTAACATTTTGTTGCATATTACACATCTTCATTTGACACATGATTGAGACAAATCTTACCACAAACCTCCTTGCAAGTAACACATCTTTCCAGCATCCAAACAACTGTTGGTGCTTTTCTGTAGTACCTAGGTTTCACTGCCATACATCGGGGTCGGAACAGTAACACTTTTACACACAGCCATTTGAGACTACCCATTAGTCCTGTAAAATCCTACTACACAGCAGCTATGATTTTTAAAGCTGAATTCACTTTCCTGCTGACTTCATCAAATTAATCTTTTCTGTCAAACATGCTTCCTATATACACAAACTCGTTCATCTGGATTAATTCTGTACCATTTAGACTGATCTTTAATAGTTCACGTTCAAAAACCACCCCTTATTTATATTCAGGTTAAATTTAATACATACTTCGTTCATCCTCAACAGCATACTGTGCAATTTAGTTTTTCTCTCAGACTACAGGATTGTGACATAAGCACATGCAGCAACCTGCACAAATGGAAATTCCCAAGATATAAACCAGTACAATCTATTTTGGTATTGTGCATGCATCTCTAAATACGTGGAATGGCCACGGAGCCGTTACACAACTTTGTCTAACCTTTGCACCGGCGCTCTTTGGCCACACATGGCCCTTGCGCCATAAAAATTCAACAACCAATCAACCAACTAACTTTTGCACCAGTGGAAAACCAACCCTATAAAACAGTATTTACACATAAATGAAATGACTTGTAAGATACTTAAATTCATATTATTACAATTTGTAACATTTTCATAAAGAAAAAAACATTTTAAATTATTGTGCAAGGTTGATTTTATAAAATGCTTATCAAAACTTAGGGTAAATGCCCATAAGTGTCCATGTATGGTACTCCCATTCATAAAACTTCAAATTATAGCAATTTTTTTAGAAATAAATAACTGTACAGAGTAGATTTTAGGTAATGCATTGTGTAGTGTAGTAATGTTATGCTCCAAGTTCTTTTTCATACCTGTTTATGAGTCTGTAATGCATGTGTTTTTGATGCATCACAATAGCTTTTTTAGAAACTGAAGATATATTTTTTACAGAAATTGTTTGAGAAAGGTGTATGTAGTGTGGAAAAGTTTTTTAGCAAAATATGCATAACATAGTTATATTCAAAGCAAACTGAATTTGCTTGTACCACTTACTGGTCATCCATGTAACACTCCTCAGAAAACTTTAAAAATTCAATGTCCTGGAAAATTTGCAGGAAAAAACTTTATGCGGGTTCAACTGTGCGAGGAAAAACTCCCGACACAGATCCACACTGCCTTGCAAGAAGTTTGTGGGGAAGGAACTTTTGATTGAAGCACTATTTCTCGCTGAGCATTGTGCTTTCAGGAGGCCGCAACTGAAGCCGACCTCAAACGGCGACAGACAAAAAACATCTCTCACCATTGTTGCAACACTTCTCAAGAGAATCGCCGATTGACAGTCGAGGAGATTGCTCATCAGCAAATTTGTCCATCATGTCTGTTCACCGGATTTTGACCGACTCACTGAGAAAAAGAAAAATCACCATGCGCTGGGTACCCCATCAACTCGCCCCCTAGCAGTAGGCAGCCAGAGTGAGCATCACACAGTACCACCTCCACAGGTTTAAAAGGGAGAGCAACACCTTCCTGAACAGAATTGTTGCAATTGATGACACTTGGACCTGTGATTTTGAGCCGGAGCTGAAGTCACAATCGGCAGAATGGAGGCATTCAAATTCCCTACACCTCTTAAAGTGTCATCAGCAACTATCCAAAGTGAAGCAAATGATTTTTGCCTACAATGCCCTGGGTGTTGTGGTCTCTGATCAAGTGCTGGTAGGGCAAATAGTCAATGCACAATATTATCGTGACTTTCTGAGGACAAAGTTGAGACCAAAAATTCATCAATATCACCCCAACTTATTGGAAGCAGGAGCAATCTTGCTGCACGACAATGCATCGTGTCATGGTGCAGCGTCGGTACAGGGACTTTTGGAGAAATATGGCTGGGAAACTTTATCCCACCCACCATACAGCCCTGATCTCAGTCCACCCAACTTTGATCTTTTCCTAAAGTTAAAAAAATCGGCTCCTTGGCATCTGCTATGAATCACTGTACGAACTATCATTAGACATGACTCGAGTAATACGACAGCTGAACAAAGATGGCATACTACGGGGCTTCCAGGACCTACCTCACTGCTGGCAAGCTGTCATTAACAGCAGAGGGAGTACATTGAACGGCAATAAGGTAAGTTTTCTGCTTTATTTCACTTTTCTCAAAAATGGACAATGTGCAGAACTTTTGTTAGGACCCCGTGTCAGTACCTCAAATATGATGCTAACTTTCATTCTGATAGTCATTCGAAGAAATAATGCCAATTCAGTAAAATGAAATGCAGTAAATTTTAGTCTAGGCTGTCTGACTCATCAATTTAGGATTTGTCACTTGGACTTTAACTGAGCAAACAGCATATTTGTTACCTTGAATCTTTGGAAACAGTCTCCACTGTCTACTAATTCCACATATATTTTATTGAACAAGTAAAACTGTGTAAAATGAGTCACAGTGTGATGCTGCTAATCCAAAAACATAATGCCATCTCTACAAATATCACAGATGCAGATTCATAACAAGAGATGCAGCTGTATTTTAAAAGAACTTTTTAGCAGAAAAGATTTGCTATGTTTTAAAGAGCATTTCATTAGGACTTATGAATCAGTGGATGAATACAAAAAGCAGCATTGTAAATGTAACTGAAAATCATGAGCATAACCCAAATATGTATATTGTGTATAAAATCTTATCTCTGATACTATTAAATGCTGTAATGATATATTATATATAACACAGAGATAAAGCTGCATACCTCAGAAATGCATTGCATCCTTGCTTTATCAACACTGATTTTTTATGTTGAAGCAACTGACAAAAAGTAGCACTGGGAAGACATGTACAACTCGTAAACTGGAACTAGTCAAAAATGTTAAAAAATATCGTAACCACTTTTTCTGGACTGTAAACACAAGGTATATTCACTCCCAACTAGGAAAATATTACTTATCAATAGAGAAATGTCTCTGAATTTAACATTCGGTATAAATAACCATTATAAATTTATATATAGCATTACTAACTGAAATAATGACATACCACACAAACATCCCTGTGTTGCTCCTGTGGCACAGTAATGTAAGTGCTGGCTTCTGACCATATGTTTGAGATGGGTCCAGGTTCAATTCCTGGTGAGGCATGGATGTTGTATTTGTCTTTACGGCACTGGCTCTCTCTTCCCTGGAACCAGTGGCCCTAAATTAGGGATGGGCCGCTTCTTATAGCCCATCAAGTTGCTTGTGGTTGTCCTTAAACTCACAAACAAAAATAATACATCTCTTTACTCTGGAGGTTGCTAATGCAAGTTGCAAAGACCATTAGTGGTCAAAACCAATAACTAAGGACTTCATGGTAATATCAGACAAGATGGACTCTCTTCATGCAACAGGTTTCTTTTTTATGGCCCAGATCAGTTTGGGAACAGTTCACTTAACCATTGATAGATTTAGATTCCATGCTGTCTTAAGCATTTGCAGATTTATTGCCCCCTTTCAATATCATATTCAACCTCTTCTCCAGTTTTCAGATGGGTGACCTGCTAGAAACAAACACTGCCTTGTTTCATCGTTACTAACATTTTACGGGAAGAACGAGCTGGAGAAGGGTGTAATAATAAGAAACTGGTTCACTCAGGGCAGGTGGGTTGTTGGGGTGACGATCCCTTGCACTGAAGGTGATAATCTCTGCAAAGAATAAAGAGGGTGGTAGGCATCGCTTAATGCAACTTTTCAACTTTAAGTCAGTTGACTCCCTTTGGCTTTCCACTTCCTTTGTTTGTAATTGTAGCAGTAATGTTGTTCAGACCTCACAGTCAACTTTCACCTGCTAAGGCACACCACAAATGTTTCTCCTGAAGTACCAATATTGTGTGTGCTCCTGAATACTTTTGCCCTTGGGCAGACAGTAGTGCTGCCTTATTGAAACTCTAATGCCTAGCCTCACTTCTTTCCGATGTTTTGCTAAGCTGGTGTTGAGAACATCCCCCTATTGTCTTTTCTAGTTGAAAACATATATGTGGGTGTGTTTCACTGTTTGGTGCTCTGCACTGAGCATGTTCCCAGACAGAGATAAAATTGTGCAAGTCATTTCCCAATGTTGCCACACTTTATTCTCCATGCTGGAAAAAAGTTGCTTCATGAAATTTTTAGAGTCAAATGCTGCCTCACTATTCTTTGCCTCCTCAAGTAGCTGCTTCCTTTGCTTAATGGGAAATATGGCACTGCACCTGTCAGTGAAAACATTATATGAAGACATGATGAAAAACTAAACACTGCATTGTGCAAATGCTCTCCTGCAGTGTTTTAAACTCTGACTTGAGAAACACTTATGATTTTAAAATTTGTCACACATCTCAATACTATATGGCTAACATGAAGAATGCCAGTAGAATTTTGGGCATGTGTTCATTTATGTGATCCAAAAGATAATTTTTGCTATTCAACTCACTAAAAACATGGACCCATACCTTCAGTGTTATCTTAGTTAAAGTAGATTGTTTTGTAAAGTTGCGAATACTCCTCAAAAATTGTTTTATTCTAGCAACGCTGTGACTTGCATATTTTCACACTAACTTTTGTAGGGAAATTCTTTAGTGTTCCATGTGCTCCTACCTGCCCACTTACGCAAACAGATGAAATGTAAGTGAGCATGCATGCATACTGGGAGAGATAGAGATCTTATATATGGTATGTCATTTATAAAATTAATTTTTTAATTAATCCTGTCTCATCCCCCCCCCCCTTTTTTTTTTTACTTTTACTGAAATTTATCTTTCTCTTTATAGGACCAGAATGTATTTGATTCAAAGAAAAAAATTAAAAATGCTACAGCAGATGGTCTGGATAGCAAGCTTACTGTGAGTCAGCGAAAAGCCATAGCAGTTAACCACTGCCTTTTACTCCTTCATACAAACCAAGCTGAACAGTGCCGACAACAGGTTCAGAAGTTATTGAAAATCTTTCCATCTAGTACTGCTGCTGATGCTGCTCTCATACGAGCAGCTTTACATTGCAAAGAAAAGCAAGTGCAAAAGGCTGTAGATGTTTTGAAAGTAAGTTTTAATTTTCAAAGTTGCAAGCAATTATTCTGTAATGCCTGTTATTTTATCATTAGTTTCAACTAGTTTGTGTCACAAAATTGATTTGCTGATGGCACTTGGATTTTAGTCATTTTGTATCTTTTCAGCATTAATACTTAAAATATTTACTGTAAAATGCATGTCAATATCTTGAATAAAGACTTACTTACAAAACAACTGCAAAATAAAAAGATCTACACAGGTATTAATGTGTAAATTTACATTTTCAGAATAATTTCAGTTAATAATTTACAGAATGTGAAGCAAGATAATGATTCATAGAAATCCAAGTTTTTCTTCAAATAAAGTAAATATTTTTCTTTTGAGTAAAGTGTATGATAGAATATAATACTTTGAAAGTAGTTTAAACACATTTCAGTGCTTTTAAAAATTTGAAGGTAATTCAGGCAATATGTTATTATTTCACCACAAAATTTTTTCATGTCATTTAAGAAGTGATCGTAGAATGTCAAAAATTTATTCCAGCATGAGGTGAGAAGCAAATAAAGCCTCAGTGATGTTTTAAGAAAACTTTAAGAATTAGGAACTTTTGTGATACAGCAGGTATGGATATTAGAGCAGTTTCTGTTGTTGTTTTTTAAACTCAAAACTTTACTGACTTTTCAAGTCCTGTAAGTTATTTATTAAGATCCATCATGAAAGCTCTGGACATGCACAATAAGAAAGCCCACCAGGAGGAAGAAAGAGGTATATATCAAAATGTAAGATTCTAATAACACTGTTTTACAAGATTTTTATAACATGAACAAATGTAGCTGTTTTTAACTAATTTTTGGGTGCTGATTTTAGATCTGACCTTAAAAAATGGCCACCACATTATGATTTTTTTGTTATGGGGCATTAAATATGTACTATTGTTCCACATTAGCTCTTGTAAGCATGTAAAAGGACACTAGATCTTTTTATTGTCATATTTCACTACTGGACATGTTATGGGTGGCAACACTGATTTTTTCACAAGTAGAGAATATGTAACCACAACCAAACTGCCATTGCTGTTTTTTACATTGAAGGAGAAACATGTGCTGCATGTTTATGAGCAAAAGTTGGCAAAATGGAGAAAAGAGATCACCGCGAATGTATTAATGTTCCGGATAAGTTTTGCTATGTGTGTGGACAGTATATTATAAAATCTCAAAGGTGTCCATTGACAAAGACTAAGTAAAACCTACTATTTGTACTTTGGATGATGTGTTGGAGATCAAAATAAATCGTGGGCTCCACATGTCTGCTGCATTTCCTGCTTTGTTGGCCTGAGTGAATGGTTGAAAGGTAAACTGAAGTCCATGCCTTTCGCAGTTCTGATGGTTTGTCAAGAGCCAACTGATCTCGTGAAAGATTGTTATTTTTGTTTAACCAAAGTGAGTTACTTTTCAAAGAAGAACAAAAGTAAAATACAGTATCCAAATTTGCCATCAGCCTTAAGGCCTGTTCCATATGGGGAAGATCTTCCTATACCAAAACTTCCATTGAACTGCGAAGAGATAGATTCAAATTCATCCAATGAAGATATGGACGCACATGAAGATCCGAATCCTACATACACTCCTAAACACTTAGACAAGCCCCACTTGATTGAGCAAAATGAACTGAATGATCTTGTCCAAGACCTACATCTTTCCAAACAACAAGCTGAACTTTTAGGTTCCCAACTGCAAGAGTGGAACCTGTTAGCGAACAGTACATGTGTGTCTGTGTTCAGAAATAGAATTTTAGGTCTATGTTCTTTCTATGAAATGCAGGATGGTATTTGTTTTTGTTCAGATATTCCGAGGCTAATGACAGAATTAGGAATATCTCACGGTCCTATGGAATAGCGTCTATTTATCGATTCATCCAAGGTTAATTTAAAAGCTGTCCTTTTGTCCAACAGGAAACCAGAAGCCTTCCATTCCAGTAACACTTGCTGTAGGAATGAAGAAGACTTATGGAAGCATGGACAACATTCTCACTGCAATACAATATTATGACCAGTTAAGGTGAACAATATGTGGTGATCTGAAAGTGATATCACTCTTGCTCTGGCTTCAAAGTGGCTTCACCAAATTTTGTTGCTTTCTTTGTGTGTGGAACAGTAGGGCCACAGCAGAACGTTACTAACGGACAGACTGGCCTAAACGAGATGTTTTCATTCCTGGACAGAGTATGTTCATCACAAGCCCCTAGTTAATTCCTCTGATATGCTGCTTCCACCACTTCATATCAAACTGGGGCTGATGAAAAACTTTGTAAAGGCTATGGACAAATCTGACCCAGGTTTCTTGCAAGTAAAGCAAACATTTTTGCAATTAAGTGATGCAAAACACAAAGAAGACATCTTCGTTGGTCCTCAGATACAAAAACTACTGTGCGATCCTGTTTTTACCGAAAAGCTAAACAGCATAGAGCTCCCTGTGCGTGGCAATCTTTCACATCTATGGTCAAGGGATATCTGGGTAACCATAAAGAGGGCAACTACAAACAGCTGATTCACAACCTTCTCAAGAACTGTAAAAACCTTGGGTGCCGGATGTCCTTAATAATACATTTCCTCCATTCGTATCTGGACTTCTTTCCTGACAACCTAGGAGCAGTCAGCAATGAACAAGGAGAAAGGTTCCACCAAGATATCCGAATGATGGAGGAGAGGTATCAAGGCAGGTGGGATCCCTCAATGATGAGTGATTACTGTTGGTTTTTGCAGGAGGACAAAACACGACACATAAGAGAAAAAAATGAACTACTTGTATGGATATATGAGTATGTGTGTATACATTTACCTTTGTGTTAATATTTTTTACTCTATTTCTTTTTTCTTTTGCTGTTTCATATCAAGTGATATATGAATATGGTATTTATGCTTTGTAAACTAATTCTATAGCTAACAAGACACATAAATGCTGTAATACATCACAATGCGAAGCTGTAATGTGTATATCTTGCGTTGCATATATGTATCTGGAAATACAGCAAATGTTCATACACAAAAAACTGTACATGATGGAGAGTTTTTATAGTCATTTGAATTCAGCACCCTGAAATTAGTTAAAAACACCTTATTTCACCCATGTTATGAAAACAAAGTTTAAAAATGTTGACTAGTGTAATGATATATTTATAGTGAATTTTGCTGCCAGATTCTAATGATATACAGGGTAGGTTCGAAAAGTTCACAGTAATTCCTTTTTATACAGAAAACAACTATGTTACCATTATTTACACCACATTTCCTTCGCAATCGTTTCCTTAGGCAGCTACATATTTTTGCCAGCGTCCATAAAGCTATTTGAAGCATTCCTGGAATTCATTCTTAAAACTGTTTTCAGCCCTTTCTTGCCTTTCAGTGATGTCCTCAGCACTCTTTGAATCACCCTTTTAAGAAAGGTTTCAGCCATGGAAACAAGTAAAAATCAGGTTGTGCCAAGTCAGGAGAATATGAAGGATGCTCAGTGATGCCACATAATACTTTACAAGGTACTGTTTGGCTGTTAGGAATCAATGTGCAGGAACATTGTCATGAAGAAGAAACCAACTGTTTGTTTTCTATTTTCCCAGATGTGTTCTTCAAATTGTATTCCTGAGGTGACAGAGTTCATTGACATACATTTCTTTATTCACAGTCCTCCATTCTGGAATAAATTCATATTGAAAAAGGCCCTGAGAGTTTAAAAAAAAAAAAAGATAGAAACTTTCAGCATTACCTTTTTTTTACTCTTGTCCAGACAGGGTTTCTGTTTTTGAGGTGATGATGTTGATTTCCATTCACACACAGTATCAGCGTTTCATCTGTGCACTGCAAAAAAACAACCCCATCACATTTCATCTCCTGTAATTATGTTTCTTAGAAAATTGTCTTGATCAGCCATAGTTATTAGTGTTTCTTGTTGTTCAGCAGTCAGCATTTTTGAAACCAAGTGTTGATAAACATAATGCATGTTAAAATCATTGCGGTGAAGGCTCTGAACACTTCCAACTGATATTCCTATCTCTGATGTTATTTTGTTTGCAGTTTTTCTGCTTTCATGTTGGATAATGTTGCGTATGTGCTCAGTTTTTGTTAGTCAGTAGTTGTGATAATCATAGCTATGAGCTTTCTATTGAAATTCATGTCTACATCAATGTGTTCAATACCAATACAGAAATGGGTTTTATTGGTAGTTTCAACATATATATCATCAGGGCTCAACAAATCCCAGGTGCCAGGTAGCCCAGGCACCTAAAATTCAGGCTGTGGCGCCCAATTTTCTTCTTACTTGAGATTTTGTAATTTGTAGTAAATAACTTAATTTCTGTTGTATAATACATAGATTATCTATTAAAAAGTTATAAATTTAGGCACTGCGGATACCGGTAAAGATAAAAAAAACAACTCAAAATCAAAGCTCATATCTAGGTTTAATGTATAGGCCAGATATCACTACTATTTGGTTTTTACGTGCTTTATTTCAACATATATTGGAATATTCCAGACATACTGCTTACCTATGAGGTCCGCTTCTGGAAAAAACGTCACATTTCGCAAACGTTATTTGGTCCCCTCCACTGTCCTTGTCTTTCAACCTCTGCCTATCTGTCATGTTCCCTGTTTGTTTCCACTGGTCTTTGTTTACTTGAGTGTTACAATTATTTAAAATCTCATGATGTTAGAAAAAACTTCAATAAAATACAAACACTGAAGGTTAAAAAAGTTAGATAGTATCGGCGAGGTGTCGTAGGTCAAGAAAAAATGGAAGTTCTCAGTGAACCAAGCCTCCTTCAGCAGTGCCAAGTTTTGGTAGAAAAACACAAACACTGAACACAAAGAGCACAAATGACCTGGTAAAACTGAAGAGTTTAAAACTTTGGACAAAGAACACTTGACTAAAAACCTTCATTAAAAATGTTTGAAATTTTTCGCCCTACACTTTGGGCATCCTCGAGAGCTTGGCAATGTCCCCACAGATGTTCGTGGCTCACTTATCGCCTTTCGTCGGAGACGCTGTCAGAGATACGTCAGAAACATGCAGGCGCCATCATGGGTTCAACCATTATCAATTTGTTTATCGTAGATACGGCCATTCTCTTCGTATTTTCTTTTTCCTCTGTTAATACCTCTTCATTTATGCTGAAAAAATCATAAAAAATTGGCATAAGCGTTTTTGACGTATCTCTGACAGTGTCTCCGATGAAAGGCAGTCTTGGAGTGTCACACTCCAATGGTGATAGGTGAACCACGAACATCTGTGGGGAAATCGCCAAGCTCCTGAGGATGCCCAAAGTGTTGGGCAAAAAATTTCAAGTGTTTTGAATGAAGGTTATTAGTCAGTGTTCTTTGTCCAAAGTTTTAAACTCTTGAGTTTTACCAGGTCGTTTGTGCTCTTTGTGTTGACTGTTTGTGTTTTTCTACCAAAACTTGGTGCTGCTGAAGGAGGCTTGGTTTGTTGGGAACTTCAATTTTTTTTTTCTTGACCTACGGTACCTCGCCGGTAGTATCTAACTTTTTAACCTTCAGTGTTTGTATTTTATTGAAATTTTATCTATCATCATGCGATTTTAAATAATTGTAATACTCGAGTAAACAAAGGCCGATGGGAAAGAACAGGGACCATGACAGATAGGCAGAGGACAAGGACAACGACAGGGACTAAATAACGTGTGTGAAATGTGATGTTTTTTCCAGAAGCAGACCTCAGAGGTAAGCAGTATGTCTGAAAGATCCCCCCCCTCCCAAAAAAAAAACAGCAACCGGTGTGGCGTTTAAAAAAATCCGTGAGGTAATTGCCAGGAAAAGTGGTGTTATTGGAAAAGTACTGAAAATGTAGTAACAGAATAAATGTAACATAATGGCAAGATAAAGACCCTAAAGAGATTGTAAGAATATATTTATATCATCATCATCATCATCATCATCATTATCAATCCACTGCTGGACGAAGGTCTCCCCAAGTTTCCTCCACAACGGTCTGTCTTGTGCCAGTCTCCTCCATGTCACCCCTGCATACTTTCGAATTTCATCCACCCATCTCCCATGTGGTCTTCTTCTGGGTCTTTTCCTGTCCCTTGGAATCCAATCTAAAATTTCGGCTGTCCATCGATGATCTGTCCTTCTGGCAGTATGTCCAGCCCATTGCCATTTCAGGGATTTAACTCTGATCATGATGTCTTCCACTCTTGTCATTTTTCGGATCCACGAGTTCCTCTTCTTATCTCTCCTGGTTACACCAAGTATGCACCTCTCCATGCTGTTTTGAGTTGTCTGCAGCCTTTGTATGTCTCTTTTAGTTAAGGTCCACGTCTCTGCACCATACGTAAGCACTGGAAGGATGCATTGATCAAACACTTTTCTTTTAAGACATAATGGCATATTGCTCTTGAAAATTATGCTGTTTCTTCCAAAAGCTCTCCAGGCAAGTTTTGTACGCCGATTAATTTCTTCATCAATGTGACCCTCACTTGATATCTGCTGTCCAAGATAAACGTACGTGTCTGTTATCTCCAGCTTTTCTCCATCAATCGATAAATCTTCATTTCTTGTAAAAGCATTGAACATCACTTTTGTCTTCTGAAAGTTCATTTTTAATCCCACTTCTTTACTCTTGTCAGCAAGTTCCTGGATCATACTCTGCAGCTCTGATGGGCTAGTTGCAAAAATGACTACGTCATCAGCAAAACGAAGGTGGGTTAGATAATCTCCATTAATCTTTATCCCCTTGTTTTCCCAGCTCAGTGACTGAAAAATATATATATATATATATATATATGAGGTAAGGAGAAAAGGAGAAGATCTCATTGAACTGAAAAGTGGACATCTCTTCTACTATCGTGGGACAGATACTGGCAGAACTAGTGGTGTTGGATTTATAATAAACAAGAAACTGAAGGATAAAGTTGTAGAAGTTGAAAGTTCCTCTGACAGAGCTGCACGACTCATTATCCAACTCTCGAGAAGATACCAGGCTCAGATTATACAAACTTATGCACCCACCACAAGTCATGCTGAAGAAGAAATTGAAGAATTTTATGAGGAAATTCGTGATCTAAATAATAAAGGTAAGCAGCACTTGAAGATAATTATGGGAGATTTCAATGCAAAAATAGGGCAACGGCAACAGAATGAAACTTCAGTAGGTAAATTCGGTCACGGCAACAGAAACCAGCGTGGAAATACTCTCGTTGAGTTTGCAGAGGCAGAAGGGTTTTTCATCTTGAACTCCTTTTTCAAGAAAAAGCCACACAGGAAATGGACATGGAGACATCCAAATGGGATGACAAGTGAAATTGATTTTATTATGTGTAACAAAAAATTCGTCATAGAAGACTGCAGTGTGCTAAACAAGTTCAACACAGGCAGTGACCATAGATTGGTGAGATGTAAGATGCACCTCAACACTAAACTCGAACGTAGCAAGCTCATAAGACAAACAAAATCTATTGACATAACCAACCTTAAAAAAACACCATAATACCTTTAAATTGGAACTGAAGAACAGATTCTCTGCTTTAGGAGGCCTAACATCGGAAGAAGTGGATATTTCTGAAGTTAACAGGAAAGTAACCAAAGCTCTTATGGAAACAGCAACAAAATTAGCTGGGTCTAAGAACAAATTGCATGTGAACAAATTATCAGGAAAAACCAAAATGTTGATGCAAAAAAGAAGAGTGATGAGGACAACTAAAGAAGATGTGACTTCCAAAGTGGAATATATAGAGCTATGCAAGACAGTACGAAAAAGTATCACTGAAGACGTAAGGAAATTCAACTGTGAACTAGTAAGGAAAGCAATTGAAAACAACCAAAGCCTAAAGATAGCAAAGGGACATCTCAGTAAGGGAAACAAACAGGTTATGGCACTGAGAAAAGAAGATGGTTCTGTAACAAGAAATAGAGGTGAAATTTTGACAAGAGTGAAAGATTTCTACTCCAAATTATATGAAAGGGATGATACATGTACTCCAGACATCATGAAAGGTACCAGTACCAGAGTTCTTCCAGTCCTTCCAGCAGAAGTTGCACATGCAATCAAGAACATGAAGCAGGGAAAAGCTCCAGGAGAAGATGGAATTACTGTAGACATCATACAAGAAGCAAGTGGAGAAATTGAAACAGTACTCGCCCAAATTTTCACTCGATGCCTTAATGAAGGGAAAATTCCTCAGGATTGGAACAACGCTACAATGATCTTGCTACATAAAAAAGGTGCATTGAGGATCTCTGGAACTACAGACCTATCAGCCTCCTATCAGTGGTTTATAAAATCTCCACTAAAGTTCTTTCACACCGCTTGAAGGTGACACTGGACATGGCTCAACCGAGAGAACAAGCTGGATTCAGGAGTGGCTACAGCACAATAGATCATATCCACGTACTGAGAGAACTAATTGAAAGAGCGAGGGAATATGAACTTCCATTGTGCATGGCTTTTATCGATTATGAAAAAGCCTTTGATTCGGTGAAACCATCAGCAGTTGCAATGGCTCTGAAATCCTGCGGTATTGAAGATGCGTACATTAATATTATTAATAACATCTATGAAAATGCAAGTGCAAAGATTTGGCTGTTTGAAAATACAACACACATAAAAATTGGAAAAGGAGTGAGACAAGGTGACACCATATCTCCGAAGCTCTTTAATGCCACATTGGAAAATGTCTTTCAATCACTGAACTGGGAAAACAAAGGGATAAAGATTAATGGAGATTATTTAACCCACCTTCGTTTTGCTGATGACATAGTCATTTTTGCAACTACCCCATCAGAGCTACAGAGTATGATCCAGAAACTTGCTGACAAGAGTAAAAAAGTGGGATTAAAAATGAACTTTCAGAAGACAAAAGTGATGTACAATGCTTTTACAAGAAATGAAGATTTATCGATTGATGGAGAAAAGCTGGAGATAACAGACACGTACGTTTATCTTGGACAGCAGATATCAAGTGAGGGTCACATTGGTGAAGAAATTAATCGGCGTACAAAACTTGCCTGGAGAGTTTTTGGAAGAAACAACATAATTTTCAAGAGCAATATGCCATTATGTCTTAAAAGAAAAGTGTTTGATCAATGCATCCTTCCAGTGCTTACGTATGGTGCAGAGACGTGGACCTTAGCTAAAAGAGACATAAAAAGGCTGCAGACAACTCAAAGAAGCATGGAGAGGTGCATGCTTGGTGTAACCAGGAGAGATACGAAGAGGAACACGTGGATCCGAAAAATGACAAGAGTGGAAGACATCATGATCAGAGTTAAATCCCTGAAATGGCAATGGGCTGGACGTACTGCCAGAAGAACAGACCATCGATGGACAGCCGAAATTTTAGATTGGATTCCAAGGGACAGGAAAAGACCCAGAAGAAGACCACATGGAAGATGGGTGGATGAAATTCGAAAGTATGCGGGAGTGACATGGAAGAGACTGGCACAAGACAGACCGTTGTGGAGGAAACTTGGGGAGACCTTCGTCCAGCAGTGGATTGATAATGGTTGACAATGATGATGATGATGATATAGTATCACATGCATTTAGACAATCACTTATATACATTGATACACATGAAAAAAATGAAGTTAAAACCCTATTATAAAGGGAAGTACAAAAGTAAAATGATATGATATATGGACAAGATTAAAAAATAATTAAAAAAAAAAAAACAATTCCTGAACTCTTCAGAAACTACCCATAAAAGGAGAACATTTGTTAGATTAGACCAGGGGTGCACAACCCGCTGCCCGCGGGCCGCTTGCGGCCCTCAAAGTCAGTTTATGCGGCCTGCGGATAAATATTTTATACTATTGAAAATGTGAATATATATATTGTGAATGATGAGATTTTTTCCCATTATTGTAGGCCCTAGTTGAAATAAGAAAATTATAAAAATGTTTGTTAAAAATAAATTAACAAGTAAACAATTATTGGACAGATTTTAAGTTTTGCATAACCAGACTGCTGCAAGGTTCAGACTGACTGTGGAGTCACTCTTGCAATACAAGTGGATGTGAGCACGTGACTGACACACCGACTCATCGTTGTGCGGCAGGGGAGGATGAGAGCGCTGTGTGACCTTGAAGTTGTGTAGCGCGAGGCTATTTATAGGTTTGTTATTTCTGACTGGACGCCACGTCGTGCACTGGGAGTATCATTATTGTCGTGGCAGAGTTCACGTTTGTGAGTTGTTTGTGTGTTGTTACAGCTTGTGTGCAGTTTACAGAGTTTCTACATTATTATTATAATATCAGTATCATGTCTGTAAAAAAGCGTAAAGTGACGGACGAGTGTCGAGTGTTTCAAGAGACCTGGAGTGAGAGATATTTTTTTATTGAATACAACAGCAAAGCAACGTGTTTAATTTGCAAAGAAACAGTTGGTGTTATGAAAGAGTACAATGTAAGAAGGCATTATGAGACAAAACATGCTTCAAAATACAACGAATTTTCTGGTAATATGCGAAAAGAGAAAGTAAAAGAACTGCAAAGAAAATTAAAATTTCAACAAAATCTTTTTCGTAAGGTTAACGATGAATCGCAAATTGCGGTAAAAGCAAGTTTTATTGTGTCAAAGATTTTAGTAAAAAGAATGAAGCCGTTTCAAGATGGCGAGCTAGTTAAGGAATGCTTGGAAGAAGTGGCAAATGTGGCATTCCCAGAGAAAAAAAGTATTATATCAAAAATTAGCCTTAATCGAATGACAGTTTCCAGGAGGGCAGAAGAAATGGCAGTGGACATTGAGCAAACACTACAAGAAAAAATATTGGATTTCAAGTACTTCTCACTGGCAATCGATGAAAGCACAGATGTGACTGATACTGCCCAGCTTTGTATTTTTGTGCGTGGTGTTGACGAGAATTTTCATATTTCAGAAGAATTACTGGCATTGGTTCCTATGAAAGACACAACTAAAGAAGGATGTGATATTTATCGTGAAGTGAAAAATATTTTAGAGAAGTTTAATTTAAATATGGAAAAACTACATGACATATCAACTGATGGTGCACCTGCCATGGTTGGAAGTAAACAAGGGGCTGTCAGCTATTTTGCTAAAGAGTGCAGTGATCTAGTTACTATTCACTGTATTTTACACCAAGAGAATCTGTGTGCTAAAAGCATACGTATGGAGCATGTGATGAAGGTTGTGATTAAAGTGGTCAATTTCCTTCGTGCCGGAGCTCTTAATCACCGCCAGTTCAGAGAATTCTTATCAGACATGGAATCCCAATATGATGATGTTATTTATTTTACACAAGTTCGTTGGGTTAGTGCTGGAAAAATGCTGAAACGAGTGTATGACTTGCATCAAGAAATCATAATGTTTTTACACAGTCGTAATGAGTCTCAACTAGCAGCACATTTTGAG
Source organism: Macrothele yani (assembly GCA_039090855.1). Lineage (NCBI taxonomy): Eukaryota > Metazoa > Arthropoda > Arachnida > Araneae > Macrothelidae > Macrothele > Macrothele yani. The sequence continues at coordinate 1,411,846 of CM077006.1, forward strand.
AACAGCGAATGGGTGAGTGATTTATGTTTTTTAGTTGATATGACCCAACATCTCAATGAATTAAACATTAAGCTTCAAGGTAAAAACAACATGATCAACAACATGTGTTACATATTAAAATCATTTGAGGTTAAACTCAGTTTATGGCAGTCACAACTAAGCAATGGACTACTAGCAAATTTTCCAACTATGAAAAGTTTTGTTGAAAGTTCTGAATTCCATGTAAATGTGGCTAAATATGCATCTCTTGTAGTGGACCTTCACAATGAGTTTAAAAGACGATTTGAAGATATAAGAAAATTTGAGGTTTTGTTTGATATGTTTTCTCTACCATTCACTACTGACGTTGCGTCAGTGCCACTAGATTTCCAGATGGAATTAATTGATCTTCAGTGTAACAATGAGTTAAAAACAAAATACTCTGAAGTTTCTCTCCTAGAATTTTACAAAAATTACTTACCGAAAGAAATGAAATTGCTCAAAGATCATGCTTTAAAAACGGCAACGTTGTTTGGAAGTACCTACTTATGCGAGGAATCGTTTTCTTTGATGAAACAAATAAAGTCAAAGTGTCGTTCCCGTTTAAGTGATACACTATTGGAGGGAAACTTGCGCATTACCATCTCTAACATTGAACCTGATATTGACAGACTATTGAAAAATAAACAATGCCAAGCATCTCATTAGGAGCATTAGGCTACTACTTGATTTGATGGTCAGTTTGACGATATATTGATTTTAATTTTTTATATACTTTGATGTTAAGAATTCTGTTTTTTGTAAAAATAAAAATTTTACAACCTTGTGATAGTATTATTTTATTTTATATACCCCTAAACCTTTTCCAGTTAGGAGTAAGTTGATTGTAAATCAGTAATTTGATAACTTAATAACGCAATTTGCCAAAAAACTTCAAAAATGGATTTAAACCATTTAGAGGACACAAAAATGGTATTGAAACACATTTTTTGTCTGCTGGTAAAATAGGTTATTCGGATAATAGTAAAATTAGCTTTAGCGGTAGGGTTTGGCAAGTGCCTATGTGAAAAGGTAACTTGCGGCCCGCCACTTATTATGTAAAAATAAACTTGGCCCCCACTTATAAAAAGGTTGTGCACCCCTGGATTAGACTGTTCTCTTCAGGGGAACACCAGTCTAAGGGTGACCTTTCAAAACAGGAAACCGGTTTGTAAATACAAAAACTGCCTGTGTCTCCCCTAGGTCACCGGATTGCAGTGATGAATAAATTTGAACAAAATCAATAACACAACAAATGAACAAAAAATGAAATGTACATTAATATTGAACAGTAAAAAATCAAAAGTGTCTAATCCTCTTACCCCCTTGCAATTACAAGTATCCAAAAAGAACAGTCCAACAGATAAGGAGCAGCATGTCCTCACCTCCCCTGACAGCTTAAACTGAAAATGCTAGACACGCAGTCCCACAGGATAACCCACAGAGGAGTATTGGTTACAGTTAAAGTGACAGTAAGTGTAGAAAGGACAAAGTATTAATTGGAAGTCTTCAGCCACATGTGACCTGCCATGTGGCACTTTTGAAAAAAGAAGATAGTTTAATATTGTAAGGTCATTTGTTAATGATGTGCCAGATATTTATAGCTGAATGTTTGTCAAAAAATCGCCTAGATACCTCACTATTCAACAATTGACAAAAAACCTTTAACAAAAACCTTTGAGGGTAGCCATTGGACAAAAATGTCTTAAATAGTCTTCTCAAGTTTGTTAACAAAACCTCTGAGTTATTACATATTTGAATACCTCTATAAAACGCAGAGATTATTAAATTTATCAGTAAATTTTTTGATATATTCGAGTTCCAGTGGATATAATAGTTGACGTTGAAGTTATAATTACGTCTTTTGTCATATATTGATACAACCGGCGAATCCTCGGCGTATCGTATACCCAAATCCAAGAATTGTACCCCGTTTTCGTTAGCTTTCGTTGTTTCTAGGGTTAGACACTTAGGATATATTTCCAGTGACTGGGCTTAAAAATCACAGTAGTTGAAGGTAATTACATCATCAATGTATCGGAACATTGTTGGATTTGAGTTCACAAGAGAGGTTGCAAAGTGTTTTTCATATGTATATAGGTATATATTAGCGAGAAGACTTGAAAACGAGGTGCCCATAGGTATACCTCGAACTTGAAGAAACAATTGCTTGCCCATTCTCAGATAATTGTGGAAAACACAAAGGCTATTTAAAGTTTGTCTAATAGTTCTTCTCAATTGCCAAGAGGTTCTTAAAATCTCGAAAAAGTAAGTCGCATACATTCTCAAGGTCTTTCAGGTCTATGGATGTGAATAAGTTTTTGAAGTCAAATGTCCGGATAAGCAGTTTTTCATGTACTCGAAACTTCCCCAGAAGTTCCAGCACTTGTCTATTGCTATTTATAATCCATGGCACAGTGATATTTTGCAATATAATTATCAACAGTTTTTCAAATTGTTTTCCTGCATATTTACCATAGCAGTTAACAGCTGAAGTAATGTATCTGAACCCCACAGGGGTTTTATGGAATTTTGGGACTATATATAAGAAAGGTAGCTTTACATTAATGTTCATAATTTTTAGTCTTCTCTGTAAAGCAATAATTTTTTACTAATTGTAGTATTATTATGTGCAACCCTTGAATAGGTTGTTTCAGTTGCAAGTTCTTTCTGTAATAGTTTGAGGTAGACAATTTTACATAACACTGCAAAATTATTTAGCCTTATAAACAAATGTTTTTAAAAATTTATCTTTCATCGCTTCTTAAAAATACGTCTGTTCTCTACATTGTCCTTCTGTATCCTTGAGTTTTTCGCATTCCCAATTTTAATATGCACCCTTCCGGTTATCTATCCAAGCCATTCCGTGAAGGCTTATATAGGGGCTTCAAATCGACTTGAAATTTTAACAATGAACATTTTCAGGTCTGATTTAATCACTTTCATAAGGTCCTGAGTCTGGAGATTTCCATTACAACACAATCTAAAAATTGCACCTCTCAGCATATATAAATTTTGAGGTTACTCACCTTTATTCCCTAAATCATTTAGGAGGTTTTCGCCTCTACACATTTCCAACACGTATTTTCCTTATTTACATCGTGGTTCGAGGCCACAACAACACCAAAAAAAAAAAAAAAAAAAAAAATCACCTATGACCATATTCATATTCAAAATAATCCACCACAAATATACGCAATTGAACTCCCTCAATTGCGTATATTTGTGGTGGATTATTTTGAATATGGATTTGGTTATAGGTGATTTTTTTTTTTTTTTTGGTGGTGGTGCGGCCTCGAACCACGATGTAAATAAGAAAAATACGTGTTGGAAATGTGTAGAGGCGAAAGCCTCCTAAATGATTTAGGGAATAAAGGTGAGCAACCTCAAAATTTATATTGTCTAAATAGCACGTGAATAATTAAGCAGCTTGATGACATTTGCAATGCTGTATGAATACCTCTCAGCATTACCTCACAAAGTGTCTGAAATTCAACAATGTCAAAGTTTCCAGTAACTATATGTCCATGTGTTGGATCTATGTAGCGAGCATATTTTACATCGTTACAAAGACATTTTATTTCAGCATCTGATTGTTCCTCTTCCTAATAGGCCGTGATATCCTGGTAGTTAAATAACAATCGGCCAATAGTTGGTCCATATTTGAAACTTTTATAAATTTTCACATTTTTAAGGGGAAGAAATTGTCTGCACTCCTCAAAAATTCTACTGAAGTTAACAGGATTATAAACTTTTTGTAGATACTGAAGTACACAATAGCATTTAATAGGTTGAATGTTGTGAGTATTGCAAGATTTGCCAACTCTAAATTTAATAAGGTCATGTACAATATTCCTTATAGTGACGCTTTGATAATTAAAATTCTGATGTATAGCTGAAAGCGCCCTTACACTGCGGATGTTTAATAAAAAGATTAACTTCTTGCAGCGTGAAACCAAGTTGTCTTGACAGCTATCAAGGTCATGCAATACTTTCATAAAGCCAATAAAGATTTTAGTTCTAGGACCTCTTACCCCTGCCACCACGCTTTCTAACTTCTTCCTCCATAAAAGGTTTAAATCTAAATAACTGATATATAGTGATGCCTTCTCGTTCAGTGCCACATGAATATCTTTGTCTATTAAATAGATCATTTAAACCGTAAGGATATATAGTGCATTCTTGTATCATGAATGCATTTTCAAGTTCCAGTCTCTTTGACAACGAATCCTCTAAAGCGAGGTTTTTAACTGAAATGGAGTTAAAGTCATATTTCCGGAAGTGTATAATTTCAACATCCTTTGCGTTTTTGTTGCATCGAATGTCTGACCAGTGTCCATTAAGCCTAACGTTGTGCTGGTTGGAAGTCTGTCCAACATATTTCAGTCCACTCACAGTACAGGTGATCAGGTATACAACATTTGTCATTTTACAAAACTTAGGATTAGTGGAACCTTTGTTGGCATTATTGTGACTGGTGCATGACTGGACAGGTCTTACACCTTTTGTCTGAACATTTATATATAACATTTATTGATAAGGCTAAAAATAATTTTGCAGTGTTATGTAAAATTGTTTACCTCAAACTATTACAGAAAGAACTTGCAACCGAAACAACCTATTCAAGAGTTGCACATAATAATACTACAATTAGTAAAAAATTATTGCTTTACTGAGAAGACTAAAAATTATGAACATTAATGTAAAGCTACCTTTCTTATATATAGTCCCAAAATTCCATAAAACCCCTGTGGGGTTCAGATACATTACTTCAGCTGTTAACTGCTATGGTAAATATGCAGGAAAACAATTTGAAAAACTGTTGATAATTATATTGCAAAATATCACTGTGCCATGGATTATAAATAGCAATAGACAAGTGCTGGAACTTCTGGGGAAGTTTCGAGTACATGAAAAACTGCTTATCCGGACATTTGACTTCAAAAACTTATTCACATCCATAGACCTGAAAGACCTTGAGAATGTATGTGACTTACTTTTTCGAGATTTTAAGAACCTCTTGGCGATTGAGAAGAACTATTGGACAAACTTTAATAGCCCTTTGTGTTTTCAACAATTATCTGGGAATGGGCAAGCAATTGTTTCTTCAAGTTCGAGGTATACCTATGGGCACCTTGTTTTCAAGTCTTCTCACTAATACACTGGCGGAAAGTGAAAAAAGAACACCAAGAAGGCGACTTCTGATACCAACAAAATTTATACAGCATAATAACGGAATACAGAGGATAACGTGATCAAAACATTATGGCAAAATACAGCTGTATTTGCTGGTAAACTGAAAAATAACATTTCCATGTAACATGGTTAGTACGAGGTTGAACCGCCATGAACTGCGTCACACTGTGCAATTCTGGCATGGAGTCTGTCGTACAGATGTTGGATGTAAGTTTGGGGTATTGAGTTCCAAGCATCCTCAACCTAGACGCGTAAATCGGGGATGGTCGTGGCTGGCCGTGGAGACCGGATAAGTTGTTGTCCCATAAAATCCCACACATGCTCAATGGGGGACAAATCCGGTGAACGTGCAGGCCATGGAAGTTGTCTCACACCCTGAAGTACATGTCGCGTTGCACGTGCCTTGGGTGGGCGTGCGTTATCTTGCTGGAAAACACCATGATGGACCGACCTTACAAATGGCACAACAACGGACTGAATGATGTGGTTGATGTAGGAGGTGCTGTTTAACGTACCCGGTACAAACACTAGTTGTGTACGGGAGTGATAGCTGATCGCTTCCCACACCAGGAGACCAGGTGTAGGCCCCGTGTGTCGCTGGCAGATGCAAGAAGGGTGGAGACGCTCCCTTGTGCATCTGCGAACACGCATACGGCCATCGGAGGCTCCCAAGCAAAATCTACTTTCATTGCTGAACACGACAGATCACCATTGTGTTCTCCAGTGCAGACGTTGGCGACACCACTGCAGCCGTTCCTAACGGTGACCTGGAGTCAGAGGTACACATGCCAGAGGCACACGTGCACATAGTCCTGCATCCAGTAGACGGTTGCGGATTGTTCGCACAGTCACCTCAGGTTCAACGGCAGCTCGGATTTGCGTCGCAGTGGATGTTCTGCTTGACAATGCCGCTCTTCTTATGTGTTGATCGGTCCGCTCATCAGTCCGTCTGTGACTCCCAGTTCCATGTCTTCTCGTGTGGGAATGTTCCTCAGACCATCTATGCCACCATCGTACCACCACCGATACTTCCCGTCCAATTCACTCCGCAATACGACGATACGACCACCCGGCCTCGCAGAATCCGACTAGACGACCACGCTTAAAGTCCGATAACTGCTGAAATTGTACAAGTCTTCCATGTCCAGGCATTGCAGCTTCTTCAGGGTCTTCGCACGTGTCGTTACGCCGACGACTGATTACATTCACTTCGCCGTACTCCTTAAATACCACCGACAATAATTTGCATATTATGCCGTGCTGTGGCGTAAGCGCTCACCGGTTGGTCCCGAAATTAACATCACACCTACGTAAACTCGACCCCATTAACATATGTAAATTTCATGATCGTCCCCCAATTCCTTCTTGGTGTTCTTTTTTCACTTTCCGCCAGTGTATATATACCTATATAAATATGGAAAAAACTTTGCAACCTCTGTTGTGAACTCAAATCCAACAATGTTCCGATACATTGATGATGTAATTACCTTCAACTACTGTGATTTTGAAGCCCAGTCACTGGAAATATATCCTAAGTGTCTAACCCTAGAAACAACGAAAGCTAACGAAAACTGGGTACAATTCTTGGATTTGGATATACGATACGCCGAGGATTCGCCGGTTGTATCAATATATGACAAAAGACGTAATTATAACTTCAACGTCAACTATTATATCCACTGGAACTCGAATATATCAAAAAATTTACTGATAAATTTAATAATCTCTGCGTTTTATAGAGGTATTCAAATATGTAATAACTCAGAGGTTTTGTTAACAAACTTGAGAAGACTATTTAAGACATTTTTGTCCAATGGCTACCCTCAAAGGTTTTTGTTAAAGTTTTTTTGTCAATTGTTGAATAGTGAGGTACCTAGGCGATTTTTTGACAAACATTCAGCTATAAATATCTGGCACATCATTAACAAATGACCTTACAATATTAAACTATCTTCTTTTTTCAAAAGTGCCACATGGCAGGTCACATGTGGCTGAAGACTTCCAATTAATACTTTGTCCTTTCTACACTTACTGTCACTTTAACTGTAACCAATACTCCTCTGTGGGTTATCCTGTGGGACTGCGTGTCTAGCATTTTCAGTTTAAGCTGTCAGGGGGAGATGAGGACATGCTGCTCCTTATCTGTTGGACTGTTCTTTTTGGATACTTGTAATTGCAAGGGGGTAAGAGGATTAGACACTTTTGATTTTTTACTGTTCAATATTAATGTACATTTCATTTTTTGTTCATTTGTTGTGTTATTGATTTTGTTCAAATTTATTCATCACTGCAATCCGGTGACCTAGGGGAGACACAGGCAGTTTTTGTATCTACAAACCGGTTTCCTGTTTTGAAAGGTCACCCTTAGACTGGTGTTCCCCTGAAGAGAACAGTCTAATCTAACAAATGTTCTCCTTTTATGGGTAGTTCCTGAAGAGTTCAGGAATTGTTTTTTTTTTAATTATTTTTTAATCTTGTCCATATATCATATCATTTTACTTTTGTACTTCCCTTTTATAATAGGGTTTTAACTACATTTTTTTCATGTGTGTCAATGCATATAAGTGATTGTCTAAATGCATGTGATACTATTATAGAACCCAATTTTGATAAGCTGCTGTGGTGCTGTCTTATGGTATTTCTGTATATTTTCATTAATTCATATTTTGTGATTCTGATTTTGAATAATTTTACTGTTCATATATATATATATATATATCATCATTGTCAACCATTATCAATCCACTGCTGGACGAAGGTCTCCCCAAGTTTCCTCTAAAACGGTCTGTCTTGTGCCAGTCTCCTCCATGTCACTCCCGCATACTTACGAATTTCATCCACCCGTCTCCCATGTGGTCTTCTTCTGGGTCTTTTCCTGTCCTTTGGAATCCAATCTAAAAGTTCGGCTGCTGTGGATACGCAAAGCCAGGAGAGAGGAGACTTTTCAAAGCACGAAGAAATTCGGAAGGTTGCGATTTCGTAATTAATACCACATCGGCATTTTTATTTCTTTTGGGATGGATTGCCTTTTGCCTCACGGGAAGAACTTTTGGACTTATTTTTTAGACATCGCATATAAGTCGACCCCATTACTTTGAAGCTCTCATTTTGTCCCAAATTTCTCGAATTATACGGTAATTAAGATATTGAATATACATCTTACTGAGTTTAACTGGTAGAAGCTTTGAACTTAAATCTCGCAATCATGCCCTTGCTGGGAATCAGCTTTGTGTTTCGCACATGTTAAATTTGTTTCATTAGAGTCCTTGTTTGTTGTAACGTTTTGTTGGGGTGCATATTTATTTTTTACAAAGAGATAGATCATTTTATAAAAAGGTGTCTGTGTATAGATCATTTTATAAAAAGGTGTCTGTGTATGCCACGCAATAATACTAGTTACTACTAACAAGGCTCTTGCCAATGTTGGCAGGTATGGACTGTTTTTTTTTTTTTTTAAGTATCATGGTCTGAGATATGCTGCTACGGATTATGTGAAGGAAAAAAATGTTTTTCTCAGAATTTCATGATGTACGGATCATATGCCGCCACGGATTATATGTGGGACTTTTTTCATGGCATTTGGATTATATATGCTGTTGCGGATCTCACAAAGGGATCTTTTTTCTGAATTTTATGGTCTACATATTATATGAATAAAAAAATATGGTTCTTTGAATTAATATGTACAAAATATGACATCTGCAAATAGTATTTTAATAAAATGGAAATTTGAAATTTTAATTTTTTTGAGATCATCTACTGAAAGAGTGGAAAAAAATAATTATGAAGCAAATTGGTACTTATTTTGCAATAAGTGATTTGGGTAAAAAGAACAAAAAAACAACAACAAATATGGTTTACTACTTTTCGTTCCAGCGTCATAGCCAAACATGTTTTTGTTCGTGCATTATGGACTTCGTTTCACCTGGCGCCTAAATTTTGGGAGCTGACTCCTAGATCTATTAATAGAACATATTTGTTGAGCCCTGTATATCATTGTAGAAATAGATTTCAGTGCAGGTTCATGGTTACTTCACAACTCACAACTAATGATGAACATTTCCAGAAAGACCAACTACAGTGAACTTATCAAAACTTCTGCAGTGTGAAGTCACCATAAAACATTGTTAATACAGTAGATGAAAGCAATATATTTTGTACCTGCCAAAAACAGCAGGTGTTTCAAAAGCAAATAAAAAGTTTAAAGTTTATTATGATGCAAACTTTTGCTGATCCTGTGTTCATCATTATGATAACTGCACATATATGCAAGCGGCCGTAGTGAGAGATGGGTTTGCCTCCTCAGGGTGCTCCGCGGGCAATGGCGTGTAGAACAGCAACAAGGGCCTCTGTGAATCTTGGAGAGGTGCCAGCTAGTTCTGTGTGACATTGGCAAAAAGACCCCAACTCACTGGGTTTTGTTCCAGAATCTTTAGGTTGAATGACCAACTGGAACTGTCAGCTGTTAGCTAATCCCCCTCACTGATGTATTTACCTGATTAAAAAGACACAAAGAAATGAAAAAAATGACTCAAGTGTGGGATACGGTGGGCCTACCACACTTGAGGACGGTCCACCACGGAATAGACCTGGAATTTCTAAAAGGGGCATGAGAAAGAGATCACGGTTGAGTGAGTGTAAGATTGGTGTATGGAATACCAGAGGTATAAATGGCAAGATGAATGAGGTGATTGAAGAAATGAATAAGTATAAATTAGATGTGCTGTGTGTAAGTGAAACCAAAAAGAAGGAAATTGGGATAGAGGAAGTGAGTGGCATAGTAAGTGTGTGGTTTGGAGTATTGGATAATGTTAGGGGACACGCTGGTGTAGGTGTGATTTTAAGTGAAAAGATGAAGAACAACTTGATACATTACAGCTGCATTAGTGAGAGAATTCTCTAGATACATCTGAAAGTGAAACTTCAGATAATAGTAATTGTTGTAGTGTATGCTCCTTGTGACTTGGAACCTTCTGATAGAAATGAGGATTTCTGGGATGAGCTAAAAACTGTTTTGAGCCAGTTTGGTGCTAAAGAGAAAGTTAAAATAGCAGGAGATTTCAATGCTCGAGTAAGAGTGCAGAATGTGATTTCTGACAATGTTCTGGGTAAGTTTAATGATCTTTGTGTAAATGATAATGGTGAAAGGTTAATTGAACTCTGCATTGAGAAAAGTTTGTGTGTATCTATTACGTTTTTCAACCACAAGTATACCTACACATATACTTGGGAAAAATCATACTCTTGGTCAAAAGAGTGTTATAGATTTTGTTGTTTACGATCAGCGTCTGAAACACTTAGTTGTTGATACTCTTGTGATGAGAGGTGCAGATGTTGACTCTGATCATTACTTGGTAGTGTCACGAGTCGAACTGAATGTTGGTTGGAGGAAAAGGAATAGGAAGAGACCTAGGGTGGAAAGAATAAAGGTTGAAAGGCTTCCTGAAGATCATCAGCATTATGCTAACTTACTCGGAGAACGACTGAAGGAACTGAAGTCATGTGAGAGGGATGTAGAAAAGAAGTGGGAATGTTTTAAGAACTATGTTGTCACTGCTGCTGAGAAGGTCTGTGGTACCACAGTAGTGGTTGTAACAATAGAGATGAAGGTTGGTGGAATAATGAGATTAATGAGGCAGTAAAGAAAAAGAAGGAAGCCTATTTGGGGATGTTGCAAGGTAGAGTTTCTGTGGATGAATACCGCTGTAAGAAGCGTGAAGCAGCTAAGCTGGTTCGCCAGAGTAAGACAAAAAAAGATAGGAAGAAGAAGGTGGAAAGGCCTGAAGTGGCTTTTTGAAAAGATAGAAAGACTTTCTGGAAGTATGTGGTACTCAGGAAAAATAGGGGAAACAAAGTTGTAAGTTGTGTGAAGAATAGGAGTGGGGAAATGATATGGGAGCCCAATGAGTTAAGTGAAAGATGGGGTGAATACTTCTGTGAGTTATCAGAGCATGAAAGCAAAGGTGATTCTGAGGCAGAAGCAGATGATGACACAGTGAAGGAGGGAAGCACAGGAGGAATCTCAAGAGAAGAGTTGTGTAAAGCTCTAAAATCTCTTCAGAATGGTAAGGTTCTGGGAGTTGATGGCATAACTGCCAAGATGTTGAAATATGGTGGTGACTATAATTGATTGGTTAACTGAAATTTGCCAGTTGTGCTGGGAGCTAGGAATGGTCCCTCAGTATTGGAAGGATGCTATCATTGTTCCCTTGTATAAGGGAAAAGGTGATCAGACTGACTGCAAGAACTATCGTGGCATTAGCCTACTGAGGGTGCCAGGAAAAGTGTTTGGTAAGGTCATTATTGAAAAAGTACGGAGTCTTACATCACAGAAAGTGTGGGATGTTCAGAGTGGTCTCGTGCCTGGTAAAGGTTGAACTAACCAAATTTTTGCATTATGCATGATGATTGAAAAGTATCTGGCTGTTGATAAGAAAGGTTTTGCTGCCTTCATAGATTTTGAGAAAGCTTATCATAGAGTAAATAGGACACTTCTGTGGAAGGTATTGAATGAATATGGTGTTACCGGGAATCTACTTAATAGTGTACAAGCCATGTATGCTGGTAGTAGAGCTTGTGTACGAGTGAATGGTGTTTTATTCAAAATGGTTTTCCATTGGTGCAGGAGTTAGACAAGGTTGTGTAATGTCGCCATGGCTGTTTAATATATTTATGGATGCATGCATGTGTGAGGCCAAAATAGATAATAGTGGTTTATGTCTTGGTAATATCAGTGTGTGCAGATTGCTGTATGCTGATGACACTGTCCTGTTGGCAGAGAGCAAAAGTGAGTTGCAGAGTATGTTGTCTTGGATGCACGAAGTTTGCATGAAATTCAAACTGAGTATAAATAAGGTAAAAACCAAAGTTATGGAGTTTGAGAGAGGAATGGGTAGCACTGAATGTAATGTAAGTATAAATGGCACTGTGATTGACCAGGTGAGTGAGTTTGTGTATTTAGAAAACATGTTTGAAAGAGAGAACAAATTGGATGGTTAAATTAGTAGGCAAGTGAATTCTTCATTGAAAGTCATAGTGGCTTTAGGAGGTGTTCACTGGAGTGATGGGTTCTCAAGAGAGTCCTGCATGACTGTGTATGAGAGTGTAATTGTTCCTACTCTGATGTATGGCAGTGAAACCTGAGTACTATAGAAGAAATATAGGAGTTGTTTGTGTTTTGTGTGCTGGAGAAATGCGTTACTTAGGGGGGTTGTGGCAAGACACGTTTTGATCGTGTGAAGAATGAAGATGTGTTGGAGTTGGGTAATGTGAAGCAAAATGTTGTTAGCAAGGAGGAGACTAATATGCTTTGGTGGTTTGGCCATGTTGAAAGAATGAGTGATGAGATGCTTACTAAGAAAAAATTTTCAGCCCAAGTGGCAGGAAGGAAATGCAGGGGAAGGCCAAGGAAGTCATGGGGGGGGGGGGGGGGGATCAGATTCAGGAGCGTCTGCATGAGAAAAATATGAGTATGAAGTATAGGAGATCTTGTGTACGTCGTGCGATGGATGTTAGGGAAGCCCGATTTCTGTGTCATGATTGCTGTAAATGGAATAGTTTGTTATGGCAACAGTAGTAAATAATGTTAAAAATTACCTGGTATTTGTCTTTGTGGAGCTAACCTCTGAATCCCAGAGAACAGCTTAGTGATGTGTGTGTGTGTGTGTGACTGACTGACTATATTTCTCATGCAATAGTGAGGATTTCCTAGTGACATCTACTGTTTGGAACAGAAATGTGGCAGTTAATTCCTCCCTAGAGAGATTTGTGGAGAAGTATTCCTAATATGACGTTGGTAGTGAATTCTATGGTTTCAGTTACACAATTGAAAGCATAGAGTTCATTCTGACACCCAGGAGTGTAGTGGCTAAGAATTGGTTTTTGATTGCTCATCTGAGTGGGCCCAAGTTAGAGCCCCAGATGAGGCATGGGCAGTGTATTTGTCTTACGGTGCTGGCTTTCTCCCGTCCCTGGAACCAGTGGCCCCAAATTAGGGATGGGTGACTGCTTATAGCTCTTAAAGTTGTTCATGATAGCCATACCCCCCTTTCTGAAAAAAAGTTTATTCTCAATGTCATATTAGGAGTACTTCTCCATCAATCTCTCTAGTATCATCTTGTTATGTGGATTTCTACCATGCATTGTCATTTTAATCCCTCTGTTATTCTTGATCTGTGTTACAGTTATCCACATTAATTCTCTGTGTGTTCTAGATTTGTGTGTCTGTGTATTCTAGATGTGTTCCATGTTATTCAGCCATAAAAAGATAAAAACACAATGGAAATAAATGAATGTTTAATTTCCAAGCACATGGTAACAACTGAAGATAATTTTTTTTAATCTGTACCAAAAAATAAATAATGGTATTACTATATGCTTTGAAAATTAAATATTGATTAATTTTTGTGGTGTCTGAGGAACTGGTGATTTTGATTTGTAGGCATATTGTCAGGGCTGATGGATAATTGGTGATGGCATTTCTATGCAAAAATGAGAGATTTTGTAGTGTAGGGAAGTAAAAAGATTGCCAATGAGAATTCTTCTAACATTCAGTATAAAGTAAAACATGAAAGATGCTTTCAAAACATCTTTTATGAGTTAATTTTTGGCTGTTTAAGTTTCTCTTACTAGAAACGAGAATTTGTTGCTGTTTCTGTCCTAAGCTGTTGACAGTTTGTCAAGTTCACTGTTTATCAGCATAGAATGAAAGTGTGTACTTTTTATTGGTGTAAACAAAAATCCACTTCACTTGAAAGCTTTTAAATTTATATTTAAAAATAACTTAAAGAAAAATCTTAGTTTTCTTGAAAACCAAGAAATGTGTTTTAAAGGATCTCTTATGTTGTTGAGCAGGAATCTTACAAAGTTTTGTGTTCACTAAAGAAGACAGTGTTTGGTGATAGTATAACCTGTAATTGTACATACATTTCAAGAATTTTTGTGCTACAATATGTTTTTGTTGTTGTTGCTTTTGTACAGGAATTTGCTGAAACTCATCCAGAGCAGTCCGATGTCTTGTCTTTTACCCTTGTGCAGTTGCTCCTGACCCAGGGACATGTTAACGAAGCCTGCGACACCTTGCGTTCTATGGGTGACATATCCTACAAGCCAGGCATTGTAAGTTCTCCATCTTTCTCGGAAGGTCTGCTGTTTTAGTCATTGTACCTGACATTAAATTTATCTTCTTCCTTCTAATCTCAGTAAAATCATTTTAATGCTGAACAAAATTTCCTTTGGGTTAGTCTAACTTAGTATAACTTGAAACTCCCATTATTTTATGTTTGAGTTGCTATGGTTTGGTGGTGAGGTTGTCAAGCATCTTAATTGTTTTATAGATCTGCCAAATTGAATAATATGTATAAAGTATAAATGAATAAAATGAAAGAAATGAAAAAGAGAAAACAATTAGGTTTCCTAGGCAAGATAATTACAAAAATATGTAATAAACATTGAATAGTTAAAAATAGACTTAGCTAAGTTTTTGCTGTGTACACATTGCATATGTTTTTTCTCTCAGAGCTCATCTCCAAGGAACCTAAAAACACTTAAAATATTTATAACTGCTATTTACCCTTTTTTGCATTAAAAGTTTATTTTCAAATTTCTTAAAATCTATTGAAATTCTTAATAGCTACGCACTAAAATTCTTACCAGAAAGCATTTTTGTAGGTAGTTGCTTGGTAATTGAGGTCAAATACGCCTTGCAGACCAGCCAACTGTTAACGATTTTATTGTATTTAGTACGATAAATCATGCTGCAGTATGCTAATACGATTTTGCAGCCAAAAATACGATTTTTTAAAAATAGTAAGTTTCCCCCATTTTTTTCCTTTTTAGACAAAAGCCTTGTATCAGAATCGCGGCAACGGGCGATAGAGGTGAGTTCGGGCTCAGTTTTGGGGGCTCAAGACCGCCCAGGCCTGAAGTCTTATAGTCCGAGCCCGAGAACTGTCTGCCATTTTTGTCATAGAGTCTGAGCCCGAGCCCGAGCCCGAAGTAGACTTTTTTTTTTTTTGCTTTATTTTAGCAACTTTCGTGAACTATTGAAAATTTTAAATTGCTGTAAAAACTACCCAGTGCAGAAGGACACGAACAGTTTTGGTAGATCTGATTTAAACTATTTAATCAGGTAATTATTTTTTTGCCGTATGTTATAAATTGATCCTAAGCTTTCACGCGCCAACCGGAATCAGCAAAAGTTCTATTTAGATGATTTTAACATCTAGTTTCATTTTCGTGCCTTCCATATTTTTTATGTACTCATCTTGTTCCACAATTTATATGGCATCAACAAAAAGTATGTCCCACTGACAATAACAATATATATATATATATGCACTTCTTTACAGTACGGGGAAGATGTAACTGGTTTTAAATGTTGATCACAAAAAGCATCAGAAAACTTCAAAGGCCCGTCGGTCTTTCCAGCTACTGTATAGTTTTACGAAGCAATTATGGAGAGAATTTAACCTTATGTGTAAACCGTCATGGGTAATCAAGACTAATCTTGGGTCTAATTTACGCCAGGGCTGTTTGTGTTCCGGGTCTAACCCGGATTTCCGGGTTTGGGCGATTATCATGCCCGGAATTCCGGATGTTTAGCTTTGAAGACATTTTTTTAAGACTGTTAAATTTTGAGTTCTAATAAGCAAACAAAGCATAAAAAACAAACAAAAAAACGATTCATGGCAAAAGTATTAACTAAAAAAATATTATTTTCACCAATGAATTAATGTGATAATAATATTGTCTTCCTCGCCGATGCAGTTGACTCGAGCTTGACACACGAAGCCGGCAGTTCGTGCTGTGGTTGTCCGTTGTTCTGTGGAAAGGGCATGCGCGCAAATTCTCAGTCATTTCGTCGCCGCTTCTGCTCCTCGATGCAAAAAAACAGGTTTTCGCTCTGATGAGTGATGTGGGATTGGAACTTGGAGATGGCGGGGGTGGGAGCGAGTTAAAGCAAATAAAGTGCGTCACTCACGTGTCTGCACCTACGCGCGGGAGCAGCCTGCTTCATTATATTAGTAAGTCAGTGACTGAGAGGTGTCGTCTTTGTTTCCCTGATGAAACGTTTGTGGTTTTTTGTTTAGGCAAAAGTGATGGGGTTTTTGTGTGTGTGTGATGTTATGAATGTTTTCAGGAATTTGAAAGTTTACACTGTTTAAGTTAAGTTCGTCATCAACGATGAAATTTTTAACCAAAACTGACGATCTCAAGACATTAGAGGCTTCAGTCAAAAATAAATTCGGGTGGGATTGGCTAGAAAAAAAAGACACCCAAAAGGAGAAAGCTAGGTAATGGTGTCGGAAAATTGATACAGCTGGGTCATGTTTCTGCATATATAAATGGAGTACGTCAGAGATCGCGATAACGCATCTACACGCGTATTTCACGCCTTAAAAACTCCGAATACGCGTTAAAATTTAGAAATGCGTATTTTTACGCATTGTTTTTCCATATGCAATTTTCTTTTATAATCGGTGATTACACCGGGATTTTGTCATAAAAATTACCGTTTTTTTTATCAAGAAATTATATGTTAACTTTTATGTCACAGTTTATAAAAAAATCATGATTTGGTTCCCATTGCCGAGCTAATCAGCTAGGGATCCGCTTTCGGCAATCATTCGGAAGAACCTTCAGGGCAGAGCAGCTCAACCGATGGGCATGCGCATCGGTCGGAGGTAACGATTCATCCGCATCGGGATTAGACGGTAGTGTATCGGTGCAGCGAGGCGTGGAGGAAGTGTTTTGAAGTTCGTTTAATTGCCATTTCAGGGCTGCATGGCGGGTTTCCCGCCGAAACAAAGCGGTTAAGCGGGGGTCTCCCGCCTTACGAAATTTTAAGAAAAAAAAATATGTAAATATAAAATCTTGGGTCCGTTTTTGATCGCTTGCAAAAAACACATCCTTTGTAAAAGTACGTGATTTAGAAATGAACCGTTCAGAGTTCCAAAAATTGCAATCTAATACATCGGGAACATAATCAGTTTATGGAAGAGTGAATCGGCTTCCATGCGTAGCCGTATGAGCAATTCATTTTGCATATCGCAGACTGTTACGTATCGGGCATGAGATTGTTCTTCGGATTCGCGGAATTCCACATTTCGGTTATACTTCAGAATTCCACATTTCGGTTATACTTCAGAGAAAAAATAAATAAATGAATGTAATGTTTTATTTTCTGAGGATTGGGGGTGAGGAGGCTCGTTTTCCGCCTGGGGTGCGGTATTCCGTTTTTCAGAACTTACGAAAGCTAAATGGAGTGAAATTTTTTCCTGCGATCATAATTTCTTTTTCTCGCAAAGTTTCCTCTGTCCAGTATTGTTATTAAATATCAATTTATTGCATAAATGTTTGCATTTCAGCTTGAAAGTGTAGACAATAATTTCAGATAACGGAAGTTCAACGGAGCAAAAATTTCCTTGTAATTTTTGTTTTTCTCGAGTTTCTTCCGCGGATTCGAAGAGTAACTCTGACTTTGTTGTCATCAAAACTGAAGATAATTTTTTGGGTGTGTGCGTGTCGTACGTACGTGGTGGTGGTGGAGGAGGCGTTTTCCGGCTGTGGACGGAATTTCGTCTTTCAAAACTTTCGAAAACGGAAGTTAGACGAACTGCAGATTTAATCTGTAATCGTAATTTTTCCCCCCTCGCAATATTTCCTCTGCTCATTTTTATTGTAAAATATAATTTTTTTTGATAACTGATTGTGTTTCAGCTTGAAAACGGAGGGAAAATTTCCGAAAACGGAAGTCGGATGGAGCAAAGATTTTTTCGTAATCGTAATTTTTTTTGCGATGTTTCCACTGTCCTGCATTATTGTTAAATGTTATTTTCCCTCTATAAATAGTTGCAAAGGGAGAAACTGAACATTCCTCATATTAGAAAAATGGTTGAATCAAGTCTCAATTATGTGAACTGTAAACATCTCATACATAGTATTCAAGAAGATATTTTTCTTTCAGAGCTGAAGGAAAACATGCTCAAAAATAATAAATGAGTTGGCCTTTGTAATAATAAACTTGCACATCACAATGTCCAATATAGGTTTATTTTATCTTTTCTGATTGAGATAGACTGTAGATTTCCTTCCTCCACAATAGAACTCTTTTTGAAGTTTGAGTGTGTAGAAACTGAATCTGTGAAGCAACACACATGCACAAGTTTTGGTACAGTCTTTCAAAAGCAAAACAAAATTTTTGCAGCCTCATGGATAAAACAAGACAAGTATGTAAGATTTCGATAAATTGCGATTTGCTTATTTTATATAAAAAGAAATTCAATTACATGCTAATTCGTGTTGACATATTTATATATAGATATAATTATTTGTTTTTATATTAAATATTATTTAGCTAAAAATTTAATGTGATAGTTGTTCGTTCTCTAAAATTACTCCTTCGGAAAGAAAAATACTCCTTTGAAAAATGTGAAGGAGTATTTTTACTCTTTTGAAAAAATCGTAGCATGATCTCTAGAGTACGTGCTACAGTTCTGCCTCCAAAACCTGTTGAAGCAATTATAACGGCTACTTGTAATAGTAAAGGTTCTTCTCTTCTTCGGTACACAAACAAGATACTGCAAATGAAGAATGTTGGAAGCGTCAGCCTGATAGCGTCTCCGCCAAAAAACAAATGAAGATTGCACACTTTTTAAGAAATAGTGTTATTTTATTAGTAAATATAACTTTAGATTAACACCACACCAGACTGATGGTTTTTTTAAAATTAATAAATGGAACTTAGATCAACATCCAATTTGCTAAATATACTGTTATTTTATTAGTAAATAGAACTTTAGGTCAATACCACCTGACTGAAACTTAACGACTAAAATTTCTGTTAAAAAAAGATCAATATCCTATAGTAACATAAAAACTTGACTGCAGATATTCTTTTATTTATTTGCCAAATTCTAAATATCTATACATCTGCAATTAAAAAAAATCTTTTAACACTGGATGCCATTTACCTTGTGAAACTTTTTATTTTTTTTATTTGAGGAGTTTTATAGTACATAGTTCTGTTGCTAGGTTGTGTTTGTGCACTTCTGTTTACAGCTGTATCTCTGCTTCTGAAAATCCTATTCAAAAATTTCATTTTTAACTGTATACCACTCGCTACAATAAAGATGTGGACATTATCCTCCTTAAATAATTCACAGATTTCTCATTTGGGGGCATAAAGGTCAAACGCTTTTTCTCACCATCTCTGCTTTCAGGAGACACATTTGAAAAGTTATTTTTCCTTCACATAACTTTTTCTGTGAAGAATATCTTTTGCATATTTTCAACTTTTCCATTATGCTTTCCCATTATTCTTCCGCTAGAAGTTGAATAACTTTGGTAAGTTTTATTCACATTGGAACAGACTCAAAAGACATGCTTGTTACAACTGAAAATTTGGTGTCGTCTTCTTTGTTTGAGTTCACGAAATTACTGTTACGGTTGCTGATGTTGAGCTGATGAGAATCATAAGAATCCTGATGCATCGTTGTGGCAGTCATACCAATTGTGTTGGTTCTACATCATTATCAGCCTCCATTCACCTGTGAAGTGGCTCTAGTTCCAGTTGAAGAAGTTTTCATTTAATCTTCCTTCCCTCTGAGTTCCTTTGATTTTTTTACAGACATTTCTGGCCTCTTGATTTTAGTCAAGGCCTGTTCTCAATGTATAGAAAGATCATCAAAAGTTTTGTTTAGTCATGAAGAATTCAAATATTGTTGCCAGGTTCCTCATACTGTTACTAAACTGAAATGTTTTCATCGTGTATTTTGTAATTCCGTTGTTGTTGTAATGAAGTTGTTTAAAACACCTCTTATTTAGTTTTGAAGGCTCATTGATGGCAGTGTTTTAAACAACTTAATAATATTAATAAGTGTTTTTTAAACAACTTAATTACAACAAGAGAATTACAAAATATACAATGAAACATTTCAGTTTAGTAACTGGCAACAGTATAAAGAACCTGAAAACAGTATGAGGAACCTGGCAACAATATTCAAATTCTTCAGGAGTAAACAAAACTTTTGATAATCCTTCTATACATTGAGAACAGGCCTTGACTAAAATCAAGAGACCAGAAACATCTGTAAAAAAAACCAATGGAACTCAGAGGGAAGGAAGATTAAATGAAAATTTCTTTAGCTGGAACTAGAACCAAATAAATATATCTGGGTAAAGTCTTGAGTAAGTGATTTAATACCTGTGAAGTGGCTGTTGCACAGTTTTATTGTCTACCCTTTATCAGAGTCGTATAAAATTAAAATGTATCTGCATACACAACCATTGAAACAGGAAACTTGGTGCAAACCTGCAAATCACAATAACAATAGAATAAGATAATTTAGAGAAAAATTAATATAACAATAAATAATTATTACAACATTACAGATTCCAGAGAGGGCAAAAGCACATTATGACTGAATCTGCAAAAATGTGTGCAAAATGGACCTTAAGGCCAAAACTTTAAAATATTGGACTGTGAACCTCATAAAAACAAGAGACTCGTTAAAGAAAGTTTTTATATCTAGAAAAGTAGTTCCATTAATAAACCTTGAAAAATTATATATAGCATTTTCAACAACTTTAATTCAAAAATAGTAGACTTATAAAATACACAAGGAAAAGATTTTAATTTAATAACTGGCAACTACAAGAGGAACATGGCATTAAAATTTAAAGTTTTTCTTTGTAAATGAAACTTTTGTTACAGTTCCTATATATTGAGAACAGGCCTTGATAAAATCAAGAGGCCAGAAACGTCTGTAAAAACAAAAGAACTCACTATCAGGAGATGTGAAAAATAGTTTAACATTCTCACGTTAAGATAGAATTAAATATATTAATCTGAGTAAAGCCTTGAGTAAGTGTTTTAATTGCTGTAAATAACATTTTTATTTTTTTAATCTACAAGCAAAAGCTATGCAAAATCTGCTAATAATTTGGAAACTATCTGCATACAGCGTATGCATGTACGTCTATATTCTGCGACTCTGCCCTTTATTACCATTTTGGGCTTTATATGTGTAGTGTACACTCGAGTGCGTAAATGATAAGTTTGTATAATGTATCCTTCATATTTTTAAAAAGCATAATAAAATCTGAAAATCAAGTTCCTTGTGTGGTGTTATGTGGTAAATGTTTGGGAAAAGTACTACAGGGGATCAAAAATGCAACTGAACTAAGGATAAACTATACTTTCTAACAAGCTTAGCAGTGTTTATTATTTGACCCCTTGATTTGCTTTTGTTTGTGTACAGATTGCAAATTAGATTTTTGCATTTTTTAAATTCTCAAAAGTGTTGCCAAAAGTTGAAAAGAAATATCTCCAGTTTGCCATAAAGGCATGGAAATTTATTATTTTATGGCACATAGCTACTGGGTGCACCATATAAAAGAGGTCCCATGGCCAGACGTTGTTAGGCGGGTTAAATTTGTTTGGCAGGTTTCCAGTTAAACCACTTTGTTCCGCTTCTAACCGGTTTCTGCATATACAGCTGCAAAGGAATTCTCCGGAGTGTTAGTCACAGCCAGAGCAGTGTAAGTACGTGGTCATAAGTGTAAGTGAAGAGAGAACAAAGGCAACGGAAATGGTTTTAAGTACGAAACAGCGGATTTTTATTCTTGAACAGTATTTCAGAAATAACTCCTACAAGGTTTTAAATGAGTTCTTTACAGAAAAATTTCCATATTGTGCAGCACCGGCAAAATCAGTGGTACAGAAGTTAGTGCGGAAATTTCGTGAAACCGCCACGGTAGAGGAAAAGAAACAAACCCAAGACAATTTGTACTGCAGACAATATCAAGGATGTGTGCACAATAATGTTACGAAGCCCTCGGAAGTAGATTACCGTCTGCAACGGGAATATCTGCCACATCATGCCAATGCATGCTTAAGGTGGATTTGCATTTTCGGCCGTACAAAGTTATGGCGCTCCAAGAACTTAAAACTCTTGATTATGCCAAACGGATGCAATGTTGTAAGTGGTTTCAGGAGATCACTGTCAGCAGTGAAATGGACCCAACACTTTATTACATGACAGATAAAGCATGGTTTCGTCTGTCCGGGTATGTCAATGCGCAAAACAGCAGGATTTGTACTGACACAAATCCCAGATGGACAATGAAGACTCCTGTATGACCAAAAGATAGGTATTTGATGTACTGTGTCTGCGAAGAGGATAGTCGGTCCATTCTTTTTTCACTGACACCATCAACTCGTAGTGCTATGTTTAGCAACTGTTCAACCCATTTGTTGCCTCACTTACAGAAGAAGAGCAAACATATGCTTTCTTTCAGCAGGATGGTGCAACGGTGCATACTGCTCGGAACAGTCTACGTGCTGTGTATGATATGAAGTGTTTGGGGAGGACAGTACTGTATCGAAAGGACTATGGCCACCCAGATCACCCGATCTCTCCACCTGTGACTTTTATCTGTGGGGAGCATTGAAAGGGAAAGTGTATGTAACTAATATGCACACCCTTGATGAATTAATAGTGAACATTACGGATGCCATAGCCCAGATTACTGCCGATGAGTTGTGGTGCGTTACAAACATGTTCCGTCGTGTGCAGCTGTGTCTTGATGTTGGAGGACAGCACTTTCAGCAATTGTTGTAAACTCAGGTAAATTACTCCTGTTTTCTGTCATTTCAACTATTCTTTACCATGTATAGTAACATTGCCTGACTGTTGTCGTTCATTATACTCAGGCCTCTTTTATATGGCACACCCTGTATTAGAATTCCATTTTAAATGGTTATAATGTATACATACATAAACCTTATTTGGTGGGTTGATATCTTGAAAATGAAATAGTTAAACATATGGATTGTCCTTTAGAAATCTGCATGGCTGGGGTTGCTTTGAGATATAGATTGGCCATCTTGGCCTGCTTCTAAATGCTTTTGGGATATCAGGACACATTTTTTGCAACATTGTACAGAATTTTTGGTGATGTTTTTGGCAGTACTGTAATTTTTTGCATTGTTCAAGGGTGACTACACCCATTGTAGGCTAATTGGACAGTTTTTTTATACTGAAATTATCGTGCTCATTAGTATTTTTCTTCTTTCAGATATCAGCATTAGTAACGTTGTATATGAGTTTAGAAGACAAAGAATCAGCTTGCTCTGTTCTGCAGGAAGCCATAACTTGGTACAAAAAACATAAGGTTAATTATTTTTCATATAGCTTTTTTTTTTTTTATGTACTGAAAGTTACATTGGAATCTGCTTGAAAATTTTAGATTGTAATATATGATTGTATGAAATATTCAAGAACTGTATTATGAAAAGTAGCTTCTTGGTTAAGTGTTTTTGTACGGTTTACTTAAAATTGAAATTTCATCATTATTTACTTACTGTTGATTTCATTCTGTGCTGCTCATTTTATTATCATTTTCTTAGTGACTTTGTCCAATTTTTTAAAACAGTTGTTTTTAAAACACATTTGCCAACATTTTTGAATTTCACATATAATAACTGTATTACTTTAGATTTTTTTTTATGAATGATCTGCTGACGTTTTTCCGATCTCTAAATTAATGGGCCAATATTTTGGGATCGGAAAACCTATCGCCAGATCCAACTCACTCTCAATGAGTGAGACTTTTTTTTCATGAGATGATCTCAAATCCCTGTGGTAAAGAGGAAGTTAAAAAAAAAAAAAAAAATTAAGAGTCAAGAAAAATAAAGTAAAAATTATTTTTATACTTTTCTTTCCTTTCTGATTTTCTGTGAAGTGTTGATCTGTATGTGTAGTTAAATTTATATGAATAGGTCAAGGTAAGTTAGCCTTGTGATGTCTGTTGCTAGTTTAAGGGGCGTGTAACTAGCTGGGAAGTCGATTTAATGAAGTTTGACATCATGCTATGTTGCTGGTTTTTTTTTTTTCTTTCTTCCTTCATGCAATGTTTTTTTCTTTCTCTTTCCTTCTATTACATTTTTTAGTGTACTGTTCATTATATCTCAGTGTTTGAAATAAGGGAGGAGATATTAGTGAGGTTTATTAATTTAATGCAGTATATGATTTGGCATATGAATTAATTTGCCTTAGTTCCTTAGTGTATCTTTCAATTCATATAATATGTAATTAATTTGATGCCTTAGTTTCTGAAGTGTATCTTGCAGTTTATATATGTATAGTATAAGATGTAGTAGTTTAAAATTATCGGCGACACCATGATGTTATTGATTGTTGGGATAACATAGCGCTAAAAAAATATCGTAAGGTTGTTGTTCCATATTTACTGTTGCTATTGCTGTTTCTTTTATTATATTATCGTGTAAGCTTTAATAACATTGGTCTACAAAAAAAAAAAAAAAAACTTTTTTTCTGTCCCAAAGATGTTATTGGCCAATCTTTATAGTATTTGTCGCACTGAATTCAATAATGAAAGCCATTTTTCTTTATCACGTAAGGTTTTTGTGAGACAGTTACGTAAATATTTTACATTAATAACATGTACACTAAGGAAATTAATGTTCAACATACCTAAAAGGTCTTAGTTGAAGATTTCCTGAAATACTTTGCCTCAGGAAGGTCCCTTTTGAGAGTCCAGCAGTAATCTGCTAACATACTTGAACTCCGCTTTCCTTTATATCTTTTCGATGCTTGAAATGTCCTGATGAAAGCATTCACCGTGTTCATCACTTACGGCGCCCAGGTTTTTGGGAAAGAAATCTAAGTGAGAGTGAAGGAAGTGGATCTTCAGAGACATATTGCAGCCTAAGTCTTCATATGCTTTCAGCATCTCATGTACTACATCCGTATAGTTGTCAGACTTTTTGTTGCCTAAAAAGTTTTTCACTAAATTCTTGAAAGAAACCCATGCATGTTTTTCTAAGTCATTCAAACATCCTTCAAAAGTTTCTTCTTTCATTAGTTCTCTAATTTGTGGTCCTACGAAAATTCCTTCTTTAATTTTTGCATCGCTAATTTTGGGGAACTTCTTCTTCAAGTACAAAAAACCACTTCCATTTCTGTCCATGGCTTTCACAAAATTTTTCATCAAACCTAGTTTGATATGAAGAGGTGGGAGATAGATGTTTTGGGGATCAACTAAAGGAGCATTCATTACATTTTTTTCACCAGGTGTAAGAGATTTACGTGAAGGCCATGTCTTCCTTTTGAAATGACTTTTACGATCCTAGCTGTCCCACTCACACAAAAAACAGCAAAATTTTGTGTATCCAGACTGTAACTTGAGCAGCATAGCGATCACCTTGAGGTCTCCACATATGTTCCAAATTAATTTTTCATACTGTATCTTGTTTAGAATAATCTTCATATTAATAGCATGTGCTAGTGGAACTGATGGGAATTTGTTTCCATTGTGCAAAAAGACAGCTTTTAGGCTAACTTTTGACGAATCTATAAACAAACGCCATTCCTGTGCATTATGAGCATGTACTATAGTGTCCATCACTGATGAAATATCATTACAGTACACCATATCTGCTTCTTGCGAGAAAAACTCCTTGAAATCTTCTTGACGATTTCGAAAGTAGCATACCCTTTTAGGCATGATCCCAAAAGTTCTGCCTGTTTTTTTAGATAGATTTAAATCATGCACTAAATCATTTAGGTCTTCTTGTGTCAATAAATGAGGCTCATTAGAAATGTTGAAACATGCATCATGTCGATCAGTGTGATCTTCATGCTGATCTTCTTCAGAACTTGAATTTTCATTTATATCGGTTGATACCGGGTGAGGTGGTATTGGCATATCATCACTGTGGGGAATAGGATGCATCGCTGAAGGTAAGTTGGGATATTTTAAACTGTGTAAGACTTGCTTATGATTCATTTTGTATTTTTTATACAAAAATAGCAGTCCGAAGAATGATCTTTCAGCTCTCTACACACCATGGGAACTGCAAATGGCATATGACAAGACACCCCCCCCCCCCACACACACACACAGCATTCACTTCAGCTGTCTACAGAGAACTGAGACATAAGACGCAGTCGACTGAGCAGCTGGGAAGGGTGTAGGTGGCGCCATGTCTATGACTCATTCGCACGTGCGGACACGAACCCCTCCCCCTCCTTCGATGAAACATGAACGCAACAGAGTCTGTATGTCACCTGCAGCTTTTTCTTTTATTTTCTCATACGAATAAACGATACTGTGCTCCAAGTCAATACTGGAATTATTTCTCGCAAAAAAAAAAAAAAAAAAAAACTATTTTTAACGTAAAAAATTAAAATAAACATATTCTTATATCTCTAAAACTACACGTGATGGCAAATCTGGATTCCTGGTATGAAAATACTAAAGAATAAAAAAGAAATTATGTTGGGGGCAAAACATGTGTTTACCAGTGTAATGGAAAAGTAATTTTTAAACATGTAGTATATGAAGTATTTTATCGTATTGTATTTGTACCTAATGAGAAAAAACGCGTGTTTATGCCTTATGCCAGTAGTGTGTATTAAAATCTTTGGTGTGTATCGATCGTAATTTTGTAACTTTTTGTGATTAAAATCTTGCTTAGTATTAATATTTAGTTAGGTTTAGTGTGAATCTTACTTAGTTCTAACTAGTCATAATATAATTCAGTGACTGTTAAAAAAACCAAAAAAAAAAAAAAAAAAAAAAACGCGGGTCTGCGATCGTTCTGTAATGAGGTTGCTTTCACTTATTAATTACGCCTATGCTGTCGTCGCGGAAAAAGGATAGTTAATAATAATTTAGTAAAAAATAAAATAGTGGCTTAATGCATCAGGACAAAATAACAGATTGTTATGTTACGCTTTTTTTTTTTTCTTTCTTCGTAATTCCGGTCGGCGCACCTGTAGCTAGAGATAATTCGATTTTTATGCGTTACGAAGTTGATTGTTATGACGTTTGTTAATGGTAATTTGTTTAATGAATTTTTGTAAAGGTTGTCTCCTGGAGTATTTGTTCAGAAAGAACGGAAAATGGCCACAGTTTCTGGTGTCCCTTTTCTAAAAGCAATAAATTCTCAGAACGGCGTCTGTGAGGACATTTTCCCAAGCTTTACCAGTGCAGAAAGTCCGATGTATTTATGTCTTTGTTTATCGGAAGATGCAACTTTACGGCGAGGAAATCCTTCGGGATTTAGGCGGAATTCTTCGGATCCACCGCAGCGGACCCCCCCCCCCCCCCCAGGTCAAAGGTCGGGAGTGGTCCAGAATGCAGAGATCTGCAAAACATCCATCGAGAAGTTTCTACCTCCCAACGCTCACTTTGGCCAATCGGAAGTTGGTGTTCACATGCTCGTTTCATATGGCGAGGATCATTGCTGTTCGGCGCTCTCCACAGCAGTCTGGAAAAGAAACTTCATCCGAAAGGTAGCTGAAGACGCCGTCTTGTTGCTGGCAATCATGCCTCCTACCTAGATCGTACACAGGAGACAAAAAACAACAACAAAAAAACAGCAACGTAAAGATGCCGAGGGAGAACGGCAAAAGAAATGAGGTAGGATCTTTCCATCCTCCCCCTGTTTGCTGTTTGAACAGTGCTGAGGAAACCAACCCAGACTTAGTCCTGAATCACCAAAATATGTGAGGGGCACCAACTTGGTCCCGCAGGAATTTTGAGATATTCCCACCTAATCAGCTCAGCCACGGAAATCCTCCCCTGCCTCTGTTTGGTTTCTAAAATTCGTCTGAGGGACTAAGGTCCCTCTTCGGTCTCCTGACCACTGGGCTCTGCAACAAAAGGAAGAGGCCACACGATGGCTCTGCAAAGGAACATCTGCACTATAACCTCCTAGGCTCCAGACCCCAGACTCCTCCTAAGGAAGAGAAATCTCAACACCATCATAAAAATAAATTTGGAGATCTACCAAATCAGAAGATTTATGCCTAAAATGTGTTTTAGAAAATTGTGATTTGGCATTAAAAAAAAAAAGTTTCCTTTTTATGAGAATTTTTTTAACAGGGTGGAAGGAAAAAAAATGTAAATTTTCTTTGAGTGTGTGTGAGGGCTGGCCAGACCCCAAAAACAGTACTGAAAATGTCATTGTGTATTCTTGTATAAGTGTCTAGTTGCTGCCAGTATAAGTGCATAGTTGAGCCATAAGAAAGAGAAATAGATTGAAGAGTAGTAATTTTGGGGTTTTTTTTTTTGTTGGAAACATATTATTTTTTTCCATTTGCTAATGTAATAGCAACGTAATCTCAGAGTAGGATATTGTAATGGTATGCCTTCCTTAGGATAAAATATTGTGGGGAATTTGATTTTGGCTCAGGTAGGGGAGCATACTTCTTCCAATAGCCTATTCTATTCATTTTTGTTGTGTTGTTACACTAGTAGGGGTATCAACTTAACTTGTGCATAGATTTTGTCATAGCTAATGTGGGACTCCTGACAGTAACTTATTATTTTTGTTTTGTTTTCTGTTGCCGTAATGTAAGAAAAAGAAAGAGGTTTTTCCAGGTAACTAAACAAAATCAGTGTATTGTAAAAAATTAAAATGTCACTCTTAGCTTTCTAAATTAAATTGTAAAGAGCATCTAGCTCAAACTTAAACATGTAACAAATCTGCACATCATGCATTAAGCTTCTTAGCACTCCTTGAGTGAATTGTCAGGTCCTTTGATGATTTTGTAAAGCAGGCTAGTAACAAAATTGTGCCACCTATCTCCCTCATCCTCTAAACCATACAGGCAGAGCCTGATTTATGCAAGGGCACACAGTGCCCGTGCGCAGGGCCTCCATGGACTGTGGCCCCCCAATTTAAGCACTAACATTTAATTTGTATTATTATGGGCAGCAAAAATGGCGGTGTGCACCAGTTAATTTTCACCGAGCGCAAATATGCATCAATATGTTGCTTTAAAAAATCAATCATTAATATCCATTTGAAAGATTGAGATAAAATGTTTGCTTTTAATTTACAATTTTTGAACATTTGTTTTTTGGATTACTTAAAGTAGATAGTACTTGTGTATTAAGGCAGCACTTATTGTACTTTATACAATTATACGTGCAATTATGAATAATTGTGCGTACCATTGTTAATTTATTAAGAGTACGATTCATGCCCGGGGATAGGGACCCCCAAGTTGTTTGTGCCCAGGGCCCCACTAGTCTTAAGTTGGTGTCTGCATACAGGTGAAACTACTTGGTTTGCAGACCAAGATTTCTGAGAGGGATTATTTAGGACTGTTAAATGTACTCTGGACTCTAAACATCATAGCTTTTAATTATTTTTTTTATAATCAGCCTAGCTATCTAAAGAAAATTCAGCCACTAAAAGACTCCATTGTAAATTTAATTGTTTTCCAAAATGTGCCTGGGATCACACCATAGACCTCTAGTTAACCTGGAATCTATGTTTGAGCAAGTCATTTTGTGTCCCATGTGAAATTTCTTTTGTCGGTGATGATGGCACCTTCCATTTACTGGGAGTTTTTAGGATCGAACCTTGGGAGTTAATCCATTAATTAAAATGGGGGGGGGGGGGGTAGATAAGATCACCGGCCTGGTTCTTTTTTTTTTTATTATTTTTGACAAGAAGTAAGTTCAAGTTCATCAATATAATAGAAAAATTTTGTGTAAACAAAACCCCCAATTTTCACTATATCATGAATGAATTCTTATATTTCTCTTTAGTTATAGTACAATATTTTGTTTACCTTTCTTGGTGTAGAAACTTTTCATCATAAGAATTTCCCCAAATCCCTCCTCCTTTCTAAACTAACTTATTAAAAAAAAAAATGAAAATGAAGACTGGAATTGGAGCAGGAAATAAACTCATTCAAGGTTTTTTTAAGGTAAGTAGTTATGATTTGATAAATAGGAAATAACTACTAACAGAATGGTTACAAGAAAATAAACCAATCAGAAAGTAAACAGTCATGTTGAAATTTTTGTAGTTATGAAATAGTCAAAAGTAATAGTGAATTCTCGTTTTCGTTATTGTGTGCATGCATATAAGGAAAGTAGGTGTGATTTCTTTCTTCCTGTTTGGTATACATTTTATGTGATGTTATGTAACAGTGGCAGAGCTTGGCTGATTTCATAAGCTTGAACTCAAATACCTGTTTTTACTGTAAGTGTAAGTAGTTCCAAATTACCAGAGACTTTTCAGACTAAATTTTGGTTGCTTCAGTGGTTCATTTGAATAACAAAAATATTCTGCTGTAATAATATATTTCTTTAATACAGAAAACAAAATAACTCGGTACACAAATACCAATTTAGTGATAAACATTATTCAGGTAAATACACTCAAGTATGAAAAAGTTCTAAAAATTCACACTTGTATTTCTAGGGAAAATGAGAGTTGAGGGGTTGATAATGTATACCACATTTTTAGATGTTACTTCCTTGGATAGCCATCTGATGATATGCCAGTGTCCTATCATTTCTACCATTTCATAAAACAACTGAAAAGCTTCAGTTATGAGCCATTTCATTGGATTATTTTTACACATTCTGTTATAGAGTTTCATCAAATCTTCTTTTTATTATTTTGAATTTTAGGCAGTGGAAAGAGTCACTTGAATCTAGGTCAGATGAATGTTCAGAATGTGTTATTACAGGAATGTTATATGGATCAAAAAAATTTAAGTTGACAAAGTACTGTGCTTGGAATCTTTGTCATAGTTAAGAATCTATCCATTATCCAGACCTGCCAACTATTACGATTTTATCACATTTAGTACGATAAATCATGCTTCAGTACGTTAATATGATTTTGCCGCCAAAAATACGATTTTTTAAAAATAGTCATGTTTTCTCCCATTTTTTCCTTTTTCAGACAAAAGCCTTATAGCAGAATCGTGGCGACAGGCGACGTACGTCGCAGATTTATTTTGGTCCTGCTGACAAAAACGACATCCCCAGAACCCTATGAAATGATCTTGCAGACTCCCTCCCTATCATAGACTAAAATTTTCCACCTTTCAAAATTTCCGAAAACGGAAGTTAGGCATAGTGAGGATTTCTTCCGTAATTGTAATTTTTTTCTTGCGAAGGACGATGTACGTCACAGAATTATTTTGTACTCATCCCTGTAACACAATTGTGACGACATACATCGCAGATTTATTTTGTACTCATCCCTGTAGAAGAATCGCGGCGACGTACATCGCAAATTTATTTTGTACTCATCCTTGTAGAAGAATTGCGGCGACATACATTGCAGATTTATTTTGTACTCGTCCCCGTAGAAGAATCACGGTGACGTAAATCCAGGTTTGTTTTGTACTCATCCCCGTAGAAGAATCACGGTGACGTAAATTCAGGTTTGTTTTGTACTCGTCCCCGTAGAAGAATCACGGTGACGTAAATTCAAGTTTGTTTTGTACTCATCCCCGTAGAAGAATCACGGTGACGTAAATTCAGGTTTGTTTTGTACTCATCCCCGTAGAAGAATCACGGTGACGTAAATTCAAGTTTGTTTTGTACTCATCCCCGTAGAAGAATCACGGTGACGTAAATCCAGGTTTGTTTTGTACTCATCCCCGTAGAAGAATCACGGTGACGTAAATCCAGGTTTGTTTTGTACTCATCCCCGTAGAAGAATCACGGTGACGTAAATCCAGGTTTGTTTTGTACTCATCCCCGTAGCAGAATCACAGCGACGGGCGACGTACACCGCAGGTTTATTCTGTACTCATCCACCCCCACCCCCTACATAGCTTACTTGCCTGCTCACCGAATACCGGAAGCTGGGTGACGTAGGGAAGGGTAGTCTGGTAATCCGTGGCGGGTGGTTGAACTATCGAGCTTGCTCCGCTCCCTGTATAAGTGTCACTGTCCATGTGCATGGCTGTTGTTAAATTGTCAATTAAAATACTTTACTAAAACTTCTTGTAAAGGAATATTTTTAGGACAAACAGCTCCAGAAGAAAATTCATTATGCTGTTTAGATGCAGGGAACCCCACTGTCACGGTAATTATATTGATGGACGATGTGTTATATTGATGGGCCACGTGTTATTATTTCCCTATGTGGTTACTAAAAGTCGTCAGAATATTCAAATTCCCTACTAACTGGGACCTCATAAGAAAATGGATTACTTCAATCAAGCAGGAAAATTTACAAGTGACAAGAACTCTAGGGTAAGTGGAAACCTTTTGTGGACCTAACTTAAACTGAGGCATGCATCCTGTAGCTGATTATAAACAGCATTTAGAGCAAAACTACATATGGTTCCAATTTCTGGGCATAGAGCATAATATAATTGAAAATGTGATATTTGCCTTTCCTTAGCACTTCGTAACAATAATACAACTTCTGGTAATTAACAATGAAATGGAACACGACATGCGATGACTGTCTTTTTCTTGTGTAGTAGGAAATTCTATTACAAACTTTTTTATCTTAAAATTTAGTTGCCTAGTGTGGGAAACTAGATTTCTTATTTACCTGCTCAGGCCAATGATTTACATGCCCCGGGCATCTCGGGCATGGTATTTTCAAACCCTGGATATTGTTATTTGTAAGAGAAAAAAAAGTACCTGGATGAGCATGAATCCACATATTGTGGAAACTATGTTCTAAACAAACAAGATTTTTAAAATGCAAGTAGAAATATATAGTACGTACTCATATTTTTTTTTTTTTTTTTGGCGAACATCTGCCTAAAATGAGAAATTTTTGATTCATTTATCTAAACTTATCACTTATGTTTTCAGATTTCCTGCACCTTTTCTTCACAAGCTACAGCTATAGTAACTGGAACTAATATATCTCATATTATCCAATAACTACTGGAATGTGTTCTTCCAAATATGGGGGTGAGCGGTGGATTCAATCTTTGTATCGAGATAAAATTTTCCAATCCTTCATAGAATTTATTTTGAACCCAAAATCATAAAAAAAGAATAAACAGTCTTTTCAAAAGCTTTAGTAATGACTAAACATTTGCACAGAATTTTAATTTTATGGCATTGCTTTTTATAGTTTCTGAGAAATGGTACATCAAGTTAGTCAATTTATATTGAGACATGTTCAACCTTCTGAAAAAACATCCTATAGTACCAAAACAGTCATTTAGATTTATCTAGTACAATAACTGCATGTGCGTTTGACAGGTTCTCAAAAAAATATAATTCTTATCTGGAAAAATACTTTATTAAAAACGTATTGGAACAAATTTCAGATTTTCTTAGAAATTTGTCTTTGAAATTCTTCAAGGAACAGCTATGGGACAAATAATTAAATTGTGTTTGTGATACATAAAGAGTTACACAAACATAATTATTTGTACATTGGCAGTTTTTTTTAATACTTCTTAAAAATCAAATTTCAGGAAATTTATGCCAAATAAGTACTCATATTTTTCCAGATAAAAAATAATGTTTATAATTCTGGATCTAAATAGTTTAGTTTAATGATACTAATATACTTAATGTTTTAAACTTTGACATGGTAACTTTTTTAAATAGTGCTCTGGAAGACAAAAATTATAAACTTTACATTTGCTTACCAAAATGAAGCTGTCCAAACATGTAATTAGATGGTACTAAAATTAGGAAAACTTGTTACGTCATTAAAATGTTGTTATGGTACATTTAATAATGTAACAATTGTGTAATTTTCTTAAAATCTTAATTTATTTGATACAATCAGTGGATAAAGCAGCAGTTCACTATGTATGTTAAAGTGTTTTATTGAGCCTTTGGTAATAATTTAAAAACACACAGGAAAAAATTCAGTTTTCTTCTTGACCTTTTTTATATATTAGTGAACATGGATTGCACATAAATTGCTAGTTACTGTCTAATATGAAAATACATTTTCACTAAAGGAATTATTTCATTAGTCAATATTTCGTATCCGTAAGCTCGCAGTGAAGGTAAAATCTGATTCCTTAAATTCGTCAACTGACATCTTTTGAAATGACGGTGGTACTTCGTAATGCACCCTCAAACTAATCTTTCAAGTACAAGAATGATTTGATGAACTATGACGACACTATAACTTCACGTGAAACTATGATGACAGTTTATAATTTCGATTACAGGAATGGTTTATCATTTCCAATGAAATGACAGTAATGATTTCATTAAGTAGATGAATCTGTCTTGCTTACACTTTTACGTCAAAATTATTACTACGCTAGATTTACGTTGTAATTTCTTTTTCTCCTGTGTTTTGAAAGATTATAAAACAAACGTGCAAACTCTGCAGTTATTTAAAAAATCTAATGCAGAAGTCCTTATTTAAATGCAGTGAAATTCTAAATAACGCTTGACTTGTATCATTGGTGTACGCTAAGACGCGTTCACTTCACACGTCGCCGTAGAGCTCCCAGCATCTCCCTCTCTCCGACTACGGACTACCCTAGTGACATCACATTCCGGTGCGCAGGCCTGTAAGCTATTAGGGGGTGATGACTCATCCCCGTAGCAGAATAGCGGCGACGGCCGACGTACATCGCAGATTTATTTTGTACTCATTCCTGTAGAAATATCGCTGTGACGTACATCGCAGATTTATTTTGTACTCATTCCTGTAGAAATATTGCAGTGACGTACATCGCAGATTTAGTTTGTACTCATTCCTGTAGAAATATTGTGGTGACGTACATCGCAGGTTTATTTTGTACTTGTCCCCGTAGCAGAATCGGGGCAATAGGCGATGTACATCGCAGATTTATTTTGGTCCTGCAGACAAAATGACATCCCCAGAACCCGTTTAAACCATCTTGCAGACTCCCTGAGATGCAAGTTTTCCGCCTCTCAAATTTCCGAAAACATAAGTTAGGTGGAGTGAGGATTTCTCCTGTAATCGTATTTTTTTTTCTAATAATTATTAACATAAAAGTGTTTGCTGATTAGATTTAAGTAGTTTCTCAATAAAATTTTGATGTAGGGAAAAATCCCTTCATTCTCATCATCAAGAATTTATATAGCTGAAATAGGCTTCAAAAATTATCAGCGTGCATCATGTTACGATTTTTCTATTTGAGTGTTATGTTTTTTGGTTCTGAGAAGTTAGCAGGTCTGATTATCAAACACCTGAGAACACTTTCTGTAAGCTTCTTTCCATAATAAAATCTGAACTTCATTGTGATAAGCCTGATTTATTCTTTGGCAATCCTTCCATTTTTTTTAATGAACTGATAACAGCAAGTGAAACCTGCACAACTTTGCACTGTGATTAATTTCTTCACTATGTAAAATCTCTAGCTATTCCAAACTAGTTTATTAGCATTAGATGATGTGAACAGTGCAATTGTGTAATTTTTTGAAGAAAATGTAACTACATAAAGAATCTTAAAGTTCTGATTTAGCGGTAACAAATGAGTTGGCAAAACAGTTCGTGTGCACTTCCTTTTAGTTGGCCACAAAATAAATGTTGTATGACAATAATGCCCCCCTACACACATTAACTTTTGAGAAAAGTGTGCATGATAGTACCATTGAAAGATACTAAGAACTTTCAAGGGAATCCTCACAGTGCTGTTCTGGTGGCCAAGTGGCCAGAGGAGCTGGTTTTGGCTAGTCATCTGAACTTGAGATCAGATTTGTGTTCTAGATGTGACATGGGGGCACTTTTGTCTTATGGCACTGATTCTCTCTCTCTTTTGTGGAACCATAGACCCCAAATGAGGGACAGACAACTGCTTACAGCCATCCATATTGCTCATGGTAGTCATTAAAACCCCCAAAACAAGATCAACAAAATAAAGGATATTGACAAATAACAGCAGTACAGCATTTTGCATTTATGACTGTAAAAGTTGAAACAGTTTCACACGAGGAAAATAAATCAGCAATATTGTACATGTAGTTTCCTATTATGGCAGTTGAAGTTGATGGAAAATATGTTTAGTAGATCTACTGTTTTATGTGGCTTCTTCAAAAATCATTTGTTATTAGCTGCTTCTCAGCTTTGAATCTCCCTCACAACAGCTGATAACAAGAAGTCAACTATTGTTGCATTTTTGGCCTTCTCTTCACAAATCTAGCCTTACTCCATTTTCTCACCTTAACACTCCTCAGTACATCCTTGAAGTTTGGCCAGTAAGGAAATTTGCATTAACAAATTACTTGCCCAGCAAGTAATTGTTAATGCAGTTCATATATAAGTGCTCTGATATGAAAGCAGTCTAAATTAGCTGAGTGCAATAAATTGAAGGTACATTTCCAAGTCCCATATTTTAAGAACCTGTTTTTCTTCATATTTGTGTCACAATCAGCAGAATTTCAGTGCACTATAAGAAACAGTCACACTGTTCATGTTATTGTGTCCATTTGGCTGAATTGTTAATTGATTGTCTTTTCCAATTCATTCTTCCCTTGTCCAGTCAAACAACAAAATATTTTCCATTAAGGAAGATATTCCCTGATCTTTAGCTTTCAATTGTTCTGTATTTAAAAGATTAGTCATAATACTGTGTACTGAGCTTTCATTGTGTGATCAGTTTTTTTTTTTTTTTTTTTTTTTTTTGATTGGGAGTTTAATGACCACCATGAGCAACTCAATGGGCTATAAGCAGTTGCCCATCCCTAATTTAGGGTCACTGACTTCAGGGAAGGGAGAGAGCCAGTGTTGTAAGACAAAACGCAACATCCATGCCTCACTGGAATTTGAACCTGGACCAGTGTTGGATGAATGATCAGAAGCCATCGCTTAGATCACTGGGCCACTGGAGCGGCATGATCAGTTTCACAAAACATTTTGTAAATATTTGTATCTGATGTGTAATTAAAATGTTTCTGTAAAAATCTATTCTTAGAAATTAAGAAAATCCTGATTTTATTCACAGCCTCGTGATTCTGCATTAGGAATACTTTTCCAAGAATGTGCCAGAATACATTTGAAAAATGATCAGCCTAAAGAAGCGTCAAAACTGTTGGAAGATTTAAGAAGGTAATATCTATTTATTTATATTTACTGCTGACAAGGGAGGATGTGTTGGTCCTGATGTCACTGGTTAACAATATATTTACAAATATTGAGGGGCTATCATATGGAAAAAATATCAGTTGCTTAGAGTTAAAAACAGAAGTGTAGGTTCAGGGTGTGGTTGAAATGTTAAGTGTGTGAATGTGTATTTAGCTGACACTGAACTTTATGCTCATTTCACTGTGGAAGTCGACCACAATGAATGCAGTGAAGGTCAGAGCTTTTAAAAAACAATAATTTATAATTAAAATGATTCCCACCATATGTCATAAACTGTGAAATGTGAATGTGCTTGCAGCAAATACAGTTTTAATGTGTAGATGATACAAGGTTCAAATGGGGTTATCTTTTGATTAGTTACAAAATAAATTACTTGTGTAAATTTTTAAATATTCATGTGACTAATTCATAAATAAAAATATGGTAAGTATTGCACTCTTAAATTACATTCATAGCCTTAATACTGTTTTCCAAATCTCTATACCTTTGCCCTTTGAACTCAGCACTAAAAAATATACACAATAGTTTTTAACATGCATGAAGGTTAGTTCTCTCCAGAAATTTTATGTTCCGAATTTTCCTTTGTGAGAAGTTCTGCCACATTTGGTGATGTAAGAACAGGTCATTATATATGTATGTAACGGTTACTGGTAATAAATGAACATGAAGCAATGTGGTATATGGTAAAGAGTGTTTTGTTTGTGCTGATAATTTTCAGACTAGATGAAAGTTAGTTATGGCTAGTGCATTCTCATTTAAGTTAATATGGGACTAAGTGTACACACAAACACAACAAGAAAAATAAATCCCTCCCCCTATATCTCTATCTAGGTCTTTGTCAGGGTTCCTTGTAGTCATTCCCGTAGTCCAGCTCCCATGTTCTTTTCATATTATGTCCCCTGTTCATTTCCATTCTGCTAATTTGTTGTTAATTAATGCATCTTCTGTTTCATGTATTGTCTTACCCAGGGTGTATTTCTTTCCTGCCCCTTAAAGTTATACATAACTTTATTCTATCCATCTTTCTTTATGTAACTGTTTCATGTATTGTCTTACCCAGGGTGTGTTTCTTTCCTGCCCCTTAAAGTGTTACATAACATTATTCTAACCATCTTTCTTTATTTAACTTATATTGTTTTGCACTTAGTGTTCATGCCTCTGTAGCCTTAGTAAAACGTAAAACTATGCACTGATTGAAAGTTTTCCTTTTGAGAGAATGGAAAGTGTTCTTCAATGCATCATTTAATTTTCCAAAAGAAATGCCGCATGTAACATTTTGTGTAGACCTATAAAAATGAGCAGTAAAATATTGCTCATATTTGCAGTGCTGATTACAAATACAAGTTTAATTTTACTGTATGAAATAAGATTTGTTCTTGCAAATAATATAAATAGAGAAAGTCGTCGTTCTTTCCACGTTTTTCTTTAACACACAGCATCCGAAAAATTGTATTTCAACACTGCTCCATTTCTCTCTCCCTTTGGATTTATTAGCAAAAATAAAATAGCTTATGCCATTAAGCCCCACCAGATGGAGACTTCTCAGTTGCTGAACCCATCCCTGCAGATTTGGGAAGTCAAATGCTGACAGATAACTACACATAGCTCCATATTGTTGGCACCGTCGCGTAAGGCGAACATGCTCGGCTAGTTATCGAGAAATCTGGGGTTCGTTCCCAGTGGTGTTGAAATACAGTTTTTCGGTTGTTGTGTGTTAATTAAAGAAAAATGTGAAAAGAGCGATGCCTTTCTCTATTTAAATTGTCTCCATGTATTTGGAAGATTTTCACCATTTGTTCTTACATCTAATGAGTTTGTCTCCTCTTCATAAAATCTGTCTTCCCCCCCCTTCAAAACTGCACTTCTTAGACTCCCATTTGTGTTTCTCGTGGATTCTTTCTGTGCAACAGTAATCCAGCTGTTGTCACCCATTATATTAATACTCTGTTTACCTTGTTACCTTCTCTCTATCTCCTTTATATCCTGGTGAAACCTTTCACCTTGCTCTTCACTAGCAGCTCACAGATTTTTCACTGCCCTCTTGTTCAAAGCTTACAGGAGCATCCTTCAAGTGTTTCAGGTAGTATTGCCACTGTTGTACCTGATCCCTGAGCAACAGGTTGTATAGCGGGTGGAAGGTTGGGATACAACATCTTTGTTTTATTTTTAGTGCTGTATTCTTACATTAAAAAAGCCAAAACAGCAGTCATCACTGTGGTTTTGGGTTCCCTCCAGAATCATTGGCACACCAAAATGAGTGAATTTGTTTTTACCTTTTGTCTGCTGCCTCAGTTCTTCAACACTAACAGCACAGACCTTATTTTGAGTCCAGGATTTGTCCTGGTCCCCAATTTTCACTCCAAAGTATGCATAGTCAAATTTCTTACCTTTTGTCCACTGTCTCAATTCTTCAACACAAACAGTACAGACCATATGGGGAACCTATGATTTGTCCTGGTCATTAAATTTAACTACAAAGTATTCATAGTTTTTTTTTTGTTTTTGTTTTTTACCAAGACTGTTATGTTCCTCTGTTGCTTTTTGATGACAAACTGCCCACCTACATAACAGAAACTCTCTGGAAAGTCAACTCACTTTCTTGTAGCCATTGCCACAAAAACTACCATCACTATGTTAAAACTAAACATAAATATGATAGACAACTGTGCAGTGCAGAGACACAACTCCAACTGGCAGCTTTTCAGCCTTATAAAAAGGTAGAAATGAGCTCAAGTGCAAAGTCTGACATGCTTGAACATTGCTTCCATATGTTTTGCTGCTTTATCCCCCCTCCCCCACCTCTTTCAGTACTCAAGTGTTAAGAGATTCATGTTCAGTCTTCATATTCAGATTAGTTGCACATTGAGTGGTAACATTATTCTGTAGATGATCGGACAGAATAAATAATTTATAAAATATTTATTTTTTGCTTATCGTAATTTAAAATTTTTATTTTGTGGGAAAACCTTATGTGGTGGAGGTGGATATATTGGAGCATCATTTTTGAAATTAGCTCATCAAAATTAATAAGAAACAGTTCAAACAATACAACTGTTAAATTTCAAACATTACAACTGTTAAATTTCAAACATTACAACTGTTATTTATCCCAGATAATTTACGAAAAACATAAAAAGTATGATCCTTGAATTATCTGGGATAAATAACAGTTGTATTGTTTGAAAAAAATTTCAAACAATACAACTGTTATTTATCCCAGATAATTCAAGGATCATACTTTTTATATGGTTTTCTCCTTCAGAGTAATAGCATTAGTTTCTCTCATATCCTTTATGTTTTAATTTATCTTCATCTCTGTATTTCTCCTTTTTTCATCCCAAGCATTTAGTGTTTTACTTATACGTGTTGTTTCACTTGAAATAAAGACAATATACTTAGATATCTGATGTAGTTAATCTTTTTATTATTTATTTGATACCTCTGTTGCCCCCCATTAAATTAATTACAGGCATATTCAGGGTTTTATAGTGACAACTTTAGGCAGCAAAGAGTCTTTGTTTTATTCCTCTTTCCAAATTTAATTTTTTTCTTTTTTACTGTTAAAGGTTGTTGCATTTGCACTTTTTTATATGTTATCTACATTTTTGATGTCGAGTATAATGATACTGAGATGTCTCAATTACTTGCTTATTTGTGACTAATACTATTTTAAAAACCATACAAAGCGGTATTTGAAAATCCTTATATTTTTTTAATCATCTGTAGCTTCAAAAGAGTCATTGATCTGTAGCTTCAAAATTCCACTTGTTCTGTGAGTTGCTGATTTTCATCTGATGCAGATGTTAACCAATCACTCTGTGAAAAATCTTGTAAAGGATATTGTACTATATACTTACATATCACTAAGCTAATTATAACAGGTTGCTTACCTTTTACACATTTTCCCTGCACGTTTTATTCGTTTAGTTGTCTTGCTTTGTTCAAGACCCTGGTGTGGTGTTCCACTTTCATCTTCAGGTTCTTTCAAATATGACGATGATGGGCAAAATGCGTAACAATATTAACAAATAAAGGTAACTTGATCACGCTAGTTACATTAAATGAAAACTTTTACAAAAAGTTCGTAAGTTGGAAGCTTTCGACCTTATCTTAGGTCTTCATCAGGCAACGGAGGACTAAGATTGTTGCCAGATTCTATATTTGAATTTTTCCTATTTTTTTTGCCAAAACTTAGAATTGATCTCCAGATCATCGGAATGTAGAGAGGAGACTCGGAATTGCAAGTCATTGAGTTGAAAATAATTTCCAGGCTTTCACGGTAACGGAGGGCAAAACGATTGTCAAAAGAAGCAATTTGTTTTGCTTCGTTCCAGTGGGGAACTGCAGAAGTGTCTTCCATTGTCAAAATAGACAAGGCAGTATTAGGATTGGCTTTCGAAACATCCTTTTTTATGTTCTAAAATTCTATGGTTAATGCTCCTGTATGTGCTTCCAATGTATAAGTTATCCCCAGTAGAAGAAGAGATAGGAATGCAGTAAACTCCTGGGAGGTTCAGGCTTTCAACTTTGTCCCTATCCCTTTGTAGAAGTTTCAAGATGTTTGGGGTAGATTTAATGGCAAGATGGTAACCAAAACTTCTAAAAAGAATCTGTAACTTATAAGCATAGGAAGGATGGTAAGGAACAGAACCACAGAATTTCAGGTCTTCTTTCTTATGAGGAAGGAGGCATTCGATTTTCGAATGGTTTTCATATTTCTTTAGGAGAGAGTTGAGTGTAACAGCAGGGAAACCATGGGAGAGGGATATTGTAGAAATTTTGGAGAGTTCTTCTTGAAGAGAGAGTTGGTTGTTGCAAATGATATGAGCCCTGTGGATGTAGGACTTCAATGCTGCAAGCTTGTAGAGATGTAGGGTGAAAGATTTGTAGGGAATGATGTTAGTGGCCGCAGAAGGTTTACGATAGACGGAACGAGTAATGGAGAGATCAGCATTTCTGCAGATAGATACATCCAGGAAATCAATTTTGTGGTTTACTTCCTTAGATATAGTGAGATTAATGGAAGGAAATTTTTCCGTAATGGAGTTGATCAGTGTCTGTAGTTCAGACTCGGAATGTGGCCAGCTAATGAAAATGTCGTCTACATATCTTAACCATAGGGAAGGTTGAAAAGGGTGTTGAGGAATGATGGAAACTTCAATATGTTGCATGTAGATTTCTGCAAGCAGAGGGGAAAGAGGTGAGCCCATGGGGAGACCAGATTGTTGCCTATACACAATTTTGTTAAAAACAAAACAACTGTGTTGTTGAATAGTGTGGAAACAATCATAAAGATCTTTGATAAGAGTACCGGGAGTTCAAAATGAAGAATCAATTTCTTCATGAGGAGTATGTAGGAATCAAAATATGGTACAGAGGGAAACAAAGATTCTACATCAAGGGTATACAGATTAACACTAGGAGAAAAGGAATTAGGAAGTTTGTGGATGAAGTTTGAAGTAGAGACAACAGTATGAGGATGGTTGGCTGCCAGGGATTTGCATTTGAGGACCAATCTCTTTTCAAGGTTTACTGCGGGAGAAAAAGAATATTCCACTAAAGGTCTGATGGGGTTACCAGCTTTATGCAGTTTCACTTGCAGGAAAAGCCTGGGAGTTCTAAAGTAAGGAGGGGGGATATATCACCAAGGAAGGATTGAAGAGTTTCTTTCTTAGCTAATCTGTCAACTGAGTTTTTGAGTGAGTTGGTGGTGTCTGACTGCAAAGGAATGCAGTTAGCAGATGTAAGAAATGAATGTACTTTTTGGTTTAGTGTTTCTTTACCAATGATAACTGGGCAACCAACTTTATCTGCTTTGCATACGGCTAGGTCATTTTCCTGAATAAATGACCTGAATTATTTTAAACAAGAAGAAGAGTACTTGATTGGCACAGAATTTTGCTTGGATAAGATAACAGCAGCGTTGGCACGAAGGATAGGCTGGTGAACAGTCTCAGTTCTGTGGATGGCTGATTCTATAACAGAAACAGTTTGTGGAAGATTGATAGGAAGAGCAGGTGAAAATTTTGGGCCTAATGATAAGAATTTATCCAAGCTAGGAGGAATAGTGACAGAAGAAAGATTTACATACTTTGGCTTGTCAGTAGAGGCTGAAGATGGAAATGTTGCTTGACTTTTTTGCTTGGAGAGTAGAAAATTGATTTCTTTGTATGGCGAGCATATTCATTTACTTCAATTGTTGAGAGGGTTTGGTTAATATGAACCATGAAAATATCAAGCAAAGCAGGATGAGTGGTAGCAGCCAGTGATTGGTAGCTAATGTAGCAGGAAAGTTCAGTTTTAGCAATGGAGGAACGCAGGTCACGGATAGCGGAAGATAGGAGGTTATGGCTGGTCTGCTGTAGTAACGCACGGCACCTTCCTTTGAAGATGGATTTGCAGATCTGAAAAGCTTGGGGAAGAATGCCAGAAGTCTTGCAGGAAACAAGAAAACGAAGACTGCAAAGAGAATTAGTAACTTGGGTCCGAAATTTCCGGAAGGAAATCCAATCTTTTGTCCAGTCCAAAATAATATGCCCGGAAGTTGCGTAGCTTTGAAACATGACGATGATGGGCAAAACACGTAACAATATTAACAAATAAAGGTAACTTGATCACACTAGTTACGTTAAATGAAAACTTTTACAAAAAGTTCGTAAGTTGGAAGCTTTCGACCTTATCTTAGGTCTTCATCACGGCAATGGAGGACTAAGATTGTTGCCAGATTCTACATTTGAATTTTTCCTATTTTTGTTGCCAAAACTTAGAATTGATCTCCAGATCATCGGAATGTAGAGAGGAGATTCGGAATTGCAAGTCATTGAGTTGAAAATAATTTCCAGGCTTTCACGGTAACGGAGGGCAAAACGATTGTCAAAAGAAGCAATTCGTTTTGCTTCATTCCAGTGGGGAACTGCAGAAGTGTCTTCCATTGTCAAAATAGACAAGGCAGTATTAGGATTGGCTTTCGAAACATCCTTTTTTATGTTCTAAAATTCTATGGTTAATGCTCCTGTATGTGCTTCCAATGTATAAGTTATCCCCAGTAGAAGAAGAGATAGGAATGCAGTAAACTCCTGGGAGGTTCAGGCTTTCAACTTTGTCCCTATCCCTTTGTAGAAGTTTCAAGATGTTTGGGATAGATTTAATGGCAAGATGGTAACCAAAACTTCTAAAAAGAATCTGTAACTTATAAGCATAGGAAGGATGGTAAGGAACAGAACCACAGAATTTCAGGTCTTCTTTCTTATGAGGTAGGAGGCATTCGATTTTCGAATGGTTTTCATATTTCTTTAGGAGAGAGTTGACTGTAACAGCAGGGAAACCATGGGAGGAGGGCTATTGTAGAAATTTTGGAGAGTTCTTGAAGAGAGAGTTGGTTGTTGCAAATGATATGAGCCCTGTGGATGTAAGACTTCAATGCTGCAAGCTTGTAGATTCAAATGCTCGATGAATTCCCAAGTCCACGAAGTGCACTGCTTTAATGACTC
This sequence comes from Macrothele yani, assembly GCA_039090855.1. Lineage (NCBI taxonomy): Eukaryota > Metazoa > Arthropoda > Arachnida > Araneae > Macrothelidae > Macrothele > Macrothele yani. Next base: position 1,456,399 of record CM077006.1, read on the forward strand.
TAGGTCGCATAAACTGTATCTTCCTCCCTCCCCACCTTCCCACCAGCTTGTAAAACTCAACCTTCGTTGGTTGATTGACATCATCATCATCATCATTGTCAACCATTATCAATCCACTGCTGGACGAAGGTCTCCCCAAGTTTCCTCCACAACGGTCTGTCTTGTGCCAGTCTCCTCCATGTCACCCCTGCATACCTTCGAATTTCATCCACCCATCTCCCATGTGGTCTTCTTCTGGGTCTTTTCCTGTCCCTTGGAATCCAATCTAAAATTTCAGCTGTCCATCGATGATCTGTCCTTCTGGCAGTATGTCCAGCCCATTGCCATTTCAGGGATTTAACTCTGATCATGATGTCTTCCACTCTTGTCATTTTTCGGATCCACGAGTTCCTCTTCTTATCTCTCCTGGTTACACCAAGCATGCACCTCTCCATGCTTCTTTGAGTTGTCTGCAGCCTTTGTATGTCTCTTTTAGTTAAGGTCCACGTCTCCGCACCATACGTAAGCACTGGAAGGATGCATTGATCAAACACTTTTCTTTTAAGACATAATGGCATATTGCTCTTGAAAATTATGCTGTTTCTTCCAAAAGCTCTCCAGGCAAGTTTTGTACGCCGATTAATTTCTTCATCAATGTGACCCTCACTTGATATCTGCTGTCCAAGATAAACGTACGTGTCTGTTATCTCCAGCTTTTCTCCATCAATCGATAAATCTTCATTTCTTGTAAAAGCATTGAGCATCACTTTTGTCTTCTGAAAGTTCATTTTTAATCCCACTTCTTTACTCTTGTCAGTAAGTTCCTGGATCATACTCTGCAGCTCTGATGGGGTAGTTGCAAAAATGACTACGTCATCAGCAAAACGAAGGTGGGTTAGATAATCTCCATTAATCTTTATCCCCTTGTTTTCCCAGCTCAGTGACTGAAAAACACCCTCCAATGTGGCATTAAAGAGCTTCGGAGATATGGTGTCACCTTGTCTCACTCCCTTTCCAATTTTTACGTATGTTGTATTTTCAAACAGCCTAATCTTTGCACTTGCATTTTCATAGATGTTATTAATAATATTAATGTATGCATCTTCAATACCGCAGGTTTTCAGAGCCATTGTAACTGCTGATGGTTTCACCGAATCAAAGGCTTTTTCATAATCGATAAAAGCCATGCACAATGGAAGTTCATATTCCCTCGCTCTTTCAATTAGTTCTCTCAGCACGTGGATATGATCTATTGTGCTGTAGCCACTCCTGAATCCAGCTTGTTCTCTCGGTTGAGCCATGTCAGTGTTACCTTCAAGCGGTGTGAAAGAACTTTAGTGAAGATTTTATAAACTACTGATAGGAGGCTGATAGGTCTGTAGTTTCCGAGATCCTCAATGTCACCTTTCTTATGTAGCAGGATCATTGTAGCGGTGTTCCAATCCTCAGGAATCTTTCCTTCATTAAGGCATCGAGTGAAAATTTGGGCGAGTACTGTTTCGATTTCTCCACTTGCTTCTTGTATGATGTCTACAGTAATTCCATCTTCTCCTGGAGCTTTTCCTCGCTTCATGTTCTTGATTGCATGTGCAACTTCTGCTGGAAGGACTGGAAGAACTCTGGTACTGGTATCTTTCATGATGTCTGGAGTGCATATATCATCCCTTTCATATAATTTGGAGTAGAAATCTTTCACTCTTGTCAAAATTTCGCCTCTATTTCTTGTTACAGAACCATCTTCTTTTCTCAGTGCCATAATCTGTTTTCTTCCCTTACTGAGATGTCCCTTTGCTATCTTTAGGCTTTGGTTGTTTTCAATTGCTTTCCTCACTAGTTCACAGTTGAATTTCCTTACGTCTTCAGTGATACTTTTTCTTACTGTCTTGCATAGCTCTATATATTCCACTTTGGAAGTCACATCTTCTTTAGTTGTCCTCATCTCTCTTCTTTTTTGCATCAACATTTTGGTTTTTCCTGATAATTTGTTCACATGCAACTTGTTCTTAGACCCAGCTAATTTTGTTGCTGTTTCTATAAGAGCTTTGGTTACTTTTCTGTTAACTTCAGAGATGTCCACTTCTTCCGATGTTAGGCCTTCTAAAGCAGAGAACCTGTTCTTTAGTTCTAACTTGAAGGTATTATGGTGTTTTTTAAGGTTGGTTATGTCAATAGATTTTGTTTGTCCTATGAGCTTGCCACGTTCAAGTTTAGTGTTGAGGTGCATCTTACATCTCACCAATCTATGGTCACTACCTGTGTTGAACTTGTTTAGCACACTGCAGTCTTCTATGACGAATTTTTTGTTACACATAATAAAATCAATTTCACTTGTCGTCCCATTTGGATGTCTCCATGTCCATTTCCTGTGTGGCTTTTTCTTGAAGAAGGAGTTCAAGATGAAAAACCCTTCTGCCTCTGCAAACTCAACAAGAGTATTTCCACGCTGGTTTCTGTTGCCATGACCGAATTTACCTACCGAAGTTTCATTCTGTTGCCGTTGCCCTATTTTTGCATTGAAATCTCCCATAATTATTTTCAAGTGCTGCTTACCTTTATTATTTAGATGACAAATTTCCTCATAAAATTCTTCAATTTCTTCTTCAGGATGACTTGTGGTGGGTGCATAAGTTTGAATAATCTGAGCCTGGTATCTTTTCGAGAGTTGGATAACAAGTCGTGCAGCTCTGTCAGAGGAACTTTCAACTTCTACAACTTTATCCTTCAGTTTCTTGTTTATTATAAATCCAACACCACTAGTTCTGCCAGTATCTGTCCCACGATAGTAGAAGAGATGTCCACTTTTCAGTTCGATGAGATCTTCTCCTTTTCTCCTTACCTCACTTAGCCCGACGATGTCCCACTTGATCCTTTGTAGTTCCTCTTCCAATTCAAGAAGCCTTGAATCAGAAGATAGGGAGCGTCCATTGTAAGTAGCCAAGGTCAGCATCAGATGGCAGCCTAGTCCGGTCCTCCGGGGATTCTTAGCACCCTCTGCCTTCATGTCGCACTGGCCGCTGCCTTGGCCAGGTACATTCCAGCTGCCGGAGACTGAGGGCCAAGATTTAAGTTGTGGAATCATTTTGGAGGGGTTTGGCCATAACTCACCACGCTGGCCAAGCGGGTTGGTGAGTGTGGGATAGCATTTCCTCTGATCCCGATGGTATAGTTATACCGCTATGGGCGGTCGTCAGAGCCCCTTTAGTGGGAACAGGATGCACCACGAGAAGGCGGGGTTGACATTTGTCAAGGAGAGGCTGTGATGTTACGCATCACCTGACCTTACATCCCTGATTGACATACACATGTGTATATTAAAAACCCCAATTCTTGAACTCAAAACCTTTTGGTACCATCAACGAACACAAACTGCCTATTTACATACATACAAAATACCGAACAAAAATATTAAAAACGTATATACAACCATTTACATATGACTCATCTTATTCCTTCAACTCCCCTTCCCAACACCTCATGACAACTAGGACATTCATTCATTCACCACACCCCAAGCCATTCCCACGCAGACTGCCTCTAGTACTTTCTACCCCCATCCGGGGTTATCCTCAGGAGGTGTTCTAGATGTTTTCTCCACTGCTACTGCAGTGAAAGTGAGCGATACGTCAGCCCCGCCCTGCCCCTCTTCAACGTCATTTACGAAAAACTTCCACCATAAAGTTATTATTACAAATTCGAACTCTATTTTTTTCAATCAATACAGACTCTGCAATGTGTAGGTGTCTCTCATTGCGACACGATTTTATCATTTTCTCTTCAATCGGGTATGTGTGGTTATCCAGACAGTATTGTATCAGTGCTGCTTTTTTTTTTTTTTGCCAATTTTTAATATGTTGTTGTAGGCAATGTTTTAACTGACTTTTAGTACTCCAAATATATGATATTGGTGGTATTCCACTTATAGGTATTTCATACACACCTGCCTTTTCTAAGATACTACATTTTTCAGTGTTATTAATTATCAGATCTCCAAATGTTATTACTTTGTTTCCCATGAGAAACATAGTAATAACAATTGGAGGTACCAAAAATCAATTAAAAATTGTACACACATTGTTTCCCATGGGAAACAAAGTAATAACTATTGGAGATATGATAATTAATAACACTGAAAAATGTGGTATCTTAGAAAAGGCAGGTGTGTAAGAAATACCTATAAGTGGAATCCCACCAATATCATATATTGGAAGTACCAAAAATCAGTTAAAACATCGCCTGCAACAACATATTTAAAAAAAAAAAAAAAAAAAAGGAAAAACAGCACTGATACAATACTGTCTGGATAACCACACATACCCGAATTTTGAAGAAATAATAAAATCGTGTCGCAATGAGAGGCACCAACGCACTGCATAGTCTGTATTGATTGAAAAAATGGAGATCAAATTTGTAATAACGACCCAAGTATCCTTAATGGAAAATGGAAAGAACTAATAAAAATTGAACAAAAAAACCAAAAATACAGAAGAAGAAAATGAAGAGTTTACTAAAGTGTATAAAAGATGGAGCCACAGTGGAAGTTTTCGTAAATGACGTTGGAGCGGGGCGGACGGACGTATCGCTCACTCTCACTGCTGTAGCAGTGGAGAACATCTAGGACACCTCCTGAGGATACTTCCGGATGGGGGTAGAAAGTACTAGAGGCAGTCTGTGTGGGAATGGCTTGGGGTGTGGTGAATGAATGTCCTAGTTGTCATGAGGGGTTGGGAAGGGGAGTTGAAGTAATAAGATGAGTCGTATGTAAATAGTTGTATATACGTTTTTAATATTTTTGCTCAGTATTTTGTATGTATGTAAATAGGCAGTTTGTGTTCGTTGATGGTACCAAAAGGTTTTGAGTTCAAGAATTTGGGTTTTTAATATATGTCAATCAACCAACAAAGGTTGGATTTTACTAGCTGGTGGGAAAGGTGCGGAGGCAGGAAGATGCAGTTTATGCGATCTAGAGTTATTAAAGCAGTGCACTTCGTGGACTTGGGCATTCATCGAGCATTTGAAAGAACCTGAAGACGAAAATGGAACACTGCACCAGGTGCTTGAACCAAGCAAGACAACTAAATGAATAAAACGTGCAGGGAAATGTGTAAAAGGTAAGCAACCTGTTATAATTATAATTGTATGCACGTAAATTACGAACAACCGTGGCCTGTGCTATAGATGTTCTAACACTGAATTTATATCACTAAGCTGTCCTCAAAGAAAGTATATCTGTCAGATTGATATTGTACTGTAGTATTTAAATTGCAGTTTGACCCTCCCCTCCACTTTTTTTTATCTCAATTAGAATATTGCAGTATCCCATCCATACATGTGAGAATTATAAACCAAAAAAGGAAGCAATCAATGGAATAAAGAAAAAAAAAATCCAGATGAAAATAGTATTTGTGATCATTACATTACTAGAACATAAATGGCCCACCAAAGTTTTTTTCTTTCCTTTTTCGTGGCTCAGTCTCGTACAGTTGGCAAATAGGGTGCAGCAGTGCTGAGCTGTGAGAGAGTCTGATACAGACCAACTCTAAAAGTCGCAATGTTTAGTGACAATGCAGCCCTTGAATAAAGAGCCAACATGGGAAGTAGCCTGAAAGGCATGTATACTGGAATTTGTTGTGTTTCACACAATTCCTGAGTAACAAAGGCAAAAGCAACATACATTGGGGTACTAATATATTTATAAATTTTAGCCATTTTAGTCTTATTCACAGTATCTGTAGAAATTAAACTAATAGTGCAGAATCATGAAATATTTCTTAATTAGGAATAGCGAAGAAATGAGAAAAGACCTGGTAACATATTTGTTACCTTAACTGGTTTTTATTCCAATTTTCTGTTTTTCTCATGAATTTAGAATAAATGCATCAGAATCTTTACATTTGATTTTATTGCTTTTTGTTCTTTGAAAATGTAGGCATGAGAGTAGATCATGAAAGAAATATGGGATTACACCATATAATACAAATTTTGAAGATGACAATCCGACTTTTGGTGTTTGATGACTCACTTAACATTTCATGATTTTCCACTCTATTTCACAGTCTTTTCTAGGTTGTGTGTGTGTGTGTGTGTGTGTGTATGTATGTTGCAAGCGATTGCGTGGACACATTTAGAGCTTTGAACTCAGTTTAAGCTAACTATTTTGACCCTGTACCGTATAACCTTTTATATGTTTCTGTTAAGCTGAAAACTTGTTTTTCTTTTTGCATTTTGCTTCTGTAACGTTTCTGTTTGTGTGTCCTTCTTGTGGTTTAATGCAGCCAGATATAGTGAATTCAAATTGATTTTCTTTTTCAGTGCCAATCCGAATGATCCTAAAACATTAGCTCAACTAATATCTGCTTACTCTCAGTTTGATCCCAAAAGAGCAAAAGAGTATCCTTTGTTTTGAGTATCTTTTTTTAAGGAACTAGACTAAACTAGTATGCAAAGAGTATACTAGTTTAGTCCAGTTCCTTTAAATGTTTTGCAATGTGCTGCTTCATATCAAGTTAACATTCTTAATTTTCGATGGTGCGATGTTAATATATTATTTGTTTAAGATATATGTTCTTTATAGGTATTTGTGGGCCACATTTCATTTCCTAGTGAACTGAAATGTGGAAAATTCTTGTTAACTCATGTTCGTTAAGACACAGTGTAAAGGAGGTATGGCAGAAATGAGTTGCATAAATAAACTGTATAGAGATTGTACTTGCTATGTTTGCCTTTTTCATGTCTTTTGCAAATTGGTGTTTTATAATTTTCAAAATTAAGCTCACAGGTTATTCAGCTTTTGGATAAAACGTGATCCTTAACCATTCTTTAATGAAAGAGGTATATGTGAAATGGTTGATTGCTTTCCAATTTCAGTAAGGTCCGCCATGAACCAAAATTTGATGCTCTGCTGGCTTCTGACCATTTGTCCAAATGGGCACAGGTTCGAGTCCTGGATGAGGCAAGGGTGATGTGTTTGTCTCACTGCACTTGTTTCCTCCTTGGAACCAGTGGCCTTAAATTAAGGATTTAAAGCCTATGCTAGTAATTAAACTCCAAAATAAACAAATAAAAACTATGAGAATCAAAATTAATAGGTAAAAGTAAAATGATCAATATATAGTTGAGAGAAAACAATTTCTCATTCACAGTTAATATATCATCATCATCATTGTCAACCATTATCAATCCACTGCTGGACGAAGGTCTCCCCAAGTTTCCTCCACAACGGTCTGTCTTGTGCCAGTCTCCTCCATGTCACTCCCGCATATTTACGAATTTCATCCACCCATCTCCCATGTGGTCTTTTTCTGGGTCTTTTCCTGTCCCTTGGAATCCAATCTAAAATTTCGGCTGTCCATCTATATTCTGTCCTTCTGGCAGTATGTCCAGCCCATTGCCATTTCAGGGATTTAACTCTGATCATGATGTCTTCCACTCTCGTCATTTTTCGGATCCACGAGTTCCTCTTCTTATCTCTCCTGGTTATACCAAGCATGCACCTCTCCATGCTGCTTTGAGTTGTCTGCAGCCTTTGCATGTCTCTTTTAGTTAAGGTCCACGTCTCTGCACCATACGTAAGCACTGGAAGGATGCATTGATCAAACACTTTTCTTTTAAGACATAATGGCATATTGCTCTTGAAAATTATGCTGTTTCTTCCAAAAGCTCTCCAGGCAAGTTTTGTACGCCGATTAATTTCTTCATCAATGTGACCCTCACTTGATATCTGCTGTCCAAGATAAACATACGTATCTGTTATCTCCAGTTTTTCTCCATCAATCGATAAATCTTCATTTCTTGAAAAAGCATTGAACATCACTTTTGTCTTCTGAAAGTTCATTTTTAATCCCACTTCTTTACTCTTGTCAGCAAGTTCCTGGATCATACTCTGCAGCTCTGATGGGGTAGTTGCAAAAATGACTACGTCATCAGCAAAACGAAGGTGGGTTAGATAATCTCCATTAATCTTTATCCCTTTGTTTTCCCAGTTCAGTGATTGAAAGACATTTTCCAATGTGGCATTAAAGAGCTTCGGAGATATGGTGTCACCTTGTCTCACTCCCTTTCCAATTTTTATGTGTGTTGTATTTTCAAACAGCCGAATCTTTGCACTTGCATTTTCATAGATGTTATTAATAATATTAATGTATGCATCTTCAATACCGCAGGATTTCAGAGCCGTGGTAACTGCTGATGGTTTCACCGAATCAAGGGCTTTTTCATAATCGATAAAAGCCATGCACAATGGAAGTTCATATTCCCTCGCTCTTTCAATTAGTTCTCTCAGTACGTGGATATGGTCTATTGTGCTGTAGCCACTCCTGAATCCAGCTTGTTCTCTCGGTTGAGCCATGTCCAGTGTTACCTTCAAGCGGTGTGAAAGAACTTTAGTGAAGATTTTATAAACCACTGATAGGAGGCTGATAGGTCTGTAGTTCCTGAGATCCTCAATGTCACCTTTTTTATGTAGCAGGATCATTGTAGCATTGTTCCAATCCTCAGGAATCTTCCCTTCATTAAGGCATCGAGTGAAAATTTGGGCGAGTACTGTTTCAATTTCTCCACTTGCTTCTTGTATGATGTCTATAGTAATTCCATCTTCTCCTGGAGCTTTCCGCCGCTTCATGTTCTTGATTGCATGAGCAACTTCTGCTGGGAGGACTGGAAGAACTCTGGTACCTTTCATGATGTCTGGAGTACATGTATCATCCCTTTCATATAATTTGGAGTAGAAATCTTTCACTCTTGTCAAAATTTCGCCTCTATTTCTTGTTATAGAACCATCTTCTTTTCTCAGAGCCATAATCTGTTTTCTTCCCTTACTGAGATGTCCCTTTGCTATCTTTAGGCTTTGGTTGTTTTCAATTGCTTTCCTCACTAGCTCACAGTTGAATTTCCTTACGTCTTCAGTGATACTTTTTCGTGCTGTCTTGCATAGCTCTATATATTCCACTTTGGAAGTCACATCTTCTTTAGTTGTCCTCATCTCTCTTCTTTTTTGCAGCAACATTTTGGTTTTTCCTGATAATTTGTTTACATGCAATTTGTTCTTAGACCCAGCTAATTTTGTTGCTGTTTCCATAAGAGCTTTGGTTACTTTTCTGTTAACTTCCGAAATATCCACTTCTTCCGATGTTAGGCCTTCTAAAGCAGAGAATCTGTTCTTCAGTTCCAACTTGAAAGTATTATGGTGTTTTTTAAGGTTGGTTATGTCAATACATTTTGTTTGTCTTATGAGCTTGCCACGTTCCAGTTTAGTGTTGAGGTGCATCTTACATACATCTCACCAATCTATGGTCACTACCTGTGTTGAACTTGTTCAGCACACTGCAGTCTTCGATGACGAATTTTTTGTTACACATAATAAAATCAATTTCACTTGTCGTCCCAATTGGATGTCTCCATGTCCATTTCCTGTGTGGCTTTTTCTTGAAAAAAGGAATTCAAGATGAAAAATCCTTCTGCCTCTGCAAACTCAACGAGAGTATTTCCACGCTGGTTTCTGTTGCCGTGACCGAATTTACCTACTGAAGTTTCATTCTGTTGCCGGTGCCCTATTTTTGCATTGAAATCTCCCATAATTATCTTCAAGTGCTGCTTACCTTTATTATTTAGATGACGAATTTCCTCATAAAATTCTTCAATTTCTTCTTCAGGATGACTTGTGGTGGGTGCATAAGTTTGAATAATCTGAGCCTGGTATCTTCTCGATAGTTGGATAACGAGTCGTGCAGCTCTGTCAGAGGAACTTTCAACTTCTACCACTTTATCCTTCAGTTTCTTGTTTATTATAAATCCAACACCACTAGTTCTGCCAGTATCTGTCCCACGATAATAGAAGAGATGTCCACTTTTCAGTTCAATGAGATCTTCTCCTTTTCTCCTTACCTCACTTAGCCCGACGATGCCCCACTTGATCCTTTGTAGTTCCTCTTCCAATTCAAGAAGCCTTGAATCAGAAGATAGGGAGCGTCCGTTGTAGGTAGCCAAGGTCGGCATCAGATGGCAGCCTAGTCCGGTCCTCCGGGGATTCTTAGCACCCTCTGCCTTCATGTCGCACTGGCCGCTGCCTTGGCCAGGTACATTCCAGCTGCCGGAGACTGAGGGCCAAGATTTAAGTTGTAGAGTCATTTTGGAGGTGTTTGGCCATAACTCACCACGCTGGCCAAGCGGGTTGGTGAGTGTGGGATAGCATTTCCTCTGATCCCGATGGTATAGTTATACCGCTATTTGCGGTCGAGTTAATATATATCTGTATGCAGAATTTAAACTTAACCAATTTGTTAATGTAGGAACTTGGAACTCTTATCTCAATTGCTGCATAGAAAATAACCATATCTTATATAATAATACTCTCTATAAGCAAGTGAACGGTATTCCCATGGGAACATCAACGTCCACGAATATCGCTAATCTATTCCTGTTCTTTAAGGAATATAAATTCATTAAAAATCACCCCACCTGCTCAGATAACTACCTTTACACTTTTAGATATATTGATGATCTGCTGTGTATCAATAATTCAGAAGTTATAGAGAGTGATTTTGATAATATCTATCCTAGCTCTCTTAACTTATGTAAAACCAACCACAGTAATCAGGAACTTGAGTTCCTAGACTTAAGCATTAAGCTCAACAGAGGTAACCCATCTATTAGCCTCTTTGATAAAAGAGTTAATTTTCCTTTCAAAGTAATTAAATATCTACACTGGAATAATAACATTTCAACCAAAGTAATTGAGAATGTACTAATTTCTCAGGTCCTAAGAATTTCAAGAATTTGCAGCAACAATTTGGACTTCAATTACCACATTAATATACTATTAGAAAGTTTTCTAGAGAACGAAATTCCTTCTTCTTTCATCAAAAGAACTTTAAGAAAAATTATTCTGAATAATAGAGTAAGGTTGGCAGATCTGCTTTAATTTTCTACACAGTTAATAATATGATTCTGACCAATCAAAGCCGTAAGGAAGTTGGCTAGAGGATGCCTATTAACTACCTAAAGGAACCTTAGTGCTATGGATATGACGGTCCTATTAAAACAAAAAATTAAATAATATAAACAAAATCACAAAAAAAGCTTAAAAATCTGTTTATAAAAGAAAATAAAAACAAATAAAAATAAAAAAAGAAAACTAGTTATTCATCACTAGGATAGCTATACTAAAAATAGTAAAACCAACATTAAAATTAATAAGATTCTGATTAATCTATAGAAGCTCACTAAGGTGATTTAATACATGCAAAGATTATTAAATACACTGCTCGTGTATTTTATAATATTTCTCATGTATTCTGGAGAGTTAATTCTGCTCTTTCTGATCATACAGATCCACAGTCTTAAGTTTATATATATTTTTTTCTCTGGTTAAAATATCCGCGCGTTGGTTTCTTGCTGTATGAGGAGGCCATCAGCCCCACCCTCACTGCCCCCCAGCAACTAGGGAGTGGCGGAAGAGGTCAGCCATGTTCTTCTCTTGTGAGGAGAAAAGTTTTTGTCACACAAGAGGTAAGCTCTCTTCCTTGTTTTTGGGTTCTAGGTTTTATAAGTTCAATGTTTGTACTTCATGTACTTTTTCTCTGTTGTTTTTTAGCTTTTCAGCTTTTAGGCGTTGGTTTGTCTGTTAACATTTTTGCGGGTTTTAACTCTTTCTTTTCTTTGTAACTTTGAGCGTCTTTTGGGGTACCTAGGAACAGAAGATGGCTAAGCTTGTTCCTTTTCTATGCGCTGTTTTTTCAAAGTAGTTAAGTTCTTAATAACTAATTAATTATGCACTTAAAGCACTGCTGAAATACTTTGTACATATTGCAACTAACTGTTTAAGGTATATAACTTTCACAAAGTTTTCTTTAGTTAATTATTATCTTTAACTTATTCTCGTTTTCGTGCTGTCATAAGTTGTAGAGTAGGGGGTTTTAGACTCAAGTTTTCTTTCAAAAATCTGTTCGTTAAAAATTAATATTTCCTTTTTTAATTGCAATGTAAAAATTTGGATTTCTTTTGCATTGATTTTCAGGTTTAAATTCTCTCTCAAACGAACTTGGCGTTTCGTTACGCTGAAAATCATTTCTAATTATTATGTCACTCTCACAGCTTGAGTTCTCTTTAATCTTCTTCTCTCTGTTTAATAGTAACAGATGAAGAGCATGGGTCGGGCCAGTAAGGTTAATGGATGCAAGCGAAATTGTTAACTAGTGCTAGGTCATGCAACTCTACGGAGGACATGACATATTTATATATTTTAAACTATTTTAGGTGGGAATGTTACTTGCATCTATGGCCTTGCAGAAACCCATTTCCAACTAGGTCTTTGTGGAAGTGAGAAAATGCAGAGTTTTTGCTGGTCCTTGATAAAGCCAAGGCTCAGTATTCTCGACACCTTCTACATTCAGTAGTTTTATTTTATTTTTTTATCTTTTCTCCTTTTACTCACACAGGTAGATACATAACCTTTTCTATGTTGTACTAGGTGTGAGTCAAAATTATATCTGTATTTTTTTGCTTAGGTATCTTCTTTATAGAATATATATATATATTACAGGTTTGAAAATTTTTAGCAAGACTTGGATAAACACTAGCCTGGATCTCACTGCCAGATGGAATATTTCTTATTAGTTTCCCAGTTTGGAAAATGGAATGGTAGTTCTTATAATTTTATGATGTAAACTGGCAATGTGTTATAAGGAATGTAGACTTGCCAGGTTTTACGATTTACCATTAAAATTTACGGAAATGCGACTTGTTTTACGGGCAAAGAAAAAAATTCGGCAAGGTTTTAATACAGTTTCATATTTCGTTGTTGTTAAAAGAATTTTTTATCTTCATTGTAAAAATTCATCTTGTTCAATTGTATCTGGTGCAGATTTTACAATATCATGAATTTTATTTTTTAAACTTCACAATTGGAAAAAGTTCTTTGAAGGAGTCGGATAGTTACGGCAATGTCTTTTCAATAAACACATTACAGGCGTTCATAAGAAACTCCGACAGCCACTACGAATATAGTAAGTACATATATAGTTCATTGCTTCTTGATATTAATTGCCGATACTATGCCCCATACGTATCATTTAACAATCTCCCGATTGCCGAACATGCATAACGTGTGAAACAGTAATGACGGACATTTAATGTCAATTCAAGTTATAAAATGTTAATTTTATGGATTTAGTGATTCTCCCAGAATATTTTTTCTAAGGATTTTGCACCCACCATTAGAACTTTTTTTTTTTTAACTTAATCCATTTAAAATAATGTGCCAATGTAAGTTATGAATAAACTGTTCAGTCAGTTGTGTTTTTGTAGGAAACATTTGCCCATAGTTTTCCCACATGTATTATTTTTATAATTTTGTGTTATTTCAAAACCTAAAGCTTGCGCACGCAAACTGAACTGCTGCAGCTGGGCTTGTCTATCTCTCGCTATGGTTACTCCCACCCCTTTTCAGATAATGCATTGTTCATCCCCCATGTAGCAACTTATCAAGTAGGCTGGTGTGGGGTGTCCGGCATTGTAACAGCTTTCAATTAGTTCTTCTAACACATTTCGGTGTTGAACTTCATTACCTGGTTATAATATTTATTGTACACATTTGTCAACTAAACAGTTGCAATATTTTGTACTGTTTGGTTTCTCACGTTGTATGAATATCAAAGTGCTCGCAGGAAATATTCATCTTTGTCTGATATTAGGTTATCACAGTTGAATTCTACTGAATATTAAAAATTAAGGTAAAATCTCTATACATGTATAAAACAGACTGTGTGTGTTGGTCGGATTTCACATAGAATTAGGCGACCTAGAGCGACGGAATTTGTTATGACGGTACCTGTAGACATCTTCTGGTGCACCTCGAAGCGATTTTTAAAAAATTATGAATTTGATTTTTAGTTATTTAATGTTACGCGTTTCTACCCGATCTCACTGTGTCTTTCCGCTTTGTTGACATCAACCTGATCACACCGAACGTTAAGGTGTGCAGAAAAGTAGTTCACCATAAATTTTAGGCGTTTCTCTTTTAGAATTCCGTTATGACTATTTTCATTTGTAAATACATTTATTACGCCCTTTTTTGTAAGCGTTGTTTACCGATTGTATTATGACCTTGAGGGCGGAGAAGAAAAAAAGGAAATGGAACGTTGCTTTTCAATCTCCGTTATTAATTCAAAAGTATCATACGTCAGAAGGTCATCATACTATGCCTCAACCTCCCAGAAAGAAACAATGTGTAAGAACACAAAGAATGGATAGAGAAAATCAAAGAAGGAGAAAAGAACAAGAAACAGCAGAAAAACGAGAAAGAAGACTGGAAAAAGATAGGATTTCCAGAGCACAATCGAGAGCACAGGAATCATACCAGCAGCGAGAAAGAAGACTAGAACACAATAGGACTTCTACGGCACAATCAAGGGTACAGGAAACACTCCAGCAACGAAACACACGACTTCAGCATAATCGACTCACTACGGCTAATTCTCCGTTGAACATCTGATGAGAGAAAAAGAAAATGCAGCATTCGTCTACAACCTGTCCATGGATTACGCCTCTGATCCATCATGTGGCATTGGATCAATGTAATTAACGTGTCAATACTGTGCAGCCATGAAATGGAAAGGTGAAGCCCCGGGTATGTGTTGTAATGGTGGGAAGGTTCAGTTGCCATTATTGCCGGATCCTCCGGAGATATTACGTATGTTTTTGACTGACAACTCATCAGATGCAAAACATTTGCAAAACAACTTACGCCATTATAATATTCTATTCCAGGAAGTTGTACTACAAAGTTGTATAAACCTTGATTTACCAGTCTTAATTTAATTGCCGATATAGCTTTTACTTTATACTATCACTAGCCTGTCAGCGAAGGTACTGGAAAAAAAAAATCCCAACACCACGAAAAAATAGTTGTAGAGAAATGAAATGGCGGCAATACATTTGTATAGGTAACATATTTAGTCGATTAAGGTTTCAAGATCACAGCTTATTGTAAGCGCAAGAAGAGCCATTTTAAATGTGAAATGCTGGTACATTAATAACCGGTGTAACTGCCGGAATGTTGAATGCAAGCACACAAACGTTCATGCATTGTGTCGTACAGGTGCTGGATGTCAGTTTGTGGGATGGAGTTCCATGCCTGTTGCACTTGGTCGGTCAATACAGGGACGGTTAATGCTGGTTGGGGGTGACGCTGGAGTTGTCGTCCAATGATGTCCCATACGTGCTTGATTGGTGAAAGATCTGGTGATCTAGCAGGCCACGGCAGCATGTCGACACTCTGTAGAGCATGTTGGGTTACAACAGCAGTATGCGGGCGAGCATTATCCTGTTGGAACCCCCCCCCCTGGAATGCTGTTCATGAATGGCAGCACAACAGGTTGAATCACCAGACCGACGTACAACTGTGCCGTCAGGGTGCGTGGGGGATAATCACGAGAGTGCTCCTGCTGTCATAGGAAATTGCTCCCCAGACCATAACTCCAAGTGTAGGTCCAGTGTGTCTCGGCCGCAGACAGGTTGGTTGCAGGCGCTCACCTGTCCTCCTTCTAACCAACACACGGCCATCACTGGCACCCATGCAGAACCGGCTTTCATCAGAAAACACAACATATCTCCACTCCGTCCTCCAACGAGCTCTAGCTTGACACCACTGACGTTGCAAACGACAGTGGTTTGGAGTAAGTGGAATGCACGCTACAGGGCGTCTGGCTCGGAGCTGTCCTTCAAGTAACCGATTTGTAACAGTTTGTTGTGTCACTGTGGTGGCAACTGCAGCTCGAATTGCTGCCGCAGACGCGGTACGATGCGCCACGGCCATATGCCGTACACGGCGGTCTTCCCTCTCAGTAGTGCCACGTGGCCGGCCGGAACCCGGTCTTCTTGCGGCAGTACCTTCCCTTGACCACCGCTGCCAACAATCGTGCACAGAGCCGCCCCGGTGGCGCAGGTGTCTACGCGATGGCCTCTGATCATTCTTCCGAATGGGGTCCGGGTTCGAATCCCGGTGAGGCATGGATGTTGTGTTTGTCTTACGGCACTGGTTCTATCCCTTCCCTGGAACCAGTGACCCTAAATTAGGGACGGGCGACTGCTTATAGCCCATTGAGTTGCTCACGGTGGTCGTTAAACCGCCAATCAAAAAAAAAAAAAAAAAAAAATCGTGCGTAGTGGCTACATTCCTGCCAAGTCATTTTGCAATATTGTGGAAAGAAAATCCACCATCTCGTAGCCCTATTACACGACCTCGTTCAAACTCCGTGAGCTGTTGATAATGGCTTTTTAGTCGTCTTAAAGGCATTCTTGACTAACATCAACACCCTACGTCGAATCTCAACGATAACTAACGCTCACGAACGTTACAGCGCGTATATACAGCAAACCTGCTTAGCATGTTCCGAGGAGCGCTACTAGCGCCACACGTATGCGCCGAGCGCAAAATTTGCATAGACGTCATCTTACAGATGTACTCTCACCGCCTACCAACTGTCGTTTATCTAACACAAACCCTTCTTGGTGTTGGGATTTTTTTTCCGTCAGTGTATAAATGGAAGCTGCTACTCACATTTTCTTTTTCCTGGAATATTTCGGGATATTGAACATTTTACTTGGCGAAAGCATAAATTGCTTTGAAGTCTTCTGTTATCATTTTCAGCAGTCACTTCGTGAAGATATTCTATTTGATAAGTTGATACAGGTGGGTAACTATTCTTCTTAATGAATCGTGGTTCTAATGAATAAAATAATTCAATAAAAATGAAATCTAAAATAATAAAATAGCGAGCGGTTAAGCCTTCAAGTCGAAGGGAAATCGATCTGATAAAATATTCTGTCTTGACAATAGCTTAGACTTTGTTTGCCGCTGCACAAATATTCCCAAACTAGTTTCGACTGTCATTCTCGTACTCTTCATCTGTGGGTTAAACAACGTGTTTCTCATCGTGCATGTTGTTTGTCGCCCAAATATCTCACAACCTGCAACATGAGCCAAAAGTTCCACGTCGACAGAACCTTCTTTTGTGCATTCAAATTTTGGTTTTATTGCGCATTTTAAGTCATGTACATGTTAATTCTTGATTGCAACGTCCAAATTTGTTCCTGATTTTAAATTGACTGGTGTCACCATTTTTCGTACGTCAATCGACTCAGTATTTGTCTTGATCTTAAATCGTTTATTTTGGCTGTTTTTTTTGTTTGTTTGTTTTTTGTTCTTTTTTTCTTTTCTTGCTCAATGAGGTATCTCCATGCGTATGGAAGGTCGACTGGGTCGTTGTAATAACAGTTTTTTCTCTTGTTTTTTCAATCATTACTTCCTCTGATGTTAAAATTTGGTCTTTCGTTTTATGCGATGTTATTAATTTGGCTTCCGGCCAATTTGGGATTGCCTCATTTTCAATACAATGTTGAATTAATGATTTATTTTATTTTATATTCGAGTTGGATATGTGTTCTCCTAGTTTTGTTTTAAATCTTCTGTTCTTCTTTTGGTACTTACGTACATATCACTAAGCTGTTCTCTGAGATTCAGAGGTTAGCTCCAAAAAGAAATACAAACTTCCAGAAATTTTTACTTATTGTTGCCGTATCAAACTTCTCCATTTACAGCAATCTTGACGTACAACTCGTGCTTCACTGATATCCATTACACGCCATACACAAGATCTTTTATACTTCATACTCATAATCTTTTTCTCATGCAGACACTCCTGAATCTGATCCACCCATGTCTTTCTTGGCCTTCCTCTGCCTCTCCTTTCTGCCACTTGGGCTAAAAAGATTTTCTTAGTAAGCATTTCATCACTCATTCTTTCAACATGGCCAAACCACCGAAGCATATTGGTCTCCACCTTGCTAACAATATTTGCTTCACATCACACAACTGCAATGCATCTTCATTCCTCACACAATCAGACCGTGTCTTGCCACAAACCCCACGTAAGTAACGCATTTCTCCAGCACACAAACGACTCCTATGTTTCTTCTGCAGTACCCAGGTTTCACTGCCATACGTCAGAGTAGGAACAATTACAGTTTCATACACAGCCATGCGGGACTCTCTAGAGAACCCATCATTCCTGTGAAAACCTCCCAGAGCAGCTATGACTTTCAAAGAAGAATTCACTCGCCTACTGATTTCTCCATCCAATTTGTTCTCTCTGTCAAACACTCTTCCTAAATACACATACTCACTCACCTGGTCAATCACAGTGCCATTTATACTTACATTACATTCAGTGCTACCCATTCCTCTCTCAAACACCATAACTTTGGTTTTTCCCTTATTTATACTCAGTTTGAATTTCATGCAAACTTCATGCATCTGAGTCAACATACTCTGCAACTCACTTTTGCTCTCTGCCAACAGGACAGTGTCATCAGCATACAGCAATCTGCACACACAGATATCACCAAGACATAAACCACTTATCTATTTTGGCATCACGCATGCATGCGTCTATAAATATATTAAACAGCCATGGTGACATAACACAACCTTGCTAACTCCTGCACCAATAGAAAACCATTTTGATAAAACACCATTCACTCGTACACAAGCTCTACTACCCGCATACATGACTTTTACACTATTAAGTAAATTCCCAGTAACACCATATTCATTCAATACCTTCCACAAAAGTGGCCTATTCACTCGGTCGTAAGCTTTCTCTAAATCTATGAAGGCAGTAAAAACTTTCTTCCCAACAGCCAGATACTTTTCAATCATTGTGTGTAATGCAAAAATCTGGTTAGTGCAGCCTTTACCTGGCATAAAACCACTCTGAACATCCCACACTTTCTCTGATGTAAGAAGACCCTGTACTTTTTCAATAACAAACTTACCAAACACTTTCCCTGGCACACTCAGTTGGCTAATACCACGATAGTTCTTGCATTCAGCCTGATCACCTTTTCTCTTATACAAGGGAACAATAATAGCATCCTTCCAATCCCGAGGGACCATTCCTAACTCCCAGCACAACTGGCAAATTTCAGTTAACCAGTCAATTACAGAGTCACCACCATATTTCAACATCTCTGCAGTTATGCCATCAACTCCCGAAACCTTACTATTCGGAAGAGATTTTAGAGCTTTACACACTTCTTCTCTTGAGAACCCTCCTGTGCTTCCATCCCTCATTGTGACATCACAGTGAGGGATGGAAGCACAGGAGGGATCTCAAGAGAAGAAGTGTGTAAAGCTCTAAAATCTCACACACTTCTTCTCTTGAGATTCCTATGGTATATACATGAGAAGCACCAAAAGAAGATTTAAAACAAGACTGGGAAGCACCAAAAGAAGATTTAAAGCAAGACTGGGAAGCACCAAAAGAAGGTTTAAAACAAGACTGGGAGAACACATATCCAACTGGAATAAAAAATAAAATAAATTGTCATTAATTCAACATTGTATTGATAACACAGGTCTGCAAAAAAAATTTTTTTCAGCTGCATGTAATATTTTTGGTAAATAATATGTTTTGGAGTGTGCTGAATCCAAAAATGACCTCCATTTCCCTCCATCGCGTACAGTTTTTTTGCAAAATACAAGGTGTTTGCATAAAAACAACATAACAATAATGAGAAAACCACCATTTCATTACAATGAACTAAAAAGTATTTTTTATAATAAACAAACAATTTCTTCATGAAATGTACTTAACATTCAGTGTTCATTCTTTTTGCCTATGAAACCTTTTCTTCTTCTCTTTGATACTTCTCCGAACATGCTTCCGCTTTCCACTTTGTTTCCCGCTTGAGCATCCAACAGTAGTCAGCTAGCATATTGACGTCCCATCGTCCTTGGTAGTGTCTCTCGATATCATGGACATCCTGGTGAAATCTTTCACCCTGCTCTTCACTGTGGGCTCCCAAGTTTTCGGGAAAATAGTCGACATGGGAGTGTAAGAAATGAACTTTTAAGCTCATCTTGCATCCTTGAGCTTTATACGCAGCCATCATGTGTTGTACAATGGTTTTGTAGTGAGGGTCTTTAGTATTACCCAAAAACTTGTACACTACGTCTTTGAAATAGTCCCACGCTTCTTTTTCTCCCATTGTTTCTAAAAAGAGGAGATCGGATAACAGTTTTTGTATGTCGGGGCCAGTAAAAACTCCCTCTTTCAACTTGGCTTCAGACAGTTTTGGGAACTTGGAACACAGATATCTGAAACATTCCCCATCTTTTGGCAGTGATTTCACAAACTGCTTCATAAGCCCCAATTTAATATGAAGAGGTAGTAATAAAACCTTTTCAGGAGGAACCAAGGTTGTATTAATGACGTTATTTTCGCCAGGGATTAAGGCGTCTCGAAGTGGCCAGTCAGTTTTTGTCCAATGGAGATCTCTGGCGTGACTGTCCTACAAGCAAAGGAAGCAGGGATATTTCGTATAACCTGCCTGCTGGCCCAACAACACGGTTAGTATTTTGAAGTCTCCACAAAGCATCCAGCGATGTTCTTGATATTTTCTTTTCTTAAGAATCATTGCCACATCGTTATAGTTTTCGTCCAAATGCACCGAGTGTCCTACAGGAAGTGATGCAAATATATTCCCATTATGCAGCAAGACTGCTTTGAGGCTTGTTTTTGAGGAATCAATGAATAGGCGCCACTCAGATGAATCATATTCTATTTCAAAACACTTCATTAGCCGTTGAACATCACTACAAAAAACGAGATTTCCCTCTTTGGAGAAAAATGTAGTGAATTCTCTCTCTCAGTGCCTGTACCACGAAAATGAGGTTCCGGGTGACAGCAGGTTTTTATTTTTTAATCTTGACCCCAGCAATTCGGCAGCATCTTTTGAAAGGCCTAAATCTCTAACCAAGTCATTGAGCTTACTCTGATAAAAAAGTTGGGGTCCCTCATCAACAGAAAAATCTGAACTAGATTCGTCCTGGGGAGGTAATGTGTTTCCGTCCTCAGAATCACTCAGGATATCATCCAAACTGGAAGGTGGGTGTGGAACTGGTATTGCAGAGCTATAAGGCACTGGACAAATAGCTGAATTTAGGTTTGGGTAAGATATTTTCTTTTTATTTTTTATATTGAAACCTTTCACATCTACCGAACAGAAATAGCAGTTGGTAGTGTGGTTTTGCTGTTCACGCCACATCATAGGAATGCCAAAACGAAATGAGTGTTTCTTACCCTTAAACCACAAACGGAGATCTTCCTCGCACCTTCTGCACACCTTATGAGGAGCCCAGGCTTTGTCTTGATCCCCAAGTTTCAACTTGAAGTAAGCAAAATACACTTTCTTCACGAAATTACTTATGTTTCTTTGTTGACTTTTAACAGTGTATTCACCACAAATAAAACAAAAGTTGTCAGGAGGAATAACACAACCTCTTGGAGCCATAATATATAAATAAAAACACTAGCACAGTCACGTTTGAATGCCGAATATAAACTGAGTGTGGCTCCTCGCTGTTCGTATACACCGCATTGAGTAAACACACTGACTCTCCGTACATCTAGAAGCAAATGCTTTTCCGGTGGTGAAGCAGATGGAAACTAGCCTCACTCCCTTCAAAAAGACCAGTGAAATAACACGTAAAACATAGGTGAACATGAGAGCGAACGAGGTTATGTTGACACCTGCGCGTCTGCCGATCGTCTCTCTCTGTAGCTGGTCAGGTTAATCAGCAACACCTGCTTCTTCCTCTGGCTCGATTAAAAAAAAAAAAAAAAATTCCAAAATGACGCTGCACATAAATAAAAGAAAACAGCAAGAAGTTTCTTTTTTCTCCGTTCTTAAAGGTAAAAATTAATGCTTTCGAGGGATTCTCTAGGCACTTTTAGCCTCGAATATCCAGTAGTCATCTATATAAGCTATGCAACATAACCAAAGCAACCTAGATCCTGAACTTATTTAGCATGTTGAAACATGATAAAATCTGACAATACGCTTATTTATACTCATTCCTAATACCCTAGAGAACATGTATAAACATGCTCAACCCAGCCAGTAATATTCCTCACTTTTCGCTATAAACAAATTAAACTGGTTGGGACATGATCAACCTGAGCTTCCTCACACCGTCAACACTACCCTTGCCCTGCCACCCTTCCACTGCCCCCTCCCCATTCCGCTCATTTTCTCTTTGTATTTATTCTTGAGTCTCACTCTAATACATATTAAATGAAAGTAAGAAATCACTTTTGCATAGGATTTTTAGAATCAAGAATAGGATACCAGATTTCGAGTTAAACAGGAGTTTCACTCTAAATGAAACTACAAACACGAGTTTTGCAAGAAAACCTGACGTGATAAAAAAATTTTGAGTATTTTTCCCGGTTTCAGCGAGTAAAAATCTATAAGAAACAGTATAAAAATCCTGTGCAGTTTTTTTGGTTGCAGACCTGTGTAATGAGACAATCCCAGATTGGCCGGAAGCCAAATTAATAACATCGCATAAAACGAAAGCCCAAATTTTAACATCAGAGGCAGTAATGATTGAAAAAACAAGAGATGAAAACTGTAATTACAACGACTCAGTCGACTTACCATATGCATGGAGATACCTCATTGAGCAAGAAAAGAAAAAAGAACAAAAAACAAACAAACAAAAAAAAAACAGCCAAAATAAACGATTTAAGATGAAGACAAATACTGAGTCGATTGACGTACAAAAAATGGTGACACCAGACAATTTAAAATCGGGGAAAAAATTTGGACGTTCCAATCAAGAATTAACACGTACATGACGTAAAATGCGCAATAAAACCAAAATTTGAATGCGCAAAAGAAGGTTCTGTCGACGTGGAACTTTTGGTTCATGTTGCAGGTTGTGAGATATTTGGGCGACGAACAACATGCATGATGAGAAAAATGTTGTTTAACCCACAGATGAAGACTACGACAATGACAGTCGAAACTAGTTTGGGAATATTTGTGCAGCGGTAAACGAAGTCTAAAAGCTATTTTCAAGACAGAATACTTTATCAGATCGATTTCCCTTCGACTTGAAGGCTTGACCGCTCGCTATTTCATTATTTTAGATTTCAATTTTATTGAATTATTTTATTCATTAGAATCACAATTCATTAAGAAGAATAGTTACCCACTTGTATCAACTTATCAAGTAGATCCCAGGAGCAGAAAGTACTTAAAACTGCTACGTACGTCGCAGAACAAAGTCCTCTCCTTGCAGAACATTTTCTTTTTAATCTTAGATTTCAATGTCTTGCAGAATATATATATATATATTTTTTTATTAGATTTCAGTTTTCTTGTAGGATGTTTTTTATTTGTAGAACATATTTTGTTAAATCTTAAATTTCAATCCCTTGCGCAGAACATTTTTTATCTTAAATTTGCAAGCGCATCGCTCACATACCCCGATCTGCCAGTAACTCTTCTTATCTACACTCCCCGCCCTTCTCCCTGGAGCACCGAACAATCCCCCCCTGCGCTTTTTGAAGGACCCTTTTCCCCCTCCCCACTAGTATGTTGTGAAAGTGGGAGGCACCAAGCCATGCTAAACCACATATTGCTGGGGAGAGTGTTTATTAGGTGTCCGTCTTGGTAAAAAAATCATCCCAAGCCAACAACAGCAGAACATGCGGGATTCCCGCCCAAAGTTTTAAACTCCTGCTGAAGTAAAGTTGCTAGGAATGGGTCTCCCGCCTTAGAAAATTTTAAAGGGGAAAAAAAAATATTTATATATACACTGAAGAGCAATTAAATTAGAGATACCTGTCTAGTAATGTGTAACACCACCTTTTGCCCTGATGATGGCTGCGATTCGTCTCGGTATGGACTTGACAAGACACCGGAAGCGTTGGGAAGCATTCACGACCCTTGAACAAGCTCCCACAGTTCACGAAGATTTGATGGAGGGGGGTCAGAGTCTCGAACATATCTCTCGATTGCATCCCAGATGTGCTCGATGGGATTCAGGTCAGGTGACCTAGCTGGCCAAGGAAGCGAGGTCACGTTGGTGGAGTGTTCATCCAACCATTCGGATACAATTCGGGAGCGATGGCACGGTGCATTGTCTTGTTGCAGGATGAGGTCCCCAGTGGGATGTTGAAGACGCACAAATGGGAGCAAATGGTCGTCCAGGATATCCCGGTAACGTTGACCTGTGAGGGACGATGTCACACGTACCAGGGGTGCCATTTCAGCCCACGTAAACAGTCCCCAGACGAGAACGCCAACCCCACCAGCTTGAAGAGTACCCTGCTGGCAAGAAGGATTCATCGCTTCATGTGGTTTGCGCCGTACTCGTATCATACTGTTTTAATTTGGTCACTTGGACCTATAGAAATATGCAAGAAAGTAGGACAAGTGAAATGTTTTTACCACATTAAAGCTCTCTTAAAACAAGCTCTAAATGAAATGAAAGCAGAGATTCCAAAATGTATTATAAGTTTGCTGTTTTTATTCTTTCTCTGCCTGTCTCAGAGGCAATTTGTGAATCTTGTGGTTCAACAATTGGCATATTGTATAAGTAAAAGACCCAATACTAATTTAATGATAGAGATGATGGTATAGTTGGAACAGATGATAAATGAATGTTTATAATGTCAAACAGAGCACAGTTTGGACATCAGTCCAAAAAATACTGAAAGCTGCCCTAGTTTCAATGTATAGACCAAATTACCACAGACACTTTGTAAATAATTCATCTGCATCAGTGGAACACTATTTACCTTTAAAAGTTATTGACCAAATATCAAATTCTAAATTCCTTGGTTCTAAATAACTTTATTTGATTTAAATAACATCTTTTTATGTATTGTTATATTTAACAAGGGGTTTCAACTGATGGTAAGTAAATTTTTAATGTTTGTTTTACTGTGATTTATTCACTTAATTTTTTTAATGAAATTTGGTCAAAGTGTTTCGTGCTTTGCCTGAAGAACATTTACAATTCTTGGAAGTCATGTTGCCGAACACTGAACATAATTCTGCTCCTGGGAAGTAGAATATCTTCACGAAGTGACTGCTGGACATGATAACAGAAGACTTCAAAGCAATTTATGCTTTCACCAAGTAAAATGTTCAATATCCTGAAATATTCCAGGAAAAAGAAAATGTGAGTAACAGCTTTCATTTATGTAATATTTTACCTTAATTTTTAATATTCAGTAGCATTCAACTGTTATAACCCAATATCAGACAAATATGAATGTTTCCCCGCGAGCACTTTGATATTCATACGTGAGAAACAGTACAAAATATTGCAACTGTATAGTTGACAAATATGTACAATAAATTGCAGCAGCTGTCTTTTATTGCTCCTAGTTTGAAATGCTATCTCAGAGCATAGTTATCATAGAAAAAAAATTCAAATGGATTTTAAATCTGCAGAATTTTTGAGCTCAAATTGATACCCAACATGATGAAATTAAGTAGATGGTAGTTGAGAACACACTAAGTTACGTATAAAAGTTTTTAAGGCAAATATATTTTAGCCATTACTATAGCCTTCATCAGTCTGACTGCGATTTGTTTCGTTGCCAGATTGGAAAGATAAGTTTTGTAACGGTAACTCTGGGTGACATGATGTAATGAGAGATTTCCAGATGTATGGAATGTAAATCGGGAGCTCAGGGTTGGAATTTTTGGAAAATAAAATTTCCAAACTTTCTTTAAACCTCAAAGCAAAACGGTTTTGGAAGGAAGCCAACTTTTTTGTATCAGATCAAAGTGGAGTAGCAGAAGTGTCAGCAGTAAGTTGAGACAAGGAAGAGGAAGGTTTTCCAAATTTCACATCAGATTTGTGTTCCTGAAGTGTTGAGAGAATTTTCCGGAATGAACTACTTATGTACGCGGTTAATCCAACGTTAGTCATGACAGGAATTTTATACACTTCAGGAGAAGAAAGCGGAGGTCTTGGGTTTCTGTCATTACGGAGGATAACAGAAATTGAATTAGAAGAGTGAATGGCAAGTCTATATCATTCTCTTTTGAATATACTGATGAGCTTGTAGGCAGAAAGTTTATGGTAAGGGATAGAGCCAGCAAACATTAGTTCCTTTTTTGGTGATACAGGTTGAAGAGCAACAACTGGTTTTTTCTTAGCATTTTGAATTAATTTAGAAACCAGGAGTAAGGGAAAGCCATGTTGAGTAGCGATCAAGCGGATGTTGGCTAATTTAATTTTTTTAGATTAACTTCAGTGTTACAAACCAAATGAGCTCGATGAATGAAAGACTTGAGAGGTGACAGTTTATATTGGGGGAAAGTATGAGAATTGAAAGGAATAAGGCTAATGGTAGAAACTGGTTTTTGGAAGACTGAAGTGGATAGAAGATTATTATTTTTAGAGATGCTGACATCCAAGAAATCTATCTTGCCATCAATTTCTTCATTAATAGTGAATCTAATGGATGGGAATTTTTCAGTGATTAAATTTGTGAGTTGCAATAGATCTTTTTTAGGATGAGGCCAGATGACAAAAATATTGTCGACATAACGAAGCCATAAGGGAGGTTGCCCTGCACGGGGATAACTGGTTTTCCAGTTATTTGGAGTGTGGTGCCCCCAATGGCCCGAACTGACCTTGTGATGGATCATCTTGTCATTTTGTATGAAACGCTAATATCACTGCAAGGACAGGTGTTCATCCAGCTGATGGGGAGTGGCGACCCCACGGTCCGAGACGACATGTACTGTATGATGTTTTCTCACTTTTATGTTTTCCGTTGTTCTCTTGACACGCACCCACCTCAGTTGTAGGTTGCTGAGGTCGCGATTATGTGCCAGCACTGGATTTTCGTTTCCCTTTCTCTTCTCCATTTTATGTTTCCTTCTTTGTTTTTCCGAGCTGGTCAGCTAGACCTACCTGCACGTTTGCCATGTGCGGTGACCCATAAGGTGGAAAAAGGGGCTGGGGGCCGGGGTGTTGTTGTCGCCAGTTATCAACACTCCTCTTTTCCCCCTGCTTCACCATAAAAGGGCAGCTAGTAACTAACCCACTCCTAGTCAATGAGGTCTGTGGAGTCCAGACCTCTAACGGCTTGTCGTTACATACAGCACGGTGAGTCTGGGTATAGTGTGGGCATACCAAAGGGGTGTTACCAAGACATGGGAAAGTTGCAATGCTCGCCGAGCGCATGTATGGCCTCTCAACTTGCTATATCCGCCGCTCAACCCTAGAGCCGTGTTCTGTGTTCATTTGGGCTAGTGGACCTCCGACTCTCCCCTGTTGGGCTCAGTGGTGGGCAGGGAAGTCGGCGGACAAATTCTTAATTTTTCTGTATGGATGAAAATAAAGTTTCCCAAGATCCTAAATTCAAACGACCTATTGAGGAAGACTCTGCCCCTTCCACCAAGAAACATGTCTCTGATTCTTCGAATGCTCGTTTCTTCTTTGTGCACTCATGGGACCCTTCAAAGCCTTTGGGTGATAAAAGTCCATTTTGGATTAACAAAGCACTTCAATCCATTGCAAACTCTCCTAAGAGCATAAAGAAACTCCAGTCTGGAGATCTTCTTGTAGAGATGTCCACTGTGGCCTACAGTTCTACACTCCTTAACAGTACCATGCTGCTTGAGACTCCAGTCAAAATAACACCCCATGGATACCTAAATACATCTCGAGGTGTTGTCTCCTCTTGGGACCTCATTGAGTGTACCAAGAATGAACTTCTTGAAGAACTGAGGAGTCAACACATTACAGGTGTGCGCATATTCTTTTCAGCTGGAATGGGCAGTCCTTCCCATCCCACAACATCATTTTAACATTTGACAGCCCTTCCCTGACATGAGCGTCTCTGTTCTGGAGAGCTTGGTTGATCAGCTGCCTTCACCCTTCCTTCTACTGGATGATTTCAATGCCCATCATCCTTTGTGGGGTAGTGTCAGCATCAGCACGAGAGGTCGTCGAATTGAGTCTCTTCTGTCCTCGACTTCTTTGTGCCTTTTTAACACCGGTGCTAACACTTACTTCCATGAGTCCACAAGATCTTTCAGTGCGATCGATTTGAGCTTGGGATCACCATCAATTATTGCTGATTGGTCGTGGACTGTGTGTAACGACCTCCATGGGAGCAACCATTTTCTAATTGTGCTCTCGCATTCTTTAAGTACGCCATCTTCTGCCTCCCGCCCTCCTCGACGGAAAATGGATCGTGCCAAATGGGAGGGAGGTCTTCGCATCGTCCACAGTGATATCTTCTGCCATGGTCACCCAAGAGTCAATCGACGCAGCTGTTCTTGATGTCACAACTTGCATTATTCAGGCGGCTGATCTTTCAATACCAAAGACCTCAACGATGCTCCCCAGAATTTCGAAACATAAGGCCAAGTCTACTTTTCGGCGTAATCCAACCGATGCTAATCTCATTGCATTTAAACTAGCAAAATCCTATGCTCAGTTGGTGCGTCGATGAAACAAGAGAGAGTCTTGGATTCAGTATGTTTCTTCTCTCAATTCACGTGCCAGTTCAAAAAGTGTGCGAGACAAAAATTCATAAGATCCAGGGTAACTACAGTTCTCACCAGATTTCCATTCTCGAGAGTAACGGCTGCACATATGCTGAAGTCAGGGAGATTGTGGATTGTTTGGGTGAGACTTTTGCCTCTGTGTCTAGTGATGTGGCTTTATCCTTCCTCATTTCATAGGATTAAGTATCAAGCCGAATGCCAGAACATATCATTTTCGCCTTTTCACGACACTGATTTAACTCCCCCCCCCCCCTTCAGTATCGTTAAACTATGTGTGGCTCTGTATTGGTCCGGCATGACATCTGTCTGTCCCAATAGCATCCACTATGATATGCTCCGTCATCTCTCGATATCTTTTAGTCCTCTTCAATCGTATTTGGTTGGAACACAGTTTCCCAGAATCTTGGTGAAAAGCTTTTGTTTCTGCCTTTTCCCAAGCCTGGCAAGGATCCTAAGTCTCCCTCTAGTTATTGTCCAATTGCTTTCACTAGCTGTCTGTGTAAAGTTCTCGAACGGATGGCTAATTCCCGGTTGATTCATTTTTTAGAACAAAATCACGTACTTTCACCATCACATAGCGGCTTTTGCCATCATCCTTCACCTCACAATCATCTCCTGCACCTTGAGACATCTGGGCGGGAGATGTTCGTGCGTCGGCAGCACCTGGTTTCTGTTTTCTTTGACATCGAGAAAGCTTATGATCGTGCTTGGCGACACAGTATTATCCGTGACCTCCACTATATGGCTTGCAAGGAAATCTTCCGACATTCATTGTAAATTTTCTTCGCAATCGGGTGTTCTAGGTGTGCCTGGGTACGACGCTCTTGGCACCGTTCCATTAAGAACAAGGTGTTCCTCAAGGTTGTATTTTATCTGTCACATTGTTCATCCTCCGCATTAACTGTCTTCTCACAAATCTTCCTCCTGCGGTTTCGGCTACTGTTTATATTGATGACTTGCAAATTTTCTGCTCGTCATCCAGTATGCATTTCATTGAAAGGCAGTTGCAGTCTGCGATTAATCAGATCGTTAAAGTGGCACACAGTAATGTTTCGTTCTGTCTCCTGACAGGACAGTGTGTGTCCATTTCTGCCGGGGGCGTGGCCTCTATCCTGACACAGAGCTCTATTTAGACCGTACAGCCATACCAGTTTTGCAGAAGACCAAGTTCCATGCGCATACGTTCCGGGCGCACGTTCAGCGGCTCAAGATTTCCTGTCTGCGGGCTCTGTCTATTCCTAAGATCCTTTCTAGAGTCTCGTGGGTCGTGGGGTGCGGACAGGATGCCGTTATTTCGCATTTACCATTCTCTTATGTGGTCGAAACTGGATTATGGTTGTAGTGGCCTCCATCCTGACACAGTTCTATTTAGACCGTACAGCCATACCAGTTTTGCAGAAGACCAAGTTCCTTGGACTGACTGTCGACCGTGCGCATACGTTCCGGGCGCACGTTCAGCGGCTCAAGATTTCCTGTCTGCGGGCTCTGTCTATTCCTAAGATCCTTGCGAGAGTCTCGTGGGGTGTGGACAGGATGCCTTTATTTTGCATTTACCATTCTTTTATACGGTCGAAACTGGAGTATGGTTGTATTGTGTATGGCTATGCGCGTCTTTCCATTCTCCGGCCTTTGGACACTATTCGTCATCAAGCACTACGTCTTTGTACACGAGCATTCTGAACATCTCCGATTCCCAGCCTTTATGCTGACGCGAACGAACTATCGCTTGAATTACACCGTCTGCAGCGGTTTCTTCACTTTTACTTGAAACTACGATCTCTTCCAGACCATCCTTTGTGCGATGAAGTTTTTCATCCCCAGCATGCTCGTTTATTTGCGAACCGGCTCTCATGTGTTCCAATCTTCTGTCTTCGTATGGTAGTCGTAGCTTGTGATACAGGGCTCGACTTGTCTCTTGTTGGAGTGACCAGGGGTTTTGGAGATCCTCCATGGCACCCACTTGGTGTCATGGTTGATATCACCTTTACATCTTTCGATAAATCCCCAACCCCTGCGTCAGTGTACCAGCAGCTCTTCGCTGAGCACTGTTCCCTCAATTCTGACTACACTCCCATTTTCACTGATGGCTCCAAGATGCATGGAGTCGTTGGATCCGCTGCTGTCTGTGTAGATAAAGTCTCTGTAGCGCGGATCCCAAATGAGGCCACAGTGTTTTCAGCGGAGATGCATGATGTGTATGTTGCACTTCTTCATGTTCAGCTGGGCTCTCATCAACGGGCTATGTTGTACACTGATTCTTTAAGTGTTGTACAGTCAATGTCATCGTTAGACTGTTGTGACCACTCTTTTCTTTTTAATGTATGAAGGATTCTTCGTTCTTTGCTCGAGGCCGGTGTCCAGATACAATTCTGCTGGATTCCTGGGCATGTTGGAATTCCAGGTAACGAGTGTGCTGATGCAGCTGCTAGATCTTCTTCCTCTTTGATCGTCATGCGCGTGCCACTCTTTCATCGTGATTTCCGCTTTCTTGTTCGTTATGATATCACGCAAACGTGGCAGGGTCTGTGGGATCAACAGGCGGAAAATAAACTTCATCGTATCAAACCAATTCTTGGAGTGTGGAGATCATCTTGTCGCCGGAACCGTAGAGAGGAAGTTGTTCTTGCGTGTCTCCGCATTGAGCATTGTCGTTTCACCCACCGTTTCTTGCACGTCTCCACAATGAGCATTGTCGTTTCACCCACCGCTTCTTGCTGTGTGGCGACACTGTGCCAATGTGTGAGACATGCAATTGCCGACTCACTGTCGCTCATATTCTTTGTAGTTGTGTTTGTTTTCATGACATTCGTTTTCACTTCTTGCATTCTCATTTGTTGGACGAGGACACCGCTACACTGCAGCGGCTCCTTGATGACCACTGCGATACATTCGCTGTCTTTTCATTTTTAATACAAATTTACTTTTTTAAACATATCTAGTTTTTACACTTTTTTTCATTCTCATCTTTCACTTTTACCACATCATCCTGATTTTAAGCATTATACTATGTTTTTGATACTGTTTGTTTGATTGTCTTGTGTCTGGCACTCTTTGGCCAAACATGGCCCTTACACTATAAAAATCAACCAACCAACCATAAGGTAGGTTGTTGGTCATGTTGCAGCACTATTGATTGCTCAATATTTTGCAGGTATACTTCAGCCAAAAGTGGGGAAAGAAGTGACCCCATCGGTACACTTTGGTTTTGTTGATAGCATTGATTAATTATTATAAATGAAGAAACTGTGTTGGCAAAGAGAATACAATCAATCATACAAATTCTTGGTTAAAGTGCCGTCCATGGGGAATTGTTCTTTGAATTTATGAATGAGGAGCTCTTCAACGTGCATCACCAAAAAGGAACTAATGTTTGCTGCCTGTTTCCCTTACCATAAACTTTCTGCCTACAAGCTCATCCAGTATCTTCAAAAGAGAAGGACATAGACTTGCCATTCACTCTTCTCCTCCAATTTCTGTTATCCTCCGTAATGACAAAGACCCAAGACCTCCGCTTTCTTTTCCTGGAGTGTATAAAATTCCTGTCATGACTAACGTTGGATTAACCGCGAACATAAGTAGTTCATTCCGGAAAATTCTCTCAACACTTCAGGAACACAAATCTGATGTGAAATTTGGAAAACCTTCCTCTTCCTTGTCGCAACTTACCATGGCTGACACTTCTGCTACTCCACTTTGGTCCGATACAAAAAAGTCGGCTTCCTTCCAAAATCGTTTTGCTCTGAGGTTTAGAGAAAGTTTGGAAATTTTATTTTCCAAAAATTCCAACTCTGAGCTCCCCATTTACATTCCATACATCTGGCAATCTCTCATTACATCACATCACCCGGAGTTACTGTTACAAAATTGACCTTTCCAATCTGGCAACGAAACAAATCATAGTCGCACTGATGAGGGCCATAGTAATGGCTGAAATATATTTGCTTTGAAAACTTTTATACGTAACTTAGCGTGTTCTCAACAACCATCTGCTTAACTTGTTTGTTAGTTATGTGCATTGCCTACCTCTTTTATGACGAAATTAAACAAAAGCTGCCAGTTTTGCGAAATTAAAAATTCATTTGGTGTATGGTTGCTTTGTAACTTTTTCTCTTGCAATAAGTTTGACCTAATGAAAAAATGTGGTGTAACAGGAAGTTAAAAAAAAAAAAAAAAAAAAAAGACCAATGTTCATTTGACTCAGTGCTTCTCCAGCAATGATTTATTTTCTATGCTTTCCAACTGTAGGCTGAGGAAATGTAATATGCTTCAGCTTTGTCTGTCGTCCACACGGTAACTTACATGTCTTGGTTTGATTCAATGAAATTAGTATGTTGGGGTACATACTAATTCGTCGAATCCCTATTGAAAATAATTGAATTTTAGGACATAGGAGCAGGATCGTTCTTCCACCCTTTTGCGTGATGACTTGCATTAAATCAAATCATGATTGCAATGAAGTTTCGGTATGCTGTTCAGCACCCATAGTAGACCAACCCTATTAAAAATGCACTAATGGGAACAGTGCGCAAATGTGAGAGATTTGGTCATCAGAATTTTTGCACAATAACTTCCGTGGAAATTGACCGAATTGTATGGAATTCTTAATTATAAAACAACACATGTGGTAGCTTTTATTTAAGAAATTAACAGGTGAAAAAAAATGTTCTATAGTAAAGCAAAAACACACAAAATATACAGCCTATCAATTAATTCATACTAAGGGATTCGTAAAGAAGATGACAAAGTATCGTAGAGAAGGTTAATCTAGGGTGGGAGTAGACTTTTTTGTTACTTTATTTGTATAATAACTTTGAAAAAAACAACACACTATTGGTTTCGTAACTTCTATTCTATCAAGCCAAATTGTGTCATATTTAGAGACTTTCATTTTCTAAACAAAATATGTGCTATTCTTTTTTTGCGGAGATATCAGATTGGAATTGAAACCCCAGTTCTAATGTCTTGTGCTGTGGCTGCGCGACAAAGGGAGGGGACGAGATGGGGAAGAGATCGCTGATGAAGTGGTTGTGGCCGCCCCGGTGGCGCAGTGGACTAAGCGATGGCCTCTGATCATTCGTCCGAACGGGGTCCGGGTTCGAATCCCGGTGAGGCATGGATGTTGTGTTTGTCTTACGGCACTGGTTCTCTCCCTTCCCTGGAACCAGTGACCCTAAATTAGGGACGGGCGACTGCTTATAGCCCATTGAGTTGCTCACGGTGGTCGTTAAACCTCCAATCAAAAAAAAAAAAAAAAAAAAAAAAGTGGTTGTGTCATTTCCCATGATGCCTGATGTAAAAGGCAGTGCTGGTTTTCTCCCCACGAAACACATTGTTTTAATTTACTGTAGGAGAGAGGGTGTGTGGTCCAGAGGGTGATGGGCCCAGATTGTTTTTGTAAAGGAATAACTAGAGAAGCTTTTCAGTAAGATGGGATGGGGGAGGGGGCGGGCAGGAAGGGAAGACAGAACTATAAATAAAATCAATGCCATTTAGAAGTATAAAGGATGCCACTAAAGGGGTCGAATTTAGGATGCCACTAAAATTTGTCGGATTTAAGGATGCCACTAAAATTTGTCGGATTAAGGATGCCACTAAAGGGGTTGGATTTGAACCATATTCGTAACGAAAACTTAAACAGTCTTTCAGTTGATCTCATTGTAGCAAAGTACTTTCCTAAATGACTAGCTCAATCGTATAACTTTGTCTTCGGTATTTTTTTTTCTGTGAACTGCAACTCTTTAAACTGTTACTGTGTTAATATAGCAGTTTTCTTGTGTTTTTAAGTGTTCATAAATGTAATATTAGTGATTCGATATGGGCAGCAATATAAAGGGGGGGGGGGTACTATAAAACATTCCGCGAAATTCCTGTGTATTGTGAAATCTTAAAAAAATGTAAAATATGCATCTTCATGAAGACGCTTTGACGTCTGCAAGTTTTCTGTTTTACACGTTATATAAAATGGGTACAGTCTGTGGTGGTGCATTAAATTATTCAATTAAAATACAGTTCAGTTAAAGGTCCTAAAAATGTTACTTATGGAAGTGTGTGTTCAGTCCCACTTCAGTAGTTTATTAAGAGCCTCTTGGTCAAAAGTTGTATCCTGCTTCTATATGTCAGTTGTTAGGGTTAACTCGAGAGCCTTTTGGTCATTTGATGATGTCCAGTCGTTAGGGTTAACTCTGTTCTGGCTGTGTTGACTTCATATTGAGTGGGCAAAGGTTTTCAGATAATTAAAAATTCTTGAATTAAGAGGTGCTATTTACATTTCACTTGAAGCTCTATGTTGTACTTAGCCATTAGGGCTATTTCATCAATGTTGTATTCTCATAGAATTGCCGAAGAAAGCTTCAAGTTCGGTCAGGTTTGTACAAGATAAAAAGCCTTAAAAAACTCCAGTTAAAATCACTATATGGTATGAGGTGTTGTATATAATGTATATAGTGATTTTAACTGAATTTTTTTTAAGGCTTTTTATCTTGTACGAACCTGACCTAACTTGAAGATTTCTTCGGCAATTCTACGAGAATACAACATTGACAAAATAGCCCTAATGGCCAAGTACGATGTAAAGCTTCAAGTGGAATGTAAATAGTAACTCTTAATTCAAGAATTTTTAATTCTTATCTGAAAACCTTTACTCACTCAATATGAAGTCAACACAGCCAGAACCGAGTTAACCCTAACTACTGGACATCATCGAAGTAGGATACAACTGTTGACCAAAAGGCTCTCGAGTTATCCCTAACAACTGACCATATAGAAGCAGGATACAACTTTTGACCAAGATGCTCTCAATAAACTACCGAAGTGGTTCTGAACATGCATTTCTGTAAGTAACATTTTTAGGACTTTAACTAAATTGTATCTTAATTGAATAACTTAATGCACCGCCGCAGACGTTACACACTTTATATAACATGTAAAACAGAAAACTTAGACGTCAAAGCATCTTCATGAAGAACCTTGTAGTCATGTAATGGTATGTGAACTTTATGATAGAATCACATGAGATATATTGGTAAAATATCCATTTTGTGCTACGTGACTATGTAATTTCAACATTTCGCATAGTGGATGGAATGATGTTACAAATCATATTTCTAGTGCCATGCATAAATATAATGTGGACTGCGTGGGAAAAAAATATGAAATTAACGCCCTTTGTTAAAAGTCATAATGAACTGGATACAATTCGTGCAAAATGTTTGTTCACATAGTCTTTAGTTGAACATGATTTGCCAATTGTGTCCACTCTTACTTGTTTCTTTTTTCTTTTCTTTTTTTTTTTTTTTTTCCATTTTGACTGTCTCATCATCCATTTTTCCTTAAGATAAATCTAGCATGAAAATGGTTTGTTTTTGAAAACATTTTAGTACGTTCCATGACAATGTGGGATACAACCCTATTGGATTTGGGAGTCAAAGGGGGGATAACCTTCCCTTTAGATGCAAACTTCCATAAAAATCAATTTTTATTTCTTCATAGATCACTATGATAGCTTAGTAATGAGAAATTATGTATAGATTCTATTTTAATCGATATAAATATTCTGATAAAGTCAAACACCTGTAGTCATACTGTTTAAAAGTTGATACTTGATTTGGGTAGCATTATTTTTTAATCAACATGTTCACTACATTGAATCAGTATATTCGGCAATTTAACCTAATATAGCGACTAAATTTTTTCATCGAATATAGCGAATAATTTTTTCCGCAAATATTATCGATTAATTTTTTCATCTGATATATTGATTAATTTCTTTTACGGATTTCAGTTTCTGAAAGTTTGCAGGTATGGGAATGCATAAAATTTTCTCAGCTACAGTGCTTGCAATGTAAAGTGGCCTTCCATCATTTTTATCATTTTAAAATTTCCTTTGGCAACTCTCAAGAAAAAGATCGTAGTTAAATCTGGAATTGTCACATCAGTGTGACCGACATTACCATCTGAAATGAAAGCCATACTAATATTTCTCATTCCTGTAATTTTAGGTAACACAAAATCTAACATGAATATTGTTACTTTTTAGTATTATTTCAGCTTTTATTATGTGGGAACCCTTTCTTAATTATGGTTAATGTGTGTGCCCACAGATATGTAGAATATAATTTCCCTGCCCCCTCCCCCACTTTTAGTTCAGTTTTTCTGTAGTAGAAAAACTGAATTTTACAAACTAATGAGTGTTTCTATGATCAGAGAAAAACAAAGCAATGCACATTTTTCTTTTCTTTGTCCTTCATAGTATATCTCAGTATGTTTTATGTACAGATCTTCCCTTTGATATGATGTAAAGCCTTCTTAGGTGACAATTTTCTTTGGAAATATGTATATCCCGCTGCAACCATTTTTCAACAAAAGCCATTTCTCCACCACCTTGTTTCATCATTTAATACCTTTTTTCAGTTCCACTTTCTAATTCTTTCAGTACTTTAACATCATTCTGCATGCACACTGTGTGTGTGTAGGGGGGGGGGCAGAGGAAGTGGCAGAATATTTTTAAGCATTTTTTAAAAGTTTTTTTTAATATTCAGTATTGACCACCATCGTTAACTGATGTTCACGTATCTATCACATGCATTGTATCTGAGTCGGCTCCGAAAGGTATCATTTTATTTTTCATCGACACTGGATTCCTGCAACTGAGGAGAAGATGAGCTGTAGGAAATTTATGGATCTATGCAATTGTTAATTGATTGTATATGTTTTAGCTTCATAGCACTTGAAAAATCATTCTATGCTGTTGGAGATGTTTAGTAAGTATGAAATTTTCTTGTGTTTCTGAGAAAAGGCCATATAATATGCAAATTATAATGCCATGTTAATTATACAACTGGATAACCAAAAAAAAAAAAAAAAAAAAAAACATGCCAGCCTGTGATTTGGAATATCTTAGCAAAAATCAGTATAAAGCTTTTTGGAAAAAAAAAAAAAAAAAATCTCTTACAGCCACATTTTGAAATGTCAAGAATAATACCCAATGCTCACAAACTTGATAGTATTATCCCAGTGAACAAAAACAGAGTACATTCAATTTTATTTAAATTCTGCAGTCAACAAAATATAATGTAATTACTTCTTAGAAATGTGAGATAGCACTTGCAGATACAATGAAACCTCCAAAAAACTATCGCTGCTCAGGCCAAAAAGAAATGATAATTGTTTGGAGGTTAGGTTAGGCTAGGCCCAGTTAATGTTGTTAGCCCATTGTACACTGGCGTGCAAAAATTAAGGACGAGACGGATTTTCGAATGCAACGTCGTGCAGAAGTGCTCCACATCAATTCAAATCATACCATAAGATCCCCAAGATGTAAGAATATGGGACAAGTGAGCAAAACCGTCCAAACAAGGAATCCAAAGGATACAAAGGCACTTTATTGAAAAGGTAGCTTCGAGCACAACTGTACAGAAACGTCCATGTGACAGGCGGCTGCCAAGAAAAATCCAGTCTTTAATAGGGGATATGATCACCCCTGACTGCGTTGCAGGATTTACAACGTCTGTCCATGCTGAGGACGAGGTTGCCAAGGAGCTGTTGAGGCATCGCAGCCATTCCTCTTGTAGTGCCAATCGCAGCTGCGGAATCGTTGCTGGCGGCTGGTGACGTGCTGCCAAGCGTCTCCCGAGAAGGTCCCACACATGTTCGATTGGATTTAGGTCCGGGGACCTTGCGGGGCCAATCCATGCGTTGAATATCTTCACTCTCCAACAGCTCTGCGACGGCCACTGTACGATGAGGTGTAGCGTTGTCGTCCATGAAGAGGAACTCGGGACCCACAGCACCTCTAAACAGATGCACGTGAGGCAGGAGAACCTTGGTACAATAGCGGACACCAGTGACTGAACCTCCTTGGAAGATGTGGAGGTCAGTATGGATACCGCTCCAAACAAGAACTCCACCACCTCCAAACCGGTCCCTTTTGATGATGTTGGAGGGGTGATTGCATGTTCCTTGCTCTCTCCAGATGTGTATACGTCCAGAATCGCTCGTCAGACTTAATTGGCTCTCATCCGTTTAGAGAACTCGACCCCATTTCTGATGTGTCCAGTTCTTGTGTTCCTGGCACCACAGAAACCGCCGTCTCCGATGATCAGGCATTAATGGCTCACACCGTACTTGTCGTCGTGCAAATAGACCAGGCATTAATGGCTTTTTTGTGCAGCCTCCTGGCCACGGTAAAATGTGATAACGGACGTCCAGTTGTCTGTTTCATGTGCCTTGCAATTTCTCCCGCTGTCTGTTGTCTGTCTCTTCTTGCTTGTAGGACAATATACCGGTCATCCGCCGCCATGTTTGCTCATGGACGACCACTGCTAAACTCTCGGACAGCTGTTCCTGTTGTTTAAAATGCTCTCCAAGCTCGTGAAACGATGCTGTGAGTGATCAAGAACTCCTCGGCCACACTAGTCACACTTCGACCTTCCAAGTTCCCAATGACGCGCCCTCGGGTAAAGTCATCCAGATGTTGTCTACTGGATTACCTGTTGGCCATATCACACGGTGGCAGCAACTCGACATCGTTCAAACCGATATACACCTTGCGATAGCTTTCACCGAATTCCTGAGCGTACACCGCCCATGTGCTTTTGATCTGTTGACGTTTTTCCGATCTCTAAATTAATGGGCCAATATTTTTGGATCGGAAAACACATCACCAGATCCACGCACTCTCAATGAGAGTGAGATTTTTTGTCATGAGATGATCTCAAATCCCTTTGGCAAGGAGGAGTTAGAAAAAAATAGATTTAAGAGTCAAGAAAATCAAGTAAATTCTTTTCATTTCTTTTATTTTCTTTCTGATTTCTCTGTGAAGTGTTGATCTCTGTGTATGTAGTTAAATTTATGTGAATAGGTCTAGGTAAGTTAGCCTTGTGATATCTGTTGCTAGTTAAGGGAGGTGTAACTAGCTGGGAAGTAGATTTAAGGAAGTTTGACATCATGCTATATTGCTGGTTTTTTTTGTTGTTCTTTCATGCAATGTTTTTTTTTCTTCCATCCATTGCATTTTTTAGTGCACTGTTTACTTTCAGGGAAGAGATATTAGTGAAGTTTATTTTAGTGCAGTATATGATGTAGTGTATATGAATTGATTTGCCTTAGTTTCTTAAGTGTATAGGTGCAGTTTATATATGTATAGTGTTAGATGTATCAGTTTAAAATTATCGGCGACGCCGCGGCGTTCGGCGTTATTGATCGTCGGGATAACGTAGCGATAAAAAGAAAAATTGTAAGGTTGTAGTTCCGTATTTACCGTCGTTATTGCGATTTCTTTTATTGTATTATTATGTAAGCTTTAATAATGGAAGAGTAATTTGTAAACATGTAGTGTTTGAAGTATTTTATCTTATTGTAGTGGTATCTAATGAAAAAATCGCGTGTTTATGCCATATGTCAGTAGCGTGTATTAAAATCGTCGTTGTGTGTATCGGGCTTAATTTAGTAACCTTTTGTAATTAAAATCTTGCTTAGTATTAATATTTAGTTGGTTTTAGTATGAATCTTACTTGGTATTAACTAGTGATAGTATAATTCAGCGACTGATAGAAAAAGCGGGTCGGCGATCGCTCCGTAACGAAGTGACTTTCGTAAATTAATTGCGCGTGCGCTATCGTCAAGGATATTTAATAGTCATTTAGTAAAAGAATAAAATTGTGGCTTAATGCATCAGGGGCAAAATAACACATCGTTGCGTTACGCTATTTTTTCGTAATTCCGATCGTCGTACCTGTAGCTAGAGAGAATTCGATTTTTATGCGTTACGAAGTTAATTGTAACGATGTTCGTCAATGTTAGTTAATTTGTTTAATGAATTTTTGTAAAGGTGGTCTCCAAAAGTCTTTGTTCAGAAAGAAAGAACGAAAATGGCTACAGTTCTGGTGTCGCTTTTCTAAAAGCGATAAATTTCGTAGAATGGCATCTGGGAGGACGTTTTCCCAGCTTTACCAGTGCAGAAAGTCCGATTTTTATGCTCTTGTTTACTTCGAGAAGGCATTTTTCGCTTGGCACATGGAACACGTCAGGATTTGGGCGGAATTCTGCGAGGTTCACCGCAGCGCCCGTTTTCGTGGGTCAAAGTTCAAGCCAGCGATTTCTGGGAATTGCGTCTTTCTCTCCGCCTTCTGACTTAACTTCGGGCCAATTGCCTTCCGCCATTTCGGGCGCGTGCGCAAGGGATTCGGCGAGGAGCGGAGAATTTTTGCGTGCTGCTACACACTTCGATACCAGACTTCGTAAGGGAGAGTCCCACAATAAAAAAGAAAAAAAATCAAGTAAAGGAGGGGAGGACGGACGTCCGGATGCCGAAACTGCCGTAACCTCGTGCGGCCGCGATGGCCCAAGAACGGTAGGAACGATCCTTTTCTTTTCTGTGCTTGACATCGTCCCGAGGCACTAGCGGGCATTACGCCTCGTAACTCGCTCGGTAACATCGCTGCCGCCTGTCGCCGTGTGAGAGAGAGAAAGTCTCCTCAAAGGCCGGCATCGGGAGTAAGTAAGAAAAAAAAAACGGAATAAAAGAAAGGAAGGAGAAGAGGGAAAATCCTACCATATCATCATAAGTGCATCAGGCCCCGTTTCCACGGCGTGCCGGCTCTCGTAGCGACAGCACAAACACCAATTTCCAATTCGGCATCAAAAGGAAAATTTAAGGAGGAGGAGAAACAAAGAGAAAAAAATGAGTACCACCTAAAATTGAAAAAAAAAAAAAAAATGTATGTGTCTTGATCAGAAATGGAATGATGTAAAAGGTTAAAATTCAGGGGTGAGAGAAAAAATGGGGGGAAGGTGAAATAAAAATGGGAGGAAAATAGAGAAATGCAAATGTATGTTTGGAATTAATGGTCTGGCCAGAACCAAAAAAATGTAATATGTCATTGTGTAATTTTTTTTTTTTGTAAAAATGTCTAGTTAATGCCAGTGACCAAAGAAATGGATTGAAATATATTAATTAGGTTTCCTGTTAGAACAGGGGTTTCTTTTTGTTAGCTCAAATGAGAGGAAAGTGACTTGACATTTTTGTTTGTTTGGTTTTTCTGTACTGTAAAGTAAGAAAGAGATTTTTCCAGGTAACTGATCAAAATCAGTGTGTTGTAAAAAAAAAAAGAATAAAATGTCACTCTTAACCATCTAAATCTAAATTGTAAAGAGCATTTAGCTCAAGGTTCAACCAGTTATCAGATATGCACATCGAGCATTAAGCTCTTAGCACTCTTTGAGTGAATGATCACATTCTTTAAAGATTTTTTTGTAAGGCAGGCTGGTAACCAAATTGTGCCACTTACCTCCTTCATCCTCTAAACCACACAGGTGAAAACTACTTGGTTTGCAGACCAGGGTTTCTGAGAGGATTATTTAGGACTGTCAACATACTCTGGACTCTAAAATTCATAGCTAAATTCTTTTTATTCGGCCTAGCCACCTAAAGTTTCCTTGCATCAAGTGTTTTTCCAACCTGTGCCTGGGAGCACAAAATAAATTTATAGTTAACCTGGAACATATGCTTAATCAAATTATTTTGTGTCGTATGTGAATTTCTCTTGTCGGTGGTGGTGGAATCACCTTCCATTTACAGGGAGTTTTTAAGGATCGTACCTGGGGTGTTAGTCGTTGAAAAAAAAAATTCTTAATTGGGGTCCCTAGATTGATCACCGGCCATTTTCTTCTTTTTAAAAATAAAATTGGTAATAATTTGCGTTTTTTTCAGAAGTAAGTTCATCATCGTAATAGAATAATATCTTAACAACCAAAACCACGTCTTATCAAACTGGTTCCCGTGACCAGGATTCCACCCACTGTACCAGAGAGATTCACATTTATGATTTGCTATTTCTGATATTAGGTAATGCTGTGTGAAAATTGTAAAAAGATCAAATTCTCTAGCAACAGTTAAAGGATAAGGTTTTGACATAGAACATAGTTAATTGGGAGAATTTTCTTCATGTTAGGCATTCATTTTCGAAATTTTAGTCAGTATCAAGTGCTCGCAATCATAATTTTTTTTAAGTGTGAATTGGCATTTGAATTTTAGTGTATTGCATTTTTGTATTGTGCTTTTGTTTACATTGGTGAGAAATATTGAGGTAATTATTTTCAATTAAGAAAAAGAGTAAGATATAACTTTAGGCTCAGGTAGAAAATAATTATAGCTCACTAATCTTGGGTA
The DNA here is from genome assembly GCA_039090855.1 of Macrothele yani. Lineage (NCBI taxonomy): Eukaryota > Metazoa > Arthropoda > Arachnida > Araneae > Macrothelidae > Macrothele > Macrothele yani. Next base: position 1,498,934 of record CM077006.1, read on the forward strand.
AAAGTAATCATTGATAGTAAATCATTACAGTAACAGCAATCATAGTATAGTGTACCTTGTTTAGATTTACAGTGTATTTTCATTTGTGTGTGTGTACAGAGCTGTAGGAAAGATGGTGATACCAGGGACAGAGGGAGCAGCTGGTTCAGCAGAAGTAGGGAATAATGGGGGAATGCAAACCTCAACATTCCAGTCTTGATGAGTTTAGTTTCATCATTTTCAGGGGGATCAGATAGTGTTACTACTGGAGAATTTTTTGAGTCAGTAGAGGATGTAGCAGGTTTGGATGGTTGGACAGATGAACAGAGATTGCTAGTGGTGAAATGCAAGTGCAAGGGAGAGGCAAAACAATTTGTCAGGGGCTTGTTGGCCAGGGAACGAAGGTTGACTTTTGCAGGTTTGAAAGAAGCATTGTTGGAAAGGTTTTCGTCCGCAGTTCCTTTGGCAGTACGCATGGGGAAATTCACAGGCTGTAAACAAGCCCTGGGGGAATCGGTGAAACAATTTGCCTCCCGCTTAGAAGTACTAGCATTTAGGTATCTTGAGGAGGAATCAGATTCAGCTGCTGTAGGTTCATTCAGGGACAAGAGTCTTCTCTCACAATTTCTTGCAGGGTTAACACCCAAGATAAAGAGATTGGTACTATCTCATAATCCACAGTCTTACCAGCAGGCCAAAGAAAAGGCCTTGTTGGAAGAGAATAATGAGGCATGTATGGGAAGCTGTGTGAGGAGCGTGAGTTTCGTTGAAGCGGAGGTAGAGCAACAAGAAGGTAACGAAGCTTCCTCAGGAAACTTTGCAGAGGTCGCAAGAAAAAGCCAGACAGCAATTCAGGCTCTGGTGGGAGAAGTGAGGAAAATAAAAGATCAGTTAAATGATTTGTCACTACGAAGTTCAGAATGCAAAAATAGGGAAAGTTCTCCGGCGAGGGATTTCAGGGACGGAAGCCGTTCCACTCAATCTGGTCCACCAGAGAGATACAGGAGAAGTAATCGCTCCACAGTTACTTGTTACAGGTGTAGGCGCTTGGGGCACTATGCTAACGAATGCCGTGAGAGTAGTTATCAGCCACAACAACAGTATGATGACAGGGGTAGAGGAAATCCAAGACCTGCAAACAGAGGTCCTCAAGGAAACAGGAGTATGTCAAGAGAGTACCATAACCAACAGCGAACCCAAAGTGAAAGAAATGGACATTCCAGTAATAATAGGGAATTTAAACTAATGGGGGAGAAGCTTCCAGGAGTCCGCTTCTATTAAGAAACCCCCTGCTGTAGAGGCTCCTATTGAGTCCTGCCATGCAGATCAAGCGCAGTTTGCAATGCCAGTGGTTCAGGGATTGGTAAATGGAAAAGCCCTGCGACTTTTAGTGGATACCGGAGCCACCATTAGTCTCATCACAGATAAATGTTTGAGTTCTCTTCCGGGAGACAAGTTGTGGGTAGACTGCCCAAACCTGATTGTCAAGGGTGTTTCAGGGACATCCCTGCCCATCAATTGTTGTGTCAAGCTCCAGTTCGAGTTCGCAGGAGAAAAATTTGTTCACCCTATGTATGTAACAAATGCAAAATTGTCTTTAGCTTATGATGCTATTATAGGGTTTGACCTTCTGAAATCTCAAAAATTCATTTTTGATGCTGCCACTGGGTGTATATGGAAAAGAAAAGTAAAAGTCCACAATGTGAAATAGAAAAGGAACAAGCTATTGCATTAGTAAAGGAAGTTGTTGGTCCAAAGCAAAATAACAGTGAAAGGGAAGGGGCAAACACAACCCCGTGTAAACCTTCCACCCATACGAATCCCGAGTTAACTCAGTCATCATCTCATGGGCATGCTCCATGTAAGGTTACAGCTGGAAATTCATTTTCTGACTTGGGTGAGAATGTTGCTTCCAGATATAAACAAAACCCAAAATTCAGGAAGAAAAGAGAAAGAAAGGCAAAAATGACACCTGTGAAACCAACTCAGTTAAACGCATTCCGTTACCTTCATCAGACATGTCAAGTTCTTGTCTCGTATGTTGTTTGGTTGATTACTGTGATTAGCTCCTTGGTACCTCGCCAAATTCCTTTCCCTTGGAAGAAATTTGAAAACCCAGAACAGTTACCGAGCCCAGTGTTATTTGGGAAAGTTATTCAAAAGGTAATGGTACCACCACGGTGTGAGAAACTCATTCCTATCCATGTTCCAAATTGCTCAGTCCTCGGAGATATTATGCTTTTACAGCCAGTTAACACTCTCCGTATAAATTCATTGTGGGTTGCTCGGTCAGTAAATGATACCAAAGGACAGGTTACATTCATTAAGGTTATCAATACCTCTGATCAAAGCATTCATGTGAATAAACATATGAAATTGGTCACTGCTGAATCCATTAAAGTGGGAAGAGTCGCTCCAGTGGAAAGCCAACTTGATGAATGTTCATCTTGGACAAATAACTTTGATGTGTCCCATTTACCTCCCCACCAACAGGAAAAATTATTGGCATTTTTAAACAAACACCACAAAATTTTTGCGAAGAGTGTGCTCGAATTGGGAAAGTGCGAGACTTTATTGCACCAGGTTCGTTTGACTGATGATATTCCAGTAAGACAGCGCCCCTATAGAGTACCTTATGCTTTAAGACCTGAGCTGGACAGGCAAATAAATGAATTATTAGAGGCAGGCATAATTAGGCCTAGTGACAGTCCATACTCAGCACCAATACTCTTGGTACGAAAAGCTGATGGCACTTTTCGGCTCTGTACCGACTTCCGGCGCCTCAATGCGAAGACAGTTCCCGATTCTTTTCCCATTCCGAATTTAGTTGAAATGGTCGACGCATTAGCTGGGGCAACTTATTTCAGTACCCTCGATCTCACTTCAGGTTTTTTTCAAATGGCTTTACATCCTGAAGATGCATACAAAACTGCTTTTGTGACAGATGGAGGATTGTATGAATGGCTGCGGGTACCGTTCGGAATGAGAAACAGTCCCAACAGTTTTCAGCGTCTGATGGAGATAGTTTTGTCTGGCCTCAGACCTCTCCAAATTGGCATTTATATCGACGATATCGTAGTGGCCAGTAAAACAGTTGGGGAACACCTTGAGAAACTTGAACTTGTTTTTCAAAGGCTCCAATATCACAATCTCAAACTTAAACCAGATAAATGCCACTTCCTGCAGTCTTCAATTCGCTACTTAGGGTTCATTGTGAGTAAGGACGGAGTAAAACCCGATCCTCGAAACATAGAAGCAGTGAGAAATTTTAAAGTCCCCAGAACAATTAAGCAAGTAAGAGCTTTTCTGGGACTTACCGGTTTTTATCGTAGATTTATTGAACAATATGCTAAAATTGCACTACCTCTCACTAACTTGATAAAGAAATCACAGACATTCAGTTGGACCCCTGAAGCTCAATGTGCTTTTGAGGAATTACAACAAGCTTTGCTGAAAGAACCCTGTATTAAGCTCCCAGACTTTGAAAAGGAATTTACACTGGCTTGTGATGCGTCTCAGAGCTCTATCGGAGCAGTCCTGCAGCAGGAATATGAAGGGAAATTACACCCCGTTGCTTTTGTTAGCCGTAAAATTAAAGGGCGCAGAAATAAATTATTCTGTAGTCGAAAAGGAAATGTTAAGCGTGGTATTTGCTATAAATTATTTTAAACAGTACTTGTATGCCCGTCATTTCACTGTTATAACTGATCAGGCTAGTTTGGCATATGTTTTCAAATTGAAAGATCCTACTTCTCGTATTGCACGGTGGTGCATGTCTCTTCAACAGTTTGATTTTACCATACTTCATCGTCCAGGAAAATCTAATGTAGTAGCTGATTATTTATCTAGACATGTACAGGCAAATGAAGTAGAAGAGAAAAATTTCCAACGTGACTTTGGAGCGAGCTAGGGTTAGAGAACTTCAGCGAAAAGATAAAAAATTGTCTAAGCAGATTGAACTGCTTGAGGGAATGGGTGATGGAAAAAAATGCAAAATCTCAGATGAATTCTATTTGGATGATAGTATGCTATGGCATTATGCCCTTCCGAAATCAGGGAACACTAGGAATCAGCCAGTTGAACAGTTAGTCGTGCCTGAAACAATGATTCCAGAGGTACTAAATGCATGTCATGATGCAGTTGCCCATCAGGTTTTCACAAAACACTGGAACGAATTAGGACACAATTCTATTTTCATAACATGTATGTCATTACAAAAATTATGTTGATACTTGCCACTCCTGCTTAAGCAAGAGGGGGCACAAACCAAATATGAAGGCAGCTCTGATAAGGTCTCAGTTAGCTAGCCGGCCTTTTGAGAAAGTAGCGATGGATATTGTAGGTCCAATTACAACTACTTTTCTGGGAACAAATATATTCTGGTGATAACAGATTATTTTACTAGGTGGCCTGAGGCATATGCTTTGCAGGATGTAAAAAGTGAAACGATCGCCAAAGTTTTGGTGGAAAATTTTATCGCCACCCATGGAATCCCGGATAAAATTCTGACGGACAGGGGGTCAAATTTTCTCTCAAAGGTAATGATGCATCTCTATGAAAGGTTAGGCATAAAGAAACTAAACACTCTGAGTTTTAGGCCCCAGACAAATGGGCAGGTAGAGAAACTCAATCATGTGCTTATACAGGCCATTAGTCATTTAGTTTCTGAGAGTCAAGAAGATTGGGATAGATGCCTCTCCTCTGGCTTTATTGTCCCTTTGCACGTCAATACATACTAGTACAGGAGAGACTCCTGCATTTTTGACATATGGAAGAGATCTTGTATTACCTTATAACCTAATTGGAGGCCCTGCTATTCGTACCTACGCATCACAGTTAGAATACTGCGATGAAATGACCAATCGACTTAACCTTGCTTTTGAGGCGGTTAAGCAGAATTTGGAAAAGGCTGCAGACCTGCAAGAGAAGCAACGGGCAAAAACAGCTGTGGATAAGCACATTAAGTTGGGAGACAAAGTTTATCTGTACAGTCCTGTGGTGAAACCAGGTAAATCAAAGAAGTTGAGCAAGTTATGTACGGGGCCATTTAGAGTTACAAAATGTGTATCCCCAGTAAACTATGAAATTGTATTTATCGCTGATCCTCGTCGAAGAGAGAGAGAGTGCATGTGGATAGGCTTACAAAAATTAGGGACAGAATTGTTTTCTCAGGAGAAGATAGTAGTTCACACAGTCCGGTGCAACAAGAGGAGCACCAGGAAGCTGAGAATCAGCAGGAAAATGACCCAGAGGAGTATGTTAGTGATACAGTTCTGTATTTTCCTGCTCAAAGGAGGAGTACAAATATACCTATTCTCAGAGGAAATCCAGAGTTCATCGCTCCTCAGAAAAGCTCGAGAAGTAGCACTCATGTGTCACAGTCTCCGAGCCAAATAGTTGCTCCAAGAGAGAGAAGGTTAAGAAGTAATGTGGTTAACACCAATCCGTCGAGATATGTATTACGCCCCCGGGACAGCCGTGGTTTTGTGATCAGACAAAACCATGTGTGAGAATTTTGTTTTGCAAGAAAGTTATATAGAAGCTTCATTTGTATATACTTGTACAGTGGTAAAGGTGCACCTTGTATGTAAAAACAGTTGTTGAATTGTGTTAAGCCCATGGGCTTCTTCTGAGTGTAATTGGGGTGTTCCTTTTGAGTGTAGTTTTTGCTTGTGGTATGAGAGTGAATGCATCTTGTTCTTTAAGTTAGGAAAAGAAAGGCTAGAACAGGAACAACTTCAGAAGTTAGAAAGAGGAAGACTTCAGAAGTTAGAAAGAGAAAGACTTCAGCAGTTAGAAAGAGAAAGACTTCAGAAGTTAGAAAGAGAAAGACTTCAGGGGTTAGAAAAACAAAGACTTCAGCAGTTAGAAAGAGAAAGACTTCAGCGGTTAGTTTGTGATGTGCCTCGAGATGGTATTGAGGTGAGAGATGTTTCTGGGGAAAGTGAATCCAGGAATAATGTGAGTCAGTGAATCAGATGAGAATTTTGTGAGATTTGTACGTGAAATTATTATGTAACATAAGGATGGTATTTAGGGATAACTAGATGATGTTTTTTTGTTCTCTGTTGGGGTTGGTAGCATGTAGTATTGCACAATGGTATTCTGGAAGTGACCAGATCAAGGTGAGTCCTGCATAAGTACTCCAAAAGTGAGAATGGTGTGACATTTTACCAGGTATTATGTTGAGTGAGACATGTTCAGTGCATGGGAAGAGAAAACTGATGTAGAAGTTTTCTAAGCCTTACCCTTACGGAAAACCGGATTTGCAAATTCTATCCTATGTTGATAGTTTCCTTTTTTTTTTACTGGTCTGTTTCTGTGGGATAAGCCTTGCATAGTGTTGAAAAAAAAATTTCTCTGTGTATTTTTTTTATGGTGTTTGGAATTATGTAATCCATGTTCAGTATTGCATAGCATTAGAAGTTTTGTTGGTGTAGCTTTCCGTTTGCGTCATGTGTAGGTTTCTTTTGTATCTCTGGTGTGGGTGTGAATACATCTTGTTCTTGCCTTTGGACTTTTAGTTCTTGGAATGGAAGAAAAAAAAAATTTTTTTTTCTTTTCGCTTCGAGGAGGATGTGATGATCTGTTGACGTTTTTCCGATCTCTAAATTAATGGGCCAATATTTTTGGATCGGAAAACACATCACCAGATCCACGCACTCTCAATGAGAGTGAGATTTTTTGTCATGAGATGATCTCAAATCCCTTTGGCAAGGAGGGAGTTAGAAAAAAAAAATAGATTTAAGAGTCAAGAAAATCAAGTAAATTCTTTTCATTTCTTTTATTTTCTTTCTGATTTCTCTGTGAAGTGTTGATCTCTGTGTATGTAGTTAAATTTATGTGAATAGGTCTAGGTAAGTTAGCCTTGTGATATCTGTTGCTAGTTAAGGGAGGTGTAACTAGCTGGGAAGTAGATTTAAGGAAGTTTGACATCATGCTATATTGCTGGTTTTTTTTGTTGTTCTTTCATGCAATGTTTTTTTTCTTCCATCCATTGCATTTTTTAGTGCACTGTTTACTTTCAGGGGAAGAGATATTAGTGAAGTTTATTTTAGTGCAGTATATGATGTAGTGTATATGAATTGATTTGCCTTAGTTTCTTAAGTGTATAGTGCAGTTTATATATGTATAGTGTTAGATGTATCAGTTTAAAATTATCAGCGACGCCGCGGCGTTCGGCGTTATTGATCGTCGGGATAACGTAGCGATAAAAAGAAAAATTGTAAGGTTGTAGTTCCGTATTTACCGTCGTTATCGCGATTTCTTTTATTGTATTATTATGTAAGCTTTAATAATGGAAGAGTAATTTGTAAACATGTAGTGTTTGAAGTATTTTATCTTATTGTAGTGGTATCTAATGAAAAAATCGCGTGTTTATGCCATATGTCAGTAGCGTGTATTAAAATCGTCGTTGTGTGTATCGGGCTTAATTTAGTAACCTTTTGTAATTAAAATCTTGCTTAGTATTAATATTTAGTTGGTTTTAGTATGAATCTTACTTGGTATTAACTAGTGATAGTATAATTCAGCGACTGATAGAAAAAGCGGGTCGGCGATCGCTCCGTAACGAAGTGACTTTCGTAAATTAATTGCGCGTGCGCTATCGTCAAGGATATTTAATAGTCATTTAGTAAAAGAATAAAATTGTGGCTTAATGCATCAGGGCAAAATAACACATCGTTGCGTTACGCTATTTTTTCGTAATTCCGATCGTCGTACCTGTAGCTAGAGAGAATTCGATTTTTATGCGTTACGAAGTTAATTGTAACGATGTTCGTCAATGTTAGTTAATTTGTTTAATGAATTTTTGTAAAGGTGGTCTCCAAAAGTCTTTGTTCAGAAAGAAAGAACGAAAATGGCTACAGTTCTGGTGTCGCTTTTCTAAAAGCGATAAATTTCGTAGAATGGCATCTGGGAGGACGTTTTCCCAGCTTTACCAGTGCAGAAAGTCCGATTTTTTATGCTCTTGTTTACTTCGAGAAGGCATTTTTCGCTTGGCACATGGAACACGTCAGGATTTGGGCGGAATTCTGCGAGGTTCACCGCAGCACCCGTTTTCGTGGGTCAAAGTTCAAGCCAGCGATTTCTGGGAATTGCGTCTTTCTCTCCGCCTTCTGACTTAACTTCGGGCCAATTGCCTTCCGCCATTTCGGGCGCGTGCGCAAGGGATTCGGCGAGGAGCGGAGAATTTTTGCGTGCTGCTACACACTTCGATACCAGACTTCGTAAGGGAGAGTCCCACAATAAAAAAGAAAAAAAAATCAAGTAAAGGAGGGGAGGACGGACGTCCGGATGCCGAAACTGCCGTAACCCTCGTGCGGCCGCGATGGCCCAAAGAACGGTAGGAACGATCCTTTTCTTTTCTGTGCTTGACATCGTCCCGAGGCACTAGCGGGCATTACGCCTCGTAACTCGCTCGGTAACATCGTTGCCGCCTGTCGCCGTGTGAGAGAGAGAAAGTCTCCTCAAAGGCCGGCATCGGGAGTAAGTAAGAAAAAAAAAACGGAATAAAAGAAAGGAAGGAGAAGAGGGAAAATCCTACCATATCATCATAAGTGCATCAGGCCCCGTTTCCACGGCGTGCCGGCTCTCGTAGCGACAGCACAAACACCAATTTCCAATTCGGCATCAAAAGGAAAATTTAAGGAGGAGGAGAAACAAAGAGAAAAAAAATGAGTACCACCTAAAATTGAAAAAAAAAAATGTATGTGTGTCTTGATCAGAAATGGAATGATGTAAAAGGTTAAAATTCAGGGGTGAGAGAAAAATGGGGGGAAGGTGAAATAAAAATGGGAGGAAAATAGAGAAATGCAAATGTATGTTTGGAATTAATGGTCTGGCCAGAACCAAAAAAATGTAATATGTCATTGTGTAATTTTTTTTTTTGTAAAAATGTCTAGTTAATGCCAGTGACCAAAGAAATGGATTGAAATATATTAATTAGGTTTCCTGTTAGAACAGGGGTTTCTTTTTGTTAGCTCAAATGAGAGGAAAGTGACTTGACATTTTTGTTTGTTTGGTTTTTCTGTACTGTAAAGTAAGAAAGAGATTTTTCCAGGTAACTGATCAAAAATCAGTGTGTTGTAAAAAAAAAAAAGAATAAAATGTCACTCTTAACCATCTAAATCTAAATTGTAAAGAGCATTTAGCTCAAGGTTCAACCAGTTATCAGATATGCACATCGAGCATTAAGCTCTTAGCACTCTTTGAGTGAATGATCACATTCTTTAAAGATTTTTTTGTAAGGCAGGCTGGTAACCAAATTGTGCCACTTACCTCCTTCATCCTCTAAACCACACAGGTGAAAACTACTTGGTTTGCAGACCAGGGTTTCTGAGAGGATTATTTAGGACTGTCAACATACTCTGGACTCTAAAATTCATAGCTAAATTCTTTTTTATTCGGCCTAGCCACCTAAAGTTTCCTTGTATCAAGTGTTTTTCCAACCTGTGCCTGGGAGCACAAAATAAATTTATAGTTAACCTGGAACATATGCTTAATCAAATTATTTTGTGTCGTATGTGAATTTCTCTTGTCGGTGGTGGTGGAATCACCTTCCATTTACAGGGAGTTTTTAAGGATCGAACCTGGGGTGTTAGTCGTTGAAAAAAAAAATTCTTAATTGGGGTCCCTAGATTGATCACCGGCCATTTTCTTCTTTTAAAATAAAATTGGTAATAATTTACGTTTTTTTCAGAAGTAAGTTCATCATCGTAATAGAATAATATCTTAACAACCAAACCACGTCGTATCACTTTATACCCTTCTGACCCCCCCCCCCCCCCGTCATGCTGCATATATGCGCATGCCCTACCATACCGGACCCTAGTCTATCTCCTGAGTGGTCTCTCGGTCCGTTCTGCCTACTAGTTCCGCTGTTATGCTAATTTCTCCTCTTTCCTCTTCGTCCCTAATTTTTTGCACACCAGTGTATTTGTATAAGAGGATTGCAGTGCTTTCTCCAAATGCTGTGAATGCAACAACTCAGTGTAAGAAATAAATAAATCAATCATGGTGTAGAGAATTTTGGAAAATCAGTGTCTGCTCTTAAACAGCCCTGAGGAATAGCAAGCTTGGAGGTGAGTGTTAGGGTATGCTGTTGGAAAGGAAAATGTTAGACAGTGAAATGCAACTGCACGGTTAGCTGACCAAAACAGAACCCACAGGGACCAAACTAAGAAATACCTCAATAAATGGGCAACATTCCAGGCACTAACAACCACTTTCACATGGTGACTGTAACAGTTTTGAAGACACAGATGAAGTAAAAGTGATGTTTCATCATACTCATAGCCCTTTTCTTTCATGTATATGGCCCTTCAAGGAAAATATCAAATGCTAAAACATAACACTAAATTGCCAAGACAACATATTGCAAAAAATAAACATAGACACCAACTGGATGAATTTATAAAATTACACAAGATACTGAAAAAAACTTCCAAACTGAAAACTTTTTACTAAAAACTTCCAAACTGGAACACTTCTAGTTGTTTAATTTTTACTAACACAGTTGAAATGACAAAGCTTACCCTGATAATGACATTATATTAGATTAGAAATATTTTCCATTTTTAAGTGAGCATTCTAATTACAAAGTAATGTAAAGCATTGTACAAAAACCAATTTCATATAATGCACTTGGTGCAAACTGTGATACTTATTTTATGTAAAAATAATTTTCTTCTGTGGTTACAATATAAAATCGCCATCACTGAACTAGAAGAAAAATTTTCCTGCAATTATAAAATTAGATATCAGTGCAAAGTTCAAACGCACTATGTTAACTCTTAGATTGGGTATATAAATAAGTTTTGAGGGATTTCCGTTCGGTGCCATACTTATTACTGCTCGCATGTATTTTAAGGTGGCAACACCGCAATATTGCAGTACGAGATGCCAGCTGTCAGTCAGTATACGACATTTGATTGAAGTGCGAAGAAGCATTTGTTTTACTCGAAGAAAATGGCAACTTTCGTCCTGACAAAACAGCATTTGCGGAAAGTGTTAGTGCATTACTTTATTGTCATGAAAAGTGCTGCCGACAGCTATCGCTTAATGTCAGAAATCTATGGTGAACATTCCCCATCCATAAAAAACATGTGAGTATTGGTTTAAACGATTCAAAAGGAACAATTTCGATGTCAGTGATAAAGAAGGTTCTGGACCACCCAAAAAAATTGCTGATGCCGAATTGGAAGCTTTACTCGACGAGGATCCATGCCAGACCCAAAAGAACTAGCAGCAGCATTAAATGTTAGTCAACCATGCATTTCACAATGTTTAGCTGCCATGGGAATGGTGTAAAAAGAAGGGAATTGGGTTCCACATGCTTTGTGGGAAAGAGACCTTGAACGTTGAAAAACCATTTGCGAATTGCTGCTTCAAAGGCAAAAAAGAATTTTTTTTTGCCTCGTATTATTACTGCCGATGAGAAATGGATATGGTACAATAACCCTAAACAGCAGAAAGCATAGGTGAACCAGGTCCTTCAATGCCAAAATGCAATATCCATGGTTCAAAGGTAATGCTGTGTGTCTGGTGGGACCAAAAGGGTGTGATCCACTATGAACTGCTGAAACCGTCGGAAACTATTACTGGTGACCAGTATCGGACCCAATTAATGCGTTTAAAAACAAGCTCTCATGCAAAAATGGCTGGAATGGGAGAATAGACACAACAAAGTCATCTTACAGCATGACAACGCAAGACCACATGTTTCTCGACCTGTGAAAAAGTACTTAGAAGGATCTGACTGGGAAGTTCTACCCCACCCGCCATATTCACCAGATATTATGCCATCGGATTACCATTTGTTCTGGTTGATGCAGTCAGCACTTTCTGGAGAACGGTTTAGTTCTTATGAAGACATCATAAATTGGCTGGACAACTGGATCTCTTTTAAGGAACCAGAATTCTTCCTTCGGGGCATACGTTCACTGCCCGAAAGATGGGGTAAAGTTGTAGCTTCAGAGGGAGCATACTTCGATTAATATTAAAATATTGTTACTGTTCTCCAACAACGTGTTTTGTTCACCTCAAATCCCTCAAAACTTATTTATATACCCAATATATAATTTATAACTACAAAAACTTGTGATGTTGAGATTAAATAAAAATAGCAACATTTGTTCACAATTCAATGTTTATTTAACATCAACTATATTTTGATTGAACAAACAATTGACTTAGTTTGTCAATCTCAACATCACAAGTTACAATGATCAATTCATGCTATCTTTCTACGTGAAATCCATGTTCACAAGTATCCCAGTGAATGGAGCCCTTGAATCATTGAAAGCAAGTCTCATTGAACATCATTTCAGCAACTGGAAGTTGGAGAAATTTTGAGACGTGGAATTTTGTATCAAACAAGAGTTTCCTTTTTCGTGAAAAATTTTCCAACAGACAGAAGGCCTTGCAAAAGGTAGCCAGCCCACTGTCGCTTACTTTATGCAAAATCTATGTGCATCACTTTAAGGACAAATTCTTTCAGCTTGTTACATTCCACCTGTGGATTCGATATGTAGATGATACTTTTGTTCTTTAGAATGGCATGAATTACTTGGACTTATCAATTCAACTGATCTTCATATAGAGTTCACATGTGAGACTGAAAATAATAGCTGCTTACCATTCCTGGATGTCCCTGTGTCACGCTCTGAAGGATCCTTTAGTACAACAATTTATTGAAATCCATTTGCTGTTTCCTTACCCTCACATGCAAAATCAAATCACCCATGGAAGGAAAAAAATTCTGCTTTCTACACATACGTATATCGTGCAATACATATATGCTCAACTGAGGATTCCTTACAGAAAGAGCTTGATTTTCTTAAAAATTCTATAAATAAAATTCGTGCTGCAAATATTAGTATTAACGACTTCCATCTAGTTGCACGATGAAATAAGTACTTATTTTCACGTGCAACTAGATGGAAGTCATTAATACAAATAATTAATTTTCTTAAATGAATTGCAGTACACAGAGGATACAGCCCTTCCATTATAGACGGAGCTATCCAAAAATTTAGGAAACCGAGGCCTGTCTGCTCGCTCACGCCAATAGACCTCCCAGTATGAATGAATTGGGTGGTTATCCCATTTGATCCTTAGATTTGCTTTGGAATTTCAAAAATTCTTAAAAGTTGTAATTTCAAAGTTATTTTCAAACCCATAAACAAAGTGAATTTTTACAGATCAAAAGATTATGTCGAAGACATAAATATCTGGGGAATTCATCAGATACCTTGTGAATGTGGACTTTCATATATAAGACAGATCCACAGGGCTTTAAGTTTCCATGTGAAGGAACACAAAACATGTGTACTGAACTATGAACTGAAGAAGTCATCTATAGCCCAGCATTGTCATGAAAATAACCATACATTTTTGTCTGGAAATGCTACACTAATTGCTAAACCTGATTCTACTATCAAGGTTAATATATTAGAAGCTTTCCACGTATGCCAAACTCTTCACGGCTTGTCAACAACATGATGTCTGCTCCATTTCTTTCAAGCGCGTGGAAACAACTCTCCAAAATCCGTGACTGCCAGAATTCTGATAATGTCATAATGATTTGAATGTTTACACTCCATTCATCCTGATGATGCCAAGACAAACACTCTGGGAAACTATAGTCAATGTTAAGAAAACATTGAATTGTGAACAAACATTGCTATTTTTATTTAATGCCAATTCTTTTCAACAAATAGTACTCATTGTTGTTTAAAGCGGAACTGCAAAGGTACTCATTTGCAAGTTTTCATATTGTGATAAATATTACACAAAAAACTGGGTTATAAACAAGAGTAAACCACCACCAAACATAGTGCAGATGTGTTTCTTTTTATGCTGCAGACTGGTTGGCTATATAGAATATAAAACTGCTTTATTATATGACATTCTACATTAAAGGAAATCTACCTTGTAGGCATACAGTAAATTTACTGAGCATATAACTTTCAATGCTCTTCAATCGCCATCCTCAAATTTATAACATTATCACTATGTCATATAATTGCACATATCTTTTAAAATCAAAATGCCACTTTTCAGGAAATTTAAAGTCAAATTCTAAATTTCATGACCTCAAAATTTAAAATTTTAAAATGATTCTCATTAAGTAGCATCATTTTAAACCAAGTTCAGAGGTTTAACAAAAAAAAAAATAATAATCAACCTTATGATTCAGTGACAAAAAGAACTTGACCTGTAAATACATTGATGACATACAAAACACTGAAATTTGGCAAATTTCCCAAATTTTATGACATTTCAGGAAATTTAAAAGCTATTGTGCTAAAACATAACACACTTTCATTTCTTGTGTATGTTAACAATACTGCAAAGTTTCATGGAAATTCAAATCAGTCAGGTTGAAAATGATATTTTTTCATCAACAATGATATTTTTTCATGTTGATATATATTAAAGGATTCCAGACATCCTTCCTGAATACTTGTTTTTAGTCTGCTTGTGATTTAAAATTTTGAATTAATTATTTGTGCCTGTTCTGCTTCATTACATGATACCTTAACTCAAAGTTCAGGATAAGCAAAGAACTTCCACCACTGTCTGACATATCAGAAAAAGTTGATGTTGATAACCTTGAATCCACCAGTTGGACAATGGGGGCCAAGTACATAAAGAAAAGCACCAAAACTGAACAATCACCAGCTGTGAAACAAGAAACACCTAATGCCAATGCACTACTCCAAAAGAAAAACAAGAAAAAGAAAAAAGGTAAGTGTAATTTTTTTAATGCAAAAATTCAGTGTGTGTACAGTGACTGTACATGCTGCCTCCATAGTATCTGGGAAAGATATAATCACTGTATGGAGCAAACCATACGCTTTACCTATTGATTTTGTTATGTGAATTTTTTTCTCTTGTATGAAGGTTTGGACAGTGTTAGATTTGCCTAAATCTATCATAAATTACAAAATTAACTTTTATTATTAAAGATTATAGATTTTTGCTTTTGTTATTGAGGGTTGTAGAATTTCTGAAATCATGTTAAATATTAATCTAGTTAACAAGGTAGCATTGAATGCTTAATATGTGGCTATGGATGAGATATATATTTGATGAATATAATGTATGAATAATTAGGTATTCATTGAATATATATCTTTCTGAAATAATTTGTGCAAGAAGTATTAAACAGAATAGGGTTTTAATCTTTAAGAGAAAGCATTTGTGTTAAACCTTCCTTTCTTTATTCAAGAAGTAACTGTCTTTTGATCACATTGTGGCTAAGCAATTTGAAGATCAAGAAGTGAGAGAAAGTCAGGTGAGATGTATGATTTGTTCACCATACCTAATTCTCCCTTTGAAACTCATTTCTAGTTTTTCCTGAAACTTGAAGCCCATTTTTTGTTTGCCCTGCAAAGATTCCTGAATTTGGAATAAACCATAATATCGAGCCTTATAAAAGTAACTGGTGTTAAAGCAACAACAAATGACCATTCATTTTAAGAGGCAGGGCTAATATTTAGCATATTTTCTTTATTTTCTTCACTAAAGTCTTTTTTCTGATGTGGGTATACATCATCCCCAAAAAATATTTCTGTTCATTCATCCATGGTTGCACTACAGCAACAGTCCTTGTGTATTTATTTCTCCATACTTTTTAGGTTCTTTTTCCTTTTTTGCTGTTAGTTAAATAAAGAAGCATATTTGTTTAAAAAGATCTGATTAGGTTCATTATATTTTCATTCCAGAAAAATTATTTTTGTGAACAAGTTATAAAAATGGAACATGTGTTCCAAACAAAGGAAGAATGATGTTATTCTGAATAAGAACTTTTCAATGAACTCTTAAAAAGCGGTGCAAAAAAGGAAATGCATTTGGTCATCATAATCCACACAGCCATCCTCAGCAAAAACAAAATAATTACATACATACATATCACTAAGCTGTTCTCTGATGTTCAGGGGTTAGCTCCTCACAGAAAGAACTTACTGTTGCTGTATCAGCCGTCTCCATTTACAAAGATCTTGGCACACAGCTCGAGCTTCATTGACATCCATCACATGTGGCACACAAGACCTTTTATATTTTATACTCGTAATCTTTTTCCATGCAGACATTCTTGAATCTGGTCCTTCCATGATTTCCTTGACCTTCCTCTACCTTTCTTTTCTGTCAGTTGAGCTGAATAAATTCTCTTAGTAAGCATCTCATCACTCAAAGTCTTTCAACATGGCCAAACCACCTAAGAATATTAGTTTCCACCTTACTAACAACATTTTGCTTCACATTACACATCTTCATTGCTCACATGGTCAGCACATGGCTTTCCCCCCCCCCCTAAGTAATGCATCACCCCTAGCACACAAACGACTCCTATGTTTTTTCTGCAGAATCCAGGTTTAACTGCCATACGTCAGAGTAGGAACAATTACACTTTCATATACAGCCATTTGCGACTTTTTGGGACTTTCTTCAAAATCCAACATTCCTGTGAAAACCTAAAGCAGCAATGACTTTCAATGAAGAGTTCACTCACTAATTTTGCCATCTAATTTGTTCTCTCTGTCAAACATGCTTCTCAAATATACAAATTCATTTACCTGATCAATAACTGTGCCACTTAGACATCCTGCATACAGTACTAGCAGTTCCTCACTCAAAAACCATAACTTTGGTTTTTCCCTTATTTATACTCAGTTTAAAATTCATACAAACGTACATCCGGACCAAGCTTACTCTGCAACTCACTTTCGCTCTCGCCAACAGGACTCTGTCATCAGCATATAGCAATCTACAAACACGAACATTACCAAGACATAAACCAGTATTTTCCATTTTGGCATCGCACATCCATAAATATATTAAACAGCCATAGCGACATTACACAACCCTGTCTGACACCTGCTCCAATAGAAAACCACTTTGATACTTGTTCACATGCTCTACTGCCAGCATACATGGCTTTCACATTACTGAGTAGATTCCCAGTGATGCCATATTTATTCAGTACCTTCCACAGAAGAGTCCTATTTACTCGATCATAAGCTTTCTCTAAATCTACAAAGGCAGGGTAAACTTTCTTACCAACATACATATACTTTTCAATCATCAAATGTAATGTGAAAATTTGGTTAGTACAGCCCTTACCAGGCATAAAGCCACTCTGCACATCCCATACTTTCTCTGATGTAAGACCTTATCAATAACAACCTTTCCAAATACTTTCCTGGCACACACAGCAAATTGATACCATGAAAGTTCTTGCATTTAGTCTGATCACCCTTTCCCTTTTATAAACAAGGGAACAATGATAGCATCCCTCCAATCCTGAGGTACCATTCCTAATTCCTAGCACAACTGGCAAATTTCAGTTAACCAGTCAATTACAGAGTCACCACCACGTTTTAGCATTGCAGCAGTTATGCCATCCGCTCCTGGAGCCTTACCATTCTAAGGAGATTTTAGAGCTTTACACAATCCTTCTTTTAAGATCCCTCCTGTACTTCCATCTCCCACTGGGACATCATCTGCTTCTGCCTCAGAATCACCTTTGCTTTCATGCTGTGATAACTCACAGAAGTATTCACCCCATATTTCATTTAACTCATTGGGCTCCCATATCATTTCTCCGATCCTATTCTTCATACAACACACAACTTTGTTTCCCCTATTTTTCTTATGTACTTCCAAAAAGATTTTCAATCTAAGAAGCCGATTGTGCCAAAGATTTTCTAAGAAGCCGATTTGTGCCTTTCCACCTTTTCCTTCCTATCTTTTGCTTTACTCTAGCGAACTAGCTTGGGTGCTTTAAGTTTCTTACAGTGATATTCGTCCTCAGAAACTCTACACTCTACCTTGCAACATTTCTAAATATGCTTCCGTCTTTCCCTTAACTGCTTCTTTAATCTCACTATTCCACCAAGCATCACCTCTGTTACCCACCATTGCAGTACCACAGACCTCTTCAGCAGCAGTGACAACACGGTTCTTAAAATATGCCCACTTCTTTTCTGCATCCCTCTCACAAGACTTCAACTCATTCAATCATTTTCTGTGTAATTCAGAGTAATGCTGATGTTCTTCATGGAGCCTTTCAACCTTAACTCTTTTCATCACAGGCCTCTTCCTATTCCCCTTTATCCAACAAACGTTCAGTTTCACTCATGACACTACCAAGTAATGACCAGAGACAACATTTGCACCTCTGATCACACGAGTGTCAACAACCAAGTGTTTGAGATGTTGATCATAAACAACAAAATCTATTACATTCTTTTGTCCCAGAGTACGATTTTCCCAAGTGTATGTGTGAATATACTTGTGGTTGAAAAATGTATTGGATACCCACAACCCATTTTCAATGCAGAGCTGAACTAACCTTTCACCATTATCATTCACACCAGGATCATTAAACTTACCCAGAACATTATCAGAAACCTCATTCTGAACACCAACTCTAGCATTAAAATCCCCTGCTATTGTAACTTTCTCTTTAGCAGCAAACTGGCTCAAAACAACTTTTAGCTCATTTCAAAATTATTCCTTCCTGTCAGCAGGTTCTGAATCACAAGGAGCATACACTTCAATGATTACTATTCTCTGAAGTTTCACTTTCAGATGTATCCAAAGAATTCTCTCACTAATGCAGCTGTAATGAATCAAGTTGTTTTTCATCTTTTCACTTAAAGTCACACCTACACCAGCCTGTCCTCTCACATTATCCAACAATCCAGACCACACACTCACCATTTCATTCATTTCTTCAATCCCAATGTCTTTCTTTTTATTTTCACTTACACACAGCACGTCCAGTGTATACTTATTAGTTTCTTCAGTCATGTCATTTACCTTTCCATTTATACCTTGAGTATTCCATATGCCAATCTTACACTCACTTAGCCGAGATCTCTTTCTCATATGCCATTTTTCATTTTCATATAGTTTCTGTGGTGGACTATCCTTCTCAAGTGTGGTAGGCCCACCATATCCCATACTTGAGTCAGTTTTATTTTTTCTTAGAGTCATAAAAATCATAAAGGTACATCAGTGCAGGTGATCAGCCCACAGCTAACGGTTCCAGTTGGTCATTCCACCTAAGGATCCTGGAACATAACCTAACATAACCCGGAAACAAAACAAAAAAAATGCCTTTCATCAATCATATGCCACAGTCTTGTTTCTAGTTTCTTGCGCATATGTGCAGTAATGTTATTTATTTGCCTCTCTGGTTAGTGAAAGGCAGCAATTTTTCCTGATTTTTATCATCTTTATTTTCTAATTAATCCACAGAACTCTTTTGAAAATATATTTTCAATAGCCTGTAGCATACAAATGTATGTGTGAGTGTGGAGACAGGCAGCATACTAATTTCAAGTGTCTTTTTTTTTTTTCTCTGAGTACCAGATTCTTTCATGTCTTTTCAGTTGTAGAAACTGCAACAATCTTGGATTTGGAAAAAAATCAGTCAATTAACCTTAAATTATTCATTTATTTTAAGTTTGAAACATGTTTACATTCATTTTTGGCATAGTAGGTGTGAAGCATGACTATCTTGTTGTGACCTAGCAGCATAAAAATAATTTAGGGTAAACATATGTTATAAATCTTAGCAGTTCTGTTTTTTTTTTTTTTTTTTTTTTCTTTTCATTGTCAAAGAAATAGAGAATAGTGAGTAGCAGCATTTTTTTAAATTTTTTTTTGCTGTATGCGTTTCTTGTGAACAGTTTTTAAATGTGACTTTGCAAATGTGAAACATTCAAATTGCTTGTAAAGAAATTAAAAAAGAAAGGCCCAGTTTAGAGCATCGTTATGTCCATTTCACCTTAAACTACTTAATAGCTTTTACAGCTAGTAATGACATAAGTTTGAAGCTGTTGACTTCTACAGTTCTGAAAAAAAAAAAATTCATTATCATCTACAAAAACTGAAAGGCTAAGTTTAAAAAAACTTGATTCTGGAGATTATTGCTCACGAAAAGTTGTATTAGTATAGCATTCTATATCAATCTGATAACAAACTTACATGGTAAAAATAAATCAACCGTAAAAACTTTTGTAATGTAATTCAGTTAGATAAATTGGTCAAAATGAACTTGGATTCACATAAAATTGAGCATCAACAAAACAGTGTAAAAAAGAAATTCAAAGAACTTCAAATTGAGGAAAAAAAAAAAGACTTCAGTTTCACCATTTATATGACATGGGCTTTATTGCTAATCGAGTATAATCCTGATCAGTTAACCATAACTGTTGCTGAGAAAGTGAATCACAGTGATGAAAGTTTGATGGAGACAGGTCAGGTCATCTTCAAAAATTATCTAATTTATAAACAAAGTGAAAAAACCCATTCAAGCTACGAAAATGACAATTGAAAAATACTGCACTACAGTTATACCAAATGTGATACTAAGGATATTAGTATCGTTTGATCAAAACATGTTATAGAAATATATATTAACATTACACAACTTAACGAGAAGTGTGTATGTTTGTGTAAAAACTCTTCACACATAGTTCTTGAGTAGCTAAAGACATTTATGTACGTTGAAGCATATTACATCTAATGTATGAGAACAATAATATCAGCGACCATTTGCAATAGGCTGACTTATTACTGACATATCTGCAATCATCTGTTACAGGTTGACTTTTTTTTTTGTATTTTATAATGGAATCTATGTAAATTCTAGTATATTAAATATTTATTTTCCATATCTTATATATTTGAAACTGACAATACTATTCCTTGACATATATTTAACCAGACATAATGAATCACTTGGAGATAATGTTATTAAAAGTAAAGTATATTTAAATATGTTCAGTCCATATACAAAAATTCTTCTTTACTATCACATATGATATTGAAAGTCAGATGAAGTTAAATATGCTAAGTCCAAATACGAAATAATCCTCTTTGCTGTCACAGATGATTAAGTTGGATGTATGTCACAATTCCAGGTAATTTATATTTTCTAGGATTGAATCATGTGGTTCTATGTGATGAAATGTCCTCTAATAAAATCTTTAAAATATTTATGAAAACATACCTTATGATGATTTACACATACAAAAATAACCAAGGGAAGAAACTGAAAAGTTAAAACCTAAAACTTCAAGTCATAGTCCAAAGCGTCCTCAAGTAGTAAGTAGTTGATGATCTTCATATATTGCTATGCATTTTGGTGTATAAACACCATCCCCAGGCAGAAGTTGTCATCACTTGAAGGACACTAGAGCCTTGCGAGAGGCCCCTATATACCTATATGACACCACTATAATGCACGCCGCCTACAGTGATGAAACTGAACTATTTGATGTTAATTGATATGTTCCTGTAGTTTACTAAATGCACTTTTTTAATCAACCATAAATCACATTACTCACTACAACAACTCAATAACATTCTCTGAATTACAATTTTATATACTTTAAAATAATTTCGGCACTCTTTCCTCTTCGACTAACATTCTCCATGGTAAATGCAAATCTATTGGGTCATTTTTGTTACAGTTGTTCTCTTTAGTCTGTTCGATAACAATTGTCTCAGCATAAAGTATGGCACGTTCAGTTTTTTGTTTGCATACAATTGCTATATTTCCAAAATCTGGTACTGCTTCTATTTTACAACAATATTCCAATAAAGACATGCAAATTTTTTTGTTTTTCCAATTATTTACATGCTGTCCTAATCGTTTACTTAATCGGTTTTTAGTACTTCCTATATAATACTTACTTTGAATTCACAAGTTGTGGGTGGTGGGAATAAGATATACACCTGATTGATCGAGAACTCTTGTTTTATCTCTATTTTTTAACACTAAATCTCTGTATGTGTTCACAGATGTACCTATTCCTTTATTTTGGAGTTTACACTCTCTTTTTTTTTTTTTAAGTAGTTACTTATTTTTAGAACATATGGGAAACTTCCACAGTACTGAACATCAACCCTAGGATTATTTTTGGAATGTTTATATCGATAAATAAGTTTCCTTATAGATGATTGATATCCATAGTTTTTTGCCACTTGAAATATCCATTTCAATTCCTTATTTCGTTATGAGTTTGTACTCAAATGTGAAAAAAGCTTGGCTAATTAGCGAATGAATAGCTGCAATTTTTTGTACCCATGGGTAATGCGAGTTCGATGGGATTAATACAGGAATGTATGATGGTTTACGGTAGACAGAAAATGTCAGGTCTTTCTTTTTTGTAGTGATCAATACATCCAAGAAAGGTATTTGACAATTATTTTCAAGCTGAAGTGTTAACTTAATTGTTGGGTATACTGCAGATAAAGCGTCTTGAATTCTTGTAATATCCTGAACATTAGTTGTGCTGAGCAGAAAAAATCGTGTCGTCAGCGTAGCAACAGTAGTATGCAATGGTACTTGAGAACTGTGGTATTACTTTCAATTTACTTCCGATATTGGAGGTTATTTTTTAACGTGCATTAATGCATTTGCATTTTTGAACTTCCCTTTTTGTTGGTAAAGTTCTATTAACACTTACCGCACGTGGGGCTTGGCTTTCAATTCTTATTTCCGTTATGTGGATGCGGCATGGGTTTTTTTTTATTTAGTCGCGGGTCCACTTCATTTTTTTTTTTCTCCGTTGGTATTTATCTGGCCTTGTCACTGAATGAGTTTTTTACCTTTGCTGCCTCCTCATTTACATCAGTAATTTTTCATAACCCGAGTACTTTCGGTAATAATCCATTACCGTCATCTAGGGGATGTTTTGCTCCGACTAGCACGGACCGTGTCAACTGGGCTTTTCGGTGGTTCTGGCGGGCTGCTTCTGTTATCGGCTATCGCTTCTTCTTGGGCGTTGTGGCGCCATCTCTTGTTGGTCACTGATCTCATTTTTCGAACTTTTTCATTTTTTTGCTCAATTTTAATTAAATTTCTCCAGCAGTTTCTCAAAATATTAGGGTCATTATGGTTGCAAACTTTTGCCCTATTTTTTTCAATCATTACTGACTCTGCTATCCTGAGGTGTTTTTCGGATTTACAGCTTTTAATGATTTTTATATTTTCGAATTTAGGATATTTTTGGTTAGCCAGACAGTATTGAATAAGTGCTGTTTTTTTCTTCTTTTTTCTGCCAATTTTTTACGTGTTGTTTTAATCTGTGTTTAAGCTTATTTTTGGTACTTCCTATATAAGCCATTGGAGGATTTTCAGTAATAGGAATTGAGTAAATACCTGCTTTTTCTAACATTTTTATTTTTTTATTATTTTTTATTACCATATTTTTGATGGTATTTACTTTTCCTCCAATTTGAATGTTATGCTTTTTACAAACATTATTAATTTCATTGGTAAGTACCTTTAATGTAAGGAAAACCATTTAAATATTTAACTTCCTTTTTATTTATTACAGCATTATTTTTTATTTTCTTTATTACTTCTGTGTTCCATTTTTTTATTAAATGGTTAGGATAACCAAAGCTACCAGCAATTTCTTTTATGAATTTGATTTCTTCATTGATGAACTGACTATTTTCAGAGTGCGTATATATGCTCTTTTAATTAAGGTTTTTAGACTATTGCATTTTTGAGGATAAGGATGTGTCGAATTGTATGGGATTAGAACAGGAACAAATGAACTTTTCCGATAAACCCTGTATAGTAACTTATCTGTGGATTTGATAACTTGTACGTCCAAAAAGGCTATTGCATTATTTTTTTCTATTTCAACTGTGAGTTCTATAGTTGGGTATAAAGAGCTGTAACATTTTGTTAATTTTCTTAATTCTTCTTCGTTCAGTTTTGATAGAATGAAAATATCATCAACGTATCGACAGTACACTTCTGGTTTTTCTTCCATACGATGCAGGACATTTTCTTCAATCTCATTCATCACAACCTCAGCATATAAAGTTGATAATGGTGAGCCCATTGGGCCTCCTGAATTTTGCTTGAAAATTTTGTTCTTGTATGTAAAAATATTATTTTCATACAAATAGAATAAAACTTTTTTGAATTCATGAATTTGTGCGTTATTTAAAATTTTAAGATTTTGCAACTTCTTAATGATAATTTCAATAGCTTCTGGAACAGGAGTGCTTGGATATAATGCTTTAACGTCCATGCTTGCCATATTTAAGTCCTTTAGGCCATTTTTTACATTTTTAATTTTCTCAATAAATTCATACGTGTTCTTGATGGTGAACTTGTTGTTCATGAAAAAGGGTGCTAGGAACTTGTAAATGTTTTTCTCTAATGTTATCAATGGTGAATTTTTTTTTTTTAAACTATCAGTCTCATTGGAGCACCATCTTTGTGTGTTTTTACCTTTGCAACAATATGTGGTATGCCTGCTCCCATTGGTGGAAAACTGCACTTCCTTTCTCACACTGTATATCCTTGCAACTTGATATCATATGTGATAACAGAGTTGGGGACTTCAGTGCTATCAGTACGTTGTATTTATGTAATAAGTTCTTTAACCAATATGTAAAACCTGGAACATATGTGATGGATCCTGTGAATCTCACAGTCTTACTAGGGGATTTTTGTTATTGCTGACATTACATGATTTCTTACAGTTCTATGTATTCTGTCTATGTCATCTTTCTTATATCCAGCCTTTAGACCTTTGCTATAAATATTACCAATTTCCTTATTCTTTAGGTAGTCGGGTTTGCATACGTTATATGATCTATAGAGCCAGGCTCTAAACGCAGAAAGTTTATACTCTTTTGGGCAGTGCGAATCAGGAGAAACAAGATTCGGTACTGCGGTCGGTTTATGAAAATTCGTATAATACACTCGTGATGTCACCCGCGTTATTTCAAAAATCGTCTTTGTTCCTTACGTGTTCCAATTCCCTGCATTTTTATGTCTACCATTGCCTTGAGAAAGCCTCCCAGTGGAGTGCGAAAGCTTGGCGAATCTTTATACTTACTACGCCACAAAAATAAACTAATTTAATACGCTATTTGCATCTCTTGAGTAGACACGTTTTTTTCTGCTCAGAACAACTAATGTTCAGAATCTTACAAGAATTCAAGACGCTTTATCTGCAGTATACCCAACAATTAAGTTAACACTTCAGCTTGAAAATAATTGTCAATTACCTTTCTTGAATGTGTTGATCACTAGAAAAAAGAAGGACCTGGCATATTGTGTCTACCGTAAACATTCCTGTATTAATCCCATCGAACTCACATCGCCCGTGGGTACAAAAAATCACAGCTTTTCATTCGCTAATTAGCCGAGCTTTTTCACATTCCAGTACAAACCTTTATCGAAATAAGGAGTTGAAATGGATATTTCAAGTGGCAAAAAACTATGGATATCAATCATCTATAATAAGAAAACTTATTAATCGATATAAACGTTCCAAAAATAAGTAACTACTTAAGAAAAGAGTGTAAACTCCAAAATAAAGGAATAGGTACATCTGTGAACACATACAGAGATTTAGTGTTAAAAAATAAAGATGAAACAAAAGTTTTCGATCAATCAGGTGTATATCGTATTCCCACCACCCACAACTTGGGAATTCAAAATAAGTATTATATAGGAAGTACTAAAAACCGATTAAGTAAACGATTAGGACAACATGTAAATAATTGGAAAAAGAAAAACATTCGCATGTCTTTAATGGAATATTGTTGTAAAATAGAAGCAGTACCAAATTTTGAAAATATAGCAATTGTATGCAAACAAAAAAACTGAATGTGCCATACATTACGCTGAGACAATTGTTATCGAACAGACTAAAGAGAACAACTGTAACAAAAATGACCCAATGGATTTGCCTTTACCATGGAGAATGTTAGTCGAAGAGGAAAGAGTGCCGAAATTATTTTAAAGTATATAAAATTGTAATTCAGAGAATGTTATTGAGTTGTTGTAGTGAGTAATGTGATTTATAGTTGATTAAAAAAGTGCATTTAGTAAACTACAGGAACATATCAATTAACATCAAATAGTTCAGTTTCATCACGGTAGGCGGCGTGCATTATAGTGGTGTCATATAGGTATATAGGGGCCTCTCGCAAGGCTCTAGTGTCCTTCAAGTGATGACTACTTCTGCTTGAGGATGCTGTTTATACACCAAAATGCATAGCAGTATATGAAGATCATCAACTACTACTTGAGGACGCTTTGGACTATGACTTGAAGTTTTAGGTTTTAACTTTTCAGTTTCTTCCCTTGGTTATTTTTGTATGTGTAAATCGTCATAAGGTATGTTTTCATAAATATTTTAAAGATTTTATTAGAGGGCATTTTATCACATAGAATCATATGATTCAATCCTAGAAAATATAAATTACCTGGAATTGTGACATACATCCAACTTAATCATCTGTGACAGCAAAGATTCTTATTTCGTATTTGGACTTAGCATATTTAACTTCATCTGACTTTCAATATCATATGTGATAGTAAAGAAGAATTTTTGTATATGGACTGAACATATTTAAATATACTTTACTTTTAATAACATTATCTCTAAGTGATTCATTATGTCTGGTTAAATATATGTCAAGGAATAGTATTGTCAGTTTCAAATATATAAGATATGGAAAATAAATATTTAATATACTAGAATTTACATAGTGAAGTCAACCTGTAACAGATGATCGCAGATATTATGTCAGTAATAAGTCAGCCTTTTGCAAATGGTCGCTGATATTGTTGTTTGCATACATCATCATCATCGTCGTCAACCATTATCAATCCACTGCTGGACGAAGGTCTCCCCAAGTTTCCTCCACAATGGTCTGTCTTGTGCCAGTCTCCTCCATGTCACTCCCGCATACTTTCGAATTTCATCCATCCATCTCCCATGTGGTCTTTTTGTGGGTCTTTTCCTGTCCCTTGGAATCCAATCTAAAATTTTGGCTGTCCATCGATGGTCTGTCCTTCTGGCAGTATGTTCAGCCCATTGCCATTTCAGGGATTTAACTCTGACCATGATGCCTTCCACTCTTGTCATTTTTCGGATCCAGGAGTTCCTCTTCTTATCTCTCGTGGTGACACCAGCCATGCACCTCTCCATGCTGCTTTCAGTTGTCTGCAGCCTTTGTATGTCTCTTTTAGTTAAGGTCCACGTCTCTGCACCATATGTAAGCACTGAAAGGATGCATTGATCAAACACTTTTCTTTTAAGACATAATGGCATATTGCTCTTGAAAATTATGCTGTTTCTTCCAAAAGCTCTCCAGGCAAGTTTTGTACGCCAATTAATTTCTTCATCAATGTGACCATCACCTGATATCTGCAAGATAAACATACGTGTCTGTTATCTCCAGCTTTTCTCCATCAATCGATAAATCTTCATTTCTTGTAAAAGCATTGAACATCACTTTTGTCTTCTGAAAGTTCATTTTTAATCCCACTTCTTTACTCTTGTCAGCAAGTTCCTGGATCATACTGTGCAGCTCTGATGGGGTAGTTGCAAAAATGACTACGTCATCAGCAAAACGAAGGTCGGTTAGATAATCTCCATTAATCTTTATTCCTTTGTTTTCCCAGTTCAGTGATTGAAAGACATTTTCCAATGTGGCATTAAAGAGCTTCAGAGATATGGTGTCACCTTGTCTCACTCCTTTTCCAATTTTTATGTGTGTTGTACTTTCAAACAGCCGAATCTTTGCACTTGGATTTTCATAGATGTTATTAATAATATTAATGTGTGCATCTTCAATACCGCAGGATTTCAGAGCCATTGTAACTGCTGATGGTTTCACCGAATCAAAGGCTTTTTCATAATCGATAAAAGCCATGCACAATGGAAGTTCATATTCCCTCGCTCTTTCAATTAGTTCTCTCAGTACATGGATATGATCTATTGTGCTGTAGCCACTCCTGAATCCAGCTTGTTCTCTCGGTTGAGCTATGTCCAGTGTTACCTTCAAGCGGTGTGAAAGAACTTTAGTGAAGATTTTATAAACCACTGATAGGAGGCTGATAGGTCTGTAGTTCCTGAGATCCTCAATGTCACCTTTTTTATGTAGCAGGATCATTGTAGTGCTGTTCCAATCCTCAGGAATCTTCCCTTCATTAAGGCATCGAGTGAAAATTTGGGCAAGTACTGTTTCGATTTCTCCACTTGCTTCTTGTATGATGTCTACAGTAATTCCATCTTCTCCTGGAGCTTTTCCCCGCTTCATGTTCTTGATTGCATGTGCAACTTCTGCTGGGAGGACTGGAAGAACTCTGGTACGGGTACCTTTCATGATGTCTGGAATACATGTATCATCCCTTTCATATTATTTGGAGTAGAAATCTTTCATTTTTGTCAAAATTTCGCCTCTATTTCTTGTTACAGAACCATCTTCTTTTCTCAGTGCCATAATCTGTTTTCTTCCCTTACTGAGATGTCCCTTTGCTATCTTTAGGCTTTGGTTGTTTTCAATTGCTTTCCTCACTAGTTCACAGTTGAATTTCCTTACGTCTTCAGTGATACTTTTTCGTACTGTCTTGCATAGCTCTATATATTCCACTTTGAAAGTCACATCTTCTTTAGTTGTCCTCATCTCTCTTGTTTTTTGCATCAACATTTTGGTTTTTCTTGACAATTTGTTCACATGCAACTTGTTCTTAGACCCAGCTAATTTTGTTGCTGTTTCCATAAGAGCTTTGGTTACTTTTCTGTTAACTTCAGAAATATCCACTTCTTCCGATGTTAGACCTTCTAAAGCAGAGAATCTGTTCTTCAGTTCCAACTTGAAGGTATTATGGTGTTTTTTAAGGTTGGTTATGTCAATAGATTTTGTTTGTCTTATGAGCTTGCCACATTCAAGTTTAGTGTTCAGGTGCATCTTACATCTCACCAATCTATGGTCACTACCTGTGTTGAACTTCTTTAGCACACTACAGTCTTCTGTGACGAATTTTTTGTTACACATAATAAAATCAATTTCACTTGTCGTCCCATTTGGATGTCTCCATGCCCATTTCCTGTGTGGCTTTTTCTTGAAAAAGGAGTTCAAGATGAAAAACCCTTCTGCCTCTGAAAACTCAACGAGAGTATTTCCACGCTGGTTTCTGTTGCTGTGACCGAATTTACCTACTGAAGTTTCATTCTGTTGCTGTTGCCCTATTTTTGCATTGAAATCTCCCATAATTATCTTCAAGTGTTGCTTACCTTTATTATTTAGATGACGAATTTCCTCATAAAATTCTTCAATTTCTTCTTCAGGATGACTTGTGGTTGGCGCATAAGTTTGAATAATCTGAGCCTGGTATCTTCTCGAGAGTTGGATAACGAGTCGTGCAGCTCTGTCAGAGGAACTTTCAACTTCTACAACTTTATCCTTCAGTTTCTTGTTTATTATAAATCCAAAACCACTAGTTCTGCCAGTATCTGTCCCACGATAGTAGAAGAGATGTCCACTTTTCAGTTCAATGAGATCTCCTTTTCTCCTTACCTCACTTAACCTGACGATGTCCCACTTGATCCTTTGTAGTTCCTCTTCCAATTCAAGAAGCCTTGAATCAGAAGATAGGGGAGCGTCCATTATACGTAGCCAAGGTCAGTATCAGATGGCAGCCTAGTCCGGTCCTCTGGGGATTCTTAGCACCCTCTGCCTTCATGTCGCACTGGTCGCTGCCTTGGCCAGGTACATTCCAGCTGCCGGAGACTGAGGACCAAGATTTAAGTTGTGAAGTCATCTTGGAGGGGTTTGGCCATAACTCACCACGCTGGCCATGCGGGTTGGTGAGTGTGGGATAGCATTTCTTCTAATCCCTATTGTATAGTTATACCGCTATTGGCGGTCGTCAGAGCCCCTTTAGGGGGAACAGGATGTACCACGAGAAGGCGGGGTTGACATTTTTCAAGGAGAGGCTGTGATGTTACGCATCACCTGACCTTACATCCCTGTTCGCATACATTAGATGTAATATGCTTCAACATACATAAATGTCCTTAGCTACTCAAGAACGTGTGAAGAGTTTTACACAAACATGCACGCTTCTCGTTAAGTTGTGTAATGTTAATATTATATATGCACTACAGTTGTTAAATTTTCCAATATTGAGCCCAGAGAGATACTAAAAAATAGATTGCAATTCCAATTCCTAGATGTCTGCATAATTATTTTGTGATTTTGCTTTTTAAGTGTTTGCAAATGCTGATTCTTCTTTGATAAAGCTGTTACTTTTAATTTTTTGTTTACTGTCTTATCCTATAGGAAAGCTTCCCAAAATGTTTGATCCTGATGTTGACCCAGATCCTGAAAGATGGCTACCAAAGCGAGAACGATCCACTTTCAAAAAACGGAAAGATAAGAGGGGCACTGCAATTGGTAAGATGTTTTAAGAATAAGATAAATCCTTTTACCTGTCAATTCAGTTGATACTCATATAAAGGGCACATGTGAGACTGAAAATAAAGGCTGCTTACCATTCCTTGATGTCCTTGTCTCGCGCTCTGAAGGATTCTTTAGTACATCAGTTTATTGAAAACCATTTGCTGTTTTCGATAAACTGTTCATACCCCCACATGCAAAATCAAATCATCCATGGAAGCAAAAGATCTCTGCCTTCTACACATACGTATATCATGCAATACATATGTGCTCAACTGAGGATTCCTTACAGATTGTGCTTGATTTTCTAAAACGAATTGCAGCACAGAGGAAACAGCCATTCCGTTATAAACGAAGCCGTCCAAAAATTAACCGAAGCCTGTCTGCATGCTCGCACCTATAGACCTCCCAATGCAGAAGAATTGAGCGGTTATCCCATTTGCTCTTCAGATTTGCTGTGTAATTTCAAAAATCCTTAAAAGTTTTAATTTCATTATTTTCAAACCCATAAACAAGATGAATTTTAATAGATCAAAAGACTATGTCGAAGACATAAACTCCTGGGGAATTTATCAGATCCCTTGTGAATGTGGACTTACATATATAGGATAGACCTGCAGGGCTTTAAGTTTCCATGTGAAGGAACGCAAAACCTGCATACTGAACTATGAACTGAAGAAGTCATCTATAGCCCAACATTGTCATGAAAATAACCATAAATATTTGTTTGGAAATGCTACACTAATTGATAAACCTGATTCTAATATCAAGGTTAATATATTAGAAGCTTTCCACGTATGCCAAACTCTTCACGGCTTGTCAACGACATGATGTCTACTCCATTTCTTTCGAGCGCGTGGAAACAACTCGCCGAAATCTGTGACTGCCAGAATTCTGATGATGTCATAATGATTTGAATGTTTACACTCCATTCATCCTGATGATGCCAAGACAAACACTCTGCAAAACTAAAGTCAATGTATAATAACATTTTATTCTGAGAAACATTGCTATTTTTGTTCTAGATTCCACCTTTGCTACGTTTTGTAGATATCAATTTAAAATGGGTAGATCAGGTACAAGACACTCTGTGTCATTAATACAGTTGATTTGCAAGGTACATACTTGTGATTTAGGTATCCTGTACCTGAATTTGACAATGGCTTCATGTGTGGAGAGTTTTGAATTTGTTTTGAACACAGGGCACTGATTTTGTTTATGCCTTGAAAGCTTTGCCATTTATTTATTGCTAGTTAAGCATTGCATAAGTAACTGATGTTCACCTCTATGTTTAAAATAAGTATATACATTTTATCTAGTGAGATAATTGTGCCCACATACAGGATAACATGTCTGTCATCAGAAGGTATACTTTCACTAGACAACATTTCTGTCATAACCATTTGAGAAAAAATATTCAGAACAAATAGTACAAGTTCATTTGGCTTAACCGTATCAAGGATTTCATTCAGCGTGATGCACTTGTTACCACCTTATTTGTCCAAAGAGTGTCTATTACCTTTCAAGGCCATAATCACTCTTTGAAAAAAAAAATAATGCACCCCAAGAAAGTTGTTCAATCCTGATGAAATTTCTCATTCAAGTTCCTCAGGGCCAAATATGCAAATGATTAAAAAATAATGACAAATGACGAAATAGTGGTCTGCCATGGAACTGTGCATCGAGGAGGGTATATCGAGAGCAAAGCTTGCACCCAGGGACAATTGTGACTGCGAATTCGAGTTGCATTAACCTCCACGGACTGTGAGGATACTTTGACGTTGGATCCGTGCACAATATAGACAGTTAAGCATGTTTGAGAAAGGACGTATAATTGGGTTGAGAGGCTGGTTAGTGAAGTTGCCTTATCGCCAGTAATTTGGGTTGGAGGGATGCAGCAATTGAACGATGTTGGCACCAGTGGGTCAACGAGGGCGCAACCCAATGGCATATGGGCAGTGGATGGCTGAGAGCAACAACAGAATATGTTCACATGATTACACTGAATGCTTCCACAATTCTTACACTTTACACACTGCTTTCCATTTGTTTCTACTTTATAAAAGTGTTGCCATACCAAATCTTGTAGGCCTTCAACTATGATAAATCATGGTGGAATGGGCTGTGTTACTGCCTGACCACAAACAGGGCAGTGTGTAAATAGGAAGAGAGGGACAGGAATGATGTATTTGAGGCTCTGGGGGTAGAAATAACCTTTACTTCCTCAGAGACCAATCTTCTCTCTCACCATGGGCTATAACTTGCTACAAAGAATAAAGAAAGACTTCGCTCTTTCCACATTTAGCAATGCATAGCTGAGCCCATCTTGAGGATTTATAATGTCAGATGCTGACAGAAAAATGCACATAGCACCGTGAATTGTTGGCAACCGCGGTGTAAGGCTAATGCGCTCGGCTAGATATTGAGAGATCCCGGATTCAATTCCCCGGCGGCAGCCAAATAACAATTTTTGGTAGCTGTGCGTTGCTAAACGTGGAAAAAGCGATGTCTTTGTTTATTCACTGATGCCATGCATTTGGAGGATTTTCACTTTGGATTTAACTTCTATAATTAATATATAGCCAGTGCCGTTAATGCCCACTAGGTGGAGATGCCTCAGTAGCTGAGCCCATCTTACGGACTTATAATGTCATGCTGACAGAAAAATGCACATAGCTCCGTGAATTGTTGGCAACTGTGGTGTAAGGCTAACGCGCTTGGCTAGATATCGAGAGATCCGGGATTCAGTTCCCCGGTGGCAGCCGAATAACAATTTTTGGTTGCTGTGCGTTGCTAAACGTGGAAAGAGTGATATCTTTGTTTATTCACTGACGCCATGTATTTGGAGGATTTTAGCTTTGCTACAAAGACCTGAGCAATTCTTGGAAGGCAGACTCAGTATTGGGTAGCTAAAGAGCCACCCGTGTGCCTTTCTTTGAATGCATAGGTGTGGGGGAGGGCATAGAGCAATTGATATAGACTTGTTCTGTAATTATTATCTGTAACAAAATACATAGAGAAGACGAATGTCAGAGGGTGCAAACAAAATTTAGTTGCATTTTTCGAACACAAGGGTGACAAGAACAAAATTCAGCACAAGTTTTACATAGGTACACAATATTAAATTATTGCTATTAATCTTATAGAATTAGCTGTGTGGTAACTATATATCAATCAGCTAAATTTTAGCTATACATTAGTTGTAATTAATAACCATATTTTCTGCCTGTCTTCATTGAAAAAGCAATAGTTTCCATATTTCAGGTTTTTGACATAATGGTTTAAGCTCTGGACAAAACTATCATAAACTGTGAGATGTCAAAAACTTGCCAACCCTGGTTTGAATGAACTCTTGAAATAGAGATTGCAAAAGAAATGGATTAAATTGATATTTTCGTATAAATGCAACAGATGCAGGCAGGGTAGTAGTCTGAAAAAGGGTCAACTTTGAGCTTGTGTCTTCTTGGATGACTACTTGATACATGCCCATCAATAATTGTAATAAAACCTTTTGAAAAACACTGTATGAATAATATCATGGATGTTAAGTTGATGATTTGACTTGAGAATTAGATAAGGAAGAACAAAACAGCTGATGACTCTAGTAACATTGATGTTTATATTGAATGGAAGTGGACTTCTGTGTACTAATTAGAAATTATTATAGTGAATCAGATCCTGTGAAGGCTTTTAAAATACCGGGTGATCCAAAAGTCTTGCACATTTTGAAAACATAATAACTCGCGGAGTTTTGAGAGTAGGGCAACGCTGTTGCATAGAAATGATCAGAATGACATAGTTTTTTTATGAAATCGCATAAATTTTTACTCATTTTACTTACATTTTTCATCGCCAGATGGCGCCATAGACAAACAGGTCTGGGATAGTGGGTATAAAAGCGGCAGCTGAGAAGCAACCACAAGTCGTATCAGTCTGTGTCAGTATGCTGTCATTACCGGACAAAGCGCTCTTGGTGAAATTGTTCTATTGCAAGGCTGAAAGTGCGAGTGCTGTGTTGAGAGCCTACCGGTCACTGAAAGGTGATCACAGTGGGAAAGGACCGATGGAAAGTGCGGCGAATAGTGAAAAAATTCGAGGAAACGGGATCTTTGGCAGCATGGCCACGAAGTGGTAGACCATGAACACGTGCTGCTGCAGCAGGGACAATTATGCAGGAAATGGATATGATTGCAATGTCATCCGCACATGGTGACTCCAGTGCTCGCTATGTTTTTCGGCAAACGGGCATTCCATACGGGACTGTATGGCAAACACTATGACAGATTCTGCACAGATACCCATACAAACTGCAATCTGGCAATTACGTGCAGCGTCAGGAGTTCGCAGCATGGTTTTTCGATAAATGAATGTTGACGAGAACTGGCTGATGAACGTTTTATGGACTGATGAGGCACACTTTTTCCTAAATGGAGTGGTAAACAGTATTAAAAGAAATCCGTCTTGTTGCACGATTATATTTATTCAGCTAAAAAATGAAATCTATATACAGTTTAAAAACACATGAGCACTTTCGGTGTCACATTGACACCTTCATCAGATGTAATTTCACCATGTGGCTACATGCTGGTCTTAAGTACGTGGAGTAGATGCATCATGGGAAAGGTAATGTCAATGTCACATGATATACCAGATAACAAGACAATCAAAAAAGGCATAGTTAGCCAATGATCACTTAACAGAAGCAATTGCTATTGTGCTGTCCTTCCCAACAAGATTGCTCCAAGGTTCAGGTAAAACATAAGGATAATAGTCATTACAGCAACTTGTATTATAAGCCGAAATATAGAGGCTTTCTGCAAATAACAAGGAATGAACAGAGTTAGGTGTGTTTATGAACAGAGTTAGGTGTGTTTATGAGTGGTAAACGCGCACAATTGCCACATCTGGTCCACGGAACATCCCCAAGCAGTCGTTGAAGTGCCACTTCATCAGCCGAAAGTGACAGTGTGGTGTGGATTCACGGCTTCCTTCATTATTGGTCTTTTTTTTTTTTTAAGAGGTCCGCGGCACCTCCGATACCGTTTCAGTAACAGATGCACATTATGCGAACATGTTACGAACGTACATTATCCCTAGCTTGCAAGAGCGGGATGCAGTGAATCTGTGCACATTTATGCAGGATGGAGCACCAACCCACATACCACGGTTCGTTAAGCAACTGCTGCAAGCGACGTTTAGCGCAAATCCTGTGTTGAGTTGACACTTTTCGAAGGCCTGGCCTCCTCGGTCACCAGACCTGAGACCCTGCGATTTCTGGCTCTGGGGTTACCTAAAATCACAAGTGTACAGATGTCGCCTCACTTCATTGGCCATGCTGAAAGACGCCATTCGACACCATGTGGCAGCTATACCACCGGACATGCTCTTCAATGCTGTCCATGGTGTTTTCTCTCTTCTGCAGGCAGTGCTGGAAAAGGACAGCCATCACATTGAACACCTGGTACAATGAGGTGTCTAACCTGGTACAATCAGGTGTCTATTTTTCTCGAAGCTTCCAACCCGTCGTTGTTGCGCCATCTGGCGATGAAAAATGTAAGTAAAATGAGTAAAAATTTATGTGATTTCATAAAAAAACCCGATGTCATTCTGATCATTTCTACGCAAACCGTGTTTCCCTACTCTCAAAACTCCGCGAGTTATTACGTTTTCAAAATGTGCCATACTTTTGAATCACCCGGTAGATAACTAGGAAGTACTTGTGTTTTATACTCTCTTAAAGGTCTTTTAAGTGGTGCATATCTGAACTGCTGCATCTCACATATTTTTGTGCTTTTCTTGTATTTCAGAATTCATTTTATTGGTCAAAACTGTGCAGTCTTAATTATGCTACATATATTAAAAACTTCACGAGATTAATGCTAAAATAACATCCCTACAATATTTAGCTTAAATTTAAAAAAAAAAAAACAAGTCTCATATTTCACTCATGAGAGGGCAGCATCTGCCATTTATACTTATCACAGTTGCATGTGTGTTGTAAACAATCTATTGGTCATTAAAAATTTGCACCCCCACACTAAAAAGTGTGTAAGCTCCTCTTTTTCATTGTGGAAGTCAGCTGAAAACTTGTTTGAGACCTTGTAAATTGAAGGTAGTGATGGTTTTGATAGTACTCTAGGAAGGGAGTGAAAGTCTTAGCATAGATGAGATTATATCAGTGGGAGTTGGGGTCCAAAAGTGAAGTGCAGAAGGTGTGTTTGTTCTGTGTTTTAAAATTAGTAGTTTTAAATAGTTTAGTATGTTTCATTAATTAGGCATTTTATAGTAAAAAAAGGGAGGGGGATAGGAGGGCTATGTATATATTTTGATAATGTAATAAAGTAAAAGAAATGAGGGTAAATTTTTAATTTTTTGGGATAGTATTTTTAGTTATGAATTTTTGTTTATAGTATTAATTTGAAGTACTTGATCAGGGTGTATACTGGCCATGAAGATCTTGAAAGTCACAAAAAAGTCACGAATTCAGAAAAAGTCATGAATTTTGCTTTGGGGTCATGATGAATATTTTTATTTTTAGTAATTTTGCATTTTCTGGCTAAATTTTTACGTAATTCTCCATGCACTGATCACATAGGGTGCAATCCATCTAAGGATTTAAATGTCAAGGGGGGGGGGGCATTTGTTCCCTCCTCCACAAAGAAAACTGATAGGGCAAAAAATGTCTCAGCATAGAAATACATGCACATCATGTTGTTTACGAAATTTGAGATCAATTTACATAATGCTATTTATGGAGTCAGGACATTTTTCAGTTATAAATATTAAAGAAGGGCATGTAATGAAATCTTGTAGCAAAATGTTGAGTATTTCAACTTACTTTTAAATGTACTCAAAGTATGATGAGTAGATTTTTGTTATAACAGAACAGCAGGGCGCTTTTCCGTAGAAAAAGAAAAAAGAGGGTGTGTAGTGTTCCTCATCTTTAGTGTGTGTACCGCAGCCTGGTATACATATGTGTATATATATATATATATATATATATCATCATCAACCATTATCAATCCACTGCTGAACAAAGGTCTCCCCAAGTTTCCTCCACAACGGTCTGTCTTGTGCCAGTCTCCTCCATGTCACCCCCGCATACCTTCGAATTTCATCCACCCATCTCCCATGTGGTCTTTTTCTGGGTCTTTTCCTGTCCCTTGGAATCCAATCTAAAATTTTGGCTGTCCATTGATGGTCTGTCCTTCTGGCAGTATGTTCAGCCCATTGCCATTTCAGGGATTTAACTCTGACCATGATGTCTTCCACTCTTGTCATTTTTCGGATCCATGAGTTCCTCTTCTTATCTCTCCTGGTTACACCAGCCTTGCACCTCTCCAGGCTGCTTTCAGTTGTCTGCAGCCTTTGTATGTCTCTTTTAGCTAAGGTCCACGTCTCTGCACCATACGTAAGCACTGAAAGGATGCATTGATCAAACACTTTTCTTTTAAGACATAATGGCATATTGCTCTTAAAAATTATGCTGTTTCTTCCAAGAGCTCTCCAGGCAAGTTTTGTACGCCGATTAATTTCTTCACCAATGTGACCCTCACTTGATATCTGCTGTCCAAGATAAACGTATGTGTCTGTTATCTCCAGCTTTTCTCCATCAATCGATAAATCTTCATTTCTTGTAAAAGCATTGAACATCACTTTTGTCTTCTGAAAGTTCATTTTTAATCCCACTTCTTTACTCTTGTCAGCAAGTTCCTGGATCATACTCTGCAGCTCTGATGGGGTAGTTGCAAAAATGACTGTCATCAGCAAAATGAAGGTGGGTTAGATAATCTCCATTAATCTTTATTCCTTTGTTTTCCCAATTCAGTGATTGAAAGACATTTTCCAACGTGGCATTAAAAAGCTTCAGAGATATGGTGTCACCTTGTCTCACTCCTTTTCCAATTTTTATGTGTGTTGTATTTTCAAACAGCCGAATCTTTGCACTTGCATTTTCATAGATGTTATTAATAATATTAATGTACGCATCTTCAATACCGCAGGATTTCAGGGCCATTGTAACTGCTGATGGTTTCACCGAATCAAAGGCTTTTTCATAATCGATAAAAGCCATGCACAATGGAAGTTCATATTCCCTCGCTCTTTCAATTAGTTCTCTCAGTACGTGCATAGGATCTATTGTGCTGTAGCCACTCCTGAATCCAGCTTGTTCTCTCGGTTGAGCCATGTCCAGTGTCACCTTCAAGCGGTGTGAAAGAACTTTAGTGAAGATTTTATAAACCATGATAAGAGGCTGATAGGTCTGTAGTTCCTGAGATCCTAAATGTCACCTTTTTTATGTAGCAAGATCATTGTAGCATTGTTCCAATCCTCAGGAATCTTCCCTTCATTAAGGCATTGAGTGAAAATTTGGGCGAGTACTGTTTCAAATTCTCCACTTGCTTCTTGTATGATGTCTACAGTAATTCCATCTTCTCCTGGAGCTTTTCCCCTCTTCATGTTCTTGATTGCATGTGCAACTTCTGCTGGGAGGACTGGAAGAACTCTGGTACTGGTACCTTTCATAATGTCTGGAGTACATGTATCCTTCCTTTCATATAATTTGGAGTAGAAATCTTTCACTCTTGTCAAAATTTCGCCTCTATTTCGTGTTACAGAACCATCTTCTTTTCTCAGTGCCATAATCTGTTTTCTTCCCTTACTTAGATGTCCCTTTGCTATCTTTAGGCTTTGGTTGTTTTCAATTGCTTTCCTCACTAGTTCACAGTTGAATTTCCTTACGTCTTCAGTGATACTTTTTCGTACTGTCTTACATAGCTCTATATATTCCACTTTGGAAGTCGCATCTTCTTTAGTTGTCCTCATCTCTCTTCTTTTTTGCATCAACATTTTGGTTTTTCATGATAATTTGTTCACATGCAACTTTTTCTTATACCTAGCTAATTTTGTTGCTGTTTCCATAAGAGCTTTGGTTATTTTTCTGTTAACTTCAGAAATATCCACTTCTTCCGATGTTAGGCCTTCTAAAGCAGAGAATCTGTTCTTCAGTTCCAACTTGAAGGTATTATGGTGTTTTTTAAGGTTGGTTTTGTCAATACATTTTGTTTGTCTTATGAGCTTGCCACGTTCGAGTTTAGTGTTGAGGTGCATCTTACATCTCACCAATCTATGGTCACTACCTTTGTTAAACTTGTTTAGCACACTGCAGTCTTCTATGACGAATTTTTTGTTACACATAATAAAATCAATTTCACTTGTCGTCCAATTTGGATGTCTCCATTTCCTGTGTGGCTTTTACTTGAAAAAGGAGTTCAAGATGAAAAATCCTTCTGCCTCTGCAAACTCAACAAGAGTATTTCCACGCTGGTTTCTGTTGCCGTGACCGAATTTACCTACTGAAGTTTCATTCTGTTGCTGTTGCCCTATTTTTGCATTGAAATCTCCCATAATTATCTTTAAGTGTTGCTTACCTTTATTATTTAGATGACGAATTTCTTTATAAAATTCTTCAATTTCTTCTTCAGGATGACTTGTGGTGGGTGCATAAGTTTGAGTAATCTGAGCCTGGTATCTTCTCGAGAGTTGGATAACGAGTTGTGCAGCTCTGTCAGAGGAACTTTCAACTTCTACAACTTTATCCTTCAGTTTCTTGTTTATTATAAATCCAACACCACTAGTTCTGCCAGTATCTGTCCCACGATAGTAGAAGAGATATCCACTTTTCAGTTCAATGAGATCTCCTTTTCTCCTTACCTCACTTAGCCCGACGATGTCCCATTCGATCCTTTGTAGTTCCTCTTCCAATTCAAGAAGCCTTGAATCAGAAGATAGGGAGCGTCCATTATACGTAGCCAAGGTCAGCATCAGATGGCAGCCTAGTCCGGTCCTCCCGGGATTCTTAGCACCCTCTGCCTTCATGTCGCACTGGCCGCTGCCTTGGCCAGGTACATTCCAGCTGCCGGAGACTGAGGGCCAAGATTTAAGTTGTGGAGTCATTTTGGAGGGGTTTGGCCATAACTCACCATGCTGGCCAAGCGGGTTGGTGAGTGTGGGATAGCATTTCCTCTAATCCCGATGGTATAGTTATACCGCTATTGGCGATCGTCAGAGCCCCTTTAGTGGGAACAGGATGCACCACGAGAAGGCGGGGTTGACATTTGTCAAGGAGAGGCTGTGATGTTACGCATCACCTGACATTACATTCCTATATATATATATATATATACTATTAAGAAGAGACAGAAGCAGAAACAATTTTTTAACCAATATTCCAAAAACAACATAGTAAAACTCATATACTGACAGGTATGAGTAAAAAGAGGATAAAATAGAAGCAAACTGAATGTAGAAAGTGTCGAGAATGCCGAGCCTTGGCTTTATGAAGGACCAGCAAAACTCTGCATTTTCTCACTTCTACAAAGACCTAGTTGGAAATGGGTTTCTGCAAAGCCATAGATGCAAGTAATAAGCCCACCAAAAAATGTTATTTAAAATATCATAACCTCCTCAGAGTTGCATGACGAAACACAAGATAAAAAACTTTGTGCATGCATCTATAGCTTTCCTGGCCCAACCCATGAAACTAATTGTTAAAGTCATATAATCTTCACAAAGCATTTTTTATTTTATTATCATTTTTATTTTTGTACTTGTGAAGTCAGTTGTTGAGGAGTAGGGGTGCAATATTCCAGTTTTTTAAGGAATCTGTTATTTTAAAAAAAATATTATTTTAATTATAT
The DNA here is from genome assembly GCA_039090855.1 of Macrothele yani. Taxonomy (NCBI): domain Eukaryota; kingdom Metazoa; phylum Arthropoda; class Arachnida; order Araneae; family Macrothelidae; genus Macrothele; species Macrothele yani. The sequence continues at coordinate 1,539,868 of CM077006.1, forward strand.
GGCATTTTTGAATAAGCGGTTTTTCACTGCAATGCATAAGAATCTGTAATACTTTAGTATTGCTATTCTTGTTTAAATTCTCTCTTAGGTGGCTAGGTAACTTGTCATTGTGTTAAATTGCTGAATAATCCTTTTGATTCATCAGTCACTCTCTCAACTTGTGTTTTTTTGTAATCGTTTTTACTAGCAGATGATGAGCATGGGTTGGGCCAGGAAAGCTATAGATGCATGCAAAAATATTTTTATCTGGTGTTTCATCATGCAACTCTGAGGAGGTTATGATATTTTAAATAACATTTTTTGGTGGGCTTATTACTTGCATCTATGGCTTTGCAGAAACTCGTTTCCAACTAGGTCTTTGTGGAAGTGAGAAAATGCAGAGTTTGGCTGGTCCTTGATAAAGCCAAGGCTCGGCATTCTCGACACTTTCTACATTCAGTTTGCTTTTATTTTATCATCTTTTTACTCATACCTGTCAGTATATGAGTTTCACTATGTTGTTTTTGGAATATTGGTTAAAAAATTGTTTTTGCTTCTGTCTCTTCTTAATAGTATGTGAATTCTGAATTTTCGTGACTGCTGCGTTGCGCGTCTTGATCTTGAGGTTATTTTGCAAATTTCGTATTAACTTCTTAGGTAATATCTTTTGTTTTTGTCTCTGCTCTTTGTATATATATATATACTATCTACCAACAAGTAATTGGACACCCCTGCAATCGACGATATCTGCGGTCCTGATACTCGTCACGACCGCCGCCGCTAAATATTGTGTGGGAAACAACAACACAACCAGTCGCATGCAAGATTCCACGCAGTTCGGAGCTCTGATTTCGAGAATGGTGTAATCGTCAGGTATCACAGAAATGGCCGATCCATACGTGACATATCCAGCGAGTTGAAGTACCCAAAATCGACAGTGGCCTACGTGATTAGCAAGTGGAAGATGAGAGGTGACTGTCGGAATGTGCCCCGACCCGGCAGACCCACAAAACTGGGAGTTAGAGACCGACTGGTGCTAGCCAGAGAGAACCGCACCAATTCGATGGGCCATATCTGCGAGGAGTTTCAACAGGCATCCGGGAGTGTTCTTTCGATGAATACCATCCATAAGGAAGCCCATCTGCTCGGTTATCATAGATGTGCTGCCGCCCACAAGCCTTTGTTCACCAAGTCCAATAGCGCTGCTCGGCTAACGTGGTGCAAAGAACGTCGGCAGTGGACCGTTGAACAGTGGAAACAGGTTCTCTGGAGCGACGAATCAAGGTTCACCCTCTACCATTCGGATGGCAGGGTCTGGGTTTGGCGTCTGCCTGGAGAACGCCTCCTGCCGGAATGTATTGTGCCAACTGTGAAGTTCGGCGGAGGTGGAATTATGCTATGGCGGTGTTTCTCTTGGTATGGCATGGGACCCTTGGTCTCAATTCCTGGTAGCCGAGACCTACTGCACCATTTTGGATGACCATGCGCTTCCTAAGTTGTGGCAGTTTTACGGGGTATACCCATGTTACTTTCAGGATGACAATGCTACCTGTCATGTTGCAAGGTCCACCGTGGCTTGGTATGGTGACAATGGGGTTAATCGAATGTACTGGCCTGCGCAGAGCTCGGACCTTAACCCTATCGAGCACCTCTGGGACGAGTTGGAGTGTCTGCTTAAGGGGTGCCCCCACCGTCCGAAATTGGTGAAGGAACTGACCTGTCTTCTCCAAGCCGAGTGGAAGAAAATACCGCTAGCCATCGTACAACGCCTGATTGAGAGTATGCACCGGAGGGTCGCAGCTGTAATCGCCGCTCGTGGAGGCTCCACCAACTACTGAAGGTGAATAAACTTCATTTTCCTTTGCTATCACAGGTGTCCAATTACTTGTTGGTACACACACACACACACACACACACACACACACACACACACACACACAGGGGTGCACAACCTTTTAACACCTTCAGGCCAATTTCAGGTTGACTGATCAACAGCAGGCCACAAGGAGTATTACCTATGAAAAGATTCCATAATAATCCCCAAACCAAATATCCCTCCAAGTATTCATCAGTTATACTAGAACAACCTCCTGGTTTCACCTGTTACATTACAGAAAATGATTGTTTGCATAAGTATCTGCTTCTGAATAATGTTGCTGTTTTTTGAGTGTGGATTTTCAGTCTCTTCATTTCACAAGGCAAGTAGTTTATATAAAATTCTGGTAAAGAAACTTCTGCAAATTAAGCCTTCAGTTTGGAGTTATTTTGAAGTTCAGCAAGCTCCATCTTAAAATCGACGGGTGCTATTTCATTATTAGTTGTGAATGGTATTGCAAACATAGTGTATATTTGTGTGTACCCCCATAAAAATTTCATATATATTTGTATGTAGTATGTGGGAGTAACATGGAGGAGACTGGCACAAAACAGACCGTTGTGGAAGAAACTTGGGGAGACCTTCATCCAGCAGTGGATTGATAATGGTTGACAATGATGATGACTGCTAATCCCCCATAAAATTTTCATATCCCTATAATTTTTCATTTTTTGTATAAAGGTTTGACTAATTTTTGTTTTGTGCCCCCCCCCCCCCCGGATTTTGTTCTCTGTGTGATGGCCATATACAATCAGGCTGTGGGTTGTGCATGTCTGTATATACATATACTCAAGTCTTTTAAAATTGGTCATGAAAATTTCTTATTGGTCATGAAATTGTGTTTCCCAAATTTGGTAGACACCCTATTGATGGTAATTTATAGTTAAGTGTAAGTTTTTTAATGATATTTGTATTTTTGTGCTTCACTTGGGAGGGTTCTGTGGATGAATGTCTGAGTTAGTACATCTTTATATATGCAGTCATAAGAAGTCATCTGCTCAGGTCGGTGTTTAAAATTTGCTTTGAGCTTGATTTAAAAGATTTATCAATCTTAATTATGCTGCTGCTGCACCATTTCTTTTTCTCCAATCTCTAAAACATACAAGTTTGACTCATGTCAGATCCTACCAGCAATAACAATTTCTGAATTCTTTCTCTTGAATTATTTCGTTTTCTACTTACCACAAAAGTTCATTACTGCATATTTGTAGTCTTGATGCATAGCAGAATACCTTATTGATTGACATCTGCTCCTACACTGCAAATGGTTTGATATTTGGAAGGAGCAATATCCTCAATACAACAACAGATAAACAGCATGTCAAAGTTTTAGTCACAAGTTCTTATGAGGGAAATATATATGGTACTACAGACATCATAACAGCTGTTTCCATTTGCTGCTCTTTAGAGGTGAAAAGCCAGTTAAATGACATTTATATAATTCCTAATGTATAAATGCATTTTATTCACATAACATTCTTTCTCTAACTTTTTCAGGCAAAGGGACACAAGGTGCAGTTGCTGGCTCTGAGTGAGTATTAAAATTATATCTATCTTAATCACTTCATTATATCCTGTGTCAGTGTACTGTGTGGTTTGATATTTTGTATACTAAGAACCTAAAGTACTGTGTTGTCATGCATTTCAGAACAAGACAAAGCTAGGAACCCTAAATTTTCATGGAAACATTTATTTATTTTCTGCTTTACAGTAAACATTTTTACAGTGTTTCAGATGACTGATTTTCATATGTTAAACCACAAACTGATGTCATGCTGTAATTATTAGTCTAAACCATTACTATGTACTGCTACCATAATCCATTAAACAGTACATGACCTAGCATTTCATTTCAGTGATTGTAATGCTACTTTGAAAATTCCTACTAAATTTTTTTTCGTTTCTATCATTATGAAGCATGATACGAGCCATTATTTCCCTTCCAGTTACCATGTGAACATACAGATAGATGATCAAGCCAACAACAGTGTTGTTTTAAGCATATTGTCTTACAGATACATATAAGGTCCCTTTTGCATTTAGCCATCCCTGTTTAATTAGGTGATAGTGTTTGTTGTGATGGCCATTACTCCACATATATTCTTATAAATATGATTGTTTGAATGGCAACAAGGTATGTTGTACATTTCTTGTTGTAGTGTTTCCAGTCACTGCCAAATTCAGAAAAGGGGTGCTGGGAGCATATCATACATGAGATTCTTCCGCGGATTCGCGGAATTCCGCGTTTTTTGTCATAATTTAGGTCATTCTCGAGATTGATGCAGAACTGAAGAGGAATGGGCGGGGGGGGGGGGGTCGTTTTCCGTCTGGGATGATATTTTGTCTTTCAAAACTTTCGAAAAATGAAGTTAAACGAAGTGACGATTTTTCCCGTAATCATAATTTATTTTCTCACGATGTTACCTGTTCCTAGTATTGTTATTAAATATAATTTTCTTGCATAAATGTTTGTATTTCAGCATGAAACTGTGGGCAACAATTTCCAAAAATGGAAGTTAAGACGGCGCGAGGATTTTCCTGTAGTCTTCAGGCATAACATTCTTCCATGGATTCAAAGAGTTCCACCATTTCCGTTATCAATTTGGACATTCTTGAGATCAATGTATAACTGAACAGAAATGGGGGGGGTATGGTGGTGGGGGGATTCGTTTTTCGTTTGACAACGGGATTCCTTCTTTCGAAACTTTCGGAAACAAAAATTTCTCCCGTAATCTTTTTTTTTTTTTTCTTCTCGCGATGTTCCTTCTTTTATTCCACAAATACTGCATTTCAACCTAAAAATGGAGGAAGAAGTTTCCGAAAACGGAAGTTGGTCGGAGTGAAGATCAGGGAAAATTTTCCAAAAACAGAAGTGGCGGAGTTCAAAAATTTGTTAGAATTGATGCATGGTGTTCAAAAGTATTCATATTCTGAAAATCACATCATTTATCTGAAGTAGTGAAAAAAAGCTTTGATATCATGCGTTCGTGGTCCTCAGGCTTGTTCTTTCAGCATGATGGATAAATTATTGTCATCTGAAGGAATAAAAGGGGAGGAGGAAAGAAAAGTGGTGAAGAAATAGGAAGGGAATGATATCAACAAATAGAAAAACTGAGCAAAGATTGCGATGCAGCTACAGAGAGTCAACAAAAGACAAATATAGCCATGGAACTTGCGGAGAAGAAAGCAACACGAGGAAAATTAAGCTGATGTTCTAGCAAGTAAAAGAAACAAACAAGAAAGATGACACCAAATTTTTGGGTGTAATAAGCACGTCTTTTGAATCCATTCTGACGCAAATTAAATTTATTAAAGCTATTCAAAGTCAACTGAACCGGTATGGAAAACAATAGTATCTGACGGAAGAAAAGTTTTGCAATCTGGTTTTTAATCCCTCAGATATTGCTGTAAACAGAATCATGAGCTTACGCCCTCTGGTTGCAGACTTGTGTGTTAAGAAAAACATGAATTTATATGAGAAACATTTCGCACCGGAAACGCTCTCCAACACAGAAATAATTTTTCAAATCTGACTCTTAGAAACGGGTATCGACAAAAATAAGATGACTTTACGTCCCCCGGTGGGAAAACCATGCATTATTTTAGAAAGAAAGTATTCTCAAAAGGTTTTTCCATATGAGCAGGATCAGTCCAAGAAAAAAAAAAAAAAAACTTGAGTTTTCAGAAGTCCAGATTTTGTTACAAATACATCAGAAGCAGAAATTAACACTTATGCCCCCTGGTAGCCAAACCATTCATTACTAAACATTAGGAATTATGTGAAAAATATTTCCCATCAGGTCTTGTATGTGATACAGGAAGAATTTTTTAAATCGGAGCTTTAGGAGCAGAAATACGCAGAAAATGTAATTTACCTTTCTACCCCTAGCAGAAAGTCTATGATTTACTTGAAATTTTTTTGGATTTATAGGAAAAACATTGTGTCGGAAACACTATCCAACAAAGAAGGAATTTTTCAAATCTTACTCCTAGAAGTAGAGATATTGACAAAAATAAGATACACATCTACGCCCCTGGCGTAGAAACCATGCATTATTTCAAGAAGAAAATGTTCCTAAATGGTTTGTCGACATGAGTAGTATCGGTCAACAAACTGCTTTTTTTTCAGTCGAGATTTTTAGAAGCTCATATTTTGCTGCAAATACATAAGAAGCGGAAATTAAGACTTGCGCCACCTGGTGGCCAAACCATTTTTTACAAAAATTAGAAATTATGTGCAAAGGATTTCCCATCAGGAGCTGTATCTGGTACAGAAATAATTTTTAAATCTGAGATTCAGAAGCAGAGATATAGGGGGAAAAGCAATTTACCTTTACGCCGTCTAGCGGAAAGTCTATGAATTACTTGAAAATTTTAAAATTATATGAAAAACATGTTGCACTGAAAACACTATCCAACAAAGAAGCAAATCGGATGCCTACAAGTAGAAGACATATTGACAAAAATAAGATATACATCTACGCCCCCTGGCGTAGAAACCATGCGCTATTTTAAGAAGAAAAGTTTCTAAAAGGTTTGTCGACATGGGCAGTATCGATCTACAAATTACGTTTTTTTCAATCGAGAATTTAGTTTAGAAACTCATATTTTGCTGCAAATACATCAGAAGCGGAAATTAAGATTTACGCCCCCTGGTGGCCAAACCATTTTATTGCAAAAATTAGAAATTATGTGCAAACGATTTCGCATCAGGAGCTGTATCCGGTGCAGAAAGAATTCAAATCGGAGAATTAGAAGCTGAGATATAGGGTGAAATGCAATTTACCCCTACACCCCCTAGCAGAAAGTCTATGAATTACTTGAAAATTTTGAAATTACCGTATATACTCGCATATAAGTCGAGAAATTTGGGACAAAATGAGAGCTTCAAAGTAATGGGGTCGACTTATACGCGGAGTCTATAAAATTCGTAAGTCCAAAAGTTCTTCCCGCGAGGCAAAAGGCAATCCATCCCAAAAGAAATAAAAATGCCGATGCGGTATTAATTACGAAATCGCAACCCTCCGAAAGAAAAGAAAAAGAAAGAAAAAACACTGATGTGGTAGAATTGCGAAATCGCGACCCTCCGAATTTCTCAGCGCTTTGAAAAGTCTCCTCTCTCCTGGCTTTGCGTATCCACAGCGCAGTCACAGCCATGCATAGAAAGCTCCGCCCTTCTGACTACCAGTTGATTGCGCTGACCTTCGACGTAACGGAGCCATGCGACAGCCAGTGTTAGGTGTTGCTTGTTCTTAATCGCACGTGTCTCGCTTCTCCTATTATGGGTGACACAGACTGTGTAAAGAAACGGATGTCCTATAAGGCAGGATTCAAGTTGAAAGTGGTTTCTTTTGCAGAAAATACTAACAACTGTGCTGCTTCACGTCAATTTGGCATTAACGAAAAACTGATTCGAGATTGGCGAAAAAAAAAAAAACGGACTTGGTGAAAATCGCAAAAGGCGCTGCGCCGTGGAACGACATCTTTCCCAGAGCTGGAAAGTGTCTTGAATGATTGGATTGTGGGCTGCAGACAAAATGGTTACATTGTAACGCGAACTGGTTTATGTTTGCGAGCAATCAAGCTCGCAAAAGATGAAAAGTTTGCAGCTGCAAATAACACTTTTCGTGCCTCACCAGGTTGGTGCACAAGGTTTCATGAACCGCTATGGGTTGTGTCTATGCCAGCGCACCAAAATTGCACAAAAGTTACCTCGAAGCAAAGATAATGGAATTTCAAAAGTATGTAATTCAAAAGAGCAAAGAGACTGCTTTTGAACTTTCCCAAATAGGGAACATGGATGAAACCGCCATGTGTTTCGACCTTCCTGGAAATAAGATGGTGAACCAAAAGGGCGAAAAAAATATCTTGATCAAAACGACTGGCCACGAAAAATCCAGTTTCACGGTTGTTCTTTCCTGTTTGGCCGACGGCAGTAAGCTACCTCCGGTAATTATTTTCAAACGCAAAACTCTGTCAAAAAGCGTTGTCTTTCCGTCTGGTGTGCTCGTTCGTGCCCATGAAAAAGGATTGATGAACGAATCCGGAACAATTGACTGGTTAAAGAATGTGTGGAACAAAAGGCCAGGTGCACTTTTGAGGAAACCTTCTCTTTTGGTGTGGGATATGTTTGTTGCACACCGTTGTGCAGAAGTGAAAAAAACTGCAGAAAATTCAAAAACAACTCTTGCTTTCATCCCAGGTGGGTTGACATCTGTTCTTCAACCACTAGATGTCTGCCTTAATAAGCCCTTCAAGGACAATGTGCGGAGGTATTGGGCAGATTGGATAAGTTCCGATTTGCCGACTGAAACCAAGGGCGGAAATCTAAAGAAGCCGGATATCGTTTTGATTGCGCGATGGGTCAAGGATGCTTGGGATGCGATGCCTGCGGAAATGGTCATGAAATCATTCAAGAAATGTTGCATTAGTAACAAACTTGATGGCACAGAGGATGATGAGATTTTTATGAGTGATGATGATAGTGATTCTGATGGCACAGGCGGGAATACTGATGTTTATGATGACGCGCCAATGACGGAGAAAGACTTTTTTGAACTGTTTGGCGAGTCTGACTTGGAATCGGATTTTGAAGGGTTCCGATGAAGTTTTTGGGTATGCAAATTAAATTTAGTATTATATATAATTTTTTTCGTTTTCAAATGTTTTTGAATAAATTCATTGAATTTTTTTTTCTCTTTCCGGGATCAACTTATACGCGAGTTTCCGATTTCTTACGACTTATACGCGAGTATATACGGTATAAAAAAACATGTCGCACTGAAAACACTATCCAACAAAGAAAAAAATATTTTCAAATCGGACTTCTAGAAGTAGAGATATTGACAAAAATAAGATATACATTTATGTCCCCTGGTGGAGAAACTGTGGAATATTTTAAGAAGAAAATATTCCAAAAAGGTTTATCGATGTGAGTGGCATCAGTCCATGAAATAATTTTTTCAATTGATATTTTAGAAGCTCAGATTTTATGGCAAATGCATCAGAAGCAAAAAATTAACACTTACGCCCACTGGTGGCCAAACCAAAAATGTGAAATTATATGCAACAGATTTTCCATCAGGAGGTGTATCCGCTGAAGAAATTTTTCAAATCGGAGTTTTAGAAGAAGAGTTATCGGGGAAAATGTAATTTACTTTTACGCCCCCTAGCGAAAAATCTATGCGTAATTTGAAAACGTAACTATATCTAAAATACTCTTCGACATAAATGGAATCGAAAGATAAAATAATTTTTTCAATCGAATGTTTAGCAGCAAATATGTGTAATTAAACATATTTTTGAATTCGACATCATCTGCATTTACGCCCTCTAGCGGCGAAATTTTACATCATAAAAAAAAACGAAGTGTAGGATCATCATTCGCGTATTTGAAGCTTCCCAATGTGAAAGGAATGTTTCAAATCGGACTAATAGTTGCAGAGATATCATGGGTACAGACGGATGGACGGACAAACCGGTAACATAAGCACAATCTTTTTTTTACAAAAGACGTGCTAAAAAAGAAAAAAGAGTTGTATTTGAAGCAGTGTCTTTTAAAATCACTTGTTTTTAATTCAGTAATTATATATACAGTGAACAATTCCATCTTTCTTGTGCTGCTTTAATTCACACTTTCATGTCGCATGTTCTGATTTTTTTCGCCCAATTAAAAAGTTCAGCTTTATTGTTCAAAGCTGTTCCTTGGTCAGTCTCATGTATGGCATATGCACACCCTTCACAAAACTTTGTGCATGAAAGTGTAATTGTTTCTACTCTGATGTATGGCAGTGAAACCTGGGTACTGCAGAAGAGTCATAGGAGAGATTTGTGTGCAGGAGAGATGTAGTACTTACAGGTAGGGGGGTTTGTGACAAGACCCTCTCTGATCATGTGAGGAATGAAGATGTGTTGTAGTTGTGAAATGTGAGGCAAAATGTTGTAAGGTGGAGACTAATATTCTTTTTTTATTAGGTGATTTGGCCATGTTGAAAGAATGGGTGATGAAGGGTGAGGAGCTGGGCATCTTTTTTAAAATTAGTCACTTTTTGCCACCTTTTCAAACCTTTTTTTGACCATATTGGGGGGAAATGTACAATTTAACAATATAGTTTCAAAAGAAGATGCTGGAAGTTGAAAAATTATTATTGCAAGTAGGCCTACAACTATGTAGTTACATAGTACAACTATGTGAATGTAGTTATTTCTGTACTCCTATACCTCCCCTTATAATTGTAGAAAAGCCTCATAATTAACATGTTCGCGGGCAAGGCAGTATATGCCACTGCACATCCAGTGACGTGACATTATATGCCGTCCAACTTTATTTCCCACTGTAAATACAAAGTGGCAAATGCCGACAAAATTGTATGGATGTTCCAGTTACTTTAAGTTTACTGTCCTGCTGAAAACATGAATTTTCCATAAATGTCTCTGCATTTTTATTACTGTCTGTGAATGTGTTAAGCCCCAATGATGAATGAAGATGATGAGCTGAGGGGCATCTAAGCCAATAACATTTTATCCTTTCATCCTCTGAGAAACTCCATTTAAAAGGGAAATCTTACGGGCTATCATACAAATATTTTCCTTCGTGTGACAGAATTTTCGAAAGCAGTCACTGTTTTTGATTGTATTCGTTGGGTGCATGCTTCTTGGCAAAATTTACAGATTTCGACAACAGTTAAGTGTTTCCAGAAAGCTGGATTTCTGCAAAACGCAGAAATGAATGATGAAACTGAAGTTGACAATACCACCAACAACCTACTAGGAACATTACCTGAAGACATCAAAAACGACCTGCTAAGTGAAGATCAATTCCCAGCAAGAGATTGCAATATCATAGTGCACGGAGACGTGGCAGACACAGAAGAGGGTATTTTTTCTGAAGTGCTATCAAACATTTAAAATCCCATTCTAGAGCATGTTCATCGTACCACACATTGAGTTATGATGAAACAACTAATGTTAAAGACAACAAGAATGATGACACCGAATTTTCGGGTGTAATAAGCACGTCTTTTGAATCCGTTCTGACGCAAATTAAATTTATCAAAGCTATTCAAAGGCAATGGAACCGGTATGGAAAACAATAGTATCTGACAGAAGAAAGAAGTTTTTCAATTGGGTCTTTAATCCCTCAGATATTGCTGTAAATGGAATCTTGAGCTTACCAACTCTTAGAAACAGAGTTATCGACAAAAATAAGATGTGACTTTACGTCCCCTGGTGGGAAAACCATGCATTATTTTAGGAAGAAAGTATTCTCAAAAGGTTTATCCATATGAGCGGTATAGGGCCAAGAAAAAAAAGTTTACTCGATTTTTCAGGAGCTCGGATTTTGCTACAAATACATCAGAAGCAGAAATTAACACTTATGACCCCTGGTGGCCAAACCATTCTTTACAAAACATTAGAAATTATGTTAAAAATATTTTCCATCAGGTCCTGTATGCGATACAGGAAGAATTTTTCAAAACGGAGTTTTAGGAGCAGAAAACACAATTTACCTTTATGCGCCTAAGTGGAAAGTCTTAAATGATTTATGTGAAAATTTTGAATTTATAGGAAAAACATTTCGCATTGGAAACACTATCCAACAACGAAGGAATTTTTCAAATTGGACTTTTAGAAGTAGAGATATTGACAAAAATAAGATATACATCTACGCCCTGGCGTAGAAACCATGAATTATTTCAAGAAGAAAGTGTTCCTAAAACATTTGTCGACATGAGTAGCATCGGTCAACAAAAGACTTCTTTTTCAATCGAGATCTTAGAAGCTCATATTTTGCTGCAAACGCATCAGAAGCGGAAATTAAGACTTACGCCACCTAGTGGCCATACAATTTTTTTATAAAAATTACAAATTATGTGCAAATGATTTCACATCAGGAGCTGTATCTGGCGCAGAAGCAATTTTTCAAATCTGAGGTTTAGAAGCAGAGAAATAGTGGGAAACACAATTTACATTTACGCCCCCTAGCGGAAAGTCTATGCATTACTTGAAAATTTTGAATTTATAGGGAAAACATGTCACACTAGAAACACTATCCAACAAAGAATAAGTTTTTTAAATGGGACTCCTAGAAGTCAAAATATTGACAAAACTAAGATATAAGTCTATGCCCCCTGGCGCAGAAACCATACACTATTTTAAGAAGAAAATGTTTCTAAAAGGTTTATCGACACGAGTAGTATCGGTCTACAAACGACGTTTTTTTCAATCGAGAATTTAGAAGCTCATATTTTGCTGCAAATACATCAGAAGTGGAAATTAAGGTTTACGCCCCCTGGTGGGCAAACCATTTTTTTTTTTACAAAAATTAGAAATTATGTGCAAACGATTTCCCATCAGGAGCTGTATCGGGTGCAGAAAGAATTTTTCAAATCGGAGATTTAGAAGCAGAGATACAGTAGGGAGAAACAGAATTTAGCTTTACACCCCCTAGCGGAAAGTCTATGAATTACTTGAAAATTTTGAAATTATATGAAGGGCATGTCATACTGTAAACACTATCCAACAAAAAAGGAATTTTTCAAATCGAACCCCTAGAAGTAGAGATATTGACAAAAATAAGATGTACATCTACGTCCTTTGGCGTAGAAACCATGCACTATTTTAAAAGAAAATGTTTCTAAAAGGTGTGTCGACATTGGTAGTATCGGTCTACAAACGACGTTTTTTTTAATCGAGAATTTAGAAGCTCATATTTTGCTGCAAATACATTAGAAGAGGAATTTAAGATTTACGCCCCCTGGTGGCCAAAACATTTTTTACAAAAATTAGAAATGATGTGCAAACGATTTCCCATCAGGAGCTGTATCCGGTGCAGAAAGAATTTTTCAAATCCGAGATTTAGAAGCAGAGATATAGGGCGAAACGCAATTTACCTTTACGCCCCCTAGCGGAAAGTCTATGAATTACTTGAAAATTTTGAAATTATATGAAAAACATGTCACACGGAAAACATTATCCAACAAAGAAGGAATTTTTTCAAATCTGACTCCTAGAAGTAGAGATATTGACAAAAATAAGATATACATCTATGCCCCCTGGCAGAGAAACTGTGGGATATTTTAGGAAGAAAATATTCCGAAAAGGTTTATTGATGTGAGTGGCATCAGTCCACGAAAAAAAAATTTCAATTGATATTTTAGAAGCTCAGATTTTATGGCAAATACATCAGAAGCAAAAATTAACACTTACGTCCCCTGGTGGCGAAAGTATTCTTTACCAAAAATTCGACATTATATGCAAAAGATTTTCCATTAGGAGATGTATCCGCTGAAAAAAAGATTTTTTAAATCTGAGTTTTAGGAGAAGAGTTATCGGAAAAAATGTAATTTACTTTTACGCCCCCTAGCGGAAAATCTATGCGTAATTTGAAAAGGAAACTGTATCTAAAACACTCTTCGGCATAAATGGAATCGAAAGATAAAAGAATGTTTTCAATCGGATGTTTAGAAGCAAATATGTGGATTAAAAGGTAATTTTGAATTCGACATCATCTGCATTTACGCCCTCTACGGCAAAATTGTACATCGTAAAAAAAAAAAAAAAAAGAAATGTAGGATCATCATTCGCATATTTCAAGCTTCCGAATGCAAAAAGAATTTTTCAAATCTGACTAATATTTGTAGAGATACCGTGAGTACAGACAGACGGAGGGACGGACGGACAAACCGATAACAGAAGCACGATCTTTTTTTACAAAAGACATGCTAAAAAGGAGCTGCAAACAACCATCACATTTTGGTCATAAAGCAAATGTGGCATAACAAACGGCACCTCAGAACTTTCTTTTTTACATAAAGCGGATGGTAAAACATGTGAAGCACTTTCTGAGGCCAATTTATCACAAATCAGATGCCTAATGCTTGAATCAGACTGACCTACTGTAAACAAAAAAGTTTTAATGTTAATGAAAAAGTTTTTAGGCTTTTCAATAGTATTGCCCAGAAGACACGAGGGACAAGTCTTATAGACATAGATACCTGCAACATCCACATAATGCATATGCAAAATCATTGTATTGTTTAGGTGAAAAAGCTTCTGAGTTGCTGATCAACATTTACCATTATTTTGACAGTTGGCCTGCCTGTTGGGAGGATTTTGAAGAAATCCAATCTAAATATAACGTTACACATCAAAATTTTTTGAAACATGCAACAACATGTGGCTTACTTTGGGGCTTTCAGCCAACAGGATTTTGGAGCAGTGGGACATTATTCAGTTCTATTTCCTTAAGCACATGCCTCTGAGAAAAAATTCTGCTCTTCAATCCAGATCCTACAAGGCTGTTATGAGTGCCTTACAGAAGCCTTCAATAAAAGCTGAACTTCATTTCATTATTTCATTAGCAGAACTATTCATGAAGTTCACACAATGTTTTCAGTGCCCAGCACTCATGATTGACACATTGCATGAAGAAATAGGGAACGTTCTTTAGACCTTCATGGCTCGTGTTTTGAAGACTGCTGTCATTAGAAAAATCACTAATTTTTCTAAAGTTGATCTTGATGAACTGTTTACAATAGGTAATCTGCTTCCTCTTGAAGAACTTGTCATTAATGAAAAGGTCACAGACAAGCTTTCTAAACTGAAAGAAAGTAATAAGTTGTTGTTTCAAAAGGAAGCTCAAAAGCACTATATTACTGCTTGTGTAAGCATGTGATGGAAAAAACTTGCTTATCAAATGGATCACTTAAACATTTTAGATTTTTAGACCCAAAAGAAAGAATGAATGATAGAAGATGCAGAGACATATTGAGAGTTGCAAAAATTATGCCATTTCATGTTCAACTGGATTATTTATTAGATGAGTGGAAAATTTTGCAACTGGAAAAAGATGATACAGCATTTGAAAACAAAACTATTGATGATTACTGGCAAAAACACATCTCAAAAAGGAACTCAGTGTCAAAAGATATAGTTTCCGAACGTTGCAAAAGTCATAAAGGCAGCTCTTACTTTGTCACATGGAAATACTGACATAGAGAGATGATTTTCCATTTCTAAGCATATGTTAGAAAAAGATAAATCAGCAATGACCGAAAGATTTTTAAACAGTGTACTGACTGTGAGGCATACCTTGAAACAATATCCTAATTTTCTTTTTGTACCCATTAATCCAAAACTCATTAAGTACGTACAACAAGCACTATCAAAGTACACTGCCTTTATAGAAGAATGTAAGAGGAAAAAGAAAATCGAAAAAGAACAAAAAAGAATGGATTATGAAGAAGATATGAAAAAGATAGTCAGTCGAATGTGAGACTGCTGCTCTGAATGACAAGAAAAAAGATCACCTACAAACTAAGGAGGCAAGAGAAGTCTTTTTGGAAGCTTCAGCTAAACTGAAGAAAGCACTCAGAAAAAAATATTTAAAAGGAGCGAAATTAGCTGAAGGCATGCTTAAGGGTGTAAAATGTATGCAAACAGAAGAAAGAGTGATAGAAGAGAAAGTGGAAATCATTCAGAAGAACCTTCAGAAAATAAAATAAAGTATGATTACATCATTTTTTGCTGAGATGCCTAGAAAACAGTAAGCCAAACAGTTTTTTTTTGTTTTTTTTAGAATTGTTTTTCTGAAACATTGAAGTGAATTGTACATCATTAGTCTTTCAGAATTTTGTGTAATTTTATGTAATTTTTTTCTGTAAAATTATATAATGTCAAAAAAATGGCCATACCCCATCCAGGACCATAATAAAGAAATTTATTATGATCTTACCTGGCCTTTTTTTGGTAAGGGAGTATAAAATAAAATAAAAACATTCTTTTTTGTAACTATATTTGTTGTTTTGTGCTATTGGCAAGAAGTCTCTTTTAATCACCTTTTTCAAAGGTCGCCTTAGCTTCTCAACCTGGTGATGAGAGGCTTACTAAGGAAATCTGTTCAGCTCAAGTGGTAGGAAAGAAAGGTAGAGGAAGGCAGGAATGTCTGCATGAGAAAAAGATTCTGATTATGAAGTACAGAAGGTCTCTTGTACATCATGTGATGGATGTTAGTGAAGCTCGAGCTGGCCGCCCCGGTGGCGCAGTGGTCTAAGCGATGGCCTCTGATCATTCGTCTGAAAGGGGTCCGGGTTCGAATCCCGGTGAGGCATGGATGCTGTGTTTGTCTTACGGCACTGGCTCTCTCCCTTCCCTGGAGCCAGTGACCCTAAATTAGGGACGGGCAACTGTTTATAGCCCATTGAGTTGCGCACGGTGGTCGTTAAACCTCCAATTAAAAAAAAAAAAAAAAAAAAAAGGAGCTCGAGCTGTGTTCCAAGCTCATTGTAAATGGAGACGTTTGATACGACAACAATAAGTAAATAATTACTTAAATGTTTATCTGGTGGATTATCTTTCTTTGTGGAGCTAACCTCTTAATTTCAGAGAACAGCTTAGTGATATGTATGTTAAGTTGAGAACTGCCAACATATCAATTTAATGTTAGTATTTCCAGTTCATAATTAATCTGTGAGATAAAAATTTCTCATGTGTTTCAAGAGGAGAAAACTTTTCATTTACTGTATTTCATAATTTTAAGGTATGTGCACATTATTCTTTTGGCATAAGATTATCTAACTTGTTTTTTGCAGTTTCAGTTATGTAGAGAACTTTCAGTTTGCTGTACCCTCCTCTCCCCTTTAATAAACACTGGATTCACCAGTGTTTCCAGTCTATCAACATTCCATTGACATCTTCTCTACTTCATTAGTTGTTTTATTAGCGCTTTCTACTTCAGAGAACACTTACAAACATGCCATCAGTAATAGTTGAGGTGCTTGCCTCCTTGGAGCAGTAAACATCAAACCTACTAACAAGGATCCAGTTTGTTAAAAGAGAAGCACAAGGAAATGAAGATTTTATTCCTAAGTACATAAAGATTAATTCTTATTTTTGAAAGACCACTGAAATTAAGTCATGGAGTTAATGAATTATAGATCATGCACTAATGATTTCTTATGATAAAAAAAAACAAAAAAAACAAGCTTTACACTGCCTGACAGAGAAAATGCCACACTATGAAGGAATGTTTGAAGATAGATCAAACTGCACACACAGATAGAGCTAAGTAGGTCCTGAACAAATGATTTAATTGTCTCATACAGACTAGGCTCCAGTGGCTGAATATACAGGATGATCAATAAGGTGTGTGGCCCCCATTTTGGGTGATACAGCATTGAATCTGACGTGGCATCAAGGCAATGAGAGTCCGAATAGAGTCCTGGGGTATCGTGGACCATGTGGTATTGATCCAAGTCCACAGTTCATCTTCTTCATATTACAGGGGTGGGAGGGTACTCAACCAATGTCAATTGTGTCCCACAGATGCTCGATGGGCAAGAAGTCGGGGGATCATTGAAGCATCCACACACCATGTAAAGCATTCAGGCTGATCCGAGCGGTATGCATTATGCCGTTGAAAAACAGCGTTTGGGATCGCCTGCAGATACGGTAGTGCCATGGGCTGCAGCACCTAGTCAACATAGCGGCGTGCCGTCAATGTACCCGTAATGTGTACCAGCGGTGAGTGGCTGATGGCGTTGATAGCACCCCACACCATGGTTCCATGTTGCTGGGCCGTGTGGCACTCCACAATGGCGGAGGAATCCGCTCGTTGGCCACTTTGCCTTCAGACCCTCGCACGGCGATCATCCATGGCGAGACAGAACCGCAATTTGTCGATGAACACCACACTGTTTCATTTGGCACCTCGCACAGCTCTGGAGTGACACCACACCAAGCGGTGACGACAATGGCTCGCTGTTAAGGGTAGCCTTCATGACAGACGGCTGGACAGCAAATCAGATGCACCCAATCGGCACGACACTGTCCGTGTCGATATTGGAGCATCCAAGCCACCCCATACACTCCGCAAAATGTAGCCTGTGGGTCCATTACGGCATGACGTTGGATGCAACGATCAGTTTGCTCTGATGTCCGCCTCCGTGCTCCGGTCCCCCTGCGACATTGCACAGATCCTTCCTGGGACCACTGTCTCCAAATGCGACCGATGTTTGTGGCATCACGTTGCATTTCTTCCACAATACAATGCAAGGACCATCTGGCGGTACGAAGGCCAACGATGACACCTCTCATGAACTCATGTTTGATGAAACCGCACACGACCCTGCGTCTTAACGCCATTGGCATCCCTTGTTCGTTCTCCAGACACGGTTACAGCAGAACCACTCACTTCTTGCAGCCGTGATGATGTCTAGACTCATGGCCTCATGGGCTGGTTGTCCGCTTATATCCTGTGCGCCGTGCCTGCAAATGCAATCATTTGCATAACTTGTACACGTGCACTCACCCTGCAATTAGCATGGCGCTGCGTTCATGTCTTCATGGTGTGGCATTTTCTCTGTCAGGCAGTGTATTTAACTCAAAATCTTGCTCAAGGTACATGAATAAATATGTGCAATGATTATAATATAACTATATATACAGTGAAACCTCAGTTATAAGTTTTTCTGGGAAATGGTGTTAAAAACATACAAATAAACGAAATTTAAAAATGCTAAAGTAAAATTTATGCTTTAAAGGAATATAAGATTTCCTCAATAATTTAAGTCAAATTGGCATTACAAAAAAGCGTCTCAAATTATATATTTTATCACAGTGCAAAAATCATAAAGCCTCTGAAAATCAAACTTCTCTTTTGACTATTCTGTTCGTACAATTCCTGATTCTAGATTAAGTGAAATCCTCACAACTGTGAGACCACTGCTTCAGTATGGAACTCATGAATTAAGAACTTTTTTTACTATGGATCCTGAGTGCATTCATTTGAAACCAGAATGTTGCTTATTGATGATACGTTTAGGGTTCTATTCTACTATGCCACAAAATAGTGGGATCGTAAAGTTACGTCCCAGAGATTTATCAATTTTCAAATAGCGCATATCTCTGTTTGTCATAAAATGTGAAACGAATTTTTCATCCATACTGAAAGTAAACAAAATACCCTTCTCTGGGATCAAGGTTCAACTTTGGCTGCACCAAGAAGGAACACAACTATCTCAATTATCTCAGAGTTGTAACGTATTGCATTATGTATAAAATAATAAAAAAACTGTATTTTTGGTAACTTGAAATTAAAACTTTAATGTATAATTGCAAAAAGCATATAAATGAATTACGTATAACCGAGTTGAAAAAGCGATAGAAACTAGAGTAAAATATCGAGATTAACGCAGAATTATTGGGTTGTTGGAAAAGTCATGATGTATTTTGGCACCTGATGGCGGTTGGGCTGTTTTGGAAGTACTAGAGGCATGCGCAGCTCTGTTATCGCCATGGCATTTTGACAGGTGTCAGTTCTAGCTGCAGTCTAAAAGGAATAGTGAGCGATTTGGTTGATTTGCGGAGATTTGACATCAAGTTGAAGATGGAAGGACGACCAAACTGTGCATTTTCGCCATATTTTACTATTTTACTTCCGTAAAGGGAAGAAAACATGTCAAGCTTGTGAAAAGTTGCGTAAAGTGTATTATGATAATGTCCTACAAGAACGTCAGTGCCAGCGATGGTTCGCAAAATTCCGTGCTGGTGATTTTGACCTCAACAATGCTCCTCGGTCCAGGAGGCCAACCGAGGTTGATGACTACCAAATCAAGGCATTGATCGAGTCAAACCCACGTTACGTGACACGAGAGATTGCAGACACATTGCACATCCATCATTCAAGCGTTCACGACCACCTGAAGAAGCTGGGATACGTAAGCAAGCTTGATGTGTGGGTTCCTCATGAACTCAAAGAAGTCCAATTGACGGCGCGTATAAACACCTGCAATATGCTCATTAAACGTGAGAAAAATTATCTTTTTTTGAAGCGACTGATAACTGGTGACAAAAAGTGGATTGTGTACAACAATGTGCTGTGCAAACGGTCTTGGTTCCGACGTACTGCTTCGCCTCAAATGACATCCAAAGCAGACATTCATCAGCGGAAGGTTCTGGTCTCAGTGTGGTGGGATTTTAAAGGTGTCGTGTTTTTGAGCTCCTACCATGGAACCAAACAATCAATTTGAATGTGTACTGTCGGCAATTGGACAGTTTGAACGAATCCATCATCCAGAAACGTCAGAGCTCGTTCATCGTAAAAGTGTTGTGTTCCATCACGACAACGCGAGACCACACACAAGTTTGATCAACCGCCAAAAACTATTGGAGCTTGGGTGGGATGTGTTGCCACACCCAGCATACTCTCTGACCTTGCGCCATCAGACTTCCACTTGTTTCACTCTCTTCAACAGTTCTTGTGTGGTATAATGTTCAATTCAGATGAGGCTGTAAATCAGCACCTTGTACAGTTTTTCGTCACGAAAGACAGGTCCTTCTATGAATGAGACATTCTGCAGCTCACTGAAAGATGGCAAAAGGTTATCCAACAAAACGGCTATTATATCATTGATTGATCTTTGTTCTTTCTATCAATAAATGACCTTTGCAAAACATGGCTAAAATACGTCGTGACTTTCCGACAACCCAATACGTATAAAAGTGAGAAACGTATATCCGAGGTTCCACCACACACACACACGCACACATATATATATATATATATATATTTTGCTTTTAACTTTGTGTAATTTGTATGGTTGATTTTCCAGGGAGATAAGCAAGACGTCTCCTCGTCCTGGTGTAGTTGTTTCACCATCTCCAGCTGCAACAGCAGCTGCTGCAACTGCACCACAGGCATCACCTGGTGTTCAGGGACCTCGTCAGCAGCGTCCACAAAATACGCAAAAGAAGAAAAAGAAAAAAGGTGGAAGATGGTGATGAACTGTATCTACTTGAAATTTATTAAATTTTCTTTTCTACTCTGCAAAGACCAGAAAGTAAAATTTAATTACATTGAAAGTGTTTAGTGCAGTTTTTGTTTTATCTGTATACATAAAATTGAATCTTTGTATGTCCACTATACAAATCAACAGTTTTCAATTTAAAACCACCAAATTCGGTATATTATCTCATGGTACCCTAACCTTGATCGTAGATGGTTTTTGGAAGGGGTCAGAGACTGGGGTCAAGGGTCTACACAAAATTTCCATAAAATCCAGTTTTCAATTTAGTCCACCTAATTTGGTATATTATCTCATGGTACCATACCTTAGACGGTTTTCGGAAGAAATCGGAGCCTGGGGTCAAGGGTCCCCACACAAAATTTCCGTAAAATCTACAGTTTTCAATTGAGAACCACCAAATTTCATATACTATTTCATAATACCGTAACTTAGACAGCAGACTGTTTTTGGAAGGGGTCAAGGGAAACCCCACACAAAATTTCCGTAAAATCTACAGTTTTCAATTTAGAAACACCAAATTAGGTATATTATCTCATGGTACTCTAACTTAGGCTGTAAATGGTTTTCAGATAGTCGTAGCCCGGGGTCAAGGGGCACCCCATACAAAATTTTTGTAAAATCTACAGTTTTCAATTTAGAAACACCAAATTAGGTATATTATCTCATGGTACTCTAACTTAGGCTGTAAATGGTTTTCAGATAGTCGTAGCCCGGGGTCAAGGGGCACCCCTGACCCCGGGTTACGACTATCTGAAATCTACAGTTTTCAATTTAGAACCACCAAATTAGGTATATTATCTCATGGTACTCTAACTTAGGCTGTAAATGGTTTTCAGATAGTCGTAGCCCGGGGTCAAGGGGCACCCCATACAAAATTTTTGTAAAATCTACAGTTTTCAATTTAGAAACACCAAATTTGGTATATTATCTCATGGTACTCTAACTTAGGCTGTAAATGGTTTTCAGATAGTCGTAGCCCGGGGTCAAGGGGCACCCCATACAAAATTTTTGTAAAATCTACAGTTTTCAATTTAGAAACACCAAATTAGGTATATTATCTCATGGTACTCTAACTTAGGCTGTAAATGGTTTTCAGATAGTCGTAGCCCGGGGTCAAGGGGCACCCCATACAAAATTTTTGTAAAATCTACAGTTTTCAATTTAGAAACACCAAATTTGGTATACTATTTCATGGTACCGTAATTTAGACCGTATACAGTTTTTGGAAGGGATTGGAGCCTGGTGTCAAGAGGCTCCCACACACAATTTCCATAAAATCTACAGTTTTCAATTTTAGAACCACCAAATTAGGTATATTATCTCATGGTACTCTGACTTAGACCGTAGACGGTTTTCAAATGTAGTCATAGTCCGGGGGCAAGGTGCCCCCATACAAATTTTTTGTAAAAAGTTCCATTTTTTATTTTTAAGAACTGCAACACAATTCAGCACTCCAATACCCGATCTACAGGCTAAGGAAAGACCGTAGATAACAAAGTGCAAAAATATCTGTTTAATGGTGTATTAAAAACATAAATAAATAAATAAATGGTAGCTTTTACCACCAACGTGCGGCTTCATCAAGCAGAAATACAATATAATGCAAATAGAGAGTTCCAGATATTCAAAATTCAAAACGGTAAACAAAAGGATGATCAATGTCAAGTCGCATGCATGAGACATGACATAGGTACACTGTATTTTGGTACTGCAGGATTCTCAGAAGTGCATGCCAGATGTACAGCAGTTCTATAGATGTCTCCTTGAAGGTAAGTATTTCCATTCCTCTTCCTTCCTTTTTTGTTTGGTAAAAGTAAATTAACTAAATATTTTTCTTATTTTTCACATTTGCAGCAGTTTTGCCTTTGGGGGGGGGGGGGGCTGAAATATTACTGCAGTGGCTGGCAATAATTTGGAGAATTTGGAGGAACCCTGCTTTTCACACGGACAACTCTACGTCGCCTGCTCAAGGGTTGGCAATCCTAAAAGTCTCTACATTTTTGCTCCCAATGGAAAAACCAAAAATATTGTTTACCATATCACTCACTAAGCTGTTCTCTGAGATTCAGAGGTTAGCTCCAAAAAGAAATACAAACTTCCAGATATTTTTACTTATTGTTGTTGTATAAAACTTCGCCATTTACAGCGATCTTGACATACAACTCATGCTTCACTGATATCCATTACACGCCGTACACAAGATCTTTTATACTTCATACTCATAATCTTTTTCTCATGCAGACACTCCTGAATCTGATCCACCCATGTCTGTCTTGGCCTTACTCTGCCTTTCCTTCCTGCCACTTGGGCTGAAAAGATTTTCTTAGTAAGCATTTCATCACTCATTCTTTCAACATGGCCAAACCACCGAAGCATATTGGTCTCCACCTTGCTAACAACATTTTGCTTTACATCACACAACTGCAATACATCTTCATTCTTCACACAATCAGATCGTGTCTTGCCACAAACTCCACGTAAGTAACGCATTTCTCCAGCACACAAATGACTCCTATGTTTCTTCTGCAGTACCCAGGTTTCACTGCCGTACATCAGAGTAGAAACAATTAATGTTTCATACACAGCCATGCGGGACTCTCTAGAGAACCCATCATTCCTGTGAAAACCTCCCAGAGCAGCTATGACTTTCAAAGAAGAATTTACTCGCCTACTGATTTCACCATCCAACTTGTTCTCTCTGTCAAACATGCTTCCTAAATACACAAACTCACTCACCTGGTCAATCACAGTGCCATTTATACTTACATTACATTCAGTGCTAACCATTCCTCTCTCAAACACCATAACTTTGGTTTTTCCCTTATTTATACTCAGTTTGAATTTCATGCAAACTTCGTGCATCCGAGTCAACATACTCTGCAACTCACTTTTGCTCTCTGCCAACAGGACAGTGTCATCAGCATACAGCAATCTGCACACACAGATATCACCAAGACATAAACCACCATTATCTATTTTGGCCTCACGCATGCATGCATCCATAAATATATTAAACAGCCATGGTGACATTACACAACCTTGTCTAACTCCTGCACCAATGGAAAACCATTTTGATAAAACACCATTCACTCGTACACAAGCTCTACTACCAGCATACATGGCTTTTACACTATTAAGTAGATTCCCAGTAACACCATATTAATTCAATACCTTCCACAAAAGTGTCCTATTGACTCGGTCATAAGCTTTCTCTAAATCTATGAAGGCAGTAAAAACTTTCTTCCCAACAGCCATATACTTTTCAATCATCATGCGTAATGCAAAAATCTGGTTAGTGCAGCCTTTACCAGGCATAAAACCACTCTGAACATCCCACACTTTCTCTGATGTAAGACCCCGTACTTTTTCAATAACAACCTTACCAAACACTTTCCCTGGCATACTCAGTAGGCTAATACCATGATAGTTCTTGCATTCAGTCTGATCACCTTTTCCCTTATACAAAGGAACAATGATAGCATCCTTCCAATCCCAAGGGACCATTCCTAACTCCCAGCACAACTGGCAAATTTCAGTTAACCAGTCAATTATAGAGTCACCACCATACTTCAACATCTCTGCAGTTATGCCATCAACTCCTGGAGCCTTACCATTCTGAAGAGATTTTAGAGCTATACACACTTCTTCTCTTGAGATCCCTCCTGTGCTTTCATCCCTCATTGTGACATCATCTGCATCTGTCTCAGAATCATCTTTGCTTTCCTGATCTAATAACTCACAGAAGTATTCGCCCCATCTGTCACTTAACTCATTGGGCTCCCATATCATTTCCCCAATCTCATTCTTCACAACTTACAACTTTGTTTCCCCTATTTTTCCTGAGTCTCATGTACTTCCAGAAGGACTTACTATCTTTCCAAAAAGCCAGTTCATGCCTTTCCACTTTCTCATTCCTATCTTTTGCCTTACTGTGGCGAACCAGCTTAGCAGCTTCACGCTTCTTACAGCGATATTCATCCACAGAGACTCTACCTTGCAACATCCCCAAATAGGCTTCCTTCTTTTTCTTTACTGCCTCATCAATCTCACTATTCCACCAAGCATCACCTCTATTGTTACCCACTATTGTGGTGCCACAGACCTCTTTAGCAGCAGTAACAACACAGTTCTTAAAACATTCCCACTTCTTTTCTACATCCCTCTCACAAGATTTCAGATCCTTCAGTCGTTCTCTGAGTAAGTCAGAATACCGCTGATGATCTTCAAGGAGCCTATCAACCTTTATTCTTTCTATCCTGGGTCTCTTCCTATTCCTTTTCCTCTAACCAACATTAAGTTTCACTCGTGACACTACCAAGTAATGATCATAGCCAACATCTGCACCTCTCGTCACACGAGTGTCAACAATTAAGTGTTTCAGACACTGATCGTAAACAATCTTATTACACTCTTTTGACCAAGAGTATGATTTTCCTAAGTACATGTGTGTATATACTTGTGGTTGAAAAATGTATTAGATACACACAAACCATTCTCAATGCAGAGTTCAATTAATCTTTCACCGTTATCATTCACACAAGGATCATTAAACTTACCCAGAACATTGTCAGAAATTGCATTCTGCACACCTTCTCTAGCATTGAAATCCCCTGCTAGTATAACTTTTTCTTTAGCACCAAACTGGCTCAAAACAGCTTTTAGCTCATTCCAGAAATCTTCTTTCTTATCAGAAGGTTCCGAGTCACAAGGAGCATACACTACAACAATTACAATTCTCTGAAGTTTCACTTTCAAACGAATCCAGAGAAATCTCTCACTTATGCAACTATAGTGAATCAAGTTGTTCTTCATCTTTTCACTTAAAATCACACCTACACCAGCCTGTCCTCTCATATTATCCAATACTCCAGACCACACACTTACTGTGCCATTCACTTCTTCTACCCCAATTTCCTTCTTTTTGGTTTCACTTACACACAGCACATCCAGTCTATACTTATTCATCTCCTCAATCACCTCACTCATCTTGCCATTTATACCTCTAGTATTCCATACACCAATCTTACATTCACTCAGCCGAGATCGCTTTCTCATACGCTGTTTAGAAAGTCTAGGTCGATTCCATTGTGGACCGTCCTTCTCAAGTGTGGTAGGTCCACCATATACCACACTTGAGTCATTCTTAATATTTCTTTTTGTCTTTTTAATCAGGTAAGTACATCAGTGTAGGGGATTAGCCCACAGCTGAGGGTTCCAGTTGGTCATTCAACCTAATGATTCTGGAACAAAACCCAGTGAGTTGGGGTCTTTTCGCCAATGTCACACAGAACTAGCTTGCACCTCTCCAAGATTCACAGAGGCCCTAGTTGCTGTTGTGTGTGCCATTGTTACCACGGAGCGCCCGAGAAGGTAAACCCATCGCTCACTACGACCACCCGCATATTGTTTATCAAAAAGCAATAATCTAAATGAATTAAAATAAATTTACTGGAAAATTACAGGAGCATCTTTTTCGTTCATTAGCTTTCACCCACTGAACTTGGTGATTCCAGAATAGTGATATTTACCTGGGAAATACCGGGTACCCCTGCTAGTACACTTTAAATTATTTAGCAGAGAATGATGAAAATAGCATAAGTTCTTAGCACACATAAATTTTTAAAACCCAACATGGTATCCACTCCCTGAGGTGTCTGTACAGTGTGTGGGAATCTGCAACTAAACCATTTGTATTGCAGTCCAAATGCCTTACCTGGCTTTCTACGCCATCTCACCAATGTTCAGATCAGTAGAGTTTGGGAACCATTCAAGGTGTCTCATATCAGCACTGTGTGTTGTAACCCATTCCTGCAGAAGGTGTGCCTGATGACATGGGATATTATTGCCCTGGAAGAATCCATCCCCTTCCGAGTGGAGACATAACATAACATTGTGGGGCGGTCCACATGCACCAGGGGCCACAGCATACTCCATATAATCATACATGAGATTCTTCTGCTTTTTCTGCTGTCATTTGGGTCATTCTTGAGATTGATGCAAAACTTAAGAAACATATTTGGTCATTAATGGCGGGGGGGGGGGGGGGTGTCGTTTTTCATGGAAATGGTATTTCGTCTTCCGAAACTTTCGAAAACGGAAGTTAAATGGAGTGAACGTTTTTCCTGTAATCATAATTTCTTTTTTCTCACTATTTTGCTATTGTCTAGTATTGTTGTTGGGTGTGATTTTATTGCATAAGTGTTTGTGTTTCAGCATGAAACTGTGGGTAACGATTTCCGAAAATGGTAGTAAAGGTGGCGATTCTTCTGTGGATTTAAGGAATTCCACTATTTCCGTTATCATTTGGGACACTCACGAGATCGGTGCACAACTGAACAGGAATTTTGGGGGATTGGAGGTGGTGGGGGATCCGTTTTCTGTTGGAGGACGGAATTCCGTCTTTCAAAACTTTCAAAAACGAAAGTTAAACGGAGGTGAAGATTTCCCTCATAATCTTAATGTTTTTCTCATGCGATGTACCTTCTGCCAAGTATTGTTACTAAATATCCTTTTATTCCATAAATTTTTGTATTGGGTATATAAATAAGTTTTGAGGAATTTCCATTCGGTGTCGCACTTATTACTGCTCGCATGTATTTTAAGGTAGCAACACTGTGATATTGTAGTATGAGATGCCAGCTGTCATGAGTCAGTATACAACATTCGATTGAGGTGCGAAGACGTATTTGTTTTACTCGATGGAAAATGGCAACTTTCGTCCCGGCAAAACAGCATTTGCGGGAAGTGTTAGTGCATTACTTTATTGTCAAGAAAAGTGCTGCCAACAGCTATAGCTTAATGTCAGAAATCTATGGTGAACATTCCCCATCCATAAAAACATGTGATTATTGGTTTAGACGATTCAAAAGGAACAATTTCATTGTCAGTGATAAAGAACGTTCTGGACCACCCAAAAAAATTGCTGATGCCGAATTGGAAGCTTTACTCGACGAGGATCCGTGCCAGACCCAAAAAGAACTAGCAGCATTAAATGTTAGTCAACGTTTAGCTGCCATGGGAATAGTGCAAAAAGAAGGGAATTGGGTTCCACATGATTTGTGGGAAAGAGACCTTGAACGTCGAAAAACCATTTACAAATTGCTGCTTCAAACGCAAACAAGAAAGTTTTTTTTGCCTCGTATTATTATATTATTACTGCCGACGAGAAATGGATATGGTACGATAACCCTAAATGACAGAAAGCATGAGTGAAGCCAGGTGAACCAGGTCCTTCAATGCCAAAACACAATATCCATGGTTCAAAAGTAATGCTGTGTATCTGGTGGGACCAGAAGGGTGTGATCCAGTATGAACTGCTGAAACCATCAGAAGCTATTACTGGTGATCAGTATCGAACCCAATTAATGCGTTTAAAACAAGCTCTTGCGCAAAAACGGCCGGATTGGGAGAATAGACACAACAAAGTCATCTTACAGCATGACAACACAAGACCACGTGTCTCTCGATCTGTGAAAAAGTACTTGGAAGGGTCCGACTGGGAAGTTCTACCCCACCTGCCATATTCCCCAGATATTGCACCTTTGTATTATTATTTGTTAAGGTCGATGCAGTCAGCACTTTCTGAAGAACGGTTTAGTTCTTATGAAGACATCAAAAAATGGTTGGACAACTGGATCTCTTCCAAGGAACCGGAATTCTTCCTTCGAGGCATACGTTTATTGCCAGAAAGATT
Organism: Macrothele yani; assembly: GCA_039090855.1. Taxonomy (NCBI): domain Eukaryota; kingdom Metazoa; phylum Arthropoda; class Arachnida; order Araneae; family Macrothelidae; genus Macrothele; species Macrothele yani. The sequence goes on from CM077006.1 coordinate 1,568,222, forward strand.
GGGTAAAGTTGTAGCTTCAGAGGGAGCATACTTCAATTAATATTGTTTCTGTTCTCCAACAATGTGTTTTGTTCACCTCAAATCCCTCAAAACTTATTTATATACCCAATATCTCAGTTTAAAAATAGGTAAAAAATTTCAGAAAACGGAAGTCAAAGCTCATATTTCTTCGGTAATTGCAATGCCCCCCCCCATGTGATGCTCTCACTCTCCTGTGTTGTTATTAAATGTAACTTTTCCCCAGAAATGTTTGGATTTATGCATGATAATGGAGGTGAAATTTGTACAAATTGATGAATAATGTTCAAAGTATTCATATTTTCAAAGTTATCTAAAATAGTGAAAGCTTGGATATCATGTGTTCATGGTCCTCAGTGTGAAAGTGCTTTCAGCGTGATGGATAAAATTGTCATCTGAGGGAATAAAAAAAAGAAAAAAAGAAAAAAAAAGGAAAGCGACAACGAAGAAATGGGAAGGGAATCATATCAACAGAAAATAAAATTAAGCAATGAATGCTGTGCAGCTACAGAGTCAACAAAAGGCAAATGTGGCCATGGAACTTGTTGAGAAGAAAACCATACAAGAGGAAACTTGAGCTTATGTCCTAGCAAGTAAAACAACAAAACAAAACAAATACTGTATTTAAAGCAGTGTCTTTTAAAACTATATTATTTTGTTTTGAATTCAATAATTTTATATTGTGATACAGCGTGTGCTCCAGTTTAATATTTACATACTAAATTACAGTGAACAATTCCATCTCGTGCTGCATTTTATTCACACTTGTTGGTCGCGCGTTCTGATTTTTCTTCGGGTTAAAAAGTTCAGCTTTTTTGTTTCTTGGTCTTTCTCATGTATGTATAATACACTCATTGTCATAAAAATCTGCCCACCAAGAAAACACCATGCAATTAACACGAAACTCGGCGAATAGCTACGGGGAGGGCAGACATGCAAATAATTAAAATTTCGTTCGATTCCGCATGACCACGCATCGAAGACCGGCACTGCAAATGCAATCCTTAGGGCTTATAAGGCGCTGCGCAGGGGACTCCACATTCGTGAAGTGCACGTTATGAGTCAGGTGAGATCCCTGAGCGATAGATATGCCAAGGAGCTGCTGTATATGTGCGTACAGGCAACTGACAGAGTTTCAATGAGGCCGTATTGTCGGGATGAGAGGGGCAGGGTGGCAGGCGTGCCAAATCGGCTGCCATTTGGGCCAGTCTGACAGTACAGTGTGATTGTGTTGGGAGCAATGGACACAAGAAGGCACCCAGACATGGCAGACTGGCTGTGGATGACCTAGACACATCACCAGCAGAGAGGACTATGGGATTGTGAGAGTGGCGTGCACAGTTGCAACGACATCCTTGTCCAATATCCAGAGACCTGTGGCGGCTGTACAAGGGACTCTTGTGTCCACCAGAACACTTCCAGATGCCTGGCAGAGGTGAATCTGCACTCTCGGCGGCCCTTACATTTTCTGCCATTAACACCTGACCATCGTCAGCGTCGATTGCAGTGGTGTCGGCAGCGAGCAAAATGGAATGCTGCGGACTGGCAACATATAGTGTTGAGCAACGAATTTTGCTTCTGTATGGGAACAGATGACCACCGTGTCAGAGTGTGGAGTACCACAGGTGAGCGCTACAATCCCAACCTCACTGTACAGCGGCACATGTCTGAAACTGCAGGTGTTATGGTCTGGAGAGCGATTGCACATAACAGCCGGACTTCCCTTGCAGTGATCCGAGGAAAGTTTACAGCCCAGCACTATGTACAGGAGATCCTATGGCCCCATGTGCTGCCTCTTCTGGTGGGGCAGCCTGGAGCCATTTTCCTACAAGATAACGCCCATCTGCACACGGCTTGGGTTTCCCAGGACAGTCTATGTCATGCTTTAACGCTTCCGTGGTCTACCAAATCGCCTGATCTTTTGCCCATCAAGCACGTGGGAGACCAGATGGGATGCCAGCTTTCTCCATGTCCTAGTGTTCGTGATTTAGAGCGTCAATTGCAAGAAGTGTAGGCCAATCTGTCCCAGGATAACATACGGCATCTGTTTAAGTCCGTGCTAGACCATATCACCGCATGTATCTGAGCATGAGGTGGTCCAAACAAGTACTAACACTGACCAGAATGTGTACCATATGTCCACGAGAAATCGCCTTGCTGTTGTGATATTGTAATCACTTCTGTCCTTGGTATGTACCATCTCACTGCTAAAATTTCATTTCAATCTGACGCCTCCTTCATTGTGCGCATATTTTTATGACAATAAGTGTACAATCGCCCCCATCAGTCTGGATAGTCAGTGGCATGCATGGAGGGTCCATAGCCTCCTGCAGCTGATGCAAATTCAGACACTCATTGCAGAATGGAGAATAGATTGTGGTTAATCATGCTGGCACACACTTGGTTTTCAATCTGCATGTTGTTTGCACCACAAGTCATTTACATCAATGGGCTGTTTTTAGGAGAGGGTCCCACTTATGCCAGCATGGGACACATAGTCACACAGGATATTGTTTCTGGTGGACCCATATTGTATTGGGCCATTAATTGTAAAGCTGTGCTGTGCCAAGTGCCCTGTGTAGGGCAAATGCACCTCTGGAATCCACTGTTGGCACCACTCCTGGTAAACTTTAACCATGAAAGTCCTTGAACAACTCTGAAATGGACATATCTACAATTTGTTCGTAAACCATGATAAATCCTTGGTTTTACCTGCATCCACTTCTTTAGTCAACAGCCCAGGCTCTCCTCCTTAATTTGCCAGTATCAGATGTAAGTCACTTTCCGTGGAGACTTCGTAGTTCAGTGATTTATATATTAGTATAGTCTTAGGATTGTGTTTAGATTTTCTTCCCTACGTCAAGAGGTTATGATAGTATCCAATCAAGGTCATAAATTTTGAGCCACTGGCTCTAAGAAGGAGTGAGAACACCAGGTGAATACATGCACTTTACTGAAAGGTTGACTGGTACCTAACCTGGAAGGATACCCACATGCAGAATTAGCCAGATCTACTCCTGGTATCAGTCAAACACAAGCTACTAAAATAAAAAAATGTGGTGCATAAGAAATTTTGTCAATTAAAAGTTTCTTAGGTGTCTAATACAATAGACTCTCGTTTTCATGCAGACCTCGTTTTTAGGAACTAATTGGTGGGTCTGAAAATTATTCCATAGAACTCAGCATTGCTTTCAATTCTGATTAATGAACTAAAAAGGCACATTCTCTTTTTTCTCAATTTCACCACTTTTCCTTTGTTCTCAAATAAATTTTGTGAACTGCATTAACAAACAAGCACCTGTCTTTTAAGTTGGAGCAAAAGGAGTTTCCTAGACAACCGAAGAAGTAAGTGGCCGTTATCAACACCTGCACACAGTTTGATGGGCAGAAAGGGAGAGGAGCTGTGACAAGATCTCATTAATGGCCTGGGATATTTTAACTAATTAGAAGCCTAGTACTCAGAATGGTTATGCTCCTTTGCTTTCAGTCATCTTTTTGTTTCTACATGCAAGAGGTTTTTTGTTTGTAGAATGTCAGATAAAAAGAAATGAGTTTGTTGTTTATCAGTAGATGTTAAGAAAAGATTTTGAAGGAAGTCGACGAACATGCAAAAAAGTTCAAGATACCAAAGAATTCCCATCTATTATCATCAAGCATGAGAAAAGATTGTTTCTGTTCAGGATGGTGGTGGATTTGTACCTTCTCAAAAGTGTTTCCATGAAGCAAAGTATCCAGAGTTGGAGAAGGCTTTAGTTGCTTGGCTCAGGGAGAGGCAAGAATATACCCATTGACAACAGGCAGACACTTTGCTTTGAGGCTGGAATTGAAAGATTTCAAGGGATCTGATGGTTGGCTGCAAAAGTCAAGCCGTGCTACCAGACAAGTTGTGGCACGACTTGACTTTTAAGGAAAGTGTGCGATAAAAGTGCAGCAGTTGACACGATCACTATAAACGAATTGAAAGAAGAAAGGCTGAAAGCTCTACTTTCCAAATTTTTGTCAGAAAATGTTTTTAATGCTGACAAGAGCAGTTTATTTTTAAAGTGCTACCAGATAAAGCATTGGTTTTCAAAGGTGATGTATGCAGTGGTGGAAAGAATGTTAAATAAAGGATTGTGGTCTTGATGAGAGCCAACATGTCCAGCTCAAAAAAGCTGCCAATTCTAATCAAAGAAGCCCAGATGCTTTAAGAATGTGAAAAAATCCCTCTGAGTACTATGCAAACAAGAAAGTGTGAATGATGGGTGTCATTTCAAGAAATGGTGTAGAGAGCTGGACTAACATTTTTCTAAAAGGTGTAAAATTCTCCTAGTACAGCTGACGTTCGATTCACAGGTCTCCGGGTAGAGTTCTTTCCGCCGAATGTTACTGCTGTTTTACAGCCCATGGATCAAAGCATAATCCAGTGTTTTAAAAGAAAATATCTGTGGATGCTTTTAAAACTAGTTATTCTTGACTTGGAACATGGAAAAAAGCTAAGAAATTGATTTGCTTAGCATGAGGTCTTCCATGAAACAATTGCCAACTGTTTTCATCATGCAGGGTTCATTAAAAATGAAGTGGCTGCAGATAAAAAAAAATCTCAGTGATTCCAGTGGTGAAGACCTTTACGACAGGAACCTTACACGTGCCTGAAAATGTTACTTTTTCAGGGCTTCTTGCTTATAGATGAGAACTTTGTAGGTACAGAAGAAATATCTGACGAGATAATCAAGTTCTGATGCCAAATACAGAACTTTCCAATGTTGGGGAGGAATGTGAGGCTATCCCTAGACCTATGCTTAAAGAAACCACCAAATAGCGGTCAGGGCTGCGTCAGGTTTTTTTGAAGCAGACTTTTAACAATGGCATAGTTGCCAGCATTGACTGTATGGAAGCATATATTTACCAAAGTGTCATTCTGAAGCCAATCAAAATTAGTGAATTTTTTTTTTGTTTTTTTGATCTTTTAGCAAGTAAAAGTCAGTACAGATTGCATTTTTCAATTTTTTAAAATTATATTCCCATTTATGAACTTTTTTGGTGGTCCATAGAAATGAGAGAGTACTGTCTGTTGCTTCCTTGATCACTAAGCCAGCAGCATTAGGCTTGGGCTTCTGTCCTGAATTTAGGGACAGATGCCTCCCTATAGCCTTAGATGCACATGGAAGATGAAAAATTGACCACTAATGAATGATTTCACATTTATCCATCTTGTCCTGAGTCTACCTTTTAGGTTGCAGCCTGGCATCATTTTCACCAAAAGTTTTAGTGGTAAATGTTCATGTGTTTTATTGCTCTTTCTAAAGGGCATAAAATTTTAAAGAAAATATTGTATTAACAGTTTTGGTTTTAGATTATAGAGAACCTCCTAATCATGAAGATTTTACCATTCAACTAGCATTGGCAGACACACAGGTATCCCATTCCAAGGAACAGTTTTTGTGAAAATTTCTTTCTATTTAAAGTTTTGATAAGAAAATCTAAAGTTTTTTTTGTCCCCAAGGATCACTGGTGTCATGTATGTGTACTCACACATGTTTAAAACAAAACAGCAATTTTATTTTTACATAGTACACACACGCACACACAAAAGAAAACACTTTTTAAGTTCATCCTTGCCAAAGTCAATGGGAATTTTCTGACAAAGAAACACTTTTGGCAAGCACATTTTTCTTCTTCCTTCTGTATTACATGTATGCAACAGGAAAACATTGCAAAAGCAATAAATCAATATAAAAAACAGTGAATTTGAATGTGAACTCCTTCACAGGATTCCTTTGTTTTTGATAGTGAATAATCTCAGCTGTGTTGCAAAGTCATTAATAACATTTTTCAGTATCTACAATGAGTATTTGCACAAAGACAGTTCAGAAACAGGGATTCCGTTTAGATCTTCTACAGTGACAGTCAGTCATTTTTGAGATACCAGATTTTGCAGACCAATGTTAAATTGTATTTGCTAGAAGGTTTTGCATGTTTATCCTTCAGTGTCTTCAAGAGATGTATTATCTGGTACTCTCAAGAAATCTGGCAGTTCAAAATTAATTTCTGTGCCTCTTTGATCATCCAGCTGTTTTTGTGCTCTGGTCCACACGGCAGTCAAGTCTAGAAAAATAACACAAAATAAGGATTACCTCATATTTTAAATATCCAATAAACATGCTAACTGATGTTTTTATAAGAAAAAAAAAAGGTTGTAAAAGTTTTGTTTGAAGAACAGAAATACCAAAGGTGTGTGTCAAAAAAGTTCTGCCCCCCTCCCCCCACAATTCCTAAAAGTTGCTTGTTTTTTGTTGGGAAACCCTTACAAATGATATAAAATACATAATAATGATGCATATTTACTCAAGGCAGACATGTTCTAAAGTAGTTGCCTGAGTACCACTGCAACATATTCAGAATTTGGTTTTACATTTGATATTTTTGTAACACAGGTTTTCTGCTCAGCAAAATAAATGAATTGAATTGAAATAAAATTAATATCTAGACACCCTCTATTGATAGTGAATTAGGTAAACACCACATCACAGACCCAACTGTAAATGCTTGTGGGAGTATGATGAGACAATAGCATGTCTGCAAATGCAAGATGCCTCAATTGACTGATTTTGAGTGTGAATTGATAATAGGGTGCCACATAAGTAATCACTCCGTACACGACATTTCAACAGCATTGAAGATCCCTAGGGCTGAATTTTCTCAGAATGCAAATCAACATTATTTTAAATCACATAAACTGTATGTAAGACTATTAGGACTGATGTTAGCACAGTATAGTGTGCAGAATGCTGCACAACATGGGTCACTCACATCTGCCAAATTTTACGATTTACAGTGGTGTGCAAAAGTATTGCATCACCTGTAAAAACCGTGAATTTTTTTTTAACTAACTAATTTTCATAGTTATTTCATCATTTATACATCATTTGATGCAAAGTTAATGGAGATTTCAAAAGTATCTTAGTTTTTCCTGTAGCTACTTCTGTTCTTAAGATATGAGAAAATATGGGGTTTGACAAACACATTGAAATTCACTTTAGCTTTGTATCAGTTGTTACAGCCAATCATAGGCATTCTTTTATCTGACTGACTGCTTCATACTCCAGCCTTTATAAGGGTTGACACTGAGCTACTAGAGCATTGTAGTGGTCGCTTCTTGTTATTAGGGTATAATTTGTGTATATTCTCAATGGTTAAAACTGCAGAATTTTCCACAGCTGACAGTGAAAGTAGTTGTTCTGCATGAAGAGGGATATTCTTAAAGGCAAATTGCTGAAAGATTGGGCTGCAATCAATCTACATTTATTAGGCTACTGAAGAAAGTAAAAGATACTGGTGATATTAAAAATATGTGTTGCAGTGGAAGGCCCATATCCACTACAACCAGGCAAGACAGAGTGCTCAGAAAGCTAAGCATGGCAGACAGGAGGCTCAATACACCTGAATTGCTTCAAAGATGGTCTGAAGTGAATAATGTTACTGTTAGGAGGAGGATGCATCCCTATGACTTGTGTGGCTGCAAAGGCAGGTGTGAACCACTGTAAACTGCAAATCAAAGATGGTGTAGACTTTAGTGGACAAAACAGCATATCTCATGGGGAAAATGCACTTTTCAGTAATGAATCAGAGTAGTGTCTATGTAAGGAGATTCAAGCATGAAGAATTCCATCCGGGTTGCTTAGTGACTACTGTTAAGCATCCACTGAAGGTCATGGTCTGGAGCTGCATGTGTGCACATGGTGTTGGTAATGTCCATATTGTCGATGGTATCATAAATAATACATCTGGATATTAGAAAACATCATGACTGCAATTTTATTTTTCAAGAGGACAATGCTCCCTGTCATCATGCTAAAGTAGTGAAAAAGTGGTTTCAGGAAAAAAATGTTCAGCACTTTGATTTTAGCCACCACAGTCACCGGACTTAAACCTGATCCAAAGTGTCGTATGAACTATCAAAAAAGAAATCAACAACCAAAATTCAACTCATTGGAGATGTAATTCAAATTTGGTATCGTATTGTTCAACCCAATGTTTTACAAAACCTTGCTCACAGTATCATGAGTATGCCATCAAGATTAAAGGCTGGGGAACATAATATTAGGTATATTTTATAATTTTGCTTCATTATATTTCTGCAAACCTATGTATTGGATAAATGATCCTTTTTATAGTTATTTGGTGGGCAATGGGTTTGCCTCCACAGGGCAACAATGTCACACACGACAAAAACAAGGGCCTCTGTGATTTTTGGAAACTGACACAATTTTAAGCTTCAGTATAAATTAGTGTTGAGGTACCAGCTAGTTGTGTGTTGACATTGGTCAAAAGACCCCAACTCACCGGGTTTTTTTCCAGAATCCTTAGGTGGAATAACCAACTGGAACCGTCAACCATGGGCTAATCCTCTGTTCTGGTGTACTTTTCTGATTAAAAACACACAAAGAAATATTTTTGCAGACTCTAGTGTGGGATATGGTGGACCTACCACACTTGAGAAGGATGGTCAACCATAGAAATCACATATGATAAAGAGATCTCTGCTGAGTGAGTGTAAGATTGGTGTATGGAATACCAGAGGAATACAGTGATTGAAGAAATTAATAAGTATAGATCTGACGTTCTGTGTGTAAGTGAAACCAAAAAGGAGGAAATTGGGATAGAAGTGAAAAGAACAGCGAGCGTGTGGTCTGGAGTGTTGGATAATGTGAGAGGACATGCTGGTGAAGGTGTGATTTTAAGTGAAAAGATGAAGAACAACTCGATTAAAAAATAAAGTTTTCATCATTGTTCGTTCATAGATGGCATGATTATGTGTTTGTGATGTCGTCCAACAGTATTTAAGTCAATGTCCTTCTCGTGATGTTACACTGTATCATCTGATGAGGCGTATGGTGTGTTATTAGTAAAGGGTTGGTTTTTAACATGTGGTACGTTGTGCACTGCATTTGTTTTTATCATGTTTAGTCGACATTTTATTCTACTACTGATTCACTATAGCTGGATAAGTGAGATAATTCTTTGGATTTGTTTGAAAGTGAAACTTCAGAGAATAGTAATTGTTGTGTATGTTCCTTGTGACTCAGAACCTTCTGATAGGAAGGAAGATTTCAGGAATAAGCTAAAAGCTGTTCTGCACCAGTTTGGTGCTAAAGAGAAAGCTATAATAGCAGGGAATTTCAATGCTACAGTAGGTGTTCAAAATGCAGTTTCTGATAATGTTCTGGGTAAGTTTAATGATCCTTGTGTGAATGATGATGATGAAAAATTAATTGAGCTCTGCATTGAGAGTGGTTTGTGTGTATCTAATATGTTTTTTAGTCACAAGTATATACTTGGGAAAATCGTACTCTGGGACAAAAAAGTAATAGATTTTGTTGCTTATGATCAGTGTCTGAAACACTTAGTTGTTGGTAGTGTCATGAGTGAAACTGAATGCTGGTGGAAAGAATAAAGGTTGAAAGGCTCCCTGAAGATCATCAGCGTTATTCTAATTCACTCGGAGAACGACTGAATGAGTTGTATTGTGAGAGAGATTTAGAAAAGAAGTGGGCATATTTTAAGAACTGTGTTATCACTGCTGCTGAAGAGGTCTGTGGAATAGTGAGATTAAGGGAAGCATATTTTGGGATGGATAATTGAAAGAGCGAGGGAATATGAACTTCCATTGTGCATGGCTTTTATCGATTATGAAAAAGCCTTTGATTCGGTGAAACCATCAGCAGTTACAATGGCCCTGAAATCCTGCGGTATTGAAGATGCATACATTAATATCATTAATAACATCTATGAAAATGCAAGTGCAAAGATTCGGCTGTTTGAAAATACAAGACACATAAAAATTGGAAAAGGAGTGAGACAAGGTGACACCATATCTCTGAAGCTCTTTAATGCCACATTGGAAAATGTCTTTCAATCACTGAACAGGGAAAACAAAGGGATAAAGATTAATGGAGATTATCTAACCCACCTTCGTTTTGCTGATGACATAGTCATTTTTACAACTACCCCATCAGAGCTGCAGAGTATGATCCAGGAACTTGCTGACAAGAGTAAAGAAGTGGGATTAAAAATGAACTTTCAGAAGACAAAAGTGATGTTCAATGCTTTTACAAGAAATGAAGATTTATCGATTGATGGAGAAAAGCTGGAGATAACGGACACGTACGTTTATCTTGGACAGCAGATATCAAGTGAGGGTCACATTGGTGAAGAAATTAATCGGCATACAAAACTTGCCTGGAGAGCTTTTGGAAGAAACAGCATAATTTTCAAGAGCAATATGCCATTATGTCTTAAAAGAAAAGTGTTTGATCAATGCATCTTTCCAGTGCTTACGTATGGTGCACAGACGTGGACCTTAACTAAAAGAGACATACAAAGGCTGCAGACAACTCAAAGCAGCATGGAGAGGTGCATGCTTGGTGTAACCAGGAGAGATAAGAAGAGGAACTGCGTGGATCCGAAAAATGACAAGAGTGGAAGACATCATGATCAGAGTTAAATCCCTGAAATGGCAATGGGCTGGGTATACTGCCAGAAGGACAGACCATCAATGGACAGCCGAAATTTTAGATTGAATTCCGAGGGACAGGAAAAGACCCAGAAGAAGACCACATGGAAGATGGGTGGATGAAATTCGAAAGTATGTGGGAGTGACATGGAGGAGACTGGCACAAGACAGACCGTTGTGGAGGAAACTTGGGGAGACCTTCGTCCAGCAGTGGATTGATAATGGTTGATAATGATGATGATTTTGGGATGTTGCAAGGTAGAGTTTCTGAGAATGAATATCGCTGTAAGAAGCACGAGGCAGCTAAGGTGGAAAAAACTTTCTGGAAGTACATGAGACACAGGAAAAATAGGGGAAATGATATGGGGTGAATACTTCTGCAAGTTATTAGATCAAGAAAGCAAAAGTGATTCTGAGGCAGATGTCATAATGAGAGATGGAAGCACAGGAGGAATCTCAAGAAAAGAGGCATGTAAAACTCTAAAATCTCTTCAGAATAGTAAGGCTCCAGGAATAGATGGCATAACTGCTGTGATGTTAAAATAGGGTGGTGACACTGAAATTTGCCAGTTGTGCTGGTAGTGAGGAGTGGTCCTTCAGGATTGGAAGGATGTTATCATTGTTCTTTTGCATAAGGGGAAAAGTGATTCTACTGACTGCAAGAGTTGTTGTGGTATTAGCTTACTGTGCCAGGGAAAGTGTTTGGTAAGGTTATTACTGAAAAGGTCCGAAGTCTTACATCAGAGAAAGCGTGGGATGTTCAGAGTGGTTTTATACCTGGTAAAGGCTGCACTAACCAAATTTTTGCATTATGCATGAAAAGTATCTAGGTGATAGTAAGAAAGCATACAACCAAGTAAATAGGATACTTCTGTGGAAGATGCTGAATAAATATGGTGTTACTGGAAATCTACTTACTAGTGTAAAAGCCATGTATGCTGGCAGTTAGAGCTTGTGTACGGGTGACAGATGTTTTATGAAAATGGTTTTCTATTGGTGCAGGAGTCACACAAGGTTGTGTAATGTCACTATGGCTTTAGAATAATTCCTGATTTCTACGTATCATGCATAAGTTACATAAAAATTACAAGTGGTGGTACATTTCCGTAGCGACTTCTACCTGCATCAGTTGTTGCCAGATTTCAAAATAGCTTTCCAAATGATAAGTATGTTAAAAGGTGCATCTGAATTGCAGGTGTTAGGAGTAAGGAAAATTTCAATGCTTTCGCTGTACCTGAGGGCTTTCCGATTGCTGAACAGAGCGATACATTTAGCATTTTGCCAATCGGGAATCGCGGACATATCGCTGATGGTTAAAATTGAAAGGGAGGTGGAAGGGTTGCCTTTCTTAACATCAGCGATATGTTCCACTAATTGCTGATTGATGCTTCTGTAAGTACTACCAATATAGTGGGTAATGCCTGTGGAAGTGTTGATAGGGATAGAGTAGATACCTTGTAACTCTAGGGGTTTATTGGGATCTCTGTCTTTAAGAATAAGGTTAAGAAAATGTGGAGGTGGTTTAACAACAATACTGTAGCCAAAAGACTTGAAAATGGAGCAAACTTTGAGTGAAGGCCAGACTAAAGGGCAAAGTGCCAACAAACTGATTAGTGGTGTAAAGTTCAGGCAGTAAACTAGTAGATCTATTCTGTGATTCAAATTTCTTAATTAGCCTATGTACCAAGAGGGGTGGAAAGCCATGCAATTTACCAATGTTGATGATGTTCTGATATTAGTTTTGAATCCACTCCTCTTAGTACATAGGCTAATTAAGAAATTTCAATCACAGAATAGATCCACTTGTTTACTGCCTGAACTTTCCACCACTCATCAGTTTGTTGGCACTTTACCCTTTAGCCTGGCCTTCACTCACAAAGTTTGCTCCATTTTCAAGTCCTTTGGATACAGGATTGCTGTTAAACCACCTCCATATCTTCTTAACCTTAAGCACAGAGATCCCAATAAACCCCTAGAGTTACGAGGTGTCTACTCTATTCCTGTCAACACCTCCACAGGCGTTACCTACTATATTGGTAGTACTTACAGAAGCATCAACCAGCAATTGGTGAACATATCACTGGTGTTAAGAAAGGCAACCCTTCCACCTCCCTTTCAATTTTAACCATCCGCGATTCCCGATTGGCAAAATGTTAAATGTACTGCTCCGTTCAGCAATAGGAAAGCCCTCAGGTACCGCGAAAGCATTGAAATCTTCAACAACTGATGCTTATACCATGTGTTTCATTCCAGGGCTGATGAAGGTAGAAGTCATTACTGAAACGTCCCACCACTTGTGATGTTTACATAATATGCATGATATGAGGATATCAAGAATTATTCTAATGTTATGTGTTTCACTGCCAATTATACTCACTATGGCTGTGTGCAGATTACTCTATGTCGATGACACAGTCCTGTTGGAAGAGAGCAAAAGGGAGTTGTCCCAGATGTACGAAATTCAAACAGCATAAATAAGGGAATAACCAAAGAACTGAATGCAAGATAAGTCTAAATGGCACAGTGATAGACCTTGTGTATTTAGAAAGCATGTTTGACAGAGAAAACAAATTGGATGGTGAAATTAGTAGGTGAGTGAACTCTTCATTGAAAGTAATAGCTGTGTGTGAAAGTGTAATTGCTCCTACTCTGATGTACAGCAGTGAAACCTGCATTACTCATGAGGAGTTTGTGGCAGAATGTTGTTAGAAAAAGTGGAGGCTAATATTTTTCGGTGTTTTGGCCATGATGAGATGCTTACTAAGAAAAAATTTTCAGCTCAAAAAGATTGAGTAAAGAAGGGTTTGTGTACATCATGTGATGGATGCCTGAGTTGTGTCAAGATTGTTGTAAATGTAGAAGTTTGATACAGCAACTGTAAGTAAATAATCAGTTTGCAATTCTTTGCGGAGCTAACATGTGAATATCAGTCATATGTATGTACCTAAAGAACACAAGTAGCTACAGAAAAAAACTAAAACAGTTTCTAATAGTTAATGACTTCATGGCTTCCTCTAATTACTTTCAGTACCATAAATGCTTAACGAGAATTATAGAGGATAAATTTATTAAGGCACATTACCTCTCAAATTTTTGATCTATTCACTAGATCATCATCACAGCAATTGAGAGGTAATGTACCTTAATAAATTTATCCTCTACAATTCCCGTGTTAAGTATTAATGGTAAGGCAGTTTTGAAATCTCCATTAAATTTTGCATCTAATGTCATATAAATGTTGAAACAACTATGAAAAAGAGTTAAAAATTCATGATTTTTGCAGGTGAACACACCACCACTGTACCTAATCTATATTTTGAGGTTACTCACCTTTATTCCTAAAATCTTTTAGGTTTTTGTCTCTACACATTTCCAACACGTATTTTTCTTAGTTACATCATAATTCAAGGCTGCAAAAAAAAAAAAAAAAAAAAAAAAATAGTTTTCAACTCACGCAAACTTTGTTCCCTTCTTTTCTTTTCCCAATGACCAAATTCAGATTCAAAATGATCTACCACAAGTATACATAATTGAACTCCCTAAAACACTTGTATCTAATTAAAACTTCAATCAATAAAAACTTATATTACACATTTCCTAAAACGTCAAAGTTAAAAAACTGTAACCCATAATTATTTACAATTGCACACCGGTACCCAATTAAAACAAACCTAAATACTTGACACAACCACTATACTCGACAATCACGGACCTCTCTCCACTCAGAAATAAGCATAATATCCTAGCACATTCAGCCTCTGCCCAGGCCATTCTCAAGGAGTGGACGCAACAGATGAACCACCCTTAACCACCCACAAAACGTAGTGAATGTTCCAGTGTTCGAGCGGCATATTCTCATTCCTGTTCTTCACCATTCGGGCGCAGTGGCGCCATCTATCAGATGACCTAATAGCCTTGCTTTCCCTATGATAGCTGATCGTATTTGATTCATGAAACTAATCTTATATTCTAACATTTTTTTTTTTCTTGCCTTTTCCCCTCTGCTCTTCTCTGTGGCTTTCCTTTCTGATCAAATCCTTCCAAATATGTGTTTAAGCTATTAGGATCATTAACGTTACATAACCAGTGTATTTTTTTCAATCAACACTGTCTCCGCCAATCTCAAATGCCTTTCCGTACGACAATTCTTAATAATTTTTATTTCATCAAACTTTGGGTATTGCTTTTGTTCAATACAGTACTGGACCAATGCAGTTTTTGCTTCTTTTTTCTGCCAATTCATCGTTTACAACAGGTACTGTTGTAAACGATGATTTGCAACATCTGTAACTAAAACATTGTTTACAACAGTACGTTTTAGTTTATTTTTAGTGCTTCCTATATATGATACTGTGGGATAGTTACTTATAGGAATTTTGTAAATGCCAGCTCTGTCCAGGCACTTCTTGTTTTCTTTTGTATTGATTACAAAATTTTTAATGGTATGCACTTTATTGCCAATTGTGAATTATTACCTATTACACAATTTATTAATTTCAGCTGAAATTCCTTTTATGTACGGAAACGATCCATTATATTTAATCTGATTATTATTTCTTATGTTTGAAGAATTAATACAATTTTTCTGCACTTCCTTAATCCATTTTTTTACTGGGATACCTATAATTTTTTGCAACATCTGTAATATATTTCAATTCATCCTTTCTGTATTGCATATTTGACGTGTGCGTAAAAGCTCTTTTTATTCAAGTCTTAATACTGTTACATTTATGAGCATATGGATGACAAGAATCGTATGGTATAATCACAGGTACGTATGGCTATTTTCTATAAACTGTATAATCTAATGTGTTGGGTTGTTTTATAATCTGTACATCAAGGTAAGCCAAGGTATCCTGCTGTTCAACTTCAATCATTACTTCAATGGATGAATACTCTTCTTTAAATTTTTTAGCTATGTCTTCTAGTTCTGTGGAATTCAATTTTGATAAGATGAAAATATCATCAATATGTCTGCAATATATCAATGGTGGTTCATTCAGGTTATTTATCACTTTGGCTTCAATATCTGTCATAATAACTTCTGCAAATAATGTAGACAGGGGTGATCCCATAGGTCCTCCTGTATTTTGCTTATAAATAATATCTTCAAATGCAAAAACATTATTTTCGTATATATACAACAATACATTTTTTAATAACTCTTGTACTTGTATTCCTGTTAGAATTTTTTGTTGGGGGGTGTCTGAAGGGTATAAAGCACACGGGCGGTGTACGCTCAGCAATTCGGTGAAAGCTATTGCATGGTGTACATCGGTTTGAATGATGTCGAGTTACTGCCACCGTGTGATATGGCCAACAGGCAATCCAGTAGACTACATCTGGATGACTTTACCCGAGGTCGCGTCATTGGGAAGTTGGAAGAAGGTCGAAGTGTGAATAGTGTGGCCGAGGAGTTCGGGATCGCTCACAGCATCGTTTCACGAGCTTGGAGAACATTTCAAACAACAGGAACAGCTGCCCGAGAGTTTAGCAGTGGTCGTCCATGAGCAACCACGGTGGTGGACGACCGTTATATTGTCCTACAGGTGAGAAGAGACAGACAAAATCGCAAGGCACATGCAACAGACAACTGGACGTCCGTTATCGCGTTTTTCTGTGGTCAGGAGGCTGCACAAATGTGGTCTATTTGCACGAAGACCAGTACGGTGTGTGCCATTAACGCCTGCTCATCGGAGACTGCGGTTTCTGTAGTGCCAGGAACACAAGAACTGGACACATCAGCAATGGGGTTGAGTTCGTCTGGCGAGCAATTCTGGACGTATACACATCTGAAGAGAGCAGGGAACACGCAATCACACCTCCAACATCATCGAAAGGGACCGGTTTGGAGGTGGCGGAGTTCTCGTTTGCGGCGGTGTCATGCTTGGTAGCCGTACTGACCACATCTTCCAAGGAGGTTCAGTCACTGGTATCCGCTATTGTACCGAGGTTCTCCTGCCTCACGTGTGTCTGTTTAGAGGTGCTGTGGGTCCTGAGTTCCTCTTCATGGACGACAACGCTACACCTCATCGTACAGTGGCTGTCGCAGAGCTGTTAGAGAGTGAAGATATTCAACGCATGGATTGGCCCGCAAGGTCCCCGGACTTAAATTCAATCGAACATGTGTGGGACCTTCTCGGGATATGCTTGGCAGCACACCACCAGCCGCCAGCAACGATTCCGCAGCTGCGATTGGTGCTACAAGAGGAATGGGCCACGATGCCTCAACAGCTCCTTGACAACCTCATCCTCAGCATGGACAAACATTGTAAATCCTGCAACACAGTCAGGGGTGATCATATCCCCTACTTAAGACTGGATTTTTCTTGGCAGCCGCCTGTCACGTGGACGTTTCTGTCCAGTTGTGCTCGAAGCTACCTTTTCAATAAAGTGCCTTTGTATCCTTTGAATTCCATGTTTGGATGGTTTTGCTCACTTGTCCCATATTCTTACATCTTGGGGATCTTATGGTATGATTTTTAGTCGATGTGGAGCACTTCTGCACGACGTTGCATTCGAAAAAACTTCTCGTCCTTAATTTTTGCACGCCAGTGTAATAATAAAATGTCTAAAGCAATAAAGGAATTAAAGTGTACAATCATCAATAAAGACCCAACAGATAACCAGATAAAATATTTGGCAGGGATAAGAAATCATGATACATTGTCAGACGAAATAAAGAAGTCCTTCCCACCAATGGGTGCATGTATACCAAAAGTGTTTGCCAAGATTAAAACACATAAAGAAGATGAAACATTGAGGTTGATTGTATCAAAAGTCAACTCACCCTTGATTTCATTAGAGAAAAATATTTATAATTTTCTTGCACCAATATTTATGAAACAACAATACAGTTTAAGGAATACATATGATTTTATTCACTTAATTAAAAATATTAATCAAGATTTGCAGTTTTACAAAATGGCTAGTATGGATGTTAAAGCTTTGTATCCAAATACTCCAGTACCTCAGGCCATAGACATTATTACTCAAGAACTAATGCAACAAAAAATTCTAACAGGAATACAAGTACAAGAGTTAAAAATGTATTGTATATATACAAAAATGTTTTTGCATTTGAAGATATTATTTATAAGCAAAATACAAGAGGACCTATATGGGATCACGACTGTCTACATTATTTGCAGAAGTTATTATGACAGATATTGAAGCCAAAGTGATAACCTGAATGAACCACCATTGATATATTGCAGATATGTTGATATTTTCATCTTAATCAAAATTGAATTCCACAGAACTAGAAGACATAGCTAAAAAATTTAAAGAAGAGTATTCATCCATTGAAGTAATGATTGAAGTTGAACAGCAGGATACCTTGGCTTACCTTGATGTACAGATATTCTTACATCTTGGGGACCCAACACATTAGATTATACCGTTTATAGAAAATAGCCATACGTACCTGTGATTATACCATACGATTCTTGTCATCCATATGCTCATAAATGTAACAGTATTAAGACTTGAATAAAAAGAGCTTTTACGCACACGTCAAATATGCAATACAGAAAGGATGAATTGAAATATATTACAGATGTTGCAAAAAATTATGGGTATCCCAGTAAAAAAAATGGATTAAGGAAGTGCAGAACAATTGTATTAATTCTTCAGACATAAGAAATAATAATAAGCAGATTAAATATATTGGATCATTTCCGTACATAAAAGGAATTTCAGCTGAAATTAATAAATTGTGTAATAGGTATAATTTACAATTGGGCAATAAAGTGCATACCATTAAAAAATTTTGTAATCAATACGAAAGAAAACAAGAAATGCTTGGACAGAGCTGGTGTTTACGAAATTCCTATAAGTAACAATCCCACAGTATCATATATAGGAAGCACTAAAAATAAACTAAAACATTGTTTACAACAGCACCTACGAAATTGGCAGAAAAAAGAAGGAAAAACTGCATTGGTCCACTGTATTGAACAAAAGCAATACCCAAAGTTTGATGAAATAAAAATTATTAAGAATTGTCGTACGGAAAGGCATTTGAGATTGGCGGAGACAGTGTTGATTGAAAAAAATAGACACAGGTTATGTAACGTTAATGATCCTAATAGCTTAAACACATATTGGAAGGATTTGATCAGAAAGGAAAGCCGCAGAGAAAAGGCAAGAAAAAAAAAAGTTAGAATGTAAGATGATTAGTTTCATGAATCGAATACGATCAGCTTTTGAACAGATATACATAAGTACGAAACGAAGGGAAAAGAAGGCTATTAGGTCATCTGATAGATGGCGCCAGTGTGGCGAAGAACGGGAATGAGAATATGCCGCTCGAACACTGGAACATTCGCTACATTTTGTGGGTGGTTAAGGGTGGTTCATCTGTTGCGTCCACTCCTTGAGAATGGCCTGGGCTGAGGCTTGAAAGTGCTAGGATTGTATGCTTATTTCTGAGTGGAGAGAGGTCCGTGATTGTGTCAAGTATTTAGGTTTGTTTTAATTGGGTACCGGTGTGCAATTGTAAATAATTATGGGTTACAGTTTTTTAACTTTGACGTTTTAGGAAATGTGTAATATAAGTGTTTTAGGGAGTTCAATTATGTATACTTGTGGTAGATTATTTTGAATCGGAATTTGTTCATTGGGAAAAGAAAAGGGAACAAAGTTTGTGTTAGTTGAAAAAGATGGGGGGGGGGGCGTTGCGGCCTTGAACCACGATGTAACTAAAAAAAATACGTGTTGGAAATGTGTAGAGACGAAAACCTCGTAAAAGATTTTGGGAATAAAGGTGAGTAACCTCAAAATATAGATTATTTCTAAATAGCACGTGAATAATTAAGCAGCTAGATGACATTTACAATGCTGTATGAATATATGACCACTGTACCTGTAAAATGCACAGAAATCGTTGTTTTATTGATGCTTTCCTCCCCCCCCCCCCTTTTTTTTTTTACCAGGTTAGTACAATTGTCTCTAAGCACCTGTATATTCTGATTTACCTGATAATGTTTTCACCCTCATTCACCAAATTGCTACAGAGACAGGGTTGGAAAAAACCCATCCCAATTGGGCTTTTTCGGGTACTGTTGTAAAAAAACAAAGAAGTGACAATCGATGAGTAAATTCTGTCTTAAAAGGGCAAAAGTAATCTCTTGATAAAACAGTGGCTATTTTTTTTATGCTGCTAACATACCATTTTATGCAGCAGAATTGGATGAGTTTAAAATTATGATTGAGACCTGGAAAACTGTTTGATACTGCAGCAGAAGAAATTGAATCTCAGCTTTCAGACAAATAAAATTAGGCAGTTTGACTTTCACCATAGATGGTTGGTGCAGTGTAAAGAATGAGCTAGTCCAAGCTATTTGTGTCCATACCAGAACAGAAAGTTTTTGCTGGATCAGAAAAGAAAACAGCAAAATATTGTGTTTCTAAATCAGAGGCGGCCATAAAGGAGAGCAAAAACAAAATGAAAGATATCCAACTCTCATAACATATGGATGCTCAGCACATCTGTTGAATTTGTTAGAAAAAGATGTTTCCCCAAAATTGTGTTAAAGCAGATTGCAGTGGTGCACAAATATCTTAAGAGCACATTGAAGAAGTTTATCCATCTATTTAAAAAATCTTGAATAAAATGGGCATTTACCATGAAGCTATGAATATGGAAAAGCAGTTATCTGTTGTTGCTAGCACACTTCAGAAAGGGACAAGTCTGTTTCAGTTGCTGTTGAAATATGGCTGGGTTTACAAGAAGAAATCCTGCAGCCCTACCATCTAGATTTTAAAAAAGGTTTGAACAAGCAATTCTTGCATCACATTTTCTAGCAAACCTCATGGATCCGAAACTTAACTGAGAATGGGAGAGTATTGCAGAAGAGTGGATATCAAATTTTCCCCTGATTACATAGTCGTATAATATGAGCACCCAGGCCACAGAGTGCATGCGACAAGGTCAACCACAGGGCAGATGTAGTGAATTGATGGATGTTAAAAAAAGAATGATCATTGGTTACCGTGCAAAGGGTGGAAGCATCTCAGAAACAGCAAACTTTGGGGGCTGTTCTCGAGGTGCACCAAGAATGGAGCTTAACACAGACTAAATGGACATAAATACGCCATAAAGAATGGACTTAAAAATTCTGCACTGTCGTGACTCGTGAATGATGGCCTGCACTATCGAATTTGGAATGATGCTTCCTTTATATTAACGCCAAGTGCTGTTTACAGAGAGCCTTGTAATTGCTACTCAGAGACATATGCTGTAATGACAATATGGAAACTATTTACAGGTCCAAATAAGAGACAGACTGAGGATGAAGTGAAGTCACTTAATATGTAACGACTTATGTTGTTTGTTCATTACAGTGGAATTTAAAATGCTTCCTACAAGGGACAGATGCCAGGTTGATTGGGAATGTTGCAAGGTAGAGTCTCTGTGGATGAATATCGCTGTAAGAAACGTGAAGCTGCTAAGCTGGTTCGCCACAGTAAGGCAAAAGATAGGAATAAGAAAGTGGAAAGGCATGAACTGGCTTTTTGGAAAAATAGAAAGTCCTTCTGGAAGTACATGAGACTTAGGAAACATAGGGGAAACAAAGTTGTGTGAAGAATGAGATTGGGGAAATGATATGGGAGCAGAATGAGTTAAGTGACAGATGGGGTGAATATTTCTGTGAGTTATTAGATCAGGAAAGCAAAGATGATTCTGATGCAGATGATGTCACAATGAGGGATGAAAGCACAGGCGGGATCTCAAGAGAAGTGTGTAAAGCTCTAAAATCTCTTCAGAATGGTAAGGCTCCGGGAGTTGATGGCATAACTGCAGAGATGTTGAAATATGGTGGTGACTCTATAATTGACTGGTTAACTGAAATTTGCCAGTTGTGCTGGGAGTTAGGAATGGTCCCTCGGGATTGGAAGGATGCTATCATTATTCACTTGTATAAGGGAAAAGGTGATCTGACTGAATGCAACAACTATCGTGGTATTAGCCTACTGAGTGTGCCAGGGAAAGTGTTTGGTAAAGTTGTTATTGAAAAAGTACGGGGTCTTGCATCTTTGAAAGTGTGGAATGTTCAGAGTGGTTTTATGCCTGGTAAAGGCTGCACTAACCAGATTTTTGCATTACGCATGATGATTGAAAAGTATCTGGCTGTTCGGAAGAAAGTTTTTACTGCCTTCATAGATTTAGAGAAAGCTTACGACCGAGTGAATAGGACACTTTTGTGGAAGGTATTGAATGAATATGGTGTTACTGGGAATCTACTTAATAGTGTAAAAGCCATGTATGCTGGTAGTAGAGCTTGTGTACGAGTGAATGGTGTTTTAGCAAAATGGTTTTCCATTGGTGCAGGAGTTAGACAAGGTTGTGTAATGTCACCATGGCTGTTTAATATATTTATGGATGCATGCACGCGTGATGCCAAAATAGATAATAGTGGTTTATGTCTTGGTGATATCCGTATGTGCAGATTGCTGTATGCTGATGACACTGTCCTGTTGGCAGAGAGCAAAAGTGAGTTGCAGAGTACTCGGATGCACGAAGTTTGCATGAAATTTAAACTGAGTATAAATAAGGGGAAAACCAAAGTTATGGTGTTTGAGAGAGGAATGGGTAGCACTGAATGTAAAGTAAGTATAAATGGCACTGTGATTGACCAGGTGAGTGAGTTTGTGTATTTAGGAAGAGTGTTTGACAGAGAGAACAAGTTGGATGGTGAAATCAGTAGGAGAGTGAATTCTTCTTTGAAAGTCATAGCTGCTCTAGGAGGTTTTCACAGGAATGATGGGTTCTCTAGAGAGTCCCGCATGGCTGTGTATGAAACTGTAATTGTTCCTACTTTGATGTATGGCAGTGAAACCTGGGTACTGCAGAAGAAACATAGGAGTCGTTTGTGTGCTGGAGAAATGCGTTACTTACGTGGGGTTTGTGGCAAGACACGATATGATTGTGTGAGAAATGAAGATGTATTGTAATTGTGTGATGTGAAGCAAAATGTTGTTAGCAAGGTGGAGACCAATATGCTTCGGTGGTTTGGCCATGTTGAAAGAATGAGTGATGAAATGCTTACTAAAAAAATCTTTTCAGCCCAAGTGGCAGGAAGGAAAGGCAGAGGAAGGCCAAGGAAGACATGGGTGGATCAGATTCAGGAGTGTCTGCATGAGAAAAAGATTATGAGTATGAAGTATAAAAGATCTTGTGTATGGCGTGTAATGGATATCAGTGAAGCACGAGTTGTATGTCAAGATCGATGTAAATGGAGAAGTTTGATACGACAACAATAAGTAAAAATATCTGGAAGTTTGTATTTCTTTTTGGAGCTAACCTCTGAATCTCAGAGAACAGCTTAGTGATATGTGTGTATCTATGTACATACTAACTTTCATTTATTTTTACAATGCAGTATTGTATCCATACCTACATTCCATTATTTCATGATAATTACCACGTGACATTGTAACACATTAATATCTGACGTCTATATCATGTCACGTAACATTCTATTTAAACGTATTCCTTCTTCTGTTTATGTATCTGACGATGAGTTCTAGGGAAACCTGAAAGTTCTAATACATGTATTACAATAAAATCTTTAAATTCAGCCCATGAATTTGTATTGTGATGTGATTCTTCTTATCAAGATCTTGCATCTAAGGCGACTATCTCTGCACAAGTTTAAATCTTCTAATACCATCATAGTTATCACATATATATTTTATACCACTCCTCAAAGATGTGAAGGAAGTATTCAAAACTTTCAAATGCTACCGAATTAGACTCGTCGTGGAGGAGACGCATTTGTCTTTTCTAATAAATTGTAGAGACTTGCACATCATACCCAGACTAAGGATGCTCAAGTGCTAAAATATGCCAAAAAATAAAAGACTCCTCACTGAAATCAGAGCCAAAAGATGTCTATTAGACTCACTACAAAGAAGCTCCTATAAGGCCTACCTATGACTAGCTGGTGATAGCCATGCTATTCACTTCAATAAATACCTCACAGTACTTATGGCTATTATCGAATCTGAAGTTAAGCAAGCCCAGAAAAGACACATCCATAAACTACGTAATCTTGTGGACCAGGACGTCGTTGAGAAGAACCGTACCTCATGTACACATAGACCTAACCAGCATAAATCACAATCTTAAACTAACTTCATCAACTACAGTGATTATCCTCTAACCAAATATCAGCACTAAATAAAGGCCTGAAATTCACCTTCCTGAACTCCAGGATTAATAAGTTGAAACTTATTCCCCAAGCAGAGGCCATCATTTCCCATCTACCATTAAAAAAACAAGACTATGCACGACATCAATTCGATTAGAAAATTTCATGTTCAAAGATCCAACACAGATTTGACTCTTCTTGTAGAAGAAAAAAAGCAACTTTTAGAATTGTGCAACGACTCCACTATATCTATCATATCTGCTGATAAAACCTCGCAAATTATTCTTCTGAAGAAAATTCTAGAGGCAATTGATAATATACTGCACGCCACTCTTAGTTCGAACCTATTAATGCTACCACAGCGGCCATATATAAATTGAAGAAACTCCCGATGGCCATTTCACAATGCTTGTACTGCCCTCCAGGTGCAAGAGTTCCTGAACTTTTTGGTAAACTAAAGACTCATAAACCCGGACACCCATTACGCCCGCTAGTATCTGGATTTGCAGCACCTACCAGACCTATAGAGAAGGCACTTGCTACTTTCCTTCAACCACTGGTTAATAATTCACTCTACTCTGTTAAAGGCACAGTACAGGCTCTTGACAAGATCAAATCCTTTAACGCAAATAACTCAACCTTTATTATGGCTTCTCTCGATGTAATTTCTTTGTGCCCTAATGTTTCGATCAAAACTACTTGAATATGAACCAGAAATGATTCAATCCATCATTACAACCTTAAAACTAGTACAGAACAGATCATATTTTCAATTCGACAACATTATTTATCGTCAAACTGAGGGCGCCCCAAATGGGATCACCACTATCTCCGATTCTAGCCGAAATTCTACAACAACACATAGAAAATAAAGTGCTACAAGAATATCAAAAGCCTCCGTGCTTTTACATAAGATATGTCGATGACATACTTCTCTTCTGGGATCATAAACCAGCTGACCTACAAACATTTGCTGAACACTTACCATTCCGACTATAAAATTCTCCATTGAACTGGAAAGTGAAGGTAAATTGCCATTCCTCGTTCAAGATCTTGAACGAGATGATGTCAACACTCTCTCTATATATATATATATTGGGTTGTCGGAAAAGTCATGACGTATTTTAGCCATGTTTTGCAAAGGTCATTTATTCATAGAAAGAACAGAGATCAATCAATGATATAATGCCCATTTTGTTTGATAACCTTTTGCTATCTTTCATTGAGCTGCAGAATGCCTCGTTCATAGAAGGACCTGTCTTTCGTGGCGAAAAACTGTACAAGGTGCTGATTTACAGCTTCATCTGAATTGAATGTTATACCATGCAAGGAAGCGAAACAAGTGGAAGTCTGATGGCGCAAGGTCAGGCAAGAATGCTGAGTGTGGCAACACATCCCACCCAAGCTCCAATAATTTTTGGCGTCTCGTGTTGTCGTGATGGAACACAACACCTTTACGATTCATGACCTCTGGGCATTTCTGGATGATGGTTTCGTTCAAACTGTCCAATTGCCGACAGTACACATTTGAATTGATTGTTTGGTTCAGTGGTAGGAGCTCAAAAAACAAGACACCTTTAAAATCCCACCACACTGAGACCAGAACCTTCCGCTGATGAATGTCTGCTTTAGATGTTGTTTGAGGCGAAGCAGCACGTCGGGACCAAGATCGTTTGCACAGCACATTATTGTACACAATCCACTTTTCGTCACCAGTCGCTTCAAAAAAGGATCGTTTTCCTCACGTTTAATGAACATATCACAGATGTTTATACACGCCGTCAATTGAGCTTCTTTGAGTTCATGAGGAACCCACATATCGAGCTCGGTTACGTATCCCAGCTTCTTCAGGTGGTCGTGAACGCTTGAATGATGGATGTGCAATGTGTCTGCAATCTCTCGTGTCATGTAACGTGGGTTTGACTCAATCAATGCCTTGATTTGGTCATCATCAACCTCGGTTGGCCTCCCGGACCGAGGAGCCATCATCGTTGAGGTCAAAATCGCCAGCACAGAATTTTGCGAACCACCGCTGGCACTGACTTTCTTGTAGAGCATTATCACCATACACTTTACGCAACTTTTCACAAGCTTGACGCGCGTTCTTCCCTTTACAGAAGTAAAATATTGCGAAATGCACAGTTTGGTCTTCCATCTTCAATTTGATGTCAAATCTCCACAAATCAACCAAACCACTCACTATTCCTTTTAAACTGCAGCTAGAACTGGCACCTGTCGAATGCCATAGCGATAACAGAGCTGCACATGTCTCTAGTACTTCCAAAACCACCCAACCGCCATCGGGGGCCAAAATATGCCATGACTTTTCCGACAACCCAATAGAAAATTCACTTCTATACCTACATTGATCCCGGCTTCTTCAGCACATCCAAAAAGCTACAAACTCTCCTTTTGCGCAGAGCCATCATGCATTCATCTACTTTCAGCAGACGCAAATGTGAAATTAACAAAATATTCAACATCACCCTCAACCATGGCTTTCCCAACTTTATCATAAAAAAAAAAAAAAAAGCTCTCAAGAAGCTCCACCAAGATAACTCTACTACTACTCTCCAGAGGGACCAACAACTTTGTAGATATGTAGGTGCCATAGATTATTATCCAACCATAACACCTGTTCTCAAAGCCATTTGCAGAAACTCTCACCTGGAATTTGGAATGCGTACTACAAACATTTTCCAGATAATCAAACAAGATTGAGACCAGGTAACAAACCTAAATAAATTTGGCATTTACAGCATCCCCTTGAAAAGTATTGACGCTGACACTCCCGATAGTAAATATATAGGATCTACAAAACATACACTAGCAACAAGACTAAATGAACATAAATATGCCATAAAGAATGGACTTAAAAATTCTGCACTATCAAATCTGGAATGATGCTTCCATTATTATAACATCAAGTGCTGTTTCTTCATTGCTGTTCACCAAAAGCCTTGTAATTGCTACTCAGAGGCATTTATGCTGTAATGACAATGCTCCAGTATCTATACCCAGGACCGGATTAAACTTTTGTGGGGCCCAGGGTGAAATTTCATATATAGAGGGCCCTAGAAAATGAATCTCATAGTTTAATGAAATCATTGTATGAAAAATGAAAATAGACAAAAATTATCATAAAGGGAAATGATTATCTCAAATTATTGTGAGCTTAAGAAAAAGACCATCATATGGATTGAAAATTCATAGAGAAAGAGAGTGTAAACAGTTTCTTTATGATTTTCGTGTATTTTCATTTTTCAGAGACAGACAGGTAGAGTGTGAGAGGGAGACAGACACAGAGAGAGGGAAACAGACAGAGAGAGAGGGAAACAGACAGAGAGAGACAGAGGGAGACAGACAGACAGAGAGGGAGACAGACAGACAGAGAGGGAGACAGTGAGAGAGAGGGAAACAGACAGACAGAGAGAGACAGACAGACATTGAGTGAGAGGAAGATAATAAAAAGTGCTGAAATCTAGTTTTCTATCTGGAGAGGAGGAAGTTTAGGTTGCTTTATTATCTTAATAAAAACTTCCTACAAAATGATAAAAAAGATAGCTTTAACTAATCTGCATAGCAAATATTTTTCCATAGCAAACATGTTTGCGTATTGGATAATAACGATACCTCTTAAATAAATTTGTATATATATACGTAACATCACAGCCTCTCCTTGACAAATGTCAACCCCGCCTTCTCGTGGTGCATCCTGTTCCCACTAAAGGGGCTCTGACGACCGCCAATAGCGGTATAACTATACCATCGGGATTAGAGGAAATTCTATCCCACACTCACCAACCCGCTTGGCCAGCGTGGTGAGTTATGGCCAAACCCCTCCAAAATGATTCCACAATTTAAATCTTGGCCCTCAGTCTCCGGCAGCTGGAATGTACCTGGCCAAGGCAGCGGCCAGTGTGACATGAAGGCAGAGGGTGCTAAGAATCCCCGGAGGACCGGACTAGGCTGCCATCTGATGCTGACCTTGGCTACGTACAATGGACGCTCCCTATCTTCTGATTCAAGGCTTCTTGAATTGGAAGAGGAACTACAAAGGATCAAGTGGGACATCGTGGGGCTAAGTGAGGTAAGGAGAAAAGGAGAAGATCTCATCGAACTGAAAAGTGGACATCTCTTCTACTATCGTGGGACAGATACTGGCAGAACTAGTGGTGTTGGATTTATAATAAACAAGAAACTGAAGGATAAAGTTGTAGAAGTTGAAAGTTCCTCTGACAGAGCTGCACGACTTGTTATCCAACTCTCGAAAAGATACCAGGCTCAGATTATTCAAACTTATGCACCCACCACAAGTCATCCTGAAGAAGAAATTGAAGAATTTATGAGGAAATTTGTCATCTAAATAATAAAGGTAAGCAGCACTTGAAAATAATTATGGGAGATTTCAATGCAAAAATAGGGCAACGGCAACAGAATGAAACTTCAGTAGGTAAATTCGGTCACGGCAACAGAAACCAGCGTGGAAATACTCTCGTTGAGTTTGCAGAGGCAGAAGGGTTTTTCATCTTGAACTCCTTCTTCAAGAAAAAGCCACACAGGAAATGGACATGGAGACATCCAAATGGGACGACAAGTGAAATTGATTTTATTATGTGTAACAAAAAATTCGTCATAGAAGACTGCAGTGTGCTGAACAAGTTCAACACAGGTAGTGACCATAGATTGGTGAGATGTAAGATGCACCTCAACACTAAACTTGAACGTGGCAAGCTCATAAGACAAACAAAATCTATTGACATAACCAACCTTAAAAAACACCATAATACCTTCAAGTTGGAACTGAAGAACAGGTTCTCTGCTTTAGAAGGCCTAACATCGGAAGAAGTGGACATCTCTGAAGTTAACAGAAAAGTAACCAAAGCTCTTATGGAAACAGCAACAAAATTAGCTGGGTCTAAGAACAAGTTGCATGTGAACAAATTATCAGGAAAAACCAAAATGTTGATGCAAAAAAGAAGAGAGATGAGGACAACTAAAGAAGATGTGACTTCCAAAGTGGAATATATAGAGCTATGCAAGACAGTAAGAAAAAAGTATCACTGAAGACATAAGAAAATTCAACTGTGAACTAGTGAGGAAAGCAATTGAAAACAACCAAAGCCTAAAGATAGCAAAGGGACATCTCAGTAAGGGAAGAAAACAGATTATGGCACTGAGAAAAGAAGATGGTTCTGTAACAAGAAATAGAGGTGAAATTTTGACAAGAGTGAAAGATTTCTACTCCAAATTATATGAAAGGGATGATATATGCACTCCAGACATCATGAAAGATACCAGTACCAGAGTTCCTCCAGTCCTTCCAGCAGAAGTTGCACATGCAATCAAGAACATGAAGCGAGGAAAAGCTCCAGGAGAAGATGGAATTACTGTAGACATCATACAAGAAGCAAGTGGAGAAATCGAAAACAGTACTCGCCCAAATTTTCACTCGATGCCTTAATGAAGGAAAGATTCCTGAGGATTGGAACACCGCTACAATGATCCTGCTACATAAGAAAGGTGACATTGAGGATCTCTGAAACTACAGACCTATCAGCCTCCTATCAGTAGTTTATAAAATCTTCACTAAAGTTCTTTCACACCGCTTGAAGGTAACACTGGACATGGCTCAACCGAGAGAACAAGCTGGATTCAGGAGTGGCTGCAGCACAATAGATCATATCCACGTGCTGAGAGAACTAATTGAAAGAGCGAGGGAATATGAACTTCCATTGTGCATGGCTTTTATCGATTATGAAAAAGCCTTTGATTCGGTGAAACCATCAGCAGTTACAATGGCTCTGAAAACCTGCGGTATTGAAGATGCATACATTAATATTATTAATAACATCTATGAAAATGCAAGTGCAAAGATTAGGCTGTTTGAAAATACAACACACGTAAAAATTGGAAAGGAGTGAGACAAGGTGACACCATATCTCCGAAGCTCTTTAATGCCACATTGGAGGGTGTTTTTCAGTCGCTGAGCTGGGAAAACAAGGGGATAAAGATTAATGGAGATTATCTAACCCACCTTCGTTTTGCTGATGACGTAGTCATTTTTGCAACTACCCCATCAGAGCTGCAGAGTATGATCCAGGAACTTGCTGACAAGAGTAAAGAAGTGGGATTAAAAATGAACTTTCAGAAGACAAAAGTGATGTTCAATGCTTTTACAAGAAATGAAGATTTATCGATTGATGGAGAAAAGCTGGAGATAACAGACACGTACGTTTATCTTGGACAGCAGATATCAAGTGAGGGTCACATTGATGAAGAAATTAATCGGCGTTCAAAACTTGCCTGGAGAGCTTTTGGAAGAAACAGCATAATTTTCAAGAGCAATATGCCATTATGTCTTAAAAGAAAAGTGTTTGATCAATGCATCCTTCCAGTGTTTACGTATGGTGCAGAGACGTGGACCTTAACTAAAAGAGACATACAAAGGCTGCAGACAACTCAAAGAAGCATGGAGAGGTGCATACTTGGTGTAACCAGGAGAGATAAGAAGAGGAACTCGTGGATCCGAAAAAATGACAAGAGTGGAAGACATCATGATCAGAGTTAAATCCCTGAAATGGCAATGGGCTGGACATACTGCCAGAAGGACAGATCATCGATGGACAGCCGAAATTTTAGATTGGATTCCAAGGGACAGGAAAAGACCCAGAAGAAGACCACATGGGAGATGGGTGGATGAAATTCGAAAGTATGCAGGGGTGACATGGAGGAGACTGGCACAAGACAGACCGTTGTGGAGGAAACTTGGGGAGACCTTCGTCCAGCAGTGGATTGATAATGGTTGACAATGATGATGATGATGATATATATATATTTTCCTGGTACATGTTTTAGTGATTGATTTTGTATGGAAAGTGGAATAACTGGTAAATTAATGACGTTATTCACCTCTTATATGCGTAAGTTTAGTTACTTCTCACAACACACATAAAAAGATTCTGACTGCAGAGGCCATCATGATAGAGAAGACCAGGGCATATAATTGCAATTTAAATGTCCTGGCCGAATTATCACCAACATGGTTGAACATGATAAAACAAGAAAAACAACGAATTGTCCAAATAAGAAGATCAAGTCGACAAATACAACAAAGATTAAAAAACAGGACGACACTAGATGGTGCCAATGACGTTCTACACGCCATGAGCATGAGGATGACGCAGACGATGGAGATGGCAGCACCGTCCACTTAACTAATAATTAACACGCAAGGAGCAGTACAGCACGAGATGTCCTTGAGAATGGCCACGAAAAAGTGTGCCGAAACGCGCGTCGGAAATTCGGGATCTGGATTCCTCGGTGAAGACTATTTTGCATATCATTCTCAGTCGAATTTGAGGTTGGAATAATGGATTTTATTTCGATTTTATTATTTCTTTGGATTAATTTTCTTTCTAGTTCTATTTTTGAGGACAAGTTTTTTTGTGTTTTCGATAAAATACTTTTATGGGTTTTAGCTATCATAAATACTTCATTATTGCCTATGGGGAACTTTCATTTTATGGAACTTCGAATACGCAGTTGAGTGTATACCGGGAGCAACTAATCAGAAGGAGACTGCAGACCAAGAGGTAACAATGTTATTATTTTTACCCTCTCATTCTTCTTCTTTTAAGAAATAATTTGTGTTTTCAGTTCATATTTTAAATAAATATACCATTCACCCTCAAAATGACACCACCAGATTGAATAAGAAGTCAGGGAGTCCAGGTGTCGTGGTTTTCAGCAAACTTGTGTAAAAAAATGGGAAGAACAGAAAAAATGACAGGACTTCTATGATATCCTGCTAAGAATTCAACCAAATATTTGATTTCGTGGAATACTGGGTTTAGGAATAAATGATTATGTCCCTAATACTTCCGTTAATTAAAGATGGCTATTTTGAAAGAAAGTAACACTTCATGCATAACTTTATGAAAAATTTCCCTGAGAGATTTTTAAATGTTTTCACCCAGAAATTTTTATAGAAAAGACATCTGATGCTTTCCTTAAAAAAATGTGTAATCACTGAAATGTTACTGTGCCAGAAAAGAATGTTATTGCTGAGTGGAGACTTAATTCACTGATACATTTCAGATGCTGCAACAGAAAATGACTTCAAATCATTTTATCTAACTGTCAGCAATATGCGGGCTGTCATTATCTAACTGTCAGCAATATATGTGCAATAAGCCTAATCAAGACTCCGGCTAATCAGCAAAGCATTTTGCTACAACTTTTACTTTTACTAACAAAGTAGCCAAACTGTTAATGAGAAACAAATTTTAGAACATACACTTGATCTTCTGCATTAATGTTGTGATGAGAAAAATTGCATATTGCTGGCAGTTTTTGCCACAAAATGAATAACACTTGTAAAGCTAATATTTTGAAGTACAAAGTTTCACAATGTTAAATCACATAGTGTAATGCAGCTACAAAAAAGTGTGTGGAAAATCTAATAGCACCAATTTTGTTATAAAAGAGTGTACACATCAATTTTTATTCTTTTCCAGTGCATAGAGTTTTTATTCTTTTCCAGTACAAATTGTTTTATTTCAGGTGGTCTTGACACAAATTGTTCATTGCCAGAATAAACAAAATATCTAGTTTTAAATATTTCTTGAACCCACCTTGTTCAAATGACTGACTGTAGGATTTCTCAGTAGAATTAATTATGTAACCCATACTCCATTTTCTTTGTTATGGAAATGTAGAAGTACTGAAAAAAGGTAAAGGGGAGGGGGGACTTGTAGCATTTTATTTGTAAAAAGAATGCTGGATAATGATTCCTTGTGGAGTGTGCTTTTCGCAGTTTAAAGGAAGAGGAAAGGTGCTATGCAGCTACTGTATATCATATTTCTGAAATGTGCTTTTCTTTCGTGGTGTGATTTAGTATTTTTTCATGTTTTTAAAAGCCGATGAATGTGTTTGGTGAGGTTAGTTTTACCTACTGATTTTTAGATGCCTATAATGAAATTTGGATTATTACTGTCAAGTATTTTTTAACATACAAAAGTGAAAACATCTGAGTACTGTGCTTAATGAAAATGCACATGTCTGAAAAGTTTAAAGACCAGTTTTATTTAAACGATACTAATAGTGCCATCCATTGGCACTGTAGAAACTATTAACTATCAAATCTGAACTTGCTTGGGGCCAGGTTTCAGTAATGTGCACAAAGCGCTTCTACTGGAAAGTTGTAATAAAGTTAGTGCAGTAAAGTGACCATATCATGGATTTCAGAACTGAGCAAATAGTGGCAGACAAATGGCAACTGAAATACACAGGTTTCCATAAATTAAGGAACAAATTGAAAAATTGCTATAACTGAAAATAATATGCAACCAATTTGAATGAAATTTGGTGAAAATCTTCATTGCACCATATGTTACAGAAAACCACAAGAATATTTGATTCCAAAAAGTGTCAATATGGAGTGTGGTCAACAGCGATGTTCCATGCTGTTAATAATGGTGTCTATGTGATCTGTAGGTAGCAACACCCATTGTTGTAGCAAAGCAGTTTTGAGCCCCTGCAAGCTTTGAGGACACGGATGAGGGCAGCAGCATGCCTACTTAGAGCATCACACACATGCTCGATTGGGTTACAGTCAGGAGATCATGCTGACCGCTCGATACAGACAATAGTCTCCTTTTCAAGGTATTGTAGTATGAATGTGTTGCGAATTGCACCTGCATATGGTTGAACAAAGGGGTCCAGGATATCATTTCTGTACCTTCAAGCATTCAAGTTGCTACCTGGCAGCATGTAGAGGTCAGTATGTCTACCTAAAAAGATCTTTCCCCATACAAGCACACTACCTACACAATATGGGTCCCATTCACAGATATGAGAGGGATGATATCTGGTCCCTGGCTCTCTCCAGATGACAATTCACAGAGAAGCACTCTGTAAAACATACCTAGACTCTTCAGTGAACTATATTGTAGAGTTCAAATTGCTATAATAGCTATTGAACTTATTTACGTGGTACATTATTATCATATGTACTGCATACTATATGTAGCAATATCTACTGTTACTCAAGTTATATTATTAACTTAGTTGTCATTGGACAAGGACGTATTTATGCTACACTATTGTAATAGATAAAAAGTTTTGACACTCTCATTTCACAAAGGAAATTCTGTTTATCTTGGGTAGATTATTGATGGCGTTTGGTTCTTTGCTCTGACTTCGATAATAAAATCCATTGTTAAAATGACCAGTAGTTAACGAGTTGTGCACAATAAGAATATTTTTGAATTAAAATGAATTGAACACCGGGAAACGAAATATGAAATTATCAACAATACAAAATCTTGTTAAAAGGAAATTTAAAGGACCTATAAAACCAATTAAAACCTGAATCATGAAAGACTGGGTACGTAATCCTTATCCAACAGTACCACCAAAATCCAAACCAGTTTTCACATTAGACCATGTCTTTATCAATGGAGTATATGGCGTTCTAACTTCAGGATCTTTGATGCTTGATGAATCCGTGCCGACTCACCATCAGCCATGCCACACGCCCAATACGTCATAATCGCTGTATTTGTTCAGTTCCTGCCACACTTGCATCTACTAGCAACACCATCCATTGCAGTATTTATCCCCTACAGTTCATATTGTTCATTTATCTTTCGTCTTTTTCTTTTTACATTTTAAAGCTTTGGCTTTTTCGTTTTCGAGCAGATGTTTCCATGCATATGGAATCTATTGGTGTATTACTATTATAACTTTTGTTTTAAAATTTTCTATAGCCAAAGCCTTGGCATTTATAATCTGCTTATGTGTTTTGTGTGACGTGATGATCTTTGCATTTTCCCAATTTGGCTGTACATTGTTATCTAAACAATATTATATTGTATTAGTGTGGTTTGTTGTCTTTCATTTTCCAGTTATGCATGTGCTCCTGTAATCTTGTACGATATATATACGATTGGGATTTTTAGCAACAATTACAGTCAATAACAATCTCGATGGTATACTTTATTTTTAATACACCAGAGTTGAATAATTACGAAACGCATATAGCGTATGCAATCCGTTTATTTTCGTGGTGTAGTCAGCACAAATATTCGCCAAGTTTCGCACTCCACTGGGAGGCTTTTTCAAGGCAATGATAGACACAAAAATGCAGAGAATTGGAACATGTAAAGAACGAAGATGATTTTTGAAAATAACGCGGGGGACATCACGAGCATATTACATGAATTTTTGTCACGTAATTATACAGAGCGCCGTGATGTGTTTCCATCTTTTAATAATGTATGCCAAACCATTGCTAGTTCCGTAGAGACTATATCATTGCATGCCACTTTGTTGGATAGGATTTCCACTGTTTCCCTGATGGCAGTCTCTTTGAAATTTGTGTAAGGGGCAATTCTTCTAATATTATTCCATACAGGAGCAGCCGAGCAATGCATGACTTCTCTGGCGAGGGCTGTATTCTGCATGTCTTGCTTCACACTTCGTACGTGTTCTTTACATCTCGTGTCCAAGGATCGCTTTGTCATCCCGATGGTATATATATCGGTAGTACCAAAAGACGTTTTCGTACAAGATTACAGGAGCACATGCATAACTGGAAAATGAAAGACAGCAAAACATCACTAATACAATATTTCGTTTCCCGGTGTTCAATTCGTTTTAATTCAAAAATATTCTTATTGTGCACAACTCGTTAACTACTGGTGATTTTAACAAAGGATTTTATTATCGAAGTCGGAGCAAAGAACCGAACGCCCTCAATAATCTACCCAAGATAAACAACTTCCTTTGTGAAATGGGTGAGTCTTTTTATCTATTACAACAATAGTGTAGCCTAAATACGTCCTTATCCAACGACCACTAAGTTAATAATATAACGTGAGTAACAGTAGATATGGCTACATGTAGTACAATATGATAATCTTCCGTGAACAGTCAAGGTATGCTTTACCATTGATTTGGACTCCAATTTAAATGCATGTGCACCCAATTCAAACTTTCCTTCCTGTTGCAGGAGGTATGCACAAGTTACGTGTCTCATAGCATGTAGCCGTCTGCTTACCATAGAAGCTGATACTGTCTTTCCAATAGCTGCAGCAAGCACAGGTCGAAGATGGTTCAGGATCAGTGTAGCAGTCTTGTTCTGGCATGCAGATGGCTGCAAATATCAACAATGTGAGGAAGTAGTTACCTTAAGGCATGCCTTGGATGTACCTGCAGGAATATGATTCTGTGGTTTGGAAGGCTGTTCCACAGCCTTTGGACCACAGAACAATGTACGCATCAACGTACATTCAGCCATCTGGCTACGTTCGCCTATAGCTCTGCAATGTAATTCCACTGGTAAATGACTTCTCAAAGTCATTGCAAGGAAATTTATCACAAAATAATTTCTTCAATCTCTGCACATGAATTGGCAACTCCCTGAGAAACAACCAATTTTATGCTGTTGTTAATTTGCCTAAAGCTATGAGAGTGCCACTCATTTGCATCATATCATGACAAAAGGGTGAACTAACTGGCTTGATATTTTTCTTCTTCAACTGCAAGATTCCTAAAAGATATTATTTCCAAAAACGGCACCAGAGTCCCTTTTGAGGAAATTACATATTTCTTTGTGTATTCAAATAATCCCAAATGAAATCGGACGTGTCATCTTTTGTTCTCCAAGTGAAATCTATACAGAAGGTTTTCTAAACAATATTTCAAGAAAAGACCCCAGGCCACTTTCAGTAAATTCAGTATTTCTTTGTGTATTTAAATAATCCCAAATGAAATGATAAGTGTCATCTTTTGTAGTCTAAGTGAAATCTATACAAAAGGCTCAAACCCAGTTAATTTCTTAAATCACGTTCATAGTGTTCCTCGGGGAAATGTTCCGAACAAATAGCTGAATTCATTTCGTTGAAATTGTCTGCTCATTTACACCTCAATTTTGAAGTTTTGCCAAAGCCCTCTAGAAAGATCTATGATAATGAATGCCAGTCTTTCTGGTTTTTGAATACGTTGCTATTGCGCTCGCACCAGACAGTGTTTTCAGTTTCCACGCATAACCAGGAAAAAGAATATCAGTTTGCTACAAATACATAGCTTCAAATTCTCCGAAGTGAGGCACAATGTATAATAGCTTTAAGACCATAAGCAAGCACCCCCAGGCTGCAGGGTGGGGCGGTATGAGCTGTCCTGGATCGTGATGTCACGAATACGACCCCCTGAGACAGTGATCAGCGCAAGTGTCGGATGAGCATAACCTTGAAGTCTACTAACCTTGACCATCTTTACCCAAGGGACCACCTTAAGTATCTTGATGATGGTCAGAAATCGGAGCGAGGAGAGACCTCTGTTTCCCTAAAAATTCTTTATTCAGTCAAGAAATTTTCATATTTTTATTTTGAAGGAGGGGACTTTGTCCTTACTTCGTCTTGCTCTTTATTCAGTTACGAAATTTTCATATCATTTTGAAAAAAGAGGGGACTTTGTTCATGTCATATAAAATATTGGAATTATTTAAATAGTTCATTATCAAGAACTATTTGAATAATTCCCTGATAAGACCTGTAGTGTGAAGGATCCCAGGCGATTGGTACCCACGCAGTTTTAATGCCTGAATTCCCGGCGTTAGCATCATATTCACTGTAAACCGCCACACATCTTTCAGCAACTTGGAAAAACTGCCACATGTTTTTCATTAAGGGGCCGGGCACAAATTGCTGTTCTTCTGAGGAAAACTTTGTGGGGCAGTTTTCCAAGGTGCTTGACGACAAGGAGCTCTTTTGTTTGTCTGAATTTTCATGCCGGTTCATACGAGTTTCAGGCAACTGGCCACAAAAGTTCGGGGGCAAGGGGATAAAGGTTGCTGTTTCTTGGATTGTGAACTCCAAACAAATTTCGAGAAAATGTTCTGTGCAAGCCAAGCGAGAACTGTACTTTAATTTGAAGAAATAAATTGCCGTGACTTAGTACATTTTTTAAAACTACAGTGCTCGACAAAACAACGGAATTACAGCATGACTCGTGCTGTGTTCACAAAAGGATAATAAGGTGGGACTTTTAGTAACGCTGCACTTTTGCTTAGGCACTAAATATTTACATAACATGTCAAGTTTGTAATGTTTTTCTTATACTTAATTCATAGGCTCTACACCTTGGCCTTTTTTTCAAGTTAATAGCATTGTGCTTTTACTTAGGCACTAAACATTAATTTATAGGCCCTAGGCCTTTTAACAGTTTTTATTCTACCAATCTCATATTCACAATGTTTACACATCAAAATAAGTTAATAATATTGGTTGTTTACTTAGGCACTAAATACTCATTTATAGGCCCTAGGCTCTTTTAACAGCGTTCAATCTGCCGACTACATATTCATAACGTTTACGTTTCAACTCAATAGCATTGCACTTTTATTTTGGCACTAAATATTAATTCATAAGCCCCAAGGCCTAGGCTTTTAAACAGTTTTTATTCTGCCTATGTCATATTCATAACGTTTACATATCAAGTCAAGTTAATAGCATTGCGCTTTTGTTTAGGCACTAAATATCAATTCATAGGTCTTAGCTAGGCCTAAGCCTTTTTAGAAAATTTTAATAAGCGCAACATATTAACTTGTGCCGATATGCAAAGGTTCTGAATATGATAGTTAGAATAAAATGTGGTAAAAAGGTCTAGGGCCTGTGAATTAATATTTCATGTCTAAGTAAAAGTGCAATATTATTAACTTGACTTAATGTGTAAACGTTGTGAATATGACATTGGCAGAATAAAATCTGTTTAAAAGGCCTAGGGCCTATGAATTAATATTTAGTGCCTACAAAAAGCGCAATGTTATTAACTTGACATGATGCATAAACGTTGTGAATATGATATCGGGAGAATAAAAACTGTTTAAAGAGGCCTATGAATTTGTATTTAATGCCTAGGTAAAAGCACAATACTATTAACTTTACTTTATATGTAAACATTATGAATATGACATAGGCAGAATAAAAACTGTTAAAAGGGCTTCGACATAGGAACTAAATGTTAATTTGTAGGCCCTAAGTAAAATTGCACTATTATCAACTTGGTTTGATATGTAAATGTAATGAATATGAAGTCCGGAAATTAAAAACTGTTAAAAAGTCGTAGGTATAGGGCCTATGTATTAATTAAATAAAAGAGAAATATTAATAACTTGACATGTTATGTACTTATTTAATGCTTAAGTAAAAGTGCAGCGGTATTAAAGAATTTCACCATATCGTCCTTTTCTAAACACAGCATGAGTCATGCAATAATTCCTTTGTTTCGTCAGACACTGGTTTTAAAAAATGTACTAAGTCACGGCAATTTATTTCCTCAAATTCAAGTACAATTCTTGCTTGGCTTACATGTACAGCCAAATTGGGAAAATGCAAAGATCATCACGTCACACAAAATTTTGAATTCTGTGTTGTCATGTAGTGAAT
Source organism: Macrothele yani (assembly GCA_039090855.1). Taxonomy (NCBI): domain Eukaryota; kingdom Metazoa; phylum Arthropoda; class Arachnida; order Araneae; family Macrothelidae; genus Macrothele; species Macrothele yani. The sequence continues at coordinate 1,607,344 of CM077006.1, forward strand.
AGTACATCCCATAATGACCATTATTTAGCATTGTTCTGCAACTTTATCAAACATGGGTGATTAATTTCACTACTTTAACTAAAGTAGTGAAATTTTTTTAGCCCTGTTCAGCCCCCACCCCAATGCTGTTAACATACGTAGATTGTCGTACCTCACGATTTTTCCTGATGTCGGGCCTCTCGAAACATTTCAGGATGAAATGAATAGTCAAAGAAACTATAGAAATAGATAGACATCCCTTCCCAAGACATCGGTTAATTGCACGGGGAGGAAGGAGTGGAAGTTTGAATGAGTTTTTTTTTTAATGCCTAAACAGATTAATCATAGTTTTCGGGCCCGAGCTTTATCTTGCAATATAAAATTTGGGCTCAGGCCCTTAGAATTGAGCCCGAACTCAGCTCTTATGAGCACAGCACTAATGCCTCCTACAACCAACGGGGTTAAAATCAACTACCCCCTCCCCTTCTTCCTTGGAGAATATATAGAACATCTTGTACACCCTACTGCAACATACAGTACATACATTCTTGTTCCTTAGCTACTAAGTGAACCCAGAAGTTTTGCAAACACACATGGCCCATCTATTGTAGTTGGGATTCTAGCAGTTGGCTGGTGAGGGGATTTTTTTTTCTTAATTCAAAACAAAATAAAGTCCCCCCCCTTGTTATAATTATATTATGTGCATTTTGTTTATAAAAAGTGTAGTTCAGTTGTGTTTTTAAAACAACTGACCTGAAAATTTTTTTAAGAAAGTAAAAATATATAGAAGGGGCCCACCGGGAAATGTCCTGGTGGGCCAATAAGCCCCAGCAAAGAAATTTGCTTGAAGTTCTCACTGGCCATTTTGGAAATATCTTTTTGAAAACACTCCGTATACACTGAAGAGCAATTGAATTTGAGATACCTGTCTAGTAACGTGTAGCACCACCTTTCACCCTGATGACTGCGGCGATTCGTCTCGTCATGGACTAGACAAGACACCGGAAGCATTGGGAAGCCATACGGATCCCATTGGGAAGCCATACGGATCCACGACCCCTGAACAAGCTCCCACAGTTCATGAAGATTTGATGGAGGGGGTGAGGGGTCAGAGCCTCGAACATCTCTCTCAATGGCTTCCCAGCTGTGCTCGATGGAATTGAGGTAAGGTGACCTAGCTGGCCAAGGAAGCAAGGCCACGTTAGTGGAGTGTTCATCCAACCATTGGGATACAATTCGGGAGCGATGGCACAGTGCATTGTCTTGTTGCAGGATGTTGAAGACACACAAACGGGAGCAAATGGTCGTCCAGGATATCCCGGCAACGTTGACGTGTGAGGAATGATGTCACATGTACCAGTGGTCCCATTTCAGTCCACGTAAACAGTCCCCAGACGAGAATGCCACCCCCACCAGCTTGAAGAGTACCCTGCTGGCAAGAAGGATCCATTGCTTCATGTGGTTTACGCCGTACTCGTATCCTGCCATCCGCATGTACCAACGTGAATCTCGACTCATCAGTCCAGGCAACATTTTTCCACATGTCTAGGGTCCAGTGGCGATGTTCCAGCACCCATGCTAATCTTTGCACCCTGTGATGTGCAGTCAGCAGCGGTACCCTCGTGAGACAATGGCTTCTGTACCCCATAGCGAGGAGATGGTTCTGGATGGTGTGGCTGCTTAAACGTTTTTGTGCACTAGCGTTAAATTGCAGAGTGATTTCTTGCACTGTGGTCCGTCTATCCGCTGTTACAATGCGAGCTAGCCGACGGTGACCCTGCTCATTCACACGCTGTTGTCCACGGCAGTTGACCCTTGCAGGGATAGTTTTACCGGATTCGATGTACTCACTGTGCACCCGTGACACAGTGGCGCGTGAAAATCTCAGTGCCTGTAGGACTTCCGAGATGGAGTGACCCATTCGTCGGGCCCCAACAATTTGCCCACAATCAAATGTGCTTAGATCCTTCGTCTTACCCATACTGCGTCTGACTCTTACTGATTCCCGTCAGATCGCTGCATATGTCATGTTGTTTCCATTTACAGGGCCGCTCACAGCTCCACATTTGCATAATGCCAGCTGTCTCTTATTCAATTGCTCTTCAGTGTGTATATATATATATATATATATACTTAAGAGCAAAACTGAAGACTAAGGAAAAATATATATATATAAAATCTAGTAGGGTGTGGAACGACCTTTGGTATTTTAAACTGCCTGAATCCTCCTTGGACTGGATACATACAAATCCTGGATGGTGGTTACACCATTCTTCATACCGAAACTGCTCCAGGTTTTTGAAAGATGGAGGATCTTACTCTGTTTTCCAACACAGACCAGAGTAGCTTGATGATGTTTGATGATGAAAGTTTGTTCTCATGCTCCTCAAACCATGGTTGGACATTCCAAGCTCTGTGAATTGGGGTGTTATCATCTTGATTGATGGCATCCCCTGCAGGAAACAATGCCTGAGCCGTTGGATGGACTTCGCTCCAAATGGTTTCATATGCCCTGCCAGTCATCAGTCCTTTCAAGGTGACCAGCGGACCGGCTGAAAACCACGATAGAGCAAGACAGAACTGCCACCATGCTGCACTGTTGGGAGCAGACAGTCTGGGTTGTACGTTTCTGACGGTGTTCTCCACATGTAAACATGTTCTGCAGTGGGAAATGTGGTTTCATCCGACCACATTACATACTTCCATGCATCAGCAGTCCATGTTGTATGCTCCTGGCACCACTGCTGTTGTCGCCATTGTGCATTCACTTGGGTCACCAGAGGTTTTGCAATAGCAGCTCTGCCATGAGTATCTTGTTTATACAGTTCCCTGCTCACTGTTTTCATTGATACTGGGGTGTAGAGATTGAGCTCTGCCCTAATTTTTGTTGCTGTGGTCTTATTACAGGTGGCAATCCTCTTTAAAGCTCTCCTGTCTTTATCATTTAGGGTTGTTTTTGCCACAAAATGGTATGCTGTCATGACACTAGACAGAAACAAAAGACTAGTCAAAAACAAAAGACATTACCTAAAAATTTTGAAACAAAATTTTCTAAAATTATTTTATGCTCACACCTGTCAGTATATGAATTTTTCTATGTTGTTTTTTAGTATGAGTTGAAAAATTGTTTTTGCTTCTATCTCTTCTTAATAGACTATATATATATATATTTATTGAGATTAATTTAAGTCTAGCTTATTTCGAATTTTTCCTAACACTTTTCTCATTACAAAACTTCAGCATTTTTATTTTTAGAATTTGTTCTTTACTAAACATTTAGTTTCGTGCCCATTTTGTTATGTAGGTACTGTTTTAATTATGAATAATTTTCCTAGACTCAATTACTTATTGTTTTATATATATATATATATATATCCACCAAAATGAGAAAACAAGTAAGAATGTGTGTGTTTTAGCAAACTCTTTCCACGAACAAACACTCTCCAATGACAATTCTGTTTGTAAATTTTGTAGATAGTTTTCTCACTCTAAGCATACTTAGTAAATACTGTAGGTTCTATCAGTTATCTGGATCTTGACATGAATCGGACAATGCTGTGCAATGCAAATATTAATTTCCTGTTCTATGTAACTTCTGTTATTCAAGAATAATTTTAAATTAGATCATGTATTCAGCACTGGCAAAAACACAGGGGGGTTATACATGTGTGTTACCCCTCAAAAAGCCAGATGCCATAGCTCCCGCATTTCCAATCGTATTCCAGAAGGGGACAATCGTATTGGAAATGCTCCCGCATTTCCAATCGTATTGCAGTTCATTTTTCCCAAAATAACATTGCTTTCCAGTGTGAATCTTTGTACTAATTTATTCTTTACGTAAGTTTGGAATTGGTACTGTAATTCTTTTTTCAAAGAAGGAGAATATTTGGAATATATCATCCTCTTGCATCTAAACTTTAATGTTCATTTTAGTATATAATAAACAGAAAGGCATTAGTTTATCCCTCCCACCTCTGAAACATCAATAAGACAATTGATATTCTTTAAAAACAAAAAGGTTTTTGCTGTACATAAAGACAAATTAAAAAACATGGGATGAAATAAGATTCAAAATTTACGTACCAGCAGAATCCCTGTTGTGAACATTTTTACATGTAGGACTACCAGTTGTTTCGTCCTGATGTTCCTGTTGATTGTTATTCATTGTTCCTCTTAACTGGATTTTGATTCCCATTCCTTCATGAATCGAAGCACGATTTGAGTACATGGAGTGTGATTTGCCTTTGTTTTCTTTATTCACTGTAAATGAATTGCGGCGAAGGATATCAAGTCCATTATTAATTTCTCCAGGCATCAAGGATTCCTTCTGCTTGGGAGATAATACTTAATTAGTAAGATACTAAAGAACAAAAGAAATGTTTAGTTTTTTAATGCCCTCTGTTTTTACAGTATTTCATTGTAATGGATATCTTGAAAGTTTTAAGAAAAAATAATTTATAATGGCAATGCAAAGTATGGTACCTTCTCAGTAGGGAAGTAATCTACAGTTGAAACCAAAAACTGGTGTTCAGGCATGGGTGCTATGCAGATTCATAATAGTAATAAAAGCAGTCAGCGAAACATTTTCAAGAACAAAACAATAAAATTAGTGCTAGCTTAGCAGTAAACTGCCAGCCAGGTGGAAATTCTTTTGGCCAAATATCAGCAACTTACTAACACGTCAGCAGATGTATCATGCTACTGTCCATAGAAAACTGTTAAACAGATTTTCTGGATAAAGAATTGCTAGTCAGAGTAGTCATTGTCAGTTCCATCTCACCACCAAATAGAGGGTTATAATTAAAGTATTTTTATTCCAAGGCATCTGCAGAGACACCTAGCAGTTTAAACTCAACAAAACTTAGTAGGAATACTATTCAAAACATGCAAAAGTGATTTCTGTGGGGGGGGGGGGGGGGGAAATAGTTCAAAAAATTACCACCAAGAGATAATGGTATATATCTAGTTCAGTTGTAAGACAAAAATTAGATTTTAGAAGCATGATCAATAAATTTGATTGTGCTGCTGATTTATACTGTACAGTGGTACCAAAATGAATGAAGAACACAATGGATAATGTGCATTGTATTAATGTGCCCTCCATTCTGATGCACCAAAAAATTTCATTTGCTGAACATAGTGCTCAGTGATGGAATGCAACTAATCAGCAGTGATGTCTCTCAGCCTGCTGTGCACAAACTGGTTTGTGACCCCTTCCTGGCTTATCTCCTAGACATCCAGTCTCCTCAAATGCAGTGTCCATTCTTCTGAGGGCACATGGCATCAGTGGACCTCTTCAAATTGTTGAAATTCCCAAAACACAGCAGCCACATTTCTGTTGTTTTGATAGTAAAGTTGCATAAGCAAAGCATGTTCCAGTAATGTGAGAGTCATTGCACAAATGGCATGGAACATCTTGTGTCTTTCTTTATACCCATCAATTGCATGTGGCATATGCAAAGGGTATGCCTTTTTTTCTGCTTGCAGCACTATTGTTCCCTGGTAGTGATTTTTGAATTATTTGTTTTTCTGCAGGAATTGCTTCCTCATGTTTTGAATAGTATTTCTACTAAGTTTGGTTGAGTTTCGGCTGCTATATAGCACTGCAGATGCCTTTGTAGAGGTACTTTAATTACAATTGCCCTGTGCATCATTATGATACTATAAATAAAAAAGAAAGAGAGCAGTTTTTTAAACTTCACTTTTACAGCAGATCACTTTGTTTGCTTGTGTTTAACAACCACAGTGAGCAACTCAAAGGGCTATAAGTAGTTGCCTGCCCCATAATTTAGGGCCACTGGTTCCAGGGCAGGGAGAGAAAGCCAGTGCAGTAAGACAAACACAACATCCATGTTTCACCAGGATTTGAACCTGGACAAATGGTCAGAAGCCAGCACTTAAAAAGCACTCTGCTACTGAGGAAGCTGTGTGTGTGTTCATACGAGGGAAGGGGGATCAGCATAGAAATTTGCTTTTGTAGATAGACACTGAAACAAAACACTGAAATTCCCCCCATTAAAAAGGAGGGCAGGAAATAAGTGCTTACACAAATAGTCTAAAAGGGATGATGTGATTTTATTTGTATTACAAAATAACATAGTTAATTGTTAAAAAGATACTTCAGAATGTAAAATCATTAGTGAAATCATATGGGATCGTCAGACCTCCAGTGACACATCACTATCATAGGCACCTGCAGGATACATTCCAGAAGGGAACAAAACATTTTTATTTATTGGGTTAAAATCCAGTGCTGCAGATTAGTGACTGTGGCCACTCTTGCTGGCACCTGTAGTTACTATAAAAATCTTTGACAATATTCCAGTGTATGCACACCAGATCTTGAATATTTAAACATGTGCATTTTGCACTGGTTGCAAATTGGCATGTATGCAAAGGGTGATTGTGTCCAGCACATGCTTGACAAATGTTCATATGCAGCTGAACGTATCTTGCTGGTTGATGGCAGAGAACACTGTCCAGTAAGATAAGGCTCAATGTCCAACAACAGGTTGTCATTCTGTACTTTAAGTATTCTACTATTGATATCTACACAGCCACTATTGATGATAGTGAGAGTTAAACAGCTATCATTGCAAGTCTCAGGGTTCTTAATTCTTCCACTGCAAGTCTCTTGGGTTGATGGCAACAGTTCCATTAAATCGAATGGCAACTGACCTTTGAACTATGCTTGTCACTGCTTGCTGATGAATTAGGTGAGCATTTTTTTTTTGTCACCTGATGGTATCAAAACCTTATCACCCTCACCCCATTGGCCCACATGTTTAGGGATCTAGATAGAGTAAAAATACATGGCTTGACACAGTTCAGCAATTCAACCAACCTCAACTGGTGATGGTGTGGTAGCTGAGCACATCATCTAGACATGTGGTACATTTTTGTGGTTTTATGTAGTCACCCACTGTTTTTGAAACACCTGCTTTGGCTATTTAGAGTTTATCTCAAGCAAATATGATCATTTGCATAGATTGCTGCTCTGAATATTCCCGTTTCCTGATTTTAATGTAAATTCATCTATTGATCGTACATGCAACAGTTTCAAACTGCTATTGCCCACTTTTTATTCAGAAAGCTGTAATCTAGTTTTCTTGCAGAATTTGAAAACACAACATCTGTTACTAGTTTTGAAAAATTCAAACTTTTACACTGAGTGGCCCCTTTATTATGACCACCTGACAATTTTAAGCAAATGAGCTATGGCTGCATGCTGTTGCTGCCAAAGGGTGCTAGTATAAAAAGGGAAAGCTTAGTGCTTGTGACAGTAGTAGAAGTGATGTTTGGGTGACGAGATGGGTAAAAAATGCGATGTGACGGACTTTCAACGCGGGATGATTGTAGGAGATCAAAGCCATGGAGTGAGTATCACCGAAACCGCCGCATTCGTGAAATGTTCCAGAGCAGCTGTTATTAAAGAGTTTAAAGACTGGACCGTCAGCCAAAAAATTGGGTCTCTACGTGCAACGTGTGGTCGTCATCGACTACTGACTGCTCGGGCGGAACGAAGATTGTCCAGACTGGTAACAGACAACAGAAGGGCAACAGTGCAGCAAGTTACAGACCAGCTTAATCAAAGATCCCCTCAAATGATCTCTGCCTGCACTGTTTGCCGTACACTGCATCGGATGGGATATGGCAGCCGAAGGCCTGTTTGAACACCTTTGCTGTCTGCAGTTAACAAGAGAAAACTTCTCCAGGTCGCACAGGAGCACAAGGATTGAAAACAAATTATGTGGTCCGATGAATCACGTTTTCAGCTGCACCATGACGATGGCAGAGTGAGAATTTGGCGGAAACAGCCCTAAAGCATGGACCCCAAATGCATTGCTACAACCCTTCAAGCTGGTGGAGGCAATGTTATGGTTTGGGAAATGTTTTCCTGGCATGCTTTGGGCCCTTTAATTCGTGTTGATCAATGTCTGACTGGCACATCATATCTAAACATCGTTGCGGACCAAGTGCATCCTGTCATGTAGATGGTTTATCCCAATGGCTACTCTCAACAAGATAATGGGTCCTGCCATAGTGCTTGTATTGTACAGGATTGGTTTCAGAAACATGCCGGTGAGTTTACTTTGCTTAGGTGGCTCCACAATCTCCAGATCTCAACCCCATTGAGAATTTGTGGGATGAAGTTGAACGAGCCATCAGACAGCTGAATCCACAACCCTGCAATCTCCTATTCATCAAGCATGGTCTCAGATTCCACAAACCACGTATCAACATCTCGTGGAGTCCATGCCACGAAGAATCGACGAGGCAAAAGGTGGCCCAATGAAGTACTGAGGGGGTGGTCATAATAAAGTGGCCACTCAGTGTATAGCCTTTTACTAAAAATAATGGTGCCCTTAATTCATAGCATATAACTTTAAATTCAAGCTTAGTGCAAAAATATGTGGTTAAAAAATGTTTCAATATCGTAGATGCATAATATATTATTCAGCGATTTCTGTTTCACACATTTTATGTAGAACGTGTGAACCATCATTTCCTGGATGATATATTATGCATCTACAATATTGAAACAAGAGTGGTGCCTTCCTCCTTAGAGTCATGTATTACAGCCCAGCAGGGATTTATCCCCGAATTTCAAGTTAAGGAGCCCCACAGAATGGCTTTTGGGGTGTTGGATGAAAGTAAATTTTTCAAAGGCTGAAAATTTTTATAGTGAAATATTTAGGCTTTAAACCTAGGATTAAAGATGGGAAAACTTTTTCCAAAATTATACAGTTATTTTGTTTTGGTGCTGTATTTTTGTACCTCCCATGCCTAAATGCTTTCCTAAACAAGGCGAAAGCAACTAAATATTAGCATGCATAGCTGAAACGGTAGACATCGATACTTTCATGAATCTTGTGCACACTGAAATGATTCAGAAGTATATCTATAAAATTTGTACCAGACTAAATTGATACATGTGTACATTTTGTGGTTGCATTGACCGACTTTAAACATATGCTTTAAAAAAGAAACAGACTTACATACATGAACTTAAAGGAAAATTACTGCATTATGGTAGAAGATACTTCATCTTAAAACTACGAAACTGATGTAAAGGCTAATTGCTGTTGATGTTTGTGCTATGTGACAACAAACAGGACTAATACTTAAAAAGTATGTGTGTTACATACCTTCAAATTGAGGGATGCTATGATTTTTTGTGGAAGGTGATGGGATGTGTATAAATACCTACAAGCCCAGTTAGTAGCCAACAGAAATCTATGGAATTTAGGACTTTTAATATTTAATCACCATTTCTTACACCAATTTGTGTAGAATTTTAAAACATGTACTTATATTAGGCTAAATTTCTAAACAGCTTCTTGCATCAGAGTAGCAGTGAAAGTAGAAAATATTATGACTGCAGGAACATGTTTAATTTTTTTTTCTGTTTGCAAGATCTGCATTATACTAATGTATTATACTTTTAAGATTCTGTTGTAGACAAATAGGCTTCACCAAAAGCAGCGTTACAATAATTTGGAAACTACAGTTATTCCCCACAGGTGCAAAAATATTAAATGCTGCTGTACATACCACTGAGTTGATAGGGACTGCCTAGTTCTCTGATGGAAGCTGCTGTTAAATTTGTTCATAGCTCAGTCATAGCTTTTTCACGGTTTTTCTCCGGGTGTTATGCAAATACTATATAGTTCTGGATTACTAGTCCTGCCTTTCCACCAGTTCTTTTCTCGTCACCAGATTGTACTTTAGAAACAAGAAATGATGGTTGTTGCATCAAATAAACAGAAAAGAACCAATGAGGTTTATGATGAGCAATATGCAGTCATTATGGCATAAATGCTTCCAGTACATCTTTCTGGACATATGTTCAGTTTAAATTAATTTACAATTCTTGCATGCAGAATCTTCTCAGAGTGCTGTTTGAATGAGGCAATTTAGAAAACATTTCCTCTCCCCGTAGAAAAGGTACTACTTACTTGTAGCCTACAAGACTCCTCAAGGTCTAATACTCCTAAATCATCATACCAGAATGCTGATCTTCCATTGACAACATCATCGAAAAGGTTACTATTTACATCTGGGCGTTCCTTTCTCAGCTCTTTCAAGCTTCCTGTAATTAACAAGGACATATGAAGCCAAAGAAAACATTTTCTGCTACTGTTGCTGTAATAAAAGTGTAATGGACAAATTTAATAATGAACAAAATTATATAATTGTATTCAACAGCCAAAGTGATTTTAAATGAGTTCTTGAAATTGCGCAGGTCTCGTAAATTAACCTGATGTGTAATGCTTTTTGCGAAATGATTATTTTACCTCTTATGAGCAGTAATGCCAAAAAGTGCTTAGCTTACCATTCAGTAGGTGAAATATCAGTTGCTTACGGCAAATTTACATCATGGCACGTTGAGATGAAGAGGCTTGTAAAACCTGATCGAAGTTAAATTTTATTGATGAACTTTTACTTTTTTTTTTATATGCAGGTCTTTCCTTTTGCCCTGTTTTCTTTGGGTGCATTTGAAGTGTCACTTGATGAAAGGGTCTTTTCAACTGAAACCTAGACATTTTATTGCATGATCTGTTGAAGAGAAGTGCAGGTTTCAAAAACTGACCACAAAAAAGTTAAATGTTCATATATAAACATCTGTCTTCTGATCTCTAACACTGATTATAAATAGCCCAAAGGCATAGGCCTTTTCTACCAGGCTCATGCCCATAAGGTTTACATAACAAGTCAAGCTAATAATAATGTTGCATTTTAACTCGGGTGCAAATCTTCAATTTTAAGGCCGTAGTTCTTCGTGTGGTCCTTTTTAGCAAATTTTAATAATCTGTACCCATATTCATAAGGATAACAATTCAAGTTAGTAATGCTGCACCTTTACTCAGGCACAAAGCATTAATTATAATGCTATAGGCCTTTTTGCAAATTTTTAATCTCATGCTTTTATTCATAACATTTACATAACAAGTTTATAAAGTTGTGTTTTAATTCAGGCATCAATATTAATTACAAGACCCTAGTCCTGGGCCTTTTTAGAAATGTTTAATCTGCTGTTCTTAAATTCATAAGCTTTGCATAGCAAGTTAATAATGCTGCTCTTTTACTTAGTTACCGAAAATTAATTATAAAATCCTAGACCTTTGCCTGTCCAGAAATTTTTAATAAGTGCAGCATTAACTCTTATGTAAACCATATATGTGCTTGGCAGATTAAAGATTTCTAAAAAAAGTGTAAGCCTTTTAGCTATTAAAATATAGACCTCTTAGCTATGTAAAAGGGTCTAGGCCTTTTAGCTGTTAATATTTTGTTCCCAAATAAAAATGGAACACAATTAACTTTACTTTCTATGTCAACCTTATGAATATGAGCACGGCATATCAAAAACTGAAAGAAAGGCATAGAACCCATTAATGATTTGAGACAGATGTGTGGACAATCTTGAAAATCTCAGAGGTAAGACTTTGGTCATTTCACCCATACTGGGCTGTGTCACCTTGGATGAGTTTGATTTCAAACTTGGACAAAATCCAATGTTAGTGCTGCTAAAGTGGTAGTTCACATCAAACAGCTGAGATATAAAGGAATGATCCTAAAATCCACCAGAACGGCAGGAACGTTGAGCAACACCTTTGATATTCTGCAAAGATAAGTTCCAGTAGCTCTTCATGTTAAAGAATAGCCTTTAGGTCATTACAGACTGCTTGGGAAGAAACACTATAAGTTGATCAGTTAAACATCATGCGTCATTGGCAATGGTTTATTTGCTAGTGGCACATCCATACAGATCACAAAACTGCCTCTTTTTTTTTTCATTCACAGGGCCAGCTTTTACCTAATAATATTTGTTTTTTTTTCAAAAATCTTTCCCATGTTCTGAGAAGTGTTTCTGTCGTGTTTAGTTAAGTTTTGCTCACTGGCTCTCTGCAGATGGCATAAAATTATATATACATGCATGCCGGGTACTGCCCTGTACAATTGTGGTGGCTTGGATGCAAAGAAGTGAGTAAGGGCACATTCAACATTGTTCCTATTGGTGAACCGCTGTCCATCCAGGAAATGCTGCATTAACCGAAAAAGGTGTCGAGGGGGGGGCAATGTCCGGGTAATAGGCTGGGTGTGGCGGCAGCTCATAGCCCAGGTCCCTGATCTCGTGACAGGTCACCCATACTGTGTGAAGTCTCACTCCATCCTGCTGTAGGAGTACACCCTTGCGGTTCAGCAGTGCTGGTCATTTTGACGTGAGTGATGCATGCAGATCGTGGAGCTCATGGCAGTACACATTAGCGGTGATAGTGGTGCTGTCCGGCAGACTGAACGGGGGTATATTATAGTATCTTGTGTTGACACCTCTCAACCTGTCAGTGTTGATATCATTTTTAGCACGTCTTTTGTAAAAAACAAAAACGATCGTGCTTATGTTATCTCTTCATCAGTCTGTTTGCGCGGAGAACTCTGCAACTATTAGTTCAATTTGAAAAATTCATTTTGCATTAGGAAGCTTAAAATGTGAGAAGAATGATTCTTCTAGTTTTACTACAATGTGCAACTTCACCTCTAGAGGGTGTACATGCAAATGCTATAGACTTCAAAATACATTTTGTTCAGTATAATTGCTTCTGAACATCCAGGCGCAATGAAGCCCACCAAATTTTTATTTGAGCCCACCCATCCTTTAGCCCCCTCCACACACACACACACACACACACACAAAATAATAATAATATTTAAACAATTAGAACCACTAAGATTTTATGGAACTTTGATAAACACTTGCACATTTTTTGAATGTACTGACATTTTTTTTTAATTATTAAATTTAGTGTTGTACTATTCTGTGTAATGGAGGATGTCCTATGAGTGAAGTAAGAAGACACTATTTTCGTAACTATAGTTTAAAAAGATGAGGGATATTCTTTGTCAGGTAAACTAAAATTCATTGACAGCCTCATGACAGCAAACATTAAAAATATGTAAGTAAGCTAAAATTCTGAAGAAACAGGGATTTGAAAAATGCCATGGAGTTTATTTTTGGGGTGGGGGGTAATGCTCACTGCGAGCAACTCTATGAGCTACATAGGTATATCAAAAAGTAAAGACAATTTGAAATTTACACGGTAACCACAATTTAAAAATTAAGTGCAACAAATAAAAGCTGATTCAATACAGCATGTTCACAATGGCTTATGGGTAGTTCGAACACGCACAGCACAGCGCTCTGCCATTAGTTTACTTGAAGCCAAGGTCAAATAAACATGGATGCTCAGCTGTGGTAACAATGCACAGTAGTGATATTTCTTTAGGCAGAGAGAGTGCTGAATGTTGGCTCGTTACAGAAGTGAAGACAGCATAGCTCAATGACATGTTTATAAATGGGTAGAAAGTTTTAAAATGGGAAGAATAAATTTAATTGATGTGTGTGTGTGAAGCTCAATCTGGGCAGCCACCAACATCGCACACACAAGCCAGAATCGACGGGGTGAAAAGCTTGATCAGAGAAGACCAATGAATTACACTGTCTGCTGTTGCTGCTCATTTGGATATCGGCTGTGGATTCGCACATGCCAGAGTGCATGATGACCTGGGTAGTCAGAGAGCTTACAGATCTGCATAAGCAACAGTGCATGTAGGTTGTGACCTAATTCCTGAAACATTATAAAAATCCAAGTGTTTTGGAGCAGATTGTCACTGGCGATGAGACATGGATTCATCACTGTGAACATGAAAGCAAGAGACAAAGTATGCAGTGGAAGCACCCATCATCTCCAGTACAGTAGAAATTCAAACAACAACCCTCCACCAAAAAAATCAGGCTGACCTTCTTTTGGGACATGAACAGTCCTCCTGTGGCAGATCTTCAAGGACATGGATAGTGACGACTGCAACTTACTGTGCTGTGCTAAGGGAAAAGCTGAAACCTGCAATTTGCAACAAAAGAAGAGGAATGCTGTCAAAAACAGTCTTGCTGCAACGTGACAATGCACATCCAGTGTGTCTACTGATTTCCAATGAACCAAGTTCATGACTTCTTGACAATGCGTGGCACAATGACAACTATTGTAGACTCATAACCTAGTACCTTTGGCTTGAAATCTCAGGTTATTTTTTATTTTTACAAACACTGAAATTAATGTATCTATAATATCATTGCTGCTAAAATGGCTATATGGTGGGTTGGGGTTAATGAACCCATACCTGAAAGCCAGTTGAGATGAAAGCTGAATGTCATTCTTATGTCACTAAAATTGCTTGTTAACATGAATAATGTAATTATGTATGACTTGCACTATGCCATTCACCAAATTCTATGTGTTTAAAGAAATAAAAACATTCAACTCTCATCTAGATGGGGTATGGCTATTTTCAGAAATATTTATCATTACATTTATTAATACACAAATTCTTTTAACATGGGAATGCTGTAAAAACTTAAGTTTTTATTAAGGCAATATAAAAACTATGAATGTACAAAATTTATGGACAGTGAAAAACTCAATGTTTAAGTATCGTAGCTAAACTTGTTATCTCAGAATCTAGAACTTCAGCTTCTTTTGCCTTTTCTATATGCCCTCCTTTTATGATTGGCCACTTAATCTTCGTCAGATTTCTTCTTTTTTAAGGCTTCTATTTTTCATGAAGCATTTTTGACAGTAATATCATTGATTTTGTGATGTCCACATTCAGTTCTTTCTCACAATTAGCTAAACCACCAACGATTGAATTGCACTGTAAACATTTCTTTCTGCAACAGCTGCATCTTCTAAGTTTTCAATTAAAAGTTTTTTGTTAACAGAAAAGCCTCTTTCAACTACAGCATTGCAGCTTCTGTAAGAACTTGATAAAGTCAGGGTGCTTTTCGCTTTCATGGGGCATCGACTACACGGCGGTTTATAAGGGTGCGGTTTCTGTTTTCTTCTGGTGCAAACTTGTCTTCATTCAGGTGCTGACACAAAAAATACAATTTCATGACCACCCACTCAATTTCATTACGTTTTCATGACCAGTAGACACCCTGAGTCATCCCTATGTGAAGGCAATGCAACAACTACAGTTTGAATGTCTTCCGCATCCCCTTTACAGACCTGATCTGGCACCATGAGATTATTATGCCTTCGGTTCACTTATAGAGGCTCTTGAAGACCTGGATTTGGGAGCAGCCGAAAAGCCCCCCCCCTCCCCAAGGAATGAAGCTAATAGAACGATACAAGAAGTGCATCATCCTACAGGGAGGTAATGTGGAGAAGTGAGATGACTGCTATGTTAATTTATTCAGGGTTACCAGTATTAAAGGCTACGTTGCCTTTACATTTTGATTCTCCCTCATATAAACAGTCTCCCATCACTAATTTAGGGTTACTGCTTCCAGGAAATTAAGAAAACCAGTGCCGTAAGAAAAACACAACAAGCCTCGCATGGATTTGAACCTGGACACATCTTGGGCGAGTAATCAGAAGCCCCTTGAAATTTCCTATCTATGGTTCCCAATACTACATACAGCATATACTTCATAGCCCTTCTTTTCACTGGAAATTGCCACAGCACAGGTTAAAATCTACATAAACAGAATTTTTCGGCAAATTTTCTGACAAGTATTTCAATATCTCCCTAGCTCCTACCCAGTCACTGTGAACATCCGATTAAAAACATTCTTCCATTTTATAACGAAGACTATTTTAGGTGCAGTTTCTTCTTCAAGTAATGCATACTTTTACCATGGGACTTAAAGTTAAATTGCGAGATTTCCCCGATATCTCTGCTTCTAAAAGTCCAATTTAAAAAAAAAAAATTGAATCAGATAGAGTGTAGAATGTTCTGCATATAATTTAGAATTTTTGGGTAAAGAATGGTTTGGCCATTAGGGATGTAATAATATATTTGTGTTTCTGAATATTTGCTGCAATTTCTGCACTTTAAAATCTAGATTTAAAAAAATTTTCACGGTCACATACCACTTACCATGACAAGCCTTTTGAGAATACATTGTGCTGAAAATAATGTATAATATTTTCTTCAGGGAGCATAACATAGATGTATAGCTTATTTTTGTTAATATTTCTGCTTCTAATAGTCTGATTAAAGCATTTGCTTCTTTGTTGGAGAGTATTTATTTCTGGTGTGAAATGTTTGCCTATAATTTCAAATTTTTCTTAATGCACAAATGTGCCATTAAGAGGGTCAAAAGTGCACATTTCCTTTTGCAGCACATTAGCAGCAACATCTGAGCTTCTAAAAATCCCTTTTCAGTCAGATACTACTAACTGCCAAAAATAGTGCACAGTTTTTGCACTAGGGGTGCAAATTTCTTATTGAGTTTTGTTATCTCCTATATTATTTACTTAGTGGAACACTTTGCCTCTACCCGTAGGGTTTTGTAGTTCACGTTTTTGGTGCTAGGTGGTGTTAGTGTGTATTTCTATTTAATGCTGTATCTCCGCTTCTGAAAATCCTATTGAAAAAATTGTTTTTTACTGTATGCCATTCTCTACAGTAAAGGTAGAGAATATTATATTTCTTAAATAGTGCACAGTTTGCCCACTAGAGGCAGAATGAAAGGTCAAAACGTTTTTCTTGCTATCTCTGCTCCCAAGAGACTTAAAATATACAGCATTTTTTCCTTAATATTGTTTTTACTGCAAAGAATACCTTTCACATATTTCTACTTCTCCATTATTCAAAATCCTCCCACTAGCTAGGGGGTGACGTGTTGATGTTTTTCTATTAGTGGTTTCGGAGGTTAGGGCCCGATCTTTGGTTCCACTATGTGAAAAAAATTGCACATCCACGCATTCTTGTCTCCAAGAATGGTTCCTTAAATTTTTCTTCTCATTGATTTTTTTTTTTTTTAATTTCTTTTTGAGGCGAATCGAGCAACAGGAAAAAAAAATTTCACTTTCTTAAACATTCGTTCAAGGATTTCTGTGGAAATTGTGCATTTATAGTTTTTCGTACGTGTACTGTATATGTGCCTTGAGAACGAGAGCTAGAAAGAATTTGAACATATATAAATGGCTTAAAAATTACTTTTAGTGTATATGTAGAACTAAATTATTGACTTCATTTTAAAAACTAAATTTTATATTTATATAGGGTAATAATGAACATTAAAATCGTAAAGTGAACTCGTGCATAATTAATTTAATTAAATTTAGCTTACATTATGACAGAGATTAAATAGTGTGTAATTAGAAGCATTTATTGGTACAAAAGTTTGTGACGTTCAGGTGTGTTAGCAAGACAACAAAATTTGGTATACAATCTTACATTATGTCAGTAGAATAATTTTTTTTTTACTCCCGAATTCTGAAATTTCTTCTTCAGCACTTTGTAAAGAAAATGATGTGAAAATTATTGTATTTATTGAGTTCAAAAAATGTTAATTTGTGTACCTGATGTAAATTTTATGTGAACATTAGGATCCCCTGAATCTGCACCATTTCGTTTTTTTTTTTTTTCATTAGACAGGGAGTCGCCAAACCCAGAGATAAGAATCCCGTTTCCTGTTAGCCCAGAAATTCTTTAAGTCCCCAGGACATAGAAGGGTGAAGTTCAAAAAGTTTGCAAGTCACGTTGAGGTATGAAGAAAGAGTAGACATTATAAAGCAGCTGGTTTCCCCCCCCCCTCCACCTTTGCCTCAAGTTACAGAGCATGAGGAAGGACTTTCACCCAATGGCACACAAGAGTTTGGTAAAAGTTTGGGCAGAGAAGGGAGATTATGTTTACACTCACACTCACTCACTCACCTCTTGACTGCTGTTGATTGCGGGGATACTCTCCCCTACACTTCTCTGCTTACACAAGTGTAGTCGACATGATCCACACTTATTCCCTGGGTCCAAGAGAATGGAATTGTGACTCCCTGCCCTTCCAACTTCAACCCGGAAAGAGATTCATCTGATGAAGCCAGAGCTAAAAGTGGAGCATCCATTGTGACAAGGGAGGCCTTTCATGTGACGATAATGCTACAAGTGCCAAAGAAGCGACCAACTCCGTCCTAATCTCCAGACCTAGAGGACGCCGAATGCGGACCCCATTGTTCTGTTGCAGCCACACCGCCCTTCGGAGGAACCGCCAGAAAAAGGTGGAATTGCAATTGCTGATACCTCCATTCGAAATGAAGTTCCAGATTGGAAAAATTAACGCTGCGACCCTTGCGGAAAGAGGATAATCTGCACCAAAAGAAGGTAAAATTTTGATATCTAATTTTCGGCCATCTGTTACACCACAGACTCTTTTCACTCAGAAAATGTTTTAAACACGGCCTTGTACTACCTGCAGCCCAAAGCAGTGGATGATTTCTTCTGAATTTCCACACAGCACGGGAGTTAAATTATTCGAAAGTGAATTTTTCTTTTGTGATGCAGAGCATTAATTCACATAGTCATTGAGCATCTGGATACTTTTTGTCATAACCAACAAAAAATTTATTGTCTTTGGTTAAATCTCAAAAGAAAAAAAAAGGGTAAAACATGCAAGTGAATTTAAGAGGGAAAAAGAAAAGAAACTTGATATTTGAAATGATACAATTAAAATAAAGAAAATTACATGCTGAGAAACCTCAGTGCTCATTTTATTCTTTTGTATTGTGCATGATGTTTTGTAAATGTACCTAAAAGGGAAATATCAAGTGTAGATCACATATTTTTCTTCCTAAACAAATGATAATTGAATCACGCTGGATTTTGAATAATAAATGAAAATTTACAAATTGAAATGTTAAAATTTGAATATCAGACCAAATCAGAAAATTGTGTAATCACTTTGAAATATACACCCAACAAAATTGAAATTGGACTCACTCATTTTTGGCATTTGTGCAAGAAACAAAAATCACTGTAAAATTTCATCTAAATTTTGACCAGGCGAGAGGCCTGCTCAACAATAAAGATAACTGACAACAGTTTTTACACCTAAAATTCTGAGTCACCTTTATTACTTGTTTATGTGTGTTCAGTGAATCCGAGGTATTGATGAGTTAAATTTTGTGCAAACTTTTTTTTTTTGTCAAGCTCATAAATCACCTCTGCACTTGGCAGAGTTCAAGGATCTGAGCCTGGTAAAATTTAATTAATAGATACTTCGACAACGTAAATTTTGCTGTTTGTGCATACAGTTTTTCTTTTGTTCTACCACTATTTAATATTTTTTTTTATACAACACGTGCCATATTGTTACACACAAGTGTATTTTTTCATTATAACACATGGTCATAGTGACCAGTTCAAATTAAATTTTTCTATATCATGGGCGTAAAGTTGATAATGTTTTCCTCTGTATTTGTTCACAAAATGCTCAAATTAAAATTGCTTTGTCTAACATGTTCGTATAGCCAAGAGACATTTTTGGAGTGAAATTTGTTAAATTTTGTAATGGACTTTTCAACCGCTGGTGGTGGTGGTGGGGGGGGGAAATAACTGTTTTATCCCTTGTAAAAACGCAGTTGAGTTTTTTCTTGTTTATTTATTTATTTATTTTTTTAGAATGGGTTCCATTGATTATGAATAACTTTAAAATATTTTATTCGTGTCAGAAAGGATCCAAAAGATGTGCATTCCAATCGAAAATTCGGAGTCTTCTTTGTTCATAGATGTTCTCAATGATTGATACATGAATTGTAGCACATTGAACAAATTCTAAAAATGTGTGTATGATTTCCAGTATATGGCATTTATGCGAATTCACAATAAATCAACATTTTAGGCAGTAATCAAATCTGACTGTGTGGTTTAAGAGTTCTTTGCCAGCCCACAACAGAAAATAAAGCACAGAAATAAGTTTGGAGGCAGACTGGTAAACAAATTTGAGCAAAGATTGTTTAAGAGATGAATCTCAATTTTAAATTATCACAGAAGTAAGAATAGGAATCTACTCATTGACAAATGATTTCAAAAATAAATTTTAAATTTCATTTGATTTCACGAACATACCTGTTGTGCCTTCTTTCATTTTGACACAAATCTTTTTCCCGTCTGCACCACTTATCAAATCATCTAAGTTCAGTGCCTTAGAGTTGTTCTGAAAGGGTATATACACAAAATTTATTAGGAATAATGACAAGGGTCTACATTTCAAAATAATAAAAAGCAAGCAAGAATAAATTCAGTATTTTATCTACGTCTTCACATTTACTTTGGTAATAGCAAGAAAAATCTCTTAGCCCTTTACAACTCTCAAAAACTCACCTAAAGCAGATTGCTATTTTAAACATGCCTGAAGTAGGCAAACAAAAGCACTTAGAATGTCAATCAGAAAACCATCTAGAGTAGCAGAAGAAACTAGATATCTCAGAAAGGAACTGCACCTTCACAACCCAGCTTTCCTAGTAAGTTCGGGAGTAATGCTGCAGGCAGTTAGGTTTCCCCTCCTAAGCTTTCCAGTACAATCAAGAGAGGAAAAATCTAATCTTTTATGTGCATTTCTTTTGTTTTAGAAATCACTTTCAATACAAATGCACAGGGCTTACATTTAGACCGTAGTCCCTTAGATTGTAAAACTGGTTTACATTGAAAAGAAAACGATTCAGATGGTTTTATATGTTCGCATTTTGATCTGTCTCTTAACAGGAAGAATGACAGAGAAACAAGGAGGATATTGTTCATTGATATAAGGAACAGTTTGTCATTTCATGAGCACCAAACTAGTGAATATTTATCACACAGGATTTCCATTTGAAAGCAGGGTTGTAGCTAAATTAAGGCTAATGGCTTCTTCCGTGGAAAATTGCTGTTGTTGTAAATACTCTGAACTTCTACATATTTTCGATGATTTATGAAAATTGCTTTTGTATTTTCATTATGACCATAAATGTTTAATCTTATTTATTTATATATTGTACTTTAAAAAAAATTTAAGTAATGCTGCGCAAACAGACAATACAAGAGAAATGAAATGATAATGACAAGTTCAAAAGAAATGGCTTGTCCAGGAGAACCAATATGAACAGCTGTTCCAGTGATTCTCAGATGCATGTCCATATGGCTTGTTTGTACTAAGGGAAAGTGGAAAGAAATGCCTTTTTTCTTTGGGAAAGACTCAAAATAAAAAAAAAGTTTAGGCTTAGTTACTCTGAAAACTAAACAACATTTAGTTACTTGGTGAATGACTGAGATGCTAAGATACTCTTTAAAAAGTTTCTGGGTAGGTAATTGCCTACAAAGAAGTATTGTTTTAAGGAGGTTTTAGCCAAATGCATCACTCTAGGTTTTGGAAAATAATGTTGAAGGGAAATCCTTGTGCAAGAGGGAAAGAGAGTATAACTTTGTGTTTATTGATTTGTGACAGCCCCCCCCCCCCCCGACACACACACAAGGTATCCAAGTAAATAACCAGGTGTGTGGGAATTTAAATTTTCAATTTACATGCTTTACTTTTTGTTCTATCTGTGAAGAAACCCCTGGGAGGAAGGGAATATTTAGGAAAACAGGATTGACAGTATAAAAAAAAAAAAAAAAAGAAAAAACACAGCAGAAGAAATTCAGGAAAAGAGTAGAAGGGGTTTGAACATTGGAAATAATGATGATATTCTTGTGTATGCACAGTGCATCCCTTTCTCACCAGAATAAAGTGGCGGCACTTGGAAAAACATCAGTAAATCCTACCTGGTCATCTTCCTTTACCTCTTGGAGGAGAGTTGCCATCTTCCAGCTATCCAATGGATGGAAAACACACTTGATGAATTAGCTAGTGGTCTCCAAAGTTGGCACCAAGCATGTTTTTCAATCTTGGTTCCATAGTGGTAACAAGCACTTCCTCTTTCATGGAACCAAAACCAAAAATGGAGGGGTTGCAACATCTGATATTGTTTCCTTTTTTTTTTCAGGTGGGGAATACACATTCAGGGTGCCAGTCCTGTGCCACCCCTTCCAGATTCAGATCTCGTAGGTTAATCCATGAGAAAAGATATTAAAGGAACCCCAGAAAATATGGTTGCCTCTATTACATATCAAGCTTAGACTGATGAAGACTTTCGTAAAGGCTGTGAAATGGAATTGGGGAGGGGGTTAGGTGTCTACAAAAGATATTCCCACAAGTCAGTTCCCCCAAAATCAGAGAAAGTGTTTTTTGTTGGTCCACGGATAAGGGAACTTGTAAAGGAAAATAATTTTGATGAAGCCCTCGAATAGATTTGAAGGGCAGTTATAGGAAGCATTTAAATTGGTTGCTGACAGCTTTCTAGGTAATTTCAAAGCACCCAGGAGAGAAAATGCTTGATGCCTACAAAAATTCACTTCTCTCATTTGATCTTTTTCCTTAAATCCTTGAAAAAGTCTGTGACAAACACGGTGAATCTTTTCACCAGAATATGTCGCACATGACAAAACAACTACCAGGGCAAACGAAGTTCCGTGTTGGCTGACAAATACTTGAAGCTTAAAAAAGCTTAAAAAAGAAGATCCCGATAAATACAAAAGGAAATTAAGTGGGAAAACATTTTGTTAAGTGAATGGATGGTATACAATAAGTTTGCTTCATTCTGCTGTTTTTAATTGATAAGAAAACTAATGAGTATAGCCCAATTTATTTTCAAGTATTAAAATATGAATTGAGAATTTTTTTTAAACTTTCACTTTCTAGATTTACACACTCTTCCATGCAATAATACTTAACATTGTTAGAAACCTTATGTCACAGAGCATTTTTGAAACCAGATTTAGGCCCAGCAATCCAAAATCCATACAGAACATGAAGTCCCATTCAGGAACCAAAAAACAAATGTGAACTACTGTTAGGAATATAAAAACTCCCTGGTGTTATGAATCTGTTCCTGATGGTCAGGTAAGTCTGACATTTCACAAAAAGGTTCTGATTTCATCAAGGGAAGAAGTTCAGGAAATTCTCCCCCAAATGTTTGAAAGTAGTAGATAGGTTATGCAGCACAAGAACTTCTGAATTTCATAAAAAATAAATAAATATATATATGCCATTATGTCTTAAAAGTGTTCAATCAATGTATCCTTCCAGTTCTTACATATGGAGCAGAGACATACAAAGACTGCAAACAAGTGAAAGAGGTATGGAGAGATGCATGCTTGGTGTAACCAGGAAAGGTAAGGAAAATGACAAGGGTAGAAGACATCATGATCAGAGTAACATCCCTGAAATGGCAGTGGGCTGGACGTGTTGCCAAATGGACCACCGATGGACAACTGAAATTTTAGACTGGATTCCAATGGACAGAAAAAGACCCAGAAAAAACATGTGGGGGTGGGCGGATGAAATTTGAATGCATGTCGGAGAAACATGCTCAAGACAGAAACTTGGGGAGACCTTCATCCAGCAGTGGATTGATAATGGTTGACAATGATATCATCATCATTGTCAACCATTATCAATCCACTGCTGGACGAAGGTCTCCACAACGGTCTGTCTTGTGCCAGTCTCCTCCAGGTCACTCCCGCATACTTTCGAATTTCATCCACCCATCTTCCATGTGGTCTTCTTCTGGGTCTTTTCCTGTCCCTTGGAATCCAATCTAAAATTTCGGCTGTCCATCAATGGTCTGTCCTTCTGGCAGTATGTCCAGCCCATTGCCATTTCAGGGATTTAACTCTGATCATGGTGTCTTCCACTCTTGTCATTTTTCGGATCCACGAGTTCCTCTTATTCTCTCTCCTGGTTACACCAAGCATGCACCTCTCCATGCTGCTTTGAATTGTCTGCAGCCTTTGTATGTCTCTTTTAGTTAAGGTCCACGTCTCTGCACCATACGTAAGCACTGGAAGGATGCATTGATCAAACACTCTTCTTTTAAGACAATGGCATATTGCTCTTGAAAATTATGCCGTTTCTTCCAAAAGCTCTCCAGGCAAGTTTTGTACGCCGATTAATTTCTTCATCAATGTGACCCTCACTTGATATCTGCTGTCCAAGATAAACGTACGTGTCTGTTATCTCCAGCTTTTCTCCCTCAATCGATAAATCTTTATTTCTTGTAAAAGCATTGAACATCACTTTTGTCTTCTGAAAGTTCATTTTTATTCCAACTTCTTTACTCTTGTCAGCAAGTTCCTGGATCATACTCTGCAGCTCTGATGGGGTAGTTGCAAAAATGACTACGTCATCAGCAAAACGAAGGTGGGTTAGATAATCTCCATTAATCTTTATCCCTTTGTTTTCCCAGTTCAGTGATTGAAAGACATTTTCCAATGTGGCATTAAAGAGCTTCAGAGATATGGTGTCACCTTGTCTCACTCCCTTTCCAATTTTTATGTGTGCTGTATTTTCAAACAGCCGAATCTTTGCACTTTGCATTATATAGATGTTATTAATAATATTAATGTATGCATCTTCAATACCGCAGGATTTCAGAGCCATTGCAACTGCTGATGGTTTCACTGAATCAAAGGCTTTTTCACAATCGATAAAAGCCATGCACAATGGAAGTTCATATTCCTCGCTCTTTCAATTAGTTCTCTCAGTACGTGAATATGATCTATTGTGCTGTAGCCACTCCTGAATCCAGCTTGTCCTCTCGGTTGAGCCATGTCCAGTGTTACCTTCATGCGGTGTGAAAGAACTTTAGTGAAGATTTTATAAACCACTGATAGGTCTGCAGTTCCTGAGACCCTCAATGTCACCTTTTTTATGTAGCAGGATCATTGTAGCGTTGTTCCAGTCCTCAGGAATCTTCCCTTCATTAAGGCATCGAGTGAAAATTTGGGCGAGTACTGTTTCGATTTCTCCACTTGCTTTTATGATGTCTACAGTAATTCCATCTTCTGGAACTTTCCCCGCTTCATGTTCTTGATTGCATGTGCAACTTCTGCTGTGAGGAAGACTGGAAAAACTCTGGTACTGGTACCTTTCATGATGTCTGGAGTACATGTCTCATCACTTTCATATAATTTGGAGTAAAAATCTTTCGCTCTTGTCAAAATTTCGCCTCTATTTCTTGTTACAGAACCATCTTTTTTCAGTGCCATAATCTGTTTTCTTCCCTTACTTAGATGTCCCTTTGCTATGTTTAGGCTTTGGTTGTTTTCAATTGCTTTCCTCACTAGTTCACAGTTGAATTTCCTTACGTCTTCAGTGATACTTTTTCGTACTGTCTTGCATAGCTCTATATATTCCACTTTGGAAGTCACATTTTCTTTAGTTGTCCTCATCTCTCTTCTTTTTTGCATCAACGTTTTGGTTTTTCCTGATAATTTGTTCACATGCAACTTGTTCTTAGACCCAGCTAATTTTGTTGCTGTTTCCATAAGAGCTTTGGTTACTTTTCTGTTAACTTCAGAAGTATCCACTTCTTCCGATGTTAGGCCTTCTAAAGCAGAGAATCTGTTCTTCAGTTCCAACTTGAAGTTTTTAAGATTGGTTATGTCAATAGATTTTGTTTGTCTTATGAGCTTGCCACGTTCGAGTTTAGTGTTGAGGTGCATCTCACCAATCTATGGTCACTACCTGTGCTGAACTTATTTAGCACACTGCAGTCTTCTATGACGATTTTTTTGTTACACATAATAAAATCAATTTCACTTGTTGTCCCATTTGGGTGTCTCCATGTCCATTTCCTGTGTGGTCTTTTCTTGAAAAAGGAGTTCAAGATGAAAAACCCTTCTGCCTCTGCAAACTCAATGAGCCACGCTGGTTTCTGTTGTCGTGACTGAATTTACCTACTGAAGTTTCATTCTGTTGCCGTTGCCCAATTTTTGCATTGAAATCTCCCATAATTATCTTTAAGTGCTGCTTACCTTTATTATTTAGATGACTAATTTCCTCATAAAATTCTTCAATTTCTTCTTCAGGATGACTTGTGGTTGGTGCATAAGTTTGAATAATCTGAGCCTGGTATCTTCTCGAGAGTTGGATAACGAGTCGTGCAGCTCTGTCAGAGGAACTTTCAACTTCTACAACTTTATCCTTCAGTTTCTTGTTTATTATAAATCCAACACCACTAGTTCTGCCAGTATCTGTCCCACGGTAGTAGAAGAGATGTCCACTTTTCAGTTCAATGAGATCTTCTCTTCTTCTCTCCTCACTTAGCCCGACGATGTCCCACTTGATCCTTTGTAGTTCCTCTTCCAATTCAAGAAGCCTTGAATCAGAAGATAGGGAGTGTCCATTATACATAGCCAAGGTCAGCATCAGATAGCAGCCTAGTCCGGTCCTCCGGGGATTCTTAGCACCCTGTGCCTTCATGTCGCACTGGCCGCTGCCTTGGCCAGGTACATTCCAGCTGCCGGAGACTGAGGGCCAAGATTTAAGTTGTGGAGTCATTTTGTAGGGGTTTGGCCAGGGATGTAGAACAGCCTTAGCGGCACTAAGGCACTTTTTTTATGGTTAAAGAGATAATTTTTTAAATGATAACACACAGAAAAAAAAACACTTTGTTTTATAAAAAAAAAAGAAAATACTGTGTACATGGTAACCCCATGTTGTTATTACAGAGATGAAATTAAATATTCGGATCACGCAGTAACTACGAAAGAGACGTGTGATATGATTTCAGACTTTGAACATTCTGCACGGATAAATGACCGCAGCATTAAATCCTATCCCGATATCTGGTCTGAGGAAATGTGGCTAGAAAGAAAAACGAAACATGCATAGCTTGATAGCAAAAATGGATATCTGGGCTGCGCAATTTGTTCGCAGATTCAGAATTTACAAGCATTCAAATCACAAGGTTTGTACATTAGCCCAGAATGGGGTAATTACATAGTTATGTACACTGGAAATACAAGGGAAAAGCAATTAAAATCCTTGAGATCAAAAATTTCTGTACATCAAAATTCTGAGGCCCACAAAAAAGCATGTTCCATTTGACAAATCAGTGAGAATGAGGTTTTTGAGACCAATATAAACAAACAACTGGCACAAAATTTAGATTGTACTGTGAAAATTTTAATACAGTGTAATATCTGGCGAAACAAAACAGGCCGTTTTCTGATCATCATGATCTAATAAAATTACAAAGGAAAAATGGGCTGGATGTTGGAATATCCCCACAGTCGCGTTTCAGTGCCACTGCGATAACAAATTTTATCGCTGATGAATTTAAAAAGACTGACTCAAGCCATGGCCGAAGATGAAGGGAAAATGTCAATTATAATTGACAAATCCACTTCAGTGAGCAATAAATCACTGCTGATTGTTTACATTCGGACAATAATTCAATCACAAGATTTAACAATTTTTTTTTGGATGTTATTGAACTGGAAGACCAGAAAGCTTTTACTATAACGAAATCGCTGTTGAAATGTTTAGAACCATACGGAATAACAGATTATTTAAAAAAATTAATATGTTTAGCATGTGACGGTGCAAGTGTAATGCTTGGGTCCAAATCCGGTGTTGGAAAACTTCTTGAAAATAAATTTCCACAAATGATTACCTGGCATTGTCTAAATCACAGAGTAGAGTTGGCAGTAAGTGATGCTCTAAAAGATCAAAATTCTGTATATCATTTCCAGAGTTTCGTGGAAGAACTTTATTCTTTGTACAATCAGTCTCCAAAAAATTGTAGAGAAATATTAAATGCTGCTTTGGAACTGGGATTACAGCTGAATAAGATAGGGAAAATATTTGGAGTGCAATGGGTGGCTAGCAGTTTCAGAGCAGTTTCTGCCGTATGGAATACCTATTCAGCTTTATCAAAACATTTTCAACAAGCTTCCATCGACCAGCAAAGATCTCAGACAGAGAGATCTCGATATTTGGGCCTGTTATCAAGAATGGAGTCCACAGAGTTTTTTAAAGGATTTAGCTATAATGTGTGACACGCTAGAACAACTTTCAAATTTATCTTTGCAGCTCCAAGACAGAAACTGCAACTTATCCCGTGGTGATAAACTTATTAAAAGAACAGTTAAAATTATCGAATTGTTCAAAGTAACACCAGACGAATACACAAAATTAGCAGAAAAAGCCTTATCAGAAGGGAACTTCAATGGTGTTATTCTTTCAAGCAACAACAGATTAACAAGTATCAACAGTTCACAGTTTTTAACCAGCATTTCTGATAACCTCAAACGTCGATGTTTTACTACACAATCTTCCAATGTAAAACACAGAGGTGATGGAGATGCTAAAAATGTGGCTAAATATTCACAACTGATGGAAGACTTTGATGTCCTAAATCCTGATTATTGGCCACGTGATACTGATATTTTGTATGGCAAAGATTCAATTAGCAGACTTTGTAAAATGTTTCGTCGGGAAAAATGAAAGCTTGTTGAATGGGTTTCGGGATTACATTGATCTCGCAGGAAGGAAAGTTCCCCAAACTTTGAAGCCCTTAAAAATGCAGTGCATAAAGATCCTTCCATGTAGCTCTGCTGAGTGTGAACGTGGATTCAGTTGCATGAATCTGATTGCTTCGTCAACCAGAAATAGTCTGTTAATGAAGCATCTGTCATCACTTATGTTTATCCACTTGAACGGAACACCCTTGGAAAAATGGGATTCACTTCCATACGTTAAACTTTGGCTAAGGAAACACCACTTAGCAACAGAGACAAAATCGAGGCATGTGGCATATAACGAAGAAGGAAAAGAAGGCACTATGGAAAATATTTTAGGAGAGTAAGTAAATTGCATGTATATTTGGGTAAGTAGAACTTAAACACTGTTTTTTTTTTTTTTATTATTATTTCATTTGTACAAAACATGAATTACAATGAGCAGTAAAACTTCATGGTAGTGCTAGATAAGACATAAAACCCGTACTCCTCTGTTCAATTATTTGTAATAAATAAATTTAGGTGAAGGGTTTTCCTCACGAATCAAGATACATGTGTTTACTACTGGTGTGTACTCTAGCATTATTGTTCAGTATTGGGAAATACAGAAGTATTGAATACATCGTTCGTTGTTTTAATATACTGAAAGGGAACCTGAAGAAGTGGCTAACTCACTTAGATTTTGTGAAATTTAGTTTTTATTTGTTTTAATGTGCGGATCTTTCAAAGTGGTCATAAAAATCTTTTTGGTCTAAACATCTTTTCGAAACCGATCTCCATTTGCACCAAATTCTATTGGTTTTTCAGGTTATTTCATCTATATAATTTTTTAATTTACGCATTCAATTTAAAAAAATTATTTGGGCTAAAAATCTTAAAATTACCATAGTGTGTCTGTTTTAAATGAATTAAAAAAAAAACAGTAAGAGAGAGGGAGAGTGATGGAAAATAAGTTTTTACATCATCAGTCATTCTCCATTCATTGTTGAATGAAGCTACAAGTCTCTTCAAAAACTTTGTCCTGAGAAAATTCTTTTCCATGTCCCTCTAGCATATGCTTTTGAATTTCATCCACATATTTCCTACATCATCTTCATCTGGGTATTTTCCTTTTTCATGGTACCCAGCCATGCATTAAAGAACAGAAAGCCAAAGGTGCAAACCCAACCTGAGCCAAAAGAAATCTATAAATAGAAAAGCCTATTCACGGAAATGAATAAGAGAAGGAAATTTCATTTGAACTAAACATTATCTAAAAGGAATTTGTTTCAGTAAATTCATGAAAACTGACAAAAGAAATATTTTATGTATAATTGCCAACAACAACCATTCCCAATTCACTGCTGGATGAAAGTCTCCTCCAAAACTTCCTCTCTTGACAGTCAGTTTCTTACAAGTCACTCCAGCATGCTTTTGAATTTCATCTACCCATCTCCCATGTGGTCTGAGTTTTTCTGTCCATTGGTATCCAGTCTAGTATTTCAGTTGAACGCTGGTCAGTTCTTCAACGGTGGCTGGAGATTTTACTTTGATCATGAAGCCATTCCACTTTTGTCATTTTCCTGATCGATGAGTTTCTTTTCCTACCTTTTTGGTTGCATCAAGCATGTACCTCTCCATGCTCTTTCAGTTGTCTGCACTCTGCAGCATCTGTATGTCTTTTTTGTTAAGGTCCATGCCTCTGCTCAATACGTAATAACTGGAAGGATCAGATGCATAACTACGGCGGGGCAGGCGGGCTGCCAATGCCCAAGAAATCATTGCATACAATTTGATTAAAATCAGAATTGAAACTTTCGCACCAGTTTCTGGTTCAGAATTTACCTATAATTTCTATCGCCTGTTGTGGTAACTTGGCGGCTTAAAATTCATATTTCTTCCTCAAAACTTTTCAGGTGATCACAACCAGAAATGACGGCGCGGTTTTTCGTACGTAACAAGATAAGTATGTCGTTCGCATTTTTGAAGGTAATTCTATTATTACTGCCACTAGTGCAAGTAGCATTCGATCCATTTGGTGTGGTACCAAAATTCGGAACTCCGGAGCGGTTGGAAATCTCACTGCTTGCACATCTCTACCCATTCCGGGTTGCACATCTCTACCCATTCCGGTGTGTCGGTCCGAACGGGGACGCGCTGAACCGCGCGACTGATGGTCCACGCTGTGGGCGATGGATGAGTCAGAAATTGTAAGCCATACTGGCGTGACGCTTCCCTTACGTCCGAATTTTCCATATAGCAGTACCATCTTGCAATACTGTTCATTCGAATAGCCTGCCATGCTCGTTCTTTACCCGATACTCACGTTACGAATGACATAGCTCCTGACCGACGATCCTTTATACATTGCCACGCCGTGCCTGATACGGCAGGTGAAATGTTATGCCACACCAAAATTTGCACGCGACACTCACAGATGTGCGGCCGCATACGTCATACATTTCTCTCTGCTAGACTGTTACCGCGACAACGACACGAACCGGCTTCGCACAAGTTCACATTTCCAGCCTTCTACTTACCCCAGCCGTTTCCTAATTCGTTGATGCTCTACAAGTTTCTAGTAGATCTCTTTCCCGTATTTCTCATGGTTTCCGAGATAGGAGTGCTAACTTCCACATTTTGCCACAAGAGGCGCTGCAGTCACTCTCTCCGATAGCGCATGGTTATTTTACTATACCATACCTTACTTCCATAGCTGTCTTTGTTCCTAAGTTATAGAGGTGACTTAAGGCTTAAGGAATCACCCTGTATATATATATTCTAACCATCCAACAGAAGAATGCGAAAGCATAACTCAACTTGCATTGAAAATCTGATGGATAACAAAATGCTATTCCGAATAGAAAACCAACAGCAAGATAACACCAAGCTCATGCTGCAAACATCACTCTGGAGTGTGTATTGCTTGTCGACACTATTTTGTGGTCGGACAGGCTATCAGATATGTCGCCCATGGAGCAGATTTGGAATTCATCATCTGTGGACTAGAGCAGATTACATGACTGCTATCATATAATCATCTGCTTGTGTATTAAATAAATCTTTCTGTTCTGAAATTTTTAACATATGCTCAAATGCTTTGTGATTTTCATCTACAGTAGATCTGCGTGCAGTTTCACAGTCATAGTTTATGTTTGGATGTTATGGCCATCATGTTTGGATGGAATCAGTTATGCAGTGTTGTAGTTCTAGAATAAAAGTTAGTTTAGGATGGAGGATACACTTCTAAACTGGTGTGCAAAAATTAAGGACGAAGAGGCGGAACGAGCAGGCAGAACGGACCGAAAGACTAGGGTCCGGCACGGTAGGGCATGCGCATATATGCAGCATGACGTGGGGGGAGTGTTTGAAGGGTATAAAGCACACAAGCGGTGGACACTCAGCAATTCGGTGAAAGCTATTGCACGGTGTACATCGGTTTGAACGACGTCGA
Source organism: Macrothele yani (assembly GCA_039090855.1). Classification (NCBI taxonomy): domain Eukaryota; kingdom Metazoa; phylum Arthropoda; class Arachnida; order Araneae; family Macrothelidae; genus Macrothele; species Macrothele yani. Next base: position 1,638,917 of record CM077006.1, read on the forward strand.
GTTGCTGCCACCGTGTGATATGGCCAACAGGCAATCCAGTAGACGACATCTGGATTACTTTACCCGAGGTCGCGTCATTGGGAAGTTGGAAGAAGGTCGAAGTGTAACTAGTATGGCCAAGGAGTTCGGGGTCGCTCACAGCATCATTTAACAAGCTTGGAGAGCATTTCAAACGACAGGAACAGCTGTCCGAGAGTTTAGCAGTGGTCGTCCACGAGCAACCACTGCGGCGGACGACCGGTACACTGTCCTACAAGCGAGAAGAGACAGACGACAGACGGTGGGGAAAATCGCAAGGCACATGCAACAGGCAACTGGACGTCCGTTATCGCGTTTTACCGTGGCCAGGAGGCTGCACAAAGGTGGTCTATTTGCACGATGACCAGTACGGTGTGTGCCATTAGCCCCTGCTTATCGGAGACGGCGGTTTCTGTGGTGCCAGGAACACAAGAACTAGACACATCAGCAATGGGGTCGAGTTCTCTTTACGGATGAGAGCCGATTTAGTCTGACGAGCGATTCTGGACGTATACACATCTGGAGAGAGCCTGGAACACGCAATAACCTCCAGCATCATCGAAAGGGACCGGTTTGTAGGTGGCGGAGTTCTCGTTTGGGGCGGTATCATGCTTGGTAGCCGTACTGACCCTCCACATCTTCTAAGGAGGTTCAGTCACTGGTGTCCGCTATTGAACCGAGGTTCTCCTGTCTCACGTGCGTCTGTTTAGAGGGGCTGTGAGTCCTGAGTTCCTCTTCATGGACGACAACGCTACACCTCATCGTACAGTGGCTGTCGCTGAGCTGTTGGAGAGTAAAGATATTCAACGCATGAATTGGCCCGCAAGGTCCCCGAACCTAAATCCAATCGAACACGTAAGGGACCTTTCTCGGGAGACGCTTGGCAGCACGTCACCAGCCGCCAGCTGCGATTGGCGCTACAAGAGGTATGGGCCACGATGCCTCAGCAGCTCCTTGACAACCTCGTCCTCAGCATGGACAGACGTCGAAAATCCTACAACGCAGTCAGGGGTGATCATATCCCCTACTAAAGACTGGAGGATTTTCTTGGCAGCCGCCTGTCACGTGGACGTTTCTGTCCAGTTGTGCTCGAAGCTACCTTTTCAATAAAGTGCCTTTGTATCCTTTGAATTCCATATTTGGATGATTTTTCTCACTTGTCCCATATTCTTACATCTTGGGGATCTTATGGTATGATTTGGGTCGATGTGGAGCACTTCTGCACGACGTTACATTCGAAAAACCGTCTGGTCCTTAATTTTTGCACGCCAGTGTATTTTCCTTTTGATATGCCTACATAATAAAAAATCTGGCCTATTTTCAGTGAAAATACACTGGCGTGCAAAAATTAAGGATGAGACGGTTTTTCGAATGTAACGTCGTGCAGAAGTGCTCCACATAGACTCAAATCATACCATAAGATCCCCAAGATGTAAGAATACGGGACAAGTGAGCAAAACTGTCCAAACAAAGAATCAAAAGGATACAAAGGCACTTTATTAAAAAGGTAGCTTCGAGAAGAACTGGACAGAAACGTCCATGTGACAGGCGGCTGCCAAGAAAAAGCCAGTCTTTAGTAGGGGATATGATCCCCTGACTGCGTTGCAGGATTTACAACGTCTGTCCATGCTGAGGACGAGGTTGTTAAGGTGCTGTTGAGCCATCGCGGCCCATTCCTCTTGTAGCGCCAATCGCAGCTGGCGGCTGGTGACGTGCTGCCAAGCGTCTCCCGAGAAGGTCCCATACGTGTTCGATTGGATTTAGGTTCGGGGACCTTGCGGGCCAATTCATGCGTTGAATATCTTTACTCTCCAACAGCTCTGCGACAGCCACTGTACGATGAGATGTAGCGTTGTCGTCCATGAAGAGCAACTCAGGACCCACAGCATCTCTAAACAAACGCACGTGAGACAGGAGAACCTCGGTACAATAGCGGCCACCAGTGACTGAACCGCCTTGGAAGATGTGGAGGTCAGTACGGCTGCCAAGCAGCACGATACCGCCCCAAACGAGAACTCCGCCACCTCCAAACTGGTCCCTTTCAATGATGTTGGAGGTGTGATCGCGTGTTCCTGCTCTCTCCAGATGTGTATACGTCCAGAATCGCTCGTCAGACTAAATCGGCTCTCGTTCGTAAAGAGAACTTGACCCCATTGCTGATGTGTCCAGTTCTTTTGTTCTTGGCACCACAGAAACCGCCGTCTCCGATGAGCAGGCGTTAATGGCACACACCATACTGGTCGTCGTGCAAATAGACCACATTTGTGCAGCCTCCTGGCCACGGTAAAACGCGATAACGGACGTCCAGTTGTTTGTTGCATGTGCCTTGCGATTTTCCCCGCAGTCTGCCTCATCTCGCCTGTAGGACAATATACCGGTCGTCCGCCGCCGTGGTTGCTCGTGGACAACCACTGCTAAACTCTCGGACAGCTGTTCCTGTCGTTTGAAATGCGCTTCAAGCTCGTGAAACGATGCTGTGAGCGATCCCTAACTCCTTGGCCACACTAGTCCAACTTCCCAATGACGCGACCTCCGGTAAAGTCATCCAGATGTCGTCTACTGGATTGCCTGTTGGCCATATCACACGGTGGCATCAAACCGATGTACACCGTGCAATAGCTTTCACCGAATTACTGAGCATGATCATATGTAGAGGATTTTAGGAAGGGAGTGTCTGACCCCCAGGTCTTAAACAACCCTTAGAAATAGGAAGCTAGGAAAGTGACGGAAGCGAAGTAGAAAGGGGAGGAAGACTCCCTTATTTATTACCGGGGGACCAGTACCCGAGGGCTTAACGTGCCTATCCGACGCACGGCGGATATTTAGTGGATCGAGCGTTCATACCTTCTGGGATCGAACCTGAGGTCCTTTCCGTGGCAGTCATGAACGTTGCCCACTAAGCCACCCGCGGCCCCGAATTGTCTATCTCCTGAGTGGTCTTTCGGTCCGTTCTGCTAATTTCTCCTCTTCGTCCTTAATTTTTGCACACATGTTTCGTATAATTTTTAAAATCTGAACTATTTTTCTTTCCCACCCATTCTACTGAGAAGGGGCTTCATTGTCTTTACTTATGTACATATGTTTCGTATAATTTTAATTTGTTTACGCAACAGAAAATACATCACTGGATTTCCGTCTAAGAAATGTGGCATAGTTCTTATACAAGAAGGGATGTGGTGTTTTTACTCCTCGAAATGCAAAGAGGACAAATAGGCGTCAAAAGCTGCGATAAGCATCCCTTTTACAGAATGTAAGATGACTGAATATTTTAAAGCAATTACGCATCATACAAATTTGATATTTTCTTTTTCAAAATGTGTGAACCTTTAAATGTTATCCTTCTTGTTTAAACAAAGTACTAGTTTCTTTTTTTCTTTCTGGGAAGCTGAACGAATAAAAACTACGACAAACATTCATCATATAACAAAGGTATAAAATCAAATGAACATACACACAATAAAGCAATATCTTGTAAGTTGAATCCATATCTTCTGAGAACCGGACTGAGGACTTCACCACATCGTCTTGTTGGAATAGCTTTCACTGCGACAACTTTTCTGGAAGGAAACTCCAGTCGAAGAACAGCACGCTTTTCCACTCTTATTTTCTTGCAACGGAGACTAGAAAGTTTAGTTCTTAAGTCTAAAACCTTCATAAATTGAGAAAAAAAGAAAAGTAATGATGAACCTCATGAAAAATTAAAGGCTTCACATGAAATCGTTCAAAGCTGACAACGAAAGACTTGAGAATTAACACGTTAACGTGAAGAAAATACAATGACATACAAATACTTTTTCCATACTCAGTGTATACTTAGCCTTCCAGTTTACAGCAGATCAAGAATCAAAAATGCTAGAAGCATGCTATTTTAGACTGCAAATTTTCCTTTAAGCTCTTGACAAGTTCGTTGAATAATTTAAATGCAAATTTTAGTATCTCGCAACAACTGATATTTCCTTGGTGTTCAATTTTCACTTGGCACATCTCAGAAGAGTAAAAATTTTCAAGTTTTCCTGATCGTAGTCAGGTGAAGACTTCGTTATCGAATGCTCCTGGAAGACGGAAATACATTTTTTACACCTTTTCAACACGATTAGTTGTCATTATCATAGGCTATTAAGCTCGATGAATGATTAACGAATTTTGAGATAGTTCTGAATCAAAAATTTTTGTTGCAAGTGGATGTCTGTGTTTATAAATATAAAGGATACATGCATATCTCTAAGCTGTTTTCTGAAATTCGGATCGTCTACCAAATCAAAGTTACTAATGGTGTCAAATTTTACTTACTATTGATGCATAAAACCTTTTGGCCACACAACTAGCTTCACTGACATTCGTCACATAAGACCCCTTTTGCACTTCATATTTATTAGTTTTATCCCTTGCAGACGTTTCTGAATCTGGTTTCCCTACCATTTCTTCGGCCTTTTTCTAGCTTTCTTTCCTTGCTACTTAAGCTGAATAAATTCTCTTAGCTAGCACCTCATCATCTGTTCTTACAATGTGGCCAAATCACCTCAGAATATTTTTCTCAGCCCTACTAATAACAATTTGCTTTACATATCGGTGTTCCGCACCTGACCCGAACAAATCCAACCACAAACCCGCTCTCAGTAGTGCAACTCTCCAGCACACAAACTACTCACGACTCGTTTGTCTCTTCTGAAAGACCCAGGCTTTACTATCGTACATCAGAGTAGGATCAATTATTAGCATTAGGGGCATTTCATATACTGCCAATTTTTTTGACATCCCATAAAGTCCTGTCAAAACCTCCTAAAGCAGATATTTCAAAGCTGAATTGCTTGCCTATTTATCTCACCATCTGGTCTGTATCCTCAGTCAAATATGCTTCCAAGTTATAAAACCTCAATCACCTAATTTAATTCTTTGCCATTTGGACTTCTCGCATTACTAACAATTCTTATCTCAGATACTTCATTCACCCTGGACTACATACTATGCAGTTCACCTTTGCTTTCAACCAAAAGGACTGTTTCATCGGCACAGACCAACCTGCATACATGGAAATTTATATACACCAGTAATGTCTAATTTCGTATGCACACATCAGTAATACAAGTATATTGAACAGCTAAGGTGACATTACACAATCTTGTCTGGCTCCTGTGATAAAGGAAACCAAATTCGATAAAACATAGTTTACATGAACACACGCTCTACTTACAGAATGCCTAATGGGCACACATTCAAGCAGATTCCCAGTTAAACCATAATTTTTCAAGACCTTCCATAGAAATACCCTGTTCACTAACTAGGTCATAAAGCAAAAATTTCGAGTGCAGCCCTTACCAGGCATAAAACTACTATGTACATCCTACACCTCTAATGTCAGGCCTCTTATCTTATCAATAAAAGCCTTTCCAAACATTTTTACTGGCACACTCAGAAGACTGATGCCACAATAGTCTCTTCATTCAGTCAAACCACTTTTCCCTGACATAAAAGAACAATGGCAGCATCCCTCCAATAGCAAGGGTGCCGTGCCACCCTGTAGCTGAGTGTCCAAAGGAGTAGGTTTCTGGCTAGTCATTCGAGATGGGCCCGGGTTCGAGTCTCGGGAGGCATGGGTAGTGCGTTTGTTTTTCGGCGCTGGTTCTACCTCTTCCCTAGAATCAGCAGCCTTAAATTAGGGACGGGTGATGGCTTGTAGCCCATAGAGTTGTTCATGGTGGTTATTAGCCTCCCTGCCCCAAAAGAAAAATTACGGGGAAGCAACTCCTAACTCTCACTACAGCCACCATATTTTAATTAAACGATCAGTGACAGTCGTCATCATATTCGAACATCTCAGCGGCCATGCATTTTACCCCTGAGGCTCTACCATTTCGAAGAGATTTTATTGTGCCACAAACACTTGTTTCGAGATACCTGCTGTGCTTGGTTCTTCTGTGGCAACATCACCCCAAAATAACGTTTGCTTTCAGAAGCATGCACCGCATCTTTCACTTAGCTCATTAGGCTTCCATATGCTTTCTCTTGATTCTGTTCTTCACAAACCTTTATTTCCCCTGTTCTTTCCATGAATTTTGTACTCCCAGAAACATTTCATGTTATTCCGCAAAGCCCACCGTATCTTTCTTACACTGCTTGCCACCCAAAATGCAACACCAAGAAGGAAGCATCCGATTGGCCTGAAATTCGCAGCATGCGTCACCCGTAAGAGGACATGCAAACGATTAGCATTGCAGGTCATATGCTCCCGGCACGCCACGAGAAGCACTATAAGAAGGGTGCACAGAAGGCAAAATACGGCAGTCATTCCAGCACGTTTCAGAGTTCGTTAGAGGACGAATAGTGCCTTATCGCGACAGTGGTTTATCGTACCGAGACATCCAACCACAGTGAGGCGAGTATGGATTCGGTGGGTGCAGGAGGGAGGGACGGACGGACGTGAGCGATTGCTGCAGCCGCAGCATACCACCAAACGAGAGGATCGGCATGTTGTGCTGCGGGCATTGACGGCTCGCACCGCCACATCACGAACTTTAGCGCAGGAATTAGGACGTGTTGCGCAACAACCTGTGTCAGCACGTACCGTTCGACGTCGTGTGCAAGAGCGAGGACTTGTCGCACGGCGCCCATTGCTCAATTACCATTGACGTTACACCACCGGCGAGTGAAGTGGGCCGTTGAACGCCGCACCTGGACTACGGAATAGCACTGCCTGCAACACCACGATGGTCGGATCCGCGTCTGGCGGCACCGCGGCGAGAGACTGTATGACGCCTGCATTATATATGCATCGCCATATCGGTCCGTCGCCTGGCGTTCTGGTTTGGGGCGCAATTGGATATGACACCCGCACCCCTCTGGTACGCATTGCCGGTACACTCAACAGCCACATCTCCGACGTTTTGGAGCCTGTAGTCCTCCCTTACCTTTAGGACCAACAGGACAATGTGCGCCCGCATGTGGCACGCATCGTGCAACAATTCTTTACGGCCCACCAGGTGTCACTGCTGCCGTGGCCCGCCTGTTCTCCCGATATGTCGCCCATCGAACACGTCTGGTCGCTGATCGGCAACCGAGTGGCCCGGCAAGCACCACCCGCGGCTACGCCCGATGAACTGTGGCAACGTGTGGAAGCATCCTGGACCGACATACCCCAAGCCCACATCCAAAGCCTCTTTCGTTCGATGCCGCGGCGTGTAGCGGCTGTTATTGCCAGCCATGGGGGCCACACGAACTATTGATGTCTGCGTGTTCCGCAAGTCGCACGGGCCTGTGAGCTCAATCATTTCATCTTTGTATCTGTGCCCAGTAAATCTGGCTTTGCTATCTCGTGTCCTTCTTGGTGTTGCATTTTGGGTGGCCAGCAGTGTACATTTTACTCTACTGAGTCGAACCAACTTTGCCACTTCATGCATTTTACAGTGGTATTAAGTTTTAGTAACTACCTCACCAGATACTGTAAAGAAGTAAAAGAACGCGTATCTTTAATCTGTTTCACTAAGCATTACATTTAATGTTACTGTTGCAGTATCTCAACCTCTTGTGATGCAGCTGATTGAGTTATTGAGCAAATCAAAGTATATAATACTGGTGTCCTTCAGAAAGTCTTTTAATAAGTTTTTGAATTTCGGGGTTTAAGGACCACCTCGAGAAACTCTTAGGGCTACAAGCAGTTCCTCGTCCCTAAGTTAGGATCAATGTTTCCAGGGAAGTGACAGAGCATCCCGCAATCAGACCACTCGTGCCTCATTCGCGCCCATCTGGTACCGCGAGTGGTCATAAGCCAGCGCCTCAGACACTGGGCCACCGAGGCGGTGTTTATTGTCTTCATCACAGGCTTCTACCTATTATTCTTTCTCCAAGCAACATCCAGCTTCACGATACAAATCTGGAAGATGTGAATCAATTTATTGGTGTAAATATGACATGGATGTTAAGTCAGATAATATCCGAAACCTTAAAAATTTCGTCGTCCTGGAGCGGGAATCGAATCCGTGTCTCCCGGATAGCGCCCGAGTATGCTAACCATTACACCACCCAGAACGACCGAGTTTCAAGTTTCCAATTAATTTGAATAAAACCGTCACAGGATTCGCTAGTCGAAGCAACCGGCATTTATATATAGCTAAGCTGTAGGTTTAGAATTCATTCCTGCGATTACCCGGAGGCGCAGAGTATTAAATTTTAAATTAGAATTCTGGAGGTTTAGAATTCATTCCGTGATTGCCCGGAGGCGTAGAATATTAAGTTTTAAATTAGAATTCATTCCCGTGATCGCCTGGAGGTACCCATAGCTTAGTTTTCAGGAGGGGGAACACAGTGAAAATTTGCATATATGCAAACACCATATGCAAAGCTCCACTATGCCTTCTTGTTTCTACCACACTTTCAACACAAATTTCACTTGAAACCAGAAGATATATATATACACACAGCATGCTCGCACAATAAGAAAAAAGATTTGTCGTTCGTTTGATCCTTTTGATCACTTGGGTAGCTAGCTTGTGCCAGAAAACCCCCATAGATAACTCAACTGGTTATCAAGAATGAAAAAACATACTGAAGCAGGGGCGCGCCAAGGGCATCTGCCGCTCCTTGCACGAGAATACTTTTCAATTTTATACATTTTTACATGAAATAAATATCTTTAGCAACATCATTTTTTATTTCCCGTAAAGTAAGAGTTTTTATTATACACTGTTGTTCAAAATTAAGAGAATTTGCACATTTTGTCGAATTTCTGAAAAACTAATGGACACATTTTAATGAAATTTGGTATGGATACACAGTTAATTATACCATACAACAGTCATGGTACGCACTCATAATCGTCAGTAAGGCTCATCAGCGCAAGAATGTCCAAAATCCACGTTGCAAGATCGAATATAAAATGACTAATATGGGGTATGGTCCCCTCTCACAGTCATACAGCGCGACATCATACTGGAAACGAGGCAGTTGATGAGTCCCTGTGCCAGACGGTCCCACTCCTGCAGCAAAACAGTTTTCAGCTCCTGGATGGTTCTCGGATGGGGATGGCGAGCTGCAATTGCCCTCCCAAGAGCGTCCCAGACATGTTCGATAGGGTTTAGATCTGGCTGGCCAATCCATCCGGCGAATATCCTCACTTTCAAGATAATCGTCGACCAGGTGAGCCCTATATGGACGAGCGTTGTTGTCCATAAAAAGGTACCAAGGGCCAACTGCGCCCCTGAAAAGTCTAACATAGGGCTGTAAGATCATCCACATACCTCTTAGCAGTCAGGGAGCCTCTGTCAAACACATGGAGAGGTGTGCGGCCGTCCAACATGATGCCTGCCCAGACCATGACCCCTCCGCTGCTATAGCGGTCCCTTTCTCGGATGCTGGAGGAAAGGTATCTGGGTCCCAGGTTCTCTCCAGATGAAGGTACGTCGATAATCAGTGTCCAGGCAGGCTGAGTCGCGACTCGTCTGTGAAGAGAACGTTACCCCACTGAAGTCTGGTCCAAGGCTGATATCTGCACCATGCTAAACGCGCTCTCTTTTGTGCTGAAGTGAGCGGGACGCAAACAGCGGGTCTTCTGGCAAAAAGCCCTCTCTACGAAGCCTTCGGGAAACAGTAACCCTTGAAACTCTGGTTCCTGTGGCGGCATGCAGCTCACGAAATAGCTGTGCAGCTGTAGCAGTCCTGTAGTGCCTCGCTGAAAGTGCCAAATAATTATCTTTATTGGCCGTCGTGGCTCTCGGACGACCTTGCCCAGATCCGGTGTCCTTAAACTGTTTCCATAAATTGCAGACGACACTGGGCGTTACATTGAGCTCCGTAGCAACCTGCATTTGCGATTACCCTGGCCTCCAATCTACCGACGATTCTCCACCTCATTCCGTCATCAATACGTTCGTGGCAACTCGTTTCACCTGATTGCTTATGAAATTGAACCAACTCCTGCAAGAAACACAACGAATGTCGCCGAGGAGTACGAGCGAACTAATCGCGGAAAAAGACAAGTGTGCTTTTTTGTCATGCCCTCCGCTGTCACAGCTCCTTCCACATGCACGCTTACGTATTCAACACTGCAAATTTGCATTCTTATTCGGCGGCATAATTTGTACCTTTGGTTCCGTACTTTTTGTGAAAATCGACAAAATGTGAAAATTCTCTTAATTTTGAACACCAGTGTATATATAACATTGAACATGACGGGCGTCTGTATAACTATTCTAACCAACTAATCAAAAAAATCTCTCATATGGGTACATATACAAATAAGTTGTTAAAAAAATATTTTTGCATATAAAAATAAGTTGTACTAAAAACAGAATTCAAAATAACTTGTTTTCATATTAATCTCTCCCCCCCCCCCCTATAAACCTCGATACCCTTATTTGCATCGATTGCCCATCTTGTTTCAGAACATGGTTTTATGGTCAACGCTGGAAGCTCTTTCTTTAAAATTTGCCAAAGGTAAGGTAATTCAGAAAAGAAAGGATATATTTTTGGAATAATGCTGAAAATTTCTAGAAAAGTTTTTTTTGTCGTTGTTTACGGCCAGATTTAAAATATGAGCCGCTTAAAATACATAGAAATGCATCAAGGTTTTAAATCGGAAAAATTGTGTTTTTGAAGTTAACCGTTTTTGTTTTGTTTTTCATATTGGCCCCATTGTACGGTTGATAAATTGATGTCAGTGATGTGGGAGGTGTTAAAAAAGCGTTTTTACTGAAAGAAATCGTAATGCTGCGTGACACATTTATTTTTCTGGCCACGCATATCATACCTAAAACCTTCAAGATTTTAAAAAAATTAGAAAAAAATTGTCAGTCCTTTGCCCGCGTTATGCGTTACTGAACAAAACAATAAAAAATTATTCTTTGATTTCAAGTCGGTTTCTATTGAATTATATAATGAATATTTTTACTAGAAAAATAAACGTGCCACGCAGCATTGAGATTTATCTCGGTAAAAACGCTTTTTTAACACATCACTGACATCAATTTATGAACCGCAAAATTTGATTGAGGTGTCCTGTCGCCCCGGAAGCTGGCGCCCGGGTGCTTCGCACCCATTGAACTCTCGCTTAGCGCGTCCCTGTACTGAAGACTAATTTGTCGGAAAAATTTGGAAAGATCTCAGTGAGTAGCTGCTGCAGATGATATATTTCTCATTTCTTCGTGTTTCATACTTCTTTCTACATACTGTACGTTTGCACACTGCTCTCCAACATGCAATGGGAAATTTTTATCATTATTTTCTACTGTAAAATTTCGCTTTTTTCACTGGGAATTCCCCATGGTTTTCCTATTTTTAGGGTATACACATGCATCCAAAAGTTCGGCAGGAAATTTAGCAATCAGAATTAGTGTTATCGCCAAAATCTTTGTATTTCACTCCAAGAAAATAAAGGGCATGCTTTGATTCCCCCGGGGGCAGGGGGGTCACCCATGTGTATAACGGCTACTGTAATTCTCTTCCAAGGATTCAAGTTTATAAAGTATAGTGCTGACACATTGCAAGATTTATGTTTTTAGGGAATAAATGATTTTCTCCGAAAGCTAGCAAGTTCGCCGAAGAATTAGGGTAAGTAGAATCTCCTGACAACAATGTTAACGATCTTAAGAAACTCATAACCCAAAGTGTGTAAAGATCATGAGGAGTTCATTAACGAAAATTTGGGGACTATATAGTAGATGCTAAGAAGGAAAGAGGACACAAGAAAGGATTTGGAAAAATTTAAGACAGAAGCGGCCACTAGGGCACAAACTAGTTCTTTAGAGCATGCTGACGGTGCTGCTAGTTCAAAGCATAAAGTTCTACTTCATCATCTGTTATGAAATTTTGATGCTAAAGATAGTGACATCTGTCTGTACTTCGTGCCCTTGGAAACAAACACTCGGCTGGAAAATTGACAAATCTGAATGGATTTCACAGTTGCCAGTTTATTTCCAGAGAACTGTCAAAGGAAGATGAAAATTATGATTAAAGAGTCTTACTTGAGAGATTCAAATAGTGTTGAGAAATTTAGGCAGAATATTATGAAACAGAAATTCAGATCAGTCGTGGAGATACTTCGTATATGAACTTTGGAATTACTTAGAAGTATGGGTATCAGGACTTTGAGTTAATAAATTTGAGCAGTTCACTGATTTAATTGTGACAGACCAATTAAAATGTCAGGTGATTATATTCTAGAAATTCTTCCAAAGAAAAAGGAAACAACTAGACGGCAACCAAAACAATCATTCGAAAGAGGTGACAACGATGAGCATTTTACTGATTAATGAAATTGGGCACAAATAGATCAAATTATGAAGGCGCGAATTATTTATGATGCCAAGTTCGACAAAAGGAAACAGCTACATTTTCCTGAACGTGAGTCTTACGATCATTTTAGACCTCAATGCCCGAAAATTGAGGAAACATCAACAGCAGTCGTCAACCAGGTCAGTGCAGCTTGAGGAAGATTAGAAGACCAACTTTTAGCACCTTATAAGTATTTGGATATGCTAACGTCACCACATGCCTATCGTACGAGATTCCGTTGCTATTACTGACATCGTTTGTCGGAAATACAGTAGCGAACAAAAGTATTTGGCGAAACACTTTTTCGACCATAATATTTTTTCTGCTGGACCAAATCTAGTCATTTTGGGATATAATATGTGTTATTCAGTTGTAAACTGAATAACACATATAATATGTGTTATTCAGATATAATATGTGTTATTCAGTTGTACCGAGCTTAATCGCAAAGATCATACAAATTGACCAACAAAGTAGGTGTGTATCACATTCATGTAATGCAACGATAACAGAAAACAAATACGAGAAAACGACAAAACAATAACTAATACTTAGTGGGATAACCACGAGACTTAACAGCTGCACAACGGGCCGGCATCGAGTCCACTAGCTTCTCGACGGTGACCTGCAGAATTCGCGCCCATTCTGCAGACAGCTGGTCGAACTTCTGGGCCCTATTCCGGCAGGTTTTCTTCGCACATCGTCTCTCCAGCTCTTCCCACGTGTGCTCGATGGGGTTGAGGTCTGGAGATTGGCTTGGCCAATCTAGAAGTGTGACCTGTTGCTGCTGGAAGGCTGCCTTCGCTACTCTGGAGGTGTGCTTCGGGTTGTTGTCTTGCTGCATGATCCATCCGGGTGGAATGTTCTGGTTTGCTCATGGGAAGACATCGTTGATTAGCATGTTCGTGTAGCTCTGGCCGGTCATTATTCCGTCAATCTTGATGATGGGACCCATTCCATTACGAGAGAAGGTGCTGTAAACCATGAGCGATCCTCCTCCGTGCTTGGCAGTCGGCTGAATGAACTGGGGGTTGAATCTCTGGCCACACGGACGTCGTACGTATCGGATGCCATCACTTCCGAACAAGTTGAACTTGCTCTCGTCGGTGAAAAGCACCTTACTCCAGTCAGCCGCGGTCCAGTGTCGATGACGGCGCGAGAACGCGACTCTGGCTCGTCGATTCTTGACTCCGATGAGTGGTTTCTTGGCGAGGCGTCTTCCATTCAATCCACCAGCAATGAAACGACTGGAGATGGTCATTCGGCTGACGTCCAGGTCGTCGCTGTCGCGGAATTCGGTGGCGATGTCCACAGCAGTCAAGGTGGGGTCAGCACGAGATCGACGGAGGATGTGTCTATTCTGACGCAATGTAGTGGAACGAGGCCTACCACATCGCGGACTGTTCTCGACGGTCCCAGTCTTCTTATAACGTTGCAGGATAGCCGAAATGGACTGGTGTCGGATCTTCAGGGCCCTCGCAATGTCGGTGACACGCATTCCGGATTCCATTATGTTCACGGCCGCCTGGCGAGCTCCAACAGGGATCTCCACCTTTTTACCCATTTCTGAAAACCTAAGATTGACTTATCACACTACACATCACAAAACCCACAAAAAACACAAGAAAAACATTAATACATGCAGCAAACAAATGGGTAATAATTAGAGATTCTTTAATATGGCCCATTTCAAACGACAAATTCGCTCTGAGCGAAATACAAACTACACGGCATTGTAACCCACGAATCAACACATATATCCCAAAATGACCCGATTTGGTCCAGCAGAAAAAAAATTATGGTCGAAAAAGTGTTTCGCCAAATACTTTTGTTCGCTACTGTACATTGATCCTGAAATGTTAACCGTAGAGATCAAGTGGGTGCAACATTCTTCCAATGAAAAACTCAAATGTTTGTCATTTGTGGAAATGGCCGGTGATTTTTGACACATTGCCAAGAAAGACGCTGTTGTTAGTAAAAAGCAGCATCTATAGGGGCCTTAGTAAGAAACTGAACAGCATCTTTGCTCACAGAACCCATAGTAGATACCTGTTATAGCCCTATGTAATTGAATTCAATGCAAACCGAAACACACAGACGCATCCAGGAAAAACTGAATTTATCCGACGTGGATAAAGACTGGGAAATAAGAAAACTTAGAGTGACGAAGACAAAAATATGCTAATAGTTTTACGGACAGAAAATAATGAATCCTTGTCACTGTTGACGGTTAGTGCACATGAACTGCCATTGCACAAAGCTTGTGTAAGGACTTAAAGCCATTTTTGAATTAAGTCAACCTGTGATTTTTCTGTTTTGAAGAATAAGTTGTTAGTGAAACTGAAAACTGGTAAAAAAATTACCTGTTGATAGTTTTAGAGGAATACTGAGACAGCATCAAAGCACTGTGTCACGAAGGCGCATCAGCTCACCTTGATGTAACAAAGTCCAATGGCAGTTATAGCTAGACATTTTCCCTGGCAAAAATTCATAAAGAAATAAAAGAATATGTGCGTACTTGTGTTTACTGCCAGAGGGTAGGAAAACCAAATGATAAGTTTTTATGAAATTGGTGCCGGTGATTTAAAAAGTGTATACGGAAAAAAAAAAATACAGATGCCTGAGTACTCTTATCTGGGAAGCGATCCATATGTCTATTGCAAAAACACCCAAATGCTGTTGCTGTGAAAGATGTCGGATCAGTGTCTGTTCTTTATGCTTTATTAAAAAGTTTTAGCAGATTAGGATTCCTCAAGGAGAAACCGTTAAATGCAGAGCTCTGTAAACGATTTAGAAACGAGGCCAGCAACAGTTCAGTAAGTCTCCTACAGAGCAATACGATTGAGAGATTCCATTAGACAATCAAACAAATACTTCAAATCCTTTGTACATGAGCCACATCTGACTGGTAAAAGCATATTTATACCATACTATTTGCATTTCGAACAGTTATACATGAAAGTATTCAATTCAAACCTTCAGAACCAGATCATGGGGAAATATCTGAGAACACCACCAACATTAGATATCAATCAGAAGCGAATCCCTGAGGGAATAAGTCTTCACAATTACGTGAAAAGCATGTGCAAATATCATTGTCGTCACATAAGTTCCATATATCTATTGATATTGTATCACCCTGGATCGGCAATCGAACTTTTCAAGTTTCCTGATGGATGTTTTCTTGGAAAACAATAGAAAATGTGGCACCTATGTGCATATAATAATATTTGTATATGCCCTTCATGTAATTATGAACTGTTATTTCTTTAGGAGTTTCGCTTCCGATTGATGCCGCCCTGGTGGCGCAGTGGTCTAAGCGATGGTCTCTGATCATTAGTCCGAAAGGGGTGCGGGTTCAAATCCTGGGGAGGCATCGATGTTGTGTTTGCCTTACGGCACTGTCTCTCCCCCTTCCCTGGAACCAGTGACCCTAAATTAGGGACCGGCGACTACTTATAGCCCATTGAGTTGCTGACTGAAGTCGTTAAACCTCCAATCAATCAAATGCCATTGATATCTATGATCTGTAGCACTGGAGACGTGAGCTATATTCACACATGGATGTGAAAATTGGCACGGACGCCACAATGAAGCCTCGGATTGCTTCGACTGGAACGCTACTCACATTCCTGAGCTAAAACTGCTTACTTTCGAAACAAGGGCAGCAATCCCTCGGTGCATGTTAATGAATCTAATACTAGTGAAACACAAAAACTCGCTAGAGCTCCAGTATTTTAATAGCACACGAATTCAGTAAAATAAGAACAAATAAACTCATGAGATCTTTCGAGTTTCCTAATACTCATCATCAGATGAAAAACAAATTAAACCTTAAGTTCGGATATACATAAGTAACAGCTACGTCGGTGTGCAACGGTTGACGTACATAGCCCAGATGGCCTCTGATCATTCGTCCGAACGGGGTCCGGGTTCGAATCCCGGTGAGGCATGGATGTTGTGTTTGTCTTACGGCACTGGCTCTCTCCCTTCCCTGGAACCAGTGATCCTAAATTAGGGACGGGCGACTGCTTATAGCCCATTGAGTTGCTCACGGTGGTCGTTAAACCTCCAATCAAAAAAAAAAAAAGTACATAGCCCACCCGATTGGTTGGGAGGCTACTCATGTAGAAGTTGCACACCGACGTAGTTGTTACTTATGTGTGTATATATACCATGATTACCCGAGCTTAAGGTTTAATTGGTTTTTCATCTGAAGATGAGTTTTAGGAAACTCAATAGATCTCATGAGTTTATTTGGTCTTATTTTACTGAATTCGTGTGCTATTAAAATCATTGGAGCTCTAGCGAGTTTTAGTGTTTCACTAGTATTGAGTTCATTAACATGCACCGAGGGATTGCTGCCCTGGTTTTGGAAGTAACTTATTCTGCAAGTTTTAATTCGTCGACTTCTTATACATCTGCTTAGCACTTTGTTGTCGTGGGTGGTGTAACGGTAGCATGCTCAAACGTAAACCGAGAGATGCGGGTTAGATTCACATTTTCTGATGATGGCTACGTGGAAAACAAAAGTATGGCACTATGTGCCAATAATGATACCACTAACATTATTTTATGAGCATTGGGTAAAGCCCTAAGAGGGCTTTACTGCAGTGACGTATGTATTCCAACTGATTAACAGAATGAAAAGGTGCCAAGAGTTAGCAGTAGGGAAAATGGAAGTAAAGAGTTAGAAAAAATAGGGTATGACATAACCCTATTTTTTCTAACTCTCTATTTTGGAAATTTAGTACGTTGAAAGTAGCCAGAACAAGAGTTCTGCCCATTGTCAGCCCTAATACATTGGCTGTCCAGTGGACTAGACGGGTCGTTCAATGAAAGATTACCGATACGAATTACTTCATCAGAATGCCAAACAAATCTACCGTATTATCATGCTAAAACAATGCTATAAACATCTTAAAATAAGATATTTTCTAACGTTCCAAGAAGAATAGTTTGTTCTGATCTTGAGGCCGAATTCCTAGGTGTAGACTAAGATTCCAACATTAATAATTTTTCTGAAATTGTTCAAGAAAGCCATTTGAAGAAAATGCTATTCTCCACAGATGCAACAACTATATACAAGACCTGTTGACCAAGCATGCGAAATAGCTTTCAAATGAATCAATTAAGGCATATATATCTCTTTGAGTATCACATAGATTTGATCAATGATAAACCTATGAAATTCAAAGCATGTCGAATGTCTCCGAGATAGCATGAGATACTAAAAGCTGGAAACGAAAATAGCACGGTGTAAGTTAATAGACGGAGAATCTGACTATACATAACCTATGATTTTGGTGGAGGCTCCTGGTAAGAACACTAGATCTTCCATCGAACTATCGACATTTGAATGAAGTTATCCGAACTCAGTATTACCATTTGCCTAATATTCACTAGCAAGTGGAGGCAGTGGCCACATCCAAGTATAACACCACATTAGAAACCATCAAAGGATATTGGCAGATGCCATCGTGTCAGAAAACACAAACGCAAAAGTAAACAGCTTTTGTCGTGAAATTCGGAACTCTTTGACATTTACAAACGTCATTTGGACTGAAGAGTGCACCTTATTTCTTCAGTAAGGTGATGGCAGAGTTACTGCAATATTGTGAATATTTTGCTGTGTCATATCTAGAAGATGTGGCAATCACGGTGTACGATGTGGCAATTTACACCAATACTTGGGAAAAGCATTTGAAACGTCTTGGGTGTGTTCTTAGTTGGATATGACAAGCCAACCTCAACATAAAGCCATCGGAATCTAAATTTACTCCAAAACACGAGAAGTATTCAGGGCATCTATGAAGCAAGGCTTAAGCTCTCTAGCAGGTGTCAAAATAATAGCAGTTGAAAAATTTTCCAACTGCAAAAACTGAAGCTACAGCCTTTTTAGGCCTAACTAGTTACTAGTTTGTCGCACCCCAAAGTTTTCAACAATTGTGTTTCTTTAACCGAAACTTTTAAAGAGCAGATTGGAAAAAAAAAGGACATCTTGTGGTCGTAAGTCATAAGGAATGAGAAACTGCATTTCAAAAAATGAAAACTAAGCTCACAAACTAATATTGAAACTGTTTGCACCTGATTTCATTCGTGAATTTATTTCTTCAATATAATGCTTGGTTTGGTAATGGGTGTAATATGCTAATCCAGGTCAAGGGAAATGAACATCCCTTTCCATTGACCTAGATTAGCATATAGTTATAACGTGGGATGTTATATTTGAGCAAAAATTTCTCAAAAGTGGAGAAAAACTATTGCACCACAGAAAAATAACGTGTAGCCATCGTTTATGCTGCGAAGATGCTACATTGCTATTTAGACGGGAAAATCAAGTTCAAAATAAAAACAAGCCATAATCCGTTAACTTGGCTTCATGCAAATTTAAACCCAAGACTTATGCGATGGGCGTTGGCTTTGCAGTCATAATTATGAAGTATTCTATCACAAAGGACGTTTACATAAAAATGTGTAGAGTCCCAGTCGTATACGTTGGCCGGAGTGACATTATCACGATTTTTTTTCATTTATAAATATTTTTGGTTATGAATAATCGTATTTATTATAAGAGTACTGTGAACATTTCGTTTTAAAATTAATATAATGATCACATATCGTAAATTGCTCTTTAGCGAAATCCTATGTACATCAGTTACACCCTAATTAATTTAAAAGGGGTATCTCATTGCATTTCAACATTATTCAAACTGTGCTGTGGACTCAGTGTCAACATTATATATAGTGATTATTGAGCTTTTCCCTCGGATTCTTCTCGTGAAAGGTCTTCCGGATGGGAAAGAAATTAGCTGTGACATCACTGCAGGTAAACATCCGTTTTGGTTGCTCAAAGGAACTCTCAATGTGTTTGAATCTCTCTAGAAACGACGGTACAAAAACCAACCAACGAGAAACGAAAGACGCACAGTTTGTTGGGAAAGAAAAAAGTGAAGGTTGTTAGTGGATGGGACGAGGCAGTCGTTGTATATGTGCCAAGATGTAAAAATATGTTTAGAAAATTATTTAAATTTTATGCTTCTGTTTAAAATAAGTTATTCAAATGTGCTGTAGGTTGTGATTAATAATACTGAAATGTCACAACTTCTCTGAGATGTGCAAACGGGGAAAAGGCTGTTGAATATGTCCTTTGATCTGAACTAACTAAAAGTATTTGAAGCTTGCTGAATTTTGTTCGCTTGAAAATTTTGAATTTCTTATGCTAATGAAGATAAGAATAATGTTATTTCACACACTGTAATTATGACAATGCAAACATTTTTGTTGCTGTTCTATTGAGATTAGATATCAATTGAAAGACATCAATTCAGATTTCTTGTGGTCCATGTTAATGTATGAGAATTACGTATAAGCCATATATGTATATACATGCACATTTTCTGCGGTGCAATAAAGGTTTTGAAAGCATAAAGATCTTTAGCTGTATTTGTGTCCCATAGAACCACATTTTCGTTTCATATCAAAATAAAAAAGTGTGGTAATTTCAACAGCTATTCCTTTAATGGGCAAGCAAAATAAGTTTTTAAAGAAAATCAATGTCCTAGGATATTTTGGACAATTGCTCAAAGGATTAACAGTGCTATACCATGAATATAACTTTATTTTCATAAACGTACTTTTTTGACGTTCTCGCAAAAAAAAAAAAAAGCATCTAATGTCATTGATGTTTTTACACACTGACCTGGGTCATTTTAACATTGCTAACATCTCTCCATCCATTACGTGGGAAATTTGTGTACCCGTATCCTAATCGCTCATTGAGACTGAGTTCATCATTAAAAATACGGTTTATGCGTGTAGTTATCAGTTTTTTAAATGCAGTATGAGCGTGTTGTAGTGAAGACAGTTTTGAGTGTAAAGTTTCATGTACGCAGATATTACACTATTGTACCACTGGTAGGGAGGTCCATTTATTGCCATATATTTACGTCGCAAATAGTTGGAAGTCGCACTCAAAAGAATGTTTGGAAAAATAAAGCTTCTCAGACCTTAGTGCCATTCATGGCTAATTATTGCCAAAATATATGCAGAACATAACTATTTACCATTTCTACAGCTTTTAAACCCCGCTATTGAAATCTCAATATAAAAAAAATACCTGTCAAAGTCATTACCGAAGTGTTTAAATATAGTGCACTTATTTTACAAGTTTGGAATAAAGCATATTATATATATAAACACACACATGTTATTAGTACAACGCTACCTGGTTGTCATCTTCGAGGAAAACATCAATAGCTGAGGCATTCAAACCATGCTTTTCCATAAGTTTTCGAACAACATCCCCAACAGTTTCATCATCCATTGTTTTCAGAACAGTTGTGGACGAATTAGGCAGAGTTATCCTACAGTATTGGCATGAATCATCACCACCTTGGACCGGGAATGTTGACAGTTCTGTTGAATTAAACCCCTAGACAACGGGAGGAACATAGTAACTATGAAAAATAAGGTCACAAAATAATCAGGGTGACAGGTAGATATGATTTACAAGATTACATGTAATGAAGAACCATAACTCCAACTCTTGCTTAGGATCAATATTTCTCATTTCGTGTAAATTTGCACGGCTGTGTTAGTAATCTGTTAATCTTAATATACAATAAAGTAACACTTGGTAAAGTGATTAGATTGCAATGAACACTTAATAAAGTGACCTCCTCCTTGAGTAATGTGAAAGTTGCATAGGATGGAAAATTGATGTTTCTTATAGTAAATGTCTGGCTGTTGTGAAGAATGACCACTACCTTCCTTAGTTTTCTTTCCAGCCTATCCCACCGTATTTTCACCACATTACTCATTACCTTATCAGTAAGACTACGTATGAACATCCTGGTTTGCTGCTGTGTATAAAAGATGTCGGTATTTTACTCCAAACAGGTGACTTGGAGATATTTTCTCCATTGTCACTGTATCTGAATTCCCGCAATTCCTTCAGTAGTGGATAAGAATTGAAAAAAAAACTGAATAAAGGAAATTAAATTTGAAAATTGTTTGATGGCTCGATCGAAGAAAGCATATAGATCAAAAACGAGAAATCTACAGGGCTTCAGTACAGAAATGCCTTTATCAAGAGCATCAATGTCAAACATTCTTCATAAAACTGCTATCTATAAGCTCTGGTGACGACGTCGAGCTCACATTTCCCAGTTTACGTCTAAGTATGCTAACAGTTACAACACCAAGCACTATGTTCTTCAGCCTCCCAGCAACTTAATATTTTAAGCTGAATCATGAGCTTCAAAGCGCTCCGAGATACACTCGCTCTCCATAACTTACACCAGCCTCCCTGGTAGCCGGTACCCTGGTTGGAAACTGATGCGAAGTATAATACTAATTAATTAGCATTTAATTTTGAAATACCCTGAAGCACTGACAGTATTTCATTTAATAGAAAAATGCATTTTCGGATCAGCATACCGTTAGTAATGCAGATTTCGGGCGATTATAATTAGTAACAAGGGCTCCAGTATGGCGAAAAACTTTTACCCGATGACAATGGCCTTCCACCATTTTTTTTGGGTGCATGACGTCACCGCCCGCGTGGTTCAGATCGATACTATTGGAGTAATGTTTTAATTCGGCGGGAATATTTTTTGTTTTTGTCCACCATATTTATTTTCGAAAAATTTTTTTATCTTTACGATGACAACATACAATTGCCAACGGGATATTTAATTGAAAACGAATTCGGGAAAGTTTGTGAAACTCAAATTTATTTTTGGGAAAACGCATCGGTGGAGATGAAGTTAGGCTCGAACCTAAGACTTTTCTGTGGCAGCAGACAGCTTTATCGATTGTTTTATCAAGGCTGAACTGGATCCTACCAGGCTGTAACATTAAGCAAAAACAGCGAGGACAGAAAAGATGAGTTGGGACGCAGCACCATCTATTGACGTAGTTCGCATAAACAAACTGATTCCGTATCAATATTTACATTTGAGATTTTATTTATATTCACTTTCACGTGAACAGATGAATATTTACATTCTGAATTCGTAGTATTTGGGCAAGATAATTTTTCTGTAGGAACTGGTGTAATTGATGTGTAAATCTCATTCCTCCTTTATCTAGGGCTGAGATTTTGGTAAATGTGTAGATTAGCATCTTAAATTATTTCGTCGGAAAAATGTTAGTACCTGGAAAAAGTGCGACGTACAGATCTTAGAGTATGGAAATTAATGGCAAACTGTGCAGAAATTTCTTGTTTTTAAATGTCTTTTAAAGATTTTTATTGTAATATTCACGGCATCGCACTTACACGTAAATATTACGATAAAAATCTTTAAAAGACATTTGAAACAAGAAATTTCTGCACCATTTGCCATTAATTTCCATAATCTAAAATCTGTACGTCGCACTTTTTCCAGGTACTAACATTTTTCCGATGAAATAATTTAAAACGCAAATCTACACATTTACCTACTATTTTACTTAATACCAGTTTATATAGCAGAGGTTTTTTTCTAAAATTGAATTACGTACGTAATTATCAGAATGAAAATACTTACCAGAAACAACAGTTGAAGGTGACTTGTCATTTGGAGCAGAATCCTGAAGAGATATTGCTTTCAGCAACAGTTGTTTTAGGTTCTGATCTGAGGGGAACTCGTGGAATGAAAATTCCACGTTTTCTTCTCAGAAGATGTGCATATCGGCACACAACAGTAAACCATTTTGAAAATGGGTTAGATTTTGTTGTGAAAACATCAGTTTGGTTTTAAAACTAAGGTTTTTTTAAAAGAAACAAGAAAAAACGACGAGCATACACAATCCAGCAATTCAAACATAATAAAAAAAATGAGTTGTTTATACCTTGGGACGCAGTGCCATCTAACGACTGAAATCGTCCCTAACGCCCACTGGCCAATCACCAAAAGTCTATTGTCTTCATCGTTAATGTTATAGCCTGTTCTTCATCCAGTTCAGCCTTGGTTTTATCCACACCTTCGACCATATACACTAATGGACTGCGGACTGGCAATAGCTGCATCAGAGCCGCCGTGGTCCCAACATAAGAAGGCATCAGATCACGTGACACGAGTCACGTGCCCTCCTATGAGCTGATAAGCGATTTTAAAGGATTAGGAATTAGTAAATTGTGTACATTTGAACTGTGGGTTTTAGGAATATTGTTTTTAAGGATATACTCGTTGAGAAAACTACCTCAATCAAAATTTTATTGCAATCGTTTAGAAGTAATTAGATCGAAAAGTGGTCGTAAGTTTCGTATGTGTCTTAACGCGAATTTGTTTGTTTGTACTCGAAATTCCGTGTAAAAATGGTGTTGTGGTTATTAATTTACGCTGCAGAACTTCAGTATTTTCAGTGCATTATGTAAAACCTCCTCATATATAGTGAAAACTCTTCAGATAAGTTTACTTATGAGATACTATATACATGCACAGATCGGGTTGTTTACATTTCGTTATTTATAATGTGATGAACATTTGCGAAGAATTTGGAACGTGCATTCCGGGTTTTTTTTCTTAAGTTACTATATTTTTATGTCAATAGCCACAAGTTTTCTGGTTAAGTAATTGAACCTTTTTTACTATTTCTGCCTCACCGTAATAATTATTGGAAATATGAAAAACAGGCCCAAAAAGTGGAATGGTTGCACTTGTTACTCTAATGAAAACTTACGCAAACTTTGAATCGCTATATACCAAACCGATAAGTTTTCTGATGAACTAAAAACATTATACTTACTGAAACCGTGTTGTGCCAAATACTATACTTGTTAAGTAAACATCATTCCATAATTTTCATATTTCGGAATCAAATGCAGATGATGCCTAGTAGAAAAGTAAAGTTCCGCAAGGCAACAAGAGCTTGGGCTAGCATGCCACGTCATAAGTACTAGCATGTTTTTATGGACATGCTTCTTGTTTAAATACACGTATTTGTCCTTTTTCCGAGATGGGTCAGGGTTCGAATCCCGTGAGGCATGGATATTATGTTTGTCTTACAGCGCTGGCTGTCACCCTTTCCTATAACCAGTGGCCCTAAATTAGGGACAGACGACTGGTGAGTTGCTCATGGTGGTCGTTGAACCTCCAATAAAAAAAAAACACTTTATAACCAGTGGCCCTAAATTAGGGACAGACGACTGGTGAGTTGCTCATGGTGGTCGTTGAACCTCCAATAAAAAAAAAAAAAACTTATTTAGCTGAAATTTAAAATTTCACAATTTTCTTCGTGTTTAGTCTTTCGGAAAGCTGTTAAAGCAGAAATCATAAAGTAAAACACAAAATTCATGCTATGAATACATCAAAAACTAAAACTATCCGGTGTCTCACACCTGTTGGTCACCTTAAAAAAAAAAAAAAAAAAAAAAAGGCGTTTTTCTTTAAATTTTAAGATGGCACCGAAGTGCTATAGTGAAATTTTCCTTTACTAAATCGCTCAGAGCAACCATCTTTTTAACACATGTCACGTGATTTCGTGACTTTCGATGTTAGAGCCATACGCAGTCTCAGTATATATGGTCGAAGATCCACACAGGTGTGATAGATAGGGTAAATTGAATATACAGAAACAAAGGTTGATAGCAAGACGAGGATGGTTACAGAACCACCTGTTAGTCATTTTAGGAATTTATATTGGAGAGGGCACTTGCTTTACTCAAGGTGACAAAGCTTGACATGCGTTTGAAAAGCGCGAGCATGTGTTCTCGTATTGACTGATGAGGCCTTTCTTTTGGTCGAGTTGGTATTTAATATAGGATGGTGGTGGGGGTCATCCTGAAACGCGCGTCTGAGATTTACCAAAAGAACAAACATGCGTCATGAGTTACATGTTAGAACGCCTTACGTACTTGGAGACCTACTCAATTTTTCGTGTTTGTTCTAAGATTTTTGTTTTGTCATAAGATTTTCCTTTCTTTTTACCAAAGATCTCTTAAAAGTCTTACATGAAAAAGGAACTACATTTTTTGCAGCCTTCAGTTCTCTAGTAAAACATTCGTGCAAATTTTCTGTTAAGAAATCTTGCATATATGAACGCATTACGCCTTGGTTATATATATATATATATATGGTACAGTGATTGGAAAGACTTTAGGGCCGCCCCGAACCCGAGTAGTCTGAGGCGCGGGCTTGGGCTCCATCTTCCGGGAAGGGCCTAGCTCCAAACCCCGGAAGAGGCCCTGGTGGTGGACTTGTCGGAGATGGAGCTAGATCTGTCCAATCTCTGGAATTAGCAGCCCCAAACTAGGTCCGACGGCCGCCTATTGCCTAAAATGGCCGTTAAACTCCGAAACTGAAAAAAAAAAAAAAAAAAAACCCGTTTTCGACAGGAAATCAATAAACTGTTTCTTTATTTGGAAGATATGAAGATATCTATATGCTAGTCTAATACTTCGAGCAGATGTGCGAGTTTCATCTGGAAATCGAGGGCTAAAATATTTTTGATCGAGAATCACTGAAATAATTAAACACAGTTACTTTTTTTTCTTTGTCGATGGAGCACGCACACCACACTTAAGTAAACATGTTAAAATTTAGTTTCAAAGTAAAAAAGCCAAGATGTCGTTAAAGGATAATTGCATTTGTTTAAAAACTTTCCCCTTAAAAACATTTTTTAATCCACTGTAACTAGACAAAGGAAATCTACCGAGATAAAATAAATTTATACTGAAAGTTCTTGTGACCAAAATTCAGCAATGTAAAATTGGTTATCACAATTTGTGAATATTTGTTTTTTTCAGCTACCTTATGTGTTATCTTTTTTATTGGATTTTGCATATACATGCCAAACACTGCTTCCCCGGATTCTCGCAACAGCCTGCGTTTATAAAAACGTAGGCTGGGAATTTTAAAATCTTAGAAACTCGGCCACACGAAAATACTTCGATAAATGAAGAACGTAGGAATCGCGCTGTCGATCGCACTCTTCTCAATTTGCGATAAAAAAAATCGTTTTGGTGATGGAAAAGAAGTTTTGGAGATTATCTTTTTGTACTGTTATAATACAATGGCGAAAAAAAAAACTTTTAAAAAACCAGCGCAACCCCTGAGGACGTGTAACACGATCTTCCTCAAGAATACTGGTTATTTACCCACTTTTAATTCATAATTGGAGAAATCACAAAGATCTCTTCTTGGCTTGGTAATTTCAATAATGTTCCAGAATCTTTAATAGATCAGCAGAGAAACAGATTTCGTGCTGATCTACATAAACTAATTGGATTTAGGGCTTCGCTGAATTCAATTTCCATTCTCAATATTCCTTGTTGGGTAAAAGTTCATAATATCCCTTCCATCACATTAGTCAGGAATCTGACTGAAAGCACAAAGTAACATTTGCAAAATACATTGCTGCTGATGTTGATTCCTCTCTATCTTGACCCAGTTTCTTGGTCTCTTGTGAAAAAAAAACAAAACAAACTGTGGTCAGATCAAATAGTGATCCCGAATCAAAACTGGGTTCCAGCAAACCACTGACAAAATAAAACTATTTTCATAAGATAAATCGCTTTCTGACCACAAAAGCAGCAGGAAATCGTTTATAAATCTATCTGTTGTAGAATTGTCAATGTTTTCCCGAGCTTTACAGGCCAGCAGGTATGGACGAGATGGTTTTGTGTCCAGTCGACAAGACAGTTTGGTGTCCGACCACGTTTGGCTGTTGTTCATCGGCGAATATCCAAATGCAGTTGTGTCCGATAACTTGTCGGATTTCATTAAGACCCTCATTCTAAGTAATATCAAGGTAGTTTTCCCTGATAGCTGAATCATCTGGCATATCATGCTTTATACAGCATTTCTTCAAAAAGTTTTTAAAGCGTTCGTTGTTTAATTTATTGAGTGGAATGTTGCTACTCAAAATAGAATTGAATAAATTCCTCGCAAAATGATTTCTGCCTTTGTATGATGAAAACGATATTGTTAACTACGAGTAAGTTGAGTAAATAATTCCATCGCTCTTTCCACGTTAAGCACAGCACAGCAACAGAAAAATTGTTATTCGGCCGCCGTCGGGGAATCGAATCCCGGATCTCTCGATATCTAGCCGAGCGCGTTAGCCTTACACCACAGCGACCAACAATTCACGGTGCTATGTGTGTTTTTCTTTTTCAGTCAGCATCTGACATCATATAAATCCGTAACTGGTGGAGACGTCTCAGTAGCTGAGCTCATCTTACGGATTTATGATGTCAGATGCTGACTGAAAAAGAAAAACACGCATAGCACCGTGAATTGTTGGCCGCTGTGGTGTAAGGCTAACGCGCTCGGTTGGATATCGAGAGATTCGGGATTCAATTCCCAGATGGCGGCCGAATAACAATTTTTCGGTTGCTGTGCTGTGCTTAACGTGGAAAGAGCGATGGATTTATTTACTCAACTGACGCCACGTATTTAGATGATTTTCACCTTGTTAACTACGCTTGTACTGGGGTGTGGTTAGGGGTGATATGCAGCCGGTTCGGTTCGTGCAAACCCGTTTGTTAAAGTTATGGGGGTTCGGTGGAAATGTTTTCCAACTTCGACGTTCGAATGAAAAGCACCACAACAGACATTAACAGTTTAGCATTGATGTTTTCTTTTTTTAACATTCTTGCACTGGGACGCAATATTCTGTTTCTTGACACCACAGAACTGAGCCTGTTAAAAACTATTGAAACCGAATCCATATTTCGAACGTAGGAGAGAGAGATCTGTTCTTTTACATCCCTACAAAACAGTTCCCATAATTTGTTTACGATTACGATAAAATTTTAAGTATTTTCTTGGCGACTGTTTCTGGAGGGTTAAGCTTATGGAAAATATATAAGATCGGCAGCATACATGGATATCAGTCAGAACTTTGGGCATTTAATTGAACATTATTTCAGGTCTTTGCGTTAGCATTCGCAAGCAAAGTGGCGTGTCAGGTAGTTTTTAATACTAAACACATCTCCTGATTGCTTTTCCTTGTTATTTTTGACGTTCAGCATGTACAGGGGTTTATCAAAATAATTGATACATCGACTGCAACTGGAATACATGCAATGCGCCGTATGCAAATCACAGGGACAGCGTAACATACGATGCGACACATGTAAGGGAGTGCGGTACGATGTCTGCTATCACGTAGCAGTGCCACAGTCGCAGGTGAAACAGTTGTTGTGGAGTAATTGTCGACAATTCTCATTTACATTTCATAAAGTTTACCTCACAATGAGGCGAACACAAGAAAGTATATACATACGTGGTGACTTATTCACAGCTTCAACGGCGTATGCCGTATAATAATACTGTTACTCACGTTGATTCATAACTGTGTCGATAATGACCAGCCGATAAAGTATCATATTGTTTCACTATTTATTCCCGATACTCCAGTGTACATTCGCATTTAAATTAATTCTATTTATTATACAATATCTACCAACAAGTAATTGGACACCCCTGCAATCGACGATATCTGCGGTCCTGATACACGTCACAGCCGCCGCCGTTAAGTATCGTTTGGGAAACAACAACACAACCAGGTCGCATGCAAGATGCCACGCAGTTCGGAGCTCTCTGATTTCGAGAAAGGTGTAATAGTCGGGTATCACAGAAATGGCAGATCCATACGTGACATATCCAGCTAGTTGAAGTACCCAAAATTGACAGTGGTCTACGTGATTGGCAAGTGGAAGATGAGAGGTGACTGTCGGAATGTGCCCCGACCCGGCAGACTCACAAAACTGGGAGCTAGAGACCGACGGGTGCTGGCCAGAGAAATTCGGAAGAACCGCACCAAATCGATGGGCCACATTCGCGAGGAGTTTCAACAGGCATCCGGGAGTGTTCTTTCGATGAATACCATCCGTAAGGAAGCCCATCTGCTCGGTTATCATGGACGTGCAGCCGCCCACAAGCCTTTGATCACCAAGTCCAATAGCGCTGCTCGGCTAACGTGGTGCAAAGAACGTAGACAGTGGACCGTTGAACAGTGGAAACAGGTTCTCTGGAGCGACAAATCAAGGCTCACCCTCTACCGTTCGGATGGCAGGGTTTGGGTTTGGCGTCTGCCTGCAGAACGCCTCCTGCCGGAATGTATTGTGCCAACTGTGAAGTTCGGCGGCGGTGGAATTATGCTATGGGGGTGTTTCTCCTGGTATGGCACGGGATCCTTGGTCGCAATTCCTGGTAGACTCTACGTCGAGACCTACTGCACCATTTTGGATGACCATGCGCTTCCTACATTGTCGCAGCTTTACGGGGTGGATGTTCAGGATGGCAATGTCACCTGTCATGTTGCGAGGTCCTCCATGGCTTGGTATGGTGACAATGGGGTTAATCGAATGGACTGGCCTGCGCAGAGCCCGGACTTTAACCCTATCGAGCACCTCTGGGACGAGTTGGAGCGTTGACTTAAGGGGTGCCCCCACCGTCCAAAATCGGTGAAGGAACTGACCTATCTTCTCCAAGCCGAGTGGAAGAAAATACCACTAGCCGTCGTGCAACGCCTGGTTGAGAGTACGCCCCGGAGGGTCGCAGCTGTAATCGCCGCTCGTGGAGGCCTCGCCAACTACTGAAGGTGAATAAACTTCGTTTTCCTTTGCTATCACAGGTGTCCAATTACTTGTTGGTAGATAGTGTATAATGAAAATGTTGTATTAAAGATCTTTGTAAGCCATTTAGTGGATAAGGAACAATTAATGCCTATATGTGTATTATAATAATTTCGAAACATTACTGTAGTCAGACTCTCATGTAATAGTGTGATAGACTTTAAGGATATTGAGTATTAGTGTTGTTATTCACTTAGTTCACTGCGGACAATTTGAATGGCAATTCAAAACAGTTCCCTAATAACTTTCCATCCCTGGTTTCAAGCAAACAATGCGCACCCCGTGAATTGTGCGAAACGCGTGAAGTTGTGGCTTTCAGGGCATGACTACGCATGAGGCACATTAACTACTTTGGCTCCTTCAATTTCCACACCTCAGTATTGAACATTTGTGGGGAATATCTGGAGTGAAAGGTCACATCACATTTTCTACTTCCAACACCACTGACACAGTTGGGACATATTTTACAGGAACAATGGTCTTGTTTCAGTGGACTGCACATACTTTGATTTACCGACGAGCTTAAAATTCCTTTCAGTTCAGGCTACTGCTTGCTTTTCCAGGTCTCGGAAGATTAAAGCCTATTTTTTTGGTGTTAGTAAAGCGTACTTTAAAAGATTAAATAAACAACAAACTGGATATGTTCTTGAAATATGCATTTTACAGGTAATTTGCGCCTTTTATGTATTTAGATGAACTATTGCCAGAAGTGTTTAAAATAGGCAAATGCATATAATGCAGATTCTACTGATGACTCAGCATAAAATAACTCAGTTTCGAGGAAAGCCACTGTTACGAATGATGAAAGTTAACGAGCAATGTGTTTAATTTTCTTTTCAAGGTTTTATGACCGCCGGGAGCATTTACGGCAATAAGCAGTCGCCTGTTTTTGATTTGGGGACACTGGTTTCATGAAGGTGGGACAGGGGCACCAGACATGTCCCATCTGGGACTCGGATCTGGGCCCAACTCGGGCGATTATCCAGAGGCTCATGCCTACGAAAACTCTGCCACCATGGCGTCAAGGCGTTTTCGGTTAAGCAGCTTAAAATATTCCGCAACAGTTCGGTTCTTTGGACATATGATGGATGTGATATTTGGAGGTAAAAAGAAAATTTGAAGCAGTTTTATACCTTTAAGACCTAGAAAGCATAAGAGCAAAACGGCTTGGGTTCGTTATTTAAATATGATAGCAATTCAACATTTTCCAAGATTTTTTTTTTTACACTCGAAAATGATTGCTTTATTATACCATTCCAGAAAAACCTTTGCAGAACATCGCCATCATTAGGGGGAAATTTAGAATTTGAATAATTGGCTGCTTGGACGAATTTTAAAAAAATTGGGATTCGAATGATCCGAATAATTGGCTAATAATCGGCGCGCTACAGCACATGTTATTACGTCATTATTCTATTCAAGTGTCCTGAAACAAACACGAAACCAAAACAAATGAATGAGAATATTCGCAATTATTCATTTTACGTAGCACTTCATTACAAACATGGCATGAGTAGCAAGGTGCTAGGATTATATTTCGCGTTTGTTTTGAAAGCACCAAGCAGGAAACAACTTACATACACATGCCACGCCAGAAGGTCCGTTATTATCAGCAATACCCCCCCCGCCCTTTTCTGAAGCCGAGCGATAAAATTGCCTCATCTCCTAGAAATATGATGAATTGTTTCCGATCGCGGATTACATCAATTCAGTACAAGGTAGTTCAAAAATGAGAAAGTTTCAACATGCCGTATGTAAAAGTCAGTGGTAGCAAGATGTGGACCTTCATTTGTTCGCCACTCGCACTGATGCAGAACAAGCTGTCATCACTATAGTAATAAACGCCCCTCCACTCTAGTTGGCCGAATGTTCTTGACGACGAGAAGGAGTGAGGGAGGGGCAAGAGATCAGCGAGACCCGAGATCCCATTCCCGCTTCCAGCAAACCGCTGCGAATTCTGTGAGCCACCCCGGCGGTGCAGGGGTCTAAGCGCTGGCTTATGACCCTTCCTTCGTCCAAGTGGGTCTGGGTTTGAATCCCGGTGAGACATTGATGTTGTGTTTGTCTTACGGCACTGGCTCTCTCCCTTCCTTGGAGCAAGTGACCCTAAATTAGGGACGTGCAACTGCTTATAGCCTATTTAGTTGCTCACAGTGATCGTTTAAACCCTCAAAAAAAAAATAGTGAAATGTGAGGGATCAGGTGATACGCAACATCTCACCAGATTTGGGCACAAATGCTGGCTGGCCTTCGAAAATGTGTGCCTTCGCTTTTCCATTATATCCAGCATCAATGAAATGCAGGTATTACTTGGTCATCTCACTCAGCAACATCGCAGAACCACAGTCCACCCTCTTGAATCCTGTCTAGAGTTTGTGCATTGTACATATGAATCAGTTTTGTTTTCGGCATTATCATGTAAATTCAATAAGTTGTAATAAAACTTTCAAAATATTTGAAATTCTTCTTCCAAAAATAATATTTTGGATGTAGGATTTGCTCACAAACAACATTGTCTCTTTCAGTGTTCCATCAAGTTCCCTGAAAAAATGCATCTTTTATTTCTAAAACTCTTGATGCCATCGCCCAATTTGGCCAAAACAAGGCCATGTTTTCTTGATTTTCCAGTTTTATGGTGTTCCTATTCAAAAACGGAGGAATTGTGATTCAGCATTGGCAACATTTGTTTTTGAGATCAGTTTCAGCAGAGCACAGAACCTGTCCAGATTTATAACATAACTGATTCGTTCTGAACGGATATTTACGTCTGGATGGCAGTACAGAGATGGTTAATGCTGTACTTGAAGAATTAACGAGTCGAGCGTGAAACGGATTTTTACTGATGTTTTGACTTCTGTAGTTTTTAGTATCAGCGAATACGCAGCATCCAGTTAACAAGGCATTAACGAGAGCAGTCGTGCTATATTTTCAGTAAAACAACATTCTAATTATCCAACAATTACTTTCAGAAGGCCCACAAAGGCCATTTGATACTTAATGTAGTTTGTTTTCTACAAACTTAAAATAAAACATTTAGGTGCACAAACTGGGTGCGCCTACCCGGTGGCGCAGTGGTCTAAGCATTGTCTTCTGACCATTCGTTTGAGATGGGGCATGGATGCTGTGTTTGTCTTACGGCACTGGAAGTCTAACTTCCCTAGGACCAGCGGCCCTAAATTAGGGGCGGTCGATTGCTTATTGCCCATCGAGTTGCTAACGGTGATCGTTAACATCCAAACAAACAAAAAAGGAGGCTGAGTGACAAGGATTTCCCCCTTTTTTTCTGATTAGATACAATTTGTTTAACGATTTCTGTAAATATATTTTACGTATCTGTAGGTGCCAAATCGCATTTTTTTTTACATTCGTATTCCACCCCTCTCTTTCAACATCAATTAATATCAGTATTTTTTATTTTTTCTAGAGAGTGGAAAAATGAAGCAATTTTAGTGGAGGGCGGGGGTATCAGCTTGGTATCAATACTTTAAGTTTCTGATATATTCAGAGCAGCACAAAACAGATACTTTGCTTATGCATCTTCCCGAGACAAGAGACAAGATAAAATGTGGCACCATATAAAGTAACGTAAAAAGAAAATTCTTTAATTTGTTGCAGTTCCAAATTCCTTGAAATGCCCAATTAAATATATTAAGCTTACCTCGTCTGATGTCATCCTATCAAAAGACCTTTCTCTTGAAGTATCAGAAATATCTGTATCACCAGATGTATCACTTCCTCTTTCATTTCGATTTCTACTTTTTGCCATTTTGGAAATCAGCCTATGATGTGAATTTCTTTCTTGTAGCACAGGAGACCTGGAACTTGATCTGTGACGTTCGCTGTTGCGAAGCTTTGCTGAAAAAGGAGTTTTTAAGTTATTAATTTGGAATACTTTTCATGTAGACTTTGTTTTTCAAACACTTTCCTTAACATGAACCTTTTAACAATAAAGTATATTTTTTTAAACAAGCACCCAAAAATTAACCGTCTCTTTCATGGCTGGAATACCAAGAAACGGAAGTAAAACGTAAAATAATATGGGAAAATGAAATCATATAGTTCGACAAAATGTGTGAAAATGAAACTAATTAGATGAGAAATCTTGAAAACTTGGGGAGTCAAAATGACAAAAAAGAAAAAAAAAGAAAAAAAAGCACTGAAATGGTTCAAATTCCTGTCTACAGCATTTCTGTTGATAACTAACCCAAAGCGTTATCCAGAAGAGATACGAGTAACTAACTTCCTTTATCCTTTCCGAGAATGAAAAATGATAACGAATGATTGCGTGAGTCATTGGATTTTATAGCGTAAGATCAAAAGACGGGCATAGATGACTTGCGATAATGTTGGGTAAAACTAGTTTTCCTTCCTATGCATCATAGCAAATGCAGATTGTCTCCATAACATATGTATGAAACAAATCGAAGGCTTGCAAATGCATAACTACACACTGTTTTACATCGATAGAAACATTTTATTTGTTTCGATGCATACTTTGTGAAGATATGTGGACTGAATGCAAGAAGTTAAAAATAAAAAAATAAAAAAAGACACTTCAGTTATGTAGGTTCACATGTAGGACGGTAGACATTCGCATACTGGAATACCGTTTCTTGGTATCCCAGCCATGAATAAGACTGGTATATACACCAAAAACAATTTAACAATTTTGCATCACACTTGTATCCAGCAAATATCAGACACATCTGGAACGCGTTAAGTATGTGCTTGGTAGGCCCTCTTGTATGGATCACGGGAGATTTAATGGCCACACTGTACATTTCTATTTAGGGAGCCCGTATTACATGGGCTAGGCGTTGGTTTCTAAGTAGTCAGAGTTGTGACCCGGTTCGAATCCCAGATGAGGAATGGAATAGTGTGCTTGTCTCACGGCTCTAGCCTTCTTTTCCTTGGATAGGTGGCTCGAAATTAGGGATGGGCGACTGCTTATAGCTCTAAGAGTTGCTCATAGTGATCGTTAAACTCCCGAAACAAAGATTTTTCTACGACTCTTGAGGCCAGTATTTCATCAGACTCATCTGGGACACATTAAGACGCATTTTCATCAGGACATGTCGTCACGCTTTAATAGGAGCAACGCGTATAAGAAGACTGTGTAGACGAATAGCTCCGTGTGTCAACGATTGGCAGAAAGATGCGCAACACATGTCACCGCCTCAGTTTTCTTACTGTTGGCCTTAAACGTACGTACAATGCTCACTATAACTCATCTCGTAAAGGACATTGATTAATGACGCCGAGAATGTAAAAAAAACAGTCACTTCACATGATGCGTCCCAGTAGCATCTGACTTCACAGGACTTCATTTATCGTCCAACGGCTCGGTTGAATCTGTGAGACCCGGGAACCAGTCTATGCAATACAACGTTTCAGCACAAGGAGGTAGCAAATTTGCAGCCTTCCAGCCACATGCATTGGTTCCTTTTCACAGACAATGCCGACTGGTGAGTTGGAGATTTTTCTCCAAACTCACTGAACGGTTAACTTTGAAATATTATTGTTGCCACGTTGTGCATCATAGAACAAATTCAGGAAAATAAGCTTAACTCTACCTTAACACTTAGAACTTCCCTCTGCATGTCTATTGCACATCAAATTACAGACATTCCCTCACTGTCGATTGCACCCAAGCTCACGCGAATTGTACGCTAACATAGCAGCTTAAAAATCGTTAGCACTTATTCAATTTCAGCACAAATGATATTTACTGCTAACAAACTAACAAGATATAATCCTATCACTTTTTAATAGACTTGTTTCATCTTCAATATTTTTTACGCAGTTCATTGGTGAAATTCACTTTCCACATTTCAACTTCAGCTACACGTTACATGAATAATTGTAACTTTAATTATTGAGTGATTCTTCTTCTTTTTAGAATGCAGACTCTGAAACTAAAGAATGCTTACATTTTTGCCACGGCATCAAGGATTTACGCTTCTTCTCATCCACTTCCTCTTTGTCATCTTCATCAACGTCTTCATTTGCATTCTTATTGCTTCGGTTATTGCTGAGGATGGGTGATGTCGTAATGTGCGCTTTGCTTGATTGTAGAACACGGTTCCGATCTCGGCTTTTACTTCGACCACGGAATCTATTCCGAGGGCTCTTGGAGCCATGCATCTCTTGGCACGGATAAGGTTTACCATTTTTTCCGCAGTCAGGCTCTCAGTGAAGAGATCTGATTTCAGAAACCTCTGGTAACAATCAAACTTCATTAGATTAAATATCTGAAATTAGACAAAACAGTCAAAGATTAACATGAAGGAAAATGGGGAAGAT
Organism: Macrothele yani; assembly: GCA_039090855.1. Classification (NCBI taxonomy): domain Eukaryota; kingdom Metazoa; phylum Arthropoda; class Arachnida; order Araneae; family Macrothelidae; genus Macrothele; species Macrothele yani. The sequence goes on from CM077006.1 coordinate 1,675,068, forward strand.
GACAAAAATTACAGCAAACACAATTTCTGCATGTGAAATATTTTTATGGTTATATTTTCACGAGCCCTGTGTTAACTAAGAATTTCATTTTTAGTTGTTAACACAAGGTTCGTGAAAAAAATGACCATAAAAATATGAACTCCCACGGAATATACACAAGGGAAAGGAAAATTCTCATGAAAACAAACGTAAAGAACTTTTAATATGAACAACATATTCCATTTATTTCGCACATGTACATCTTAATTGAAAATAGCCACAGAATAAAGTTTCAACATAGGAATGATAGGAAAACAGTGTTAGAGACATTAAAATATTTCAAGATTGATTTCTAAACACATCTGACATTAGCCACTTTCGTGTATGTCGCTACGGCGGGTGCCGGAGAAATTACAATACTTCCACAATTTACAGCACGAGTTGCAACACTTGAAACTTTGACAGTAGGCTGAAGATGCATTAAGTTTGTTGCTGTTGTCTTTGACTCGATGATATGAAGTCACAGACACCTAAAAACAGTATTTTAGGCTAATTTAACGTGCTTACAGGAATTTAACTTTGCAAGTAAATTTATGTGTGAAATACACATATACTCACGCTACATTCATTGTAAGACTAACACTATTTTTATAGCACGCGTCTTTCATTGCCAATTCGCGATATGAACCACGTGTACCTCGTCTTTGTTTGATATTAAAAAAATAAATATATATTTAGAAGGATCGCATATATTAATTTATTATACTGTAATCAAAATAATATTTGGTTTAAGTGAAATACGGTTACTATTAATAAACTTAACTTGCCTTAAAACCACGTGGTTAGTTGTGTTATTAACACCGAAATACTTTTTTTTTTTCACATAGATACTTTTTAAAGTTGCTTTTTAACAGGGTGTCTACCATTTTCAGAAGACTCAATTTCTTGACCTTTTCTTGACTTTTACGGGACATTTCTTGACCTTAAGGCTAAGTTTTCTTGACTATTCTTTCTGTCAATAGTGCAGAAGTTTGGCCATTTTAATTAATTAAATATAAAATCTGATTATGTAATTAAGAAATTAAAAGGGTAAATTGAGTATATAAAATGATTTCTAAAAAGTTAAAATAAATAGCATTTTTTTCACCAATAAGCTTTCATTAAGTGAAAAACTCAAAATATCGCACTATAAAGAATTACTTTTAACCGGGAAACCTGCAAGTCACAAAAGTACGTTAAGCGAGTATAGGAAGTACGTTATAAAGGTTTAGACTTATCAACAATTAAAATTAATAGCAATTTATTTCAATTTTTGATAACATTATTTTACTCAGCAAATAAGTGCTATTCAAAACAAGCTTTACACTCTTGCACAAAGTATCCAAACATATACACAACTGAAAAACTGCGCTTAATATCAGGGCCACAGTAATCAATTTTATTTACAAGCTGTTCTATGATTTTGAAAGTTTTATCGAGAATGTTTGTTAATGTAGGTTTTCTTTAGTAATTTATTCAACTGAGTCTTCTTATGAGCCACTTTCCCTGACCATGTTTCTAGTTCAATCAAGCCCTCAGTGCTGTCTTTTACTGTGTGAGGCTAACAATTCTTTCACATAATCAGTTTCCAAATCAAGCTTCAGGTAGCTGGAGAGAGAGAATTTCTTGAACAATGTTATTAATCTAACAGTTGGTTCAAATCCTTCCAAATCAGTCACAAAATGTGGACAAAAAGCTTATGTCAAAGTTCAACCATTCATTACAATGTCATCATTTTCCATGCACTATTGAAGTTCCTGTGATACTGCATACAAAACACACTCGCGGACAATGAAATTTACGCACCTAGAAGAAAACATGCTACAACCACAAAACTTTGCAAATAGCTAGAGTCCGTGCTGGTATGCAAATTATCCACGTTTGGTGTGAGTGCACATGACCGCACACCCTGTGGTGGCGCTGCAAGCAGGATTGGTTGGTTAGTTATTAGATTTTAATGGCGCCAAACAAAAGACATAAAAAAAGAACAACATGAACAGCTGTCCCTTCGGTGATGATATCGTTCAAGAGTAAACGAAATGTATTCCGTTACAAGGTGAGCTCGGGCCGTGGGGGCTCCGCTCCCCAAATAACTGGAAAACCAGTTATCCCCGTGCGGGCTGCAAGCAGGAACCGGCAGCCTTATAAACCGGCATGTAGTAGATGCCTCATGAAAGCAAAAAGCACTGGCCGACGCAAGCAAGAGTGACAAGAATGCCGGGTCGATTTACCCAGAGACGTCGATTTACGCAACTTACGGACTTTGATGAGGCCTGATCATCGGGCTAAAACCGCAGGGTGGTCGGGGCGCGGTATACCCCGCCACGTGGATTATTCTGACCATACTGTCCGACTGTGTTGGGAGCAGTGGACACGTGACGGCACTGCCACGTGACGGAGTGGCTCGGGACGGACCAGGAGGACCACCTGTAGAGGGATCGACGGATCGTGCGCCAGGCACGAACGGATCCCACGGGGACCTGGTCCACTATACAGGCAGATGTGGCGGCTCCTGTGTGCCCATGAACCATTTCCCGACGCCTCGCGGAAGCGAATCTGCGATCCCAGCGCCCCTTACGTGTGCTATTAACACCGGAACATTGCCGGCTTCGTGTGCAGTGGTGCCAGGCCAGAACGACGTGGAGCGCCACAGACTGGCGACGTATGGTGTTTAGCGATGAGTGCCGCTTTGTTTTGGGGAGAGATTATCATTGTGTGCTGGTGTTGAGGTACCCGGATCAACAGCACAATTCCAACCTCACTATCGAGCGCTTCACCTCCCCCACTGCAGACACTATGGTCTGGGGAGCCATTGCCTACGATAGCCAATCAGCTCTAGTAGTGGTACGTGGGTCATTGACGGGCCAGCAGTATGTGGATGAGATCCTACGACCCCATGTGCTCCCATTCCGGGCCTGGATTCCAGGTGCGCTATACCAACAGGATAATGCCTGCCTGCACACGGCTTGGGTTTACCAGGACGGCTACGTCATGTACAGACACTTCCATGGCCTACCCGCACCCTGGACATGTCCCCTATTGAGCATGTGTGGGACCAGTTGAAACACCTGCCGCCGTGCTGCACCATCCGGGATTTGGAGCACACCGTCCAACACGTGTTGGCCAGTCTGCCGCAGGACAACATCAGGCGTCTGTTTGCCTCCATGCCGGACCATATTGCAGCATGTATCGCCGCACGAGGCGGATGCGACGCGCTATTGCAGATGATCGGACTGCGTGCCACAGATCCCTCTGTAATTGTCCTGCAGCTCTTTTTTGCCATCATGTGTATCATTCATCTGTATCATTACGTCCATAAAATTTCAGTTCAATCCGATGCTTCCTTCTTGTGCACAAATTTCATTGTCCGTAGATGTATTATAATCAGGACTAAACTGTTTAACAGTTGACTTGTCCTTACCAACTGTTACTAAAATAAGCTGCTTTCAGATCACGAATACGATTCAAAAGTGGCAATAGCTCCTTGTTCCATAGGCTGAACTTAAGGTGTGTTTGTTGCGTAGCAAAAGAAAAAAATTACGTAAGAGTATGGTCTGTTGAATATGTGGGGTGGCTAGGACCATTTCATAGAGTTTGAAAGTTTAGTTATTAACTCACCTACCTAATATTTATTATGTCCACTTTTTCTAGTAATTGTGTGGATTCCTGTGGCATTTTACCAATATTTCACTTTCAGCACCACGTTTTCTTTTATTTGAAGGCATTTTAACAAGAATGTCCTTAGTAAATCAATAAAAAAGCAATACCAATGAAAATTACTCCTCCTCCGATCAGAGAAGCCAGAAACAAGTGTACCGTAAACAAAGATTTCTAGACTACAAAGTATGCAGCTTCCAATTGATGGAAATTTTCAGCGTGATGTTAATAAGCTATGTCGGGAATGGGTAAATATGTTGTACATACGTTATAACATACATGCATTAAGTAGACATGTAAGGCTCGGTATTACTGTGCATACGTAAAACCAAAAAAAATATCTAAATCAAACACTTCCTCAATGGATAACATTTAGCCCCCAGGGCACTAATGAAGACTTAACAATCTAAATGCAATGTATTACATAGCTTTAACTCTGCAGTTTGTTTGTATGTGCTGCTTTAATTTCTGTTTCTATTGCATTAGCTTCTTCAGCCTGTTCCAATAACTTTTTCTTTCTTTCAGTTTTTTAACTCTTCCCTCAGCACATCTGATTTCCTTTTCTTTCACTGCTTGCTGACTTTTCTGCTTTCTTAATGCTTCTTTACATTTGATGCAGAATTTAGTTTTATTATTTTGAATATATCGACTGATTATTATTTTTTTACTATAATGTTATTCTGTCCATCAAATTTACGCTTAGTACATTTGTCAGATTTTTCGGGTGAAGTTCCATCAGGAAGTACCCAAACCTATGGTTAGGCCTTTATTTTTATTTATTTATTCTTTTTTTTTTGTGCCTAGCCTAGGCATGACTAAAAATTTTGGAAGTGTAATACTTTTGTGTCAGTCTACTCAACGTACAGTGCATTTATACCAATTTTTATGGCGCAATTCCATCGTGAAGTACCGAAATCTGCAGTTGGGCTTTTTTTCCCTAGCTTAGGCCTCTTTTTTTGGGGGGGGGGGGGGGGGGGTTGGAGGTTTAACGACCACCGTGAGCAACTCAATGGGCTATAAGCAGTCGCCCGTCCCTAATTTAGGGTCACTGGTTCCAGGGAAGGGAGAGAGCCAGTGCCGTAAGACAAACACAACATCCATGCCTGACCGGGATTCGAACCCGGACCCCTTACAGGACGAACGATCAGAGGCCAGCGCCTTAGACCACTGCGCCACCGGGTCGGCTAGCTTAGGCCTGATTAAATATTTTGAAAATGTTGAAAAAAATGAAATTATTCCCCGAAAGAGTGAAAAAGCGCACTGACTGACATTCGGAAAATTATACAGATGTAATATTAAAGAGATGTATTAAGAGATGTATGGGCATTTGCCCATACATCTCTTTATACTGTTTTGCTAAAACGTGAACAAAAAAGAAAACCAGAAAGATGACACCTGGAGAAATAACCAATAAGTCCAAAACTCTAACCAATCCATTATAACCATCATTCAATGTGATGGTTATAATGGATTGGTTAGAGACAAATTATTATGGATTGGTTAGACACAAATATGCTGCTAAGAATTTCCATATCAATAAATCTGCACCCAGAACACCCTGTGACGTATGTTCTAAATTAACTTTCCTTTTTAGTTTCTTTCCCTATGTAAATCTTGAGTTTATTCTCAGTTATACTTCACTCTTAACGCAATATCTTTTCTCTCAAACGAATACTGTTGGCAACATAACTGAGGTTGAATGAACGTGACGTATGCCTGATATAAGATAAGAACGAGATAGAAAAACGACGACAAAACTGTTGCTTGGCGAGCGTTGTTAAATCAAGCGTTGCTTGGAGAAGTGTTGCAAGTTGAGGGTTGTGTTAAGAGCTGTGTGGTGTGTGGAGTACATGTGATGTTATGATTTGTTATGGAAGTGCTACATCCTGAATAAAGCATGTTTTCTGTAAGTTTGACTTCTGTTGTTTACATGTTTCGTCTGGCCGTTAAGGTTTAATTTAGGAACTATTTCATCTTATGGTTATGTTTTTTTTAAATAACGTAAAAGTACGAAAGGTCTTCTACGTCATAACCCTTCTGTTGTTTTAGGAGTTTGAGGAACAAACTGAAATGTGTGATGAATTAGGAGCTTTTGCGTCATCCAAATGTGTTTGTAGGTCGTCACTGTTGACACCATGCTCTGAAAAAGGCTCAGCAGATGTGTAGCGTTTATCCTGGAAACTTCGTTTTTTCCTCCTTTGAGAGCAAAATTTTGCAATAATACAGTATAAAAACTCTAGATAAAGGATACTAAAACACTGAGGGAAGAAGAGAAAATTAAGAAGCACGAATGCTGCAAAAGGAACGCTTAATGAACAGTGATCGCTTCACTGTGGATCGCTTGGTTTGCAAACTAAATAAACATCGCAATTGACGCTACAGTTACGGATAAGGGTTGTCAGGAAGTGTTGCCATGTTTGAAATTGTAAAATAAATTACAAATATTTGGAGAACTGACAGAGACATAGATTATACAGCCAAACTGTCAGGAAACTGACGTAGGTTTAAAGGCTAACTCACTTCCGGTACCACTTCTGGTTTCGATTTTCCTTATTGTGTTCACTTTTAAGGACAGTAACTTGGGAAATTATTAACGTAATCGAATTCTGCTTGAAGTTTCTTGAAGAAGAATGTTCAAAGTTTATTTATATGCAAAGAAAAAATATATAAAAAAATTCGATATTTTTTCAAAATTTTGCATATTTCAAGGTGGTGACCTACCTTAAGCGGTTCAACTTTAAAGTACAAACTATCTTTCAAGATGTCTCTTTCTTTTATGCAGATCTTAATATACACACAAGTTCTACATGTTGTTTAGATGTTCTCACTGCATCTGAAGTTGAGTGACACTAAGCATTGGTCCGATGCTACTTTCAAGTTCTCCTTGAAAACAAAGGAATCAGTTTCACAGGGGTTTCCTTTAAAATTACATATTTTAGCAGACCCCATGTATAACCCTGCAAATGGAACAAACACGCATTCACCATTATGAACTAGAGCTGTGCAAATGCCACTGAAATTCACTGATGTACTGTACTCTGGAGATTAGCTCAGTCGATACACGTGCAAGAATTTGGTCGGTGATCTAGTTTCCTTAAGATTTGGTGCAATTTTTCTTTTGTTTTAGTCAAGAAATCATGTACAGAGTTTAATAAAAAAAGACATGTAAAATGATAACAAAATGTTTCTTTAAAAACGTTCGGGAACGTCACTGAGCAATGACTCAGTGTATCTTTCCTATAGTTTCTAGTCCTGAAATAAGGGATGAAGTAATTCTAGGAATGAGAATAACAATCAGAGTTGAAATTTTAGGAGAAAATTAAAAATAAAACATGGAAATATATGTATGTAAAGCATACAGACATGTACATTCAACAAATAATTGCGCTGTGATCAGCCAACGTGAGTCCGTAGGAATAAGTAACTTTAAAAGTTTTTTTCATTCATTTAAAAAATGGCAATGCCTTTCAGTGGACAAAACGAGCAACAAAATGTACAGACAGGTGAACAACAGAAGATTCCAGTTGTTTATGTAGACACGTCGGAAGCAGTATTAGACCCGGGAAAAAGAAACTGAGCCAACGCAAAAAAAAAAAAAATACGGCATTGAAAGCGTCTATGTCATTGTTACGGATCTTGTAGAAAAGACTCAAAGATATATTTAGTCTGGTTGTACTGACGAATTATTTAAATCAAAGGGTCAGCCAGAAGTAGTTCTCAGCGATTCAGAACTCTTACATTCTAAAATACGTACAAAATTAGCTAGGATTGAACTTTTCGAAGTAAACACAATCTTCTTATTGGATACTGCATTGTAATAAAATTTGAACAAAACTGAAAAGTCACGCTCACATTCAGCGCAGCACAATAAAATGGATTGTAGAACATCTCAGGGCTGTCCAGGGCCCGACTTGGGTCAGTCGAGGCCCTGTGCACATACTATATCTGGGGCCCCCTCGGTTAAAAATTTCAATCGAACTGTCGAAAAGAATATTTACTGGTAAATAGTATTTTGTATTTTGCAAGCAGTTTTTCTTTTCTAGCAGTAAAAACACTAAAACACATTCCACATACTAGTCAAATTTATACCCAATGTGGCTTGTAATAGACGAGCATTCACACCGCTTCTACTTCCCAGCAGCCGCAGAGTTTACAGCTGTAACATTAATTACTCTGGAAATATTTTTTTGTTTGATAGTAACATTTACGGAAACAAACAACTATCCTCCCAGAAATATAATTTAAAACACCTAGTTTACCATAAATGTAATGGAAATGATGAACCAATGGTAGTTTAAGCTGTAAGTAGTAACTCCTCACAAAGTCTTGCAGCTGATCACACACGTTGTGGGATAAACTACTGCAACACTTTGTTAATTATTACAACAGTCTTTAAATAAAGTAGTGTCAATTGAACTTTTTTGGCATTTTTATTTATGTAAAAATAAACCCTGTATAATTATGAATATTGTTTCACAATTTTTGTTCTCCCAAGACTACTATTAATAATAAAAATGTTTTTTAGTAAATTCCACATGTTTGCTGAAATGCTTTTCATGTACAACTACCATATTGCTCCGAATATACGCTGTTTCCATTGCATTTTGATTGCTACAAATAAGGGTGAGATTAAGATGTTATACTGGCCGCTCACAAACTAGGCGCAACGCTTAAGCTTTATTACACGAAATAATAATAATTTTGTTTCCAAAATCTCATCCTAAATTTTGAAACCGAACCGCATAATAATTTTGTGCTATAACGGAAAATAAAATATATTTTGATTCTGAAAATTTATATTATTATTAAGGTAGTTTGGAGGCCCATCCAAATTCTGAGGCCCTGTGGCTGTCCAGAAAAGAGCAGTTTGTAATGAAAACTCCTATACTCACGATTTCTTTTCAGCATATTCACACAAGTTGGCTGTGACAGCTGGGGTCATGTTTTACAGGTGTTTTCATGGGTATTATTTTACAGAACTGTTGATATACAGTATGTTTCACTTTCTGATTTTTCTTATCACACTAAAAGAAGTAAAATCAATCGCCACAGACTTTAATGTAAAGCCCAGGAAGTGTCGCTCAATCCACTTCGCCAACTAAATGAGTTGGCGAAGTTTTTTCCCCTACTACACTAAACCTTGGAGTTAAGTAAAGCTAACAGAAAAGATCAAGATGCTTATATAGGCTTTATGGTAGAAAACATTCAGATCATTCCAACAAAAAACAGACTTCGCCTCAAAGAGCAGTTTTCAAATTTGAAATGCATTTCTGGAACATTCGAGAAATATTTCACGAGAAATGATATTGAAATTGCAATGGTACTCTATTATCAGCAATATTCTGTCCTTCACATTTCATCCACGCAATTTTTACATTGTCTAAAATTAAACTACGATGACTTAAAAGACAAACTGTTACCTGTTTCTGCGCTGGGACAAAAAGATCCGGTGGAGACTCCTCTAGGCCATCGTGTGCCACCTGGCGAGCATTGCTGTCGATATTAATGGGTTCTGGACATCCCGGGCACAGGTAATAATCAAAGATTTCTTTAGCCAGCTTTTTCCTCTGCAAAAGAGCTAGGGCTGTTTCAAAAATTTTCTCAACTGAATGTTAAGAAAAAATTGTCCTCAAAAATAACTAAGCAGTCACAGCATATAAACACTTCAGCATTAAAATTAAACATTCAAATGGTGTGTGACAGTCATTTACAAATAAACAGTATTTGAAACAGGGCTTACAGCATACTTTTGGTGAGGAATATACATATTCGATTATGACAAAAAATATTGTGACAGCAACAAACAAACAAAACAGAAACCATTGAATTACTGCATGTAGTGAGCACTCATTTTGGACAAAAGTCTGAAAATCAGCATCATAAAGGTATTTCAGTCGCATAACTAGCAATTTCCTTCCTAAAAAGAAAGATTTCCTAGAACTGTTGTTACTTCGTACTCACCATAGTGTCTTCCCAGATGCACACGTACAGTAGAGGCATGCAAAGAAAAAAATAGGCTTAAGAAAAATCAGAAAATATTTGGAATTTTGGTTAAGCTTATAGATATCCAACACTAAAGCAACTTTGATAAACCGCTTCCCTAAGAGAAAATATTCTAGCAAAAAAACGCTTTTGCGTCACTTGTCAAGAAAATTGCTATTGGAAAACTACACATATGTGAGTCATCCATTTGCAAGAGACTATATCTTACTAAGTACACATCTGCGTTACCTAACTGAAAAGTGTTTAGTGCATTGCGGGAAACAAGAAACACTTGGAATGTTTTTTATATTTCCAAATATGCAAAGGAAAAAGAATTTCGCCTGCGTGACTTTCGAAATACAGAGGTATTGGGCTTAACATAGAAATACAAGTGCTACACCTATTGCAAAGTGGAAAACCCAAGTGACCTGGTCGCAGCTGTTGAACACTAATGTCAATTATACACTGAAGAGCAATTGAATTAGAGATACCTGTCTAGTAACGTGTAGCACCACCTTTCGCCCTGATGACGGCGGCGATTCGTCTCGGCATGGGCTCGACAAGACACCGGAAGCGTTGGGAAGCCATACGTATTCACGACCCCTGAACAAGCTCCCACATTTCACGAAGATTTTATTTTATGGAGGGGGTCAGAGCCTCGAACATCTCTCTCGATAGCATCCCAGATGTGCTCGATGGGATTCAGGCCAGGTGACCTAGCTGGCCAAGGAAGCGAGGTCACGTCGGTGGAGTGTTCATCCAACCATTCGGATACAATTCGAGAGCGATGGACGATGCGTTGTCTTGTTGCAGGATGAGGTCCCCAGTGGGATGTTGAAGACGCACAAACGGGAGCAAATGGTCGTCCAGGATATCCCGGTAACGTTGGCCTGCGAGGAACGATGTCACACGTACCAGGGGTCCCATTTCAGTCCACGTAAACAGTCCCCAGACGAGAATGCCACTCCTACCAGCTTGAAGAGTACCCTGCTGGCAAGAAGGATCTATCGCTTCATGTGGTTTGCGCCGTACTCGTATCCTGCCATCCGCATGTACCAACGTGAATCTCGACTCATCAGTCCAGGCAACATTTCCCCACATGTCTAGGGTCTAGTGGCGATGTTCCCGCGTCCATGCCAATCTTCGCAACCTGTGATGTGCGGTCAGCAGCGGTACACCCTCGTGGGACGATGGCTTCTTTACCCCATAGCGAGGAGATGGTTCTGGATGGTGTGGCTGCTTACACGTTTTTGTGCACTAGCGTTAAATTGCCGAGCGATTTCTTACACTGTGGCCCGTCTATCCGCTGTTACAATGTGAGCTAGCCGACGGTGACCCGCTCATCCACACGCTGTTGTCCACGACAGTTGGCCCTTGCAGGGATGGCTTTACCGGATTCGATGTACTCACGGTGCACCCGTGACACAGTGGCTCGTGAAAATCCCAGTGCCTGCACGACTTCCGAGATGGAGTGACCCATTCGTCGGGCCCCGACAATTTGCCCACAATCAAATGCGCTTAGATACTTCGTCTTACCCATACTGCGCCCGACTCTTACTGATTCCCGTCGCATCACTCCTTATATTGTCGGATCACTGCATACGTCATGTCGTTTTCGTTTACAGGACCGCCCACAGCGCCACATTTGCATAACGCCAGCTGTCTCTAATTCAATTGCTCTTCAGTGTATAAATCCGAATGCGAACGTATCTTTTCTCTAGGAGGGAAGACAAACAGAAAGGGAAAACATAAGCAGGAAACTTTTTCACCTCGTTCCTATACCAAATGACGTTCTAAAAAATAATGAGTAAATGGCAACTGAAAAATTCTTGCTTATTGAGAAAATACATTCATGGAAAACTCAATAACATATGTCACAGAATTGAAGAAAAAAAAAGAAATAAAAACTACTTTTTAGGATGCTTTGGGGTTAAGTTTTAGTGCGCATTACTATTCCTAAAGATTTTGAAAATAATCAAATCGTGTATACATTCCTTTTCAAAGTTTAGCAAAATTTATGGGGAAGATAGTGGAAACAATATGCGAGGCGAATTCGTAAACGTCTGGTTTGTCCGCTGAAATAAATTTTATTTATTTTGAATGTGAAAGCTTCTGAAATGGCTATTTGAATGCATTATGTTGAGTTACTGGGAATGAGATGAGGAACTAAAAGTGAATGATTAATTTCACACCGCTAGTTCCCCTCCAGTTTTTCAAGCTTTGGGAATCAGGTGGTTTTTGTCAACAAAAGCTAAAAGAACTAAACCGAAAACCTGAACAGTCAGGCATATTTGTGCGCCTGAAATACATTTTCAGGACACACGAACTTGGTGACATACTTATGCATGCTAACAGAGCAGTTAACGATTAATTTTCCTTTCATAAATGAAAATCCTCAGAAATCAACCTATAAGCTGTTATTCAACTAACATAACGTCAGAAAGCATATATCAGTCCTGACTCTAAAATTTCCATTTCTTGTTTCCTCTCTCCTTTTTTAGGCACGTCTTTTGTAAAATAAGATCGTGCTTATGTTATCACTTTGTCCGTCCGTCGGCCTGTGGATACCATATCTCTGCAACTATTAGTCCGATTTTATTTTTGAAAAATTCTTTGTTGGAGAGCGTTTACGGTGCTCTTTGTCATATAACTTCACAATTTTCTTCATGCACAAGTGTGCCACTAGAAGGCGTAAGTTCACGTTTATAGCAATATCTGCGGGACAAAAAACCGACTGAAAAATGTCTTTTTCGGTCAGATAGTACTAATTATGAAAACTCTGTATATTTTCTTCACAAAATAATGCACAATTTCGCCGCTTGGGGGCGCGAATGTTTAATCTGTTTTTCTCAATATCTCTGTACTTCTAAATGTGCGATTTAAAAAATTCTTTTAACACTGGATACCATTTACCTTGGGGAATACTTTTTTTTTTTCGCTGTGTGCCATTCGATACAATAAAGATGGGGAGCATTATCCTCTTAAATAATGCAGAGCTTTCCGGCTAGGGGAAGTAAAAGTCAAAGCCTTTTTCTTGACATCTCTGCTTCCGGAAGACGTATTTGAAAAGTTATTTTCCTTAGCATAGCTTTTGTCATGAAGAATACTTTTCGCTTATTTTCAACTTTTCCATTATGCAAAATTCTTCCGCTAGAAGGCACAGAGTTATATCATGTTTCCTTCTATATTTCTTCTTTTAATTGTTCAATTAGAAAATATCTTTGTTTCCGATATTTTCCTCTGCAATGAGAAACCTTTCGTGCTCCATTTGTTCATTTGCGTAACATACTTTTTAGCCGCTGATGGAAGTTAATAGCTGTTTCTATTTCTGGATGTTTTATCGATTGTAGGAATCCTGTTGTTTGTTTGTTTTTTCTAACGAGTTCCACTGACTTTGAAAAACTTTGATACAATTTATTCGTGCTCATTACAACCGAAAATTCGGTGTCACTTTTTTAAAACATTTTCTCAGTTTTTCTTTTCGATTGAATGCAGTGCAACAATAAATGCTATTAAGTACATATATGGAAATTTATCAAATTTGAAAATGAAACAATCTAAGTACACTAGTATGTTTATGTTCTTAGAATACCTTCTGGAAACTCCGATGCTCGGATGCCAGTGGCCTGTGGATTACGTTCGTGAAGCAGGTGTAGTAGATCCACAGAGGAAGAGATAGAGGTTCAACTCTCGCTTTTTGAACAGCGCCCCAGTGGTCGGACATGAAACTACGTAGCGTCTGTCACGTGCTACGGTACCAGTGGCTATATAAGTAGCCCCGCGGAGAGAGTAAGGGTTTGGCCGCGGGTGGCCTAGTGGTCAACGTTCGTGACTGCCACAGAGAAGACCTCGGGTTCGATCCCAGGCAGGTACGAACGTTGGGTGGGCACGTTAAGCTGTCGGGCCCCGGGTAATAAATAAGGGCGTTTTCCTCCCCTTTTCTACCTCGCTTCCGTGTGACTTTCCTATCAGCCACTCTAGCCCAAATCTCCTAGCTTCCTATTTCTAAGGGTTGTTTAAGACCTGGGGTCAGACACTCCCTTCCTAAAATCCTCTGCATATGATATATGAGAGTAAGGGGCCACTTGGACCGCGGGTGTCTTATGTCCTAGTAGTCAGCGTTCGTGACTGCCATGGAAATAACCTCAAGTTCGATCCTGGGCAGGTACGAACCACTCAATACCCGCCGTGCGTCGGATGGGCACGTTAAGCCGTCGGACCCCGGGTACTGCCCCCCCCGGTAATAAATAAAGGCGTCTTTCTCCTCATTTCTACCTCGCTTCAGTGTCACTTTCCTATCGGGCACTCTAGCCTAAATCTCCTAGCTTCATATTTCTAAGGGCTGTTTAAGACCTGGGGTCAGGCACTCCCTTCCTAAAATCCTCCACATATGATCTAATCTGAGTTGTAAACTCTTGTATAAAAAAAATAGGTAAACTTTCACGGTTACGGTTTCTACACTTTAGTTCTATGTCCGTCCACTGGTGCGCTGTTCTATTGAGATCTTCGGAGCCAAATTGTTGCCATGAGCCTCTATGGAAGATTTGCCTCTGAGTCTCCTACTCTGTGAGTAGATCATTCACCATCATGCTTTAGAGAAGTGTAATATACATCTCACTGGGATGGTTGTGTGTCATTCACTGGCGTTGAATGACAAAGTTAAAAAGCAGCCTACATATGCCTCATTCATGTTATTTTCCTGCGCATATCTACGAGTTTTCTTGTTATCAAATGCAGCTGATGTGTCTTTAATACCATGAAAATTCATATCATTTGAAATTTCTTTAAGCACTGCATTTCACTTCTCCATTTAATCTGAACCAGCAAACAGCACATAAGGAAATACGCATAGATGAAAATCAGTTCGTACTACGAAAAGTCATATTCCATTCGCATCCCCTTCCCTCACAAATTTAAATATTCTGAGCAGAAGCAAAAAATATTCCTCTATTGAAGTTCAACTCTAAATGTCCCTATGGTATTTGGAGCAACATCTCAAACAATGAAGAACATTATTTGCGGAAGGATATCATATTTACAAATGTCCTCCAACAATGAGTCTTTCCCGTATGTTCGTTTGCTACGATCATGGTGCGTGATGTCTGCTTAAGGCATGGCCATATTCTCTCTGAAGTATAGTAGCTGAATTGTCTGAGTAGGAATGAAAGATGAAGAAATAAATATTTTCTAGAACCACAAACATCTAACTTCAGCGCCTACTCTTGCGAAATAATTAATATCTCAAAATGAAAACTTCATGCGTTTCGTTTTACAGTGTAACAAAATACACTGAAACCTGAAATCGACTAGCTATTGTGAAGTATCCCTGAGCACACTGACACAATTCCCTGAGTAAATTAATTCACCTAAATCATAAGGGTTTTTCTAAAAATTGTGCCTGAAATTTTGTTTTCTAATTTAAAAGTCAATACACAGTGTAACAAAGGCGCAAGTGGTGAAATCAGTTGAAATGTGTATATCATTTAATATAGAAGCATTTCTGCAGAACAAAAAAATTAAACCACCCATTTTATTTTCCTGTTGTTCAAAATGCCTGCGGTGTTTGTTGGTGATTCTTTAATGTTTACACTTCCCAACAGTACATCCTGCTTTAAAGAATACTTTTTATGCTTTGACTGTCATTTTATTATAAAATTCAAATGTACAACAAGAGCATCTTTAACATGTATAAGGGAACATGATAACCTGGCTATTATATGTCCCAGCAAAAACACAAGTGCCGGGGGCACCAGCTGGCAGTGATGGGTCACTGCTGGCTGAAACTGCCGCTCACGGCCCGGTAGTGGTCCGTTGGTGGCAGCGCTATCAGTTGGCGAGCCATTGATGGCCCTGCAGCATCGCCGTGAATTGTGGGCCTCCAAGCAAGTGCCACTAGTGGCCCATTGCTGGCAACCAATGCAACCCCCCAACAGCAGGGGGAAGCAACGGGACTGCGCATGCGCAGAAGCAACACTTGCTGTGTCTCTCATGGTACCAGTTAGTTGAAGACGACGCTATCGCCATCGTGTTATTTTAGTGGATGTTAAGAAAAAAATCCATATGTGGAGAGGCGAATTAATTTCCTAATGAAATTTTACGTCGACGAAGATATCAGATTAAGCCGTGAAATACTAGATTACAGCCATGAAATACACCCACTCCATTCCCATGAAAAACAATTCATGGAATGGAGTGGATGAATAACAAGAAAAAATTTGAAACCGCTTGAAACAAATATCCTGGAAAACCATTAAAACAACGTTTGTTGGAAAAAAAAAAAAAAAAATTATACGCGTACAAAATTTATTAATTATTTGAAAGAAAAAAAAAGCAACGCTATGTGGTGTACTCATCCATGGGTTGAATACACAAGACTGCGAGTAATTCGCTTCTAAAAATAACGAGAAGTAAAATAAAATATCTTTTACTCTTTAAAACAAATGTAGTTTCGGACAACGGAAAGGAAAGACACAACGTTAAAAATGTAACAGAATGTGTGACATGAACCCGGGTAAATATATATTTATTCAACAGTCTCTTTTCAAGACGGCAAGGACAGTACAAAACTTTGGAAAGCGACTCTAAGTATGTACACGCCTTGAAAATGAGTGAAGTTCCCTTAAGGTAAAAAAAAATAAAAACTATCGTTACGTTGAAAAAATTAATTTATCAATTATATGAAACTGACTTATGAAAAATACCTCACAATATTGTAAAATGAAAGAGGGAAGCATTCGATTACACATTGCATACCAAACATACAGCTTTAAGCATATGTACCAGCGTGGCAAATTGGTCTGATCGGTAGAGAGCTCAGCTATCACGCTAACGGCCCAGGTTCAAATTTATTCAGATACAAACGGGTGTTTTTCCGATCTGTTGAGAAGATTTGCCCAGCGCAGTGCGTTAATTCACAAGTTTCGTAAGGGTAGAAAAAAATTTGTAGCTTTGGGAAACTGCGGTTATCTTTACATTTTTATTTTATTATTATGGCAACTACTGGGAAATTGGCGGACAGGATTCGGCAAGCCACCAGTTACGTCACGTGGTTGGGCTGCCACTAACGGCACAATAGCAGACCATTAGGCTAGCCATCATTTCTGGCACGTGCTTGAAGGGCCACTTGTGGCAGCTACTGCCTGTGATGGACCACTGATGCCCCTGTTGTGGCATATGACAACTGATGGGGGTGCCAACTGTTGGCCAGCTGTTGGCCTGAACTGCTGGCCCTTCTGTTGGACGCCCGGACATTTTATTAACGGTTCGAAAGCGGCAACATAGTGCTGGACCATTGCTGGCCCAGCAAGACTTTTGCTGGGGTACAATAAAAAGTATCAGACAAATTTAGTAGTTATACAAACTATTTTGTCTTTTTTTTTTTTTTTTGATTGGAGGTTTAACGACCACCGTGAGCAACTCAACGGGCTATAAGCAGTCGCCCGTCCCTAATTTAGGGTCAATGGTTCCAGGGAAGGGAGAGAGCCAGTGCCGTAAGACAAACACAACATCCATGCCTCACCGGGATTCGAACCCGGACCCCTTACGGACGAATGATCAGAGGCCATCGCTTAGACCACTGCGCCACCGGGGCGGCCTATTTTGTCTTCACCCAATGTGCTTTTAGTTATATAAAGGTTAATTAAAACTCGTTAGAAAAACAACTGCACACGTCAAATATATTAACTTACTTCGTGTTTCCCCGGTAGAAGTCGGTAATGTTCACAAACAATCCAAAACATAATATTCTCATCACTGAATTCTCTCTTCAAGAACTCCTAAAGGTTTGGTAAAAAAAAAAGAGAAAAAAAGTGAGATATTAATGCATGCAAAATCTTTCAAATTTGCAGTAAGAAATAAATATTCTGAATTGTGCTATAATATCAGTACTACACTGGCGTGCAAAAATTAAGGACGAGACGGTTTTTCGAATGTAACGTCGTGCAGAAGTGCTCCACATCGACTCAAATCATACCATAAGATCCCCAAGATGTAAGAATATGGGACAAGTGAGCAAAACCGTCAAAACAAGGAAACCAAAGGATACAAAGGCACTTTATTGAAAAGGTAGCTTCGAGCACAACTGGACAGAAGACAGAAACATCCATGTGACAGGTGGCTGCCAAGAAAAATCCACTCTTTAGTAGGGGATATGATCACCCCTGACTGCGTTGCAGGATTTACAACGTCTGTCCATGCTGAGGACGAGGTTGTCAAGGAGCTGTTGAGGCGTCGCGGCCCATTCCTCGGGTAGCGCCAATCGCAGCTGCGAAATCGTTGCTGGCGGCGTACTGCCAAGCGTCTCCCAAAAAGGTCCCACACGTGTTCGATGATTGCGTATTCCCTGCTCTCTCGAGATGTGTATACGTCCAGAATCGCAAGTCAGACTAAATAGGCTCTCGTCCGTAAAAAGAACTGGACCCCATTCCTGAAGTGTCCAGTTCTTGTGTTCCTGGCACCACAGAAACCGCCGTCTCCGATAAGCAGGCGCTAATGGCACACAGCGTACTGGTCGTCGAGCAAATAGACCACCTTTGTGCTGCCTCCTGGCCACGGTAAAACGCGATAACGGACGTCCAGTTGTCTGTTGCATGTGTCTTGCGATTTCTCCCGCTGTCTGCAGTCTGTCTCTTCTCGCCTGTAGGACAATATACCGGTCGTCCGCCGCCGTGGTTGCTCGTGGACGACCACTGCTAAACTCTCGGACAGCTGTTCCTGTCGTTTGAAATGCTCTCCAAGCTCGTGAAATGATGCTGTGTGCGATCCCGAACTCCTTGGCCGCACTAGTCACACTTCGACCTTCTTCCAACTTCCCAATGACGCGACCTCGGGTAAAGGCATCCAGATGTCGTCTACTGGATTGCCTGTTGACTATATCCCACGGTGGCAGCAAATCGACGTCGTTCAAACCGATGTACACCGTGCAATAGCTTTCACCGAATTGTTGAACGTACACCGCTCGTGTGCTTTATACCCTTCCGACATCCCCCTACGTCATGCTGCATATATGCGCATGCCTTACCGTACCGGACCTTAGTCTATTCCCTGAGTGGGCTTTCGGTCCGTTCTGCCTGCTCGTTCCGCTGATATGCTAATTTCTCCTATTCGTCCTTAATTTTTGCACACCAGTGTATGAATTTCTGCTTCTTTATCTCTTCCATCTTTAGCAGCATCTCGCACAACGCATTTTAATCACTTCATTTGCAAAAGAATCCATAATTCACGCACTACATTTTTCTAAATATTCCATTCAGAAAGTGTCCCGTATTGTTTTGTCAAATTTCGTGTTTTGTCTTTGTTGTTAACTAATCGTTTTGCTTTTGTGTGTGTGCGTGTTTTAAATTGTCAATTTTACCCTCCTTGTTTTAAATTACCGAATTTACATGTGTACGCTTAATATTTTAATTTCAAAATTAAAAGCTTTTGAGGGAATTGGAAGTAAATTTCAGCCAGAAGCGTGAAACACCAAAGCATGCAGACCATTGCATTGGAGCCTCGCAGGACAGGGCATTCTAAGACAGCGTTTGTTGCTGTCAACGGCGGAAAATAGTTAATTATTTTCTTCACTCGCTTGCGGATCCTTTGATCTACTTCTTAGAAGTTCTTTTTCACATCAAACCCTTCATAACCCCTGGGAACAAAAATAAAAAAGGCCCAACCCCAACTTTCAACGCCACTATAACATTTCCTCCAGAATACAATATTCCTAAAAACAACCCAGATGCTATGCTTTGAATAAAAAAATGAGTTTGGGCTGTTGCTTGCTAGGACAGTACACATTAAAATATCAAATGAAATATAGTAAAAATTAGCTTGAAATATGCATTTTTGCGGGTAATTTGCGCGTTTTATGCTTTTATACGCACTAACGTCAAAATTGCTCAAATTTGCAAATCTCCAATTCTATATAAGTCCGGACTCCAGTCATAAGCGTACTCTTCAGTTGCTGCTTGGATTTCAAACGGGACGGTCGCACGCTGGTGGGGTCTCCCGTTAGTTTTCTTTCTCTGCAACTTTTTGCTTCTTCGGAAGGTTTTTGTTCATCGCATCTTAGATATTTCCTGGGTTACCAGTCTATTGTAATCAGTCCGGTTAGGGGATCTTTTAGTAGATAAGCTGTTTTTAAAGCTCTATTAAAATTTTCCCGAATCCACTTCTCTTCGTATTGCTGTTATAGCACACCGTTTAAAATTTCGTTGCGCAAAAGGATTGCCGACACTAAGGATGCAGGAATAGAATTTGATGCTGAACAAAGGGTTAACCGTTTCATCCCCCTTATAACTGGAATCTGTAGCACAACTGAAGCGGAAAATGGTCTTCGTAAATCCAGGAGACTAAGGTGTTTACCTCCTGAGTTGAGCAACAGTGTTAAAAAAAAGACCAGAAAAAACAAGGTAAGTATGAGGATTAACAATCCTCAACTGTCAGGTAATTATACTGACAGTTTCCCCCCCTGGGGATCTTTGTTTGAAAAAAAATGAAAACAATAGATCAGAAAATCCTCCGGGACCTGACTATTTGTTGTTGGAAAAAATAGATCAGAAATTCCTCCGGGATCTGACTATTTGGCGTTGAAAAATAAAAATAGATCAGACAATCCTCCGGGACCTGACTATTTAAATAGACCTGATAGTGCTACGGCATCAGGCTATTCCTGTGAGATTTTTCGTGAAAATAGTGTGAATCTGCGCCAGTCTACGGGGGGGGGGACCGGTCCTTTTTAGGGCCGGTTGAAAAGAAAAAAATTCAAAAAGGAATTGGCCATTTGTTCTTTGCAGGAGATGGAAACGCAGTTAAAAAAGACTAGAATACAAATTCACACGAGTAAAGCCAAGTTTTATGACAAAAAAATTGAAACACAAAAAAGTTTCAATAAAAGCGAGGAAAAAAACACACACACACACACACAAAAAATGGCTAAATGGAACAACCTCACGCACTGCAAGAAAGCAGTGACAGCTTAAAATACAGAAAGCAATAAAAGACACAGAATTATTAAAAAAGACTCAAATATCTCCGTAATATTAATTTATTACACAGATAAAAAAAGGTTGCAATTAAAAGCAACTTACCAAATTCTGTGCTTGAAGCAAAGGATACAAAAACATCTCTCGAATTATCAAAACACAAATTTGGTTGATAAAATAAATGCAGATGTGGAAAAATATTTAGGTCAAAAAAACTTCAAGAGAGAGGAAACTAATAAAACTATAAAGAAAAGAAAAGTAAATTACTTCACTGGAAGGCTTAGCAAAGAATTAAAGGAAGCGGGAAAAAAAGGTTTCTCCGAATTACACGTACAACATTCCAGTTAAAAATGTAAGTAACAAGCAGGCGGAGCAACAAGTAGACAGCAATGAGAAAAATATTGGAGAGTCAGGTGTATTCTTCCCACAAGGGGAAAAAATTACTGTTACCAATAAGGAGCAAGTGAGTTCTTCACACCGGTGAATAAAAATAATCAAACACTCTCTAATAAAATGAGCACTTTAATTAACAAAATTAAAGAAAATTTGGATGACAATATTTGGGTAGGTGAAACTGTTAAAAAAAACAAACAGGTGAAAGTGTTAAAATAAAAACGTTGCTGGAGATGGTTTGCACTGCAACAATTTGATAGCAGAACTATCCGCCAAAATTGTCAGTAATGAAGAAATGCTTCGGTTAAATGCTGTCACTAATGCCCAAGATAGTATTACTGTTAGCAGCATAG
The DNA here is from genome assembly GCA_039090855.1 of Macrothele yani. Lineage (NCBI taxonomy): Eukaryota > Metazoa > Arthropoda > Arachnida > Araneae > Macrothelidae > Macrothele > Macrothele yani. Next base: position 1,696,435 of record CM077006.1, read on the forward strand.
CCGAAGAGGAAGACAGCTTAAAAAAAATAAAGGCCCTTTTAAGGGCACCTCTCATTTTTATGAGGAAGAGGAGAGAAAAAAAACCTGCCCTTTTAAGGGCAGGTTATTTTTTTGAGGATGAAGTTTTAGTAACTGAAACAAATGGCCTTAACATTCTAATTTGGAATGCTCAGGGTATCAAAAGACAACACAGAGAATTTTTAGCCTACTTAAAGTATAAAAAAATTGACGTTGCGTTAATTAATGAGTCATGGCTAATTGATAAAATTAAATTCAGAATGCCCAATTACAAGGTCTACAGGAAAGACAAAACCACCAAAAGCGGTGGAATTTTGATCGCGGTTATTGATAGCTTAGAGCAAAGTGAAACACTTTGCAACACTGAAGACAGTTTTAATTATAACCGAGTGCGCTTCTAGACCAAAAATAACCTGATCAAGTTTACGGCCTTGTATAATCATCAGTCACATACGGTTACCAGTGAAGCTCTGGACAAACTTTTTGAAGACATCCTCACCGTAGTAGCGGGGGATTTTAATAGCAAACACCGCTATTGGTACTGTCCCAGAGCTAATAAAAGTGGGAACAATATTTTCAGATATCTCTTAAATAAAAATACTGATCTGGGGGCACTTTCCGAACCCACCAGAACGGTGTTAAGATGAACTAGTAATGTGCTAGATTTTGCGCTATTCAAAAATAATAGATATTATTATGAAATCTATACTGCAGCAGCGCTCTCCTCTGATCATAATAACACCGTTCATCTGCAGCTTTTTACTGACAAAACTGTAATGGTAGCACCCAAAATGGTCACGAACCTAAAGCAATTTGAAGAAAAAAATTAAGCTAATACCACCTCCAGAAATCGGAGATTGCAATATTAAAGAAGAAATTGACATGCTATTGAAACCTTTAACCTTGCCATTAAAAAGGTTATGGAAGATTGTCAAACTCCTGCCAAAGAAAAAAGAAACCCGTACTTTTTACCCAAAGAAATTTTGGAACTTATTAAGGAGAAAAATCTCTGATCTTGTATAATCATCCGTTCATCTGCAGCTTTTTACTGACAAAACTGTAATGGTAGCTCCGAAAATGGTCACGAACCTAAAGCAATTTGAAGAAAAAATTAAGCTAGTACCACCTCCAGAAATCGGAGATTGCAATAGCAAAGAAGAAATTGACAACGCTATTGAAACCTTTAACCTTGCCATGAAAAAGGTTATGGAAGATTGTCAAACTCCTGCCAAAGAAAAAAGAAACCCGTACTTTTTACCAAAAGAAATTTTGGAACTTATTAAGGAGAAAAATAGGTACCGCAGTAAATGGCAAAGAACCAGAAATAAAACGTTCTATGACCTTTATTGCTCCCTAAACAGCCAAATCAATAGAGATATCAGAAAGTTTGAAAACGGTTCATGGGGACAGTTATTAGAGGACGCACATATTGACTACTCCGAAAATTCGGATAAAACAAATAAAATGACCCTGTGGAACCTTACTTCAAGTTTGCAAAATAAAAATATCAGATTACTCCCACCCCTCCAGAAAGTAGATGGGACGGTAGTTAGAACCGATGAAGAAAAAGCGGAAATCTTTGCAAACTCACTCGAAAAACAGTTTAAAATAAATGATATCCCTAACACTGATGTAGCCATTAAAATGCAAAAGGCTCTGGATACTTATTTTAAACATGCGGAGGATGTAGAAAATTCTACAGTCATCACCCAAAGTGCACAACTCTATGAAGAATTTACTAGTTAAAAAAAAACCTGTGTTAATATCCCCAATTAAAAGTAAACAGAAAGGTTTGATTAAAAAAAATCGGAGAACATGGCATAGAAAGCAGCAGCCAAAAGTTGCAAATGCTACGACCTCTCTTACGTCCGGTAACATGGCACAAGCTGCAAAAGTTTAACAGCGACCTCAAGTTGAAGGTGAGCCGCGAACGGCTCAGTGGTTATTCGCCGTGCATCGGACGAGCACAGTAGGTTTGTCATTTTCATGTAGGACTTCCGTCCACAGGGAGTAGAGTTTAGGTCCCAGCCACCTACAGCGAGATCGCCTTTTGGGCAGGACACAGAAACGGAAGGAATGAGAGCAAGTCTAGCGACTTTTGACAGAACAGTTTGTAGTGAGATTAGAGTACAGTAGATGGCGCCACCGTACAAGTACGATATTGCACATAGATGGGTGAGAGAATTTCAGGGAGGACATAGGAAAGGATACCCATTTAACCAGTGGGTCCAGCCTGGGGGCCGTCACTTTACGTGCTCGTCCGATGCACGGCGGATATTCAGCGATTGTTAGTAAATCACACCATCTCTGAAAGATCAGCCCAGGCTAGAACCTGGGGACCCAGCATCGATAGTCTGAAACACTAACCACTAAGCCATCCGCGGCGGCTTGTGACTGCCCTCAGGTTGGACCCACTGGTTAAATGGGTATCCTTTCCTATGCCCCCCCCCCTGAAACTCTCTCACCCCTCTAGGTGCAACATCGTACTTGTACGGTGGCGTCATCTACTGTACTCTAATCTCACTACAAACTGTTCTGTCAAAATCGCTAGACTTGCTCTTATTTCTTCAGTTTCTGTGTCCTGCTCAAAAGGCGAACTCGCTGTAGGTGGCTGGGACCTAAAATCTACTTACTAAGAAAATGACTCATACTTGCTGGACAAAGTTGAAGGTGCTACGACTTCTCTTACGTCCGTTAATCAACAAACTGCAAAAGTCAGAGAGCAAGTTAAAGGTGCTACGAGCTCTCTTACGTCCGGCGCGCCGGAAACTGAAAAAATAAACCTTTTAAGGGCCAAAAAATTTTTGTTCCTCCAGACTTTGTAAAACCACTACCCATCAGGAAGTTAGGTTTCACATTAATAATCTTAAAAATAAAAAGGCACCGGGCAAAGATGGCATAAATAATAAAATTATGAAAAAATTACCGGAAGAGTATGTGCAAACCCTTACCAAAATTTACTATTATGCCATTAAGTTAAAATATTTCCCTGATGATTGGAAAACAGCAGAGGTAATATTATTACCCAAGCCAGGTAAGAACCGGCAATTTCTGAAAATCACAGACCGATCTCGTTGCAACCAACCATGGGAAAAATCTTTGAAAAAATTATATTTGTTAGGATGCAACAGTTCTGCGAAGAATACCCAGTTATTTCATTTATACAAGGAGGTTTTCGTGACAAACACTCCACAGTGCACCAGCTCTCGAGTTACTGAAAAATGTGCAGAAGGAATAATGAAAAAGAAACACACAGCGGCCATATTCCTGGATGTAGCTAAGGCTTTTGATAAATATCCACATGAGGCAATTATCTACAAACTAATAGCACATGACTTCCCACCTTGGATTATACACATAATCAAGTCTTATCTTGAAAACAGAACTTTTTGTGTAAAAATTAATGGGAAGAAATCTTCAAAAAAAAAAAAAAAAAATTGAAGCTGGCGTGCCACAAGGCAGTGTACTTGCTCCTACGTTATACTCTATTTTTACGTCAGATTTTCCAAATTTTAACAACAAGAATCTGACAACAGCACTTTATTGCTGACGACACTGCACTTGCCTATACTTCCATAAATAAAAATCAAGCAATATTTATGTTGCAATACTATGTGGAAAAACTGGAGAATTACTTCCTAGACTGGAAAATTAAAATTAATACTGACAAGACCCAAGCAATTATGTTCTCCCGTAAAATATACAATTACAATCCTGACTTTGAAATTCAATTGTATGGCAAAACAATACCTTGGGTAAAGGATGTCAAATATTTAGGCCTCATTATGGATCATAATATGAGCTAGAACAAGCATATTAAGAAAACCCTGGCTAAAGCTCTTAAAATAAGAGGATGTCTCCAACCCATAATTAAAAATAAAAGGCTTAGCAAAAAAAAAAAAACCCTTGTTATGGAAAAGCATGCTTCAGCCCGGTGATTACCTATGGCTGTCCTATCTGGGGTAACTACAGAAAGCAGCAAAAAATAATAATAATAATAATAATAATAATAATAATAATAATAATATTACCTCGTTTCAAAATAAAACTCTTCGTATGATGGTAGAACTCGATGGTAAAACATCCAATAATGCTATCCGTAGTATGCTAAATCTCAACTCTATACATTATACTATGTATGATCTAGCTCAAATATATTACGAGAAAGCTAAGGAACATCCCAATCCTCTTGTCAGGGAGGTCCTTAACTATGTTGTCAATGATACTGACAAATTTAAAAGACCGAAAGCTATTTTAAATAAAATTCCTGAAAAGAATCCAGTTCAGTTATACTTCCAAAAAAAATAAATAAATAAATATATCAGAAATAACTGGGACTAGAACGAAGGTATTCTTCACACATGGGAAGAAAGCAAGAATTGACTATCAGGAGTTTTGGTGAAAAAACAAAACAAAAAAAACTGCACTTTTAAGAGCCTAGCAAAATGTTGCAAAAAGAATTATCTTTTTTTGTACTGAATATCTCTCCCCCCCCCCCTGACAAACAAGGTGTTGTTTGTCTTGTCTTATTTATTAAAACTTTTTTTTTCTTACGTCTTAGTTCTGACAAAAAAAAAAAAAACGATTGGCTCTTATACTACCGGCTTCTTAAATAAGGAATAAAAAAATAACCCTGATTGTGGCCTTTTTTATATTTTTGTTTTTCTGTTGTTTACTCAAATTGAGTAACTTAAAACCTTGATCGGTGTAATCTTGTGTTAACACCACCTCAGCTATGGTTACACTCACCATGTCAGGCAAGAATCAGCAAAAGTAAACCTGAGAAAAAAATTTTTAAACACCAATGGGGAAAAATCTTTTCTCTCATTGGCTGATGAGTGACGGGGCAAATAACCGACTCCGAGAGGAAAACGGAGCAAACGACCTGTTTTGTTTTATCCGGTGTTGAACGTCGATATTCCTCTGGGAAACTTATTCTGTATGTGATGTCTTTTTTTTACTTCAGGTTCCTGTGTCCTTCCCTTCTTTCCCCCTGTACTCATCTGTGTACCGGGCTTTTTTCTGCGGAGAGAAATATCGTTTGGAACGGCTTGTTGTTGCAGGTAAGTATGAAGGGCAGTTTACAACTTCACTACTTAACGGGAAACCGTTTATTCCTTCTGCTCTGATATTTCCATACTTTTCTTTCGTGCTATTCTATCAGGGCAATCTGCTCCTAACTCTCTTAGTTTCTCTTTCACCTTCCAAAAGGCGCATAGCGCTGTGGGTTCGGGTCTCTCAACCTAAATTAGGACCCCCCCCGCTCCCATAAGCGTACTCCAAATACAGAAATGCAGTAAAAAATTTTCTTACCAACATACACAAAAATGTTTTTCAGTCATTATAAGCAAAGCAAAAGTTTGATTAGTACAGCGTCATCAGCCATGTGTATGTACCATACCTTCTCTGAATCATAATATTGATTAATAAACATTGTGAAAAATGGGCGAATAACAAATTACAGTATCTTCGTGGATCAAAAATTATCTGGTGTATATATGAATAAAACTGCAAGTTAAGTTGTACGGTGTTAAATTTTGGAAATAATGCATCGAACATATTCCAACTTAATATCTAGAAAAGGAAATCTGCATGCTGATGAGAATATTGCTTCTTAAGGGCTGTGCATTTTTAAAGGGTTACGTATTTTATTAGTTCAAACATCTCCAAAACATAACATGGTACGCTATAAACTATAATACATTTAAACTATAATACGTTCTGCACTTACCGTAAAGGTTTTGAGACCTAACGGATCCTCCAAAACTTTCTCAAAACTTACTGCCCAGCTCACAACAGACGTTGTACGTCTTCTTGTAGCGGTCTTTGTGTGTTGTTGACTGAGACTAAACATTGCTCCAACCAAAAATTTTGATCTTCCTGTAGCTACCACCAATTCTTCGTCATCAATATCGCCAGCCTATAGTAAATGAGTTAAAGGCAAATAAATAAAGACATACGTATGCTCTCTCTCTCTCTCTCTCTCTCTCTCTCTCTCACACACACCTTCTGACAACCAGAACACTGATATGCAAAATTTAAGTGGCTCACACGAAGGGTACGACGCTAATGGAAGGCTACACACAGGCCCAGTAACATTTGCAAAAACTATGAAAAACAAAGAAAACTTGGCGAAGCACGATCATTCAACAACAGGTTGGGGGAGTTAGAATAGCTGAAATTATTTTTCCATCCAAAAGACTTTGTTTTGTTTCAAGTTCGAAGAAAACACAACTACACTAAAACTCGAAAGATATGCTGGATTATTCTAATGGAAACCGAACACCATATAACACTTCTCCGATTTTGATAAAATGTAGTGGTGATATGAAAAGGGATTATAAGAATAAAAAATGCATTTCAGGGAATTTGATTCATTATTAAAAGAGACAACACTGTTTGAGAACGAATTCTAAAGTATGTCGTTTTTTTGGCTTTACACATCGAATTTTAAAAATGTTTGAAAAATTTTAATTGGATTTATAGAAATTATAGAAAAATTGTGAGAAGAAAACAGATTCTTCCGCATCAGAACCCTCGGACTGCGAGACAAGACGAGCAGTAGGCCTGCAGAAGGAAGACTGCTATCTCACCATGTTTTTGAACGAGATATTATGTAGAGGTAGGTCTGCCTTCTCATGATATTGCTGAGCACGAGCTACCCGATAGTGGGAGGGCTGACTTCCCACGGTATTACTGAACAAGTTCGCAAAGACATATCCAGATCATCCATGTTGTGCACAATCGAAGCAGAAAAGGGACGGATGTTCGAAGTTCAAGCACAGTAACTTATATAAAAATTGACGAAAAGAACGATCCGTGTTTCCATTGATAGATTTGGAGAGCACCACAGATACAGTGGTTTACCAAAATAATGGAAAAACTATTTGTGAACTTATTAATAGGCTGCAATCCGACCTCGGGCTTTCAGAACAGAAGCAGTTTGACTTGGAATAGACTAACACGGGTCATGGACATATGATAAAGGAGGTCCATTTTTCCTGTAAAATATGTCCCAGCTGTGACTGTGATGTTGGAGGTGGAAAATGTGATCTTACCTTTCGCTCTAGATATTCCCACGAATGTTCAATAATACTGAGCTCTGGAGACTGAGGTGGCCAGGGGAACTGTTATACCTAATCCTCAATCACTGCAAACCCCAAATTGACACGTTCCACACAATGCACGGACGCATTATCTGCTTGAAACCAGGGACGGTCATTAGGGAACAATGCAAGCGGCATTGGGTGCAAGTGGTCCCCAAGAACGGATTCATATGTTGCAGATATGACACGACTCTGCAGAGTAACCTATGGCCCTAAAAGTGCCATGATACAGCACTCCACAGCGTGAGGGATCCATCTCCATGCTTCACAGTGTGAACCAAACAGTGGGGCTGGTATGCTTCTGCAGGTTTTCGCCTGACGTACATTCTACCAGTGCTGGGGAAACAAGACCAGGTGACAGTCTTTAATATGTGCTTTGCACCACCTTGCACGTTTTATTAAATTGATATTGGCAATCAGCGGTTTGTGGTTTGCAGCACAGCCATACATACCAGTATGATGGAGAACCCAAAGAACTGTTATGACAGAAACGGAATCATTCTGACTGGTGTTCTGGCTGCTTTTTGCTGTGCCGTTGCCTTGTGCTTCCGTTGTACACTCCGTGCCAGTGTTCACTTATCCCTATCTGACAACTTCGTATGGCGTCAACAATCTGCACGTTTGGAGGCAACGCCATGTCCTTTTTAGTAGGCACTCATAATCTTCGATACAGTTCCTCGTGTTACACCCACTATTTCTGCCGTCCTGGCTACTGAAGCTCCTGCAAAACGCGCACCAATGATCATGCCTGTTCTGAGGTCACTGAAGTCTGGCATTATCGACAATTACTCCACAACAGATGTTTAACGTGCGATTGTGGCAGTGCTACGTGATAGCCGACATCATACTGCATCCCTTTATAAACCTCACATCGCGGATGACTTCGTCCCTGCAATTTGCATATGGAGCATGGCGTGTACTCCAGTCGCAGTCTCCATTTTTTGGTAAACCCCTGTACATCTGCCCTGATCTGGGAAAATTTAAATTTTCCCAGATAATTCCTTTCATAGCTAGTTGTCGGTTGAAAATGAGGAATGAATCTCAAGTATACCACTGAACTATTAGTCTTCTACTCATTGTTCGTAACGTATTCAGTAGCAGTAAGAGTAGACTGGGTGTTGGAATGCATTCAGTAGTGTTTAAGTGACTTCTATGGCGTTTCTGCATCGGTGGATGATAGCGGATTTAGACGGCTCGCGGGAGGCGGAAGAAAGCAGCATTTGTAAAAGTGAGACACACACATCGCAAACTCCAGTAGCAGAAGGTGGCGGCATCAGAGGTGGTTAGAAAACAAACAATTCTTGTTCAAGAAGGGCATTACGATGAGAATATCACTAGTGCAGACAGAGTTCATCCAGTTTTTCGAAAATATGGATGAGGAAATGTTCTTCCACTTAGATAAATGCCTGACCCCATGCAGCCAACACAGACATACTGGAATTTCAAGACTGTATTGTTTTCCCGAAACCAGACAGATCAGCAGATCTGTCGCCATGGAACATGTATGAGATATGACTGGAAAAGTCGATACATGAGAACTCAACTTGGAAAGCACTAGTACGGCACACAGCTCAATAGTATCCAAGCAGAACTCGAATGCACAACAGAGTTGGTGATTGTATTCGAGAATGTGGTGTCACACCCCATATTAATTTTCAAAAATGCATTTTTTTTTGCATTGATATGAGCAATAAAATTTACTGTAACGATTTAAAAATTTCATCATTTGTGCTCTTTTACATGGTGTTTCAGTTTCTTACAGTACAGTTTAAAAATTCAAATTTGAGTGTTAAAAAAATGCCATGCAGCTTTTTTAAAGTGACGTTTAGCAGATCTCTCTCACATAAATGAGGTTGGCCGTTGGCAACACTTTTGAAGTCAGGGAGAATGACATATGAATGTGATAAGAACATTAGATAAAAAAAATGACACCGAATTTTCGGGTGTAATAAGTACGTTTTTTAAATCCGTGCTGACGCAAATTCAATTTATCAAAGCTATTCAAAGTCAATTAAAACCGGTATGGAAAACAATAGTATGTGACGGAAGAAAGAAGTTTTTCAATCGGGTTTTTAATCCCTCAGATATTGCTGTAAACGAAATCGTGAGCTTACGCCCTCTTGCAGACTTGTGCGTTAAGAAAAACATCAATTTATATGAGAAACATTTCGCACCGGAAACGCTCTCCAACACAAATAATTTTTCAAATTGGAAATAATTTTTCAATCGATATTTTAAAGAAAACGAAATAATTTTTTCAATCGATATTTTAAAAGCTCAGATTTTATGGCAAATACATTAAAAGCAAAAATTAACACTTACGCCCCCTGGTGGCTAAAGTATTCTATACTAAAAATTTGAAATTATATGCAAAAGATTTTCCATCAGGAGATGTATCCGCTGAAGAAAAAGGTTTTCAAATCGGAGTTTTAGAAGACGAGTTATCGGGAAAATGTAATTTACTTTTACGCCCCCTAGCGGAAAATCTATGCATAATTTGAAAAAGTAGCTATATCTAAAATACTCTTCGACGTAAATGGAATCGAAAGATAAAGGAATTTTTCAATCGAATGTTTAGAAGCAAATATGTGGAATAAAACATTTTGGAATTCGACATCATCTGCATTTACGCCTCCTAGCGGCGAAATTGTACATGGTAAAAAAAACAAAACGAAATGAAGGATCACCATTCGCATATTTCAAGATTCCCAATGCAAAGAGAATTTTTCAAATCGGACTAATAGTCGCAGAAATATCGTGGGTACAGACGGACAGACAAACCGGTAACATAAGCACGATCTTTTTTTTTTTACAAAAGACGTGCTAAAAAGGACGATACAGCAGTTGCTTAGTGTGTGTGTGTGTGTGTGTGTGTGGGTGATATTCGATTGTTGTTAAGCTAGATTATACGATAAATAATTAAGGTATTATATGTGAGGGTAAAACTCGCAGTGCTATACATGTATTGTGGATTTCATCAATCGTTGCGGGACCAATAAAAGGTTATCGTAAGTTTGGCTTCTGTATATGTTTCATCTGGCCGTAAAATCTTTATTTGAGCTATCCCGTGCAACTATTGTATCATATTCTGATTTAGATCAACATTTCCTTAGTCATGGTTTTAGACATAGCGTAACATCAATCTCGCACACGAAAAAGAGTTACGTTATAGAGTCCATTTAACTCAAAAAAATCTGTCCATAGGCTAAGGGCATTAAAACTGATGAATACACGCACGCATAATTTCAGGGGTGTTTTCTAATATGCCAAATCTGATTCACTTACTCTCAGATACAGGACAGAGATATCTTACGTGGATACGGACTCGCCCTGCTCAAAGCAGTTGCAGAGATTCAAGCGCAAATGCACACGTTCTGAGTGGCAACCTACAGCGATGACTCCACATTAGTAATCACTTGGGGAACTCCGAACGGAGATGGCCCCCTAAGGAAGAGTCGGATAAAGGTAGAAGTTTCTTCTCGAAAAGTGGTAAAGTGAATCAAGCAACAATTACGCCCCTCAAATCTTCAAACTGTTTTCTCCGCGCAATATTTTATTAAGCTCCGGCGGAACTACACGCGCGCGCGTATAAGACAGTCTGTCGAAGTTGCCAGCAATTTTTCTTCCTTTCTGTACGACAATTCTGGAAGTAACCAACGCGACTCATTGTGTTTTCATTGTTTTCCCGAACGGGCGGAATGGAATTAGTTGCTCCCTTCATTCGAGATACGCTTGCAGCAATGAGATCACTATCATTGAAGTTTCCATCTGAAGTAAGAAATGGAAGAAATTTTTTGGACAGGCAATTTTACTTTATTGCTATACTTAAAAGTGTCTCAGTAAAACACTTTCAGTAAAAAAAGGTGGATCCTCAACTACAAATGTCAGTTCAACAGTCCTCTACGTAATTGTTAAACGTAATCTACGTAATTGTTTGGAATTCCCAATGACGGATTTGAAATCTAGCGTTCTGACACTTACAACCTAAGTTGTGAGGGGTTTCGTTAGCAGGGTTGGGCCCCGTTTGAGTCGTCCACTTAACATATGACGGAACGCAAAGTCCACGTGCTGCGTTCTAGTTACCATTTTTAATTTATTTAAGCCACCCATGATAAGTAAGGCTTCTGATGTCAGTAAAGCAGATGAGACAGCCCCAGTACACTTATGATTTAAATTCGACGCAGTTCATCAGAGAATCAAATGGCTTGAGAAAAGTAAGAACCGAAATATTTCCTCGAATGCGTTAAACACTGCATCATGAATAACTCATGATGCGAAGAAACAAAACAACCAATTATGATTATTTCTAGCAAAATTAAGTACTCCTACCAAAGGTTAGTTGGAGTATTATTCTGAAATAAATATTGAAGCATAACTTTAAGGGCAGCTAAATAACTGGCAGGGAGGCGGAGACTTGGGTTGAGGCTGTAAATAAATGTAAATAATGTTTGAATTAATTATGCAAATTACTTGTACTGAATTCCTCCTTGATTTGCTGGCTTGTGGTAATCTCTTCGCTTGCACGATTTTTGCTAGTCTTTTTTTACCTTTCTGATTAAGATTTTTTCCGTCTATTGGATCCCTGACTGCTGGAAGTGTTTTGCGTGTCGCACCATTAATGGTAAACCTTGCAACGGCAGTTATTTAAAAGCCCTGCGGAACGTCCGTTTGTGAGATGGTCGATCCCACACGCTTGGCATCAATTATCACGCCACGTTTAAAGGCGCTCAGATCACTCATTTTACCCATTCCGTTCCTTAATCGAACTCTGATCCACGACGAGTTGGCTTGACTAATTTACGCGGCACGCAGTGCTCACGAGACGTCTTACGTGTTTTATTGAGCCATTTATGTGACAAGAACAGGTGTACCTAATAAACTGGAATGTCTGTGTATGTGTAACATCTATATTTAAATTACTGTACTTACAAATGCTACTGTTCTATAATGTAATAAGCAAAAAAACATTGAAATTTTAGTGCCTTAGTATATACTTATGGAAGCACCATGCAGTCGTCGGAGCATCTAATTACCTGTCGCTATCTGAGCTGCAGTGATGTGGTTCCAAAATGGAGATGCTTACATCAAGCATCTCCTAACCGGTTCCAAAATGGAGATGCTGATGTAAGTAAATAAAATTCAGATGATTTTTTGTCTGTTTCGGGGTTTAACGACCACCGTGAGCTACTCCGAGGGGCATTTGCCAGTCCCTAATTTAAGGCCACTGGTTCCAGGGAAGGGAGACACCCAGCGCCGTGAGACCAGCATCTGGGACCCTGCCCACAACCCTGCTTGGACGGCAAGGCAGAAAACTCCATCTATGACCACTCATCCCACCGGAGCGGCTAAATTCCAGATCAATGTTTTTGTACCAAAGTTTTCCAAACAAATTTTTTCACTGCAACGCTCATCGTAAATATTTTCAAGCAATAATCTTACGGTGTCAAAGTTTATCGTAAAGTTTTTGAAGAAAACATTTTTTAGTGGCAAGCTTCTGGGTAAATATTTTCAAAGCATCAGTTTCTCAGGTAAATCTGGCCTTTTCTATCTTTAGTGTTATTTTAAGGGTGATTGTTATAAAGGTAAATGCAACTATAAAATACATTCCATTGCAGCTATACTATGATGATTAGTGGGCGAACTAGGCAGTCGTAGCCCGGACAGTACGCTCGGGGCTCGCGGAAACATAGTGAGAGGCCCCAGATTTCGAGAAAGGTTGGCATGAGAAGCCCAGATTTTGAGGGTGGCACGAGAGCGGTCGATGCAGGGTGATCTTTAGGCTCCCACACAGGCCACTGAACCAAACTCTCGCACCTTTCGGTGCGTGTGGAGACAGATTCGAGTGAAGACGCATTTTTGGTCTTCGTCGAATTCTGGAGAATGTTAAAGTTCGAGCAAAGAGTATAAACTAATTTTTCTTTTCTGTCACTCTGCTAAAGACGCCCATGGAAAAACTTTAAACAGTGTATGAAGATGATACTGTGAGCTAGAAAACAGGATTAAAACGGTTCTAAAGGTTCCGTGAAGGAAACTCTTCATTTGAAGATATGGAAAGGAGTGCTCGTCCGTCAGACACGCGGAATGACAACATTAATGAAATCCGTATTCTTGTCTGTTACAACCGTCGTTTGACAAGTAGAGAACACCTGAATAAACCAGATTTGTCATTAGGTACCATTCAATCGATTTTGGCAGGAGATTTGAAAACGAAACGCGTCAGTGCCAAATTCGCTCCATGTCTGCTCACCTCTGAGTAAACGGAACTTCGTATGTCAGTTTCCTCAGCTATTTGAGCATTCCGTTGCAGAATCTGCGTTCCTGTCCAAGGAGGAAACTGGGGATCAGTGACGTGTCTATGAATATGACCCTGAAATGAAGGCACAAAACTCCCAGTAGTAAAAAAACATTTCATTTTCGTTTGTAGACTTAACGATCACCGTGAGCAACTCAATGGGCTATATGCAGTCTCCCGTTCCTAATTTTGGGATACTTGTTCCAGGGAAGGGAGGGAGCCAGTGCCGTAAGATAAACACGATATCTATTTCACCCAGACTAAAGAGGGTACACCAACAGTCTAGATCTTGAGTGAAGGTCATACAGCTGTCATTACAACTTCACAAAAAAAACAGTCTTCCAAAATGTTCTGTTAAAATAACTTTCTATGAAATGTCTTAAAATGTCGGCGAAAAGAAGTAAAATGCAACAGACCGCAGAAATAGAAAAACTAACGGCGCCTCCACCACAACAACGCCATTCCACACTGAAGCTCTTCATCCGGCAATTTCTGGCGAACACATTCATTCATTCCACTTCTCCTTCACCCAACGTATTCACCAAATCTGGCTCCATGCGAATTTTGGTTGTCCCCCAAATTGAAATCAGTGATAAAAGGGAAAAGATTCTACATTAACGAAGATATCAAATTCAATATTAAAAGGGTTCTGACATCACTAAATAAAGAGAACTTCTTCCAGCAATACTTTGAACCGTGACTGGCGCACTGAAACAAGTGTGTGTTCAGAAGGGAAGTAATTTGAAGTTGAACTTGTCACGCAGTTTGTATTTATTTTTTTTGTATTTTGTTTTTTTGTTTCGAGGTTTTACGACTACCTTGAGCACCTCAATGGGCTATGAGCAGTCGCCCGTCCCTAATTTAGGGTCACTGGTTCCAGGGAAGGGAGAGAGCCAGTGCCGTAAAACAAACAACATCCATGCCTCACCGGGATTTGAACCCGGACCCCTTTCGGACGAATGATCAGAGGCCATCGCTTAGACCACTGCGCCACCGGGGAAGTTTGTGTTAATGAAAATAATTTATTTCCACATTCAAAACTTTTTCGCACATCTTGAATGATCCAGTATATGCTATTTAATCGAAAAGGAGAAGACTTCAGGAATGAATTTTCGTCCCAAGATTCACAATGAAATAACAGATTTGACAGCTTAAAATAATTGAATCGAACTGATTAAGAACATTAAGGCAGCAGCACCCTTTTTATTTAATTATTGACAATTTCGAAAGAAAAGATCAAAGCAGTTTTAGTCTTCGCTATGAAAAATTTCGTTCTCCACGAACGGGAATCCTAATTAATTGAAAATGGCCGAATCATTTTTAGGATTTCGATAACCTGCGAACCATTTTATTTTTACTTAGAGAAACAGATGGCTGATTTTATCGAACAGTAGGTCATTGATATAAAGAAAAGTTGCGGGCAAGGATACTGTGACACCGCAAACATTGCAGGGTGTGTTACTCGGGAATGCGAGCCGCGATTTCCAAGAAAGGACCTTTAGCTGAATATCTCTATTGTGCTGCCTAAACCTCGCCCTTAATTACTGCGTTAGAAACGTTTCAAAATTAAAAACTTCCTAATAAATAATTGAAAAAACTTGCACATTTTTGGGGTGGGCTAAAAAGGCTTCGGAATGAAAAACTTTCTATTAATAATTTTAAAAAAGTTATACGTTTTTGAGACGTTGTTCGAAGACCCAATATTAGAGTAACTACATTTAGTTTCTGATCTCCTTTCTGTTCGTTTCTGGTACGTAAATATTCTATGGAGACTGACGGAAACAACCCTTTCTTTTTTCTAATGAGCATCAATAACATACAGAACAAATGGACACTGAAAAATTTGGACACACATGTTTTTAATAACGATTGCTCTTCAAACAAAGATGTTGGAGATCAGGACCATTAATTTTCATATTGTTCACAACGTAAAATTGTTGCGTTACACAAAGGAGTCATTATTTCGGAACACAATTCATTGTCAAAAGCTTAAGAAACAATTTCGGTGATTTTAAGTAGCAACTAAAATAGTGATAAAATGGGAAACAAAGTACCAAAGTGAGGACTGAAAATGTGGGGAAACGAATTTTGATCAATTGTTCAAAGATAACAGATTTTTAAATGGTAAATAATTTTAGGTAACATTACTAACGAGGAACTATACTGCAGAAAATAGTATAACTATACTAGCAATCCGAGTTTATTGGCGTAGAATAAATATCAGTTTTCCAAGCTTTCGCACATCAACCAAATGGCTTTTTCAAGGAAGGTAGACAGAAACTAATCTATTGAATAATTCTATTATTCAGATTAAATAATTCTATTATTCAGATTGCAGTCTACCTTCCTTGAAAAAGCCATTTGGTTGATGTGTGAAAGCCTGGAAAACTGATTTTTATTCTACGCCAATAAATTCGGATCGCTAGTATAGTTATACTATTTTCTGAATTTTAGGACAATTCTTCTATGCGACTTTAGATAACATAAAAAAAGAGTTGAAACAACGAGCATGTGTCTGCAAAATGCGTCAGATAATGATTTGTACTGCGAAAGAAAATTGCATACAGGGGCAAATAGTCCGACTAATAAATACAAAAGAAACATTTATTCGGGCCAGGGAACATCAGTTGAGAACGAGATCGCAAGAAACAGAAGTTGAAGATTTCATATGCATTTTTCCTAAAAAGACAGACACTGGGTGTTTCGCAAAACGCAATATTGGCGCCCGAACGTAAATGAATCTCCAGGCAGTGAGGTTCGAAAATGTGTGTGACAATTCTTCTACACATTGTATGGAATTAATAAAAAAAATGCTTCCTGCAGTGAGCTGGTTCATCAAACATGGCTCCAGGCAGACCCGAAACCTGAGATTTCGTGACCCCGCCTTTCTCGGGGGGGGGGGTAATGTAACGTACTACGTGACATGACGTAGGTGACGTAGTATCTGTGTAATTCAAATCGACAAGTTAAAGCTGTAAGCTTTCCCGGAGAAGTTCAGTTGATAAAATATCCCGCTCCAGCGTAGGTAGCCGTGGGTTCGAATGCCATCACCGGCAAAAAAGGTTAAACGTTGTAACATAATCTAAACGAACATATCACAAGGCAGAGACATATGCAGATTTACCATACAGTTAAGATTAATGGGTGAAGAGCAAGGAAATCATAATGGCCGCCCTGTGGATGATGGTCAGAGGTACGAGATTCTGGCTAATCGCTCGACTTGGGCCCTGGATGGAATTCCGGTGAAACATGGGTGTGAGCTTGTCCTAGGGCGATGATTCTGTCTCATCACCGCAACCGGTGACCTTGAATCAGGGAATGTGTCTTCCTATAGCCTTGTTCATGGGGTTTGCCAACCGCGATCAAAAAAATTATCAGAATGCTCCCAGAACAGCAGAGAGTACCTAATATCTAAAACATATACACTTACCATTATTTCTAAATCCTTTGGAAAACATCTCCCGTAAGCCTTTCTTCTGCATGTTATTGCATCAAACTAATTCGTTTATCGTTTCCCAAATGTTCATCTCTGCACTCAGCATACAAAACATTAAAGATAGGGGTGATGGGTAGTTGACATGCGCATATCCCGCGCAGAGTGGAACTGACCCAAACCCAGGGCTATAAAAGAGAGAAGGGCTGGTCCGTCGCTTTGTAAAACCGAATGCCGACACGGTCATGTGAGAGGTTGGGGGCTAGTTGTGACGTCACTGTGCTGCTTGGTCGTCTCCAGTGCTGCTGGGATGTCATTGCGAGAAGAGTTTTCTGGCTTGCGCTTTATTCCATCAAACTAGATTATTTTATTGTTAGCGGTATATTTATTAGTGTACATGTAAAAAAATTAATTGTGTGAATATTCAATAGTGCATTTACTGTATCATCATCATCATCATCGTCAACCATTATCAATCCACTGCTGCACGAAGGTCTCCCCAAGTTTCCTCCACAACGGTCTGTCTTGTGCCAGTCTCCTCCATGTCACTCCCGCATACTTTCGAATTTCATCCACCCATCTTCCATGTGGTCTTCTTCTGGGTCTTTTCCTGTCCCTTGGAATCCAATCTAAAATTTCGGCTGTCCATCGATGGTCTGTCCTTCTGGCAGTATGTCCAGCCCATTGCCATTTCAGGGATTTAACTCTGATCATGATGTCTTCCACTCTTGTCATTTTTCGGATCCACGAGTTCCTCTTCTTATCTCTCCTGGTTACACCAAGCATGCACCTCTCCATGCTGCTTTGAGTTGTCTGCAGCCTTTGTATGTCTCTTTTAGTTAAGATACACGTCTCTGCACCATACGTAAGCACTGGAAGGATGCATTGATCAAACACTTTTCTTTTAAGACATAATGGCATATTGCTCTTGAAAATTATGCTGTTTCTTCCAAAAGCTCTCCAGGCAAGTTTTGTACGCCGATTAATTTCTTCATCAATGTGACCCTCACTTGATATCTGCTGTCCAAGATAAATGTACGTGTCTGTTATCTCCAGCTTTTCTCCATCAATTGATAAATCTTTATTTCTTGTAAAAGCATTGTACATCACTTTTGTCTACTGAAAGTTCATTTTTAATCCCACTTCTTTACTCTTGTCAGCAAGTTCTTGGATCATACTCTGCAGCTCTGATGGGGTAGTTGCAAAAATGACTATGTCATCAGCAAAACGAAGGTGGGTTAGATAATCTCCATTAATCTTTATCCCTTTGTTTTCCCAGTTCAGTGATTGAAAGACATTTTCCAATGCGGCATTAAAGAGCTTCGGAGATATAGTGTCACCTTGTCTCACACCTTTTCCAATTTTTATGTGTGTTGTATTTTCAAACAGCCGAATCTTTGCACTTGGATTTTCATAGATGTTATTAATAATATTAATGTACGCATCTTCAATACCGCAGGATTTCAGGGCCATTGTAACTGCTGATGGTTTTACCGAATCAAAGGCTTTTTCATAATCGATAAAAGCCATGCACAATGGAAGTTCATATTCCCTCGCTCTTTCAATTAGTTCTCTCAGTACGTGGATATGATCTATTGTGCTGTAGCCACTCCTGAATCCAGCTTGTTCTCTCGGTTGAGCCATGTCCAGTGTCACCTTTAAGCGGTGTGAAAGAACTTTAGTGAAGATTTTATAAACCACTGATAGGAGGCTGATAGGTCTGTAGTTCCTGAGATCCTCAATGTCGCCTTTTTTATGTAGCAAGATCATTGTAGCGTTGTTCCAATCCTCAGGAATCTTCCCTTCATTAAGGCATCGAGTGAAAATTTGGGCGAGTACTGTTTCGATTTCTCCACTTGCTTCTTGTATGATGTCTACAGTAATTCCATCTTCTCCTGGAGCTTTTCCCCGCTTCATGTTCTTGATTGCATGTGCAACTTCTGCTGGGAGGACTAGAAGAACTCTGGTACCTTTCATGATGTCTGGAGTACATGTATCATCCCTTTCATATAATTTGGAGTAGAAATCTTTCACTCTTGTCAAAATTTCGCCTCTATTTCTCGTTACAGAACCATCTTCTTTTCTCAGTGCCATGATCTGTTTTCTTCCCTTACTGAGATGTCCCTTTGCTATCTTTAGGCTTTGGTTGTTTTCAGTTGCTTTCCTTACTAGTTCACAGTTGAATTTCCTTACGTCTTCAGTGATACTTTTTCCTACTGTCTTGCATAGCTCTATATATTCCACTTTGGAAGTCACATCTTCTTTAGTTGTCCTCATCTCTCTTCTTTTTTGCATCAACATTTTGGTTTATCCTGATAATTTGTTCACATGCAACTTGTTCTTAGACCCAGCTAATTTTGTTGCTGTTTCCATAAGAGCTTTGGTTACTTTTCTGTTAACTTCAGAAATATCCACTTCTTCCGATGTTAGGCCTTCTAAAGCAGAGAATCTGTTCTTCAGTTCCAACTTGAAGGTATTATCGTGTTTTTTAAGGTTGGTTATGTCAATACATTTTGTTTGTCTTATGAGCTTGCTGCGTTCGAGTTTAGTGTTGAGGTGCATCTTACATCTCACCAATCTATGGTTACTACCTGTGTTGATCTTATTTAGCACACTGCAGTCTTCTATGACGAATATTTTGTTACACATAATAAAATCAATTTCACTTGTCGTCCCATTTGGATGTCTCCATGTCCATTTCCTGTGTGGCTTTTTCTTGAAAAAGGAGTTCAAGATGAAAAACCCTTCTGCCTCTGCAAACTCTACGAGAGTATTTCCACGCTGGTTTCTGTTGCCGTGACCGAATTTACCTACTGAAGTTTCATTCTGTTGCCGTTGCCCTATTTTTGCATTGAAATCTCCCATAATTATCTTCAAGTGCTGCTTACCTTTATTATTTAGAAGACGAATTTCCTCAAAAAATTCTTCAATTTCTTCTTCAGGATGACTTGTGGTGGGTGCATAAGTTTGAATATTCTGAGTCTGGTATCTTCTCGAGAGTTGGATAAAGAGTCGTGCAGCTCTGTCAGAAGAACTTTCAACTTCTACAACTTTATCCTTCAGTTTCTTGTTTATTATAAATCCAACACCACTAGTTCTACCAGTATCAGTCCCACGATAGTAGAAGAGATTTCCACTTTTCAGTTCAATGAGATCTTCTCCTTTTCTCCTTACCTCACTTAGCCCGACGATGACCCACTTGATCCTTTGTAGTTCCTCTTCCAATTCAAATATACAGCTATATAAATAGTTAGTTTAGCTGCTTAAATCGTGCGCCTTTTTGCTTTTTTAACAAATGTTTTCGTGTTCCGCTGAAACGCGTCGGAATAAACACAGGTACCGGAAAGGACAAAATATTGTATTGCTTGCTTTTTCCCGAAATAAATCAGTGCTGGTAAAAGAATAAATAAACAAGTCTCGAAGACAGGACTATTTTAATTAGTTAAGTACGCCAGAATTTGTAGCGAACATTTCATCGTTGTGATTATGAAGTTAATATGAACAATTGGTTACTTGAATTGCCCTTGCGAAAGGTACTGAAATCTGACGCTGTGCCCAACGCAAACGCACCTTCTTTAAATTCTGAAAAAATAACGCAGAGGAACCAAAGACACGGGGAAAAATATATTCGAAGTGCTTTGGAACAATTAAGTGAATTAAGCCCGAAGAAAATTAATCTGGTAATTTTTCCAGCGTTTTTTTCACCTTTAGTTAAGAAAATTAAATTAAAGTGAAACGAACGCTGGAGTACGAAATGCGGAATCAGTGGCAATGTATAGACGACAGAATGCCGTAAATGCAATTTTTTACAAATCTGTAATGATAATTTAATGGGGAGAAAAATACAACACTTGGGAAGATCTCGAAATCAAAAGGCAAAATAAAAAAAAAATGTCGCAAAGTTTCTGTTCAACGATCGAAAAGACGGGCCACTTTTAGGAGATATCTAATTTCTGAAATTCAGCAATTTAAAAGCAGGGTTCAAATACGAAAAGATGGGCCACTTTTAGATCTCTACTTTCTGAAATTCAGCAGTTAAAAAGCAGGATTCAAATACAAGTGCTTTAGTAAAGGCAAATTAAAAACTTTGAAGAAATGTGCCAACTGCATTTTCACTATGACTCAGTTCGATATGCCCAATACTGTAATGTTTAAAACATAGGTAAAGAATATTTTGTTTCTTTTAAATAACGACTATGACAGAGAGGTTAGTCCGTTTTCGTTCCCTTTATTCCAGGGCTTCAGGACATAATTTTTCTTACCTTTTCCACTGATTATTTCGCAGTTTCCGTGCGGCAGTGGCTTCAGATAACCCTATTAGGGGGTGATGACCCACCACCATGCTACTGCATGACTACGTCATCACCTCGAACTTCCGGCATCAGGGGAGCTAGCTCTAAGGACCAGACCAGCCCTTCTCTTCTGCCCAAACCGAACGCAGGCGATAAATAGGCGGACAGCACTGCGATAGTAATCAAGGTAAAGACTATCCCCTACTATCAGTGGTTGACAGCTCCCCTTGGAAACTCAAAGGTTGAGTTCTTTATCTACACCCTGCCGACGGAAAAGCCTCTTCCTGTTGTCATAAAAGGACTTTATGTACCAGTCTAAAGCATCACAGAAAAGTTGCAGAATACCTTTGCCATCACAAAGGTGTGTCAACTGCAAAACAGCCGCAAAGAGGACATTCCGTCAGTCATGGTTCAACTCGTCAACACTGAAACAAGCAGGAATCTCTTCCGGCTGGAATTTCTCCTTGTGGTTTCAACCCCGGTTGAACACTACCGTACTAAGGGCAGGATATAGCAGTGTTTCAACTGCCAAAGCTTTGGTCATGTCATGTCTAACTGCAGACAAAAACCAAAATGTTTACACTGAGGCAAAGCACATTGCAGCAGGGAGTGCACGGTTGATAAAAAGACAGCGTTACTGTATGAACTGTAATGGAGAACATGAGGCTAACTGGCGTGATTGCCCCGTTTACAAGCAGCTTGCCAACAAGCCGAAGGAAAATCTCCGGCAGAAACCAGAGCCAAGGCATAAGAACACCACAAATGGTAGGGCCCCTACCAAACTTGCTGTTGAACCTAAGGCGGTAAAGGAGAGTCCCCCAGCCGCTTCCATATCCTCTCCTTTGCTACAAGATCCAAGAGGAGGAGGAGGAAGGGCAAAAAGAACAAATGAAAAACAGCTGGCCAGCCAGCTAAGATTGACTTTTTTTTTTTTTTTTTTTTGATTGGAGGTTTAACGACCACCGTGAGCAACTCAATGGGCTATAAGCAGTCGCCCGTCCCTAATTTAGAGTCACTGGTTCCAGGGAAGGGAGAGAGCCAGTGCCGTAAGACAAACACAACATCCATGCCTGACCGGGATTCGAACCCAGACCCCTTTTGGACGAATGATCAGAGGCCATCGCTTAGACCACTGCGCCACCGGGGCGGCTAAGATTGACATTATCAGATTGTAACCAAAGTGGCATCCCCTCCCGCAAGGGGCGGATTGGCCCACCGGGATACCGGGACATTTCCCGGCGGACCACTCGAGAAGTGGCCCACTTTCTCGTATTCTTTTTTTCTGGAATTTTTTGAACGAAGAAAAAATGATTTTGGCACTTATGGATAACAATCGTTAACCTCATTTGAACTTTATACGCACCTGTCAAAAAGCGTTAGCTACACAGAGAGAGAGAGATGCCGAGCCAGAACAAGCACGCCATTATAAATTAATTTAGCTACACTAACTACAGTTAGACGTAAGTCGTTGGACTTGGAGCGCAGGGTCATTGGTAGGCACGATCCTCCTATTTTAATCTTGAAGGAGGCACGAGTATCTATTGTGATAGTCCATCATTCCCACACCCGCATCCACAGACTAGCACAGAACACAAAGCGATACTTCGGCAGAGGTATTTCGAGATCCGTGTCTCATCCACATTTATCTTGAAAGAAAACGATTTACCATTTCTGGTTCATCGATCAAACTGGTGAATTATGGGTCAAAATAATGAGTAGACTTAAGAATCTACTCGATGTAGTATTAAAATTATTTGCGTAAGAAAATTGCTATGAGGCATATCCACATTTCAACTTTCAGAATGATTTATTTGGAAATGGGGTCTTCAAGAGACATATGATTTTTTCTTTCGTCTAAAACAAATTTTTTAAAGGAAAATAATTATCTGGTAAAACGCTCCGTTTTTGAGAGTGCTTTGATTTTAGATTGAATCTTGAGAGGATTTTCAAAATTCTCTCACTGCTAAATTGCTGTTAAAATTTTTCCACAACTATATTAGTCTTACAACGCATTTTCAACAGTTCTCTTTCATCCAGAATCAGACACTTTTGTCATGAAGGTATATAGTACTATAGTGTATAACCTTTTGCGGGTGGTACAATTCGAATCACGTCTTTCTACTCCGGAGTGGGATGTTCTCCCGACTGAACAACGCAGGCAAGTCTTATCTCTGCAACTTGCCGGTTTGACTCATGAGTCACCTCAGTGGTACGTCGCAAGGGATTTATCAGGTGTTCCGCTGAAAGAAGGAGTGCTTTTGTACTGGACCGCAAGGCTAGAATTTCCAGCCTGATTTGGTCGTCTCAATCCGCCCATGCCTCCCGCCACTTCAGAGGTCACGGATCAAAAGTTGGTCACAGAGCTTGTGGAGCGCATTGATTCCGCTGTCCTCAAACGGGTTCTGGTTTCCTGCCTGGAATCTTAAGCCTAGTGGCGCATTATGGATAGTTTCAATATAATGTTTTGGAATGAGAACGGCATCAGGAACGCAAAATTCCTGAAAGATCATGACACCGATTGTCGCTCTTATCCGCGAGTCCAAACTCACACCGAAGATCAAGCGAGTCAATGTTGCAAACTACCAGGTGTATCGATCGGACAGGGATCCGGCATTCTATAGGCATGCAGCAGGGGGTAATGTCATTTTAGTCAGAAATGGTGTAACTGCAAACATCACACCGTTCAAAGACATCAAAGGACATCGAGGCACTGGCTGCGAAGCTAAAGACAAGCACCGGCTGGATCAAATTAGCCTCCGATTATAACAGTACAGAAAAGGAACTATCTGACGATGATCTTGACATCCTCTAACTTCCTGTAGACTAGAGTGCTAAACACTAGCTGGTTTAGTAAATCTACTAACAGAGCTGGTGTGGTTCTGTCGCAATACATCGACAAGCTGGATCTTACTGTTGATTACGTATACCACATTGGGCCGTAGCTAGCAGGGGACTCGCCCCCCTGAAAAGCATGCAAGTTCCCCTGGAAATTGGACATTGTTGTAAATTCTCTAAACTTTTATTTTGGGTGGTTTATAAAAATTACTGTTATATTTCATTACAGGCAGAAATACCTTATTTATTCGTGCATTGAATTTTACTTAAAAAAATTAAAATAATACAGTACGAACGATGAATGACTCAAAAAAGAAAAAAAAGTTACTTCTTGGGGGAATTTGTAGGAATAGTTGCGCCAATGATTCTCAACCATACAGGGACATTGCTTGTTGGTGTTAAGTGTCAAGGACAAGAGAAATACTCGTTTTGTTCGAAGAAACGTAAAATATGGAAGAACGTTAACCCCCCCCTTTCAGAAAAGAAAGGAAAAGAAAAAAAGGAGAAGCGGAGGTAGATGCGTAGTTGGGTAAAACTATATTCATAACTTGATAAGTGACTATGAGATGCAAATCTTCAGTTAAAAAACTTCCATGTAGTTAACTGCCTGCAAAGAAATGTCGAGTGGAGGGTATGCGGGTGGTAGCTAAATATGAGAGAGCTTTCAACTTTTTCCTATTCATTGATTTGAGGTCAGTAGGATTGATTGTACGATAAGTGTGTTTTGGGAGAAAAATGGTTTGTTGGCGTGAATGTGAGGGGCCTGTGTTTTGAGTGGAGAAGGGAGGGAGTTTGGCTGTTTACCATCGTAAGAAGAGGCACCAGCGAAGGAGATCGCGTGATAACAAACAGAGAA
Source organism: Macrothele yani (assembly GCA_039090855.1). Classification (NCBI taxonomy): domain Eukaryota; kingdom Metazoa; phylum Arthropoda; class Arachnida; order Araneae; family Macrothelidae; genus Macrothele; species Macrothele yani. Next base: position 1,721,267 of record CM077006.1, read on the forward strand.
AAAAGTGGGACCAAAGGGACTAGAAAGAGTCAAAATAAGTCAGTAAATCCTCGATGCTGTTACGCGGATCTACAGAAAGGACCATAATCGTAAACTAAAAAATGAAATAGTTTATTTAATAATAAGGAACCTGCAATTAAACCACAATCAAGTAAATTCAGGGAATGTGATGTTTTTTCTTTATACTTTAAGTGTTCAACTTTCGGCATTCCTTTTTCCACAATTTGTACTTTATTGATCTTACTTTTTAGTTTGGAAAAATTATTCGCTAGTGAAGTACATTAACACAGGGAGCAAAAAAACAAAGAACTTGAGTCTGCTTTCGTGGAAAACGTAAGTTTTCACGAATGCAGAAGCAAGTTTGATACAGTTTAATACCGGAGCCCCCAGATGATCTTTCACCCCCCCCCTTGGGTCTGGGACCTAGCGAAGGTCCTGATATCACACCTTGTGGACCGCCCATACTCGGTTCACAGGGTGTGGTATAGGGTGATGACGAGAAGGATGAGGTTTTTGCTGGTGTCATGGAAGAGCAGTTCTCACCTCATGAGATCCAAAATCCTGTTCATGTGTCATGGAGGCTTTAGTGCGTACGATTTTGATGACACAGACAAGACCATCTCGCCTGCCAGTTACCACTAGGTACACATAAAAAAACTAAAGGTGAAGAAAGCTCCCCAAAGAGATAGTTTCTGCTAGAGCTTTCAGCTGCTCCCTAAGAACTGGATTCTGGTACTGGTGGAGGTTTTCCACGGATTTCTCCGGCTGAAGTACTTCTCCAGGCCCGGGAAAAAGGCAGTGATAGTGGTGTTGCCCAAACCTGAAACCAATCCTACCTTACAGCAGAAATATCGTCCAATCTGTCTCTTGCCCATCCTGGGAAAGCTACTGGAAATGGTCATCCTCTCTAGGCTTACTGTATTCCGGGATTCTAAGGGAGTCACTTCTGACGAACAGGGACGTTACGGATAATTTATTCTTATGGAATAATAAATTGTTACGGACATTTAAGAATTTTAGGCAAAAATATTAAATCTCATTCGCAACATTTCTTTTACCACGTGTTCCTTCTTTCTATGTCTTCGGGCCTGGGAAAGTTTGATCTTTGTCCCCTAGTCAGAAAATAAGGTATAATAGAAGGCGCCTTCCAGACGCATTTTTAGATTCAGTTTATAAAGATATCACAATGGAGGAAGCCATTTGCAGACATCGCCTTTGTACATTTCGTAGCCTCATTTGGGATGGCCAAATGCGATTAGCAACCATTCGCAGTCTTTGATCAGCAGCCCCTGAATGGGACTTTGTCGGAGAATTTACATCAACTTTGAGACTTTGTGAAGGCAATGCAGACTTTTTAATCCTTCGGAGATACCGCAGTTTCTGTTGGAGCGCAGGGGGTGATTTTACCTGTAGAAAAAGGAGGGAGCAGGACAGTCAGAATGTAAAGAGAAGCGACGGGTTGGGGTGGACCAGGCGTCCGTTGTTTTGGGGAGTTATTTCAAGCTAGCCGGAAGATTTAAGGTTTTTCATCGTAAAGCGGGAAACAGACGGGAAAGTGATCGAAAGCAGATGTTATACGAAACAGGAATATATTGTTTGCGGAAGAAGCCTATGGACAACCATGCTCGAATAAAAGAGAAGAATAAATTGTTTTTAAAAAGGTACAGAACCATTGCATGCAATATTTTAGCGTACTGCTCATTATCAACTACGGAGTATTTTTATCGCTACTTACGTTATCTGGAACGAAGTACTTAACAAAATAATTGATTAATATGGAAAATAAATTCTCTGAATAATTTTAAGGGCCACACAAGGGCTTTAGCTGCGTCAATAATGCTAAGGATAAGCACGACATGAACAAAGTTCCCTAAACTTAGGTTTAGTTCAGATTCTTCTAAGCCTATGGTCGGGCCGTTACAACAGGGAACGTCTAGTCCTCGTGGTCTGCTGACACCTAACAGCGCGCAGCATGCTGCCCAGACTACACGGAGAGGAAGGGAACAGACAGGACAGGAGATAGAAAAAGGGATGAAAAATTAGAGTTGAAGGAGTACACGTCGAAACATCAAGACAGGAAACTGAGATTCTGCAAGTGGGTATCTGCAAGTGACCATGACTCGGGGGGGGGGGAGGGATCGGGTGTTGTGAGCATTTTGAATGCATGAGATGATTAATAGTTTGTTAGTTTCTATAGGATGTATCTGTAATTATGATATGATGTTGTGGCATAGTGTGTGGAAAGGCTCTTTCAATAGTATGATATTGGTTATAATACAAGTTAAATGCAAGTTAAAATGCAAATTACAGTATAAGTTCCGTTGAAATAAAAGGTTAGGTAAGGGTAGTATATGATCATTATCATCCGCAGTAAGGTGTGTGTGTCAGAGTTGCCTATCAAATTTGGGCATGGTACCCATAGAAAGATTGCAAGGCACACAATAGCAGGCCTTAAAGTTCATAACAGCACCTAGTAGTAATTAAAGTAAAATAGTTAGACAGAAACTAGCGGGCAAAAAGTGAAATTAGTTTCCAGACCCACAGTGTGAGTCGTATCAGTTTTTGAGGTGATAGGAACAGATAGTGCAATATGAGTAGTGCCCCAAGTCCCAACATTAATGACAAAGTTGGGACACGGTAAAATAAAATGTTTCACTAAGCAAATAGACAATTGGTGAGCAAAAATGGAGGATAATCGCATTCGTTGAGGTACTTGTTGATAGAACTGAAAAACACTGACTTCGAAGAAAAAAATGGCGGACAGTTATCTGCGTCAGACAGGGATATGAACAGCAGCAATGCAAAACAATACCTTCAGAGGTTTGTATAATTTGGAATCTACCCGGGGGATAGAGTAAGAAGAACGGTTCTTAGACGCAGGGAAAAGAACGGCTCTTAGACGCAGGGAAAAGAACGGTTCTTAGACGCAGGGAAAAGAACGGTTCTTAGACGCAGGAACAAGAACGGGAAAAGAACGGTTCTTAGATACAGGGAAAAGAACGGTTCTTAGACCCACGCATATAACAAGTTAGAGTATGATCGAATATATGCATGGAAATCGTATACTTTTTAGTCTTAATTACATTAGTATGTACTGAAAGGAGTTTTCCCTGCAGTCCGGGTTGCAGGTGTGCTTTTGTCACTGCTGGTTTAATGTATACCAAGTGACAGCGATCATTGCAAACACGCAGCAATTCAGAAATTCGTTAAGGCGCTTTTGAAAAGAATCCCTACATCTTCATCAAGTTCCCGTTACAAGGAATCTCAAAGAAGACCTCGTTAGAGATAATCTTATTCATCGGATGAAGAGCTTGATCGAGGGACGATTCGCAAGCTAAATAAACTGCTTGGCTCTTCTTCAAGGAGACAATCTCCTCTTCAGACTGCACCTTCTGTGCCTTCCAGCGTGGGTAAGTTCCCCGTTTAAAATTATTTTCTCTCTATCTCTCTGTTGGCAGACCAACCCCCTTCCCCTTTCGTTGAGAATTGGTTAGGTGGCCTTTTTTAGACTCACCCACTTCAATTATTTGAGACTTCCTGGGCTCACCCCTAATGTTTCCTTTTTTCTCTCGGCATAGTGCTATATGATAGCCTGTTCTTGAACCGCTAACTTAAATTTTATTCATTTATTGGGAGGGAAGAGCGCGTTAGTGTGTTTGTTTTGTTAGGTTTTTATTTTTTTTAATTATCTATATTTTAAAGTCCAGTTAGTGTAATGTAATGTTATTTCAGACACTGGCAGTCTTGCCGGTCACTACCACAAAATAGTACCATGACGTCAATTTTGTGGAGAGTGAAGAGTTCAGTATAAATGTAGTGAAGTGTCAAAACAATTGTTCTTTTAATCTTTTTGAACAGTGCTATCAGCTTGAAAAAGAATAGAGTTTTAACTGCAGTCCGCACTATAAGTGTGCTTTCACTTCAAAGAGTTTAATGTGTATGAATTGGCGGCTACCAAGTACATTCACAATTGTTGCAAGAACCAGGTCTCTTTGCTGTCCAGAAAAAATATAGCATTAACATTACAGAGGTAAGACCCACTAGTTCAGACTCATGCAAATATACACTATATTGACAAAGTCACAGAATACTCCTTCAAAAGCAAATGAACGGATCCGTTGCGTTGTTAAGACGTGCGGTTCAGCTGCAAACGGTATGAAAATAAGTCTGAAGATGACCGCGATCATATCGCAGTGTAAGGTTGAATAAAAATGTCGTGGCGGGAGCGAACTGACTTTGAGAAAGGAAAGATTGTTGGGTGTTATATTAGTGGGTTGTCCATAAGAGAAACCGAGAGGCGTTTAAACATACCCAAGTCAACTGTTTTGGATGTACTGAATAAGTGGAAGACATATGGCGTGCCTGAAGCAGCAAAACGTACTGCCAGACCAAAGAAAATCAGTGATAGGGGACGTCTAAGCCTCAGGAGAGTCGTTACAGCTAATCGACGGAGTACTGCACTAGACCTCAGTGTACAGGTGAGTAAAAATGATGGAACCCCGATATGTACACGTACCATTCGCAGAGAACTCCATTCCATGGGTTACCGTGGTCATGCGGCTGCTCATAAGCCTTTCATCTCCACTCGGAATGATACTCGTCGTTTAGCATGGTGTAAAGAACATTTATCGTAGACCGCAGATCAATGGAAACGGGTCCTATGAACTGATGAATCCAGATACACGACCCATCAGTCTGATGGACGTGTGTGGGTATGGCAGTAGCCGGGGGAACGCTATTTACCACAGTGTTCTGTTACTACGGTCAAGTTTGGAGCTGGCAGTGTAATCGTGTGGGGGTGTTTTTCGTGGTGTGGTCCCGGCCCATTGGTTATCGTGGACAAACCTGTTAATCAGCACGTCTACCTCGATATTATCGACAATTATAGAACCGAGCCTTGTTGGTACCAGCAAGATAATGCACCGAGCTATAAAGCAAGGACTGTTACTGCGCGGTTTGACGATAACTCCGTATCGTATGTGGACTGCCCAGCACAGAGCCCTGAACTTAATCCCATAGAGCGCCGCATAAGAAGTTTGTAACCAAGGCCTACTACTAAGCAACAGTTAGCGGCAGCATTATGTACTGAATGGAAGCGCATACCTATCGCTGAGTTCCAAAACCTTGTCGAAAGCATGTCTCGAAGGGTCAGTGCATGCATTAAGGCCAAAGGTGGTTTCAAAATATCTTTATTCAAGGTAGAAATCAGGAGACGAACTAATAAGGACGTCTTAATACAAATAAAATACGATCAGAGATCGTTAAACCACTAAAATCTATATACAGCATAGTGCACAAGTTGAAAAATGGAGCAAACTCACAGCTCGTGATAAATGATCAGCGACAAGCATGTCTGGGCATCTCCAAACACAACAGAACCAAATTAGGAAGGATTTTAACAAAAAACGTATTGCTCATAAGTGCATTGCTGTGCAATTAACAAACTTGTTCAAGAAAATATTGAGAGCTTCATGAGACAACATTTCTCTTGCAAAAAAGTACAATAAGACAGTGAGTTTTAACACAACATATTTACAAGGATGTACAGTACTATGCAATTGAAAAACTGATTATCAGACAAATCAATGGAATGTTGAATAGCAGGAAATAACCAAACTTGGACATCCTGATGCAAATAAGATGGATTACTTGTTCCGCAATGTTTTTAAAACTATGTACAATTATACAGCACAGTGCAAACATGTTCGGGAAACAAAATGGAACAAAATTACAAAAAACAACACTATGCAATTAATGAAGCAGAGAAACCTTATCAGGAAAATAAGCAAACTCTTGATGAATATAGTTTGAACATTTTTACAAATGAAACACTAACACCGTTAATCACTACTAGGAGATCAACGACACTTAGCGTCTCCAAAAAAAGGTGCAAAACGATGGGTACAAATGACAGAAACAATTTATATGTTTATACAGCACTATGCTAATGACTAACTGCAATATTTATACTCAAAATGTAACCGAAAGACGAACTAAACTTGAACGTCAATGTAAGAAAAAATACAAGATGAGTGTCACAAAAAACAATTTACTGTGTAAACTCGTATAGCCCTTTACAAAAAACCAGTGCGGTAAATTTCCAAGCTGAGCAAAGATCTTTTAAACAGATTGTTGAGATTACATGTGCATTTCTGATTCAAAAAGGTCAAATACCAAATCTGCCGACCTCCAGGTACAATGACGTTGGCGCGCTGGTAAACCATGAGGCAGCCGGTGACCAGGTGGCAAGGAACTGGCTCTCCCGACGTTGAGTAACTGCAACAGAATACTCTAGCCGAAGTCGAGATGTCAGGCGGTCGCGGAAGTGGCATAATAATGCCGTAGAAGCTTCATGCACAGTCATAGGAGTAGTCTAATCTCTGCAGCGTTGATGAAACACGTAGATTACATGCTTCACTAAAATAAAAATATAGGCACAGATTGATGGAAGCTTGACTGGGGGAGAGTTCTGTAGCAGAAGAGTCCGATATGCATCAAATGTAAGATCTGCTGTAATGGAACATTGGGCGATAGTAAATGCCAAGTTCAGCATTGGGAGTAATATAACATAGTGTTGATAGACATGGGAGACATCAGCCTCCCGAGCACAGAAAGGGCAAAGAGGGGAATCGAGAAGAGACATTCGGAAAAGAACGGAGGAAACAGGAAGGCGGCGATGTAGGAAAAGCCAATAGGTATTAATTTCTAGAGGAGCAGAAAGAGGAGACAGGGCGGCGGACCAAACCATAGCAGTGGCAGCAGGGGGAACATCAGGAATGGGGAGAGGAGGAGAAGAATGGGACATAGAGAGGAACCGATAAAGAGCTGATACTGAGAGAGAGGAAATGGGACGAGCTGAGCCAGAAGCAAGAAAAGAGGAAATGTGAGAGAAGCAGAAGGAACAAAAGGAAAGACCTGAGTGGGAAGCAAGATGAGGAAATTGAGAAATGATAGATGAAAGAATAGAGTCGTAGATGTCACGAGAGGAGGAGGAGAGGAGAAGAGAGGGAGGGAGGCTGGCGAAGGGTCGTCAGGAAAGGTCAGGGTTAGTGAGATCTTTAACTGTTACTACACCTGCTCGGAGCCAGGAAGGACAGGCAAAGTACGGAAGATGAGAGGGGTGAAGAATCGAAGAATAAAAGAGGGGTTCAGCGAGGAGGTCAGTTGTGGAATCAGGTGGAGAACGAGAGAGAGGGAGGGAACGAAGGAAAGTCAAGAGCTTCACGGTAAACAGGGGGAAGTCGAATGAGGGTGAGGGGTCGGTGGTCCATGAGTAGTAAGGAGAGAAAGGAAAAGCTAGTGTTGCTCGGGGAGGCGATGACGTCCCTAGCTGAAACGGCATCGGGTACTGGCGATGTGAAGAGACGGAGAAAAGTAGTAATTCTGACGGCCTTGTAGTACTCCTGTGTATCAATGAGTCCGATGCCGCCGTGATCCGGAGGGAGGCAAAGCTTTGTGGCGCTGACCCAGTGGTGGCAGGTTCCATATCAGAGAAGTAAGACATCGGGTAATTTCATGAAGGCGGAGTTGTAGAGACTTGACACCAAGCCAGGAGTGTGTGCACAAGGAAATTAGGTAAGTTCGAGAGAGGCGAGCTCTCTGGAAGAATGATGAGCAGAACTGGGCTCTCCTCCAGGAGGCAGTTTACCTGAGCAAGCGTGGGTGGATAGCATTCCACGTGTAGAGGGGGCAGCTTGCAAGGAACCAAGATGAACTCCAAGGAAGCGCTGTGAGATGGACGACCAGCTTGCTCCCCAAGGGATGTCTACACGATGTGCCCATGAGCCTCACCATAAACCAGTGCTTTTAGATGAGTTGAGCGCTGCACCGGAGCATGAGGCATAAGCTGCGAATAGACGTTGGAGACACGGAAACTCTGAGTCATGACGGATGCAGATGGTGACATCATCTGCGTATACGACAGAGATAGTGGCATGATGTCTTGTGCAGGCAGAGAGTGGTGGCAGAACTGCTTTACAGGGTTGGTGTACAGAGCGGAGGAATGGTTCAATTGCGATTGCAAAGAGTTGTCCGGAGAGTGGGCAACCCTGCCACACTACCCGGCGGAAGGGAATGGGCGCTGTGAGAAAGGTGGGCAGCTTGACCTGGAAAACGGCGTCTTGATAGAGTGAGAAAAGAAGAGAGACGAAGGAAGGAGGAAAACCGAAGTGAAGGAGTGTAGCCGATAGATAGGAATGTGAGATATTATCAAAAGCGGATTGTTGGTCAAGAGAGAGAGAGAGAAGGGCGAGAGGTTCGGAGCGAGATCAGGCAAGATGGATTAGATCATTAAGTAGATAGATATTATGAGAAGGTGAACGGCCGGGAACTGTGTAAGTTTGATTTGGGGAGAGAATGTGAGTGAGAATGGGGTTAAGGCGTTGGGAAAAAAGTGTAGTATAAGGTTTATAATCTAGATTTAAGAGGGAGATAGGGCGCAAAATCCCCAGGTCAAGGAGATCACCTTTCTTAGGGAATATGACGACATATGCTACTGTGAATCGCCTTGGTAAAGGGGAGTGATTGAAAGCAGCAGAAAAGAGAAACGGTAGAAGGAGAGGTAGAAAGGTTTTATAGAAAATGAAAGTGAGGCCGTCCGGACCCGGTGCGGCACTAGAGTTTAAAGAAGAAAACGTTGAGGATAGTTCAGAGAACGTGGGAGGAAGGAGGAGGGAAGAGGCAAGATGGGGAGGAACTTGTGGTAGGTTAGAAAGAAGTGATGCCAAAGCTGAAGAGGATAGCTGAGGAGATTCAGAAAACTTCTCTGTATAGAACTTTCGGACCTGGGAACATAGAGTGAGTGGATCATCAGACACCTCTCCAGATGGGAGGCGAAGGTGCCGAAGTGAATTCGATGCTGTTCGTGTTTTTTCCATGGATGTAAGGAAATCGTAATTGGATGCGTCTGGCAATAGATGTTGTAGCCGGAGACGTCGTAGAGCTTGTTGAGCCAGAGGAAGGAGGATTGATCGCAGTTCTTGATAGTGGCAGAAGAGAGGATCACTTAGGCTTAGGATGGAGAGCATGGAACGGACATGGTTGAGACGCATGTTTTGAAGCGTTTTTGCTTTAAAAGAAAGTTTGCGAATGTGGAGAACGAGTTGCTGTTTAATTTCCAACCAAAATGACAGACCACAAGGAGCTGATTGAAGTTGAGGTCGTTTGTCCTCAAGAAAGGAGCGTACTCAAGTACAGAAGTCTGGATCTGTAAGAAGAGTGTCCTCAAGAGTTCATGGACTAATTGTACGGGGTTGTGCTGGAACAGCTTGAACAATAAGAACGATGGCACAATGGTCAGAAGAAGCTGTAGGAGTGATAATAGATTCTGTCATAGCTGTAAGAAGAGTATATGAGGCGTAGTATCTGTCAAGGCGAGCTGTGTACGGATTTTGATTATGTTGCGAGCGCCAAGTATGTACAGTCGATGAAGGATGGAAGTGACGGTAAACATCAATGAATGAGTTGTCGGAGACCACCAACTGAAGAAGATTCACCAAGTTAACACGGCGTTCTCTGGTGGAAGGAGGTCGGTCCAGGGTATGATTCAGAGTGCAATTGAAATCCCCTCCAATTAAAACATGATCTATGAGGGGAATGCGAGACAAGGCACGACGAAGGCGAGTAAAAAGTATTGTCAAGTGGGTTGAAGAGCTTGGAATATAAATATTAAATATATGATAAGATGTGGAAGCTATGGTGAATGATGCACACTGTAATAGGTATCGACATAAGTTTCGAACCGAAAAAGAGGTGATAATGGAGTTGAAAGTATGGCGGATACCTATATAGCTAGACCACTATGGGGTGATAGTTGGTAGGCATGGTGAAATGTGTAGTTCCACTGGCGCCATCGTGAGAATATCGTAGTGGATTGGCAATTTGTCTCTTGTAGTAAGAGAAGATCAGCTCCTAACGGAGTGAGGTCTTCATGTACCAAGGCATTCGAAAATTGGGATGCAAATCTCCTGCAATTAAGTGATACAATCTTGAAGACTTTTTCCATTAATGCTTGCTGAAGAACCTTCACAACAGGAGGAAATGATTTGAGTCGATTAAAATAGGTTTTAGCCCACGGATGTTCCTTGCGAAGGCGGGAGAGGCATTGATTAAGGACTTGGATCTGATCAAGCACTAGAGGGAGAAACGATGCGTACTTTGAGAGTAAAGCATGCGTTGTGGAGTGGTCTGTCTTATGTGACAGGTATTGATGAAAATCTTCATATGAAATCGGCCCATTAGGAACCGAGCCATCCTTAAGGTATTCGACAAGATCCTCAAATTTGAGAGGAGGCTCTTCGTCGGCCTGGACAGAAGAGGTAGCAGCCTTTGATGGTGAATTCTTACGAGAGGCACTACCAGTACGGGGAGAGGTACGGGGTGATGCGGTAGTCTGCTTCTTCGGTGGGCGTCTTCGAGAGGAACCACGACGTTTCAGCGAAGGCTCAGTCGAGCTCTCATCAACTCGAGATTCGTGGCCAGAAAATCCGTCATCAGCAGATTTAGAAGCATCGATGATAAGGGCAGTGGAGAAACCCCTAAAGGGGACTCCGCTACAGAATGACGACGCATGGGAAGCGAACAATTAAGTGAGGGAAAAATCCAGTTGCTGGTCGAAAGAAGAAGGGTCCGTAGACACGCGTTGACCAAATCCTGCAGTCGACTTCTGTAAAAGTTTCGATTCTGAAGCTTTCTGTGCAGTGGAAGAAGATGTTGCTCGGCTCAGAACAGGGCCAGAAGTTGTAGGAGAATTATTAGGAGCCTGTGATGCTAGATGTGAGCAATGCACACGTAAATTATGCTCTCCGTGGCAAAAAGTGCAGTGGACGGAGGTAGTCACTTCAATTCTCCTACGTTGCTGTCCACAACGAACGCTGAGCACCTTTGGGCAGGCGAGCAAATGTTCATCAGATGGAAAAATCACTCTTGCACTTCGACGAAATCCCCCTATGAATTTATCGTCTGGATCTCTCGGCGCGGCTGAAAGAGTAGTAACGGTCCCAACAACTCGGCCAAACTTACTGAGTACAGTGCAACGTCTGATACCTCAGGTGGAACCGGATGAAATGTAACCTGGATGGGACGCTGAGAGACAGGTTCTGGTAGAAGATGGACGTCTTTGAGGGACAAACCTTCTGTCAAGACAAGAGCCGCATGCTCTTTAAGAGCAAAGTACACCAACACAGCTCGAGGTTTTCGAGCCATGTGAGTAATACTGGCTTCCAGCTGGAAGTATCTACTTGAGAGCCATACTATATTATTTCAACTTTGTGTCTGGGAGCGCATCAAAACACAATCCGAAGTCCATTGCAGAACTGAATTGTTTTCCCGCTGGGGAATCTTCGGGAATATCTATGGTGGCAGTAGTGCCATCAACACTGACGTACGAGTCTGGTAGGATTTCTGCAACAAACTTGGAAGGAGCTTTTGTCCCATTAAGAGCGGCAGAGTATGCCCTAGGAGCAGGACTCGAGCGTGAGGGCTGCAACGCAACGCGGCTGTCTGCAACCGGCTGTGTGAACTGAGTTGAAGTGAGGGTAAATTAGCAGCGCTGTCAGACATATACATGTCTTCACTTAAAGCAACAGAGGGTTGCGCTGCACTGACGTCACTGGTCGAAGCAGGGCAAGAAGCTTGAGCTGTAGTTGAAGAGTCACTTTCCACTTCTGGTGGTTGGGTGACGTCACCTTCAAGCATTGGAGGAGATTGGTCTCCTATCGAGGAGGAGGAGGCGGCAGGAAATGCCTCGCTGATATGGGCGTGGACATCGCTCTTATCAGCAGCAGCCGCCATTGTTAATGGCAAGGGCTACCTGAGAAATCAACCAGCTCGGTCGACAATTCAAATGATGATAACAGAAAAAAATAAACTACTCACCAACTTGGGAGATGTATCAAAACAAAGCACGAACCTTCAGCTTGAAGGAACACGAAAGGAAAATGACGAACCACACGATAAAACACACTAAATAGGCACCCAACACGGAGCTCAGAAAAGCGTGACTTAGGCCGAAGGTGGACCGACACCGTACTAATATATGTCAATAAGTGCTTTGTTGTGTTTTTCTTCCATAGGTGTCCGGCGACTTTTGTCAATATAGTGTGTGCGCGCGCGCGAGTTTGTTTGTTTGTGTGTGTATATATATATATATATATATATATATATATATATATATATACACACACACACACACACTATTATTTTCTATGTGAACAATCATTTGTTTCAACACTGTGAGAATAGCTGTCGGTAGCATTAGTGGCACTGGAGCTGTTTAAAAAATCGAATAAGTTCAGCATAGAGTAAGGGGAAACAATGTAATGCAGTTAGTGTAATGCGTAATATGTGGTGTGTGTAGTGTAATCCGTAATATGTGGTGTGCGTAGTGCAATGCAAGGGATGTTTGCACAAAATTAGTGGGTCTGTATAGTAATGAAATAGAATGTAGATGGGCAGAGGAAAGAGAAATAATCAGTTGTATGAATATATGCCTTATACCATTTGATTAGCCGTCAAGGATAAACTATGAAAATGAACGAAGTACCCTAAACTCTGATGCTTCTAAGTCTATGTTCGGGCCGTTACAATGGAGAGCATGTAGTCCTCATGGTCTGTTGACATCGAACAGACACGCGCCGCATGTTGCTCAGACTACACGGAGAGGGAACGGGATAGAGAGGATGTCTTGACAGGACAAGAGATAGAAAAGGGGATCAAAAATTAGAGTTGAAGGAGTACACGCCGAGACGTCAAAAAAGGAAACTGTAAGCTCCTACAGGTGGACATCGGCAGGTGACCATGACGCTAATTAGTTAGTACGAATGGTAGGTATCTAGCTGTTAGGTAGTAAGCACAGGCCGGATTAAAAACGAAGTATTTAGGGGGTTGCTCAAATTCGTTGGTTAAATAAACGAATAACAGGTAACTTCTCCAAGAAGTATATAGAAAATGTATTGTAATTAAGTAGAATAGTAGATTATAAGGTTCTTTCTTTAGTGTTGTTTAAGGCAGTTACTAAATATTACGCAATATTGTCTATAAAATGGAGTATTACAAATTCAGTGGACAACAGAGGGATGGTTAAGAGTCGCTTAGTTATAATTATCCTTGTAAGCGTTATTTTCCTCAGTATGGTGTGAGTTGCAAAATGTTTATATCAGGGTCTGGTACCCATCGAAAAATTATGATCGGAAAAGCATAAAAATAGAGCGGGTCTTCATTATATGATAAGTGTGCCAGCATATGAGCAATAAGAGAGGCCAGTAAGCAAAAAATTATATGTTAAGTGTGCCAGCATCTGAGCAATAAGAGAGGCCAGTAAGCAAAAAATTATATGTTGAGTGTGCTAGCATCTGAGCAATAAGAGGCCAGTAAGCAAAAAATTATATGTTAAGTGTGCCAGCATCTGAGCAATAAGAGGCCAGTAAGCAAAAAATGCGCCCGATTTGTGAGCCACAGTGTGAGTCGTATCAAATTTTGAGGTGATAGGAACAGATGCTTCAATATGAGACTTGTCCATAGACCCTGCATCGATAACAAGTCAGGACATAGTGGAATAAATTGCGCTTGGTTGAAAAAATTTTAGGAAGGGAGTGTCTGATCCCAGGTCTAAAACTGCCCTTTGAAATTGGAAGCTAGGAGATTTGAGTAAGTGAACTCAATAGGAAAGACAAACAAAAGGATTTTGAGACATGGGGAGATAGTTGATGTCCAAAGCAAACTGCCGCGCCAGTCCGGGGAGAAGAAGGAAAAGAGAAGGAGGGGGGGGATAATAACCGCCACAGGTGGACTACCCCCTGAGCACCAGACGCCGACACCACCGGCAAGGAGTGAAACTCACGAAAACCACATCCGGAAGGTGGATCAAGTTTCCTCCCTCTTCCCCGGAACAGTGCGGCAGTTTGCTTCGGAGGTCAGCTCTCTCTCCCTGTCTCTAAATCCTTCTGCTTCTCTTTCCTATTGAGTTCACTTACTCAAACCTCCTGGCTTCCAATTTCTAAGGGCAGTTTTAGACCTGGGGTCAGACACACTCTTCCTAAAACTTCAACCAATGCATTGCAAAGAAAAGTCATTTTTGTCTATTTTGGGTTTTCTTTTTTAGAGGTATTCCAAGACGGTATTTTAGCATAAATCTAGATCTTTCGTAACGGATAATAAAATCAGAATATTCGTTGACGATTTCCAAAGTGGGGTTTAGATGGGATAAAACTTTTATAAAAGTTTTCAGCTTGAGTACCAATAATATGCTAATAATGGGTAATTTTAATTTGTTACGGATATTATAATTTTTTTTGTTTAGAGTGGGCAGCCGTAAGCTGCCTTAGTATTCGGTTTTGGAATGTTTGGAGCTTTTTGTGGTGAGATTCTGCACAAATACCCCAAATACAGGATCCATATAGTAGTGTAGGGATAGAACATTTTCGAAATTGTTATTTTATTTTTTAAGGATAGCTTGGAATTTTTATAGATGATGGGTTGTAGAGTACTTTTGAGGATAGCGGCTTTTTTAGTAGCATATTGTACTTGGGGTTCCCAGAAGAGACGCTTGTCGAACATAATTTCAAGATACTTAATTTTGCTAGTCCAGTTGACAGGCTCGATGAGAGTAGTGATAGGGGCTGGATGTACAAAATTATTTCTGGTAAAGATAACGGCTTGGGTTTTAGATGCACTAACGGCGATCTTCTGTCTGGGATAGTAGATTTCAAGTATATGGATATATTATTGCAGCTTTTTGACTAGCAGGAAGACATTGAGAGAAGTACACATAATCGCAGTATCGTCCGCATATAAGGCTAAGTCAATACCAATTTGAACTGGGATATCTGCATCAAATATTAGGTGTAGGGTTTGTCCAAGGACCAGGTCCTGGGGTACACTTGCACATTCTACGTTCAGTGGATTTAACACTGTTTAATTTAACAGAGGATTTAAGGTTCGTGAGGGAGTTAGCAATATCAGTAATAATCTACCTAGGAAACTTAAACTTAATCATCTTATTAATCAGACAAGCGACATAAACTTTATCGAAGACTTTTTCAATACCTAGAAAATACGGCTCCAACTGATTTCAGGTTACAGACTTTATAGGCAATCTCGGATACTCTAGATATTTGATGTTGGGTAAGGTAGTGTGTGCTGGTCTAAATCCGACGGACGATGTAAATATAAATAATACAGATCCATTCATCAACGAAATTCTACGTCGAACTCCCTTGCTCCTTCTTCGATTTCCCAAAAAAATGCTGCGGTAATTTTCACTAAGAACTTCTTAATTAACTCACTGAATATTTCAAAATGCAAACAGGCATCCAGAGTAAAGAGCTGGAATTCAATGATCTGCTCACAGAAGAAAAAAAATAGACGTAGCTCTCATCATGGAAACAGCATTAAAGCCAAACGTCAGTTGTTTTTTGTATCAAACTACTGTGTCTACAGAAATGACAGACCAAAAGGAGGTATTCTTATCCTTATAAACAACAAAAGCAAGCACTACGGATTTCCTATAAAGAGCAAACTAAATTCCCTGGAAACCCACGCTGTCATCCCAGAGTTCCACGACGGAATTAAAAAGAAAATTTTCTGCAAGTACAACCCATCATCATGTAATAATATTTCCAATGATTTAAATGCTCCCATTTCCGATAAATTCCACACCATTATTGTGGGTATTTTTAACGCCAGCCTGCCCACTTGGAACTACAGATACACTAATAAAACAAGAAAGCTCCTAACAGATTTTGCTATGCGCCAGGATATTGAAATAATTTCTCCCCCTAAATGCCCCAGAACAGACGTCAATAAAAGCTCACGGAATTTCAAATACTCTGGATATTGCTCTCTTCAAAGATGTGGATGCACCATATGAAATAAATGCATTGCACAAACTAAATTCTGATCATCTCCCAGTACTCCTAAAATTATACGAAGGTATAAGGCCCCATACCCCTCAGTGAGTAATCAACTGGGAACTACTAGCAAAAAATCCAGATGAATTTCCTCCCCCACCCTTCAGTCTTGGACTGCAGACACACGGAAGAATTAGAAAAAGAAATTAAAAATTTCCAGGACAACTTCAATAGAATCATCAAAAATTCCCAATTTCCAGGAAAGCTCTTTAAAAATCCTTGTGCACCCCCACAACGGATAAACCCAAGATTACGGAAAGAAATAGGGCACCTCGGAAGGGGCAACATACCAAACTGACCACAGCCAGAGATAATTTCTATTTCCTAAATAGGAAAATCACCCACTATATCAGTAATCACTACAGTGATGTTTGGTAAAAAGCTCTCGGCACTCCCACAGAAGATATATACTCCAATGCAAATCAAACAGTTCAGGAGGAGCCGAAAATGGCTTAGTGGTTAGCGTTTCAGACTACCAATGAAAGGTCCTCAGGTTCGATCCTGGGCTGATCTTTCAGAGATGGTGTGATTTACTAACAATCGCTGAATATCGGACGAGGACGTTAAGTGACGGCCCCCAGGCTGGACCCACTGGTTAAATGGGTATCCTTTTCTATGTCCCCCCTGAAATTCTCTCACCCCTATATGTGCAACATCGTACTTGTACGGTGGCGCCATCTACTGTACTCTAATCTCACTACAAAACTGTTCTGTCAAAGTCGCTAGACTTGCTCTCATTACTTCCGTTTCTGTGCCGTTCCCAAAAGGCGATCTCGCTGTAGGTGGCTGGGACCTAAACTCTACTCACTGTGGACGGAAGTTCTACAAGAAAATGGCAAATACTGCCGACAGTGGTGTCATCTGTAAAAACAGCTTAGGATTTTGTCAGGAGAACGAAAAATGTCACGAAAAATATTCCACCCATCAGGAAGCCTGGCAACTTCAGTGCGTTTGACGACGCAAAAAAAAAAAAAGCTGAAGATTTTGCAGACTCCCTTTGCAAACAAATTCACACTAATAATTTCCCAAATTCCAAAAATCACGATCAAATGGTAGAAAAGTCCATTATCAAATATTTACATTATATATACACTGTTGGACACCCAAAATGCAACACCAAGAAGGACACGAGATAGCAAAGCCAGATTTACTGGACACAACAGATACAAAGATGAAACGATTGAGCTTACAGGCCTGTGAGACTTGCGGAACACGCAGACATCAATAGTTCGTGTGGCCCCCATGGCTGGCAATAACGGTCGCTACACGCTGCGGCATCGAACGAAAGAGGCTTTGGATGTGGGCTTGAGGTATGTCGGTCCAGGTTGCTTTCACACGTTGCCACAGTTCATCAAGCGTAGCCGCGGGTGGTGCTTGCCGGGCCACTCGGTTGCCGATCAGCGACTAGACGTGTTCGATGGGCGACATATCGGGAGAACAGGCGGGCTACATCAGCAGTGACACCCGGTGGGCCGTGAAGAACTGTTGCACGATGCGTGCCACGTGCGGGCGCGCATTGCCCTGTTGAAACGTGGCCGCTGTCAGGTCCTGCAGGTAAGGAAGGACTACAGGCTCCAAAACGACGGAGATGTTTGTACCGGCGATGCGTACCAGAGGGATGTGGCTGTCATATCCAATTGCGCCCCAAACCATAACGCCAGAAGACGGACCGGTATTGCGATGCATAAAGCAGGCGTCATAGTCTCTCACCGCGGTGCCGCCACACGCGGATCCGATCATCGTGGCGTTGCAGGCAGAAGCGGGATTCGTCGAAGACAATGTCTTGCCATTCCGTAGTCCAGGTGCGGCGTTCAGCGGCCCACTGCCGCCGCACTCGCTGGTGGTGTAACGTCAATGGTAATCGGAGCAATGGGCGCCGTGCGACAAGTCCCCGCTCCTTCAGACGACGTCGAACGCGTACGTGCTGACATAGCGCAACACACCCTAATTCCTGCGCTAACGTTCGTGATGTGGCGGTGCGAGCCGTCAACGCCCGCGGCACAACATGCCGGTCTTCTCGTTTGGTTGTGTGCCGCGGCAATCGCTCACGTCGGTCCGTCCGTCCCTCCTGCACCCACCGAATCCATACTCGCCTCACTGTGGCTGGATGTTGCCCCATACGGGCGCCGATGTCTCGGTACGATAAACCGCTGTCGCGATAAGCCAATATTCGTCCTCTGTCGAACTCCGAAACGTGCTGGAATGACTGCCGTACTCTGCGACGAGGCATCAGGAAGCTTCCCACGCACAGGTCCGGCAGCACAACACACTTCCACTACTTACACCCCGCCTTCTGTGCACCCTTCTTGTAGTGCTTCTCGGTGGCGTGCCGGACGCACATGATTTGCATATGCCCTGCAATGCTAATCGTTTGCATGTTCTCTCGCGGGCGACACATGCTGCGAATTTCAAGCCAATCGGATGCTTCCTTCTTGGTGTTGCATTTTGGGTGGCCAGCAGTGTATTTATGGAGAGCATTCCATGCAGTCCGCACTACGTTCTTTTGGTTCAGCAAGGAATGATAAAAACAAACAACAAAAATTTAGGGAGTTCCTCGTGTTCAGTTCCTTTTCGGATTCTGAGCGGGATGGCCGCACGCTGGTGTGGTCTCCTGTGATTGGTCTGTCTTGGAGGCTTTTTCTTCGGAGAGTTTGTTTTTCGCATTTTTAGATAGCTTCTGGGGTTTCTAATTCTGAGTCTGTAGGGCCGGCAGACGGATTCCCTAATGGGAAGGGTTTTGAAAGCAATAAATTGGTCAGTGCTCCGGCACCCGACTATTGCAATCAGACCAGACAATCCTCCGGGACCTGACTATTCCTTGGGGAAAAAATATAGAACAGACAATGGTCCGTCACCTGACTATTTTGTGGGAAAAACTAGCTCTGAAACTGTTTCAGCATGAGATTATTTATGTGAAAGTGGCGTGAATGTGCATCAGATTGATGCTTAACAAAAAGGCTCTTTTTAGAGTATCGCACTTTTTTCAGAAAGGGATTTACCATTTCTGCTAAGCAGATGAAGGAAACTTTGTTTCCAAAGAAACACAAACATTCAGACAGAGAAAAACAGTCTTGTAAGAAGGAAAAAAAACTCAAATTTTTAATCTGAGTGAAAAGAAAGAAATTGAAGCTGTAAAGAAGAACAACAACACAGAAAAAAAAAGTGAACTCGCTGCTCAGGCACAGAGCACTAAATTACAATAAATGAAGCAATTACTAACGCAATTAATGAAAACAGATTGCAAAAAGTATGAGTGTTATTAGACAATTGCGAAGGTGAAATTAAAGAAAATATTACAAAAAGTAATTTACCAAATTCGGTGTTAGAGCAAAGAAAAAGTATTCATCTTAAAAATTTGCAAAGGCAAGATATTACAGCGAAAATTAACTTAGATGTTGATAAATATTTGAAAGGTAAGAAAAGGCAGTGGGATCCAGGAAAAATGAATAGAGATATTGACAAATATCTGAAGCCAAAATAAAAAAAGCAGGACCCGAACAATCTGCAGGGAACTTTCTTAAAGAAAACTGCACCCAAAAGCAGACTGTAATAATAAAAAATGTTATTATAAGAGATAATTTTGTGGGAGCGGAAACAGCAAAAAAAATGAAAAGCCGATAAAGGAGGTACTACTGTAAGTTACTAAACAGGTACACTCAATAATAAAAGGGAGGGTAAAAAATTTTCGCCGCGGTAGATTTCCTAAACATCTTCAGGAGCAGAAAAAAATGCAGAAGCAAAAACTGTTACTTCATCATCTGATTCAATCGAAATTTTAACAATCTCTCACATTTATCAAGAAATTAGAGTCTGTAACTCACTAAGTAAATTTGATTATTTGAAGAAAAATATAATTGACTTCAAAACCTTTCCTGAAAGAAAAGTTTGGAAGGTTGACAGCATCCCGTGCATCAGCTCCCACACTTTAGCCAAAACAAAATGACTGTAAAAACAGGAAAAATCCTTCTAAAAAAAAACCCTCTTGTTATTAAAATTAGTAAAAATAACACTGAAGCAGGAAATATTTCTCCAAACAAATTGCAATTATTGGCAAATAAAATTCGGGAACTAAAGAATAAGAAATTTGAGACTAACTGCACCACACTTGCAACGGTAGCGAAAACAAAAATTTCAGAGCTCCAAAGTAAAAAGCAGTCACAGATTAAGACTGAGCAAAAATTTGGCACTTAAAATTGTAGAATTTAATAAGAACAAAACTACCAGTGGTGAAAAATGGACTCGCTAATTAAAAAAAATCGTAAAGTTAATTACAGTGGTTTCTTGAGTAAACTAACCCCTAGAAAACCGCTAGTCCTAACGATAAAGAAAAACTTGAAAATATACGTGCACAGCTAGCCAAGAAATTTGTTGGTCCTAAACTGGAACAAGCTGGTAACAACATAGCACAGAGTTCTGAGAAAATTGGATTGAAATTCAGACCAGTATAACAGAAAAAGGAAAAACAAATGGCACTTTTCAGAGCTAAGAGCAAGAAGGGAAAGAGCTAAGTAAAGAGGAAGAAAACCAAACTCATCAGCGCATTGAAACAAAGGAAATATTGGTAACTCAAAAAAAATGAAGCTTAATATACTCACTTGGAATGCATAAGGAATTAAAATACAACACAGGAAATTCTTAGCATACATATATAATTTATTACTACGAAACTCGTGGTGTTGAGATAAAATAAAAATACCAACGTTAACTCCAATCAAAGGTTTATTACACATCGACTATAGTTTCGCAGAGCTACTGGCTCGGCATCATCAGGACCATTCGTCCTGATGATGTCGAGCCAGTAGCTCTGCGAAACTATAGTCGATGTGTAATAAACCTTTGATTGTGGTAAACGTTGGTATTTTTATTTTTCTTAGCATACCTCAAATACAAAAAAAAAAAAAAAAAAATGCCATTTTGCTAATCAATGAAACTTTGCTGGCACAGAAAATTAAATTTAAAATTCCCAGTATACACAGAAAAGATAAAGACATGCACACGGGTGGAACTTTAATTGCCATTAAAGAAAGCCTGGAACATTATGAAACACCGTGTAATTTAAAGAATAACCATCCAAATCATAATATCACCTATGAAATTCTGGACAAAATATTTGAAGAAATTATCACCACAATTGTAGCTGGTGATTTTAACAGTTAGCATTGTTACTGGTACTGTAACAGAGCTAGTAAAAATGGTATTACTATCTTCAAATCATCATCATTGTCAACCATTATCAATCCACTGCTGGACGAAGGTCTCCCCAAGTTTCCTCCACAACGGTCTGTCTTGTGCCAGTCTCCTCCATGTCACCCCTGCATACTTTCGAATTTCATCCACCCATCTCCCATGTGGTCTTCTTCTGGGTCTTTTCTTGTCCCTTGGAATCCAATCTAAAATTTCGGCTGTCCATCGATGATCTGTCCTTCTGGCAGTATGTCCAGCCCATTGCCATTTCAGGGATTTAACTCTGATCATGATGTCTTCCACTCTTGTCATTTTTCGGATCCACGAGTTCCTCTTCTTATCTCTCCTGGTTACCCCAAGCATGCACCTCTCCATGCTTCTTTGAGTTGTCTGGAGCCTTTGTATGTCTCTTTTAGTTAAGGTCCACGTCTCTGCACCATACGTAAGCACTGGAAGGATGCATTGATCAAACACTTTTCTTTTGTGGGTGTGCCTTCGAGACCCACAAGAGTGGTTTAAAGCTAGACTCTGCATTCTTTAAAAACAACAAATATTACTATGAAATTCATACCGAAGCATCGCTATCCTAGGACCAAAACCCAGTGCTACTAAATTTATGTTCCGATAAAATTGTCAAGTTACCACCCAAAAAATCACCAACCTAAAACAATTTGAGGAAAAAATAATCAGATTTCAAGCAGATATCGGAAATTGTAACAAAAGAAAAAAATGATCAAGCAATTTCCACTTTTAATATTGCCATTCAAAAAATAGAAGAATGTCAAACTCCAGCAAAAGAAAGGAGAACCCCCTTTTACTTGCATAAAGAAATCATTGATGCTATAAAGGAAAAAATAAATACAGAAGGAAATGGCAAAGGGCTACAAAAGACACTTTCAGGGACACCTACCTCTCTTTGAATGCTAAAATTAAAAAAGGCCGTCCCGGTGGCGCAGTGGTCTAAACGCTGGCTTGTGATCTTTCATCCGTACAGGGTCCGGGTTCAAATCCCGGTGAGGAATGTATGTTGTGTTTATCTTACGGCACTGGCTCTCTCCCTTCCCTGGAACCAGTGACCCTAAATTAGGGACGGGCGACTGCTTATAGCCCTTTGAGTTGCTCATGGTAGTCGTTAAACCTAAAATAATAATAATAATAATAATAAAAAAAGATATCCGTAAATTTGAAAATGGTTACTGGGAAAAAAAAAACTAGAGGAAATACATTTCTGTTACTCCAATAACCCGGAGAAAAATAATAAAATGATACTAAGAAACTTTACGAAAGGGCTGCAAAATAAAAATTTGAATGTATAATAGCTCGTCTAAAAAAAGACGATGGTATGCTAGCTCGAACAAATGACAAAAAAGCAGAAAATGTTTGCAAACTCCCTGGAAAAGTAATTTAGATTTAATGGCATCCCTGACACCGTGGAAGTGCAAAAAAGGAAAAAATGAAACATCCACACACGCCTATTTCAAACAAGAGAAAGGAAAGTCTTATTCCAGATACAGGCACGCATCAGTATAATAATTCACTAGCAAAAGAAAACCCAATCCCAAGGTAAATACTAAAAATGTTGGTAATAATAAAAATACATCCAACAAAAAAAAAATAGGTAGGGAGAAAAAGGGAAAAAATAAAATGGCTCCTTTAAGGGATGGTGCGGGTAAACATGGAAAAGACTGGGAAAAAATGTTGCTGAAGAAATAGGGAAATTAGGCAAAAGAAAAAGAAATAACTGTCCGTTTAACAGCCGAAACTGCCTCCCTCCAGGTTTCGAAAACCCACTTCCAATAAAAGAGAAATAAGTTATTTTTTTATGTAAAAAAATAAATAAAAAATACACCGGGTAAAGATAGGATTTTTTTTCTGATGGGGGGTTTAACGAATACTGTGAGCAACTTATTGGGCTATAAGCAGTAGCTCGTCCCTAATTTAAGGCCACTGATTCCAAGAAAAGGAGAGAGCCAGAGCCGTGAGACAAACACAAGATCCATGTCTCATCGGGATTCGAACCCGGACTCATCTCGGACGAATGGTCATAAGCCAGCGCGTACACCACTGCGCCACCGGGCGACAAAGATGAAGTAAATATTAAAATTATGAAAAGACTGCAGTTCGCGTACATTCAAGAAAAGCAATATTTCCTAGACCGGAAAATAAAAATTAACACATAAAACACAGACAATTCTTTAAGAGACAATTAAATTACAACCCAAACTTTGAGATTGAATTTTACGGACAAAAAATACCCTGGGTAAAAGAAATGAAATATCTTGGCTTGACTATGGACCCTTAACCTTAACTGCAACAAATATATTTCCGAATTTTTTTTTTTTTTTGATTGGAGGTTTAACGACCACCGTGAGCAACTCAATGGGCTATAAGCAGTCGCCCGACCCTAATTTAGGGTCACTGGTTCCAGGGAAGGGAGAGAGCCAGTGCCGTAAGACAAGCACAACATCCATGCCTGACCGGGATTCGAACCCGGACCCCTTACGGACGAATGATCAGAGGCCAGCGCCTTAGACCACTGCGCCACCGGGGCGGCATTTCCGAAATTACTGCAAAGACAATGAAGCTACGTGGTTGCCCATGCCTATAGTTAAAAATAAAAGTCTTCGTAAAAAATAATAAGGCATTATTGTGGAAAGCCTGCTTTAGTTCTATTATTACTTACAGAAGTCCTATATGATGGGGTGTTTGCACCAAAAAGCAAAAACTGAAAATCATCTAGCTCCAAAATAAAACCCTGAGAGGTCTTGATGGGCATACCTCTAAACATGAAATTCGAAACATGCTAAATATTAATTTCATACACTACACCATGTATAACTTAAAGAGGTACTATGAAAAATCCAGGGAACACCCTAACCCTTTGGTAAGAGAAGACCTTATTTATAATACCAAAGATTCAAAACATTGTAAAAGACCTAAATAAATTTTAGAGAAAATTCCGAAAAGAAATCCTCTGAAAAAAAAAAAGAGACAGAAACACAAATGAGAACTGGGATTAATTTGGTGTAAACTTCCCCATTATTTTCTGATCTCAGGTTTCGTGAGAGGGTCTGCTGCTTTCATACTCTCTCTCACACACACACCTTCTTAAAGTGAAACTTTCTCATGAAGAAAGTCAGGAAATTGCTTGGCCCTTAAAAGTAATAGAAGAAATCTAATGCTTACTACACTGATCTGTGCTTGTTAATAGCACATGCCTTAAGTTGTAAATAATAAAACCAATGCTTACCACAGCATCTTTTACTTGATAAGCACACGCACCATAAATTCTCCAGTCAAATATTTCATCCATGCTTATTAGCAAACCTCAGATGTTGAGTTACTGTGTAAGCATTAGTATATCTGCTGCTTCTTTGATTTAAAATAAATTAAACTAAATTGATTGAAAAAGAGACCCGTGTTAAAATGAAAGTTTATAGTGGGTTTTCGAAAATTGCGAAAATGCTGAAATTATTTCTAATTCCAAAACTTAGAAATCTTCGGTGTCCCTGACGTTCGCCAAGTCATTTTTGCAACTGAAAGCAAATTAGAAAAAAAAAAAAAATACGAAAAGGCCATTTAAAAATCGGAATTTTCTGTCTCTGATCTCTTTTCGGTGTGCAGAATTCAAATTTTTTTTTACAGGCTCCCCCTTTCCCGGGCCCCTTCCTTCCTTTCCTGTTCCTGACGCCTGCGTTTTAGTTTTAGGAGGTGTTTTTCAGATCAACAGGTACGAGGGTCATTTCAAAAGTTTTGCACACTCTTTGATATCTCTTAAAAAACGAATTAATTTCACAACTTACTTTCCCAGGCCTTCGAAGTGATCGCCATGTTTCTCGATGACAGCGGCCCAACGTTTGGGCAAGTCTTGTATTCCAGTCAGGAAACCTCCATTGTTGAGGCGTCGGATTACTCGGGTCACCTCAACATACTATTACAAACCTTCGAAGTAATCTCCACGTTTCTTGATGACAGCGGCCCAACGTTTGGGCAAGTCTTGTATTCCAGTCAGGACACCTCCATTGTTGAGGCGTCGGATTACTCGGGTCACCTCAACATACTATTACAAACCTTCGAAGTAATCTCCATGGTTCTTGATGACAGCGGCCCAACGTTTGGGCAAGTCTTGTATTCCAGTCAGGACACCTCCATTGTTGAGGCGTCGGATTACTCGGGTCACCTCAACATACTATTACAAACCTTCGAAGTAATCTCCATGGTTCTTGATGACAGCGGCCCAACGTTTGGGCAAGTCTTGTATTCCAGTCAGGACACCTCCATTGTTGAGGCGTCGGATTACTCGGGTCACCTCAACATACTATTACAAACCTTCGAAGTAATCTCCATGTTTCTTGATGACAGCGGCCCAACGTTTGGGCAAGTCTTGTATTCCAGTCAGGACACCTCCATTGTTGAGGCGTCGGATTACTCGGGTCACCTCAACATACTATTACAAACCTTCGAAGTAATCTCCATGTTTCTTGATGACAGCGGCCCAACGTTTGGGCAAGTCTTGTATTCCAGTCAGGACAAATCCATTGTTGAGGCGTCGGATTATTCGGGTCATCTCATTAGAAACAAACCCACGGAGTGGCTTCTTCAGTTTTGGGAACAAGTCATAACCTGGTGGGCTAAAAAACGTAAATAAAATTATTTACGTTTTTTAGGCTTTTACACTTTTATTATTTTAGAACTCCTGAGCTCACAATCTACATTTCGATTCAGGTGCACATAATGAATTCGCTAGCGCGAATCTTGCGCCCACTTTTACTAAATTTATTTATAATTTGTTTATGGGGATTTTATTTAGTATTTTTTTCGGATGTGGGAGGGGTTCAGCACAATTCATTTTAATTTTCTCTATTTTATTTAAAGTCCCTTTTAGATTTAGATTGTCAACAATATATCGCAATCGACGAACATGGGAAAACTTGATATGAGAGACTTTGATCGTGGACGCATTATCGGCATAAGACAGATGGGTCATTCTGTCTTCCAAGTGGTAAGGACCCTAGGGTTCCCGATGGCAACTGTATCAAGGGTGTATCGCGAGTATACCATCGACGGACGTACCAGCACCCAAAGAGCAAGAGGTGGCCGACCACACTTCATTGATGACCGGGGCTGACGTAGACTATCCAGGCTTGTACAGACCGATCGCATGGCAACGGTGGCGCAAATCACATCCAGTTTAAATATCGGAGGCACAAGCAGCGTCAACGAGCGAACAGTATGGTGCACGCGGCATACTCTGGGGTACAGGAGAAGACGCCCTACTATTGTGCCACTGATGACTACTCGTCATCGGACATTACGCCTCGCCTGATGCCGGGAACATCAATAGTGGGCCTCTGCAGAAAGGTGCCGCCCGCGAAGTGTGATCAGACGAATCCAGTTTTCAGCTGTACTGAGCTGACGGGAGGGAGCAAGTGTGGCGCCGACAGCATAAAGCCATGGCCCCGTCGTGCCAGGTCGGCTCTGTTCATCGCAGCGGTGGCTCTGTGATGGTTTGGAGAATCTTATCATGGAGCACATTAGGCCCCTTAGTGTGCCAGAAAATGTCCTTAAAGGCTGCGCGCTACTAGTATCTGCTGGACGATCACCTACACGCTTTCATAGCTTTGACGCATCCTCCGCCCGATGCTCTGTTTCAAAAGGACAACGCGCGGCCCCACCGGACCGCAACCACCCAAGTATGTCTCGAAGATCACTCCTCTGTGTTTGGAACCATCGAGTGACCTCCAAGATCCCCGGATTTGCACCCTGTTGAAGCTTTCTGGGATTCCGTGGAGCGGAACATCAGGTCCATACATCCTGGACAGACATCTCGGGCCGAGTTGTGGACAATGCTGCAACAAGCATGGCTGGCATTACTTCCGGAAAGCCTTCAACATCTGGGGGAGTCCATGCCTCGGCGTGTACAGTGTGTTTGTTTATTCGTGCTAGAGGAGGACCAACACGCTGTTAGGTAGGTAGGTATCTCTAATGTTTTGTCCATTGAGTGTATTTGCAGTAATATTTCCAAACTTTTGAAAAACCTCTTTAAATATCGAAAGGAGTTATTTAAATAGCCATGAAAGAATAAAGTATGTGAAAAGAGAAATGTTTACGCGCTTAAGTTCGTTTGTTTCTCTCTTGCAACACTTCACCTACGACTACATCTGAGCTATACCACCTGAAAATGTATTGCTACGTAAAAAGTGACCTTCCTGTACCTACTTAATACTATACATAGTGCTACATACTTCCCGGATTTCCAAGCAGGTAAAGCGAATTAAGGCAAAATTTGCTTTCCAAAAGAGAAAGCATGGTCTTCAGGCAATTATCCATCTTTATACATACGGTATTGATAAACTTGTGTAATCATCAAAGATTATAAGGTAAATTCGAGTACTTATTTTCACTTACTGTGGAGGGTGAAAAATATCTATGCTTTAACTTGAAAGCTGAGAGAACAGAGTGAGATCGGCACTTAAAACACGGTACAGAAGACCTTCCAATGCAATTATCAATTCAAAATACACTGCTCGTCAAAAGTTAAGCACGGATCACACAAATCATCATAACACCGGGAACAAATTTATTCGAATTAAACACGGTCAGACATACAAGTCTTAGGTAGATATCATACAAATATTGGGAAACTTGATTGCATATAACCCTAACAAACACACTACTGAAAGAAGATACGCATAAAAAAAACGGAATAAGAAAAAGGTGGTATGAACACCAGATCGCGTTAATATGAAATGTGGCCACCTCTGACATCAATGCAAGCCTGCCAACGTAGATTCATTTCCTCAATAAAAAAAATATACAAAGAGTGAGACTGCAACAATCGCCATTCACGCACAACAACAGTTTTGATGGTCCCTGAGGGTTTGGGGAGGGGTATGAAGGCCGAAACCCGTCTCCCGAGGGCATCGCATAGGTTTTCTGTGGGATTCAGGTCCGGAGAGCATGCAGGCTATCCATTCGTTGAATTCCTTCGTCATCAAGGTATTGTTCGACCAGTCTGGCTTTGTGTGCACGAGAGTTATCGTCCATTAAAATTAAATCTTGTCCAATGGCACCAGCATAATGCTTGACATAGTGGTCCAGGATCTCATCCAGATACTTTTGAGCAGTAACGATTCCTCCAGGACACACATTGAAGTCGGTGCGTCGACCTAATGAAAATCGAGCCCACACAGTTTTTTCATCACCACGGAAATCACGTTTTTCGATGATGTTTTGTAGCTGGTAGCATATTTTCCGATGATTCTTTGTAGCTGTCCACCTCCCTCCAGATCAGTACACGCCTGCTGACAGATTCCAGGGAAAACCTAGATTCACCTGTGAAAATGACATGGACCTATTGTTCTCGGGTCCAGCCTACATGCTCTTTACACCACCTCAGGCGAGCCTGTTTATGTCTGTAGGTTAACGGTACACATGCGGCTGGTTGCCTGGCATAGATCATGGCCTTGTGGAGCCGCCTGGAAACAGTTGAGAGCGATACCTGCCTGCCCGTGGATGCTATGAAGTCAGAACACAGAGATGATGCAGATGCCCTGCTATTCCTTTTGGCTAAGAGTTCGATATAGTGGTCATCCTGTGGTGGTGATGGTGTACTCTTCGAACAACCTGCAACAGATCGTCTGACAACGGTTTTACTTATTTGGAATTGTCTCCAGCCTTGAGATGATGGAATGGTGGACATTAAAGAATCTGGCCACTTCGGTGATTGTTTGCCCAGCTTCTATCCGTCCGACAGCTCTCTACCTTTCTGGGTCCTCCAAACATATTCTTTGGGACATGCTCAACAAATTGGGTATTCGGAAATTCTGACCGTAACCTGTAATGACTTCCTATCTCCCGGGGAACAGTAAAGACGAAAGCGTTGGCTTCAGTACGACGTATCTTCTGACTGCAGCGGATGTTCTGACTTCCCCATCACAAGATTTTGCGGCAGTAGTTTTAGGACAGCACAGGATGGATTGTCAGATTTATGAGGAGTTGCACTTCGTTGAACTTCATTGGTGAAGAAGTTGCCAAATGACTTCGAAGAATTAGCGGAATATCAGAGGAACATTATTCGTCTTCGTCGGCAACCTTTTTTTTATTTATTTATTTATTTATTTATTTATTTATTTTTTTTTTTTTTTTTTTGAGCACAGGGACTGAAATTCCCAGCTTGGTTTTGTCATCCCAAGCCGCCCCTGATGGCGATTAAATAAAATCTGACTCTTAGTTTCTGAGATACTGAGAGAATTGTAATTCCAGGTTTATATCACATCCTGTGTTAACTTTTTCATTTAAAACAAGTTAGATCTGTCTTTTGTGATTTAGATTTACGGTTTGGTGTAAGAATTAATTTGGATTTGCGGTTTGGTGTAAGAATTAATTTGGATTTGCGGTTTGGTGTAAGAATTAATTTGGATTTGCGGTTTGGTGTAAGAATTAAGATATCATCTGGCGGCTGCTTCGGCATTGTGTAGTACAGTACCTGGAACCTAAGAGTTGTATGCGAAAGTGGAAGGTGTGGGGGAGGGGGTGTATATCTCTCTCTTCCGTAATTGGCCTTACAATTTGGCAGGTGTGTAATAACGTTCTCTCTGATCACGATGATGTAATCATATGACAAATGCGCAGTCATGGGGCCCCCTTTGAGAAAATAGGGCACACAGCATGAGAAGGGATGCATAGCTGCCTAGGAGAATATTTTGTTCATCACGGTCCATAAGCAGCCCGAAACTTTACACATGCGCCCACACACACATGGATTGTGTCTTAATGATGAATCGGAGCACAAAAACTGATGCCATCGAAGAAACCATGATCTCGCTAAGTGGAAATGAGAAACACCGAACGAATAAGTGAAAAAAGCGATTGAGTTACATAATAACTAGTTACTCCATGAGCAAAAAAATACAAAACATAATGAATATAAAAAAAGAAATAGAAAAAAAAACACGAATCTTGGAACACATGTTTTTTAGTTTAAATTACTTTCAACGGAAGTACTTCCATTTTTTTTTATTTTGAATTTTTTTTTAATATACTCCGATAAGTAATTTCCATCTTCGCTGCTCAATAGCCGATGGACCAGTACCTTAAAATACTAAAATATTAAATTTAACGTTCTGGCAGCCTTAAAACACTAGATTTGACCTCAGTACTGTTCGAGTATGATTTAACACAGAGAGCGTAACACGAAAATTAGCTGTTCATCGAAATCTTTTGAAGACAGATAGCGGTTAAAACACACAGAAGGCTTCGTCCTATTGTATAGCAAAACAGCGGTGGACAAAAACTTCAAATGTATTGTGACCTAACGTTGATATATTTATTGCAATTAAAATAAGTTAAAGTAGTAAATCACATAATACCTATTCGTTTATCCCTGCACAGAGGCACACAACTTACAACGAATTATGATTGTGTTGTCCCGGTAGCGCAGGGGGTCTTACCGCTGGCTTGGCTTCTGACCATTCATCCGACATGGGTACGGGTTCGAATCCCGGTAGGGCATGGATGCTGTGCTTATCTTACGGCACTGATCCTTTCAATTTCCTGGAGCGAGTGACCCTAAATTAGGGACGGGCGACAGCTTATATCCTATTGAGCTGCTCTCGCTAGTCATTAAACCCCCAAATAATTTTAATAAAAACATGATTGTATCTCTTCAAAGACTATGATTGCCTGAATGTTTGCTGTCCTCGGAATGTGTGAGCATAAAAAAGCCTCAAAGTGCACGAATTAGATTTTAAGTGTCTTTAGAGTTCAGCGCAGTTTCAATTCTCCGAGTACCGATTATTCGAAGTTCCGTTTCGCCTGAAGTGATACGCTGTAGTCAAAGTGTTTATAGAGAATTCAGTCCATATCACTGAGAATGCGTACATGTGTTTTTCAGGCATTGCATCCTTTTAGCTGTTATCCTTTATTCTTGTGCATTATTAAGCTATTTAATGTACCCTAAAATCGAAAGCTAAACTAAAAGCAAGGTGAAATATGTTTTCATTGAAACCAAGCTTACAGCCATAATAATGTTGGATAAAGGTGAGCCAAAAAAAAAAAAAAAAAAGCAGAAACTGAAAGGAAGCCCAATGCTACAACAAAAAGTATTTAACTTTCAGCGGCAACTTCAAGATGACGAGTGTATGATTTTACAGCTGGTGTCAGCTGGTTACATACACGGAAGAAAGGATACAGCGTGCGTCAAATAAATATATGTGGGAGAAAACTTTCAGATTTGGAAGCAGCAAAAAACATTTTTAAAATTTTTTTCAAAAGATGACCCAAATGAACATCTTCCAAAAGCTTCTCCGATCAAGAAAATGTCTGGACAACTACCAGTGTTTACGCCGATAATTCTTTTCGTTTGAAGACAAATATCTAATGAAAAAGCTAATGGCATATTACTATACGAGGGCTGTGTCATAAATATTGATCGCTAATGAATAAAAAAAGTACGAAGTGAAGAGTAATTACCAATGTTTTTGTAGACCCTCCACGTAGTCCCCGGCATTATTTAGCATCCGTTGCCAAATCCCCGGCATGCGTCATACTCCATCAGCACAGTCTTTTTCACGGATAGAGCGCATTGACCGCTCTGTTGCAGCTAGAATGGAGGCTCTCATTGGGAATCTTTGACCTCTCAAAGGCTCTTTTAGCTTTCTAAACAAGTCAAAATCGTACGGCAATATTTCGGGTGAATAGGGCGGATAATCAACGATCTCCCAACCCCATTTCTACAGTAGTGTTGGTACGACACTAGCTATATGCCAAGGAGCATTGACGTGCAACAAAATCGGCTGTGTTCTTTCAGAAGTTCAAGTCTCTTGTGGCGAAGTGTAGGTCGTAAGTGGTGGTCTAGAATTTTTTTGTAATACTGTGCATTAACTGTTGTCCCAAAAAGGCACAACATGTGTGAGAATGACCCCAAACCAGTCATATGCAACAACGAGCAACACTTTGATGTTATTGAGAGACTGGCGGATTTTTTCGGTCGAGGGAAACTTGGATGTCGCTACTCAGACGATTGACGTTTCAAGCTGTGGCTCGTAGCTACGCCCCCACGTGCCATCCATTGTGATTATGAATTTCAAGGAAGCTTCATCTTCCAGTCGATAACGATTCAAAAGCATCTCAGCCACAGCAAATCGGTGCCATTTTTTGAACGTCTGACAGATGGTGAGGGATCCACCTGCTGGCGATTTTCCTCATTCCCAGATGTTGTGTCAGTATCCTGTGGACAGTCCTTGAAGAAATGTGTGCCTCACAAGACAATTCCATGCAAGTCCATCGTTGGTCAATGTTCAACGATTCCAGGACTAACGCAACATGCCTGTCAACGGTGACCTCGAAAAGTCTCCCAGCACCAGAGCGATGATCAGCATCTTCATGACCCTTTTTAAACGCCAACAACCATCTTCTCATTGCTGCATATGGCAATGCAATAACACCGCATGCTTCTCGCAATCCCTTTGCACACTGTGTGGCATTTCACCCGCGGCCAACCTGTATTTTCACAAAGGCAATGTGCCCCGTACGCGTGAATTCCATCTTAGGGCGCTTTCCAGTTCTACACCCAGTTTCTTCAGCTGCTGTCACTGCCTCCTAGCGGCCAGCGCATACTCACTTTGTCCGCGCTGCTGAAATGGGAACATCATTATGACAAGCAAAGGAATTTTTATTACTTATTGATCAATAAGTTCGACATGGACCCCGTATAAAAATTTTGTGTACGATTTATAAGCGGATGACATCAGCCAGCGTTTTAACAGAGAAACTAGTTTCTTCTTCAGACTAGAACGTAGAGGAGGCAATATGATAGTCTTACAGCAAAAAATTACGAACTCAAGTGTTTTGGTTTACGCCCAAAGCATTCGACTTACGCTGTTGGAGAAGTGATGAAATCGATTCTGAAGTAATGGGTAAAATTACAATAATTACCTGAGGCACGAATATTTTTAGGTGATGATTTTTTTGTTTTGTTTTAGGCAGCTGAGCACGAATGTGTTTTTTTATTTCTAGCCAAATTTTCCCCCCAAAGTTTTGTAATCAAGTAATCAATGTAACGTATTACTAAAATTCCTTAGTTCACTGACCCAGCGCAAAATCAGACTTTTCTAACTGGCAGGAGGATGATGATGATGATATTTAAGACAATTATAATGATGAAACCTGGGATGGTGCAGCATGCCACACAATCACAAAAATAATATTCCCTTCCTTTTCAGAGGCGTTCATATTCTGCTTGAACTTTAAACTATAATTTTCGGCACTTGATACACATCCAGTGAGAAACTGCTAAACATCCGGCATATTCAGAAAGACTTAACAACCACTTAGTTAGGAAGGACTTGACGACCATCATGTTAAGGATCTCACACCTATCATTGCTAGAACTGCTAATTGTTCATATTTAGGACTTCACACCCATCGTACTTACGACTTAATATTTAGTATAGCTAGGAAGGGCTTGTTATTCACCACAACTAGAAAGATGACCCGATGCCCTTCAGCACAGTTAACATATATAACTTCTGACCCCAAAGCTTTTACAGTTGATTACGTAACCACCACCAGATCTTACACATCGCAATTTGTTATGATTCTAATATCGTAGTGTATATTACAATATCTGTCGAACGATACGATCACTGACAGTTAACAGCTACACCAACATTCAAATCCACAACAACTGACTTTAGCAACTGTGTCTAATAAATTCCACAATTTTTTAGCACTACAAAAGAGATTTGCACAAATACCAGCGGCATTTTTTCACTATCCGTTTCTTAAAAGAGCCCTTTTTATACAGCAATATTCAGTATTTTACACCACCTGTTCTGGAGAAACAACACAAAATCCTGGGATTTCGAAATTCACTATAATCGATCTCCTAACCACATAATTTCACAGTCACGATCGTGACCTTCACCTGTCACTTGCAGAGTTGGAAATCAAAGCTCTGCTTTCAGGGTGAAGAAATAAAATCTACCTTCATTCCATTAGTCAGGAAAATAATGGAACAACAACAAAGTTGTTTTTTATTTGAAGGCTTAACACGACCACCGTGAGCAACTCGATGCGCTATAAGCAGTCTCCATCCCTAATTTAGGGCCATGGTCCCAGGGAAGAGAGATAGCATGTGCCTTAAGACAAAAATAACATCTATGCCTCACCATGATTTGAACCATGACCTATCTAGGAAGAATGATCAGAAGCCAGAGCTTAGACCACTGCCTCAAGGGGGAGGGGAGGGGGGGTCTCTTGGTCGTTTATCTCTTGGTAAAGCAGCGTTCAGGGACGCGTTGTTTAAATACTTAGCGTTGAAGGTCATTATCGTCCAGCAACACAACAAAGCTTCCGGGATAAAATAAAATCATCTCGCTATTACAGTATTTTATGTCAGTGATTATTAATTTTCTGTTTAAACTGAAGGAGCAAAAAGTTATGCAAGGTCCAATCGGGAGTCAAAGCCTCTCGGTCCTGAGAAAGCAGCAGCGCAAACAGGCACAGACAAACGTAAAACTTGCTAATAAAAATCGAAGCGATTCTTGCATTCATTATATTTTCTCGAGAATGCAGGTCCGTAGAGACGAAGAGAAGTACGACCAGAATAATTAGAAGTAGATATTAGTGAGATCTTTCTGTTAAGAAATGCCAAGCACTAAACCGAAAGCTGGGGATCTACTCGTAGTAGATCGTATACAATGAAGTTCAAAACGAATAAAAAAACTTCCGAACTTCGTCTTCACTAGCAGTCTTTTGGTAAAGCACAATCGAGAAAGCAAAATTCGATGAAACAAGTCTAATTTAAATTCACCAAGTACGTTTAACGCCCACCCCAAAGTAGTGATGCAGGAATCAGAAAATTATTAAAATTTTACAGTAAGTTGCCATAAAGCACCCGGCACATAGAGAAATAGACAGCGCACATACAGTAAGTACAGCACTTCCTACGTCGGTAGCGCTTTTTAGCATTGGCCGTGAAATATTGCTGAATGAGACTCCATTGACCTTTGACTTTCAAAATGAAGGATTAGTATCTTGTGATGATCACACGTAAAATCTGTCAGCCTATTTCTGCAACATTAAAACGCATGCGCTAGAATCACGGCAGAGTCAGTATAGGCTTTTATGAGATAAAATGAAATCATTTGCTATTATTCTTAACTTGACGCTCTGCATTATTATGAACATTGATCATCTTGGCTTTGTAATACTTGTTATAATACTTGTTAAAAATTCGTACGTATAGGAGATAATCCTGCAATGTGTTTCTGATGTACATCCTGCAATGTACATCAGAAACACATAAGCACATCCTGCAATGTGTTTCTGAAAATCATTTGGATACTGCTGTCACAGTATCCAAACGACGGTGTCTCTAGTGGCTATGCCTACGACTGTCGAAAAACGAAGAGCTGCGAGTGTTTTTGGCTCTACCATATAACATATGTATTTGTGAACACACAGACCTTTTATACGTTACACACAGACCTTTTATACGTTTTAGACCTTTTTA
Organism: Macrothele yani; assembly: GCA_039090855.1. Lineage (NCBI taxonomy): Eukaryota > Metazoa > Arthropoda > Arachnida > Araneae > Macrothelidae > Macrothele > Macrothele yani. The sequence goes on from CM077006.1 coordinate 1,756,874, forward strand.
AATTCGTTTAGTGGGTTTAATAACCACCCCGAATTACCACGTTTTTAGTGTCATGGCGTCGTCCCATTATTGTTACCCATGCTTAGAAATCTTATGACGTCACAATCACGCGATTGAGATGTTGGCGAGCGGTCACGACATCTGTCTCATTACATCACGCGTTGTGTGTGGATCCTATTAAAGTTTTATGACGTTACACTCCTGCGAGCAGATGGTCGCGATTCCCATCTGCCTCATTACGTCACGCGTTGTGTGCGTATGTCCGTCCGCACTCTAACTCACGTAAAATAGTTCGATTTCGATGAAATTTTAGTATGTAATAGGGAAACACCTGGGAAGGAACCCTATTGAAAGTGAACGAAATGGGGTCAAAGGTCAGGACATAGGACCGGAATCCATTCCACTGCTCTTATGCGTCATAACGTAAAAAAGGTTCGATTTCGATGAAATTTTAGTATGTGGTAGGGGACCACCTGGGGACAAACTATTGAAAATGGGCGAAATGGGGTCAAAGGTCAGGACATAGGAGCGGAATCACTTCCATCGCCCTTATGCGTCATAATTTACGTAAAAATGCTTCGATTTAGATGAAATGTTAGTATGTTGTAGAGACCTGCCTGGGGACGAATCCTATTGAAAATGGGCGAAATGGGGTCAAAGGTTAGGACACAAGAGCGGAATATATTCCATAGCCCTTATGCATCATAACTGCTTCGATTGCGACAAAACTTTATCATGTTATTTCGGAGGTATACTGAACCGGTTCTGTTTAACATGATCGAAATGGGATCAAATGTCAGGGCACAGGACAGATTTATTCCACAGCCATTATCCTCATAACTTGAGTAATGATTTCTGGTATGTTGGAAAGCGTATCATAATCAATGCACTGCATGATTTTACTAACTCGTTTTTCAGGAGTTATAGATAAGCACTCAAGATAACGTAGGTAACGGTAAGTGCTCCATATGCACTGAGATGCCAATTTATTAAATTCCCCCACCCTCATTATACAAATCCCACTCACTCCTAGTAGAGTGTCCAGAATTTTTTTTCGGTGTGTGTGCGTGGGGGGGGGGGGGGGGGATTGGTAAAAAATATATATATTTCGTAACAACTAAATGTGCTATGAGTGCATTTTTAAAATGTATGCAACATCCGCGAAAAAATATTCAAATAAAAATTGCCGGAGGAAATTATTCTTCTTATCTGTATTCTTATCACTTATACTTGCTATTTATCTGTGTAGAAAACAAGTTGGAAAAAGTGACTGGAATCCTAACAGTAAATGGTTGAAATCCGTTTTTAATGGCGTAGAATACAAACTACAGCGTAAAAGCAAGCTTTCGCCACTCTGGAGTGGCTTCTTCAGGCAGCAAAGCTAACTGTAAACACTAAATTAGAAATACTAACAGTTCCCGAAGTTTTCGAAATTTAAACACAGAATAAAATAAAACTGCTTAAACAATGACATTGTCACGCGCATGTGACACTTGATGCATGATTTAGAATTTTGGGATGCCCAGGATCAAGTGCTAGATGTAAGGTAACTCTATAGAGGTGTCTACATTGCAGACGTCGGGGTTAGACATTATTTCGTACTGTCTTTCTATAAGCTGTGGCTCTAGCCGTTGTGTATGGGGCTACTTTTTGGATTTCTTGCCACCTATAGGTGTGGCGGCATGGTTATTGATCTCTGTCGCTAGTGCTGTTGTGAGTCTTCCGTACATTACATTACCCGATTATAATTCATTTTGACCAGAATGCTGATAAGACCGATTTGTGTGCGAGAAATCTGCTTTCCAAAGCACTAATCAATTAACATGTGTAAAAACGGTGCATAAATTGAAATCCTGTAATTGTCTTCCGGGTTTTCTATGTTTATGTTACAACTTTGGTTTGGTTTTGTTTTGATGTGATTCTTGGTATTTTAATCAAAACAACTCCTTGCTTTTTCAGCGTGCTTTAGAGTAATCTGAACTAAGTGATGGAACTCAAATCTAGCATTCCCTCGTTGCCACAGAAATTCTTCCTCGTAGTCATGGATAAAACACATTTAATTCTTGCCATGAGACAAAAAAACAAATTTGCCTTTTAAAATCGCGTTTTTGAAATATCGAAAGGTTCCAATTTTTTTAGAGGGGGGGGGGGTAACATCCCAAACCTCTCCTTGGGCACGTCACTGCTCACTCCAACACACATGACGGCACGTGAGCGAAGTGTGCGGTATAAATTAGGCAGATCACCTCGTCGAGCATCAGTTAGCGTTAGATTGAGGTTCAGAATGCGTAAAACCACTGATCTGAGAGACTTTCAAAGTGGTATGATTAGTTGGCTCTAGGCGTACACCACTTCGGATATCTACCAGAAGGCCGTCCCTTATTGGGATTTTCACGCACACAACCGTAGCAAGGGCTTACACACAAGAAAATTCCAGAAATCGGTGATCCTGTGGACGAAAACAAATAATGGTTTAGAGGGGGTCAAAGGAAACAAACGAGCTACATTCCGGCAAATCCCTTCCGAGTTCAACATTGGTTTCTGAGGGCCACCTCCGAACGCTTCACGTACAATGCCAGGTGCGAATGGCTACCACAGCCGACGACTATGTCGTCAGTAACCTTTGATTCCTCTTATCCATCATCTCTGTTCGCAAACAGGATCGTCGATAACTGGAAGATTTTTGTGTCTCACCTCTCGATAAACCTTTGCTACGGCTGTGCGTGTAAAGGCGAGGAGGACGGTCGTTTGGAGAATGCTAGAAACAATCACGCCTGGGGCCAACTATCGTACCACGTTCAAAGTCACTCAGATCTTTCGTTTTGCCAATTCCGACACTCAATCGAACTCTATTCCACAATGGACGAACTGGCATGCCCGATTTTTTTTTATTGGGGGTTTAACGACCACCGTGAGCAACTCAATGGGCTATAAGCAGTCGCACGACCCTAATTTAGAACCACTGGTTCCATGGAAGGCAGAGAGCCAGTGCCGTAAGACAAACATAACGTTGATACCTCTTCGGGATTCGAACACGGATCCATCTTGGATGAATGATCTGATTCAGAAGTCAGCGCTTAGACCATTCTGCCACCGGGGCGGAATGCCCGTTTTGTACCGCACACTAAGCTTTCGCATCACCTTACGTGTTTGAGTTTATGTGATGAGGACAGATGTATCTAATAAACTTTATCTCACTGTAAGATCAAAAAAATTTCTGGCTCTGTACTTTTCTAGTAATTAATGATCTGATGCATAAATGATTTTAGTTTTGATCCCTTGCTTTGAAACCCAAGTCAATCAGTAGAGCAAACAATCTGGAACATTCCAATAATAAAAACCAAAATGCTTTATATCGTTTTCTACCAAAATATATCGATTTCGTTAACTTCAGTGAGCGAATTATGCCATTAATGCCCAAATGGAATTCAATCTCTGTTAGAACAAACTGCGAAGTGCTTCTTAGCAGCGGCCATTCATTTCGTCATTATGCGGCATATTTTGTTCCCCAGAGGAGGTGTTAAAAGTTTTGAAGTCTCCATGAATTGCATGTAGTTAGCTGTCAGTAATTTTTTCTTTTTTTTGCTTCTGTACGTTTTGTGTGAGCATAACAGAAATGTGATTTAGCGCTAATACCAGCATAAATATACGATTTTCGTTTTTCCCTTCTAAATGGGCCAGACACAATGTAGAGATCGGCCACGCTGGGCAGGACAATGAAAATTTCATGTCTTAAATAGGAACAGTACGGGTAAGCCTTGGACGTTTGCGTTTGGGACAGGCCGAGAATTTTCAATTAATATGTGCAGATTTCTAGTATCTGTATTTCCACTTTTGTTGACATTGCATTTCACTACGGAATAAGAAAAAAAGATACCAGTCGTGATATTAACAGTAAAAGAATAGAAAAGGCGGAGCAACCATGCCTTAAGGTAACAGGTGATTTCGGCAAAGATGACCAAATGTTATACAGTATGTTGATCAGTTAAACTATTAGTTCCATCTCGTGGGGTAGGGGAAGATTACTTCCTATAAAGAAAACGCGCTGTCAATTTAAAAAGAAAAATCACTTACAATTTTTAGTGAAAACCTACTACTAATGTTTATTTCATTGTTGAACGTGTTCAGACAAGTATGAAGATAAGTTAATCCCTTTAAATTTTCTCCTGGGAACATTTCTGAATATTACGACTGTTTCAATAGCAAGCAATTAGATACATGGATTTGTTAAAGTAGGATTATACAGATCAATTGTTATGTAACTTTAATTTGTTCTGAATTAGACGCCCCTGTGTTTCATTTTGTCTCGAGCATGAAGGAAAATAGGATGATTGCAAGAACGTTGTTAAAGCAATGGGAAAGCTGTGCCAATGTTAATCACATTGCCCGGAACTAATAGTAAATTAAAATATATCCTATAAAATATAAAAGTTGACCTGAGGTTTATCTACTACCTTTATGTTTGAGACAAAAAACGAAGGACTCATACCTCATCCGGCGGGATCGCCGAAACTGTTCTAGGGATTGGCAATATCCACCAGTCAATAAGGGTCGACCTCGGAAATCAGTGTGTGTAATGTCTAGGCCTCGACTTCAAAAGAAAGTGTAGTCTTCTGTGGCATTAATTCACTACATACTACGTTTCTCGTCAATTTAGTAGCAAATGTTTTTGAAAATCAGATAAAATTCCAATGTTTACTTATGCGCCATTCACTTCAGATACATACGAAACAGTAACATTGAAAAACACTGAGTGATTACTGAATTATGACAACCCCTATCAAAAGTGGATGAGGCCCGTTGACCAAGTGTTTTCGAGAGGGCGCGATTAGTCGACCGACGTAGCATATATAAGGTGTGAGGGGAGCAGTGGGTAGTAAAATTCGGAGCGTGATGGATAAACGGAAGGATTAATCGGGCTTTAAGAAAGGGAAGATTGTGGTAGTTCTGACAGCAGGTGTCTCGATTTCTCAAACGGCTGAACTGATGGGTCGTTCGCGAGCCGCTGCAGTTAAAGTGTATTAGGACCGGCGTGAAAAAGGCGAAACAACGAGCCGGATGCAAAACTGCACAGGACAGTGAAAGTTAACGTGAGCGCTGGGCCTGACGACTCATACAGACTAGCAGACGCAGCACTGTTCAACAGCTGACTACCTGATACAACAGAGGTCAACCCGGAACAGTATATGTCATGACCATGCGTAGCACGCTCGCACCTATGGGCTACAACAGTAGATGAAACTGACAACATTCTCTCCTAACCACGGTTCATCGGCGCAAAAGATTCGCCTGGTGCAAAGATGGACATCGGATGACTGGAAAAAGTGTGTTGGCCGGACGAGTCGGGTTTTCTACTCCACTCCGTGAATGGTCGTGCACAACATGAAGCCCTAGATCCATCCTGCATGGTCTCCACAGTGCAAGCCGGTGAAGGCGGTTGTATAGTGAGGGTCATGTTCATCTGGCAGGAACGTGGACCCCTGGTGCATGTGGAACAACCTATGACTGGTGCCCACTATCGCCAATTGCTTGCTGACTCTGCGCAACAAGCAATGTTGCCAAACAACATGAAACCCTAGATCCATCCTGCATGGTCTCCACAGTGCAAGCCGATGAAGGCGGTTGTATAGTGAGGGTCATGTTCATCTGGCAGGAACTTGGACCCCTGGTGCATGTGGAACAACCTATGACTGGTGCCCACTATCGTCAATTGCTTGCTGACTCTGCGCAACAAGCAATGTAGCCATACAACATGAAACCCTAGATCCATCCTGCATGGTCTCCACAGTGCAAGCCGATGAAGGCGGTTGTATAGTGAGGGTCATGTTCATCTGGCAGGAACTTGGACCCCTGGTGCATGTGGAACAACCTATGACTGGTGCCCACTATCGTCAATTGCTTGCTGACTCTGCGCAACAAGCAATGTTGCCAAACAACATGAAACCCTAGATCCATCCTGCATGGTCTCCACAGTGCAAGCCGGTGAGGTGGTTGTATAGTGAGGGTCATGTTCAACTGGCAGGAACTTGGACCCATGGTGCATGTGGAACAACCTATGACTGGTGCCCACTATCGTCAATTGCTTGCTGACTCTGCGCAACAAGCAATGTTGCCAAACAACGTGAAACCCTAGATCCATCCTGCATGGTCTACACAGTGCAAGCCGGTGAAGGTGGTTGTATAGTGAGAGTCATATTCATCTGGCAGGAACTTGGACCCCTGGTGCATGTGGAACAACCTATGACTGGTGCCCACTATCGTCAATTGCTTGCTGACTCTGCGCAACAAGCAATGTTGCCAAACAACATGAAACCCTAGATCCATCCTGCATGGTCTCCACAGTGCAAGCCGGTGAAGGCGGTTGTATAGTAAGGGTCATGTTCATCTGGCAGGAACTTGGACCCCTGGTGCATGTGGAACAACCTATGACTGGTGCCCACTATCGTCAATTGCTTGCTGACTCTGCGCAACAAGCAATGTTGCCCTTTTTCCGAATAGTGACGGTGTCTTCCAAGATGACAATGCGCCGAGCCACAGGTCCAATGTTGTGCAACAAAGGTTTGAGGAACACAGTCCAGACTTCCAGTGTATCGAGTGTCCTCCAAACGTCCTCGATATCAATCCTACAGAGTGCTTGTGGGACACTATGGAACAGCATATATGGCGTCTGGATACACCTATAATCCCCATAGCTGCACTGAAGGCGCATTACATACAGCTTGATTGGCCATACTTCCCAACTGCTTCCGGCATTTTATTGAATCCGTGTCATGTCTGATAGTTCCTGTACTGAGGTCGAAAGGAGGACCTACAAAGTATGAGGTAGGTGGTCATAATTCACTGACCACTCAGTGTATAATATAACGAACTCCCCAAATCCTTGGAATTCCAGCATGAGGTAAAGAAGCACACCTGCTCATTTTTCGTTTCCGAATAATTTTGTACAGGCTTCAAAGGAATTGACAGGTTGATAACTTTTGGATCACTTTTTGTTTCGCATATGAGCTGCAAATACATTTGTTTTGGTAATGAGCAAATTTTCACATAATCTGAGATGTGTATGCATCATTACAGGACATCTGCATGGCTATATGAACCCCACCATGATCATTTTTACATTGCCACATAAATCAGTATGGAAACAACAGCATCCGGCGATAAGCTCTCAAGATGTCTATGGATAAAATGAGGTACATAGCTTCCAAGAAATTTCGAAACAACTGGATGTAGTTTTCAGAAATTTCCTGTTGTTTTCAATAATCGAACATGCTGAAACACCGTGGGCAGCAAAGATGTTTTTGTAATTCCGTACGTACTACAGTAAGACAAGCAAATTATAGGGCGTTTAAGATATAGATACTTTGCAATTGACTTACGTAAAACTAATATTTCTGAGTGATTTGTCATTCATACACTGCCCTGAATAAAGTTCAGTTGAAGGAGTCAGAGTCTATGGGATTTACCTCTACTGAGAATGCGGATGGAAAGTACGGGCGGATGGATCCCGTGCATTTCCAGGATGTCTGCGGTTATGCGGAATGTGATAAACATCATAATAAATATTTTAGTTGCTGGAAATACCACTGCTCGTGACAAATGTCACGGGGCTACAACAACTACTGAAGAAAAATTTCTTTCTGTTTGGAAAACTGTTCTCAGGAATCCAGTGTTGCCTTTTTCTGAATATGGACGCCATTAACTGTGCAGGTAACAACTTGGTTGAATTCATTTAAACTCCACTTATTTGTTTCGAGCAATAAAAAAATCCCTATTTTCCTCCGGTTCTCAATTAAATAACCCTTCAGACAGCAGTAATTCTCAGTCTAATCCTGGAATTAATATTAGCGGCGGCGTATAATCTGCTTCTAGGGAGGTAGAAATTTTCTTGAGAGCAAGGCATTATTCTTTTTCTAATTTTCTAGCTCTGTAAACTCCGCGTTCACTATTCTTTGAATATTTTTCTCACATTTACTGATAAGTGCAAATCAGCCATGAAGCTCCTCGTTGCTGCTGAGCAAAGAAGTGCGGTTCTGAGTTAAAATATTGAATTCAACGAATCACAGTCGACTGTATACCTTTTGCAATTACTAGTAAACAATAAACACATAATGTCAACCGTTGTTACGCCCTCGCTAGCTCTGTCACATTACAATGAGGATCAAAATTATGCCAGGCCCTAGAAAGCACCCTATGTGTTATTTTCCACAGGTTAAAACTTCTGAATCCTTTATAACATGAACAGGGCCGTAGATACTCGGAGGACGGTTGCCCTCCCAGAATGGTCATTCGAGGGGCGTAAATTCATGCTGTGGGGGACGTAAAAAAATAGAAATTGTAAATAAAAAATGAAAGTTACACCCTTCAGTATTTTCTTTTTAAGGACTTTAGTCTCATACAAAATTCCATGCAGTTAACCAGGGTACAGAGTAACATACACTGTGAGGATGTGAACATCTCATATCCATGAAGGGAATTTTCCAAAACACTGAATGGAGGCATAAAAAGCAATATATAGATATGCCTAACCTTCATGACCTTTCCGAACATGTTGGGATGGAGAACTAATTAATCATTTGTGCTCTGTCGCAGAAAGTTCTCTGAGAGTTTAACCTTGAACGGAATTTTTCTAAACCTTAACCCTAAAGCTTCTTCCTATTGTCACGTTCACTATCCCATACTCATTCGTTCTGCGCTGGTTTGTCTTTCGTTCTGCGCTGGTTTGTCTTTCGTTCTGCGCTGGTTTGTCTTTCGTTCTGCATTTCTGTGGAGTGTTGTGTTCACAGAACGTTCACGCTTTACTTCGTGCTTACAACACAAGGTTCTTAGGCATTTACTTAGTTTTTACATTTTTAATAAAATTATGTGAAAAACCTGAAGCGCGATTTTAGAACGACCATAATACTTTCCTATAACGGAGGTGTGTGAGGAAGTAAAAACCACGTATTATTTGAGTGAAACTCGAAGGGGAGTAATTTTGAACTCTAAGAGGCGTAATTTCAAGTCTTGTCCTCCCAGATAAGAAAAGCTTGCCATGGTCCTGAACATGAGATCATCTCTGAAAGTTACTATTGTAATTTTTTGCACTAGGGAAAGTCAATTTAAAGAAGCAATACTAACCTCGACGATAAAAAGCAAACAGTTTTTTTATCTTTGTTTCGGGATTCAGTTTCACTTTGTGAGCATCTGGGGCTGCAGTGAGTCGCCCGTCCCTAATTTAAGGCCACAGGTTCCACGGAAGAAAAACGAATCTGAGCTTGAAAACTCTGAGAACTAGCCCCAAGTCCACGCCTCTGACAACGTGGCCACCGAGGTGACACCAGTTCTTGATTAGTTCCACATCAAATTGGGATTGTTGTTGTTAATCTAATTCTTCCACTCTGTTCTATCTTGCGTCAACTCACTTCAGTTTCTCCTTTATATTGTTCCTGACACAGTCCTTTTATTTCACCTCAAAGCTTTCACTACTCCTGATTTTAGTAGCTCAATGCCTATTACTCTGTACCCGTCCCTTCGTAGAACATGTTCATTTCAGTGCAATCTTCCTTCAATCCGCTGCAAATTTAATTGTTCCCATTATATCTTTCCAATTCTGTCCTTTCTAGACCAGTGCCGACACGGGCCGAGCGGGCTTGGGCTCACACAGAGTGTTTTTTTTTTTTAATGTAATTTTGCATGATTTAACACACACAAACACATACGACACTTTTCTTACACTTTCTAGTTGATAAAGATAATTCTTCTGCAACTGGGGCTGGGTGGAAAGTGGGGACTCGAGAGGGTTATTTATTCCGGGATTGGATAGAAAATGTCATAGTCCATGCCATCATCATCATTGTCAATCCACTGCTGGACGAAGGTCTCCCCAAGTTTCCTCCACAACGGTGTGTCTTGTGCCAGTCTCCTCCATGTCACTCCTGCATACTTTCGAATATCATCCACCCATCTCCCATATGGTCTTTTTTCTAGGTCTTTTCCTGTCCCTTGGAATCCAATCTAAAATTTCGGCTGTCCATGGATCGTCTGTTCTTCTGGCAGTATGTCCAGCCCATTGCCATTTCAGGGATTTAACTCTGATCATGATGTCTTCCACTCTTGTCATTTTTGTGATCCAAGAATTCCTCTTCTTATCTCTCCTGGTTACACCAAGCATCCACCTCTCCATGCTTCTTTGAGTTGTCTGCAGTCTTTGTATGTCTCTTTTAGTTAAGGTCCACGTCTCTGCACCATACATAAGCACTGGAAGGATGCATTGATCAAACACTTTTCTTTTAAGACATAATGGCATATTGCTCTTGAAAATTATGCTGTTTCTTCCAAAAGCTCTCCAGGCAAGTTTTGTACGCCGATTAATTTCTTCATCAATGTGACCCTCACTTGATATCTGCTGTCCAAGATAAACGTACGTGCCTGCTATCTCCAACTTTTCTCCATCAATCGATAAATCTTCATTTCTTGTAAAAGCGTTGAACATCACTTTTGTCTTCTGAAAGTTCATTTTTAATCCCACTTCTTCACTCTTGTCAGCAAGTTCCTGGATCATACTCTGCAGCTCTGATGGGGTAGTTGCAAAAATGACTACGTCATCAGCAAAACGAAGGTGGGTTAGATAATCTCCGTTAATCTTTATCTCTGTTTTCCCAGTTCAGTGATTGAAAGACATTTTCCAATGTGGCATTAAAGAGATTCGGAGATAAGGTGTCACCTTGTCTCACTCCCTTTCCAATTTTTATGTGTGTTGTATTCTCAAACAGCCGAATCTTTGCACTTGCATTTTCATAGGTTATTAATAATATTAATGTATGTATCTTTAACACTGCAGGATTTTAAAGCCATTGTGACTGCTGATGGTTTCACCGAATCAAAGGCTTTTTCATAATCGATAAAAGCCATGCACAATGGAAGTTCATATTCCCTCGCTCTTTCAATTAGTTCTCTCAGTACGTGGATATGATCTATTGTGCTGTATCCATGTATTAGTGGATTTCTGGGGAAAAGGAAAAGTTTCAAGAAATATATGTACGAGATAGTAGATATTTTGCCTCCTTCCTCCACGCGGAAGCTCCGCGTTAATTCTATTCAGTAACGTATGTAGATTGCAGCGCCTCTAATCTTCCCGAAACATTTCAGGAAGGAACGAACTTGAAAAAAAATCGTGCAACTATACTACAGAAACACAGAGGTCCCTGCCGCACTCCTCAGTTGAGAAAGACACCCGTTAATTGCAGCGTGAGGAGTTAGTAGAAGTCTAGAAAAAAAAACTTTTTTTATTAATGCCTAAACAGGTTAGTCATAGTTTTCGAGTTCATTCAGGCCTGGGCTCTATCTTATAATATAAAATTCGGGCTCGGGTTGACATGTTTCGGGCTCGGGCTCTTATATTTGAGCCTGAACTCAGTACTGTTCTAGATATAGCACACATTCACGCCAGCATTTTCATTTCAGCAACATTTAGCATTTCCTCCAAACATCTTGTTATTGTTCAGGTATCAGCACTGCATATAGCTCAGTACATGATTAGCGAAGAGGCACAACAAGGTATTAAACGATAGTAGCTGAGCCGAGTTTTTTCGTTCAGTAATTCTCCATGTAAATGTCCATGCTAGAGGTGCAATGTTTTAATGTGGCTGTTTTTGACCAAAGTGACAGTGGAAAAAAAATAACATTTTCGATCACATCTCAGGTGAGGAATTCGCTGTCTGACAGTCTTTTGAATGGCAACCCCGAGCGAAGTGGGAAAAAGTTCGCGTTCACAGCAGAGAAACAAGCAGATTGAGAAGTAAAGAAATTTATTTTGTCCTGTACTGTACTTTTGTTAAATACATAATAGACACCAGATTGTTTACTTCACGCCACGGATGATCGCATCCCGGGAGAAAAGACGAAAAATCAAGCATGTCACATTTGAAGTAAACAGAGAAATGCGATACACGTGGGACAAAAATATAACCAGCTTTGGAAGTATTTCGAAAAAGAACATACTGATACAGTGCATAACGTTAGGACTGTGTTGTTCAATACAAAAAACTGTTTTGTTTGTACATTCCTTTTACAAAAGGCTGAAATAATGCGTATTGGAGAAAATCTTTCTTCATAGATAACTCATGATTTGGTAATAGGCAAAAGATAACTCTGGTCAACGAAAAAGAAAAAAATTATAGCCAAGGATTTTTCAACGTAATTTGGGTATTTGAGGCGCATTAGTTTTGCCGAATTGGCTCTAGTTTTTGAGATAATGCATACCCCTCAAATTTTGATTGTACCCCATACTACCTACCTGTGGCTGCTGACATATGAAGCAGCTTTTGGTTTAGCTTTTTATTCTTTAACAGTGTTTTTATCTAATGTAATCTTTGATTTTATCTTTAATAGTTTTGAAAGATTACCCCTTGCATGTAATATATTTATCATTTTTTTTAGCATAAAAGTATATTCTTCACGAAAGAGCTGCGTAAATAGTTCTAATGCATTCTGTTACATTTGTGGCGAATACACACTGCGAACACAAAACAAGAGCAAAACATCACCTGAATTTGTAAGACAAGCATATCTTGCTTATTTTGTAATGAAGCTTGGAGACCAAGATAAGTCTTGGGCTCCCCAAAAGGGTTGCAAGATCTGTATAGCGTGCCTACGACAGTGGGAAAAATGGAGAAAGGAAATGTTTACACTTTGGTGTACCTATGGTGTGTAGAGGGTCGCAAAATCACCACGATTATTGTTATTTTTGTGCTGAGAATGTGAAAGTCTTCAACTGCTACAAGAAACATAAGTAGGAGTATCCTTATTTGGAATCAGTAAGGCGGCCTGTGCTACACTGCGAAGACGTTCCCATACCAGTGTTTACCTCACTGCCTGACCTTCCATTGTCATTGTTCAAGAAATGCAGAACTTGGATTGTACCACAGGTGGTAGCAGTGGAAGTGAATATGAAGAAAGCTTTTCAACATATCAGCAGCCCTCCCCAAAAGAACTCAATGATCTGATACGAGAACTCAATCTGTCAAAGCATCTGAAACTTTTAGCATCCAGGCTTAAAGAAAAGAACTGTCTAAAGCCGGAAGTTAAAATAACAGCCTATCCGACGAGAGAGGGGGTAATTCTTCCTCAGCTAAGATTCATCAACTGTAATTGAATATAATGGAATTAGGAAGTCTAATTTAGGAGAGGTTGTTGATATTTTTAATAAATATTTTTTGGAGTTGCCGGACATTCTGTTGTCTGAAATTCCTCATTATATTAACCATTTCTCTGATTACCTACCTCCGTCGTCTGATTCTTCATTCTTTTTTAACCAGTGGATGATGACCTCTTGAGGGTAATGATCAGTGAATTGGACCAGTCCAAAAGTGCGGAGCCTGATAACATACATCCAAGGGCTATAAAGTTTGTTTCAGGGGAGCTACTTGTTCCGTTGACCCATATTTTTAATCTTATTTTGTATACAGGGTGTATCCCGTTGCCACTGAAATTAAGTCGTGTTACTGTTGTACGTAAAAAGGGATCAGTAACAAATGTTGCAAATTATCGATCAGTATCTGTAATTCCTGTGTTTGCTAAAATTATGCAGAGATTAATACTGATACAGTTGTTATCTCATATTGATGAAAAAAATATTTTAAATAAAAGCCAACATGGGTTTCGTAAGGGGTTTTCGACAGAAACTGCTATTTTGGATGTATTAAACTGTTTACATTTTAGTCTTGATAATGGCACTAGTCTGGTGGGGGTCTTTTGTGATCTTTCCCGCGCTTTTGATACCATTTGTCACGACACATTGTTTTCTAAGTTAGAAAATATTGGCATCAATGGGGTTGTTAAGACTTTATTCCAAAATTATTTAACATTCCGGAAGCAATTTGTACAAATACAGGGTGTTCGATCTTCTACTCTTATGGTTCGTCATGGTGTTCCTCAGGGATCGGTTTTGGGCCCATTATTATTTTTAATTTATGCTAATGATTTATTTACTATTACTTCAAGTGCTACTCCTATTTAATATGCTGATGACACAAGCCTATTATTTTCCGGGGACATTATCTGAGTTGATTCCACGTGTGAATCTGGAACTTCAGGATTACTTTCGTTGGTTTTGCTGTAATTCCTTAACAATAACTTTTTCCAAAACTACTAGTGTACTATTTTCGCGATGTAGGCGAAGAGTGGATATTGCAAATGGGATATTATTTAATGGAGTGCCCCTTGATTTCAGGCTGTTGTAAAGTTCTTGGGTGTATATTTACAAGATAATTTGATATGGGATGCACATGTTAGTGAAATTGCGGTTGGGCTCCTATAAATGACCCGCCTTGGGGTCATTTATAGGATTTCAAGTTTGTTGCTTGCCAGGGTTAAGTTGCTATTGTATTTTTCATTTATTTACCCATTTCTATCTTATTGTCTCTTGGCTTGGGGTCGCACAACTATTGGGAATATTAATAGAATTTATGTTTTACAAAAAAAAAAAAAATTTACGTTTGGTGAATCCGTCTTTACAGGTACATTCTCTTTTTCTCAGTTAACAAATAATGTCATTTCATAAATTATACAGTTTCCGATTATTACTGTTTATGCATGAACGTATATATGCTAAGAAATATTCAGATCTAATCACCTTGCATTTCCGTTCCCATTTTCATGACACTCGTGGAAATACTAGTTTTTTTAATACCTAGAGCGCGTACTTATTTATTAATTAATAATATTAACTTGACCAGCCCTAGGTCCTGAAATGGGTTGCCGCTTCCAATCAAGACGATTACACACTTTTCGGTATTCAAAAAACAACTAAAGACCTTTAAAATTAATGGTTGATTAACGATTTGTTGTATATTACGTATTATAACTTTAATTTAGTGCATAATGGTTAAATTGTTCTTTGGCTGGACTATTTAGATTCTTTTTTTTTTTTGGGGGGGGGGGACTAGGGACTCGTCAGGCTATTGTTAGCCTTTTTCCCTGGTTGTCTTGCCACAATCACAGTGCACCGCACTGTTTTAAGAACCTGTAGTGGTGCTTCAATTTACTCAAACTAAAAACAAAATTATTCATGTTATACGTGTTTTTGTATTTCCTATTACTTAATTTATACTTTTCAATATATGTATAATATTATTGTATAATATTTGTATTTGCATGTTTTTTTGTACAGAAATTGTATCTGATTTGATTGTGTGATGAATGGTGTAGTGTGGCAAAGAAAATAAAAAAAGAAAAGAACTTGTATAGTGCAATAACATTCCTGGACTTATTCTCCAAATGGGCTACCGGAATATCGACTAAAAGATTGGCGGCTTTTTCCAGACAGCTTTTGCTGTTAGCTCGACGAGTATAATTGAGCTCCACGAGTTCAAATTAACTTCCAGGTAACTTGTTTGTTCCACCGTGGATGATATTAATTTTACTTTATTGTGTCTGTCTGTCACAGGTCTATTAAGGAATTTGTGGCTCAGAAGCAAGTACACCAAAGAGTACATAACATACTGTAAAGGAAACTGCAAAGCACAATCAGGCTAAACAAACCAAGCTGCAAGAACGTAGTTGTGACCTTTTAAAAGTTTCATATGGTCACATTTTGAAAAACTTATGAAACTTGTATGGCCTTCAGAGAAAATAGTAAAATTCCACAAATTTGTTGCCATTTCGAATTCAAACACAGCTGTGTTACGTAAGTTTCAAAGCGACACTCAGTGAATGAAGAAATAGTGAGCCCCCCCCCACACACTTCATTTAAGTACTACAGGACCTAATAGTTTAATAAGAAAGATTGTTATCAAGTGGCTTTACACTAACGGAGGTAGGAAAACCTGAAAGCCACGCATATATAGTTGCTCCAAAACTTAGATTTGATCAACTGCAATAGAAATGGTGACAGCATTCCGAGAGAGAAAAAATGAAATTGTTGCTCTGGGACTATACAGCGACGTAGCTCAACAAAGAACTCGAAAAAAATGACAAGAGAAGCGCACACGGAATATCTGAAATAATAAAAAAATAACAAAATGGACGGCAATGGATTTCCGCGAGTGAAATCGGCACGTTCTTTGACGACGTTCGCGAGTGAAATGGCCACGTTCTTCGTTCCAGGTCTAATAAAGCTAAAGATATTTCAACCATCTATATATTAATTCTATAAAGTTTTTTTTACTGCGAGTCCTATTTTGAGAGAACGACTGAAATAAAGATATGGCTGAGGTATCAAAATAAAGGTATTACCATGTAGATGTGCCAGTCGAAGAGAAAAGTGAGATTGGGGCAACGGTTCTGACGTTGCGGGGCGGCAAAGTTCCCATGTAAAGTCTATGGGAGAATCGTGTGGTTGACATTCGATCGACTGCGGTTGACTCACGCGCTGTTGAAGGCAGAAAGCATGGAGAAACATAGTCTGAAGTCTTCTCTTTTCTGAGCGAACCGTTGCGCAAAGCAACGCTAGCAGGCATTCGTATCACAGTTCTCATCGGAACAGCGACCACTCTAGGAGATCTGATTGCATTATGCCGTTGGATTGTGTGATGTACATATACAATTTAATATTCATTCGATCCAGTTTATTCACGTAGGTAAGACGTTTCCCATTATGTAAAGATGTAAATAAACAATCCGTTGACCATTGTTAGCGAAAATATTTAGAATGTACATATTGAGTTGCGCCATCTATATTTTCATTCTATAAGGTTTTTTACTGTGAGACCTATTTTGAGAGAACGGCTTAACGTAAAAATATTGGTTGAGGTATCAAAATAAAGGTCTTACCATGTAGATGTGCCAGTCTGAGGGAAAACAGATTGGAGCAACGGTTCGGGCATGGCGGGGCGGCAAAGTTCCCATGTAAAGTCTATGGGTGAAGCGTGCAGCCCTTATCTACATCAGGCGCTCAGTTCAGTGTCAGACTTTGTGCGTGCATGGTGTTCTATTATCAGTCCTAAAGTAAATACTTTATTGCATACTTTCCCTTAACAGAATGTTTCTCCCGCAGAAAATAAAATAAAAGGTAAGAGCCTTACCGGAAGGCGTGAGCGATCAATGGGCCGCAACTATATGTCTCAGACAAGGGAGAATGAAGAGTATTCGCAACGCGAATCTCATTCCAACAACATTTACAAACACAGTTGTGACTGAAGATGAGCGTGAAAGAGTGCGCTACCCAGTTGAATTTTTTTACACGATCGAGATGAATGGACTCCCGCCTCACATTTTACGACCGAAAAAGGGTGCAGTCCTGATGCTCATCACGAACCTGGCCGCCCGGTGGGGCAGTAGTCTAAGCGCCAGCTTATGATTCGTTCGTGAAGGGTCCGGGTTCGAATCCCGATGATGCACGGATGTTGCGTTCGTCTTACGGCACTGACTCTGTCCTTTCCCTGGAGCCAGTGACCCGTAATTAGGGACGGGAGACTGCTTATAGCCCATCGAGTTGCTCACGGTGGTCGTTAAACCTTCATTCCAAAAAAAAAAAAAACAAATCGCGAACCTGGACTACTGTCTTTAGTGAAGTGGTTGAATGAATTTGCCAATCAAATGATGTTTACATCTATTGTTTCATATGAGTTTATTCTTTAAAAAAAAAAAACTGATGACCGTCAATTCCGACGGGTTTAGTCTAGTTTTTTTTTTTTTTTTTTAAACTCTGTACGCAGATTTCATGACCCTAAGGGGACATTTGGCATCAGAAAAGCTGCAAAGTGCTCGCAAAATTCGTGATGTTGATTACAGTACTCACACGTAAAAAAAGAATTGTAAAATTTGACTCCTTAAAGCTCAGACATGGCCAACGTACATATTTTATGCCTTCTAGCGCAGAAAATAATGCAATTAGATAATTTTAAAACACTAGGGGCTGCGCCTCTAGGCTCTCTACGCTCGTTTCCAGAGTAACATAGCCCAATCTCCAAGTATATCACATGAAATAAAAACTGGAAAATTCATGTAAATTTCAATTTTTATTGCATGTCTAAGCAAATAAGGCTTGTTATTCCGAAATTTCAGTTTTTTTTTACTGTCGTTAATTTTTGGAAGGTCAGACTTTTGTCGTTTGAACTTATGGCACTTACTAAATTTACCAAGAAAAACAAAAGTGGTCCAAAAAGCATTTCCGTAAACCGTAATGCTAAACCTTTAAGGTGGACTTCAAGTAATTTTGCTTCCTATACTTCCAATGGAAAAACTTTTGTACACATTTCCTTCACAATTATTGTGTTCCCAAGGATAAAAATTCGAACATCGATTAAAATAACTTCATATTATAACTTGGAATACTTAATATTTTCTAAAACATAACCATAATTATATAAAAAATTAACTTTTCCTTTGGTGGTGTTAGAACCAGAAAAAAGATGGCGCGACCTGTACTTTGATGACGTCAGTAGACAAATGTTGGATTGCATAATTATGGTTATGTTTTAGAAAATAGTAAGTATTCCAAGTTATAAAATGAAGCTATTTTAATCGATGTTCAAATTTTCATCCTTGGGAACGCATTAATTGTGAAGAAAATGTGTACAGAAGTTTTTCCATTCGAAGTATAGGAAGCAAAATTTCTTGACGTCCACCTTAAACAATTGAGATAGCAAACAAATCTACACAAACTCCGTTTACTGGTGTGAAAGTAAAATTAAAGAATGAATACAAGGGAAAATTGTATCTCCCGAGCTTTCGCTCTCCAACCGGGAGGCTTTCTCAAGGGTTGCAGACGTTACTAACAAGTCCGGCGAGTATAATAAACAGATTTCGAAACACTGATGGTCAGGAACGTCGTATTTTGAAAATTTGATGCTCGAGGCACGAGGCGATACACTGGTTTCTTTCATGCGGGGAATCATCTCAGTATATTCCTCCACGCGGACGGAATATCAACAGATTGGGTATCGTTGCATGCGTAGGGATGCGTGGAGATTTCAATACTCTCTCTGATCAGCGTACCTTTGTAGCCAGTATACGGCGCAATTATCTTTACTTTATCCCATAACGGGACTGCGTTTTTTTTGGGCTACTTCTTTAGACAAGGCTGTTAAGGTCTTTCCCAATCTAATGTCTCTCATGTGCTCTTTAGTCCTTACAGCAATCGACCTTTTCGTCATTCCGATGTAAACTTTCGACGAACCGCCTGGGTACATCAGAGGTATCATGTACACTCCTGCTTCCGATTTCCTGTCTGGGTTTCTGCACGTGTTTGCTACTGCTCTGTGTATGCTGTTCGGGGATCTGATGCCGATGTGAAGCCCATGGCGTCTCATTAGACTTTTGAATGAGTAAGAGAAATTTGGGATATACGGCACAGATCCGGCGTAACGCAAATTATCTCCTTTTGCCTTGGGGGTTGTACGATACCTGGACTGAACTCTTTGTAGGATTTTTCTTAGATCATATTCGGGGAAGCCAGCTGCAATGCCTTTATTAATGATATCTGCTATCTCTTTTCTCCTTGTTTCTACGCTGGAACAGACGTTGAAAGCTCTTACAAAATATGTTCTAAATGCTGCCATTTTATATGAATTCGGAGATACAGACTTAGGTGCGATAAAGTTGGGAACTGTTATTGGTTTGTAGTAAACCGCCGTGTCAAGACGGCCATTCCGATTTTTATGCAACATAACATCTAGGAATGGTAGTTTTCCTTCAGTTTCCCTTTCTAGGGTG
This sequence comes from Macrothele yani, assembly GCA_039090855.1. NCBI lineage: Eukaryota > Metazoa > Arthropoda > Arachnida > Araneae > Macrothelidae > Macrothele > Macrothele yani. The sequence continues at coordinate 1,776,506 of CM077006.1, forward strand.
AATTTGATTGATGGATGCAATGTATTGATTTGTCCCCAGAATTCTTGAAGGTCTGCGTCAGAATACTGCCATATGAAAAATATGTCGTCGACATACCTGAGCCATATATGTGGTTTTTTGACAGTGCAGGAGAAAATTCTCTCTTCCAGTGGGCGTAATATTGCTTCTGCTAATATGCTTGACAGCGGTGAACCCATAGGAGCACCTCTGGTCTGTTTGTATATATTTCCTTGGTAACGAAAACACGTGAGCAGTAGCAAACACGTGCAGAAACCCAGACAGGAAATCGGAAGCAGGAGTGTACATGATACCTCTGATGTACCCAGGCGGTTCGTCGAAAGTACATCGGAATGACGAAAAGGTCGATTGCTGTAAGGACTAAAGAGCACATGAGAGACATCAGATTGGGAAAGACCTTAACAGCCTTGTCTAAAGAAGTAGCCCAAAAAAACGCAGTCCCGTTATGGGATAAAGTAAAGATAATTGCGCCGTATACTGGCTACAAAGGTACGCTGATCAGAGAGAGTATTGAAATCTCCACGCATCCCTACGCATGCAACGATACCCAATCTGTTGATATTCCGTCCGCGTGGAGGAATATACTGAGATGACTCCCCGCATGAAAGAAACCAGTGTATCGCCTCGTGCCTCGAGCATCAAATTTTCAAAATACGACGTTCCTGACCATCAGTGTTTCGAAATCTGTTTATTATACTCGCCGGACTTGTTAGTAACGTCTGCAACCCTTGAGAAAGCCTCCCGGTTGGAGAGCGAAAGCTCGGGAGATACAATTTTCCCTTGTATTCATTCTTTAATTATACTTTCACACCAGTAAACGGAGTTTGTGTAGATTTGTTTGCTATATTATTTAGGTGTGAATCCCGTTCAACAAGTAATTGAGATAGCTTTACCAACAAAACATGTGCGTAACAAATTCCCTGCGTCACCATGGCAGCAGGTCACGAGACCAGAACGTTCCTCTGGTTATCGTGAAGACAGACAAGCCGTTGAGCAATAAAGACCTCATGAAGACATACCGTTCGTTTCTTTCCTTTGATTCTTTAAAAAGTGCTTAAAAATCAGAAAATGACTTTCTCAATTTTTTTTTTTAAAAGGAACGATAGTTGTAAGTTTATGCTGTAAAAATTGCAATGGGTTATACATGCCTACAAAGTTTCGTGGTTCTGTTGCTGTTAGTGTGTCCGGAACGCGACCTGATAGCACTTTTTTTGCTTACCTTAATTTTAAAATACAATAGCTCTTGAAGTTTCGCTAGAATCGAGAAAGGGTTTATTTCAGCGTGTTCTCCGAACAATTCTCTACAAATGATGTAAATTTCGTATTTTTGTGTTCAATACGTTTTGCGTTGCGAGCTAGGAAAGCAAGAGTGTCGCGAAATTTATAAAACAGCGGCGGCAGTTACTTTCTTTTAGAATACAGAGATGTAGGTATTATTGATCCCTGACAGTGCTAACCAATGTTAAAAGCATTTTTCAAGTCCGACAATGAGAAATGGAGACCTCGTTAAACCAAAAATCTGAATTTGAGATTTCTGGCGGAAGCATATTACTTTCGCAGAAATACGGACCAACTAGCGATAAAATTTTGCATTGCGCAAATTAATAGATGCACAAAGTTTCGCGCACTATACTCCAGCTGCCAAATGCAAAAAGAATGTTTCCATTTTGACTTTAATAAATGCAAATATCGTGCTAAACATAAGTAAAATCCATCTAGAGAGAAATTGTGCATAACAGAAATTCGAAATGGCGTGAATCATCCCACATTATTAGTATTATCAAACAGAAAAATAATTTTTGGACCAACTTATAGATGCGAATATATCGTGTCTCCGAAAGCACTTCGTTTTTACTTATATTGCAAATGATTTTAAATGGAAAAATAACTTAATGTTCTAAAATTTGCGTTTTCTTGCAGGCATTTGTCGTAACAAGTCATTTTAGCATTTGTACTTTAAAACAATTACAAAGACGGCTAGTCTTCGTTTAAATCCAAATAGTCTGATATTTCCTCGCCACTTCTCCAAGTTCAGCTTCAAGATAAGATCAACAGCACTTATTCTTTGCCCAGATAATCTTAGACTCTTAATATCAAGGTAACAACCTGCATTCGTATTTCAAGCAGTATATCGTCTAACGTTCACATTACAAACGCCTGTGCACTGGGCGCGGCTTTTTATTACCTCTGACTGTCAGCCGTTGCCAAAAACTATATACGGAAATTTGGAGTAGACGTGCCGTTCAGAAAAAATGTAACTGATAAGTAACACAATTTACATAAGAACAGAAACTCAAAAGGAACACCTCACAAGCTTCCAATATAATACAAGCTGTCTGTACGAAACACCCAGTCAAAAAATGTGTGCACCTTTCAGAACTCCTGAAGAAGTTGGAGAAAAATAAATAAATAAGAAGCCGTAAAAAATTACCATTTGCATCGCTTATTGGATTCAAAGAACTTTGAATTTATACGAGACTGCTTTTTTGCAACATCTCTTCAAAAACTTCAAAATTCTGTAACGGGAAATTTATGATCTATGTTTAAAATATTAGAATTCTGACTTTCAGAGATCCCTACCGGTAAATTTATGATATGAATTAAGTATCAGAAAATCGCATATGAATTAAATCTCATATTTTCAGAGAATTACCCTTTGCTTTCTCTGAAAATAATTTACGATGTGTATTAAAAATCAGGACTTTCAGAGCCTGCATGAAAATATCAGAATTCTGAGTTTCATAGCCCTTATCAGGAATTTTTTGGCCTGTATTAAAAATTCCCGTGTATCAGATTTTTGGTACATTTAAATTACGACCTTTTTGATGCTATGTCAACCAGAAAAGGAGCTTATGAAAATCTCAAAAAATATAAAGTTAAGTTTGGATGAAAGGAAGTATGGACAGAAAATTTAATACATCAGCGCCTTTTGAAGAAATGCGCTAAAAACTGGCTATCAAGCTAATATAAGCATGGATAAAACCGAAATTACCTTTCGCTTGAGCTCCGAATACCGGAACATAATAAAATTCCAGATACACTGGCAACTAGATTGACTTCAGTTCTCATATGGCGACATCTGGCAACTAAGTGGTATGAAAAGCACACACGAAACTGGAAGCAATCAGCATACACTGAGTTTACGTTTGGAAAACTATACAAAACAGCAGTGATGGACTTGCATGTTGCAGCATTATGGAGAGCCGCAGCGAAAAGTACCGTAATTTTCGGGCTAAGAGCCGCAACTGACAAAAATCACTATTTAGGAAACAAATTCCTTGTAAGAGCCGCATCGGCATAAGCAAAGCACACCAAAATATTGTAATCTCTTAGCCATCTATGTAAGATATGTAAAGCATCTACACAAGAGCTTCGACAAATAACATCCTAACACTTTTGGATCCCTATATGAACTACCTCCATATTTTTAGTAATTTTTCTGTAATTTCGAAATTTGTCTTAAGGTACTATCTATAATTTAATGAGCTAAAATAAAAATGAAATGGATGATAGCACTGAAAATTCCGAGTTTTCCTTTCTTCATTACGTAATTTATCTGCTTGCCGTTAAATATACACGTTCTTAGGAAAGCGACACCCAGTCAGCTGGTAAGCATTGCCCCAGTGTCATTTTGACCCTGACAGAAGTGCACCACAGGCATAACTTGATGTGTTCTTTTAAATACACCATATCGTGAATACTCAAGGAATCAGTTTATTTTCTTGGTGTAATAATGCATAAAGATTCACAAAGCTTTCACACTCCACAGGAGGATTTTACTTGCAGCGAATCTTTATGCATATTACACCACGAAAATAAACGGATTTACTACGTTGTAAGCGTTCCTTGAGTACAACTTAATTGGGGTTTTTTATGTTCATTTGCGCTGCAAGTATCCTGGCCTGGAGATGAATGTTTATAGTAGGTAATCTGTTGCCAGAATTTCTTTGGCCTCGGATCCAAGTTTCCAGATTTTCTTCAAAGGACGGTCACGATGTTGGAGCTGATTTATTTATTTTTTCCCCTTAAGCTTCGACATGGGCGGCAGAACATTTTATTTTTTTCCCTACCAGCTCACACATGCTTTGTCAATATTAAAATGTCGACAAGCAGTTCAATTTCCAAGTGTTTCAGACTTTTCAATCACCTGGATTTTGAAATTTTCTGTATAGTTTTGCAACGTTTTAATGTATTAACTAAAAACATGCTACTTAAAGAAAAAATGCTTGTCAGCACGACGACGAAAATAATAAAGTATCGTATAAGCGGAGACTGTGAGAAAGTACCCATAAAAACAGAGTTAAATTTTGCCTGCCACTCCCACGGAGAAAAGGTAGGCGGCAAGAAAGGGCGAAGATACAAAAAACATGACCTACACATAGAAGACATATGCCTGTGCAAAGTTCATGAGACTCTAGAGGATCTAAATGTTTGCTATCTGCTATCGTTAAATACCAATTCTTATATTGTTTTAAGTTAAATACTTCTGTAGATAATAATAATTAATGTACATTACGAGTTCCATTAATGAAAAAGTGTTAATACGTTCAAAGCCAGACGTGTTCTTTTCTCGTTTATATTAAATGTAATGACATAACGCTGAATTTGGGCACTTTTGATAGATTTTGCTGTATTATAAAACTTTCGCCTAGTGCAATTTTGTTAGAAACGTGGAAAAGACAAGTCAGTGGGGGAAAAGGCTGCGATAGAACTTCTAGTTCTCAATAACCTAATCAGCAGCAGGAGAAATTCATGGCCATTCACTGTGAGAGTGATACAGCACAGGAACTTGCAATGGCTGCTTGATGAGAAGTTATGAAAAAAAAAATATCGGGGTAAGCACCTCAGGACGGACAAATTGCACTTCTTTTTCCACAAGAACCGCGGCATTTACCCTGAAAATTACAGTACATGAAATATGGACTGAATAAGTGGTTTACCAGCGCACATTTTGTCAAGGCAGTGGTAAGGCTCTCATCTCAACAAGGTGCAAGGCATATAACCATATTCTTAGGTAGCTTCCAAAACTTGGGCGCTATGCAAAGCAGATAGACTATACGGACAAGTCGTTGAACATTTGTGAAATCTGGCTTCAGCTAATGTAAGGCTACTGTTAGCCATTATTATAGTAGTTAATTTTCAAAAGAAAACAAGGACGACGACACCGAATTTTTGGTTGTAGTGAGCGAGTCTCTCTTTTGTTCGCATTTACTCCACCCCCTAATAAACTGTCCTTCCACTTCCCTACCTGGGTCTCTCTGCCAGTCTTTTCCCTGTTTCTCAGTTCTCTCTCCACCGCTGCCTTTCGCTACCACGATTCCTTACGTCCCCCCCCCCCCAGATAATTCCTTCCCTTGCTCAAGTCCGCTCACTTCAGTCAGCCCCTACTTCCCTTTACCCTTCTCTTGTCACCTCTTCAGGTTGCAACCCTCTGACCACATCCCCTCCCCAGGCCATCTTTTCCACTGGTTCTCTGCTCATACCGACTCCCCTCAGTCTCCTTCCTACTCGTATTCTTATCTACTTCTCCGCAACGGCGCTTCTCTTCCCAGTCTTCCCTCCGGTTACCCTAACTCCAGCCCAGTCTGGATCTCCTCGTACAACTCGCATCGCGAGTACGACACATAGTGGAGGTTCCTGAACGGACGCCTTTTTGTTTCCTCTAGCCTTCACATCTCTTCCTCTAGCAAATGTAGTATATACTGTTCTGTCCCTGGTACTGTCCTCCACATATGTTTCCTCTATCTTTCTCACTCCCCTGATTAAGTCCTTTTTAGAATCCTTACCTGCGTCTGAAATTTGTCGCACTCATCTGCAGACTCTTGCGTGCATCCTGACGAAAGCTGATATTTATACTCACCATTTAATTAACAAACTCTTCCTCACAGGTGCATTTCTCTCAACGCATCTTGTCAGCACAATTTATCTTTTGATTGCGTGCTCGACTCACTAGTGATTTCCGATATAATTGGAGCCTTGGGTCTACCAAACTTCCATCAACTTTGGAATCCAAGAAGAACGTCATTTGCTATTATAAATGATATCCCGACCCTGAACTCTGTCATTTTGTACCTATATTTACTTTCGGACTGACAACTCTGTCATACCGTCGTTTTCTGTCCCCCCCCCTTTGTGACAGTTTTTTTTTTATGTATATACTTCTTTTGAGGTTTTAGTACATTTCGTTCTTTTTATTATTTTAAAAAAAATATTTATTGACTTTCCCTTTTGGATCCTTTCGACGCGCATAAATTTTATCAAAGTTATTCAAAGTCAATGGAACCGGTTTGAAAAACAATCAACGGATTCCAACAATCGATAAAACGTCCAGAAATAGAAACATTTACTTAGTTCCACCAGCGGCTAAAAAGCATATTAGGAACATTAACAAATGGCGAACAAAAAGTATCTCATAGTACAAGGAAGGTACCAGAGACAAAGATTTTCAAATCGAACAGTTAAAAGGAGAAATATAGAAGAAAACATGATGTAAGTCTACGCTGCTAGCAAGCAAATTTTGCATAACGGAAAAGTTGAAAATAGGCGAAAATTATGCTTCATGGAAAAAGCTATGCTAAGTAAAAAGAACTTTTCAAACAAGTCTCCCGGGAGCAGAAATAGCGAAAAAAAAAAAAAGATTTCAACTTTTACGCAGCTAGTGTTATTAAAGACGATAATGCTCCACATCTCTGTTGTAGCGGATGGCATACAGTAAAGAAGAAATTTCTCAATGCATTTTTAGAAGCTGCGATACATCTGCAAACTGAAGTACACAACCACCACCTACCGACAGAACTGTGAACTACAGAATTCCTCATATACTAGCCTAAAGTGATTTACAAGGTAAATGGCATCCGGTGTTGAAAGAATTTTTTAAATCACACATGTAAAATCAGTGATATTGAGAAAAACAAATTAAGGATTTGTGCCCCTAGCGGCGAAATTGGGCATTATTTTGGGAAGGACATACGCATACAAAGTTTGCTTAGTTAGTAGTATCTGACCGAAAAAGAAGTTTTTCAATCGGAATTTTAGTCCCGAAGACATTGCTGTAAACGGAAACGTGAACTTACGCCCTCTGGTGGCAGACTTGTGGGATAAGAAAAATTTGAAATTATATGAGAAACATTTCAGCGCGGAAACGCTCTCCAACAAAGCAAGAATTTTTCAAATCGGACTATTAGTTGCAGAGCTATGGAGTCTACAGACAGACGGAAGGACAAACCTTTCATAGTTAACAGTATCTCACAGAAAAACAATTTTTCTAATCAGGTGTTTTTTGTCCTGCAGATATTGCGATAAGCGGAAACGCGAACTTACGTTCTGTAGTGGCACACTTATGCATTAAGAAAAATTTGATATTATATGAAAAATGTTTAACACCAGAAACATTCAATTTTTTTTTTTCAAATCGGACTCAAAAAAAATATTTATTGACAATCAGAAGCAGAGATAACAAAAATAAGATATATATCCACACCCCCTTGCGGAAAAACTATGCACTATTTTAAGCAGGAGAACACATTTACGCCCACTGGTGGCCAAGCCATTCTTTACTAGAAAGTTAGAAATTAAGCAAAACGTTCCCATTAAGAGCTGGATCCGATGCTGAAATAATTTTTCAAGTAGGATTTTTAGAACCAGAGATATCGGGGAAAATGCAACTTGACTTTACTTCGCCTAGCAGAAAATTTATGCATTATTTGAGAAGAGACTATATCTAAAGTAGTCTTAGATATAAATGACAACGAAGGAAAAAAAATTAAATCAGATATTTAGAAGCAAATATATGGAACAAACTTGAAGGTAACGCTAGACATGGCTCAACCAAGAGAACAAGCTGGATTCCGGAGTGGCTACAGAACTGTAGATCATATCCATGTACATAGAGAACTAACTGACAGAACAAGAGAATATGAACCCCCATTACGCATGGCTTTTATTGATTATGAAAAGGCCTTCGATTCGGTGAAACTATCAGCAGTAACAATGGCTTTGAAATCCTGCGGTATTGAAGATGCATACATCAGCATTATTAATGACATGTATGAAAATGCAAGTGCAAGGGTTCAGATATTTGAGGATACAGCACAAATAAGAATTGGAAAGGGAGTGAGACAAAGTGACACCATATCTCTCAAGCTCTTTAATGCCACATTGCAAAAAGTCTTTCAATAATTGAACTGGGAAAACAAAGGGATAAAGATTAATGGAGATTACTTAACTCACCTTCGTTTTGCTGACGACGCAGTCATTTTTGCAACTACCCATTCAGAGTTGCAGAGTATGATCCAAGAACTTGATGACAAGAGTAAAGCAGTTGGATTAAAAATGAACTTTCAGAAGACCAAAGTGTTGTACAATGCTTTTACGAGAAAGGAAGATTTATCGACTGATGGAGAACAGCTTGAGACAACCAATACCTACATTTATTTTGGGCAGCAGATATCAAGTGAGGATCACATTGATGAAAAAATTAATCGGCGTACAAAACTTGGATGGAGAGCTTCTGGAAGAAACAGTACAATTTTTAAGAGCAGTATGCCATTATGTCTTAAAAGAAAAGTGTTTAATCAATGCATCCTGCCAGTGTTTATGTATGGAACAGAGATATGGACCTTAACTATAAAAAGACATACAGAGACTGCAGACAACTGAAAGAGCCTGGAGAGATGTATGCTTGGTGTAACCAGGAAAGTTAAGAAGAGGAACTTGTGGATAAGGAAAATGACAGGAGTGGACGACATCATGACCAGAGTGAAATAACTGAAATGGCAATGGACTGGACATGTTGCTAGGAGAACGGACCACCGATGGACAACCGAAATTTAGACTGGATTCCGAGGGACGGGAAAAGACCCAGAAGACCCCATGGGAATGGATGGATGAAATTGGAAAGTATGCTGAAGTGACATGGAGGAGACAGGCTCAAGACAGACAATTGTGGAAGAAACTTGGGGTGACCTTCATCCAGCAGTGGATTGATAATGGTTGTTGATGTGGAACAAATTCTATTTTGAATTATATATCATCTGTATTTACGCTCTCTAGCGGCGAAGTTGTGCATCGAAAAAAAAACCGGAATGCAAGGACCATCATTCTCACATTTCAAGCTTCCCAATGCAAAAAGGATTTTTCAAATCGGACTTTTTAGTTGTAGAGAGATAGTATCCACAGACAGGCTGACGGACGGACAGTGATAACATACGCCCTGTCTCTTTTTACAAAATACGTGCTAAAAAGTATTAACGCCATTTGTTGAGAAACAGTATTAATCGCGAGTTACATCGAGATGCTGTTTGATGTAATTAGCAAATGCATAATTTTAACTTTTATTATTTTAGTGCTCTCCGTTATCAGCAGATCAGCTAGGAGAATATCCCGATAAATGGCTCTAATATTCGGTAAAACCCATTTCCGTCGTGGTGTCGTAGAATACACGATGGAAGCATCCACTTAACCAACCGTCTGCCAGTACCACTCATATTTCTGGAGGAAATTTCTCATTGGTATTAGGATGTACATTTAGGAATTAACCGTCTTCAATCCCGAAAAGCAAAAACTACAAGCATGACGATAACAAAGAAAAGCCAAGAAGAACACTCCACTTGTAATTCAGCATTATTAACATTTTAGACTAGAGAAAGGTGAATGAAAACAATATCCCATTCCTTTTTCCTTTAAGGTTTAATGACTGCCGCGAGCAACTCAATGGGCTATAAGCAGTCGCCCGTCCCTAATTTAGGGCCACTGGTTCCAGGGAAAGGAGAGAGCCAGTGCCGTAAGACAAACCACATCCATGCCTCAGCGGGATTCGAACCCAGACCTTTTTCAGACGAATGGTCACAAACCAGCGCTTAGACCATTGCGCCACCGGTGCAGCACACCATTCTTTACTGGTACCAAAGTCTTATGCACCGAAGTTTCAGCTGTTGCCACCCGAAATTACGTAGTTTTCTGTACATCAAAAATATGCAAGTATCCACTAGACAATCTAGTAAAGACTAGCATGCAGCACGTAAAGAAAAAAACTAGTATCTAAAGCGGGAAATGTTTTCAAAGACTGCTCCCACAAAGGTAACTACGCCGATGTCATAAAATTTCAGAGTAATTTTTTTGGGCAACAGTGTGAAGGGGAAAAATAACCACGCAGACGACTAACTGAATTAAGGAAGTATCTATGGCTACAGTTATTAGCAGTGGCGTACGTTTCTGGTTTTGTTATTGCGCAATTGTTTAAGGTATGTCTGCGTTTCGCCATACAGCTATGGAGGTGGGCGATTCAGAGTTAAGAAGTGAAATGCGTTGTGCGATAAAATTTTGCTATCGTTTGGGTAAAACGGCTCCAGAAACAGTTGATTTAATGAAAAAAAAATAAAAAGCTTACAAAGACAAATGTTTGGATGAGTCAACGATTTTTAGATGGCACCATGATTTCAAAAAAGGGCGTTTGTCGGCAGAACTTGCTCCTAGGCCTGGTCGACCTGAAAGTGTTTTTACGGAGCGTATTGTTAATACTGTTTTGGCAATCCTGCAACAAAATCGACGAATGACGTGTGAAGACATAGCGGCGTCTACTAATATTTCAAAAACGTCGGCATTTCGCATTCTACACGACAAATTACTGCTGCATCGTGTGTGTTCCAGATGATTACCCCATCACCTGACGAGAGAACGATTGTTAGCCAGAGTTCAGGTGTAAACTCTTTGGATCTCTTTAAACAAATGATTGTAAAGGATCTAAACTTTCTAAACACCATAATAACTGCCGATGAAACATGGGCCCACTATTTCGACTCCCTCATGAAGCGCGCAAAGAGTGTCTGGAAACACACAGGCTCGCCTCTTCCAAAAAAAGTTTGACAAACCAAATCAGCTGGGAAGGTGATGATAATTTTCTTTGTTCATAAAGGTGTAGTCTACCAGCATGCCGTTCCACCACACATTACTGTCAATGCTGAGTATTATATTTCATTCTTGTATGGTCTGCGACGATACATATCGATTAAGCGACTGGAACTGATGGGCAAGTGGATCCTACAGTGTAGGGCCTACACCATGATAACGCCTGCCTGCATGTAGCTGCTTGTGTTCAACAGTTCCTTACGAAATGCAGTATTGAAATCATACCACAGCCTGCCTACAGTCCTGACCTCGCCCCGTGCGATTTCTGGTTGTTTCCAATAAAGAAAGAGAAGTTCCGTGGCGCAACATTCAACACAGATGCTGACGTTACTCAAGCTGTACAGGGGTCACTAAAGCAGCTTCCACAAAATGCCTTTGCCATATGCTTTGAAAAGTGGACTGAACGATGGGACCGTTGCATATCATCCGAGGGAAGGTACTTTGAGAAAGAGTAACATTTTGCTGTACCTATATTTCTTCATTTTGTGATTTTACTCTCAGTTTTTATGGAACGGCCGTTGTACAATTACACGCAAGGATAACGGTAAACCTGTTATAACAAACACGTGAAGAAGCCTAAAGTGAGAAACTAAGACGAGATTGGAATGTGCAGTGCTTCCGACAAGGTTCACTGGGCATTTCTGCACTTCATTTACAGGAATCAAAGACTGTAGAATTCGAATTAATTTCAAACGCGACTCAACAAAAGCGAAAACACAGACATATTCCGGGAAAAGGTACCCAATCCGTCACCGACTTTACGACATTTTTACCTCGAAAAATTCCTGAACGGCAACACAAACAGTATTATCCCACGGCATAAGGTGTACTTTTACTACGGCTGTGAAGTTCAGCGGATTAAAAATAAAAAAAAAAACCCTATATAAACTGTCTCGTATAAAAATACTTATATTTTCATTTATACAAGGGTTGTCTGAAAACAGCTGAGAATGCTTTTATAAAAAAAATATGCGTACCTTAATTATCAAGGAAGTGGTCATCTTTTTCGAAATATTGTCCATTGCATCGAATACAGGTGTCTCAACGTTCCTCACACTTTTTAAATGTCTTCAGGAATTCTGAAATGCTATCGAAACACCCCTCCGCAGCTGTAGTAAATTGTTGATCAATCTCAAATTGTCGTCCCCGTAATGTCTTTTTTAAAATGGGGAACAGCCAGAGGTCACATGGTGACAAGTCTGGGCTTTATGCAGAGAGAGATTTCCTATCTGAGGTTGAGAGACCCGAACCCACAGCGCTCTGCGCCTTTTGTCAATTGAAAAAGGAGAAAAGATATTTGGGAACAGATTTCCCTGATAGAAAAGCATGAAAGAAAAGAACAGAAATTTTAGAGCAAAAGGAGTATACGGTTTCCCGTTAAGTATTGAAGTTGTAAAGCTACCCTACATACTTACCTGCAACAAATCAATCAAAGCAAGTCATCCCGCAGTCAACGCCCGGCCGCAGGGAACCGGGGAAAGGACAGGGAAAAGCTGTGCCTAAAAAAAAAGAACCACAGGTTGGGGCATCAACTTAATATACATTTCCTCCAAATAAGAAATGACAGGAACCGGACATGCGTCGTCAGGGGCAGATCCAGGATTTTAGAGGGGGGGGGCGCAAATGTCGGCAATAACCGGGGATCTTTCAGATATTTTTCCGCAAAACGAAAAAGTATTCTTAGTATGTCTATAAATTCTTCCAATTAATTAACGAAAGTAATTAACTTTTAAGCAATACTTTCTTTCACGAAAAAATATACAATTTGTTATTAAAACATAACAAATCGAAGCTTTTCCTTGGTTCCTGAGGGGTTGCGCCCCTCTTTGGATCCTCCCCTGCCACGTGTGGCCTTGCATTGGGCGGCGAATGAAAAGAAATGGGGGAACCCACCCCAGTTGAAAAAATTCGTTTCATGCCCGAATGCTCGGTTAAAATTCTGTGAATTGACGATTTTAAAATGTAAACCATATCTTCCATATCTCTAATTTATAGGTATCTGTCTTCCCGTTTATAACATCTATTTGTATTGATGTTTACCTGAGGGACGAAGTAAGAGTCTGACGACATGAGCACAAAAAAAGATGGCGCCCCCTTCCCCCACCAAATTTGTTCTTTTGCTAAACGGTACCGGCGCATGACGTGTGTGTCTGTTTGTCTGGAGTGTGTTTTATTGCTTTATGTTCAGCGATTTTGCAATGATATTTATTATTAATGAAGAATATAGTAGGTCTGTTCCATAGTGTACCAGTGTACGATTCAAATCATTGACCTTCAGGATTTTGTGAAAAATCAATACATTATGATAACATTTGTTATAAAATAATATAATGCACCAGAAGACACAATGTGGCAAAAAAAAAAAAAAGGAAATATTAAGACAATGTTAATGGACACTTAAGATGCAAATGAAAATTTGATTAACACTTAAGTAATTTCCCACTTGGTTCGACCCAATATCCGACTGGGTTATATGTCAATTCGTCGAGCGTCAATTCGTCGCAGTTACCAATTCATCTCAAGCTCAATTCGTCGCAGGCAAATTCATTCCGAGCAAATTCGTCGACTACTCAATTTGTCGTGGACGAATTCGCCGTATTTCGACCCCCTCAGTGAAATACTTTGGAGTTTGTAAGAGGCCTTTGAGCTCTCCAACTTGAAAATGTCCTTCAGAACGATAGTTCGGAGGGGGGGGGGGGGGCTGCCCTTACGATTTTCAATGTTTTATAACTTGTGGATCTTTCATGTTCCATTTGACATGTCTCCTCCTTCCCGGGGCCCGGTGAAGTCTTTTTGAGATATATAGTGGTTCAGGAAGGTGGGGGCCCCTGTCCCTCGGTTGCTCTTGCAGTATTAAATTTAACTCTTGTACATTGCATTGATTTATTCTTAGTGTACTTTACATAGTTCTGCAGGTCCGTGGCACCTCAGTGTCATAGTGCCCCTCGGGGACCGCAGGACGGAGATTTGTATAAGCCTAACGAAAGTGATTTTTCCGCTTTTACTGTTGTATCGAGTAGCAGACTCTACTTTGGGAGTAGGTATGCCCTTCTCTCAGAAATTTGGTGAAGTATGTAAGAGAGATCCGGGGTGCTTGGGGGGGGGGGGGCTGTTCCCAAGTTCCGTAATTTTATATTCTGGACCTCTAAGAGTCCGTCAGTGTATCCGGAGTATTCCCCCTGAAGCGTCCGCTAGCTTTGGGGGCTTTCCGCCAAAATATTAAAATAGACGTAGAGCTATAAACATTGGCACAATGCTGTATATGATGATTCTGTACACGATCACGAATTTTCAGGAGGGTAGTGTGAATTCACACCCTTCCCTTAGGTTTCTAAGAGCGGAGACAAGGTGTTCAATGTAAGTTATGCTCGCAATTTCCATGCTTCATGTTGTGTTGAGTGGTAGACTACTTGTGGGTATGCCCTCCCCTCAGAAATTTGGTGAAGTCTGTAACAGGGATCCGAGGTGCTTGGATTGGGGGCCCTGCCCCAACTTCCGTAGTTTTATATTCTGAACTGCTAGAGATGGTCAGTGTATCCGGAATGTTTCCAAATACACTGACTGACTCCAGTGACACCGACCGACGGAATTTAAGAGCAGGCACCACCAACCCTAGCACCTCGGATCCCTGTTACAGACTTCAGCAAATTTCTGAGGGAAGTGCATACCCACAAGTAGAGTCTGCCACTTAACAGAACGTGAAGCATGGAAATGGCGAGCAAAAACCTTGCCTTGCACACCTTGTCTCCACTCTTAGAAACCTGAAGGGGGGGGGGGGGAATTCACACCACCCTCCTGAAAATTCGTGATTGTGTACAAAATCATCATATAAAGCACGGCACCAATGTTTACGGCTCTAAGTCCATTTTAACATTTTGGGGGAACATCCTGGATAAACTAACAGATTCTAGCGGTCCAGAATGTTAAATTACGGAAGTTGGGGGGGGGGGCAGAGCTCCCCAACACAAGTACCTCGGATCCATTTTACAGACTTCAAATTTCAGAGGAAAGGGCATACCCACCAGTAGAGTCTGCCACTCAACACAACATGAAGCGTGTAAATTGGGAACAAATAACTTACCTTGAACACCTTGTCTCCGCTCTTAGAAACCTGGAGAGAGGGGGTGAATTCACCCCACCTTCCCGAAAATTCGTGATCGTGTACAGAATCATCATATACAGCATTGTGCCAATGCTTATAGCTCTACATCCATTTTAATATTTTGGCGGAAAGCCCCCAAAGCTCGCGGACGCTTCAGGGGGAATACTCCGGATACACTGACGGACTCTAGTGGTCCAGAATATAAAATTACGGAACTTGGGAGTACCCCCCCCCCCCCAACCAAGCACCCCGGATATCTTTTACATACTTCACCAAATTTCTGAGAGAAGGGCATACTTACCCTCAAGTAGAGTCTGCTACTGGATACAACAGTAAACGCGAAAAATGCGGACAAATCACTTTCGTTAGGCTTATACAAATCTCCGTCCTGCGATCCCCGAGGGGCACTATGACACTGAGGTGCCACGGACCTGCAGAACTATGTAAAGTACACTAAGAATAAATCAATGCAATGTACAAGAGTTAAATTTAATACTGCAAGAGCAACCGAGGGACAGGGGCCCCCACCTTCCTGAACCACTATATATCTCAAAAAGACTTCACCGGGCCCCGGGAAGGAGGAGACATGTCAAATGGAACATGAAAGATCCACAAGTTATAAAACATTGAAAATCGTAACGGCAGACCCCCCCCCCCCCCGAACCATCCTTTTGAAGGACATTTTCAAGTTTGAGAGCTCAAAGACCTCTTACAAACTCCAAAGTATTTCACTGAGGGGGTCGAAATACGACTAATTCGTCCACGACAAATTGAGTAGTCGACGAATTTGCTCGCGATGAATTTGCACTCGACGAACTGAGTCTGCGACGAATTGTCGTGACACCGACAGTCTAACAGCACCATAATTGTGGAATGATCATCGTTTTTCTAGGAGCCTTTGCATGGGTAAAATTGTCAATTAGTGAAGAGTAGTCTATACCCAGGGTTTTGTTCCTTTTTTACACAAATTATGACGAGTGAGTTAAACTTTTTTTTTTTCTCCCAATAAAGTCCTTTTTTTCATATTTTACTCTGGAGACTGCTGAAAAGGATCTATCGGCAAAACAATTCGTGACTGGTAAGGTTAAAATTATTCTCAAAACTATTTCTAAGTTTGGAAATGCGCTCTGAAGATTGTTATCAATGATGAAAGTGTACACATCTCGTGGTGTGTTCAAGCCTTCAACATTCATCATCGTCAACCATTATCAATCCACTGCTGGACGAAGGCCTCTCCAAGCCTCTTTCACAAATATATGACTGGAAATGTAGACATTCGTTGCTGAGAAAGTTTTCAAAGCCACGTTCCACGTATAATACACATTCGGGTGGCTACTCACTCCATTGTTTATTCTTTCATATTACTGCAGTTACGAATTAATGATATAATTTGACGTTTATTTTAAAACATCTTGCTGTTCTCTTTCTAGTATCTAACCGCACCCGTTTTTATAAAGAATTACTTTATTGTATTCATAAATTATAAATGTTAATTTCTAGATATTATAAAATTTATTTTACACGCCCTTTGGTGAATTATTTCTTTATAGCATTCATTGTGTTTGTGCAGAACAGGCTGAACAGCTTCATTAATCTTAGAAATAAAAACAATACGCGAGGCTCAGACCCGCTGAAGTAGTTTTTGGAGGGGAAGAACGCGCTCTACGCAAACAGTAATTCTAATTGCTTCTACGTATTACTTTAAACTAGCATATTATTAGACGTCAAAGCACAAGAGGGACACCCTTCGAGATTCCTCCCTCCCCCTGCAAACCAGCACATAACAAGTTTCAATGCCAGACTGCTCCATACAGCAATTATTGTAGCATTTTGGCTAGCCTCAATACAGTCGGCAATGGACGCTCTTGCTCAGTTAATGTTCTCCGTCCACGCATATGGAGTGACGACTATACATAATATAAGTTTTAAAAATTAATAAATTTTGTAAAACTATTAAGTAAAAATTTTCTTGGGTAGTGGTGTTAAAATATTCATAAAAAAAAAACTCTTCCAGCTTGGCGCCCCCTAAATCTTGTACCCTGGGCTTAAATCGGCCCTGGTTTACCTCTGTAACCGTTGTTGAAGGTCTTTCTCCATGCGTGATAAAAGCAGACACACGACCATCCATAAATTTTTATACCATCTGTAAATTGTTAATTTTCCTAAACATTCTTCTTTATAAGCCAAAGTCTCTCCGACAGAAGCATAAGAGTCTCTCCGACAGACTTCTTGAGTTGACAGTAAAATTTAATGGCGCATCTTTGTTCCTCTTTCACATCAATTTTTTCGAAAAATCATATCACGAAAACGCTTGTTTAGGGTTCAAGAAAAAAACAACAAAAAAAAAAAAAAACGCTTATTAAACTGCATATTACCGACGACACATGATAAACAGGTGTGGCTGGTTGCAACGACTACCGACTCGTGCCAAGGTCGAACGCAGTAATGCACATTTTTTATAAAAACATTCTCAGTTGTTTGGGGACAAGTTATGTATCTGGTATGTACTATTCTAAACATTTACTAGATACGACCTGAAAGTCTCCCAACAAATGAAAACTGCCTATTTTAACGCTTCTAACCAAGTGCTCAAAATAATTCAAAATCAGTCGTACGTCAGGTGAAAGTGAGGAATAAAGATTTCCACACTCAGAAAAAAACTGCTTCAGAACTGAAGCAGTAAATAAGGCTTTTCATACTTTTATAGACAGTGTTATGAAAGTTTAAATGAAATTAAAGTTTTTATGTGCCTAACCCGAGGCTTCTGCAAATAATTACTGATGAGAAGCTAAAACGGTATCTTATTATTGGTGAGAAGAACTGATATCTTTCAAAGAATATCAGTTCAATCTGTCGTCGCCCTATACTTCCCAGCTTTTAGTTACCCCAAGAAGTTTTAAATTAAAAGTAGACGAATTTTTCTTATAAAGTGAAATGGCTAAGCATTTAATCGGTCGCAATAATTCTAACATTTCAACCTTTCTGAATATTCATAACGTATTTTAAATATCTTTATCAGTGCGAGTAAACGTGGCAACATCAGATAGGTTACTGCAAAATAAAAAATAATAAATGTGTCTGATTTATACAATGCGTATGGCATAATTATGGACGTTTGTAGTTCAGTCACCATTGCTTAGATTAATGCATCCCTAGTTGATCCCCAGATTCCCATCGAATCAGATGTCACTGTGCATGACCGGCACACCAATAATAATCATCTCAGAAAATAATAATCTCTCAGCGTATTATTACGATAATTGAAGCAGATTCCCCAAAATATGAGCACAAAAATGTATCACAGTAAAAACAACAAGCATTAGAAGCCCAGACCCAATTGCCACATCAAGTTGAATACATTACAGAGTCATCTTCAAAAATCACTAAGCACGTTTGCCAAAAAAAATTCCACTGAAGTGTAATCCTCTGAGAACGGGAGAGAAAAAGCAACATTTGTTACCTCTGATGAACTAAAAACCCACTTGATATCAGACAATTTCCTTCCAAGACCTTTAAATGGAGATACTATGTTAGATCTACTTACCTTGGTTAGCGGAGAAAGAGTGCATCCTACTGCGTCTTATGCAAATTATCACTTTCGGCTCCAAGAGGTCATTCCTCAGTTGGAAACTTTTGAAACTCGTCTTCGAGAAAACAATTACAGACAAAATAATTCTTGTCATGACTTGGAGCCTACGAGACCGTATCAGAAAGCTTAGAAAAACTGACATGACGTACATGACGACCAAATTTAAAATTTCTTCCCTTCAACTATAGAGGGTGTAGCAACCCTCTCACGAACTCTGACTCATGCAGATCTCATCCCTGTAAATGTTGACATCGTAGCATTACAAGCGACGAATTGCAAGCCAACTATTCAGTACAACAAATGGCGTATGGGAGCAATATCAATTCTATCACAGTTATGGCCAAACAATGAATTCAGGCATTGCAGTTGCATTTATTTTTGTCGACTTTTTTTTTCGTTTGGGGTTTAACGACCACTGGGAACAACTAGATGGGCTATAAGCAGTCGCCCGTCCGTGATTTAGGGCCGCTGTTTCTAGGGAAGGGAGAGCCAGGGCCGTAAGACAAACAATACCTATGCCTCACCAGGAGTCGAACCCGCACCCATCTGGGACGAATGGTCAGAAGCCAGCGTTTAGGCCAATGCGCCACCTGGGCGGCCCCCTGAATTTTCACGATCATCATCAAATTACTCCCCAAGAAAAACATGTTTCCAAGGTTTAAATAACCGGCGACCCATCAATCTTGAATTTGGACTATAAACTGTTCACTAAAATCATCTCGTATAGATTGAACTCCGACCTTTCTACAATAATCCCTCCACACCAGACATACAATATCAAGCCAAAGCACGTTCAGAATCTCAGTAGTATCAAATACCTTACATACACTGCCGATCTCAACCATGAATCACTTGCAGTTTTAAATATTGACCAGCACCAGGCATTCGGTAATGTAAGTACCAATAGCATATGCAGACAATCTCACCCTATTTGTATGTTCTGATACAGATTTTACCCACGTACTTCAAATCTATAAATACATACGCTAAGGGTTCAGGAGCATTAAATATTGAGGGTTATGATGTGGAGCATGAGTGCATGGTACAGAACCCAACCCTGGGGTACCCAATGGAACTCTGACATTCAAAAACTCCAAGGTATTTATTATAAGTTCACAATTACCACTAAAACCACTTAGACACCTACGACTAACAAGACAAAGCGTACTATCGGACACTGGTCACGAGCAAAACATTTCACGTATTTTCATGGCAGAGCAAAAACGATGAATGAAATATTTCTTCCATCCCTGCAGTATACTTTGGCAATCAGCACCATAGCAATTCACATTATCACAAAACTTCTCAGGCTAAATGTTCATTTTATTTGGATTAGAGTTTATTGGGTGAAAGCGAATGTTCTCACCCTTCCAGTCAAGTATGGAGGCACTGATTTATTTAATATTCAAAGTAAATACACCACCTAAAGAGGGAAGGGATGTGTCTCATTAACCTACTACAACAGCAACCATTGCTTCCGAGATTATAACGATGTACTCTCGTCCCCTAGGAACTTACACTTCAGATTTCTCACGATTCTCTGAATGAACAGATAACAGCTGTTTCCCTGCTGTGTACAGGGAAGCCATTTCACTTTTGAATCAGCTTTCCTTGGAAACAAAAAGTCCCACCTAGCACAAATCTAGACCTCATTGCAGAACCACGGTTTCATTCTTCTTCCCTGCATCCCGCACACCAAGAATGCTTGTTCTATCCTACTAGGTTCGAAGCTGGAATCGTCACCGTTTCACAACTTATACATAAAGACGGATTGGAAGATGGAAAAAGTTGAATCTTTCAGTATACCTTCCCCTCTATCACAGAAAATGAATTTAAATTTCAAAGTCTCAAAGATGCAATAAGTCAGTTATTTCAGCCTTTCGCAGCTTCTCAAGGCTTCATTTTCACAGCATCAGATCCCCCTTCTACTGCTGATGCATTCCAAGCTATGTGCATCATATTTACTGAACGTGCCAAATACTCTCTCCGCGGTTTATAAATGTTTTTGCACTTCTTGCCAAGATCTGTGCCACACCCACCATGAATACCTTTACCTTCTATCTTCTAGCTATACTATTTAATCTTCATAAGCCAGCTATATATATGCCCACCTTTTTGCGTTACTCAAGTTTGTCATTTACTCGTTCCACTTACATGACGACTCGACCCGCCCAATTGCTCCGGGTTAAATTCCGCTTAAGGCATGAATGTTATGTTTGTCTTACGGCACTGGCTCTCTCTCCCTTCCCTGGAACCAGTGGTTTCAAATTAGGGACGGGCCACTGCTTTATGGTTCTAAATTAGGGACGGGCGACTGCTTTATAGTTCTAAATTAGGGACGGGCGACTGCTTTATAGTTCTAAATTAGGGACGGGCGACTGCTTTATAGTTCTAAATTTGGGACGGGCGACTGCTTTATAGTTCTAAATTTGGGACACTCCGCTCGACTGAAACTTTGGATTTTTCCGCGGTCGACTAAATAAATGCCAGACTGCTAACAGAATCCACTGAAGCTTTGTGTAAGAACTTATTACCAAAGTTTTATAGACTGGGCTACATTTGAACGGTGTTAAGATATCACTAACCATAGTGTACGACTGGGCACCTAAATTATAAAACAAACTCAAAATTCCTCTTTCAATTTTTGTGTATAATTTTCTGATCTATCTTTTACCATGAACAATGTTTGATTATGCAGAACCTCCCTACGTATTGGACTATTTTTTTTATTGGGGGTTTAACGACCACCGTGAGCAACTCAATGGGCTATAAGCAGTTGCCCGTCCCTAATTTAGAACCACTGGTTCCAGGGAAGGGAGAGAGCCAGTGCCATAAGACAAACATAACGTTGATACCTCTACGGGATTCGAACACCGATCCATCTTGGACGAATGATGAGATTCAGAAGTCAGCGCTTAGACCACTATGCCACCGGGCCGGGGCGGAATGTCCGTTTTGTACCGCACACTAAGCTTCCGCACCACCTTACGTGTTTGAGTTTATGTGATGAGGGCAGATGTATCTAATAAACTTTATCTCATTGTAAGATCAAATCAAATTTCCGGCTCTGTACTTTACTAGTAATTAATTATCTCGTGCATAAAATGACTTGAGTTTTTTGATTCCTTGCTTTGAGACCAAAGTCGATCCGTACAGCAAACAATCTGGAACATTCCAATTATAAAAACCAAGATGCTTTATATCGTTTTCTACTAAAATATATCGATTTCGTTAACTTCAGTGAGCGAATTATGCCATTAATGTCCAAATGGAATTTAATCTCTGTTTGAACAAACTGCGAAGTGCTTCTTAGCAGCGGTCATTAATTTCGCCACTAAGCATGGCGCGGAATATTTTGTTCTCCAGGAGAGGTGTTAAAAGTTTTGAAGTCTCCATGAATTGCATGTAGTTAGCTGTCAGTATTTTTTTTTTTTTTTTTTTTTTTGCTTCTGTACCTTTTCTGTGAGAATAACAGGTATGTGACTTAGCGCATGAAGGTTTCCCCTTATACCCGCATAAATATACGATATATATTGACAAAATTCGGGAATCCTGTTTTTCAAACGGATCAGGATGTCCTCAAGTTCCATTATAGCAATGCAATTTTCAGCTATTATTTCCTTCTGCGAGGAGTCCCTTTATTATTCTTTAGTTGAGGGTTTAACGACCACCGTGAACAACACAGTAGGCTATAAGCACTTGTCCGTCCCTAATTTAGGACCATTGGTTCCAGGTAAGAGAAAGAGCCAGTGCCATAAGACAAGCACATCCTCCATGTCTCATCGGGATTCGAACCCGGACCCATCTCAAACGAATGGTCAGAAGCCATGGTTTAGACTACTACGCCACAGGAGTGGCGACTAGTCCCTTACTTCAATTACAATTATCATCATTATGAATTATTGGTGTGAATGGAACAGGTAATACAAATCGATCAGGTGTGCAGTACAGACTTGTGATAAATATTGATAGACAGGTCTCATAATATTATACCTTCAAACTTATTTTCAGTTTTCACCTGCTTCTTGTGAAAGCATTTTTTCACGTTGAATCAAAAACACGAATTTACATTCCAGATGAGTTGCAGATAAATTAAAGCACATTGTTGAATAATATGTGTAGCCCAGCGTTTTCAAATAAAAGAATATCTGATGAATGTTAAAAGGAACAGTTTCAAAATATAGGACTCATTAATGTCAAAACTCTAAGTGTTAAGATCCCGAAGTCGTATCATATGACGCACACGCATATACAAACAGATCCCATTCAGTTTTTGTAAAGTTAAAATGAGTGGTTCGTTGCTCGAAGATTTCAGTTTACGACAAATGATACATGAATGAGTTTGCGTGGTAAACCGGAACTGGATTATAATACAATGAATTAAAGCAAAATATAATTGTTTAAGGACAGTATAGCGTCAATTTTTAATGAAAAATTGTAGCTCGGTCTCCTGTCCTCAGCTTGCCTGAATCGTTTAATACACTATTTGAGACACTTAAATGAAAAAATGCTATTTCACGGATTAGTAAAACAAGGTGGGGGAATAACGCTTTGAAATGAATTAAATGAAGTACGTAGTCTCTCAAATAAATAAATAAAATAAGGAAGTACTGTTACCAGCCAGCAAGTAAAATCTCATACCACTAGCGTACAATCACATAATAGTTCCTCAAAAGAGCCTCAATCAAGAACGTGAATTATTTGTTTAGTAAGTGCAATATCTAATGTAGAAAATACACTATTTTCATTTTCCATTTACCACAATGCTGCGTTTTAGAATAGTGTGTTTACTTCATATTTGCTCCAAATTAATTTCAGTTACACAACCTTTTCATGCATTATTTTAATAATGTAAACTAAATTTTATCGTATTTCTGCTCGCAGCTCCGATGCTTAAGTGATCAGAAGCGCAATCCTCTGGCCAATCGTCCGAGCTTGGCCCTGGAGATGGATGAGGACCGTTGTACCTGTCCCACGTCGCAGGCACTGCACCTTTCCCAGAAGTCCTAAATTTGGGTTGAGCGACCCCTTTAAAGCCTTACGTGCTCACGACCCCCCCCTTCCGAATAAAAAAAACCAGTTCTACAAATACAGCGGAAGCCGGATATAACGCTGGTCCAATCGTGTCCCCCAAACAAAATACATACATAGAAAATACAGTATATTGGGTAACCCGGGGTACAGTATATAAATACAGTATATTGGGTATCTCTATAACACGGTTAATCCCTTGTCCCAGTATACCCGCGTTTTAACAGGCTTCCACGGTATAACTTTATACAATATTAGGTCTCACTGTGCTATTAGCAATGTAGATGTCATATTTTTCAAAAGACAATGGTTCTTTTTGACATTTACGGTACTGAAGGGTGATTAGCAGCATTTCTTTTGATTTAACATTGCTTGCAGTTTTGCAATTTATGCTTTTCCCACCGATAATTTTACCACAACTCAAGTGGCGGGCACACTGTTCACTTTTCTCTCTTTGTTGACAAAGGTAAACTGTAATTATAAAAATGCTATAGAAGTTTGTCAGACACATCTGCACGAATAAAAATGACTTCATTACAATAAAAATAGAAACTTGCTTTTGAATTTGTGCAGCTAAATTGTGCATCTACTTGCATTTCACTCAGTGGCGCCCCCACGGGGTGGCCGATGGGGCCCGGGCTGCGAGGGCGGAAAATTATTACGTCGAAGTTTGAAACAAAAAGTCACGATACGCGATCTACATATACTTCTTAATCATGTACCGTATAATTAGAACATATAATAATTATAAGGGAGTAGTTCTGTTAAATAACTTTAGAAAAATCTAACCAGGAAAAGAATTTCATCTACTGCTTCTTCTAATCATTTAACTTTCTCTACTGTAACATTACTAGTAACTGGATAAGAAGAAATGTACAAAAGTCAACCTCCTTAATTGTTATAGCACCTGACTATTTTCTCCGTAAAATTTGGGAGGGGGAGGCTCACCCCCACTTTGGGAAAATTCTGTGTACCACGGCGCACGGGCCCCTCCCTTGGGAAATTTCTGGGTGCGCTACTGATTTATTTTTTTATTTTTTTTGATTGAAGGTTTAACGACCACCGTGAGCAACTCAATGGGCTATAAGCAGTCGCCCGTCCCTAATTTAGGGTCACTGGTTCCAGGGAAGGGAGGGAGCCAGTGCCGTAAGACAAACACAACATCCATGCCTCACCGGGATTCGAACCCGGACCCCGTTCGGACGAAGGATCAGAGGCCATCGCTTAGACCACTGCGCCACCGGGGCGGCGCGCTACTGATTTCACTTGCGTTAAAATGTTATACGTGTTAAATCAGCGTCATTAAACAGATCCAAAGTATTCGAGGTTTATATTAACGGATAGAATCGTTCTAGACAAAACAAAGTCACGCGTAAAATACGAAGCAGCGCATTGTATCACATTAAAGTCAAGACGTCTCGAATTACAAAAACACGAATGTAGGTAGGGTACTGCATACAGGAAAGTTAATCACCATTATTTAAGCCCTATAAGAACTGTGTTAAAGTTGGGCAAAAATGTGCGCTAATATACTAAGATCAAGTGTCTCCATTAAAAAGGCAGAAAGTGTAACACGTACGAAGTGCATTAAGTTAAACTGACATTATTAAAACTATGTAGAAAAAAGTTTTGCACAACATATTTGTGCCTTCTTAATAATGACCCCAAAACATCATAATCTGCTGAACTGAATCGTTTGTCCTATCACAGAAAGATCAAAGTTACAATTGCTTCCGCAGTCTCTAGAATTAACTAACAAACTTATTGTATTAATACTTCTTTTTTTTTTTTTTGGTCGGCGGTTTTATGAAAATCAAACAAACAGGTTTAACACATAAAAATCTTTAGGCCTACCTTCCAGGCATCAGAGTAACCTTGTTAGAGATATCCCAAAGTTATGAAGTTGTTGCTGTGTGGTTTATTAAAACTTATCCACCAAAATCAGAAAACACACACACAGTCAATGCGTTTTGGAAGATGAGATTCAGCTGATCCTTCAGCGCTGCGTTCCAATGTAGATGGCACTGGCATCGACTTCCTGCATACAGAGGCTACTGGGCAAATGCAATTTCCGCCTGCCTTGCTGGCTTCCTTTCGATTGCAAACACGGATCGTGTTACAAAATGAGATTAAAAAAAAAGGAAAATCTGTGGTCGGTACTGTCTAGCTAACGAACAACATAAAATGTGGTTTTCACAACTTTGTGGTGACCACCGACAGAAATGTTCGGAATTCAAGAGTGACTGCCTGCTTCGGAAATACGCACATGAAATCAGGGCCAGTTTATTCAGGTCTAATCAAAGGTTTCTCACTGCTGATGAGAGATTCGCAGAAACGTATCAACACTCATAAAAAGAAAAAAAACCCAGCAGTGTTGATATAGTCGGGTTATGGTAATTTCAGAGATAACTTTCAATAAATCTTTTTACAATTGGTTCTCTTCACCATTTTCACAGTTTATTGTAATTTTTGCAGCTGAAAAATTTCGCAGGCCTTATATATTTTTTTTTTTCATTTTATTTCTTTTACTGCTTTACTGGCATAAATTGCTATCACTTACTACTTGCTAAAGTACGTGCAATGGAAAACAACATTCATACTATGAGTTAAAGAAAAACCGGTATTACTAAAGTGGTGAAAAGAGTGTGTAGCACCTGTTCCCTTTGTAGATGGACTTTATACCATTCCAGTGCCTTGTAAACTTCATCAGAAAAAAAAAACAAGTACTACACACCCTTTTCATAACTTCGGTAAGGTTTAATGAAACAAAATAATTGACTTTAGTCAGACTACAACGTCTAACGTAGAATGGGCCCCCAGAACAGGCATCTAAAGAGAGTGGCTCATTTGCCGTTGCAGTGGGCCACTCTCGTTAGAGGCTCTGAGATTCTCAATTCTGTCAAGGAAAAACTGTCGAAAAAAGGAAAGAAAGGGACAAATGAACTTTTTATTTACATTTTAAAGAATAACCGGTCTTGCCTCTCAATTACAATAGGAGCGAAACTATTGCATTTCGAAATACTTTTACTGATATTTGTACGAACATTGAGTTCAATAGTTGTTGTTTTTTTGTTTTAATTTCAACATTGCGTAGTAGATCAAAGCGTTTAAATTACAATGACTTCAGCTTTGTGTTTGCAGTTCAATGGCTTCGCTAGGTAGATGGCCGAGCTGTTCTTAAAGGCACACATCATCAGTGCTTCAGGCAGTTCGTATTTCGTCAAGGAAGATACTTTAATATAGAGGTGCTGGTGGCATCGGGTTTTTCCTGTACGTAACAAAGATTTTTGCTAGTTTTTTCCGCATCCTTGAGAAATATTGAGTGGGAATTACGTCGCTGGCCAGTTATCACAATTTTGAACAGCGCCAAAGGCTTCTAAAATGTATAATTTGTGACTGAGTTGGATTTGTCAACTACTTAAGCTTCTTCAAAAAGGAATTCTTGATATTTTCTTTAAAAAGTCGAGTTATAAAGGACGTATTAGTTCCTTCTTTTTCAGGTTCGTTTTGGGTTCCTTTGGAACAAACACACGTGCCCGCGCATATGTGCTTGCCAGTGGCGTATATTCCAGGCTAGCTGCGAAGCCCAGAGAATGCATAAATAAAAGTAAATTAAATATACACAAATAAAAGTCAATTATCAACGGTAGTACGATATGTCGATGCTTTCGGTGCGAAATAAACATGAGCGGATTCGTTTCTTTCTATTATGAGAATCAGTCTGGCGAGCGATGATCAACGGCATCAATGGCATAACGCAAGTAGGTCTTCGAGAGCCTTCTCTGTACTGATGCGAAGAGCTTCAATACTATCTCCTGCTTGCGTTTCCATGACAACATGAATGAGCTACGGAGGTGAGTGGGCCATTGCTTTGCACAAAGGTTCGCTCCGAAAAAGAAGACTTCGGCCCCTCCATGCTTCCAGCGCGTGTTTCGCAAGAGTTGTTGCAGTTTGTGTGAAGTGTCAATGAATTAAAATCAATGATATTACATCTTAAATTCGTGGCTTTGTTGGATTCGAACTGTTTTGATAAATTTTGTGAAAGCTTCCCTGAACATCTACTATCAGAGCTTAAAGAACTCTATGCTTCAAATTTTGATACAGCTCGATAAAAAAATGAACTGAAGGTGTTAAATTTCCTTGACGAATACAAAACAAATCAGTAAGAGACATTACTTGTTACATAAAGTTGAATAATTGGACAGTGTTTATTGAGGTGTACAAATTAGCAGATCAATATTAAACTGTTTGTCAGCAACTGCCGAAAGAAGTTTTTCCGTATTAAAAAGAATCAAGATATATCTTGGAGCCACACAAGGACATGCACATTCGAGCAACTTGGCTGTTTTGTCAGTAGAGAAAAACATTATTTTTAAATATGAAAAAGTACTCGGAAGAAACATTTTTGTGAAAACTTAACACTCAAGTTCACACAAAAGGAAAGAAGAATGGAGTTCATGTACAAATAAGTGTTCAAATCCTAATCCTCATAATTATTTGGTATCATGTTAGCAATAGCATGTACCTAAAATAAAAAAAAAAAATGTTACTTCTATTACTTAACAATTAAAAAATAAACTTTGCAATTTTTAAAAAACAGTACTGTTGGGGGTGGGCTGGGGGTGGGGGTGAGATAGCCAAGGTCTCGGACCCAAGATACGCCCCTGGTGCTTGCGTATGACAAACCACAATGAATTCGGTAAATTACTGATCCGGAAAAACCTGTTTTGTTCTTGCCTTTGGAAACTCATGGATAAAATAAATTGCTATTTTGAACGAAATGTTAGACACAAATGGAAGCAATTTCTTTCTCTTGATAGCTAATATCGTGATGATTTCTAATTAACCGATAAGACGTTCAAGATACATTTTTAAACTCTCTTTAATAGGACGTGCATGTACTGCACCATATACATATATACAAGGTCAAGTGATGCACAATGTATAGCCCATCCCACATGAATGTCAACCCCGCCGCCCCGGTGGCGCAGTGGTCTAAGCGATGGCCTCTGATCATTCGTCCGAACGGGGTCCGGGTTCGAATCCCGGTGAGGCATGCATGTTGTGTTTGTCTTACGGCACTGGCTCTCTCCCTTCCCTGGAACCAGTGACCCTAAATTAGGGACGGGCGACTGCTTATAGCCCATTGAGTTGCTCACGGTGGTCGTTAAACCTCCAATCAAAAAAAAAAAAAATGTCAACCCCGCCTTCTCGTGGTGCCTCTTGTTTTCACTGAAGTCTGAGGACTGATCTATGGCGCTATAACTATACCACCGCGATTAAAAGAAATATCTCACACTCACCGACACGCTTGGCCAGCGTGATGAGCTATGGCCCAACAAAATGACTTTTATACTAAGAATGTGGCCCTCAGTCTCTGGCGGTTGGAATATATCTAACCAAAGCATAAAGATTTAGTGACTGATGGGGAAAATCTAGAACAAACTGATGCCTACATTTACCTTAGGTCATATCGTAGTTGTGACGTGCCTGCACCGCAAGACGCACATGAGATAAAGGGCAGGTAGCAGTGAGAGCATACGTTCGCGTAGCTCAATTGGGAGAGCGACTTTTTCCGGAATGAGGGGACCCGGGGTCGATGCCCGGCATGAGCAAAAAGGACGGAGAAATTTACTTCGTTATATAGTAAAAATTAACAGGCGTATAGGACTTGACTGGATAAGAAACTGTACAATTTTCAAGAAAAGTTTTCTATTGTAATATATATGAACACGCAGATCTACCTGTCTGCCTCTCTGGAACGCTTGACGTCACAACAACGTCTGCATTGTTGCGTCATCACTTATCGAACAATTCGTGTCTGCTCTCGCGATGTGAAAACGATTGCCTGCTATATAATAATAGCACGCAATCACTTTTAGATGTCAAGGTGATCGCGTGCTAATTTAAAAACATTGGATTATCAATGACTCGAGTTTTATTTATCCGATCTACAAAATTCGAATTAAAATCTTAATAGTACGGCAAGTTGCGTTTGTATATTAATTTAATTGAGCACAATTCGAATATTAATTTTTACGCTTTAATTATTTTGTACTTTTTTAATTTAACTAACTTTCCGAGTTTAGTGCTGATTATATTATGCATTTTGCAAAATATTGACCTATCTAAAGCTCTAACCTACAATAAAAACTGAAATCTTGAGATGTCAAAGTGAGCAAGATTGCATCTGAAGGCAGATGTCGCCCAAATAGCACATTGTCGAGAATTTAGGTAGTTCCAATTTGTAATACCAGATGTCTCCATTATTTTGTAGAAACAGCTTTATTATGAAGTTTCAAACTAACCGTCGACTAGGACAGTCTAAAACAAGCCGTGAGGGGAATAACAAGTGTGCCGGAGAAAAAGTAATTTAACGCGAAAGATCAAAGTAAAAGTTATTAAGGTAACTTTACACGAAAACAATTTTCCGAGTTTAGTGCTGATTATATTACACATTTTGCAAAATATCGGCCTATCTAAACGCTCTAATTTACAATTGTTAAACATCAAATATTTTACACAGAATGTTATTTACCGCGAGAGGTCTTTTGAAAAACGAAAATAAATAGCATATAATTTTTAGTTCTAACATGAATGAGTTCTTACTATATAAGTTTTTACTGTGTTTCCTTACAGAAATCCAGCGTCTATGTTATTTGTTTTTAACCTGCTTCAATTAAAAAATTTCACTCCGTCACAGGACCGATAGCATCCCCTATATATTAATATTTATTTAAAGCTTAAAAACAACCGTCCTAGAACGGTCTATACGCTAGTTTCTTATAAGTGTTCAATCAATATATCCTCTGAGTTCTTATTTATCGATCAAAGACATGGGCCTGAACTAAAAAAGTTATAAAGAGGCCACGGACAAATCAGAGAAGCATGGAGAGATGTATGCTGGGTGTACCCAAGAAAGACAGGAAAAATTAGTCATGAATCAGAAAAATGACAAGAGTTGATGACATCATGATCAAAGTCATCATCATCATCATTGTCAACCATTATCAATCCACTGCTGGACGAAGGTCTCCCCAAGTTTCCTCCACAACGGTCTGTCTTGTGCCAGTCTCCTCCATGTCACCCCTGCAAACTTTCGAATTTCATCCACCCATCTCCCATGTGGTCTTCTTCTGGGTCTTTTCCTGTCCCTTGGAATCCAATCTAAGATTTCGGCTGTCCATCGATGATCTGTCCTTCTGGCAGTATGTCCAGCCCATTGCCATTTCAGGGATTTAACTCTGATCATGATGTCTTCCACTCTTGTCATTTTTCGGATCCACGAGTTCCTCTTCTTATCTCTCCTGGTTACACCAAGTATGCACCTCTCTATGCTTCTTTGAGTTGTCTGCAGCCTTTGTATGTCTCTTTTAGTTAAGGTCCACGTCTCTGCACCATACGTAAGCACTGGAAGGATGCATTGATCAAACACTTTTCTTTTAAGACATAACGGCATATTGCTCTTGAAAATTATGCTGTTTCTTCCAAAAACTCTCCAGTCAAGTTTTGTACGCCGATTAATTTCTTCATCAATGTGACCCTCACTTGATATCTGCTGTCCAAGATAAACGTACGTGTCTGTTATCTCCAGCTTTTCTCCATCAATCGATAAATCTTCATTTCTTGTAAAAGCATTGAACATCACTTTTGTCTTCTGAAAGTTCATTTTTAATCCCACTTCTTTACTCTTGTCAGCAAGTTCCTGGATCATACTCTGCAGCTCTGATGGGGTAGTTGCAAAAATGACTACGTCATCAGCAAAACGAAGGTGGGTTAGATAATCTCCATTAATCTTTATCCCCTTGTTTTCCCAGCTCAGCGACTGAAAAACACCCTCCAATGTGGCATTAAAGAGCTTCGGAGATATGGTGTCACCTTGTCTCACTCCCTTTCCAATTTTTACGTGTGTTGTATTTTCAAACAGCCGAATCTTTGCACTTGCATTTTCATAGATGTTATTAATAATATTAATGTATGCATCTTCAATACCGCAGGTTTTCAGAGCCATTGTAACTGCTGATGGTTTCACCGAATCAAAGGCTTTTTCATAATCGATAAAAGCCATGCACAATGGAAGTTCATATTCCCTCGCTCTTTCAATTAATTCTCTCAGCACGTGGATATGATCTATTGTGCTGTAGCCACTCCTGAATCCAGCTTGTTCTCTCGGTTGAGCCATGTCCAGTGTTACCTTCAAGCGGTGTGAAAGAACTTTAGTGAAGATTTTATAAACTACTGATAGGAGGCTGATAGGTCTGTAGTTTCGAGATCCTCAATGTCACCTTTCTTATGTAGCAGGATCATTGTAGCGGTGTTCCAATCCTCAGGAATCTTTCCTTCATTAAGGCATCAGTGAAAATTTGGGCGAGTACTGTTTCGATTTCTCCACTTGCTTCTTGTATGATGTCTACAGTAATTCCATCTTCTCCTGGAGCTTTTCCCCGCTTCATGTTCTTTATTGCATGTGCAACTTCTGATGGGAGGACTGGAAGAACTCTGGTACCTTTCATGATGTCTGAAGTACATGTATCATCCCTTTCATATAATTTGGAGTAGAAATCTTTCACTCTTGTCAAAATTTCGCCTCTATTTCTTGTTACAGAACCATCTTCTTTTCTCAGTGCCATAATCTGTTTTCTTCCCTTACTGAGATGTCCCTTTGCTATCTTTAGGCTTTGGTTGTTTTCAATTGCTTTCCTCACTAGTTCACAGTTGAATTTTCTTACGTCTTCAGTGATACTTTTTCTTACTGTCTTGCATAGCTCTATATATTCCACTTTGGAAGTCACATCTTCTTTAGTTGTCCTCATCTCTCTTCTTTTTTGCATCAACATTTTCGTTTTTCCTGATAATTTATTTACATGCAACTTGTTCTTAGACCCAGCTAATTTTGTTGCTGTTTCCATAAGAGCTTTGGTTACTTTTCTGTTAACTTCAGAGATGTCCACTTCTTCTGATGTTAGGCCTTCTAAAGCAGAGAACCTGTTCTTCAGTTCCAACTTGAAGGTATTATGGTGTTTTTAAGGTTGGTTATGTCAATAGATTTTGTTTGTCTTATGAGCTTTCCACGTTCAAGTTTAGTGTTGAGGTGCATCTTACATCTCACCAATCTATGGTCACTACCTGTGTTGAACTTGTTTAGCACACTGCAGTCTTCTATGACGAATTTTTTGTTACACATAATAAAATCAATTTCACTTGTCATCCCATTTGGATGTCTCCATGTCCATTTCCTGTGTGGCTTTTTCTTGAAGAAGGAGTTCAAGATGGAAAACCCTTCTGCCTCTGCAAACTCAACGAGAGTATTTCCACGCTGGTTTCTGTTGCCGTGACCAAATTTACCTACTGAAGTTTCATTCTGTTGCCGTTGCCCTATTTTTGCATTGAAATCTCCCATAATTATTTTCAAGTGCTGCTTACCTTTATTATTTAGATGACAAATTTCCTCATAAAATTCTTCAATTTCTTCTTCAGGATGACTTGTGGTGGGTGCATAAGTTTGAATAATCTGAGCCTGGTATCTTCTCGATAGTTGGATAACGAGTCGTGCAGCTCTGTCAGAGGAACTTTCAACTTCTACAACTTTATCCTTCAGTTTCTTGTTTATTATAAATCCAACACCACTAGTTCTGCCAGTATCTGTCCCACGATAGTAGAAGAGATGTCCACTTTTCAGTTCGATGAGATCTTCTCCTTTTCTCCTTACCTCACTTAGCCCCACGATGTCCCACTTGATCCTTTGTAGTTCCTCTTCCAATTCAAGAAGCCTTGAATCAGAAGATAGGGAGCGTCCATTGTACGTAGCCAAGGTCAGCATCAGATGGCAGCCTAGTCCGGTCCTCCGGGGATTCTTAGCACCCTCTGCCTTCATGTCGCACTGGCCGCTGCCTTGGCCAGGTACATTCCAGCTGCCGGAGACTGAGGGCCAAGATTTAAGTTGTGGAATCATTTTGGAGGGTTTGGCCATAACTCACCACGCTGGCCAAGCGGGTTGGTGAGTGTGGGATAGAATTTCCTCTAATCCCGATGGTATAGTTATACCGCTATTGGCGGTCGTCAGAGCCCCTTTAGTGGGAACAGGATGCACCACGAGAAGGCGGGGTTGACATTTGTCAAGGAGAGGCTGTGATGTTACGCATCACCTGACCTTACATCCCCATGATCAAAGTAAAGACACTTAAATGGCAATGGGATGGACATATTTCTAGAACTGACCACCGTTAGACAATTGAAATAACAAGCTGGATACTAAGGGACAGTGGCGAGTCCAGAAACTTACCTTGCGGGGAAAGGGCGGTTGCTGTGGTCTAAAAAAAGAGAGAGGCTTTTTGTTAGGGTCACACACACACACACACACACACACTAAATTTTTAAATCATAAAGATATCAATGACGGAAGTAACTGTACATTCCGTCCATCTCACGGGCTCCACGAATCGATTTCGCTACAATAGTTATTTGTCAATTAGAAATGCGGTCAAAAAATTTCGGTTTTCAGGAGGCAAGCCTAGCGTTTGGGATGAAAATTATCTGTTCGGCTCTTTCTCAAAGAATGATGAAAAGATACCAACGAAGCTGGCATCTATGTATCAAATTGTATGATTCACGCTTGAAAAACTGGTAAAGATGAAAAAAACCCTCGAAACAAGATGGGAAGCAATGCAAGTTGGAAACAACTTTACAACTTTGCAACAATACTAAAGGACAAAACAAAGGACATGCATTGCTTTTCATGATCGGACAAAATCTCTTTTCACTTCTGCTATGAGCTTTCTCTGTTTCTGAACTTCTAGTGCTTTTTTTTTTTTTTTTTTTTTTTTCTGCCTGATGATGCTAGAACAGAACATTTAATCTCTAAAATCACAGCACATTTCAATTTTATACAAACACTTACGAAAAGTTTTGTATTTTCGATATTTCTTTTTTAAATAAGTACTTTAAGTGTTTATGAACTTGGCCATTTAATACTAAAAAATCTGCTGGGGCGGTTGCTCTCCGCTGCATCCGCTTCTGTTAAGAGATAGAAGACCAAGTGGAAGATTAGTTGAGGACATTCGAAAGGCCGCCCCAGTGGCGCAATGGGCTAAGCGATGGCTTCTGATCATTCGTCCGCGATGGGGTCCGGGTTCGAATCTCGGTGAAGCATGAATGTTGTGTTTGTCTTACGGCACTGGCTCTCTCCCTTCCTTGGAACCAGTGACCCTAAATTAGGGATGGGCGACTGCTTATAGCCCACTGAGTTGTTTACGGTGGTCGTTAAATCTCCATTCAAAAAAATAAAAATCGAAAGCATGCTGGAGTCAAGACAGAGAGTTATGGAAGAGACTGTGGAGGCTTTCATCCAGCAATGGATTGGAAATGGTTGATGATGCGGATGCACCAAGTGTTTTTTGTTGTTGTTTTTGTGTCGGAAGGCAAGACTTCTCAAACTGTGGTTCGCGAACAACTTAGAAAAGGGTGGCTGTTGTTTTCATTCTTTCTTTGCCTCAGGCGTTGTAGCCGAAAGCTCGGTGATATTAAAAAACTTGACAACTGGCACTTCTTCTTTAGGACGCGGCGGGGGAGCGCAACGACTGCCGTGAACAACTCAATTTGCTATAATAAGCAATCGCCCGTCCTAATTTAGGGCCACTAGTTTCAATGAAGGAAGAGAGCCAATGCAGTAAGAAAAACACATCACCCATGCCTCGTCCGGAACTCGCTTATTCGGACGGACGATCAGCAGAAACCGCTTAGACCACTGAGCCACCGATCGCCTGCCAGTTCCACAAAAATGAAGTATCCAGTTCATTTTATCAATAGTCAAAGCGCTTGTTTCCCAGGCACCCAGGGAAAACGCTAGATGTGAGGACCTTATTCAAAGAAGCGTCTTTTCATTCATCACCATCTACGTTATGTGTATCTCTTTTATCTTCTTCAGGTTAGTTCAAGGGAAACGAATGTCTCTCCTGGTAGTAGATAAGTGGTTCTTCAGCACGGGAACCAATTTTCTTGTAATTCCTATAATTGTAAAGAAAAGTAGAAGGTGGAGTTGCCCTTTGATTCTGCGGTTCTTATTAGTGCTCTGAATGTGAGGCCGCCCCGGTGGTGCAGTGGTTTGACCGATGGCTCCTGATCATTCCTCCGAAAGGGGGTCCGGGTTCGAATCCCGGTGAGGCATGGATGTTGTGTTTGTCTTACGGCACTGGCTCTCTCTCCCTTCCCTGGAACCAACCAGTGGCCCTAAGTTAGGGACCGGCGACTGCTTATGGCCCATTGAGTTGCTCACGGTGATGAAGGAAAGTAAAAGTTTTGATTTTTGTGTCATTTTTCAGATCGTTGTGTGTGCGATATATCATGATGTTTAAGTGAGTCGCATATTCATTTATTGTATAAACTGAACCCAGATGAAATCATTTGCTTCATTCATGTGGTTGCGCAAATTCATTTCTTATTTTATGGGAGGCGCGATATCGCAAAAATGTTTGGGAACCCTTGGTTTACTTTATATTGTAATAACTCTAAAGGGTTTTTCTAAAGGGAAAGAAAAATGCCAAGGTATGGAAGACGACTTCTACATATGTTCAGCATGGTAAGTGAAGTGAATATGTTAAAGTAATGAAATAATTTTGGATTTTTCTCTATCCCAGAGAATAAAAATATAACCGGTTTACGTTGAAGGATACAAGATGAAACAATTTCAAAACACTGCGCATATAAAGTATTTCAAGTATTATAAAGAAGCGTTGTATCAAGGCCTTCTGTTTGTTTCTTTTGACGTTTCAGTAGCTTTGTGTGTCTTAGGTTTCTGGAAATTTCAATTCTTCTTCTGTCTCGTTCTGATAATGGATGGTGAAGCAGAACAACAGTTTACGAGGCACTGACCGTCTGTCTTTGGCCATACTTAAAAATTAGGAAACACAGTCTAAGGTCTATAACAGCCTGATAAACTACTGTGGAAAAGGTAAAATTTAGTCTATCACATAAGTGTGCAGTTTTAGGCCAGAGGAGAAGTGCCAAACAATTTCAGAAAAATTCACGGAATTGTCAGCATTACCTGAAAGCTGGATGTCACGTGCTCGAATCAGGTGATTCTTATTCTTCTTTGTCAGCCATTGTATGTTCCTGAAAAGTGCCTTTCCTGTGACCTCTTCTCTGTGTTTTTTCATTTTACGTAGTACATCCGACAGGAAGTCGGATGATGTCAGTAAAAGCGCTGCCAGAGGAAGTGCGAACAACGGTAAGATGGAAAAATAATTCTGCTATGAGCGTTAGTGTGCAACGCACTCGTAAAAAGTTGAAGGAAATGTCATTTTCATTTACTCAGAATTCACACTTATGTGCAGAACTACGCATTTGGGTCATGTTGTTTCATATTTAAACTGCTTCACCTAAATACGTTGTATGAAACATTACTCTGAATTCCGATAACCCTATTTAACGTTAATCTGCTTCACCTAAAATCGTAAACAGAAGTAAGAGAGAGAGAGAGAGAGAGAGAGCGAGAGAGAGAAAGAGAGAGATCACGGTGAATTCCAGTTATCAGAATTATACCCGGAACAGCTCGTAGAAGTATACAGTACACAACACATTTACATAGATTTTCCACCATAGTGGAGACGTACCTAGCATTTACAGGAAGAACAGTTTCTCCTTCATCTAGACAATCGCAGTCACCATGTTCACCACATGTTGACGACCCCCCTAGAATTTATTCCGATGAGCCATTCCATAACGACTACCCCCAAGGCTATGGAAATGAGCTCGCTTGGAAACCGAACGGTGGCGCAGGTGAAGTTCACAGAGCCGTATATATACGACCCGAGGACCGGCTTTCGTTTAGTAGAGTCTTCGGAGTCAGAATGGGAGAAGCTGCCGATTTATCGGAGTTTGATAAAGGACAAATTGTGATGGCACGGCGCCCTCGGAACTGCGATCTTGGAAACGGCGCGGCTTGTGGGTTGTTCACGCGCCGCTGTAATGAATACGTATCAAAAGTGGTGCACAGATGGCCAAACGACGAGCCGTCGTGTGTCGTCCGCAGCTCATTGATGCCAGAGGGGAGCGGAGACTGTCGCGCATTGTTCACAGCGACCGCAGGGCCACAGTGCGGTAAATCCCTCGCAGCTGTAACAGTGGTGAACAGGGCAATGCGTCACAGCACACAGTTCATCGCCGCATTCTGCGTACGGGCCTGCGTAGCCGAAGACCCAACCGGGTCCCCATGCTCACTGCACGTCCAACAACGCATGAAATGGGCCCAAGATTATCGAGATTGGACAGTGGATGACTGGAAGAAAGTGGCCTGGTCTGACGAATCAAGATTACTGGTGCCTCACATAGACAGCCGAGCGCCAATACGCCAATTAAAAACGAGGGTTATGGCACCAGGATATACTGGGTGGAAATAGGCCGCTCGCCTCGGTGTTATGCTGTGGGCGATGTTTTCTTGGGGCACTTTAAACCCCATTATTCCCAATAGCACGATCCCTGACGGCTGTCAGGTATCTGGACAACGTTACAGACCAAGTTCACCCATTCATGGCAATTGTGTTCCCTGCTG
Source organism: Macrothele yani (assembly GCA_039090855.1). NCBI lineage: Eukaryota > Metazoa > Arthropoda > Arachnida > Araneae > Macrothelidae > Macrothele > Macrothele yani. The sequence goes on from CM077006.1 coordinate 1,814,696, forward strand.
GTGATGGCCATCACCAACAGAATAATGCGCCATGTCACACTGCCAGAATCGTCAAGGAGTGGCTCGAGAAACATGCTGGTGACTTTCTGTTAATGCCATGGCCTCCAAATTCACCTGACTTGAACCCAATCGAAAATTTGCGGTTAGACTTGGAAAAGCGGTTTCTCGCTAAATCACCACCATTCCGAAATGTACGATAAATGGAGGACCTGCTGTTGCCATTATGGTACCAGGTACCCCAGGATACCTATCGCCACCTCATCGAATCGATGCCTCGCCGAGTGGGGGATGATTTGCGGGATAAAGGGGGTCCTACAGCTTATTAGGTAGGTGGTCATAATGTGATGGCTCATCGATGTACATAATATTATTGTTACCTACACGAGTCCTATCTTAGAGACTGCAATTGGATTATGTAAATAACTTTGGAAATTTAGCGGCTAAAATTCATCTGTCGGTACCAACGCTGAGCCTCCTTGTCTCAAAGTCTCCAAAAGTGGACAAGATGCGTAGCTTTTTGAGTTATGTGGAAACCTACGCCCTTCTATACACCGCAAAAGTATCCAATTTGTAGCATGTATGTCACTCAAACATATTGTAAAACAAATACTATAAACATAGTAAGAAAAATATTATTAAAGCAAGTGATACAAGTTAAATGATTTAATATAATTTTTTCTTTTGATTGAAGGTTTAACGACCACCGTGAGCAACTTAATGGGCTATAAGCAGTCGCCCGTCCCCTAATTTAGGATAACTGGTTCCAAGAAAGGGATACAGCTAATACCGTAAGACAAACACAACATCCATGCCCCCTCAGGATTCAAACCCGGACCCTTCTCGGACGAATGGTCATAAACCAGCGCTTAGACCACTGCGCCACCGAGACGGCTAACAAATATATTCCGCGATGAACTTAATTCCGGTAGAGTCGGCCAATTCATCAACATATCGTTAAGTTCCAAATAATGCTTAAAAGCAATATTTGGAACTGGACCGATATATAAAGTAATGTTTGGAACTGATAAGAGCTGTGCTAATATAGAAATTGTGTTGAGCTTAAAAAATGCAAATCGCTAAAATATCAAGAAATTAGGCCCTTCATAGCACGTTCGTAAGCTATTAGTTATGAGATAGATAGCATCTTACTCAGCGATGGTTTTCGCTCGCGAGGTACGCGTCCTCAGCCCTTCTCCTGAAGACTTCACCATTGCTCCAACAGATTCCACCTTTTCGAAAATAATTTGCACAATCCAGGATATAGACTTCCAAGAGAACAGAAATCTTAACAGATGACAATAACAGACACTCTCCCCTAACTTATGCATCGATACATATCCATATATCCCATCATTCTTGAACTTCCTGTTTTATGCTCTTGCATCCACAATGCCTCACTCTGTTATGAGGTTGTACGCTTCGCCCGAGGCAACATAAAGCTTTTGAGTGATTACTTCCTAGGCTACCACATGGCTTAAACTCTTGAGTCTAAACTTCTTTGCTCTGATTTGCCCTCAGATATGCTACCTGCCTTCTTAGTCTAAAGTATGGACCTTAAATGTCGTTGAACCTCGTTCTGTAAGCCATTGACATTTACCTGGGATTCAAAATCTATAAAACTAGGTTCAAGCCTTAAGTTCAGGTATCTTTACGTGGTTTGTTACAAATCAATCGTGTCGATCTTTCCTTTTGTCCACAAGTCGAATGGTTAAGTGACGAATTTTTTGAACGTGCTGAACTTATTAGGAAACCCTTTCCATCATTGTTTTTGAAACGTGAAGCAGTATTCTATGACATAGCATGACTTTACTTGGTCTTGGGAAATATTAAGGAGCAAAGTTTATATATTCTGCCTTAGTGCTTTTTTATTTACTCTTTACAGCACTATGACCAGACTCTGTGAGTTCGTGAATTTTCAGAACGGTTGAGGAAAAAGAGTTCTTGGAGCACTTGGACCTTGTTTGCTGCATGTGCGTTATTGAGGTTATTCTGTGTTTGTGCGGCTTAGGGCTAGGGTGCCCTAAAGAAAAATGCAAGACTTTTCTGCTTCTGTCCTCATTCAGTCGAAGCACTATTTACTATTTCTCTGTACTAGACAGCTTCCTAGGGGAGTACTGTAATGGGAATATTGCCAGACTTTGATCCCATTACGGTACAGTCATTGTGAGACTTTGATTTCGTAACATATCATTATTTAATTTCGTAACATATCATTATTTAATTTCGTAACATATCATTATTTAATTTCGTAACATATCATTATTTAATTTCGTAACATATCATTATTTAATTTCGTAACATATCATTATTTAATTTCGTAACATATCATTATCAGACTTTGTTGCCATTACAATACTATCTTTGTCAGGCTGATTCCATTTCAGTTATATCGTTTGTCAGACTTCAATCCCAATACAGTACTATCATTGTCAGACTATGATCCCGTTACATCACGACCAAGAGTTATCGTGCAAAAAACCATTCTCCTTCTTTGCACTCTCTGTACAGTATTCTATTCAGTTTTTGTCAGGAATGCCGCTTTCTGACTAACTTTTCTTCCACAAATTTCTAGAACTTTCCAGTGATTAAATAGTGTTATAACTACAGTAGCCTGAAGCCCAGGAGTTCAGTTTATTTCCAACTGCCTAAGTGCATACATATCTGCATTTTTCTGAGATGGCATTAATACGATGCAAGCATCCAGCAGACGTATTTTGCTCTGCCTGCGGCCAATCAATCATAACAAGCGCCAAAAACTACTCCGTGGACGCATCTACTAAGATGTGTGGGGCCTACAAAGCATATTTCGGCATGCCTATTGGAGATCAAGACAAACCGTCGGCACATCACTTCACCTGCGACCACTACAACAAAACTCGGAAAGGTAAGATGGACAGCTGCTGCTCGGCTTGGATGCAAAATTTTATGTTATAATTTTTTTTTAATTTTGGAATTTTCAATTTTTTTTTAAATTTTCAATGTTATAAGAACAAATATATCATACATGAAAGTTGCTAGAATCTTTTACACATTATCCATGGGTGAAATGATTTTTTTCATCAGACAATTTTATTTTGTTCTTTTGCAGGATGGTACAGAAAGGAAAAGAGAGCCATGAAGACTGCTGAAGCAATTGCTGCTTCTGCAAGGTGGATCCTTCCAAGCGTCGGACTGGCAAGAATGCACCTGCTATCACATATCCAGACATTTCTTCATCCATCGCCCTGGTGCCACACTGCCCTGAGCTTCCCGTACTCACTCATCTGGTGAGAGAGAAGCCGTCTTCAGAAGAAAACAGAAAGTCAGAGAGCAAAGAAAACGCTGGAGATTCAGATTACAATTTGAGAGATGGAGCTGAGGAGTGAAACCCATGCTACTCCAACCAAAAAGACCTCAACGACTTGATCAGAGATATTGGTCTTATCAAGTCCAATGCTGACATCTTGACGCCTAAGCCCAAGTAGTGGAACTTGTTGGATGAAAGTGTGCAAGTCGCAAATCAGAGGAAGCGACACCAAGCTTTCTCCGGCTTCTTCACTCGTCGAGATGCGGCCTGCTTCTGCTACAAAGTGATCGGTCTGTTAGAGGCGATTGGAGTCACCTGTAACCCGAACAAAAGGCGCATCTTCAGTGACAGCTCATCCAGGAGCCTGAGATCCGTGCTACTCTATAATAGGAACAAGTACCCGTCTATTCTCCTGGCTCACTCGGTGCACCCCAAAGAGGATTACAACAGCAACAAGAGCTCGCTAGAGCCTTGAAGTATGATGAGTACGGCTGGGAAGTCATCAGAGATTTCGAAATTGTGGTGTTAATTGTGGTGTTTCTGATGCTTCCAAGGCGGTTTTATTGAGTTTCCCTGCTTTTTTTTTTTTTTTTTTTTGCCTTTGAACTTGTTGGATGAAAAGGAACACAGAAAAGCGCACTACCTTAGGTGAGTCTGTCCACAGCGGACCAAGTTTTATGTGGAGAAGAACAACGTCATGTCGGAGCCACAGGTGGATCCACGAAAGGTGCTGATGCCACCACTGCACATCAAAGTGGGCTTTATGAAACCTTTGTCACACTCTAGATAAGGAGTCGGCAGCCTTCAAGTACCTGCGTGGCTTCTTCCCAAAGTTGTCTGAGACAAAGATCAAAGCCGGTGTCTTCGTCGTACCACAGATAAAGAAGATCCTGCAGTGCAAGGGAATTCCTTCAATATACTCACTACAGAGGAGAAACAACTTGGAATAACTTTGTCGCAGTCGTTAGGGGCTTCTTGGACAATCCTAAAGCCGAAATCTATGTGGTGCTGGTTGAGACTGGTGATGAACTACAGCAAAATGGGCGGTGCAGGATGTCCCTCAAAGTCCACATCCTTCGTGCTCTCGGAGGAGCATCAGAGTTTATTAGTACAGTGTTGAGTCGGTTCATTTTAGGCTTTTTCTATCCACCAGGATGTATTGGACTTTGAGCGTCGCTACCAAGGACAGTATAGCGAGAACGTGATGGGAGACTGTATTCGGGGGCTCATTCGTGAAAGTGATTTACAGTATAATCGTAAATCTCGAAAAACTATTCATTTCTAAATATTTTGTGGTCATTTTTGTATAACTGTAGTATAAATACATATTAATTTTGATTCATATGTTGTTGTTTTTTTAACTTTATGGGAACGAAAAGACGCAAATTTGCCCTTTTCTTTATTGGAAATAGATGAATTTCAAAATATCATTGTCCTGATCAAAAAAGCAAAGTCTGTGGGGAATAATAGCCATTTTCTGTACTTTGTAGGTATAATAAATCAGGAAATAACAGTTACTACTCAGGAACAAAAATTGTGCAACACAGTTTTATCTGGGTAGAGAATGCTCGTTGCAAGTCATTTTTACACTAATTTGCATGCAAAACTTAATTTATAAAAACTAAAAGAGATGTTTTCAAGAAAGTTTCAAGATCATTTATAATTTCTAACTAGGAACTCGAGAAAAGACGACAAAGATTAATCAATGCATAAAATAAAAAGCCCAAAAATGCACAGACTACATGGCGTTTGAGGCTTCCAAATTTCAAGGCTTCCTGCATAGGTAGTTCTCCGGAAGTGACTCTTACTGCGACGGTAGCATAACAGCAGACGCCAGAGGATGTGTTTACCTCAAGCAACTTATTTAGCTAACTGATGTAAAAATGAAGTAAACTTAATTAGACATTAATTTTCACAGTCATAGGGGCGATTTTTTAAGGAACAGTTACAGTAACATCGTCCGTACACATATCATAAAAAAATTGAAACACACACTACGAAGAATATGACATACCACTCTGCTTGTCTTTTGTAGATATTGAGAAGGTTTTCAACTCGGACAAAACATCAGCTATCTTTAATTAATACACCCTTAATTTATGGCATCAAGCAAACTGTACGAGAGCTCTAACTACTGTACATCTACATTGAGACGCAATCAACCAGCGGAACGTTTCCCAAAAAGAGAAGAAATATCCAAAGGGACACAACTTGAAACATACAAGCACTAATTAAAAAGTAAGAGCTTTATCTTTTTTGAACTCTGCGGGGTTTTATTTCACAGAATGTACCTAATTAAATACACTCACGGACAAAAAATTTGCGCACCTAGAAGAAGAAATGCTACAACCACAAAACTTTGCAAATAGCTAGAGTGCGTGCTGGTATGGAAATGATCTACGTTCAGTGCGAGTGCACATGGCCGCACACCCTGTGGTGTGCGGCCATGTGAGCTTTATAAACCGGCGTGTAGGTGATGTTCCATGAAAGCGAAAAGCACCAGCCTACGCCAGCAAGAGTACAGAGCGAAAAGAATGCCGGGTAGCCGCCAGAGACGTCGATTTACGCAACTTACGGACTTTGAGAGAGGCCTGATCATCGGGCTGAAAACCGCAGGTTGGTCGGCGCGCGCATGGCCCGGCACGTGGAACGTTCTGACCATACCGTCCGACTGTGTTGGGAACAGTGGACACGTGACGGCACTGTTACACGGCGGAGCGGCTCTGGACGGACCAGGAGGACCACCGGTAGAAAGGATCGACGGATCGTGCGCCAGGCACGAACGGATCCCACGGGGACCCGGTCCACTATACAGGCAGATGCAGCTACTCCTGTGTGCCCAAGAACCATCCCGCGAGGCGTCGGGAAATGGTTCGTGGATGTTTCATGTCGAGAATGGTTCGTGGATTTTTTGTCGGGAATGGTTCGTGGATGTTTTGTGTCCCTTTGGATATTTCCAGCGCCCCTTACGTGTGCTGCCATTAACACCAGAACATCGCCGGTTTCGTGTGCAGCGGTGCCAGGCCAAAGCGACGTGGAACGCCATAGACTGGCGACGTCTGGTGTTTAGCGATAAGTGCCGCTTCGGTTTGGGGACAGATGATCATCGTGTCTGGATTTGGAGGTCCCCGGGTCAACGGCACAATCCCAAACTCGCTATCGAGCGCCAAAGCCACTGCAGGCATTATGTTCTGGGGAGCCATTGCCTACGATAGCCTATCAACTCTAGTAGTGGTTCATAGATTATTGACGAGCTAGCGGTATGTGGATGAGATCCTACGGCCTGTGACGTATAATCTAAACAACTTTCATTTTTAGTTCATTTTCCTATGTAAATTTGAGTTTGCTCTCCTTTACACTTTTCAAACTTAACGTGATATCTTCTTTCTTACAAGAATGAGGTTGGCAACACAATTGAGGTCAGAGTGAGTGACGTATGAATGTGATAAGAACGATTGATAAAAAGAACGATACAGCAGTTGCTTAGTGTATGTGTGTGTGTGTGTAGAGATGCTCGATCGCTGCTAAGAGATACGTGAATTGTAATATTAGCAGTGCTATATTGTGGATGTCATCATTCGTGCTGCACCAATAAAAGGTTATCGTAAGTTTGACTTCTGTATATGTTTTGTCTGGCCGTAAAAGCTTAATTAAGAACTATTGCATCTTATTCTCATTTAGTTTAACATTTCCTTAGTCATGGTGTTAGACATGGCGTAACACCAATCAAGCATACGAAAAAGGGTTACGTTATAGGCCCCATGTGCTCCCATTCATGGCAGGTATTCCAGGTGCGCTATACCAGCACGATAATGCCTGCCCACACACGGCTCGGGCTGCCTAGGACTGCCTACGTCATGTCCAGACACTTCCATGGCCTTCCCGCTCCTCGGACATCTTCCTTATCGAACATGTGTGGGACCAGTTGAAACACCAGCTGCCACCGTGCCGCAATTTCCGGGATTTGGAGCACACCGTCTGATACGTGTTGGCCATTCTATAACGAAGTAAATTTCTCCGTCATTTTTGGTCTACGCTGGGATTCGAACCCGGGTCCACTCATTCCGGAATAAGTTGCTCTACCAATTGAGCTACGCGGACATTTTATTCTGATTCCTATCTGCGTTTATGTCGTGTGCGTCCTTCTGGCAGGTACATCACATCTCCTGGTACGTTACAATTCTGCCTCAGGACAACATCAGGGGACTGTTCGCCTACATGCCGGACCGTATTGCAGCATGTATCACCGCACGAGGCGGTGCGACGCGTTATTGAAGATGACCGGACTGCGTGCCACAGATCCTTCTGGAATTGTCCTGTAGCTCTGTTTTTGCCATCATGTGTATCATTCATCTGTATCATTACGTCCATAAAATTTCTGCTCAATCCGATGCTTCCTTTTTGATGCGCAAATTTCATTGTCCGTGAGTGTACATACGACATTCTACAGAAATGTAAATAAAAAAAGCCGTGTATACATAAGTATACTCACGAAGCGAGTAACAGGAGTCAGTATCAGGAACGGAACATAAATCACAAGACATTCACTTGAACAAATGAAGCAGTTCAAGCCCAATGTATAAGTAGGTAATGAACAATATCACAACAAAAGTTCAGTACAAAAGGCAAATGCTACGATGAAATCACAGCGGTACTAAAGTTCACAAAGGACACGACCGTGAATGGCCATGTTCCAAAAATCTTGACTGCTGGTTAAGTTATTAGGATCAAACTTGAAAACACTACGCTAATACAACACGGAGCGCTTGGTTCAGAACGCCTGACGCACAATTTCGAAGCATGAGATGTATCCACTTCTATTGTATCTCCTCGGCATCATAAGATTATCGAGTAGAAGGCAACGTAGATTAAGGACAAGAATGACCAGCCAACAATGTGAGATCATCACTAATGCGAGTAGCACCTCACGACCAGAGCTGACCTTACGATTCACCACCATTTTTATATCACTTGGTAACTTTCGAAAAACACGGAAAATTGTTCATCCAACTGAGTACACGCCTACAGCTCGAGATGACCTTGCGACTTATCGCCATTGTTATACAGTATCACTTGGTGACTTTTATTACCACAGAGACAACTGTTCATCCAGTTGATGCGAAATAACGCCCCACGGCCCGAGCTGACCTTCAGATCCACAACCATTTCCATATCACTCGGTGACTTGACATCACCACAGAGACAGCTGTTCAACCAGATGATGTGCAAAAATGCCTCCACTTCCTGAGCAGACCTTGCGACTGACCACCATTTGTATGTAACTTGGTGACTTCCATCACCACAGGGAGAACTCTTCATCCAGCAAATGTAAAGTAGCAACCAAGACACGAGCAGACCTTGCGACTGAGCGCCTTTTGTGTATCACTTAGTAGCTCTGGTCACTCCAGGGAGAACTCTTTATCCAGATGATGCAAAGGAGCGTCATACGGCCCGAGCAGATCCAGATGATGCAAAGGAGCGTCATACGGCCCGAGCAGACCTTTTTTTTTTTTTTTTTTTTTTGATTGGAGGTTTAATGACCACCGTGAGCAACTCAATGGGCTATAAGCAGTCGCCCGTCCCTAATTTAGGGTCACTGGTTCCAGGGAAGGGAGAGAGCCAGTGCCGTAAGACAAACACAACATCCATGCCTGACCGGGATTCGAACCCGGACCCCTTACGGACGAATGATCAGAGGCCAGCGCCTTAGACCACTGCGCCACCGGGGCGGCTCGAGCAGACCTTGCCATTGACATTTTGCGCATCACTTGGAAAGTTGCATCACCCCAGGAACAACTCCTCATCCAGCTGGCGCAAAGTAGCGCCCGAAACCCGAGAAGACCTTGCGCCTAACGCCTTTTGTATATCACTTAGTAACTCTCGTCACCCCAGGGACAACTGTTGATCTAGCTGATGCAAAGGAGCGTCATATGGCCCGAGCAAACCTAGCTACTGACCACCTTTTACACATCAGTTCGAAAGTTGCGTATCCCCACGGATAACGCTTCATGCAGCTGAAGCAAAGAGTTTCCCGGCTGACCCATAGACCATGCCCCCGGCCCTCTTTCGGAGGGGAGAGATGTGACGTGCCTGCCCCGCAGGACGCACACGAGTAAAGGCAGATAGCAGTTAGAGCACATGTCCGCGTATCTCAGTTGGAAAAGCAACTTACTCCGGAGTGAGAGGACCCGGAATCGATGCTCGGTGGCAACAAACTTGTACGTTACATTACATATGCATGTATGTAGCATTTCTTTTGTGTTTGCATATGGTGCGATTTGTATTTGGTTAATCTATTTTTGGTACAGAAATCGTATGTGCGATTTGATTGTATGTTAAATAGTGTAACATGGCAAAATTCAATTCAATTCAATTCAATTCAATTGAATATATCAGTTCGTAATTTGCGTCACCCTACGGACAACTCTTCATCGATGTGGTGCAAAGTAGCGCCAACAGCCCGAGCAGACGAAGCAACTGACCACGTTTTTTTACATCACTTGGTGACTTTCATGACCCCAGGGACAACAGGGCAGACCTTGTGACTGACTATTTTTTTTATACCACTTGGAAACTTCCATCGCCACAGAAGAATTGAACTGCCCATCCAGCTGATGAGGAGTAACACGCCATTGCCCGAGCTGGCGTTGTGACTTACCACTCTTTGTATATTAATTCTTTACTCTAATTTCTACAGTGACAAGTACGAGTATTTATCCATCTTTTTCACCTGCTGTTCAACTAAGATCATGTACAAATGCTGCTCGCTGCAATATTCTTACATCACACAACAATGATTCCCGTTCTAAAACGCTTCTCTTAGCACCCCCTAGCCATCTCAATTATATCGACAGTAAAAATAATTATGTAAGAAACTCCACACTCCCCATGAAAAACTCCTCCCTTTCTCGAAACCTTTCTAGTAATATATCGGATCCTTCACGAGCATGACTATCTTCTTCACTGATTGCCCATGGGACATAACCTCGTGCAAAGAAGTGCACACCACACGAGAAACAAAAATCATCCCCTTCATCAAAACACTTCTCGTACGACGTCGTAACGTCATCGAGTATAACCGCAGAACACGTAAATACGGAACGTCAGTGTACCAGAGAGAAAAATCATCCCCTTGCTCGAATCGCTTCTCATAATCACGGGCTCGTTGAAGACAATACCGGGTTTTCATTCAGGCTCCTCTGCTGAGCTAAGGCCACGCCGCTCTTGTAATTGCACAAAAAATACCCTGGAGGAGTGGGCTAAGTCCCATACAGAAACAGTTGGAGATGTGTACACCCTTGGCTTGTCACGCTGAGGCCGCTGTTTGGTCACTTGGTAGTATGTATAGTCATAAGTATAGTTCTAGTGATTCTAACGTCACACCGGATAGTGCTGTACGGCAGTCGCATGTGGATCACTCACTTTCCCCGAGCTTTTGAGGAAAGCGAGGTCCGTCAAAGGGGCTGTCCGATGAAAAGTTTTGGGGCAGGCAAAAGAAGAACGACGCTTGGTTGTTCTCTTCTTGCGGGCGTTTCACCAGAGCTCGTCGCGACAGGGATTCTGGGGAGGAACAGACAATCAACGTGACGCCAGTTTTTTCGAGCAGAACTTACGCTGCAACCACATTGTTAAAGCTATTTTGGTACAGGGAAAAAAAAAGCCGATAACATAATCTTCAGATTCATCGCCCCAGCGAACTCACAAATTAAACCCCTCGGGATTTTTAAAAAATTCCAAAAGAAGAAATCTCCGTTACACAGCTAGCTAGCTCCAGCAATTTTCGAAATAAAAGAATTTGTTTCTCCTGCACTGATGGGCTCCTCCAAATAAAGTTAAGAATAAATAAATTCTTCCATTTCAGAGACAAATGTCTTTGTTCTCAATGCAGTTGTGGACATTCCCACAAATACCGCAATGGAAATAAATCCTTTTGTCTCAAATACAGATGCACAACCAACAAAATTTCCCCCGTACCTCAAAAATTTCCAAAGTGAATAAATTTATTTCTCATGCAGTTGGGAAACTTCCCGCAAAAAAATTGTAATGGAATAAATTCATTTACTTCTGAAATAAATGCTTTTATTCCTCGGGCAATGGTGGAACCTTCCACAAAAACAGCACCAGAAATAAAAACATTTATTCGCACGCAGATGTGCACCCACCCCCGCTATATACAGAAGTTTCACCATCCGTGCCATCTACTCTCCAACAAGTCCCACTTTTACATACGCCAGCAACATTTATGATTTCCCCAGTTTCAGTATTTAATTAATATTTCGCTATCAGGAAATCCTGCTCGCATTGCACCGACTTGCATTGTACCTGCTTTCTTCACATCTGCAAACCTACAGTGCACACCGGAATTTCCTAATTACGCTGGACTGTCAATAAACTCTACAATTTCCTCGACAAGCCATCAACATTACGCCCAGAAAAATGTATTGCACTAATTTCCCGCGCTAATTTCCCATCAAAACAACCCTGAAATTAATTAATGCATGAAATACGGGATTACACCATTGTACAATGCAAATGGTGTAATCCCGTATTTCATTCATTGATATTCTGCGCCTCCGGGCAATCACGGGAATGAATTAAAACCTCCAGATTCGCTTTATATGAATGCCAGTTGTTTCGACTAACAAATCCTGTGATGTCACCCAGTTTTTACAAAACTCTTTTTTTATGTTCAAATTAATCGGAGACTTGAAACTCGGGCGCTATCCAAGATATGCCGGTTCGATTCCCGCTCCAAGACGACGAAATTTTCAAGCTTTCGGATATATTCTGACTTTTAAACATCCATGTCATATTTACACCAATAAACGGAATCACATTTGTCCTGGAATTAATTATTCATCGATTTCCACCCAACCCGCAGTTTGTAAAACAGGGAGAGTTTCCATGCAGTCTGAACTTTACGTGTTCTTCGGCTTCACCCAGTTTTAACAAAACCCTTCTGTCGGAACCATCTTTTACTGCACCGAAACATTCGACAAATCAACAATACCACTTTATTCCCGCTACAAACCGGCAAAATACTCCTCAACAAAATTTATTACAATAATTTTCTACGCTAATTTCCCATCAAAACAACACCGGAATCAATTCTTCAATTCACTCAACGCCCGCTGCTTCGCAGAACAGAGACAGCTTTCCATTTTTTTTTAGTTGGAGGTTTAACGACCACCGTGAGCAACTCAATGGGCTATAAGCAGTCGCCCGTCCCTAATTTAGGGTCACTGGCTCCAGGGAAGGGAGAAAGCCAGTGCCGTAAGACAAACACAACATCCATGCCTCACCGGGATTCGAACCCGGACCCCGTTCGAACGATCAGAGGCCATCGCTTAGACCACTGCGCCACCGGGGCGGCCAGCTTTCCATGCAGTCCGCACTTCATGTGTTCTTCTGTCACTCAGTTTTAACAAGACTACTGGGATAGAACCAGCTCTCGCTACACCTAAACACTCAACAAATCAAAGATACCACGTTATTTCTCCTAAAATTCAGCAAGGTACTGCTCAACAAACTTTATTCGATCAACTTCCCACTCAAAGTTTCCAAAACTGAGTGGGAAGTTGATCGAATAAAGATGCTTAGAGTTACGGAAATACTAATCCAACAATTAGTATTTCCGCAACTCCAAGCATCTTAGTCTACAACAAAGCCGGAATGTGTGCACCACCCACTGCACCTAAAAATTCCAAATATCTGCAAAATTAAACACAATTTCCATTCAACCCTGATTACTTTACTACAGATGTGCACAAATAGTATTATTCTTCAAACACCAGGCTGGGAAAAAGATATAAAACAGATACGAGAGGCCAATTAATTGTTGATACAGACTCATCATCACCTGCACCATTTATTGCACCTATTTCTCCAAGTAACTCAATCTCGTCTGATGATAAAACTCAAACAATACTGATCCACTCATCACAGAAATTCTGCATCCAACTCCGGGAGTACCTGCCCTCTCCCTCCATCCATTTTCCAGAAAATTGCTTCGGAAATTTTTACCAAAAATCTCTATTTCCGAAACATTTTAACCTGGAATGCAAATAGAATCCGGAATAAAAAGCTAGAACTCATCAATATCCTCACCGAAGAAAAAGTGGAAGTAGTACAAATTACGAAAACATCACTAAAACATAGCATCAATTTCTCAGTACCAAATTACTGTGCTTACAGAAATGACAGGAAAGACAGTCCAAAAGGTGGTGTCCTTATCCTCGTCAATAACAAAATAAAGTACTGAGGATTTCCCATGAAGACCAAATTAAATTCGCTGTCATCGTAGAATTCCACGATGTAACCAAAAAGAAAACTGTCTGCACCAACAACCCATCAACAAAGAATATCATCTCCAGTGATTTAAATGTTCTTTTTTCCGATAAATTTCCCACCATTATTGGGGAAGATTTTAACGCCACTCACCCAGCTTAGAACCGCAGATACACAAATAAAACATAGAAACTCCCTGCAGATTTCGCAATTCGCCAAAGTGTAGAAATAATAATAGCCAACTTCAATAAGAGCTGGCGTTACCTCAAATACTCTGGATATTGCTCGTTTTAAAAATGTGGAAGCACCCTTTGAAATAAATGAACTTAACAAACTAAACTCTGATCATCTCTCAGTGCTCCTAAAATTATACGAAGGTACAAGACCCCCCTTCCTTATCATTACCGGTGGGTCATTAACTGGGAATTCCTAGCAAAAAATGTGGAAGAAATTTCCAGGACTACATAAATGAAATATTTTTTAATAATTTCATTTATGTAATCCTGGAAACTTCTTCCAGATTTTTGCAAACAATTCTCCATTAAAAATTTCCCAGATGCAAAAAATCACGATGAAATGGTACGAAAATCATAAAATCCCTAAAAGGTTTAGTCGTCTGAAAGCTTTCTCCAACAGAGACCTCTCAGACGGGAAGGGGAGGTCCAACAGTCGCTGAAAAGAGGAACAAGCAGGCGCTCAGGTAGGAAAGGAAAAAAGCAAAACGCAAAAAGCAAAAAAAAAAAAAAAAAGGCAATAAAGTGAGATAGAATTGTAGAGTATATGCATTGCCTTTGGCTTAATGCTGAGAATGTGAAGCAAACTGCCGTTTGAAGTAACTGCATTTGTCTGCTTATAAACTTCTTTGTTTTAACTTATTAAATAAATTTTAAGAATTATCTGGACAACTTTTTTTTTAAATTTAGAATTGCAGGAGAAGGAGACTGATTAGTTGAGTGTCATTAAAATCCAGGGCATATTTGATGCATTTAGCTATTATATTTACTAGTCTGTAACCCATGCCATGCACGGTTGAAAGAGATGGGACTGAAATTTTTTGTTGTCGTATAATACCAATCGTAATAAAATGCATAATTATAATAAACGGCTGAATTATTAATGGGCAGTGTATAAGATGGGTCACCAACAACAAGATTTTCGTAATATTCTCATTAATGTTTAATTTTTCCAACTACTCCTATACAACTTTAGCGATGACTTTCCTCATTATTGCATAAACATGTGCTTACCCGTCGTTGACGGGCTTACATTAGAGTATTGAGGTATTCTTTCGGCGATCCGAATGATATCGTGTCTAGACTCTAGATAACTACACAATGAAGTTATAAATGTGTTTTATTTTGCCAGTTTGATTTTAACAATTCTCTGTTTTTCTGGTATCATTATATAATCTGTACTAATATGTAAAGAGAGAAACTTTGTGTGTTTGAGGTAATCTCGAAAACTACTGAACCAATTTGGATAATTCTTTCACCACAACAACGAAGCATAGATATCTGTCGATTAACACGATAAGAAAATTTGCAACTGACTTTTATAATCTCAGTAAACGTTACGTCGATATAGGTTTTTAATTAGGTTAAAAGACATATACAAATTAAGAGACAATACTTTAAAATACATTAGTTAAATATACTAGATCTTTCGACCAATACTATGTGGGTCTTCATCAGGTACCGGACATACTGAACGGACTGTTCATGCGAGCATAACATACTGTATATACAGTGACAATAGCGTGATGACGCATTATCACGCATGCTCATACAGGTAGGCAACGTTGCCGAAGAAACACACTGCAGAAAAGTGGGAAATCTAAAGAACTACTGAAGGTTAAAGTCTATAGTGAAAGGTAGAAATCCAGTTGATCGAATGGTCTAGTTGGGAAATAAATTCAAAGTATACGATGATCACCAAAGCGTTCCAAAAGTTTAGTCCAAATTTGGGAAATATATGCGGGTAGTTCGTCGTTCCAGTATCTTTGCTTAAGAAGATAAATAAACAAACTTTCAGCAAAAATAGTTATGAATCTGTTTTTGTGAGATGCGAGGATCCGAGTTTCATCCCATAATGGTATATGAGACCCGCTAGCAACCAGCCTAGCTAATGCCATTGATCGAGATCCGGTTTGCACATCGTGTAAATGTTCAGACACACGGGTTGCAACCATTCTGAGAGTCGAGCCCATGTACAATCCATCTTCGACGTAAGGGTCCACGGCTTAAAGTGGAATTGAATATACGCCGCATTTAAGCATTAGTTTGATAGGGTCCCTGTCGTGTCTGATCATCGAAAAAACTTGTTGCGAGTCCTTAAACCAAAGTCCAAGTTGGGTCTAGCGCAAATATTTCTTAAGGCATTGGTGCAAGTAGGAGAGTAATCCATAGATCTCACATAGGTTTTGAATTGTTATTTCGCTCTAAAGTAGTGAAGGAAAAGCGTCTGAATTTACGCAGAATTGAAAACACAGTTTCCCTTGGGTATCTGAAGTCTCTAGCAACATTCAGGATCCGATGTAACTCAAGCTTACGTAAACGAATAGAAGATGAGTGCGAGAACGCCCTGCGTACCAGAAACCTGATTGCAGCAAGTTTAGTAGACTGTGGTTGAAACGAAGAATAAGGTGCACGAACAGGCTGGTAGGCTGGCTTCCGATATACAGAATATTTTAAAGAGTGGTTAGAAGGTTGTCTAAATCAATAAATCCAAAAACGGAAGGGCACAATTTTGTTCCAATTCCAAAGAAAGATTAATGGACGGGTGTTTAGAATTCAGTAGTTCCAGAAAATGATGGAGATCAGATTGAGAATGTGGCCAAATGAGAAGGATGTCATCCACATATCGCAAAAAAAAAAAAAAAAAAAAAAAAAAAAAAGAGGTTTTTAAGGGACAAGTAGTAAGAACCTCATTTTCAAGATTTTGCAAAACAAATTCCGTCAGCACGGCAGAAAGGAGGAAACCCATAGCGGTACCACACATCTGCCGGTAAATAACTTCTTTAAATTTAAAGAACGTTTTGGAGGCTGTGATTTTAAGGGCTGACATAACTGCTTCGATTTCTGTCAAAGGGGAGCGGGAGTCAACGAATGTAAAAGCTCCTCAATAGGGCTATGTGCTGCATCGACGAGGACACTGGGGTAGAGGGAAATGACATCCAAGGACGCGAGAATGAAAGGCACACTTTGGGTGCGAAGAGATTTAAGGTGATGGATAATCTGGAGGGAACTGTTGACAGAATATTGTGAAGAATGCAGTAAGGAGGATAAGTATGAGGCCAAAACCTTTTCAAAGGGACGGGTGAGTGATGAATGTGAAGATACTGAATGCCGGATTGGGTGAAGTGGTTTGTGCAACTTAATTTTACCGAAGATCTCAGAGACCATAGGACCCTGTGGGGGATTCATATTATCGGAAATGCTTTTTAGTAGGTGTCCTAGATTTTTAAGTTTACTGATGTATCAATGAATTATTCTCCTACTTGCACCAATGTCTTAAGAAATATTTGCGCTAGATCCAACTTGGACTTTGGTTAAAGAACTCGCAATTTATTTTAGACGATCATACATGACAGGGACCTTATCAAACTAATACTTAAATACGGCGTATATTCGATTCCACTTAAAGCAGTGAACCCTAATGTCGAAGATGGGTTGTACATAGGCTCGACTCTCAGAACGGTTAAAACCCGTGTGTCTGAACATTTATACGATGTGCGAACCGGATCTCGATCAACGGCGTAAGCTAGGCTGGTTTGCTAGCGGGTCTCATATGCCATTATGGGATGAAACTCGGATCCTCGCATCTTACAAAAACATATTCACAACTATTTTTGCTGAAAGTTTGTTTATTTATTTTCTTATGCAAAGATGTTGCAACAACGAACTACCCGCATATATTTCCCAAATTTGGACTAAACTTTTGGAACGCTTTGGTGATCATATTCCCCACGTTTCTCTAGTGTGTTTCTTCGGTAACGTTACCTTGCTGTATGGGCATGCGTGATAATGCGTCATAACGCCCTTGTCACGGTGTATATGTTGTGCTCGCATGAACAGTCCGTTCAGTTTGTTCGTTACCGGATGAAGACCACATAGTGTTGGTCGGAAGATCTAGTATTTTTAACTAATGCATTTTAAAGTATTGTTTTTTAATTTGTATATGTCTTTTAACCTAATTAAAAACCTACATCAACGTAACGTTTACTGAGGTTATAAAGGTCAGTTGAAAGTTTTTCTTATCGTGTTAATCGACAGATATCTATACTTCTTTGTTACATTCAACACGAATTTTACACTAATATTAATAATGTATAAAGAGGGAAACTTTGTTTGGGTGTTCGAGATAATCTCGAAAACTACTGAACCGATTTGGATAGTTCTTTCATCGTTGAAAAGCTTATTTCTTTCCGCTGGACATAGGCAATTTCGTTTATTTATTATTATTTTTTTATTATAATTTTTATTATTTTTTATTATTTTTAGCTGTACTACCGAATCAGATCGTTTTTTTAAGTAGTTCCCAATTTCCCGTGTATCGTTCCGCTTTGTTTACATACAACGTGATTACACCCAACGTGAAAGAAAGTAGTTCACGATAATATGCGGATTTTTTTTTCACTAATCTCGAAAACTACTGAACCGATTCGGAAAATTACAACTACGTAGTTGAAAGCGGAGGACTTATTTTCAAGTCCTACCACCTCAGAAAGACAAATGGCGCAGCAAGTATTGAAGCGAAACCAAACGGCAGAATAACGAGCGGCGGATTGTACAAAGAAAATGCCGTGGTAACATAAAAAAAAAAAAATTACTTGTGACAATAAAAATTAGGGATGAGAAATCTGTAGGTCAGTAACTTTCATTAAAAAAAATAATGAAAATCGCTCCAGTGGGTGGCGCTGGCGGATTGCAGGAAGAAACGGCCTTGTGTTTTAAAAATATAGATTGCCTTGCTCTTGTGTATAAGACGTTACATAAAATTGCTTTCTTTAATACCAATGATTGTAATATGTTGAAAAATTATAATGTAATGCTAGTGTAATATTTATGTAATGCTATGTTGCTATCTTTGTAATTCCAATAATATAAGGAGATTTTTGTTTATTTGTTATTGATTTGATGCCACCATTATATTTTACACGGATGATTACTGATTTTTACTGAGTAACAGAGATTTTTAATGATTTTTAAGAGCCAAACAATATTTTAGTTGGATTACCGTTGTTTGCAATGTAACCAAAATACAGTGTAATGCCAATAATGCACAGTGATGCTGAAACCTTTGCAATGTAATGATGTACACCGTGATAGTTAAAAGTTTTTGAAGAATGAATCGAAACAGGTCACTTACGCTTAAGGACAGTTCTTTGTTATGCAGATACAACGCTTCAGTGGTCAAATACCAAAGCAAGCAGATATGAAGCTTACATACAGCTTAGCAGGGACGGCGCCAGAAATTTTTCAACGGGGGGAAGGGGCTCTAGGGGGGCGCTCTAAAATCTGGGGAGGAGGGCTAATTATGATTCATATATACAGGGTGATCCATTTAAACCAGTACCATGTGATTTACTTATAACTTTTTTATAAATAACAACAAAATCATACAGTAAGTTGAGAATTATACATGTGGCATTGGAGAATCATTTTATCAAAGCAAATGTTGGAATTGTCCTCCATTTTCTTGTAAACACAGTTGAATACGCCGAACCATATTCAGTGATGTCTCATGTAGAGTAAGATCAGTAACATTGCCAATTTCAGTCGTGATTGTTTCACGCAATGCATTCAATGGTTTTTGGATGGGTTTTGTAAACTCTATCCTTTAAGTAGCCCCATACGAAAAAGTCAGGGGAAGTTAAGTCCGGAGATCGGGGAGGCCATATGTTTTTTGAAATTAATCTGTCATCAAAGAAGCTAGTTATGAGTTCCATTGAGACTTTCGATGTGTGACACATAGCGCCATCCTGCTGAAAGTAGCCCTCTGTCAATTCAATTTCATCAAGTTGTTCCACAAATTCATTGAATATGCGGCAATAAACGTTAGTGTTGACAGTCTCAGAGAAAAAATGGGGCCAATAATTTTCGTAGACGAAACCGCACACCATACACCAACCTTTTGTGAATGCGTCGGTGTTTCACACATAACGTGTGGGTTTTCGGCAGCCCAGTATCTGCTGTTTTGCGAATTGACGTAGCCTGATAGATGGAAACCAGGCTTCATCCGTAAACCATGTGATGGAGAGAATATCAGATCGCAAATTAAGAAAATTTTGAAACCATTAACTTACTCTCTTTCCCTTGTCTGGTTCCCGCGGCTGATGGATTACGTGCACTTTAAATGGTCGCATATTCGCTTTTTTTGCTGCCCTTTGACAAGTTCCGTATGAATATCCTGTCTGTTGGATTAATCTGCGCAACGATTTCGTCGGAGATTGAAGTAAACGTTGCCGAACAACGTCCACACGCGTTTGGGGCATCGGAGGGTGATTTTCTACCGCTACCGCTGAGAAGAGAACCAGTTTGCTCCAGTGTTTTTTGCCATCGACAGAATTGTTGACTTGCTTGGCACTTTTCGAATTTCAAACTCTCTTCGAAATGCTCGTTGCGTTTTGATGACAGAATTGGTTACCCAATACGATTTCACTAAAAAAAACACGCTCTGGAACAGAGTACTGCATGTTTCCGAATGCACGTAAGTGAATGACAACGCAACAACAAACAAATCACGAGCTGAGTTACAGTTACGGTTAACAATCTTCTTCACGGTGGCGGCTTTCATTCTCCAGGAGTTGCTGCTTCTATTGAAAAAAAGAAGTTCCTTGCGCGATCCCTTGCAAAAATGTAAGGTTTTTTCAGGGTACTGGTTTAAATGGATCACCCTGTAGATATATAATTAAAGTCAAGAATTTTCAAAAACCGCCGTCGCTTACCCTAAACAAAGCTTTTTCTTGACTTCCGCAGAACATGCAGCACTTCGAAGTGTGGCAAATGATGAATCTGCACTTCTTGATTTCATTTTCTTATAAGAGATACACGACAGCAAGTAAGTTTTGTGGGTCAAGCTGTTCTGGTGTTTTTTTTAAAGCCGAATCCTTTTCAAGAGCTTTTTTTTCAATTGTTGTAACCACGCTGAGTTTTTCGTCGTCCGATGAACACATTCTGCACGGAAAACAAAAGGCGGAATCTCTCTTTATACTATATGCAAGCCATGGAAACATGTTGTACTAATATGTCTGGAAGCTTCTTTGTTCTTTACCGTATTTTTTTGTGGGAACTGTTTTAATATACGCTGTTTGGGTTGATCTGAAAGTGAAGTTGCTATATGAAACTCTCCGAGTTCAACTTTATTTTGTCTTGGTCCTTCCAATGTTTTATTTTCACAAACATTGCGTTCATAAAAAAATTACATTGAATCACTACAAGCACTTAAAGAATCCTCGTTGATTTCTAATGATTCACAACACGCTGTTGATGAAGTTGTAGCCGTCTGGTAATCATTATCCGCTTTGTAGACACTATCGCTTAATTTACTTTTCTTCTTCTGATTAACACTTGTTCCAAAAAAATCATGGATTGGTCGTTTTGCGGACATGTTATTTCAAAGTTTGGTTTGGGAAGAAATACCCCACTTTCATGTATCACGCACAATACGTGCAAAAAATAAATCAAGCAGGGAAAATGAGACCTTTCACCAGAACGAGAAAGAAAACGAGTGTAACTACTAACTCGCCAAGAGAAATTTCTCTCACTGTCTGGTGGTGACTAACGCCGATCACTGTCTGCTATTTTCGACAATCGTGATAACGCCCACTACTTGTCATAGACTGCGAGAGCGCTACGGCGGTGATGGGATTGGCAGAGTGATGCTTATTCAACTTTTCAACCCAGTGGCCACGGTATCGGACTGACGATGTTCTTTGAACTTCCGGCCAGTCTTCGACCTCTGTGTACCAAAGCGGAAGCGCAACATATAAGTAAGGTTGCCAGTCTGAGTCATGGATCGTGGTTGGAGGAACATAATTGCATAATGATACCCTTCTCCCATTGCCACAGAAGAACATACAGCTCCGATTGTAAAGTGTACTATATTTTCTTCATTTATCCAGAAAACTCTGTGGGTGGGGCTGACGGGGGTAGGGGGGCTTACAAAATCCCGGTGGCTCCGTCCCTGCAGCTTAGGTACACGGTTAGAAAAAGTCGTACTCACTCTGAACTTCAGAGAAAGAGAATCTCACTTATAAAGTACTGAGTCTAGGTTTTCTGTAAGAAAAACGATGTTGGAGACTCATATGCAGAGAAGCTAGAATGCAGTTATGACGTACACAGTTAAAAACACAAGAACATCTCACACAGGCGATACATCATCATCCCTGTGAAAAGTCATTCTCTAGCCCTAATAATGACTTTTTTACCGGGATGATGACGTATCGCCTGTGTGAGATGTTCTTGCGTTTTTAATTTTTCATCTCTTTCACGGTCTTAGGTGGCAACAAGTATCCAAGGCCGCAAATAATTATAGTTAAATTTGACTGTATATGTGTCCATGTTCGTGATCATTTTGTGCACTTGACTTGAAGATGGGGCTTTGGAAGCCTTGAAGGATCTTGCCATAGTAATTTTAACTCTTTAGTGTGTTTTTAATCTGTAAATACATGTCATCTTTTATTTAGTAACACTTTGAGTTTCATAAGTATCGTGCTTAGACAGCGTGCTTCACGGTTTGGTGAAATCCAAAGGCGTTGCCTCGATGACCAAGGTTGGCGAAAAGAGATTCCGCCGGCAACAATGACTTCACACGGAGGAAAGTAGAATATTTGCTTCATACAATATCTGATGAAATGGTAGAAGACACCATTATTAAACACTTCCGATCTCAGGAGAGCTTTCCATGCAGTCCGCATTCTACGCGTGCTCTTGCTTTATCAAGGAATGACAGAACCAAAAAATCTACGGACGCCCGCGTGGTCACTGTTGCTGAAGTACAAGCTTTTATCAGAAAGCTAAAGCCAAAAACGGCCCCAGGAAACGATGAATAAAGTGCTCAAAATGCTACCTTAGTCCTACATTGAATGTATTACCAAAACAATTCAAACTGTAATCATTTTCCATTATTACTCTGGTGCCCGGAAATTCACAGACATAATCTTCATTCACAAACCGGTCACCGATCCAACCATTCCGAAAAATTCACAGGCCAATTTCCCTCTTTCCATCAATCAGTAAAACCATCGAAAAACTTTTACTGAAGTATATACAGAAATTATGCAATGAGCTTCAAGGCATCCCAGATTTTCAATTCGGTTTCAGACTGGGGCATTCTTCCCAATCATCGAGTTTCAAGAGTGGCTGAAATCGCCTACAAAAATTTCAATATAAAGAAATGCACAGGAGCTATTTTTCTAGACACTGAAAAAGCCTTCGACAAAGTTTGGACAACTGGATTAATATTCACAAATTAATAAAATTTAATTTCCCCAGATGGCTCATTAAAATAATTTCCTCGTTTCTCACGAATAGAAAAGTCTATGTTAAATTAAACAGAGTAAAATCCAGCGGAAGAAACATTTGCGCTGAAGCACCACAAGGCTCAGTGCTCGGACCGACACAATATCTCGTATTTACAGCAGATATTCCGATACAAATTGGTATTGATCTAGCTCTGTTTGTCGATGATGCAGCAATACTGTGCTCTTTAACAAACGTACATCTCCTAGCAACCAAACTGCAAAAGTTTGTCTACGTGCTTGAAATGTACTACGCCAAATGGAAAATTTCCGTAAATGCTACCTAAACCCAAGGGATAATCTTCACCAGAAATAATTTCCGCTAAATGCTACCTAAACCCACGGGATAATCTTCACCAGAAATAATTTCCTCCATCCCACAAGAACAACGATCTTAAATAAATTGACAGACATACACTATTAGTTAGTATGAAATCATGGCTAAGTGCTTAAGAAGAATCATACATAAAAACACAGACAATCCTCAAATGTGAAGTGAGTGTGATTAACAAGCAAAAAGTGATATTGTAAACAGTAGCATTAAAATACACATAAAGTGAAAAATAATGTGCCCTATTCAAGTCAATTATATTAAGGTATTAAATTAATTAGTACATCCAGTCTCATCAAGAAACTAATACAAAGTCCTTTTTAGGGCATTATAATGCAATTAAGAGAAAATCAAATAAGCAACAACAAATTTGAGATGTGTGTGACTAACAAGCAAAATTTATGTTGCAAGAAATCGTCTGTTCGAGCACTGAATAGTTAGGAAATACAATTGCTTGACCCTTAAGGACTAAAACATAAGATAACCTCCGAATCCAACACAACTAAATAAATAACTGAATAAATAAATATTTGACCTCCACATTCAACCAACATAAAAGTATATATCAAAGAGCAAGACACAGTATATAATCAAATAGCAAGACACAGTATATAATCAAATAGCAAGACAC
Organism: Macrothele yani; assembly: GCA_039090855.1. Taxonomy (NCBI): domain Eukaryota; kingdom Metazoa; phylum Arthropoda; class Arachnida; order Araneae; family Macrothelidae; genus Macrothele; species Macrothele yani. Next base: position 1,838,751 of record CM077006.1, read on the forward strand.
AGTATATAATCAAATAGCACCCCTAATATAGTACAAGGAATAGTATGTATCAGGTTGTTCGGAAAATAATGGCCGATTTTCTGAGGTGCCACATTCAACTCGCCCACAATGCTTGCAGACCAGCCCGCTCGCAGCGCCATTCGTACGAGTTGAAGGGCGACTCAGACGCTACATACACGCCATAATCGGTTGAGCTGCAGTCGTTGCTATTCCTGTGAGAGTGGCCTGTACAACATATTAGGAAGGAGTGAGTTGGGGTGATTCTGCTTGATGAGTTCAAATTGGATCGTAATGCAGCACAAACCTACCGTAATGTAGTCGAGGCATGAAACAAGGTGGCAACATCTGAACGTACTGTTCGCCAGTGGTTTGAAAAGTTTTATTCCGGTGACACGAGACTACAAGATGAGGAGGGTCGAGAGTGACATACGGTCATTGATAACGACGCTCTGAAGGCAAATGTGGAGGAAATCCTCGCGTTACAGTCAGAGAACTCGCCAAACAGTATAATGTATCGGTGTCAACCATTTCCGAACATTTCCACCGAATTGGTAAGGTCAAGGAGCTCGATACGTGGGTCCCATGCAAACTGACGGAGCATCAGAAACAACAGCGGTTTCAGATGTGCAGTAACCTTCTGCTTGGCAACGAAAAGGAGCACCTATTTGATTTCATTGTAATCTTTGATGAAAGGTAGGTGCTATACAACAACCGAAAGCGATGTGAACAGTGGCTGAACCATTATGAACCACCAAAATAACATTCCAAACCAAGGTTGAGTCCAGATAAGGTTTTGTTGACAGTGTGATGGACTGTTCACGATGTCATACATTACAGGTTCTTGAATGCTGGTGAAAGCATTACCTCAATCACATGCTGTGAATAAATCGACCGAATGCACCAGAAGTTCTGTTTCAAAAGCCATCTTTGGTGAACAGGAAGGGTCCTATTCTCTTCCGCGATAACGCGAGACCCACACGTACCACAAATGACGAAACAGAAAGCACACAAACTGAAGTTCGAACTCTCCCACATCTACCCTACTCGCCTGACTTGGCACCAACCGATTTCCACCTGTTCTTGCATTTTAGCAAATACCTAAAGGACAGAACATTCAGAAACCGAAAGGAGGCCGAAATAGCATTCCGAGACTTTCTTGCATCCAAGGAGCCACATTTCTTCCGGACTGGCATTGAAGAACTTGTCACTCGCTGGCAGAGGTGTATAGCTGCTGAAGGATCCTATTTCGAATAAAACAAGGTTGTGTGCTATGAGGAATGTCTCTTTCATTTTTACCCTCCAAATCGGCCATTATTTTCCGGACGACCTGGTATATTATTATATAAAGCCTCCTCCTCCCACCACATTGTATTTATTGCCTGTTGGATATCATCATCATCATTGTCAACCATTATCAATCCACTGCTGGACGAAGGTCTCCCCAAGTTTCCTCCACAACGGTCTGTCTTGTGCCAGTCTCCTCCATATCACTGCATAACAATAAATAAAAGGAATTAGAAGCCTACTGCTAAGGTGTGAGACATAACTTTTCATCATAATTCGCATATAGCCTAAGGCAATTCATGCTTTCTATATCTATGTTCTTCGCTGCTTTAACGTTTTATCTTTCCTGTCTGAACACCTGCTCATTCCTCCTCTCAAGGCAGTTAAACCTACGGCATCACGTCTTTTTCCGTCATCCAAGGCTCGGCTCAGCTAGCATGCTGGCGACTAAACCTTTTAGGGAACCAGTAATCGAAGACGTTTATCGAAATAACTGAAGCTTTGCTTCAGAATTTCGAATCTTCGATTCGTGATTCGTGATAGCATTAAAATAATTTTGTTCGAAGAATGTAAGTCAAACAGAAATGCAAGTCAAACAGTTTGAACGTTGTTTATCGTGTTTGCAGCAGATTAAATCGAGAAGCAGATGCACACAAAAATTTTGAAATCTGTTTTTGTTGTTGTTGCTGCATTTTAGAAATTTTACTCATCAAATCTGTGTTGTGAAAGAAAAGGTTGTTTTGTTGGATTTTTTCCCTAGATAGTTTGTCACCAAACTTTTGATTATACAATATACACTGCGGATATCCCAGGAAGCATCGAAAAATGTGCGTTTTCCCTTTTATCAGGATGTATCCGGCTGTAATTTTTCTTGGATGTTTTAAAAAACACCGTAGAGATCGATTAAGACATCTGCAGAATAATATCCAATACTCTTACAGAATAATTTGAGATATGTTGTTGTACTGAGGCTCTCAACCTATCACAAGGAAGACGAAGTTTTTTTTTTTTTTTTGACTCAGTAAAGTACCCTCAGTTTTGGATTTTGCAGACGAAATGTCGGATTTTCTAGATTCGTGCAGTTGGAAGGTAATTTAAGAATTACCTACCAACTGCGCGAGCCTAGAAAATAGGAATTAGGAAGTAACACATTGTGCGATAAGGCTTCTGATATGTCAATTTAGAGCATCAAGGCTTCTTCTGCTTATTAAGCACTGATCATTTTGTCAGTTCCAATGGGGTTGTGCAACAATGAAAAGGTCGTTGGATGAGAGACAGTTTGTGTCACTTTCTCACATGATTTTGAACTTGGATACAGTGCGTCGCAGGTAGCTCGCAACATCAATACAACATCTGGGAAAGGCACTGTTAGTGAAAGCAAGATGCAACTTTGGTTTGTTAAATTTCGGTCTAATGATTTCAGCCTCAAAAGGAACCACGCAGTAGATTAGAAGATCTATCAATAACGCCGGATTGAAGGCCTTGAATGAATCCGATTCACAACAAATGGTGCTTGAACTTGACGAAAAACTCGGAGTACACTATGCAATCATTTCCCGACACTTAACTGCCGTAGGCAAAGTGAAGATGGATAAAACGGTCCCACGTGAGTTGACGGAAAAGTACAAAAACACGACGATTTGATATCTGCCCTTCTTTGCTTATCCGCAACCAAACGAACGGCATTTTAAGGTGTCTCGTCACACGTGATGAGAAACGGATGCTGCATGACAATCGGCGACATTCGATGCAATGGGTTAACCGCGGTGAAGTCTCGAAACATAGCACGAACCGGTACTCCGTTCCAGGAAGACGATGGTCAGTGTTTTGTGGACCGCAGCTGGTGCGATCCACTCCTTACAAAAGTTACAGTGAACAGGTATTGCCAAGAACTTGTCATTATGCATGGAAACCTGTCCACCAAACCTCCGACATTACCATGGGGAGGTTTGCATTTGCCATGAGTCCATGCATCGCCATGATAACGCGAGACTGCGTGCCAGCCAGACAATCTCGAAGCTGCACCAGTTGAGATACGAAACTTTATCACAACCGCCTTATTCAAACCGCATTCCATGAATTTGTCGCATCCCGAAGCTTCACATATTTTCAAAGAAGATTTGTATTTCGATGGCAAACGAAATAGTGTTGCTGCTGGCGGTGATTATTTTGATTAATAAAGATTATTTTGCACTGTTTCTGTTTAAAGTCTCCATCGATATTCGCAAATTTTATTCGCAACAATCTATGTGACGTACTACAGAGTTAAAATACGTGTCGAGACAACAAATCTGCAGTGATACAAAGGTGAAAATCTTCCAAATACGTGGCGACAGTAAATAAATAAATACATCGCTCTTTCCACGTTCCAGAAACACACAGCACTCAGCTGTGTGTTTCTGGAACGTGGAAAGAGCGATGTATTTATTTATTTGCAGTGATACATTCCGTCCATGTAGCTTAGTTGGGAGAGCAACTTCCTCCGGAGTGAGGGGGCGCGAGTTCAATCCCTCACGGAGAAATTTCTGTTTTCACATCTAATATAATAAAAGATAAATACGTATCTGCTGCTTTCTTGTAAGTCATTTCTGATATCCAGTTTGAAAGAAGAGGTGAAATAATTTTTGCAGCACTCACCATGCATGTGTACCGCAGAAGATGTTCTTTGCTCATGGGGTTCTCTAACCAATGCGTGTTCAAACAGGTATTTAGTTAGTTCTTGATTGTCAACGATGACAGGACGAGCAGCAAGAATCTGCAATTGACATCTTTCTTCACTGCAAGGGCAAATCTTTTAATACATATCACCCTCTAAAATCGCAGTAACGGTGCACAACCAGTGTTTACGAATCCAGCCTTCTCCTGAAAAAAATAAAGAACAAACAAGAAAAATGACACCAAATTTTGGGTTCTAATGAGCACGTCTTTTGAATCCCTTCTGACACGAATGAAATTTATCAAAGTTATTCAAAGTCAATGCAACAGGTTACAAAAACAAAAAACAAAAAAACAATCGGATTTCTACAATCGATTAAACATCTAGAAATAGAAACAGCTACTTACTTCCCCCAGCGGCTAAAAATTATGTTACGAAAATTAACAAATGGAGCACAAAAACTTTCTCATAGCAGATGGAAGGTATCACAGACAAAGACATTTTCTAATCAAACAGTTAAAAGATAAAATATAAAAGGAAACATGATATAAGTCAACGCCTTCTAGCTTGAAGAATTTTCATAATGGGAAAGTTGAAAATAGGCAAAAAAATTTTCTTCATGGAAAAAGCTATGGTAAGGAAAAGGAACTCTTCAAATACGTCTCCCGGAAGTAAAGATAGCGAGAAAAAGGTTCTAACCTTCCCGCCCCCTAGTGAGAAATCTGTGCATTATTTAAAGAGGATAATGCTCCACATCTCTATTGTAGCGAATGTCATACAGTTCGATAGAAATTTCTCAATAGGGTTTCTAGAAACGGAGATACAGCTGCAAACAGAAGCAAACAAACATCACCTAGTGACAGAACTGTGAAGTATAAAACTCCTCAAATACTAACATAAGTGTTCCACAAGGTTAATGATATCCGTTGTTGAAAGAATTTTTTAAATCGCACATTTAGAAGCAGAAATATTAAGAAAAACAGATTAAATATTGACGCCCCTAGCGGCGAAATTGTGTATTATTTTGGGAAAAAATACACCCAGAGTTTTTAATATTTTGTAATATATGACAGAAAAAGAATTTTTTATATCGGGATGTTAGTCCTGCAGATATTACTGTAAATTTAAACATGAACTTACGCCCTCTAGTGGCAAACTTGTGCGTTAAGAAAATTTTCAAACTACTGTATGTGAGAAACGTTTCGCACCGGCAACGCTCCCCAACAAAGAAATAATTTTTTTAAATCGGACTTTTACAAGCAGAGATATCGACAAAAATATGAGTAGTGTAGGAAATGGGGGTCCTGCATCAGTGGTGTATCAATATTAACCTATGCGGTCCACCCCTTTGGCAGGTGGAGGATCAGAGGGTCGGCGGAGGATCACATCTTACGCCATCTTGGGTGATTGCATGACGTCTTGGGGGTGCCGAATGGCGGCCTAGAGATAAGACTGCGCCGTCTTAACATGGCATCATAGGGGTGTGGAGTTGGCGTTATGATTAAATTAGTATTTCGCAATACTATCTCGGTACGAAGGGTGGGTGTTACAAATGTTTCAAACATTTTTTTATCTAACACGTATTTGGGGAAACTATTCTTTCAATTCCTCGTTTTGTGAATTTTTCTTTCTATTTCCTTCGGGTAATTTTTTTTTAAATTTTGAACGTTTTTTTCCCCAAAGACTTTGTTTGTTCTCATGGGTTTTTAATATTCTTTACAATTCCCCGATAAATAGTTATGTATCTTCTGGTGTCGGACGACATCGCTGTTCTGGTGGATGAAATATTTCCCCGGCCAGCTTCGGTTTTCCATCAGGAAATTTTACTGAGTGTGTGTTTTTGCAAATTTTCTTGTTTCATTATACCACTTTTTCATAGATGATTCTTTATTTTTCCCACTTGAAGAATTTTTATTTAACGACGTTCGGGGACTTTTGTTTTGTTTAATGCATATTAGTGAAGGAATATTCAAAGCTGCTTGTCTTCGTAATTCGGTCGGGTATAATTTCTTAGCCTAAAATTTACTTTTGAATGTAATTTCCGCTTTTCATTCATGCATTTCTTTTATGTCTCCATCTTCTACTAGGGAATTTTACTGATTTATTTTTTCTTAGTTCGTTTTTTATTTCATAAATTATTTTCCCCACTTAACGCAATTTTTCACTTTGGGGAGATTTGTTGTGTGTGTGTTACTCTCACTGCGACAACAAGATGTCCAGCAGTGATTTTATCGGGCAAACGACTACTTCGGGTCATCAGCAGGAAACTGTATTTTTTACAGCCGCCGAGGCCCACCCATTGGAGGGTGCCCTTACGTAGTCGCCCATATTTTCCTTTTCGGCCTCTTTTCCGGAAACGATGTTAAGTATATTTTATCTTAATTTTTCTAATTTTAATAGCAGTGTATAAAAATCTTTCAAAAGCTTTTTATACACTCCTATTAAAATGTATGCATTACTTGAAAAAGAGCCTGTGCCTAAAATAGTGTCCGTTACAAACGGCATCGAAGGGTAGAAAGAATTTTTTCAATCGGTAATTTAGAAGCAAATATATGCAATAAAATATATTTTGAATTCGATATTATCTGCATTTACGCCCTCATCGGAAAAAAACAATAGAATGCATGGATCATCAATCTCATATTTCAAGCTTCCCAATGCAAAAAGAATTTCTTCGGACTAATAGTTGCAGAGCTATGGTGTCCACGGGCGGACTGACGGACGGACAAACTGATAACATAAGCAAGATCTTCTTTTACAAAAAACGTGCTAAAAAACAAGAACGCTTTACAAATCTTAAATGGATAAATATGCGCTCATATAGCAAGCACAAGTAAATATGTGTGTGTTTTATTGTCTACAAACGTTGTGTAGACAGCAGAACACATTTGATATTCTACTCGACACAAATGAATGTCCTAGATGTCATGAATTCTAGCAGCCCGTCCGCAACATTTGCAGATTGTGTTTTGGATGACAAACGGCAATTTTCCAGTTGTAATTTCAGAGCATCAATAATGGCCCAAAAAATTACTCAATGCATTATCCAAATGTTGTTGCCATCGGGTTCAGTGACGTTACCCGAAAAATTTTGCTGGTCTTCGGACAACAGTCATTTTGATTTCGGTGATCCGACTCGATTGTTAATGGTGACCATTTTTCTTTGGTGGCCAGGGGACCACCAAAGAATTCAAACGCTAGCAAAAGAAAAATAAGAGTTTTATATTATACACAATTTTTCTTGATTGCCATAAGTAGTGTGTTGCGTTATTTTGTGGGAGTGTAAGCGACGTAAATTCAGGTGAAAGTTAAAGTTTCCACGTAAATCATTTTCGGGAGTTATCTGTCGAAGCACGATACTATACAACACACATGCCTTACTTTAAATACTTTAAAAAATTCAATGATTAAAATATATACAAGGCTTAAAAACACATGATCTTTCACACAGGCGCCCTGTGCATGTTCCACGTAAATGTTAAGTATTTATTCTCATTGATATGTAATAGTTTGTTGCTTCATAATCAAAAGAACTGTAAAACAGTTTTACCCAAACAACAGTGATTATTAATGCCTACGTAAAGAGACCTATATTTTATTGGAGTGTTACCAAGGGAAAAGTTCGAATTTTTTTATGAAATAATAAATATAAACACCCAGATCTATCTGTCTATCTCTCTGGAATGCTTGACGTCACAGCAACGTCTGCATTGTTGCGCCATCACTTATCGATCAATTCGTGTGTGCTCTTGCGATGCCAAAATGATTGCCTGCTATATAATAGCACGCGATCACTTTTAGATGTCAAGGTGATCGCGTGCTAATTTAAAAACATTGGATTATCAATGACTCGAGTTCTATTTATCCGATCTACAAAATTCGCATTGAAATCTTAATATCACGGCAAGTAGCGTTTGCATATTAATTTAATTTAGCACAATTCGAACATTAATTTTCACGCTTTCATTATTTTTTACTTTTTTAATTTAACGAACTTTCCGAGTTTAGTGCTGATTATATTATACATTTTGCAAAATATCGATCTAGCCAAACGCTGTAACCTACAATAAAAACTGAAATCTTGAGATGTCAAAGTGAGCAAGATTGCATCTAAAAGCATACTGTCGAGAATTTAGATAGTACCGATTTGTAATACCAAATGTCGCATTATTTTGTAGAAAATGTTTCGGTATGAAGTTTCAAACTAACCGTCGAACAGGGCAGTCTAAAACAAGCCGTGAAGGGAATAACATGTGTGCCGGAGAAAAGGTAATTTACCGCGAAAAATCAAAGTAAAAACTGTTAAGGTAAGTTTACACGAAAACAACTTTCCGAGTTTAGTGGTGATTATATTACTCATTTTGCAAAATATCGATCTATCTAAACGCTGTAATCTACAATTATTAAACAACAAATATTTTACACAGAATGTTATTTACCGCGAGAGGTCTTTTGAAAAACGAAAATGAATAGCATATAATTTTTTGTTCTAACATGAATGAGTTCTTACTATATAAGTTTTTACCATGTTTCCTTACAAAAATCCGGCGTCTATTTCATTTGTTTTCAATCTCCTTCAATTAAAAATTTCACTCCGTCACAGGACGGGCAACATCCTATATATATTAATATGTATTTAAAGCTTAAAAACAACCGTCATAGGACGAGCTATATGCGCTAGTGAGTGTAGGATACGTACCACTTCCACGAGTTGAGAGAAGACTGGCATGTTTCGCCTTCATTTGCAACACATACAGTAAGTTGTGAAATCTGATTTTTCAACTTTAAAGCTGAAAACGTTTCGGCCAGATTTGTCTAAAAGGCATGAACAGTTGGTTAATAGAGGTGGAAGGTGCACAGAAAATGCAAGGTAGAAGTAAATCGATATGAGTCATCTAGTCGTAAGGAATTGATTACAGGTAATTGACTGATCATTTATCTGCAAGAGAACAGAGAAAATAAGGCGTGGGCTCACACACATAAACTGAAATTGTCTTAAGTGGAAATTAATGCGACGACGTACAGGGGGGTTAAAGGGGAAAGGCAAAGCTGGAAAGGTTACAAAGAGGGGAAATAATTTGTTACGTGCTTTGGAAAACTGGCAGATCATCACTCAAAATGCCTGACAGGAAATGCAGACGACGACAAGACGGGAAGACGTGTAGTTCTACTCATCCGGTGCTGTTGTTCCGGTTGCCAAACAAGGCATGAGGTCCTCATTTCCAGCAAGCAAAAATATATCTTCAACAAAACATGTGAAGTGCTATCACTGAAGCGACATTCATTAACCTCAGTTAGATACAGGTGCGTATAGGAGGGAATGGTGGTTTGCTACAATCTGTATGTATACAGGCTATACAAATATTTTCCAGAGAGTCACGAAACATGCTTTACCTTAAAATTTTCCTCTTCCCTCCCCCTCTTGGATAAAAGCTTAAAATAAAAGCCCGTTCAAAATGCCCGTCCAGCGGAAACAAGCTACTTTCTTTTTAACTTGCTTACAGAATCATGAAATTCAGTGCTACATACAGTGCAGGAAAACTAATTAAATTAATTTTTAATAGTTTCTATTTGAAAGTGATTTGTATGACTTTGATTTTGATAAATGACATTTCTTATTATCACAAGAAAACGTGAATTGGGAATTTGCCTTCTTTGGAGCAGAGTTTTCAATAGAAGAATTTTGGTTATGCCTTAAAAGTTTGAAAGAAATGTTCAGACCAAGAGCAGAAAGGGAACGATTTCTTGTTGAATAACTGTTCCGCGTTGGAAGAGGAAGAAAAGTTTGACCTCTTTTGCCAGTTTCAAAAAGGGACTAGGTTTTCGTCAGAATTGGTTCCTAAAGCAAACTTTAATTTCTAAATTAAAATTCTAGAAAAGACTGTAACGAAAATTCTTTATGAAATTTGAATTTTACTTTCAACACGCATTTCTAAAAAAATAATAATGTATTATTAAAAATTACCATCGTAGTTAGCCTTCTGTATTTATGAATTCCAGGTTCCAAAAAAGAGTTTAGAAAATTTATTACAGTTAAAATGTAGTACTAGTAATGGTACATATAGTCGTCCTATCCCCATTACTGCACAGGGACGTTCACCAACTACTGGTAAATCACAACATGTGACCCCTTTTCCGCTAGCAGAAATTGTTTGTAGGAACCTTCTGTTGGCATTTTAACGACAAAGTCAAATTACCATTATGTAATCTGTGAAAACACAAATTTGTCCGTCCGTGATGAAGATCGAACCGCGCCTCCTCACTCCGGAGTAAGTTGCTCTCCCAACTAAGCTACACGGAAGGAATGTGTAGCTACATATTTGTCCTTTTGACACCTGCTCTGTAGTACGTCACATCATCTTCCTCTTATTATTATTATTATTATTTTTTTTTTTTTTAAAGAGAAGAACGATTTTTTTATTAATTACAGACGATGTGTGGAACAAACATCACACATTTTTCGAAGAACCCAACGGCCAATACATCCATTTTTACGTTCGGGCGCCAATGTGAAAACACAAATTGGCCCGTGATCGATATTCGCGTCCCCTCACTCCGGAGTAAGTTGCTCTCCCAAATGAGCTACACAGATGGAATGAATCGCTGCAGATTTGTCGTCTTCACACGTGCTTTACCTCTGTAGTACGTCACAAATCAGTGTCGTATTTATGTCCTTAATTAATTAATTAATTAATTAATTAGTACTTCACTCCTGCTTAGAAAGAGCATCACTGACTCCTCTGCTTTCTGAACAGTTAGAAAAATCATTAACTATAAATTACGTAATCCTTTATCTGCCCCTAAAAAACGTTAACTTTTACACCATTAGTTAATATGATTTTTCCAAAAGCTACAAATGTAACACAAATGTAACTAAAAATTAATTTCTTCAAGACACCTTCTTTGTGCGTTTTGAAAACGCGGATCTAGTGCATTATATTCTCTCAATGCGTTGAAAATATGCTCTGAAAATGTGCATGTAAAGAGAGAGGTAAGAATCTATAAAATGGCACAGTGAACCGGATAAAACTGTTTGCTTTTAGTTAAATGGTCAGTAGTTTACATCCACACACTCACATACATACACGCATTTTCGTATGTGTGTGTGAGTCAGAGAATTTGACAACTACGAACACACACAAACACACATACGCGTACAAACAATTAACGGCGTATGCACGGAAGCAACTCTTTTAGTCACACACACATGCATGCACATATACGTGTTTGTGTGTGTGGAAGCAAGTGACTAATCAACTGAGGGTAAAATATTCTATTAGACTGCTATTTTAGACATCGGCGCGTCATAAGAACACGGCATTAAACTATGTACTGTGTTGAAGATTATTATTAAGACTGAATGAAAGTTTCTACAGAATTGGTTTAGGAGACGGATATAACACTTTTATATGGTAAATAAACAAACATAACTTTTAATTTGTATTCTTTTTATTCAAAAACGAATTCTTTTACTTCCCTTCTCGCCGAAATGTTTTCCGCGGTAAAAATATATATAAATATGGATTTTGCATTACTAAACATGATTTTTTGAAAAATTATCAATTTGCAAAAGTATAACTAATACGACAGTCGTTCTGATAAGATTTCATTTTTGTAATAAGAGTATGTATAACTTTCGTTATACTACTATCGAAAACGGTTGTTAAAATCTGAATAAAATAGAGATAGACAACAATTTTATAACTGAATCATGTTGCTGACTTACCGTTACTTTTCTTTAACACTGGCTTCCTCATAGCCGTCACTGTGCTTGGAGGACCCTACCTCTAAAGTAGGTAAGTAGGTAGGTAAGCACATTTGACGGACACTGGCCTACTGGCGTTTGTTGCAATATCGCAGTGATGCGATTCGTTGCAAATGCGTACAAAGCAAGAAGCTTTATTCCGGAAGTACACCATCGTCAGTGAAAGGAAGTCAGTCCCAAGAATTACTCCTGACGTCAGTATCAGCGGTGCAAAGAATCTGACAACTGAAGTTCCATTCATCCGCCCTTCCACCCGGGAGGAAAAAGCAGTGTACCAATGAGATAAGCTTAACACACGTAAAACAATACAATAATCCATGCTGATAATTTCTCTTCTGTAGCTGCTTACTTGCTGCTGGTATTTGTTGTGAAAGGTTACTCTTAAACAAATTAAAAAAATTGCTCTTTAAGAAATATATTTTTTACACTGTTCGTATAAGTTTGTATCGAATTTTCAAATAATCGTAAAGATTTTTGGAAAACGTTAATTGCTGAAGTTATAGTTGCACTGTTTTTCCAAAGAGGATACCTAAGAGAATATTTTACAATTCATAAATTTTCTTCTTTAGTACGTAGAAAATTTTCTCCAATGTTGGAAGCCTCGCCTGACAAGACTGAAAAGTTAGTCGTATTCTGTGAAAATATGTTTATGAACTAAATGATAGGGAGTGTTTAAGGGTCCTCCATACCTCGTGAAAAATAGTTCAAAACACGCATTTGCAGAACGAAATTACATATATAAAAAAACAATTTAGAAATCCGTTTTTTTTCACGTGTAGAATAAGCATTGAACCATCTTCCTGCGTTTCTATATTAGCGTCCCTTTGCGGAGTAATATTATAATTATTATCCCAAAAGTGTAAAATAATGGGCAGATTGACAATTATTTTTAAAAAGTTGTAATTTTGATATCTGCTAGGTTAAAAAGAAGAAAAATAGTTTGATATTTTCTCTCGAAATATTAAAATTTAGGAACACGTTCGAGTGATATGATACATTGATTTTCCTTCTGCATGATGCTATATTTGTTTCAATTTCGCATTCGGCGGAATTGAAACAAATACGGGGTATGGAGGACTCTTAATCCTTTCATTTTTTAGAATGGAAAATGAAAATGGATTGTTATCAATACATTTTATTTCATTCATCTCTTCTTTAAAGTTTCTAATGGAGTTCGTACCTAAAACCAATGGTTCCCTCACGATTCTTTTAGCTAGAAGATGGAGTAACAGCTTTATGTCGACTCCACGGCGTCTTCTAGCTGAAGGAATCAGGAGGGAATCATTAGAAAGCTTTCATTGTGTTTTTTTAAAGGCGACAGTGTGATCCATTCGTGTATCATATTTATAAAAGTATAACTACTACCATAGTATACGATGTAAGCTGGAACTGCATGCAATTTCGTCAATAATGTTACTTTTCCGCAAAACAGATTTGCTTGTGTTTACTAATTTTCCGTTTTTGTTATTTAACATATCTTTTTCTTTTAAGCCATTTAATTCAGCATGTCTCTTTTTTTCTTTGCTAAACAAGTATCTTAAAGCCTGTTTTAACAAATCAGAGTGTCCTCTTACTCAGTAATTTTCTAGTAAGAGCTGTAGCCTTACAGCACTGGTTCTCAATGGGCGTTCCGCGGGTCAAATGCGGCCCGCAAAGGGTGTAAGTCCTGCCCGCGGTAAAAAATTAAACGAAAATAAATGTATAAAACCCACAATTGAAAACAAAGAGGATGCTTGTCAGTATTTATGATATAAGACAATATAAATATTTTTTTTGCTACAACCTATACTCCAGATTTTAAACATATTGCAGAAGGACGCAACCCCATTATTTTCATTAATTTCTTGATGACTAAATTTAAATTATTATGTTTGTAATTTTAATTTTACTTTAATGCAAGTAACTAATTTCTGAAATTTGTTGTATCTTTTTTCGTTTACCCGCTATGTAAGCTTCATTTTTGTAATTTTCACATTACCTTTAATAAATCTTAAATTAAAAATAATGTTTATGTGAGTATCAGTATGATATGTAACTTACATTTACCAAATTAAGTGTTCACACCCTCTGCCCGGTTCCATGAAAAAAATGTGGCCCTCAGTAAAAAATAATTAAGAACCAGTGCTTTATAGCGTTCATGACACGAAAGCAACGAAACCTCTGGAACAGGAGCTGCAAATCTTGCACGAGCTGTTTACCAACCGCCTCCCTCACTCTGAACGTACATCTTTAATTTTTTTATTACTGTAAGGTGAAGGAGTCTATCTCCCAATAATTATTTTCATGTAGCAACCTTTTATGTATAGATTTATTATTTCAGATGCAATGTAACGTAAATTTCAACGCAAGTGTAAGACACGTGGCGCATTTCTTTTGTACGACGTATTAGGGAGTGCCGAGCCAGGAATGTGCCTAGAGGCATCCGTTGACCTTGACCTGGACGGTTGGGTCTGATGTATGAAAGGTCACCACTCCCAGAGAGAGGCGAACTCCACGTCAATAAGATTCCCGAAGCTCGAGGGGGATAAGGCTATAAAAGGCAGCAACACGTTCGCTGAAGACACTTTTGGGCCGCGAGTGGCCTAGTGGTCAGCGTTCGTGGCTGCCACGGAGAAGACCTAGGGCTCGATTTCAGCAGGTGCGAATGCTCGAATCACTAAATATCCGCCGTGCGTCGGATGGGCACGTTAAGCCGTCGAACCCCGGGTATTGGCCTCCGGTAACAAGTAAGGGCATCTTTCTCCCCCTTTCTACCTCGTTTCTGTGTCACTTTCCTATCGGGCACTTTAGCCCAAATCTCCTAGCTTCCTATTTCTCTAAGGGTTGTTTCAGACCTGGGGTCAGACACTCCCTTCCGAAAATTCTCCACATATGATCTGATCTGATCTCAAGACGTTTTTAGTGTTTCGCCTTCGACGTGGTCAGACGGCGTGTTCGAGCAGAGAGTGTCGGTTGGACATCTCGGGGATTTACATTTTTGCTGACGGAATAGTCAGGGTTTTTCGGCGATGAGAGATCGACCGGGATTTGGACGGAAAGACTCAAGTTAAACATGGCGGAGGGTCTTCCGAGATAGTAATCTGGAAATCTGTTCAGTATCTGGAAATCTGTTGGCACGTGGAGATAGCTAAACGAACGGGGTTTATTTTCTCATCTATTAAATTTTGTTACGTCTAACAAAGGACTTGTTATTGGAGTTACTCGTTGTTTTAGATATTTAGCAATTGCCGACTACACGTTCCTGTATTTCAGCGGTCGAGTTCAACTCGACGGCACTCAAAAGAACCTACGTCGGGGGAGATTCGGAATCGGTAAGGCCTAGTGGTGGATTGAACTCAGCGGTGCCCGACAATTACATTGGGGTTAAACGACCAGCATGGTCAATGGTCATCTAAGGGTATAATGCCTTGCTCTTTCCCATTTTAAGGGCACTGGCTTCTGGGACAAACAGAAGCCAGTGCCCTTAAAATGGGAAACCCGTGTCCAACTCGATGCATACGCTTTGCTCATTATTATCTGTTGGTCCAGTATATCTACATATATATATAACTTTATATGCTGTCACTAGAAATGAAATAAACGCGAAGTGAAACAATAATAACAATTCAAAATTATACTAGCTATGTCTGACGAAAAAAACCGTCATTAAACAGTTATTATTTATCTCTATAATCTCCGTTGGATAATATATATAAACACCCAGATCTATCTGCCTGTCTCTCTGGAACGCTTGACTCCACAGCAACGTCTGAATTGTTGTGCCATCACTTATCGATCAATTCGTGTGTGCTCTCGCGATGTCAAAATAATTGCCTGCTATATAATAGCACGCGATCACTTTGAGATGTCAAGGTGATTTCGTGCTAATTTAAAAGTATTGGATTATTAATGACTCGAGTTCTGTTTTTACGATCTACAAAACTCGAATTGAATTCTTAACATCACGGCAAGTTGCGTTTGTATATTAATTTAATTTAGCCCAGTTCGTATATTAATTTGTATGTTTTAATTATTTTTTACTTTTTTAATTTAAATAACTTTCCGAGTTTAGTTCTGATTATATTATACGTTTTGCAAAATATGGATCTATTTGAAAGCTCGAACGTACAATAAAAACTGAAATCTTGAGATGTCAAAGTGAGCAGGATTGCATCTACAGTAAAAGCAGATGTCGCCCCAGTAGCACATTGTTGAGAATTTAAATAGTTTCGATTTGTAATACCAGATGTCGCATTATTTTGTAGAAAAAGCTTTGGCATGAAGTTTCAAGCTAACCGTCGAATAGGACAGTCTAAATCAAGCCGTGGAGAGAATAGCAAATTTGCCCGAGAAAAAGTAATTTAATGCGAAAAATTTAAGTAAAAGTTATTAAGGAAAGTTTACACGAAAACAACTTTCTGAGTTTAGTGCTGATTATACACAGTCGAGTCACATTATTGTGACCACCTCCTACTTTTGACGTCAACAGCGCGTAGCCAATGAATGAAGGCACGTGTCGTGAGCTGGCTTGGAGGGTATATAAGGTGTGCTGCAGGCAATCGGAAAACATATGAGGCCGCGGGTGGCCTAGTGGGCAACGTTCGTGACTGCCATGGAGAAGACCTCAGGTTCGATCCCAGGCAAGTACGAACGTTCTATCCACTAAATATCTACCGTGCGTCGGATGGGCACGTTAAGCCGTCGGACCCCGGGTACTGCCCCCCCGGTAATAAATAAGGGCGTCTTCCTCCCCTTTCTACTTCGCTTCCGTGTCACTTTCCTATCGGGCACTCTAGCCCAAATCTCCTAGCTTCCTATTTCTAAGGGTTGTTTAAGACCTGGGGTCAGACACTCCCTTCCTAAAATCCTCTATATATGATCTGATCTGATCCGAAAACATATCACTAGTTGCTGTCATGGATAAAAGAAGCGATTTATCAGATTTGCATGAAAGGATGATTATCGGCTTTCGGGCCAAGGTTGGCAGTATTTCTGAAACAGCGCAGTTTGTGAACTGTTCGCGTGCTGCTGTGGTTAAAGTGTATCGTGATTGGTGAAATGGCACCAATGCGAATAAGCGACGTGGGAACTGCGGAGCACCATGTGCTATTGATGTGAGAGGTGAACGTCAGCTTCGAAGGTGCGTAAGGGCCGATCGACACGCTACAGTGGAGCAACTCACTGGACGAAAGAACCAGGGGGCTACCGGAAGTGTGTCTAAAATGACAGTTCAGCGAACCTTGCTGCGTATGGGCTCCGATGCAGACGGATGGTCACTGCACCTATGCTAATGAAGGTGCATCGGCAGAAAAGGCTTACATTTGCACGGCAGTATCGGAATTGGACCTCCGCTGATTGGCAAAGGATTGCCTTCTCCGATGAGTCACGTGTTCTGCTTCATCGGACGGATGGACGTTGGCGTATAAGGCGAGAAACATCGGAGAACAAACGCTCTTCAACCATTACTGGAAGAACACAAGCTGGTGGGAGCAGCGTTATGCTCTAAGGAATGTTTTCGGGGCATTCCCTGGGTCCACTCATACATACCTGTGGAAGGCAATATGGACCGAATTCGTTATGAATTTATCCTTGCAGACCACGTACACCCATACATGCTGATTGTCTTCTCTGGGGCGGATGGGATCTCCCAGCATGACAATGCGACGTGTCACACAGCTAGAAATGTCCGAGAGTGGTTGGAAGAGCACGATGAAGACTACAAAGTACTTCCCTGGAATCCTAATTCCCCAGACTTAAACCCAATTGAGCATCTGTGGAACCACCTCGATCGTGTTGTTCGCTTTATGGATCCTCAACCACGCATCCTCTAGCAGCTGTCAGATGCACTGCAGTCAGCATGGCTCCACATACCTGTGAACACCTTCCAGCTCCTTATTGAGTCAGTCCCAGCCCGTCTAGCTGCTGTCCGCGCTGCACACGGTGGTAACTCTGGATATTAGTTGGTGGTCACAATAATGTGACTCCACCGTGTATTACACATTTTGCAAAATATCGATCTATCTAAACACTCTAATCTGAAATTGTTAAACAACAAATATTTTACACAGAATGTTATTTATCGCGAGGTCTTTTGAAAAACGGAAATAAATAGCATATAATTTTTAGTTCTAACGTGAATGAGTTCTTACCATATGAGTTTTCACTGTTTCCTTGCAGAAATCCGGCTTCTATTTTATTTGTTTTCAATCTGCTTCAATTAAAAATTTCACAGGACGGGCAACATCTCCCATGTATTAATATTTATTTAAAGCTTAAAAACAACCGTCTTAGGACGGGCTATACGCTAGTATTTAATAATTGGCATCGAAGTTCTTATCCTTTAGAAAATTAGATAATTCGCCTAACAATATGATACGTAGATGGTAAAATCCTGATTTATGGAATTTTGAGGATCGGTGATCATGAGCGTTAAAGGTTAAAAAGATTATATTTTCAGTTTCCGCTTTATGAAAATCAAACAGGAGGCTATGTAATCTTTGTGTAGCAGTAAGAGTATGAGCCCATGTGACATTAATTGCTTCATAAATTTTTCTTTGTTTCGGGATTTAATGACCACCATTGTTAAAAGTTGCCTGTCCCTAATTAAAAGTATAAACAGTAGCCTGTCCCTAATTTGGGCAACTGCTTCCTGAAAGGGGACAGCCGGAGTTCCATCAGACTGGTACATTCCTCATGCCTCATCTCGGATTCTGACCAGGGCCCATTCCAGATGAGTGGTCAGAAGCCAGCTCCTCAGTTCAATCAGGTTTACATCATGTATAAATAACGCCTTATAATGATTGTCTTCAATTCAAGAAAAAGTCGTTTTTATTTTACTGTACGTTGAAATATGTTAACAAAAGAGTAACATTCTCTTCTATCATATAGGACATAAATCATCGAAATGTTTTTATTTTTTATGCAAGATTTACTCTCCCTATTCTTTCTCCCGAACATCATTTTGTGTCTACAAAATAATACAGCATCACGCTAGATACACGTACTGTTCAATGAAAGAATCGTACTGTTCAATGCCGATCGTTTCTCGCGCCTCCGGTTTCCCCCCCAATTATTAGTGTGACGAATTCTTGTTAACAAGTGGGCATTGTATGCTTCCTTTGATGTACTTGCAACCGCTACCACGTATCCGTCACCTAGGCGTTGCTTTATTACATAGAAGACACTTCGAGAAATGGTAATCATAAGCTTTGCACACCTCTTGATAAGTATGATCTTATTTAACTTTCCTTTTTTTTTTTTTTTTTTTTTTGGTTCCTGTGCTCTTATGTAAATTTTGGTTCATTCTTCTTAAGCAGTTTCCAATCTTAACTCTACATTTTCTCTCTCGCTTAATGTTAGTTTGGCAACCTGACGCTAAGTCAAAAGTGAATAACGTATTTTATGAGAGTGATGCTTACGCTTGTATCAGAGCTCTCGTGAGGATTATTACATTGCAGCTCCCGTTAGAATTCCGCTACAGCGTGAGCTCGCTGCGATTGCTTTGCAGAGAGATTGTTGAGAGAGCTCAGATTACTTTGATGCTATGCGATTACCGTGTGATCTTATATAAATGGAATAATTCTTTCATTAGTATGCTTGTGTGATTACTGAAGTCAAACTGTTGTTGAGCAGTAAGACTTGAAGAGTACTCTGTGTTAAGAGAGTGTTGTATTCAGATATTGAAGCAAACGATATTTGAATACCAAGTTGGAATTATACTCAACATTGTGATGTTGTGCTGACATTTAAGATCCTAAAGTGGACTTAATAAAGAAGTTCATTAGTGTAAGTACAAGACTATTTATTTACTTGGTCATTAGTGACATTTAGTGCCTGCTTACAGTAAGTGCTTAATGAATTTTAATTAATACATCCGGAATGCGAAGTTAAACTTTATAGTGAAGCCAAACTCTGCTGTAAGACTATGCTAAAGTCAGGAAATGCATTACAGTGAAGCGATGTGGTGTGCTGGTGCAATACAAGCAATTAACAATTCCTTCACAACCATTTAAACATCTGAAATATTACACTCCGTAATTTGGAACTGAATACTGGGCATCGGAAAGAACAACGATATATACTTTCCAAACCCTCTGCGTTCTTGGGGACGTCTCACGTGATCACAAAACGGTACGCGTATAACTACTAAGCTGCATACAATGTTGCCACAATTTGTTCGCCGTAAGCTTCACGTCAGTGGGGCACATTTGAATAGGAAATTTGCTCCATGGTACGTAATCAATATCTGTGTTATTTGTTGCTTAGACGACAAGGCAAAGTGAGTGGTGCTAAACATGCTGCCTTCTTCATCGCCCTTTCAATTTCAGCTCATTCTCCTGATTACATGACCATACTCTGTAAAGAAGTATGAAGTATGAGAAGGTGCACCATTAGTGTGCCTGAAACAGGCACGAAAACCCCTGGGTTGAGAAAAATACGAAGATTATAGATCTTCAGCTTTCCTAGAACCCAAGGCTCTTCGCTGCCAACACATTCCTCTCCCAATGGTGTTTGTCGTTTGCTTTCACTTTCCAGTTAGGTACACCAAATTTTTCCAGGTTTTGTTGGACTCCATCTCTCCACCTTTTTCTGGGTCTTCTCTGAAGTCTTTTGTCAAATCTTCATGTCCCACATCTCTTTAGGTAATTTTTCTTTATTCGTTCACTCCACGTAACCAAGTCATTTTATTACTTAAGATTTGATTTCAGTTATTAGCAGTGGGGACCTATGCAAATCATAAGGTTTTGTTCAGTCACTTAAACGTTTTTTGAATATCATACCCTACTACACTACATTGACAAAAGTCACCGGACACCTAGCAGAGAAACACCACAGAGCATTTATTGACATACAATAGTACGGTGTCGGCCCACCTTTGTCCTTAATACATGCACTGACCCTACGAGACATGCTTTCGACAAGGTTTGGGAACACAGCGATAGGTATGCGCTTCCATTCAGTACATAATGCTGTCGCTAACTGTTGCTTAGTAGTACGCCTTGGTTCCAAACTTCTTACGCGGCGCTCTAATTCATTCCATACATGCTCTATGGGATTACGATCATGGCTCTGTCCTGTCCAGTCCACGCACGATACGGAATTATCGTCAAAGCACGCCGAAACAGTCCTTGCTTTATGACTCGGTGCATTATCCTGCTGGTACCAACAAGGCTGGGTTCTATAGTATTGCCACAGAGTTGGTAGGGCATTATTGTCCAGAATGTCGGAGTAGACGTGCTGGTTAACAGGTTTGTCCACGATAATCAATGGGCCGAGACCATACCACGAAAAGACCCCCACACTAGCAGCTCCAAACTTGGCCGTAGGACCAGTACACTGTAGTAAATAGCTTTTCCCCGGCTGCCGCAATACCTACACACAGCCATCAGACTGACGGATCGTGTATCTGAATTCATCACTCCATAGGACCCGTTTCCATTGATCGACGGTCAAACGATAAATGTTCTTTCTACCATGCTAAACGACGAGTAGCATTCCGAGTGGAGATGAAAGGATTATGAGCAGCCGCATGACCTCGGTAACCCATGGAATGAAGTTCTTTGCGAATGATACGTGTACATACCGAGGTTCCAGCATTTTTACTCACCTGTACACTGAGGTCGTGTGCAGTACTCCGTCGATTAGCTGTAGTGACTCTTCTGAGGCTTTGACGTTCTCTATCACTGATTTTCTTTGGTCTGCCGGTATGTTTTGCTGCTTCAGACACGCCATGTGTCTTCCACTTATTCAGTACATCCAAAGCAGTTGACTTGGGTATGTTTAAACACCTTTCGGTTTCTCTTATGGACAACTCGCTAATATAACACCCAACGATCTTTCCTTTCTCAAAGTCAGTTCTCTCCCGCCGCAACATTTTCACTCAACCTCACAGTGCGATATGATCGCGGTCAGCTGCAGGCTTGATTTTATACTGTTTGCAGCTGTACCGCGCATCTTAACAACGCAGCGGATGCGTTCATTTGCTTTTGAAGGGGTTTCCGGTGACTTTTGTCAATACTGTGTATATGCCTTATATCTTCAGGTAAAACCCCACTCTTTATGTTTTTATACTCGAAAAATTTTATTCATTACTGTCGTTTAACTGATCGAGCTGAAACGAATGATACTTCTCTCTATTTTTCACGAAGGGCGTTGAAATCTCATTTTATTTTACGCCTACGTTCACGTTCTAATATTTGTGTGATCAAATGGCAGGAACTTTTAATCAGCGCTATGTGTAATGGCTACTCTTCTTTGGAATAGTTCACAGCAGACTTTGACAAGAACAGAATAGCTGTTTAAACCTGCCGTTCCGGTGCTCGCTCTGGCTTCGGACTATTCGTTCGGTATAGGTTCGGACTCGAGTAGTGTGATATTCCGATGGCGCGATGTCTCTCTCTCTCAATTTGGGACGAGTGATTGGTTATAACCCTCCGTGCTGCTCACGGTAATCGTTAAATCCCTCAAAAAAGCAAAAAAAAAATAATAATAATAGAAAACATTAAAAAAAGATTCAGCAAGTTAATCGGCATGTGTACTGTCTAATGTCTTCACGTTTCTATGAAGTTGGCATTCATGAAATTACATCATGTTTAGTGAATCATAGTAATATTTCTAGAAAGCAACTTACCTTACTATTGTGCCCATACGTACATATCTGTAAAAGTGTTTGTTACCAAGAGCTGTTTAAAGTAAAAGTTACTCTTTCGAAGCACTCAGGAAGAAGAGATTGTCAGGATTTTTTCTGCGTCGGTAAAAATATCCCTTTTCAAGATATTAGATAAAAGGCCAAAGTTTCATTATTTAGTTATAGGTACAAATTAAAAAAAACAACAACACATTTTGGATGGAGTTCAAATACAAGCACCCTTTAATGCAATGTATTTTTTTACCAACAGGCCCAGAAGCGTACGAAAGGTAATTTTTGCTACAAGCAGAGGATGATTTTGGCGCCCCTTCCCCCACCAAAAGTATCATGGCGATGATGAAGTCAATCCTATAGAGTCTTTGTTGTCGTCGGCAATTTAAACGAAATTCAATCAAGTTTTAAATCCCACCATACCATTATACTGGAAAACGGTTACGTATATTAATAATTACGAAACGAACTGTGATTTTTTTCACATTAGTTTTAATGAACTGCAGGTGCCATAACAAAATAGGTACAGTGGGTATTAGCAGAACACATTTGAGAAGACAGGAAAGCACGGAGGCCGGACAGTATTTTGGGGACTCGGTATTAGTGGCACATCTAAGATTTCACTATAAGTGGATGAATAAAAATACCCAGGAGAAAATATTCCCCAAATATGATGACGAAGCCATAAAAATATCCCCGCCGTATTGAAGTGTGTATCCCATGATTCACGAACGAATCAGTCATGGCAAGAAAATAAGAAAATGTGAAAATGCATGGTTGACAGACAAATGGATACCAGTTTAGTTCAGCTTTAACCCACGCCCCGCCCCCCATCTAGGATTAGGTTCAGCTTCTTGAAATTATATCGAAGTATAGTGGGCAAAATAATATGATCCAAATATCATGATTGAAACGAATTCTTAATGTATGAAAATTTCCCCCAATTACAGATGTGCCAAAAAACCCCTCTGTAATGTTTTCAAAAGTTTTGAGGAAGGACTGGAGGCGACTATATTTTTTACGGACTCGTCCTAAAAAAGCGGAAAGAAATAAAAAAAAAATTTCAGAAGGCAGTTTCTTTTAGTTTTTGCTGTGCTATCTGAAAAAAAAAAAACTGTAGAGCTCTCAATTCTTTAAAGATCCTGCAAAATTCTGGGGCCCTTGAAAATGCGGGGCCCGGGGCTTCAGCCCCCCTTCCCCCTCTTAAATGAGCTCTGGGTATTAGGTGCGTTAGAGACCTCACACCATAAAGGCCTGCTCAAAATTTACAATACAAGAATTATACACCCAATTATGTATATATAGCAACACAAAACTTTTACTTTTGGTTTCGATAACTTTTTTAAAACCTAATTTTTCTAGCTCTTATAAGCAGAAAAATGGAGCCCACCTGTTTCGCTTGCACCTTAGTCCGGCCCAGGGACGTCACTAGACTTCAAAATCTAGATGGGAGAGCATTATTTCTGATGGGGTAATCTTAGTACCAACTTTCTTTCTTTTTTTTTTTTTTTTTTTTTTTTACGAAATACTGGACGAACTAATTTTTAATGCTTTTTACTACCGCTACAAAAGAATTCGTGCAATCTTCATCGCTTTCCACCTGGACACACACGTACACGGATCTGACTAGTTGCGCCACTGGTGTAAGGAACAGGTGTTACTAAGATTTCGCATTCAACTTTTCGCTTGCTCTGAATGCTTAAATTGTTTTTCAAAATTTTTCATTTTT
Organism: Macrothele yani; assembly: GCA_039090855.1. Classification (NCBI taxonomy): domain Eukaryota; kingdom Metazoa; phylum Arthropoda; class Arachnida; order Araneae; family Macrothelidae; genus Macrothele; species Macrothele yani. The sequence continues at coordinate 1,862,803 of CM077006.1, forward strand.
GCTTACAAAAATAGAACTATACTTGAACAATTTAAAGGAAAATGTCGTTTTTGTTAAACAAAATAAAATTTTAACGTCGTGCCATGCAGACACAATACCCCCTTCCCTCTTAACTCCTTCCTTCAAGCTAGCGACTTTACTTTGCATCACTCTCCTATAAAGCAGTCTTAGGCCACTTCCTGAACTTTCACTGTCCCGAGACAGTCTCAAGAGCGTTGGTGTAGCTTTAGACTCCACTTTCCGTGTTGAAATCATCCCTTATTTTGTAAAGAAAACAAGCAGCACAGCAATTAGTACTGTGATCCCCTCAGTAATTCCTATCCACTCTCCTCATTAGCCCTCTGGCCATACAAACTTCAAAGAGAGTCTTAAACTCAGGAATTGGAAGAGTGGAGAACAATTCAATTTTCATGGCCCTTAGGATGCTATTTTAATAACCTTTCTACGAAGATGTAAACGACGCACTTCCTAGGGGAAAATACGTAGGGCTACATGGAAATAAAACACAAACAGTGTTTCTTTCAGGCATACATCCAGGGGGCCGAAGCCCTCCCGGAAACGACCCCCCCCCGAGACATTTTAGGTTACCGAGCCAATTTTTTTTATAAATTCAGGCTATGATGAAAAAGGAAGTTTCGTTTCTTTTTATGATACAAAATTTCTTCAATTTTACAATATGTTTTTAAATATTTGTTCAAGTGGTACTAGTTATAGTTTATTTTATTAAAAAGAGTATTACGACGCATGGTATTTTTCAAAATATAATAAGTAGACTAATCATACCTAATTGTCTGGGAATCGTGATTCAGGAACAAGAGTGCGTTAAATGCATTTTAATAGATGAAAATTTCAAGCCTGCGGAACCTCCCCCTTCCCTTCTTTAGCTGAAAACAGTTTGTTATTCCTGAAATGTTTGAAGAAGTAATTACTATATCAGGTATGTATATAGAATTTTTCTTGCTGGGGGGGGGGGGGGCGCGAAAGGAAGCTTTTGAAATCCATCATCTGGAACAAAATTAAAGTTAATGAAAAATTGAAGAAAACTTAAAGCATGTTTTTCTAATGTAAGCCACATTTTAACCAAAAACAAAAAAATGAAGCATTTTCCGGGGGGGGCTTCTAAATGCGCCCCTGTGCTAGATATATAGTAATTACTTCTACATATATAAATATAGTAGTTAAAATTCTATTAAGAAGATACCTAAGCAAAAAAATACATATATAATTTTGACTCACACCAAGTACAACATAGAAAAGGTTATGTATCTACCTGTGTGAGTAAAAGGAGAAAAGATAAAAAAATAAAATAAAACAACTGAATGTAGAAGGTGTCGAGAATACTGAGCCTTGGCTTTATCAAGGACCAGCAAAAACTCTGCATTTTCTCACTTCCACAAAGACCTAGTTGGAAATGGGTTTCTGCAAGGCCATAGATGCAAGTAACATTCCCACCTAAAATAGTTTTAAAAAATATATATATGTCATGTCCTCCGCAGAGTTGCATGACCTAGCACTAGTTAACAATTTCGCTTGCATCCATTAACCTTCCTGGCCCGACCCATGCTCTTCATCTGTTACTATTAAACAGAGAGAAGAAGATTAAAGAGAACTCAAGCTGTGAGAGTGACATAATAATTAGAAATAATTTTCAGCTATAACGAAATGCCAAGTTCGTTTGAGAGAGAATTTAAACCTGAAAATCAATGCAAAAGAAATCCAAATTTTTACATTGCAATTAAAAAAGGAAATATTAAATTTTAAAAAACAGATTTTTGAAAGAAAACTTGAGTCTAAAACCCCCTACTCTACAACTTATGACAGCACGAAAACGAGAATAAGTTAAACACAATAATTAACTAAAGAAAACTTTGTGAAAGTTATATGCCTTAAACAGTTAGTTGCAATATGTACAAAGTATTTCAGCAGTGCTTTAAGTGCATAATTAATTAGTTATTAAGAACTTAACTACTTTGAAAATACAGCGCATAGAAAAGGAACAAGCTTAGCCATCTTCTGTTCCTAGGTACCCCAAAAGACGCGCAAAGTTACAAAGAAAAGAAAGAGTTAAAACCCGCAAAAATGTTAACAGACAAGCCAGTGCCTAAAAGCTGAAAAGCTAAAAATCAACAGAGAAAAAGTACATGAAGTACAAACATTGAACTTATAAAACCTAGAACCCAAAAACAAGGAAGAGAGCTTACCTCTTGTGTGACAAAAACATTCTCCTCACAAGAGTAAAACATGGCTGACCTCTTCCGCCACTCCCTAGTCGCTGGGGGGCAGAGAGGGTGGGGCTGATGGCCTCCTCAAACAGAAAGAAGCCAACTCGCGGAGATTTTAACCAGAGAAAAAAATATATAAACTTAAGACTGTGAATCTGTATGATCAGAAAGAGCAGAATTAACTCTCCAGAATACATGAGAAATATCATAAAATACACGAGTAGTGTACTTAATAATCTTTGCATGTATTAAATCACCTTAGTGAGCTTCTATAGATTAATCAGAATCTTATTAATTTTAATGTTGGTTTTACTATTTTTAGTATAGCTATCCTAGTGATGAATAACTAGTTTTCTTTTTTATTTGTTTTTATTTTCTTTTATAACCAGATTTTTAAGCTTTTTTTTGTGATTTTGTTTATATTATTTAATTTTTTTGTTTTAATAGGACCTTCATATCCATAGCACTAAGGTTCCTTTAGGTAGTTAATAGGCATCCTCTAGCCAACTTCCTTACGGCTTTGATTGGTCAGAATCATATTATTAACTGTGTAGAAAATTAAAGCAGATCTGCCAACCTTACTCTATTATTCAGAATAATTTTTCTTAAAGTTCTTTTGATGAAAGAAGAAGGAATTTCGTTCTCTAGAAAACTATCTAATAGTATATTAATGTGGTAATTGAAGTCCAAATTGTTGCTGCAAATTCTTGAAATTCTTAGGACCTGAGAAATTAGTACATTCTCAATTACTTTGGTTGAAATGTTATTATTCCAGTGTAGATATTTAATTACTTTGAAAGGAAAATTAACTCTTTTATCAAAGAGGCTAATAGATGGGTTACCTCTGTTGAGCTTAATGCTTAAGTCTAGGAACTCAAGTTCCTGATTACTGTGGTTGGTTTTACATAAGTTAAGAGAGCTAGGATAGATATTATCAAAATCACTCTCCATAACTTCTGAATTATTGATACACAGCAGATCATCAATATATCTAAAAGTGTAAAGGTAGTTATCTGAGCAGGTGGGGTGATTTTTAATGAATTTATATTCCTTAAAGAACAGGAATAGATTAGCGATATTCGTGGACGTTGATGTTCCCATGGGAATACCGTTCACTTGCTTATAGAGAGTATTATTATATAAGATATGGTTATTTTTTATGCAGCAATTGAGATAAGAGTTCCAAGTTCCTACATTAACAAATTGGTTAAGTTTAAATTCTGCATACAGCTCTTTAAAGGTAGTGATTATATCTGATAGAGGCAGATTAGTATATAGGTTTTCAAAATCATAACTATTAATATCTAGGGGACAAACTTTGAGTATAGTAGAAATTACTTCTGCATTATTATTAATTATCCAAAAATCTCTGTACATCAAGTTAGAACAGTTTCTAATGTGTTTCAAAACCTTCTTTATATATATATATAGCAAATGGAAAACTTGCCCCCTCTAAGGTTCCATTTGCCCCCCCCCCCCCGGCAAAAAACTACAGATGAAAAAAAGTATGAACTGACTTCATCAATTTTAATTATCCAAATATGCCCTGAAAAAAGCTCTGAATTTTGGAGTGAAAACAGGGGTAACACGTAACTTTTTTGTTGAGGAGAGGCTAGAGCCACCATATGTCACATCTGGAATCATGTCGGACGAGTGGACAGGTGCCAGCAACTCAGACCACTTGAATACTACGGCCGCATTTGAGGCTGTAGTCTAAGGTTCTACGACTCTCAAAAAATTCTTTCCAATCCTTAAAAAGCAATTACGATTTTTTAACGAAATAGTCAGTTGTTTACCTTTTCATTTTAATAATCAACACCAGATGACGCCACACTTCAAAGCACTTTCATGCAAAATTTGTGAGGCTTTAAAGAAGACCATTGATTTTGGCCACAGGTTGCTCAAACAGCATGGAACCATCGACCTCTTTAATGCATTGATTCGCCTGAAATCAATAGGTTTTCCAAAGTTTTCTTCTTACCGGTCATTGACGTTTCCCTCCAACATAAAGACAATTTCCCTCCATTCCCGATTTCCTACTATATTTTCTTTTTTCTCTTCGCTTTTCACAGATGCAATTTCAGAGAGCAAGGATCGAGCTCAACAGCAAAGAACATTCCACGATTTCGCATTAAAATTCTCACACAGGAACAAATAAAAAGTAGATAAATTAAATAGAAAGTACCTAATAAAGAGAATTTTTTTTTTTAAAGTAATGGGAGTAGTAGTTTAAATATAAAGTAATCTCATTTGGGAAGACCGAAAAGAGGAGGAAAGTAGATGGAGAACAATATGGTCCAACACTTTCTTAGAAAATATTCTGTTTTGTATTCTTCCCAGAATTTATATTCAAGTCATCGCGAAAAAAAAAAAAAAAAAATGATGAACGAGTGTGGCTTTTAGGTATGTCGTATGGATAGCTACTGACAGCGATATCTACGGACACATAAAAAATAACTCAAGCCCCACAAAATTCCTCGTACTGAAGGCAACCCGGAAACTACATACGACACCCTGAAAAACATGCAGAGTCATGCGTTGTGCTCGCTGATATATGCAGATTGTTAAAATTCCCGGCAGAATGGTAATGTGACAAGTCAGTTTTACGGATGGGAAGAACGCTAGGGTGGCATATTGGTTGTCAGATAAGGAATTCATTTCTCAGTGAGCTCCCCGCTGTGAAAAGAAAAGGCATATCTCGGACACTTCGAAGTTGATTCATCATATTGCGTAGCATAAAACCAATCGTCTAGATTTGCTTTATTTTTTTACTACATAAAAAAAAAGTGACTCGCTTTGAATTGAAAAGCAAAGAACTTCATTTTATAATAAACTGGTGAAGGTGATATACATTTATATTTTATATATCCGTGCAAAATCATAAAAGAAATCGACCTTAAAACATTGTGTTAGATTGTGCTGTTTGAAATAAATGTTATTCCGCGAAATCTCAAGTTCGAAGAGTTCATGCGACTTCTTTGTAAAGGAACAGAAATTTTTTCCGTCCGAGCAAATTATTATTATTCGTATTTGATAAACTTCCTCTGGGATGGAGGACGGAGGCAGTTAGTTGCACGCATCCTAGTGGATTCAGTGGGCCTAGTGGGGAGCTCAGCACGCTTTATAAATTATGCATAAAAGCAGTGGTTATATAATCTCTCTTCACCCAATAAGTACCTTTATTTTAATTACAAAGACAAAGTTTCTGAGTTATTAAGTAATGAAATATAATATTTTAATTGTTTGCTTCCTATTATTGGGCGTAAAACATTCTTTCTGTTAAAAAATAAAAATATTTTAGGCGCCGGTCTTATTCCGAGGGTCTTGTTCAGTGGAAAAAGGAAAACACAACAACTAAAAGTACAACTGATTATCAGCACTCAATGCAATTAAGCATAAGTATTTTTGGTAATTACTTACATTAAAACCTCTAGAACGTGACTAAATCTTTTTCTTGTGCTCATTTTTAAGTTTTGAAAGTGTTGGCAAAGGCCTTTCATCGAGAAAAATTTGCAGTTTATTCTCGTACCTAAGCTGGGAAAATGGAGTTTTTTCCAACAGTTCACTAAAGACGGCACTCATTTTAATTCACTACGCACTCAGTTCACTCACAGCCCAAACTATCACTCATTTCAATTCACTCGCTCATACAAATTTTAAAACTAAAATATCTGGCGTTGAAATACGTGCTTTCGCGAGAGGAAGCAGAGCACAAATTCCCAGCACGGTGATATAGCTCTTCGCTCAGCGAAGCCTTGCAAACGTATACACAGGTAACCGTTGACCCCACCCAGCCCGTTGCCATGAAAACGCGATAGTTGCATGGTCTCTCTGGAAGGTCTTCAACTCTAGTTACAGAAGACACAGGTGCCAAGAGTCGAGTTGGAATCCGTAATTTGCAAGTTTCCGAGCTCTCATCTGCAAAAACAATGAATTCGCGTATGTTTATTAATACGTTTTTCATATATATGACTTCTGTTGTCTCCGCGGTTATCCTAAATAGCCCAGAATATATGACACTGTATTAAAGAAACACGGTTTGAAGTATTTGAGTTAGAGCTCTTCAAATACAACGACAGTCGAGGATTGTATCATAATACGAAGCTCACAAGGATCAACAGTTTCGGCAAATGGTGTCGAAGGACTGCTGCGACATGTTGATCCAGGACAAAGATCCAGTGTTACAATTATATCATTCCGAATTTTTCCAAGAGGATAACATGAATTCGGTATCCATGTGCTACTCTCAAGGAAACAAGATCAGGCAGCTGGAGTAGTTTTCATCCCGATGGTACAAGAGGCATGAGATCCGTGATGTTTAACGAGGAGTGCTGATTCTTCCTTGGAGTGAGACTCAAAGTATTCCCCCGAGGAGTGAGACTCAAGGTATATTACAATATTCCAAGACAGGTGTGGAGTTCTTCAGTTAATGTAGCATATGATCAATATAGGTGTTCGTCCAGACATTCAGGGAGTGTCGAGTCATCAGAATACAGCGAACTTTTTATGCAACCAATATTCGATATCCCTGCAGGTCATCTACCTGTTCCATATTCCGCGGTATTATTCCAAAACAAACAACTTTATTCCGAGCTTGAACTCGAAAATTCACAGTTTTCAGGCTCGAAAAATTATAGAGAATGCAATTGAATATAGACAGGACAGCGATGAAATTGAGCACGCACAATATGATTGACTTGACTACTGTATCTAACTCGAGTATCGGTAACGAGAATAAAGCGAGTGAAAACCGATGAGAAAGTAGAGTATTGGCAGGTTTTTTCACTGAAATAAGGCTCAGTGTACCACACTTACTTGCATACTGAAACTGAAAATAGTCCGCTGTCTACAAGGGCCTATAAAAGAATGAAATGAAAAATTGTCCATTGTTCGCTTTCCGGAGGTTTAGGTCGCTGGTTTCTGAGTTCTCGGACTGCCGGGTTTAGGTTTGTATCCCAGGGTAAGATGCGAATGTCGTGTCTATGAGCCGAGTTCTGGTTTTCTCCATGCCTGGGAACCAATGGCCAGTTTACAGTTTCACATAGCTGTATATTATAGCTTACGACACCTTACATTCTCATACACATCGTTAAACTCCGAATCAAAAACATAGTCCACCAAATTTCAGGGCGTTTTTGTGGTGCCATTGCACATTGTAAAAAAATTAGATTCGGCTCGTGTAGGTGGAAGTGTGTTGTGCTGCCGGACCTGTGCGTGGGAAGCTTTCTGATGCCCCGTCGCAGAATACGGCAGTCATTCCAGTACGTTTCGGAGTTCGACAGAGGACGAATAGTCGCTTATCGCGACAGCGGTTTATCGTACCGAGACATCGGCGCCCGTGTGAGACGACATCCAGCCACAGTGAGGCGAGTATGGATTCCGGGGGTGCCGGAGAGACGGACGGCCCTACGTGAGCGATTACCGCAGCCGCGGCACACCACCGAATGAGAGCACCGGCATGTTGTGCGGCTGGCATTGACGGCTCGCACCGCCGCATCACGAACGTTGGCGGAGGAATTAGGGTGTGTTGTGCAACAACCTGTGTCAGCACGTACCGTTCGACGACGTTTGCAGGAGCGGGGACTTGTCGCACGGCGCCCATTGCTCCGATTACCATTGACGTTACACCACCTGCGAGTGCAGCGCCAGTGGGCCGTTGAATTGTCTTCTCCGACGAATGCCGCTTCTGCCTGCAACACCACGATGGTCGGATCCGCGTGCGGCGGCATCGCTGCGAGAGACTGTGTGACGCCTGCATTATGCATCGCCATACCGGTCGGTCGCCTGGCGTTATGGTTTGGGGCGCAATTGGATATCACACCCGCACCCCTCTGGTACGCACCGCCGGTAGACTCAACAGCCACCGCTACATCTCCGACGTTTTGGAGCCTGTAGTCCTCCCTTACCTGTAGGACCTGCCAGCGGCCACGTTTCAACAGCACAATGCACGCCCGCACGTGGCACGCATCGTGCAACAATTCTTCACGGCCCACCAGGTGTCACTGCTGCCGTGGCCCACCTGTTCTCCCGATATGTCGCCCATCGAACACGTCTGGTCGCTGATCGGCAACCGAGTAGCCAGGCAAACACCACCCGCGGCTACGCCTGATGAACTGTGGCAACGTGTGGAAGCAGCCTTGAACGACATACCTTAAGCCCACATCCAAAGCCTCTTTTGTTCGATGCCGCGGCGTGTAGCGGCCGTCATTGCCAGCCATGGGGGCCCCACGAACTATTGATGTCTGCGTGTTCCGCAAGTCGCACGGGCCTGTAAGTTTAATGGTTTCATCTTTGTATCTGTTGTTATGTTTCCAGTAAATCTGGCTTTGCTATCTCGTGTCCTTCTTGGTGTTGCATTTTGGGTGGTCAGCAGTGTATGTACCTATATGTAGACAAAGTCTTCCCTGCAGGAATTTTGACATGCTTCCGAAAAGCAGAAATTACAGTTTAAGAAAAAATCCGAAATAAATTTGCAAAGTAACAGAAAAAAAGCAGAAACTGAATTGAAACTAAAAAGGAAAATATGAAAAGTTAAGTAAGGTAAATAAAAATCATTTATCCAGAAATATTATTATGAACAGTGAGTTCATTGTTTCCATAAATGATCAGCTGAATAGTACAAGAGAATCTATGGAAGCTTTTTATCAAAGGAAATAAATACTGCTGGCATATAATTAGATCTCTCTTTATAAAACTTAATTCGATTAATCTTCTTCGTAGAAAAAAAAAATTTATTTTACGAAACGTGAAATCGCCGCGTACTGTGCTCGTCAAGAGGAATTTCATTATGACTTCATCACCCGGCTTTCCAATCGAGCTCTTTTTTAAATCTGACATCTTTTCAAGAGCAACTTATTAAACTTTTCGTACAGGCTAGGGCTCTGGTCTTTTAACAAGCTCACAAGCGCTTATGCTTGCTTAAAAGGAGACGCGGCCGAACTGTTTAAAATTAAAATATTAAAATTGTGAAAGCACATCATTTTAATGTTAAGACGCAAAGATTATTTTCAAAGTACAGTTTATGAACAAATGAAGTTTGTTCAGTGAAAAGCCCGACACTGACTTTCGTCCAGATATTTTTTAAATTATGGTAAGTAGTTTGTTGCTCTCATTCAATGCAGCTATCAAGATGATCATCTGTGAGTTTATCTTTATACCTGTTTTGGCGACTCCGGTGGGGCACTGTTTTGAGCGCTGTTTTTTGATAATTCGTCCGCAATGTGTCCGGGTTCGAATCCCGATCAGACATGGATGTTGCATTTGTCTTACGGCACTGGCTCTCCCCTTCCTTGGAACCAGTGGCTCTAAATTAGTAACAGGAACTGCTTATAACCCATCGAATTGCTCAAGGTGGTCGTTAAACCCCCAAACAAATATTTGTTTTTCACTATCTTCATCGTTGAAAGTGATGACTCAAACTGGTAGGTAGAGCAAAACAAAGTCTTCACTCCGAATGCAACACGAACATGGACTGGATATTTCCCTTTGGATACAAGAGGCCAGATCTTGCATCCAGGAGTTGCTGTCCCATATAATCCCGAACATGTCAATACGGAACAGGTCCAACTATTGCGAGGCCATGTTACGTTTGCTGTTCTTAGTGCTACTCGCAATACAGAGACGGTTGTTGTCCGTTGTCCTTCTTCAGTGTGTGTGAGTTGCCACGATTTTCTTTCCTGGTGTCGCGTAAATTTGTCGCTTCAATCAGCTCATCGCTGAAATGTTCGTCGTGTCTCTCTCTCTCTCTCTCTCTTCTGCCAAAACGATGACTCTTCTTCCAAATGTCGAAATGCGATGATTCTAAGATTTCAGATAATCCTTACTTTCATCTGTCCGTCAGTCAGTCTGTATGTTTGTCGTTCCCGTGTTCAAGAAACGATATCTCATCTTCTAAAGAGTGGATAGAGGAAATTATTTTTGTATGCCTTCTTCTACCAGATCCAGCACAAAAAAAATGGAACCTTTAGAAGCAGAGATATAGTTTCTGCAAACGGACATACCGAATGACAGACATATAGACTGCGTGACGCATGAGAATGGCATAAACGAATCCTATCCCTCTTTTCCGAGAGGGTAAGAATTTTTAAAATGAGACATTTTGAAGAGAAGACATCGCTTTTGCAGAAGAGAGGGACAAGAAGAACAGATCACCAAAAACTGACGTGATTTATATATAAATCAGCGTTTCGAAACGCGGAGAATTTATTCTTTAGCTACTGAAGCAGGAGATGAATTACGAAACCGCCACATTGGAGTAGAAGTTCTGCCTTTGTTACTGTTGGCGATTTCTGATGTCACTTTTCTATGAAAATACAACGCGAAGAAAATAACACATAATGAATTATATGAAAATAGCAAATAAAACAGAACTACACGCAGGGCCCGATTTACTACATGCGAGGCCCAGGACACAAAACATTTCCGCCCCCCCCCACCTTATTCTCTATCGACCAAATAATAGTCACTGTGTGCAGAGTAGCAGAATGTAGACGTACATGCGTACGCTGATAGTTTCCAAATCATTAGCAGGTTTGCAGATAGTTTTTACATGTAGATTAAAAAAATAAAAATGTTAGGCCTATATACAGCAATTAAAACACTTACTCAACACTTTACTCAGATTAATATACTTAATTCTATTTTAACTGAAGAAAATTATTTTTCACATCTTCTGAGTTCTTTTGTTTTTACAGACATTTCTGGCCTCTAGATTTGATCAAGTCCTGTTCTCAATGTATACGAACTGTATTAAAAGTTTTGTTTACACAGAATTTAAATTTTATTGCCAGGTTCCTCTTTCAGTTGCCAATTAAATAAAAATAATTTCCTTATGCATTTTGTAAGTCCAGTATTTTGGAATTTACTTGTTGAAAATCATATTTATAATTTTTAAAGGTTCACTGATAGAACTGTTTTTCTGGATATAAAAACTTTCTTTAATTAATCTTGTTTTTATGAGGTTCGTAGTCCAATATTTTAACATTTTGCCATAAAAGTCCATTTTACACACATTGCTGCACATTCAATTGGAATGTACTTATTTTGTCCTCATTGGAATCTGTAATGTTCTAATAATTATTTGTTTTATTAATTTTCCTTTAAATTATCTAATTCTATTGTTATCATGGTTTGTGGGTTGGCAGCGAGTTTTCTGTTTCAATAGCTGTGTACGCAGATACATTTTATTTTTATACAACTCTGGTTGTGCGGGGACAACTGGTTGATCAGTTGTTTGTGGTGTTAATGACCCCCATAGATTCTAACTATAACAATATATCTATGACAAAATGGATGGACATCTTAATTTTAGTGTATATTGTGGTCTTGCAATGTACTGATTCTTGCGTCTAGAACATGAGAACAATGCATCCAACAAAAAATGTGAACTAAAACAAGAAAAAAATATCCATGGTGACCTCTACTGGACTTCCTCATAAATAGAGATGTGAAGCTGCATAAAAAATTGAAAAAGTGCTACGTGAACTTCCAGCTTCCCGGTTTCTACCAAGATCAAATCAGCGCATCATGATCAATATATCAGAAAACTGCAAAACATAAAATTTTGTGTTGATGGAGAAGAGTGAGTCATACAAAAAAAAACCAAAAAAAAAAACATGATAATAATAATCTGAAAAGCTGAGGGGAACACCTAGTCCGGTTCAATTTTTGGTAAAAGTGTTGTACTTCGGCGTCCTAAATTATTTGGTCAGAAAAGTTGTAAAATTAAAAAAAAAAAGCATATTAAAGAAGTTTACCGAAAAACTTACCTCCAAGTAGTCCAAGTAGGATGAGTAAACACACGCTGCGACGACGACCTGAAGCTTTGCTCCGTTGAAAGGAAGGTTTGCTACGGTGGGGAATTCATGGGCAGAAGAGTACAACAGGAATCAGGTACGCTCTTGTCAGGAAAGAGTAACAGAATATATTGCTACGCTAAAGAATGTAGTTTGTAATTTCTATCTCACTTTTTAAAGAAACATGCAGAGATTGTCTTCGTTCTTTGGCATGTAATTCCGTGATACGAAATAGTAAGTATGCATGTGCCTTTCTTGTTTCTAGAAAAGCGTTGTGTCGCATTCTCTCTAACGGAAGTTAGATGGCAAGTCTCAAAGTGAAAGTTTGATTACTAAATAAAAAAAAAGCTTCCATGGAGAAATGAGTTCATACATTCAGCATCGAAGAATCCCATGTGAAAAAAACAAGAAACTGTCCGATTGCACGGAGAAATGAGTTCATACATTCAGCATCAAAGAATCCCATGTGAAAAAAAACAAGAAACTGTCCGATTGCGATGTCAAGAACTGACACCGAAATTAACTATTTTCTGTAGCGTAGCACTATACTCTTTCCTGACAACAGCGTACCCGGTTCCTGTTGTACTATTCCACCAGTGAATATCCTGGTTGCAGCGATCCTTCCTTTCAACGGAGCACAGCTTCATGTCAACGCCGCAGCGCTGTTTAAAGCCTCCCGCAGCGCAGCGTCTGCTGAATCGTCATACTTGGAGTCCAAGTATTTCGGTAAACATCTATATTCATTCTAACGATGAAATTTTTTCACCATTTCCCCTTAAATTGCATATTTTAGAATCTGTACGACACACTTTTTAGAAATTTTACAACTTTTCCGACCAAATAATTTAGGATGCTAAACTACACATTTACCCAATTTTTACCAAAATCTAATGAGCACATAATGACATGTATAAATTGTCCAGTGTCGAACAAAACTGACAATATGATGACAAAGAGCTGTTTTGGGGCACCAGATCTTTTTATTTGTAATAACTTAGTTACTATTCTTTATTTTTAGGAATGAATAAAAAGAATTGAAAATTTACCTCCTATATCAGGGCGAAACAGTTGGGTTGAATATTTTTCTTCTACATGTCCTAGATGCAAAGTCATGTATTAGAGAATCATAATTTAAAGACTGTGTCACATCACTCTCCAAAGACAGCAGAGCTAATGATGCCAGTTTCGCTTGTCGCATGGTTGATCGTAAGGGATTTTTAAGTCTTTTTAGCAAAGAAAATGATCTCTCACTTGTACAATTTGAAATCGGTAATGTCATGAACATTCTAAGTGCAGTCTCAGTGTTCGAAAATGTGGCTTCTAAATTGTTTACCTTCAAAGTTTGCAGCATCTGGGGAATGGTTGCATGCTCCCTCATCATTGAGGAGAATTGCAAAAACTCATCTGCAAACTGGTCGTCAAGGTCATTGTTACAGTATTCCTGCAATGCCTTTGCACCTTCAAAAAATTCAGATCTTGATTTTTTTTGTACAAAATTCAAATTTTCTCATTATATATATATATATTTTTTTTTTTTATTGGAGGTTTAACGACCACCGTGAGCAACTCAATGGGCTATAAGCAGTCGCCCGTCCCTAATTTAGGGTCACTGGTTCCAGGGAAGGGAGAGAGCCAGTGCCGTAAGACAAAACATCCATGCCTGACCGGGATTCGAACCCGGACCCCTTACGGACGAATGATCAGAGGCCAGCGCCTTAGACCACTGCGCCACCGGGGCGGCCATTATATTTTCATAAGCACTTTTTCTGCTTGAAAGCTGAGTGACTAAAGCATCACAAAGCACATAATGAACCTGAGTTCTAAATATATCCCTTGCACTGAGTTCTATATGTTCACTGTTACATTCATCTAGGTGTTTATTTTTGGGCACTTTCTTTCTTCGGGAATCATGACCCTGGTATTGCACATTTTCAGACACTAATGTTTTAGCTTTCTCTTCATAGACTTCAAAAATTTCCCTCACGAACTGAAAGAGTTCAATTAACGACTGGAAAATTTTAGGTACTTCAGAAATATTTCCTTTTGTATTCTGGCAAGTTTGATTTGCACTGTTTAATCTCTGAAGTATTGTGTCCCAAACTACTGTGCTGATCGATATTTCCATTGTTCGCATTTTCTTCAGAAGTGATTTTGCTTCATCTCTTGTCTGTGGAGAATCATCTACATTTTCTGACAGAATTACTAAAATTTTCTCTATTTCACGATAATTTTCCCTTCCTGATCGTGTAGCTGCAGCATCTGCACTCCATCTGGTAACTGACCGACTCTTCAGTGTGAGTGATGAATTTCCAGGTGCTTCCTGGACTTTCTCCTGAAGCATCTTCCAACGGTGAGTTGATGCAGAAAAAAAAGTATAAAGTTTTTGCAAAAATGTGAAAAAAGAAAGAACTTTACCACAACTATCTATGCTATTCACACCAACTAAATTTAAAGTGAGAGCATAACATGGCACATATTCCGCTAGTGGATTGATTTCCCTAATGCGTGTTTGAACACCAGAATACTTCCCAGACATGTTGCTGGAATTGTCGCAGCTTTGGCTTCTGACATTCATAATATCCAGGCCAGCCTCCTGTAGAAAAGAGAACATGGTATTTGTAATGTTTTCTGGAGTATGTCCATGGAATGGAATAAATGTGAAAACCCGTTCTTTTGCTTCACAATCTTTGTTGACATACCTTATGATAAAAGCCAGTTGATCTATGCAGTGCTGGAAATGGGAATTTTTCGCTGCCGGAACACAACGTACAACTTGTAGTGTTGTCGCCAAAACCCATCAAAATGACGTCGCAACGTTTTGTCTATTTCTGACTCCATAGTCAGAATTCGTCAAAAAGGCTTAACGCAGTTTTGACGGGTTTTGGCGACAGCACTACAACGGTACAAGTGAATGCATTAAAAATTTAATATTCGCAAACCCATTTGCTGTACACATAAAACCATATAAGGAAATTTCGTTATTAAACTTTAAAATGAAATAGTCACATTTAGCGAAAGTCAGAGCTGTTTTCTTTATTCAGAAGTATGTTTCTTATTAGAAAGACCACGCGAATGTGTGTCGGTGCAATTAAAGGTATCACCCTTTTTGGAGGTGTCCTCAAATAACAAACATCGGAGAAAAAACGTCAGCTCGTATTTGAGGCAGAGATATGTAAGTAACTACTGTATATGGGGTGTCTAAGTAAAGAAATTCGGCTTTGTCTGAAATATTCATTTATTTAGCTGCAATATCTACTGTATTATAACTTCGATTTGAAAAAAAAATCATCTAAAATAATCTCCAAAGTTTTTGTTTCAACAAGTCTTCTTGCATCTTTTCTTCACGTTCTCTGCAAGCCAAAAAATCTGCATTTCTCCTTCCGTCACTCAACCATTTCCGTACGTACGGCTCGGGATTGAAGATCTTTGAAGGAGGTCCGTTTATTTTTATGAACATGAGGTTGCTGACGTGTGTAACGTTTAAAGCGTTTCTTAAATCAGTTATTATCAAATTCATGGTACTAAAACCTCTTTCACACTCAGCTGTTGATATAGCAACCGCAGCAAGAGATTTTAATAAGAATTTTAAATGATGTGAAACTTTTTTGGTTTCCTTGAAATGTCTGAACTCTTCAATGATTTTCATTTCTTCCTCCAATCCGAATATTCGGCATAAACTTAGAACCTCTCCTTCTCCATATAAAATATCTATGTCGGTCGGCCAAAAAGACGGATACAAAACCTGAAGTCGTTTTACAATGTCCTCGCTGCTGAATAACCTGGCAGATAAATTGTTGGCAACACTCCGAAAAAACTGAACAAGGTTTATTTTCCCGTCAGATTTATATCCCCTTGAATGTAAATCCACCCCTTTAAACAACATATTTTTTACGGCATCTGATGCTACTAAATAAAACTCGTCAAAACCACCATCAGCTAAACCTTGGAAAACTTTCGCTGTAAGGGAAATATGCGAATGTGCTTCTGGTAACGATACAGAATTTCCTTGAAGACGCAGTGACAATGAACTAAGTCCCTTTAAGGCGGTTTTCATTAGTGCCAAATTTTCCAGGAAGCATGTGCTCGTAAGTCTTTTCAGTAAGCCAGAAAACATGCTTCTTTCTTTACTATCCCTTGAAGCATCAGCACATGCAGCTATAAAATGCATAGCCAAGGCTGGAAACATATTCCAGACAGCAGATACTGTTCGCTCACTAGATGCGACCCATCTTGTTCCAAGAACTCTCCCGATTGAAGAAAACAAAACTGCAATTTCTTTAGCACAGTGATGCAACACGCGGGCATTCTTTGGTGAAGCGTGATACAAAGAGTATAATTTATCGCAAAACGATTTAAAACTCTGTATGCCGTAAACCTCTCTAATTACGTCCCCGACAGCAAGTTCTAACTTATGATTTGCACAGTGCCATATAATAAGTTCGGGAATTTTTTTTTAAGCTGTTGAGCCACACCAGATATGGAACCTGCGAAGTTTGCAGCTCCGTCGGAAGTGAAAGATATAAGATTATTTTTAATAAGCTCTATTGGAAAGTACTTCGCCAAGCAGTTCATAATCGATCCAGTTATTGCTGTTGCTTTCAAATCGTGTAATTCAACCAAGTCAAAAAATAGAGTTTGGGCATTTATATCATCCGGATCTATGGACATACTTATGCAGATTATGAGTACTGAGAGTCGGCTTACAGTTGTACACTCATCAACCAAGATACCGAATTTCATATTTTGGGAGACGATTTCTTCAAAGAGCTTTTTACGCATGTAATATCCTATAGAATCGCAAATATCCGTACATGTCTTCCTAGACTGCAATATCCTCCCCATCTTAGTGCCGTTTTTCTTTTAAAGATCAATCAAACCAGGAAAATCGGCAAAAGGTCTATTGTTCTTCGCAATGAAATATGCGGTAATGAATATTTTGTACGTATTGTCCAGTTTATTTTTATTTATTTTTTCAACAATATTTTTAAAGACGCCTTCAGACCGTTTTGCGTTCATTATAGAAGCTTCTTTATGAGCGTGACTTTTTCTGTGCTTCTTTATTTTTTCCCTTAGAGCTGTATTTTGCTTCTTCTTATCGTCAGCCGTAGATCTAACTTTGCAATCTATCCATTCATTAGAAAGCCTTGCACCAGTTAAAAATTCTGAAACGTTCATATTCCCGGCGGTTTTACAGACAGCACATCCTAAATACCCCTTTTTTTAAAACAAGCCAAGAGTACTCTTTCAAAAAATACTTACTTTGATCCTTAGTCCAACACTCGGGTTTACCATTTGTTGAGCTTTGCCGAGATTCAGATTCTTCTAATGAACTTCCTGATGCAGTGAATTCCTTTGACTGTTGTATTTTCTGCGATTTTCTTGGTGATACTTCACACGGAGTCCGAGCTTGAACAGGGAGGGAAGGATTCCAAATTCCCGAGTTCTGTTTTTTCCTTTTGACTCATCTTTTTTCCCAAAGAAATCTGTTAGTGTTCTTTTCATTATTTTCAGTTGTTTTCTTTTCTCACACAAGAACAAATTAAAACTTACAACAACAACTACAATATCAGTCAAAAAGTCACGTTTTACCACGACAGGAGCTGGAGTTGAAGTGACAGCATGTGTAGAGTGTAGTAATTAAGCTCGTTGCCAGGTTACAGGAACTGCGGTCATTTTATGCCAAGAGCGGAGAGAGGTTGCAAGGTCATCGAGCAATAAGAACCTGTCCTGACCTTCGCTCTCACGCAAACACTTCGCACTCATCGTGGAATTAAGCGGAGTTGCAGTCGTCACCATGGCGGAAATCGCGAAGGAAGGACGCCAGATGGCGAAGAGAAAATGTTTTGAGAACTACAGCTACAACTCCGGCAGGACCTACACAAATGGCGAGTGAGCTTTATTAGAGGAAAATAAAAAAATAAAAAAATTTGAAACAACGAACAATTAATACAAGATGGTGTCATTAATTGAAATGTATAATGCATTACGAAATGTTTTATGAAAATTAAGTGCTCTCTTTCTGTTGGTGTCGATAACGGAATGCCGGGACGCAAGGGTTTGCTTCCGGAACGCCGGATTTTGCTTCCGGAACGCAGGGTTTCGCTCCCGGATCGGCGTTCCGGCCAATTTCCACCACTGGATCTATGTGTGTAATGTCTGGAGTAGAGTCAACTATGACAGAACAATATTTTGACATTGTTATTTCATCAGTGATGGCATTAAAAACACGTACAGCCATTAATTCAACAAATTCATCCACACATGTTGAAGATAAGTAACTGGTGTTACCACTTCCTGGATTCCCACATTTTTCCAAGTATTGAGCTAAGAATGGATCCAATTCTGCAATTAATTCTAAGCAGCCCAGGAAATTTCCATTCTGAACAGATCCAATTGTTTCATCATCACCATACATTGGCAACCCACGAACTAAGAGATACTTAACTGTTGCAACAACTCTATGCAAAACATCTTGCCAGTACTTGGATTCATTCCGATACTCCATAACTATCTGACAGTCAATACGTGCAGAAGCATTCATGCGTAATGAATAGTCACACACTGCTTGCCTGTGTATGTGTGCATTTTCATGCTCTGTAAGACGTTCACTTGCATGCTTCCAGTCAGAAAAACCTGTGGATCCTAATGCTGTAGTGCTCCTAGCATACAATTTGCATATCCAGCAGAATAGTAAACAAGCTGATGGGGATAAAAGAAGCCAGTCGCGTTTTACCTTCTCATTATTTTATTTTTATTCTGAAAAAATTACCTTCTGTTAGGAAACGTTTTTTACCACAGATATCCTTCCCTGTGAATGCCAGCAACCTCAAATCTTGGACTGGTGGATAGCTCAAAAAGCATTCGCGCATTTCTTCTGTAATTTCTCCCCATAAGGCAGGATCCACTGCATTCATTGTGGAACGTGTGCTCTCTTCATTAGATGAATTCAAAAGATTTCCCAAATTAGGAGCATCTGTGATGTTAGATGATTCTGAAGTCAGATTACTGGCTTCCAAAGACAAATTACACTCAAGAGACTCACCAGTAGTAAAATTCGACAACTAACTAAATTTGATTATATATAAAATTAACATATATTCAACATTCCATCAGACTACAAGAAACGCAACGCAAAATACAACCAAGCAAGGAGGTTTTTTGCCACCAAGCCATCGCGTTCGCGGTTACAGTTACGACAACGACAAGCCGTGTGCAGGAAGTTGAAGGATCAGTTGAGTTTAGGTGCGTTCGGAGAAGCAAGAAAAGGTCACGTGAATCAATGGAAGCGATCCTCCTCCTCAATAGCCACCTTAAATTAAACCACTGAAACTTATTAATGGCCACGTGTTTACGTGAAACTCGAACTCACTGCGTGTAAGTACCACATTTATAAACACATGACTCATGAGCATGCAAAAGTAAAAAACATAAATTTTAAATATACACACACAAAATTCCCATTAACTAAGTACACATTTAATTCAAATTTGGGGGCCCGTGCCCCATGTGCCCTCCCGTAAATCAGGGCCTGCTTCCACTACTTACACCCCGCTTTCTGCGAACCCTTCTTATAGTGCTTCTCGGTGGCGTGCCGGGCGCACATGATTTGCATATGCCTTGCAATGGTAATCGTTTGCATGTCCTCTCGCGGGCGACGCATGCTGCGAATTTCAGGCCAATCGGATGCTTCTTTCTTGGTGTTGCATTTTGGATGGCCAGCAGTGTATTTTATTTTCTCGTTTATCTTTATTTCATCGTCACTATTCATTTTCGCATTTCAAATATTTGTCGTGATTTAGGTTAAATTGCTGTAGTTTAGCTGTAGATTTAAATGTTTACGTGCGTAACTGATTCACTAAAGGTGTCTGCAATTGTTCGTAATGAATTTTTAAACATATACACCGAAGAGCTAAAACATTATGACCAGAGCATCTTTATTCTAATCGAAGCAACTGACGGTAAACGACGGTACGCGCGAAGGTCACGAAAAGATATAAATAACACCTGATACCCAGCTCTGTTGATCAGTGTTATTCTTGTTCTTCAGAGAGTTTTAAGCTAGTTTGGCAACGGCCAAATTGTGATGGCTAGGCGACTAGGTTAGAGCATTTTCGAAGCGACAAGGCCTCTGGGTTGCTCACGATCAGATATGGTTAGCACCTTCAAATAGTGGTCTGAGGAATGAAAAACCACGAATCGCAGGAAAGGTGTGGAACGGCCACGGCTGATCGATATTAGAGGTGAGCAAAGGCTATCCCGTATGGTACTAGCCAACAGAAGAAGCATTGTGGCGCAACTCACCGGTAATTTTAATGCTGGTGACTGGAGTAATGTGTCACAACACACAGTACATCGAACTCTGCTGGAAATGGGGCTGCGTTTTCCGAGTGCCCATGCGAACCTCACTCAGTTCAAGGACGAAAGCGCCTACAATAGGTAAACGAGTATCAAAACTGGACCTTGAATGATTGGAAGAAGACATTCTGGTCTGAAGAATCTCGTTTTTTGTTGCACCATGTGGACAGCTGGATACGTGTGCGTTGTTTACCTGGGGAAGTGTTGGCACCAGGATTTACCGTGAGACGAAAACCAGCCGGTGGATGAAGTGTAATGATTTGGGCAAGTTGTGCTGGGAAACACTGGGTGCTGTTATTCACGTGAACGAAACTAAAACGTCTACCATCTACCTAATCATCATTGTAGGCCAGGAATATCATTTCATGGCAACGGTATTCCCTCTTGTAGTGCTTTATTTCAGCAGAATAATGCTCCATGCCTCACAACCCGGATTGTTCGAGAAGGGTTCGCGGAGAACGAGGAAAACTTCCAGGTGCTTCTCTGGCCTCCAAATTCCCTAGACATTAATCCTTTCCAGCATCTGTGTTTTGTGCAGGAACAGCAAATCCGATTTGCTGCGACTCAGCCATGTAACTTTCAAGAGTTAAAGGATCTGCTGATGACGTGTTGGTACCGGATACCACAAGACACATTTAGAAATCTTGTAGAGTCCATGGTCGCCGGTTAAGAGCTGTTTTGGAGGCACGTGGAAGACCAACATCATATTAGGCAAGTGGTCATAATGTTTTGGCTCTTCGGTGCACATCACACTTATCAGAACAGTATTCAAACGGCCAGGAAAAGAATCAATATGGTAACTTACGAACAGTTTCACGTCTTTATTTCGTCCACCACTGGGACGTTAAGTCACTCATACACTATATTAATAAATTCTTCAACAACAACAACTCAACGTAACATAGATTTCAACACATACACAGTCGAGTCACATTAATGTGATCACCTCCTACTTTTGACGTCAACAGCACATAGCCAATGAAAGAAGGCACGCGTTGTGAGCTGGCTTGAAGGGTATATAAGGTGTGCCGTAGGCATTCTGAAAACATATCAGTCGTTGCTGTCATGGATAAAAGGAGCGATTTATCAGATTTGCAAAAAGGGATGATTATCGGCTATCGGGTCAAGGGTGGCAGTATTTCTGAAACAGCGCAGTTTGTGAACTGTTTGCGTGCTGCTGTGGTTAAAGTGTATCGTGATTGGAGAAATAGCACCACTCCGAATAAGCGACGTGGAAACTGCGCAGCACCACATGCCATTGATGTGAGAGGTGAACGTCGGCTGTGAAGGTGCGTGAGGGCCGATCGACACGCTACAGTGGAACAGCTCACTGGACAAATGAACCAGGGGATACCGGAAGTGTGTCTAAAATGGCAGCTCAGCAAACCCTGCTGCGTATGGGGCACCGATACAGACGAATGGCCACTGCACTTATGCTAACGAAGGTGCATCGGCAAAAAAGGCTTAGGGAATTAAATCTCCGCTGATTGGCAAAGGATTGCGTTCTTCGATGAGTCACATTTTCTGCTTCAACGAACGGATGAACGTCGGCGTATATGGCGAGATATATCGGAGACCAAACACTCTTCAACCATTGCTGGAAGAACACAAGCTGGTGGGGGCAGCGTTATGGTCTGGGGAATGTTTCGTGGCATTCTCTGGGTCCACTCATACCTGTGGAAGGCACTATGGACCGAATTTGTTATGAATTCATCCTTTGCAGACCACGTAACCCATACATGCTCATTGTCTTCCCTGGGGCGGATGGGATCTTCCAGCACGACAATGCATCGTGTAACAGGCTAGAAATGTCCGAGAGTGGTTGGAAGAGCACGACGAAGACTTCAAAGTACGTCTCTGTCCCCATAATTTCCCAGACTCAAACCCAATTGAGCATCTGTGGGACCACCTGCATCGTGTTGTTTGCTCTATGGATCCTCCAGTACGCTCCCTCCAGCAGCTGTCAGCATGGCTCCACATGACTGTGAAAACCTTCCAGCACCTTATTGACTCACTCCCAGTCCGTCCAGCTGCTGTCCGCGCTGCACACGGCGTTTATTCTGGATATTAGCTGGTGGTCACAATAATGTGACTCGATCGTGTATAAATCGCCAAGGCTGAACTGGATGAAGAACAGGCTATAACATTAACCTTGGTGATAATAGACTTTTGGTGATTTGCCAGTGGCCGTGAAAGACGATTTTTGGCGTTAGATGGCACTGCGGCCCAAGATATAAAAAATACAGTTTCCGCGTATTGTTATACTTGCACGGCTGGATTGTATTTGTTAAAAAAATTCACTACAGTTTTAGAAACAATCCGTAGTTTTTACAGCAAAATGTAATTGATGTTCATTATGGTTTACTGCTGTTTGCCGACGTGCATGCCTTCTAAAGAGAAAATGGTGGAAATGTCATTCCGTGAATTCCCATCACACCAAAACCTGAAGCAGTTGCGGTTGTAAGCAAAATCTCGACAGGATTTTCAACCAAATGACAAGTCACCATCAAGTGTTGTTTCTGGTAAGCATGTTCAATCTGAAAATAACGTACCTAACGTGAGGTACAAGCGATTGGAGGAAGATGCTGTATCATCTACGTATATATTTTCGGGTTATCCACATTATATAGAAAGTGCCTCCTACAAAAAATATCAGACGTGTAACGTGCTGTTAAGAGAAGGAATGATGCTGCAGACTAGCTGTACGAGTAATAAGAGAAAAACAACGAGTATCACATACTTGGATAACATATAATTATTAGTTGTTTTTTTTGTAAATATTGTCAGGAATGACTTTATGACAGCTTTTATCACGTATCATTTCATAAGTAGCCACGTTAGATTTAGCTAGCCATTGATAATGCATTTTGTAGCCTGTTCGCGCATTTTAATCTACTATGTACTAGTTTTATGACCTATTAAACGAGGACTGAGATTTGTATATAAATTAAATAATTTCCTATAGAAAAATCCCCTCGCTCAAATGATACGACCTCAGAATGCAAATAAAACGGATCTGTTCTAACGATGCAAATAATAATAATGCTGAAGCACTTGTTTCTGAGACACACGTCAATAGATGGCGCTGAGTTCCGACTCCTAACATTTGTTATTGCTGTTTTTGCTTAATGTTACAGCCTGGTATGAGATCTAGTTCAGTATTGAAATAGCTCAGTAACCTCACATTAAATGTATCGCTTAACACTCACTCTGCGTAACACGTGTTTCTGCCTCTAACAATTCTGCCTATATCTGTCTGTATTCAGTGTTTACATTATATGCTGCTCCGACTCACTGTCAGTGATGCCGAAATGCAAAAACTCTTCGGGAAAGCACCGTAACGTTCAGCGAGAAGACGTTTAGAAAGAAGAAACTAATTTTGCAAAAGAGAACAGACACTGAAAAGGAAGGTATTTAGAAGTACATGCCACATATTCTTCTAGAAATTCCCCAATTTCCGGAATAAATTAGCGGAAAATTCGTTATTCATGTATAAGGGCCAAAAATAATCCTGGGAATTATTCTCTTCTTTTCTTGTTTATTTATTTTTTTAATTCCAAGCTGAATTTTTCAAAAATCTAACATTCCATAGAAAGAAAACTTCCGTGATGGACGAAAAACAACATGGCCTTCACCTCTAAGTGCATACAACAAATAAAAATGCTAATTGACAAGAACCTTTACTAATCAGCATTAGCTAAGTACTGAGAATAAATAAAATGAGAATATGTTAAACAGTTAATTGAAAAATTGGGGAGACTGGTGAAAAAAGGAGCACAAAATCTTGAACGTAGCTATTATATTTATTAAACTAAGCAGTACATGAATCGATATCTTAAAAAATATTCATCCTGAATTTTGCAACAACTCGGGACGCAATGAAGCTAATTTTCAGCAGTGTGCCACCTTTTATGAATAAAACACTAAATTCCCCTCTCATATGAGAATTTCCACTAGTTTAGTGACAGAAAAGTGGGATCTTCCTCAACGGGAAAGAAATAAGCTGCTAATAAAAGTAATTCTTTCATTAAAACGAACATCAAGCTACCGAGAGCTACCTTACACTGAACTATGATAAAGTATCCCGTCTTCTCAAGGGATTGCGGTAAAATTAATTTTCAGCAATTTAACAGCTTCTGTGGATAAATCATTAAAAGAACTGTACCCGCGAGAATATCTCCCAGGAATGTATAATTAAACTGGGAAAGATAGAAACAACCTAAATGTTCTGTGATGAGTCAATTAAGTTCATATTTCTCTTTCGCAACATATTAAAGGCAACCATTACCACTTCTGAAAAAAAATCGGAAAGTCTTACACTACTGAATATTTCGTATATGGAAACATGGCTGTCTCCATCAAATTTTGTCAAATATTCATCTCTCAGCAGCAACTGCATGAGTAAAATATTGATGATCTTAAGTAAATATGTTTTGAATTTCTCGAGGACCTGGAAAACACATGTCTGAACGTGCTTCCCCGCATGTAGTTGTTAGAATGCACACGGGACCCTTCTCGGGAAAGTTAACAGCTGGGAGTTTTCTAGTCCTATTTACAAAAAATAATAATACGGAATATGCTGAAGTACACCACTGTCTGTGAAAATTACAGCATCATGAAGGACTACTTTTATAAGCTTGATACTTACAGGATATCTACAACAGACTGAGACATGCGAATGATTAAAATGACAGTAAAAATGAGCATGATGTTTCGGAGCAGCGCCCTCTGAACTGTCCGGCCTTGGGTATAAAGAGATGGCTCAAACAAGAGGGTGCAATCAGTGAAGAGCTGATATTGACTTGAAAGGGTGTCTCTTATGTCTCACTATGCCTCGCCGCAGAAGAACGTCACATTATGAAAACCTGATGGACTTTGAGCGAGGAAAGATTGTTGGAATGAGGGGAAGCTGGATTTTCCTATCGCGAAATTGCCCCTCGTATGGGACAAAAAATCGCTAGAAGCGTAGATGTCGTTGTGTGTCACGGTACAGAAGAGGACTGGACGCACAGAAATCCGGGAAATGCACCTCAAAATCGCACGACTGTACGGGAGAGAGACACCTCTACCTCATGGCAATGATCGATCGCACAACGACATCTACGCTGTTAGCGCAGCAGTGGAGCACTGTCACTGGTCAGGCTTTATCTTTCAGTACAGTTCGACGTTGCCTTAAGAGAAACATGGCAGCCAGAAGCCCACTGCCGCGCATTCCTTTGAGCTTTAACCAAAGATGTCTCAAGCTGCAATGTGGTCTCGAACACAGACATTGGCGCCCCGATTGGCAACAGGTAGTGTTTTCTGACGAGTCACGATTCAACTTGATGCACCATGAGAGTCTCATACATGTTCGAAGACATTATGCCACCTTGCAGCGTCACACCTTCCTAACTCCAAAAGTCATGGTTTGGGCGCCATTGGGTTCAATTTGCGATCTCGCCTGATACGAATTGAGGGTACCCTCAACAGCCAATGATACATCAGGGATGTTTTAGAGACATTAACACCCTTCCTTCAGAGTTGTCCTGGCGCTATATTTCAGCAGGATAATGCTCGGCCACATGGGGCGCTGAATGCCCAAGACGTCTTTCATGCACGGCAGATACCGCTTCATCCCTAGCCTGCACGTTAGCCGGATGTATCTCCGATCGAACATGTCTGAGACATGGTTGCTAAGCGACTGGCACTTCATGAGCCTCCGACAGTCTTCAAAAATGAACTGTGGTCTCGCATAGAAGCAGGTTTGGTAGACTATTTCCCCAGGACGATATAAAGAATCTCTTCCATTCAATCCCACGCCGCGTAGAGGCTGTAATTGTTACTCGAGGTGGTTTCACACGGTACTGAGTTTTGAAACGAAGAAATCTTGTCTAGCTCTACAAATGTAATCAGTTATTTTTTTTTATTGAAGGTTTAATGACCACCGTGAGCAACTCAATAGGCTATAAGCAGTCTCCCGTCCCTAATTTAGGTTCACTGGTTGCAGGGAAGGGCGAGAACCAGTGGCGTAAGACAAACACAACATCCATGCCTCACCGGGATTCGAACCCCGGCCCCTTCACGGAGGAATGATCATAAGCCAGCGCTTAGACCACTGCGCCACCGGGGCGGCTAATCAGTTATTTCCTGTAACATGAGGAATATGTGATACAAATATCATTTGAATAGCGTGATTCTTTCTTGGTGTTGCAATTTTCACAAACAGTAGGGTATCACAGTCATCGGTGATCACGTGATTTTGAAAAATTGCCGTCGTTAGGATCGGGCGAAGAAAACATTCGTCTTCAACTGAGCGTGGCGCAGAAGACAGCTGATGTTATAGTCAAAGCAACCAATGAAAAGAGTGATAGTCTGCTGAATCAATATGAAAGACCGTGCACAAATGCTGTCCTATGGGTGCAAACCCCTGGGCTTTATTCGCGTTCGTAGTCACTTTGTGTGCACACCTGATCAAGCCATCATAAATTGATTCAGCAGACTACCACTCTTTACATTTGTTGCTTTGTCCATAGAAACTGGACCGCTTCTTTATGGCAGAGAGAAACTTTCAGAAGGCTTGGCCTATGACAGAGCACTGTAAACAAAGAGGCAGAAAATGACAATTGAAACTGAACTTTCAGATATTATGCTCAGATTTCATTTATGAATTTTTTCAGAATTCACGTGCAACCTTTATTTTGATCAATGACACCGTCATCAGTGGAAAGAATGCGTATGCATGTTGATTTACCTACTTCTGATCTTGTTTGTTTGCATGTGGATTTCGAATTTGCTTTTTGTACGTGTATGAAAAAATACATTCCATGTGATGAACCCCGTGCAAGATCTAGAGCTCGGTGTAAAATCTACAACCAATCAGCGATTCTAATTCGATGTGCAAGCCTTTACGCCACCATCCATCGTGCTCGATTGGAAGTCCCTGTTCTGCGACAAGTGCCCAACAACATAATTTCTATTGCAGGATGCTTTTGCGAAGAACTGTCATATCTAATCGCTTCCATTCCTTTTCATAAGTTACCGTAATCCATCAACAATCGATTGCTGACATTTATCTAGAGACTTTTTAGAGTTTACACACGTAGAATACCAGGGTAAGCATTCAGGGAATTCACAGGAATTATCTTAAATAATGCATCGAGGATTTCGATTTACACTGCTGTATGATGAAGTTACCCCCACTTAGATGGTGAAGGCTGACTTGAAGCCTTTTATATGATGCCTGTGAGGTTGATGTTCTTTCATACAAGGCAGACAATTCGTCCCGATATATTATTAGATCCAGAACGTTTATTTGACTGCGTAGGGACTTTACCGTGGCATTCGTCTCCAATGTACGCATTTGCAACTTCCCGGTATATTTGTATTCCCCTATGACCAATTGACCATGACTACGCATGATGTTTTTGTTTTAATTGGTTGATTAATTTGTACTTTTTTACGCTAATTTTGCGTCACTGCAAACATTAAAAGCTTAGCTCACGTAAGGTATAATTTTAACTTACTGAATTGCCTTCAATGTAGAATCCGACTAGCATCATTGCTTGTTAAAACTGAAAGACTTAGTTATATCGTACATGGCATGCACTTTCAGACTGACGCCCAAGGGATACGAAATGAATCAAGTTGACTCACATATAATCCCCTTTATTTGCTGTTAGGGCACATCAACCAAGTTTAATACTTAGCCAGGAAACACTTGTTGGCTTCGAATCAAATCACAATAACACTTAGCTCAATCCAACAGGTGCAATCAAAATTAATCCAGATTCGTTGCATATGTCCAGAATCGCGCTACACAGCAGAAAGCGGTTTGTCACATAGTGACCTTGGAGCCTACTACGCATGTGCTATGAGTCACGTTTCTCCTGATCGTCCGTTTTTTTTTTTTACCGTAGTGCTTTGTTCTTCCGTGTGTCAAGCTTTTCGTTGCATTTGTCATGCCGGAAAAAAATGGATCAAAGAATTTCCGTTAGATTTTGTCAAAAACTTGGCGAAACTTGCAAAGACACGTACTTAAAGTTACAGAAAGTCTATGAGAAGGATTACATGAGTCGTGCACAAGTTTATGGATGGTATAAGTGTTTTAAAGATGGTCGTGAAAGTGTTAAGGGTGAAGAACGGTACAGCAGACCAGCAGCCTGCAAAAGCGAAAACAATGTAGAACTTTTGCGCACAGCTGTGCGGAAAAATCAGCGGAACGATATTCCAAGGTAATCTGACGACTTCAGCATTAGTTTAGGTTCAGTTCAGTCGATTTTTACGGATGACTTTGGTATGAGACGCGTCTCAGCCAAAATTGTGTCAAAATTGCTCTCAGCTGGGAAAAAACAGGACCGTGTTTCGGGCGCTAGTGATCTGCCTGAGTGCGTTGGAAACGACGAAAACGTTTTAAAAACTAATAGCGGGTGATGAATCGTGGGTTTATGGGTGTGATCCCGAAACTAAGACCCAGTCTTTACAGTGAAGGCTCCAAACTCTCTCAGACCCAAAAGGCACGGCAGAGCCGCAGCAATATCAAACCGATGCTAACTGTTTGTTTTTTCAGTAATGAGACATGCATTACGAATACACTCCATCAGGCCAGACAATCAAGAAGGAGTACTACTATCATGTTTTGGAGCATTTGATCAACGTAGTTCATCGCAAAAGGCCGACTTTGCATGAGAGTGGAGAGTGACAACTCCACCATGGCAACTCGGTTGCACATGCATCGCAACTAATGCAGTAGTTTCTTGCTAAGCACCGCACTGACACCGTCCGACAGCCACCCTATTCACCAGAACTCGCTCCTTGAGACTTTTTCTTTTCCCAAAAATCAAATACCACTTGAAAGGAAAAAGGTTTCAATCTATTGAGGAGATACAACAGAATGCGAAGAAGCAGCCGTTCGCTATTTCAGAAGATGACTTCAAAAAATGCTTTGAGCAGTGGAAACAGCGCTGGGATAAGTGTGTGACTTTTGAAGGGGGTTATTTCAAAAGCGATTAAGTTTCAAATCTGTAAGTCTTGTCCTTTTTTTTTAATAAATCCAGTCTGCATACTTTTTTATCACACCTTGTATCTCTCTCTGCTCATAACTTTTGTGAGCTTACAAATTTCACTCACTATTTGTTCTCTATATGTACATAAATCATTTGCCAAACATTTAACAAACATTCCTCAACATTCATCTAAGAAACATTGCTCGTCTTAACACATACATTTCCCACATACTTTTCCACTCAGCAATCTTACTACGTAGTTTGCCTTTTGTTTCTCTGTCAACAGTAACATACTTCAGATACATTGAGAAGAACTCTGTGACGTCAAGTTAGAAAATATTTAACGAAAAGGAACCAAATTCACATAAAAACACAGGAACTCAATTGGAGCGTTAAATTAAAGGTGTACGTCACGCACGTTTCCAAAAACTTTCCCCGTTATCTGTAAACCACTTGCAATAAGTTGTTAGTCAATACTGTATTGGCCAGAAGTTGTTCCAATTGCCTACTTTTACTTGTTCCTCACGGGGTAACTCTCACATAGTCTGAGGTAAGTAGTACACCGTTCCGTTACTTGTTGAGGCTGCAGTTAGCCATATTGCTCACACTGCTCTGAAATTTCTTCCAGTCAAGTCGTGTGTGTAAAAAACCCTTTAACAGTGACTGTTAAAAGAGACTGGTTATGCTGTGAAGTGAAATGAAAAGTGGTGTGATGTGAAATAAAATGCCTGTGAAGTAAAATGACTGTGAATAAGGAAAACATGGTGTATACAATTTTATGAACACATCATCATCATTGTCAACCATTATCAATCCACTGCTGGACGAAGGTCTCCCCAAGTTTCCTCCACAACGGTCTGTCTTGTGCCAGTCTCCTCCATGTCACTCCCGCATATTTACGAATTTCATCCACCCATCTCCCATGTGGTCTTTTTCTGGGTCTTTTCCTGTCCCTTGGAATCCAATCTAAAATTTCGGCTGTCCATCTATGGTCTGTCCTTCTGGCAGTATGTCCAGCCCATTGCCATTTCAGGGATTTACCTCTGATCATGATGTCTTCCACTCTCGTCATTTTTCGGATCCACGAGTTCCTCTTCTTATCACTCCTGGTTATACCAAGCATGCACCTCTCCATGCTTCTTTGAGTTGTCTGCAGCCTTTGTATGTCTCTTTTAGTTAAGGTCCACGTCTCTGCACCATACGTAAGCACTGGAAGGATGCATTGATCAAACACTTTTCTTTTAAGACATAATGGCATATTGCTCTTGAAAATTATGCTGTTTCTTCCAAAAGCTCTCCAGTCAAGTTTTGTACGCCGATTAATTTCTTCATCAATGTGACCCTCACTTGATATCTGCTGTCCAAGATAAACATACGTATCTGTTATCTCCAGTTTTTCTCCATCAATCGATAAATCTTCATTTCTTGTAAAAGCATTGAACATCACTTTTGTCTTCTGAAAGTTCATTTTTAATCCCACTTCTTTACTCTTGTCAGCAAGTTCCTGGATCATACTCTGCAGCTATGATGGGGTAGTTGCAAAAATGACTACGTCATCAGCAAAACGAAGGTGGGTTAGATAATCTCCATTAATCTTTATCCCTTTGTTTTCCCAGTTCAGTGATTGAAAGACATTTTCCAATGTGGCATTAAAGAGCTTCGGAGACATGGTGTCACCTTGTCTCACTCCCTTTCCAATTTTTATGTGTGTTGTATTTTCAAACAGCCGAATCTTTGCACTTGCATTTTCATAGATGTTATTAATAATATTAATGTATGCATCTTCAATACCGCAGGATTTCAGAGCCGTGGTAACTGCTGATGGTTTCACCGAATCAAAGGCTTTTTCATAATCGATAAAAGCCATGCACAATGGAAGTTCATATTCCCTCGCTCTTTCAATTAGTTCTCTCAGTACGTGGATATGATCTATTGTGCTGTAGCCACTCCTGAATCCAGCTTGTTCTCTCGGTTGAGCCATGTCCAGTGTTACCTTCAAGCGGTGTGAAAGAACTTTAGTGAAGATTTTATAAACCACTGATAGGAGGCTGATAGGTCTGTAGTTCCTGAGATCCTCAATGTCACCTTTTTTATGTAGCAGGATCATTGTAGCATTGTTCCAATCCTCAGGAATCTTCCCTTCATTAAGGCATCGAGTGAAAATTTGGGCGAGTACTGTTTCAATTTCTCCACTTGCTTCTTGTATGATGTCTATAGTAATTCCATCTTCTCCTGGAGCTTTCCCCCGCTTCATGTTCTTGATTGCATGAGCAACTTCTGCTGGGAGGACTGGAAGAACTCTGGTACCTTTCATGATGTCTGGAGTACATGTATCATCCCTTTCATATAATTTGGAGTAGAAATCTTTCACTCTTGTCAAAATTTCGCCTCTATTTCTTGTTATAGAACCATCTTCTTTTCTCAGAGCCATAATCTGTTTTCTTCCCTTACTGAGATGTCCCTTTGCTATCTTAAGGCTTTGGTTGTTTTCAATTGCTTTCCTCACTAGCTCACAGTTGAATTTCCTTACGTCTTCAGTGATACTTTTTCGTGTTGTCTTGCATAGCTCTATATATTCCACTTTGGAAGTCACATCTTCTTTAGTTGTCCTCATCTCTCTTCTTTTTTGCATCAACATTTTGGTTTTTCCTGATAATTTGTTCACATGCAACTTGTTCTTAGACCCAGCTAATTTTGTTGCTGTTTCCATTAGAGCTTTGGTTACTTTTCTGTTAACTTCCGAAATATCCACTTCTTCCGATGTTAGGCCTTCTAAAGCAGAGAATCTGTTCTTCAGTTCCAACTTGAAAGTATTATGGTGTTTTTTAAGGTTGGTTATGTCAATACATTTTGTTTGTCTTATGAGCTTGCCACGTTCAAGTTTAGTGTTGAGGTGCATCTTACATCTCACCAATCTATGGTCACTACCTGTGTTGAACTTGTTCAGCACACTGCAGTCTTCGATGGCGAATTTTTTGTTACACATAATAAAATCAATTTCACTTGTCGTCCCAATTGGATGTCTCCATGTCCATTTCCTGTGTGGCTTTTTCTTGAAAAAGGAGTTCAAGATGAAAAATCCTTCTGCCTCTGCAAACTCAACGAGAGTATTTCCACGCTGGTTTCTGTTGCCGTGACCGAATTTACCTACTGAAGTTTCATTCTGTTGCCGTTGCCCTATTTTTGCATTGAAATCTCCCATAATTATCTTCAAGTGCTGCTTACCTTTATTATTTAGATGACGAATTTCCTCATAAAATTCTTCAATTTCTTCTTCAGGATGACTTGTGGTGGGTGCATAAGTTTGAATAATCTGAGCCTGGTATCTTCTCGATAGTTGGATAACGAGTCGTGCAGCTCTGTCAGAGGAACTTTCAACTTCTACCACTTTATCCTTCAGTTTCTTGTTTATTATAAATCCAACACCACTAGTTCTGCCAGTATCTGTCCCACGATAATAGAAGAGATGTCCACTTTTCAGTTCAATGAGATCTTCTCCTTTTCTCCTTACCTCACTTAGCCCGACGATGTCCCACTTGATCCTTTGTAGTTCCTCTTCCAATTCAAGAAGCCTTGAATCAGAAGATAGGGAGCGTCCGTTATAGGTAGCCAAGGTCAGCATCAAATGGCAGCCTAGTCCGGTCCTCCGGGGATTCTTAGCACCCTCTGCCTTCATGTCGCACTGGCCGCTGTCTTGGCCAGGTACATTCCAGCTGCCGGAGACTGAGGGCCAAGATTTAAGTTGTAGAGTCATTTTGGAGGTGTTTGGCCATAACTCACCACGCTGGCCAAGCGGGTTGGTGAGTGTGGGATAGCATTTCCTCTGATCCCGATGGTATAGTTATACCGCTATTGGCGGTCGTCAGAGCCCCTTTAGTGGGAACAGGATGCACCACGAGAAGGCGGGGTTGACATTTGTCAAGGAGAGGCTGTGATGTTACGCATCACCTGACCTTACATCCCTACCAGTGAGTAAATATAATGACTATGATGTTTTTTCGTCAGGAAGTGAGAACTGAACTGCAAAGTATTGTTTTTGACATAAATATTCTACAGTTCTATGTTAGCATTATCATGTAGTGAATATTATGGAAATATATGCTATGGATAATAACTCTGGAGCCCAGGTATATTATTTTGGTACTTGGTATTTATTGACCTAATGCGTATGAGGCAAGAGCAGCAAAGCTATCTTTCGCCTTTAATTTGCATCAACGTGTGTCTTATACTTTAAACGAATGTTGTCTCTGATGGCAGTACAGATAGACCTGTGGGATACATTTGTGGCTTTACTGACATCTTTCTGGGTTGCTGGGTTTTACACAATGACCTGTGCGCTTAGCTCATGTCTTGATAACATGTGGTGCACGGTTGAGTGCTCTTTGCTTTCCTTCAGTTTCTTTCAACCACTTCTGAACACAGCATCGTAGGACCACATAGATGTTTCTTCGGAGGTGGCTAAATCCTCAACCTTCGAACATCATTATGATTTGTGTCTGATAATATTCGGCAAAGGAAAAGGAAAAGATATACCCTTCCTAAAACTTGTCCATCCTAGTTGCATACCACACGTTTTGTCCTCAGAAAACTGTGGAGTACAACAACTACTGAGCCACACACAAGGTTTGCACAATTCGTTCGTCGGGGATGCCATGTCAAGAAATATATTTGCTAACGCAATTAACCTTATTATATCGGAAAACATATTAGAAAAAAAAATTAACGTTTTCATATAAAATTTAACAAAAATGAAACTTAGAGGCTACAGTCGATAATCTTCCATTCCTGGTGCTTCAGAACTCCATATTAGAAAAAATTCCAAGACTATATTCCACATTTCGTATATTTCAGTTATTTATTTTTGAGAGGTGGATGCAGAATTAAATAGATATACTTTCAACTAAAAAAGGTCCTTGTGTCTGGAGAAAATAAAATTTAAATGCATCAAATGGCACACAAATACGAAACAGCAACAAGACAACAAAAAACAGCATTAGAATTAGGAATATTTGCTTGTTCTTTCTGGAGCGATGGCAAGAATAATAGAAATCGTTAAAAATAGAGCACCGGATAATCGAAATCGCTAAAATTATTTGCGGAGAGAGGTGTCAGACGGTTCGGATTCATACTTTTTCCAAAAAATCAAATGATCCAAAAAATCAAATTCAGAAGCATCCTGAATGGACAGAACAGTTAAATAGTAAAGAGATATTAAAGATCAAGAAATACACTATACTGACAAAGTCACCGGACACCCGCTCAAAAGCAAATGAATGGATCCTCTGCGTTGTTAAGATGCCCGGTACAGCTGCAAACAGTATAAAAACAAGCCTGCAGCTGACCGCGATCATATCGCACTGTGATATTGAGTGAAAATATCGCGGCGGGAGAGAACTGACTTTGAGAAGGGAAAGATTGTTGAGTGTTATATTAGTGGGTTGTCCATAAGAGAAACCGAGAGGCGTTTAAACATACGCCAATCAACCGTTTTGGATGTGCTGAATAAGTGGAAGACACACGGCGTTCCTAAAGCAGCAAAACGTACCGGCAGACCAAAGAAAATCAGTGATAGTGGACGTCAAAGCCTCAGGGGAGGCGTTACAGATAATTGACGGAGTCCTGCACAAGACCTCAGTGCACAGGTGAGTAAAAATGCTGGAACCTCGGTATGTACATGTACCATTAGCAGAGAACTTCATTCCATGGGTTACCGTGGTCGTGCGGCTGCTCATAAGCCTTTCATCTCCACTCGGAATACTACTCTTCGTTTAACATGGTGTAAAGAACATTTATCGTGGACCGTAGATCCATGGAAACGGGTCCTATGGACTGGTGAATCCAGATACACGATCCATCAGTCAGATGGCCGTATGGGTATGGCGGCACTTGGGGGAACGCTATTTACCACAGTGTACTGTACCTGCGGTCAAGTTTGGAGCTGGCAGTATACTTATGTGGGCGTGCTTTTCGTCGTATTGTCCCGGCGCATTGGTTATCGTGGACAGACCTGTTAACCAGCACGTCTACTTCGATATTCCGGACAATTATGCCCTATTAACTCTGTGGCAATACTATGGAGCCGAGCCTTGTTGATACCAACAGGATAATGCACCGAGCCATAAAGCAAGGACTGTTTCGGCGTGGTTTGACGATAATTCCGTATCGTGTGTGGACTGGCCAGCACAGAGCCCTGATCTTAATCCCATGGAGCACCAATGGGATGAATTAGAGCGCCGCATAAGAAGTTTGTAACCAAGGCCTACTACTAAGCAACAGTTAGCGGCAGCATTATGTACTGAATGGAAGCGCATACCTATCGCTGTGTTCCAAAACCTTGTCGAAAGCATATCTCGAAGGGTCAGTGCATGCATTAAGGCCAAAGGTAGACCGACACCGTACTAATGTATGTTAATAAATGATATGTTGTGTTTCTCTTCTAAGTGTCCGGTGACTTTTGTCAATATAGTGTATGTATTTAACAGCCAAAAAAAAAAAGCAGAAGGGTCCTCTCTCTCTCTCTCTTACCATAGAGGTTGTCCTTAATTATTTAATCCGAAACATCCAATTGATTTGCATATTTCCTATCGTACAAAAATCGTAAGTACTGTAGTTGTTGTTGAGCTTTTATATTTGTTGACGAAAGGGTGCACTGATTTGTTTAGCCTACAATTGTGCTTTTTGTTGCCAGTTTCCTTTGTACACAGACAGGTCCTCTGCTCCAGTTTTGTATGCCGACGTCCCGGATCAAAATTTAGCCAGCATTTTTATAAAAAATTGTCAACACTGTGTAGAACACCGACGTATCGAGTCCCGATTCTGATCAACTCACCGGGTGTGCAGAGAGAATGGTCAATTACACAGGGAATACTTGTATTTTAAATCGCACCAGCTGTTATTTTGTCTTTCAGTTATGCAGTCTTTTTAATTCCAGCAGGCATTTCATGAAAAGCGTATTTACTAGAAAATTCAAATTTTAGGCTCAATATCACACACACAAATGGCTCGATCCAACCAAATTAAACGTCAGCTGTGCATAAAAGGAAAGAAAATAAATAACATCTGGCAATGAAGTTATCTGACCGTTTTTTCGCGTTACGTACGGTAAAAATGAAAGTGCCGTAAAGGTAGCCGCACTATTGTTGTAACCGTAAGTATGTGTAGCAAAGCGAGTACATGACAATTGACTTAGTTACTTAATATTAAGTGAACACGCTGAATAAATGGCTGCATTATTCATTTGCGTCGATTGAGTGGTATATTAATCGTAGCACTGAAGGGAAAATTGCGAGCAGTATACCTTTTTTTTCTTTCGAAACGAACTGTTTGCTGTATTCACGTTACAAGTAATGCCCCGAATATGCAGATTTTTCGATGAATTAACGCTGGCAGAAAGGTATGACTTGTTAAATATATTATCATGTTTTTACGCTATATTTTTCTCATCGATAATATTTGTGAACTTCAAAATTTTACAATATATAGAAGTAGAATGTCACAATTATTTGGTTATACATATAAATGACACAATTATCAGGGAAAGTTTAAAAATCATGTTTACTCTTCCTACAAAGATTTTCAGAGGAAGAACTAAACACGAACCACACGAAGAAGAAAACACCGTTTTTATCAAAATAAGACTTTTCTTCGTCTTTTGGAACTTCGCAAATCTCCTTCCCGTGGTAATGATGTAGCTTGCTGTGCCGGAATATTTACGCTGTAACGTACCAGGAGATGTGACGTACCTGCCAGAAGGACGCACACGACATAAAGGCAGATAGGAATCAGAATACATGTCCGCGTAGCTCAACTGGTAGAGCAACTTATTCCGGAATGAGTGGACCCGGGTTCGAACCCCGGCGCGGATAAAAATGACGGAGAAATTCACTTCGTTATAATGGCGCCCGAACTATCCGGATGACCCGACCGTTCAAAATCTCGCATTGGTGTGATGTTATTTCCACACCGCGAGATAGGAAAAATATGAGCAGCACTTCGAAAGAAAAAAAGAAAAATAAGGGGGAGATGATGTAACGTACCAGGAGATGTGACGTACCTGCCAGAAGGACGCACACGACATAAAGGCAGATAGGAATCAGAATACATGTCCGCGTAGCTCAACTGGTAGAGCAACTTATTCCGGAATGAGTGGACCCTGGTTCGAACCCCGGCGCGGATAAAAATGACGGAGAAATTCACTTCGTTATAACGCAAACCAATAATACAGCAAAAAATGTGCCAAAGCTATGGAACCCTAATAACAGGGTGCAGTTTCAGGATTGTGAGATACACATGCAGAGGATTATGAGAATTATTTTCAGACAAATTCGAACCGTGGCAGGGTGCGACGTTCACTTTGCGACCAGTCTCACATAGGCGATACGAAGCTTAACTTGTACTGTAGCTTTGGCGTGTGGAATTAAAACTCTTCTTTTCGCAGCCGATTAGCGTATTCAGTAATCATTTAATATGAGCATGTCTCTTATTTTCTGTCTAAAGCAAAACCCAAGAAAAAACTTGCCAGACCAGCATCTTTATTTCACGTCAGTAGCGAAAATGCTTTATGAAATACCTTAAAGCATTTTGAAAAAAGGCAAAATCGAAAGATGTTCTTGATTTCTTTTAGCATGAGTCAAAGACAATTTATCGTAATTCCCGTGACGTAGCTTCAAAAACCAACTGTGATAATTTACTATTGCTGGACTGGCTAGACTACGAGGTAAATCATTTTCTTCCGATATACTCGAGAAGACTGAAGGAAAAACCTGAACTACTACCATTCTTCAGTGGTATGAGATTGAGGGTGCGATCACACAATGGTCTGAGAAAAGAAACACTTCGTACTAAAATGTAGATGCTAGAGCTGTACCTTCTTTCATAATTTAAAACGCAGGATGCAAAATATTGGCGAAATTATCGAAATGTAACTCTCAATGGCTTGAGCTACATGGCCATAGCTAGCTGACAGACCGGGACGGACGGGTTGGATGCTGAAGAGTCATCTGGGTGGAACTCAGAGTTCAACTACAACCTAACTTTTTCCACAAAACCAGATGTTTTTTTCTCTCGTTTTGTTAATTTACTTCACTTGCGAATAATTTATCCACGCCAAAAAGTAAAAAACAATAAAATAAAATACAAAATATGAAAAATGAGGGAGTTAGAGAAAACTGAAATCTTTTGAAAGATAAAACAAAAATCACATTCTCTGAATTTACTTGATTGTGGTTGAGTTGCAGATTCGTTATTGCTGGATAAGCTATTTAATTTTTTCTGGTTCCTTTCCTTGGATTCGCGTAACAGCTTCGAGGTGTGGTCGATGTCGTATTTTGGCTCTTTCTACTTTTGTGGAAGGGGGTGATGTCCTTCCATATTTTACATCCCTTTAGCACTAGTTTCCAACGCCTACAGGGAAACACATTTAATTACTTCCACATCTTGTCCCTTCAATATTACTTCTTTGCAGGCAAATAACAACACGGAAGTTTCTTTACAGCAACTTAACATCTCATAGACACTTACCAAGTGACGAACAGAATTCTACTCTACTGCGCAACTACGCATTCACTTCCGCCTCTGTTTTTTTTTTTTTATTATTATTTTCCTTTGTGGAAGGGGGTCATGTCCTTCCATATTTTACATGTCTTCGAAAAAAAAGGGGCATTTCTGTTTTCCCTGACTGTTAACACCAACAAGTCCTGTGCCTGTGTGGTTGAGAATCAATAGCACGGATTTCGTACTGATTCATCGCTATTAAGTTAACGATCATTCGTGCTGTATCAATTCAATTTTGTTCCTTAAAAAATTCAGTACACGAATAAACAAAATTTTTATTCTTATAGTGAAATGAAGTAGCAGTAATTTTCACAAACGATCAAAAATAAAAGTTCAGAAAGTTTACAACAACGTCCGTCTTCCAGGAGGGGCTTGTTTGCCTTGCAGGGGTTGCTGAGTTCCCTTCAACCGCTTGCTAGCTACTGCCGTGCTCATTTATGGTACAAATTTAACGTTCATTCGTACATATAAATTTAAAAAAATAATAATCTTGAAAACAGGAAGGCAAGAAGAAAAGAGAATGTGGTAGATAACTTTCAGTTATTCTTATTGGTATAAAGAGGAAAGGCTCCTTATCTCATCTTCTGCCACTGACAATTCTCCTGTTCATTTTCTATAAATGCTAGGAATTTTTGTTTTAAATATAACAGCGATCAATGGACAACATGTCGGAAAGGCCGTTCATATACATACCAAGCTGAAAAGTAACAATTTCCACCTTTTTGTTACTATCGTTATTGTTTTCTTTTATTCTTCACGTTGTAACTCAGGCCTCAACAGGAAGTGATTGGCTTCGGAATGGCCGTTAAGCTGTGAGAAGTATTGATAATCTAGATGGAGTCCCTGTCACATTTTACCGCACTGGGATCCGTGCTGACAGAGCGGTAACCGTGCAGTGTTTCTAGTGTTGCCTATGAACGAAAAAGGCTAAACTACACAATTTATGTCAGAAGCTAAAAATGGGAGACACTTTTTGAGGGGAAGGAGGGGGGGGGGTGTTAAAACAGAAATAGAAAAAAAGATTCATTCGATATTTTGTTATGCCATATTGCATCAGTGAATGAATTTTCTAAATGAATCTTAAGTTCATTTTGTTCTGAAATCAATCGTTAATTCTGTGAACCACGCGCGAACGTAAAATGGTACTTTCTTCTGCACTTTTGTTGGGCTTTAGAAGGGCATCGAAAAAGATACATTTCGTCGAAAGTGTTTTCATTTATGTTCTGTTTTTTAAAAATAGTAATCAAAATCGTTCAGACACTCGTCGCTATGTTTTATTATCTTGCTTATTCCCTTGCAATAAAAAACTTGTACCAGTTACTGGAACATAACGACTTTTACATCTTCATCTTTTGCCAAGCTACGTTTTTTCAGGTGATCTTTCAAAACTAGAAATAGATGCAAAATTGCTTTGTGCGAGATTTAATTTCTTCAGTTCGCAGAGTGTTGATTTAGTTGAGGAGCTGCTTGAACGCTCAATATTTTTGTCGTTTGGTTATACGAGTAGGCCTACGTATCTCTCTACCAATCACATGCCATTCAGCAACATTTTGACGCGGCATTATTTGTTCTCCATGCACTTCGGTAAGTTGTCGATGAACATCAGTCATTGAAATTTTCATTGCCCAGAAAATTTAAATAGCACCACGGATCTCCTCTCAAGACCAACGTTCCAGCTTAAGCATCATTTTGAAATGTGTCATGTTAAGAAAGAAGAGTCCACTTTTTTTCTCTTTTCTTTATAAAGATTTTAAATTCGACTGTTAATAATATCCGAAGAACTGCATAAATCTGTTTGCTGCTCTTTGTCAAGAGAAAGGAATTTTTCTTGGTGAG
Source organism: Macrothele yani (assembly GCA_039090855.1). Classification (NCBI taxonomy): domain Eukaryota; kingdom Metazoa; phylum Arthropoda; class Arachnida; order Araneae; family Macrothelidae; genus Macrothele; species Macrothele yani. The sequence goes on from CM077006.1 coordinate 1,903,543, forward strand.
GTTTTCTTTTTTTCCCTTCCTTGTATGCATCGTCACGTAGCCCTACACCGAATCCCCAGCACTGGAATGTATTTGTGTGTTCACATGGAGTGCACATCCGCCGCTGCCATCATGTTACATTCAGGGCGTACTTTCTTTGCCTTAAACACACGTACTCGGGCGGCAGGAGGAGATCGCCAGGAAATTTCTTAATTTCTTTCAGCTAATGACTTGAAAAACTGATTTTCTGAGTCTCTTAGTGTTAAACAGCGCACACTTGGTGGAAGAAGAAAGATCGAACACTCTTTTTACAGTAAAAACCAATGTTTTTAGTATTTTGAAAAAAAAAGCTCTTGTTATGTTATCACTGTTAGTTCGTCTCTCTGTGGACACCATATTTCTGCAAATATAAGTCCAACTTGAAAGATTCTTTTTGCACTGCAAAGTCTAAACGATAATCCTTTCGTTTGGGTAATTTTTCGATGCATAATTTCGCCAGCTACGGGGGGAAAATGCAGATGATATAAAACTTAATGCATAAGTGTTTCATATGATTGCTTCCAAAAATCAGTAGAAAAAATAAATTTTTCCTTCGCCACCTTTTACTACGAACACCATTTTGTGTACATTTCCTTTTTGTGTACAGTTTTTCGGCTAAGAGGGAGTTAACATGAACCGTATTTTTTTTTTATATAATAATTCTGTAAAAGTCCGATTAAAAAATATTTTTGAGACCGACAGTGTGCACGGCGAAGAATACCTTGTATTTAGTTCCTGGATTTTTCGTAGTGAACAATTTTGCGAGGAAGGGGTACGACCATATTTTTATTTCCAACTTATTTGCAGTCGTACTGATGCGTCTAAAAATTTGATTGTAAAAAAAAACTGCGTGGTCAGATACCGCACGTTACGAAACGCATTTTATTCTTATTTTTCGCCCAAAGTAATACACCGTTTTACCGCCAGGGGCCTTAAAATCATTTTTTATGTTTTACTACGTATATCGCTACATCTATAAGTTTGATATGATAAACTTTTTTCGCATAAGATACCATTCATCTCGGGGAGCGTTTTCCTTATAATACAGAATTTTTCGTAATGCGTAGTTCTGACGCTAAATGGCGTAAATGTGCATTTCTGTTTACAATTGCTACTCTACGTTCACAAATTCGATTGAAAAAGTTCGTTTTGTACTACACGGTGTTCATTATGGCAAGAATTGCAAACATGACGTACTTCAAATAATGCAAAGTTTGGCCGCTAGGAACGTACATATATGAACTCTTTCCTCGCTATATCGGCTACTCGTAGTTGTATTTGAAAAATTCTCTAATCATAGCATTGCTTCTGCTATGAAAAAATTTTGTGTATATTTTCTGCTTTTTCGTAGAGCATAGTTCTGCCGATTCTATAAATCCGATTGAAACCTTCCTTTTCTGGTAGGATACCTTCCACTATGACAAAACTTTTCGACTCAATTTTTTGACCTAAAATAGCCCTCACTTTTCTCTCTCAGCGATATGGGGAAAATTTAATAGTTATATATTAATTTTTCTCCATATCTCTGCTTCTAATTTTTTGATATGAAAAATCCCTTTTGCTTCAGATGTTTTCCACGACAAGGAAGATTTTATGTACAATTTTTTATGTTTCTTAACGTACCTTTCTGCTGCTAGTGGGTGTGTAATACTATTTTTTTTACTTCCAATGTTTTTTTTTGCGATTCTAGGAATTCGCTTAAAAATTCGTTTCATGTCAGAAAGGATTCAAAAGACGTGTGGTCATTACACCCGAGAGTTCTGTGTCGCTTTCTTTTCTTCATAAAAATTGTGCATGATTGAGAAAATCACTTATATAAAAGGGAAAAATCATGAATGCTTCTGTAAATCAGCTGTCCTTACATTTTTATTAGAATGGGGAGTAGTCCTTCTCTTCCATTAAATAAATGACATAATGTCATATCAAAGTAGACTTTTTATATTCATTTTGTTGGTGTGTCTATTGAAGAATTACAATTTCTCATCTTTGCATATCAGTTTTATTAGAGGTGCTTGCAATTCAGTATTTAGTTTTGAAGATAGGAGTAAAACGATTTCTACATCAGTGAATGGGGCAGAAAGTTTTGTAAATTCATCCAATTCTGTCCACATTTTCACAAATGAATTCAAGAGTCACAACCATTTGACAGTCTTTACGAATGTCTTTCAGTAGACAGCAACTGGTCAACTGTAATCTAAATCCATATCATTTGCGCTATCGTGCATCAGTTACCAAGTTCAATCCGCTCTTGTCTTGGAACCAAAGTCTGCATTTCCTAAGGATAAATCATAGCCCAGGAAAAAAAAATACGTCACGGAGCAACTTCTTTGCGCATACTCGGTAAAATGGCTAAAAAATGTGTCCTCACCCACCTCTACGATTTTTAGAAGTGCCAAACTAAGAAGCAACAGCTAGAAGAATGTATCACGCGCCGTAGCGAAGCCCTAATAAACGTTATCCTTTGGAAGCACACAGTAACTTTCCATTTCTTACTGTTCACATGTCAGAAGTAGACGTCGCTTAGCATGGCGCTGATCCCATCTTTTTTAGGTTGTCGGACAGTGAAAGCGTGCTCTCTGGTGTTATGAGGCACATTTCGAACATGAGAATGGGATATGGGGAATACAAAAAACAAGTAACTTACTACCTTAAATTGTTCGAATGATTTTCGGAGTGGTTCATGCCATTTTAAGAGATCGTTTTTCGTTTTAGAAATCTCATTTACATGACTTATACTGTTGAAACGTTGAAACTTCCTCCGTGGACGATAGCCCATTGCTTACGTTACCAAAATGAGACTTGCTGCATCTACATTTACGTGACTTATACTGTTGAAACGTTGAAACTTCCTCCGTGGACGATAGCCCATTGCTTACGTTACCAAAATGAGACTTGCTGCATCTACATTGAAGTGCCAAAAGTCATGAGACAGCAGTATGCAAACATTTAACTAGCGCTGCCGTCGTATAAAGGCTTCGACGCTTACCACGAAGTTTTTAGTTGTGAGGTGTGTTCTCGTGAGTCAGGTTGAATAACCGCCAGTAGGACTATGGCAAGCCGACGTGAATTATCGGAGTTTGAACGACGCATTGTCGTGGGAGCCAGACGGATGAGACATTCATTTTCCGAAGTGGTGCGAACATTCCTCGACCCACGGTATCACGTGTTTACCGAGAATACCTCATGGTAGACATACCACCTACCGTGGACTGCGCAGTGGCCGACCACAGGGGCTGAATGACCGTGACCAGCGGTGTCTGACCAGGATTAACCATTGCTAATATACAAGCGACACTGGCTCAAATAACATCCACATTCAATGCAGGAAGTACCAGAAACATATCCATCAGGTCAGTGCAGCGTAATTTAGCGTCCATGGGGTGTGGAAGCAGAGGACCCACCAGAGTGCCATTGTTAACACCACAACATCGGACACAGCGCCTCACCTGGGCTCGTAAACACGGTAATTGGACTCTGGGAGACTGGCAACATGTGACGTGGTCCGATGAGTCACGCTACCAGTTGTTACGAGCTCATGGTAAGGTTTGGGTGTTGCGCAGACCCCATGAGGCCATGGACCCAAGCTGTCAATAAGACACTGTGCAAGCTGCTGATGGTTACATACATGCGTGGGGTGTCTTTACGTAGTACAGTTTGGGTCCTCTGTTCTTCGTAAGCATCTCATTAACCGTTAATCGCTTTGTTGCTCTGCTGGGTGACCATTTGCAGCCCTTCATTGACTTCATGTACTCCAACAACGATCGGATTTTCTAGGCGGACAGTGCAACATGTCATCGGGCCCAAGTTGCCCATAATTGGTTCGAGGAGCATTCTGGACAGTTCCGAAGGATGGTGTGGCCACCACGTTCGCCAGACATGAACCTAATAGAGCACTTATGGGAAGTGGTGGAAATGTCCATTCGCACCAAAGATCCTGCACCTACAAATACCAGGGAACTGTGGGTGGCAGTTCAGACGGAATGGCTCAACATCTCTCCAGAAGTCTTCCGGCAAGTGGTGGAATCGATGCCACGTCAAGTTGCTGCACTTCGCCGGGTTAGAGGAGGTCGTACACGATACTAAGTACGTATCCCATTACTTTTGGCACTTCAGTGTAATACAATAGCGCTGCATTCCATGTCACAGAGTAAGACTGTAACTAACAAGCAGTACAAATTTCTGAAGCATTGTTGACCACCCTTACTCGTGTTCCACTCAAACATGTTTCACTTGAACTGGAATTTTGGATCGAGACAAACGATCAGACCATGTCATTTCTTGATGATTTCTGTGGAAACAGTGGCACAATATTACTGTGTTCAATCGAAATAAACTTTTAAAAAGTGCACGTGGCAGTACAGTTGCACAAATCAGGGAATAAAAGGGGCTCACATTTTAACAAATGGGTTATTAAGTAATGAAATTTTAAAATATTTAACTGCCTGATGTAATGTAATACATGTTCGATCGAAACAAGCCCCCTCCTAACAACTTTGACTTTCTGCAATTTGAAAATTGTAGTGCGCTCATGACCAACTTTCTGGAGCAAATGTCAGCAAAAAATTTTAATTAATGATATATGCTCGTTTTACGCAACTTTTCCTGAAACTTCAGCCACTGAGTGCAAGTTTTTTTTAAGTATACCTGTAGAATTTCCAGTTATACGCTGAATACTTACGACCACCTACCTAATACCTCTTTGGAATCTGGAATATGTTCTTCAGTCTGCAGTGCAGTTTTGACATCCCCCCGGTGGCTGTGTTTATCTTACGGCAGTGACTCTTTCTCTCTCTTCGTTGGAACCAGTGACCCTGAATTAGGGACAGCGACTGCTTATAGTACATTGCACAGCTCACGGTGGCCGATATCCCCGCTTCCCAAATAACGCGCAGACTTCGAGCGTATTGGAGATAATCGCTTGCACTGACAACAATTTTCCAGTCTTCAATCATGTCTGTCCATTACCTGAGATGCTGCTACTGATGTCCTGAACTATTTCAGTACTTGCTGTATCATTCTTGAAGGTGGACACTGTGTTCTTTGAGTAAAAGATCTGTGTGTTTACATGATAAAATTCAGCCCTTTGCCAGGATGTCGCGATTTTAATTCTATAATGAAACTGCACACCAAGAAGGTTTTAGGAAGGAAAGTGAAAAACAGATCTTTTACTCAAAGAACACAGTGTCAACCTTCAAGAATGATACAGCAAGTACTGAAATAGTTCAGGACATCAGTAGCAGCATCTCAGGTAATGTTCATTCATGCAGCGTTAGTCATGTTTGCGATTCCTGCAGCGTGAGAACAAGACGACAAAGTTCCTGTAGAATTTCCAGTTATACGCTGAATACTTACGACCACCTACCTAATACCTCATTGGTCGTCCTTTCACCCGGAGAGCGGCCGCCACCTGGCGTGGCATCGACTCCACGAAGCATCTGTATTTGTGTGAAGACCAGCAAAGAAGCTGACTATATTGCTCTTCACACTTCCGGCATGGAGCGGGATGATATGTCCAACTGCCTTTCCTGGCGTTCCACAACACTCCCCATATGTTCAATTGGGTTGAGATCAGGCGAGTTTTGGGGCCATTCTAGATGTCTCATATCAGCATTGTGTTCTTTTTTAAAGACGATAAAGCCGTTCTGGAAAAGCCCATCCCCCTCTGGGTGGAAGTACAACATTGTCCGGTGTACATGGTCCTCAAATAGTTCCTGGTAATAGCTAGTGCCCATACATTTGTCCACACATTCAAGAGGAACCAGTTCATACCAGCTGAACATGCCTCAAATCATACAACCGTCCCATTGGCCTGGAAAGTCGATGTCATGCATGAGAGATCTATATCCTCATGTTGTTGACGTCAAATACGGATTCGACCACCGGAAGAATGGAGTACATACCGTGATTCATCGGGCCAGCACTCCTGTTTCCAATCTTCTATCATCTAATCGCATGGTGTTGGCACCAGGAGAGTCGTTTACGATGATGGACTGTTGTTGGGAGAGGGTGGCGTATTGGGCGTCTGCTTTTGTAGCCCATACGTGCCAGTGTTAGTCCCGCGGGACATTGCTTCTGATTGACCCATATTTTATTGGGCCTTCAACTCTGAAACTGTGCTGAGCCGATTTCCGTGAACAAGGCGAAGCTCCGGTTTCAATCTTGAATTCATCTCTCACCGCACTTTGCAGTTGTGTCGCAGTTAACTCCTGGTACACTATAACAATGGATTCCCTCGAACAACCTGTAAGTGTCGTCGTTTTTTAAACGAACTCACCAGCCCTTCGTACGCCTACAATTTAGCCTTTCCTAAACTCAGACAAATGTTTGATTTTACCCAATATGTCCGTAACTTCTCTCTCAACTGAACTAGCAACTTCTTCTATACAGCCTTTTAGCCTTCAGGCCACGCATTCTTCTCGTTACGCCAGTATCCGTTGTATCTCACTTTTCGCGGAGGTGGTTGTAGTTCAGTGAGCACTCAGTGTACTGTACTAGATGTGCTCTATGGGAGGCAAGTGGTGAGGGTTGCGGGGATTCCACATGAGGTAATCATTTGAAATATGCGCAATAACTGTGCTGGAATCATCACTGAGCAGCAGATTATCACGAATTTCCTTGAGCGATGCTAGGATTATGGATTGCCCAGTCCGGTGAGAGACTTCACCGATCAACTTGTCTGCAAGCGGCAAAGGTCTGTCTGTCACGACAGCACGCCCAACAATCGTACCGGATAATGGATATATATATATATATATATATATTGGCTAATAAGTAGATATGAGTCCTCTCAACTTTACAGAGCCTATCACATGATCATGATGATGATTTTAAGATCTTACTGAAAACCGTGGCAGTTTCTCTGGTATCTTTTGCACCTGAAAAGCTAAATGGTGGCAATAATAAATGACCATGCTTAGGTTACTCTCTTAATTTGACTCAGCATTTTTGTCAAGAATTTTGGCAAATTATTTATCATGCTAATTTTTTCTTCGTGCACGTACATGGGAATGGGTCTGTTGCACTGATCCCAATTTCTGATTCTTATCTTATAGATCAGCTGCACTCATAAAGGACTGTAACACAGCGATAGACTACACTCACCCAGCCCTTGCTTAATAGAGGGGGAATGTGAAAAAAACGGTGGATGGAACAGGGTGCTTCCTGTGTAAGATGCTCTTTGCTGGACAATGAATCACCGCCGACTCGTTGAAAAACATTGGTATTATTGCATCATTCATCAACCAGCGATTATAGAAGTACTATAGAGTTTATGCACAGTAAAAAAGGGGAAAACTATTGATACATCCAGAACACAAATTCTATAAAAATAGATAAACAGGGATAGGATGGAAGTGGCGTTGTACAATACGCAAATACTTGGCAAAACTACTATGTGGACACTAGTGCTTCGGTTATTTTACAGTCTGATGTGGGCACCAACTATGACCCATAAAAATTGCTGTCCCGCAAATCATATCCTACAGTGTTAAGCAAAACGCAACAGACGATATTTCCGAGCGGTCATTAAAATTGATTAGAAAAGAGATAAAAAAATTAAAATGAGAAACATTACATTACATTAATTGGACTTTAAAAAGTTAAATAATTAAAAAAAAAACTAAAACCTATGCATACAAAACACACTAACGTGGCCTTTCCTCACAATAAATGAATAAAATTTTAAGTTAAAGAACAGGCTAGCATATAGCTCTATTACCGAGAGGAAAAGGGAAAATTAGGGGTGAGCCCAATCAGTACTTATACGATTGAAGTATCTGTTATATGATTTTTTTTATTATTTATTGATCCCAGGTAACATATACAACTTGAATTCATACATTGGTCGTGGTTAACACATACATCTCGAATTCAGACAAATACAGTATTGTGCGTCACAGGGTACGAATATTATGCAATACATTGAAATCATCAAAGTACAGATCAAAACTGTGATACAGTACGCCATATTTGAAAATAACAGAGAGAGCCAGTGCCGAAAGACAAACACAGACATCCATGCCTTATCCGGGATTCGAACACAGACATCCATGCCTTATCCGGGATTCGAACACAGACATCCATGCCTTATCCGGGATTCGAACACAGACCCTCCGTTGGGCGAAGGATCTTGAAAGCAATCTTTCAAGTTTTCAAACCGATGTGAAGGTATGGCACAACAAGCATTGCACGCCACTCTGCAAGCTAGTGTGAAGACATCGTGCAATAGAGATCGCACTCGCCTTTGCAGACAGGTGTGAAGACATGGTGCAGCATTCGCACCCATCTTTGTAAACCAGTGTGAATGCAATAACTGCATTCAACTTTGTAGACTGGTGTGAAGAAGTCGTGCAGAACAAAGACTGCACTCAACTACGGAGACAGGTGTGAAGATGTGGCGAAACCACACTTAACAGAAAATGCATCCGAACAGAAAAACAACATATAAAAATACCTGAGTCATTTTTTATTGAGAATTTCACAAAAAACGTGGGCGCTTAAAATGCTGTGAACAGCGTAAATCATAAGAAAATGCCTTTGTAACCAAGTCATTGGGGAAATCATCCAGCCGTTCGTACGATTTCACAATGAAATAATAAGCTCGCTGTTTGAGGGATGTAACTGCCAGCTTTTGAAGAATTTCCGGACTACGCACTTGAGGAGGGTCGCCTGTGATCATTCTTGCGAAAGTTCTCTGAAAGACTTCCAGTTTATTGCAGGGCGTACTGGATGCTAGACACCAGACAGGGCAAGCATACAACAGCACCGGTCAGAAACAGGCCTTGAAGATTAGCAATTGTAGTTTAGGATTCAATTCGCTTTTTTCCCTATGAGCGGGAGGAGCGTCCCTCTCATCTTTCTGAGCTTGGTAAGCGTTTGATTGAAGGGCGCAGACCAGTTAACAGAATGGGCCGGAAAAAACTTTTTTCGAAATCGATCTTGGTATAGCGGGAAAACTTGCCTAATGAGTCAGTTAGAACCCACAAGAAATTTAATCAATTTTGCTCAATATCTAGCCGCGCCCCTCCGACATAGAAAGTTAAAAAAAAGACGAAAAATCCGCTTTGAAGCCTTTTTCGGGAAATTTCTTTTCGGATTTTTTTTTTTTTTTCGAAATCGATCTCAGCATAGCGCGGAAAAGTTGCTTAATGGGTCAGTTAGAACCCCAAACAAATTTAGTCAATTTTGGTCAACATCTAGTCGCGCCCCTCTGGCATTGAGAAAGTATAAATAATGCGAAAAAAAAAACAAGAAAGATGACACCAAATTATCGGGTGTAATAAGCACGTCTTTTGAATCCGTTCTGACACAAATTAAATTTATCAAAGCTATTCAAAGTCAGTGGAACCGGTATGGAAAACAATATTATCTTACGGAAGAAAGAGGTTTCTCAATCGGGTTTTTAATCCCTCAGATATTGCTGTAAACGGAATCGTGAGCTTACGACCTCTGGTTGCAGACTTGTGCGTTAAGAAAAACATGAATTTATATGATAAAACATTTCGCACCGGAAACGCTCTCCAACACACAAAGGATTTTTCAAATCGGACTCTTAGAAACAGAGATATCGACAAAAATAAGATGTGACTTTACGTCCCCTGGTGGGAAAACCATGCATTATTTTAGGAAGAAAGTATTCTCAAAAGGTTTTTCCATATGAGCGGTATCGGTCCAAGGAAAAACAAAAATTTAGTCGAGTTTTCAGGAGCCCAGATTTTGCTACAAATACGTCAGAAGCAGAAATTAACACTTATGCCCCCTGGTGGCCAAACCATTCTTTACCAAACATTAGAAATCATGTGAAAAATATTTTCTATCAGGTCTTGTATGCGATACGTGAAGAATTTTTCAAATCGGAGTTTTAGAAGCAGAAATAATGCAGAAAACGCAATTTACCTTTGTGCCCCCCTAGCGGAAAATCTATGATTTACTTGAAAATTTTGAATTTATAGGAAAAACATTTAGCATCGGAAACGCTATCAAACAAAGAACGAATTTTTTCAAATTGGACTCCTAGAAGTAGAGACATTGACAAAAATAAGATATACATCTACACCCCTGGCGTAGAAACCATGCATTATTTCAAGAAGAAAATTTTCCTAAAAGTTTGTCGACATGAGTAGTATCGGTCAACGAACGACTTTTTTCAATCGAGATTTTAGAAGCTCATATTTTGCTGCAAATACATCAGAAGCGGGATGTAAGGTCAGGTGATGCGTAACATCACAGCCTCTCCTTGGCAAATGTCAACCCCGCCTTCTCGTGGTACATCCTGTTCCCACTAAAGGGGCTCTGACGACCGCCAATAGCGGTATAACTATACCATCGGGATCAGAGGAAATGCTATCCCACACTCACCAACCCGCTTGGCCAGCGTGGTGAGTTATCTCCAAACGCCTCCAAAATGACTCCACAACTTAAATCTTGGCCCTCAGTCTCCGGCAGCTGGAATGTACCTGGCCAAGGCAGCGGCCAGTGCGACATGAAGGCAGAGGGTGCTAAGAATCCCCGGAGGACCGGACTAGGCTGCCATCTGATGCTGACCTTGGCTACGTATAACGGACGCTCCCTATCTTCTGATTCAAGGCTTCTTGAATTGGAAGAGGAACTACAAAAGATCAAGTGGGACATCGTCGGGCTAAGTGAGGTAAGGAGAAAAGGAGAAGATCTCATTGAACTGAAAAGTGGACATCTCTTCTACTACCGTGGGACAGATACTGGCAGAACTAGTGGTGTTGGATTTATAATAAACAAGAAACTGAAGGATAAAGTTGTAGAAGTTGAACGTTCCTCTGACAGAGCTGCACGACTCGTTATCCAACTCTCGAGAAGGTACCAGGCTCAGATTATTCAAACTTATGCACCCACCACAAGTCATGCTGAAGAAGAAATTGAAGAATTTTATGAGGAAATTCGTGATCTAAATGATAAAGGTAAGCAGCACTTGAAGATAATTATGGGAGATTTCAATGCAAAAATTGGGCAACGGCAACAGAATGAAACTTCAGTAGGTAAATTCGGTCACGGCAACAGAAACCAGCGTGGAAATACTCTCGTAGAGTTTGCAGAGGCAGAAGGGTTTTTCATCTTGAACTCCTTTTTCAAGAAAAGACCACACAGGAAATGGACATTGAGACATCCAAATGGGACGACAAGTGAAATTGATTTTATTATGTGTAACAAAAAATTCGTCATAGAAGACTGCAGTGTGCTAAACAAGTTCAACACAGGCAGTGACCATAGATTGGTGAGATGTAAGATGCACCTCAACACTAAACTCAAACGTAGCAAGCTCATAAGACAAACAAAATGTATTGACATAACCAACCTTAAAAAACACCATAATACCTTCAAATTGGAACTGAAGAACAGATTCTCTGCTTTAGAAGGCCTAACATCGGAAGAAGTGGATATTTCTGAAGTTAACAGAAAAGTAACCAACGCTCTTATGGAAACACCAACAAAATGAGCTGGGTCTAAGAACAAGTTGCATGTGAACAAATTATCAGGATAAACCAAAATGTTGATGCAAAAAAGAAGAGAGATGAGGACAACTAAAGAAGATGTGACTTCCAAAGTGGAATATATAGAGCTATGCAAGACAGTTTCAATGCAACTGTCATGCAAAAGAAGTATCACTGAAGACGTAAGGAAATTCAACTGTGAACTAGTAAGGAAAGCAATTGAAAACAACCAAAGCCTAAAGATAGCAAAGGGACATCTCAGTAAGGGGAAAAAACAGATTATGGCACTGAGAAAAGAAGATGGTTCTGTAACAAGAAATAGAGGCGAAATTTTGACAAGAGTGAAAGATTTCTACTCCAAATTATATGAAAGGGATGATACATGTACTCCAGACATCATGAAAGGTACCAGTACCAGAGTTCTTCCAGTCCTTCCAGCAGAAGTTGCACATGCAATCAAGAACATGAAGCGGGGAAAAGCTCCAGGAGAAGATGGAATTACTGTAGACATCATACAAGAAGCAAGTGGAGAAATTGAAACAGTACTCGCCCAAATTTTCACTCCATGCCTTAATGAAGGGAAAATTCCTGAGGATTGGAACAACGCTACAATGATCTTGCTACATAAAAAAGGTGACATTGAGGATCTCAGGAACTACAGACCTATCAGCCTCCTATCAGTGGTTTATAAAATCTTCACTAAAGTTCTTTCACAGCGCTTGAAGGTGACACTGGACATGGCTCAAACGAGAGAACAAGCTGGATTCAGGAGTGGCTACAGCACAATAGATCATATACACGTACTGAAAGAACTAATTGAAAGAGCGAGGGAATATGAACTTCCATTGTGCATGGCTTTTATCGATTATGGAAAAGCCTTTGATTCGGTGAAACCATCAGCAGTTGCAATGGCTCTGAAATCCTGCGGTATTGAAGATGCATACATTAATATTATTAATAACATCTATGAAAATGCAAGTGCAAAGATTCTGCTGTTTGAAAATACAACACACATAAAAATTGGAAAAGGAGTGAGACAAGGTGACACCATATCTCCGAAGCTCTTTAATGCCACATTGGAAAATGTCTTTCAATCACTGAACTGGGAAAACAAAGAGATAAAGATTAATGGAGATTATCTAACCCACCTTCGTTTTGCTGATGACATAGTCATTTTTGCAACTACCCCATCAGAGCTACAGAGTATGATGCAGGAACTTGCTGACAAGAGTAAAGAAGTGGGATTAAAAATGAACTTTCAGAAGACAAAAGTGATGTACAATGCTTTTACAAGAAATGAAGATTTATCGATTGATGGAGAAAAGCTGGAGATAACAGACACGTACGTTTATCTTGGACAGCAGATATCAAGTGAGGGTCACATTGGTGAAGAAATTAATCGGCGTACAAAACTTGCCTGGAGAGCTTTTGGAAGAAACAGCATAATTTTCAAGAGCAATATGCCATTATGTCTTAAAAGAAAAGTGTTTGATCAATGCATCCTTCCAGTGCTTACGTATGGTGCAGAGACGTGGACCTTAACTAAAAGAGACATACAAAGGCTGCAGACAACTCAAAGCAGCATGGAGAGGTGCATGCTTGGTATAACCAGGACAGATAAGAAGAGGAACACGTGGATCCGAAAAATGACAAGAGTGGAAGACATCATGATCAGAGTTAAATCCCTGAAATGGCAATGGGCTGGACATACTGCCAGAAGAACAGACCATCGATGGACAGCCGAAATTTTAGATTTGATTCCAAGGGACAGGAAAAGACCCAGAAGAAGACCACATGGAAGATGGGTGGATGAAATTCGAAAGTATGCGGGAGTGACATGGAGGAGACTGGCACAAGACAGACCGTTGTGGAGGAAACTTGGGGAGACCTTCGTCCAGCAGTGGATTGATAATGGTTGACAATGATGATGATGATGACATCAGAAGCAGAAATTAACACTTATGCCCCCTGGTGGCCAAACCATTTTTTACAAAAATTAGAAGTTATGTGCAAAGGATTTCCCATTAGGAGCTGTATCCGGTGCAGAAAGAATTTTTCAAATCGGAGATTTAGAAGCAGAGATACAAGGGGAAAAGCAATTTACTTTTACGCCCCCTAGCGGAAAGTTTAGGAATTACTTGAAAATTTTGAAATTATATGAAAAACATGTCATACTGGAAACACGATCCAACAAAGAAGAACTTTTTCAAATCGGACTCCTAGAAGTAGAGATATTGACAAAAATAAGATATACATCTTCGCCCCCTGGCGGAGAAACTGTAGAATATTTTAAGAAGAAAATATTCCGAAAAGGTTTATCAATGTGAGTGGCATCCGTTCATGAAAGAATTTTTTCAATCGATATTTTAGAAGCTCAGATGTTATGGCAAATACATCAGAAACAAAAATTAACCCTTACGCCCCTGGTGGCCAAAGTATTCTTTACCAACAATTTAAAATTATACGCAAAAGGTTTTTCATCAAGAGGTGTATCATCTGAAGAAATGTTTTTTCAAATCGGAGTTTTAGAAGAAGAGTTATCGGGAAAAATGTAATTTACTTTTACTCCCCTAGCGGAAAATTATGCATAATTTGAAAAAGTAACTATATCTTAAATATTCTTCGACATGAATGGAATCGAAAGATAAAATATTTTTTTCAATCGGTTGTTTAGAAGCAGATATGTGGAATAAAACGTATTTTTGAATTCGACATGATCTGCATTTACGCCCTCTGGCGGCAAAATTGTACATCGTAAAAAAACAAAAAACGTAATGAAGGATCATCATTCGTATATTTCAAGCTTCCCAAAGCAAAAATAATTTTTCAAGTTGGACTAATAGTTGCAGAGATATCATGGGTACAGACGGACGGACAAACCGTTAACATAAGCACGATCTTTTTTTACAAAAGACGTGCTAAAAAGTCCTAAGTGCAATTACTAGTATATCACTTCTTGCGATACAGAAATCTAGAAACTGGAAGTATAATAAAGCAAAAAAGGGGAATATTTACAAAGGTTAGACTTTAGAATAATACTGTCATTTGTCAAAGGTTGGAAGTTCTCTTCTTGCTTGAATCTTAGCCCGTATGTAACCGTCTCTTGCAGTATCATCACAAACTTTCGGGCTCCTATCAGTGCTATGTGCGCTTCAGATTTGATCTCTGGACGACATGTCATGAGCTTAAGAGTCGGATCTTTGCACCCATCAAAACACAAGCTTTTAATGGGGGTCTCTTTTACTGCCCGCAACTCATTTTCTCGGATTTGTTTTCTTTCCTTTTCGACTTCCCTTCTGATCTTGTTCTTGTCAACTATAGATACGTTGGGTTTTCTGGTGAAACTAGACTGAAATCAGCAAGGACTGCTGTAGTAATTTTGGCCACGGTTCTACTTGGGGCGCCCGTTAAATCTGCAGCCAATGGAGACATGCTAATTCTCATTTGACTTGATGCTGGTCCGACTTCTTTCTTATAACTTTTCTCTAAAGGATAGATCCACTGGAAGTCTCTATCTGTGTCCGTTACTGATTCACGTTCAATGTCTTTGGTTGTCGCTTTCAAATTGTCCTGACACCCCAAAGTTTCCTTGCCCGGAGTATCCTTGTCCCTCTGAAGTCCACTCGTACTCGGACGGGACTTTTTATCCGAGGGAAGGGAAGGGAATGATACAACAGTTATTTTGCGGTATTAATCGCGTATACATTTTGAAGGCAAGAGGGGCGTGGTTAGATATTGAGCAAAATTGACGAAATTTTTTTTTTTGGGGGGGGGGGTTCTAACTGAACCATTAAGCAACTTTTCCGTGCTATGCCAAAATCGATTTTGAAAAAAAAAATTCAGAAAAGAAATTTCCGGAAAAAGGCTTCAAAGTGGATTTTCCGTCTTTTTTCTTTTTACTTTTTCAATTCCAGAGGGGCGCGGCTAGATATTGAGCAAAATTGAAGAATTTGGTGTGTGTGTGTGTGGGGGGGGGGGGGGTTCTAACTGATTCATTAAGAAACTTTTTCGCGCTATGCCAAGATCGATTTCGAAAAAATAAATTCCGAAAAGAAATTTCCCGAAAAAGGCTTCAAAGTCAATTTTTCGTCCCTTTTTTTTTTTTTTTTTCACTTTTTCAATGCCAGAGAAACGCGGCTAGATATTGAGCAAAATTGAGGAAATTTTTTGGGGGGTTATAACTGATTCATTAAGCAAGTTTCTTGTCCTATGCCAAGATCGATTTCGAAAAAAATTCCGAAAAGAAATTTCCCAAAAAAGGCTTTAAAGTGGATTTTTCGTCACTTTTTGACTTTTTCAAAGCCGGAGGGGCACGGCTAGATATTGAGCAAAATTGGTTAAATAACTTGTGGGTTCTAACTGACGCATTAGGAAACTTTTACGCGCTATTCCAAGATCGATTTCGAAAAAAGTTTTTTTCGGCCCACCCTGTTCCTTAACCCAAGGAATTGTTTGACCAAAGATATTTAAGAGAGGAAGAGCATTCAATTTCCTATGGAATCTTTGACCCGATGAAACAATCGCATTGGATTTATCTGGATTAACTTTGATTTTCTACTTATGGAAATGAGTTTGCAGCTTGGAGAGCCCAAACTGAAGTTTATTTGCGAGTCTGAGATTCGTCTTTGATTCTGCTATAATAGCTGTGTCCTCCGAGTAGAAGGCAAGGGAGTAATTTCCTTTATTCTTTGGGATGCCACTGAGGTAAATTAAGAATAGAACAGGGACAATAACTCTCTCTTGAGGAACACCAGCTTGAATGGGTCTGATGTTTGTTTGATCTGTAATTTTTAATCCGAACACAAAAGCGGCGGTTGGTGAAGTAAGATTTCACCAGATGACAAAATTAAATTCACCGTGGGAATTTGCGTTGAATTAATCTGAAGAGGAGGCCAGACGGTGTTGAAGGCCTTCTGGGCATCAAGAAAGACAACCCCGGTTCTTTTGATATTGTCGGAGGCTTCATAAACGTATTCGTTCAGTCTGACCGCTTGGTGAATGGTTGAGTGCTGCGAAACCAACCCAAATTGAAAACCGGAAACAATTTTATTCAGGAAAATAAAAATGTTTAAGTACACAAGGATTAATTTCACAAGAATTTTGGCCAGGAAGGACAAAATTGAAATGAGTCGGTAGTTTTTGGGAAAAATAGGATTACTGCTTGATTTTAATAAAACGACAATATCAATAATTTTCCAGTCTTCAGAGAAATAGGAAAAAGCGGTTATTGCATTGCAGATATTTTTGACAGCTGTAATAAAGCAGATGGGTAAAACCTTTAGTATTTTGGCCGTAATGAGATCCAGACTAGGGGCTTATTTCACTTTCAGATTTTTGATTTCTTCAGAAATCTGTGCTTTCGTAAAGACAGGATTCTCATTATCAGTCGCTTCATCACGATTAGGTAAAGCAAATAAAAAAAAACGTGAAAGTGCAAAGCGGGCAACTTTAAAATGGGATGGTATATCGAGGTCGGAATGTTCCCTGAACTGCATTTCAAGTGAGTCGGCAAAAGCTTCACACTTTTCCTCGATAGATTACACAATTCCACCAGGCCCGTAAATGGAATGCATAGGTGTCCCTTGTTTCTAAATGTTTTGATAATATCCCAGACGTTGGGATTGCCCTTAGCTGTAGAGACCTTATACTGAAGAAATCTTCCCAAATATCAGTTTGAAATTCATCAGTTTCACACTGTGTAATGAAGTTCAGACGCCTGAAGTTGGCCCTGTTGATGAGCGTCCGATTTCTTTGGAATCGTCTGCGTGCAGAATTACGTTTCCGAACAAGCTCTTTGAGCTAAGGAGAGAACTTATAACGATCGCGAAAATCCTTTTTTTCCCTGGACGACGTGTCCATGACATCTCGGATGACATCTGCTGCAGATTTTTTTTTTACACTGTAACAGATGTGCCAATATCCCTCTTTCCGTTAACACTAGAGAAATCTGAGATTTCTTCATCAGCAATTAACTGTGAGAAATGCTTCCAATCCACCACAAACCGCATGGAGAAGGGGGTGGGCTTGACTGAAAAAATCTTCATGCCCACGGGGTTGTGGACTGAATTTAATAGAAAGAGAGAGAACCTGCAGTTCATAGAAGTGTCTGAGGTTTATGAAAACAACGAAATCAATAATGCCCGGAGGGTGGTATAATTTACAAAAAAAATGCATAGATTCACTGGGACCATCAGTGTACAATTTTTCATTTTGAATAAATTCGGCAAGCTATTTACGGTAAATGTTATCGACATTGGAATTCCAAAAATGATGTTTGCAACTCCAATCCCCTGCCGCAATGGTAGGGGTTTTATCTGAAAAAATAGACTGAAGGTCTTGAATGTCAACGTATGTGCGAGATTTTCATAAATGCCCACTGACTTAAGGTCACCCTTTGTCAGTGTTTAGAAGCACTCCACGTACGTCTAATGAAGTCAGTGGTGCGATTGGTATAGGAGAGTGCTTTAAGGCACTCTTAATGTTATAGGGTGCAGCCTAACTTGTGGAAAATTTTTATATTTCATTTATGCGGTAAATTTGTGTTTCGATGTAACTGCAAGGCAGCACTCATAGTTATAATTAATTACGGTAATTGATCCTCTAATTTGTTCATCACTGCCATTGTTAAAATTTGTTCAGTATTTGATAAGTGCATAATTCGTAGCCTTCTGGCAAACGAGAATTGTGAAAGGCCACATGGCAACAGACCATCTCTATTTCGGACTCATAGCAACAGTCGTGTGCATTTTCAACTAACGAAAGACTGCAAAACTCACCCCCCAAAAGTCCCTCTGCAAGCCGAGAGACATTCGGTGGTTGCAGTTTTTCTCCGAACTGAACGGGATAAGGGGGAACCGACTATCACCCACAGTTGAAAACAAGGTGATAAATCCCTTTTCAAGTGGCTAAGAGAAGCCCTGTGACAGGACAAAGAGGAGAGAAACGAGCAGAAGAGAAAAAACAAGCGGCGGGGCATTCTCAGGACGGTGGCAAAGCCAGACACACGCACGAGAACAGCACCAGCGAGCTGCATGGAACCTAGGCCTGAGAGCTGACCGCTGGGAGAGCTCGGAAAAAGAAGCAGAGAAGCACGTAAGGAGGGCTATGAATGATCCCCTCTTAAACGAGGACATCTCAGTCCTTTGGACTTCTCGACCGATACTAGGTCGACATTAGTGCACTTTTGCCCAGGCTGTCTACAGGCAGGATATTTCTTGCCACTTCTCTGCGCTGAGGACCTCATACAACGGTTGCCAAGGTATGTTATCTTTACATGAACATTTGCTCACGACGTACAAGTGCCGTCGGACAGTGAACAGCATATAGAACTCTGTCCCCTGAAAAAATGAATACGCACGACAGCGGAGGCCTCCAACACATTTTATTCGTGATTTTTATTTGTGTTATGGCCATAAGTTTTAAGAGCTCTTCCCTGCTAATTTGGCATCAAGCCTATGCAGGTGTGTGTAATATTATAGAGATATATTTAGCTTATAATTAAACTGCGGCAGTCATGATAATTACTGTATCATTTTAATTGCTGGTACCCACGCTCGTACTCAATTATAGTTTTTCTAAAGTGTGTATTTAAATGTTTTGGGTAATCTCTTACATGTTTCCTTCGCTCTATTTGTTTATTGTGCATACTAGAATTTAATCAGTGAACAGTGTTTGAATCAGTGTTAATTGTTAAATCAGAGTTAGTTAAATCAGTATTATCGTTTAATCAGTGATAAAGTGTTTAAATCATTGTGCATAATTAAGCTGCCGATAGAGCAGCCCACCATACAGTCATCTCAGCAGATGTTTGTGCCACTTCATGGATAAAGGTGGCAGTGTATATAATATACCGTTGGATATTAAATGTCAAGCGTACGTGAAATGAGCGTTGGGTATCTTTTCGAGTGTGTGTGTGCGTTGCTGTGATTTTCGGTAGATTGGGACGTGCTGGAGTTAAATCCAGGCATCCACGCCCAATCGCGGTACGGGTTTTGCGGGAAGTTAATAATTAATTTGTTATAATTAATTATGGGAGGTCATTATTAATTATTGGAATCAGATAATTAATTTGTTGTTGCAGAATTTTCGGTTGTCAACGCATGTAGGAAAACTCCTTGCTAGCCCCTAGCAGCAGAGGAGGAGAGCAAAATTTTTGACAAAATTTTCTTTAGTTTTTTTTTTATTTTTATTTAGATATTTATTTTTTTCGGTGGAGATATCGGGTGCTTCACTGCAGGCGATACTTCACCTGGTGCCGCGGCCACATCAGCCTGTAAAGGTAAGATCCAACATTAACGAAGATGGCAATACCACCACTATGTGCATTTTTGTTACAACGGTAATCTGTGTAGTGTGGTATGTTAATGTAAATATGCAGTGCAAGATTAGTTTTACAGACAAGGGTAACGTCAATTTTTTGTGTGTGCAAAAAAATAGAAAAGCAAAATCTGTCTTTCCTAGTTGAATTAGCATTCCAGAAAGCAATCCGGAATTGGGTTCTCTTTCTCCCCAAAGAGGCAGTTCCAGCAGAATTGCTTGAAAAATAAGTATTCCCGTTGGAAATAATTTGAGAAGAAAACGCAGTTCGATGGGGAACGCTTTGAAAACTCCTCACAGTGGAGATAACATTGCCTGTTACATTAGCCAGGAGCGATCAAGAAACACATTCGATCACTACGAAAGCCAACGAGCAACTGAAAATGAGTGAAAAAAAAACTTGGGGGGGGGGGGGGGGAGTGAAGATGAAGATTCAACACCCACGTTATATCACCTGGGCAACGCTAATAGACTATGCGGCCTTTACCAGATAGAAATACGAGCAATTAATGCCATATGTGTTTATTCCCACACGTCCTAACTGTTCTATAAGCCAATTTTCCAACAGTTGAAAAAACTTTGACGGAGTCTCTGAGTGCAGTTATCTCTCACCAGAAAGAAGCTTAGGGACGGAGTGGGGTCTCTTGAGTGCAGTTAGCCCATGAACCGGGAGTGACTGTAAGTGCAACAGACCCTTTTTGGAGTTTCTTAAGAGCAAATGACCAACACCCGCATACATCATGATTTAAATTACCACTTCGACAGCGCAAAACTAAGTGTCCTCCTTAAACTGTTCGGTTTTATTTACATCTTCGAACGCTTGGGGTACACGGCAGTAATAGATGGTCATGCTCAATCACGCTTGAATGAAATGGGGTTTTATCATACTGTTTACAACTATAAATTATTTACAACGGTGAGTGGTGAGAGGCGTCATGTCCAGTTGTTTTTTTCCTCACAAGGAAGGCATAGCATACTGTTCACAAACATAATTTTTTTATACGGTGACAAATGCAATGTTCCAACGCTCAGTATTCCCTAAAGTGAAAGAAAATGCGTAGCATACGGATTACAACTATAAATTATTTATAACTGCAAGTTGCGACAGATGTTATATTATCTTCTCAGAGAAAAAACGCGTAGTGAACTGTTCGCAACACTAAATTATCAACATATACTTGTATAACAGAAATATAGGTTATTGTTGTTACGTCTTGAATCCTTTGTAGACTAAAGACGCGTACTGTACTGTTCACGGAAATAAATTATATAGAAAGTCGTTAATTTGCAAAAACGTCGACTTTTTTTTTTGCCATTTGCAACATGTTTCTAGTTTCGTGTCATCGTTTTTGTTTCTTTTCATTGTAAAAAAAGAACTTCAGCCTTTTAAACTATCCCCCCCAGATAATTGAAGAGTAGAATGCCCTCCACCCCCTTTCCACCTTTTATGCCGTCTACGGTTGTCGACGTTTGTGCAGCATGAGGAAAACAATCAGTCTTCGAAAGCGTAACCGACCGCCCTTTTCCTAACGTGGCCGCCGCAATGGTGACTGGAAATCGATTTGCAATGGTGTTCAGGTCGCCATGACAACGGATTCACGTGGGTCGAAAACTAGCCAATCGATGCAAAAACGTGTCACTTGTTAATTTGGGCTTCGCGTTTCGCTCGTTAAACATTTTAACTTCTTTCGCTTTTCTTATGAACTATTAGATTGGATCTTGCCTGCGAAAAGTTTGCCATTGCGTAGAGTCGTTTAAGATAAATACTCCTGGGGACATGCAAAGTGTGAAAACTAACTGCGCATATTTCAAGTAATAACACTTTAAAAAATGCAAAATGTTTGCTGTTTTATGCATTGCGGTCAGTAAGACTTGACTGGCAAGCTCTCAGCTGAAAGTTCAAGCCCCAGAACTTCCAACCGAGAGCTTTAAATTGACACATATGTTGCAAGCTTGATCTCTGATCCTAGTCCTACATCGTATTTTTTTCATTACGGCTACTTTTTTTTTTTCATTACAGGCTCTTTACATTTTGTCATCGTATTTTTTTTACGAGTTTTTTTTTCATTACAGCTCTTTATCATTTAGTTTATTTTACTATAGGCCTACACCTCATTGGCCAAACCACAAATTTATGATGCATAATAAGGTCATTAAATCAGGCAAGAAAACGCACTAAAACAAAAACCGCCGCACCTATAGCTGAATGGTCGGATGCGAAGATACTACTGGTTGGTCCCGGTTCGAGTCCCGAATGAGGCATGTCCTAAGGCGCTGGCTCCATCTCCTCTCTGGAACCACTGTCTCCTAATTAAGTACTGGCGACGGATTAAGGCTCTTAGGTTGCTCACAGTGGTTGTTGAATCCCGAAACAAACAGTAACATTCCTTATTAGTTGTTCATAATTATAATTTTTTATTTTTTATTCCGCAAAAAACCCTTTCAATTTTATATTGCTAACTTGTGAGACACGGTTCATACACTAAAATATAAAACAGCTAATGTTACGGCGCAAAAGCTTATTTACTTTTCGGTACCAGTTAGATACTCAAGACTGTGTTGCTAAGCTGGCTTTTTTACAGTGTTGGCAATGATCTACAGAAAACAAAACTGAAGAGAATTCTCCTGAATTTCACTCAGTAAGACACCTCTTTCCCACTTCACTGAGCCTTGAGGGGATCCTCCCAAAAGCTACGTGCTACCAAAATAAGGATAAAAGAAAGCTGGTGGTATGAGCAATGAGGGTAGTAATATATTATGTATCTGTCTACACTACGCGAGTGATAACTTAGTTACAATACTAAAATTCGTCTAAATCTGAAATTCCTTTAAGACATAATGGTAAATTGCTTTGGAAAATTGCATTGTATCTTTCAAATGCTCTCCAACCAAGTTTCATATGCCTATCAATTTCTTCCTTGTTGTGCCTTTGTTTTATATCTGTTGTCCAAGGTAAATGTAGGCATCGGTTACTTCTAGATTTGCTCAATCTACCTCAATAGACACGAGCCATGCGACCTAACTTTCTACTGTCATTTCTGTTAGGGGTGACCAATATTTTGCCCGGTGTGCTTACTTTACCGTATTTATTCGTCTGTTACGAAATGATACAAAAAGAACGAAGAATACTTCAAAAGAAATTGTTTCTCGAAGTGAATCAATAGGAACAGCTTGCCCAGTGATCATCTACCATAGGGGCACCGGACTTGCTTATGGTCAGGGAACAGATAATTTTTTTTTTTTTTGGAGGGGGGACGTAAAATGCAAAAGAATGTTATCAAGAGAGAGAGAGAGAGAGGGAGAGGCAAAAGCGAAGTGCGCAGTTGCGCTTACGGATGAAAAACCTTTCGTCATTTGGTAAGTGACTATAAGATGTTAAGCTGCTGTAAAAAAAATTCAGGTGATAAACTTCAAACAAAAAATGTCGTCGTGAGGAATGTCTTAGCTAAGCGCATCTCTCTAGGTGATGTAAAATAGTGCTAAAGAGAAATCTTTGTGCGAGAGAGGGAGAAAGAGCTTTCAACTTCTTCCTGTTCATTGCTTTGCTGTTAGTAGGAGTGGTTTTGCAATGCATGTGTGTAGGAGATGAGGTTTTTATTGACAGGAAATCAGGGCTTTTGGGTAGGGAAGAGAGGTTTTGCTGTTGAACAGGGTAAGAAGAGACTATCTCTGAGCAACAGCGAAGGAGAATGTGTGCTTAAAAATGGAGATGACCGAGTCCAAATTCGACATCAATAACTCCTCGATACTACTGCGTGGATCCACGGAAAGGAACCAGAATAGTAAAAAATAAATAGAAAAAAGATAAATAGTTTTTCATGCATGATAGTAGTTTTTTTTTCCTTCTAGTGATAATGACCCTGCAACTCAACCAACTACAAACAAATTCCAATAATGCGATTTATATTTAACATTTCAAGACAGTTCAGTTTTCATTCTCACCCCCTTCCAACTCTTTCATAGTTTGAATCTCACTTTTTTCTTTTTTTTACTTTTCGGCATGGAGAAATTGTTCGCTAGTAAAGAAAATCCATAAAAGTAACGGGAATACAAAGCAAAATTTGCAACTATATTTCTGGAGGAACAGTTTGTCGTTGCACAAATGTACATATACTAAATATGGAACATCACAGAAAAAAAAATTAACATGGCCCTAGCGCAAGGATGACAAACTAGTTTTGTTGTTTTCGTGAACACATTGCATTAAATTGTTTCACATTGTTTTGGTTTATTTTTTGATATCGTTAGAATGGGCACAGAAAAGTTGCTTCGCAATTTACACATAGGGGTCTTGGCTCTTAGTTCGCAATTTACATATAAGGGTTGAGAGCGGTCCGATTTTAGTTCGCAATTTACACACTCCGATTTCAATAAACATGGATTTTTACTACATATTGCTTTAAATTATTTGAAGTCCTAAGTTAGCATACATTTTCGTTGCTTGCGTATGCACATGATATTTTTAAGACATCGAATATAAAAAGAATATTAAACATTTTCACTTATTTCAGAGGATGTGGAAAAATACTGCATATCGTGTTATAATCAAGCTGAAACGGTCATATTTGGGTATGGAAAAATAGCGATTGAGTAGGCATGAAGAAATAAAATGCGAAAGCAAAGCATTTGGACTTTAATCGTTTTCTCACATTTAATATTTTAGTGATTTGAGGTATCAATTCAGCCTTATGAAAACCGCTGTCATAATACCCCAGCCCAGTGCGTTTGGTGAAAGTTTGGATTAAATGACGAAGCTACTTTTGAATGGTGACACCAAGAAAAGAAGAGAACAGAAAAAGAAAAGCACGGAGTAGACAAGAAAGAAAATGAAAAATAAAGCAAAGGGAATCTTACCATGATTTAGAAAGTGGGAAAAGGCCAATTGTTCGAGGTTGAAAAATTGGCAAATGGTTGTCGGAAAGACAAATGGATACTTGCCAAAGATATCTTAATACATTTCCCGTGCGAGGTCAAACCATCAACATGATGATAAAGTTAGAGAATGTTCGGCGCCTTTTCATTTCGAAGAAAGTTCGAAAGGATTCGAGAGATCTCTTCCTTTTTCTTCTATGATTATACAGCATAATGCAACTGAAGCAGCTCTTCACTTCCTTCATTTAGCCTCTGCTGCTATTAGCGGCGTTTAGGCATTCCTTTGAGATTCTTTCTTTCTTTATTCCTAAAATACTTCGTTCTGAAATCATTAAAATGAATTTTCTAAATAATTCCTGAAATCATATTTCACATCCGTAGTTTATGAAAACTGGCAAATAATAAATGAAGCTTCGATTTTAGAAATTAGAAATTCATTAGCCCAGTTTATAGGAATAAAACTCGAATGACAGAGAGGCTGATCAGCTGATTCCAAAGCCAAATCTTTATTACCTTCACTGGCATTATTTGGCTTCAATTTCAACGCAAAATGGTTACTGTTGTAGTTTATGTAGCGCGCGCCATGAATATCCTCTAGAGGACAGCATTTTAGACTTTCTTCCAAATTGAATTTAATCACATCAGTTACCAAAAAATTTCCAAGTGAAATTTTGAATTCGTAACATAAAGGAAGGGAGAAAATCTGAATTGAAGACAAGACCTTCTGGTTCCCGTTTACTGGACCTTCTGGCTTCTCGTTTACTCGACCTTCTGGCTTCTCGTTTACTCGAGAAACTGGACGCGAATCCTAGATAAGGTAGGGATTTTGTATTTCGCTATTACGGGAGAGGATTTCTATAAGGTAGGGACTTTGTATTTCGCTATAACGGGAGAGGATTTCTATAAGGTAGAGATTTTGTATTTCGCTGTTACGGGAGAGGATTTCTATAGCGTATAAACCAGTGACGCAAAATTGGAATGAGCAATTCTTACAGTGGTTGTTGAACTACAAAACTAATGCAAGGAAATTTATATCGAGGCCACATTCTCCTCTCAGAAAATCAGATTACTCAGAGTATTTCATCTGTTTAACTGAAACTGTTTCAAGTTCTAGTGGAGCAAATATTAATAATTGAACGTGTTTAAAATTGCAGTGGAAGAATTAATAACTAAAATTGTTATAAAATTTTATAGGGGGAATTTTAGTTTTAAACGCACCGGCACTTACAGCGGAAACGTTTTACGAAGCATATGAAAAGGAATTACTTTCTTAAGGTTAAGGTTATTCGTGACTTAACAGTTTCATCTGGTTCATGGTAATAAAAGGAAACATGGACGAGTGCCAGAGGAGAAATTATTTTTTTTTAATATTTGGATTTTCTGTAAATTGAAAAGCATCTAAGGCCTAAAATTACTTCCAAGTAGAAAAGAGAGGAGGGCCGCCCCGGTGGCGCAGTGGTCTAAGCAATGGCTTTTGATCATTCGTCCGAGATGGGTCACGGTTCGAATCCCGGTGAGGCATGGATGCTGTGTTTGTCTTACGGCCCTGGACGTATAAGACAAACACAGCATCCATGCCTCACCGGGATTCGTGACTGCCTATAGCCCATTTAGTTGCTCAAGGTGGTCGTTAAACCTCAATCACAATAATAATAATTAAAAAAAAGTAGAACTGATAGTTCCACTGTTCGTAGGGCATTGTCAACTCGCCGTAAGATTGTCACTGTACCTGTTGGGAGTTCTATTGTCGCATAGTCGCCGACTGAGTGGTCCTGGGCGCAGCTACCCACTGGAATTCATCAGTGAGTGCATGGCACCTATTAAGTCTTTGATAATAAATCCTCCCCCCCCCCCCCAAAAAAAAGGAACTTATATTGGCGTTTTTTTTAATTTTTAGAGAAGCGGCATTTTTAATTAACTTCTTTTCACTACTACTACATATAAAACGAATAACTACAGCGCGAGTGTATGTTGTGAAAAAAAGTTATGCTTAAGTCACTTAATATACATTTGGAGAGGTAAAATGTTATGTGGTTTAAACAGTTATGAGAATAATAACTACCATAAAACGAACATAAACTACTCGTGCACATGAGACACTTTTAAAATTTAGTTTTATAATTGTACTCTAATGAAGTCATGGAAATCTTGATCAAAAATTTGTTTTTCAGATACACTCTATGAACCTATACACATGCACAAACACACACACTAAGACACATGACAGTATCTTTAAAGATACCATAATCAAAACACGTATAATTGGTAAATGTGCCTAAAAAATCAAGAGCGCTTAATTATATATCTATCCTAATTTTAAAAACCTAACATTGATTAAATTATATGACTAACTGGCGTATAATTGACGTTTCACTATAGATTTCTGTATGCGTGTGTGCACATGTGCAGAGCTTGTGCACCGATTTGACTTCACATCTTTAGCTACAGCACCAAAGAAACTTATTTAAACCAGAGAATTTATTTTACTTCTCGTTCAGAACTCGAGTACCCATTGAAATTCATGTGCAAAGCTCGAGCACCTGTTGGATTTATGGAAAATCGGCGCGTATGTGCCGTCGTAATTAATGGCACCCCAAATGAGGTGGATGAACAATAGAATTTTTTCAGACCAACGCATAAAACCCTCTTTTCTTTAGGTTGCCTTCAGATGTTGGATATGGCTCTCATCTTCGCCTAGAAAGAACCAGGACTCGTGGTTGAAAACAACATGACGCAGTTTCTCTTGTTAGGGATCTCTACTTAGATGGGAGTCCTGCCAAGCACAATGGTACCTTTGTGTGCAAAAGCAGCTAAAACAAAATAACTCCGAGCCGCAGCCCTGCTTCTGTCAGTTTCCTGATGGTGATCCGACTCATGACAGCGACTCCCATGGGAATAGCTACAGTTTCTCGAATGGTCAATATCCTTAGTGGTAGATCGCCAATCGCCTGCCCCAAAATATGGCGATTTAACCGCGCTGGAGTAAGTCAAACAGCGCCATTGCATCAATCACGAACGTCGACATCGGCTTGTGAAAGTTAGTACTACCAGGGCCCCACCGTTCTGGCATCACGCTGCAAATGTGTTGTGATACCAGCCTCACTCAGAATTTTTTTTGTTGGAAGTTTAACGACCACTGTGAGCAACTCAGTGGGCCATGAGAAGTCGACCGTCCCTAATTTAGGGCCACTGGTTCTAGGGAAGGGAGAGAGCCAGTGTCGGGATTCAATCCCAGACCCATCGCGGACGAATGGTCAATAGCCATCGCTTAGACCAGTGCGCCACCGGGACGGCAACTCAGGCTCACAGTTCGATCCCGCCCACACACATCCAGCTGCTGATAAGGTTGACGACGAGGTCATCAGGACATGTGCATCTCCGAAGCAATATCCAGCCTTAACATTCTTTCGCAGCTTCCTAAGGATAGCTACAAAGTCTGAAGCATTGACTCTGATTACATGACCACATAGTGTAATGCACTGATTCTTTGGGTCATTTCATGCAGAGTTTTGTGTCAAAGAAAATGAAAATAATAAAAGCACAAGGATGGAGCACCCCGACTGGGAAGTGTAAAAGCTAAATACAAAGGAAGAAGTATTTTAAGGAGCATACGCAGACTTATTTTACAACGAACTTATCTCCATTGCTGGATCACCGGCTTAACGTGACTTCCGAATTACGATGGTTGCTGTCATATGACTATACGGTGGTACGCAAGCTTGGGGTTCTCTGACCGTAAGTCGGCGTGCTGAACACTACGTAACCCGAAATACAAAACGCGACAACCATTCCACGTTTGTTCTTTTATCTTTTCCAAATGCCACGTGGTTTACTTCGAAATCACACATCTTGCATATCTTTCGCCCCTATATGCACAATCCTTCGACACCTTCTGGGAAGGTGATTTTTGATGCCGATTTATGTATATTTGAATAATATCAGACTTCTTTCTTAAAAAAAATTGAAGATACTGCTTTACTTCCACTCAGAGATTTCCCTGTTCCATCATTTCGACTAATCAGAATGATATCGCGTAAAGAAACCGGATCCGTCCTTACTGTAGACAAAGTGAACGTTTTTCTTTTCTACTGGGGGAGGAATTTAGAAGAATCGTGCACTTCGTGCTATAAGGTTTTGAAATTAGGCAAAATGTTAGGTACGGTAATAAGGTTTTAGAAAATAATCGCAAGCAATTTGTGGGCGACCTCTAGTGGCCTGTTTGCTATAAATCCAATATGGCCACCACAGGTATAAGTCCTTGTCATGGCTTGGCTTCTATTAGCCACAAAACGTTGTGTAACACCACTTTCTCTAGGTTTCTTGATGCGAGGAATCCATTTTTGAGGTCAATTTAGTGTTTTAAGATCATTTTCAAGATTAGTATACAATATTAATAAAATGTGCCCTTCGAAGTGATTTTTACATATGCAACATTTATTGTCATTTACAGTATTGTATTGAAACAAAAAACATGTTGTATGTGTAATTTTTAAAATGAAGCCTTATAATATAATACAATTCAATGACATTATTAACAGTTTTGAAACAGTATACATATTAGATCATGTGTCCGTAGTATTGTTTGTGCAGCCTGCTTGACAGTTACATAATGGACTGCAGCGAATTCCGGCTCGATAACACTTGTAGTTGCTCTTGCATGAGACCAAGCAGCCACCATTAAGTAGCAATGAACAGCCATGGCTGGCATCCGGCAGATCCGTCCAGTATGGTGTCCATATTTTGGTTCTGTTATTCCATTCCTAACCCCATTCACTAGGATCAGGGATATCAGGCGCTTTGGAAAGGGACTGCTTCCAAATGAATCCAGTAGTGAGCAGCGCCCGCTTTGCATACTGAAATAAGGCATGCTGTGACGGCAGTATAGATTCAAGAGACTTCAGGCCGTGGGTAAACATCAACTTCCTTGCTTCATTGACTGAGTGTGCGCCACAGTTTTTGCTGTACAACAAAACTGTAAAGCGCTCCAGACGGCGCATGTTTTGTGATTTTAGCGTGAAGCTGGTCGGATTATTTGTCACGTTAATAAAGGTGTCAGTTTCCTTAGGACAAGTAGCCCATGCACTCCAGGCTGTCTTTTTACCTATTCCAAACATCGATGACGTTACATCACACCCCGTGAATGCATGGAAGAAAATTAGGGCTTCACAGCGTTGAGCTCCCATGGTGTTGACAGATGCGATGAATTGGAATCTCTCTGAATGTCTTTCCCGATCCAAACCCGATCCATATTTCTGACACATTCAACGTATTGAAATGATAGATGACCTGCACCATCACGTCGGTGTCCACTGTTCTGAGATACGCCTTGCTGTGTCCCTGCTAAGCTGCGTGTTGCAAGTGGAGCATCATTCTAGTGTCAGCTTCTTCTTGCTGGCATGGAGACATTGTTGATACGTCAGTCGGTCTGTTGCTGAGCACGAGGTTAGCCTTTGTGGTGAACAGATTATACTTAGCACCAGTGGTAAGTTCTGCCAATTGCTCGCTGAGGAGGTGAAACAGCTCATCTTTGTTAGGAGAGTTTGTTAAGAATTTCTGCCATTCTGATCCCTTTAGTATAGGCGTTTTTGCAGTCACTCTAGTTCGTCATAATGTAGTATCACTTCGCTTGACCCGAGTTTGTGATTTGAGGCTGGCATCATCATATCTGTCGCACACTGCGTCTACTCTCATGGTGTTACACGTCATAAGGCTTTCTATAAATGGCAGCAGGTGCATATGCGTATATTCCTTGTAAAACAGTGGCATGCTGTGGTTTGATAATATGAATGACTGCCGCTATATCCAGCACCAGCACTAAGGCCTCCTTGGCTGCTTGAGAGCGTCCAGAATAAGGCATTCCAGGCAAGCAACCAAGAAGAGCTGATTTAGTTCCTGACATTAGTTTTCCCTGATTAGATAATGATGGAAGCTCGCGTTGGTTCTCGTGTCTGAAGAAGTCATTTATGTCAGCCTGCGGCCGTGCTTGCAGGCATAAAAATAGCTTAGTGATGAGCGCTGCATTTACCTTGGCTGTTCCCAACTTATTGGACCCCTTCTTAAGATCAACAGCTGTCCGGTTGCTGAACGTGTATAGGTTAACCCTTGGAATGACGTCCGAGAAGGATTTTGTACCGCTTTTAATTCTGTCTCTCACAAAACCGTAAACATGATTTGCCCAATCGTCTTGGCGTCCCTCAGTCATCTGGTAATCTCAGGATTCATGACCTCACCAGTATCTAATGTCACGAGCTCGGTACCTGTCTCTTTAAACGGATTGATAATTGTTCCCCCTGTACAAGTTGAAGAAGGGCTTTGAGGTGCTGAAGATACTTTTTCTGTTCTGCAGCTGAAGATTCTGGGTGCTCTAAATGTACTCAGTACGAGGAATGTAGCGAATTATTTTCAAATTCATCCATTACCTTCAACACCTCAGGTTTGGAAAGTTCAACAACGTCATTATCTTCTTTCTGACCATACAGACCTTGGTTCCACTATCCGCCTTTAGGAATTTGATACTGTGCCCGTGGCTCTGATCAAGTGCCATGAAAGAGAACTTCTCACTTCGTTGAACGACAAACTGCCCTTTCATGAATGCTTCATGGACACTTGGATGGATATCCTGTTGATGTGCCATGTCGTTAAAAAAACTGGCATCTAGCGTGCATAGTTAGTGAGACCGAAGGCGAAGAACCATGGGCACAGTTCTTCGCAAAACTCAGAGTCAGAGACCAATCACCCACTCGCTGACCTCTAACAAAACGACAATTCAGCAGGAGATAGTCCCTAACAGTTATCCAGTAAAGCACAGTTGATGCTTGGGCAGTGAGTGACTTTTCCCACACCTCCATGGATTCCTGAGGCTCAGATATCTCTTGACAGTACTCTTTGTATGCCTGAACTTCAAGGATGGGCAGCCATGCAAGGGTAAGGTTGTAAGCATACCGAGTACACTTGACATGATTGCCGCCTAGGAGGGAAGTTGCGATGCCAGACGTGAATACTTTTGCTTGAGGAAACATCCGGTCCCACCCCGATCCGGCTAACAACTTCCCCACACATTCTTGGGAAGCCATCTCAACATGTAGAAAACCCATAAAGCACACCATCTTTGATTCGCCAACTTCATCTGGATATACCCACTGACACTTTTTCTGCAGGGCGTAGAGGGGGCAGTCTCCCACAATCACTGGGATCTGGCCAGGATTTACAAATTCTGTAGCCTTCATAGCAATACGCATTGAATGTTTCTGCATGGCCATGGATGATGACTTCTCGTAGAGTATAGGAAAGATTCCAACAGTCGCTCTTGGTCTGATATCTTTTGAATGTTGCCCATGAGAGAAGAAACCGGAATATGCCACTGGAGTTTGTGGCAACTGTCCACCATTGTCCATCAGCACCATGTGCCCATGCTGTAACCATGCTTCTTCGGCCGTCCATATTTGCAGATTTTTGTCAATACCTGGCGTAATCGATGCATTTTCATTCGCCGAAATCATGATGTCGCCAGCATATTCATCAACGAAATGTGCAATCGCATAGTCGTCAGGAAGCCGGACAAAGCTGGATTCAGGAAGGTCCAGGCTGA
Source organism: Macrothele yani (assembly GCA_039090855.1). Taxonomy (NCBI): domain Eukaryota; kingdom Metazoa; phylum Arthropoda; class Arachnida; order Araneae; family Macrothelidae; genus Macrothele; species Macrothele yani. Next base: position 1,935,799 of record CM077006.1, read on the forward strand.
GAAGTGGAGGTTCCTCCCCATGTTGCCATCGGTGAGGTTATTGCTGAGTGATAGGGCAGTGCCATGAAGTTTATAACGACCCGACTCGTCAATGTTGTCCACTGCACACGTCACAAAGACTTTCCTCTTGACGTTTGTAGGCACCACGACTCCATCCTTAGCCCACCGATTAGAGACAGCTTGGGCAAACACCTTCCTAACCTCCATGACACGATCATATGAAACCGAAATGCCCAGAGCATGGAATGTTCCAATATTTACTACATGTCGGTCGTTGGCATGAAGCTTCAAACCCATGTAAAGAGGAAAGGGGGTTTCTCCCTTGTTTCGTTGATACAGAGTGACTGCTTTACTGGACTGTTTTGCAGCGTTGCTACATATTAGATGAGATATGGTGCAGGCCACTCTGAGTCTGGCACTTATGTTGGCCTCATTGTCTGTAACATTTTCTGCTATGGAACTTGACCCTTTCAGCATGACATCTATAAGAGTAAAAAAAAGCTTGGTGATAGGTTTACTAAGACAGTTTCGTTAAATGACCCATTGAAAGGCATTTGCTAGAGAAGGATGTATTTGCGCATTTAAAGAGCAAGGTCCACAATTTTCTCAGCCTCGTCTTCTGTAAGCTGTAGGCGAGCAGTTTCAGTCAAAGCTGCACCAATTTTTTTTCCTGTGGGAAATATAAAACTCTTTGCCATCCTGGAACGCGGACCAGTCAGTTCCTAGTTTCTTTAATAGGTGTTCCTTGAACCTGGTAGGATGAACTTTTGTACCTAGCCAATCAGATCCCAGTATTTCGAGGCGGTTATCATACCATCTTCTCAATTGAGATAGCTTGTAAGGAGAGCTGTTAAACTTAACTAAAGCTAAGAGCTGCGCATTTATCAAGGGATCGTAAGTTTGCTGCTCGAAAGCGCTTCTTGACGACTTTGTTCTGACTGCACAGGCTTCAGATTTTAGCTTCATATATCACGATGGGTGATAATTAATATCCGCAGCCTCTGCATCTTCTGCGTTGATTGCGGTACTGAGCCGTGCATGCATCATCCAATTTTAAGATTCCGTTGCCCATTGGAACAGATTTTTGCCGCAGTTAGCACTTCTGGCACAATATATTGGTCCATCACCATCCGCTTCGTACTTTTCACAGAAGACACACTGCGGTTTTTGACGATCGAGGGTTGCATTAAAACTTAATCGCGTTTTTTTTTTGGAGAGGACTAACTGTAGCTTCTGCAATCGCTGCATTATCCGTTTCTCTCTTCTTCAGTTGTCGCTGCAGCATACCAGAGCGAAAAAGTGACCGACATCTATTATGATATGTTGCCTTATTTTTCTTCAGTCTGTTCGCAATCCCTGAGCCTTCGTCTAAACGCTCCAAGTTCACGTTAAGCGGTATAAGTACATCATTGTCTACAAAGTTTTTCAGGTCTACTTCTAGGGAATCATATGCTTTGTGATGACACTTTTTGTTATATGGACATCGCAAGTCTTTTCCAGATTATCGCTGGCATAAGCAACACAATGCCCAATTAATCGTTATCCTGTTAACGCTAGTATTTCCGAAACTCATGTTGACAGAAGATACTCGCTATCGTTTTCGGAAGTCACGTTCAGCATCTAAACAGAAAAAATACGTATGTATAAGTTTCATGGTAGAGTAAATTTTTAAAGTCACTGATCAAACATTGTACTATGCTATTACAGCTAAGTCGTAAACACCCTTGTGCACTAATCGATATTTTGATTAAAGATAGCGCATCGAAGTGACTAATAATCTTAAAAATGATCCTAAAACTCTAAATTGACCTCAAAAATGGATTCCTCGCATCAAGAAACCTAGAGAAAGTGGTGTTACACAACGTTTTGTGGCTAATAGGAGCCAAGCCATGACAAGGACTTATACCTGTGGTGGCCATATTGGATTTATAGCAAACAGGCCACTAGAGGTCGCCCACAAATTGCTTTGCGATCATTTCCTAAAACCTTATAACCGTACCTAACACTTTGCCAAATTTCAAAAACTTAGCACGAAGTTCACGATTCTTCTAAATTCTTATCTATTACGTACTACCCAGCTATTTCGTTGGTTATGTTTTTTCGCAGAGTCTGCGCAAATGATAAAATGTGACAATCCGTGACTTTACCATGATACAAACAGTTGTTTGCTTTCAAAATAATTATAAAAATGTCACTTTACGAGCGACACGTTTCTAATATTTGGCTGATTAAGTCGTGAGATTAAGAATATGGCATCAAGAAATTCGCAAGCTACCAAAAGATTTCGTGTAATCAGCAGACAACTAATATATTATACTTTTATTGTAAATTATCATGAAGGAACTTTTTGTACTGTAGATTTTGTTTGAATGAAAAACGCCTTAAAATGCTAAATTTAAGCGGTCTACATAATCTAAATGGGATCTTATGTTTAGCAGGAGTCTTAATATTACAGAATTCTGTAAGTTTACAAAACCAGTTTTCGAAACTTTAACTGCATTCTCGTAGAAGCAGCAGAACCTTCAGACACATTTGCTTCATACATTAATCACACACGCACACACACTTAACCGTAAAAACATTTCGGGATAAATGCAGAAGTAACCACATTTTTAAAATCCTCAGAGGTTTCATAAAAGTCGTATGCTTAATTAGCTTCATATAAAATGCAGTCTAACTAGAAGACACATTCAGGGAAAGCGTAGTAATATCTGAGGTGATAATTTAGACGCGAAACTGAGATGAAGGTAAATTTATGCTGACGAAACCTTTAATGAAATACCCAAACGTTTAACTTCATTCGTTTATCAGATAATGTGAACATAGAAAGTTAAATACGTAGGACACCTTTTCGGTTTTGCACATTCCTTTTAAAATCTTGTTAAAAGTGGAGAGAAATAATATAGTACGACCAAATTCATTAATGTTTTTTTCAGACTGAGAAGGAAAATTATTCAGATGGAGGAAATAAACCCATGCTTTAATTTGCATATTCCAAGCAATGTTCAGTTCCCTGCATTTGCCAATTTTTTTATGACGACCGCCCATAGCGGTATAACTATACCATCGGGATCAGAGGAAATTCTATCCCACACTCACCAACCCGCTTGGCCAGCGTGGTGAGTTATGGCCAAACCCCTCCAAAATGATTCCACAACTTAAATCTTGGCCCTCAGTCTCCGGCAGCTGGAATGTACCTGGCCAAGGCAGCGGCCAGTGCGACATGAAGGCAGAGGGTGCTAAGAATCCCCGGAGGACCGGACTAGGCTGCCATCTGATGCTGACCTTGGCTACTTACAATGGACGCTCCCTATCTTCTGATTCAAGGCTTCTTGAATTGGAAGAGGAACTACAAAGGATCAAGTGGGACATCGTGGGGCTAAGTGAGGTAAGGAGAAAAGGAGAAGATCTCATCGAACTGAAAAGTGGACATCTCTTCTACTATCGTGGGACAGATACTGGCAGAACTAGTGGTGTTGGATTTATAATAAACAAGAAACTGAAGGATAAAGTTGTAGAAGTTGAAAGTTCCTCTGACAGAGCTGCACGACTTGTTATCCAACTCTCGAAAAGATACCAGGCTCAGATTATTCAAACTTATGCACCCACCACAAGTCATCCTGAAGAAGAAATTGAAGAATTTTATGAGGAAATTTGTCATCTAAATAATAAAGGTAAGCAGCACTTGAAAATAATTATGGGAGATTTCAATGCAAAAATAGGGCAACGGCAACAGAATGAAACTTCAGTAGGTAAATTCGGTCATGGCAACAGAAACCAGCGTGGAAATACTCTCGTTGAGTTTGCAGAGGCAGAAGGGTTTTTCATCTTGAACTCCTTCTTCAAGAAAAAGCCACACAGGAAATGGACATGGAGACATCCAAATGGGACGACAAGTGAAATTGATTTTATTATGTGTAACAAAAAATTCGTCATAGAAGACTGCAGTGTGCTAAACAAGTTCAACACAGGTAGTGACCATAGATTGGTGAGATGTAAGATGCACCTCAACACTAAACTTGAACGTGGCAAGCTCATAAGACAAACAAAATCTATTGACATAACCAACCTTAAAAAACACCATAATACCTTCAAGTTAGAACTGAAGAACAGGTTCTCTGCTTTAAAAGGCCTAACATCGGAAGAAGTGAACATCTCTGAAGTTAACAGAAAAGTAACCAAAGCTCTTATGGAAACAGCAACAAAATTAGCTGGGTCTAAGAACAAGTTGCATGTGAACAAATTATCAGGAAAAACCAAAATGTTGATGCAAAAAAGAAGAGAGATGAGGACAACTAAAGAAGATGTGACTTCCAAAGTGGAATATATAGAGCTATGCAAGACAGTAAGAAAAAGTATCACTGAAGACGTAAGGAAATTCAACTGTGAACTAGTGAGGAAAGCAATTGAAAACAACCAAAGCCTAAAGATAGCAAAGGGACATCTCAGTAAGGGAAGAAAACAGATTATGGCACTGAGAAAAGAAGATGGTTCTGTAACAAGAAATAGAGGCGAAATTTTGACAAGAGTGAAAGATTTCTACTCCAAATTATATGAAAGGGATGATATATGCACTCCAGACATCATGAAAGATACCAGTACCAGAGTTCCTCCAGTCCTTCCAGCAGAAGTTGCACATGCAATCAAGAACATGAAGCGAGGAAAAGCTCCAGGAGAAGATGGAATTACTGTAGACATCATAAAAGAAGCAAGTGGAGAAATCGAAACAGTACTCGCCCAAATTTTCACTGATGCCTTAATGAAGGAAAGATTCCTGAGGATTGGAACACCGCTACAATGATCCTGCTACATAAGAAAGGTGACATTGAGGATCTCGGAAACTACAGACCTATCAGCCTCCTATCAGTAGTTTATAAAATCTTCACTAAAGTTCTTTCACACCGCTTGAAGGTAGCACTAGACATGGCTCAACCGAGAGAACAAGCTGGATTCAGGAGTGGCTACAGCACAATAGATCATATCCACGTGCTGAGAGAACTAATTGAAAGAGCGAGGGAATATGAACTTCCATTGTGCATGGCTTTTATCGATTATGAAAAAGCCTTTGATTCGGTGAAACCATCAGCAGTTACAATGGCTCTGAAAACCTGCGGTATTGAAGATGCATACATTAATATTATTAATAACATCTATGAAAATGCAAGTGCAAAGATTAGGCTGTTTGAAAATACAACACACGTAAAAATTGAAAGGGAGTGAGACAAGGTGACACCATATCTCCGAAGCTCTTTAATGCCACATTGGAGGGTGTTTTTCAGTCACTGAGCTGGGAAAACAAGGGGATAAAGATTAATGGAGATTATCTAACCCATCTTCGTTTTTGCTGATGACGTAGTCATTTTTGCAACTACCCCATCAGAGCTGCAGAGTATGATCCAGGAACTTGCTGACAAGAGTAAAGAAGTGGGATTAAAAATGAACTTTCAGAAGACAAAAGTGATGTTCAATGCTTTTACAAGAAATGAAGATTTATCGATTGATGGAGAAAAGCTGGAGATAACAGACACGTACGTTTATCTTGGACAGCAGATATCAAGTGAGGGTCACATTGATGAAGAAATTAATCGGCGTACAAAACTTGCCTGGAGAGCTTTTGGAAGAAACAGCATAATTTTCAAGAGCAATATGCCATTATGTCTTAAAAGAAAAGTGTTTGATCAATGCATCCTACTAGTGCTTACGTATGGTGCAGAGACGTGGACCTTAACTAAAAGAGACATACAAAGGCTGCAGACAACTCAAAGAACCATGGAGAGGTGCATGCTTGGTGTAACCAGGAGAGATAAAAAGAGGAACTCGTGGATCCGAAAAATGACAAGAGTGGAAGACATCATGATCAGAGTTAAATCCCTGAAATGGCAATGGGCTGGACATACTGCCAGAAGGACAGATCATCGATGGACAGCCGAAATTTTAGATTGGATTCCCAAGGGACAGGAAAAGACCCAGAAGAAGACCACATAGGAGATGGGTGGATGAAATTCGAAAGTATGCAGGGGTGACATGGAGGAGACTGGCACAAGACAGACCGTTGTGGAGGAAACTTGGGGAGACCTTCGTCCAGCAGTGGATTGATAATGGTTGACAATGATGATGATGATGAGGCACAAGTCTTATGTTTCGGCAAACTCTTGCTAATGCGAAGAGTTTTTTTGCCAAAAACAAACCAGTTTACCTTATCAATCAGATTTGATTCCGCTGGAAAACAGAAACACCTAAGATGTGTGTCTACCTCCATTTGGTAACGGGAAAAAACAACACTCTGAAAGTTCCTCCATTTGGAAAGTCAATAAATTTTGAAAGAAATACATTGTATATTGAATGTATGGAATTTTCCAGTTAGCCGAGAAGAAAATAAAATCCAAAGGATTCTGAGCACGAAAAGAAGAAACAAATAAATGTGGAATGAAATAGGTTTAATAGATAAAGACTTTCTTTTAGCATTGTAGAATATATACCAAAAGTCTAAAATAGGGTAATATGAAACAGTAAATAAGGAAATAAGTACGCCGAATCCATGAAGTTTTAGCAATGAAGAATAGAACGTGTTATGTACGAACATGGAAACGAAAGAAAGAAATGAAATATGAAAACAAATTCGCTATAAAATATTTGAAATTTATTTAGTTGCAATGAGAAAAATTTAGGAAGAACTGAGGACACGCATGTGAAAAGATGTATGCTGAAGAAGTATGATCAACGACGTGTGCTGAATACATGAAAGTTTTCCCTTTGTTTGAATCAATGCCCAGGGTGTCTTAACATTAAAAAAAATTGAAGAAATACGCTAAATATATTATTTTTCTTTGAGTAAGGGAAACGTAGTGCTTGTACTTTGACAAGAGAAAACGGAAGAAACAAATACTGAATAAATATGACAAGAAATGGGCTTAATACGGGGAAAATATCATTTTGGTTCTAGGAAGAAAGTATTTGGCTTATCGGTTTGTATTCGTACGGCGCAAGATCTATGAAGACAGGAATTTGTCGGTGATGAGTTCGAATTCGAGTCTCCTCACTCCGGAGTGAGTCGCTCTAACTATTAAGCTACACCGGCGGAATGTATCGCTGCAGATTTGTCGTCTTGACACGTGCTTCCCTTCTGTAGTACGTCACAGATCCATGTCTGAATAAAGAGCGCCTAGTAACTTATATCAAAAGAAGGTACCGGGTCATCTCGGATCATGTGATGCAACCGCTGATTAATTGGAATACCAGCTGACTATGTGCGGTTTAAGTGGTGAGCAATCAAGTTCTGAAAACTCAGAAACTGCAGAAGGAAACACAGAAATAAGAACAAAATGTATAATAGCAAGTTTAAGAAAAAAAAAAAAAAACCCGCGGAAAGCTGGGTAGGAACTGAGGCTTGCATAAAAGTAGTTCGAGAAATGAGAAAAAAAAATTTAAAGGTAAATTAAAACTAATTTTGTGAGAGTGTTGCGCTTCCACGCATCAATACAGAAGAGTCGAGCGCAGCAATTAATATCTATTGCTCTTTGTACTGTATTTCTTTTCTCATTACTACACAATAAATAATGTATGGCTGCATGCTCTCATTGTCGAGCGTTATTTCCAAAAATAAGCTTTCCGCACAAAAAATTAAATTAATGTCATCTTTTGTAATGAATGGCATATTACTGAGAGTTTACAGTAACACACACTTGATTTCGTACCACGTCTGACGGCTCTGATCCGTCACTTATGAATATATAATAAGTCAAGATTGAATAAATCGAAGTATCGATTTTAGTAAACAGGTAGTGAAAGTACCTGCTCGCTGATTTCTAGCGCATTTATCAGGCATGGTCAAAATACTGCTTTCAAGATTTCTTAGAATAATTTAGGGTTTTATTGTTTTAAATTAGTTTTAAAGTTGTACAGAAATACATTTTTAAACCTCGTTTTTTTTTTTTTTCGTTTTTGTAACAAGGAATTTTCTATTCTAGAAGTTCCGCTTTCTAATTAGACTATTATCCTATTACCTTATTCAGCCAATGGATTACGTGACATTTTAATTTAGCAGGGTACTACAGAAGAAACATAGGAGTCGTTTGTGTGCTGGAAAAAATACGTTACTTACGGGGAGATTGTTGCAAGACACGTTCTGATCGTGTGAGGAATGAAAATGTGTAGCAGTTGTGTCATGTGAAGCAAAATGTTGTTAGCAAGGTGGAGACTAATATTTTTCAGTGGTTTGGCCATGTTGAAAGAATAAGTGATGAGATGCTTAATAACAATTTTTTTTAGCCCAAGTGGCAGGAAGAAAAGGCAGAGGAAGACCAAGGAAGTCATGGGAGGATCAGATTCAGGAGTGTCTGCATGACAAAAAGATTATGAATATGAAGTATAGAAGGTCTTGTGTATGTCGTGTGATGTATGTCTGTGAAGTCCGAGTTGCGTGTCAAGATCGCTGTAAATGGAGAAGTTTGATACGGCAACAGTAAATAAATAATCAGTTAAAATTTATCTGGTAGTTTGTATTTTTTTGTGGGGAGCTAACCTCTGAATCTCAGAGAACAGCTTAGTGATATGAAGATGGCGATTTAATTTAGCCTGCGCCTTAGTCCTATCTCATCTGATTTCTGCTCGTGTCTCTTCTGTTTTTTTAATGATTTTTGCAAAACTGTGTTTCTAAGCCTTTTTCTGCAGAGGTTAACAGATACAGGGTTTGTACAATTTGCGTCCATCGTAACCGGAAGAAGTGGCCACTCACGCAGTGACGTCACTGTCCAAACGAGAGATCCAAACTGAAGTACTCGTGGGAGAAGCGTTATTGACAATTTTTTACTAAAACAGAGGGACAGATTGTTACGATCAACCGACGATTAAACTAGGTCGAGAATTTTAGTCTTTTGATTCACCATAAAATCCCTTGTACCTACAGGAAAACACCTCATATATCCCCCACGAAAAATATGTCCGATCCTGGATGAAAGAGAACTGTTGAAATGTGCATCATAAACTAAATTCAGTCGTGAACAAAGTTGAACAGAAATTTAACCATGACAGAATTTTAAAACTCTTTTCATTATCAAATGTAGCATCAAATCACGATCAAAGCAGGGTATTGTACCAGATGATAAAATTTGGTTATAACAAAAACAAAACAAAAAAAACAACTAGTTTTTTGAAGTTCCTATATCCAGTTAAATCACTGCGATGATCATTCTGAAAGTTGAAATATATATGTGGATATACCACACAGCAACTTTCCTACTCAATTAATTTTTATTAGGTCACTTATTGCCTACTGCACAATGGCATTGCTTATCTGCTCCTTGAGGAGAGAACTTTTTAAGCACATTGAGTCATAAGGAGGAACATAGCGGTACATTGAGCCATAAGGAAGAAGAGACCGAAAAAGAATCTGAAAGGGATCCATATTCACAATGACAATGCGAGGCCACACGCACATCTATGGCAACAAATCAGGCGATCAGCAAATTTGGCTGGTTGGTGGTCCTCCATCCACCGTACAACCCAGATCTGGAGCCCTCCGACTTCCACCTGTTTGGTACAATCAATGACAGTCTCGGAGGACAAAGATTTGATGACACAGACGAGGTGAAAGTGGCTGTGAAGAAGTGGGTACAACAGTCCACACCTGAATTTTTTCGAAGAGGATTCGAGAGTTGGGTTCAACGATGGCGCAAATGCATCACTTGTGATGGCGACTACGTTGAGTAGAACCTTTGTATAGAGGAAGAGTTACTCTACCAACATGTACAATTTGAATGACCTCAGTCAGTCAGTAAAAACGTTATGTTCACTTTTGCATAACTTTCGGTACAACCCTCGTACATGTCGGTGGGACACAGGTTTCAGAATATCTCTACCGGAAAATCTCTTCGTGCTCTGTCACTCAATGAATAAGAGAGTGAGGGTGATGCACCATCACAATGGATAATAGTGTCTCCTTCAGAATTACAAAAATAGGGTAGGGTACCCAATGACTCTGGGCCCCAAGTCCAACAACCTCTGTCTAAGTTTCATAGCAGCTTAATTGCTTTTTCCGACGGCACTTTTCTGGCACAAGCATAGAGAATTTCGCTACATCATTTCAGAGCAAACGTTTCAACATATAAACTGCTGGCCACCCAAAATGCAACACCAAGAAGGAATCATCCGATTGGCCTGAAACTCGCAGCATGCGTCGCCCGCGAGAGGACATGCAAACGATTAGCATTGCAGGGCATATGCAAATCATGTGCGCCCGGCACGCCACCGAGAAGCACTATAGGAAGGGTGCACAGAAGGCGCGGTGTAAGTAGTGGAAGTGTGTTGTGCTGCCGGACCTGTGGTGGGAAGCTTCCTGATGACTCGTCGCAGAATACGGCAGTCATTCCAGCACGTTTCGGAGTTCGATAGAGGACGAATAGTGGCTTCTCGCGACAGCGTTTTATCGTACCGAGACATCGGCGCACGCGTGGGACGACATCCAGCCACAGTGAAGCGAGTATGGATTCTGTGTGTGCAGGAGGGACGGACGGACCGAGGTGAGCGATTGCCACAACCGCGGCACACCACCGAACGAGAGGACCGGCATGTTGTGTGGCGGGCATTGACGGTTCGCACCGCCACATCACGAACGTTAGCGCAGGAATTAGGGTGTGTTGCTCAACAACCTGAGTCAGCACGTACAGTTCGACGTCGTCTGCAGGAGCGGGGACTTGTCGCATGGCGCCCATTGCTCCGATTACCATTGACGTTACACCACCGGCGAGTGCGGCGGCAGTGGGCCGTTGAACGCCGCACCTGGACTACGGAATGACACGACATTGTCTTCTCCGACGAATCCCGCTTCTGCCTGCAACACAACACCACGATGGTCGGATCCGCGTGTGGCGACACCACGGCGAGAGACTGTATGACACCTGCATTACGCATCGCCATACCGGTCCGTCGCCTGGCGTTATGGTTTGGTGCGCAATGGAATATCACACCCGCACCCCTCTGGTACGCATCGCCGGTACACTCAACAGCCACCGCTACATCTCCGACGTTTTGGAGCCTGTAGTCCTCCCTTACCTGCAGGACCTGCCAGCGGCCACGTTTCAACAGGACAATGCGCGCCCGCACGTGGCACGCATCGTGCAACAATTCTTCACGGCCCACCAGGAGTCACTGCTGCCCTGGCCCTCCTGTTCTCCCGATATGTCACCCATCGAATATGTCTGGTCGCTGAACGGCAACCGTGTGGCCCGGCAAGCACAACCTGCGGCTACGAGACCTCGGAATACCCCTGAATTGTGGAACGCTGTGCAGGAAGTATGGTGTGCATTGCCTATAGCATATTTCCAGAAGCTAGTGGAGTCCATGCCCCGTCGTATTTCTGCAGTCCTGCTCTCCCGTGGGGACCTACCAAGTATTAGACTGGTGTACTAGTTTTTCTGGCACTTCAGTGTATGTGTATATATGCGAATGATATTTGGAGTCATTTTTATGAATTGTGACTTAAGAATTATATGAGACTATGAGATGCTGAAATGGCCACTTATTCGCCTAGCCGTTTCTAGCGCGATTTATGTTCAACAAACTTCGTAAATGCAGCAGTTCAAACTAAACACTATCACAAGTAACTAAAAACACTACATACTTCTGTGCTGTTACAGACAGATGGTGGGGTGGACATACTGGGACACTGAAAAACCTACAAAACCTTGCTTTTCCTACCGTGTGAACAAAGAGAGTAGAGACACAGTGTTTTCAGATCCATAACAAGTGCAGGTATCTTCTAGAGAAATGATTAAAATCGCATTAAAGATACATCCTTCATTCGTCTATTCTGAATCTTCGTGAGAACGCAATATGTGAATTAAAGGAAATGTTGGGAGAAACTTTCTTTTTGATTTACCATCACAGATGTGTAGTTATAGAAAGAAATCCATCTGGGTAAGTGGCTTGGAAGAGATTTTCAGGGCGAACGTGTCCCCTGGCTGTTATATGATTTACTTACGCCATGTACTCCCCTTGTCGAGCTGCAGGCCTTTCACCCCTGCTGATGAAGAATGATTGCCCTCGTACATTCCTCCTGGAGGGGTGGCTTAGCATCTTCTGGACAAACTCAAGTGGAAGACGAAGTTTTTCATTTGCGTACCACTTCTCCAGTTTGGCAACAGAAAACATTACTATACTTCCTGACAACTATAAAAAGGGGAAAAGTTACTTTTTGTCTTGCTCTGCTACTGAACTGCGATCGAGTTTATCTTCATTGCTTCAAAACCTTTCGACACTTTGATGAGCAAAGTTCGCGAAGAGTTCTGGGGAAAGAAAGATGGAGAGACCATCAACAAAAGAAAATAATCTTGCTGAGTGAGGAGTTTTTTCCAGAGCATTTCTTTACAATGGATCGGTGTACTTTCGAAGTTTCATTCAAATAAAATAGCCATCTGGTGTCTTACTATCGCTCATTTTTTTCTTCCTTGCCACTTTTATCGCATTGTAATCCCAAACGTTTTTCGGTAAATATCGATTTTGATCAAAGATTTTTTTTTAGTTATTAAGGCGACAGCAATATACTTTTTTATCTCAACGTATATCTGCCCGAACTTAATTCTAGGTGAGAAAGTGTTTGTTTTCCCTCATCGTTTGAACAAAGTGTTTATGCAGAGAGAGAGAGAGAGCGTCCGTGCCCGTCCTGGCTTAGTGAAGAAGCACGTACGTTCGACCCCAAAAGAAGATTTCTTTTCAGCCTAACAGTGCCTTTATGAAGTCACAGAAGCTGTATAAAATGAAGCCCTGAAGTTCGGGGAGCTATTATTTATTTATTTTATTTTATTTATTTATTTATTCTATAACTGATTCCGTTCGCTATGAAGAACACTGCTCACATTGCGTTTTTTAAATAAAGCTCAGTTTTTGTATAGGGGGTGGAATGGCATTCACTCTTCCGCAATTTTTCTTTTCTTTTTTAAAAATCTACTTTGAAAAATTCATTTTTCGGACTCAAGAGACGTGCTCCTTAGACCCAAGAATTCAGTGTCATCATTCTAATTACTTGAATTCTGTTGCTGAGGAATTCATTATCGTTGCGTTGAGAATAACTTGAGCTCTATTCTAGTGAAACACAGTCCTTCCTACGTAACAACAATGATTAAAATCAATTTTCTGTTTTCTCTCGAACCACATATGTCTTTCATTCTTCAAGGGATTGCCACGGTGTTTCCATTACAAGTCAGCGTTTCTTTTTCAAGCCCTACAGTATTTCGCTTGAAGACCTTTTGGTTCCATAAAAAAGCACGAAATTCGCTCCAGTCTCCTGAAATGCTTGATAATTTGCAGAAAAAGCTGTTCGTCCAGATCACGAAGTAACATAATTCTGTTCAGTTCCTATTCCGTAGGCGGGAGGAGGCAGTTTTGTCTTCTACAAGTAGATTAATGGAACTGTAATCCTTTGTTTTTCGGCCTGAAGCGTCCCATTGTGCTAAAAACATTCCTTTCTATTTTCATATTATTTCCATTTGTGCAAATGTCATCTTCCTTCGTTTCTGCTAGATAAAATTTTAGGATTTATTCCTATCTTTTAAAATTCAGTTCCATGGAGGGATGCATCGAGTGAACACTTTTCTTTAGAGATACACTGCTGGACAATTGCTAAGGACGGATCATAAACGGCTATATAGCGCATAAAAAAGTAAGTGTGGTTGGGTGCCAAGTGAAATAAAATGATGTCAGAATGCCAGGACATTACAAGAAAGACAATTTATTGTGCTCTGAAATCCAGAAGGCTTTGGAACGTGTTCAAGGGACAAACAGGCCATTTTGTGCAGAATACGTAAACGTGAAAAAAATGCAATTACCGTCCGCAGGCGTTCCGGCGTAAGATGTCAATACGGAATATTGCCACCATGGAGGGCGATGCAAGATTCCACACGTCGTGTCATATTTTGCACAACATTATCAAGCAGCTGTTGGGGTAATTTATCCCATTCCTCTGTCAGTGCACGGATGAGGGTGTACTTTTTTATTGGAAGGCATTGGCGACCAGCAAGACTCCTCCACAAAGCATCCCACACATTTTCAATGGGATTCAGATCTGGAGAACGTGCTGGCCATACGAGGCGTTGAATATCCTTGCTCTCAAGAAACTCCTGGACAACGACTGTTCGATGACATGTTGCGTTGTCGTCCATGAAAATGAATCTATCACCGACAGCACCACGGAACATGCGAACATGAGGTAGCAGAACATCATTAATGTATCGTTGGCCAGTCATAGTCCCAGTTGGAAGCACATAGAGGAACGTACGGCCATCGATCATGATGCCAGCTCATACCATGACACTACATGTCGGATATCGGTCCCTTTCCTGTATGTTTGCTGGACAATATGCAGTACCACTATCACGCCAGATCAGTTATCGTCAACAATCAGACGATAGACTGTATCTACTCTCATCTGAGAAGAGGACAGCAGACCAGTCGTTATCAGTCCATTTGCGATGTTGATGGCACCATTGCAAACGGGCGGTACGGTGACGTCTGGACAGTGGGATGCACACAACAGGAGGGCGGGCGTATAGTCCTACTTCATGCAAACGTCTGGTGACAGTTTTTTATGGGAGATCCGCTTGCCAGTAGCAGCCATAAACTGATTTGCTACCTCACTAGCTGTGCTGCGCCGGTGTCTTTTTGTTGATAGCACTATGTACCGATCTTCTGCAGGTGTCGCACTGCGAACACGACCTCCCCCATGACGTTTGCTACACTCTCCATTTGTTTGGAATGATTTCCAAAGCCTTGAAACAACACTGTGGCGGACGTCGAACTCCCTGGCAACATCTGTTATTTTTCGCCCTTCTTCAATTTTGCCAATAATACGGCCACGCGTAAAATCATCTAGGTGATGTCGGGAAGACATACTGAAAATTGCAAGTTCGTCAATTGATTCTTTCCCGTTCAACTTTGCGTTTGAACAACAACAGTCAATACGCGTCAAATCCTTTATATCTCTTATCAGCGCTTTGACGTCACGAACAAGTTCGGCAATCCAAAATTTTCATACGCACAGCACGTCTTACTGTATCCCGCACTTATGCTAATTTCCACATTTTCCTGCCTTCCATTTTATGGTTGCTATTGTCATCCGTCCTTAGCAATTGTCCGGCAGTGTATAATGGTAAATTGCTCTTGAAAACTACATTATTTCTTCCAGATGCTCTAGAATAGTGGTATTCAACCTTTCAGAACCGAGGGCCACATCAATAAATTTGATAGCTTTCACGGGCAGCACGTCAGTCGACAGAGATAGAGAATCATAGGAGACACATTTTAGTTCATCCTATCCTACACTTTTATGGCCAAGAGCACCTTCAGCACAGTATGCTTTGTACTTTATGAAACAGAATAAACACACTACTAGTATATAACTGTATTACACATATTAAAAGTAAGATACATTGAAAATAAGGTATTCACATTACAGAAGGGATGAATTTCATTGCAATTTTAATGAGAAACTTGACCTTGGTTTTGCTTGACAAAAGCTTCAATATTAGGTTAATCCGCACTGTCGCCATTCTCAGGGTCCTCCAAATGTTGATCTATCAGACAAGTTCTCGTTTTTCATTTTGTGTAATTCATTTGACTGAACAACTGCTCACATATGTAGGTACTGCCAAAAAAGGAGACATGAATAATGAGTGTTTACGTACTTCTGGATACTTTTCTTCGGACACATACTGTTTTTGGAATAAAAATCAATTACTGTAGATCTTATAAAAACTTAAATTTCGTTGCAGTCTCACTGCAGATCTCCAAACTCTAATTATAGATGAGGTGGAATACTTCCAATGTCAACCAATAAGGGCGACGAGAACATTGCCATGGAAATTTCGTTTTCTCTGATGACAGAAAATCTACTCTCAGATTTGAAATGAATTGTACATAGTCATCGGAGCTCCACGTTTTATTTTCATGCACCAACGCCGCTAATGTTGGACAGTGAATGTAGTTTATATTTTGCAACTGACGTTTTCACAGGATTAGTTTGGTCTCAAAAGCTACAGCTTCCAAATCGCTCAAGAACTTTTGAAATTGCCTGAGGTCGGGACCTTTACACCAGATAAAATTCACCACTTTCACAATAGCAATCATTACATATTCAAAGTTTGAGAAGGACTTCGCACACAATGTTTTTTGGTGGATAATGCAGTGGAAAGCCATCATCTTAGTATTGCCGCAATCTTTCGCGTCAGACTTTATTAAAGTTGTGACTATTCCCTCCTTTCCGGACACAGCAGGCGCACCATCTGTGGTTACAGCGAATATGTTACTCAAGTCTAACACACATTTAGCCAAAGTATCTTTTAGACTTTAATACAAATCTGAAGCCCGTTTCGAGTCTTTAAGGGCAACTACACTGGCTGATTCCTCTACAATCGTGAAGTTTCTATCAACACCAACGGAAATGGCTACTTGTGCAGTATCGATTGCATCTGAAGATTCATCCATCGCCACAGAATAAAACACAAACTTCTTGCACTTGGACTTGAAATTTCCGAATACATTTGCTGCCAGATTCTCCATGTACATCGCAACTATCACACCAGACAAGTTAATGTTCGAAACAACTTGAGCCTGCAACGAAAAAAGCACAAAACTGCGCATTGAAGACATTCTTTCAAGAACTCTCCGTCAATAAAGGGCTTCCCACGTTACGCAATTTTTTCTGCAATCGTGTATAGCTAACGCGTACACTGTTTTCAGGCTCTTTTATTTACCTTGGAGAATAGCGACTGTTGAAAATTTAGCTTGTCTTTTAATTTATTAACTTTTTCTCTCTAAAAATGTCCCTCCAATCCAGAATATGTCTTAATGTGCTTCGTATCATAATGCCTCTTGATGCTGTATTCTTTCATTACCGCAACACTCCTCTTGCAAATAAGGCCAATTGCCTTACTCTTATCACCATCATCATCATCATCATCATTGTCAACCATTATTAATCCACTGCTGGACGAAGGTCTCCCCAAGTTTCCTCCACAACGGTCTGTCTTGTGCCAGTCTCCTCCATGTCACTCCCGCATACTTTCGAATTTCATCCACCCATCTTCCATGTGGTCTTCTTCTGGGTCTTTTCCTGTCCCTTGGAATCCAATCTAAAATTTCGGCTGTCCATCGATGGTCTGTTCTTCTGGCAGTATGTCCAGCCCATTGCCATTTCAGGGATTTAACTCTGATCATGATGTCTTCCACTCTTGTCATTTTTCGGATCCACGTGTTCCTCTTCTTATCTCACCTGGTTACACCAAGCATGCACCTCTCCATGCTTTTTTGAGTTGTCTGCAGCCTTTGTATGTCTCTTTTAGCTAAGGTCCACGTCTCTGCACCATACGTAAGCACTGGAAGGATGCATTGATCAAACACTTTTCTTTTAAGACATAATGGCATATTGCTCTTGAAAATTATGCTGTTTCTTCCAAAAGCTCTCCAGTCAAGTTTTGTACGCAGATTAATTTCTTCATCAATGTGACCCTCACTTGATATCTGCTGTCCAAGATAAACATACGTATCTGCTATCTCCAGTTTTTCTCCATCAATCGATAAATCTTCATTTCTTGTAAAAGCATTGAACATCACTTTTGTCTTCTGAAAGTTCATTTTTAATCCCACTTCTTTACTCTTGTCAGCAAGTTCCTGGATCATACTCTGTAGCTCTGATGGGGTAGTTGCAAAAATGACTATGTCATCAGCAAAACGAAGGTGGGTTAGATAATCTCCATTAATCTTTATCCCTTTGTTTTCCCAGTTCAGTGATTGAAAGACATTTTCCAATGTGGCATTAAAGAGCTTCGGAGATATGGTGTCACCTTGTCTCACTCCTTTTCCAATTTTTATGTGTGTTGTATTTTCAAACAGCCGAATCTTTGCACTTGCATTCTCATAGATGTTATTAATAATATTAATGTATGCATCTTCAATACCGCAGGATTTCCGAGCCATTGCAACTGCTGATGGTTTCACCGAATCAAAGGCTTTTTCATAATGGATAAAAGCCATGCACAATGGAAGCTCATATTCCCTCGCTTACTCTTGTACTCAACAAAAAAGTAATGGGGCGACCATTTTTCTTGAAAAAAATCGCACTTTGTGTCCAACTTTCCTCCTCTTGCTATCACAGTTTGCTACTGTGCACGCATTCAGAGACCAAACGCGTCTGCTGACTGAAGTGTTTCACTGGGTTCAGGTCAACCACTTGGCGCCCTTCTTATCGCGAACCAACCACGAGCTTTACATCCACCTGCTCTCTTCTTAACCTCAGGGTCACGCAAATGTTCTCCTAGCATCCATTCCTCTTAATAACATAGTGGAAATTTTGGGGAAGAGAATGCATAGGCGGCGGGGGGGGCACTAGTGGTCCTTGAACAGTAGCAAACACTTTTCATTTCTTGTAGATACTAGTAGCCGGCGTTTACGACTCCAACAGAAGATAATTATATTTTGCTAATTTACGTAACACAAAATTTTATGGTAAATTATGTTTTAAAAATCACAAAATTACTGATATTATGTTAGCAATCACTGTAAAATTTTTAAATTCAGTCTCCCCGATCTACCCTTCACAAAAACAATGTACTCGCACTTATTCCCTAATGTGGATGGATTTCGGCACATACAAATCTCGCTGCCCAAAACGAAATGACGAAATGCCGCCCCTGATAGAATTGTTTCTTCTAGTTGACGTGAAATGGTTCTACGAACCACGTAAATATCGTCATCGGGCCACCCATGCTCCGTGGACCCCAGGCTGAAGACCTCTGCTTTAAAGTCTAGATTTATACGCCAATTTACATCATTTTTGATACGGCTCTCGCTTGATATTTATTGTCTAAGGAAGTAGACTGCATCAGTTACTTCTAAATTTGTCCCATCAACCTCAAAATCTTTAGCTCTTTTAAAGTATCGTTTTATCTTCAGTTCTTTTAAAAGCATTGTTTTACCTTTAGTTCTTTTAAAAGCATCGTTTATCAGTTTGGTTTTCGGAAAGAACTCTGACTGATATCTCCGATTAACTGCGCAGAGAAACAAGACGACTAGCCCGAGACAGCTACGATCTACCCTTGTTGCGGCTACACAAAGGGTGTTATCTGCTCCCACTGTGTGCAGAAGGCTTCAGGAAGGTGATCGCATGCTAGGCGATCAGCATTCCGTCTGCCTCTTACACTACGTTACAGGGTAGAATGTTTGAATTGGGAAAGGTTTCACGTCAATTGAACTGAAAACCAACATTGGTCATTACTCTTCAAAGATGAGTCCAAATTTACTTCGCAATGAGATTCCAGGTGTGAACTGATCTGGGGAGAACGGGGGGATATGCTATCATTCCTCTATGACCCTTAAAAGGGAAACGTATGATGGTGGTAGTGTGCTGGTTTGGGGTGGCATTTCGCTAGCTTGACACATAGACCTCTGTGTGATTCCAACAGAAACCACGAATGCTCAACGCTATAGGGACGATGTCCTGGACCCCTATGTTTGCCTAATGCAGGAGCTATAGGAGATACATTTCTTCTAAAAGACGATAACGCTCTTCCCCAAGGAGCGAGGCTGGTTGAACAATATCTTCAAGAGGAAACCATCGTCTATATGAATTGGCCAGCCAGGTCTCCGACTTAAATCCAATCGAGTACGTCTGGGACTCTAGAGAGACGTATTTTGTTACCCTCAGCTTCCCTCCACAAGACCTGGAGGGACTTCGATAAGCATTGCGCGACCAATGGCCACTGTCACCTATTGAGCACTTAGACACCATCATCATCAGCGTGAACATAGCTGTGAGGCCTGCACTGCTGTGAGAGGTGACCACACTCCCTATTGAGGTACTTTGGCTATTTCATTTTGACACCTTATTTTTCACCTGTTTCTGTATGTGGTCATTTCTGTCAGAATGAAGTGTTTCTTACGAAATGTTTTAGCGTCTTTCTCTAACGTAAGATATCATACAGGTTTTCATCAAATTTCATAAAATTTTATCATACATTTTTGAGTTCCCGCGATTTTTCTGTTTTTTTTTCTTCTTAGTTTATGGAAACCAGTGTAATTTTGAAAAAAGTTTCACACTCTTATAAGAAACAAAACAGGAAAAGCAAAAGAAATAATAAAAAAAATGTTGACGCTGCAATACTGTGGTGCACTATAAGATTTATCCTTTCTTACGATTCACCCTTATGAGCCTACATTCACTTTTCGTAAGACAAAGATACGTCATAAGAGAAAATTGATAGAAATGCTATTATACGATCTACCAGCAGTTGCTAACTCAGTAGACATCAAGAATAGCCAGGATAAGTAATTCTCCATCCAGATCCGCCCATGAAAGCAGTGGAGAATTAAGAATTTAGAGACTAAGTGAAACCTGATTTTAAGGCCTTCCTCTAAAAAAAAAAAAAACGTACAAAAAATCACATACCAGTGTCATGGTGAAATTACATTGTGCATTCCATTTAGTAATACTAAATAGTGAGTAATAGACACGCGTATAAACAGACTCGTTTTTTATTTCGAATAAAAATAAGTGAAATATTAGTTACTTGGTATATATTACATGTAAAAATCATACTAATGTGGAACTTTGCTGTTTTTAAGTTTAGCGAATTTATTAATAATAGATTCCCAATCTAATGATTAAACTTCGTTTTTTATAAATATTTCATTTAATTTATTTCATTTCATTTCATTTATTTATTCATTCAGTTGCCACTACAGCAACTATAAGTGATGAATGGCGTAAATGCAACTAATTTAATGAATTAAGTGAACAATTTTCTACCTAAGCACCTCTTGCGTTGTAACGTACCAGGAGAGGTGACGTACCTGCCAGCAGGACAGGACGCACATGACATAAAAGGCAGATAGTAGTCAGAACAAACGTCCGCGTAGCTCAATTGGTAGAGTGACTTATTCCGGAATGAGGGGACCCGGGTTCGAGCCCCGGCGCGGATAAAAATGACGGAGAAATTTACTTCGTTATAGCGTCTATGTATTTAAGTACGGAAAATGTGTGAACGTTCCCCGCTCTCATTACTAACAGGTATTGTTAAAAAAATTAAATAGTTTTCTTTCAAAATAGTTTCTTTTATGTTTGTTTTCCGAGGATTTGGCGAATGACTACAAGACTAAATACTTTCAGTGATACTATTTAACAGTTTTGATTTAATATTGGTTCTTAAATCCAGTTAAGCTTTGATCAAGGTGCGCCAATTAAGTGCCTTCTGCACTAGTAATAATGCGCACTAGACGCTGAACGCTGCTCGGCGAGAAACTGCTACTATGAAAATAACATCGTACAACAAAACCGAATTTGTATTTATTGTCGCTATTATCATTTTGTATTTTTATCAATTAACAAAATGTTGAAAAAAAAACTAATTTTCTACAAGAAGTCCCTACAGTATTGAGGTCCTAAGCGCCTCTTGCGTCTATCCAGCGATTCCCCATTGCATGTAAGCATAAAACTCAAATTTATATTCTTCCAGATCTCAGTCTTGAGTCACATTAATCTTGGTCTTCCGAGTAATTCTTTTCCTACGACTTTTTCCTCTCCGATCGCTATGACTATTTCATCCTCCATCCCCATTACAAGTCCATACAAAAGTGATCTTCCTGTAAGCACGGGTATTATGTCTCTGGCTGTGTAAATAATTATCTCGATTACTTATGACAGAGATAGCTGGCAAAATTTTTCTTCAGATGTTTGGCTAACAACATGCACACTAAGTGGAAATGGAAACGCAGTGCAATCAGGAACTTTTTATTTCCCATTTTTACATTTTCTGGATATGCAATCCTGGTATATAGTTTTAATTACGTAATATGTTATTGAAACTCGGCAATTACAACGCAAAAAGAACCGCAAAGTTTTGTGCAGTTATTTGATCACCAACGTAATCCGGTAAGTGTTTCAATTTTATAATCGTTTAAATCACACCAACAAAATATACAATTTATTTTTTAAAAGAGAATGCTTTTTCTTAATATCCTGAAGTGTCTTCTCCCTGAAATTCAAATATTTGACTTTCGGCTATCTGCAAATATCAGCTACGCAATCTGTTTGCGGATATTTTTTCAATATTCCCTTCTCCGCCTTTCAGTCGCTTGGAATGCTTCTCTTAAGCCCTGTGGCCACATTTCTGCTCCTAAAGTACTCAAATTTATAGGGAAAGGCGTTTTTCTTCCATCGTGGCCTTATCGCTTTCTTAAACATACGGTTATACAGGAAAGCATTTGATCGCAGCGGTTGCCCTGGCAACCAAAAGGAAAACTCGTCAAATTGAAGAAGAGAAAGAAAAACGAGAAGAACAGAAAAGAACTCAGAAATATATAAAATAAAAAAGTGAAAGGAAAACCTTGAGTCAAGTCAGGACAGGCTGCTGTCGTAGAAGGGTGCATTAAATTCCTTTTTGTCAGCACCTCACCGAAGACTTGACTTTAATTCCGCTTTGGAACACGTCATCAGTGACGTAAGCAGCTGCCGTTTCTGACGGCTTAGAAAGAAGAACTTTCTCTACAAATAAACTATTTCAACTGAATAAGTATTTCTATGATTTGTTTCATTTTTGGAGGAGCACCGCTATATGTACTTTAAACAAAATTTTTACTTAGCAAAGGGAACACGTCTGCTATTCTTTCCGACATGCCTTCTTTCACGCTACTTCCCGCTAATCTTCAACATCACAGTTCTTTCCATTTAACAATGAAAACCATTCGTCGTTAAACAGTATGACAAAAGCGGATGCACAGACAGACGAACCTGGATATTATTACGCACGAAAACTGAAAAGAATATGATAAGGAGAAAATCACTTAAATGTGCAATTCCGAGTTTTTTTATCAGATGTTCTAGATATCAGCCGAATTTTTTCTTCGATATATCTAGCGACGTTAAAGTATGCATTTGCTCAAACGAGTGAGATAATTTTATATGACGAAAAGTTGAAAAAAGGTGGATAATGCTGGCCATGGTATCATCTAACCGTTCAAGAAATAATTTATGCAATAAAACATTTAGCAGCGAAGTAAACATGCCGAATGCAAATAAACCACAATACCACCTAACAAGAAATCAGCGAACCTGGAAAATCAAAATCTGTGTGAGAGATCTTTTCATCACAGGCACACAACTCCGTATTAAAATAATTTTCTAGTTTGACCTGTTGAAGTTCAAATATCCTCCAAAACGAAAATACAAATTTGCACCATCTAATCAAAAGATGTAGTGTAGCAAATTCTACATAATGACGAAAACGGCCATGGCAAAAGCTGCCCGATTCAAAAACAATTCTTCAAATTGCATTTTTAGAATTACGGATATTCTTCCAAATGCAACCGTACATTAAAACGTCATCTTAAGTAAATAAATATTAATACAATCTGGTAGTAAAAGCTGCTAGATGGAATGCGAAAACATTCCAAAATCCTTAGTTACTTGCTTTCATGAATAGAGCTGATAATGAAATGCTTTGGATCCTTCTTGTAGAAACGGAGATACCGTACGTGCAGGCAAACAGTGGGTCAAAACGATTTTTCTTCCGGAGCTTGCATTTAAAGAAGAAAGCCTCTGTTAAGGAACACACAATATTCACATATATCTAAGAGCTGCAGAGTGTGATCCAGGAACTTGCTGACAGAATGAAGAAGTGGGATTAAATATGAATTAACCAAAAACCAAACTGAAGAAACAATGCTTTTAGAAGAACTAAATATTTTAGAGGTTGATGGGACAAATTTAGAAACAACTGATGCCTGCTATTTCCATGTACATCAAGTATCAAGCGGCACCTGATACTTGATGATGAAAATGATATAAATAGGCTTATAAAGCGTGACTGGAGAGCATTTGGAAGAGACAACGCAATTTTCAAGGGCAATTTACCATTATGTCTTAACAGAAAAGTGCTCGCTCCAAGCATCCTTCCAGTTCTTACTTATGGATCAGAGACGTGAACCTGAATGTAGAAAATACATACAGAGGATGAAGAGAACTCAAAGCATTAATCTTTCCATGCTTCTTTGAGAAAAAGAAGGAGCGTGGAGAAGTCAAAGAAAGAAACATGAAGAGATGAATGCTTGGTATAACCAGGAAAGAAAGGAAGATGAATTCACGGGTCAGGAAAATGACAAGAGTGGATGACATCACAATTAAGGTAATGACTCTCAGGAAGCAACGGGCTGGACATTCTGCTAAAAGAACTGACCACTCTTGGACAACTAAAATACTAGACAAGATACCGAAAAATAGGAAAAGACCCAGAAGAAGACAGCGTGGGAGATGGGTGGATGAAATTCTAAAGCATGCTGAATTGATTTGGAAGATATATACAGTATCGTAGCTAGCTTTTCATGTGCCCTGTGCAAGGTTTTATTTTTGGGCCACTTTAAAAAAAATGGTGGGGGGAGGAAATAATAAAACAAATACGATATAACAATTGCTTACAAACAGTTTTTGTGCACACAAGAAACATACAAGATCATTCACATGTATTTATAAATGAAAATCATTACTTTAAGTGCATTTTCTGGCTTTCATTTCAGCAAATTAATTTATTACATCATCATAATAAATATCTTTAACGATATTATATTCAATAGAAATTATGCACGGCTAGTTCGCCGATGCAACCCTGGTACCTCCCCTGCTCACTGACGTCACAGGTACGGATGCTGAAACATGAAACCACATACATAAAACAGCCCACAATGCCAAGAGGTGCGTGTGCTCCCTAAAATCATATCTTTATGAACCTTCAAGGAAGCTCTGATCACGTGAGGAAGGGATTATCTTGGTCTTTGGACGAGCCCTTCCTCCCTCGCGTTGCCTGATGCGTGCCTTTAAAAAACCCCTCGAAGCATCATTTTAAAAATTCCAATCATGACTGACTGTTACAAGACTACTTAATAGCGAACTTTTTAACTGGACCAATGAAAAAACGTTTTATTTCATCAACTGCCTCATGAAATTTTATTTATCATATCACTTACGCATTTTTACAAGATAATTTTTTGTTAATTCCATTTCAGAGCCCCCCTCGTCCTGGGCCTAGTGCTTATGCACCTACCTAGTTACGGCACTGGACATATGCGCACGTTGGTTCTCCACGCGCTGTTAAAACACCTGTTACCCGGCGAGGTATGAAGGTTACAACATTTCTGAAGGTGTCCTTTGGTATCTGGTACGAACACGTTACCAGCAGATCCTTTAACTCTTGTAAGTTACGTGGTTGAGCCGCTGCATAACGGATTTGCTGTTCCGACACATCACCACAGATGCTCTATTGGATTGGTGCCTTGGGAAAATGAAGGACAGAAAAGTCTTCCTCATGTTCCGCGAAACATTCTCGAATAATCCGGGCAGAGTGGCATGGCGCATTATCCTGCTAAAAGAAGCACTACTAGAGCGGAATACCATTGCTGTGGAAAGGTGTACCTGGTCTGCAATTACTTTTAGGTTGGTGGTAGACAACAGTTCCCCAGGAAAAAGACGCGCACGGACCCGGACGTACACATGGTACAACGGGAAACGAGATTTATCGGACCAGACGACCATCTACCAATCATTCAAGGTCTAGTTTTGATTCTCGCGTGCCCATTGTAGTCGCTTTCAACGATGAACCGAAGTTAGCATGGGCATTCGGATCGGCATGTGGCTACGCTTCCCCATTTCGATTCGATGTACTGTGTCTTGTGAGACATTGGCTCGTACCGTACGGGGTAGCCTTCTCTCATCTCTAGCATCGATTAGCCGCGGTCAGCTCACACCTTGCCGAGGGTTCGTGGATTTTTCCCTCCTTGTACCACTTTCTGAAGGTACTAACCACTGCTGACCTTCAGCACCCCACAAGCTTTGCCATCTCAGAAATGCTCTGGCACAGTTAACTGGCCATTTCAATTTGACCTTTATCAAACACGCTTAAGTCTGCTCAGTTTGACAACTGCAGAACAAGAATAACACTGATTAACAGAGTTCAGTATTAGGTGTTATTTATGCAGTTTCATGACCTTCACACGCGCCATTGTTTATCTGCGGGTGCCTCGATTTACATAAAGACGCGCTGGTCATAATCAAAGATGGAAACGGGTCAACGGGTCAACAAGTCGACAATTTCTTGCTGGTCAAACAGGTCGGGTCATGGTATTCGTGACCAGATTTCGACCCGGTTTTATTTATGATTTATTTTTGAAAAGCAAAAAAGAATTATTTTTTTTCAAAGAAAATTGCGCACTCTGAAATTCTGATCAGGTAAAGAAAAATTCAAGTTTAAGAAAACAGTTATAGATTTTAAAAGTCCACACAGAAGAAAAAGTATACAAAAAATATTTCTTTTAGACATAAGCTTAATGATGGATATGCAAAGGCGACCCATGAGAAAAATATTTGTAGCAATGACAGTTTATATCGAGAGAAATAAATCGAAGAGTCTCCCTTTAAAAGAGAAGCCCGAACGTCGCTTAACAGAGTGGAGCTCTTTAATTTTACCTCGCGAAATGGGATGTTGTGTAGACCGAAGTTACTCGATACGAAAAACTCTGTTAATGAAGTATTGATTTTACATCTTGAATGAAAGCTTCGGGAAAGAGTAGGCAACCGATTAATCAAAAGACATGCGTTACAAACGATAGAAAGAACAAAAGGCACCCAAAGGTTCATGAAAATCTGGGTCGCAAAAGTGCTTTGCAATTTGGTGAATGTATTTGAGTTTTGAAAGTCTTCACAATGGATGTTCATGATGTTTCTCTTATTAAGTCTTCATATTCTGATGGATGATTCGTAAAGAAGAATGTTGTTGTAGTCATTTCTATGTTTTATCCAAATTCAAGATGTTAGAGACTTTTGACACAAGTTTAAGTTTTAAAATTACAATATTTCCAGTTTTATAATTGTTTACACAAATAAACTTCCGCGAATCTTTATCAGCATTGCAGAGTGATAACACGATTTTCTCTTCTATATATATCTATAAACTACAAATCGTGGAAGTTTACATATATATATATATATCATCATCATCATCATTGTCAACCATTATCAATCCACTGCTGGACGAAGGTCTCCCCAAGTTTCCTCCACAACGGTCTGTTTTGTGCCAGTCTCCTCCATGTCACTCCCGCATACTTTCGAATTTCATCCACCCATCTCCCATGTGGTCTTCTTCTGGGTCTTTTCCTGTCCCTTGGAATCCAATCTAAAATTTCGGCTGTCCATCGATGGTCTGTCCTTCTGGCAGTATGCCTAGCCCATTGCCATTTCAGGGATTTAACTCTGATCATGATGTCTTCCACTCTTGTCATTTTTCGGATCCACGAGTTCCTCTTCTTATCTCACCTGGTTACACCAAGCATGCACCTCTCCATGCTGCTTTGAGTTGTCTGCAGCCTTTGTATGACTATTTTAGTTAAGGTCCACGTCTCTGCACCATACGTAAGCACTGGAAGGATGCATTGATCAAACACTTTTCTTTTAAGACATAATGGCATATTGCTCTTGAAAATTGTGCTGTTTCTTCCAAAAGCTCTCCAGGCAAGTTTTTGTACGCCGATTAATTTTTTCATCAATGTGACCCTCACTTGATATCTGCTGTCCAAGATAAACGTACGTGTCTGTTATCTCCAGCTTTTCTCCATCAATCGATAAATCTTCATTTCTTGTAAAAGCATTGAACATCACTTTTGTCTTCTGAAAGTTCATTTTTAATCCCACTTCTTTACTCTTGTCAGCAAGTTCCTGGATCATACTCTGTAGCTCTGATGGGGTAGTTGCAAAAATGACTATGTCATCAGCAAAACGAAGGTGGGTTAGATAATCTCCATTAATCTTTATCCCTTTGTTTTCCCAGTTCAGTGATTGAAAGACATTTTCCAATGTGGCGTTAAAGAACTTGGGAGATATGGTGTCACCTTGTCTCACTCCCTTTCCAATTTTTATGTGTGTTGTATTTTCAAACAGCCGAATCTTTGCACTTGCATTTTCATAGATGTTATTAATAATATTAATGTATGCATCTTCAATACCGCAGGATTTCAGAGCCATTGTAACTGCTGATGGTTTCACCGAATCAAAGGCTTTTTCATAATCAATAAAAGCCATGCACAATGGAAGTTCATATTCCCTCGCTCTTTCAATTAGTTCTCTCAGTACGTGGATATGATCTATTGTTCTGTAGCCACTCCTGAATCCAGCTTGTTCTCTCGGTTGAGCCATGTCCAGTGTTACCTTCAAACGGTGTGAAAAAACTTTAGTGAAGATTTTATAAACCACTGATAGGAGGCTGATAGGTATGTAGTGTATATATATATATATATATATATATATATATATATATATATGTATATATATATATATATATATATATATATATATACTTAAGAGCAAAACTGAAGACTAAGGAAAAAATTTTAGAATTTAAAACGAAGGGTGCAAAATAACCTGAAAATCAAAACCTTCTACATTCAGTTGTTTTATTTTATTTTTTTATCTTTTCTCCTTTTACTCACACAGGTAGATACATAACCTTTTCTATGTTGTATTAGGTGTGAGTCAAAATTATATATGTATTTTTTTGCTTAGGTATCTTCTTTATAGAATATATATATATATATGTATATATATATCATGATGTCTTCCACTCTTGTCATTTTTCGGATCCACGAGTTCCTCTTCTTATCTCTCCTGGTTACCCCAAGTATGCACCTCTCCATGCCTCTTTGAGTTGTCTGCAGCCTTTGTATGTCTCTTTTAGTTAAGGTCCACGTCTCTTCACCATACGTAAGCACTGGAAGGATGCATTGATCAAACACTTTTCTTTTAAGACATAATGGCATATTGCTCTTGAAAATTATGCTGTTTCTTCCAAAAGCTATCCAGGCAAGTTTTGTACGCCGATTAATTTCTTCATCAATGTGACCCTCACTTGATATCTGAAATGGCGATGGGCTGGACATACTGCCAGAAGGACAGATCATGGATGGACAGCCGAAATTTTAGATTGGATTCCAAGGGACAGGAAAAGACCCAGAAGAAGACCACGTGGAAGATGGGTGGATGAAATTCGAAAGTATGCGGGAGTGACATGGAGGAGACTGGCACAAGACAGACCGTTGTGGAGGAAACTTGGGGAGACCTTCGTCCAGCAGTGGATTGAAAATGGTTGACAATGATGATGATGATGATATATATATATATAACTTACAAAGCAGAAAATACAACAACAAAAAACATAAAACTCCAAAGCCAACAAGCAGGGAGAAAAAAACAAAAAACAGGGATGCAGAAAGTGTCGAAAATGCCGAGCCTTGGCTTTATCAAGGACCAGCAAAACTCTGAATTTACTCACTTCCACAAACACCTGGTTGAAAATGGATTTCTGCTATGTCTTAGATGCAAAAAGTATAAGTCCCCAAAAAATACCAAAATAACAGAACTGCCCACAAAGGAACGGAAAACTTTAAAAATAAGCACATTTTTTTTTTATTTAACCTACATCTAAGACATAACTGGCCCGACCCATATCTCATGATCGTACACAAAAACATAAAAATCGTTTCTGTGCTAGCTGAAATTTTTTTTTTCTTCTTTGGCTTTGCTTTTACTTGTGTGTTTTTTTTGTTTTTTTTTTCTGTTGGCCTTATTTTGGCTTGCTCTTGTTCAAAGATCGATTTACGAAAATCGTTTTATGGCCACGTGGCTGTGAGTCAACTTTTGTTGTTTGACGGTACTTTTGCGTAGTTGTACTTTGTATAAAGCATTCCTATAATACTGTGTACATATTGCAACTTTTATTCTTTAATTTTTAAGTACCTTTCTTTCGCTGCTTTTGCGCGTTAAGTACCTTTCCAATGTTTTATATTACGTGTTTTTGTCTAAAGTCATTCTGTGTTTCGTGGGAACCGTCTGTAAAGAGTTCTCTGTTATTTGCTCCTATTCTCTCGGCTTTTTATTTTGTTTATTATTTTTTTTTGCTTGTTCCTTAACATAGGGGTTGTTACAATTTTTTTGTCTTTTTTTCCCTTGGGTAGCTCACCACGTGTTTTGGCCATGTGGTACTGCAGTAAAAAATATTTTGAACTTCTGACTTCAAATAAAATCCTTGTGTTTGGCGTTCTTTTTGTTTGTTTTTTCTTACAAGTTGGGCAGTATTAGCAGTACATTGTTCCTCTAAAAAAAATTTTTCAGTTTAGTTTTTCCATGTTTCTTGGGTCAAAATTATTTGCTTTTTTCACAACATTTGTGAGCTCTGTGCAGTATTTTTTCTGTTTTTGTGGGCGATGATGAGATATGGGTCGGGCCAGTAATGTAATAGACGCATGCTAAATTTAAACAAAAAAAATTGCTTATTTTTAAAGTTTTCCGTTCTTTTGTGGGCGGTTCTGTTATTTTGGTATTTTTTGGGGACTTATGCTTTTTGCATCTAAGACATAGCAGAAACCCATTTTCAACCAGGTGTTTGTAGAAGTGAGTAAATGCAGAGTTTTGCTGGTCCTTGATAAAGCCAAGGTTCGGCATTTTCGACACTTTCTGCATCCCTGTTTTTTGGGGGTTTTTTTCTCCCTGCTTGTTGGCTTTGGAGTTTTATTTTTTGTTGTTGATGTAGTTTCTGCTTTGTAAGTTGTTGTTTCTGAGAATTCTTCACTGCTGCTTTTGCGCGTTTTTGTTTTCAGATTGTAAGTCTATATATATATATATATATATATATATATATATATATATATATATATATATATATATATAAAGGGATGTAAGGTCAAGTGATGCGTAACATCACAGCCTCTCCTTGACAAATGTCAACCCCGCCTTCTCGTGGTGCATCCTGTTCCCACTAAAGGGGCTCTGACGACCGCCCATAGCGGTATAACTATACCATCGGGATTAGAGGAAATTCTATCCCACACTCACCAACCCGCTTGGCCAGCGTGGTGAGTTATGGCCAAACCCCTCCAAAATGATTCCACAACTTAAATCTTGGCCCTCAGTCTCCGGCAGCTGGAATGTACCTGGCCAAGGCAGCGGCCAGTGCGACATGAAGGCAGAGGGTGCTAAGAATCCCCGGAGGACCGGACTAGGCTGCCATCTGATGCTGACCTTGGCAACGTACAATGGACGCTCCCTATCTTCTGATTCAAGGCTTCTTGAATTGGAAGAGGAATTACAAAGGATCAAGTGGGACATCGTGGGGCTAAGTGAGGTAAGGAGAAAAGGAGAAGATCTCATGGAACTGAAAAGTGGACATCTCTTCTACTATCGTGGGACAGATACTGGCAGAACTAGTGGTGTTGGATTTATAATAAACAAGAAACTGAAGGATAAAGTTGTAGAAGTTGAAAGTTCCTCTGACAGAGCTGCACGACTTGTTATCCAACTCTCGAAAAGATACCAGGCTCAGATTATTCAAACTTATGCACCCACCACAAGTCATCCTGAAGAAGAAATTGAAGAATTTTATGAGGAAATTTGTCATCTAAATAATAAAGGTAAGCAGCACTTGAAAATAATTATGGGAGATTTCAATGCAAAAATAGGGCAACGGCAACAGAATGAAACTTCAGTAGGTAAATTCGGTCACGGCAACAGAAACCAGCGTGGAAATACTCTCGTTGAGTTTGCAGAGGCAGAAGGGTTTTTCATCTTGAACTCCTTCTTCAAGAAAAAGCCACACAGGAAATGGACATGGAGACATCCAAATGGGACGACAAATGAAATTGATTTTATTATGTGTAACAAAAAATTCGTCATAGAAGACTGCAGTGTGCTAAACAAGTTCAACACAGGTAGTGACCATAGATTGGTGAGATGTAAGATGCACCTCAACGCTAAACTTGAACGTGGCAAGCTCATAAGACAAACAAAGTCTATTGACATAACCAACCTCAAAAAACACCATAATACCTTCAAAGTTAGAACTGAAGAACAGGTTCTCTGCTTTAGAAGGCCTAACATCGGAAGAAGTGGACATCTCTGAAGTTAACAGAAAAGTAACCAAAGCTCTTATGGAAACAGCAACAAAATTAGCTGGGTCTAAGAACAAGTTGCATGTGAACAAATTATCAGGAAAAACCAAAATGTTGATGCAAAAAAGAAGAGAGATGAGGACAACTAAAGAAGATGTGACTTCCAAAGTGGAATATATAGAACTATGCAAGACAGTAAGAAAAAGTATCACTGAAGACGTAAGGAAATTCAACTGTGAACTAGTGAGGAAAGCAATTGAAAACAACCAAAGCCTAAAGATAGCAAAGGGACATCTCAGTAAGGGAAGAAAACAGATTATGGCACTGAGAAAAGAAGATGGTTCTGTAACAAGAAATAGAGGCGAAATTTTGACAAGAGTGAAAGATTTCTACTCCAAATTATATGAAAGGGATGATATATGCACTCCAGACATCATGAAAGATACCAGTACCAGAGTTCCTCCAGTCCTTCCAGCAGAAGTTGCACATGCAATCAAGAACATGAAGCGAGGAAAAGCTCCAGGAGAAGATGGAATTACTGTAGACATCATACAAGAAGCAAGTGGAGAAATCGAAACAGTACTCGCCCAAATTTTCACTCGATGCCTTAATGAAGGAAAGATTCCTGAGGATTGGAACACCGCTACAATGATCCTGCTACATAAGAAAGGTGACATTGAGGATCTCGGAAACTACAGACCTATCAGCCTCCTATCAGTAGTTTATAAAATCTTCACTAAAGTTCTTTCACACCGCTTGAAGGTAACACTGGACATGGCTCAACCGAGAGAACAAGCTGGATTCAGGAGTGGCTACAGCACAATAGATCATATCCACGTGCTGAGAGAACTAATTGAAAGAGCGAGGGAATATGAACTTCCATTGTGCATGGCTTTTATCGATTATGAAAAAGCCTTTGATTCGGTGAAACCATCAGCAGTAACAATGGCTCTGAAAACCTGCGGTATTGAAGATGCATACATTAATATTATTAATAACATCTATGAAAATGCAAGTGCAAAGATTAGGCTGTTTGAAAATACAACACACATAAAAATTGGAAAGGGAGTGAGACAAGGTGACAACATATCTCCGAAGCTCTTTAATGCCACATTGGAGGGTGTTTTTCAGTCGCTGAGCTGGGAAAACAAGGGGATAAAGATTAATGGAGATTATCTAACCCACCTTCGTTTTGCTGATGACGTAGTCATTTTTGCGACTACCCCATCAGAGCTGCAGAGTATGATCCAGGAACTTGCTGACAAGAGTAAAGAAGTGGGATTAAAAATGAACTTTCAGAAGACAAAAGTGATGTTCAATGCTTTTACACAAAATGAAGATTTATCGATTGATGGAGAAAAGCTGGAGATAACAGACACGTACGTTTATCTTGGACAGCAGATATCAAGTGAGGGTCACATTGATGAAGAAATTAATCGGCGTACAAAACTTGCCTGGAGAGCTTTTGGAAGAAACAGCATAATTTTCAAGAGCAATATGCCATTATGTCTTAAAAGAAAAGTGTTTGATCAATGCATCCTTCCAGTGCTTACGTATGGTGCAGAGACGTGGACCTTAACTAAAAGAGACATACAAAGGCTGCAGACAACTCAAAGAAGCATGGAGAGGTGCATGCTTGGTATAACCAGGAGAGATAAGAAGAGGAACACGTGGATCCGAAAATGACAAGAGTGGAAGACATCATGATCAGAGTTAAATCCCTGAAATGGCAATGGGCTGGACATACTGCCAGAAGGACAGATCATCGATGGACAGCCGAAATTTTAGATTGGATTCCAAGGGACAGGAAAAGACCCAGAAGAAGACCACATGGGAGATGGGTGGATGAAATTCGAAAGTATGCAGGGGTGACATGGAGGAGACTGGCACAAGACAGACCGTTGTGGAGGAAACTTGGGGAGACCTTCGTCCAGCAGTGGATTGATAATGGTTGACAATGATGATGATGATGATGATATATATATAAATTTATTTGCAAAAGTAGGAAAAAAAAACATAACGCAAAAAATATAGCTAGTACCATGAGAAGCGCCGAAGGCAGCTGTATCTCATGTAGTAGCATGTATATAGAGTGAATTGTAAAAGATGAAAATTGCAAAAAATCAAAAGTTTATAAAAATGAAGAAATAAATTCCAAATGAAAGTTCAAAATTTAAAACCGAAAAAAAAACAACAAAAAAAAACAGGTTGTCATCATCAGGAGAGAATCAACCTGCAGGAGTGACCTTTCTAGTACCAACAAATGACAAGGAGAACCAAAAATGTCGGTTGGTTATGCTCCCTAGGCCACCAGACCATACACCAAAACTCAAGAATTCAAAGAACAAAAATGCAAACACTGAAAAAATGATAAAAAACGCTCATCGGCAGACCAGACAGGTGAACGCCACGAATGAAGGCCAAACCAAACTGGACCAATGACTCACAAGAACACAAATATATACCAAAACGCTAAAGTGGCCGCGGTTAGATAACACCCTAGCAAGCCAAAAGAAATGTGTGAAATGAAGAGATGCAAAACTGTGTATGTAAATGCAAATCTTCAGCCACTAGGGACCCACCAAGTGGCACTTTATATTGCCTGATT
This sequence comes from Macrothele yani, assembly GCA_039090855.1. Classification (NCBI taxonomy): domain Eukaryota; kingdom Metazoa; phylum Arthropoda; class Arachnida; order Araneae; family Macrothelidae; genus Macrothele; species Macrothele yani. Next base: position 1,970,366 of record CM077006.1, read on the forward strand.
AACTTTATATTGTTAGGTCCTGGATTAGTAAAGCATGTCAATGCGTAATTTGAAACTCTTTGAAACCATATTAAAATTCAAAATTAAATGTTTTAAATAATGTTTAAAACATTTATGGAAAAATTGTTAGATTGCAATTTAGAAAGAAGTGTTTTAAGATTTTTTGTCAGCAAAAACCGTGTGGAACATTTATTTACTATTCTGTGAAATTAAGAAAGAAGTAAATTACGATGTACTTCTTTAAAAATGTTTGAGGACCAATGAGTGTAGTAAATGATATCGAAATCAAAAGCATTTCTTTTATCATAAAGATTCACCACACATCATCTCCCCCTCGTCCACCTGTACCTCCAAATCGAGGTAACAAACGAGCTGTTAGTTTTTTCTAAGGTGAGGTCCTCAGGATACAAGTCAGCAGCGCACCGCAAAAAGTCCGTCATGTAAATGACAATAATGCCATCAACATACCTCAGAGCGATACCAGGCAAAGGGCAAGTAGCAGTAAATCTATCTTTAAAAAAGTGCAGACAGAGATTGGATAGAGATTATATTTGTGTTTTTGTGGGTCGTTAGTCCAGTTTGGTTTGGACTTCATTCTTGGCGTTGACCTGTCTGGTCTACCGATGAGCCTTTTTTATCATTTTTTTAGTGTTTACATTTTTGTTCTTTGAATTCTTGAGTCTGTTTTGGTGTATGGTCTAGTGGCCTAGGGAGCATAACTAACCAACATTTTTGGTTCTCCTTGTCGTTTGTTGGTATACTAGAAAGGCCACTCCCTCATGTTGATGCTCTCCTGGTGACGGCAACCTGTTATTTGTTTTTTGTTTTTTGTTTTTTATTTTTCGATTTTCAATTTTGAACTTTCATTTTGAATTTATTTCAGCATTTTGTATGAAATTTCGATTTTTTGCACTTTTGATCTTATACAATTCACTCTATAATATAAATATATCAGAGTAAAATCCCTGAAATGGCAATGGACTGGACATATTGCCAGAAGGGCAGACCATCGATGGACAGCTGAAATTTTAGACTGGATTCCGTGGGACAGGAAAAGACCCAGAAGAAGACCACATGGGAGATGGGCGGATGAAATTCGAAAGTATGCGGGAGTAACATGGAAGAGACTGGCACAAGACAGACCGTTGTGGAAGAAGCTTGGAGAAACCTTCGTCCAGCAGTGGATTGATAATGGTTGACAATAATGATGATGATGATATACATATATATATATATATATATATATATATATATATATATATATATATATATATATATATATATATATATATATATATATATATATTTATGAGGAAATTTGTCATCTAAATAATAAAGGTAAGCAGCACTTGAAAATAATTATGGGAGATTTCAATGCAAAAATAGGGCAACGGCAACAGAATGAAACTTCAGTAGGTAAATTCGGTCATGGCAACAGAAACCAGCGTGGAAATACTCTCGTTGAGTTTGCAGAGGCAGAAGGGTTTTTCATTTTGAACTCCTTCTTCAAGAAAAAGCCACACAGGAAATGGACATGGAGACATTCAAATGGGACGACAAGTGAAATTGATTTTATTATGTGTAACAAAAAATTCGTCATAGAAGACTGCAGTGTGCTAAACAAGTTCAACACAGGTAGTGACCATAGATTGGTGAGATGTAAGATGCACCTCAACACTAAACTTGAACGTGGCAAGCTCATAAGACAAACAAAATCTATTGACATAACCAACCTTAAAAAACACCATAATACCTTCAAGTTAGAACTGAAGAACAGGTTCTCTGCTTTAGAAGGCCTAACATCGGAAGAAGTGGACATCTCTGAAGTTAACAGAAAAGTAACCAAAGCTCTTATGGAAACAGCAACAAAATTAGCTGGGTCTAAGAACAAGTTGCATGTGAAAAAATTATCAGGAAAAACCAAAATGTTGATGCAAAAAAGAAGAGAGATGAGGACAACTAAAGAAGATGTGACTTCCAAAGTGGAATATATAGAGCTATGCAAGACAGTAAGAAAAAGTATCACTGAAGACGTAAGAAAATTCAACTGTGAACTAGTGAGGAAAACAATTGAAAACAACCAAAGCCTAAATATAGCAAAGGGACATCTCAGTAAGGGAAGAAAACAGATTATGGCACTGAGAAAAGAAGATGGTTCTGTAACAAGAAATAGAGGCGAAATTTTGACAAGAGTGAAAGATTTCTACTCCAAATTATATGAAAGGGATGATATATGCACTCCAGACATCATGAAAGATACCAGTACCAGAGTTCCTATAGTCCTTCCAGCAGAAGTTCCACATGCAATCAAGAACATGAAGCGAGGAAAAGCTCCAGGAGAAGATGGAATTACTGTAGACATCATACAAGAAGCAAGTGGAGAAATCGAAACAGTACTCGCCCAAATTTTCACTCGATGCCTTAATGAAGGAAAGATTCCTGAGGATTGGAACACCGCTACAATGATCCTGCTACATAAGAAAGGTGACATTGAGGATCTCGGAAACTACAGACCTATCAGCCTCCTATCAGTAGTTTATAAAATCTTCACTAAAGTTCTTTCACACCGCTTGAAGGTAGCACTAGACATGGCTCAACCGAGAGAACAAGCTGGATTCAGGAGTGGCTACAGCACAATAGATCATATCCACGTGCTGAGAGAACTAATTGAAAGAGCGAGGGAATATGAACTTCCATTGTGCATGGCTTTTATCGATTATGAAAAAGCCTTTGATTCGGTGAAACCATCAGCAGTTACAATGGCTCTGAAAACCTGCGGTATTGAAGATGCATACATTAATATTATTAATAACATCTATGAAAATGCAAGTGCAAAGATTAGGCTGTTTGAAAATACAACACACGTAAAAATTGGAAAGGGAGTGAGACAAGGTGACACTATATCTCCGAAGCTCTTTAATGCCACATTGGAGGGTGTTTTTCAGTCGCTGAGCTGGGAAAACAAGGGGATAAAGATTAATGGAGATTATCTAACCCACCTTCGTTTTGCTGATGACGTAGTCATTTTTGCAACTACCCCATCAGAGCTGCAGAGTATGATCCAGGAACTTGCTGACAAGAGTAAAGAAGTGGGATTAAAAATGAACTTTCAGAAGACAAAAGTGATGTTCAATGCTTTTACAAGAAATGAAGATTTATCGATTGATGGAGAAAAGCTGGAGATAACAGACACGTACGTTTATCTTGGACAGCAGATATCAAGTGAGGGTCACATTGATGAAGAAATTAATCGGCGTACAAAACTTGCCTGGAGAGCTTTTGGAAGAAACAGCATAATTTTCAAGAGCAATATGCCATTATGTCTTAAAAGAAAATTGTTTGATCAATGCATCCTTCCAGTGCTTACGTATGGTGCAGAGACTTGGACCTTAACTAAAAGAGACATACAAAGGCTGCAGACAACTCAAAGAACCATGGAGAGGTGCATGCTTGGTGTAACCAGGAGAGATAAGAAGAGGAACTCGTGGATCCGAAAAATGACAAGAGTGGAAGACATCATGATCAGAGTTAAATCCCTGAAATGGCAATGGGCTGGACATACTGCCAGAAGGACAGATCATCGATGGACAGCCGAAATTTTAGACTATATTCCAATGGACAGGAAAAGACCCAGAAGAAGACCATGTGTGAGATGGGTGGATGAAATTCGAAAGTATGCAGGGGTGACATGGAGGAGACTGGCACAAGACAGACCGTTGTGGAGGAAACTTGGGGAGACCTTCGTCCAGCAGTGGATTGATAATGGTTGACAATGATGATGATGATGATGATATATATATATATATATATATATATATATAAGGTCAGGTGATGCGTAACATCACAGCCTCTCCTTGACAAATGTCAACCCCGCCTTCTCGTGGTGCATCCTGTTCCCACTAAAGGGGCTCTGACGACCGCAAATAGCGGTATAATTATACCATCGGGATCAGAGGAAATGCTATCCCACACTCACCAACCCGCTTGGCCAGCGTGGTGAGTTATGGCCAAACACCTCCAAAATGACTCTACAACTTAAATCTTGGCCCTCAGTCTCCGGCAGCTGGAATGTACCTGGCCAAGGCAGCGGCCAGTGCGACATGAAGGCAGAGGGTGCTAAGAATCCCCGGAGGACCGGACTAGGCTGCCATTTGATGCTGACCTTGGCTACCTACAACGGACGCTCCCTATCTTCTGATTCAAGGCTTCTTGAATTGGAAGAGGAACTACAAAGGATCAAGTGGGACATCGTCGGGCTGAGTGAGGTAAGGAGAAGATCTCATTGAACTGAAAAGTGGACATCTCTTCTATTATCGTGGGACAGATACTGGCAGAACTAGTGGTGTTGGATTTATAATAAACAAGAAACTGAAGGATAAAGTGGTAGAAGTTGAAAGTTCCTCGGACAGAGCTGCACGACTCGTTATCCAACTATCGAGAAGATACCAGGCTCAGATTATTCAAACTTATGCACCCACCACAAGTCATCCTGAAGAAGAAATTGAAGAATTTTATGAGGAAATTCGTCATCTAAATAATAAAGGTAAGCAGCACTTGAAGATAATTATGGGAGATTTCAATGCAAAAATAGGGCACCGGCAACAGAATGAAACTTCAGTAGGTAAATTCGGTCACGGCAACAGAAACCAGCGTGGAAATACTCTCGTTGAGTTTGCAGAGGCAGAAGGATTTTTCTATCTTGAATTCCTTTTTCAAGAAAAAGCCACACAGGAAATGGACATGGAGACATCCAATTGGGACGACAAGTGAAATTGATTTTATTATGTGTAACAAAAATTCGTCATCGAAGACTGCAGTGTGCTAAACAAGTTCAACACAGGTAGTGACCATAGATTGGTGAGATGTAAGATGCACCTCAACACTAAACTGGAACGTGGCAAGCTCATAAGACAAACAAAATGTATTGACATAACCAACCTTAAACACCATAATACTTTCAAGTTGGAACTGAAGAACAGATTCTCTGCTTTAGAAGGCCTAACATCGGAAGAAGTGGATATTTCGGAAGTTAACAGAAAAGTAACCAAAGCTCTTATGGAAACAGCAACAAAATTAGCTGGGTCTAAGAACAAGTTGCATGTAAACAAATTATCAGGAAAAACCAAAATGTTGATGCAAAAAAGAAGAGAGATGAGGACAACTAAAGAAGATGTGACTTCCAAAGTGGAATATATAGAGCTATGCAAGACAGCACGAAAAAGTATCACTGAAGACGTAAGGAAATTCAACTGTGAGCTAGTGAGGAAAGCAATTGAAAACAACCAAAGCCTAAAGATAGCAAAGGGACATCTCAGTAAGGGAAGAAAACAGATTATGGCTCTGAGAAAAGAAGATGGTTCTATAACAAGAAATAGAGGCGAAATTTTGACAAGAGTGAAAGATTTCTACTCCAAATTATATGAAAGGGATGATACATGTACTCCAGACATCATGAAAGGTACCAGAGTTCTTCCAGTCCTCCCAGCAGAAGTTGCACATGCAATCAAGAACATGAAGCGGGGGAAAGCTCCAGGAGAAGATGGAATTACTATAGACATCATACAAGAAGCAAGTGGAGAAATTGAAACAGTACTCGCCCAAATTTTCACTCGATGCCTTAATGAAGGGAAGATTCCTGAGGATTGGAACAATGCTACAATGATCCTGCTACATAAAAAAGGTGACATTGAGGATCTCAGGAACTACAGACCTATCAGCCTCCTATCAGTGGTTTATAAAATCTTCACTAAAGTTCTTTCACACCGCTTGAAGGTAACACTGGACATGGCTCAACCGAGAGAACAAGCTGGATTCAGGAGTGGCTACAGCACAATAGATCATATCCACGTACTGAGAGAACTAATTGAAAGAGCGAGGGAATATGAACTTCCATTGTGCATGGCTTTTATCGATTATGAAAAAGCCTTTGATTCGGTGAAACCATCAGCAGTAACAATGGCTCTGAAAACCTGCGGTATTGAAGATGCATACATTAATATTATTAATAACATCTATGAAAATGCAAGTGCAAAGATTAGGCTGTTTGAAAATACAACACACATAAAAATTGGAAAGGGAGTGAGACAAGGTGACACCATATCTCCGAAGCTCTTTAATGCTACATTGGAAAATGTCTTTCAATCACTGAACTGGGAAAACAAAGGGATAAAGATTAATGGAGATTATCTAACCCACCTTCGTTTTGCTGATGACGTAGTCATTTTTGCAACTACCCCATCAGAGCTGCAGAGTATGATGCAGGAACTTGCTGACAAGAGTAAAGAAGTGGGATTAAAAATGAACTTTCAGAAGACAAAAGTGATGTTCAATGCTTTTACAAGAAATGAAGATTTATCGATTGATGGAGAAAAACTGGAGATAACAGATACGTATGTTTATCTTGGACAGCAGATATCAAGTGAGGGTCACATTGATGAAGAAATTAATCGGCGTACAAAACTTGCCTGGAGAGCTTTTGGAAGAAACAGCATAATTTTCAAGAGCAATATGCCATTATGTCTTAAAAGAAAAGTGTTTGATCAATGCATCCTTCCAGTGCTTACGTATGGTGCAGAGACGTGGACCTTAACTAAAAGAGACATACAAAGGCTGCAGACAACTCAAAGAACCATGGAGAGGTGCATGCTTGGTATAACCAGGAGAGATAAGAAGAGGAACTCGTGGATCCGAAAAATGACGAGAGTGGAAGACATCATGATCAGAGTTAAATCCCTGAAATGGCAATGGGCTGGACATACTGCCAGAAGGACAGACCATAGATGGACAGCCGAAATTTTAGATTGGATTCCAAGGGACAGGAAAAGACCCAGAAAAAGACCACATGGGAGATGGGTGGATGAAATTCGTAAATATGCGGGAGTGACATGGAGGAGACTGGCACAAGACAGACCGTTGTGGAGGAAACTTGGGGAGACCTTCGTCCAGCAGTGGATTGATAATGGTTGACAATGATGATGATGATGATATATATACTTCCACAATTTGTAGTTTATAGATATATACTGTATATATAGTAAGAAAATTGTGTTATTATATATCATCATCATCATAATCATCATTATTGTCAAGCATTACCAATCCACTGCTGGACGAAGGTCTCTCTAAGCCTCTTCCACAACGGTCTGTCTTGTGCCAATCTCCTCCATGTTACTCCCGCATATTTTCGAATTTCATCCACCCATCTCTCATGTGGTCTTTTTCTGGGTCTTTTCCTGTCCCTTGGAATCCAATCTAAAATTTCGGCTGTCCATCGATGGTCTGTCCTTCTGGCAGTATGTTCAGCCCATTGCCATTTCAGTGATTTAACTCTGATCACGATGCCTTCCACTCTTGTCATTTTTTAGATCCACGAGTTCCTCTTCTTATCTCTCCTGGCTACACCAAGCATGCACCTCTCCATGCCTCTTTGAGTTGTTTGCAGCCTTTGTATGACTATTTTAGTTAAGGTCCACGTCTCTGCACCATACGTAAGCACTGGAAGAATGCATTGATCAAACACTTTTCTTTTAAGACATAATGGCATATTGCTCTTGAAAATTATGCTGTTTCTTCCAAAAGCTCTCCAGGCAAGTTTTATACGCCGATTAATTTTTTCATCAATGTGACCCTCACTTGATATCTGCTGTCCAAGATAAACGTACGTATCTGTTATCTCCAGCTTTTCTCCATCAATCGATGAAGAAAAGCTATATATATATATATATATCATCATCATCATTGTCAACCATCATCAATCCAATGCTGGATGAACTTTCTTCCACAACGGCATATCTTGAGCCAGTCTCATCCATGTCACTTCCGCAAGCTTTCGAATTATTCGGTTATCTCCAGCTTTTCCCCATCAATCGATAAAAGTTCATTTCTTGTAAAAGCAGATATACATATTTATATTATATGTACTTTCAATGAATTCGGAGTAAAAAGTCTAAGAGCTTGAGAACACTTAGATGAATCAAAAAAGACACTTGATTGCATTCCTGTCAGGTTTGATCAATTGTAAGAACAGAAATCCTACTCCGCTTTTTTCGTTAATTCGTTTATGGCTGATGCGATATGTGACAGTTATTCGATTCCTAAATCTCTGCTTAATACGAGCAGAGATCCCTGATTTGAATTATTGTAAATACTAAAGGATAAGGATTTATAGGGGACACATAACTTACATTTAATAGCAGACTTTTGGAAGTAATTTTGGATGCCCAGGATCTCCAGCTAAATAAATGTAGTTTCAAAAATTCCAATTCTTAGAGTGACGTGCTAGGATTCATTATTCTTCGTGATGAAATGCTGAAAGATAACATGCGCATATTATTTTCGAAAGTTTTTTTGAACTTTTTAGAAGGTCTCAGATTTGAGCTCTTGGCATGTCAGCAAGCAAAACAAATATCCATGATTATTGCATTTCACTGAAAGTTCTCTTTCCATTAGTAGAGCGGTGAGAGTATAATGCATTTCATTCAGATTATGCATTTAATTACTTGAGTTCACTACGATATCACTGTTCGCAATAATCTTTACAAATTACACAGGCACATGATGTATTACAAACGTAGAGGAATCTGAAAAGAATCACGAGAATATTCAATAAAAGAGGTAATTGCGCTTAGATATATAAAAAAGTTTTGTTTTCCTTGAAATTTCTGAAGTAATTTTTAAATTAATGTTCTGGTTCGAACTTGAAGCAAAATCTATGGTAAAAATGTATCTGAGCCGCCGTATAAGTTTCATTGCGACTACTGAAATTAAATCGGATAGAATACACAACGAGAAGTGATGCTCTGCTTGAACGTATCTTGCTCTTATTCTAATACTACTCGTACATACACTGCTGCAAAAAAAAAAAAAAAAACACGAAGTGAATTCTTCCCCTTTTCTATGATTTCGTAATTTTATGTTAGGTAAGAGTTTGTGTGTATTAAAATTTTCAAAATTAAGTTGCTGGCGGACAAGAAAACAGTAACTCCGGGATATATGCACACCCCTGAAGAAAAAAACAATGTGTTTGCTTCGCTTGATATGACTGCGTGGGTAAGTACGATATACTTCGTACGTTACAATAAATGCTGTTCTATGTCATTAATTAAATTTTGGGCGAAAATGATACCAAGGGACATAGTTACATTTACCAATTGTCTTGAGTACTGTTTTTATTTTCATTTTCAAGCTCCACATGAACATCAGCTGGCTACTTAGTTAATCATACAGATTACAACGATCAAAAGTTAGAACTCTACAAAGTGTTTTTTGTGGAGAATATAGACCGATAAAAAAGAATTAAATCAGTCTTTTAGAAGCTGTGAAATGACAGAAATTTAGGATATCCATTTGCTCTCTACCATAAAACTGAATTGCAGAAAAATAAAATTAAGGCAAAACATTATTCACAGACAAAGAAATCTATCTGAAGTAGAAAATCTTTTCTTCCTGTTGGTCTTTCAGACACGGAGGTAGAATCGCAAATAGAAATTAACGCTTGCCTCCCCCCCCCCCCGCCGTTAAAAAACAGTATTTCATTAGAATCCAGAAATGTAAACAAATTTTATTCGTAGTTTCTAATATCTTATGCGGAAAGAAAAACGGGGAAATAAAAGGCATACAAGAAATGTTTTCCCTAGAAAGCGTTTCTTGACACAAAAAGAATTTTTCAAATTGTATTTTTAGAAGAACAAATCAGAGAAAACATATTCATCTACGCCCCCTGCTAGAAGATACTTCGTCATTTAAAATACACAACGCGCGCAGTATTCTTCATAGTAAATGGCATCCGGGGAAGAACTTTTTTTTTCAATCGGATTTTTGGAAATTGTGACGTGCCTGCACCGCAGGACGCACATGAGATAAAGGCAGATAGCAGTGAGAGCACATGCCAGTGTAGTATAGTGGGTAACACTCGGAGCTCCGGAGCCGAGAGTTGTGGGTTCGAATCCCGCCCCTGGCATAAAAATGATGAAGAAATTTACTTCGTCATAAAATATAAGTGCATTTCCAAGCAGAAATGAATACTTTCGCCCACTAACGGCAGATCTGTGCGTTATGGAAAACTAGAAAGTTCGAACAAAATGTTCTTTATAACGGAAGATATCTGACAAAAAATGACTATTCAAGTCCTACTCTTAGAAGCTGAGATGTCGAGGAAAGCATTCGATACATTTTTACCCTATGGAAGAAAATGTTTAGGGTATTGGAAGAAGAAAATGTTCTTCGCAGTCAAGGCTTTTCGATCAAACAAGAATTTTGTTTTTCACCCGGATTCTCAGAAGCGGAGATACCAATTTCTGTTTTGGGGAAAAGAAGGAAACTTATGATGTTAGCGACAGAATTATGCCCAATGAAAATGCAGAAATTATAAGCAAAATGTTCTTCATGCTGAAATAAATAATAATAAAAAAAAGATTTTCTTAAGCGGGAGTTGCATTCAGAAGTCGAGATAAGAAGAAAATAGAGCATACGTATACATTCTCTAACGGGAAAAAGCTGAGGAATAGGCGCAATCTTCATCATAGTGAGCGGCAGGCAGTGAAAAGGGATTTTAAATCGGGTTTTCAGAATCAGAGATACTGCTGCAAATAAAAACGTGCAGTTACGCATCCTAATGGTAAAACTGTTCGTTATGAAAAACTACAAAGTGTAACGCAAATTTTTCTCATAGTGGAAGCTGTACGTTGCAAACTGAATATTTTAAATTGAAATTTTAGAATCAGAGATAGTAAAATAACGGGAGTGTATGTTTTATTCCCAAGGGAGAAAACTACGCATTACTTGAAACTGAAAATGTTCGCAAAATTGTCTCCGTGGGAAAATGCAACTGTAGGAAAAAATAATTTTCCAGTCAGATTTTTCGAAGTAATCATATGGAGAAAATATATATCAGGGTCAATAGTATCTAGAGTTGAGCCTCTAACGGCAAGATTATTCATCAGAAAAAAACAAAAGGGAAGTATTTTTGTTCTCATAGTTGAACCGTTCTAATGCAGATGATATTTTTCATGTCGAATTAAGAGGTGCATAAATATTGTCCCACAGAGAGATGAACAAAGCAGTACTATTAGCATGTACTTTTCCTCTCAAAAGACGTGGAAAAAATGCCCTCTAAATTAACTAACGTAGTTCGCTTGAGACATCTGTCAAAAGACTGGTTTATTACTTCCGCAAATACGATGCCCTCCTTATTTAAAGCTCCTGTTCACAGGGTCCACAACTGATGAACTTCCGTAACATGGACTGAACCTAGGTCTAGGTCCTACTAAGCGGTTGATGATCAGCATGAAATTACGGTAACGAATGTAAATTGGTTTCAATGTTTTCCGTTATTTGTGTTTCTTAGAACAAAATGTGCTTATCTGACAAGATCAACCATTTACCGTGATGTATAGTGAACGACGAAAACAGGAAGAATAACTTCTCAAATTGTTTTGTTGAGATCAAGAGGGGTTGGCGCAACTGCATTTTTGTTTTTCAGTTCAAACATCGAGTTTAATTTCAACACAATCCTGAGGCCTGCAAGAAATAACAGGTCACTTCGAGACGCTACACTTATATGCAAATGAGAATGGACAAAATTACCATCACAAGAAGCCTCCAATCTTTTAATGAAGCAAAGATGTTTTGAGAGTACAAAGGCTTGGCTTTCTGAAGCCACTGTTGTATTTCTTTTCATCCTGTTACCCTTTGGAAAATAAATCACATATGTTCCCTTGCATTTACAATTTAGTTAACTACGACTATGACACTTCATTGTAATCGTTTTGACCTTTGAATGCTACAGAACAGCAAATAATTTTCTTTTTGGAATTCTCATTATTGTTTCGGTCCAATTTGGTTGTACAGCACGTTGCTCATAAAATTTTAATTGATATAATATTCATCCAAAGTATCCTATGCTGTGCCGTCCGAATAATTGCAGCTGGGGACAGCAGCAGCTATTTGCTTGCTTCGCGAAAAAGGAACCAGCATCGCACTTTAAATTTTGTTCATCGGTCTCTTCTCAGGTAAGCCTCACTGTAAAATTAAGTGGTGTGGATTCACGAAACATTTTTGAAAATAACGTGCAGCGAAGTTGCCGGTAAGTGCCTGTCTTTTAACGAAATTTCCGCCTTTAAAAGTGCCCGTTTTTTTTTAACTTCCGTATTTTCACAGATTTTCCGTAGTCAGAAATTCCGTTTATTTCAGGAAAGTTAGTTTCAAGTTTTTCCTTATTTATACAGAAATTTTGCATAATCGAAAACGCTGAATTTTTCAGCTTTCGCGCTAGAGAATCCTTTAGAGCCGGTGACCGAACTTCAGTCGATTGGGTTGAGTCTACACAAGCCGCGCACCTTCACCAGTGAGCCACAAAGTCTTAGGAACTGCACACACGTTGAAGGCAAAACTAATCTCGCGGTGTTGAACTTTTTTTATTTAATGCGAGTGATTTGGTCATTTTATTTTCTGTTGGAGCTTATTATTTTTACGAATACGTTTGTAATCATACTATTTTTGCTGTAGGAGGACTTCGCTGATACATAAACATCGTACAATCACCTGTACAATAATTTAAGTACCCGGTTTTTTACGGTAGCACAATATACACCGATGAGCAATTACATTATGACCACATACTTAATAAGCTGTAGGACCTCATTGAGCAAACAAAACAGCGGCCACTCGGAGAGGCATCGATTCGATGATGTGGCGATAGATATCCTGGGATATCTGGTATCATAATGTCAACAGCAGGTTCTCCAGTTTCCGTACATTTCTGGGTGGTCGTGATTTAGCGCGAACCCGCTTTTCCAAGTCGAACCACAAATGTTCGATTGTGTTCATGTCAGGTGAATTTGGAGGCCAATGCATTCATAGAAAGTCGGCAGCATTTCCTCGAACCACTTCTTGGCGATTCTGGCATGGTGGCATGGCGCATTATCCTGTTCGTAATGGTCATCACCAGCAGGGAACACAGTTGACATGAATGGGTGAACTTGGTTCGGAACGATGTTCACATACCTGACAGCTGTCAGGGATTGAGCTATTGGGATTATAGGGCCTAAATTGTCCCAAGATAACATCGCCCACAGTATAACACTGCCGCGGCTGGCCTGTTCCCGCCCAACAGTGAGTTCAGGTGCCATAGTATCCGTTGGTAATCGGCGTAACTGCGCTCGGCAGTCTACGGAATCTTGATTCGTCAGACCTGGCTACTTTCTTCCAATCATTGACGATCCAGTCTCGATGCTCTTGGGCACATTTTATGCGTTGTTGGCGATGACGTGCAGTGAGCATGGGGACCCGGCTGGGCCTTCGGCTACGCAGGCCCATGCGCAGAAGGCTGCGATGAACTGTGCGCTGTGACAAATTGCCTTGATCACCACTGTTGTAGTTGCGGTCGCTGTGAACAATGTGCGACAGTCTCCGCTCCTATCTGGTATCAATGAGTTGCAGACGACGGTTCGACGTTTTGCCATCTATGCACCACTTTTGACACATACTCACTACAGCGGCACGTGAAAAACCCACAAGCAGCGCCGTTTCCGAGATCGTAGTTCCGAGTCACCGTGCCTTCAAAATTTGTTCTTTATCAAACTGCGATAAATCGGTAGCTTTACCCATTCTGACTCCGAACAGTTTACTAACCAAACGCCGGTCGTCGGGTTGTGCATATACTGCCCTGTGAACTTCACCTGCACCACCGTTCGGTCTCCAGGCGTGCTCATTTCTCTAGGCTGGGGATGGTCATAATGGAATCGCTCATCGGTGTAAAATGTACACTGAAGAGCAATTGAATTAGAGATACCTGTTTAGTAACGTGTAACACCACTTTTCGCCCTGATGACGGCGGTGATCGTCTCGGCATGGACTCGACAAGACACCGGAAGCGTTGGGAAGCCATAGGGATCCACGACCCCTGAACAAGCTCCCACAGTTCACGAAGATTTGATGGAGGGGATCAGAGCCTCGAACATCTCTCTTGATGGCATCCCAGATGTGCTCGATGGGATTGAGGTCAGGTGACCTAGCTGGCCAAGGAAGCAAGGTCACGTCGGTGTAGTGTTCATCCAAACCATTCGGATACAATTCAGGAGCGATAGCACGGTGCATTGTCTTGCTGCAGGATGAGGTCCCCAGTGGGATGTTGAAGACGCAGAAACGGGAGCAAATGGTCGTCCAGGATACCCCGGTAACGTTGACCCGTGAGGGACGATGTCACACATACCAGGGGTCCCATTTCAGTCCACGTAAACAGTCCCCAGACGTGAACGCCACCCCCACCAGCTTGAAGAGTATCCTGCTGGCAAGAAGGATCCATCGCTTCATGTGGTTTGCGCCTTACTCGTATCTTGCCATCCGCATGTACCAACGTGAATCTCGACTCATCAGTCCAGGCAACATTTTCCCACATGTCTAGGCTCCAGTGGCGATGTTCCCGCGCACATGCTAATCTTTGCACCCTGGGTATGTGCGGTCAGCTGCGGTACCCTCGTAGGACGATGGCTTCTGTACCCCATAGCGAGGAGATGGTTCTGGATGGTGTGGCTGCTTACACGTTTTTGTGCACCAGCGTTAAATTGCCGAGTGATTTCTTGCACTGTGGCCCGTCTATCCGCTGTTACAATGCGAGTTAGCCGACGATGACCCCGCTCATCCACACGCTGTTGTCCACGGCAGTTGGCCCTTGCAGGGATGGGTTTACTGGATTCGATGTACTCACGGTGCACCTGTGACACAGTGGCTCGTGAAAATCCCAGTGCCTGCAGGACTTCCGAGATGGAGTGACCCATTCGTCGGACCCCGACAATTTGCCCACGATTAAATGCGCTTAGATCCTTCGTCTTACCCATACTGCATCCGACTCTTACTGATTCCCGTCGCATCACTCCTTATATTGTCGGATCGCTGCATACGTCGTGTCGTTTCCGTTTACAGGGCCGCCGACAGCGCCACATTTGCATAACGCCAGCTGTCTCTAATTCAATTGCTCTTCAGTGTATAATAGCTGGTGAACGAAGAGATAAAGGATTAGAAAAGTCCTGTGCAACAATAACCAAAATTCATGAGATATGCCACAATATCAGATCTCGCTACAGAACTTCAAATTCAGCTTCTTTTGCAGACGATTAAAATTCAGCAGTTAATCAAACCTCAAGTATTCCCGCGAATCTCTCCTATTACCAGAATGTTTTTGTCATATGGATGCGGAAAAAGTGAGAACGGAGTTTTTCTGTTAATATACGAAAGGAATTGTAGAAAGCTTTCTGAAAATTCAGAATTGTCCGTTAACACATCTTGAAAACGGCAATTTACCATCAATAGTAGAAAGCCTGGAGTACGAAGGAAAAATTCAGAATTTCCCTGGCATGCGAAACATCCGTGAAATTCAAGTTTCCTTCCGTCATTTCACGGTAAAGGTTGTATCAGAATTATGCTTCGTTAATTCACGAAAGGAATCACGGGAAGTGCCTCGTGAGTTTCAGTAATTTTTTTACAGTGTTTGATCCAAAATGAAATACGCATAGGAAGTAAAGTTTTGTTACTCGTTTAATTTAAGCAGCAAAAACCCCTTCCAACTCTTGAGAATCAGTCATATTAAAGCATGTGCAGTTTGACTCGAAAGTTCAACACATCATAAAAGAAATACGGGATTACGCCATATAATACAAATTTTGAAGATGACAATGAATGCGGTTGCTTCGACTAGCGAAATCCTGTGATGGTTAAATTCAAATTGATCGGAAACTTGAAACTTGGTCGTTCTGGGTGGTGTAGTGGTTAGCATACCCGGGCGTTTTCAGACGCGGGTTCGAGTCCCGCTCCAGGACGATGAAAATTTTTCAAGTTTTCGGATGTTATCTGACTTGCCATCCTTGTCACATTTACGCCAAATATCGGATTGTCATCTTCAAAATTTGTTCAACACATATTTGTTTTCTGTAGCAGAGAGTAAGTCAACAAAATAATAAATCGAAATATTCATTATTATAATGAACGGCGAATGTTTTTACTAATTGGATCGGGCTCTTAAACACCTCTTCTTTCAAAGGAGTTAAAGTTCTCCAAATATCGCCAGCATATATCTAAGCTGAGATCAAGTTCTTTACAATCCTTTTTAATCAAATTTTACTTTTGTTTAAAAATTGAGAAAAATGCTCTAGTGGTTTTGCATAAGTTTTTTAGCATGTTTTTTGATAAGATTTTTCGTGCGCTAAACATTATTTTAATTAGAAAAGCCTTTTCAGTACGATAAAGTATTTATTAATACTGTCTGTACTTAAAATGGACATTTTTAAGGCACAGCAACTTACACGATCTTTCAAAGCACCAAGTGCTCCATCGTCAGGTATTTCAATATATATAAACAAAACAACGGATAAAATCAAGAAGCATTTTTAAATTACGCGAGCACGTGATAACAACAACGAGGTTTACAATAAATATAGTGGAAGTTTGGTCACGCGCTAAAAGAATTCAACAAATAATACTACGAATTGCTATTACATATGGGAAGAAATATGTACACAGAGGATAATTAATAAGTTGACATTCATCGTCAAACTGTAAGTGAGTTATTAGTATTTAAGTGTTGTTGGAGAGGAGCATGCTGTTCTGGCCGCATTAACATGGCCCAAGGCACTGGAACAAAGCGTGGAGTTTCTTCATTACAGCAGTCAGAGCTGTACGATAAAATACACAAACTTTCAGCGAATCGGAGGGATCGCTTTGTAAGATTTGAGCTCAGCACACTGGCATTGGTCCAGTCTGGTCGGTAGGTACCTCTATTAACTAATCGTGCAAGAGAGGTAGCATCACAGTTATCAGTAATTGAGTAATTGTGCTCATATAGTCTTGTGCGCAATGGGCGTGCAGTGGATCCTATATATGCTATTGCTGGATCTTCTGGGTCAACAGGAATTAAGGGTATTTTGTAAACCCCATGTCTGTTCAGTGTGGAAACTTGATCACGGTCGTTTTGCACCATGGCTTGAATACTTTTTGTACTTTCTCCAAAGGCAATGTGGTGTTTTTTGCATATGTTCTTTAGTATTGTAGTGGCTTCAGGTATATAGTTCACACTGCCAACATATTTTGTAACTCTGGTTTCCCTTTGTAAGGTACTTTTCACTAGACATTTCACTGATCGAGCAATTTTTTCAACGATCTCCTTACGGTTGCCATGCGCCATCGTAATCATCTGGATGTGATGTAACTCATTTCTTCTAACCTGAATATTGGAAGAGTGGGTGAAGGCTCTTCGGACCATGTACTCTATAGTTGCTAGTTTTTGTTTTCTTGGGTGTGATTAATTATGGGGAATAATAGCAGATTGTGTTGTAGGCTTTCTGTACACGGTATAGGATAAACAATTAGTATCGGGGTGCCTTTTTAGTAAGATGTCCAAGAATGGAAGCGTATTATCATTTTCATGCTCAATGGTAAAATGTATGGAACTGTAATGTTTTGAGAGCTCTTTAGCAAACTCTTCAATTTCGTCTTTATGATGCGGCCAGAAAATAAGTATGTCATCAACATATCTAAGGTAGAGATCAGGCTTGAGTTGGAAATATTGTATAACCTTGTTTTCTAGGTCTTGCATTAACAATTCAGCGAGTACCCCTGAAAGTGGGGAACCCATCCGCGCACCTCCGAATGGCCCTTTCATACCGGAAGAATGTGTGTTTCTGTACGAAACGTAGAGCCTTGATAATTGTTTGGATTTCATTAATAGTATAGAATTCAAAGCCAATAGGCGGTTCTCAATAATGGCGTGTACATCTCCAATCGGCAAATTGGAGTATAAAGAGACAACATCGAGTGATGCCATAACAAACGGCTTTCCCTTTCGTAAGAATGGCTTAATATTGTCAATAGCCTTAACAGAGCCATTAACTGGGTAAGAGGAACCTGTAGTTAATGGTTTGAGGAATTTTGCTAGAGCACTTTCGAGCTGGCGGGTTGGGCTTGCATTGCCTGATAGAAGCGGGCGTACAGGAAAACCCTCCTTATGAGTCTTTACTTAGCCAAATAGTTCAGGTATTTGAGGGCCTATAGTAGGGTATATATGCATAGCAACATTTGCAGGTAAGCCTCCATGTTTTCTGAGTTTTGCTACTGTATATGAGGTTGGATCCGAAGACAGGATCTTGAGTGGTATACTAGCAATGGCATCATTCATTTTATTAACATAGTCTGCTTTATTTAAGATGACAATTTGTTGCGTTTTGTCAGCATTTAAAATGGAGATATTTTTATCAGACTTCAATAACTTTAGCTGTTTAACCTCATCACAAACTTTACGGTCATCCGGTGTTAGAGGCTTATTGGCTAACTTTTGTACGGATTTTGCCAGTTTATGTCGTACATGTTCTCTTTCAGTTTGAGGAATAGTTTCAACGATATTTTCCATCTGCGTAATAAGATGGCATTTATTAACTTTGTTTGTTGGGTAAGCAAACTTTAGTCCTCGTTTTAGAGCCTGGAACTGTGTGGGGTTAAGGACTAGGTTACTCAGGTTTAAGAATTGTGTCTGATATAGACCATCTGTATTTTTGCTCATATTCGACGGTTCTCGTTGAGATTCAACCTTGTTAGCAATGAGATTTCTTAGCTTTCTTATGTGTCTTTCTTGTATTGTTGCAACTCTCTGAAGAAGTTTAGACGTAAATAAAACCATAGTTCTATCTTGAATAATAGGGTGAGTGCAAGCCATAAAAGTTTTGTAGGCAGAATACGTGTTGCGTTGCAGAATATCTATATAAGACTGCTTTCTTCTTATTTCGGCCGTGAGTCGTTTATATTCTGATTTTTGAATAACAGTTCTATCGTTTATAGAAACTGTATGGCATCGTATCCATAAGTACTTAGGAATGATATGAAGGCCTCGGCAATTTATTAGAAAAGCAAGATGGGCTTCTTCAGTTACCAAGCATCGCTTACATTTGAAGAACATTTTTGCTTTCTGATCCATCATTACAAATAGTTCGAAAACGTAGCAAATGCAAATAGAAGCTTTACAAGGCGTTGACTTTAACAAGGATTCTTCATGCGCTAAACATTGTTTTAAATAGAAAAGCCTTTTCAGCACGATAAGGTATTTATCAATACTGTCTGTACTTAAAATTGACATTTTTAAGGCACGGCAACTTACAAGATCTTTCAAAGCACCAAGTGCTCCATCGTCAGGTATTTCAATATATATAAACAAAACAACGGATAAAATCAAGAAGCATTTTTAAATTACGCGAGCACGTGATAACAATAACGAGGTTTACAATAAATATAGTGGAAGTTTGGTCATGCGTTAAAAGGATTCAACAAATAATACTACGAATTGCTATTAGATATGCGAAGAAATATATACACAGAGGATAATTAATCGCAAATGCATGTTACTTTTCACCGTGATAACTATTTTCTTCCATGTCATTGTTTTCAAAAATTCGATTGAAAACTTACTTTCTTGTAGGATGTTTTTCTACTTCAAATAATGCGTGCCTCGTTCCATCACCATTTTTGTTTCTAAAAGCCTGATCGGAAAAATGGTGTCAGATAGCTTCTATCGGCAGGAACATTTTGTATATACTCTACCCGACATAGGAAATGCCAGTACCATGAAGAAATGCACGAAATGATACGAGACTGACCACACGCGTAGACAGTCACGTGGGAAAGGAGTGATTTAATTTCTGAGGGAATACCTGCAGTGGTGTAGTGCTAATTAAAAAAGTACAGGAAACCGCGGTGCCTTTACATCTTCAGTACCTTCCCCTCTTTATAACTCCCATTCAGTTCCCCCCTTTTTACTTTCTTATATTTGTATCATAAGAAAGTATAGTGATTGCTCGAAATCAGACTTTAGGATTTAGACGGTTTGGCATTCAAGGAACAAAATTTCACTATTTTGGTAAAAAAACCCCACTGAAATGTTGGGGCCCAAATTGGGGCACAAAAACTAAAATTAATCCAATACTATCGAGTAACAAGTCATTGGAAGCGGAAACCAATTTAGAGTGCAATGGTGAAAGTCATTTATTACTGAGAGTCTTAATTCTTGAGATATTTGGATAGGGGCAGTTTGGGTACAGCATAAAACAAATTTAAGTAAAAATGATCTAGTAAGATGTCATTTTAAGCAAAAAATTTTGGAGATAGTAACGGTGAAAATCTTGCATTGCACCGAGTCTTAGTTCTGAAGATATTTTGGGAAATGTTGATAAAATAGCTTAGTCACGTACGTGACTATGCATCATGGGATGTTG
Source organism: Macrothele yani (assembly GCA_039090855.1). Classification (NCBI taxonomy): domain Eukaryota; kingdom Metazoa; phylum Arthropoda; class Arachnida; order Araneae; family Macrothelidae; genus Macrothele; species Macrothele yani. The sequence goes on from CM077006.1 coordinate 1,990,612, forward strand.
TTTGATTTTAAAATTAATCCAGCGTGATTAAGGGGCATTCTTAACTGGACTAAATTAACTGAGACCCACAACTAGATTCCTTAACAATGAGTAGATTAATTAAATTCGCAATTGCAAACATTTTCCTACTCCAATATACCCACCTCAGCGTTCTTAACAACAGTAGAAAAAGATGTTTCAAGGGACTGCCAAGTGAGAATGGATTTAGAGACTAACTCTACCTTCAAACAAACGTGGGACGTTAATTCCACTAATTGTGCAGATTTTATGTTGCTTTTTTTATTGGAAAATAATTATAGGACATTCACATTTTAAAAAGAAAACAAATTGTGCTGTATACGGTTTACCAGAACGCGTGCCACAGTTCCGCGGCGTTCCGGCCCCGCTACACCACTGAATACCTGAAAACTCTTTGCTAAGAGCCAGCATAATGCTGTTGGAAATAGTGAATTTCCGCAGTGCTTCTTAGCCTGCGCACACACACACACACACACACACACACACACACACGCACACTCACAAAACATTCACAAGCATGCAAAGCAGGGACGTTGACGTATCCCTTCACAAACTATCATCAAGCCGCTATAAAGACGAGCCGTCTTCGGATAGAGGTGCAGTTTACTCGGAGTATAGGCAGGAGTATATCTCTGCGTATGACCTGTGGAGTACGACCTGGAGATTCGGAGTCTGATATCGTCTGAGTTTGAAGGAATTATGAAGCAACTACGAGGAGCTGCTATATCGACAAACCTAAAGAGTTGATACAGTGCGTACTGCCCCTTTTGGATTATGACGACGGATCCAGCTCAAGTTTCTAGCGGAGTTTTTCCCGATCAAGGTGACAAGTGACTCTTCCCGATGTCTCTAAGAACAGTAAGCCTAAAGTATCTTATCAACAAAGTTGAATTCGAACTCTTTCTAATAGTGTGTTGTATAATATGTTTTATCAGTCAATTCAACTGAACGTCACTCTTATTTTGATAGTTACAACATGGTAACAGAAGTCTATAGCTTAGGTCAACTGTATATATGTTATATTCATTTAATCTTCAGATAAAGCTAATTTTTGTTCTCATTAATGCGTCATATTTAGTAGCTTGTGTCAAAATTTACTTAGTCAGTATTCTTTTATTGTTAAAAGCAACTGCGTCCTTCAAACAACAACAAATGCTGCCTGAGTCTGTAGGTCGTGTATCACAGTGCAGAGCTATACACTCGGCAACACGGCGTGGCATCCCCTGTTCGATACTTAGCCCCCTAATAGCCCTCCAAGTTCTGAACTGCTGGCATCGCCACTGACCAATGAGGATGCTATAGTTTGATTCAAGAGTCAGGACAGTTCTCCACTGCCTAACGAAACCTTTCACTTTTGACAAGCACAGTATCCTCGTATCTAGTGTCCCCAAAGCGGAAAGAAGCATCAGTCCTCTTCAACCAATAATCCACGCATGTACGCTTTCGTACCATTGCTCTGAAATGACCGACATCAGTTCATTTCAGTGGCGCACTTAGGATTTCTTTATTTGGGTGGCATAAAATACCGAAAATGCAAATAAAAATATCCCGGAGAGAACACCTTCCAACAAAATATTGGGAAGCGATACAAATATCCCCGTCATATTAAAGTGCGTTTCCAATGATTCGTAAAATAGATAAATAAAAAATTTGTACAAATACATGTACAAAAAAAAAACATCCAATAACAAAGAGCGAAGGAGAAAGTGATGCTTCATGGCGAGGGCCCGGGCTCCTGGGATACACCCACTCAGTGCGCCACTGGTTCATTTGGTTGGTTTAAGTATCTATCAGAGATTTACTCAGATCATTTGGTTGGTTTAAGTATCTATCAGAGAGGTACTCAGATCATTTGGTTGGTTTAAGTATCTATCTCTCTTCAACAGCATCAGCTATTTCTTTCTTTCTCTTTCTCTAAGCGTGGCGTGTAAAGCCAAGCACTGACATATATATGTATCGCTCTCTTCAAAAGCAAAAGGCATTGGAGCTGTTAACACGACACAGCTTCATTTAAATGTACAATCACTTTGGTATTAGAAATGCAAGTTTCTCTGTTTCTTGGAGACGAGAAGTTTAAATATAACGAAAATAAACATTAAGCACGAAAGAAGTGTCTGTAGTGCAAAATTGTGCTCTGGTGATTTAGCGTTTCAGTTCTTTAAAAATTCAAATAATTGAAAAAAAAAAAACATTCTCTATCGCAGCGCAAGTATGTTTCACTTTGCAGTTTAAATACTTTGTTTTTACCTTTCTCTTCTTTATTACGCTCGTACGATTTGCTTCTCTTTGATGTTAGCATAGTATCTTCTAGGTACTTCACATTTTGATATGTAGAAGGGGAAGATGATGCAAATAAACTGAAAACCGTTTGATAAAAAATAAGACAAATAGAAATGTTGGAAAAACGACAAAATCAATCCAGAAGGATTTTGCTCCGATAAAAAATAAATATGCTGATGCTAAGATTATGCACTGCGTTTTAGTAAATCATTCGAAAAAGTCATCATCAAGATATTGTCAATGTTTTTTGTAAACACCTGGGAAATAAAAAGTAGTCCTGGAAACTAAAAATCCGTCCTTCTCAGCATCTGCCAGTTTTAAAAATCGATAAAGACCAGGATCTGCCTCAACGGACATTTGTCATATGAGGGTCAGAGGCAGTGGGGGAAAGAGGGGTGGGGGTGGAATTGAATTGTTACCCACCATTGTCAGACTCTGATGAATTATTCATGAAACCTTCCCGTGACATTTTTGATATTATACTGAGCGGTGATGCTTTTTAAATTATTGAACAGGAAATTCCATATTTACTTTTCGCCAGAGATTTCGGATTAAGAGATTCCCTGCATTTCTAAATTTACGGATTCCCCTCAAATGTTTGTCATATGATAGATTATTTCAAACTGAATTTTCGTGCCGCCTTCATTTCTATTAACACAGCGAAACAATCAGGACCAAAACTTCGATGGAAAACGGCGTTGTTAACGAACAGTGATTCGAATTAGTATGGGTAGGGCCTTCATGTTTGAGGCCTTTGCCTTTGTTCCTCTCATTTTTGACTCATTGCAATATACTTTTGTTAATGCAGATAAATAGGGTAAAAATTTCTCTCTAACGATAATTTTACCCGTTTTAAATGATCTAACATTTTATATTGTTTTCATACCTTTTGCCAGTTAAAAAAGATACCAAACTCTAAACTCCTCATAATCACGACACATTTTTTATGTTGCTATTTCTAATTTGATATTATATTTCTTACTGAAGTTTAATTAGTTCTTCATACTCCGTGAAAATTGCTGAAAACGCTTACGTTTCTTTTTTTTTCTTCCTCTTTCTTTTGATTTTGTGGAAACAAAGGGTCGCACGCTATACACACTGACGTTCATAACAGGCTGATAATAGACTTCTTCTCTGATGCACGTTCAGAACGTCAGAAAAAAAAAAGTGAGCATCAACTGTCCGAACTGTAGAAGGCATCGCAAAGAATTTAAATATGTTACTGTAAAAACTGATTTTAAGTTTCTTTTTTTTTTTTTTATGAAATTCTTACGTTTTTAGCTTGTTTTTGAAAAGTAAGAACCATATATATCTTATGATTGTCTCACCTACACATAATCAGAGACGCAACGGTTAGAGCGTATGTAATGCAACGGAAGTTCGTTTAACGGCAGCTCAAAATGTCTTCTCCTAAAATAAACTTAATCACGGGGTTTTTAATTACATCATTCCCTGGAAAGGTTTTTAACGTATCAGAAAACAGTTTCTGCTGTATGAAATCAAATCAATCAAATTTAATTGCATATTTAATTAAGTTTTTCTTCTTAATCTGGAAAAAGCAATTTCAGTTTAAAGCACGTGTACACATTTTTCCCGTTAAGTTTCCAAGAAAAAAATTTCAAAAGATTGAAAAGATTGGTCGTTTCTTCAACTTTCTTCGTGAGTTAACAAAGTTCCTCGGTTATGTGGTTTTGGAAGAGAACATACAAATACGAAGAGGAGATGACTGACTAGAAAAAAGGGTGAGGATGATTTGTCATTGAATTGCTCAATGGTAGATGGCCTAGATGGGGAGGTTGTGACCCTTCGTCATTGCTAGGAATTCTTACGAATCCCAGAGAAGACATGAATGTTGTGTGTTTGTTTCTACAGGCTCACGCTCCCTCGTTCCTAGAACCAGTGACCCTAAATTAGGTACTAACGAATTCTACTGGGCGTAGATGAAAATGGAGTTTGTGAAACTGCAAAGATAATAATTTTCACTGAAAAGGCGGCAAAAATGGTTCTCGGCTACAAAAGAAAATCAGCAAAGAACGCTAATTGTATTGATTTTGTGATATACATTATCTGATGGAAAGTATCCGGACACTTACCTATCCACAAACGCTCTGTAATAGGAAAGAAATTAATTCCGAGTTGGTCCGCCTTTTGCTGTTATCACAGTCTCCACTCTGCTGGAAAGGTTTTAAAATAGATTTTGGTACGTTGCTGTGGGAATCACCTACCACTCTGCCACAAGGGCATCAGTCAGGTCGGTCACTGATATTTAGCGGTTCGTCCTGGTTCGCAGCCGGCGTTCCAATTCAACACAAAGCCGTTCCATGAGGTTGAGATCTGGGTTCTGTGCAGGCCAGTCAAGTTCTTACACACCTATTTTATGAAACCATTCCTGCACGGACCTCGCTTTGTGGACAGAGGCAGTGTTCTGTTGGTAAAGGAAAGGGCCTCCACAGAACAGTTGCCATAATGTTGGGAGCCAGAATCGTCGAGAGTGTCATTACAGGTCGTAGCGTTAAGATTTACGGGCACTGGAACTAGAGTGCCCATCCCAAATCCTGAAAAACACAGTATGATGCTTCTTCCACCAAACTTCACAGTTAGCACAATACAGCCGGGCAGGTAGCGTTCACGCAGCTTCCTCCACATCCACCCTCAGACTCGCCCGTCAGACTGCGAGATAATGAAGCGTGATTCATCACTCCAGAGGAGGCGTTTCCACTACTCCAGAGGCCACTGGCGCTGAGCTTTACACCACTTAAGACGCTTGGCGTTGATCTTGCTGAAGTTAGGCTTGTGTGCGGCTGGTGGGCTATGGGGAACCATTCCCTTCGGTTCTCGATGAACCGTTATGGTGCTGGAGTTGCTTCCAGAAGCCTTTATGAACATGGAGAATATTGCAACCAAGGACAGACGATTATGTCGCACCACCTCCTACAACACTCGGCAATCCGGCTTTGTCGTTTTACGTCACCGAGGTCGCAACAGCGCGGTTGTCCCTTCTAGACGTTTTCAGTTTTCAATAACATCATTTACATTTGATCAGGGCAGGTGCAGCAGATAGAAATTTCCCAAACTGACTTATTGCTAAATTATTATTGTATAACTGTGCCATGTTGGAAGTCACTGAGCTCTGCTGTAAGATGTTTTCTAGGCCTCGTGCATCTCTTTATATAAGTATGGCCCATACCAGTGACATATATGGGAAAATTCCAATACTTAAAAGGGATGTTAGGGTACTTTGATCATATACACAGTCGTATCAGAATAATGACCACCTACCTAATAATGGGAATAACCACCCTTATCCCGGAAGACAGCGGCGAGACGACTTGGAATGGACGCAATAAGACCTTGAAAGGTTGACCGAGGCACACGTGCCCATTCGAACTGGGCAGAGCATGGAGGTCCCAGATATGACGTCGTTATGGGTCGGCACGTCGAACCTGTCGATCCAAATAGTCCCACAGGCACACTATGGGATTGAGGACGGGCGATTTTGCCGGCCAAGGGAGAAAGGAGACATCACTGTCGTGTTCCTGGAACCAGCCACACACTTAGCGACGTGGCACGGCGCATTGTTCTTCTGGTAGACATCATCACTATAACGAAGTAAATTTCTCCGTCATTTTTATCCGCGCCAGGATTCGAACCCGGGTCCCCTCATTCCGGAATAAGTTGCTCTACCAATTGAGCTACGCGGACGTTTTATTCTGATTCCTATCTGCCTTTATGTCGTGTGCGTCCTTCTGGCAGGTACGTCACATCTCCTGGTACGTTACATCATCTCTCCCTTATTATTATTTTTTTTTTCGAAGTCCTGGAGAAGGGATTCTTTTATTTTTCCTATCTCGCGGTGTGGAAAGAACATCACACCAATGCGAGATTTTGAACGGTCGGGTCATCCGGATAGTTCGGGCGCCATTATAACGAAGTAAATTTCTCCGTCATTTCGGTCCACGCCAGGATTCGAATCCGGATCCCCTCATTCCGGAATAAGTTGCTCTACCAATTGAGCTACGCGGACGTTTTATTCTGATTCCTATCTGCCTTTATGTCGTGTGCGTCCTTCTGGCAGGTACGTCACATCTCCTGGTACGTTACATCACCACCAGGGTAAACGTCCAACATGAAGGGATGCATGTGGTCAGCGAGGATGGGCAGAGAGCCATTAGCGTTCAGGGACCCATGCAGTGGTACCAGCGGTCCCAGATCATACCAAGAAAACGTCACCCAGACATACACACTACGACCGCCGGCCTGTACTTGACCAACAAGCGTTTCCAGGTGTTGGTTCTCGTGTGTCTGACGCCGTACCCACTACCGCCCGTCACTTCTGTGGAGAAGAAACCTCGATTCGTCGGAGAAGGCATCCTTTTTCCACTCTTCCACTGTCCAATGACGGTAATACCATGCGAACTGCAGGCATCGTTGCCGATGGACTTGGGTTAACATAGGCGCTTTGAAGCAGCGTCACCTCCAGAGACCCATGCGTAACAGGGTTCGCTTTATTGCTATCGGAGACACGTACCTGGGTGCGCCAGCGTTAATTTGCGTGATCAATTGCTGCAATGTCGCACGTCCATTGCCCTTTAACAGTCGATGGAGGCGATGTTCTCTTCTGGGGTCGATGGCCTTTGGGGTTCCACGGTTTCGACGTCACGACGTACTCGGTGAGCCAGCGGTCCATTCTTGGTACACCCTTACTACAGCACCTCGCGAACAGCCCACGAAGTCTACTGTTTTTGAGATGCTTCCACCCTTGGCGCGGTAGCCGATGAACATTCCTTTTTGAACGTCCTTCAAATCACTACATTCGTCCATTGCGCCCAAGTCACGCGCCATGGCTCATCTATCTGCCGCTTATGTCTCCGTGTGGTCGACCTTGTCACGTGCGCACTGTGCCGAGCCTGGGCGGGTACACTATGATTCCCGGAGTGGTAATATTATTCTGATACGGCCGTGTAATGTATCGCACAATGGGGATACCAGCAAAAATGGCTGAATTTAGACTTTTTCTTCAGTTGCAAGTTTTAAGGGAAAGAGCCGGCACATCGATGCTGTATCCTACGAACAGTGTTACAGGGCTTGGTGCTGAGCTGTATTACAGTGCCCTGTGTGAAGGGTTCGTTTGATGCTTCGCTTGCTGCAAGCTCTGTATCGGGGGTTTAACACGTATTTCTCCCTATTTGAGCAGACAGGTAAAGTATAAATAAACACGACTAAAGATAAACTTTGCTCTTGCACTGAGGAAAACTTTTATTCGGATGTTATGGGGAATGTCTCAAAGCATTGTCCTGATCTCCTTTCCTCTATTATCATCAACAAGCTGATCGCCCTTTTTTTCTCGGCCCGTGTTCGCTTCCTACCTTCTCATTCTCCGTCGATTCCCGTCATCTTTTCCCAATTCCCACCGACGGGGACAGATTTCACACCTTCTCTCTCCACTCCTTAACACCGAATCCCTTGCCGAATAGTGAAATCCACGCTTTCCCAAAAAGCGCGGACACTCCTTAAAATGTCTTCTCTCTGAAAACGCAAAGTTTCCTTTAATTGGCTTCGCTGTCACCTCTTCTCTCTTACTCCCTCGCAGAAAAGTGTCCTCGTAACAACAGCTTCGATGCGCGAAACTTACAGAAATCTCGAAATATCAGTTGACGAAGTGTCCCAGTGTGTTTTTGAAATAAGTATAAAATACTCTTCGAATCAAACTTGAATGAACTGTAAACTGCTCTTCAAACCAAACTTCTTTCTCCATAACCATGTCACCGAATCAGATAAATAATATTAAGACGTTAACGAATATACACCTACTTATTATGTAGGAATTAGATCATTTTATAGTGGTTGGCTATTTTCAAATAAAATATTTTACATGACTGTCAATTAATGCATAATCGTTTTTAGTACATACCACTTTACCACTGCTTTCCTTTTCCCAACGTCTATTTTCTTCTGCGTAAGTGTACCATACTCATAGCAATATAAAAAATCGTATTCCCATCTCTTGTCACACAAACATACTAACAAGAGAATTGGTGAGCAAGTGTGTGAGTGGATTGGAAAAATCCGATATTCCTTGCATGTAGTTGAAAACAGTTTTCGGTATGTCCTGTATATTGTGACAGCTCTGTATTGTGTGGAAATGACCTGATCTCTTTTCGGGAAATGCACCAATCGCTTCCAAAGCATCAATTTCAAATCATTTAAAAGAAAGAATCGACTCCACGAGGCTGATTTTTCTTCATCTTCTTTCCTCATCCTCTCACCCCAAACCTTCATCACGTGTTCCTCTCTTCCTGAACTTCCCTTCTTTGGTCCTTACATTACATTGCCTTCAGGTAATTCCCAAAAGCTCTCGAGCTTCTTTTCCTTTTTCTGCCGCTTGCTTCCTGGTCTCTCTACAACTCCTGTTCTCTCTTGTCACAGATGGTCGCGTAGCAGTTTGGTTACCATAGCGACGAACGTCCTCTGATTGTGCCTTGGCATATCACGAGGGATGAAAACTGCCACCAGAGCTCCATCTCGAAGGCAGGAGATGGAGCAGAGGAAAGAAATTCTATTAAACTTTTATTTAAAGATATTACTCCATTTCATGCCTTATGGTTGTTGCGTAATGCCCTTAACCTAACTTACAATGAAAGAAACTTGGAACTGCAGTTTCTCGGCCTAAAAATGGCACAGGAAAAGCTTATCTAAAGAAAACAAGACTTACGGAATGAATGAGATGAAGTGCTACAACGAGACAAAGAATTTGGAACTTAGTTCTGCAAAATAAGTTGGGAATGTTAGAAAAGACTCAGAATGATCAGAAATAAAATAAAAGAAGACAGAATGCTCTGAATCCTCTGGTTTAATGAATTCGCTTTTAACTAAACGGACTGAAATTTAGAAAGTTCCAGAATAACCTGGTACATTCGAACATTATCCCGGACAACGGAGATACCGTTCTTCTAATGTATTTCGAGATGGCAGAGATATCGTTCAGAAAAAGATGATGTGGTTTTTCCCAATTGTGTTATACGTAAGTGCCATGTAACGGAAAATAATATTTTTGTTGGAAAAAAACTGAAAGCTATGGCGTGTTTACCTTTGACAGATTTAAAAGAGATTTCCTTAATTCAATATCTAGAAACACAGATATCTTGACTCTTGCAAATGCGGGTTTATGCCACCCAGCAATAATTTCACCTCTGGAATAATTTGGAAGGCATAAGCGAAATTATCAGTAAACATATTTCTTTTTCAGAATTAAAAACAAATCCATCATTCTGCACAAAGCAGCACCAATACCATAAGTGTCCACACACATACACAGATCAAAAAGTCAGATCACTTTTTGCGCAAAACTTCCAGTATCGAGTACAATAAATATTCTTCCAGTATGATCTATTGAAATGCGTATGGCATCCCCATAGATTGACAAAGTGAAATATTCGCCGTGTTTAATGGTATCTAATCCAGAAACGATTTATTCGATATGATGGCTTGATATGGATTAGGCAATTCTCACCGATAAACAGAGCATGAGAACAAGTAAACTGACCTTACCCCAAAATTCCATGGGTGATTTGACCTTAGCCCCCATATGCAAAGTCAAATCATACATGGAAATAAAAAATCACACTTCCTAGACATATGTATATCGTGCAATACACATCTTCTCAACTGAGATTTCCTGGCAGAAAGAGTTTGATTTTCTGAAAAGAACTGCAGCACACGGAGGACATATCCCTTCCTTTGCAGACAAAGCGGTCCAAAAATTTGGGAAACCGAAGGCTTCTGCACGCTTACTCCTGTAGACCTCTCAATACGGGAGAGTTGGGCTGTCATCCCGTTTTGCCCTCAGATTTGCTTCAAAATTTCAAAAATTCTGAAAAGTTTTAATTTCAAAGTTATTTTCAAATCCATAAACAAAATAAATTTTTACGGATCAAAAGACTATGACAAAGACATAACTTTCTGGGGAATTTATGAATGTGGGCTTTCATATATAGGACAGTACCGCAAGTCCTTAGGTTTCCGTGTGAAGGAACATAAGACTTACGTACGGAACTGTGAACCAAAGAAGTCGTCTACGTATAGTCCAACATTGTCCCGAAAGGACTCTAAATTTTTGTTTGAAAACGCTGAACTTACTGATAAACCTGATTCAACTATCAAGCTTAATATTTTAGAATCTTTCCACATGTATTGCAATTCTTCGCGGCTTGTCAACGACGTGGCATCGACTCCATTTCTTTAAAGTGCGTGGAATATTATGTCAGTTTGGCACCATACTGAGCATGTGCTTTGAAAAAAAGGTGAGTGCTTATGCTATCACTGAGGCTGTCCTTTCGTTCTCCTGTGGACATCGAATCTGGGCACCTATCGGTCTGATATGAAAACATATTTTTGTACTGGAAGCTCTGAACTATGAGAACGGTGATTTTTTACTTTCGGCCTTTTTTTATGCATATTTTCGTCGCTAGGGAGAGTAAATTCGTATTTTATCTCATTCTAAATGTAGTTTTTACTTTATGATTGCTTCTAGAAATTCTATTTAAACAATTATTTCTTCTTCCGACACTTTAAAACTACACTGTTAAAAATTTTTGTGGTACACCAAAAGGTGGTGCTACACCAGTTGCACCACTTTCTGAGAAAAGATTCACCATTGTGTGGTACAAACAAAACCCAGCATGGTGCAACCTTGCATCATAATGTGGTACAACTTTGTACCATGACGTGGTGCAAAGTTCGTTTGCACCAAACAATGGTGAATCTTTTCTCAGAATGGGGTGTGGCTGGCAGGGGCGCCGGCTTCACTAAGTTATTGAGGGGCAGTCATGTCTGTTCCTTTGCCAGGAGGAAAATTAAAGGGGGGGGGGAGAAAGAAACTACGATATTCCACTTATATTTTGAAACGCAATTGTAATTGCTCATCAGCAAATGAAAAAAGAAATAGAAATACTCTTTTGCTGAATATTATTTTTAAAAGTGAAATTCAGCCTGCGATTTCATAAAAATATCCCGAGAGATTTTGTTTCCAAACGTTTATCCGAAATATGAAAATTCAGCGCTGTTATTCAAACAAAAAACGACAAGCGCAAAAAATAGATACATAAAAGCGCTAGAGATTATACGTTTCTGTACTTTTATTTATTTGATTTTTCATAATTGTTTTAAACATCACGAGAACATGTCGAACAAAATACTGGGCTGACAATCAAGTTCTTATCAATAAGCAATGCTTTATATCGTAAAAAAAAAGTTTACTTATTTTGTTATTTATAAATTGTTTGGAAATAAATCGCTTTGGCCTCATAAGGTGCAGCTTGGTCTACTTTATGAGGCCAAAGCGATTAATTAAACAGACCGAAAAATATTGGGTAGGCACTGCCTCCCTAGTAAAATTATTAGGGGGCAAGATTCACCTTGCCCCCTATAATAATCGGCGCCTATGGCAGCTGTTGTAGCACCACTACACCAGCTGCACAATTTCGTGGTTAGTTGCATATTGGTGCAACCCACCACAAAATTTTTAACAGTGTATTTTGCATACAGTTCCTTCTTCATATAACACACAGAGTCCTTCTACATGTCGGAAATGCATATCGGGTTGTTCCCGATCACTATTAAATATGCTTTGCATTAAGTCTTTGGTGTTTGGTCTGATATTTTAGGGATATCTATAAGAGTTATTAATAACTGATCTTCTAAACGTCCGATTTAAAAAATTATTTGCGCGACAGATAGGGCTCATGGCGGAAAATGCTTTGTACATGATACCTAGTTTTTCGTACCGCACAATTTTACAAGGTGGCGCAAGCTCATATTTCTGTTTTCAACATATTTTTAGCCTCATCATGCTTCCTTTAACCCGACTGGAAAAATTCTTCTTTCGGTAAAATAAATCCCAAAGGTCAACACTTCAAATTAACACACGGGTATCTCCGACAGAGGGCGTAAATGTTTATCATATTTTTTCCTAATACCTCCGCTTCTAAAAGTCTGATTAAAAAAATCTTTTTTTGCGATGAATAGAACTGGTGGTGGAGAATATTTTGCATGAAATTTCTAAATTTTGATAACTCATAATATTTCCACAAGAGGGGCGTCAGTGAATATATCTGTTAGCAATACATTTGCAGATTTATCTGTTTTTTAAGCGTCTGAAAACCCGATTGAAAAAAAAATGTTTTGGTCAGATACCGCTCAATACGGAAAATACTTTTTGGTATTCTCTCCAAAATATCGCGCAATTTTTCCATAGAGAGAGTACCTGTATTTATTATTTTTTACGACATCCCTGCTTTTGAAAAGTCTGATTTAAACAATTATATTTGCGTAAGATATCACTGATCTCGGGGAACATTTTGCATATATCATTGAATTTTTACATAATTTACATAATGCATAGTTCTAACGCTAGTCGACGTATATGCATATGTATGCCTGTCTCCAACGCTATCTCCGCTTCTAAAAATCAGACTGAGAAAAAAAATAATTGGACTGTATGCCATTCGCTATGTTAAGAATTGAGACCTATCCACTTCAAGTAACGCAAAATTTTCCACTAGGGGCATACATGTGTGAACTTTCTTCTTGCTATCTCTTCTTCTGAAAGTGGTATTTAAAAATTGGTTTTTCACCGCACAGCACCCCCTCTACAAGAAGCTATTTTGCTTATGTTTCCTGCTTTTTCATCATGTACAGTTCTGCCGCTAGAGTACGCTAGTATGTGTTTCTGTTTACAAGAGTATTTCCGTTTTTAAAAAATCTAATCAAAAAATATTTATTTTGGTGGGACACCCTTTTATATGTAGAACGTTTTGAGTTCATTTTAGTAGACAAATAGTGCAGAGTATTTCCGCTAGGGGGCGCGTATTAAGTTACATTCCGTTTTCCGCCCTGTGTCTTCTCCTAATAGTTCGATTCGAAAAATTTCCTTTATTTCGAATATCTTCCGGTATGAGGAAGATTTTACATACAAATGTTGATGTTTTGTAACGCATCTTTCTGCCGCCAGTGGGCTCATGTTACTGTTTCTATTTCAAATGCTTTATCATTCTAAGAATTCGGTTGAAAAAAATATTTTTGTAAGGGATTCTATTTACGACGAAGAACAATACAAACTCTGAACATTTTAATTAGTGCACACATTTTCCTCTAGGAAGCGAAATAATTCGAAGAAACTGTACTGATTTATCACATTTTCAGTCGTAACATTGAAACGTGCTCAATCATGATGAAATATGTACACTTCTTCATGATTTGCAGCTATGAGAAATTTCAAAACCACATCTTGAGCAGATATTTCTTAAATTGCACCAAAATTTTCAAAGTGACTTCTGTGTAAAATACAAATAAAGGTTTTTATTTGCTCAGATGTTAGAACATTTGCTACACATCAAACTGACAATAAAGAAAATTACTAAACTCTCCAAAAAACTACTACTGACTGTTTTTTCTTCTTTCAGAGTTGTCAAAATTTCTGTAAAATTTGAAAATGGTGTTAGAATGCTGTAATCCAATTGAAAACTCAAGATCAATTTGTACTTCAGATATATCAGTTTGGTTGCAGAAGCTCAGACGCTAGGCAGAAAGAAAGCATCACTTATAACAAATTAGCTTGGTATGATTTTTCTCAAAAATAACATGTTTTATGTTATAAATTTATGTGTATAGCTGGTATTAACCAAAACTTTCCCTCGCTTCTCTATTCATGCAATATTAAAATTAAAATTCATTGAAAAAATAATGAGAAAAAGAGAAAATGTTTTGACATCTGACGATTCTAAGTGTCAGTTTCAGGCAATATGGTACCCTCCAGGTTTACTGAAAACGTGGATATCAAAGTGCTTTTTTATGGAATTCTTTCTTACCCCGTTGTAAGAGAGCTGTTTTTGTTCATTTATAAGCCCTGCTCGGGTTCGATGCTTAAGCCTAATTGCAGCTCATTGAGAAAATACACTCATCGTCAAAAAAAATAGTTGCACCCAGAAGGACGTGTCGGATTGCAATGCTATTCGGAAGGAAGGTACAAGTTACCAGGAACAATAAATGATTAAACGTTGAGACGATATCGGCAATCTTTATTGAACTACACGCCAATAAGTAGTGTCTCTCATTATGGCGTCGGACCCCCATGTTAGTTCACACAGCATGCCAGACGTCTCGGCATGGAGTTGTACAAGGTCCTAATGGTGTCCTGCGATAAGCCATTCCATGCAGCTTGAATCTTCTCACGCAGTTCCTGCAGATTGTGCGGTAGGGGTGGAGTGTGGATAGCGCGTCCAATAGCATCCCACTCTCGAGACAGCAGCAGTATGCGTCCACTCTGCCATGACTAGCCGCGTCTGGCGATGCGGCTGGTCATGGCAGAGTGTCAGTGCCTTGAAGGCAAGCTCTCGAGACAGCAGCAGTATGCGGACGAACGTTGTCCTGTTGGAAAATCGCACCGGAGTTAGCGTTCAAAAAAGGTAGGGCCACTGGTTGTAGGACCTCATTGACGCAATATTGTGCTGCCAAAGTGCCTGTAATGAACACCAAAGGTGATCTGACGTCGTAGGCAATTGCACCCCACACCATTACACCAGGCCTTCTGGACGTGTGACGCTCGACAACAAATCGTTCATCTTGGCGCTGGCCACGGTGCTTCCACACACGGATTCGTTAGTCTTCTCCTCCAAGACAAAAGCAAGACTCGTCACTGAAGATCACCCGCTGCCATTCTGAGTGGCTCCTTGACAGTCTGGCACGACACTATTGCAGTCTTTGGCGACGATTCAATGGTGTTAAGGGCAGTCGTCATAACGGTCTGCGTGCATGTAGTCCTACGTCGTACAGCCGTCTGCCAATGGTGCTGGCACTAATCGCACGATGCATAGAGGGCACCACTGCTCGCTGAATATCCGCAATCGTGGATGTGGGGTCACTCCGCGCATGTCGGACCTCTCTCTCCGTGGTTCGTCTATTGTCTCCCAGACACTTCCTGTAGCTGCTGCGTGCCTTGTTCTATCCACTGCCGCCCACAGCGTGTTATGGTGATATCCTCACGACCGGCATGGCGCGCAGTATGGAGATAAGACATTAGATGTTTTGTGTAAAATCCAATGCAGGAAACGGCAAACTCGAACCTGGCAAATTCGTACCCGGAGGATTGGTACTCGGCAAACTCGTACCCAGCAAATTCGTACACGGTGTGGGATAAGGGACCATGCAATTCGTGCACAGTCCCTCAGTCAAAAAGGCGGCGTAACTGCTCCGTGAAAGAGTTTTCCTGTGGGGGAGATTTCCAATGTAGAACAGTTTTCCCGTTGGGAAATTTATCGCGAATGTCTGAAATGAAACCTTTTCCTGGTTTCAGAAAAGCTGATTTTAGAACATCTATAATGTTCCTTTCTGTGTCTCTGTTTTTTTTTTTTTTTTCATTTTCTTCTGTGATAGAAAATTGGGACATTCGGGTAGATTCGGCTGTCATTTGGGTAAAATATTGAAAACAACTTTTTGTCGTTAAGGAATTTATGGCAAAAAGTTGCAACGCTAAAAAGTGCGAACGGAGTTCAACAACTTAATACAAGAAGAGCTACCGAGAAGGGAAAGAACAACATTGCAATTCAAGGAGGAGGTAGATGAAAAAGCAAGAAGAGGAGAGAGAAGCATGGCACGTGCCTGAACATCTGTTGGCCATTCTAACGATCCTGAGCTGATGACCGACAGGTGGTACGCACGCTTCTCTTGCGTCCCCCGGGCTAAATGAAAGGAATGAGGTTGGTTTGGATCAACTCAACTGTTTTCTTTCCATCTTCCTCCTTTCGTCATTGCCCAGGGTACCAGGTGTTGCTCCCGATTAGAATCACTGCCAGCGCAAGGTCAAGGAGGCCTGCCTGCCTGCCTGCCGTCTTCCTTCTTGACGGCTTTCAGCCACTTGTCATGCATAGGGCTTGGGGAAAATCATATGCACTCCATGCAGGTTCGTGGTAGCGTGTGCCACTATCAGCTTTCTACATTGTCGTACTAGAAGTAGTGCAGGGCCCTTAGGGCCCATGCAAAAGGACCGTCTCCTTATGAGTTATACTGGGTGCGTCCCCGTGCTACTGAATAAAAAGCGGAACTAAGATTTTTTTAACTACAAAAAAAATGAGCAATAAAAACTAATGCCACCTAAATGTAAAACAAAACTTCCTTTTTGTTTAAAAAAAAGGCAGCGAACTGTTCAGAATATAATTAACAGGGATCAAATAATTATCTCAATACATGTGCTGCAGAAGGCAGAGAGGCAAACTATGTCTGATATTTGTGAAGCATTAATAAGTCTACGAGGAGCAGTTTTAGATTCTTCTACATCCTCCGAAATTTTGATTTATCAGTAAAACAGAAAATTTGTGGGCAGACATATGTCGTTTCCTTAATTTCATATATTTCGTGATACTTTTTGTATCCGGTTCATTGTAAACCGCCACACAGGAAAACTGCCACATGCTTTTCATCAAGGGGCCAGCCACAAATTGCTGTTCTTCCGAGGAACACTCTGAATGTGTGGCAGTTTTCCAATGGAGCAGATTTTCAAGTTTCCGAATTATGTGTGGCAGTTTTCCAAGATGTCTAACGACTGGAAGGAGCTCTTTTGTTTTTCTTGTCGGTTCATAGGAGTTTAGGGCAACTGGCCACAAAAGTTCGAGGGTGTGCGCTGGGGGGGGGGGTGTGTATAAATATTACCGTTTCTTGGTCTATATTGAGAATTGAATTGGGATTTCCAAACAAATTTCGAGAAAACGTTCTATGTAAGCCAAGCGAGAATAGCAGCATAATTCATGCTATGTTCAGAAAAGGATCCTAAGGTGGGATTTTTTACGCTTTCCAACCGTAGTTTAAAGAAACGTATATGCTCCAGCTTAGTCCGTCTGTCCTCACGTTAACTCGCGTAAAAGTGGTTCGATTTCGATGAAATTTTAGTATGTGGTAGGGGACCACCTGGGGACGAACCCTATTGAAAATGGGTGAAGTGGGGTCTAACGTCAGGACATAGGAGCGGGATGCATTCCATTGTCCTTATGCGTCATAACTTGCGTAAATATGGTTCGATTACAATGAAATTTTAGCATGTCGAAGAGGACCACCTGGGGACGAACCCTATTGAAAATGGGTGAAGTGGGGTCAAAGTTCAGGACATAGGAGCGGGGTGCATTTCATCACATCTTATTAAAGGAGCAATTCTTGTAAATATGTAAATTTTATTTTGAAAACGGCTCTAAGGATTTTGATGAAAGTGGTTAACCTACCGATTTCTGGTACTAGAAATCAATTTAACTTGATCTCGACTTTGAAAAAATTCGTTTAGGGGGTTAAATAACCACCCCCGAGTTACCACGGTTTTAGTGTCATGGCGTCGTCCTATTAATGTGTCCCATTCTTAGAAATCTTATGACGCCACACTCTCACGATCGACTCGCGATTGAGATGTTGGCGCGCGGTCACGCCATCTGCCTCATTACGTCCCACGTTGTTTGTGGATCCTATTAAAGTTTTATGACGTCACACTTTCACGACGATCTGCCTCATGAAGTCACGCATTACTTCTATTTTCTTCTAGAACAAAAAGTGAGTTGTGCCAGTTGCTTGTAGTTGATGCGTAGT
This sequence comes from Macrothele yani, assembly GCA_039090855.1. Taxonomy (NCBI): domain Eukaryota; kingdom Metazoa; phylum Arthropoda; class Arachnida; order Araneae; family Macrothelidae; genus Macrothele; species Macrothele yani. The sequence goes on from CM077006.1 coordinate 2,008,528, forward strand.
ACAGTATAAGCAGCGGAACGCTGATTTCGCATGCTTTTCCCTTCGCAATTTTAACTTAATACAGCATTTTTTATACATTTTTGAATAGTCACTTGATGACGAGCGTATCCGCTGTTATAATAACAAGCGGAAGAAGTAAATATGGAACAGCTTCGACATTCAAGAGCCGATGGTCTCCGATCACATTCCAGTCTCGAAACACATGACCTTCCATTGGAACCATTCCGAGCAGCTAAAGCGAGGAGCATGGAAATAATGTCCGACGTTATAACCCTCAATGAATCTATATCGGAAGAAAACCTCGATCAAATGCGGCGAATAAATAGACAGCGATGAAGAACCAATGTTACCATGGGGTTCGATGAAGAACCCCATGTTAACATTTATTGTTTGGTGTTTCATGTTTGGAAATAATAAAAAAATTAAAAAAATTTCTTACTCTAACACAAATAAAAAAAATATCATTCATTTTTGTTTTGACGTTTATGCTCAATTAATTTGTCTCTAATTCGTCTATCATTATTAATCTTGATGGTTTAGACTTAGCATTACAATACTTGGATATAACATATCAAAATACAATTTTTTTTTATGTCCTCATCGCCCCTTTACCCGAGCGATGCTCGGTGTTCCTGATATTTGCCCTTATGCGTCATAACTTGCGTAAAAATGGTTCGATTTCGATGAAATTTTAGTATGTGGTAGGGGACCATCTGGGGACGAACCCTATTGAAAATGGGTGAAATGTGGTCAAAGGTCAGGACATAGGATCCGGATACATTCCAATGCCCTTATGAGCTATAACTTACGTAAAAATGCTTCGATTGAGACAAAACTTTTCATGTTGTTCCGGAAGTATACTTTACCGGTTCTGTTGAATATCATCGAAATGGGGTCAGAGGTCGGGTCAGAGGAGCGAGATTTATTCTACAGCCATTATCCTCATAACTTGAGTAATAACTTGAGTAATGATTTCTGGTATGTTGGAAAGCGTATCATAATCAATGCATTGCATGATTTTACTAACTTATTTAATAACGCTGCACTTTTACTTAGGCACTAAATATTTACATAACATGCCAAGTTTGTAATATTTTTCTCTTTTACTTAATTAATTCACATGCCCTACACCTTCGCCTTTTTAACAGCTTTTAATCCGCCGACTTCATATTCAAAATGTTTACGTATCAAATCAAGTCAATAGCATTACGCTCTTACTTAGGCACTGAATATTAAAATCATAGGCCCCAGGCCAAGGCCTTTTTAACAGTTTTTATTCTATAAATGGCATATTCACATCAAATCAAGTTAATAACATTGCGCTTTTACTTAGGCACGAAATATCAATTCACAGGCCCAAGGCTTACGCCCTTTTACCAGTTTTTATCCTATCAATGTCATATGCACAACGTTTACATAGCAAATCAATTTTATAATATTGGGCGTTTACTTAGGCACGAAATATTAATTTATAGTCCCTAGGCCTAGGCTTTTTTATTTGTTTTTACTCCACCGATGTCATATTCACAATGTTTACAAATAAAATAAAGTTAATAATATTGCGCTTTTACTTAGGCACGAAATATTAATTCAGAGGACCTAGGTCTAGGCCTTTTGACGGTTTTTAATCCGTCAACTCCATATTAATAACGTTTACTTATCAACTCAAGTTAATAGCATTACGCTTTTGCTTAGGCACGAAATAATAATTCATAGGCCCTAGGCCTAGGCCTTTTTGTCATTTTTTAATCCTTCGACTTCATATTCATAAAGCTTACGTATCAACTCAAGTTAATATCATAACGCTTTTACTTAGGCAGTAAATATTAAGTCATAAGCTTTAGACCTTGGCCTTTTTTAACAGTTTTCATATTATATTCATAACATTTATGCATGAACTGAAGTTAATGATATTGTGCTTTTAATCAGACGCTAATTATTCATTCATTGGCCCTAGGCCTAAAGTCTAGTAATTAGTATTGAATGCTGAAGTAAAAGCGCAATGCTATTAACTGGAGTTAATATGTAAACGTTATGAATATGAAGTCGACGGATTAAAAACCGTCGAAAAGGACTAGGCCTAGGACCCATGAATTATTATTTCGTGCCTAAGTAAAACCGTAATGCTATTAACTTGAGTTGATAAGTAAACGTTATTAATATGGAGTCGACGGATTAAAAACCGTCAAAAAGCCTAGGACTAGGGCCTATGAATTAATATTTTGTGCCTAAGTAAAAACGAAATATTATTAACTTTATTTGATGTGTAAAACTTGTGAATATGACATCCGTGGAGTAAAAACTATTAAAAAGGGCCTAAGCCTAGGTCCTAAAAATTAATATTTCGTGCTTAAGTAAACGCCCAATATTATTAACTTGATTTGCTCGGTAAATGTTGTGAATATGACATTGATAGAATAAAAACTGGTAAAAGGGCTTAAGCCAGGGCCTGTAATTAATATTTCGTGCCTAAGTAAAAGCGCGATATTATTAACTTGACTTGATGTGTAAACGTTGTGAATATGACATTGGTAGAATAAAAATTGTTAAAAAGGCCTATGCCTGGGTCATATGACTTTAATATTTAGTGTCTAAGTAAAAGCGCAATGCTATTGACTCGATTTGATACGTAAACGTTATGGGTGTCGGACTAAAGCCCACCGGACATTTGCCCACTGGACATGAGCCCACTAAACTTGAGTACACTTAGCGCAGTAACTTTAGGAATAATTGCTACCACATTTCCGAAATTTAAGCATCATGTCCTCTTTGATTTTGGGTCCGGTGGGCAAATGTCCGGTGGGCTTTAGTTCGGATCCCGTTTTTACCATCCATAAGTCATCGACATTTTAACTGGATGCGCCTTTTTTCACATGCTGGTTTGCCAATACGAAACGCTAAACTGGTATAGCTGTATGATAACAATTCGTAAAAAAATTTGGAATTCTTTCCTTAGGGAAAACATCGGATAAAAAGCAGTTTCGTTTTGTTGTTATTTTTCGTATAATAAATAATGTTTAGTGAGCTTTCTTTAAATCTAAAGCCGTCGTTGAGCACCACAACATTAGAATGAGGGTATGGTGATAACGGACTTTTTCCGGAGACAAAACTAAGGGAGGGTATTGCACAAATACCGAAAGTAGAGGGAGTAATGGAAATGTTTGGGACATTTCCAAATAACAGGTAAGCAGAACTCTCAATAGGAAACTGCGAAAGTTAGAATAAGTGCTAGCGCACCAAGTACGTCGCCAAGCTAGCCCACCCTGCCGCCCACCCAGTTCAAGATGTGCAATTTTTAAATTTTTTTTAACTCTAAAATATAATCTAGATTTTTCCAAGTAATGATGAGTCTGATGTTTTTCATCGTGTAGCCCCACGCATTTCCCCCAGGGAATTGCTTTGTTTACTTCTCCGTAGTAAGCAAAACAGTATCTGCAGGACCATGAAAGTTGCACTGTTCTCCACTCATCAAAATCCTTACTTTAAGCCGTTTTTCGTGTTAATATGTCCAGAGACGAATGAAGAGGGTGAAAAGGAATTCACTGAGGGAGTTCATTACTAATTGCTATGCTGTTTGTGCTACTAATTATGAAATTTCAACACGGAAAGGGGAGTCTAAAGCTATACCAGTACTATTAAGCCTCCCGGGGTGGTGAGGGAACAAGACATGGCTGACAACTGCATTGTAAAAGATGAGCACAAGACAAGGTTGCGGGCTTAAAGAAAAGGAATTAAGGAGGGAGAAGGTATTGTATCTGCGTATTTTTACTTTTTCTCAACCCTAATCCACGAAAACATTTGCTTTCAGACCCTTGCCCCAGGCATCAAATGTTCTTTTTTTCAGTGCGGACTACTGGCGCTAGTAGCAGTGTGTCATGTTTGGGATACGGTATTTAACTCTTCAGGTTTTACTAATTGCATTAAAAATGGATGGACGCGGAACATTAACAAAAAAGAACCCCAAACTTTGGATTCTTTTGTTTTTCTAAAAGGACGAAAACTTCAAGAAAGTTTCAAAATTAATGAGCATATATATACACACGGTCGAGTCACATTATTCTAACCACCAGTTAATATCTAAAGTAACCGCCGTGTGCAGTGGGGGCAGCAGCTAGACGGGCTGGAAGTGACTCAAAAAGGTGCTGGAAGGTGTTCACAGGTATATGGAGCCATGCTGACTATATACAGTGTATCTGACAGCTGGTGGAGGGTGCATGGTGGAGGATCCATAGAGCGAACAACACGATCCCGGTGGTCACACAGATGCTCAATTGGGTTTGAGTCTGGGAAATTAGGGGGCCAGAGAAGTACTTTGAAGTCTTGATCGTGCTCTTCCAACCACTCACGGACATTTCTAGTGTGTGACACGTCGCATTGTCGTTCTGGAAGATCCCATCCGCCCCAGGGAAGACAATCAGCATGTATGGATGTACGTGGTCTGCAAGGATGGATTCATAACGAATTCGGTCCATAGTGCCTTCCACTGGTATAAGGAGACCCATAGAATGCCACGAAAACATTCCCCAGACCATAACGCTGACCCCACAAGCTTGCGTTCTTCCAGCCATGGTTGAAGAGTGTTTGTTCTCCGATGATTCTTGCTTTATACGCCAATATTCCTCCGTTCGATGAAGCAGAAAACGTGACTCATCGGAGAAGGCAAATCTTTACCAATAAGCGGAGGTCCGATTCTGATACTGCCGTGCAAATGTAAGCCTTTTCTGCCGATGACCATCCGTCTGACCATCCGTCTGCATCGGAGCCTCATACGCAACAGGGTTCGCTGAGCTGTCGTTTTAGACACACTTCCGGAATCCCCCTGGTTCATACGGCCAGTGAGTTGTTCCACTGTAGCGTGTCGATCGGCCCTCACGCACCTTTGCAGCCGACGTCCACCTCTCACATCATGGCACAGGATGCTCCGCAGTTTCCACGTCGCTCATCCGTAATGGTGCAATTTCTCCAACCACGGTACACTTTAACCACAGCAGCACTCGAACATTTCACAAACTGCGCTGTTTCAGAAATACTGCCACCCTTGGCCCGAAAGCCGATAATCATCCCATTTTGCAAATCTGATAACTCGCTCCTTCTATCCATGACATCAACGAATGATATGCTTTCAGAATGCCTACAGCACACCTTATATACCCTCCAAGCCAACTCACGACCCGTGCCTACTTTCATTGGCTAAGCGCTGTTGACGTCAAAAGTAGGAGGTGGTTACAATAATGTGACTCGACCGTGTATATATATTTATAACTGTAAAAAAACCTCCTGTTTTAGGCTCCCGTTGAAAATGTTTTTTTCTTGTTGTCGGTATATACTGTATATTGGAACCAGACTGATAATCTTGTGGCCCAGATATATAAATAACTTTTCCAATTCTAAAACTTTGAATAGAGAGTGAGGAAGTGGATGCAGGGATGGAGCATGTTTTTTATTAGGGTGGGTGGGTGGGTGGGGGTTGAGATTTGAAATTACACCGCTGCAGTTTAAAAGATCCCTAATTCCACTGAAATATACGCAGTTTTTACGTTTTCACATTTCCGTAATAGGAAAGTATTATGCTTGTTTAAATTCACACTTCCGGTTTGTTACAATTTTGCAAAATAAATAAATAAATAATGTGAAAACTAGGGAAATACTCAAGAGTCCAGGAAACATAAATTACGTGAACATAGCATTCCGCAGAAGTGCAGAATGAAAAACAAACCAGCATAGAACGAATGAGCACCAGATAGTGAATTTAACAAAACAGACAATTTCGGGGTGGAGCGTAGAGGACATAGAAAAAATTAATTGTTTGCGGTTAAACGCTCAGAGGGATTTCTACGACGAAGCACGGGTGTATTTAGTTCTTCATTCCTTCAGCATTTTTGGAAAGGACACGGAGATTAGTCATATCAGCATATTGATATATGCCTCACTACGTTCTTTTGGAAATTCCTTTCATTTATATGTGGCGTCCTATGCTCACTTAACAGAACAGATTACTCTGCGCTCTGTTTAGCTGCGCAGAATACTGTATGCTTCTAATAATTGAAGTCTTTGAAAAAGAAAATACTAAATAAAATGTATAGCTGTTTTTTGCAGTTAAAATTTTCAGTACCCTTATTCACATGTTGTGCATATCTATTTTTACATCCGTCAGAACACGAACTATGCCCCTAGTATATGACATTTCTGGGAGGGCACCTGCCCTTCTTTCCCTCCCGGTAGCTACGGATCTGAGTGGAAATCCTTGATGAGTAGCAGAAGTGTAGGCAGGGGTGCAGTTAAAGCCTGGCGAGGACAGGTTAATCTGAATTTTCTACGCTTTCCAACGGCAGGTTGAAGAAGCATATATGCTCCAACTTTGTCCGTCTGTCTGTCTGTACGATAACTCGCGTAAAATTAGTTCGATTTCGATGAAATTTTAGTATGTGGTAGGGGACAACCTAGGGACGAACCCTACTTAAAATGAGCTAAATGCGGTCAAAGGTCAGGACATAGGAGCGGGATCCATTCCATCGCCTTTATGCGTCATAGCTTACGTAAAGATGCTTCGATTGCGACAAAATTTTATTATGTTGTTTCGGAGATACACTGAACCAATTCTGTTTAATATCATCGAAATGGGGTCAAAGGTTAGGGCACAGGAGCGAGATTTATTCTACAGCCATTATCCTCATAATTTGAGTAATAACTTGAGTAAAAATGCTTGTATTGCGACAAAACTTTAGTATGTTGCTCCGGAGGTATACCGAACGAATCAATGGTCACAGTAGAGAGGAGGGTTTGTCTTTGCGCGATTTCTGGTATGTTGGAAAGCGTATCAAAATCAATGCATTGCATGATTTTACTAACTTGTTTAAATCGCCCATCGAAATTAGCTAGCAAGAAGGTACTGTGCAATGAAAATTTGTATATGGCATTTGCACACAGGAGTGCTGTCGAGAGATATACGGTATATACAGCTATTTATGTAACCGATTAAAAATGTTTGTTGTCCATCCCCCGCATACCTGCTGGAATCGATAGCGTCTGGGAATGTCTTCGGAGCGCCACGCCACTTCATTTTTTTTTTTTTTTTTTTCAGGACTGCATCACTGAGTGTAGGTGCGAGATTTCGTCCTTATTATATAACTTCTTTCAAGAAAATAAGATCAAAACATGAACAACCTGCATGCTAAGATCAGAAAGGAAGATACTTAATCAAAAACAAAGTAAAAATAACTATGGAATGCTTGAAATATATTAAGCAGCAGTTGATTATGAACGTCCTTTGAAAACTATAGAGCCCCAAATACTTCTAATTCACAGAACTTCACATTTGCCTTGTCAGAATCACAGATCATGGGGGCAAGCACAGAATGTGTTGGTCAAACATGAAGTAATCAGTTCTAACTGTTATTAATCCACTTCCAAGTTTTGATCCATTTCCTCGAAAGCAGCTATGTGTTTCTTGTCAATGCCTTCGCTTATTCAGCGCAGCACTCAGTAACCTGGCTTTTAAGGACTGCGTGCAGTTCCCCAAAGTTATTTCAGTATCCCTCAGCACTTTTAATTAAACAACTTTTGTGAATTCTGTCATACATTTCGGGATTTAATTTTTATCATATTATGATAATGCGCATCGGAAAAAAATTTATGTAATGAAGTGCACGAATAATATATGTACACAGTCGTATCAGAATTATATGACCATCCCCGGAATCACAGTGTACTCGCCCAGGCGCGACACAGAATGCACGTGACAAGGTCGACCGCAAGGAGATATAAGCAGCCGACCAGGACAGATGAGCCATAGTGCGTGACGTGATCACAATGGGCAGAGGTAATGATTTCACGGACGTTCAAAAAGGAATGATCATCGGTTACCGCGCCAAGAGTGGAAGCACCTCAGAAACAGCAGATTTCGTGGGCTGTTCGTGAGGTGTTGTAGTAAGGGTGTACCTAGAATGGGCCACTGGTACACCGAGTACTTCCCGACGACATAACTGTGGAGCCCCAAAAGCCATTGACTCCACAGGAGAACGTCGCCTCCGTCGACTGGTAAAGGGCAATCAGCGCGCAAGAGCGCAGCAATTGACTATGCAAATGAACGCTGGGGCACCCAGGCACGTGTCTCCGATAACAGTAGAGCGAACCCTGTTACGCATGGGTCTCCGAAGGCGACGCTGCGTCAAGGCGCCCATGTTAACCCAGGTCAATCGGCAACGACGCCTACAGTTCGCATGGGAATGCCGTCATTAAACAGTAGAAGAGTGGAAAATAGTTGCCTTCTCCGACGAATCGAGTTTCCTGTTCCACAAAAGTGACGGGCGGTGGCGGATATTGGGTCAGACACACGAGAACTAGCACACGGACATGCTTGTCGGTCAACTTCAGGCAGGGGGTGGCAGTGTGCATGTCTGTTGGTTGTTTTCCTGGTATGACCTGGGACCGCTAGTACCACTAGATGGATCCCTGAACGCCAATGGTTACCTGTCCATCCTCGCTGACCACACGCATCCCTTCATGCTGGACGTTTACCCAGGTAGGGATGGTGTCTACCAACAGGACAATGCGCCGTGTCACGTCGCTAAGTTGGTTCGTGATTGGTTCCAGGAACACGACAGCAATGTATCCGTTCTCTCTTGGCCGGAGAAATTGTCCGACCTCAATACAATAAAGTACTTGTGGGACTATTTGGATCTACAAGTTCGACGTGCCGACCCCCAACCATGTCATCTCTGGGACGTCCGTGCTCTGCTGCAGGCCTAATGGGCACCTGTATATCGGGCAGCCTTCCAGGGCCTCATTGCGTCCATGCCACGTCGTCTCGCCGCTGCCATGGGGGCCCAGTGTGGTTTTTCCTATTGTTAGGTGGGTGGTGATATGATACGGCTGTGTATACTGCATCAATCCCCTAATGTTTTGGTTTCAAAATGCAGTTCTGTCCGCTTTTGTTTATTTTGTCTTATGTAATTTTTATTTTCTTTACTTTTTGCTATGCTTTATGCACTGAACGTCACGTCGAAACTCCCAAAAGTTTCCTTTAGATTACTCTGGCAGTCAGTCAAGTCATCCAGCTTTGAATAAAGCAGGACCACTTGGCAGAAATAGTGCTTTAGGTTCTACAGGTATGCAAGCAATCAACGTAGTCGATGAAATAGGATAATGCTGTGTTCGTTATTTGTGTTAAAGAATTATTATGAACTGTTGAATTAGAAGTTAACTACCTGGTTAGATACTTCTGTTAACTATTGCTTGATACACGACGAGATTGTTGATTTGCATTCAAATTCTGTAAGCCGCTGTTCCGTGGCGTAGGCTACATTTGTTAGAACCTCAAATAAAGACACTCAACTTAGAAAATTATCTGTAAGCCTTCACTCTTCTGATATAGTTCTTTTTAACTAAATGAGAAAACAGACTATCAAAGCACGATGAATATCACGATCAAGAACACCAAGGTGTCGGTTATTAAAAGATAACATTTATTACAATTTAAAAGATCTACACCACATCAAGAGGTTAAAAATCAGTGACAAGATCTTTCGGGGTTTCTAAAGCACCCATCTTCAGGTCGAGTGACACAGAAAGAAACGCGCACATAAACATTTATATACAAGTTGAAAGTAGACCATCATTCCCTGCCAGGGAGGTAGTTCTTTTAAGGTGTTGAATTCTGAAACTTTACAGGCCTTCTCGCAAATTGAATCATGCAGACACAGTAAGAATTCCTTTCTTCAAGGCAATATGTTGAATATGAGATAGTATGAAGCTCATAAGGAAAAAAGCCACTAAAATTATACCCAAGGAAAAGCTGTGCAGAGGTTGTTTGTTCAGATACCCAATATAGCTGAATGATTGGTGGCATAACATATGGTCATAATCTGGACTAGAAATTGCGTTTATATGTAAATATATACTCTTTGTCAAACAAAAAATAAAATAAAAATAAAATGGAAAAAATAAATAAAAATGAAGCACCCAGAAGGAATCATCCAATGGAGATAAAAAGTGGTATGTGGAAAGTATGTATATGTATTGAAAATGAAATCATCGCAATTCCAGAGCAGTTGGGCCATTTATTCGGATAAAACAACGACAGGACTGGAACAAGTCAGTACGTTGTAGAGCCACCTCTGGCTCGGTTACAAGCGGTTACCCAGCGTGGCGTAGAGGCATGCAGTTCACGGATACTGTCCTGAGGCATAGCATGCCAGATGGTGTCCAAATTGCGGGCCAATTCACCTAAATTACTGGATGACATATTTTTGGGACATAATGGTAGCGTCCCATTATGTCCCAAAAATGTTCGATCGCTGAGAGGACGGGCGATGGGGCTGTCCATAGAAGGCTGTCGACATTACGATGGCAAGCCTGAGAAAGCCGTGCCGTGCGTGGTCCGGCATTATTCTGTTAAAAAATTTCTCGGTAATGCTGCGACAGGGTTGGCAAAACAACAGGTCGTAGAATGTCGGTGACGTACCGTTCAGCCATGAGGGTGGTACGGAGGATTGCCAAAGGTGTCTGGCTATCGTACGAAATGACAGTACACACAGTAGATTGACTGTCTCACATCCAGACAGTCACTCCCGGTGTGCGAGCCGTGTGCCGGTCAACAGTAAAAACAGGATCCGTGCGCTGGCCGAATCATCTCCAGACATTTATGCGTTGGCCATAGGCGCCAAGTGAAAACCGTGACTCATCACAGAAGACAACAAGACGCTAGTGGAAAACATTCCACGTTGATCGAGCGCGACACCACTGCAACCGGTGCCGGCGATGCTCGCTGGTCAGTTGTAGGCTGTGGAGCAACCTCTTCTAATGCAGTCCCCGTGCCGCAAGCCGTCTAACAACAGTCAGAATGGCCACGGATCGGTGAGAGCAACGATTTCGATTCTGTTCGTGTAGCATTCACAATCGCTCGATCCTTGCGCTCTGTCGTTGGTCTTGGCCATGTCTCTGGGTAGTGCCCTCCTCGACCCACTGGCGCCAAAAATGTCCGATTGCCGCGTTGCTCTGATCCAAATGCTTGGCGATACGGCGACTTGCCCAACCTGCCTTTCCCAGCTCAACTATACGTCCTTTCTCAAACTCGCTCAGCTGGTCGTAGTGTGCACGGATCCGACATCGAGGCATCCTCACGGTCCGTGGTGTTTAATGCAACTGCTGTCCGCGGTCACAATTGTTCTTAAGTGCAAGCTTTGCTTTTGATATACCGTTCTCGATGAGCAGTTCGCATGCGCTGTGGCGGGCCACTATTTTGTCATTGGTCGTTATTTTTTAATCATTTGCGTATTTGGCCCTGGGGTACTTGCATGCGGAGTTTCACCATGATCGAATTATTTCTTCGTTTTAGTATTTTTTTTTATTTGCAGAGAGTGTATGTATGTTTTCAACGACACTCTAAGAATTTTATTAGGAATTTTTTTAAAAACAGATACTAGAAATTCTGTTTTTAACCTCAAACATACTTTATCGGGGAATCATCTGCACAAATAAGAGAGCAAAATATCAGAAACAATATTATTCCCCTAAAAGATGTACAATGTAGTATTCATCAGGTGTCAACAAAGTGTGAAAAGACGCTGAGAGGATAATGGTGAGGATTAATAAGAAATCAATTCAAAAATGTAAGATTCATACGTGGGTACCCTGAAAATTTTACGGAAACATCAACCAAATATTATACTGTGCAAATTAATCGGGACAAAGTAAAAAATCACTCTTTTTTTCCAAAAATATCCCTTTATATCATTCTATGCCTTGATATGCACTGATAAATATCTGTATTAGTATGAAGTATGTCCTCCTTTAGCAGAAATGACCTCTTGAATTCGTTTTGGCATTGACTCCACTAATTGAGTACACATATTTTTGACTTCATAATCGTGGAACCACACTTTTATAGCATTCGTTATCATGCGTTCTTTCGTTGTACAGTCCATTTTACCTAAACGTCTCTTCAAAATATACCACAAGTTTTCTATGGGATTTAAGTCTGGTGAATTTCCAGGCCAATCAAGCAAATGAATTTGATTTTCCAGCATGAAATTATTGACCAATTTCGAATTGTGACATGGAGCCAAGTCATGTTGAAATGTCCCGTCAAATGTTTGCAAGAATGGAACAATACTACGTTGTAATATTTCTACGTACTTGGCTGAATTCATCATACCTTGAACAGGAACGAAGCTTCCAGTGCCATTTGATGTGAAAAAACCCCCAAAACATCTGTTTCAGAGGGTGTCTTACAGTTTGTTTGACATGCTCAGGTCTTAAGGGTTCACAGTTGCTTCGTCTAACGACATTTGCTTGGTAACCCTGCACAAATAAATGAGTTTCATCACTAAACATTACCTTTTTCCAGTCGTCAGCAGTCCATGATTTATGTTTTTTGGCCCATGCTGAACGTTTTATCTTCATTTTCGCATTCAAATACTGTTTTTTCGTTGGTCTTCTTGCCTTCCGGCCAACTTCCAGAAGAAGCCTACGGAGTATAGTTGAATCGCAAACATCACAACCACTAGCCAATAAAACTCTTTTAAGGTCGGTGCTTGTTTTTTCTTGGATTCATTTTACTACTTCTGATTAGATATTTATCGGTTCGTGGAGTTGTTTATCGTTTTCTCCCACATTTACCTCTCCTTTTTGGAGACGATGATCCAGATGTACTGTATCGCGTAAGCAGTCTTGATACACTTGATTTGCCTACACCAACTGCAGAAGCGATATCTCTCACTGTCATAGAAGTGTGATCCTTCACAGCAATTATTTTTGCACGCTTCCTTGGGGAAATATCCATTTTTTAATACACGAAAGCAACACGTACTCACAGAGAGCAAAACTAACATCCACCTGTCACACACGAAAGCTCACAACTAAAGCTGAAGTGCCTATTTCCTGTTTGAAACCGGTAAAACCGCATTCTTACTATCAAGTTCTAACAGTCAGACCACCTCACAGCTGATAAAACCGGTTTACGTGGGTTTCCGACATCAAATTGCAATCACATTACAATTCTGAGAATAAAATAGCTTGTCCCAATTAATTTGCACGGTTTAGTAAAATCATCAAAATGGTATGACAAAAACAATGTTTCCTTGTTTTCTACATTAGTATGCATAGAATAACAAAACCACAGTGCATTATGCACAGTTTAATCTTCGCATAGAATTCTCTTTGCTGATAAACAATGAAATTGAATTAAACAATATTAATTATAAGTACATCAAAGTGTACAAGTTGATAGCGCATAACATCGTCATTATGAAATATTATCAATCCACTGCTGGATGAAGGTCTCCCACAAGTCTTTTTCACACCAGCGTCCTCCAAGTCACAACAGTATGCTTTCGAATTTCATACGCCATTTCCCACGTGGTCTTCTTCTGAGTATTTGGCTGTCCTTTGGCATCTAGTATAGTTTTCCAGTTGTCCAAAGGGTTTAGTTCTTCTACCAGTATGTCCACCTATTACCACTTGAGGGTCTTTACTTTGATCATGATGTCACCAACTCTTGTCATTGCCCTAATCCATGTGTTCCTCTTTGTCCCTTTAAGCATACATCAATCCATGCTTTTTTCGGTTGCATGCAATGTCTTTGATCCATAAGTAAGAACTGTAAGGATACATCGATGAAATACTTTTCTTTTAAGACAATGGTAAATTGCTCTTCAAAATTGTACCGTTTCTTCCAAATGTTGTCCAGCCAAGTTTTATACGCCTATTTATTTCTTCTTCTTCTACGAAGACATCGCTTGATATCTGTTGTCCAAGGTAAATGTGGCCATCAGTTACTTCTTGATTCGTCCCATCAATGCCCAAATCTTCAGTTTTCGTAAAAGCATTTTGAACGAATTTTGTTTTCGGCAAGTTTATTTTTGAACCCTCTTCTTTGCTCTTGTCAGCAAGTTCCTGGAACATACACTGTAGCTCTAAGGGAATACAAAAATGGCCAAGTCGTCAGCAAAACGAAGTTAGGGTAAATTATCTCCATTAATCTTTATTACCTTGTCTTCCCCATTCACTAATGGAAAGACATACTGCAATGTGTCATTGAAGAGCATAAGAGATACGGTATCACCTTATCTCACTCTCTTCCCACTTTTTATAAATGTTATGTCCCCCGAACAGTTGAATCTTTGTAATTACATTTTCAAAGATGTTATTAATAATGTGGATGTACCACTTTGAATACCGTAAGATTTAGAAAGCATTAAAACTGCAGATGACCACGGAATCAGAAACCTTTTTATAATCGATAAAAGCGATACAAAATAGGAGCTTATATTTGCTCGTGGTTCTAATGGTTCTCTCAGTACATGAAATGATCTATAGAGCTGTAGACACTCCTGAATCTAACTTGTTCCCTTGGTTGATTCAAAAGCAATGTTCCCTTCAAGCGATGCAACAGCACCTTAAGGAAAATTTCACAAACGACTGATAGGAGGCTAACGGGCGTGCAGTTCCTGAGGTCTTCAAGGTTCCCCTTTATATATATATAGCAGAATATAAGTGTAAAATCATTCCAATCAACAGTCCATGGTAATTCAGCCTTCTAGTCACAAACTCAGTCACTGTTTGGGTCCGGAGCGAACTCACGCATATTTTGTTAAGTAAGGTGAGGAAGGGTACCATAAAATGAGATATGTCACGTCTAAGCGTGTAGAGACATCTACCTTTTAAATGAATTTACAGTTTACACAGTCCTCAAAAATTGCCCGTCAGATGTGAAAAGATATTAAAAAAAAAAAAAAATTCTATTTCTCCAATATTCAGAAAAATAATGAGATCACGATAAGCAGACTTTCAAAAAACTTTTTAAGCATGCATTAATGGTGGGCGGCCCCTGTGCTGCAGTGCTCTAAGAGCTGGCTTCTGGCCATCCCTCCGAGGTAGGTCCGGGTTCGAATCCTGCTGAGGGATAACTGTTTTGCTCATCTTACTGCACTAGCTCTCTCTCCCTTCCCTGGATCCAGTGACCCTAGATTAGGGACAGAAAACTGCTTATACCCCATCGAATTGCTCACGGTGGTCGTTAAACCTCGAAATAAAAAATATTAATGTAGGTCAAACTAAATCCGACAATTGTTTTACACAATTATGTTGGCATAAAAAATATGAATGGAGGTCAAACTAAATCTGACTATTGTTTTACACAATTATGTTGGCAAATGCAAACAAACTACTTTTAAGGTGTGAAAAATAGTGGGGAAAGTGAGCGGGAATGGTGGAGAATAGCTTTCTCTTAAGAAATTGGAAAGGGGAACGACATTCCACAAAATAAAACAACTGTGAACAAAAGTATATAGAAATTTAAAAAAAGCTAAAAATACAAATATGCTGTTGAACTATACAAAGGAAATTCGGGCTTGCTGTTTATTTAAATCTATGAATTCTATTCGTAAATTGTGTAAGATTTTTATGTTTGGAAAAATTCTGTCATTGATTTTGCGGTTTTCAGAGCTTTTGAACTGAGACAATAAATTTTGTCCTTCGAACTTTCAGCTAAATACTCTTAGATGATGCTGGCATTCCACTGTTTAGATTTCGTACCGTCCCGTACGTTTTGCCGCGGAACGGTGACCTGAACTAGTAACAGTACTGAAGGCTAGCTTTAGAATACCGAAATTCACAGTGACAATTCGGTACATAGCAGCTGAACAAGGCCTCACTGACTTAAATTTTGAAAAGAACACTCTCTGAGATGTTCCTTTGTAAGTCTAAGTTACGGGGGTGTATTGTTCCTGCCGTTTTGATGCCACCTTATCGATGAACTGAATAATTACTATGTACATTTAGGTAGGAAAACTGGTAGTGAATTCCAACTCGTTTTTCAGCTAGGCAATTAAAAAAAACGAAACTGCTTCAGCTGACGCGTAACCTGTGCTTTGTGACAGACATTTTTAGGCGAATTTCAAATTTATTGAGGTTTATTTTTGATTCGTTAAAATAATTTTTATTTTTCTATTTATGTTTATATATACATATTTATGTTTATATATCCTGCTACATAAGAAAGGTGACATTGAGGATCTCGGAAACTACAGACCTATCAGCCTCCTATCAGTAGTTTATAAAATCTTCACTAAAGTTCTTTCACACCGCTTGAAGGTAACACTGGACATGGCTCAACCGAGAGAACAAGCTGGATTCAGGAGTGGCTACAGCACAATAGATCATATCCACGTGCTGAGAGAACTAATTGAAAGAGCAAGGGAATATGAACTTCCATTGTGCATGGCTTTTATCGATTATGAAAAAGCCTTTGATTCGGTGAAACCATCAGCAGTTACAATGGCTCTGAAAACCTGCGGTATTGAAGATGCATACATTAATATTATTAATAACATCTATGAAAATGCAAGTGCAAAGATTAGGCTGTTTGAAAATACAACACACGTAAAAATTGGAAAGGGAGTGAGACAAGGTGACACCATATCTCCGAAGCTCTTTAATGCCACATTGGAGGGTGTTTTTCAGTCGCTGAGCTGGGAAAACAAGGGGATAAAGATTAATGGAGATTATCTAACCCACCTTCGTTTTGCTGATGACGTAGTCATTTTTGCAACTACCCCATCAGAGCTGCAGAGTATGATCCAGGAACTTGCTGACAAGAGTAAAGAAGTGGGATTAAAAATGAACTTTCAGAAGACAAAAGTGATGTTCAATGCTTTTACAAGAAATGAAGATTTATCGATTGATGGAGAAAAGCTGGAGATAACAGACACGTACGTTTATCTTGGACAGCAGATATCAAGTGAGGGTCACATTGGTGAAGAAATTAATCGGCGTACAAAACTTGCCTGGAGAGCTTTTGGAAGAAACAGCATAATTTTCAAGAGCAATATGCCATTATGTCTTAAAAGAAAAGTGTTTGATCAATGCATCCTTCCAGTGCTTACGTATGGTGCAGAGACGTGGACCTTAACTAAAAGAGACATACAAAGGCTGCAGACAACTCAAAGCAGCATGGAGAGGTGCATGCTTGGTGTAACCAGGAGAGATAAGAAGAGGAACTCGTGGATCCGAAAAATGACAAGAGTGGAAGACATCATGATCAGAGTTAAATCCCTGAAATGGCAATGGGCTGGACATACTGCCAGAAGGACAGATCATCGATGGACAGCCGAAATTTTAGATTGGATTCCAAGGGACAGGAAAAGACCCAGAAGAAGACCACATGGGAGATGGGTGGATGAAATTCGAAAGTGTGCAGGGGTGACATGGAGGAGACTGGCACAAGACAGACCGTTGTGGAGGAAACTTGGGAGACCTTCGTCCAGCAGTGGATTGATAATGGTTGACAATGATGATGATGATGATACAAGAAAAATCGTACAAACGTATAAAATGTGTGTGCGTGTGTGTAAATTCTCTCAGACTTGAAACGCTGAACTGCGTTCCCCCAAAACAGATCATCTACTTTCACCAATGGTGAGAAAGCAAGTAAGCAGTCTCTATTAGCCGAGCGGCCAGACGCACATGTTTATGGCCAGTTATCCAAGTTTGGCCGTGTACCGGATGAGGCATGGGGCGAGTCCGTCCCATGGCTTCAGCTCTACCCCCCCCCCCCCGGAACTAGTGGCTCCGAGTCAGGGACAGAAGACCCTTTGTAAACTAAGATGCTCACCTGCGTCTTTAATACCCCTTCCCCCTCCAAAGTAAAGCGCCAGCGTACCTAAAAGGAAATGCTTTTTTTCCGTGCCAAAGGTAAATAACAAAATTACAGCTGTAGATATGAATGTGAACTTGTTAAAGAAGCAGCAAATCTTTCAAGAATGTGATTTTCCACACAACATACTGAAAAGCATTTGCTTCTCAATATTTTATACATGTGAGAGATTCTTTTTAATCTGCGTTACCGCGGGTCTGTTCTTTAATGTAGAGTGCAATTCCTAGGAATGATATTTAAGTAATATGTATATTTCTTTGAGGAAAAGCTTAAGAAACTGATGGACAAGCCCGCAAACTGGGACACAATAATTTTAAGTAACTTAAAAATTTGTATGGGATATTTCAGAGCAATGTTATCAACTGTGACGTACTACAGAGGTGAAGTACTTGTCAAGACGGCAAATATGCAGCGATACATTCCGTTGGTGTAGTTTAGTCTGTTAGAACAACTGGCTCCGGAGCTAGGATTCGATCTCCACCACAGCCAAATTTGCGAATTTCACATTGGCGCCCGATGGTGGAAACTGGATCTACTTGCCGTTGGGTTCTTCGAAAAATGTGGGATGTTCTTTCCACATATCATCTAGAATCAATGAAAAAATTCCTTCTTCGCTTCAAATAAAAAAAAAAAAAAAAATTAAGAGGGAAATGATGTGGCGTACTACAGAGATGAAGCACGTGTCAAGACGACAAATCTTCAGAGATAAATTTCGTCAGTGTAGTTCAATTGGTTCCCAGCAAAAACAGTCTTGCTGGGCCAGCACTGGGCTATTGCTGGCAGCCAGCACTGCCAGCAATGGCCCAGCACTATGTTGCCGCTGCCGAACCGTCAATAAAATGTCCGGGCGGCCAACAGAAGGGCCAGCAGTTCAGGCCAACAGAAGGGCTAGCAGTTCAGGCCAACAGCTGGCCAACAGTTGGCACCCCATCAGTTGTCATATGCCACAACAGGGCCATCAGTGGTCCATCACAGGCAGTAGCTGCCACAAGTGGCGCTTCAGTGGCCCTGCAAGCACGTGCCAGAAATGATGGCTAGCCTAATGTGGTCCGCTAGTGGGCCGTTAGTGGCAGCCAGCAACCACGTGACGTAACTGGTGGCTTGCCGAATCTTGTCCGCCAATTTCCCAGTAGTAGCCATAATAATAATATAAAAAAATGCA
Organism: Macrothele yani; assembly: GCA_039090855.1. NCBI lineage: Eukaryota > Metazoa > Arthropoda > Arachnida > Araneae > Macrothelidae > Macrothele > Macrothele yani. The sequence continues at coordinate 2,027,343 of CM077006.1, forward strand.
AGGATAACCGCAGTTTCCTAAAGCAACAATTTTTTTCTACCCTTACGAAGCTTGTGAATTAACGCACTGCGCTGAGGAAATTTTCTCAACAGATCGGAAAAATGCCAGTTTGCATCTGACTAGATTTGATCCTGGGCCGCTTGCGTGGATGCCGCGCTCGCTACCGACCGGGCTAACACACTACGCTCGAACATGTGCTGGAAGCTACCTGTTCGGTATGCAGTTTGTAATCGAATGCTTCCCTCTTTCATTTTACAATATTGAGAGGTATTTTTCATAAAAGTCAGTTTCATATAATTGATAAATTAATTTTTTCAACGTAACGATAGTTTTTTTTTTTTTTTTTTTTACCTTAAGGGAACCTTACTCATTTTCAAGGCGTGTACATACTTAGAGTCGCTTTCCAAAGTTTTATACTGTCCTTGCCGTCTTGAAAAGAGATTGTTGAATAAATATATATTTACCCGGGTTCATGTCACATTCTGTTACATTTTTAACGTTGTGTCTTTCCTTTCCGTTGTCCGAAGCTACATTTGTTTTAAAGAGGAAAGATATTTTATTTTACTTCTCGTTATTTTTAGAAGCGAATTCCTCCCAGTCTTGTGTATTCAACCCATGGATGAGTACACCACATAGCCTTGCTTTTTTTCTTTCAAATAATTAATAAATTTTGTACGTGTATAATTTTTTTTTCCAACAAGCGTTGTTTTAATGGTTTTCCAGGATATTTGTGTCAAGCGGTTTCAAATTTTTTCTTGTTATTCATCCACTACATTCCATGAATTGTTATTCATGGGAATGGAGTGGGTGTATTTCATGGATGTAATCTAGTATTTCACGGCTTAATCTGATATCTTCGTCAACGTAAAAATTCATTAGAAAATTAATTCGCCTCTCCACATATGGATTTTTTTCTTAACATCCACTAAAATAACACGATGGCGATAGCGTCGTCTTCAACTAACTGGTACCATGAGAGACACAGCAAGTGTTGCTTCTGCGCATGCGCAATCCCGATGCTTCCACCTGCTGTTGGGGGTTGTATTGGTTGCCAGCAACGGGCCACTAGTGGCACTTGCTTGGATGCCCACAATTCACGGCGATGCTGCAGGGCCATCAATGGCTCGCCAACTGATAGCGCTGCCACCAACGGACCACTACCGGGCCGTGAGCGGCAGATTTCAGCCAGCAGTGACCTATCACTGCCAACTGGTGGCCAGCAGTTTCCCAGCACTTGTGTTTTTGCTGGGTTAGAACAACTGGCTTCGTAGCGAGGAGACATAGTTTCGATATCCGTTACCGACAAATTTGTGTTTTCACACACCAGAATCTGATAATTCTGTTGAAACTCCAAGCATTTGGAATCAATTAAAGACGTCGAACTTACTTCATGAGGGAATTATGCTTCCATTTATTGAGAACTGTGTTTGCACAAGGCATAATTCAGGAGCAAAAATCGAAGCATGCCTGTATTTGAATCAATTCATATTCTTTAGTGTAAGTTCCGATAACCCATTTTCCCAGGTACACTCACACACAGACTTTTCCCATTTCTTTAATGGAGTGGTTTCGTGGTAGCAGGTGATTTGAAATTGCTGTTCAAAAACCTTGAGCAGCTGTGATCCATTAATGACACTCATGGCGCAGCCTCAGAAAAATTAGTCTAGGCTTTTATTAAAAAGACACCTGCTCTCCGCGACGCAACTCGAATGCTTTAGAATACTTTTGCGTTTTACGATTGAGAGCACCTGTATTTCTTATTCGCACTAAATCCGAACCACCCCTTGCTCACTGTAGCGTAACAACAAGGAAAAATAAAACAGGTGATATGAGCTCGAAAAGTAGAACAGGTTTACAACAGGTTTCAACTCAAACATTCAAGTCAGATTCTGTTGCCAGATTCTTTTTTCTTGTGTTCGGAAAAAGTTTTCGTACGAGGAACATATTCTGAGCGCATACGTTGCCTCGAAAATTCACGTAAGCTATTATATTTCAAAATTGGCATTTTCAAATCTGAAGCTAAAATAATCTGTGAAATAGTGAAGTCACGCCATGGACAAAAAATAATATACTTTGACGGTAGGTTGATTTCTACTAAATCCATTTGCTCACTTCGAAGCGAAAATTCCAGACCAAGTTTTGCACAAAAAGGAAACCATTTAATTTTTAATTTTTAAACCATTGCTAATGCATTTTTCATCTCGCACGTATTCAATATTTCGTTTCCTATGGCTCTGATTAATCGACGTATTCTTAAAAAATGGCGTCAATCTCCCTTCCAAACCTATAGCAATTTTTACTCTAATATTTATTTCAATTACGTCAGCAAACTGAAAACAAATAGCCTCTTTAGATAACAGTTATATTATACCTTAAAGAGTTTATTATTTTCTATTTAATTTGGAAATTTACGTTTGTCGTTCTCGTTGGTCGAGTACTTAAAAGTACACTTTTCTAAACGTTTCACAGATGAATCTGAGTTTAAATTCCGGGAAAGAGTCAGATGTTGTATTAGATCCAGTTTTGACCCTTCCTTCGAAAAAGTGATCCTAAATCAGGTACGAGCAGTAACTTCTTTTCTTAGAAGTTATTAAACTATAAAAGGAAATCTCTCAACGTAACTACAGAATGAAGCTCAATAATAGTAAAAAGAGAGAAACGCAACAAAGCAAATGCCGAAAAAGTTTCAAGCAATCAGTTCAACTAATATACACTGCTGGACAATTGCTAAGGACGGATCATAAACGGCTATATAGCGCATAAAAAGTAACTGTGGTTGGATGCCAAGTGAAATAAAATAATGTCAGAATGCCAGGACATTACAAGAAAGACAATTTATTGTGCTCTGAAATCCAGAAGGCTTTGGAACGTGTTCAAGGGACAAACAGGCCATTTTGTGCAGAATACGTAAACGTGAAAAATGCAATTACCGTCCTCAGGGGTTCCGGCGTAAGATGTCAATACGGGATATGGCCACCATGGAGGGCGATGCAAGATTCCACACGTCGTGTCATGCTTTGCACAACATTATCAAGCAGCTGTTGGGGTAATTTATCCCATTCCTCTGTCAGTGCACGGATGAGGGTGTCCTTGTTCATTGGAGGGCATTGGCGACCAGCAAGACTCCTCCCCAAAGAATCCCACACATTTTCAATGGGATTCAGATCTGGAGAACGTGCTGCCATACGAGGCGTTGAATATCCTTGCTCTCAAGACACTCCTGGACAGCGACTGTTCGATGACATGTTGCGTTGTCGTCCATGAAAATGAATCTATCACCGACAGCACCACGGAACATGCGAACATGAAGTAGCAGAACATCATTAATGCATCGTTGGCCAGTCATAGTCCCAGTTGGAAGCACATAGAGGGACGTACGGCCATTGATCATGATGCCAGCCCATACCATGACACTACATGTCGGATATCGGTCCCTTTCCTGTATGTTTGCTGGACAATATGCAGTACCACTATCACTCCAGATCAGTTGTCGGCGACAATCAGACGATAGACTGTATCTACCCTCATCTGAGAAGAGGACAGCAGACCAGTCGTTATCAGTCCAATTGCGATGTTGATGGCACCATTGTAAACGGGCGGTACGGTGACGTCTGGACAATGGGATGCACATAACAGGACGGCGGGCGTATAGTCCTCCTTCATGCAAACGTCTGGCGACAGTTTTTCGGGAGATCCGCTTGCCAGTAGCAGCCATAAACTGATTTGCTACCTCACTAGCTGTGCTGCGCCGGTGTCTTTTTGTTGATAGCACTATGTACCGATCTTCTGCAGGTGTCGTACTTAGAACACGACCTCCCACGTGACGTTTGCTACACTCTCCATTTGTTTGAAATGATTTCCAAAGCCTTGAAACAACACTGTGGCAGACGTCGAACTCCCTGGCAACATCTGTTATTTTTCACCCTTCTTCAATCTTGCCAATAATACGGCCACGCGTAAAATCATCTAGGTGATGTTTTGACGACATACTGAAAATTGCAAGTTCGTCAATTGATTCTTTCACCTTAAACTTTGCGTTTGAACAACAACGGTCAATACGCGTCAAATCCTTTATATCTCTTATCAGCGCTATGACGTCACGAACAAGTTCGGCAATCCAAAATTTGCATACGCACAACACGTGTTACTGTATCCCGCACTTATGCTAATTTCCACATTTTCCTGCCTTCCATTTTATGGTTGCTATCGTTGCTATTGTCATCCGTCCTTAGCAATTGTCCGGCAGTGTATTTTTTTTTTTTTTTTTTTTTTTGAGGTTTAACGACCGCCGTGAGCAACTCAATGGGCTATAAGCAGTCGCCCGTCCCTAATTTAGAGTCACTGGTTCCAGGGAAGGGAGAGAGCGAGTGCCGTAAGACAAACACAACATCCATGCCTCACCGGGATTCGAACCCGGACCCCTTCCGACGAATGATCAGAGGCCAACGCCTTAGACCACTGCGCCACCGGGGCTGCCCGGCAGTGTATATCGTCTATGAAAAATTTTATTACTCACTCAAAATTTTTTTCAGTAAATGCAAATACTGAAAAAAAAAAAAAAAAAAAAGATTCAAACTTCTGAATTCAGTTGCTATCATCATGAACAACAATTTTCAAACCACTGTTGGAAGAAAGCCCCCCCCCCCAAGTCTTTTCCGCAACTTTCTGTCTTAAGCCAATTTCTTTCAAGTCACTCCAGCATGCTTTCAAATTTCGTCCACCTATCTCTCACGTGGTCTTCTGGGTGTTTTTCTGTCCCTTGGCTTCGAGTCTAGTATTTCAGTTATCCAAAGGTGGTTAGTTCTAGAAATACATCTAGTCCATTTCCATTACGGGGATTTTTACCTTGATAATGATGTCAACAATTCTTGTCATTTCCTTAATCCATAAGTTTCTCTTCCTGCCCTTCCTTGTTATACAAAGCATACACATCTTCATACTTCTTTCAGTAGTTTGCAACCTCTGAATGCCTTTTATGTCATAGTTAAGGTCCACGTTTCTGATCGACAGGAAAGAACTGAAAGGATGCACTGATTAAATAATTTTCTTTCAAGTAGGCATAACAGTAAATTGGTCCTAAAATTGTACTATTTCTTAATACAGACATTTGACGTGGACCAGGAACATCAAACAGAAGTCATCGCTCTTTCCACTATTATAAGTGAGTCACGAAAAAATTCTCATTGGCCGCCACCGGGAATCGAACCCAGAGTCTTCCAGTTACGCGCCGGATATGCTTCCACTGCACTACAATGGCCTTGTATTCCTCAAGATTCACAAACACTAACTGCACTAACTGCTAAATATTTGTTCAGTTGCTGCTTACCATCTTTGGTGAATCCCCAGCATTTTGCGGAGCTCCAAAAAGCAACCTGCCAAATTGGCTTGACAGTTACTGTTTGTGAGTCTGGAGGAATTCCAGGCCGATGTAATGCAGTGGAAGCATATCCGGCGCGTAACTCGAAGACCCTGGGTTCGATGCCCGGTTGCGGCCAATGAGAATTTTTCCGTGACTCACTTATAAATGTGGAAAGAGCAATGACTTCTGTTTGATGTACTGTTTCTTCCAAATGCACAGCCTTGCTCTTTAAGCTTATTATTTTCGTCTTTGATGTGGCCGTCATTTGATATCTGTTGTTGAAAGTAAATGTAGGCATCAGTTACCTGCAGACTTGCCCAATCCACCTTAAAATTTTCCTTTCTTTTAAATGCATTTTACATCAATTTTGTTTTCTGTGCCAGATTGAAAACGGGTAATTTGGCCTGACAGATCGAGGTCCTAACTACAACACTCCGACGGGAGAGTGCGTGTGTGTCATCGGCCATGCGAATCAATGACCCCAACTATAAACCCTAAAATGTGTTTGAGACAGGTGGATGCAATATAATATTCTGACGAGTGTTTCCCAGGGCCACTTTTGTGTCACTCTTACCTACTGAGACACCATCATCATGATGACGTACTCGCCGACCGACTACACCTGTTCATGGATATTCATTTCCCTACAATTGTATGCCTTCTTTCAGCATTACACTGTCTCGTCTCATCGCTCCCCTTTGGTCAAGGACTAGTTAAAGGAGCATTCCAGTCAGTTCGTAATCACAAATGACCATCTCAGTCTCCGAATTTGAACCCAATTGAACATATGTGTGACGAAGTGGAGCGATGCTTTCGAGCCCATAACTTCTCAACGGCAATTTTCTGCGTTTTATGGATCTGTGCTGGAATCATGAACCGCCATACCAACTGAACGTTTCCAGCACATAGCGGAGTTCATGCCACGATGTGTTGCTGCTGTTGTAAGAGCGAAACGTGCGCCAACAAGTTGTTAGGTGGGTATATTCAATGAATTGTCCTTCCGGTGTATGTTTATACCTTTCCGAGAAAAGCGCCGCATTTTCTAGTAGCGATAAAGAAAATGAGTTTTTCATCACTTAGGAAAATATTATTTAAACAGAACGCTGCAAACACGCTAAGTAGACGAGTGGATTCGAACTTGATGAATATGTGTATGAGTGTTCTATACCATTCATTGTCACGTAACGTCTTACTCTTATACGGAAGCCTGAGTATAAAATCATGCATTACAAAAACAACAGGGAAAAAAATCAGAAAATGTAAATCGTTCAATCATGTAATTCAAGCTTATAGCAAATATACACACACATTAATTAATATTGAGGAACTGTACACTAACTGTACTTCAAATAGTAAAACTATACTAACAATCCAGATTTATTGGGGTAAAATAAAAATAAAAGTTTCCAAGCTTTCGCACATCAATCAGATGGCTTTTGATGTGTCAAAGCTTGGAAACTTTGCTTTTTATTTTTAACCAATAAATTTATATTACTAGTATTGTTATGTTATTTTAAATACACATACACATATTAAACTTTATTAAGCTTGGTTCAGTAGAATCAAAATTTGGTTTATGCTTTCATAGTGTAACAACACATTTGAGTTCAGAAGGTTAGTTCCATGAAATTGCAATTTAACTGAAATATATTTGCATCAAACAGATTAAGCTGGAACAGATTACAGCTGCAACAGATTTATCCTCAACGTAAGTTTGCAGGCCTAATGGGTGAATGGTGTGAGGCGTGGCACTCTCGCCAGTCCTCCAAGCTGGACAGTCTGTCTTATCCATAAAAGTTTTCTTACGGGAGAATACAAATATTTGCTTTTAATTCTGAATGCAATACAATTCGTACATTCGCGGCTTTACTGTTCTTTGCTATGCTTACTTGCTGTTGAAACGCTGTTTTATTTATCTTATTAGACTTGTGGTTTAGTTAGGCGCTGCTGTTCTCGACAAGATTTTGCTGCAAAACATTCTGGGGTAGCTATAAGTGCTGCAAAGCTTCGTGAAACTTAGTATTGCTGAAGTAGGAATGCTGACGCCGCCTTCAATATATAATGTAGACTACATCTGCGAATCCCTATAAAATTTTCACCGATAGATTTTTCTGCTTACCTTTTAGTATTAAAAAACGAGAAAATTTGGTGTAACTGCAGTGCTGGTGTATCTTTGCGTATGGTCTCTTTGAAAGAATGGGAAAATGTGGCCATTCCATGGAAATTTAGTGTGATCCGAAAATGTCAATATCTGATGTGGCATATTAGAATGACAAAAGATTTACATTTGTTGTTATTCCTCTTGAATGGATATCGACAGTGGAAACACAATGTTGAATGTCGCATTCAAGTACTCGCTTCAAGAAAAAACAATTAAAACCCCCAAGGATATACATATCTTTTGAATATCCTCAAATGTTTATTATAATTAAATGTGTCAAATAAAAAATCGTTGACAAAATCTTTTCCATTTCCTTTATAATAATTTCATTGTATTTGTTCGGTTTATTGACAATGCGAAATCTTAATTTCCTTTTGTAAACAGATCAGAAAATCTTACTTAATCGTTTGCATTAGATAATTGCTGTTACTGTAACACAGCACTATTATATTACATTTGCTTTAAAACTGAAAAGTAATGTCCACAATTTTTGCTGGTCAATAGATTGCTTCTTGTTGACATCGGTTCGTCCGTTTTCACTTTCTTTTTAAATTTATGTTGCTCCGCTATAGATACAATTATATATCACGGAGTGGCAACATCAGCTGTTTAAACAAACGATCGGGAAATGCTATCCTGCGGCTTCGTACTTCCAAGAAAATTTTCAGGGTTTGCCGGCGAAACTGTTAAGGCAATAGTGACGTCACAGTACAGTTCAAGTGAAACTTGCCTCGGTCAGCTGAGCGATGGCTGAGTGCCCTAAGCAAATAAGTGCAGCTGGTGACGGCGCATCGATGAGCAACATCGATGTTTGACATCTGTGAGTCCCAACTGCCCTCAACATCGAGAAATTGATTACTATCAATTTCTCGATGTTAATCGCTCGATTCGTCGGTTGAAACACCCGAACCTCTAGGTATTTTATCATAAATCTGAGAAAAAGTAGGTGGCACTTTTCCCAATAGCCGTTCATTTTTAGTAATTAGTTTTCGTAAATGTTTAGGCATTTCGATATAATGTCCTTTTGCAAATGGCGGAAAATGTTAATATAACCAAATCCATAAGTACATACGTTATTCTATGTAGACAAGCGTGGCGGTGATTTTTCGTAGGTATAGGTAGATACGACAGTTAGCTTCCTCACATTGAAAAATCTCATGACATTAAAATTCTACATTCACAGCGGAAAACATTTGAATTTGATTTTGAATTTATTGAATATTCTACCATTCATCATAGCAATACCATACATGACAGAGTTCCACACAACAATACATTATTACAGTAAATATGTGCTAAGTAGTTAAACAAAAAACAAAATACAGTTTCAGTAATGTATCCGTAGTATGTTATAACACAATTACAATAAACATTCCATTAATTACAATTAAAGAACTTGCACAATTAAACCAAAATGTATGAAGTAGATGTTAAGAAATGTAAAAGAATAATCTATGTCTACATATAGCACTGTATGTGGATGACATGAAGCCAGGGAAAAAGGCTTTAAAGAAAAAGCCTGACGAGCCCCAGGTTCCCAAGAAGTGTGTGACCGGCTAAGAACACAGTGCACAGAAATTCACAGTGAGACACGAATCATCATAATAGTACAGGTAAGTTAAGGAATACATGATGATAATCAACTGTAATTAAAAATTAGGTGGCATATAGACAGTACAGTTACAATACGAAATAATATTAACACATGCCAACATAACCACTGATAAGCAAATTATAAAAAATAATGAATGATTTATTGATTTAGTTAGGACATTTATATATATATATATATATCATCATCATCATCATTGTCAACCATTATCAATCCACTGCTGGACGAAGGTCTCCCCAAGTTTCCTCCACAACGGTCTGTCTTGTGCCAGTCTCCTCCATGTCACTCCCGCATACTTTCGAATTTCATCCACCCATCTCCCATGTGGTCTTCTTCTGGGTCTTTTCCTGTCCCTTGGAATCCAATCTAAAATTTCGGTTGTCCATCGATGGTCTGTCCTTCTGGCAGTATGTCCAGCCCATTGCCATTTCAGGGATTTAACTCTGATCATGATGTCTTCCACTCTTGTCATTTTTCGGATCCACGTGTTCCTTCTTCTTATCTCTCCTGGTTACACCAAGCATGCACCTCTCCATGCTGCTTTGAGTTGTCTGCAGCCTTTGTATGTCTCTTTTAGCTAAGGTCCACGTCTCTGCACTACGTAAGCACTGGAAGGATACATTGATCAAACACTTTTCTTTTAAGACATAATGGCATATTGCTCTTGAAAATTATGCTGTTTCTTCCAAAAGCTCTCCAGGCAAGTTTTGTACGCCGATTAATTTCTTCACCAATGTGACCCTCACTTGATATCTGCTGTCCAAGATAAACGTATGTGTCTGTTATCTCCAGCTTTTCTCCATCAATTGATAAATCTTCATTTCTTGTAAAAGCATTGAACATCACTTTTGTCTTCTGAAAGTTCATTTTTAATCCCACTTCTTTACTCTTGTCAGCAAGTTCCTGGATCATACTGTGTAGCTCTGATGGGGTAGTTGCAAAAATGACTATGCCATCAGCAAAACGAAGGTGGGTTAGATAATCTCCATTAATCTTTATCCCTTTGTTTTCCCAGTTCAGTGATTGAAAGATATTTTTCAATGTGGCATTAAAGAGCTTCGGAGATATGGTGTCACCTTGTCTCACTCCTTTTCCAATTTTTATGTGTGTTGTATTTTCAAATAGCAGAATCTTTGCACTTGCATTTTCATAGATGTTATTAATAATATTAATGTATGCATCTTCAATACCGCAGGATTTCAGAGCCATTGCAACTGCTGATGGTTTCACCGAATCAAAGGCTTTTTCATAATCGATAAAAGCCATGCACAATGGAAGTTCATATTCCCTCGCTCTTTCAATTAGTTCTCTCAGTACGTGGATATGATCTATTGTGCTGTAGCCACTCCTGAATCCAGCTTGTTCTCTCGGTTGAGCCATGTCCAGTGTCACCTTCAAGCGGTGTGAAAGAACTTTAGTGAAGATTTTATAAACCACTGATAGGAGGCTGATAGGTCTGTAGTTCCCGAGATCCTCAATGTCACCTTTTTTATGTAGCAAGATCATTGTAGCGTTGTTCCAATCCTCAGGAATTTTCCCGTCATTAAGGCATCGAGTGAAAATTTGGGCGAGTACTGTTTCGATTTCTCCACTTGCTTCTTGTATGATGTCTACAGTAATTCCATCTTCTCCTGGAGCTTTTCCCCGCTTCATGTTCTTGATTGCATGTGCAACTTCTGCTGGAAGGACTGGAAGAACTCTGGTACTGGTACCTTTCATGATGTCTGGAGTACATGTATCATCCCTTTCATATAATTTGGAGTAGAAATCTTTCACTCTTGTCATAATTTCGCCTCTATTTCTTGTTACAGAACCATCTTCTTTTCTCAGTGCCATAATCTGTTTTTTCCCCTTACTGAGATGTCCCTTTGCTATCTTTAGGCTTTGGTTGTTTTCAATTGCTTTCCTTACCAGTTCACAGTTGAATTTCCTTACGTCTTCAGTGATACTTTTTCGTACTGTCTTGCATAGCTCTATATATTCCACTTTGGAAGTCACATCTTCTTTAGTTGTCCTCATCACTCTTCTTTTTGCATCAACATTTTGGTTTTTCCTGATAATTTGTTCACATGCAATTTGTTCTTAGACCCAGCTAATTTTGTTGCTGTTTCCATAAGAGCTTTGGTTACTTTTCTGTTAACTTCAGAAATATCCACTTCTCCCGATGTAAGGCCTTCTAAAGCAGAGAATCTGTTCTTCAGTTCCAATTTGAAGGTATTATGGTGTTTTTTAAGGTTGGTTATGTCAATACATTTTGTTTGTCTTATGAGCTTGCTACGTTCGAGTTTAGTGTTGAGGTGCATCTTACATCTCACCAATCTATGGTCACTGCCTGTGTTGAACTTGTTTAGCACACTGCAGTCTTCTATGACGAATTTTTTGTTACACATAATAAAATCAATTTCACTTGTCGTCCCATTTGGATGTCTCCATGTCCATTTCCTGTGTGGCTTTTTCTTGAAAAAGGAGTTCAAGATGAAAAACCCTTCTGCCTCTGCAAACTCTACGAGAGTATTTCCACGCTGGTTTCTGTTGCCGTGACCGAATTTACCTACTGAAGTTTCATTCTGTTGCCGTTGCCCTATTTTTGCATTGAAATCTCCCATAATTATCTTCAAGTGCTGCTTACCTTTATTATTCAGATCACGAATTTCCTCATAAAATTCTTCAATTTCTTCTTCAGCATGACTTGTGGTGTGTGCATAAGTTTGAATAATCTGAGCCTGGTATCTTCTCGAGAGTTGGATAACGAGTCGTGCAGCTCTGTCAGAGGAACTTTCAACTTCTACAACTTTATCCTTCAGTTTCTTGTTTATTATAAATCCAACACCACTAGTTCTGCCAGTATCTGTCCCACGATAGTAGAAGAGATGTCCACTTTTCAGTTCGATGAGATCTTCTCCTTTTCTCCTTACCTCACTTAGCCCGACGATGTCCCACTTGATCCTTTGTAGTTCCTCTTCCAATTCAAGAAGCCTTGAATCAGAAGATAGGGAGCGTCCGTTATACGTCGCCAAGGTCAGCATCAGATGGCAGCCTAGTCCGGTCCTCCGGGGATCTAGCACCCTCTGCCTTCATGTCGCACTGGCCGCTGCCTTGGCCAGGTACATTCCAGCTGCCGGAGACTGAGGGCCAAGATTTAAGTTGTGGAGTCATTTTGGAGGGGTTTGGCCATAACTCACGACGCTGGCCAAGCGGGTTGGTGAGTGTGGGATAGCATTTCCTCTAATCCCGATGGTATAGTTATACCGCTATTGGCGGTCGTCAGAGCCTCCTTTAGTGGGAACAGGATGTACCACGAGAAGGCGGGGTTGACATTTGTCAAGGATATATATATATATATATATATATCCTTATATATATATATATATATCATCATCATCATCATTGTCAACCATTATCAATCCACTGCTGGACGAAGGTCTCCCTAAGTTTCCTCCACAACGGTCTGTCTTGTGCCAGTCTCCTCCATGTCACTCCTGCATATTTACGAATTTCATCCACCCATCTCCCATGTGGTCTTTTTCTGGGTCTTTTCCTGTCCCTTGGAATCCAATCTAAAATTTCGGCTGTCCATCTATGGTCTGTCCTTCTGGCAGTATGTCCAGCCCATTGCCATTTCAGGATTTAACCCTGATCATGATGTCTTCCACTCTCGTCATTTTTCGGATCCACGAGTTTCTCTTCTTATCTCTCCTGGTTATACCAAGCATGCACCTCTCCATGCTACTTTGAGTTGTCTGCAGCCTTTGTATGTCTCTTTTAGTTAAGGTCCACGTCTCTGCACCATACGTAAGCACTGGAAGGATGCATTGATCAAACACTTTTCTTTTAAGACATAATGGCATATTGCTCTTGAAAATTATGCTGTTTCTTCCAAAAGCTCTCCAGGCAAGTTTTGTACGCCGATTAATTTCTTCATCAATGTGACCCTCACTTGATATCTGCTGTCCAAGATAAACATACGTATCTGTTATCTCCAGTTTTTCTCCATCAATCGATAAATCTTCATTTCTTGTAAAAGCATTGAACATCACTTTTGTCTTCTGAAAGTTCATTTTTAATCCCACTTCTTTACTCTTGTCAGCAAGTTCCTGGATCATACTCTGCAGCTCTGATGGGGTAGTTGCAAAAATGACTACGTCATCAGCAAAACGAAGGTGGGTTAGATAATCTCCATTAATCTTTATCCCTTTGTTTTCCCCAGTTCAGTGATTGAAAGACATTTTCCAATGTGGCATTAAAGAGCTTCGGAGATATGGTGTCACCTTGTCTCACTCCCTTTCCAATTTTTATGTGTGTTGTATTTTCAAACAGCCGAATCTTTGCACTTGCATTTTCATAGATGTTATTAATAATATTAATGTATGCATCTTCAATACCGCAGGATTTCAGAGCCGTGGTAACTGCTGATGATTTCACCGAATCAAAGGCTTTTTCATAATCGATAAAAGCCATGCACAATGGAAGTTCATATTCCCTCGCTCTTTCAATTAGTTCTCTCAGTACGTGGATATGATCTATTGTGCTGTAGCCACTCCTGAATCCAGCTTGTTCTCTCGGTTGAGCCATGTCCAGTGTTACCTTCAAGCGGTGTGAAAGAACTTTAGTGAAGATTTTATAAACCACTGATAGGAGGCTGATAGGTCTGTAGTTCCTGAGATCCTCAATGTCACCTTTTTTATGTAGCAGGATCATTGTAGCATTGTTCCAATCCTCAGGAATCTTCCCTTCATTAAGGCATCGAGTGAAAATTTGGGCGAGTACTGTTTCGATTTCTCCACTTGCTTCTTGTATGATGTCTACAGTAATTCCATCTTCTCCTGGAGCTTTCCCCCGCTTCATGTTCTTGATTGCATGAGCAACTTCTGCTGGGAGGACTGGAAGAACTCTGGTACCTTTCATGATGTCTGGAGTACATGTATCATCCCTTTCATATAATTTGGAGTAGAAATCTTTTCACTCTTGTCAAAATTTCGCCTCTATTTCTTGTTATAGAACCATCTTCTTTTCTCAGAGCCATAATCTGTTTTCTTCCCTTACTGAGATGTCCCTTTGCTATCTTAAGGCTTTGGTTGTTTTCAATTGCTTTCCTCACTAGCTCACAGTTGAATTTCCTTACGTCTTCAGTGATACTTTTTCGTGTTGTCTTGCATAGCTCTATATATTCCACTTTGGAAGTCACATCTTCTTTAGTTGTCCTCATCTCTCTTCTTTTGCATCAACATTTTGGTTTTTCCTGATAATTTGTTCACATGCAACTTGTTCTTAGACCCAGCTAATTTTGTTGCTGTTTCCATTAGAGCTTTGGTTACTTTTCTGTTAACTTCCGAAATATCCACTTCTTCCGATGTTAGGCCTTCTAAAGCAGAGAATCTGTTCTTCAGTTCCAACTTGAAAGTATTATGGTGTTTTTAAGGTTGGTTATGTCAATACATTTTGTTTGTCTTATGAGCTTGCCACGTTCCAGTTTAGTGTTGAGGTGCATCTTACATCTCACCAATCTATGGTCACTACCTGTGTTGAACTTGTTCAGCACACTGCAGTCTTCGATGACGAATTTTTTGTTACACATAATAAAATCAATTTCACTTGTCGTTCCAATTGGATGTCTCCATGTCCATTTCCTGTGTGGCTTTTTCTTGAAAAAGGAGTTCAAGATGAAAAATCCTTCTGCCTCTGCAAACTCAACGAGAGTATTTCCACGCTGGTTTCTGTTGCCGTGACCGAATTTACCTACTGAAGTTTCATTCTGTTGCCGTTGCCCTATTTTTGCATTGAAATCTCCCATAATTATCTTCAAGTGCTGCTTACCTTTATTATTTAGATGACGAATTTCCTCATAAAATTCTTCAATTTCTTCTTCAGGATGACTTGTGGTGGGTGCATAAGTTTGAATAATCTGAGCCTGGTATCTTCTCGAGAGTTGGATAACGAGTCGTGCAGCTCTGTCAGAGGAACTTTCAACTTCTACCACTTTATCCTTCAGTTTCTTGTTTATTATAAATCCAACACCACTAGTTCTGCCAGTATCTGTCCCACGATAATAGAAGAGATGTCCACTTTTCAGTTCAATGAGATCTTCTCCTTTTCTCCTTACCTCACTTAGCCCGACGATGTCCCACTTGATCCTTTGTAGTTCCTCTTCCAATTCAAGAAGCCTTGAATCAGAAGATAGGGAGCGTCCGTTATAGGTAGCCAAGGTCAGCATCAAATGGCAGCCTAGTCCGGTCCTCCGGGGATTCTTAGCACCCTCTGCCTTCATGTCGCACTGGCCGCTGCCTTGGCCAGGTACATTCCAGCTGCCGGAGACTGAGGGCCAAGATTTAAGTTGTAGAGTCATTTTGGAGGTGTTTGGCCATAACTCACCACGCTGGCCAAGCGGGTTGGTGAGTGTGGGATAGCATTTCCTCTGATCCCGATGGTATAGTTATACCGCTATTGGCGGTCGTCAGAGCCCCTTTAGTGGGAACAGGATGCACCACGAGAAGGCGGGGTTGACATTTGTCAAGGAGAGGCTGTGATGTTACGCATCACCTGACCTTACATCCCATATATATATATATATATATATATATATTCCTTAGTCTTCAGTTTTGCTCTTAAGTATATATATATATATATATATATATTATTATTAATAAATTGATTTTATCATTAATTAATTGATTTTATCATGTGTAACAAAAAATTCGTCATAGAAGACTGCAGTGTGCTAAACAAGTTCAACACAGGCAGTGACCATAGATTGGTGAGATGTAAGATGCACCTCAACACTAAACTCGAGCGTAGCAAGCTCATAAGACAAACAAAATGTATTGACATAACCAACCTTAAAAACACCATAATACCTTCAAATTGGAACTGAAGAACAGATTCTCTGCTTTAGAAGGCCTAACATCGGAAGAAGTGGATATTTCTGAAGTTAACAGAAAAGTAACCAAAGCTCTTATGGAAACAGCAACAAAATTAGCTGGGTCTAAGAACAAATTGCATGTGAACAAATTATCAGGAAAAACCAAAATTTTGATGCAAAAAAGAAGAGAGATAAGAACAACTAAAGAAGATGTGACTTCCAAAGTGGAATATATAGAGCTATGCAAGACAGTACGAAAAAGTATCACTGAAGACGTAAGGAAATTCAACTGTGAACTAGTGAGGAAAGCAATTGAAAACAACCAAAGCCTAAAGATAGCAAAGGGACATCTCAGTAAGGGAAAAAAACAGATTATGGCACTGAGAAAAGAAGATGGTTCTGTAACAAGAAATAGAGGCGAAATTTTGACAAGAGTGAAAGATTTCTACTCCAAATTATATGAAAGGGATGATACATGTACTCCAGGCATCATGAAAGGTACCAGAGTTCTTCCAGTCCTTCCAGCAGAAGTTGCACATGCAATCAAGAACATGAAGCGGGGAAAAGCTCCAGGAGAAGATGGAATTACTGTAGACATCATACAAGAAGCAAGTGGAGAAATCGAAACAGTACTGCCCAAATTTTTACTCGATGCCTTAATGAAGGGAAAATTCCTGAGGATTGGAACAACGCTACAATGATCTTGCTACATAAAAAAGGTGACATTGAGGATCTCGGGAACTACAGACCTATCAGCCTCCTATCAGTGGTTTATAAAATCTTCACTAAAGTTCTTTCACACCGCTTGAAGGTAACACTGGACATGGCTCAACCGAGAGAACAAGCTGGATTCAGGAGTGGCTACAGCACAATAGATCATATCCACGTACTGAGAGAACTAATTGAAAGAGCAAGGGAATATGAACTTCCATTATACATGGCTTTTATCGATTATGAAAAAAGCCTTTGATTCGGTGGAACCATCAGCAGTTGCAATGGCTCTGAAATCCTGCGGTATTGAAGATGCATACATTAATATTATTAATAACATCTATGAAAATGCAAGTGCAAAGATTCTGCTATTTGAAAATACAACACACATAAAAATTGGAAAAGGAGTGAGACAAGGTGACACCATATCTCCGAAGCTCTTTAATGCTACATTGCAAAATGTCTTTCAATCACTGAACTGGGAAAACAAAGGGATAAAGATTAATGGAGATTATCTAACCCACCTTCGTTTTGCTGATGACATAGTCATTTTTGCAACTACCCCATCGGAGCTACAGAGTATGATGCAGGAACTTGCTGATAAGAGTAAAGAAGTGATTAAAAATGAACTTTCAGAAGACAAAAAGTGATGTTCAATGCTTTTACAAGAAATGAAGATTTATCGATTGATGGAGAAAAGCTGGAGATAACAGACACGTACGTTTATCTTGGACAGCAGATATCAAGTGAGAGTCACATTAGTGAAGAAATTAATCGGCGTACAAAACTTGCCTGGAGAGCTTTTTGGAATAAACAGCTTAATTTTCAAGAGCAATATGCCATTATGTCTTAAAAGAAAAGTATTTGATCAATGCATCCTTCCAGTGCTTACGTATGGTGCAGAGACGTGGACCTTAGCTAAAAGAGACATACAAAGGCTGCAGACAACTCAAAGCAGCATGGAGAGGTGCATGCTTGGTGTAACCAGGAGAGATAAGAAGAGGAACACGTGGATCCGAAAATGACAAGAGTGGAAGACATCATGATCAGAGTTAAAATCCCTGAAATGGCAATGGGCTGGACACACTGCCAGAAGAACAGACCATCGATGGACAGCCGAAATTTTAGATTGGATTCCAAGGGACAGGAAAAGACCCAGAAGAAGACCACATGGAAGATGGGTGGATGAAATTCGAAAGTACGCGGGAGTGACATGGAGGAGACTGGCACAAGACAGACCTTTGTGGAGGAAACTTGGGGAGACCTTCGTTCAGCAGTGGATTGATAATGGTTGACAATGATGATGATGATGATGATATACATATATACACCAAACCAATGCAACCGGAAAATACACATCCCAAGAATATCTGTACAGCACATTAAACAATCATGCAGCAATAAACAAACCAAAATCAACAAGACAAAATAATGTGCCACTATATCCCAGAAAAGGAATCAAGGCATCAATTCAAATCATATCAACCAGCCAATAATTCAGTAGTTAATACTCTCCTGAATATCCTGAAGCTAACAATTGATTTAATGTGCAAGGGTAATTCATTCCATCGTCGCGGGCTTGCTGCAATAACACTGTAATGTAAAAGATTTAGATGTGCCCTGAGAATAACAAAGTTTGCATTACCCTTGGTATATCATGAGAATGTGAAAATTGGTGCAATTCCAGAAGACTCATAAACTTATTAGCATAAATTCTATTGTGCATAGAAAGTAATAATCGAAATATATAAAGCTTATTAAATGGGATTATTTTATATGAACAGCAAACAGCAGCCATAGCACTATTAGTATCCAATAAGCGAATGTATTTCGTTTGTAAAATATATATTCTATTGACATTACCTAACGTGGTCTGACCCCAGGACAGTAGACAATACGAAAGAAGTGTATATATTAAATACAATATTAGTTTTAATCTTATCGTCAACATACCCGAAATTCTATAAACTATTCTTATACGTGATCTAAGCTGATTTGCCAAATAATTAATGTAATTATCCCAACTTAAAGACTCCTGAATTAGTACACCCAGCAATTTAACAGTCGTCTGAAATGTAATAGGAACTCCATTTACAAAGATACCAGTTGGGACAGACGAACAATAAGAACGACGTGAAAACAGGACGGCATTAGTTTTATTTTGATTTATAGTTAAATAACTGCAACTGAACCAACGAAAGAACTCCTGAAGATCGCAATTAACTAAAGGTACCAACCCCATTAAAAAATTACGGGAAAAGAAAAAAAAACTGGTATCGTCAGCAAACAGCACACGGTGCGCCCCCGAAGTAATGTTCGGACGTACGAGTAATGTTCGGACTCTTATGTTTAGCAACATCTTCATGCATGTAACAGAATACAAACAGGAATGACAACACGATCAAAGAAGAACAATGTGATTTAGACAAAATAACATTATTCTTTTTCTCTGTTTTTTAATCGAATCATTGTTACTTTACGAATAAAAGTACCCCTGATTCTTTAAATTTCCATTACAGTGAAACAAAACATTACAACCATCTCACAGTTCTTACTGTAAAAGATCCCTGGTATTTATATGGGAGAACCATTGGGTTCAATTCGTGATCTCACCTGATAAAGATTAAGGGAGCCATCGACAGCCAGCGATACTTCACGGATGTTTTAGAAGGCAGAGGTGACACCCTTTCTCCAGAGTTGTCGTGACGCTTTATTCCAGCATGATAATTCTCGGCCACATTTGGCTCGGAATGTCCAAGACCTCTTCCACGCACGGCAGATACCGCTTCTTCCCTGGCTTACAGATTCGCTAGATACTGTATGTCCCCCGACATGGTAACTAAGCGGCAAGCCCGCTTAGTCACCATGTCAGACCTGTTCAGTCGGGTAACATGGTAACTAAGCAGCAAGCCAGTCAAGAGCCTCCGCCAGTCACCAGAAATGAACTGTGGTCTCGCATAGAAGCAACTTCGCAGGCTATTCCCCAGGATGATATCAAAAACATCTTCAGTTCAATGCCATGCCGTGTACAGGCTGTAATTATATCTCAAGGTGGCTTAACACGATACTGAATTTTGAAGCGAGAAAATCTTGTCTAGCTCCACAAATGTAATCAATTATCTCCTGTGAAATGAGAAATGTGTGACATAAAATTCATTTGAATAGCGCAATTCTTTCTTGGTGTTACGATTTTCACAAACAGTACGGTACATACAGTCATGGGCGCCCACAGCTTTCTTTGTTTTCAGGAGGGAACAAGCACAAATTGTAACTAGGAATAGCGTATACAAACGTCATATAAATACCTCGTAAATACACTGCTAGCCACCCAAAATGCAACACCAAGAAGGACACGAGATATAGCAAAGCCAGATTTACTGGACACATAACAACAGATACAAAGATGAAACGATTGAGCTTACAGGCCCGTGCGACTTGCGGAACACGCAGACATCAATAGTTCGTGTGGCCCCCATGGCTGGCAATAACGGCCGCTACACGCCGCGGCATCGAACGAAAGAGGCTTTGGATGTGGGCTTGGGGTATGTCAGTCCAGGCTGCTTCCACACGTTGCCACAGTTCATCAGGTGTAGCCGCGGATGGTGCTTGCCGGGCCACTCGGTTGCCGATCAGCGACCAGACGTGTTCGATGGGCGACATATCGGGAGAACAGGCTGGCCACGGCAGCAGTGACACCTGGTGGGCCGTGACGAATTGTTGCACGACGCGTGCCACGTGCGGGCGCGCATTGTTCTGTTGAAACGTGGCCGCTGGTAAGTCCTGCAGGTAAGGGAGGACTACAGGCTCCAAAACGTCGGAGATGTAGCTGTGGCTGTTGAGTGTACCGGCAATGCGTACCAGAGGGGTGCGGGTGTCAAATCCAATTGCGCCACAAATCATAACGCCAGGCGACGGACCGGTATGGCGATGCATAATGCAGGCGTCATACAGTCTCTCGCAGCGGTGCCGCCACACGCGGATCCGACCATCGTGGTGTTGCAGGCAGAAGCGGGATTCGTCGGAAAAGACAATGTCGTGCCATTCCGCAGTCCAGGTGCGGCGTTCAACGGCCCACCGCCGCTGCACTCGCCGGTGGTGTTACGCCAATGATAATCGGAGCAATGGGCGCCGTGCGACAAGTCTCCGCTCCTGCAGACAATGTCAAACGGTACGCGCTGACACAGGCTGATGCGCAACACACCCTAATTCCTGCGCTAACTTTCGTGATGTGGCGGTGCGAGCCGTCAATGCCCGCTGCACAACATGCCGGTCCTCTCGTTCAGTGGTGTGCCGCGGCTGCAGCAATCGCACACGTCTGTCCGTCCGTCCCTCCTGCACCCACCGAATCCATACTCGCCTCACTGTGGCTGGATGTCGTCCCACACGGGCGCCGATGTCTCGGTACGATAAACCGCTGTCGTGATAAGCCACTATTCGTCCTCTGTCGAACTCCGAAACGTGCTGGAATGACTGCCGTATTCTGCGACGAGGCATCAGGGAGCTTCCAACGCACAGGTCCGGCAGCACAACACACTTCCACTACTTACGCCCCGCCTTCTGTGCACCCTTTTTATAGTGCTTCTCGGTGACGTGCCGGGCGCATATGATTTGCATATGCCCTGCAATGCTAATCGTTTCCATGTTCTCTCGCGGGCGAAGCATGCTGCGAATTTCAGGCCAATCGGATGCTTCCTTCTTGGTGTTGCATTTTGGGTGGCCAGCAGTGTATATAGGTATATATACTACCATTTACAGTACCAAAATACTGTTCTACACGTGTTTATACTAGCAATTTTAAGCAGAAGTCAACAGGTTCCTGGTAATATTAACTAAAACCAAACGACAAGCAGCACAATCAAAAGGACTTACCCCACCTTTGAAAACTAGGCCTGCATCCATTATCGTCCGGCTTCCTCTGCTAGTGAATGTATATCAGCAGTCGAAAAGACATATATCACAACGAACAGTAAAAACTTTCTCTGCTAGTGAACGTATGTCAGCAGTCGAAAGGACATATCACAACGAACGGTAAAAACGACAAATTGAGTAAAACATGAATGAAACAGCACAAAACCGAGTACGAAATGGTGAAATTCAAATGAAATGAGAACATTAAAATCGATTGAAAAGTAAAACCAACAAAGTTAAAGCTGAAAATGACAAAACCACGGAACCTATTTGCACTCTACCCATGCTAGCAGCATCCAAACATGTTTCGGCAAATATTATGCCTTCATCAGTGGAAGAGTTCACAAGTGCTCAGTCCTCCGTAATCGACTCAGATGTAATATGACATGCCTGAATGAAAAGACAGTATGTTAACTTCTTCGCATAAGCTATGAACACCTATACTCTATCGCGCAGTTCCTTTTAGCGCCATCTGTGGGGATTGCGCTGACGTATTCGTCCTGCTGATCAACCAAGCCAAGCAAGCAGAGTTTATCTAACTTCCGTTTAATATTACGTTGTTTAACAGAATGTAACAGGTATCTCCATGCGTGTGGAATATCGATAGGTGAATTACTGTTACAACATTTCCCTTTATATTTTTCAATGATTAGAGCCTCAGAAGTGAGAATTTGTTTATGAGATGGAAGCGATTTTAGAATTTTGACATTTTCCCAATCGGGTGCAGCATTGTGTTCGATGCAATATTGAATGAGTGCTGTTTTGGGTCTTTTCTTTTCCCAGTTCTAGAGAGAAACTTGATGAATTCATAAATGCATTTAACAGCATTTATCCTACTATTATGACCACATTAGAAGAAGAAATTGGTGACAAACTAAATTTTTTGGATTTGAGTTTATTCCGCCACGATTATTCTATTGAATATAGTGTTTTTAGAAATCCCCACTTATCTTCAAGCATTGATCCCATGCGATTCTTGGCATCCCTGGAAGTACAAAACAACTGCTTTTTCTTACTATATCAAAAAAGCAATTACACATTCCTCTTCCTCACAATCTGAACAGGCTGAGTTGCAGTGGATCAGGAATACGGCAGAAGCATTTGGTTATAGTGGCAGATTGATTACTTCCATTTATAACAATATCAAAAATAACGTTCAGATTTTGCATAATAAAAAAAGTGAATATAAAGCTTACTTATTAATTTCTTTTTTACCACCTATTACCAATTTGTCAAAGAGAGAATGTGCAGAGCATCAAATATTTTTGGCTGAAACTATAAGCGATAATGGTGCCTTATTGACTTACATTGACAACAAGTCAATCTTCGATAAATCGGGGATATATCGTACCCCGATAATAACTAACCCCAATCACAAAGATTCCATGTACATAGGTAGCAGCACTAAGAGAAGCCTTATAACTCGATTAAAAGAACATGTATACGATTGGGAAGAGAAAATACCCAAAACAGCACTCATTCAATATTGCATCGAACCCGATTGGGAAAATGTCAAAATCGCTTCCATCTCATAAACAAATTCTCACTTCTGAGGCTCTAATCATTGAAAAATTTAAAGGGAAATGTTGTAACAGTAATTCACCTCTCGATATTCCACACGCATGGAGATACCTGTTACATTCTGTTAAACAACGTAATATTAAACGGAAGTTAGATAAACTCTGCTTGCTTGGCTTGGTTGATCAGCAGGACGAATACGTCAGCGCAATCCCCACAGATGGCGCTAAAAGGAACTGCGCGATAGGGTATAGCTGTTCATAGCTTATGCGGCGAAGTTAACATACTGTCTTTTCATTCAGGCATGTCATATTATATCTGAGTCGATTACGGAGGACTGAGCACTTGTGAACTCTTCCACTGATGAAGACATAATATTTGCCGAAACATGTTTGAATGCTGCTAGCATGGGTAGAGTGTAAATAGGTTCCGTGGTTTTGTCATTTTCAGCTTTTAACTTTGTTGGTTTTACTTTTCAATCGATTTTAATGTTCTCATTTCATTTGAATTTCACCATTTCGTACTCGGTTTTGTGCTGTTTCATTCATGTTTTACTCAATTTGTCGCTTTTACCGTTCGTTGGGATATGTCCTTTCGACTGCTGACATACGTTCACTAGCAGAGAAAGTTTTTTACTGTTCGTTGTGATATATGTCTTTTCGACTGCTGATATACATTCACTAGCAGAGGAAGCCGGACGATAATGGATGTAGGCCTAGTTTTCAAAGTTGGGGTAAGTCCTTTTGATTGTGCTGCTTGTCGTTTGGTTTTAGTTAATATTACCAGGAACCTGTTGACTTCTGCTTAAAATTGCTAGTATAAACACGTGGAGAACAGTATTTTGCTACTGTAAATGGTAGTTATTGATTCATTTCCTTAGCCACGTAGTATCCGCTAGGGCATTTATGCACTTGTGATTTTTTGGTATATATATATCTTTGTAAATACCTTCCTTCCCCTGTTTTGATAAGATGCCTTGCATGATTTTTTTTTTTATTTTTCTTTCACTGTAATGAAATGGCTATCGTACGTGGAGCAAAAACTCAATCTTGCAGGGGCAGCAGAAGAGAAATTGTGCTTGCATAAATTGAAGAAACTTTTCATGAGTGTCTGTTGTATGTGTACATGCAGGGTCGTATCAGAATAATATGACCACCCCCTGCATCATAGTGTACCCGCCTAGGCGCGCCACAGAACGTACGTGACAAGGTTGACCACAGGGAGATATAAGCAGCCAACCAGGGCAGATGAGCCATAGTGCGTGACGTGATCACAATGGGCAGAGGTAATGATTTGACGGACGTTCAAAAAGGAATGATCATCGGCTACCGCGCAAAAGAGTGGAATCATCTCAGAAACAGCTGACTTCGTGGGCTGTTTGCGAGGTCCTGTAGTAAGGGTGTACCAAGAATGGACCGCTGACACACCGAGTACCTCATGACGTCATAACTGTAGAGCCCCAAAGGCCATCGACCCTAGAGGAGAACGTCGCTTCCGTCGACTGGTAAAGGGCAATCGACAAGCAACAGTGCAGCAATTGACCAGGCAAATGAAAGCTGAGGCACCCAGGTACGTGTCCCCGAGAACAGTAGAGTGAACCTCGTTACGCATGAGTCTCTGGAGTCGACGCTGCGTCAAGGGGCCCATGTTAACCCAGGTCCACCAGTAATGATGCATGCAGTTCGCATGGGACTACGGTCATTAGACAGAGGAAGAGTGAGAAAAGGTTTCCTTCTCCAACGAATCCAGGTTTCTACTCCACAGAAGTGACGGGCGGTGGCGAATATGACGTCAGACACACGAGAACCATCACCCGGACACGCTTGTCTGTCAAGTACAGGCCGGCGGTTTCAGTGCGCATGTCTGGGGAATGTCTTCCTGGTATGACCTGGGATCGCTGGTACCACTGGATGGGTCTTTGAACGCCAATGGCTATCTGTCCAGCCTCGTTGACCACATGCGTCCGTTCACGTTGGACGTTCATCCTGGTGCTGATGGTGTCTACCAACAGGACAATACGCCGTGCCACGTCACTAAAGGGGTGCGTGACTGTTTTTAGAACACGACAGTGATGTTTCCGTTCTCATTTGGCCGGCGAAATCGCCCGACCTCATTCCCATAGAGCACTTGGGGGACTATTTAAATCAACAGGTTTGATGTGCCGACCCACAACTACGTCATCTCTGGGACATCCGTGCTCTGCTGCAGTCCGAATGGGTACGTGTGCCTCGGACAACCTTCCAGGGTCTCATTGCATCCATGCCACGCCCTCTTCCCGCTGTCATCCTGGCCAAGGGTGGCTATTCCCATTATTAGGTAGGGGGTCATATTATTCCGATACGACTGTGTATCTGTGCAACCTTTGTGATAGTGGACTAGAGGGAATGTAATGTACAGACTAAACATTGAAACTGAATAAATATCACATACACTGCATACCAGAAAAACGCTCAACTTTTTTTAAATTTTTATATTGTTGTAAAATAGTGCTTTGCTGAGAACAGTTGTTTTGGCATAAAATAAAAGCCTGTATAAAAATGAGAGCGGGGGGGGGGGGGGGGGGGGGCACAGGCTCGTACGTCCGAACTGGCTCCTGAATCGAGCTGTAATGGCGACAGGAATCTCAGAATTTGAATATCACTCCCATGTCAGAAACGTAGTGCTTCCGAAACTCTGCAGCATATGAAGAAGTCAAGTTGCAATTAATATCGGATTACAAAAGTTGAAGTACATTCAGCGTTCGGGGTCAAGGTTTTGCTTAATGGTGCTGCGATAAGTCCCGGTCGGCATCGAAAGCGTAGCACATTTAGTTGGTTTCAATTTTTTCTCTCTTTCTTTCTTTTCTTTTTCTTACGGGAAGGACTGGTTTTAAACAGCTGAGAGAAAATTTTGATGCTTCGAACTTCTTTATTAGCTTTTTTTCTTCAATCGAGTCGCCAATTCTTATGATGCATCACTACATGACAGCTGTTGATCACATTTATTCTTGGATGTTCGGTTACAGAAGCAGTTCGTTCGGATTTTCTTATCACATTGGTCACTATTTTTATTTTCATTTTTTACTTTAATAGGGCGCACGGATTGCTTAGTAAATTATTAACATTACTAGGCGAAAGCCTGTCAATAATGACGGGGAAAATAAGATATGTGGAATATATTTTTTAATAACCAGGTTGTTTGTGATGTCCAAATGTGAAAGTATGTTTCATGAATATTAATAACATAAACACCCAGATCCGTCTCTCTGGAACGCTTGACGTCACACCAACGTCTGCATTGTTGCGTCATCACTTATCAATCAAATCGTGTGTGCTCTCGTGATGTCAAAATGATTGCCTGCTATATAATAGCACGAGATCACTTTCAGATGTCAAGGTGATCGCGTGCTAATTTAAGAACATTGGATTACCAATAACTCGAGTTCTATTTATCCGATCTACAAAATTCGAATTAAAACTTAATGTTACGGTAAGTTGCGTTTGTATATTGATTTAATTTAGCACAATTCGAATACTAATTTGTACGCTTTAATTATTTTTTACTTTTTAATTTAACTAATTTCCCGAGTTTAGTGATGATTATATTAAACATTTTGCAAAATATCGATCTATCTAAATGCTCTGACCTACAATAAAAATTGAAATCTTGCGATGTCGAAGGGAGCAAAATTGCATCTAAAAACAGATGTCGACCCAATAGCACACTGTCGAGAATTTACGTAGTTCTGATTTGTAATACCAGATATCGCATTATTTTGTAGAAAAAGCATCTGTATGAAGCTTCAAACAAAATTTCGGATAGGACATTCTAAGACAAGCTGTGAGTGGAATAACATGTGGGCGGGAGAAAAAGTAATTTAACGCGAAAAATCAAAGCAAAAGTTATTAAAGTAAGTTTACGCGAAAACAACTGGACTACAAAGAAAATGGTTGAACAACAACAAATATTTCACGCAGAATATTTATCGCGATTTTTTTTGAAAAACGGAAATAAATAGCATATAATTTTCAGTTCTAACATGAATGCATTCTTACTATCTAAGTTTTTGCTATATTTCTTTACATAAAAGCCGGCGTCTATTTGATTTGTTTTCAATCTGCTTCAATTAAAAAATTCACCGTCTTAGGACAGGAAACATCTCCTATTTATTAATGTTATTTAAAACTTAAAAACAACCGTCTTAGGACAGGCTACAGGCTAGTTACAACAATAAAAAAGTAAATGTATTGGTTGAGGCAGGGATTCGACAATTAAAACAGGCAAGCGCTCTTTCCACTGTGCCACAAAAGTGGAACAAATGTTCAATGGAAATTATATTGTGTTAGATGTGCAGATAGATTGATTATTTTACGAGTATGTTTGTACTGTTATTCTTTTGGCGTCCCGGCCCTCTTGTTTAATCGTGATATGCAGTATTATTCGTATTCGCATTGCATGGTAAATGTTACGTTATGAAACAAAAGTATTGTAAAGAAAAATGCCATATATTTTAATTGTCCAAAGCTGAGATGCTTTTTTAACCCAATATACCTCATCAGTGCGCATTGCATTTGTTTCTTGCTCTTTTGCGTAAGTGCGTTTTGTGCTAATTCATGTCTGCGCCATGTTATTTCAGAGCGTTTACTGAACACCAGGACAAAATTTACTACTGAAAAACACTTACCTGGTCATGCCGCTTCAAAATGAGTTCTTCTGAAGTTCACAACAAATCATAGTTAGATAAAAAACGTACTTCCACGCGTGGCAACAGAGAGCTGACAACCCTTCGGCTTTTTTAAATGCATCGGTAACACAACAAAGTCGCATTTTCCCAGTGTTCGTTCGCCGCACATCAGATGTTTCAGCAGGCAGCTGATGAAATACCGAAAGCAGATAACAGCAGCCAGTCGCAATATTACTCGGCATTGTTTTCCTTTTTTCTTGAAATCGTTAGAAAGCAAGCCTTGTCAGTGGTTCTCGTCC
This sequence comes from Macrothele yani, assembly GCA_039090855.1. Lineage (NCBI taxonomy): Eukaryota > Metazoa > Arthropoda > Arachnida > Araneae > Macrothelidae > Macrothele > Macrothele yani. The sequence goes on from CM077006.1 coordinate 2,055,430, forward strand.
TTCAAAACTCTTCAAAAAATGCATAGTGGCCCTAAAGCAGATTGTTTCATTTACTGTAAAAAAAAAACAAAGAAAAAAAAAACAATCACGCAGATGGCAAGCAACTACGTTCAGTTGTTCCTGCTGTTGCCACATAGCAGAGAAGTGTTAAAATAATAAAAGCATTTTCGGAAACTTAGAATTGCGCAGTTGCAAATCTTAAAATGTTATGGTAATTCATGTGCAGAAACACAACCAGTATTTTTTCTTTTCTTTTCCCTTCTTTTTAGAATACCTGCTTATATTCTGCGAAAAAAGTTTTGTTATATTCTGAGAAACTCGTTATTTAAGGAAACAAGAAAATTCCCAAATCGTACGTATTTCTTCGGCATGCGCATGAAATCTTACCTACTGTATTGAAACTCTCAATTTTCCGACATAAATGAGAAAAGAAACTGGTTTGACAATCTAAAATATTAATCATTTTAGATTCACAAAGGGAATCTTAAAATTAAATTTCATACGACAGAATTCTAAATGAAAAATTCTGTATGTCGTTTATGAACGACAAAGTAGAACCAAAATTTCTGAAGTAACATTTCCTGTTTCTAAAGAGTTGCTGAAACGATTTTAATAAGGTCTTTGGAGCGTTATGAACTCCAGCAGGTGTGCGGGTGGAGGGAACAGGGCAAACTTTAAAATCAGAAACATATTATACACTATATTGACAAAAGTCACCGGACACCCCTTAAAAAGCAAGTGAACGGATCCGCTGCGTTGTTAAGATGCGTGGAACAGTTTCAAACGGTATAAAAACAAGACTGCAGCTGACCGCGTTCATATCGCACTGTGAGGTGGAGTGAAAATTTCGCAGAGGAAGAGAACTGACTTTGAGAAAGGATAGATTGTTGGGTATTATATTAGTGGGTGGTCCATAAGAGAAACCGAGAGGCGTTTAAACATACCCAAGTCAACTGTTTTGGATGTACTGAATAAGTGGAAGACATGGCGTGCCTGAAACAACAAAACGTACAGGCAAACCAAATAAAATTAGTGATAGAAGACGTCGAAGCCTTCGGAGAGTCGTGTCAGCTAATCGACGGAGTACTGCTCAAGACCTCAGTGTAGGTGAGTAAAAATGCAGGAACCTCGATAGGTACACGTACCATTCGCAGAGAACATCATTCCATGGGTTACTGTGATCGTGCGACTGCTCATAAGCCTTTCATCTCCACTCGGAATGCTACTCGTCGTTTAGCATTGTGTAAAGAACATTTATCGTGGACTGTAGATCAATGGAAACGGGTCCTACGGACTAATGAATCCAGATACACGATCCATCAGTCTGATGGCCGTGTGTGGGTATGGCGGCAGCCGGAAGAACCCTATTTACCACAGTGTACTGTTCGTACGGTCAAGTTTGGAGCTAGCAGTGTACTTGTGTGAGGTTGTTTCTCGTGGTATGGTCCCGGCCCATTGGTTATCGTGGACGTTTATGTTAACCAGCACATATATCTTGATATTCTGGACAATTTATGCCCTATTAACTCTGTGGCAATACTATGGAGCCGAGCCTTATTGGTACCAGCAGGATAATGCATCGAGCCATAAAGCAAGGTTTCAAAATCGCTTTATTCTAATTTATCATAAGAAAACATAAGAGGGAGACGTACAGTATTGGGCATCTCACTGGGAAATAATACAAAACTGTTAAAAAACATGATGGTATATACATTGCAATGACAATGGGGATGAATAACAAAATGCTGCAAGCAAAGCTTATTGAATAAAAAAATTGCAGAAGTGACAAAGAGAAACACATCGTGTCACATGACATTGGCTGGGCATGATTTACAGGATAACACAGGCGAAACAATAGTACACAATTAGAAAAAGAACAGCACAAACACCGCCGTGAAGGTAAAACATTACATACATGAGATAAAAACACAGCGTGCACAATTGTGCAAGTTATTTAACGAGGGCACCAAAGCAACATAATACAGGCGGGGTGAAAGTAAGTAATGTACACGAGTAAGCATGAAAATACACTGAGATGGCATTAGCATTCACAATTCAACGGTAGTGTGGATTGCACGAGTCGTAGAGTGGAGGAGGGCCACCAGGGTGCCACGGAACTCAGCAAAGGAGGTGTAGAATGTCCTAGGGTTCTGATAGGTGTAGCAGTCCAGAATCAATCGCAAACCATGGAGCGGCCGGCGCCCAGGTAGCATAGAAGGTGGCTTCTCGACGACTGGAAGAAGCCGACTGGTACTCCAGGCGGAGTCGAGAAAGCAATCGATCTTGAAAATGGCACAAAAGTGCTGCGCTGGCCTGGACTGTTACGGCGTTGTTTGACGATAATTCTGTATCGTGTATGGACTGGCCAGCACAGAGCCCTGATATTTATCCCATAGAGCACCTATGGGATGAATTAGAGTGCTGCATAAGAAGTTTGGAGCCAAGGCCTACTACTATGCAACAGTTAGCGGCAGCATTAGGTACTGAATGGAAACGCATACCTATCGCTGTGTTCCAAAACCTTGGCGAAAGCATGTCTCGAAGGGTCAGTGCATGCATTAAGGCCAAAGGTGGACCGACACCGTACTAATGTATGTCAATAAGTGCTATGTTGTGTTTCTCTTCTAGGTGCCCGGTGACTTTTGTCAATATAGTGTATATTGGTGCAGTCCTAAATAAAAGGATCCTGGCAGTATCCTACAACCGGTCTGGCACTGTCAACCACTGCAAAATTACGGGTGAGGGTGAGTTAGTTGGAGCAGTGGGTCAACTGCAATTTGAAATTTCAGAAACTTAGCAATATTCTCTATGTTAGAAAGACAGGAAGAGACTTTGATCAAGGGCGTTCCATCGAGGTGGGGAAAGTACCCCCTCCCCCAAATTCTCTGACTAAAATTTAGCAAAATGCTCTTTCAAAAGTCACGCAATATACCTACATAAAAATCATAGGCTGTTTTTTACCGTTCCCCGTAGAGCCTGGAGAGCGATAGCTGTAATTTCCAATTAAATTTCCGGGGAAATAAAAACGTCAAGTTTTTTTTGCAGTTTGCCAATTTAAAATGTATAATTTTTGAAATATTGTAGAGGGCCCAATGTAGTTTTCTTACGCAATTTTTATGTTTCCAACCGTAGGTTGAAGAAGCGTATACGCTCCAGCTTTGTCCGGCTATCCGTCCGTTTGTCTGCTCGTCTGCACGATAACTCGCCTAAATACAGTACGATTTCAACGAAATTTTAGTATGTTGTTTGGAACAACCTGGGCACGAACCCTATTGTGAATGATCGAAATGAAGTCAAAGGTCAAGAAACAGATGCGGGATTTATTTCCCTACCTTCTACGTGATTGCTTGCGGAAAAATGCATCCATTGCGTCCACATTTTAGTTTGTTGTTCTAAATGAATAAATTTTAAAAAGTCCGATCTCCGATGAGCGACGATTGAATAAATAAATTTTAAAAAGTCCGATCTCCGATGAGCGACGATTGAATAAATAAATTTTAAAAAGTCCGATCTCCGATGAGCGACGATTGAATAAATAAATTTTAAAAAGTCCGATCTCCGATGAGCGACGATTGAATAAATAAATTTTAAAAAGTCCGATCCAGTTAGATTAAAAGCAACCCGGCGCCGCCAGGTCGTGAAAAAAAAAAAAAGTGGCCTTGCGGCACCAGGCCTTGACTGCACCTCTGGTTCCCACAAGGCAGAAGAAATTTTACTAATTGGTCTAATAGGTGCAATACAGTGTCCATGGACGAGCGTAAAGATAACGTAAGCACACATCTTATTTTCGCCTCAAAAGGCAAACCAAAAATCAGTTTTGTTATACATTTTAACGAGCATGCGCCTCACACACCCACTTTGAAAATTCCTCTGTGCTACCTGGTGGTACAGTGGTAAGGGCACTGGCGTCTCGTACTGTGCTACCGGATCTGAGCATTTAGCATGGTATCCCAGCAAAAACACAAGTATTGGGAAACTGCTGGCCACCAGCTGGCAGTGATGGGTCACTGCTGGCTGAAATCTGCCGCTCACGGCCCGGTAGCGGTCCGTTGGTGGCAGCGCCATCAGTTGGCAGCCATTGATAGCCCTGCAGCATCGCCGTGAATTGCGAGCCACTAAGCAAGTGCCACTAGTGGCCCGTAGCTGGCAACCGAAGAAACCCTAACACCAGGTGGAAGCAACGGAACTGCGCATGCGCAGAAGCAACACGTGCTGTGTCTCTCGTGGTACCAGTTAGTTGAAGACAACGCTATCGCCATTGTGTTATTTTAGTGGATGTTAAGAATAAAAAAGCATACGTAGTGAGGCGAATTAATTTCCTAATGAAATAATGGCCATGTCGACGGAGATATCAGATTAAGCCATGAAATACTAGATTACAGCCATAAAATACGCCCACTCCATTCCCATGAATAACAAGAAATAATCTCTGTGTAATCTTTCGTTTTAACATTCACTAAACTGCTTGAAACAAAAGTCCTGGAAAAACATTAAAAAAGCGTTATGTTAAAAAAAAAAAAAAAAAGAGAAGAATAATATGCGTACGAAATTTATCAATTATTATTTAAAAAAAAAAAAAAAAAAAGAGCGAACGCCATGTGGAATAATGTACTCATTCATGGGTTGAATACAGAAGACTGGAGGAATTCGCTTCTAAAAATAACGAGAAGTAAAATAAAATATCTTTCCTCTTTAAAACAAATGTAGCTTCGGACAGCGGAAAGGAAAGATACAAGGTTAAAAATGTAGCAGAATGTGTCATGAACGGGTAAAATATATTAATTCAACAATCGCCTTTTTAGACGACAAGGACAGCTCGAAACTTTGGAAAGCGCCTTTAAGTTGGTACACTCGTTGAAAAAGTGAAGTTCCATTAAAGTAAAAAAAAACAAAAAACAATCGTACGTTGAAAAAATAAATTTATGAATTATATGAAACTGACCGTTATGAAAAATACCTCGCAATATTGTAAAATTAAATAGAAAACCATTAGTTACACAGTCCGCAGAAAAGAGGGTCAGCTTCAAAGCTAGCCGTGCTCATGCGTGCCAAATCAGCCCCGTTGGCACAGCGCTCGCTTTCCACGCCTTTAGTCCTTGGTTCGTTTCCATCCAGATCCAAACGGGCGTTGTTCCGGACCTGTTCAGAAAGTTTCCCCAGCGAAGTTCAGTAATTCAGAAGTTTCGTAAGGAGAAAAAAAAAAGTACTTATAGCTTTGGGAAACTGCGGTTATCCTTTATTATTATTATTTTTTTTTGTATGGCTACTACTGGGATATTGGCGGACAAGATTCGGCAAGCCATCAATTACGTCACGTGATTGCCGGCTGCCACTGCCGGGAAACTAGCGGACCACATTAGGCTACCCATCATTTATGGCACGTGCTTTGCAGGGCCGCTGAAGGGTCACTTGTGGCAACTACTGCCTGTGATGGATAACTGATGGCCCTGTTGTGGCATATGACAACTGATAGGTGTGGCAACTGCTGGCCCTTCTGTTGGCCGCCCGGACATTTTATTGACGGTTCGGCAGCGGCAAAACAGTGCTGGGCCAGCAAGACTGTTTTTGCTGGGACGCAAATGCAGCATTTAGCAGGGAATTTTAAGGTCTCTGAGGCCTTTCTTTGAGCAACCAGGACTTTTTAAAAATTTTATTTTGGCCTTTTCGTTTATACGTGAAAGTGAACCAATAAATCTATAAGTAGTATCATATTGATACTTAATTTATTGTTCATAAGATGTAAATCCAAAGAAATTATTACTTAGAGTAAATTACGTAAATATAAAATGTAATTTTCATTGGAGCTATACATAGTAAACTGCACAGTTTTTCCAGTTGGTTCTCTCACGTAACCAATATTAATATGAAATATGAAGCTTCACTCTTAATTCAATACAAGTGAATACTGTTCATGTAAATTGTGTCTAAGGCCTTTTTGCGCCTTTATGAAACACAACCAAGGCTTTTTACGCCAACAAAGTCCGGCAATCCTTCACTGAAGGTCTTTTTAGACTTAATCCAGAACATTTTTTAACGGAAAAATGCGGTAACCCTGTCCGAGGAATACATTCATGTGCTACGCGTTCCTTCGGATCTGGTTCTTTCCCTTTTCGGTAGCCAGTTATCTTAAATTGGGGACCTACTATGCTTTGGTGTTGTTTGGAAGATACACAGGTTTTATATCGGGTTACAGAGAAGAAGAAAACAATTTTTCGTATGTTTCCGCTTTAATAACATTTGAGGAATAATTTTCATCCGTTTCGAGGAAACAGAAGGTAAAAAAAACCAAGCGCATGATCGTAAAAAAAAAAAGATAAGGAAAGATCAGGGCAGCTTCGTATTTTCTTTTGCTTCACATTAAGAAAGATGAAAAAAAGCAAGTGGCAGTATTGAAAAACTACCAAGCGCAACAGCTGTCGCAGTGAAGAGGCATCCAGAACTACTGCAGCACGGTCAATACGGCTATTTATAGACAGAAAAGAAAAACTAGAATGAGAAGAGCACAGGAGCAGATGTTCAGACCCTCTCCTAACCTCTGACCCTAACGCCAGGTGGTGCAGAAGACCCGCATGCCGAAAGAGTGTTGGGATATCAAGGCATATTTCGTCTGTCCACGTGCTGATCTATCCCTGGCATACACACACACACACACACGACACTCACGCTCAACACGGACCATCTGCTTCTTGTGACGTCACGGAAACAAGTTCGGCGTTCCTCCACTTCGTTTCGTTTCAGCTGTCTAAAATACCTGGCGCGTGTCAGGGGTGTTCGAGGGGCTGCCTTTGTCTCACCCCCAAAGACTCAGCACGCGACAGGAAAAGTTTTCATCACGCTGCCAAAGATGTGCGCTGAATTTGGTGGGCACAACGGAAATGCTTTTTGGGAGATCGTCGTGCACACTGGGTTTGTTTGGTGTCTTCAAAGCGGAAGTGTGCGCGGTTGGCAGAACTTCACAAACACAGAATGGCGATTTCTTAAAAACTGCACGTTCAAAGCTAACAACTTATGTTATTGTATGCAGAAAAAAAAATTAATAACACAGAAAATTACCTGCTTTGAGAAATAAATCAAAATATTCGGCATCACGCCCTTCCTTTTGATTTTTGAACGCTCTAGCCTCTTTATTTCTTCTTTATCATAATCCAAACCATTTTTAACAAAAAAAAATCAATTAGTAAGATAATTTAAAATAAAAAAATAAACAAAATAACTTGGTAAACAATATTTCAAATTAAGAATACGCACAAATATTCTTCCTTATCACAAGAAATTAATAAAAATGTAACTTACCTAAAGAAACAGCAGAAATATTATATTTCTACATATACAAACATTTTTAAAAAATTGCAGAAACGAAATTAAATGCGAAGTGTGATACATTTTCTTCACGAGTTGAGAAATCCTAGTCTTGAAAGACGAAAATGCACCACCCGTTAATTATCGGGTACGGAGAACTGGCCACCGGAGAACTGGCCCCCGGAGAAGTGGCCACCGGAGATCTGGACACCGGAGAACTGAACACATTGCAATGTCAGTGCCATAAAATTGTTCTGCATAAACAAACTTCGTGAGGATATATTCCCCTCTACTTGAGCAGCTATTGTTCATATTTTTTTTTTTTTATAATATTTCATTTTCAGTAAGAAATTTAGACGTTTCCATGATTTTCGGATCTAAGACTAAGCGGAGAACTGGCCACCGGAGAACTGACCACCGGAGAACTGGCCACCGGAGAACTGGCCACCGGAGAACTGGCCACAAAAATTTTAAGGGGCCGTATAAAAATTGCGTTCTGGGCTGCTTCGTGACCCCAGAACGCAAGATTGGTTATCTGACACACATAAAATGTCCGTAATTTCGTATTTTCTTATTTACGATATTTTTCTATAAACTATAACTAAACAAATTCTCTGCGAGTATGAGCAAACCCAGAAAACTTGTCGGGGGGGGGGCTTAAAATTTAAAATATGAAATATAAAGAATTTCTGGTCCGATCGGGAGATTTTCAGCCATTACAAGCTACAAGTCATCGAATTGTCTGAGGGCATCTGCTGCCTCAGGAAGCTAGTCGAGGGGGTGGGGGGGGGGGCATACCAAAAGCGTAAAATATCAAGAATTTCTCATTTGTCTTCCGATCGGGAGATCTTCAGCATTAGGGGCGGAGAGGGGGTGTGTGTGTGTGTTAATATCAAAAGTGTAAAATATGAAGAATTTCTCGTCCGATCGGCAGATTTTCGGCATTTACAACTGGACACATTATTTGATTGTATGTGCCTACTCAGCAAACCTGTGTGTGTGTGGGGAGGGGGGGGGCATACCAAAAGTGTAAAATATGATGAATTTCTCGTCCGATCGGGAGATTTTCAGCATTTAGCAGCTACAACTCGACACATTATTTGAAGGCATGTGCATACTCAGGAAACCTGTCGGGGGGGGGGGGGTAGCTTGTAAATGCTGAAAATCTCCGGATCGGACGAGAAATTTTTCACATTTTACAGTTTTGGTATACCCCCCCCCCCCCCCCCGACAATATGCTGAGTAGGCACATGCCGTAAGAAAATTTGCCGAGTTGTAACTTATAAATGCTGAAAATCTTCCGATCGGACGAGAAATTTTTCATATGTTGCACTTTTGGTATTACCCCCCCCCCCCCCGGTTTGCATAGTAGATAGTAGGCACATGCCCTCAGAAAATGTGTCGAGTTGTACGTAGCTTGTAAATGCTGAAAATCTCCCAATCGGACGAGAAATGTTTCATATTTCACAGTTTTGGTACCCCCTCCCCCCGACAAGTTTCCTGAGTCAGCACATGCGCTCAGATAATTTGCAGACTTGTAGTTTGACAACCCTGAAATCTTCTGTTGAAATGTACGTCATAAACATTTTTTCCAAAAAATTACATTAATTATCGCAATTAAGAAAAGACGAAATTACGGAAACTTTATATGACTCAGATAACCAACCTCTGGGGATCGTGGGCATGAAGCGGTCAAAAACACAATTTTTATACGACCCATTAAAATTTTTGTGGCCAGTTCTCCGGGTGGTCAGTTCTCCGGTGGCCAGTTCTCCGGGTGGCCACTTCTCAGGGTGGCCAGTTCTGCTACACCCGTTAATTGTTTCTTGCATCCAGTATGTTTCTTTGTTTCATTTTAACTGTGCTTGAAAAGCTCTTTTCATAGAGGTATGTCGACGTAAACAGAATCATCATTGTCAACCATTATCAATCCACTGCTGGACGAAGGTCTCCCCAAGTTTCCTCCACAACGTTCTGTCTTGTGCCAGTCTCCTCCATGTCACCCCTGCATACTTTCGAATTTCATCCACCCATCTCCCATGTGGTCTTCTTCTGGGTCTTTTCCTGTCCCTTGGAATCCAATCTAAAATTTCGGCTGTCCATCGATGATCTGTCCTTCTGGCAGTATGTCCAGCCCATTGCCATTTCAGGGATTTAACTCTGATCATGATGTCTTCCACTCTTGTCATTTTTCGGATCCACGAGTTCCTCTTCTTATCTCTCCTGGTTACACCAAGTATGCACCTTTCCATGCTGCTTTGAGTTGTCTGCAGCCTTTGTATGTCTCTTTTAGTTAAGGTCCACGTCTCTGCACCATACGTAAGCACTGGAAGGATGCATTGATCAAACACTTTTCTTTTAAGACATAATGGCATATTGCTCTTGAAAATTAATCTGTTTCTTCCAAAAGCTCTCCAGGCAAATTTTGTACGCCGATTAATTTCTTCATCAATGTGACCCTCACTTGATATCTGCTGTCCAAGATAAACGTATGTGTCTGTTATCTCCAGCTTTTCTCCATCAATCGATAAATCTTCATTTCTTGTAAAAGCATTGAACATCACTTTTGTCTTCTGAAAGTTCATTTTTAATCCCACTTCTTTACTCTTGTCAGCAAGTTCCTGGATCATACTCTGCAGCTCTGATGGGCTAGTTGCAAAAATGACTACGTCATCAGCAAAACGAAGGTGGGTTAGATAATCTCCATTAATCTTTATCCCCTTGTTTTCCCAGCTCAGTGACTGAAAAACACCCTCCAATGTGGCATTAAAGAGCTTCGGAGATATGGTGTCACCTTGTCTCACTCCCTTTCCAATTTTTATGTGTGTTGTATTTTCAAACAGCCTAATCTTTGCACTTGCATTTTCATAGATGTTATTAATAATATTAATGTATGCATCTTCAATACCGCAGGTTTTCAGAGCCATTGTAACTGCTGATGGTTTCACCGAATCAAAGGCTTTTTCATAATCGATAAAAGCCATGCACAATGGAAGTTCATATTCCCTCGCTCTTTCAATTAGTTCTCTCAGTACGTGGATATGATCTATTGTGCTGTAGCCACTCCTGTATCCAGCTTGTTCTCTCGGTTGAGCCATGTCCAGTGTTACCTTCAAGCGGTGTGAAAGAACTTTAGTGAAGATTTTATAAACTACTGATAGGAGGCTGATAGGTCTGTAGTTTCCGAGATCCTCAATGTCACCTTTCTTATGTAGCAGGATCATTGTAGCGCTGTTCCAATCCTCAGGAATCTTTCCTTCATTAAGGCATCGAGTGAAAATTTGGGCGAGTACTGTTTCGATTTCTCCACTTGCTTCTTGTATGATGTCTACAGTAATTCCATCTTCTCCAGGAGCTTTTCCCCGCTTCATGTTCTTGATTGCATGTGCAACTTCTGCTGGAAGGACTGGAGGAACTCTGGTACTGGTATCTTTCATGATGTCTGGAGTGCATGTATCATCCCTTTCATATAATTTGGAGTAGAAATCTTTCACTCTTGTCAAAATTTCACCTCTATTTCTTGTTACAGAACCATCTTCTTTTCTCAGTGCCATAATCTGTTTTCTTCCCTTATTGAGATGTCCCTTTGCTATCTTTAGGCTTTGGTTGTTTTCAATTGCTTTCCTCACTAGTTCACAGTTGAATTTTCTTACGTCTTCAGTGATACTTTTTCGTACTGTCTTGCATAGCTCTATATATTCCACTTTGGAAGTCACATCTTCTTTAGTTGTCCTCATCTCTCTTCTTTTTTGCATCAACATTTTCGTTTTTCCTGATAATTTATTTACATGCAACTTGTTCTTAGACCCAGCTAATTTTGTTGCTGTTTCCATAAGAGCTTTGGTTACTTTTCTGTTAACTTCAGAGATGTCCACTTCTGCCGATGTTAGGACTTCTAAAGCAGAGAACCTGTTCTTCAGTTCCAACTTGAAGGTATTATGGTGTTTTTTAAGGTTGGTTATGTCAATAGATTTTGTTTGTCTTATGAGCTTGCCACGTTCAAGTTTAGTGTTGAGGTGCATCTTACATCTCACCAATCTATGGTCACTACCTGTGTTGAACTTGTTTAGCACACTGCAGTCTTCTATGACGAATTTTTTGTTACACATAATAAAATCAATTTCACTTGTCGTCCCATTTGGATGTCTCCATGTCCATTTCCTGTGTGGCTTTTTCTTGAAGAAGGAGTTCAAGATGAAAAACCCTTCTGCCTCTGCAAACTCAACGAGAGTATTTCCACGCTGGTTTCTGTTGCCGTGACCGAATTTACCTACTGAAGTTTCAGTCTGTTGCCGTTGCCCTATTTTTGCATTGAAATCTCCCATAATTATTTTCAAGTGCTGCTTACCTTTATTATTTAGATGACAAATTTCCTCATAAAATTCTTCAATTTCTTCTTCAGGATGACTTGTGGTGGGTGCATAAGTTTGAATAATCTGAGCCTGGTATCTTCTCGAGAGTTGGATAACGAGTCGTGCAGCTCTGTCAGAGGAACTTTCAACTTCTACAACTTTATCCTTCAGTTTCTTGTTTATTATAAATCCAACACCACTAGTTCTGCCAGTATCTGTCCCACGATAGTAGAAGAGATGTCCACTTTTCAGTTCGATGAGATCTTCTCCTTTTCTCCTTACCTCACTTAGCCCCACGATGTCCCACTTGATCCTTTGTAGTTCCTCTTCCAATTCAAGAAGCCTTGAATCAGAAGATAGGGAGCGTCCATTGTACGTTGCCAAGGTCAGCATCAGATGGCAGCCTAGTCCGGTCCTCCGGGGATTCTTAGCACCCTTTGCCTTCATGTCGCACTGGCCGCTGCTTTGGCCAGATACATTCCAGCTGCCGGAGACTGAGGGCCAAGATTTAAGTTGTGGAGTCATTTTGGAGGGGTTTGGCCATAACTCACCACGCTGGCCAAGCGGGTTGGTGAGTGTGGGATAGAATTTCCTCTAATCCCGATGGTATAGTTATACCGCTATTGGCGGTCGTCAGAGCCCCTTTAGTGGGAACAGGATGTACCACGAGAAGGCGGGGTTGACATTTGTCAAGGAGAGGCTGTGATGTTACGCATCAACTGACCTTACATCCCCGAAAACAGAATAATGAATTATATTTAAGGGGTTCTCCAACTTTAGGATAAATTGAGAAATGCTTTATCCCAAATTCTCCGAGTGTTAATTTCCGAAACTATCTTTCGAACTTGAATCAAATTTAATTTCGAGTAAGAAAGACAATTTCAAATCGCTTTTCATGTTTGACCAAGATAACAATCTCGAAAATTTCCGCGAGAATGCTAGACAGCTTGAAAGTTCCAACGCCTTATCCAGATAGTTCTTGAGTCTTCCCTTCTAAAGACAAATTTCGTGCTATGAAATGAGAAAATGAAAACTTTGTTTAAACTGATGGAAATATATTTTCCTTATGAAAATCTCACAATCGCGTTCTCCCTCTGTATTCCTTCATGCGCTTGGGGACCAATGATGTAGTGGATCTATGAAGTGCAGTAAAGATTGTTAAACATAAATTAAATGCTCACGAAAACGTAAAAGTATGTAGTGGAACTTTAAGATGAAACGATAGATCAATAAAGCTATCAAATCACATCATCAGGAGATAAGGAAAAACTAAAAGTCTAATAGTACAAAATATACTGTTTCCTTTTAAATAAAATATGCGTCAGATATTTTATGAAACTTAGTCTTCTTCTTTATCATTCCTACTTAAATTTGTTATAGGCATTTAATTATTCTAAGAAAGCAATCTTCGTCCAAAGTAACTATACTAATAAACTGAATGCCGTCTGTGCACGATATAATCCAGGGCTCACGTGGAACCTCCGGTTACGTTTAATTAAAATACACTGAGTATATAAAAGAAACGTATAATATCTTTCGGACACCCCGCACCGGGATCCATCATCAGATACATAAAAATGAGGTACTATAGGCTGGATACAGACAATTTATAATTTCATATGTGACGCAATTTGCGAACTGCCATTTGGTGTGTAAACGAAACAAATCGATTACAATACAATAATGATTAAGTCAAGCAGCAACATATTAAATTGGGCGGTCATGTGCACTATAAATCAGTAAACAAAAATGTCCACGGTCTAGGTACGACATGTAGAACAGAGTCATTACAACACATATGCCCCTTCCATGCAATAAATAGACTTTCAGTAAATGTTAATTGAGACTTCTTTCTTGGTGTGACGAAGATCTCCGCTTCTGTCCAGATTGGTACATGGGTTCCAGAGTCAACTAATCGGGAGAGAGCGGTTGTTTTGGCACCCACTCGGACATTGTACATGTGTTCCTTCGGACATGTACATGTACATTGTTTTGGCACCCACTCGGACATTGTACATGTGTTCCTTCACACATGTGCAATGTCCGAACACAAGTACAATGTCCGAGTGGGTGCCAAAACAACCGCTCTCTCCCGATTAGTTGACTCTGGAACCCATGTATCAATCTGGACAGAAGCGGAGATCTTCGTCACACCAAGAAAGAAATCTCAATTAACATTTACTGAAAGTCTATTTATTGCATGGAAGGGGCATATGTGTTGTAATGACTCTGTTCTACATGTCGTACCTAGACCGTGGACATTTTTGTTTACTGATTTATAGTGCACATGACCGTCCAATTTATTATGTTGCTGCTTGACTTAATCATTATTGTATTGTAATCGATTTGTTTCGTTTACACACCAAATGGCAGTTCGCAAATTGCGTCACATATGAAATTATAAATTGTCTGTATCCAGCCTATAGTACCTCATTTTTATGTATCTGATTGATGGATCCCGGTGCGGGGTGTCCGAAATATCTTATATGTTTCTTTTATACTCAGTGTATTTTAATTAAACGTAACCGGAGGTTCCACGGTGAGTCCTGGATTATATCGTGCACAGACGGCATTCAGTTTATTAGTACATTTAATTATTCTACATAGAAATAATGTAGTGCTTTGAATGACTAATTAAGCAAACAAACACGGTGGGGATCTACTACAGCTTTTTTCCCCTTCCTGTTGTAAATTGAATCAGGAGCATCTGTGTAATTGAAACAACACGCATTCTGGCATGTGTTCACAAAAAGTAGCAGATATTTACCCCGTGAAAACGTAATTTTAACGAAAAACTTTTGTAGTTGCTTTAAAAATCAACAAATCATTTTTAATATTCTTTAAAAAAAACCTGTTACTGATTATTCTTCCAACTCGAATTTATGAAGCTTTGCAGTGTAATGTGGCTGTTTATAGATCGAAGTGGCTTGTAGAGTCAGAATCATCCATTCCCCTTTTTTTCGTAAATATTCGGGGAACAACTGATTACTATTCCTTCATTTCGTCGTGATTATCATTTGTACATTTTTTGTTTTATTATTCTTAAAAAAATCAGAACAGTGACAAAAACAGCATGGTGTCACGAACATTTTCATTCAACATAGCATTCTAGGTTTTTCTTTCTTTCTTCGAAATGATTTTTATGGCTGACCGAACACAGATCCAAGGATTGTTTTCAGAAACAAAGACAAAAACGAATTTCTCGATTATCTAGTTTTCTAAATTGATCCCATGTGAAACAGAACACAATTCTATTGATTGTTTTCTGCGACAAAGAAATAACATTTCTCTAGACCGACGTCATGAGTGAGTAACGGAACACACTTTTTCAAATTCTGTTTCCGAGACACCGAACAGGCAATTTCCCATGCGTGACGTGCTTATGATGCATGAACTACATACGTACATCAAAGCTGGTGCCTTAGACTGGTGCACCGAAGTTTAGCAAAACTCAATACCTTCTACACATTACTTAATTGTCTTATTAGAAGCTGTCGCAAGCACTATACACTTTTAAGATCATCTGCTGTCACCCATCCGTTATTTAACACTGCTGGTTCCAGGAAAAGGAAAGAACCACAGTCAGAACAAATATAGCACCCTGGATTAAATTAGAAATTTCAACCCAAAACGTGGCCATAAGAATGTAGCAATCATTGAGTCTTTACTTACTGCGAGATGAACAGATGCACAGCGAAGCAAAAAGTAACAGCATGACGATGGGCGATGGCAATGCATTCAAAAGGCGTAACTTTTATCTGGAAACCAGCTAATTTCGGAATTATTAACATACCCGTGACACTCCACTTGGGCACAGGATGGTATCCTACGGTAATTATCTCATTGCCTAATGAAATTCGTTTTAGATATTTCCACTATGTAACAATAATGTGGCATTTTAATCTTGAATGTCGAGTTCCATAGCTGTATGTTGCTGTTTAGCCTGTTTTATTTGTGGAGTGCAGAGGCCATCACTGGAGGATCCAGGTGAAGGGTTCACCCTACGAACTTTTTTTTTAATTTTTTTAACATATTGCAAATATTTTTGAGTTGAAAACTGGCAACATCTTAATTTGATGTCAGTATTTCTTGTTTTGATTAATCTATAAGATAATAACTTTCCTTACATGTGTTTCAAGCGGAGAGAGAAAATCTTTCACTTCATAATTGTAAGGTACAAACACATTATTATCTTACCATGTTTTGGCATGGGATAACTTATTTCTGCAGTTTATGTTATCGGCGAAACGCTTAATTTGCTGCTCCCTCGACGAAAATGAGTGGAACTCATGGCCGTAGTGATAGCCATCCGAAACTCCCGCAGCGCGGGGAGCCTTACGGCTAAGAGGGCCTCTAGACTCAGCAGAAGAATTTTTCAAAATTTCTACGAGAACTTCATACGAAACTTGTTAAAGAAATTGCCAGGTATTTTTGACGGCAGCTTGAATCAAGTATTAAAATGAAAAGCAAATTTTTTCAGTAAATAAGTAAAAGCTTCAAGAAATAATTTTCGAGGCCCTTTTTCACAGCCATAGCAATAGTTCCTATACAGTAATTCTTGACAAGAGAATGTGAAAGAAATATCAGTTGGATAAATGAAATTTGTATACCAATGAGGATAAGGCGTTATATATTACACTTGTTTGCACATAACTATGCATCCTTCAGAATGCAATAAGCTAAAAGGTGCTCTTCGCGGAAACGAAAAAACAGACCTGTGTCCTTTTTTTTATACATAACAGAGTCAAAAGGAAAGACTTTTACTATGTGCTAAACATTGTAACGTTATGTTAAGTATTTTTTTTTTATTCAAGAATAAATAATTTAAGTAATTTTGCCCTTTTGTGTCACAATTCTTAATTTTTACTCTTTTATTTGCTTACTTATTTTCTGTACTTTCGTGTTAATCGGAAAAGGTCATTACACACTGTCACATGGCACTTACGTGTTTTATGTGTGTGATTGTCGGGCATTTTAAAGAGGCTGGCCTTAGTTTTCTAAAAGAATTAAATTTGATAATGTGATTAACTTTGGCGTAAGTGTTTTGTAATATTTTGCATTAGTATAAAACAAGGGCAATCATCTTAATTGCAAAGCGTACATTTATATGACACACAATAAAGTGTAACAATTTTGTTTTTACGAAAAATACCTATAGGTGCCAAAGAATTTGATTTGCAGGACGCCCGTAAAACCTAGTTTAATATGGAATTCAAAAATTTCAGTAATTGACTGCAAATAGATTTTTGCAACAGAGCCTCGAAGATATTTTTTTGCGGGCGTGTGTGTGGGGGGGGGTCCGTTACGCCACTGGTGGAACTGTATCTACACATTTTCCTTTGTGACTGTCATACTCTGTGGCAATGCGAAGCGTTTTAATATGTTTGTTGAGCACCGTCACTGTATCTGGCATTTTCATTAGTGCTTGTTTACTCCTATGGATGTGAGTGACATTTTAGCGTATTTGTACTGTGACCGTAGTTGGCACTTTAATGTTTATGTGTAAAGCTTTAAAATATGCATTGTCATTCAGTAATGGCCCATTTTGATACGCAATTGCGTATTTGAATAACCACTTGACATTTTCACATTTTTGGTGTGATATTATTTTCTTTATTATCTGATATTTTCGCTCTGAATTCAGCAAAAAAACATGTCTTCCCCTTATGAAACTTTAATATAAAATTCTGTTCTACAATTGTACATTCCAAGTAAAATTCTGTCATTGTCAGGTCCCGCTGAGCCCGATGTGCCACTAGGCCTTACGGAATCCGAATATCTCAAACGGGCCTGACGTAGGTTGTTTTGAGTGCAGTCGAGTTAAACTCGATCGTTGAAAAAAACTGGAACATGTAGTCAGTAATCACTTCAGTTCACGACAATGAATAACTCCAATAACAAGTCCTAGGTTAGCCAAAACAAAGTTTATTAATTGAAAGAATAAGTTACGTTTGATTGGCTATTTCCACGTGTCAACAGGTTTCCAACTAGCGAACACTTCACTATCTCACGATATCCCGGAAGACCCTCCGCCACGTGACTTTGAGTCGTTCCCTCGAAACCTCCGGTCGATCTCTTATCGCCGAAAAATCCCTGACTCCACCGCCAGTGAAAAACGAAAAAACCCCGAGAGGTCTAACCGACACTCTCGGCTCTAAAACAGGACGTCCAACCCGTGGAAGGTGAAACACGACTCAGATCAGCTCAGATCAGATCATATGTAGAGGATTTTAGAAAGGGAATGTCTGACCCTAGGTCTTAAACAGCACTTAGAAATAGGAAGCTAGGAGATTTGGGCTAGAGTGCCCGATAGGAAAGTGACACGGAAGCAAGGGGGGGGGGCAGTACCTGGGGTCCGACGTCTTGACGTGCCCATCCGACGCTCGGCGGATATTTAGTGGATCGAGCTTTCGTATCTGCCTGGGAACGAACCTGGGGTCTTCTCCATGGCGGTCACGAACGTTGCACACTAGGCCACCCGCGGCCCGGTGAAACACGAAAAGCCTTCCTAGCGAACGTGTCGCTTCTTTTTATGTCCTTAATCTCCCCCCCTTTCCGCCTCTGGAAATCCTTTTGGTGTGGAGTTAGCCGTTCACCGGAAGTGGTGACCTTTGGCCTATACATCAGACCCCGTCGACGTCAACGGATCTTGCCTGTCACGTGCTTCGTTCGGTTACATAATCCAGCTTACAAGAAATGGTGCCACGTGCCAACACGTGCGTTTGAATTTACATTACATTGCCTTTGAAATGAGAAATTATTATAGAAAATATTACTACATGGAAATAATTAGTGGGGCCCGATACCGTCACCTTGCATTCATATTACACAATCATTGATTGTGTAATACTATATTACACAATTGATTGTGTAATATAGTATTACACAATGCTATAATAATTGTCTGTCATATTACACAATTTGATTGTGTAATTTTATTTGAAATGTACAATTGTGGAACAGAATTTTCTATTAAAGTTTTATAAGGGGAAGACATGTTTTTTTTTGCTGAATTCAGAGCGAAAATGCCAGATAATAAAGAAAATAATGTCACACCAAAAATGTGAAAATGTCAAGTGGTTATTCAAATACGAATTGCGTATCAAAATGGGCCATTACTGAATGACAATGTCTATTTTAAATTATTGTATGGTGTGTAAAATGAAATATGCGTGACTAGTCAAAAGATGGGAGAAATATTCGAAAGGTCAAAAGATACATGAAATATTAGATATGTCAAGCTTTGTAGCTGTATATAACGTTTTAACTTGTTTGTAGAATACTGGTACTGTATCTGGCATTCTGTCTGTGTGCGTGCGTGCGTGCGCGCGCGCGTGTGTGTGTGTGTGTGTGCACGGCCTCAGCGCGGGAAAAGTATCCGAAGTCCAAGCGTGGAGGGTAATACACTCTTTGCAAAACAACAACAACAACAACAACAACAACAAAAAAAAAAACGAAGCACCCAGTAGAAATCATCCAATCAAGATGAAAATTGGTATGTGCAATATAGGAAAGAAAACAACTGCGATTCCAGAGCAGTTGGTCCATTTAATCGGATAAAATAGCTGCACGAGTGGAACAAATCAGTACATCATAGCGCCACTTCTGGCACGGATACTCGATGAATGCGCCTTGATAGAATCAATTTTGAATTATCACTTCCATTAATGAATGCTGGCTGTTTATGAGCAAGTTTAGGATACCTACAAACTGACCCAGCAAAAACACAAGTGATGGGAAACTGCTGGCCACCAGCTGGCAGTGATGGGTCACTGCTGGCTGAAATCTGCCGCTCACGGCCCGGTAGCGGCAGCGCTATCAGTTGGCGAGCCATTGGTGGCCCTGCAGCATCGCCGTGAATTGTGGGCCTCTAAGCAAGTGCCACCAGTGGCCCGTAGCTGGCAATCGATGCAACCCCAACACCAGGTGGAAGCGACGGGACTGCGCATGCGCAGAAGCAGCACTTGCTGCGTCTCTCATGGTACCAGTTAGTTGAAGACGACGCTATCGCCATCGTGTTATTTTAGTGGATGTTAAGAAAAAAAAGCCATATGTAGAGAGGCGAATTAATTTCCTAATGAAATACCACGTCGACGAAGATATCATATTAAGCCATGAATTACACGCACTCCATTTCCATGAATAACAGTTGTTATTCATGAAAATGGCTTAATCTGATATCTTCGTCGACGTGGAATTTCATGAAATTCATTGTCGAATAACAGTTGTTATTCGACTTTGGCTGGCTGTCAAATGTGTAGCTTTTTTGCGCTATCCCGCGGTTGCTCGCTTTTGATGTACCGTGGCGTACAAAAATTAAGGACGAGAGGTTTTTCGAATAGAACGTCGTGCAGAAGTGCTCCACATCGACTCAAATCGTACCATAAGATCCCCAAGATGTAAGAATATGGGACAAGTGAGCAAAACCGTCCAAACAAAGAATCCAAAGGGTACAAAGGCACTTTATTGAAAAGGTAGCTTAGAGCACAACTGGGCAGAAGACAGAAAAGTCCATGTGACAGACGACTGCCAAGAAAAATCCAGTCTTTAGTAGGGGATATGATCACCTCTGACTGCGTTGCAGGATTTACAACGTCTGTCCATGCTGAGGACGAAGTTTTCAAGGAGCTGTTGAGGCATCGCGGCCCATTCCTCTTGTAGCGCCAATCGCAGCTGCGGAATCGTTGCTTGCTGGCGGCTGGTGACGTGCTGCCAAGCGTCTCCGAGAAGGTACCACACGTGTTCGATTGGATTTAGGTCCAGGGACCTTGCGGGCCGATCCATGCGTTGAATATCTTCACTCTCTAACAGGTCTGCGACAGCCACTGTACGATGAGGTGTAGCGTTGTCGTCCATGAAGAGGAACTCAGGACCCACAGCACCTCTAAACAGACGCACGTGAGGCAGGAGAACCTCAGTACAATAGCGAACACCAGTAACTGAAACTCCTTGGAAGATGTGGAGGTCAGTACGGCTACCAAGAATGATACCGCCTCAAACGAGAACTCCGCCACCTCCAAACCGGTCCCTTTCGATGATGTTGGAGGTGTGATTGCGTGTTCCCTGGTTTCTCCAGATATGTATACGTCCAGAATCGCTCGTCAGATTAAATCGGCTCTCATCCGTAAAGAGAACTCGAACCCATTGCTGATGTGTCCAGTTCTTGTGTTCCTGGCACCGCAGAAACCGCCGTCTCCGATGCGCAGGCTTTAATGGCACATACCATACTAGTCGTCGTACAAATAGACCACCTTTGTGCAGCCTCCTGGTTACAGTAAAATGCGCTAACGGACGTCCAGTTATCTGTTGCATGTGCCTTGCGATTTCTCCCGCTGTCTGCCGTCTGTCTCTTCTCGCCTGTAGGACAATATACCGTTCGTCCGCCACCGTAGTTGCTCGTGGACGATAACTGCTAAACTCTCGGACAGCTGTTCCTGTAGTTTGAAATGCTCTCCAAGCTCGTGAAACGATGCTGTGAGCGATCCCGAACTCCTCGGCCACACTAGTCACACTTCGACCTTCTTCCAACTTCCCAATGGCGCGACCTCTGGTAAAGTCATCCAGATGTCGTCTACTGGACTGCCTGTTGGCCATATCACACGGTGGCAGCAACTCGACGTTGTTCAAGAAGATGTACACCGTGCAATAGCTTTCACCGAATTGCTAAGCGTACACCGCCCGTGTGCTTTATACTTTTCCGACACTCTCTCTTCCCCTTCCTACGCCATGCTGCATATAAGCGCATACCCTACCATACCGAACCCTAGTCTATCTCCTGAGTGGTCTTTCGGTCCGTTCTGCCTGCTCGTTCCGCTGTTATACTAATTTCTCCTCTTCGTCCTTAATTTTTGCACACCAGTGTACTTTACTTACGGATTTTCACTCGTTGATGGAAAGACTACGCAATTTTCATCTACCGAACTTGAGGGAGGGTGGCAACGACTTAAAAAAATTATTCGCTATCTACCATGAACGAAAAGTATTTTGCTACTCTCCTACTGAAAAGAAAAATGCTGAAGCTTTTCTGAAAAAAATGACGTCACTTGAAAAAAGTGATTTGTCCATCGGACCAGCGGATCGCTAAAGAATTCAAACGTTGCTTTTACCTGTGTGTGTAGGGCTCAGTCACTATACATGGCATTTAGAGTGTGTTCACGCTTCCTAAGGCCGTACGAAACGTTAGCGCACACACACGCTCTCATACGATTACTTACGACTCAAGAGTAGCAAATGCGGGTAGGAAGCGTTCCTATCCGTGGAACGTGACCATAGCGAACTAAAGGAGGAAATTAAGTGGCTTAGTGTCCACAGAAGCGAGAGAATGGAAATTTTCGTAGCCGGAACGCATGCCACCAAACTTTTTAATAGAAATCAGAGCTCAAAGAAGTGGATCATTTCCATTAGCTGATTCCTTTGTTTGCCGTAGAAAGAACTTTTGATGAATCCCGCTCGCCACCAGAAGCGCAGACGTGAGGTAGAACATATGCTGTTGCCATGACAATCTTTTGCCCCAACAATAGAGAACGCCATTTCGACAGCTTAGAGGACATTTGGCCAGATTTCGGGAGTGCAGAGATGATGAATGAGTGGTCTGCTGGGCAGCCATTGATATGGTATGAAAAAAAGTACCTTGAGAAAAAATTCGTTTTACTCCAAGAAAGGAAGAGCGATCAAGCACGACAAGTTCAGTCTTTCATTAACTCAACTGCAGGTGAAAATATTTGCCTCTTCTTATATTTGAAGTGCTTGTCTGTACATATATATATATATACGGAAGGTGTGGGAAGAGGCCACAGGTTTACGCAAGCTTTGAAAAATTAAATCCTTCCGAACGTTATTAGAATTTTTTACTGCCTTTAATTAGCAGTTAATTAATCTTGGTAGAGTTTTATAGTTTCATAACTGAAATTCAATCCGGAGGAGTCTGAAGTAAATAGATTCCACTTGTAAATCGAAACATGAATTCCTGCAGAAAATAAATTAGGAACTTTTCCTTGAGGACAGCAAGATTTCATCAGTTTTCCCTAGCAATATTTCTTTGAAATATTGAAGAGATCATTCTTTTATGTTTTCTTAATTTTTCCCTTCTATATTTCATAATTTTGATATAAAAATGTTGAACAACAGTTTTTCGAAGTATCGCCTTATCTCCGTTTGTTTTCTGTCAAATCATATCAGATTTCATGTTTTAACATCTTGACTTTTTGTATTTTGCCAACCAATTTGATCATCTCTTTTGTATTTAAATCCTGTCTTTATTTTGTTACAGCTCCAGAATGTCGAGAGCTAGTCAAATAAAACATCATTTTTTTAACCGGATCGTATACTACAAACAGGCTAAAAAAAAAGGTGCACAGCTTATGCTGCCTACGGCTTGAAAAAGGCATGGATTAAACATAAAAAATATTTTCTCCAGTAGTATGCACAGCCACTCATATGCACTCTACCCCCCCCCTCTTTTTTCCCTTATTTAATTTTTCGCGGTTAACTACCCCCGGGAACATCATAGACAAAATGGAGTCGCTCGTTCCTAATTTAAGACCATTGGTTCCAGGGAAGAAAGGGACAGAACCAACACCTTTGGTCAAAAAAATATACCCATCATTTCTCATCGGGGGTTCAACTCATATTACTAGCCAGAAACCAACACCTCTGACCATTCGGCCTTCGGAATAGAGCACTTTCATCCGAGAGGAAGGTCTTTCCATATGTTATAACCTTGAGTGGTTCACAGGAATAACAAATGGAAGAGTGGGAGATCACGTGAGTCTGTAGGATAAGAGTGGCACTCGAAACGCATGTCCTAAGAAGTGAATCTCTCTCTCAGGCATTATGGAACAGAACATTCTCGTGCTGAAATAAGGTACAAGTATTGAACAGTCCACAATATTTTGATCTGAGTCCCGGTTTCTAATTATTACTAAGGAGATCACCCTGTTTCGGACTGGCGATCGAGGTGCTTCTGAACGTGTAGTGTTTTGTAAGTAAGCCTTGGTGATCTCAGAATTGTGCATACTGCTGCACATAAAATGAAGTAGCAAATCATTAGGAACACCTACATAATAATGTGTTGGGACGCCCTTCGCCTTCAAAACAGCCTCGATTCGCAGTGATGCGGATTCAAAGAAGTGCTAATACCATTTTACAAGTATGTTTAGCCAAGCGATTGCCGAATATTCGTTGGAGAAGGATCTCTGTTACGAATAAGTCTCTCACATAGGTCTTCAATTGGGTTAAGATCTGGGGACTGTGGAAGTCATTTTAGCAAGTTGAAGTCACTGTCGCTCTCCTGGAACCATGTGGGACGACTCAAGAATTGTGACATGGGGTATTATTATATGGGAAATAGCTCTCTCCATCACGAAACACCTACCTTGTACGTGTAAGGGTGTGTCTGGTAGGTCCGCAGTGATGTTAAGATATCTCGTGACATCCAAATGCTGTTCCAGAGCTTTTAAGAAACCCAATGCCTGCCATGAAAACAGACCACAGACCATTACACCGCATCAACTAGCTTATACAGTTAATAATAGGGATGTGGGGTCCATGGATTCGTTCTGTTAATGCAGGCAGTCCGTCGGCGTGCATTTCACTGCGAACGTGATTCATCGGATCAGAGGACCTATTCCAAGTCCTCAAGGGTTAAGTAGTTATGCTTTCGTGCCCACTGCAGACGAATTTGTCAGTTTTTAGCAAATAGTGATACACGAAAGGGATGTCTGCTGTTATATCTCATTCGCACCACTGGGAGGCGGGATGTTTCTGCTTAAATTCTCCTTTCGGTACCACTGTTGTACTGCGCGGTAAATGGACACAATGCTCCTCGTCTGTTACCTCATACAATATTCTCCGGCCGTCGTTGCCCTCGAATATTGACCAGTCATTCCCGTCCACTGGAAGACCGATTACTGCTTGTTTTGTTGTTTGCGCACCACTCATTGTACAGCCTCGATGCAGTTGTTCTTGCATTGCTGTAAAGGTTTGATGTTTCTCAGATGCTAACACTTGCCCGCCTAGCTTCCACTGTGATGCCTATTCCAAAGTCGCTTAAATCACGCACATTTCCCATATTGCCGCTATCTAAGTTTCATATACGTATGGATCCTTCGCAGTAAGCTGTTTATAAAGGCATCTCAGCGTCGTAGTTGCGTACGTAAGTGAAGGTGTCATCTGTCTGATTGCTTTTGTGTGTTCCTTCGCAGGCTCTCGAAGCCCTTAACAACAGACTAGGGATCAAAGACTCTACTAAGTTTTAAGGTTTCCATTTATTTCACACTATACGTAGGTTAAGATTTTTTCATTGTGTGGGAGAATTTGCATTAACGGTTGTTTTTAACCCTTTAAGCTGCCGAACATCCAGATCGTGCCAAACATTTTCTGTGCTCCCGAAACTGAAATGTTCACATAGAGGCTGAGATTTGCGAAAGTTGCGACGACACAATGGCTTCCCCCTCTCATCTCAGCAGTACCGACCATAAACTTGTCACAAGTAGGAAGCGCGCGCTTATGTAGTCCTCTATGCTTTGCTCCATGACCTAAGGCATGATGGTAAAATCTAGACCCCCTGACGCGGACATCATGCCACTAGGTACAAACATGTTACTCAAACAACTTCTCTCTCCTTTCTTAGGCTCGTCTCCGTTGTAATAGCACTTTTAGCAGGGAATCAGTCAGAAAAGATCAGTATTAGTCATCCTCCTAAATGACGACTTTGAATAAAAAAGTTAAGGAAAAAACAACGCTTTCTGATGCGCAGGTTTACTTGTTCCAGCCGCTGTCGACCCACTTCTTAAGCAACGCATGCATGTAAACTTGATTTCATCCCATTTTGCCAACCCCGAGTTAACTCGGTCCAGCCGGTTAAAGGGTTGCTGCTGTTTATTTATCTCAGTGGCTTAATATATATTTAGGATTCGTCTTTCTGTATCATGTGGCAATAGCGACACCGGCCACTTCTAACTGGGTGGGCTATTAGGGGTCCTAAGCATGATGGGGGGAGGGAGGGGGACAAATTTTGAAATTTGGCAAAAGCATCCGTTCATGTGCATGTTACCCAACGTTGATAATGTTATCCCTAGTAAAAAAGAATTTAAAGTGAATAATGTACGTAGATTTATTCAATATATGTAGTATGGCAATCGTGAATACGAATCCCTATGGCAAGTTATTATTTCTTCGCAATTACTATTTAGCTTGTGCAGGACGTTTTTGTCTGTGTGTGTGTGTGTGTGTGTGTGTGTGTGTGTGTGTGTGTGTGTGTGTTTTGTTTTTTTCGTTTCGTAAGGATGTTTATGCATTCTAGTTTTTAACCTGACAAGGAATATCTATTTCTCTACCCCCTCTCCTCTCTCTGTCTCATGTTTTTAAACTATAATTACAAAAATGGTGTGTTTCTACTATTCTCTTAGAAATTCGATCAGAGAACTACCTCCATTTTGTAGAAGTAAAAACACTAAACTTAACAAAAAATTTATTTTTTTATAACAAAATTTTAGTGAATTGGAGAAATTCTCGTACATTTATCCAAGTTCCCTAAAACCTTAGGTGGCTGCATCCGCCATATGTTCCAAGTGCTTAAAATTTTTTTGGGGGAGGGGGGGTCTAAATGGTACGCTGAAGCCTACCTCAGCCCACCCGTAGCGTCGCGCTTGTCAAGTAACTGTACTATTACGAGTATTTGTTCCACGTTGTGAGATCATGTGCTTGTTTAACGGTCTCTCTCTCTCTAGCTTTATAATTTATTTGAAGTTTATAATTTAAAGTTGATAATCTCTTATCTTTAGGAGCAAAGATAAATGATAAAATCTCAATTGTATAGCAAAGAAGAAGAGGCTGCAACAGATTACGAATTTTAATTATTTGAGTGTAATTGTAGATGAGACATAAAATCTTCGATAAGTAATTAGGACACGGAATCAGCAAAACAGAAACACTCTTATGAGATATAAAAAACTGATTTCATTTAGAAAGAAGTTAGTTGGCCAGGGAACAAGAGCTGACGATGCAGTATTTAGACTTACTCTATTTTATAGGAATGAGAGTTGGGTGCAAAGTAAAATGCTGTTTATAATAGTACGTTCGAACTTGTTGGCAGTTGAAGAAGAAAATAAGAAGGGAGATATGTGATTCAGTAGCAGAAGGAAATTTGTAACCCAAAGAATTCAAACTGATTGATTTGATCAGTTCTTCAGTTTGTGAAAAAGTTGTGAACGCATATTGAGGCGGTCTGTATAAGTCTGCCGTGTGGGAGATGAAATGTTACAAGAACAGATTTTACATTTTGTAGCATCATGCCACTAAACAAGAGGTTGACCTAGAACAAAATGGGTTGAATGTGAAATCTTCCATTGGTGATCAAGAGCAATATGGCAGAGAAAGAAAATCTCGCAATGGATAGACAGGGATGACGAAAGTTTGTTGGAAACTATTACCATTATTATTGCATTTCTCAGTGCTTTTGTCAACAATACGCCTCAAGGCCGAATGGATACACTGCTGTGTGATGATGATGATAATGATGATCTTTTATTTTAAATCTATATATTTTTACGCTTGTTAACAATTCTCAGCTAATGGAAGACCCAAGTTCTTTTTTTTTTTATCTCCAGCCAAAGAACACCACTATTCGTAGTTATTTTCTTACCTCAAAAATATTATTGTTAATTACCAAAGATTCTACACCATTTATAAACTGAAACACTTCTTTTAATGGCGTAAAACTAATACACAATTTAAGTGCTTGAATTATGTATTAGTTTTACCTATTAAAGGAAGTGTTTAGTTTAATATTATTGCTGTCTGAGGTTCAAACAACAATAACTCCGTTCATCACATTTCATTCACACGGGATAAAAATGAATTGCAGTTCAAAAATTAAAAATTTATTCTAATTTATTTCTCCCGATTGCTGATTAGTTTTAAATATCTCTAGGAACGTGATAGCCCAAACAAATAAAAAAAACCAGTTCATTCGAATATTATCACGGTATAAAGAAATGCTATTGTTAAAATTTCAATTTTTCTGAGATTTTTAATGGAACGCATCACAAAACTAATGGCCATTCAAAAAAGTGAAAGTTTTTGTCATTTTGGTTTATAAGGTACACTGGAATTTTAAAGTTCTGTGGCAGGTGCTAGTGAAATGGACCCGGAAAATTCTCTGTTTATTACACAACCAACTCTATTTAGTTCTGCAGTACCTATTGCTGCTCTTTAAACAGTCAAACAGATAGCCACAAACAAGAGAGACAAGAAATATGTTATTTCTTTGCTGTAGACAAAACTCCTCCCAGGTATTTCCGGCCTTGACATGGAAGTGAAATGTCGTGGTACCAGAACTTCCTGTGCGTTGAATAACAGACTGGTTTTTCAACGAGTCTTACTCTTACAACAGAAGATGTAAGTCAGTTCCCCGACCTTTTCTTTGGCGGGAAGGCACACACACACACACACACGCACACACACACACACACACACCTTGACATTGTGCTACTTTGGGAGGATGTTCTACTGCTGATTCTCCCTCCTCAACTTTTGCCCTTCCACCCGACACGACTCAAAGAGATGGAGCAAGAAGGGTCAGCTCGGAAAACGCAAGTGAAGATCGGCTAAACAACATCCGGTCATTGTGATTCAGATTAGGAAGACGATTACGCTGAAGCCACATTACTGCACGGCTGCATGCGATACTTCGCCTGAACAACTTGGTGAAGATTCTCATCTCTGCGTTTTGTAGCCATTAACTAACAGGAGGGATTCATTCGAAGATCTTTCCAACTCTGCTAGAGACGTCAAAATCACGAACATCATTCAGAAGCCTACGCAAAGATGTAAACCAATTACAATAATCTTTGATTTCTCGAACTAATTCGTTCTTGAAGAGTACGTTGCCACCCGAGGTCGTTGAAAATGGGAGCACTGGTTCTGATAAGTATTACAAGAAATAAATTTTGATTGAATCTTTGAACATTTCTTTTAGCACAATTAATATTTACCATGCAAGTAGACATGCCTCAGAAAACTTGAAAATTACATCGCCCTGGAACGCGAATCGAACCCGCATCTCCCGGTTTACGTTCGAGTAGGAAATCGGGAGTTGCGGGTTCAATTCCCATTCCAGGGCGATGTAATTTTCAAGTTTTCTGAGGCATGTCTACTTGCATGATTAATTTGGCATCCATCTACCAGTAACATCTATTTGACTGTAATATTTACTGTATTTGGTTAGTACAAATCTGAGAACACTGTTTTAAAGAGTTTCGTGGTAATTACTGGGTAATCATTTTATCTGTACCCGAACTTTTTTCTAAAAAGCTTCTTCACTAAAATAACTGAAATAATGCATTTGCTTATTTGTTTTCCTGTGCAAAGAAATATATAAAAAACTGCAAAACGGGGGTACAGAAATAGAGATAAATGAGAAAAAAAAAGAGAGTGATCCTAGCAGGGAAGAATATGGTACTCTTAAGTATTACGTTGGCACCTTTGTGAATAATTCCCACTAAGTTATTTGACAAAAAGGTGATGTCTTCTCCTTTTTACCCGTCTTCTGTTTGACTGTTTTTCTTCCTGTATGTTTGTTTAATTATGAACAGCAAATTTTATTATGAAAAACATCATAGTGAATTTTTGCTTTTCTATCTTACAATATGTAAGTGCTCAGAAGTAGTTTCCAAAGCCTTCATTTTAATAACTGAAAGTTGTAATTTTCTAGAAAAATGTAACCAGGCTAGAAATTTTGTTTTGATCTAGCACCAACAACGTCCATGACAAGTAATTGGTAAAACATGCACAGAGCTGTTACTGCTCGCCTGTAGAAGATATTGAATATAATGGGTGAATGCTCGCAATAAATATCAGGGAAGTAAATGATAACCTAACTCCAACAAAATATTCATTGATACTTTTCCTGAGCACCAATCAGTGTAAAAAACACGGCAAAGCTCCTCAAAAGAAACTGCCAAAAAATTTCAGAGATATCTTCCTGGGTTGATTTGTGATGCCATAGTTTATTTAAATAAACGTCTAATTTCAGTTCTGTAGATTCAGACTCGCCCCTTCAAAGAAAGGAAAGCACATCCTCTCCTTTGTTTTGAAACACCACAGCCAAACTGCTGAAACATGTATATCCCCCGGAATAAAGGACTGGTCTAGTATCAGACTCTTGCGCCCACAGACACGCTCACAAAGAGAACATTAAACCAGAGTTCTGAAATTTGCAGAAGGTTGGAGTGAAGGAGTGATTGATTATGGCATTTTATGTATATATGCATCATTAGATGTCCTCGATCTGCTGCTGAATATTCTTTACCAAGTTCCTTCCAATATCCAGTGTTTCGAGCACTTCGCCGTTCATCTCTCAGGGTCTTTTCCGGGTCGTTTGTGGTCCCGTAGTATCCTTCTGTTGCTTAGACCTCATATGTTCAAATAACATATGTTCACCGATACACGTAATTATTCTCTATCTTTAATATTGCCACCGATCACTGAACTTTTTCTTTGAATTGCCTTGAGGCCTCTGCATATCTGCCGTGGTTCTGGTCAGATCTTAAGTGAGAACTCGTGTAACACCGACAAGGCACTTTCCTTTTCAGTCAAAATGATAATTTTGATTTGATAAATCTATGTCATCAGCCAAACTTTCGCACCTCATTTTCAACAGAAGTTTTCAGTTGTGTAAACGTAAGAAACACTGTTGCCAGCTGTTTTAAAAGAATGACAATGTTGTAACCCATCAATTGAACATGTAGTGGACATTCCCATTCATTTGGTCTACTTGGCTCATTAGTTCGTTGCTATATACAGATGTAATTTTATGCTCTCTCAACACTACCTTGTTGTCTGGAGTATTCAGCATTCTTTGTTCTATTCCAGTTTTTATACAATTCTTCCTTCATCAGAACTTTTAATAAAGCTACTTTTATATTGCCTAATGTGACTGTATTCTCTCCAGTTGTTCTTTATTACACGGAAAGCTTCATCTGGAGGGAGTGGGGAAAGTTCTGTAGTAGCAGTTTTCCTTTACATCTGTGACATCTGTACGATTCTTTTATATAGTGTAGGGTTGCACAGAGTTCAACAAGTGATTATTCTAATAATCACTGAAAAGTAAGAAGACTTACAGGTAAATGTTCCAATTTATTCCATGATCATGATGCGATGCACCAGTTAATGAATTCGATGGGCTATAAGCATTCATCCGTCCCTAATTTAGGGACGATGGATCCGGGGAAGGGAGAGATCCAGTGCCTTAAGACAAACACGATATTCATGCCAGACCAGGATTCGAACCTGGACCCACCTCCTCACCAGAATTCGAACTCTGAGCCAGCTCTTAGACCACTGCGCCACCGAGGCGGCCGGACGTAACGTTAAGTTCAGAACGCATAACGAGAAGTAACCAAAATTTACATAAGAGAGAGCAAACAAAAGTGGAAAGTTCATTAAGAAATATTCCCAATATAGTCATAACAATTTTCAAAAGAATCGTTTAAATTATTAAATGTTTCTTTAGGTTTTCGAGTTAATTCACATTAATATTTTCCAATACCTTTAACAATACGTCAGCATTGTGTTATATAATTACATATATCTAGAATGATTAATAATACTTTCTCTTTCCACCATAGATCTTCAGCCCCTTTTCTTCACTAATATCTTTTCCCTTTCTGATATTTTCTTATGGTGTTTCCTGCTCTACGTATTCCAAATTTATGTGGCTCTTCACACAAAGGTCTCGTGATATTTTTGTTAACAGGGGAGATGTGTCTGTTTTTCTGGCGGTTAGCAAGCACAAGTTTAAGACATTTGATGCTGCCCTGCAAAACAAGATTGGACACTTCTGCACACCCTATTGGCCATTTCCGCAGAAATTCACATGTTGGGACACGATCAAATCTGCTAGACATAATGTTTGCGTTGCCAGTTGACATGAAATACACAAGCAAATTCGAATGTTCATATCCCAAAAATGTTCACGTAATTTGCTGAATATCTCATTTCAAAATTTTACTGTTCTTGCTTTTTT
The DNA here is from genome assembly GCA_039090855.1 of Macrothele yani. NCBI lineage: Eukaryota > Metazoa > Arthropoda > Arachnida > Araneae > Macrothelidae > Macrothele > Macrothele yani. The sequence goes on from CM077006.1 coordinate 2,087,107, forward strand.
TGTGCTTCAAATGTTGTCACTAATTTTTCTTCAACCAAAGAATGTGAAGTGTGTAAATCCTACGTATCCAAGGGAAGATAGAAGTTTGGCCTTAGACGGCTAACTCATAACAACAAACATAATAGAAGCTCATTTCGCTAACATTTTGATGCTTTGGAAATAAACTTAGATTTTGTACGGGAATGGAAACACCCTGAAGGAATGATCGGAAGAGTATGAAAATCAGTAAGCTGCTAAGTTCAGCCGAGATATGCACATGATAAAAATATGGGATCAATCTGATTGGTGCGCTTCCCGAAATAAGCGAGAACGCCTCTACTAACGTCACAACCAAGACTGTGTGAGTAAGACTTCGAGCTGAGATTCCTAAGAGGAAGTGAACTTCGCAAAGAATTCTACCAAATTCGCGGACTATACCGCCAGTTGAGTCCATTTGAGAGGAGGTGGATTATCCGTCCCCGAGTGAGCGGATGGTGGACTCACTGTATTACGTAGTATTTGGGCCGTCACGAGGCAACAGAGCATCAATGCGCAGTAGTTTTTGAGAAAAGGAATAACCTCTCATCGGCCTGGAATTGGAGCATGCAAGACAACTACACCACTGGAAGACCGTTCTGTTTGGAGACAAACTTCCGTAGCCTCTACAGGCACTTCCTCTATTATTAGAAGAGCGCAAAATGTTGCTTTCAGTTGTGCCGTTGCAAGACATATCTCAAAAACTGGTGACGGCGCCGGGGTCCATCACTTCTCTTGCCTTATTCAACAATTATTGTCGCGAGAGTCTGGAGTAGTGGCTTGCTGGATTGAGCTGTTAAACAAAATGGTGAGATGTGATCTTCAGAGACGAATCTCGGCTCGTCAGGCGTCCGATGATCACCGGTTTCATTTGCAGAAACGACAGATAGAAAATCCAATTCAAGAATAATTGTCCAGTCGCATATAGCGCTAATGTCAGGTGTCATGATCTGGTGAATAAACAGCTATGATGGTCGGTCGAGTATTCTTCAAAGGAAGTTTGATTGATCGGTGGTACATGGAGAATATCTCGGATTATGTTGCTACCCCTTTCGTAAGGGGAAACCTAGGAGTATATATCAGCAAAATAACGTGGTTCGGCATACTGTAAACTTCTACAGAAACGTCTAAGTGCTATTAATGTCCTGGAATGGCTTGCAAGATCCCGGATTAGTCCCTAAATAGAACATGTACAGGACATGGTTGTACGGCATCTCAAAACACACCCGCAACAAGCAAAGGCAAAGTCTTTCCTATGAGATCATGCAGGAAGCATCGTGGGCGGTACCGCAGGAGACCATCAAAAGTCCCTACGACTTCTTGTCACGATGTATTGCTGAATGCATTGCGAACAGCGGTGATTGTATCTCTTGTTGATGTGCCTTATTTTTAAGGTAATAAAATTGTCCATTAATTTTGAAAACTTAATCTTTTTTCTTGCTAATGCCTTCGTGAGCACCAGTTGAATTTTGCCACCGCTTCTGGGTGCTGCAATTTCAATTTTACAGAATGCATGTAATTAATTATTCAACGATGACATTCAGAAACTTCCATGAATGCATATGCCAAATAAATAATCAATTTTAATTTACAAAAATTAGATAAACAGGAAACCCGGTGCCGCAAATTTTACTATGAATAACTAAAGTAAAGATTATTTAGTTTCTGCGTTACCGTCTGAACGCCTCTAAAATACCCCCTTTACAGCTGGGGTGCTAGAGGTATCCTTAAACTGGCTCTGTTCTTAGCTCTTCAAACATAGAAAACGGATTATGATACGTAGCGTAATGTTACGCAGATTTTTTGGACTTGCCATTACAATTCTTCTTGTTCCATTTGTTAAGCTTAGGCCTCTTAGAGTTTTGTGATACAATGCGCCTTATATCTTACTATGCAGTGGTCACTAAACGTGTTGCTATGTTACAGACATCAAGAAAAATATCCTTTTTTCCATGTAATGTTAAACAACTAATTTTTTTTTTCATTTGGGTTCCTTCACATCCATCTCCAATCCTAACGAACCAGTTCATTTTGGAAAGCTCCTCAGTTTCTGCAGAAACAAAGACAAAATGTGTCTCTTAGTGCCTCCAGCAGTTTGTGAAAATCTTCTTAATTATTAAAGACTAACTCTATTTACTTTCTTCAGTTTCTATACTGATTCTTGCATAGTAATTTTAAGTTGACTTTTTCCCCATTCGAGTTGAATATCGAATTTCTTCTTAAAAGTCTTTTAGTTCTTCTTCAGGATGAACTGCAACAAAAGCAAAGACTTGAAATATTTGCAGATCGTTTCGTGAGACGAATGAAAAACCTCGAAACTCGGTGTTTAATCCAGTGATGCCTCTTTAATCTTTCCGAGTACTTCAGCCAGCTAAAAAGAAGCTGCGAATAAGAAAATAGAATTCGTATTTCTTACGTATCTATAGTTTGGCATCAATAAGAGGAAAGTCCGCATCTGCTATATTTTTTTATTTTACATCCCTCTGGTTTCGTGTTATGCCAGCAACTACGTTTGTCGGGAACTGCCCAGCACTCCAAGACTGAGGCCGTGTTTTGAATTATGATGTCATCTGGAAGGGTGGTATCTCGGCGACCATAACTCACAACGCTGTCACTGAGGTTAGATGAATGTGGGGTAGCATTTCCCCTTTATCCTGTGATACACCACTAATATTTTGTCATCAGAATCTCTCCCTTTAATAGAGAGTCTGTGTCATGTGTGTGGCCAACAGGAGCTTCATTTTGCACACGAAGCAATACGCTCCCTTGATAAATTTATTTTTGATATTCTCGATTTCATGAAGATTTTTTATGTCGGAGAAGTTCAACTATACAGAAGTACGACTTGGACACCTACACTACAACGTATTCAAAATAAGAAGGAATGTGAGTTTTAACAAGGTTAGACAGAATTGTCTATTATGAAATGTCTCCACTCTGAGACTAAGAGCATTACGTCAAACACTTCCGAGCCACGGCAGGTGTTTTGGGCCCAGGCACGAACCAGGGAACGTCCATTTCCAAGACATGCAACTTAATCACTTGGCACTCACTGTCGACTAATGGAACTATATATACGGATATAAACTGGTGATAGTTTATCTTTTGCAGATTATACTATTAAATGTTTCAAAACGATCAACGGAATGAGGTTTTCAGGCATGTAACAAATTGTCCAAAGGAGTAAAAAGCACTTGCTTCTTTTCTGAAGACACCAAATGTTTGGTGTCCGTTCGTTCAGCAGCAGCTCCAGTGATTAAACCGATTACTTTTATCATTGCATCCACAGAAACCTCTTCTGAAGTCATGGTGGCATTTATAAAACATGGATAGACTGTATCTGCGAAAAAGAACAGTGATAAGAAACCTAAGCTTGCCAAGATGGACAGAACGACGTTGTGAAGTGACTGGGAAACAAGCACACAGCCGCTGCAGAAGTAAACCCAGGATTCAATATCCTTTCAAAGATTGGGTTTCCAACAGAACTGTTCGAGTGTATGTAGTACACAATACGCTTAAGCGATCGGACATGTTTTTCATGGAAAACAGTCATTGTAGAATGACTGGATTCTAACTGGATTACACGCATCTCAACGAAAAATAAAATAATAAAAGGGGAAACCATTTAGAGTAATCTATATTATTAAGAGAAAAACTTACAAACATGAACCTTGGATCTGGAAACATATAAAGCAATTTATCTCACAAAGCAATGCTGCAAAGTATTAAATTCTTAGAAAAGTTCAGTACTATCATTATCAACTCAATATCTAACACAGTTTTCATTGGTGCTTGCACTTCTTGCGATAATTATTAACATAAAACAAGCAAAACCGTTCAAAAATTCTTCAGCTTTAAAACTGAACAGAAAAAATAATTTTCCCTCAGAGCATGCTCATTTAGCCAGTTTAAAAGAAACCTTGGTTTTTCCAGAAGTCTCCTCTGTTGCTTTTTAACTAGCGTTATTATTAACTATGCACCTTTCTGTATTACATTCTTTCAGCTGTAAGTCAAAAACATTAAAAGCATCAATACATTGATTACCAATACTTATTCATTTCGTGAAGCATTTGTTTTTCTCACTTTCACAAGAATTTATTTTTGCCATAAAAATGATGACTTAACTCCCGAAAGTCCTTTTTGTTTCCTTCCTTTTTTACAGTCACCGTTGCTATCTCTGCAAATGCTTCTTAAATAATCATTTGACATCCCAATGTCAAATGAAGATACAAGTTTCCAATTTCATAGACAATGCAAATCTCAAAACGTTTTGAAATAATGTTATCATCCATTTCGCATAATTTTAAATACAAATTGCATTTTCAATTGGAGTCTTTATCTTTCAACTTGTACAACGTGCCAGTACCCAAAGCCAAGTTGTGCCAGAACGTACAATGAAATATATAGTGGTGCCAACATATTGAGGTAATGTCTGCTCTTATCTTCTCAATACCTAGTAAAACACACACTATGGGTGATATTTCGCGTGAATTATTGCCATAAAACATTCAACATCACACAAAAAAGATCTCAACTAAAACATGTGAAGTACATCTCTAATTTAACTTTCCTCTTGAATTTATATTCTTATGAAAATTATGTTATGTCTCCGTTAGATTTTTTCTTCTGAACGGTACGTCAATTCTCCGAATTTCATTGTACGTTTTGGCACCACCTGATAGTGGTAAAAGGTAAATAAAAGATATGTCGAGAGCAACAAGTGAATTTAATACTAGGAAGCAAATAAATTGTTGCAAGTTATATTTTTTATTTATCGATCCCTGAGACTGTTTGTGATAATATAAGTGTTGTGTTTAACAATTAATAGTTTTACAACATACAAGAACTTAAAGCGCATCGCCGCCTCAGTGGTGCAGTGGTCCAAGGGCTTGATTCTGACCATTTGTCTGAGATGGGTCAGGGTTTGAATCCCGGTGAGGCATGGATGTCATGTTTGCAACTTATGACACTGGCTCTCTCCCTTCCCTGGAACCAGTGTCCCTAAATTACGGATGAGCGACTGCTTATAGCCCCATCAAATTGTTCACGTAGGACGTAAAACCCCTCTCTCCCCTCCCCCCAAATTAAATCCTTTTCCGAATATTGGCTGCATCTGATTTGTTTTAAAAAGTTGACATTTACTGAAGTTTTTTACCCCTAACTTCAACCTCATAGCAAAAATGAAATTACTTTGCACACATTTGAAGTTACCACAGGCAACCGGCTTCCAAAATATCGACAACTGGTAGTCTACGTGCCAAGCGCAAACAGGAAAGAAAAACACAATGGCATCTAGCTCCTTTGGGGGGGGGGTCTCATCCAGGAATTGGTGCAGGTTACAGAAGTTTACCCCCCCCAAATAAAACGAAATGTGTCAAAACATTATAAACCTTAAAAACATAATATTAAGAACAATAATTTATACCACCAGGGGTTTTCTTCTGCTGTATATCCCCAAGTTTTCATTTGAATAATGTCTCTTTCTAGATAATGAGTTCCATTTTTAACGCGCCGAAAATTTTCATTCCGCAGTTCTGACTGCATTTTGTCAACACATTATTATAGCAGTTTTTGCATCAGCTTGCATTTTTTATGTTGGATCACTCATAATTTAAAATAATTGCTAATTTTTATAGGCATACATACACTCCAGGCAATCAGGTTGTACCGTCGCTCCAAGTTGCATTTCCAAACTGAACAGTAAGTAAATAATCAGTTAAATATTTATCTGGTAGTTTGCATTTCTTTGTGGAGCTAACCTCTGAATCTCAGAGAACAGCTTAGTGATATGAATGTATCAAACGTTTCATGTAAATTTCTTATATTATTTGATAATTCAAGGAACGTTTCTCATCTCGACGTTCTCATTTTTCGTAGAAACAAAGTAGTCGCAGTCAGAGGTTGTCCCAAAATTGTTATTCAGCTGATAACCTTACAACTTAACGATTCAGTTTTATTCTCCTATATCTCTGATTTTAGTTACTGTTCTTTGAGTTGTCCAATGAGTACATGCCCATACCCCTCATTTTTCTGTTGCGCGATGATATATCACTAAATTTTGTGACACCTGATCACTATCACTAAATTGGTTGCGACATATCCACGCATAATTTGTTTGAAATCACAAAAATTAAAATAATTAAGGGGAAGGCGAAAATTCTTCCTTGATAAGTTTTATTCTTCGGTACCCCTTAAGCCTTCCACCCAGCATGAGGTGTGGCCAAGAGTCAATGAAAAAGTCAAGCAGTTATCACCCGGAGCTGACTGTGGTTTTATGGATGTTATTTGCGGTCCCAACAGCAATTTTAACACAACACTAAACCATGATTGCTTAATTGGATATTTACACGTGTACAATGTATACCATTCTTGCGCTTTAGGGTAACACCTTGTACACGCATGTACCACAAAATACAATGTTTACACTTTTCAGGTAGTACACAACTCTTCAAAACCCACAAACAGACTTACAATAGTGAAATATTTGTATAACATTTCCAGTTTGCTCACATGTATTTCACCTTACCAAATATTCATGTTACAAATAGCTGATTGCCAATATAGAAGTGTTTATTTTTCATGTTACCTACAAGGTCCATAACAAAATGACAACAAACAATAAAATAAATAAAATTCTCCTCTACATAACGCCTGGCATAAAATCCCTTTTGGAATAAGGAAATGTTGGTTTTGAAGAAATAGAAAGAGTGAAAGGATTCGAGCATTATAGTTAATTTTAAAGTAGTTTGGGAGCGACTCAGTATTTAGAAATTATGACGACGGGATCGTGAGAAATTGGAATATCCGTGCGAAATATTACCACACGGGTGAATGGTGATATAAATTCATCGCAGTGTTGCTTGTCATGGTGGGACAAAAACATCAAATTACGAAACAAAAAGAAACTGGGTGACAAAGCCGGATTACAATGCAAAAAATATCGCCTGCTCGGGCGAATACATTGCGTGACCATTTCGCCAGAGTAACGGCACATTCGTGCAACTTTCTCAATATTATTGGAACAATGATATTTACTATGTCGCTTGCATTGCGTGGTACTCTGAGAGAGAAGACTAGCTCAAGGTGTTGCCTGACAACCACACCACAAAGCTTGTTGCTGAGGAAATTTAAAAGATCGATGTCTCTGGAGAAAAGAATGGAGCGCTGTGTTCGTCCTCCATGAGCATCGAAGGCTATGAGGAGTCGCTCGCCAGTGTTTCCAGGGCAGAGATAGAACCAGCGATGTAGGAAAAACTCACTGTCTATGCCTCATCCAGTACTCTAACTAGGACTCAGCTTGGACGATAAGCCAAAAGCTTAGGCCCCTGACCACTCGGTCACTCGGGCGGCCAGTCAGTGACGTAATACTTGAATTATGTTTCTTTAAGATTGAAAGGACTCTTGGTTTTCTGAGTCATGTAGACAAAAATGAATCAGTGTTTTTAATCTCTTTCTGTTGTGTACTAACATGAACCACTAAAAATATGACCTTAACCTTTTAAGTGGTCAATGGATCCGATTCAAATGGTGTCCAAACTTTTCTGCTCTGCCGAACAGAAATATTCAGATAGCGGTCGAGTTTTACGAAAGCTACGGCAAAGTAATTCCTTCTCGCCCCCCCGCCTCTCATAGTAGTATGGAACATATAATATGAATACAATGAAGTATGTAATATGGGTATAATCGAGGAGTAGGAGGGAGGGCTTATCACTGGTAACAGGTCATAGCGCTCCTTTCTAGTGCTTTATTTTCTGCTCCATGACTCTACCTGACTCGGTCATCATGGAACTGGATCAAAACAGTGACTCAAACATGCTCTTTGTCCTTTCTCAGTTCGTAGCCAGTGTTATGTCCTTTTTAGTAGATAATCGGTCAAGAAGGATTAGTGTCAATCATTACCCTGAATGACCACTTTAAATAACAAAGCTAAGGTGAAAGCAACGCTTTCTGTTGCACAAGTTCACTCATTCCACCCTCGTTCGATACACTTTTAAGACAGCAGATATATCCGTTAGAGCTGATTTCAAGCCATTTTGCTAATCCCGAGTTGATTCATTCTAGCCGGTTAAAGGGTCAAAGCTAAAGAATGACCTGTTGTGGTACAAGGGGTGAGAAAACATTTAGATTTAACATCATAAAAAGAGGAAAACACAGTTACTAACAGACGTATTTCGTTATGCCTGTCATTGGTCTGATTAAAATATTCTCATGTGAGAAATCATTCATGAAGCATTCGAGAATATGTAAGAATAATACCCAGTCCAAGAATGCGTATGACGAACTGAATCCACATCAGTGCTCTAGCCACGTGTTTCAGTCTGTGTTTTGATTTTCTTCTTCAAATTAAGCTTCGTTATTTTCTGATATTGTCCTTTAGGAACATGAGATTTTGTTCATTTACTCTCTGATCATGAAAAGTGAACTTATAAAACATATTATCATATTTTTTCAAAAGATATGGAGCTAACGAAGATGCATTTGATTCAAATACACGGGGTTGCATAAATTAAGAAAGTTCCAAGTTATGGAATGTTTCAGTGACAATTAGCATACAGGTATGAGGTAATTCAGTGAGTAGTGAAACCATATGCAAATATGCTGATGAAGCACCAAATATGTAAATTAGGGACAACTTTAAAAGAAGTTCTCCAGGCTCCTGCCTTTCATTTGTGATTTAGCAACACCGTGATCGACGTTGCTTACAATTTTTGTTCCAAACATCTTTGTGGCGTCATTTGAATTACAATCAGAGGAGGAGCGCCATTAAAAGGTTGGAATCAAGTCAAAGTTAGGTAGACCTATGAATGCACCCGAAAGTGCTATATTAGGGTTATGACGATAGTTTCAAGATATAGGAACATGCACTAGATGGACATCCCAAAGTTCACAACAGCTCAAGTGAACGCTCCAACTGCAAATCTTAATACACGCGTGACAGCTCGTCAACATTCCTTGGACCTGTACGGCAAGAAAATTCGGTATGCAATCCCCCTACTCGTGGCTACGAAGGAGCTAGATTAGCAAGGAATAGGCACCATCGCAATTAGACTCCTAAGTAGTGGGAATTTATACTTTTCACAGATGAGTCAAGAGTTTGCCTAACAAGTTATTCTTGACGCGAATACATTTGGAGAGAAGTAAGCACCCGAAATCATCCGTCTGATATAATGGAAAGGGACAATTTTTTTAGATGGAGTGTTAATCATGCGGTCTTCGATAGAACTTTGACTGGCCACAGTATCGAGAAGAAACCATGAATCCCATGTACAAATTTTGCAGGTGTTGTTGGTTCAGAATTTGCTTTCATGGATGATAATGCTCGCCCTCATAAGGCGAGGCTTGTGAACAAATAACTGGAAGGTGAAAATTTACCATAACAGTTTTGTGATAGTACTTGTGGAAAACCGGGCGAGACTGATGCGTACTTTTTTCTTTTAGTCTTGCTCAGCTTACACGAATCTGCTAAACAACGCAGACCGAGAGAGTATTAGAGAGGCGCATGCCACACACTCATTTTTCCCAAATGTCGGAATTTAAAAGTGGTTTCCATACAGTAGAGAAAGGCAATAAACAGCTCTACACTCATCGCAATCGTTTTGTGTCTGAAAATCTAAACGTAGAAACTGTGCGTAAATTGTGTATATACACTATCTACCAACAAGTAATTGGACACCCCTGCAATCGACGAAATCTGCAGTCCTGATACACGACACGGCCGCCGCCGTTAAATATCGTATGGGAAACAACAACACAACCAGTCGCACGCAAGATGCCACGCAGTTCGGAGCTCTCTGATTTCGAGAAAGGTGTAATCGTCGGGTATCACAGAAATGGCCGATCCATACGTGACATATCCAGCGAGTGGAATTACCCAAAATCGACAGTGGCCTACGTGATTGGCAAGTGGAAGATGAGAGGTGACTATCGGAATTTGCCCCAACCCGGCAGACCCACAAAACTGGGAGTTAGAGACCGACGGGTGCTGGCCAGAGAAATTTGGAAGGACCGCACCAAATCGATGGGCCACATCCGCGAGGAGTTTCAACAAGCATCCAGGAGTGTTCTTTCGATGAATACCATCCGTAAGGAAGCCCATCTGCTCGGTTATCATTGACGTGCTGCCGCCCACAAGCATTTGATCACCAAGTCCAATAGCGCTGCTCGGCTAACGTGGTACAAATAACGTCGACAGTGGACCGTTGAACAGTGGAAACAGGTTCTCTGGAGCGACGAATCAAGGTTCACCCTCTACCGTTCGAATGGCAGGGTCTGGGTTGGGCGTCTGCCTGGAGAACGCCTCCTGCCGGAATGTATTGTGCCAACTGTGAAGTTCGGCGGCGGTGCAATTATGCTATGAGGATGTTTCTCCTGGTATGGCACAGGATCCTTGGTCGCAATTTCTGGTAGACTCAACGCCGAGACCTACTGCACCATTTTGGATGACCATGCGCTTCCTACGATGTGGCAGTTTTACGGGGTGGACCCATGTTACTTTCAGGATGACAATGCCACCTGTCATGTTGCGAGGTCCACCATGTCTTGGTATGGTGACAATGGAGTTAATCGAATGGACTGGCCTGCGCAGAGCCCGGACCTTAACCCTATCGAGCCCCTCTGGGACGAGTTGGAGCGTCGACTTAAGGAGTGTCCCCACCGTCCGAAATCGGTGAAGGAACTGGCCTGTCTTCTCCAAGCCGAGTGGAAGAAAATACCGCTAGCCGTCGTACAACGCCTGGTTGAGAGTATGCCTCGGAGGGTCGCAGCTGTAATCGCCGCTCGAGGAGGCTCCACCAACTATTGAAAGTGAATAAACTTAGTTTTCCTTTACTATCACAGGTGCCCAATTACTTGTTGGTAGATAGTGTATCTGTTCTCCTTACTAGGATACGTCCAGCCAGTTTTACTAAGCTTAACGGAATAAAAATACCATTTATATTTCTTTGTTTTAGTATTCAGTTGTTTCGCATAAAATATTTTTCTGTGGGAGAGTTTAGTTACATATCATGGAGTCCCTGACAACTGCGTAAGAGACTAAATATTCTGTCTTTTCTAATGATGCCTATTGAAAGGGAACATTCCATTCCATCTTCATTACTACTGTTGATTTACTGATTTTTATTTCCCTTATCAAAATGTATTATGCACGTTAATTAACCACTAGCAAGTTCATTTTCGAATGCAGTAGTGTTTTACATATGTCTTGCCCTTTTCCTCCTATAGAGAGGGTGTTGATCATTTCTTTGAGGAAGATTGAATATTATTAAGTTTTGGGCTACTAAAAAGATAAGCCGCCCTCTGTGGTCTATTGGTCTAGGTGGTGTGCTCCTGGATCCTCGTACTAGGGTTCTCTTCTTTTCCTGGAATAAACGCCTTTAAGTTCGGGATGTATGACTCTTTTCAGGATAGGTGCTTATAAAAGTGGTAAGACTTAGAAAAACCTCTGGTCTATTAACCAAAGTGGCAACAGTTTTCAGGATTAATTTGGATGAACTACATAAAAGCAAGAAAATTATCACAGGTTTGAAAGGAACAGAAGTCAAACTCTCATAGGCCATAACATTATAACGAGCTATCAAACATTTCCTTGGGCCGTTTAGCTACGATAACTGGTTACAACCGACTTGGTGTTAAGTTCCCTAGACCGCGGTAGTTGTCCTCAGGTATTCTGTACCATCTGGATATAGTGATGCCGCATGGTTAGACCACGGAACGAGACAGTGGCGTTGCCTATAGAATATGTTCTTTTGCATTCCACAAATTTTCCATTGATTTCAAGTCGTGGAACGTGGCGTCAATATGAGCCCACGAAATACTTGGACATGATCCTCCAACCTTTCCTTTACAATGCACGTCTTATGACACGAGGCGTTGTTTTCCTGAAATAGTCTAGATCCATCGTCATACACAGTTAGCATGTAAGGCAACACTTGGTCCGAAACAATCCCTGTGGAAGATCTGGATGTGTGATCCTGTTCATCAGGGATGAGGGGAGTCAGTGATTCCATGAGAACAATCCCCATACCATGACACAAACGCCGCTTGTCTGTTTCTGCCCAACCGTGCAGTCAGGTTGCAGCTGCTCTTCACCCGCACCGAGTCAGCTTCATCTGTGCGATAGAGCTGGAACCTAGACTCATTGGACCGGAACACTATTTTCCAGTCGTCTAACATCCAATCACAGTGCTTCAATTTCTACTGATAACAGAGCTGTCGATGTCTTTCGGTTACATGAACAGGCCGGCGGCTCCTTAGACCCATCTGCAAGAGCGTTCCATGGACTGTGTGCTCGGAAACATTTCTCTGTGCGTCCTGGTTGTCGTGTGCCCTCAACTAACGAGAGCCATCTGTTTTTCCTGGAATCATGTGCCTACCAGTGTTCACTTTAGCTGTCAATCTGTGGTTGTCTCCCATATTCATCACGTTGAATGGATGTATTACCCTCTTCAAACCACCCCTCCACATCTTCACTACGACGGCCATCGAACAGCCAAAAATGCAAGCGGTTCGGTTGCTGGAATGATAGCAGTTGCTCTTCTCCGGCCAATAATCATTCCTCGTTTAAACTCTATCAAGTCCATGGCTTTCCCTACTGAACAGCCTTCGTGTTGGCGAACAGACGATCCCCATACCATGACAGGTTCTTCTCGTGCCGTCTGTATATAATCCGAGCTGGTCGGTGATTTCACTACTATGAGCTTCGGAAAACGTCTACTCGTGGAGACAGGGGTGATCTGGACCATGAGTGCATATGGTAAAGATTTGTTCCCCAGTAAACGTCAGATCGAAAAAAAAAGTGCAGATCTTCTTCAAGTAGAATTTGCCATAGAAGGCTTGCGAGAATGAAGCAAGAACTTCTGACGAAATATTCAAATCAGGAACACAGAGTGATTTTTCTCTCAAAAGCTAATTTACATAAGAAGACGCAGTTTGGTCTGTTTTGTTTCTTACGACAAAGAACCGACCTCTACAATCATAAAACTTTTATAAGCTTACTGTTCCGCCATATAAAAAATAACCTAATTATATGAACTGAAAGAAAATATACCATTGCATCGAAACTGCTGGCGTTCAAGAAAAATATGTTCAGAACTTAGACACGAGACGCATGAAGAATGGTGTTGATAGAAAAACTGTGAATCCAATTACATATAACAGGGCGAGTCCAAAGTTCGTAGCTCTTTCAGGTAAAAGTTTAATGATGCAAGAAAGACATACATGTTCACCTCATCATATAAAATACAATGCAATTGTTTTCTATAATCATTTTCCAACGTTCCACCAGATGCACGATCCCTCGTCGGTACAACTCTGTAAGTTTCGAGTACAGAAACTTTCTGATGCCAGATTCCATATTCAACACCGAAGCTAAGTGCCGTCCTAGTAGAAAATGGACCATGGAGCGAAACATGTGGTAATCGGATGGGGCAAGTTCCGGACTGTATAGAGGATGAGATACGATTCAATCACTTCCAATTCCTGTAGCTTTCGGCGTACCACTCTTAAGGTGTGACTTGGGACATTATCCATTTGCAGAAATGCCCGGTTCCAATTAATTAGCGCTGGGGAGCATTGCCGCAGAGCATCATAGATCTACTGACGTCGTTCGGAATGGAGGTTCCTGTCCACAACTTGACCATCTAGCACGAGTTCCCAGTGCACAGGATTCTGATAATTCTACCAAATGAACAGCGTGATTTTTCTCTCGAATCATTGTTTTCGAACCACTGGCTGTGCTTCCTGGCGAAGCCTTAGCCAGTGGGTCCCAGTGATAGAATGACGTAAGAATATTCACTTTTCATCACCTGTGACGATTCGAAGCTAAATTCTATCATCCGGTGGATTTGACAGCAATCAGCGACAGAGAGCAACACGTTTTCCCACCTGATTCGGTGTCAATGCAAGGGGAACAATTCGATGAGGCCTGTAGGAGAATGCATGTTGGTGCAGGTGATAATCGACGGTGATTGGGAAGATCTTACACCAGCTGATAGTTATCGTGTACTGGTACAGAGGCTCCCTGCCACAGGTTTGACCAGAGTATCAGTGCTGGTGATAGTTGGACGTCCTGACCTCGGCCTGTCTTCGAGACTGGTGTGCCTAGTATTGATCGTACAGTGCTGCTGTCCACGGCTGTTCATCGCCTTCAGCTGCACAAACTTCTCTTACTGCTGTTTCCGCGCTGAACCTATAATAGCGTAGGAGCACCCGAACAGCACGTTTCCTTGATCCTCAGCCTCCATTCTACGCTCACCTGACAACGCAATGTAATGCCGTCCCAAATGTACGTCATCATTCTCGTTTGTTTCTACATTATTGCGGTACCCAGTCGACGCTGACATGCTTCTCTCCCAGGAATGCATGCCCAACATTTTGTGTAGCTAAAATGGGACAAAACGTTTGACTCACCATAGTAGTAGAGATGATATTTGGATTCCAGAGAAAGAGAGTACCTGACATAAAAGGTATCTGTGGTACTCGTGCACTAATACAAAATGAAACCATACACCGACCCTATAGAGCTACGCGTAGAAGCAGAAGTGATACCAAATGGCCAGAGTCGTAGAGCGATATCAGTTCCATTTGATTGGAATTTAGATACCAGTACCAATCTATTGGAGTTCAGATATCAGTGCCACTTGATTGGAATTTAGAAATCAATACCAAGTGATTGGAGTTTAGATATCAGCACCACTTGATTGGAGTTCAGATATCAGTACCACTTGATTGGAGTTTAGGTATGAGTACTCCTTGATTGGAGTTTAGGTATCAGTACCACTTGATTGCAGTTTAGATATCAGTACCACTTGATTGCGGTTTAGATATCAGTGCCACTTGATTGACGATGTAGAATTTCACTAACCCATGAATCTCCGAAAGGTAAATTAAATTTCTCTACAATCATATTATTCTAATATAGGTACCATACATTAAAACATTACAACTTCGATTTGGAAGAAATGCATAATATGTATCACTAGTGAATTGGGAAAATCTGATACAAGACGCTAGAAGATAACTGCCTTTTTCCATTGCTTCAGAAAGAAGAGATATCGGTCGATATTACGAATTAATCCCGTTGTGTTCTCTCACAGGATAGAGTATTCTAAGCTTCAAGGTGAAAACACATAGTATAATTAATACGGAACTAATTCAAGCTGTTATTCCATGTAACTTAATCGCAGAAATTTGAAAATTCCCCGTTCCAGAACGATGAAATTTTCAAATTTCTGCGGTTACGTTACATGGAAGAACAGCTTGATTTACGTCCGTATTGACTTCTAAGCTTATTGAAGTAAGTAAGCGGAGTCAACCTGTGTTTCTCTTACAAATAAATGTACATATGAATAATTTTCAAGAATTGCTGGGATTGTCTGAAAGCTTTATTTACAGCTTCATATATCGAATAGTCAGAAAACATTACTTTTTGAACATTTTCCTGAGGTCAGAGTTTTTTCTTAATAACTGTGAGCTTAAAATATTCTGCATCTTAAAACAAATCTGAGCTTCAAACGTAAAAAGAAAAAAAAGAGTAAAATAAAGTAAAAGTTGAAGTCTGGGTGAAATGACGTGGTTGCCCAGGTTGCCAATTATACCGTTTAAAAATTTTTTTCAGTAGAACTGGAAAAAGAAAGAAACTTTAAAGATTTGTACCCATTCTGTTGATGGTACAGCGAGTTGAAAATGATTTTAACATTTCGAATGAGGCAAAGTCGAATACTTCGCCCACTTAACTGTCGACACACACTCTTTAATTATCTCAGAGAGTTTCTGATTTCATTGTTTGCTATAAAGTTTACGGATGAAGAAATAACACCATGTTCATGACAGCGTGCAGTGCTTCAGAAAACAGTGTTTTGTTTGTTTGCCTATTTATCGTTATTTCCATCTTCTCATCAACGTGACTTCTGAAATAGTGAAAACTGCTGGTTGTGACAGGATTGTGACATGTGTCATAATCTTCAATGTTTTTTTTTTTTTTTTTTTGACGGAGGAGAAATGACGATCAGCAAGAAACAGAAACGTTTATTTTGTGTACTCGGCGATCAAGAAATTATGTAAATAAAAATCGGATGCAATTTCCAGAAGAGATCAGTATCAGAAGAAAACAAAAGAACTCGACGCCTAACCTGGTGTAATTCACTGAATAGTTTGCTTTATCTCGAAATTTAAAAAAATAAATAAATCCTGCGGCACATCTGTCCGTGTAACGGCACTGGAGGTGACAGTCAGAACCTCAATATTCACACTCTTCACGCCTAAAACTTTTTCTGCGGAGCCCAGTTTTGCAATTTTAAACCGTTATTTTGCCGAAATTTTAATAATATAAATCGAAAGTAAGTAGAAATAAATTCGAAGTTATATACGTGCAGCATTAAGTATTTAATATTCAAAACGATGCGTTTTGAAAAGTACAAGCTTAAAGAGACATACAGGGGTTGGACAGAATAATGTGAACACCACGCTCAGAGACGTGACTTATAATGCAGCTGCGTACGTCGTAATACGTCAATGTATCTACCACTTTTTGATAGTAATATCTTCGTTTAGAGCCTCAAGGTCCTGTTCAAGTGCATTTAAAGTGTCTTGTTGCAACATTCCTTTCGAGGAGACGACGAAATGAGCGACCTAACAGACTTCCAAAGATAGCTAATTGTTGGTGGCCGGCTAGTTGGTGCCTCCGTGACAACAGTCGCCAGGGTAGTGGTGGTATCGAGAGCTACTCTGTCTAACGTCATGACAGCATACAGTGTTCGTGTCAAAACCTCGTCTGCGAAACACAAGAGTAGCCGGAAAACGACCCTGACTGACAGACACGGAAGAGCGTTAAAGAGGATAGTTACCCATAATAACCAGACCACGGCGCCAAAAATTAGTGCAGAGCTCAATGTGCATCTCCAAACCCCAGTATCAAAGAAAACAGTGGACAGGGAACTGCATAAACAAGATATTCATGGCAGAGCTGCTGCTGCAAAACCTCTGTAGACCTGGGTGAATGCACAATGGCAACGGCAGTGGTTTCAAGAGCATACAACGTGGACAGCCGATGCAAGGAAGGCGTCTAATGCGGTCGGATAAATCCATATTCACACTATTCTCCACCGCAAGATGTGTTTACGTATGGATAACACCGTCAGAAGCGTACAACACAGACTGTCGGCTCATAATAGTGTAGCATAGTGGTGGTTCTGGCACGCTCTGAACAGTCATATCGTGGTTTTCAGCAGATTACCTGATCACATTGAAAGGACGGATGACTGGTAGGACGTGTGAAACCATTTTGGCTGACCAAGTTCATCCAATGGCTCAGGCATTGTTTCCTGCAGGGGATGCCATCTATCAAGATGATAACGCCACAATTCACAGAGCTCAGAATGCGCAATCATTGTTTGAGGAACATGAGGACGAACTTTCACACCTCCTTGGCCTCCCCAATCACCAGACTTAAACATCATCGAGCCACTGTGGTCTGTGTTGGAAAACAGAATAAGATCCCGTTATCTCTCTCCTGCATCTCAAAAGGACCTGGAGCAGTTGTTGCATGAAGAATGGTGTAACATCCCACTAACAACCATCAAGAATTTGTATGTCTCCATTCCAAGCAGGATTCAGGCGGTTTTGAATGCCAAAGGTGGTTCCACAGCCTATTAGGAACGTAAAACCTTCTTTTCCTAGGTGTTCACATTATTCTGTCCAACCCCTGTAGATGAACACAGGTACGCAAAAAAATATTAAAAATATGTCTTCAGCATTTCATGCCGTTGATTTATACAATCAGCTCCTTAATTTGCACGAAAATTCTTGTCGTCATCCTATAGATCTCAACGAAAGATCTGGAAGATACTCCTGATCAGGTGAACAGGACAAATATTCCTTCGACAACTGACATTTTGAAAGGGAATACTGAACTGTGGTGATAGTGGAAAGTAAAGTCAAGAATATTGATAATGCCTTTTTCATTGCTCCTGTCAGGCTGAAAGATTTTCTGGTAATACAAAGTACATAAACATTGAAAACATGACTGATTCCTTAGTCATTCCAATTTTCCAGATTTAAAAAAAATAATTTTGTTATTTTAACTTGCTGAAGAAATTGCTCTGTTGCACTACTGTCACGTTGTAGTTGAAGTTTGTGCTCAATTAAATAAGTATTTTAAAACTTAAAAAAGAATGGGAACACTTTCCATTCCTGAACAACTGTTATTAGAGAAATGAATGCGAGCTTTCTTAGGGTTTTACTCTGACACAGTGCCTAAAAGACAGTCTATCAGTGTAGAGTCTTCCTGTAAATATCCGACCTTCACTGTGATGGATGGGCTGTTACGTATTTTATTGAGTTTGGTATTTAAATTACGACTTTTTCGAGAAACTGTGAATGTTTAATATGTTTTGGTTTCATCATGAGAAATAATTTTAAAAGTAAGTTCCATTGGACCTGGCTTTCACACCACGTACCATGCAAACAATGTCCCCGTTTGGTAGCATTTTCAATTGTCACTGAATCGTCCCAATAAAAAATTTTACCGAATGAGATTCTTTTTTACATAAATCACGAAAATGTCCACACACACACACACTTTTCTTGAAGTTGGCACAATTCTTTTCTTGTACACTCATTGTCATAAAAATCCGCGCACCAAGAAGGAGGCGTCGGATTGAAATGAGATTTTATTAGTGAGATGGTGCATCCAAGGACAGAAGTGATTACAATATCACAGTAGCAGGACGAATTTCCACGGACATACGGTACACCTTCCGGTCAGCGTTAGTACCGCGTCAGACCACTTCGTGCTCGGATACAGGCGGTGATACGGTCCGGCATGGAGTCAAAGAGATGACGTATGTTATACTGGGATAATTTTGCCCACACTTCTTGCAACTGACACTCTAAATCACGAACACTGGGACATGGAGAAAGCTGGCGTCTTATATGGTCCCACACGTGCTCGATGGACGAGAGATCAGGCGATCTGGCAGGCTTCGGAAGCGTCGAAGCACGACGTAGACGGTCCTATGAAACCCGAGCCGTGTGCGGACGGGCGTTATCTTGTTGGAAAGTGGCTCCGGGTCGCCCCGCCGCGAAAGGCAGCACATGGAGCAGCAGGATTTCCCGTTCGTAGCGCTGGGCTGTCAACGTCCCTCGGATCAGTGCGAGGGAAGTCCGGTTGTCATACACGTTGGTTCCCCAGACCATCACGCATGCAGTTCGGGACGTGTGCCACTGTACAGTGAGGTTGGGATTGTAGCGCTCACCTGCGGTCCTCCACACTCTGACACGGTGGTCGTCCGTTCCATTACAGAAGCGGGATTCGTCGCTGAACACTATACGTCTCCACTCCAGTCCGTAGCACTCCACTTTGCTCGCTGCTGGTACCACTGCGATCGAAGCCGACGATGGTCAGGTGTTAATGGCAGAAAGCGTAAAGGCCGTCGGGAGTGCAGATTCGCATCTTCCAGGCGTCTGGAAATTGTTCTGGCGGACACAGGAGTCCCTTGTACAGCCGCCACATGTCTTTAGATATTGGATAAGGACTTCGTTGCATCTGTATGTGCCGCTCTCACGATCCTACGGCCCTCTCTGAGGTGTGTCTAGGTGTCTCTGGGTCATTCAGAGCCAGTCCGCCATGTCTGGGTGCCTTCCCGTGTCTATTGCTCCCAACACGATTGCACGGTACTGTCCGACTGGCCCAAATGGCGGCCAATTCGGCGCGCCTGCCGCCATGCCTCTCTCATCCCGACGATACGGCCTCGTTCAAACTCCGTCAGTTGCCTTTGCTCACATCTACGGCGCACAGTGGGGTATTTGCATCGAAAACCTGGCCCAAAGTCGGTTTCGTCAACGTCGCCGTAGATGTATAATTCTTGCACCAGAAGGAGCTGAATAGGTAGGGAACGATGGAAAGTGAATTTTTTCCGCACATGCGCCGATGTGGTGCGCATTTTAGGCGCACGTTGAAGGTTGCTAATAATGCATGCATCTCTTCTAGGCAGTCTCTGGAACATTGCTCGTGTATTAGCGATTTGTATAGGTTTCAAAGAAATAGTGTAAAGCGTTGCATTATGGAAATTTCTGAAGCACTCATGTACTATACTTTTGAAAGAGTTTTACTTTTATGTAATTTATCTTTATGTAGTTATCGAGCTTCGAAAATAGTCAATAATTCAGTGAATTTTCTTTAATGAATGCAACATTTCACGAATGATTTTGTTGTACTTCAGGGTTTTCCCGATGTTTTTTCTCATGTTATTAGCCTACAATGGTTATAGCTTTGTGTTTATAACACCAAAAGAATTAGCCGCGGAATCGCGGGGTTTTATTTATTTAAGTGCTTGCGTCACAAATACTAATTTTCACATTTTTGTTAACTTTACAAGAAATGAGTTTTGTTTTTATTTGGAGAGCCTTCTGAAATCCAATTAATGACACGAAGACAATCATACGATATTATGCAGCAACTCAAAGACGATGATATAAAAAAAAAATTGGAATATATTGAAAAGTTTTTGCTGAGCCGAGCCGAGGGACTTATTCGGAGAAACAATATAAAACGTTTAAGCACAAAATATCCTACACAAAGTCAGAGTTTAAACGCAGATGGTTGGCTGCGCAATAGAAAGATCGGACATTAAAAAAGAATGAAAGTTGGCTGTAAGGGACTTTAGAAATATCCGTGGCAACAAGTCAAACGGGGCTACGGAAGACGTCTTTCAGCGACTCGAGCGAACGCAGTAAAGGAAAAAAGATGGAAGGAGTCCGACAAACACTGGACACCGACGAATTTACTTTTGCGACCCAGATGAAACTGTGAGTCTCCGTCAAGGCAGATATATGCTTCGAAAGTTCTCAAGGAAATTACTGTATCTCCTAGACGAGCGATGAAATACAGGAAAGCATACTTCAGTAGTCTGAAAAGAGAGAGAGAGAGGAAGAAAACAATTATCATCTTTACAAGCTCTTATTATATTCGGAGAAGCATGTTTGTCAAGAAGACAATACGAGATCATCAGAACCAGCCCATGTTACACCGTATTACAAAAAGCTAAACAAATACTGTTATCCTGTTCCTGAATCTTGTTCATACATTTAGAGGAAGTAGTGCAAACTCTGAGCGAAGGTGACACTGCTACATTGGAATTAATGACGAAGTAGGAATACGAATGATCTCAAAAGGCACAACTTAAGCAGAGGGTTGAAAATAGCATAAATCAGAGGCCAATATGTTTCAAAGCTCTCTGGTACCACTACAACTACACTGGTTTTCATAAATTAAGCAATAAACCGAAAAAATCACGATAATTGGGCGATATGTGGTTCAAATTGCACGAAATTTGGGTATGTTCGGACGGAGGCATACAGCATCGATGTACGGAAGGCAAATGAGTGGCGCTGGCAGCGCTTTATGCAAGTGCGCAAGAGCTTAAAACCAGCTGTTTCGGAGGAAGTCGCTAATTCATGTGCGGCGGTAAATGACAAGATTTCGAGATAGCAATTTTGTTAACAAGGCTTCGAGACGTCATTTACCATCGGAGTTAGGCTACAGAGAGATAAGCCGACTCGAAGCAGGGCAACGGCAGGCGGACGTCGCAAGATGGATCAACGTCGATCGTTCTGTGGCAGCAGTTCCAAGCCACGGTTGCAGCTTCACGTAGGTACCGCAAAGGTAGGCCAAGGGCGACGACCTCCACGGATGACCGGTATTTGCGGCTTTCGGCACGGCGAACAGGACGGCTACACCGACTCATATCAGATCTGTGCATGCGGCATCCACCGGACGGACAGTGTCAGCTTCGATGGTACGCAGAAGATTACATGCAGGAGGAGTGCATGCTCGGCGATCGGTGTTATGCGTGTCCCTGACCTCTCGCCACCGGAGGGAACATTTGGATTGGGCACGAATGCATGTAAACTGCATTCAAAATCAGTGGAGGTCCTTTCTGTTCACTGATGTGTCGCGATACTGTTTACAGAGTGATTCTCGCCGAGTTTACATCTGGAGAGAGACGGGTACTCGCTATGTTCCCTTTAATATCCAGGAAAGGGACACACCTATGGTGGTAGTGTTCTGGTGTGGGCAGGCATAACGTCAGGCGGCCGTATCGACCTCTATGTATTGCCACATGGAAACCTCAACGCTCAGAGGTATAGAGACGACATGCTGGACCCTATTGCTCTTATGTAGGTGGCCGCAATTGACGATACATTTTTACTACAGGCGGATAACGCCCCCTATCAACACAGCTTGCTTCGTGCACCAGTACCTGGAACAGGAGACTATAGTCGGTATGGAGTGGCCAGCACGCTCTCCCGATTTGAATCCTATTGAGCCTGCCTGGGATGCTCTCGGCAGGCGTGTTTCTGGGTCCAGCCCCTTCCCTGAACCCTGCAGGAGCTCCTCACTGCTTTGCTTCATCAATGGACGCAGCTACCGACGAAACTGATCGACACCGCAATAAACAGCATAGAACATCGCTGTCGAGCCTGTATTGCTGTTCGGGATAACTACACTCCATATTGAAGTAACGTTTCCTATTTCATCTTGATACCTATATTTCTGTATTTTCATATTTACATCACTCATACAAAATGTAAATGCTTTTTATCACATGTTCTTACGCTTTTTTTCTGTTGCATTTGGTCTGATAAAGCTTACCACCAAATTTCATCCCAATCGGTTTTATACTTTTTGAGTCATCACGATTTTTCCATTTGTTGCTTCATTTATGGAAACCAGTGTAATTTGAGGGTACAGACAGCAGAAAAATCATCTTGCAAATCCCATACCGTCTTCTCCTGAATACTGTCTACCGATCAGGATAAGGCATGTTAAGGAATCCGCTGATATATTAACAAAGAAATAAATTACGTACAGACAAAAGTCAACAATTTGAAAGAAACGAAAATCGAAGGAAGTAGAACCATGTCTATAAAATGCATGTATATGATGACATTAACAATGATCGATTCCAAAGCATGCAATGCTGCCCCGGGCACATCAACTATGAAATGTTACATATGCGGAGATACATCGAAATAATTTAATAATGTATCAAAAAGACGAGAAGCTCATGTAAGCACATTGCCGTTTGCTTTATCCATTTTACATGCTAGAGTAATATTATTCGAGAGCTTGCTACACTTGTCAGACAAACTGCCCGTCAAAAAGTGGTAACTAAGATCTGAAAACGACAAATGTATAAATGAAATGAAAACCTCACCGTCTATGTACGATATTTAATAAAATACGAAAGATATTTACAGTTAAAATACCCCACTAGCACTTTCGGGGTAACATTTACCCCATCATCGGGTAGAACAGAGGCAATGCAGTACTCCTTTATATAGTAGTGCAACGATGCATTATGGGTATAAGTCATCAAACGTCGCGTGGATCGTGACCGTTGCCATTACAACAGTGTAACGCGTATAATTTCATAATTATTAGTTTAACAAATTAAACTAATAGTTTAACAAAGTAAACTAATAATTTGTGAAATTATACCCGTTACACTGTTGTAATGGCAACGGTCACGACCCACACGACATTTGATGACTTATACCCATAATGCATCGTTGCACTACTATATAAAGGAGTACTGCATTGCCTCTGTTCCACCTGGGCCGCGGGTGGCCCAGTGGTCAGCGTTCGTGACTGCCATGAAGATAACCTCAGGTTCGATCCCGGGCAGGTACGAACGTTCGAACCACTAAATACACGCCGTGCGTCGGATGGGCACGTTAAGCCGTCGGACCCCGGGTACTGGCCCCCCGGTAATAACTAAGGGCGTCTTCCTCTCCCTTTCTACCTCGCTTCCGTGTCACTTTCCTATCGGGCACTCTAGCCCAAATCTCCTAGCTTCCTATTTCTAAGAGTTGTTTAAGACCTGGGGTCAGACACTCCCGTCCTAAAATCCTCTGCATATGATCTAATGATCTGAAGATATGATGCAACTGAACGGAGTGCCACGTGCTACACAAATCTATGTACGACTCACAAAAAATTGGTAAAAACTTTAACCGAGTTACTGTATGTCTTTAATAGATTGAAACGACTGATACGCAGTGTGTACTGCGCAGCCATGTCTGAGAAATATACGAAGAAAACTGATGAATATTTTAGCTGAGATTGCTGCGAGTCTTTCTCAGAATGCTACGGATGTTATGCAACGTTCATCGTACGACCAAATCAGAAAAACATTTGCAACAAACTGGTAAGCACTTTATCAGCAGTTGCTGTTAATTTTTGTCAGAATACTAATGTAAGCCTGATATGAAATGTGAACCGAGTTGCGGAGCCTGAGAGAGACCGACAGGGAAGTGGTGCACGCTTTAATGTACACACAGACACATCATTGCAATGGTGCACTCAGTGGGGATGGCCCAGGAACATGGGCCCTCCCCGTGAAGTATCATTTGGTTCTTCGTTCTTTGTTATTGGCCACTTATTTTTAAATATATTCGTATATGTTTTTAAATATATATTTTACGCATAACAGAAACTGCACTGTTTTAAGCTAGATATATTTTTATCGTCTAACAATTATGATGTTTTCTCCGGCGTATTTTTATTTGTATATCAGTATTTTGGGTCACGCCCGTAAAGAAATTCTTGGTGCATCAAAGCATCATTAGTACCTTTTGAGTAATGCAGTCAGCGAAAAACATAAAAAAAAAAAAAAATAGGAAATGAAAGGAAATATTACGATGTAATTCGCATTATGCATATTAAAGAATTTCTTCACCGTCACTTTGCTCATACATACCTGTTAACGATATTACGTCGTTATTGAAGGGTTCTTGGTGAAGTGACGGTGCCCTAAATCGCAGCATTATTTTGTTTTCCGTGAATGTGATAGCATTGAGCCGAAGTGTGTCCTACTAAACTCTTCGAAATATATCTGAATTTACATTTTCTTTAGAAATGCATTTGAACAATTGCCTTCTCTGAGGAGTCGTATTTCACACTTTATGGGCAATTAATAACACGAGAACATTTATAAGCACAGTGCTCAAAACGCTGGCACGTGACCATTCGTCCAAGATGGGTGTGGGTTCGAATCCCGGTGAGGCATGGATGTTGTGTATGTCTAACGGCACTATCTCTCTCCCACTCCTGGAACCAATAACCCTAAATTAGGGACGGTGACTGCTTATAGCACATCGAGTTGCTTCCGGTGGTCGTTAAACCCCCAAACAAACGTTGCTTTGAGACAGTTCAGTTATTATGAAAAATATTTAATAAGAACTCCTGTAGGATTGAAGAATAAAAAATTGCGTTGATGTTCGATTGTTCCTTTGTTGCAGACTACATAGGTGAACAACTTGTCGAGACGTCAAAGTAGCAGCGATAAGCTCCGCCACTTTAGCTTAATTGGGAAAGCATTTCACTCCGGAGCAAAAAGGATGCGGATTCGATCCCCGGCAAATTTGTGTTTCGCTACACCTGAATAA
This sequence comes from Macrothele yani, assembly GCA_039090855.1. Taxonomy (NCBI): domain Eukaryota; kingdom Metazoa; phylum Arthropoda; class Arachnida; order Araneae; family Macrothelidae; genus Macrothele; species Macrothele yani. Next base: position 2,112,568 of record CM077006.1, read on the forward strand.
ATTTGGAAAATGCTTTTAACACCAGAGCAGCGTGACGCTTGATCAGTAAACTATGAGTTGCAAATTCCCTTTGCATTTTTTTTTTCATATAGAAATTTCAATTTTCCTGTTGCGTGGTGTCTTTTCATTTTTTTTTTTTTGTTTCTTCAAACACACGTTTACATTCTTTCTGGTCACAATAAAAAAAATATTTAAGAAAATCGCTACAAAATGGTATTAACGCTCGCCGTTCGTTTCGAATCGATCTTAAGATTCGATTCGAAACAAATTGAATCAGTACCAAGAAGTATTATTCCTTATGTATTACCAGTACCAAGAAGTATTATTCCTTATGTATTAACAGTAGCAAGAAGTATTATTCCTTATATGTTACCAGTACCAAGAACTATTATTCCTTATGTATTACCAGTACCAAGAAGTATTATTCCTTATGTGTTACCAGTTCCAAGAAGCATTATTCCTTATGTATTACCAGTACCAAGAAGTATTATTCCTTATGTATTTACTCAAATTTTCTCAGTGATTGTTCTCGGTGCTCGTTGCGTTTCATACCTCTCTCTAGTAGAACGTAAGAAAATGCTGAAAGGTTTTACGTGTTTCGAAAATAAAAAATGAACAAAAAATGAACACCAAAAAAATGGCTTTGGAAATGAAAATTAAATTTTTCAAAGACTTGTAGAAATAAATTCCGTACATACTTATTAAAAATGTCTGCAGGAAGAAGTAGATATTTGGTGTGTAGTACTAGGAGGCATAATTTAGAAACACTCCAGGGTTCTGGCAGTGATGTAGAAGGGGATTAGCACACTTTAGAGGAACTAAGGAACTATTTTTTTCTTGGCTTAGAAGTACTAATTCAGTTTTTGTGTTTAGATGGTAAGAGAAGCTGAAAGCTTTTTAGATGATCATGCCGCCCAGGTGATCGTGGTCTGCGGAACTGACACCTGACCACTCGTCCCAGCTGGTTCGATTCTCGAGTTATGTATGAGGCCTGGAGAGTGTCCTTGGCCAATGACGCTGGATATTTTCCTTACCTGGAACAAGTGGCCCGAAATTACGGATGGGCGACTGCTTATAGCCCTACGAGTTCCTCATGGTGGTCGTACATTAGGGCTTTTATTGTAGATTTCTAGCGATATCTTTTCTTTTACTGTGATGCGTCCTTAATGTATGTTATGTTAGATTGAAGTGTTTTGTAGATTCTTCTGCATGCAGTTGCATTACCTTGATTGTATACATTGTACCTCTCAAAACAATGTTACAAATAATGCTTTGGTTTTAGCTATATGTGTATCAAGCTTTAAGCTAGTTACCTCTATATCAGGAATTCTTTTCTCCACATGCGGCTTTGTTCAGTCTTTTTGTTATTCTAACACTGTGTCTTCTATATCTACCATGTAACGTGCTTAATTGTATATAAAAAAAAATAAAAAAATAAACCCAGAAACAAACAGCAACAAAAATACTGTTCAGACCCTTGTACAGATGATACAGTCGGATTACGCAGTAATGCGTCTCACGAATCCTAACGGTTTTAGTTCAAGAACTCGATGTCTAGACGGCAGAACAACGGTAATGAAGGGCATTTCTGCTAAATAGCTCGCCACCGGCTTTCGGCTCCAACGAAAGTATTCCCTTGAGCTCACTCTGATTCTGTTCAGAAACGACGCATTAGTCACATTGAATTGATGTGCCTGTGTTAGTTGCATCTATTCAATGTAATTGTTAAATAGTATTCACGATGAATTTTTAGACTTGTGTACACCGGTGAGCCATTACGTTATGACCACCCCTAGACTAGAGAAATGAGCGCGCCTGGATACCGAACGGTGGCGCAGGTGAAGTTCACAGAGCAGTATATACACAACCCGAGGACCGGCTTTCGGTTAGTAGAGTGTTCGGAGTCAGAATGGGAAAAAGCTGCCGATTTATCGCAGCTTGATAAAGGACAAATTCTTAAGGCACTGCGCTTCGGAACTACGATCTCGGAACCGGCGCGTCTTGGGAGTTGTTCACGTGCTGCTGCAGTGAATACGTATCAAAAGTGGTGCACAGATGTCCAAACGACGAACCATCGTCTGAAGCTCATTGGTGCCAAAGGGGAGCGGAGACTGTCGCGCATTGTTCACGGCGACCCCAATGCCACAGTGCGACCGCAGCTACAAGAGTGGTGATCAGGGCAATGTGTCACAGCACACAGTTTATCGCAGCCTTCAGCGCAAGGGCCTGCGTAGCCGAAGACCCAGCCGGGTCCCCATGCTCACTGCACATCATCGCCAACAACGCATGAAATGGGCCCAAGATCATCGAAATTGGACCGTGGATGATTGGAAGAAAGTGTCCTGGTCTGACGAATTAAGATTCCTGGTGCATCACGTAGACGGCCGAGCGCGGATACGCCGATTACCAACACAGGTTATGGCACCTGGATGCACTGTTGGGCGGAAACAGGTCGCCGGCGGCGGTATTATGCTGTAAGCGATGTTTTCTTGGGCCACTTTAGGCCCCATCATCCCCATAGCACAATTCCTGACAGCTGTCAGGTATCTGAACATCGTTGCGGAACAAGTTCACCCATTCATGGCAACTGTGTTCCATGCTGGTGATGGCCATTACCAACAGAATAATGCGCCATGTCACACTACCAGAGTCGTCCTCAAGGAGTGGTCGAGGAACATACTGGTGACCTTCTGTTAATACCCTGACCTCCAAATTCACTTGACATGAGCACAATCTAACATTTGTGGTTCGACTTGGAAAAGCAGGTTCGTGCCAAATCACCACTACCCCGAAATTTACGGGAAGTAGAGGACCTGTTGTTGACATTATGGTACCAGATACCCCGGGATATTCATCGCCAACTCATCGAATTGATGCCTTGCCGAGTGGCCGCCGTTTTGCGGGCTAATTGGGGTCCTACAGTTTATTAGGTAGGTGGTCATAATGGCTCAGCGGTGGAGTATGACCCCGAAGTAACATTCTTTTATTTAAAATTGCTCAAACTGGTAAAATTTAAAGTAAATTCATAAAAGTATTATGATGAAAATTTAATGAATATTAAATAATAAAAGCAACAAATCAGATTTCGAAGGTTTTTCAAAATTTTGAGAGCATTCTTCCGGGTTTTTTAACGCACTTCACCTCTGAGGCAGTTTTCTTATTTAGAATTACGTCACTGGATTCACGCAGACAAGTTTGGTACCTCTTAGGTTTACATTAAGTCGTCTTTGTTTCTTCCTGTAAAAAAAAACATAAAAGGAAAAAAATTGGCTAGCAGATATGGAGTGAAAAAAAAAAATTTGTGTTCGGGCAGCCCAACCCAATCCGAAGAGTATATCATCTAAAGTCAGAGATTCCATTCTGTCTCTAAAGATTTTTTTTTTACATGTTTCGTTGTGGAGCAAATTTTTCCAGTTTTTGTATTTGAGGTACGAAATGATCTAAGAATGTAGACGATTAATCATAAGTTTGCGTTGGTGATATTGTAGGTTTTTATAACATTTCATTTAATCACTCCTTCTGCGTAGTGCAAAATCTTGCATCTTAAGACTGTGAAGCACAAGATCAATCACAAGTCGATTAGAAATGCATCTCGAAACAATATGCCGCTGCTGTGAAGTTGCACATTGCATCAGTGCACGGAAACCATTTCTTCAGAAAAATCTGGTGTTCGTAGTTCGGAATAAATTAATGCGTAGAAAACTGGAAAATGATTTAATTATAGTTACAAAATGAATTACAGCAACGATAAAGTAAAACAGAGTTAAACAGCGATGTATTTTCCCTCGTTGCGAATATCGTTATTGACTTTAAGAATAGTTTTTACACACGTTTAACACTTATGCGCCATCCACTACTATTGTAAGAAACTTGTACTACTTAAGATAAATAGCTATACTACCTTATGTACAGTTGGTGTACAGCTTCTTGACTTATTATTTAACTTGTAGGCCTACTACTTTTTCAAGAGTACAGGATGGCGCACTTGTGTTAAGTTTGTCATAGAACGTGCTCAAAACTGATTGTAAAGACAGTGTGACACATTGAGCCGAAGTGTGTCCTCCTAAACTTTTCGTAATTTGCCTTTTCTTTAGAAATGTCTTTCAACAATTGCCTTCCCTGAGGAGTCGTATTTCACACTTTATGGGCAATTAATAACACGAGGACATTTATAAGCCGCCCGGTAGTGCAGTGGTCAAAGCGCTGGCTTATGACAATTTGTCCGAGAAGGGTTGGATGGATGTTGTGTTTGTCTTACGGCACTGGCTCTCTCCCTTCTCTGGAACCAGTGACCCTAAATTAGGGACGGGCGACTGCTCATAGCCCATTGAGTTGCTCACGGTGGTCGTTAAACCTCCAATCAAAAAAATAAAATAAAAAGCTTTTATAAGCAAACATTAGGTTAAAGAGCGACAGAAATATACTGTATAGCGCATATTAAAAATCCCGTTTACAAAATAATTTTCTACCACAGGTGCAGTAATCTGTGTCGTCGCGTGGCCTGTTCTGGGAGTTTTACAGAACAGACAAGTCACAGAAAGTCGTAAGAACCTATTTTCTTTTTTTTTACAAATAATACTGCGCCTTTCTTTGTTGAAAAACTGCGATATGGTGCCATATGTCGAGATATTCTTCTGTGTATAACTTTACATCAGTATCATAAAAAACACATTCTGTGCTCGTTTTATTATTTCGCTGCCACGTCGATCATACCTGTCAAATACATTCGAGAGATACGCCCCCCTTTATTCCATTCGGCGACACGTTCCCACAAATGCACCCCTGGAGTTCCCCCTCGATATAATCTGAATGTGGGGTGGAGGCGATGGAACATAGCAGTTGAGTAAAAAAGATTCGCAATAAGGGATCGAAGCCGTGTGGGGAGCAGGGAGAACAAAATCCTCTGCTCCCCAGGTCTTCTCATAGCAGCCCATCCCTGAGGTGACCGCGCTTCCCTCTCTCCCTAAGAAGTAGTGGAGTCGCCTCTCAGGAGGAGGAGGAGGAGATAGAGAGCGCGAGCTGTCTTGGCCTGCCGGATCAAGAGTCAGTTTGCAAGGAGAACTTGTTCTGGCTGTGTCATGTGACGAATGGTGTTACTATGTTCTCACCACATTTGGATAGGAAGAGCAGATCTTTGACCCCCGTAAAGATGTTTCTCACGTATAGCTCCACAAATGTTCCCGTAGCAGAAGACAGTGGAATTACAGTAATGCCTCCCTTTGGGTGCGGATGCTACACAATTTCTCTTTAAGGTAAGATTCTAAATATCCGCCATCTTTTTAACCGTAGCGACGATCAAGATTTTGTTCACTTTTACCTAACGAATGTATGAGAGAGCAGGGTCTTATTGATTAGTACATTTAGGGGGAAATGACCCTAAGCTGTTGCAGGATTGAGTTACCTGTAGCATACGGAAATTCTTTTCAGCAGATTCTTTCACTTTTAATATCATACACGATGCGATCACGCAAGCTGCAATCGGTGCTACATAAGTAACACGATTCTAAACATAACCGTCAGAGTGTCGACCGTACATAAATTTTCAGCCGACTCGTAAGAAATAAGGTGAAATTTGATGTCTGGTGTAAAAAACAATAGATGACCGTAAAAATGTTCAGTATTTTCCCAGGCAACGTGTTTTTAATTGCTTCATAAACTTTAAAAATGTTTTAAAGATTTTTCCTCCAAGTCTTTTTGGATGTCTTTTGAAAATGAAACGTTTCTGTATAGCCTTTGTGATTAAACTTATTAGTAAATTTACTTTTGCAACAGTAAAGTTAACTTTTCATTTTATTCAACAGGCTTCGTAAATATCACCATCATGTCATCTACAATGGCATTTATGTAGTCCTGTATTCTTTTAATTTGAGTAGTTCAACGAATCTGAGGAGAATTCAATGGTGAAGAGAGTGCCCCTATTTCCAGTTTAAGATTACTGGCTCCAAGTTAGTGAGTGACCAGAACTGGAGAACGATCTCACCATCCATTCTCCGTGCGTTACTCGGTTCCAGAATCACTGAATTCGCGACGTCAGTTGACATGGTTACTGTCCTAAAGTGCCACTGCTGCTTCAAAGGAATTTCTGATTACGGAAAAATAAGAGGAATTTTAAGAAATGGGCCATTTAGAGTTTTTACAGATAAAAAGTTGAATGATACACTATTATGTCCTGCGAAAGTTTTTGATTTTACCATGAAGGTATGCTGATAAAAGTTGCCGGTCATGCGATTTTTATTACAGACCTCAAAACAATAAACTTAATGAGTTTGTTTACGCTGGAACTGAATATGCTTCTCTATGTACAAGCTACGCAATGTTGAGGGTTGGTCATGTAATATTAGCTGAGATCATTTTAAAGAAAGCTGTGTATGTATAACCAAGAATTCTATGGGAAAAAAAGAACTTGCCTCGTTTAGACCCTGGCAAAAATTGTAAAAGAGATAACAACTCTATATTTTTTATATGTTTAAAAGAAGTAACTTAATTGATTTCATAATCTCTTACTTGAAAACTTATCCTATTCTTGCCTCAAGTAAAATTATTTAAACGTTTTTTTTTCTGAAATTATTCCAACATTTTCTCAGAAAATGTACACAAGATTTGCACAAAAATCATCATTTGCAATTCTCTAGTCCAGTTCTGTATTCCAACTCCATAACAGGAAGCAATTACAACTCAATACATATTTATGTGAATGCCTTTCTCGTTGGTAGTTTCAAACGTTGTGACGAATCACTGAGGTAACGCATGAGTTGGAATGGAAAGTTGCAACGATAAACCCTGTAGGCGCAGTTCAGTTGGGGGAATATTCGACTCCGGAAAGATCATCTGAGAATGTTAATCCGCAAGAACGCGTAAAGTTATTTTGTATTTTATTTCGTTTAGTTGCCATTACATTTCCTTTCGACCTCCAACCGGCATAGCAAGAACTGTGAGCATAATCTGTCACGTCTCCTATACAGCATGTCGTAATCGGTTGCCGTTGTGCGTGTTAACATGAGATGTTTTTTGATGTGGAAAGCCTTCAAGACAATGATACAGTGCGAGCAAAGGAGAAACAGACGATAGAAAGACGTTCTTTGTTTTTCAGTCCGTCTGTCAAAGCAAGAAAATTCTTTGCAATTGCAGGGCGAAATTTAAGGGACAGGTTCGCTGCCTACAATGTAATGAGCGGCCGCCAATTTTTTTTTGTCTGGAGCGCTAGTGACGATGAGGAGGGAGAACGGGGAAGGGTGGGCGGCACCCACGATCAAGTTTGGGGAGGTAAAGCAGCGACTGGTGGGGGGTTAAGAGGAGGTAACGCAGACGGTTAGCTCTCAGGGTCACAACTGGGCATCTATCTCTCAGCTCATTTAACCAGCGGCCTTTGCTTCATGCACATAAAAGTTTTTTTTTTCTGCGAGCATTTTAAAAAGGAAACTGGAACTGGTTGCAATGTTCCGGTTTTAAAATTCATAGAGTGTGTATTCAGAATAAATATCCGTGCGTTTTATAGCGGTAAGGAAAATTGCAATGCATATTTTTTGTAGATCAGAATTATGTCATTTCAGAAAAGCGCTACACTGGATAAATTTTCAGTTCCTTTATAACCAATTCGAAAAAAACTAACTTTCAGATTCTGTCCTTTTATTATGATTTTGTGGCCGCAAAAGTATTTTTTTCTTCCTTCTTTTCGGTTATTCAGGGATACAGTAATATTAAATTGTATGACGTAACACAAGATTTTCATTCCCATTAGTTCACAGGAAGGGCTTCCGTTTGTGCAATTTTTTTTGTCAGTTTTTAACACTATAATGACATTTGGCTTTTAACACTATAATGACATTTGACAGCGAAAATAAGTTTTTTTGTGTGTGTTCTTGCTTTCATGTTTCCAGTAGAATTCAGAAGTTGCAAATTAAGAATTGTGTTGTAAACCGGCAATTAATTAATTGTGTTGTAAACGTGCTTAGAAGAAGTCAGTTTGGCTAGTAAAACTGTAATGAAGCTGTTACCAAACTGCGGCATATGTGTGTGTATCTTCCCAGAAGCCAGCGGCGTAGGCAAGGGTAGGTAGGTGGGTGGAGTTCGGGGTTTGAACCCCTTTCCTTTGAAGGGAGATTGAGCACGAATTTAAAGCGATATATATGTATATACGAGGCTTTCACCAATGAACCTAACTCATGGACCCCCACCCCTTCTTTAAGAAATTTCTGGCTACGCCACTGCCAGAAGCAATTGTGGATAACTCAGAATTATCAAGTTACGCCATTGCTTTTAATTAATTTTGTATGCTTTTGTAGGCACCGCACAAAGCCAAGGTTTTACGTGATTGATTCAACTGAAAAAAGCTGCAAGAAATTACTGTGACTGTATTGGTGGCGACTGTTTCTGTAATTTCTAAATTCATAACACATTTTCTTCCTCCTTCCCTGTTTTTTTTATTTTTCTAATTTCATGTCAGGATGATAGATTAAGAAATGTGCAATTCTTAGAGAAATTCTAAAGTGTCGTCATTTCACAAATGTTTTGATTTGCCTTATCGATGATAAATAACCAGGTAGTAGTTTTTGCAGTGTTGTAAAACTATGACGAAAATGAAACAATAATAAACGAAGATATACAGAGCTTCTGTAGCTTCTTACAAATTTGTTAGTAAATTTTTCAAGGAACTATCATTGTTTAAAGAATGAAATGCTAAAAAATGTACATTTCTCAGTATATACAAGTGTAGGCAGAGGATGTGTGTACAGCTAAAACAATATAATTGCGTGACAAGAGTCTCCTGCGTTTTCCTGCCGTTGCCCTCGTGCCTGATGAACTGCTATTGGCCATAGCAAATTGGTTTCTAGAATCGCCACTCGGGGATTTTGCAAAAAGCGTTTGATAAGTTACAAAGCGTGCTTTGAGAAAAATGGCGGAAGCAGATGAGTGAGTGTTGTGTTATTCTCGCAAAGCGGATTCATTTGTTTACTAATGTTGACCTAATGACTGACATACCCGCAAAGCGGATTCATTTGTTTACTAATGTTGACCTAATGACTGACATACCCGCAAAGCGTCAAAATATTGCGCTTATGCTTCTAAGTGTTGAATTATTTTTATTTCTCACGTATGTTTTTGTTTAGTTTTTGTAAAATTCACATGCTTAGAATAAACCAAATTAATATCAGTAAGAACCTTTTAAAGCTTCGGCTACATCAATATTTCTGATGGTTCTGTTTTTGTGTTGTATTATATTTTCGAGGCTGCAGAACCCGTTCTTCGTAAGCTATATACTTCCCGCGTAGTTATACGTATCGCCACAGATATCCCCTCACAAGCTTGATATCCTTAAGTTTGCCTCCCCTCCCCCAGTAATTTTTTGAAGTAAAATGTCCGGACATAATAATTCATTCCAGTACTTACTAGAACTCACCGCATTGCGTATCTGAGTCACTCTAATGCGTCATATACGACGTACATATTCGCATATTTAAATTCACGAAGTCACCTGGTGCCAAAATAAATTAGATGGAGTCAGGGCCGCCCTTAGACCCGGGCAAGCGATGCACCACGCTTTGGTAGACCTCGCTGACCACAGGCATAAAAATTATTAAGATAAAAATGCAATATGCAGAATAAAACAAAATAATTATGAATAGCCTTCTGTTACCTTATTTGTATGGAACATATACTTCCAAATTTCAGTTTTTAAGAATTCAGGTGGCAATTTCAGTTACTACTTACTGCCTAAGTAAACCGAAAGTTCTCTAATTTGAAATTACTAAAAAACTATCTTAGAACTACAACAACTCAAGAAAGGTTATCTAATTTGACATTGATGTCAATAGAGCATACTGTTACACGGCACTAGCAGTGTTCCTGCCTAGTCTGCCGGTAACGGTGCTTGAGACCTGAAGTACAATTTAGTTGGCCACGGCACCAGGTGAGAATCTCAGGTGCACTGCTGCACTCAAAGATTCACACCAGAACATAAAAAATGAAAAGTTGAAGAATGACCCGAAGCATAAGGCTTGGGTGAATCCACCTTGTGAACAAAATAACAACAACAAATAAACAATAAAATAATCTAAAAAAAATGATACTTTGGGATCAGAGTTGTGATGAGGTTCACCCGCAATCACCAATTCGTGACTGAGTGTAGTGGTCCGGATCTTACTCCGGTACATTCAATCCCCAACCAGCCAGTACAACACTCACTTTCGCAAATAACACATGATTCTCAAATACACAACACAACATTTAATAACGTTCTGCGAGATTTAAACAGATCCGGCGCTCTCTAGGCGCATAGACAATTGCCCCTCATATGTGGGCAGCATACGGTGTCACACTTTACTGTCGGATAACGCAGCCGACTGAGTCTCCACCGGACTATCTGAACAAGAGATACTACTCGTTTACACACTAAATAGAGCTGCAGGTGATATTCATATACAATTGCTTAGAGAATGAAAAAAAAAATTATATGCAAACGATCACATTAAAAATACTCGCGACACAAAATACACAAGCACGTTAATTTGCGGTATAAGATTATAGGTGCGAAATACTGCCAAAGTTAATTAACTAAATCTAATAAGCATGCACATGCAGAACCCTGCCCCGCTGACGTTGGTCCTGAACCAAAGTTAAAAGAAACTGTCCCGCCCAGCGGAATTTGTGGCCACACCTTCTCCCTTATTCATGTAAAAAAAGTAATCAGGAAATGGGCCCGGTAAGAAATTGAAATCTGTATGTGCAGGTATTTCCTCTGAGGTTCAGTCACTCAGCATTACTGCATCTATGTCCATGCAGCTTTGGGTGTCTGGATGGCACAAGTTCGCAGATGTGCGAAGAAAGAAAAAGGAAATATTCATCTACTTACAGTTTCGTGACTTTGCTGTGCAAATCCGTTGTGCATCACATAATATCACTCGACAAAAAAAAACACGCACACAGACACTTGCACCATGTGTCAGCACCGATGATTCAACACTTCACTTTGACGCTTGATGTAAATGAAGCACACAATTAAAAATGGTAATATCACGCCGCACTTTGTTGCAATGATTAGAGTGCACACTGATCTATTCTCGTGACGATTTGAAGGTGGGCGTTAAGCAAAATAGGCCCTCTCACATCTGATGTTGCGGTTTCCAAGATTAATTTTCTCGGCCGAGCGAAATCAGACGTGCTTTTACCTTAAGCGTATATCGGCAACTCAACATTTCACCTGTATATTTGTTAGTTATCGAAGCCACCGCTCTTACGCTCATATTTTTCTTTCGACATGTTTTTATCCCGTCGCACTTACACGTAGTGGCTTCGCTGCTTACGCGACCACACACACGCACACATGGGGCCTCGCTTCGCCCCGTAAGACAAGCGCATCTCTTCACTTCCTCCACAGTAGGGGATGAATGGGGGTGACGATTCCACACTGCAGTGGTTGGCATCCGAACCCGACTTTTGCTTGGCTTTGCTTCTCATTGGAATGACCACTGTCCACTCGCAGACTTCTTAATTCCCCTGTAACTTGGCTTTCATTAGGCCAAACAGTCGCTGAGTTCCATTACGCTCCAGCCTAGAAATTTCTGCTTTATCCCGCGGATTTAGGCATTCTGCTGTCTTTATGGCAAACTGGCATCTCCAGCTGCCTCGAGTTGTCTCCATTTCTTACCAAATGCGGGGAGGTTTGCTGCTTCATTTTTCCCAATTCATTTTTTTGCAGATCCAAGGCATCCAGCCTTTCACATCGGAGAGCGCACAGACAACTGAACTTTCTTCCTTATGTTCATGCCAAGTGCGAACTCTTATTTTTCTGCACGGACCACACAGAGAGCAATTGTTCTCGAAAATGCCCCAAACAATCGACTAATTTACGATTATTCGCTAAACCTTTTGTCCCCATCTTCATTCATTCCTACTCAAGTGGCTCATTCGATACGTATTCCTCTTTCCCTTTCCGTGTTGCATAGGCTGCCCGTCAGCTGCGCCCTGATATTTATGACCTAACAGAGCTATTCTGAGACCACCCAGCCAGAGAGAGAATTCTTCGACTCCTTTTCTTTCCAAACCCCCAGATAAAACTTTATCTGCTGTTTACACTTTTAAACTCCAATCAAGCCTCGAACATAATTAATACTTAATTAATTTCACACATCAACCACGCCCATTAATTACTAAATTAATGGCGGGGGTGGGTCGTAACATCGGCCCCTAATCAAGAAATCCAGAAGCCCTCTTCTGGGCCTATCGCTTTGCTCTTATCAATTTCCAGAGCAACCATTGAGTGCTACATTTTCCCACAGGTAGAAACAATTTAAAATGGCAAAAATATTGCGTTTCATGCCTTCAAGAGCATTGGAGCGACTTCCCAATTATCCCGCAATTTTGTTAATTAATTTAGAGAACATCCGAAAGAAAAAACAACGTAAATGAGAAACAAATAAAAAAAACTGAACTGTAAAAGAACATGTGAGCCTGCCGAACTGTGATTCCTAGCTGCCTCATACAATACGCGACATGGCGGACAAATTTTAAAGTTTTCTTCAGGTTTTAGGATGGGGGGGGGGTGTCCACTGTAACAATACGTTATGTGAAAATCTGGATCACAACAACTCAATTAATGGTTTTACTGAAATGAAGGCAACAAAAACAAATTTTCTAAAATAAACTTGTGATAAATTATGAATTTTGTATGTGATTTCATATCTTACGCCCTTTGGTCTATGAACAGAACATCAAACATACGCAGTCTTGTAAGCAAAAGAAACACTGTTTTAAAATTCGGATTTCAGCCTGACCTCCCGCAAATTTCATATCATTGCGTTCGCCTGAATGTGATACATTGAAATAAAGCTTCCTGCTCATGAAGGAGACAGGTTTTTTGTTGGTTTCCGAAAACTAGTGGAAAAGCTGCATTTCAACATTTGTTTCATTGTCGAGTGCTATGGAAGATGTTAGTGGTCAAACCTATTATGCAAATCCCAAAAGAGACCATGGTCAGCATTGAAAGAGATCACATTCTAGGAATGCAGTGATTACGGCCTAAGGAGTTCAAGAGAGCATTGATTGGACAATAAGCAAATAGTAAGTACCTCTTTTCTACCCATTATTCTAAATCTTCATCAATAGATCAGAATACCTCACATGGAGCCATGAATTTCGTAATACATATTTAATCGAATTGTATCTATAGATTGGGTCCGCCAAAGCATTTCCCCCGGTGCCTCTAACACCCTAAGAGTGGCCCTGGCGATGGAGCAGTCACCGTGGCCAAAACTAAATTCATCCATCTTCAGTAGAGTGTTCTGTGTCCTAATCTGATATTAATGCTGTTAAATCTCATGGCGTACTCTCGCTCACCTGCGTATTTATAAGCCCACGTTATTATCTAACAACAAGGGCTTACAAACACGCGTGGCCTTTCTTGCCAACAGTAATCTTATAGTTGGCAATTTGTACTATCAAACTGATAGCGAGCACCTAAAAGGTGCAACTTATTCAGTTATTTATTCACACGAATGAAAACTGCCGACGTACGTTTCAACTGTCGCACCAACACATTATCAATATGAACAAAGGAAGGGCCTGATTTGCGCCTAAGCCGGTAAGTCCCTGGAGGGGCCCTCAGAATCGAAATGCAAGAACAATTATGTTTTTCTTATTAATTCATTATTATGAATGGAAAAAAAAAACATTTGGGGAAAAAAAGTATTTTTTTTTCCTGAAATGAAGATTAACACTGTAATTCAAATGTGAGTAATGGATAAAGCAGAAAAATTGCAGTGCTTTTCATCTGAAACTTGCAGATGAAATATAAATGTGCTACATTCCTTATGTACTATACACCTTTTGAGAGAGGTTTTGCATTGCTAAGACATTTTGTAGAGGTTTTGAATATTTCACATTGTAAAGTATCAGATTTTAAAATTGCTTGGGTCTAAATTGAGTGAATCAATGAGCCGAATAATGTGCTTTTATGTGTGTGAAAATTATCCAGTTATACATGTTTGCACAAACCTAAGTACCATTCCTCTGTTAATAGAATTATTGTACTATAATATTGAACACATCACAGATGATTAATCAGCTACATGGAAGTTCACCTTGCCCCCCCCCCCAAAAAAAAAATCAGTCTGTACTAAGTCTAAATAATGTTCATCGGTTAAAAATAAAATTTAAAGGGGATGAATACCTTAACATCTGTGGATATTTGAATTGTTACATAATTAAATGCGAAAATAGCAATACTAAACTATTAAATACTGTTTTACTTACCCGTCTTTATTTTTAAGTGCGAATTTCTATGCTACTATTAAGATTACAAAAAAGTAGATATTATTTCCTATTTCCCCCCGCACAGTGTCCCATTTATTAAATCAACTTTTAAATTAATTGAAAATATTTAGTGGCGACAAATGCACTTAGTCTTTCAAGAACGTGGACGGGTGGGGTGGGTGGGGTGGGTGGGGGGTGGGGGGCTCATATGTGATGTGCCTAGGGCCCGATTTTGTGTAAATCGAGCCCTATACAAAGGTAAATGCTTACAAGTCGGATGTACTTATTTCACGCAATCATTTGTCCATGAAAAGGCCTTTTTTATGACGACTGTCGATGTTTTCTTCCTATTTCAATGGCGGAAATAATATTTCACGCTTAATTTTTGCTGTTTTTCCTTTACTCGTACGGATTCGGTGTACAAATGTTGACAAGTCCGTGAGATGTTCAGCAGGAAAGCCAACATCAAGTTTGTTTACGTTTGTATGACTGTCGAACCACCTCCTCTCATAGAAGACAATTACCAGTTGCATCATAAGATGTAACTGGCGGAAGGTCACAAAACTGTCATACGGCTTGCTTTATGACTGATTTGGATTCGTTCGGTCATTATTGCATGTGTAGCCTTGTTAGGATTACCTAGTCACGATAATGCGTTTTGTTCTGTAAACTGTGTGATAGTTTTGTGACATTCCGCCGGTTATATCATAGCTGAGGATGCAACTATGGAAGATAACTGTCACGTATAATAGTCGGTGGTCGTGGAAATGTAAACAAACTGGATGTTTGTTTTCCCGATGAGCATGTAGCATGTCGCAGACTCTTCGATACGTATGACCAAAAGCAACAGCAAAAAAGCACGTGAAATATTATTTCTTCCGTATGAAATGGAAAGACAGTATGGAGTATCTTCATGAAAAAGCATTCTTATGCAAAAAACATTGCATAAAAAATGCGTGGTACTGATAAGCAATTGCCCATACGAATTCACATGCGCATTAAAATATGAACATGCGATCACACATACATACTTGTAATATTTTTTCCTACATAAATAGAAACTCACATGAATACTCACACATTTTGTAAGCACATTCCTACAGACGGTAGATCTAATTACAGGAATTGCTATAACATCATTGTATGTTAACATCACAGTGCATTAAAAGTGATAATTACATTCTTGCAAAACATGCTTTACGAAAAAAATTATAACTTATACATTAAAAATATCCGGATATTCTTCAAGTGAGTTGTGAAGTCTATATATTTTGCATAAGGGATAATTTTTTCCAGCATCATGCCTGCAAAACGGCACTGCAAGTACTTCACATTTTGTCCGTGGTGAACGTGGCACATGGAAACTTAATAGGTTTGCAATTTGAATATCATCTATCTCTCCACTAATGATACCGTTCAGAAACTTAAGTTAGAGAGCCTTCCTTCTCGATTGTAGAGATGCCATCTTGAAGAATGACAGAAGGTCTGCCATCGGAATGTCCTCTATATAAACACCAATAGATTTGTGAAAAAGGTGTCGTAGAAATCTTTTTTGTACTTTCTCAATTTCAGTTATTAGAGTTACGACGCAAGGGCGCGAAATGATTGCAGCACACCCTAGTGAAGATCTGACCGTAGCCTCTAAAATGCGAATAAGTGTCTGAGGAATACAAAAATACTTAGACTGTCGTATGATAAATCCAAGATTTCTGTACGTTGAACGAACAATTCTTTGAATATGGCTTTTAAAGTTCATGTTGGAATTAAATGTGACTCCTAAGTCCTGGACATCGTTTGTCCGGCTAGAATACTCACCAGTTTTGTAGTAAAAATAATTGGGTTTCTTTTCCGTGAAAACGAAATGACATGACACCTTGAAATATTCAGTTGGAGATAGTTTAACATACACAACTGAAGCAGGTTATTGATGCCAGTTTAAAGAGCAAGACAGTCATCAAGAGGCTGTACATTGCAATAAAGCCTGAGTTCATTAGCGAACAAGAGATAAGGGCCATCAATGTAAAAAGGAAGATATGAGGATGACATCTTCATATTTTGGCCTTATTCACAGGCACAACTTCATTTAGTCACTGATTTCTTGTCTTCTCAATTTGCTTCTATTAAATTTACTATTGAACTGGAGGAACAGGGATCCATCCTATTTCTTGATTTCTTGCTGTACCGAAAAAATGGTTATAATGTTTTAGAGTTTTCTGTTTTCTGTAAACCTACCTTTTGCCCTTTCATAATCCCATATGATTCCGCCCACCCTTGGAATAATAAAATTGCTGCTTTCCGGTTTCTGGTTAAGCGTTCTTTTACCTACTTCTCTTCGAGGCATCTACAGAGGATTGAACTTTCTAAAATTATAAACATTGCAGTTTCTTTTGGTTATTCGCCAAACGTTATTTTCACTCTTGTGCGAGATTTTTACAGACGTAGTTCTACCACTCTGCAACGTGTTCAAACGATTCATCGTTTTGTTGACGCTGTTAACTTTCTCCCTCCAGTTGTAAATGTGTTGTAGCGTAAAAGTCTTTTCGACTTCTACGCTGTTTTAACACATCAATATACTAAGAAATAGTTCCTAAATGAAAGAAAACCTTAACGGCCAGACGAAACAACAGAAGTCAACTTACGGAAAAGCTTTATTCAGGCTGCAGAAAACACATCGTAATATGGCATACTGCAGTAAACGCTCCACACACCACATATTATCACAACACTCCTATCAATAATCAGTTTACAACCCAACGCTCGTAATAATCGCTCTCTTACAACGCTCTTTCTTACAACGCTCTCAAGTAATAGATCAGTCGTCGTTTTTTATCTCTTGCTCTTATCAAGATCAGGCATACGTCACGTGCATTCAACCTCAATTGTGTTGCCAAACGTATTCGTTAGAGGGAAAAGATATTTCGTTAAGCGTGAAGAATAACTGAGAATAAACTCAAGATTTACATAGGGAAAGAAACTAAAAAAGGAAAGTTAATCTAGAATATACGCCACAGTGTTGAAAAACTTTTGTAGACGCTTTGACTCAGATTTTGGTGTTCGTACATCTAATGTCTTTTCCCTTATCGTCTGTGATCGAGATTCTGTTGATACTATTATTAAACATGGTGTATACTTCGTTCCTCTGACTGCTCACTCAACGGGGAATGTGAAGAAGATCTACATCAGCTCCACTTTGAGGACATTGAAAGTCACACTCTCAGAACATAAATATGATATTTGTTCAGGACATTCTTCGACTGCTTTAGCCCAGACTGTTGCTGAGGGAGAATTTTATCCAGAATGGAATAAATCCTCCATTCTTGCTGTCGCTTCAGATAAATTCTCTCTGTTATTTACAGAAAGTTAGTGCATTCAACGCTACTTGTCTTCCTGTTGCAACGACGAGTTACCGTTGTCTGTGCCTTCACCCTGGAGTTTTCTTCTGAAGAACTGCTTTCCTGATGATTCGGACGTACCCCATAAACAACTCATAACAATGACGTCACTTTCTACCTTCTATAATATTGCTCCTTTCAGTTAGCAATGTACTCTCCTCGACTGGGGCATGATGGTACTACTTGTGAGTGCATTTATACTCGGGACATTTCCATTTCTGCACGCTAGGCCTGAAGATGGAGGTATAGTACCTCCGAAAGATCTCGCTATGGTTGTTTTTAAAATTACATGTGTGTAGTTTTTAAAAAGGAAATAAATCACATCTTTTATTTAATATCTGGTGAGTTGTTATCGTGCTCAGACAGCTATATTTTGCTTTTAGTATAAAATTTAGCACGAGAATCCTTATTAATTCTTCATTCGTAAAAAGAAAGGTCATTAATGTACGTATATGGGGAAAAAAGTGGTCCTAAATCAGAGCCTTGGTGTATGACACATTTGTCTGATAGAATGGATGACATTTACTGACGCGTAGTAAGAAAAACAGTTTATCATTATACATCTCTTCGCCGTTCGAGTACGAAGTTTTTGCAGCAGCTGTTCATAGGACGTTTTGGTTTTAACAATGTACATTGTCTTTATTTTTGTAACATTTAATTTGAGACAAGTATCGTCATTTTTTAATTCTATTTCTCCAAACGGGTTTTTCAAATCTTTTTGGGAAGTAGCCAAACTACATCATGCATAAGAAAGAAATTAACAATAGGATGAGTATATAAGTATTTAAGCATGCCACTTTTTCACATGCATAATACAATACAATTCAAACTATTAGCAGAGATGTGAGCTAAAAACCTCCAGTCAACCTCACGCACCCAGGAGGGAAATAAAGCAGGTGATCGTGCTTCATTTCTTGCAATACGCATGAAAGATCATCGCCAGGGAGAGAATTCGTGATCACCTCAAGTTATCTGATAGTGAACTTCCTGTTTATGGAGAGTGAAAGGAGTACAGCGCTTATTCTCGAATCATTAACACAAGATCTTCTGTAAGGATTTGTGGTGAACGACTTTTGAATGCAACGTTTAACACCTAATGACGTTTGAGGACGAAATTGAACTACTGAATCCACCAAATAAAAAACACATTCATAGTGTCTGTTGGTATTTCTTTTGTCCGAACACAGGCACAATTACTTTTATTCGTCCAAAAGAATAAATGCGAATAACAATACAGGTTTTCCTTCCTCTTGGCAGTTTTATGACCCCCACCCGCCAAACATTGCTTCCGACGACTCGTTCTAAGTTCAATTACTGCTTCCAAAGAAGGAAAAGGACGACGAAAAGGAAACACAAGTTATTTGTTTTAATTTACCTGGCCGCAGTTTCTCCGCATGAGACAATAATTACGTCATGGATTAACGGATCCAGTTAAATTATTGTGAATTATTGTTATGAAAATTCTCTAAGAAACGCTATAAAGTATGTGCTTTTTCCCCTAATTATTAATCTGAATTACCTCAAACAAATACTACATTCCCTGTTTGCTAAATACAGTAATTATGCAATATTCTCGCTTTTCAGAGACTTGTACACTACGAATGCTTTATGTAGGCTAGTCCTGTGGTTTATTAAACGATAGATACGCCCTATCTTTCGTCGTATGAGACGAACGTATGGCTTCAGAATGTGATTGCGTACTTCCGCGCATTGAAAGATCCAGCGTTCAAGACGCAGCGGTGCGTGCGTACAGTCAGCGCTATGTGACGTATCTACCTCAGAGGTAACGCACATGCTAAAACGGCAAATTGCAGTGATAATAAGCCTTTGCTGGCGCAGTTCAGTCGGAAGAAAATCCCGCTTTGAAGTAGGAAAACATGAGTTCGAATCCCACCTCCGACAAAAAGGGGCATTTTCAAAAACGTAAAAATGAATCACCTTCCCGTGAGATTCGTAAGAAATGCACTGTGGCTCTTTCACACATCACACATCGTCTGGAATTAATAAAAAAATCCTCTTCCAGTGTGAGCTCCTTAAAGTACGGTTTGTCGGCGAACCCGAAACCTGCGAGTTCGTGCATCAGCCTTTCTCAAAGGTGACGTAGATGTCAAAACGACAAGTTGCAGTGATAGGCTGTTGTTGGCCTAGTTCAATTGGTAGATTGTCCAACTCCGGTGAAGAAAGATGTGGAGTCGAATCCCATCACCGGCAGAAAAGGGCAAAATTCGCTGTGACTATTCCGCCCAATACTAGTGCGCTGCAAACACCATACCTCTTTAAGCAGCGTGTAGAGCTTCGTACGGTGCTTTTCCTCCCCCAAACGTCGAATGTGTCTTCTGTGAAAAATCTGCTGCAAGCAAAGGCTGGTCTCATCTGTGGAAATCGATCCAGTGGTCGGGTGTATAGTTGTAATGCTCTGTTGGCAATGTGAAAAACGTTCACGAATGCGCCGTGCTGTTAATGTTTCTGATACTGACGACTTATCGTTTGGTGTACAGTAAACTCTCGTGTAGTCCGAGACCCTTTTACTTTACACTTGTTAATTCTACTCCAGAGGTTATGTCGAAGGACAGCTAGTGGATATCCGTCGTTCTATGAAGCTTACAAGCTTAATGCGTCATCTGCTGGAGACATTAAACTGTATAACGAAGTAAATTTCTCCGTCATTTTTGTCCACGCCGGGCATCGAACCCGGGTTCCCTCCTTCCGGAATAAGTCGCTCTCCCAACTGTGCTACGCGGACGTATGCTCTCGCTGCTATCTGCCTTTATCTCATGTGCGTCTTACGGTGCAGGCACGTCGCAACTGTCTCTACCAAGTTCTGGTTGTTTCGCAATATTTCCACTGTTCTGGAATTTTTCTCACAGCCTGTGTACGACATAATGTCATACACAAGGCTGGGTGGGAAAATTCAGGGACCTTGCAACATAAGCTTAAATAAGGCAACTTGAAGCATTTTAGCTGCACTTCAGCTTATTCCATCACTAAAAAACCTTGTATGTGATAATACGAGGGTTGTACCGAAAGTAATGCAAAAGTGGGAATAACTTTTTATTAACTGACAGAGGTCGTTCAAATTGCACATGTTGGTAGAGTAACTCTTTCTCTATACAAAGGTAAAGAAAGAGTTACTCAACATAGTCTCCATCACAAGCGATGCATTTGTGCCATCGTTGAACCCAACTCTCGAATTCTCTTTGGAAAAATTCAGGTGTTGACTGTTGTACCCACTTCTTCACATCGACTTTCACCTCGTTCTGTGTCACCAAATCGTTGTCCTCTGAGACTGTCCTTCATTGGACTGAACAGGTGGAAGTTGGAGGGCGCCAGGTCTGGGATGTACGGTAGATGAGGGACCACCGAGCAGCCTAATTTGCTGATCGCCTGATTTGTTGCCAAACACGTGTGTGGTCTTGTATTGGCATGGTGAATGTGTATACTTTCCAGATTCTTGTTCGGTTTCTTCCTTCTAATGGCTTCTCTAAGCTTCTTGAGTGTCTCAATGTACAGCTTGCTGGTCACGGTAAGGCCACGTTCCAGGAAATCAAGGAGAATGACACCCCTATCAACCCAAAAACAGTCACCATGACTTTCTGCTCTGATCGCTGGCTCTTGAACTTTTTAGGCCTTAGTGAAGAGATGTGACGCCATTCCATGGATTGATTCTTCGTTTCCGGATCGTAAAGTTTCGCCCACGTTTCATCCCCTATCACCAGATCGAAAAAAGTCGTGCCTTCATTGACTTCAAACTCTTCCGGCAGATCAGAACAGACTTCCACCCTTCTCTCCTTCAGATCGGGTGTCAACTGCCGAGGTACCCACTTTGCACACACTTTCCGATGCTCTAAGTCTTCCACCAACTTCTATATGGCATTGTGACCACATTCCAGTTGTGTAACAAGCTCACGATTGTGACTATGATAAAGTTTTTAACATTGAATTGAATGCCATTAATGTTGAACATGACATGACGTGTAAAGTGTGAATAAATTTCTGTTAAAAGATAGCTCCTTTTTTTTATGTAACACCCCTTATCACCTTTAACTGTAACACTTCATATTAGTTTTGGATGTAATACCTCTTTCTTGTCGAGGCATTAATAATTGTCATCAGAAAATCCATAACCAGGTGTAAGATGCCAAGACAAGTTTGCTGGCACCGTGCGATATCCTACTAATTTACCGTTGTGTGTGCCATTTATGAAATGATGGTTAAGTGTTATTTTCTTTTAAAAATAAGACATATTATGCTCATTTCAAAAATGCGCACCGGTTATATACATTCTGAAAGAGAATTTCTGAGCTCCTTTTTAACACTGAAGAAACATCTCACTAACAGCCACGTTTGATTCGTCATGAACAGTTAATCACGAGGCCATTACGGATATAAATTTCAACCACACGGCTGACAGAAAGCTTAAACACTACTTAAAAAAATTCAGTGTATAAGCTTTTTGTCCGTGGGGGTATCCAAACACTGAGAAAACAAAACATAACTTGTGAATTTTTATGAAGTTTCGCCAGTACTGTTATAGAAGTATTGTTGCTGCAGATACTACACGTACATCTGCATTTCGGTTTTGATGAATTTGTTTTTTAAAAGGATACTATATGTTCATGGGAGCCTCTTAGATATTTCCAGTGCGCGAATAGAAGTGGAAAGAGAAAAATGTGTACGCAAACCCTTTTTGGGAGGGAGTAGGAGTTTAACGACCACCGTGAGCAACTCAATCGGCTATAAACAGTCGCCCTTCCATAATTTAGGGGCACTTCCAGAGAAGGGAGAGAGACAGTGTTGTAAGACAAACACACCAGCCATGTCTCACCGAGATTCGAACCCGGACTCATCTCGCACGAACTGTTAGAAGACATCGCTTAAACCACTGCGCCGCCGGACGTCACGCACACATACTTTCATGGATTATTCTGAAGTTGTTGAAATCTGTACACTTAATCACAGATCGTTTAACGAAATGAATTAAAAGTTTACTATTTATGGGAATCACGCTTCAGGAGAAAAATTCGCGAATCGTGGTTGTTTCAGTGTGTAACCTCTGAACATCTATTTTTTTCACTTAATTTTGAAACGGGCGTTCGATTTTCTTGAACGTGCTAATTAAATAATTTTGAATAAGGGATTTGATACAATTAATTAAATGGCTTCTAATTCAGAACAGAACAGTAATGCTTGAAAAGAATTTTGATTTTTCTCGTTAATGTTTACTACATTTGTTCCTTGTTTTCATTTTTAAGCCCCCCTCCTCCAAAGTACAGAAAGAGAAATGCCCGGCTTTCGGTTCTTTACGATGGACTATGGCTGCGATGTGAACTTGAAATAGTGGCCGAGTGGTCAGAGGCGCTGGTTTCTGACTAGTCGTCGGTGCTGGGTCTGGGTTCGTGTCCAGAATGTGGTATGACTGGTGTATTTTTCTTTGGGGCTCTGGTTCTCTCCGTTACCTGGAGCCAGTGGCTCAAAATTAGGGACGGGCGACTGCTTTAGAGTTGCTCATGGTGACCCTCAAACCTCGAATTAAAGAAATGCAAGTAACGAAGATGCTGTATGTTTTATACTTCGAGTATGACTTCATCTGTCATTGTCGAAGAGAATGGGTAAAAAAGCTGAGAATAGCAAACCAGACTCACAAGCAAACAGAAATACGAAAAAATATTATTGAAGGAATCCTGAGGCAAAAGTTTCTTCTATTTTGTTTTGCAGTTTACTAACATTTCTACCATTTTTTGTGTCGGAACTTATGGAACAGCAAATTTTCTAACTAGGCATCATGCAACCTTTGTTTAGAGACAACGCGATGTGCACATCCATTTTGAGCAGAGAGAATGTAGAACAAAAAGACGTCAGATGATGTGTTGTTAGCTCCTTGAAATGCTTCCAGCGGAAAAACCAAGGAATAAAGCAAAGAAATAAAACGCCAGCTACCGCACGCAACAAACTGCACTTTTATCTTATGAGCATTTCGTGACAGAGGCATGCACGCTTTCGATTTTATATTGGAAACATTTGGTTTAAGGTTTAAGATTTCGTATTGTGTGCTAGTGCGCTGATGGACTGCGAGAAAACGGTTTTCGAGAACAAAGGCAATAGTTTTGGTAAGTGGTTGAGACAGGTATCAACACTTCCTGTCACGCAAACAATATTTCATATCAAAATAAATTGTTGTTTTATGTCTTTTTGTTTTTCGCCTATCTCTTTCTTGCTTTAGAATTATAATGACGGAACTAAAAACCTATAATACATGAGCTAAAATCAAAAAGGCTTTGTCAAGATTTTTTTTTTTTGGTGCATTGTATTGTTACGAAGACTTCAGAATTAATGATGAATTGCTAATGTATTTGTTCAATTTTCTGATACGGATGGAATATTTGCATTTGTATATTTCGGATTTCCTAACAGGGGAACATGTGTCGGCAGTAATTCCTTCCAAGACACTGATCGGCTTACGGACTCTACATGTAATTTCTTTAGGTAAATAGGAACTCACTCAGTAAGATGCACCCCGGAACAACATCTACTTGACTTTCGAATGGTCAGCTTAATAAATCTCAAGGTTCAGGACACAGGGAATCTTATTAGAGGCATGTATATAAAGTAAAAGGAAACCAAAAATAGTTACCGTTATGTAATTTAGCTGCCATCTTTTTAAATATGTCTCATCTTCTTATATATAAAACACAAAACGTCTGTTTGTCTGAATCAGCAAAAACTCTCGAACGCCGAACTGTGGCATCGTGAAATTTGCATGGCTTATTAATACTGGAATTTTTAAGTCAGCGCAACTATTTTAAGATCTCTAAGTTGTTCCGTTCGCGAGTTATGAATTAATTAATAGGCTAATCAATAAAGTCAGCGTCGTTTGCTACGTCATCGTTATCTGTTCCAAATCTGAAAGCACGTGACTGCATTCATTGCCGCGGCACATCCACAGGTGTTTCTATTCTTTGAGAACTGTGCATAAAAAATGCAAGAACGAACTTTGCGAAATCTTAACTAAACGGGCTGAAATTTTTATCAACACCATGAATTGGTAATAAGAGGAGTCTATCAAATTTTCACCGGAATCCGGTCAAAACTTTTTAAAACAGGCATGGAATTTTTAATTCATCGGTAAACAGAAATATATACGCAGAAACAAAGATACGTTTTTAACTTTTTTATCCCAGAGATTTGCCCCTCAAAGACGTCTGAAACTGAAATCACGTGATGCATTTGATCATCGATAACAAATTGTTAACGAATTTT
The DNA here is from genome assembly GCA_039090855.1 of Macrothele yani. Lineage (NCBI taxonomy): Eukaryota > Metazoa > Arthropoda > Arachnida > Araneae > Macrothelidae > Macrothele > Macrothele yani. The sequence goes on from CM077006.1 coordinate 2,137,464, forward strand.
GTTCAGTCAGTGTTCTAATGCTGTGTCTCCTGGACGCGTGTTAAATAATTCGTAACGCGTTCGGTCCGTTTGATTCTACAGATTCCATACATTCTGTACATTTCGTTGCTTTAATTCTCGACAAATATTTGTGACAGCAATGTACGGCCAAGTACTGAAGTAATCACACTGTGAATAAGTAATTTGTAATGACCGAATTTGCTAAATCCGCTTTTTTCTTTCTTGCAAGCATCAATTTTTTCCCCGATTTTTTCAGTGACATATAAGGGAATATGAAATGAATAAGCCTAAATCCCGGGCAAAGCCGGGTAGTAAAGCTAGTTTAATCATGAAATTCGCACGGTACTTCGTTGTTCCTCTGAAGTGGACGCCCACACGAGAGATATTTCTCGATTGCTTTAACAGAAAAGGTGGTGCAGCCACTGACAGATATTATGAAAGCTCAATAAAAGTTATCTTTTATTTGAATGCTGTAAAGTGTTCATAGCAATTTTTCAAAACGCGTACGTAATTGACAAACGTTAATTGAGTTGGTTTTATTTTAAACAGCGTGAAATCATATCACATTCAGAAAAACATTTTCTAAGAATTTATGAACTCACAGAACGTGTTCCGCTCATGGGGCCGGACACTCTCCTCTGTGGGTTAGGTGTTCTTAAAAATTCCACAATGCGTTGCATATGATATAACTGTGATTAGAGATGACTGTAAATTAAGAAACACCTTAAAAAAGAATAAGAGTAAAAAAGTATATAATGTAGTGTTAGGATTAGAAATAAATCTTCTACTGGCCCAGCGGATCACTAGAATTTGTAAACCACTGGTCCACCAAAAATCCCCACTGGTCCATAAAAAAATAAAAATAAAAAAACCTTAGACATTTACAATATATGTAGAAAATAAGGTATCATTTCAATGGAATTTTCTTCAATGTTTGTTTTTAAACCTATGATTAGTTTGCAGCCTAAAAAGTAAACTATACAGCAAGATAAGAGAAATGCAAATTCATTTCTTAACTTGTGACAAATTAGAAAAAAAAAAATTACTAGCCATCCGGGCCAGTAAAATCAATAGTTCAGTGGTCCGACGGAAGTTTTGCTGGCCAGTGGCAAGCGGACCACTGGGTAATTCAAATGCTGTACTGTACTTATTTTCAGAAGAATCGTTTGTCAAATATGAAGACCACTTACTCATCTTAATCATCTTCATGCATTCTTTAACAATGTCTCGATGATCTCATTCATCTTGTTTCCGTAACATATCATTTTTGGTATTCCCTACATAGCATTTGAAATATAGCATTACTTGAATATTTTTGACAATAGTTTCTTAAAATATGATTCTCTCCGAGCATACTTAATACAAAAGTCAAGAAGAAGATTTAGGGAAGGTTCCTTTCGCGTTCTTTTTTACTGTTGCTCCTATGCATTGCCTACTGATTTTATCACTACACATTTTGCATCTTGATCGTTGACCATTAGCATATACAGTAGAATGCTAGGATTTTGTCTTTGTTGTTAATTTGACTTAAACGGTAGTTGTGTTTTTCGTAGATCACTAAGACATTGTTAGTTCAAAATTTATGTAGTAACTGCATCTTATCCATTTATTTCTTGATTTTTCACTCCATCTATTCCTCCCGAAAGAAAATTCAAACGCAAGATTTTGTGTAGGCATTAATAGAACAAGTGCGTGTGCGTGTGTGTGACCTCCGAGCCGCACCTTCTGCTATCGATGTTTTAACGATCTTGTAGCAGGAGTATCCCAGCGTGGTAATGGTTTCTCTTTCGGATCGAGGAAAGTATCATTCCCGGTAACAATCTGCTGCTGGTGGGCACTCCAACGTGAAAATTATTTTTCTTTCGGAGGGAGCAAAATAACGCTTCCATCTGAGGTAGAGGTGCAACCTATCACAGCAGAAGTTTGGGGCAACAGAACAGCAAAGACATGCAAGTGTTGACCATGAAAAGGTGAACATCAAGAACGAAGACAAATTAATTTCCAAAAAGTCGTAGTACGTGTGCTACGTTGTTAAGAGTAAGTGACAGAAATGCAAGACTCATTTTCAGAGTGTTGTAAAGGAGTTGGAACATAGTAAAACAACCTGCGACTTTATTAAAATGAAAGTATTTGTCTTAAGACCACATTTTTGGGGAAAGTTCGCAATTAATCCTTAGCTTAAAGAAAAGGGCAACTATTCGGGAACTTTTCTAATACCAGCGACTAAAATCGTAAAGACCCACTAACGTTCGCATGGATCAACACGTTTCTAAAAGTACGTGTTAAATACGGTACAGTTAAAGCTCTTTATTCACAGTTCCCTTATTCGCGTTTTCACTATTCGCGGGTTAAAAAATTGTGTCCAAGTTCCTGTATTCGCGACTAAAAATTTCTTTATTCGCGGATCCAGTCGCTATATTAAAAGGATTCGGTGTCCTTTATTAACGCATCGACATCTTTTGAGTACTGCTGGCACGTACCGAGGCGGCTTTTACAAAGAGTGTAACCGAATGGACTAATATCAAAGTAAAACAAACCTTATTGCCACTATGCCTAAAGTACGTTGTCAAATGCCGCCGCCGCCGCCGCCGTATTACACGTTCCGCTATGTCCTTTGATAAGAGCCGCCTTCGTCACGGTCGGTGTTTTATTTCTTCAACTTGTCAATCGTTGCAATAATTTTGATTGGATAACACGTGTCTCTTCTGCTTTGTTCCCAATTTATAATGTCGAGTAAAAGGAAAGAAAAATTAGTTGCAACGCGGAAAAAAATAGTGTTGCCGCTTAAAGTAAAAATAGAAATGCTTGACCGTTTATGCCTTGGTGAGTCGTTTGCATCCATATCACGCTCTTTCAATGTTAATGAATCAACTGTACGATCCATCAAGAAATCTGAAGACAAAATAAGGAATTCTATAGCTTCAACCTCCCTATCAGCAAAAATTGTTCGTGATCCAGCAATTGAAAAAATGGAAGCTGCGTTATGATTATGGATTGAAGATCGTAACCAGAAAAGAGTGCCCCTAAATGGTCTTATGATCCGCGAGAAGGCAAAGCGTCTTTACGCACATTTTAAAGAACCTGGTGATGAACGTACAGATGGAGGGTTTCAAACATCAGAAGGTTGGTTCAATAAATTCAAGGTGCGACAATCATTGCATAGCATTAAAATTGTTGGAGAAGCTGCATCTGCAGATACCGCCGCAGCAGAAAAATATCCAGAAGAATTTTCAAGCTTAATTGCTCATGGTGGATACAAACCGGAACAAGTGTTTAATGCAGATGAATCTGCCTTGTTTTGGAAAAGAATGCCAAACAAAACTTTCATATCCAAAAGTGAGAAGTCCGCCCCTGGTTTCAAGGCAGCAAAAGATAGAGTTACACTGCTGCTGTGTTCTAACGCATCTGGAGATTGTATTATAAAGCCACTAATGCTTTACAGATCGTTAAATCCTCGTGCTTTAAAAAATCAAAATAAGGACAACCTGCCAGTGTTTTGGCGTGCAAATAAGAAAGCGTGGGTTAAAAGTGCTATTTTTTGTGACTGGTTCCGGAATTGTTTTGTTCCTGAAGTTGAGACTTATTTGAAAAAAAAAAATTTAGACTTTAAGGCCGTTCTAGTTTTGGACAATGCTCCAGGTCACCCTCGTGAGCTTGAAACTATGCATCCAAATATAAAGGTGATATTTTTACCTCCTAACACGACGGCTTTACTCCAACCCATGGACCAAGGAATAATCCAGGCGTTCAAGCTCTATTACATTAGACGAACCTTCAAAATCATACTGGACACCATGGAATGTGATCCTGGTATGAATGTGATGTAATGCTGGAAAAATTTTGACATAGCAAAATGCATTGTTAACATAAAAGAATCGTTGGAAGAACTGAAACCATACACATTGAAATCATGTTGGAAAAAACTGTGGCCTGTTCTGACTGTCGGAAATGATGAAGAATCCGTGCAAATTCAAACTTTAACTGCAAACATTGCTCAAGTTGCGAATGGAATAGGACGAGATGGCTTTGAACAGATAGAATCAAGTGACATTCAAGAGTTGCTTGAATCGCAAGATGAAGATTTGACCGAAACCGACGTGGAGGAAATGTTAAATCCGCATTCCTTTGAAGAAGAGGATTCAACGAGCACTGAAAAGGTGACCTTTAACTTGAAAAACCTGAGTGCAGGTATACGGATGGCAAATGAGCTTTGTGATTGCTTCATGAAAATTGATCCATCTATGGAAAGAAGTCTTATTTTTAAAAGGAAGTCTTTTTTTTAAAAGGCATTTTTTATTTTCCGTAAGTACCACAGCTGAATATCAATCTGAATTGAAAGGCCTTTTAAAAGCGGCAAAACAAGAAAAAAATACTAAGTTCTTTAAACCCTTTGCCCAAGCCTGACAATAATAATTAATAGATATTGTTAAAAACTCTCATTAAATTGATTTTATTTTGATTTCTTTTTTTATTTTGGAACCTTGGAACGTATCCCTTATAATCCCATACAAATTACCATTCCATATTCACAGTTTCTGTATTCGCGGCATATTTACGGAACATATACCCCGCGAATAAGGAGCTTTTACTGTACTCTAATTAATTGCTAACTAAATTCACGTTAAACAGAGAAACATATCACATGCAACCAACCAATGAAAAAAACTATTGCGTTATCAGGCATGACTCTACATTGGCTGGGCAGATCAAGTGATCAAAATTTACTAGGCTACGTTTTGAAGTTTCTCTTTGACTGCTTATAGCCCATTGAGTTGCTCACGGTGGTCGTTAACCCCCCCCCCCAAGTTTCTCTTTGAAATTTCACTTGTCCTGTATATGCATATTTCTTGAAAGACATGTCATCTTATATTAATAATGTAATTATTCTTATTTAGTAATGTATTTTTCTTATTTTAATCAGGTAAAAATGCTATTATTCCTGTGACATAAAATTCGTAACCAGCAAATCTTTCCCCCACTTTGTGCTTTGTGGGAAAGCCGGTATGCAACTAGTGAATTCTTTACTTCATATCGGAGTGAGATTTAAAATTTTTGAGGAATTGTTTCTTCGAGTCTTTGAACGAAAAGCAACAATTAATTTGTTCTTGAATGAAATACAGTACATTTTAGGAGCACTCTCATTTCGAAATGAGCTAAAATAGCAAGCCCACATTGCCTTTATATTTCTCCTTGGAACATCGAGTTTATTATAAATTATTTTAACTGTTCCGTCAACCGAGAAGTCTGTGTGTTGCTGATTTCTAACTATTGAGCAAATTAGGTTCGGGTTGGAGCCCTGAATTCGGCACGTTTTGTGCGTTTGTCTTACGGTCCTGGCTCTCTCTTTCCTTCCCTGAAACCAATGGCAATAAATTAGGAAACGGAGACTTCTTATAGCACTTTGAGATGCTCGTGAGGTCGTTAAACCCCGAAAAATTTGTTTTAGTACAAACTACAGTATTTTATTTGTCATGGGATGTCGCTGTACGTGACGGGATCCCGTTCTCATAGAATGAAGTTTACGAGATATGTTGACAGTGGCTTTTAATTTTGTTTATTAGTAATCTAGAGAGCATGATCAATGCTTTTTGGGGCTGGGGTTCGAATCCCAGTCAGGTAAGACCTAGCCTCTGTCCTGGTTCTCATGGCACTGGCTGTTTTTAGTTTATGGTTCCAGCATTATAAAATTAGGAAAAATCGACTAGTCCTGACGTAGATGCTCGTGGGATCGTCAACGATCTTACCGTGAAGAAAAGAATAAAAACATAGCTACGCTTTTCCATAAATTCGTTGTACATATTGAATTAAGACGTATGTTCAGCTTGATTGTAATGTTGAGGTGGATTGACTCTTAATAGTTTGACTGTAGCCCGACCTTTAATAGTTTGACTTAGAATGGCTCTAATTGTTCTTTCACTATACGAAAACATTAATAAACGTGGGCCTTATTTTGGCTGTGAAAATTGGTTGAAAAATTAACTATCGACGTTAAGCAAGTCCAGTTAAGATAAATGTTTAGATGAGCAAGAGAGCAAAACCGAGAATATCCAGGTAAATATTGTTTTGTACATGTGTGTTGCAATAGTTTGGTTGGTTAATCTAACCGTTTCACGTCAAAACATGGATTTCAAACCGCAGGTGAATTTCTCTTATGACCCAGAAGGCTTATCCGTGTTTTTTGCGGAAGATGGTATTATTCGGATGAAAATCGGCCGCCCCGGTGGCGCAGTGGTCTAAGCGATGTCCTCTGATCATTCGTCCGTAAGGGGTCCGGGTTCGAATCCCGGTGAGGCATGGATGTTGTGTTTGTCTTACGGCACTGGCTCTCTCCCTTCCCTGGAACCAGTGACCCTAAATTAGGGACGGGCGACTGCTTATAGCCCAGCCCATTGAGTTGCTCACGGTGGTCGTTAAACCTCCAATCAAAAATCAATCTGATGAAAATCGACAAATAAGTACTGTCGATGGGGAGATGATGAGAAACCACTGTCCGTGCGAGTTAGAACTAGAGAGTTTCTGGTTGCAGTACATTTTTGTGGATAAGGTGAACTGATACTCGAATATGGCTGATTGCTTCTTTAACACGAGAAACGGAGCAACATATCTCTCTGCATCATGAAAACCACGGGTTAAGTGAAGAACGTGAAAAGGAGAAATATATTTAAGGTATAGCTCACTGTTTGCCGGACATGTAACAAAGGAACAATTATTGACATTTAAATTTAAATAAACATTTCTACGGAATATCTCAGTTCTGTTAACACTTATACAGAGGGTTTAAGCGACCCACAACTGAAAAAAATGAATACCTGTTAACGTCGTGTACACTGAAATACCATGAAATGTATAGATACTCTTCATGGCATATTTTTAACTTTGAATAAATTATCATTTTAGCAATGCAGCTACTGTCGAATGATATTTTATCAGACAAATTTTAATAAATGTTATGGATTATACGAGTCCCAATTTATTATGAATACTGATGAAATTGAAGCTTCCTGTAAGTCTTTAATAATACAGTAACACTGATTTAATAGTGTGTCGTATCGTACTCAGTTAAGAGGTCAAATACTTTCAGGTTGTCTTGACAAAAAGATTAATCACTTGTAATCAAAACTAATTACAACCGATACGAACACACTCTGGAGGCCGCCTCGGTGGCGCAGTGGTCTAAGCGATGGCCTCTGATCATTCGTCCGAACGGGGTCCGGGTTCGAATCCCGGTGGGGCATGGATGTTGTGTTTGTCTTACGGCACTGGCTCTTTCCCTTCCCTGGAACCAGTGACCCTAAATTAGTGACAGGCGACTGCTTATAACCCATTGAGTTGCTCATGGTGGTCGTTAAACCTCCAATCACATCACATCACACTCTGGACCTGCTATAGTGTCCAGAGTGTGTTCGTATCGGTTGTAATTACAGCAGCACCTGAATGCGCCATGTCTTGATACTGCATTGCTAGAGCGCATTACGGCCCACATTGTTTCAGGTTTTCGCGATATGTTTTCAAAATCAAGAATGCATAACCCCAAATTTTTGATTCAGTGGTGTTAATAAGATGCAACTTTCATACATTAAGTTTTGAGAAAGAAAATTGGCTGCTGAATCTTATAGGTTAATACAAATAACTTTTGGAGGCCAGACAAACAGTCGTTTGCGGTGGTCTGAATGTACCCTAGTTTTTTTTTAAGACAAACAAATATCCGTGAAGAACAACGACTATACTGGAGGCTCTTCAACCAAAGAGAGGGGTTTATTGGCAGTCCAAGTTTGTAATGCCATGCCAAACGAAAGATTCACTTATCGCGAAATCTCTGAAGGAGAAGAAATTTTTATGACGCACAGAAACAAGACCAATGATGTAAGAGTTTTGATTACCGTAAATATGTGGAATTTCCTTAGAAAACTACATACATAAGAGACAGCGACTGACTCTACGATTACCGTGCTGCTTTGTAAAGTTAAAAAATAATGGAGAAACAAAGGACTGGACGGTCTAAAAATAAGCAAAGTGATGAGTTGAATTACAGTGGGTGTTTTCCAGAATTTTGTTGCAAAAGATGCTGCAGCGCTCGTTGTGTGAAGTGTGTACGTGAATTAGTAGTGTATTTCGAAGTGAATTAATCTCCACTCCCTTACCTGAAATGTTTGTACAAAGTTTTCAGGCTCAGTCTCCAAGTATCCGTAATCCGTTCACTAAAAGATAACTTCTATACGGTTGGTAAACCACAGATATATTGTCCTCCAATATCTAATTATGACAAACAATGCTAAACAGTTTTTTTTATAATCATCTGGGACGTACTTGATGAATACATAGATTTAATCAGTGTTCAATCCGTACCCTGGATATGCGAGTGTCTGTTTGTGCCCTGTTCATCATCACAAACATCCGCGTTCTCTAAGGTGGGAACCTGGGAGAGAGACTGGAGGGGCACTCTAAGAGATTGTGATCTTGCAATGTATGGGCTGTAAGCCGAGTTGCTTGGCAACTCAATTGCTGCTGCTGCTACTTTCCCACTTGCCCCTTCCCTCCTCTCAACAACACGGTGCATGCATGTGTATGTGCTTTTCCTTCAGAGGATCGTCTTCTCCCTCCATGCACGTGTCCCTATCCATTGGGTTTCATCATTGATTCAAGCCTAATGCTGGAGGAAGCAGTTAGAAGGGAGCATAGAGAAAACAGGAAGTCATCACCATCCAGATAACTACCCTACGTCTTTATATCCACATTACTTTGGCTACTGAGGAGAATTTTGGGTGGTCTACTTCCCTCCGCTTTATCCCCATTTGGAAACCTCGTTTATTTTGATGGATTTGGGAATAGGAAATTCTAAAAATGAGAATTTGCGGCAAAGAAGTTTCCCAGCTGCTGGAGACGAGGCATCCTTCATCTTAGAACACCAAAGAATCCACATATAGCACCTAGATCCCTCACAGCACCAATGCTCTTCAGACCAGGTGACTGAAGTTACGTTTCGCTTTCCAATTTTTTCTTTTGCCTTTTGTGGTGTAATTCTTTATTTATTAACAACACCCGAATTTTCAGGCAGAAGATGAAAAAAAAAAAAAAGAAAAAGAGACAGACTCTTCATCTATGGTATTCCCATAAGAAAACGTGTAAAGCAAGGTTGTATTTCAATGTTTCTCGTTTCCTACAAATAACTAGCAGTTCATCATCAGTTAACTGTGAGATTTTCCTCTGATTTTCCCTTTCCCCTGGTGACATACGGCCAAATAGATCACAGAGTCCTTCTATAAGTATCCTTTTGATCTGAACACACTAGGTGAACTGTATTTTGTTCATAAGCAATTTTTTATGTACACGTTATCTGTATTTACCTGTTTGTATTTCCGTGCATCTTCTTTGGTAAACAGAAATTTAGAAATCCGATTACTCTCATATTCCTCGATTCCAGTTTAAAGAGGAGAAACGAAACCAAAGCTGTAGAAGTAATTCTTGAATCTTCAAATTTGTAAGATAGCAAGGAACGATCAATACCAAAAACCATGTATCCTTCATATTCACAGTAACTTCATGTCTTGGGGGTGAAGAGAATAGTAGCCACCGTGAGCAACTCTAAGGGCTATAAGCAGCCGCACCACCCTAATTTAGGACAACTGTTTCCAGGGAATGGAGAGAATCAGCGCCATAAGACAGGCATGCCTTTTCAGGGACTCGAGCCTGTTCCAGACACGAAAGACTATCCCGAAAACTTTTCCTTTTACCACTCGGCCACCGCGGCGGCTACACAGAGTGACTTCTTCGCAGACATTTATCTTCAAAAGTAATAAAAAAAAAGTAGGGAAACACAATTAGCTTTTCGGTTATGAGTAATGAAAAGGAAAGTTGTCGTGAGGAGAAGTCGGTACATAACAACAGTGGCAACACCTGTAGCTCAGAACTGGGAAGGGAGGGGGTGCTATTAGGGGTCAACTATTGTACGTGGGTGGCATGAATTTTGAAGTGCTTGGCAGGAATTTAGCCAAAATAATATGTTCATGTAGATTTTATCCGATGCTGATGATATTATTCTTGGTAAAAAAAAAATCAGATAGATTCTGTGTATGTAGTATTTATTTAGTGTATGTGGTACTGAGAACCATGGTACGTACCGCCATAGCCTTTAACAAGTTACTATTTCTTCACAAATTTAGCTTACGTCATTTTTCATTATTTTTAATAATTGCTAAAGGCTGTATATGAATTTTAGTTTGTAACATCACAAGGAATGTCTCTTTCTCCCTCCCGTCTTTTTTAAACTATAATTACGGAAATTATATCTTTCTGTTACTTTCTTAAGACTTTCACCCTTAAGACATTCATCTCCTTTCATTTCACAGAATAAATAGCGCAACACTAAATTTAACAAGAAATTATTTTATATATCAAAATTTCTGTGAATTCGAAAAATTCACATACGGTTATCCAAGTTCTCTAAAATCTTAGATGGTTGCACTAGCTCTGTGTTCTAACTGCTGAAATATTTTTTAGGAGGGGGGGCAAAGCGGACTGAAAGAACATAGCGTATTCATAGCATCGCACCTACAGAGTAGACTTTTTCTCAGACTATTGTCTACTAGCTATTCTTGTAATGTTTTTAAATTTGCTATAACTTTTAAAGCATTCATCTGTGATACTTGTAACACTGGAGCTTCTTAACGTCATGATCCGGTACTTATACAACGAGCATTGTTAGGCTTTCTAACGGCCAGAAGAGAGTGGTCTTTACTTACTGAAATCGTCTTTATTTTTCTTTATAGCACATCGCCTTGATAGCTCATCAGTGGTAATGATCGGTAACCAACGCTTTTCTTTAAAACAGTCAATAGCAATACATTTCAAGCGAATTGCGCAAACTGTGAACCTCTGTAACGTGAAGCTCAAACTGCCTCTCAACCATGGTACTTTCATCAAATAGTTAGTCTTGACGAAGGTATAGTATACAATGTAAAGCTGCACTAATCTATCCATACAACACTTCTCGCTTCGCACATTATATACACGGTTATTATCTTGTCAAAACATAAACACGTCATTCAGACCTGACTTCAAGACTGTTTTCAAATAACATTAAGTGAGTGAGAAAATATAACATCAAGGTTGAAACGCTTGAAGAGAACGAACTCAAAATTTACAAAGGGAAAGAAACAAAAAATGAAATTTAAATGAGAATATACACTTATTGACAAAAATCACCGGACACCCCTTCAAAAGTAAATGAACGGAGTCGCTGCGTTGTTACGATGCACGGTACAGCTGCAAACAGTATAAAAAAAAGCCTGCAGCTGACCGCGATCATATTGCACTGTGAGGTTGAGTAAAAATGTCGCGACGGGAAAAAACTGACTTTTAGAAAGAAAAGATTGTTGTGTGTTATATTAGTGGGTTGTCAATAAAAGAAACCGAGAGGCGTTTAAACATACCCAAGTCAACTGTTTAAGTGGAAGACACATGGCGTGCCTGAAGCAGCAAAGCGTACCGGCAGACCAAAGAAAGTCAGTGATAGAGTACGTCGAAGCCTCAGGAGAGTCGTTACAGCTAATCGACGGAGTACTACACAAGACCTCAGTGTACAGCTGAGAAAAATGCTCGAAATTCGGTATGTACACATACCATTCGCAGAGAACTTCATTCCATGGGTTACAGTGGTCGTGCGGCTGCTCATAAGCCTTTCATCTCCACTCAGAATGTTACACGTCGTTTAGCATGGTGCAAAGAACATTTATCGTGAACCGTAGATCAATGGAAGCGGGTCCTATGGACGGATGAATCCAGATACACGATCCATCAGTCTGATGGCCGTGTGTGGGTATGGCGGCAGCCGGGGGAACGCTATTTACCACATTGTACTGTTCCTACGGTCAAGTTTGGGGCTGGTAGTGTACTTGTGTGGAAGTGTTTCTCGTGGTATGGACCCGGCCCATTTGTTACCGTGGACAAACATGTTAATCAGCACGTCTGCCTTGATATTCTGGACAATTATGTTCTATACTATGGAACCGAGCCATGTTGGTACTAGCAGGATAATGCACCGAGTTATAAAGCAAGGACTGTTATGACGTGCGTTGACGATAATTCCGTATCGTGTGTGGACTGGCCAGCACAGAGCCTTGATCTTAATCCCATAGAGCACTTATGGGATAAATTAGAGTGCCGCATAAGTAGTTTGGAACCAAGGCCTACTACTAAGCAACAGTTAGCTGAAGTATTATGTATTGAATGGAAGCGCATACCTGTCGCTGTGTTCCAAAACCGTATTGAAAGCATGTCTCGAAGGGTCAGTGCATGCGTTAAGACCAAAGGTGGACCGACACCGTACTAATGTATGTCAATAAATCTTATGTTGTGTTTCTCTTCTAGGTGTCCGGTGACTTTTGTCAATATATTGTACGTCATATGCTCACGTGTAAATTTTTCTTTAAGGAATTCCCACTGCTATAGAGCTCGAACGGTTGTGTAATCTGTGTAAGCAGTTTTCGGAATAACATTTACTTTACAAAATTAAGATTTCGGTATAAATATACTAACTGTAGGATTAAGTGTGCGTCAATGAACTTTCAAAAACAGGAATTTTTTAATAATGATTTAATTTAATTTAAGTCACTAACTCTTGCATCTTAAATTATGATCGACAATGCATTTACTTAAAAATGCTGTAGGTTGGTAGATATTTATCTTTAAAATACAGTTTCACTTTCACTAATGACATAATCAGAAAGCTGGATAAGTTTAGAACTTCAATCACAATTATCTTTCTTCTTAGGGAAAGTTTATGGCGAAGAAACCTTTTTTTCGGATCCGGGAAAGGTCTGTTATTTCCATTTTCGCAGCTGAGGTCCATGAATATGGTATGAATTTCTCTGTAATCAATGTCTAAAACAAGCCTCAAGATTACACTCTCTGCATCTAGAAAGTGAAGCCAAATTCCATTAGAAGGTACACCATGTGACGATGATGTTGATGAGGACGTGGGCAGGAAGATATATTAGCACACAACATCTGGAGAAGGGAGGACCAGGAAGATACAAAAAGCGTCTTACATTCCCCGCTATTGACCGCGAATTTCATCTATAGAAACCTCTGTGGATATCCATGCCCGGGGGATCCGCATCGTTGATCACTTCTTCCAGCAAAGATGTTTCTCTTGTTTAGCCTTCCATCTCTGTCCCACCCTGCACCTCCTTCCATCTTTTGAACTTCCTAGTCTGATCACGACTGCCTCGGGAACTCTGTTTTCTGTCTTTTCCTTTCAGTAAATTATCCAGATAACACTGCCACTTTTCTTCTGGGTTTACTTCTTCCAGAGATTTTAACATGATAGGATTTGGCATGCAACCAAAGACAGCGCGTTTCCTGCAATATTCGCAAAAGTGGATTCCTTTTCCATTACAAGGAACTTAGTTGGAAATAAACAGTAAAAATTGATTTCCTCTCCCCAAAAGTATGGCATACTCAATATAGGTATACTGAAGTGAAAGTCTTTTTTTTTTTTTTATATTTGGCTTGTTGATTTTGAAGCCGAAAATTAACTGATTCATCCCGGATTCTGCGCAAGAAAATTCCTTTTTACCTAATGGCCAGTTGATGTAAGCGAAGAACCAAACCTTTTGTTAACCCGTTATTTTCAGAGCAGAAACAAACAGGTGTTAAGAGTTTTTATATGTTTGGAATATGATTTTAGATCTGTCTTTTTGCGAGGCAGATCAAAAAATATATGCCAAACACTTTCATTTGTTGTATTACTTCGCAGTGAGAATATAAATAAAAGACGAATCTTTAATATATTTTAAATATTTATACATATTAAAGATTCCTCCTTATTTATAAAATATGTTTAAATATTTTTTCAAGGAAACTAACTGCGGTTGCTATTACATCATGCCAAATAAGTCGTCCCTCCTGCCAATCTATGTCACAGAATCAAAGAAGAGTTATATGGTTTTTGTGGTCTTATTATGTTTCATCATGGTAACTTGAAGAAAATATAAACATTAGGACATCTTTTCTAAAAGCATATTAAATAGAAAACTAACCACAAAATGATGAAAATTCTATAAAAGCATGAGAGAGTTGGCAAAAACATGACAGCAATTGCAACAATACTATCTGCCCGAAATGTTGATAAAATGCTTTATCATATAAATTTCATATTTCATTTGAAAGAAAAAAACATTCCGAAATGTTAATAATAATGTGATACATCAAAGGAAAATACCGGCAAAGACGTCCTGTTATCCTTGGAAAAACGAGCGTTTTGTACCAGGTAGAAAAATAAACCTGTCTAGAGTGGACAGTCTTACGAACGTATACGATCGTGTATATCAGTTTAACGACGCAGCCTAAGTAATATCACAGACAATATAATTTCCTTTGTCTGAACGTTTGTCCCACTTTGGTAGCGCAGTGGAAAGAGCACTTGCTTGTTTTAATTGTCGAATCCATGCCCTAACCTATATATATATTGTTACGACCCACCCCCGCCATTAATTTAGTAATTAATGGGCGTGGTGGATGTGTGAAGTTAATTAAGTATTAATTATATTCGAGGCTTGATTGGAGTTTAAAAGTGTAAACAGCAGAGAAAGTTTTATCTGGGGGTTTGGAAAGAAAAGAGGCGAAGAATTCTCCCTCTGGCTGGGTGGTCTCAGAATAGCTCTGTTAGGTCGTAAATCGAAGGGTGCCGCTGACGGCCAGTCTAAACAGGGAAAGAGGTACATTTCGAAGAGGGACACTTGTGTAAATGAATGAAGATGGGGGACAAAAGGTTTAGCGAATAATCGTAAATTCGTCGATTATTTAGGGCATTTTCGAGAACAATTGCTCTGTGTGTGTGTGGTCCGTGCAGAAAAATAAGATTTCGTACTTGGCGTGAAAATAAGGAAGAGAGTTAGTTGTCTGTACGCTCTCCAATGTGAAAGACTGGATTGGAGACCTTGGATCTGCTATATGAATTGGGATAAATGAAGCAGCGAAACTCCCTGCATTTGGTAAAAAATGGAGACGACAACTCGGGGCAAATGGAGATGCCAGTTTACCCTAAAGACAGAGGAATGCCTAAATCCGCTTGATAAAGCAGCAATTTCTAGGCCTGGAGCCTAATGGAAATCAGCGACTGGTTGGCCCAATGAAAGCAAAGTTACAGAGGAATTAAGAAGTCTGCGAGTGGACAGTGGTCATTCCAATGAGGAGCGAAGCCAAGCGAAACTCGGGTTCGAATGCCAACCACTGCAGTGTAGAATCATCATCCCCTACTGTGGAGGAAGTGAAGAGTCGCGCTTATCTTACGAGGCGAAGCGAGACTCCCTCAACAAACGCCTGGATGTGTGTGTGTGTGTGAGTACGGTAGCGCCAGGGGACGCAGCTCCTGCAATGAAATCTTCCATGCGAAAAGGTAGGTGTGTATTACTTTACTGGTGCAATAAAAGTTTGGATATATTCTTGACAGCATCCATGTAATTAGAAACATTTTGTTTTTATTGTTACATCTGTTACGCAATTAAGTGAAGAACTGAACTGAGAAATAGTAAGACTGAACTGTGGAATTTAAGTTCATTAAAACTACCTCGCGGGAACTGATTTAGGTCCAAGTTGACCCAATACTTATGTCCAGAAGATAGCTAAATTTTATTCGTTTGTGTGCCATTGTTATGTTTTTATAGCCAATTAAATACTTGTTTAGGCAGTCAGCGAAGTCATAGAACACATTATTTATGTGTACGCTTGTGATTGGTTCAAATTGTTTAAGTGTATGCCCATATAATACAGTTTTCGCGCCAAGAACGACGTCAAAGGACCTCAGAGAAGAAATATACTAATTGCTCGGCTACGGTTGTTAAATTGATTGACCGCGGTGGGATAATGACCCACTGTCGTAACATTTTGGTGGCGAGCGGTGAACGCATAACCTAGCTCGGCCTGGTACCGTAACAATATATATATATATACTTTTTTATTGTTTTAATGTTCATAAAACATACTTTCACATTTGGAACACAAAAGAAAATGATTTAAAAAAATACTCTATAGATCTTATTTATCATAAAACATACTTTCACATTTGGAACACAAAAGAAAATGATTTAATAAAATACTCTATAGATCTTATTTATCATAAAACATACTTTCACATTTGGGACACAAAAGAAAATGATTCAAAAAATACTCTATACATCTTATTTCCCCCCCGTCATTACTGATGAGTTTTGACCTAATGTCATCATAATTATCTAATAAAAAATTTCATGGACCTTGGATAATTTTTTGGACCTTGTAGACATGGCAAAACAGACATTGCCATCGAAATGTAATCCTTTACTTTAACCGAAGAAAAAGGGGAACTTATATTTCACATTTTTATTCGGTAACTGCTGCTCATTTAAATTTTTATACCACACAAAATTATGCAAATATTAGAAAAGAAGATTAGAAGCGGTTCAAATATTGAAAATTAAAGATTTTTGCGTTCTGAAAAAAACTAGACACACACACAGGCATGGAAGATTAAAAGAAAGGGAGAAATAGTTTACATATGCATACACATACGGAAAACATAGAAGAAGCTTAGAAGACTGTGTTGTACGGGAACATAGCCGACGAAAAACGAAAATTAATCTAGCCGACGAGAGAGAGATACTCCTATGTTTATCACATGAGAATTAGAAGGAGGGGAAAAGTTTTTCTCTTTAGGTAAAAAATTAACGGAAGGATACTGAGCAGCAGCCGGCATATGATCTCGTGACCTGAACAGCTTGGTTCTGTATACTGGGATAAAGGAATAGAAACACACACGTGAAAAAGCAGGGAGTTAATTGGGGAAACAAACATCGTTTGAAAGGGCATTTAATGCAGTAAGCAGCGTACAATCGAGGCATTTACAAGACAGCATTATTTCCAAGGCATTGTAAAACGTAAGTGTTGAAGCTTCGTATACCCAGAATCAGCTGTTAATTTCATCCTCTATTTATACTTGTGCAATGAAAATTTTGCAGGTGATTTCTTAATTTTTATTTTTGTGCTTTTGTGTCCAATGATGAACGTGAAGGATAATTTCTTCATTTTAAATTTTGCGCTAGTGTGCGTTCAACGAAAGAGTGAAGTGTGACTTCTTTATTTTAATTTTTGTGTTCTTGTGTGTGTAACGAAGAATGTGTTCTTTATTTCAATTTTTGTGATTTGCTTTGAATCAGAGCAGTTGTTTTGTATCTGTCTGTTACTGTGCACAATGAGAGACGTGATAGGTGGTGACTTTAGTTTCTTTGTTTCCTTTTTTTTTTATGTGGCGAGATTTAAATCACCACATTTTTGTGTGTGTGTGTGTGAAGAATAAAGTTGAAAAGTGAAATTAGTTCGGGAGAAACTAGTTGAAGCATATGTTTTTACTCAAAATATGAAGCAAGTACTTTTAGATCCTACAGTTTCTCAAGAGTTGTTTCAACTGTGAAAAATCTCAACAATCCCGAAGATTTTGCAGAGGCCCTGTACTCTCTCTCTTTACATAAGGCATCGGAAGAGCTCGTAAGGTCATTTATTTATACATCCTTACTCTTGGTTATCTGGAAATATGGCCTGACTTAAACTTCTCCAATTTCAAAATTTGCATTGTTTCTAGAAAAGTCAAAAAATCTCATCGTCTTCTATGTGAAAATATGTTTTTTTCTTATGTGTGAGTTAAACATTTTATACCCAGTTTTTACTCTACGGATTTATTTGCTGTTTCTCCCAAAATAAGAAACCCTAAGCAGTCTTCAAAAGTGCCGCATTTCAAATATATCAGCTTGATTCTCCTTTGCACCTGCGATTAGCCTTGTGGAAACAGAAACTAAATTTATTATCGTCCATTTTAACCTCTTGTTTGGATGATCTCTATATTTCACAACACTGCTGTATCATCAAACGGAATTTTGTCTGTACCATGATCCTCCATAAGCAGTTGAGAAGCTCATTTTATAATACTTCTAGTACCAGATAAATTCTACGATTTCCCGTACTTCCCCCTTAATATTATAAATATATATTTTGTTCTCCCTTTAACAACCATAAATTTGATTTTACTTTAATGTATAACTGAATACAAATTGAACACACATTGTAACGATTTGGAAGAAATTTGAAAATATGGTAATTTAGAAACACAGAAAGAGGAATTTGCATACGTAGATAGCAGCATGCATGTTTTTTGGGGAGAATGACAGTGTATCTTAATGGAGAGAAATTCACTTGCGTATAAGTACTACCCCGTCAAATGTTGTCCAAAAAACTTTCGTAACAACTTAAAACACATTTCGTAACTTTCAGTTTGAAGTATATGTTTGCAAGTCTCAAACTCCCTAAAACTCAAGCCAAATTGTTTTAGAAAGAATGGAATTTTGTCCAAGTCGGAAGTGTTGTTTCCTCTTTCTTTCCGGATTTCATTTTAAATGCGCTGCTGTTTCAGTCATGTAATTCCCATTCTCCAGGGTCATTTTATGACGGAGCATTCGCGAAGAGTGACCCCAGTGTTTTAGAGTTGCAGTTCTCGTCACTTTGGAATATTTCCAGACGTCTGGCTGGAAGCCAGTCCTTCAGGACAATCACCCTCACGATCATAAAATCTCATCCGTATCTCTCGTCGTAGCAACTTTCTCATTCTCTTTGTGATATTTGTTTCCGCTTGGAAATTGTATCCATCTCTAATTGCTTATTCAACTTGTATAAATATTAAAAGAGAAACTGATATCTTCTGCAAAGTTAAATTGCACAGAAAACCCAATGAATCGTTACTGTACTTTATCGACAATCCTTTTTTTAGCTTCTTTTACAGAGAATTAATTACGAAAGGAAAAATCTAAAACGTGTATTATATCACCATGATAGTTTTAAAAGTGGAATTGCTCGAAAGTCTTTGATTAAAAATTTCGAAAGTCATAAGGATGCGAAAAACCTTATTTTATTGTGAATTCTATATTTTTTATGTGGCAGAGAAGAATGTGCTGACCAAGCGTTTTGTTGGATCTTATGCTTACAATACGTAAATTGGGTAACATTATTCCTTGCATTGCGATGAGAAACCTTAGTGCCGCCCCGGTGGCGCAGTGGTCTAAAGCGTTGGCCTATGATCATTCGTCCGTAAGGGGTCCGGGTTCGAATCCCGGTCAGGCATGGATGTTGTGTTTCTCTTACGGCACTGGCTCTCTCCCTTCCCTGGAGCCAGTGACCCTAAATTAGGGACGGGCGACTGCTTATAGCCCATTGAGCTGCTCACGGTGGTCGTTAAACCTCCAATCCAAAAAAAAAAAAAAAAAAAAAAAGAAGAAACCTTAGCAAATTGGACGTCTCTAGAGTGATATTGATCATATTATTCAAAAGCACAAAGTAACTTCTTTTCATTCACTTCCGTGAAACAGAACGAAGAACATTTGTGAGTCGATGATTAACCAGACTAACCCGTTTTCTAAATTTTAAGCGTCCATTTGGCTGCCTCTCTCGAATAAGAGAATGTACCGAAGCAGAAGAGTCATTGAATTTATGTAGGGCAAAAAGCTGTCACATGCACTGGCTTGCGTGCGAGAGAAATTCGAGATTCTTTGAAGCAAGTCTTGCATTAGATGTTTTTCAATTGTTAGAACAATATAAGAAAAGCATTCCCACCCAGAGTAGACACAAAGCAGGTTCTTGACAATAGGTTATTAGACGTAATAACAAGAGGAAAACATTACATCTTCCAGAGGAATCAGCGTTGCAAGAATTATGTTCAACAACGTTATCCTCACTTGAATGACAAATAGCTTCGATATAGAGTTCAAGGATGTGGGAACATTACGTAACAGGCAGAAAAGATGTCAGCAACACCATGATGTGGTTTTGCTGAAAATACAGAGATAAGTGACATGAGAGAGAAAAGAGATTGGAGGTAGAGCTCATCTCTGAACTGCTCTTGCATTAATGAAAAAAACACCGTAATATGCAGCGTCGGCAGCAGTACGTATTCTCAAGACGAAATGAAAAAATCGAGAGTCTGTGTCACGAAGACGGATTTTTATTAAAATTTATTTGAGTCTGAATACGAATGCGGACTGTGGAAACTCGTACAAAATATCAGCTGTAATTGAGATTCTTAGAAGATGCAGCCGAACTTCATTTCAGGAGGGAAAATAGGATTTATAGCATGTTTATGTAAAATCGGACAGAAAATAGATAAATAAAAAAGCTTCTGCACATCGAGTGTGTTCTAAAATTGTTGTATCATCCCCATTTTCTCTGCAAACGCTTTACCTGGTGTGAGAATCACGCAACCTCGCGAATATTGACGTAATGAACTTGTCTAGACCAGTTTAATATTCTAGTATCGCATTTTTATAGCGGTACTGCCACGTGCTCACAGAAAATTTGTATATGGGCTGCGCATCATGAAATGTCTTCATAAGTCACACCGCACTCGTGTGTATGTATCAGCAAGTTTTTTAGGCCCAGTGAGGCTCTGTACTCGTCAGATTTCATGTTAGCCCTTAAGTTTCGAATAGCTGAGCATTTTCTGGCTGGTCTTAGTGAAACTAAGTTCAGCTATTGATTGTTTTTGTTGGCACAATACAACTCTGCTTTTGTTTTGCGGACTGAAAAAAAATTCTTTTGGCATCGGACATTTGTTTCCATGTCATGATTTTTCTTGCGCCTTGAAGTTCTTTCTGATATTGAACTTTCCGCAAAATGGGGTATGTACATATCAATATGCGTTAACTGTGGTATATCTGATAGCACAGCTCTCTTGTTCTGTTTCGAAAAAAATATTTTCCCATTCGGGAAGTCCAAACAAAATCATTCGCATGATGTCTAGGAAAACTTCCATTATCAGAAATAATTAATTTGAGATCAATATAGGGCACTACCAGTGTTGAGAGTTTTGTCAAATGACGTGCTCTTGAACCCGATTATTCCTTTTTTTTTTTCGTTTTCATTATTTTTCGGTAACAACCGGGGCTTATTTTAATCAGTTTCGTTGCGTGGAAATGCGAAATTACATAAATTCGAAAACGGTTTGACTTTTTTAGGAGATATGACCTATTTTCTAATGATTATTGAATATAATTTTTGTCGATTGTTATTTGTTCTTACGTTAATACAGCTAGGAACAAATGGTTGATGATTGTCGGGTGAGATATAACTCAAACGTTACATGTGCTGCCTTCAGTGTATAGTCAAAGTAATTTTGAAACCAATAAGAGATGTGTGGACACTTTATTTGGACTTCTGTTTCACCTGATGTGTTCAAAGAAGCAGCTTTAAGATTATTTAGAGCTCTTTCGCATTTTTAGTAGCTGCATGACATCGTTGATTGTTGGAAACGTAAGATAAAATTTAAATGGCTAGAATATTAATTAGTGTTGTCATTTATTTTTGGAAACTGAAAACAAATTTGCATTATCCATTTGAAGCTATAAGATTTTAATTTAAAAGGAGCGTTGATAATGAAGGAGGCATGTTAACATTGCAAAAGCAAGTTTTTATATTAAGTGTGTGGCCGCCGCCGGCAGATGGCGCTTGGATCCGTCCATCTACGTCATCTGCAAGGTAGGTGTAAAGAAACAGCTCTCGCGCTCAGCAGCAGAGAGAAGAGAAGAGATTTGCACTTCGCACTTTGTAATGTTGTGTTCATGATCTGTCCGCTATTCGAAGAAGTTCGTTACTGTGTACGCACTGATGTGAGATGTATGTGTCGATTTTGATTTTTCTAATTAAAGAGATATGGAATATATTTGGGGCTCGTTCTAAATTCATGTAATTACCCCAAAAGTGCTTGAATTAATTCCCGCTGTTTTTGGCCACACAAACACCTGTGTGTTGCCACAGAACGGTACAGGATAGTCTATACAAAGTAGTGTCCGTTGGTAGCTACGAAATGATTTTACTTTAATGTATAAATGAATTCCGCGGTAAAAAAAAATGCAGGTTTTTTCGAGGCGAACCATTCATAGAGCCATTTTCGGATATCCGCGATAGAAAGGAAGTGTTACTCTGACAGGCCGTGTTGTAGCGACCGGAACAAATGGAAGTCCGAGGGAGCAATGTCCGTGGAATAAGGTGGGTGGGGTAAGAAGTCGCAGCCAAGTGCCTCCAAGAGTTCCTTCAGGGATTTGGCGACATGAGGTCTAGCATTGTCGTGGTGAAGAATAACCTTGTCATGTGGGATCCAGTTTCCGAGCATCTAGATCATTCCCATTGCCAAGGAGGTTAGTCTAAACTATTTGCCCAATGTCTTTAAAAGTTTGCTAACCGTTGACTCATCGACCCGTAGTGTTTCAGACAACTCGTGGAGCGTCTGACACGAATCCTTGTCCAATAAGGCCTCCAATGCGCCATCTTCGAACTTTTTCGGCTGTCCAGGGCGCTCTTTGTCCTTCACGTCATATTCGTTGGCTTTGAAGCGTCGGAACCACTCTCTGCATGTTGTTTCCGATAGGGCATGTTCCTCATAGGCCTGCACTAGCAAACGATGATTTTCCGCTGCAGATTTCTTGAGATGAAAGCAGAAGAGTAATGCTTCCCGCAAATGCTCTTTTTTTGGTACGAAACTCGACATCGTGAATGCGATGCAAACTCGTGTTCTGTGCCCTGAGATCGCGTATCACGCACTGCTTTGCCCAGACTACGGACGGTACGTGCGTGCCCAAGGGAGGTCACGTGTGGCCCGGATCACAGCGCACCACTGCTGCACTCTATTGGGCAACAACAGGAATTAATTCAAGCACCTAATAACCCTTCGAAGAATGAAAATGTATTGACTGAATGCAAAAATTGCGAAGTTCTGTAATTACTAAGCAGTAAAATAGAAAGAGATTAAAATGATTTGTAGTTTTATTCGTAATAATTATGTTTATTTGGTACAGTGAATCACTGACTGGGTAGAAAATATCTGTTATCTTGAAAAAAATGATTAAATCGATCGTTAATGAAAAGTAAATAATTATCTTTAACACAGCGAATCAACTCTTGAACTAAAAATAATGAGTATTAATAAGGAATGCTTAAAATTGATTTGTTACTTGTTTTCTGTTAATTTAAACTAAGTAATTCTAATCAAACGAATCACAGGTAGAATGGCAAAATTTAAAGTTACTGATAATGAGGGAATAATTCATTGAAGAACCGATGAATTTCGCCAAATGAATCACAAAACATATTAACTGGACATGAATAAGTTTTACTAATGGATCAAAATCATTGAAATGAATCTTAATTTAATGCTCTTAACTGAATGAATTAGATCTTACGTAATGAAAACGAATGAAATTTATTTAATATCAAGTTAAAATTATTTAAAATTATTTTGATCAGGTAAATAAGTTGTTGAATGATAATTGTCATCTCTCATATGTTCTGACAAGAAGAGAGGAAGGACTTCTTTGTACCTTTTCCCTTTTAGTTTGTACGCCATAGCTTTTCAAATATAGTTTTCCCTTTTTCTAATAATAATCACTGACCACGAAATTTAAGTAACATTTTCCTCATAATCACTGAATACGAAATTTAAGTAACTGAAAAGCTGTTTAATTTTTGTAATTTATAAATGTTTTGTTTTGGCTTTTGTCAACTAAGTGATTTTTGTCAATCTCCAGGTCAGATGAGAAAAACAATTTTCGACATCGACTAGAGCTGGAATCATGATTTACAGAATTAGCATATGTTTTATTTCTCAAACGTATCCAAGGTAACTGATGTTACAAAATCTTGTAAAGAAAAACCCAAAGCATGTTCTTGGACCGTGTTACAATAAAAAGTGTTTATTATTATTTTCTTATTCATGTAAGGAGCTGTAAGTGACTAATTGTTTTACAACTAATTATTTTTCCTGTTTATTTCCAGGGGTGAATTCAACAGATCCTCTTCCTTATTATTCATCCTTCTCATACTGAAAATAATTCATCAGCCCCTTCACAGAGGGGGGAAGGACCAACTACAACATAGATTCATGGATGCAACTTTGTGTTCGCCGATTTTGAAGCTTCTTTCCGGGGCTTTTCAACTAATTGAAGCGCAGGAAGCAGCAAGTTGTGCGAGGTGTAGCCTTTCTTATTTAAAGATTTAGAGAACACAGCAACAGGCATTAGTCGCGGAAGTTTAGGAAGCCCTGAGACATCTTGAAATTTCTGACGATAAGTAAAATGTTTATTTGCTTACTGCAAAGGTCAGGCAATATAATTTCGAATATATATCTCAAGCGTCGAAGTCAATAGAAAGAAACTGAATGACATGAAATGGATGTAAAGGTTCCCTACAGTGACCTTGTTCAACTTAATTTGCAGTAAAGTTACGTACACCAATGCAGAATTTGATCGACAAAATGTGACCTAAGCAGGCTTAAACTTGATTCAAAATGTGCTGAATGTTT
The DNA here is from genome assembly GCA_039090855.1 of Macrothele yani. NCBI lineage: Eukaryota > Metazoa > Arthropoda > Arachnida > Araneae > Macrothelidae > Macrothele > Macrothele yani. The sequence continues at coordinate 2,161,831 of CM077006.1, forward strand.
AATGAAATCGTGCAAGAAAAGTGCTTCATTAAGGAAAAACTGGCCTGAATAAACGCAAACATGTGTTAATTTAAAATGGATTCTGATGTAATATATTTCCGGTGTTGTTCATTTTGATAGAAATACACGACATTTATGTGATATTATTTTAAATTCCTTTTTTGAATGACTGAAAAATGTCTCTCAATTTCTGGTAGATGGGTATAAGTACTTTTGAAATCGTTTTGGCAGTGTTTTATGACAAAGTAATGAATATCAAAAGTCGTTTCTACCAACTTTCAACACTGCTGTTGTTTTAATTGAACACTAAACAATGGGCACTCCAGCTAAAAGTGTCAGAATGGTGAAGTCTCATGGTCGAGGTGGATCGATGGCATGCCAGAGGCCCAGAGTGAATAGCCAATGGTCAGTGTGGTATTGTGTTATTGCTCTGGCTCTTCAGGTGTATATAATCGCCACCAGTATCCAGAGATTCACCCGCTATGTGTCACTTCCATGGCCACCCCAAGGTCAGCCGTACATGGAACTCAATGCCTACGTAGCCTTTATGGGTGCAGCGGTAGTACTGCTGCCATTTTTCTTACTATCTGCTCTCATGAAAGTTGGGAACTATGCAAACGATGGCCACAAACTTGGTGATGAAGAACCGGATATGGTGGTTTATCAGAATTTAAGAAGGAGGAAGTGTTTTCGTCTCATCAAAGCTGTGTGGAAACATGGAGGACCCATCGCACCATTGATTCACATGGCTGCAGCTATGTGTCTGCTCCTTCCCAGGCTTCTTGTTGAAGCGCAATTAATCAAACATGGATTCCTTAGCAAAGGTAGGTTGTTTCTTAAATTCTATCTGGAATCTATGTATCAACATTTTGCATGCAAAAGAAAATTGTAACTGTGAAATGACTTGTTCATGTATATTGTGTCCCAAAAACAATGAAATGTTTTTGATAACCTTTTTCCGTTCCGTCGACATCATTTGTTGGATCTAATATTGAAACTTTGTGGTGTACTGGCCATTCAGTTTCAGAAGTGTTATTCTGATAAAACCCATGCTTTGCAGCTTGGAGAATTTTCTTGTTTGGAGCTGCAAGGAAATCGGTATTGTAATAATTTAATCAAGAAAAGGCTCGTTTCTGTAAAATAAAACGTGGCATTTATTTTTTACGTAAGAGGTTTCTTCTTCTTCTTTTTGGAGGTTTAACGACCACCGTGAGCAACTCAATGGGCTATAAGCAGTCGCCCGTCCCTAATTTAGGGTCACTGGTTCCAGGGAAGGGAGAGATCCAGTGCCGTAAGACAAACACAACATCCATGCCTCACCGGGATTCGAACCCAGACCCCTTCGGACGAATGATCAGAGGCCAACGCCTTAGACCACTGCGCCACCGGGGCGGCCTTACGTAAGAGGAACTCATTTTTGATGTACAGTCGGCCTCATGGATTAACGTGACATCCCATTTGTTGTTCATTTACTGGAATGATAATCATTTGCATGTCGCCAAGCATTACTTTAGAACTTGGTTGAGACCCATTTTTCTATTGTAGTTACTTTTTGTTCATTTTGCAGTTAAGTACCGTAGCATGCATTGCACATTTGTACTAGCATTATGAATATGTGGATCAGATACCCTTCCAACACACAGTCTGTTTCAGGCCCTGATTATAGATTAAATGTCCGCAAATGCATCTCGAGTTTTATTACAATAAAAATGAAAAAAGTAAAGAATTGAGAATTTGGTAGATCAATACCAACTTTGCTTCCGTTGTGTCGACATAGTTTCACCCATTTTTCAGTTTCTTCTTTTTGCCTGGAAAATCGAAAAACCGGATGGGTACTGTATAACTAAAAACCCGTAAAATTTTCTATTGAAGTAACCACATATACCGTTTTCAAATAAAAAAAAATTCCTGGCTTGCGGGTAAATGCTTTAAACGATTATTCAAACTCCACTGCTTTTTCTTCACTTTTTCTAAAGACGACTATGTGTTCAAAAGTCAGGAATTAGGAGTTAATAATTTCAGTGCAGCATACAAAGGGCAATATCTTTTAAACCGCGTTTTATTAAATATAAGCACAAGTAGATGTTTGCTTGTAACTTGCGCTTAAAAAGATATCCAATGAAAATAACATTTGTGCGCGAATTTCTGACAAATTTCTTTAGCCAGATTAGGCAGCTTTCCCGAACGTTCTTCGCATTCGAAACGAACCTTAGAGGTACAAACCAGTGAATCGCATCTGTACACATGTTGGTGGGCGTATGTTCGTATTTCTTGTTTCTGGATCTTCTTTTTGTTGAACATTTTGTTTTCTCCCTTCGGTGAAACCAACAGCCTCAAATCAGGGCGAGAGAATCCTTCTAGTGTCGATACTAAGGGAGGTCGTTAAATTTCGAATTTATTGGTTTTACGAAGGATACTAAGCCGCCTCACTTCAGGAGGATTCTAAGAAGGAACATATACAGCCGCTTTACGCACCGATTTTGCACACGCATAAAGTATGATTATAAAATCCAATATTTCGATTTTTGCGTGTGCGTTTATAAAGTATAGATTATAAAATCCGATGATATCTGTATTAATATAAAATAATCTCTATGTTGGTGTGCGTATATAAGTGCCATAACTCATAGGCAAATCGTTTACACATTTCAAAATTCGGCAATTTTTTTTTCATTTTTCTCCGAGTTGCAGTGACTGATTTCAAATTAGTATTCTAAAAGAGGGGCTGATACATGCTACACGTAAAACTATTTACTCTGCCAATGTCATGCTCTTTCTACTGAAACCGATAAATAACTGAGAACATATACAAATTCTATGTGACTTTGAACGTGCGTGCGTTACTGCTGGCGCATGAAATTCTTTCTGTCCAATATGCATCGCGCGAAGCAAAAAAATTCCCTTATTCCAGCAATGTTATTCTATTGGTGTTCGGAATTTTTCCTGCAGGCAAATATGCGTTGCTCTCGCAGCGCATGCAGTGCTTCACTACCGACAGCTAGTTGGGTAAATTACTTTACCTACGTTTCATAAGGGATTATACAGGATGTATTTGTCAAACTCGGATTTTATTACAATTCCTTCTGAAAGTGGAAATTTAAGGCTGTAACTTTAGTTATGGGGGAAAAAAAAGAAAAGAAAAAAAGCACATTACAGAAGAAAGATACAGTTTATAAACAAATTAAAAGACTATTAGAATAGTTCATAAAGAGGTATTATAAATGATATTTTTTTTCTGCATTCATGTATCCAAAAGTATTATTATGGCACTACTACCAAGACTTACACATAGCGAATGCATAAGAAACGAATACTTTTCGTCGTTAAGAGGTTCAGGAAGGGGTACTGAAAACACAATCAATCATCACAGTAGAAATCAGAATATACATATCGCATTTGAAACGTTATATCCGGCCAGCGTCGTGTACAATTCAGCTAGTAATACGTACTTTGTAAAACTCCAAAACCTGCAGTTCTAATTCTGTACTCCGAGATGGAATTTAAGAGCTGGCTTGCGTAATCTCGAATAAAAACACTTATATCACTTCCTCTGGAAACATGCCTCGCAAGCAGGGTCTCTGTAGGTGAACTTATATCACTTCCTCTGGAAACATGCCTCGCAAGCAGGGTCTCTGTAGGTGAAGGCAACCAAATCTATTAGCGACCCTCAAAACATATTCGGAAAGAAGCGTCTGTTCTAATCCTCACCAAACGCTGACTGATGTTGGTTTGCATGATTTACGGAAATCAGGGCTTAATTCCGTTTTTCACACCCTCACCACGTATAACGAATGATTTTTAAGCGCACCGCGACGCACACATAACGATGCCGTTTCTTTTTGCGCAATTGAAACCTCCCAGTTTCTAGGATGTGTTACGGCGGTAATACGACAAGTGGTAGTCAAAGTAACTATATTGAATTTAGTAGAAACTTTTTTCTGCTGTGTTAGTCCTTGTTAATAATAGTCTTTGTCATATCCCTGAAATCCTCTTGGAGCTTGTCTTCATCTCAGTAATGTGTTCTATGGTTTTAGGGAGTTGCGTAGCTCCAGGATGACAAAGAATGGCGCAGAATCTCTATGCAAGTTTAATCATGAATTAGTGAATATCGGCCTGAGTAATTTGCTTTTCTTAATTAAAAAATCGAATCGCTTTCCTGTTTCTCCGCTGTTTAACACTGGAAGTTACAAATGAACTTCCAATGCCTGCTTCGTCGTTTTTATGCGAAAGCAGATTGAAACGTTTTCGTGTCTATTTTTTATTTACTGAATCTAAGGAGGAAAGAACTATTTTACACTAACGCAAGAGGCAAATATAGTTTTACACTTTTCCCAACAGAAGGCATATAATGAATTAGCTTTATTTTGCTTTCCGCTAAGCTAATTATAATGAATAAGCTCTTTCTACCAGCTAGCTAATGATAATAATGAAGCTTTCCTACTGAGCTTCAAATAGTGAATTCAAATGGTTGTTGTTACTAGTTAATTAAGAACATGAATATAGTCTCCTGCTAGTAGTGTAGTAATTAGAATGTATAAAGTCTTAACGCTGGTTGTTAATGGTAAAAAAACTAACGATATAAACCTAACAGCCAGACAGAGGTCTGACAAAAACTATTAATTGAGAAAGACGTACTTACTCAAATCTTTTATTATCAACTTCAACTGGTATCAACACACACAGCTACTCAAATAACACGTAGCTCCTCTAGTATAACAACAAAAGCTCTCCTTATAACAACAAAATCTCTCCGTACAACACCAAACGCTCTCCGTACAATAACAAACGCTCTCCGTACAATAACAAACGCTCTCCTTTGCTATCGATGAACGCGCCTATATATACTAGCTACCACCACGTCATGACTTACACTCATTGCCAGATCTCATTCATCGGGTGAAATAATATTTCGTTCAGTAAGAAGATAATTTACATAGTAAAATAAAATAACCAGAGATAGTAAAATCAAAAGGAAAGTGAATATAGAGAATACGTTACAGGCATCAATTGTAGCTCTTGTGTGTTCACCTGAACAGTGATTTCAAAATCTCACACGTACTAGAAGTGTCGATATCGTGTGAACAGCGAATTATTGTTCGCTTTTTGTGGGCCAAATGTCATAATGCCGTTGATACTCATCGGGAAATGAAAGGAACTGAATATCGTCAAGAAGTGAGCAAAGGTTGTGGCCGCCCTAGTGGCCCAATGGTCTAAGCCCTGGCTTCAAGTCATTCGTCAAAGATGGACCCTGATTCGCACACCCGCTGAGGCATGGTTGTTGTGTTTATCGTACGGCGCTGGCTCTCTCCCTTCCCTGGCCCTAAATTAGAGACGGACGACTGCTTATAGCCCATTAAGTTGCTCAGGGTGGTCGTTAAACCTTCAAATAAAAAAAAACTAGTTATGCAAGCTGTTCCCTCATGGGCGCACAAATTTGGAGGATGATCTTCGCCATGGTCGACCACGTTGATCCCATAATCCAGAAGACATTCAACACATTGAAGACATGACGCAGATGAAAAAGGTCACTGAGAGGAGGACCGTTGATGGCAGGTACGCATTTGACAAGGCAGGTACGCTGTGCATCAATGCCTACGCAAGCAGCTGACAAAATTCTACCCAGAACTCATACATCCGTGCTGGGGCTATCCAAGGGTCTGGTTTTACATTGCAATTGGGAAATATCGGTAGATTTCTGTCTATCGGACGGAATAAAAAACAATTGCAATTTTTTTCCAGTGGTAGTATTTCAATGAATGTTATCGCAAAAGTTCTTGTGCTTTGTCGGTGCTTTATCTCAGATATTAATTAACATAATTTCAGAAAGACGTTTACTCTGAAGGCGCTTTTGATTCATTACGAACAGGTTACGTGTGTGCAAAGTTCAAAAAACGCCCTATTGTGTGTGTGAAGTTAAAAAAATAAAAACGCAAGAGGACGGACAGCGTTTACACACCAGAACACAAGATCAAGTAGTTTCCTTCAGAGTTGTGCTGGAGTTAGCGCTATTGCCACACACAAACTTGGCTGAGTTAACGCTTCGCACGTTCAGGAATTTTTCAGAACAAAAGCGTCGCATCATGTCAAAAACGAGCTGTCTTGTGAAATGGTGCATTGTGTAATGGGGGTATGACTCTCTGATTTACTTTGAATTTTTGGTACCCAATCAGCATACAGCCCCGTAATGAGAAAGCCATTTCTATGTCAAATCATCTGCCAGATAGCAACATTTTGTTTTTATGTCTCCAACAAGGGGTTTCCTTTTTTTTTTCATGTCATGTGTACTGATACACGCCTGAAGTCCACGATAAAATCCGAGAAGAAGATAGATTTCTCTGTGTACAAAGGAATGCAGGGAAGTGATTAAGAATTACCGAAAAAGAAATCAACATTCCTAATTGCATTCTCGGCACCTCGCTGGGAAACCTCGCCTGTGACGTCAGAGACGGGGCTCTACCTGCTGTTTTGGAACTAATTGCCTCTCTAAGGGGGTCTGCGATGTGTCTTGGGATAATGAAATCCCTCCCACCGTGACGCTACCCCTAATGGCGAGAGGTAATCCCGAAGACCAGAGGAGTCAGAATGAGAGGAAAGAAGAAGCCCAAGCTGAGGAGAAGATGGATAAAGAAAGACGTGGCCATTACTTTATCAGAAATAAATGGACTAAATGGAGCTTAACGGTAATGGGAGGCTAAGTGGAGATGCGAATGACTCTTTAAAGGCCATGAGTGGTTAAGAAGAATAAAGCACAGGATCTCATTTGCAAAGTTCCGTGTTTCCTGTTGTGTAAAAGAAAGACAAAATTTGGACAGCTTTATAGTATTTAATTTACCTACTGTTTAAACAGCAATAAGCAGATGTTCCAGATTTTAATTAAACCATTACTCATAAACACTCAATTCCCAAGTGATGGTGTGAGATAGAGTTGATTCACTCTGACTCCAGAGAGATATGTACTTAGAATGAGAGCAGCTCTATTGATGAAATTAAAACACTGGAAGAGAAAGCTTGATTGGCCTTCAACATGAATTAAACAAAGGTGAAAATGATGATTTTATCAAAAAGCAAAGAACAAAGTCCCAAGTTTTTGATGGGAAGCTAATTCAGACACCAGTTTTTGACATTTTAAGGCGATTTTTCTGGCAAAATTGACATTTCGAAAACATTTTTTTACCTTGCAGTCTGTGATGGGACTAATTAAACACAATCATGAACACCAGCGGCATGTCAACACACCGATCGATAACAACATTATTTAAGGCGAAAGTATTATAAATGAAGGTGCAGAGACTTATTCAGTGATTTTAAGAAGAGAAAATACGTTTTACAAATTCATTTTAAACACTTAATTTCTCTGCTTAGTAGTTATCTATTTCACAAGGATTACAATGATTTGCCTTCCCACCACATATTTTCCCGTAAACAATGAAAAATTTTAAGTAGCCTATGTCAGATCACGGCAAAACGCAACTCATGTTTCAGAAAAATAAATTCCCAGGAACAAATAAGCAGATGTTGTTCATATTGATGACGGCGGTGCTAGTAGACCAATGGACAAAATAATGAATTTGTTCCTTAAGGCATGAAGAAACATTAATATGAACTATAATATAACACACAGCATGCAAACGATAATGGGTTGATTTGGATGGAGGAAAGGTTCTTTGCTAAAAAATGCATTTTGCACTTGTGCAGAACACACTCCCATCCATTGGAATCTATAACATTAAGTAGAAGTTAAACAGTTTGTCGGTGATATAGAGTATGTCTAAAATGAACTCGTTGTTTTTTTTAGCCATCTTTACCACAAACCTACAAGCACTTAAGACGGCTAGAAATTTCCCAACATCGTCGTTAACTTAACGACAAGCCCACGCTCATTCCCTGACGATGCTTTTTTTGCTCTTACGGGAATTTCTTATACTTATTCTGCATCACCATCAATCATTATCAACCCTCTGCTGGATGAAGGTCTCCCCAAGTCTCTTCCCAAACCTTCTGTCTTCTAGTCTTCATGTCACTAGGATAAGCTTTCGAATTTCGAATATCATCCATGTATATCCTCATTATCACCATCGTCAACCACTATCAATTCACTGCTGCTGGATGAAGATCTCCCCACGTTTCTTCCACAATGTTTTGTCTTGAGCCAGTCTCCATGTCACTCCCTCATGCTTTCTAATTTCATTCACCCATGTCCCATGTGCTTCACCCATGTCCCATGTGCTGGGTCTTTTCTTGGCCCTTTGAATTCAGTCTAAAATATTTCGGTTGTCCATCAGTGGTCCATCCTTCCATTAGAGGAAAGGACATACCACACTAATATACACTATATTGACAAACGTCACCAGACACCTAGAAGAGAAACACAACATAACATTTATTGACATACATTAGTACGGTGTAGGTCCACCTTTGGCCTTAATGCATGCACTGACCCTTCGAGACATGCATTCGACAAGGTTTTGGAACACAGCGGTAGGTATGCGCTTCCATTCAGTACATAATACTTCAGCTAACTGTTGCTTAGTAGTAGGCCTTGGTTCCAAACTTCTTATGCGGCGCTCTAATCCATCCCATAGGTGCTCTATGGGATTAATATCAGGGCTTTATGCTGGCCAGTCCACACACAATAAGGAATTATCGTCAAACCACGCCGTAACAGTCCTTGCGTTATGGCTCGGTGCATTATCCTGCTGGTACCAACAAGGCTCGGTTCCATAGTATTGCCACAGAGTTAGTAGGGCATAAATTGTAAGGAATATCGAGGTAAACGACGTGCTAGTTAACAGGTTTGTCTACGACAACCAATGGACCGGGACCATACCAGGAAAGACACCCCCACACGAGTACACTGCCAGCTCCAAACTTGAGTGGTAAATAGCGTTCCCCCCCCGGCTGCCGCCATACCCACACAAGACAATCAGACTGATGGATCGTGTATCTGGATTCATCATTACAGAGGACCCGTTCCATTGATCTACGGTCCATGATAAATGTTCTTTACACCATGCTAAACAACGAGTAGCATTCCGAGTGGAGATGAAAGGCTTATGAGCAGCCGCACGACCACAGTAACCCATGGAATGAAGTTCTCTGCGAATGGTACGTGTACATACCGAGGTTCCAGAATTTTTATTCATCTGTACACTGAGGTCTAGTGCAGTACTCCGACAATTAGCTGTAACGACTCTCCTGAGGCTTCGACGTCCTCTATCGCTGACTTTCTTTGGTCTGCCGGTATGTTTTGCTGCTTCAGGCATGCCATGTGTCTTCCACTTATTCAGTACATCCAAAATAGTTGACTTGGGTATGTTTAAATGCCTCTCGTTTCTCTTCTGGACAACCCATTAATATAACACCCAACGGATCCGTTCATTTGCTTTTGAGGGAGTGTCCGGTGACCTTTGGCAATATATATATATATATATATATCATCATCATCATCATTGTCAACCATTATCAATCCACTGCTGGACGAAGGTCTCCCCAAGTTTCCTCCACAACGGTCTGTCTTGTGCCAGTCTCCTCCATGTCACTCCCGCATACTTTCGAATTTCATCCACCCATCTTCCATGTGGTCTTCTTCTGGGTCTTTTCCTGTCCCTTGGAATCCAATCTAAAATTTCGGCTGTCCATCGATGGTCTGTCCTTCTGGCAGTATGTCCAGCCCATTGCCATTTCAGGGATTTAACTCTGATCATGATGTCTTCCACTCTTGTCATTTTTCGGATCCACGTGTTCCTCTTGTTATCTCTCCTGGTTACACCAAGCATGCACCTCTCCATGCTGCTTTGAGTTGTCTGCAGCCTTTGTATGTCTCTTTTAGCTAAGGTCCACGTCTCTGCACCATACGTAAGCACTGGAAGGATGCATTGATCAAACACTTTTCTTTTAAGACATAATGGCATATTGCTCTTGAAAATTATGCTGTTTCTTCCAAAAGCTCTCCAGGCAAGTTTTGTACGCCGATTAATTTCTTCATCAATGTGACCCTCACTTGATATCTGCTGTCCAAGATAAACGTACGTGTCTGTTATCTCCAGCTTTTCTCCATCAATCGATAAATCTTCATTTCTTGTAAAAGCATTGAACATCACTTTTGTCTTCTGAAAGTTCATTTTTAATCCCACTTCTTTACTCTTGTCAGCAAGTTCCTGGATCATACTCTGTAGCTCTGATGGGGTAGTTGCAAAAATGACTATGTCATCAGCAAAACGAAAGTGGGTTACATAATCTCCATTAATCTTTATCCCTTTGTTTTCCCAGTTCAGTGATTGAAAGACATTTTCCAATGTGGCATTAAAGAGCTTCGGAGATATGGTGTCACCTTGTCTCACTCCCTTTCCAATTTTTATGTGTGTTGTATTTTCAAACAGCCGAATCTTTGCACTTGCATTTTTATATATGTTATTAATAATATTAATGTATGCATCTTCAATACCGCAGGATTTCAGAGCCATTGCAACTGCTGACGGTTTCACCGAATCAAAGGCTTTTTCATAATCGATAAAAGCCATGCACAATGGAAGTTCATATTCCCTCGCTCTTTCAATTAGTTCTCTCAGTACGTGGATATGATCTATTGTGCTGTAGCCACTCCTGAATCCAGCTTGTTCTCTCGGTTGAGCCATGTCCAGTGTCACCTTCAAGCGGTGTGAAAGAACTTTAGTGAAGATTTTATAAACCACTGATAGAAGGCTGATAGGTCTGTAGTTCCTGAGATCCTCAATGTCACCTTTTTTATGTAGCAAGATCATTGTAGCGTTGTTCCAATCCTCAGGAATTTTCCCTTCATTAAGGCATCGAGTGAAAATTTGGGCGAGTACTGTTTCAATTTCTCCACTTGCTTCTTGTATGATGTCTACAGTAATTCCATCTTCTCCTGGAGCTTTTCCCCGCTTCATGTTCTTGATTGCATGTGCAACTTCTGCTGGAAGGACTGGAAGAACTCTGGTACAGGTACCTTTCATGATGTCTGGAGTACATGTATCATCCCTTTCATATAATTTGGAGTAGAAATCTTTCACTCTTGTCAAAATTTCGCCTCTATTTCTTGTTACAGAACCATCTTCTTTTCTCAGTGCCATAATCTGTTTTTTTCCCTTACTGAGATGTCCCTTTGCTATCTTTAGGCTTTGGATGTTTTCAATTGCTTTCCTCACTAGTTCACAGTTGAATTTTCTTACGTCTTCAGTGATACTTTTTCTTACTGTCTTGCATAGCTCTATATATTCCACTTTGGAAGTCACATCTTCTTTAGTTGTCCTCATCTCTCTTCTCTTTTGCATCAACATTTTCGTTTTTCCTGATAATTTGTTAACATGCAACTTGTTCTTAGACCCAGCTAATTTTGTTGCTGTTTCCATAAGAGCTTTGGTTACTTTTCTGTTAACTTCAGAGATGTCCACTTCTTCCGATGTTAGGCCTTCTAAAGCAGAGAACCTGTTCTTCAGTTCCAACTTGAAGATATTATGGTGTTTTTTAAGGTTGGTTATGTCAATAGATTTTGTTTGTCTTATGAGCTTGCCACGTTCAAGTTTGGTGTTGAGGTGCATCTTACATCTCACCAATCTATGGTCACTACCTGTGTTGAACTTGTTTAGCACACTGCAGTCTTCTATGACGAATTTTTTGTTACACATAATAAAATCAATTTCACTTGTCGTCCCATTTGGATGTCTCCATGTCCATTTCCTGTGTGGCTTTTTCTTGAAGAAGGAGTTCAAGATGAAAAACCCTTCTGCCTCTGCAAACTCAACGAGAGTATTTCCACGCTGGTTTCTGTTGCCGTGACCGAATTTACCTACTGAAGTTTCATTCTGTTGCCGTTGCCCTATTTTTGCATTGAAATATATATATATATATATATATATACATGAGCTAATACCGGAAATAATCGCCATGAGCATTCGTTGCAAGCATCCCAACTTGACACTAGTGAAAGAGATATCGTGATCGAAGAAGGAAGACGACTGCTGGACAAAACAATCCATGACTACCTGTTTGACCTCGCCGTCGTTTGTGAAGCGGCGTCTTTTCCGGTGTTTTTTAGGGGTCAGAAATGTGGTAGTCGCAAGGAGACATATCCGGACTGTAGGGCGGGTGCGATAGGACATCCCACCGCAGGTTGACAAGTTTACCGCGTACAACGTTGGAGGTATGCTGCGTTGCATTATCACGTAAGGGAATTACACTTTGCGTTAACTTTCCAGGCCGTTTTGACTTGATCGCTTGCTGCAGGTTTTCGAGCGTTGCGCAGTATCGTTCCTTATTCACTGTTGCACCCTGTGGTAGCCAGTCCAGCAGTATTGGACCGCGGCGATTAAAAAATACGGTGATCATCACGTTACCGGTGCTGATGATGATGCGTGATTTGCGATGAGGGTGACGGTTGGTTCCACTGCAAGCTCATGCGTCGGATGGCTGGTTCAAAGTGATGACACCACGTTTTATCACCTGCTACAATTCTGTCAAGGAACTTTTCGCCCTCTTTCTCGTACCGCAGCACGTTCTCCAAGAACAGGGCCATTTCGTTCAGCCTTGTGTTCTGTTGGCAACATTTTGGGAACCCACACCACACTGACCTTGCTGTACGCTAAGTGTTTATGGACTATTGTGTGCACAGTTCCTGTGCTTAGTTCCAACGTAGCACACAGCTGTTGCACGGTTATAAGCCTATTCTCCTTAATGAGAGAATCAACCGCCGCGGCGTTTTCTTCTGTGATTTTCCTGTTCGCTTGTCTTGGCCTCGCTACATCTCCCGTCGGCACACGTCCTTGTCAAAACATGTCTGTCTATCGAAACACGATACGTTTTGAGAAGCATTCCTCGCCGTATAAGGCCTACATCAGCCGATAAATGTCTGTAGGAGTTGTGCCTTCCATCGTTAAAAACTGAATCACTGCCCTCTGTGAACGTTTGGACGGATCCAGCATTCACAGCAGCGCATACTGCACGTTACGATACTTTCAAACAGAATGATTGCTACAGAACAAAAGCTGTTTATTAAACGAACGTATTCGACTATTTTCGCCTTGCACGCGCCCTTTTTCATTATACTGCCGTTGCCACTTTCATTTGAACAACCTAATATATGCACAGGGATTAATGTTTGCCTTGCATTGTTTGACATACGTAAATCAACTATAACTTGTACAAAATTATCAGTAGTTCCGTACATACGAAACTTTTACATTGAACATCTCGTTGCCCTTCCACAATGCGCTGGTCTGTTCTTTAATTTTGGGGCTTTAAACTTGTCTTAATTTTGGGCCTTTACCTATGTCTTTTTGCAAAAACGGACTCCGTAGCTGTGAACATAACACTGGACCTATTTCGCACTGCAATAATATTACCGATTTTTTCTGAAATGGTCTTCCTTTCGTTTTGTTGACCAAAAGGTTCTCAATAAGGCATTATGTCAAAATTCTTACTTGCATTCTACAGAAAATAATTTAATAAATTTTAGTTCTTGAAGCTCCGCTGCGTTCATAAGCATTAAAAGCATTTTTCCTTTTTAGGAAGACCAGTTGATACGATTTCGTTTGTGTATTAATAACACAAACAAACCCGGATCAAAACAAAGGTATTTTCCTTGCAAGAGTAGATGGGGCAACATGATGTATTAATATTTAGAATCATCAAATTACTCAATCATGATATCCTTAATTTTTTCAGTGGAAGTTTTGCATTTAGTCAGAACCTCAAAGTGACATCTAACTCACAAGCAAGTCCATGACAACTCATTGACTTTTCGATTCGTACATCATTGCAGTATCAATCCATCTTTAAGCATTACCTGAAGTGGATGTCGCAGTGGTCTAAGGCGTTGGCCTATGATCATTCGTCCAAAAGGGGTCCGGGTTCGAATCCCGGTGAGGCATGGGTGTTGTGTTTGTCTTACGGCACTGGCTCTCTCCCTTCCCTGGAACCAGTGACCCTAAATTAGGGACGGGCGACTGCTTATAGCCCATAGAGTTACCCACGGTGGTCGTTAAACCTCCAATAAAAAAAAAAAAGTGGATGTCTTTCCCTTGTTTAAGACGGGGATTTTGTTTACAAATTCAGTCGGTGGGCGAACGCGGGCTTCTGACACCTCGTGCTGCTGAGTCTGCGTTCGAAAACCAGAACAAGATATAGATCTTGCGTTTGTAACTCAGGAATTAATTCTCATATTTTTTGGAACCATAAATTTTAGATGGAAGACTTCATTTGCCCCTAGATATTCGTGGAAGTTGTTAAACCTGCAACCCTCAAAATTTGCAGCGGGTATAAAACCATGCTTGTTTCCCGGGGATGCAGGTACCTCCCAATGCTACTTACGATATATAGCTTCATTTTTAATGGTTGGTTCGCAACGTTTTGAAAGGTATGGGGATCTAATCCTGTAAATATATTTTTCCATTCTTCCTATTTCTTTTTTTCTTGTTATCTGCTCACGAAACAAAAGATTCTCATCCCTCTCCATGATTTAGTGATAGACTGCCAAATTGCAAATTCAAGCAAATACTCTCTCTCTCTCTCTCCTAATGGTAAGCCACTTGATCACTAATTTGGAATGCTCTGTTCTTTCACGCAGGGCTGAAGCCAATCTCAGGAGCACTTCCACATCTTACACGGGGAGCTAAAGCGTAAAAAAATTCTTCACCAAAACACTAATGCTACTGCGAGCGGCGGAGCAGAGAGAAGTGTAGTAATAAGAAACATAAACGGCAGATTAACGGGGAGGGGTAGGCAAAGGGTGGAAAGCCGTTTTTTCCTAAAAAAAAACTCCTCAAATGGTGTTAAATGAAAAAAACGAAAAGAAAAAAAAAACACTCTTGCCGAAATAAAGAGTGAAGCTGAGAAAAAGGCAATTAACATAGCGTTCTTCTAATACTTGTGAAACATTCTATTATTAGAAACACGAATATGTTCATGATTTCAAACTTTTTGTATAATGACTGTTTGCCGTCTTCACTGATCGCTACGTTTTCATTTCCTTAGTGGGCAATTTTATTTTCAAATTTCCTTGAATTTGGAACCCAGACTCCTGCTCTTGTGATTTTAACTTTGAATATTTCTATTTTCTTCCGTTTTCGATTAGAAACACTTGTTCTTCTGAAGTGAATGTCCATGGTTACAAGAATTTGAACAACTGCTTTACAACGAACAGTGAGGAATTTTAACTCTCAAAGAAATGTGAGCGTTTAAAATATGTCATCTATTTTCTATTTTCCCTAAAACAACGAATTTCATTTTTATCATTGGTCATCTGGTATCTATCAAAGTAATGTGAAATGTTTAACAATAATCACCAAAGAGAACAAATTCTTTTATAACCTATTTTATTATGCACGCCCTCAAAATAATATTAACAATTGAGAAGTAATGAACGACCTTAGTAGGCCAAATTCGGTTCTCATTTAATGTATTTTGTAAAGTGACTCTCCAGGAATATCTCCATATCTGCAATTTTCTTAGCATTTAGATTTCGACGGATAATTCCCAGGGAAGCCAATTCAAGGGCTAATGTTGTCACATATTAAAACACGCGCTTTATGTCTACAAAGACACGATTTTATATAGTAAAAAGGGAGAAAGAAAAGAAAATGAAATAACTGATGCTATTGATTCTATCATCGTGGAGACCAGTCCAACCGCTTCTGAATTTTTGTTTGTTTGCTGGTGGAAAAAACAAAAAGTAAAAAAGGAATCTCATGAACAGCAAGTCATTAGTCAGAGAGTAGCAACTTTGACCTTTGAAACTGCAGTTAGAAATATTTTCTGTAGAAATAAGTTCGTTCATCGCTTTATTGTGAAACGTTATTGTTGAAACTGCACTTAGGAAAAAGTTAACAAATCCGTATTGATGAGCTCATCAATAGGGATTTGTGTAGTCAGATGCTGACTGATAAACCACGCGTGGCGCTGAGAATTGTTGGCACCGTAGCGTAAAGAAAACGCACTAGACTATTTATCGAGAGATCTGGGATTCGATCCCAGTGGTGTCAGAACACAAGTTTTCAGTTGCCATGCGTTGTTTATAAAATAACGTGGACAGAGCGATGACATCGTCCATTTACATTATCTCCACGTATTTAATGTATATTAACTATGGGAATAACACCAGGTATGAGAAAAATATCTCATGATTACGGCGAAAAATGCTTCTCAAACAGAAAACTAGATTAAAAAGAAATTGAAACTTCTGGTAAATATAATTTCTCCTTAAAGTTGTTCAGAAGAAAAGTGCATTGCTGGAAAAGATATTGGACCTTATTTGAAGTAAGACATGTAATGACGTCAGAGTGGCTATTTTATGACAGAGTGTAATAACATAAATAGACTAAAAACATACAGAAAATCGCTTCTCAAATGCGCTTTTAAGATTACACTTGCAGGAAACTTTTTATATATTTTTTTTGTTATAAAAATGAAGGAGGTAAAATTAAATTTAGCATGGGCGCTGAAATAAGAACATGCTTCCTTAAGAAATTCTGCGTGACAGTAGTTTGGTTTCTCCTGAAAACAGTCTACTTGAAACTGTTCATCGGGGAAATCTTGTTTCCATTTCGAGAAATTGATTTTTCGAGTAGTATAGTACTTGATGGTTAGATCTTTGGAGAAGAATCCTTTACCGACCGCATCTCGTGTTCCTTCCGAGCACGTATTGTTGAGTAAAACTCCAGACAGATAGATAACTTCGTATGAATAAATAAATGGCACTGCTGCCGTTGAAAGGATCCTGCGCACGCCCACTTTATTGCGGCCCAGTGATCTGGGATGTTGTCGGAGCCATTCTTCTTCACGTGAGGCGGCAGCGACAGAGGAACACATCCCAGCCGGCGGCTTTTTATTTATCTTGACGAGGAGGACGTTGCTCCAGAGCATCCATTCTCTTCTGACGGTCGTTCGTTCCTTCGGCACTGCTTTTATTTTTATTTTCGGGATCTGTTCGAGCAAACAGGAAAATACCTTCATCTCAGTTAGGAATTTCCTCGGCTCAGAGTAATTTTATGTTTGCAGTTTCGTGTTTCATTTTATCAATGAAACGTTTCATCTAAAAGTGTTTACGGTGTATTGATTTATGCGCATTTTTCATTTCATTTTCTTCATTTGAAATTTCATGTGTTTGAAACTGAAACACAAATCTGACAGACTGGCAGAAAGCCTTCCTTGGTACATAATGATTTTATGTTTAATATCAGTAATGTATTTGTTGAAAATAATGAGACGTTAACGCAGAATTCAACAATGTGTCATTTTTTTATCATTGTTTCTTCTGCTTTTCTTTATACGTGTAACATTTTATTTCTTCAGATCAGGGGTGGAAGAGCTTTCGGCGCTGCGATTAGCCACATATGCACCTTCTCTTGCAAGTCTGGTGCTAGTGTGCTGGCAGAATTTATTGAATTTCCGCATCGCGTACACTTTCAGCCTAAGACATGAGACTTACTACCGTTGCTGCACACTGTTTGTAAATGGAATACCTGTATGAATGTCATTAACACTGAAAAACGCTTGAAATCCCGTTGTTAGTTTCGATTGCGTACAAAATCTACTGATAGACCAATAAAAGTTTAACTAAAATTCCTCATCATGCTTTAAGAGGCAGATCTTTTACCAGTTATGAAGAGTTGAAAAATAAGGTGCATACGTGTCTTGTAGCCTAGCACCGAACATTTTTTTATGGGAATACAAACGCTTACGGTGCCTGTACCAGTGTGTTAAGAAGCAGTGGAACTATGGCAAAAAATGATATAAGAGTGCATTCTGTATTACCGTTGTGTTAATTCTAATAAATCCATTGTAGATATTTTTGATTCAACTATGATCCATTGCATTGTAGATACTTTTGATTTTACAATTTCTAACTCGAAAGAAAAAAATAAACTTAATTGCAGTGCATTGGGAACGCATGTCAGTTCTTCTTAGATAATAAAACGAACCTCATTTTCGTGTCTAATAGTTTTTTGGGGGGGGGGGGGATACAACGAGCAAAGTGAGAATCCAAGGATAAAAGCAGTCTCCCTTCCCTAATTTGCGGCATGTGGTTCAGGGAAGGGAAGATGCCATATCCGGACCCTAGCCCAACTCAGATGATTGTCCAGATACCAGTGTCTCTGAACACTCGCCTACCGGATCGACATAACTAATGCGATCATATTGAGTGTTAATTGAGTGGTATGATTACATAAATCAAAAATTCCTGTCTCTCCTGATAAAATTTATGAACATTACTCACCCCAGCAAAAGCATGACATTACGGCTAAGAACTCAAATTGTCAAACTCAGTTTCTTTCACCTTTAGCAGAATATATACGTATAAGCACTGCTGCTAGAATGACAGATACCACATGAATACTGCTCGGGAACTATCATGTTTCAGGACAATAAGAATCACAGATACGAGCAGTGCTGTGCATTTTTTGTGAAAATAAGCATAACACATGAGCACTCTTGGTGTATTGTTAATGAGAATAAATATCACACGTGAGCACTGCTGATGTATTGTATAAGCATCACATGTGAGCGCTGATGCATTGTTTATGAGAATTAGCATCGAATGTGAGCACAGTTAGTTTGGCCTTTTTACGGAGCGAACACTGGTTCCGGTTGTATATGCAAATAAACATTCAAATGAGCACTGACGATCGATTATCTGTCAGTGTATGAAAGCTTCCCATATGAGCTCTTCTGGTGGATTGTCAGTAAAAATATGCAAAAGACATTAATCCTCACTGTTGATGGACAATCAACATCAGTGTTAAGACATGTTTTGTGATACCATTTAGCAAAAAAGCTACATGGTAAATGCGACCCTAATTTTCATTCTGCGGTTTAACTTTGCCCATGAACATCAAAAGAGATAAGAAGTTTCCCATCCGTAATTTTGAAATCTTGGTTCCAGAGGAGCGGGATAACCAACGCTATGGAAGGAAAAACAATATCTATATTTCCCCCGGAATTCAAAACCGGACTGTAATTCATTTAGTTCGAGAAACTGAAACCCTAATCCATTTTACTACTGTGGGAGATACTAAATTCAATCACCTGTGCCTTCAAGGCTAAATACTCACAACTAGCACGTTCCGTACACGTTGAAAACACAAGATTTGTTCGTATTATACACATCGCATCCATCCACAAGCCTAGCCTGCCACACCAGGATTTTACTACCAGCGGAGACCTCCTACTAGCTACAAGTAGGTTAGATACATATCTGCTGTATAGCGTTCCCACGACTATGATGATCGGTAAACACGACGATCTGAGTCAGTGTAGTTAGTGCTCCGTCTCTCTGACTGCAGAACGATTTCTTCGCCCGACAATCACACATGTGTATTAGCGCTACAGAAAAACTGATGAAAGTAGCAGCCTCTGGGGAAAATGTGACCCTAAACTGGCAGCTGATGGTCGAACTGAGCACTGCCTCTCTCGTATCTTCAAGTTGCAGCAGATAGCCACTGTGCAGATGATGACAGCGACAGTGAACGACGGGCACCTATGGAAGGTTTGTGAAAAAACTATTCGAAGTGCCATGACACGACAAGCAACCACAGCCGACTCACACATGGGGTAATCTTGTAAACAGCACGCCACGAGGCTGTGAGTCTGCAGTGGGCGAAATAATATCACAGTTGCACCGTGAAATACTGAAAACGGCTAGCTTGATCCGACGAATCCAGGTTCCGTCTACAACACGACGATATATGGATTCGTGTGTTGCATGACCACACGAGGCCATGGATCTCAACTGGCACGTCGGGGTGTTACTGGCCAGTGGAAGCCGTGCAGTGTTGTCGGACCTGTTTATGTGGGCAATCTTCGGACGCTTTGTTCCTATTGAGATTAACATGAATGCCCAAGGCCTATGTTGATTCACTCGCCAACCTGCACCTGTTCATGGCTATCCATTTCCCACAGCAAGATACCTTCTTTCAACAAGACCAAGTCCCGTCTCATCACTCCCGTACAAGGCTATGTTAAGGAATTCCTTGGTTACCTACTCATGTTCATGGCTACCAGTTTCCCACAGCAAGATACCTTCTTTCAACAAGACCAAGTCCCGTCTCATCACTCCCGTACAAGGCTATGTTAAGGAATTCCTTGGTCACCTACTCATGTTCATGGCTACCAGTTTCCCACAGCAAGATACCTTCTTTCAACAAGACCAAGTCCCGTCTCATCACTCCCGTACAAGGCTATGTTAAGGAATTCCTTGGTCACCTACTCATGTTCATGGCTACCAGTTTCCCACAGCAGGATGCCTTATTTCAACAAGACTGCCTCATTTCATCGCTTCTTTGTAGCGAAGGGCTGGTCGGAGAAGCATTCCAGTAATTTTGCAACCCAAGAATCTCCCTCTCACTCCTGGATTTGAAACCAACTGAATATCTGTGAAACAATGCATTCTACCAGAAAACGCACCACCGGCAAACTTCAGCGATTTACGGATAGTTAGTTGTCTTCGGATCATGGACCACAATACCATCCGAACTTTTCCAACACCTCGTACAGTCCATGCCAAGACATGGTGCTGATGTTGCGAGGACAGAAGGGTGGCCCACACGCTATTAGGTGTGTGTGTGTGCGTGTGTGCGTAAGAAATTGTCATTTCAGTATAATTTATATGTTATTTGAAATCTGTTTGATAATGCTCATTGAGAAGCATTTCCCTTTAGGTTTAAGTCACGTCATATCTCATATTTTCCCATTCTTTCTGGAAAATCAATACACATTAATAGGCTGGGACATATTTTCACGTTTTCATCCGTTACTTACTCTCTGGAGGAGCAATGCTAATTGATATAACATTTAAATTTCTGCGAATGTTTTGGTCCGGATTAACGAAGAAATAACGCAATGGCTTGTGAGCTAATGATTTTGTCTCTCCGTTGTTTAAAATTTGGGTAATTTGATTTCTCCTCTGAGGCACCAATTCTCGTAGCAAAGAGTTTTACAGTTATCATCATGGTGAAACACTTATAAATAAAACCTTATTAAACACAATGTTGGCAAAACTGACGGTATTAACCCTGGAATTCTTGAGTTATTTGCTTGCATTAATTCTTGTGAATAGGACTACATCTAAACCGTGTAGGTTTGCCCCCCCCAAAAAATGGGTAATATGATAATTTTTCCGTAGAACCACAGACGGAAAACTTCCCGGAAGATAGCATACCTTATTTTTACTGCAAACAGGTCTTCTTAATTAACATTGCATATCTAAGATACCGAATGAAACGTTCGTTATTATTAACATCGATGATGGAAGCTAGCAGAATTAAGCTACATATCTTTTTTATTTAAACTCTTCTAAGCACTATTAAATTTTGATTCAGTATATGTGATGTATATACAGTAAATACAACTGCATATACTTCCACTTCTTTGGGTCCAGTCTGTTTAATGTTTTAGCAATGCAATTTTTGTTTCAAGTTTTTTTGCTGTTCTTAAAATTATAAAAAATATGATATGCTAATTTTTAAAAACAATTTCTTGAAATTTGAAATATTTCCCCTTAATTATTCTAAAAAAATTAAAGTCTAGTATGATATGGTATGCTAAGAGAATATGCATCACAAGTATTTTGCGCTGTTCCCGTGGCTCAGTGGTCTAAGCGCTGGCTTCTGACCGTTCGTCGGAGTGGGTCCGGTTCGAGTCTCGGTGTGGCATGGGGTGTGCTTTCTTTACGGCATTGGCTCTTTCCCTTCCCTGGAACAAGTGGTCCTAAATCAGGGACGGGCGACTGCTAATTGCCGTTAGGATTTCTCACAGTGGTCGTTAACCATTCCCAAATGAAAAATATATTTTGCTCGTGAACATCATTCTACATTAAAAGTTATAACGTAACTCTTTTTCGTGGTGCGAGATTGGTGTTACGCTATGTCTAAAACCATGAATAAGAAAATGTTGAACTGAATGAGAATGCGACGCAATAGTTGCACGGGAGAGCTCAAATTAAGGTTTTACGGCCAGACGAAACATATACAGGAGCCAAACTTACGATAACCTTTTATTGGGCCAGGAACGATTGATGAAATCCACAATATAGCACTGCGAGTTGTACACTTCACATGTAATACCTTAAGGGATGTAAAGTCAGGTGATGCGCAACATACTACAGCCTCTCCTTGACAAATGTCAACCCCGCCTCCTCGTGGTGCATCCTGTTCCCACTAAAGGGGCTCTGACGACCGCCAATAGCGGTATAACTATAACATCGGGTAGAGGAAATGCTATCCCACACTCACCAACCCGCTTGGCCAACGTGGTGAGTTATGGCCAAACCCCTCCAAAATGACCCCACAACTTAAATCTTGGCTCTCAGTCTCCGGCAGCTATGTACCTGGCCAAGGCAGCGGCTAGTGCGACATGAAGGCAGAGGGTCCTAAGAATCACCGGAAGACCGGACCAGACTACCATTTGATGCTGACCTTGGCTATTTACAATAGACGCTCCCTATCTTCTTATTCAAGGCTTCTTGAATTGGAAGAGGAACTACAAGAACTACAAAGGATCAAGTGGGACATCGTCGGGCTAAGTGAGGTAAGAAGAAAAGGAGAAGATCGCATTGAACTCAAAAGTGGACATCTCTTCTACTATAATAAGACAGATACTGACAGAACTAGTGGTGTTGGATTTATAATAAACAAGAAACTGAAGGATAAAGTTGTAGAAGTTGAAAGTTCCTCTGACAGAGCTGCACGACTCGTTATCGAACTCTCGAGAAGATACCAGGCTCAGATTATTCAAGCTTATGCACCCAACACAAGTCATCCTGAAGAAGAAATTGAAGAATTTTATGAGGAAATTCGTGATCTAAATAATAAAGGTAAGCAGCACTTGAAGATAACTATGGGAGATTTCAATGCAAAAATAGGGCAACGGCAACAGAATGAAACTTCAGTAGGTAAATTCGGTCACGGCAACAGAAACCAGCGTGGAAATAAATACTCTCGTAGAGTTTGCAGAGGCAGAAGGGTTTTGTTTTACATCATAAACTCCTTTTTCAAGAAAAGCCGCAAAAGAAATGGACATGGAGGCATCCCAATGAATTGACAAGTGAAATTGGTTTTATTATATGTAACAAGATATTCGTCATGGAAGACTGCAGTGTGCTAAACAAGTTCAACACAGGTAGTGACCATAGAACGGTAAGATATAAGATGCACCTCAATGCTAAATTCGAGCGTGGCAAGCTCATAAAACAAACAAAGTGTGTTGACATGACCAACCTTAAAAAGCTTCATAATACCTTTAAATTGGAACTGAGGAACAGATTCTCTACTCTAGAAGGCCTAACGTCAGAAGAAGTGGACATCTCTGAAGTTAACAGAAAAATAACCAAAGCTCTTTTGTAAATAGCAACAAAATTAGCTGGTACTAAGGACAAGTTGCATGTGAACAAATTATCAGGAAAAACCAAAATTTTGATGCGAAAAATAAGAGCGATGAGGACAACTAAAAAAGATGTGACTTTCAAAGTGGAATATATAGAGCTATGCAAGACAGTACGAAAAAGTATCACTGAAGACGTAAGAAAATTCACCTGTGAACTAGTGAGGGGAGCAATTGAAAACAACCAAAGCCTGAAGAGAGCAAAGAGATATCTCAGGAAGAGATGAAAACAGTTTATGGCACTGAGAAAAGAAGATGGTTCTGTAACTAGAAATAGAGACGAAATTTTGACAAGAGTGAAAGATTTCTACTCAAAATTATATGAAAGGGATAATACTTGTACTCCAGACATTATAAAAGGTACCAGTACCAGAGTTCTTCCAGTCCTTCCAGCAGAAGTTGCGCATGCAATCAAGAACATGAAACGGGGTAAAGTTCCAGGAGAAGATGGAATTACCGTAGACATCATACAAGAAGCAAGTGGAGAAATTGAAACAGTACTCGGCAAAAGTTTTACTCGATGCCTTAATGAAAGGAAGATTCCTGATGATTGGAACAATGCTACAATGATCCTGCAACATGAAAAAGGTGACATTGAGGTTCTCAGGAACTACAGTCCGATCAGCCTCCTATCAGTGGTTTATAAAATATCCACTAAAGTTCCTTCACACCGCTTGAAGGTAACACTGGACATGGCTCAACCAAGAGAACAAGCTGGATTTAGAGTAAAATCCATGAAATGGCAATGGGCTGGACATGCTGCCAGAAGGACAGACCATCGATGGACAACCAAAATTTTAGACGGGATTCCAAGAGACAGGAAAAGACCCAGAAGAGTCCACATGGGAGATGGGCGGATGAAATCCGAAGGTATGCGGGAGTAACATGGAGGAGACTGGCACAAGACAGACAGTTGTGGAAGAAACTTGGGGAGACCTTCGTCCAGAAGTGGATTGATAATGGTTGACAATTATGAGGATGACCTTAATTATCTATCGTATAATCTAGCTTAACAACGATCGAACATCTCCACACACACTAAGCAACTGCTGTATCGTCCTTTTTATCTAACGTTCTTATCACATTCATACGTCACGCACTTTCTCAGACCATAAAAGTGTTGCCAACCTCATTCATGTGAGAGAGATGATATCACGTTAAGTTTGGAAAGCGCAAAAGAGAACAAACTCAAATTAACATTGGAAAAAGAACTAAAAATGAAAGTTAAATTAGAATATACATCACAAAGTACAGTGGGCTGCCCCGGTGGCTCAGTGGTCTAAGCGATGGCCTCTGATCATTCGTCCGAACGGGGTCCGGGTTCGAATCCCGGTGAGACATGGATGTTGTGTTTGTCTTACGGCACTGGCTCTCTCCCTTCCCTGGAACCAGTGACCCTAAATTAGGGACGGGCGACTGCTTATAGCTCATTAAGTTGCTCACGGTGGTCGTTAAACCTCCAATCAAAAAAAAAAAAGTACAGTGGTAGCGATTAAAATTTCTTTTACGGTGCATTTATTAAAAACGTTTATCTAACAAATTTTAGCTTAGAAATATGTTTTATTAGCAGTGTATAATAATCTTCAGATATCTTTACCCGTATGGAAAAAATTGGCTCGTAGATACACACACGTGCGAAGAATACGGGAAGGGGCTGTGTGAGTTTGCTGAAAATGCTGCACTGTTCATCCTATCAAACCTGTTTTTTTTTAAATCAGGGGTAGATTATAAAATATTCAACCATCTCACTGAAAATCAAACAAATTTACTGAGCTAAATTATGGGTCATATTAAAAAAATATGGATTATCGACAAATCTTTATCAGATTTTGCGAATCTACATTCTTCATCGCGAATGAGACATTGGTGTAGGTAAATTTAAGATGAACTTTTATGGAATCTTTTAAATTCGTAAAACTGCCGCAATGACAAAATTGTATTTATGTTTAGAAGTTCCGAAATCGTTTCTCACAGTTCTAATTAAGAATAAAGTTTCCAACATTGCGATTAAACTGGACACGTCTTTCTGACAAAAGCCTCAAAGAGTAGTTCAGAACAAGTTATTGTAGTAATTATAAGTTCCAGAACGAAACATGCTTTCAAAAAGCTTGAAAGTAAATGCAGATCCTCTTAGTGTTTCAAATTTTGTTTAAGTCAGAAAATATTTTGCATATTGGTCACACACATGATATGAGAGGTTTCCTAAGACAAAGGTGGAAAGAGGATTTACTTGAGAAACATTTTTTCCTCACGAGGTGAAAAGCTAATTAAAGTGGGCATTTAATGTATAAATTTCATGAGTTTGAAGACATTCGTTGCGCTGCCATTTCTTAAAAAGCTGGAAGTTTTGGATTAAGTACTCTCAGAATTTTCAATTAGCACATGCCGAAAGTCATTTAGCTGCAATGCATTTTGAGCGTCTATGCAAAAAAATATGGATTTATCCCAAGAGAGTCCAGAAGTCTAGGTTTATTTTAAACAAGTCTCAGCAGGTTTGATAATCACGCGCGAGTGTAAGAGAATTCACGCCAAGAGCCTTGAGACGTGATTGTTCAAGTCGCAGGTGTGCCGTTTCATATCTTACTTTTTGTGGATGAAATGTGTTTCAAGAGGTGACGTGCGCAACTACTATCTCTGAAGGATTTGCAATCGTAATTCATTTGATAAGGATACTTCTTAAACCGACGTCGTAAATTGAAGCATTCATTCCTGTTAGAGGCAATGGAAGCAACAACTTATTCGCTGTGACAAAATTTTTTTCAATCCGTATTTTTAAGTCATCTGACTAGTAATATGATCAGTATTATCTCTACAAAATACCACAGAAAAGTTTTGCATAATACTGAATGAATCTTTTCCAAAAGAATTTGAATAACAGTGTTGTTTTTAACTCATTCTTCTTCTTAATTTTTCGAGAGAGAATGTTATGTGTTTTAAGATTTCATTCATTTCTTAACTTGATTTCTCCATTATGACGCATACTCTAAATTAACTTTCATTTTCGATTATCTTCATGTTAATTTTGTTTTCGTTCTCTTTCAGCTCTTTACCTTAAACGTTATATTTTCTCGCTCACTGAATGTTTTGTGGCAACTGACTTGAGATCAGAGTGAGTGACATGTCTATGTTGACAGATAAGAAGGAGAGATATAATGTGGGGGCAAGAAGCGAAAAGTGTGGTGAGGTGTGATGTTGTGCCGTGCTATTGATAAAGTGCTATAGCAAGTTGTTGTAATAGGTAGACAGATGGGAACTTTTTGAACTGAAGTTGAGAGAGGTTTGGTACTCTGTATTGTGTTGATGAGATCGTTTGTGCATATGTTGTGTTTCTGCAGTGCGGTGAAGGTTTGAAAATAAAGACCATTTTCTCGTAAGTGCTTACACGATTTCTCTCTTCTGGACATTAGGTCGTCTGATTAAGCTCAGTGTGTAATTAAGAATTGTTTATGAACAAACTATTCTAGGCTAAACGGTACAAAGTTCTAGTAATACCACTGACAGTACGATAGATAATGTTTAACTGAAGTAGTGACGACTAAACGAAAAACATTACACCACTACTGACTAGTTGTAGTCTTTAATGAAGTTCTTCAATTTTTGTATTTTAAAGGCTATCTCCAATATATCGCCTTTCATGAATTTTAGTTTGGATTTGGTTTTTCTGTTTAGGCGTTTAGCGCCCACCGTGAACAACTCGAGTGGCTACAAGCCACCGGCCGTCCCTATTTTGGGTCACTGGCCCCGAGGAAGGGAGAGAGCCAGTGTTGAAAGACAACCACACCACCGATGTCTCATCTGGGGCACTAGCTCGGGCCCACTGGCACTAACTGTCGGAAACCAGCGTTCAGACGGAGTTGCCTAGGATTTTATTACATAGGATAGGTGCATTTACATATCTATGTTTATCTAAGTGACACTCTGCCTTTCCAGAGTATTTATATTCTTCTAATGCAAGAGAGTTAGTCAAAAATAGAATTTGATGCAGATTACGAGCTAGGAACCGCGATTTTGAACAAGACTCCCTATTCCCCTGCCTTGGCTTCCTCTTTAGCTTTCCTACAAATATATTAGCTATTATTTGCTGGAGGCCACTGCTCTTTTTATTATTCCCTTTCTTCCTCTGTGAGTGTGTGTGTGTGCGCGCGTAGGAGGTTGCTTTAGCCATCACTTTGTTTTCTTCATTCATCTTAGGTTTCAATTTTTCAAATTCGAACTTAAATTTTCTGCAAACGTTCTTTCAACAAAATGCCTGCTTACTGGTGAATTTCATTAATGGACACTAGAAGTGTTTCGCAGTAATTCGCTTTGTTATGTGCCTTACGTTCAAGAAAGCACCAGAAAGAAAGACCTCATAAGTTTAGGAAATTAATGGTGGCAATTTTTGTACTAAACTTTGTTAAACCGAAATGTTGTACACTTGGCTATGGCATATACAGTATTTGCTTTACGTTAGAAGATGTAAATATTAAAGTTTAGTGAATCACATGTTTTTGTGCTGTGTAAAATACGTTCTGTATGGCATATTTACAACGAGATTTCTTCCTCTTTTGTGGGCTTCAGTATTTATAGATCAGCGGTAAAGTGATATTGAGTTTTCAGTTTTATTTAAGAGAAGTTTGTAGATGACAATATTGCATGCCGTTTTTAAAGACAGGTGTGTTTATCTTGTGAAAAACATCAAATTGCAGGCGTACACATATTTAAACCGTTGTGTATATGAATTTGATACATGTGAAATGTGTTCTCAGTCTTTGTTAAAACATTTTACCGAAAACCAGGGACATAATATTGATATTCTTTCTGCAAGAATCTAATAGTTTCCTTCAGGAACGTTGCTGTAATCAATCCTCGTACGAAATCAACACCAGTAGCGTGATGGAAATGAGGAGAATACAATTGTCGGATTTTTAAATTTAACTGTTGTTGCCGTGATCCGACTTTTAACTGAATCTAAAGTTTAAATTACCCCCCCCCCCTCCCCCCGTGTGGTTCGATATGGTTGATGATAAGATTTTGTGTTCACCGATACGGTTTTTTGGTTTCTAGGTTTCACGACTTCATAAACATCAAAGGCGTCATCTATCTCTAATTTAGGATCACTGGCTCCAGTAAAGAAAGAGAACCAGAGCCGTAAGACAAACAAACCATAAATGCCTCATCGGGGGTATCGATCCCAGTTCCAAATTGGACTATTAAACAGAGGCCAGCGCCTCCGACCACTCATCCGACGAAGCAGCAGGAAATATGTTTTAACCACTTTATTCTTTTTGAACCGTCTTGCTTCCAGCCGTTCTTTAGAGTCTGGAGGGTTATTACGCCGAGAGCGCAAGGTTCATTGCCAGGTCCTTAACTCAAAGTCCTGAATACCTGCTTTCTTTGCACAAAAATGAAAGAGATCGGAAAGATGCAGATAATATTTATAAATTTTGAATGATGATGTGATTTCTCTGAAACCTGCGAAGTTCAATAAAACTTATCCACACATTCTGCTGTTAAATAGCGCTACCATTTCATCACTGAGAGAGAGTTGAGGATGGCTGATGACTGACAATTATTCTGAATCATTCCGTTAAAATCGATTAAATTCGCAAAGATTGCTGCTTGTTTCTTTTTTTTTTTTTTTTTTTTTTTGATTGGAGGTTTAACGACCACCGTGAGCAACTCAATGGGCTATAAGCAGTCGCCCGTCCCTAATTTAGGGTCACTGGTTCCAGGGAAGGGAGAGAGCCAGTGCCGTAAGACAAACACAACATCCATACCTCATCGGGATTCGAACCCGGACCCCTTTCGGACGAATGATCAGAAGCCATCGCTTAGACCACTGCGCCACCGGGGCGGCTCTGCTTGTTTCCATAACACTATGGTAGGGTATAGTTATGCATGGTGTTTAAACAGCTTTTCACAACATCAGTTCCAAATACAACTAACCAGTGATACAGTCCAACCGTGGAAGACTAATTCGTGCTATTAGAGTTCTTGCTCTGAACCTTATCGCAGGTATAAGACCATGGAAAAATGTCGTTCTTGCTATTTTCTTGGCACTTACATTTGTCAGACTGCTACATGATAAAACATGTCCCGCCTCCAAGAAACTTATGTGCTTGTTTGAGGAAACCGGGTTTTCAGTTAAGTACTTCGGTGGGATTTTTTTGTAGCAGTTGTTTCTTTCGAGATTTATTGACCACCATGAGGAACTCTGATAGATACGAAATTTAAGGTCTGTCCCAAATTTAAGGCCACCATTTCCAGGAAAGGGACAGATTCAGGGCCATCAGACAAATATTCCACCCATGCCTCATCCGGCACCACCTCGGACGGATAGTCAGAAGCCATCGCTTCGTACCACTCGACCACTGGGGCGGCATTTCGTAGTTGTGACGTACTACAGAGGTGACGTTCATGGGAAATCATTCGGACTCCGGAGCAGAAGGATGCGGTTTAGAATTTTATCACACACAAATTTGGGTTTTCACAGTCTTGCTTCGTGTCTTAGACAACACGTTTCGCTAACTGCCATTTTGCAGTCTTTGCATTGTCATTTCTTTTCCTTCTTTTCCAGTTACGCTAAGCGTTTGTCTTTGTATTTATTTGTGTTTTCGTAGTACCTCTGTAGTTGTATACACCGCAATATAATTATGCATATATATAGTTATAGTACATTATATATATAATGGTGTATACAATGTATAATCCTTGGTAATGATTAATCCTTTTGTAGTCGCCACCGTCGCCGTATGGTCAGAGAAGCAGGTTGCTAGTTATCCAAATCGGGCAGGTGTTTAGGACCCGCATGAGATATGTAAAGTATCCGCCATCCCCTGGAAACAGTTGTGTCAAATTAGGAACGGGGACTGCCTATTATAGTTCTTTGACTTGCGTTTTGTGGTCACAAACCCCGAAACGTAAAAAAACTTCTTTTACACTTAAAAAAACTCGTATTTTATTCTTATTTAGAGACATGAAGACTAACCAGATAAAACAATCGAATGACTATTTCCGTATGAATATTCTTAATAACACTGCTCTTTACATCTAAAAGGGAGAATAATGTGATAAATAACATATAGAAAGATGAATAGTCTGACCAGTTAATTTTAAGAAGACAAAAAAGCAATTATTTGACTAAAACTGTATCAGTACTAATTTTCCGGGGTTGAATTAATTCCAGTTTGTGATTATAAAAAAAAATATTTCTCGAAACTAAGTTCTTTTTTTACGTCACGGAAACCAGCGATTCCTACCATTTTATTAAATATTCTAATGTCTCTGGGAGAGACCTGTGAGACCTACGTTATTAATTAATTCCTGGCCGCCTTACTTCAAGTGCGCAGATCGCATGCGTCCAAGTCCCCTCTAAGATATTGCAACTGACGAAAACTCGGCATCGGTCAATATTAATTTCGGATTTGGTATTGGGTCCTTCATTGCCTCAATAATAAGCATCTTTTGGCCGATGAGATTCATTTAATGGTGTTGTCTGCCCACATCTGATTGCAAATGATGTAGACTAAGGGTGCTAAATCCCGTTCGCGAGTACAACATCGGTAGTGTGGTGGGATTTTTCATGTATATAAATTGGCTGCTTGGTTTATCTTGGGAGTTTATGGTAAAAGGCCAGCACTGGAAGTAAAGAAATAAGAACAAAATGAATTGTGAAATCAATTGAGAAATCGAGCGTTGCGACGCTACCCTCAATCAAACGATGCACCGGACAAACCCGTGAGAGTTTATAAAGAATTACAGTTGCCAGAATCTCCTATTCATGTGAAAATTTTGCTAGAGTAATAATACGAATCACAGAGCGAGCTGAAAAAAAAGCGAGAGAAATAAGATTAAAATTACGGGCCATTTCCTACGTTTGCTGAGAGTTGTGACATACACTATATTGACAAAAGTCACCGGACAACTAAAAGAGAAACACAACATAGCATTTATTGACATACATTAGTACAGTGTTGGTCCACCTTTGGCCTTAATGCATGCACTGACCCTTCGAGAAATGCTTTCGACAAGGTTTTGGAACACAGCGATAGGTATGCGCTTCCATTCAGTACATAATGCTGCCGCTAACTGTTGCTTAGTAGTAGGCCTTGGTTCCAAACTACTTATGCGGCACTCTAATTTATCCCATAAGTGCTCTATGGGATTAAGATCAGGGCTCTGTACTGGCCAGTCCACACACGATACGGAATTATCGTCAAACCACGCCGTAACAGTCCTTGCTTTACGGCTCGGTGCATTATCCTGCTGGTATAAACAAGGCTCGGCTCCATAGTATTGTCACAGAGTTAGTAGGGCATAAATTGTCCAGAATATCAAGGTAGACGTGCTGGTTAACATAAACGTCCAGGATAACCAATGGGCCGGGACCATACCACGAAAAACAACCTCACACGAGTACACTGCCAGCTCCAAACTTGACCGTAGGAACAGTTCACTGTGGTAAATAGCGCTCCCCGGCTGCCGCCATACCCACACTGATGGATCGTGTATCTGGATTCATCGGTCCATTAGACCCGTTTTCTTTGATCTACGGTCCACGATAAATGTTGTTTGCACCATACTAAACGACGAGTAGCATTCCGAGTGGAGATTAAAGGCTTATGAGCAGCCGCACGACCACGATAACCCATGGAATGAAGTTCTCTGAGAATGGTACGTGTACTACCGAGGTTCCAGCATTTTTACTCACCTGTGCACTGAGGTCTTGTGCAGTACTCCGTCGATTAGCTGTAACGACTCTCCTGAGGCTTCGACGTCCTCTATCACTGATTTTCTTTGGTCTGCCCGTTTTGCTGCTTCAGGTACGCCATGTGCTTTCCACGTATTCAGTACATCCAAAACAGTTGACTTGGGTAGGTTTAAACGCCTCTCAGTTTCTCTTATGGACAACCAACCCACTAATATAACACCCAACAATCTTTCCTTTCTCAAAGTCAGTTCTCTCCCGCCGCGACATTTTCAGTCAACCTCATAGTGCGATATGATCGCCGTCAGCTGCAGGCTTGTTTTTATGCCGTTTGCAGCTGTACCGCGCATCTTAACAACGCAGCGGATCCGTTCATTTGCTTTTGAAGGGGTGCCCGGTGACTTTTGTTAATATAGTGAATTTTTGGCATACATTACGCGTTTCGTTATGGCTTTCCCCGTTGGCCGTTAAGACATCTTTGTAGAGCAGTAGTCTCAGGAAGTTTTCACGAAATGGGTCTGCGTTTATTCTTGTTTTCGTTCGATCGATTTGCTCTTTGACCACTGGTGTGCCGTAAGCAACTCAACGCTGTTCCGAAAAGCATAGTTCGGCACTGGAGACAAGATCTGCTGCAAACTGAGATGCGATAATGGTAAAATGTTAATCTTATTTTTTTTTTTTTTTATTGGGGTTTTAACGATCACCGTGAGCAACTCAGTGGGCTATAAGTAGTCGCCTGTCCCTAATTTAGAGCCATTGGTTTCAGGAAAGAGAGAGAGCCAGTGCTATAAGACAAACAATCCACCTGGACCCATCTCAGACGAATGATCAAAAGCCAGCGCTTAGAGCACTGCGCCACCGTAGCGTCTAAAATCGTTATTCGATAAGATTATCAGAAATCTGCAGGTGAATAAGTTCCCTGTAGAATAAAACTTTATTCACCTGTAGTTTTCTATAGAAAGAGAACTGCAGGTGAATAAGTCTCATAAGGAAAGAATTAAATAGAGTGAGGATAAAATAAAAAGATAATAAAAGTTAATCAGAAAATTTTGATAATCGAAGGTTTGAATGATTTATTACTGCTTAGAATTTAGTTTACGTAAAAAAACAAAAAAAACAAACAAACAACGAAACAAAATCCTTGAAAGGTGTCACATGGGATGAATAATAACCAATCTCTTATAAAAAGAATAATGCACAATTTATCCGTTAATGCTTGGAGGCTGCATGCGCCAGATATAGGAAAACAAATAATAAATAATTCAATTTGTAATTTTAAATAAAGAAATGTTTCTCTTTTACTGCTTTCTGCGTCTCAAAATCCAGGAGACTTTGCACTCAGTCACGCTTAGATGACACTCACAAGGAGAACATAAATAAATAAAAAAAAACAAGTTCCCGGGGTAAAATCATGATTGTCCAATCACTGCATCTTCCTTTCTTCATCACATGTCCGACGCAGGCACAGATGTATGTCCAGGTGATGGATAAAATGCGTCGAGCTCTTTCGTCAGCCGATGTCCCAGATTCGCAGGTGTTTGTTAATCAGAACCTACGACCTACTGGGATACAGAACTGCCTTTGAGAAATAGGGAAACCTTTCTCGCTTTTCACACACAGTTTGCGACAACGGAAAAAAACCCCCAAAAAATCAGAAACAAACACTGATTTGCTTAGAAACAAGCTCGAAGAGCAAAACATACAGCTGACAAATTATTGCTTCTGCCAATGAACTGTTATAAAAAACACTTATCATTATGCATTGTCAGAGACGGACTAAATGACCGTATGAACTCTTAATAAACATACTGCTTCTTAAAATCTAAAGGCTGAACAGCTTGGAATTTGAGCATTCCGAAGATCAAGCAAGGAATTATTGCTCGCATACCTCTACCACTATGTATTCTACTGATCAACATCTAGTGTTTGACCCATTTTTCTGGTCCTCTCGCGTGTTCGTTTTTCTGCTTCTCCTGGTTTACTATATTCATTGATGTCTCTGCTGGTTTTTTTAGACCTGCCCGGACTCATTAACTGCAGAAATTCAATTTGACAGCTAGTGCTGTATTTCTTCAAATGCACTACAGCAGGATTTAATACCTTTATTGACTTTTTAGCGCTGCTCTCAGAAGCTGATGATCTTGCCAAGGGAGTGACATGCTTCAGTTCTGAAGAGCTGACTGCGAAAATGTCAGTGTTAAAACGAATAAAGATCAAGTGAACACCGTTAACATTTGTCATTTTTCTCCTGAATTTATTGACGAGAAAATGTCCTGTAGGATTACATTCAACACTTCTGCTGCAAACTTTTTTCAAATTTTTCAGGTTTTGTATTTCAAGCAATAGATGATTTGTACTTTTTGTATTTTAAAGTGATCTCAATATCTGATTCTTCTGTGTTATGATGTTTCGAATAAGCCCAGTTGTAATAATCGCTCAGGTTCTAATGTGACTTTGAAAATAGGTGTGCAAAAGTCATTGACGATATTTATTATTATCATGCAGTTTAGTCACTCATTTTAGTGCTTTGAATAGCATTACCATTAAAGAGTTATGTTTTTTTTTTGTATTTTCGAACATTTTTATTTATTATTCAGCAGTGCATGTGTCCGATAAATCTTTGTCCCGGGCGAACGCATATCGATCTGTCCAGGTAATTCCGTACTGTGATTGAGGATTCATCACGGAATTCCTTTTTATTTCTTTTTTTCATGTGGGAATATTTTGGCAGTCTTTCAGAAAAGATTTATGCTTCACGACATCCAGTGAAAGCTACAACTCACAAAATATCATGTACTATACTTGAGAAAACCTGTGATCTTGTTTTACGGTAATTTGCAGTTAACGACGCAGTTAATAAATTAGTAAGTGCACTTCGTTTGGCTACAGTCATTCAGATCATTGAGCAAAAACGAATTTCAGTGCAGCTTCTGCCATCTGTCGGCAGTCATTTTCAATGATGACTTATTCGCTGGAGAGTCAGGCACGCATTATACTGGTCGCGGTGAAACGATAATTTCAGTGCGAAATCTTAGAGGAAGCAATTTTGCTGCCAAGTATATGTTTCGAACGTGTTTCCATTTCTTTCACCAATGCTATCAAGTTAAAAGAAATTTTGTAAGTTATTGAAATCGTGAAAATGATTCAATGCTTTCCAGTTATATGAACACCGAAAAATGGTGTAATGAACGTGTTTTCTTTTCTTTCAGGAACAATCTGGAGAACGGATCTTGATTTCCTGATTTCACACAAAGATCGCCTAGTGAGCCTCCGTTTCTTGGCCACTCTAAACGAAACAGAAGTTTGGGGTCAACAAGGAGACGAACCTCATCGCCCGATACTGCGGCCGGAAGTACAGCTTGAAGAAAATACGTTAATATCTCCTGAGTTCATTAACTACACCCTAGCTCTCCTGGTGCATGCTGTTCGCTATCCTGCAGTATTTTGGCGTGTTAACAAGTGCTTTGGACTCATCTTCTCTGGACATTTGCTTCTGACCACAGCCCAGCAGTTACTGGCCTTTACTGGTTTCACTGTCCTCTACAAAGTTCATGTCTGTGGCCCGCGGGACGTTTTACTGAGATTTAGCCCACTACTTCTGAGCGTGAAGTTGGCTGTGCTTCTATACATCCTGTATAGTGTCATTCTAACTGCTTCCGGCTCAGCTCTTTACGTCTACGGGCTCCAGAAATACAAAGAGTGGCAAGACTCGCGAACACAGTGCCACCTGATCCAGTGGCGGCAAGCATCACGCAGATTGTGGGGTGTGGCACCTCATCTTGGGGCTTTCTTCATGCTGCTTGCTGTTGCTGTCTGTGCAGGCCCACTTATGTACGATTACACTTTGGTGTACTGTGGAAGTCTCGATGGCGCGGTCCTCGCCGCTGTCACCGGAACAATCGTCCACTTATTCCTCTGGATAGTTCTGTGGCTGGTACTAACTATAAAGCACAGGTGGGAATTTCACTCTTCGATGCCTTTGGAATTACAGTTGAATGGCTTCAAAGGGACTGGGCAAGAGGCGCCTCTGCTGGTTATCGATCAAGGACAGACGTATCAAGTGAGAGAGAAGGACTCAAAGAAGGCTATTCTGAACGTGATCCATAAATCCATGAGCCAAAAGGCGATTTCTCCTGCAGAAGACGACGACGTTTATTGGCTCAAACCCAAACCTCCCCCTCCTAAAGAGACAAAGCCGTCACCAGAGACAGACCACCGTTCGACGTGGCATCGCTCGCAAAGGAAGTCGCCTGGCCCAAAACATAAGGTGATCTTCCAAGATGGACTCATTACTTCCACTGGAACGTGCCGGAGAACAAGATCTCTAAAGAAGTCCCCCAAAATTGCAGGGAGGTTCAAAAAGCCTAATGTTAAATTTGAAGAGCTTTCTGATTCCGACGACGGTGACTATGCCACCCTCAGAGACATGACTGTGGTGAGAGAAGAAGGAGACGGAGATGACGGACTTAAGGTACAAGTTGTACATGCTCCTTACTACTGGTGATTGTTTGCAGTTTAGCTGATGTAATTGAATTAATGTAGTTGCCTGAACAATTTGTGCAAATAGGTATCTTTCAAGTTTTCTTTATGTGAAATTTCCATAGGCCTTTCGGACGCCTTTGATCCCTGAGAAAGGAAGATTACACTGAGGTATTAATCCCATTTGTTTTTTATCATCCTCTTCTATGTTTTGCTGGCTGCCGTAGCGCGACATGCAATCAGCACAATATGCATATAATGTTTATGCTTTTTACTTCAATAAGCAATGGCCTGGCTGCTTTCCAAATTATTCTTATTCCGGCGATATCTGAAAAAATCTTTCCTTACATTTTGTATTTGACATGTCGTCTCGTAATGTATTCTTCAGAATATGCAAATTTAGTATGAATCTATAATATTTACAATTTTTTGTCCGACAAATAGCAATACTGCATTCACGATTACAGAATTACAGCTATGACAGTTGTCTTGTTTACCTTCACATGAGTGAATGTAACTTTGAAGTGTCATGTTGTTTGGTGACTGCCACTTTTTACGGAAGTCTTAATATTTTCCACCGATTTGGCCCACGGAGCGCCAAGTAGACGGAAAGCAATATTTCGATTTTTCTTTGTCGTGGACACACGTAGGACAAACGCTACGTTTTACATTCCGTAACACGCTGCAGCACTGACAGTTACAGAGGAAGATCAAAGACGCAATGATGATTCTCCTTTCATTTGTACATTCCGAAAGGAGCATTTTAGTGCAATATGCCAAATAAAAAACACTTTTCTAAATTATTTCGTATTTGTTTAAGGCATTGCTGTTGTCATTTGATATTTTTATAGTCTACAAACTGTTTCATTGACTGGCTTGGAATTCATAATTGCGTGCTAAATGGACTGGCATTCGCTCTATTTCTTATTCATTTATGCAGCATAGCAAGCGCTTTTGAGTCATAGCAAGCGTCAATCTGTGCCATATTTTCATAAAGGCTGTTTTTAAATGTTATCCTGCTCTCATGATTTGCTCAAAGGTGGAAAATATTTCTCAATTATTGCAATGTTTTAAATTCAGATATAGTTTTGATTTTTGTCTGTATGAAATCTTCCCTAATTTCAGCAGAGAATGGGCTTTTCTGAAAATGTAATTGACTGCTTCTCTTTCTGTCGCGTTATGCTGTTAAAATGGCGACCGAAAATCCGTGTGCTATGTTAACAGCAGCGTGCTGCTTTTCATGCTGCAGTATTTTTTTTTTGGCTTTACATTTTGCAATTCTAATTTGTACTTGTAAATATTTTATGCGGTTTGTTGTATATAAGTGTCATGGTAATATTGTTCGTACGTATTTAAAATTTCAGTGTGTTTTGCCTATGTATACACCACCAAGTTGAAATCAATGTAAAAAAGACAATTGCAGCACAGGGCGAATTATCAAACCACTTCAGAAACACAAGAGATTAAAATGAACTCAGTATGTCTCATCATGAACTCCCATAGCTTAGTTTTCAGGAGGGGCAAACAGAAATTGTAACTACGAATAACATTCACAAACACCATGTGCAACTTTCTATTGTGCTTTCCTGTTCTCTAACAAATTTCACCACACTCTTAGCACATACATTTAATTGGAAACTAGAAGACCCAAAAACTACTTAAAGAAGATGGATAAATGAGCATGTTAAGTCAACATGGAAATTTCTTTGTCGTTCGTTTGATCCTTTTGGCCACATGCGCCACGAAACCTCAGAGATCACTCAACTGGTCACCAAGAATGAAAAATAAACTCAAGACAAATTACTGGTAAATCTCGGTATAAGCAGTTTTGTTATCCGCGTTT
The DNA here is from genome assembly GCA_039090855.1 of Macrothele yani. Lineage (NCBI taxonomy): Eukaryota > Metazoa > Arthropoda > Arachnida > Araneae > Macrothelidae > Macrothele > Macrothele yani. Next base: position 2,200,230 of record CM077006.1, read on the forward strand.
CGGATTTACGCGATTCAGTGGTGCCATCTGTTAACACTACGAGGAAATAATAATTACAATAATGGGTTTGCGCACCTCGAAGTGCATCTTTCGAAGTTTTTGTCAAGACGTGAGTTCTTGCTCAGATCAGATCAGTAGATATGTAAAGTTGCGTGTGAGAGGATCTACGATGTCAGGCAAAAGGAAAGAAGCTGTGTCTTTCGAAAGGGAAGAAGCGTGTACGAAAGTCGTATTCATTAAAAATAAAGTTCGAAGTTCTGGATCGCTGTGAGAAAGGTGAGCGTATTGTTGACATTCAGCGTACTTTGGGATTTAGTGAATCTACTGTGAGAACTATCCGTTACAATGCGGAATCAATTCGAAAAAATGCTCAATCTTCAACCAACTTGAGTGTAACTGGAGTGACCAAATCTCGCTCTGAGGCAATGGGAAGAATGGAGAAGATGATAAGCCATTGGATTGAGCATCATAACCAGCTGCACATTCCTCTTAGTGGAGCAGTTATGCAAGCTAAAGTTAAGAGTTTGTATGCACATCTGACGAAAGAAGAGGACGACCCAGCACCTTTCTCGGCCAGTTCAGGTTGGTTTGGTCGTTTTAAGCATCGTTTTGGCTTCCACAATATAAAACTGACGAGGGAGGAAGCTGCGGCAGATAAAGTCGGAGCAGAGGAATTTAAACAACAAATTTAAGCAAATTGTGTCAGAGAAAGGTTACACACCGAAACAGATTTTTAACCTGGATGAAACGAGTTTATTTTGGAAATGATTGCCTAGCCGCACATTCATTTCTATTGAAGAAAAAAACAGCACCTGGATTTAAGTCTGCCAAGGACTGAATAAGTGAGAATCTAACCCTATATTTTCGTACAAAACACCTCCCGTTTTACGCGAATTCGGTATACACGGCGATTTCGCGGAAAGTATCGCGTACCGAGATCTTCCTGTATATACTCGGAAAATTTTCGAGAGATCTCAGTGAACAGCTGCTGCAGAAGATGTTATATTTTTCATTTCTTTGCCTTTCACACTTTTCCATACTGTGCGTATGTACGCGGTTCTCCAACATACAATGGGAAATTTCATCATTACTTTTTGCTATAAATTTTGCCTTTTTTACTGGAAATTACCAACGCTTTTATCATTTTTGCAGCATACAAACGCATCCGAAAGTTCTACGAATAAATTAGTAATCAGCATCAGTGTTATAACGAAAATATCTGTTTGCCTTCAGAGGACAGAACGGGTATGCTCCGTTTTTTAGTGGAAGGCAAATACCCCCTCTTGCCCCCTGATGGGTATCCATGGGTCTCATTGGCTTTTTGAATAAAAAAGGGGAGGGGAGGGGTGTTGGTTCAAATTGGCGAATGCGCATTCACAGTGAATGATGTTGTGACTTACCTCCACCCTAACCCTCCGCCCTGAAGAGTTCAATAGAATTCCTGCACACATTCTGTTGTTTTATCATTGAGAGAGTTGAGGACGGCTAATCACTGGCAACTATACTGAAACATTCCGTAGAAATCAATTGATTTCGAAAAGATTGCTGCTTTTTGTTTTTATAACACTATCGTAGCATATAGTTAGATTGCTGCTTTTTGTTTTTATAACACTATCGTAGCATATAGTTATGCATGATGTTTAAATAGGTTGTCACAGCATGAGTTCCAAATGCAACTAGCCAGTGATACATTCCAACAGCGGAAGACAAATGCGTACGTACTATTAGACTTCGCAATCTGAACCTCATCGCAAGAATAAGCCCCTCGGAACTGTCGTTCTTGCTGTTCTCTTGACACTTACATTTGTCAGACTGCTGCATGATGGAACATGTCTCACCTCCAAGGAACTTGGGTGCCCGTTTGAAAGAACCAGGTTCTTGGCTAAGTATTTCAGTAGGATTTTTTGTAGTAGTAGTCGTTGTTCAGTTTTGCCGGTGATGGGATTCGAACCCTAATCTTCTTTCTTACGAGTCAGATATTCAATTGCTTGAACTACACCGATAAAGGTTCACCCACCAGCGCAACTTGACGTTTTGGTATGTGCGTCACTATTCAGCTTGGTACGTCACACGCATATTTACAAGGAGCCTGAATTGTATTTCAAAGTTATTCTCCAAAGTTTACTCATTCTATTTTTCTAAAAAAATGTTTTGTCGTACACAGAAACAGATGTTTACTGAAATTCTTGGCTTCGTGTTTGCTCACATTTGCTTTTTGGTGATTCTTTTGGAAAACTTTCAGCAAGTCTTTTGCTTATGCACTGTTGGAGTTTTTCATAATATTTTAACGAAACATGTTTTTCAGTAGAATTGGACCAAAAATGTACGTACGTGTGTTATGAGCTGAAATCTTGCCTCAAAGGTTTTATTACTCAAGCTTCACTCCAGACCTAGTGAAGCTTGAGTAATTTAATTAGCACGGCAGCATTGTATCTATAGAGATCTGTGTACCTAGTGCGTTATTTTGAATTGAAAAATCGTGCAGAGATTAATGACATTGAATGTGGTTCAACAGAAGTGGCATAGTGCTGCCACCTAACAATTCTTAATGGAATTACACGAAGTAGAACGAAAATACGTTGTACGTGGTATTAACACAGAATTAGTTTTGCTACTGCTACAGTAGAATAAGAAATATCGAACCAGATTGCGGACGGTACATTCTTGAATTTTCTGGCGCAAGAATATCAGTTATGGGTAGGGACAGAGGATACGGTCTTGCTGTGCATGGTGGTGATTTCGCTATGTATTAATGTAGCAGCTACAGCATGGAGGTCTTTACTAATTCGGATCTAATTCTTTCTTATAAAGTTTTAGCAAACAAAAGTGCGCACTTGTAAATCCTTACCTACATTAATTTCGTACAAGTATTTGGACTTTGAAATATTTGGTCGTGGGAATAAAATAGCAATCCAAGTATTTGAATCCACAAGGCACTAAGTAATTAAAAATTAGTATTAAAATAAATGTTGGTATCATGACTTCGTACACATTTAGTGTACAAATATATTAAATTCTAGAGTTTACAGTAGCTCCTTTTTATGCTGTGAAATAAATACTTCTGACATCGGAATCCCCTTTTACCTTCGTTTACTTTTAGCCTCCACAGCTACTGTATGTTCCACTTCAGAAATGTGTGCTACCCATTTACACTATTTAAAATGCATAATTGTTCATTGCGAGGCATAAGCATTCAACTAGCATTTTACGGTGCATCATAATGGAACAAACCGGTATGGAAAACTCAACACACACAAGACGAGTAATGTGTTTTAGCAAATGCTAAAGGAACTGTAATGTTTTACTTTCAGCTTCCACAGTTTGCTGGAATCTTTTAACTCAGTTTCATGCGTTGATAATTTTCCTCGATTTTTTGCATGCCATTTATGGTTATTGTTAGGAGTAGTGCCTCCAGCTTCTGTCTTCACCAACACGATGGGGAACAGACGTTTCAATGAATGAATTTAATGATATCTAAGAAAAAGTCGATGTTGCAAAATTCCAGCTTAGGTACTTCTTAATGGTATCACTAAATGAGATACCCAATGATCTGTCAAAAATGGGTTAGTGATCTACGGTATTTCTGGAGCATAACTGCTTGTCTAGAGGAGGGTTACAAGTGTAAAAAAAGGCTTAAAATGAAGATGTGCATGCAGTGTGCTTAAATAAAAAAAGCAAACTAAATAAAATTCTTCAGAGTATTCCAGATTTTCAGTTTTTTCTTTAGAAATATATGGTTCTGGGAAATGACGATATGTTTGTTTAGCAAATAAAACTTTACATATTTGTTAAGCTTTTCATATCATCGTTACCATAGTAAATGTGTAGGATCGGTTAGCCAAAACCCTTCCATTTTCCATGTTGTTTTATGTTGTCCGTAACATTTGTATTTATTTCTTGATTACTATCCATAAGTGACAACTGGTGATATGGTACGCTTAATGAGAAAAAATAAAACTGAAGAAATTTATAAGAGAAAAGAAATTTAACCCCTAATGGAAGTTTTATCCTCAATATCAGTTAATCTTCTTCAAATTCACTCGAGCAAATGTATATATGATTTAATAATGAAGAAACTGCGTGCAGAACTTGTACAATAATGAAAAAATGCCGTCTGTGCACGGTATACTCCGGGGTCCATACTGGAACACCCAGATAGGTTTAATTAAAACACAAAAATAAAAGGTTAAAATCATAAGACCTTTTAGACATCCGCACCGGGGTCCATCATAAGATACACTAAAAAAGTGAAAAATGGGCTAGCCCCAAACATATATATGATGTTGTATATGACGTAATTCCAAATTGCCACTTAGTGTGGACAAAAAAACACACGATTAAAATACCGATGAATAATTAAACTGTATCAGGTTGACCTGTCGAATTATGAAAATCATTGTCCGAAAACAAGAATGTCCAAGGTCTCGGTACAACAGGTGAAACATAATCGTTGTAGCATAAATGTCCCGTCCAAATAATGAATAAACTTTCGGCAAAAGTTAAATGTGACCTCTTACATGGGGTAACGAGGATTGTCGCTTCCTTCCAGATGGAAAAGATGGGATTTGCCGAAAGTTTATTCATTATTTGGAGGGGATATTTAAGCTGCAACGACTATGTTCCACATGTTGTACCGAGACCTTGGACATTCTTGTTTTCAGACAATGCTTTTCATAATTCGACAGGTCTATCTTATACAGCTTTATCATTCATCGGTATTTTAATCGTGTGCTTTGTCAGTTTGCTCTTTTTCCACACTAGGTGGCATTTTGTAATTACGTCATATACAACATTATACATATGTTTGGGGCTAGCTCATCTTTCTCTTTTTTAGTGTATCTGATGATGGATCCCGGTGCGGGTGTCCGAATGGTCTTATGATTTTAACCTTTTGCTTTTGTGTTTTAATTAAACCTATCTGGGTGTTCCAGTATGGACCTCGGAGTATACCATGTACAGACGGCATTTTTTTATTATTGCATATGATTTTTTGTTTCTTACTGTATGTCATTCACAAGTGATATCCTTTTATCTTAGAAGATGTAAGCCATCTGATACTATTTTCATACGAGAGAGGATTTTGAAAGTATTAATGGTTCTTTTTTTAGAATATATTGAGGGCTCAAAATGTACATGTCAGTACATGAAACGTTTCTGCATGCAAAGAAATTGCTTAAAATAATCTCCACCACGGGAAACAGTTGCGCCATCTCTGAACTCAAGACTGAAAACCTGTTCAGAAACGTTCTGGAGAGCACCGTTTGACTTGTTTAAAGAAGCACTGATGTTTTATATGGGTGTGTACGGTGTGGAGACAACTGATACACGTAATGTGCGGAAACGAGTAAATAAATTTAAAAACTGAGTGAAACAAATTTTGAAGATAAACCTCCGATTGTTATTACCAACCTGTGGCGTGTCTGCTCCGCAGGACGCACATGAGATAAAATAAGATACTGTAGTATTGTTGGGTAGCACTCGGAACTCCGGAGCCGAGAGTTGTGGGTTCGGATGCTACTCCTGGCATAAAAAATGACGGAGAAATTTACTTCGTCATATTGGCCCCCGAACTTCCAGGATGGTCCGGCTGATAGGTTTCTCGCAATGGTGTGATGTTCTTTCCACACGGCGAGACAGTAAAAATGAGAATCCCTTCTTCAGTGCTTCGAAAAAATAAATCAGTGTGATGTTACGTTCCGCACACTAAACCGTCTGCGATTTCTCAAATGCACGTTCTTCATCGGATGACTGCTTACAGAGACACATAGTCGCGGCTGACTCGTGGGCCATGCTCACGAGTCAGCCGCGATTATGTTTCAACCAGGTTCAAAGTAAAGACTAACAACCAGTTTCAAAGCAAAGTGGTCAGAGATTTATAGATGTTTGAAGAATAACGTGACCAAACTTCCCTGAGTGTTGTAACAAGGAACGAAATGGGCACGTTTACGATACACAGACAAAGAACCATCCGTAGAGGAAAAAGATTTGATGATACAGAGAAAATTAAAGCCTCTTTAGAGAGATGGATCACACAATGTTGTCCTAAATGTTTCAAGCAGGATTCCAGTCTTGGGTTCAGAGATGTCCCAAGTGTATCTCCCGTGGAGGAAATTATTTTGAAAGGTAACCTTACAGGGGTAAATACTTGAATCACTGAAATACGTAATTTGGGGTTTCTATCTATTCCGATAAAAAGTTAACTGCATAACGAACGTTGCTTTCGGAATGCTTCTCCTATTATAAAGTCAGCAATTCTTGCTTTAATATACATGCATGTATGTGCACGAAGCTGTTTTAGTGTGTTTTGACTAACCTTCTTTCCCTGTGTTGTAGAGACTGCGAAACCAGAATGGGGTTGATGCGTCATCCGTAGTTGGTGATATGGACATTGGGGATTACGAGAACCTGCTGGAGAGAAGCCCTACCAGCGGACTGTTAAGGGTTCCTGTTGCTGTGCACCGTCAACCACTGGGCAGCACTCGCAGCAATGACTCCGGCATTCCCAAAGATATTACTGGTGATATAACTCCAAGATCTGGATCCATCAGTGAATCTTCTACATCTCCTGAAAAGGGTACTAGTGAAAGTTCCAGTGGTGTCCATTCGGCAGCCAGTTTTGGTGACAAGAGGTCGTCGAGTATGGAGAATATTACTCAGTTAGGGACCTTACAAAGGCCTACTTGGAAGAGTATGTCACTCCAGCGAACTGCTGTGCCTCCTCCACCGCCTCCAGAGCATGGAACTCGATTAGTTTTTCTGAAAGACCATCAGAGAGCTTCCAGCAATAGCGGGATTTCTCCAAACAACACAGTAGTAATTCATCGCAAGGAGAGGCGGCCGAAAGGCACTGGGCTACCTACAACTGCAGAACCCTTTGGTAGGGCTACTAACATTAGAATGACTTCTTTCACTGATCATCCAGACTTTTCGACAACTGTGGTGAACATCTCAATGCCCAAATCTCCTGCATCACCTCATCAGCAGCTAGACTCTCATTTATCTTCTGGAAGTCCATTGTCGACAGTGGAGGGAATACCATCAGTTCCTTCTCATTCAAGTTTACATCATCAAAGGAGAGACTCTGCGAACTATTCATTGGCATCTTCTGCAGAATCAGAGTCCAGTGCACATCACTCTTGACATCCTTAAAGAACCTTGTGAATTATTTATTTATATGAGAGTTACTATGAATCTCATTGTGTATTTCTCTCTGGGATGATAGTAACTGTAAAGATTTGAAAAAGTATAAAATTACGAGGTCTGACAATAAGGTAATCGGATAGATTTTGTTATATAGACATAGCGTGTTCATAATTTAAATGCACCCAGATTAGGTACGCTATTATTGTAAAATGTTTCCTTCAGGACATGGAAGCTGACTTGAAAGCTTGTAACGGTAGGCGAATGGTATGTAAATATACGCTAATCTGTATGATCCGAAGCTGTTTGTTATTCGATTTTGTTGCGCTGTTCTCCCCGGAACTGCGTACCAGTGCCTGTATGCGATTAATTTTGGACACCCTGTGTACATATTATCACTAGCTTTGAGTGGTTCAGGTCCTCGTCGAAGTACAAGTAACTACATAGGAAATACTTCACATTAAATGATTATCACTTCAGTAACGCAGGTTATTTTGATGGACCACACCGTCCACATTATTTTTATACAAAACTTTTTTAAGTAGCAGCTGATCATCTATAGGCGCATCGCGTACATTTTTTAAATTCTTGTTCCGGTTGACGATACAAATATCATTGCAACATTTTCTCATTTTCTGTGTTCATGTTTGATTTTTCTACACGACAATTGCTAAATGATGATAACTACTCACTATCTAAGCTCTAAAGGATGTTGAACGGTATGTTACACTAAACCAGTTTTTCTTCCGTTTTTTAAAGAATGTTTGGTGACACAGTAAAACTATGTTCTACATGTTGTCCTGTTTCAATAAAATCAAACCATTTTGTAAATCACCCAATTTCATCGATAATGTATGTAAAATTCTCACTTCTAACAATTTATCACTCATTTGTTTGACAAAGTTAAAATAGTACTTCAGTGGCACATTTACCGCTATCACGAGACAAACTGAATCCAAATAACTGTGTTCTAGATAAATCTGACAAGAATAGCTTTATAGCCCAATATATTGTATCTCGCCTCATCAGCGTACCTGATACTTCATAAAGGTTGCTGTGGTTACGCTATTGTCAGACTTTGTACATAAATATAATATATATATACGTATATATGTATATATACACATACATGTATAAGATATGTCACTTACCTGCATGTCAAGGTTTATCATTCGTGAAGTCTGCGATAACTCATGCATGAAAAGTTAAATTAATGCAAAAATTCCACAGGATATTCTCCTATGGAATGCAAGAAATGTACCTCGCTACAATACTACGGAATTCGCATTATACTTAAGCATGGTGTTACTATTATGTCTCCCTTGGCTGATGGAACATTCCTGTTACTTCCTTTTTGCATTTATTTATATTTCTTGTTCTTGAATGCGATGCATTAAGCTTTCCTTCTGTAAACATGCCTCAACGATAAAAACAGTTCTGAACAGCACATGTTCAACTCACATAAAATTAACTTCCACCGTCCTTTAACGTTTCTAATCCTTTTATTGATTGCTAAAAACTGTCAACTTTGCTATAAAACAATACCACATCATTACCTTTCGTGTGGGCAAACTTACGCCCAAATAAATTCATTCCCGGATAAAGGTACGAAGACATTTTGAAAAGCGCGGCTCAAAGATTAATGCTACGAAATATACTTTCTGAAAGATCGCTAAATATCAGCTTTTAAAATAAGTATGATGTCGAAACAGCGCAAAAACAGAAAACTGTGAAAAGATCCCCTCATGTGTCATTGATCAAAACAGTTGTATACTTAAGCCCAAACATTCTTTAAGAAATCGACAAACCTCAAATAATACCCATTCATGATTCCCATAAAAGTTGAGAAGCGTGTATCAACGTGAAACTAGAAGTAAAGTGACCCACGCGTAGCATGGAGTTTACGATTGCATTACAAAGGTTAGTTTCGAATTGAACTGTATCCCTTTTAAAAATTCCTTTAGATGTGCGGAGTTGAAAACATAGGAAGAGGTCATAACTGAAAGGTGATTGTCTGTGGCGCTCCCAAATATTTTTGTCCATAGTTTGAAACAGGAGTTAGCGACCTTCAGAAAGCTTTTTTAGGCAGTTGGTGTATGTTTTCTGTCTTAAATGGCTATACATTTCTCTACAAAATGGCAAGTTAATGATCATGCCAAAGTCTGGAAATGTAGTCAGAAGTTGAATCCGATGACCAAATTACTTTTGGCGCTCTACCTACTGTACATAGACTTCTTCTGCATTATCATCGACTTTGTATCTTTCCTGAAAATTGAGACATCATGGCAAATTTTTACAGAAACATTCAGTTCCTTTTTTTCAAACGACGTTAAATATCTGACTGTCCTTCACTCTCTATTTAACAATGCTTCTATCAGGAGTTCACTCTAGATCTGACACGTCTTTGCAAATGATTCAAACTAATGCATCCGTTGGTGCGTACCCAATTCTGACATGGTAGAGATTTGTTTACTTCGCACGCTTCTGTTTGTGTTGTTTCTTCATCAACGTGTTTGAACTGCATCTTCCAACCGAAGTTCAAACACTCGATTTAAATTTTTACTGTTGTAAGTAAAGCAAAAAATTAAAATAATGTTGAATTTAGTATCTGATCTCCACAAACTCTCAAATGTCAGGTAGAGGAAAAGGTATTTTCAGATATATTTTTTTTTACATCCATATTGAGTTACTATGAACTTTTTAAAATATCTAAATCAAAGATTTATCTTTCGTATTTTGTTATGTGAAAATGGTGCACTTGTTATGATAACTGAATATGACGTCTCTCCTATATTTGTTCAATGGAAAAAATAAGATGCTATGCAATATTCGTTTTCCCAAAATGTGTCATAAAGTGTGACCTTTTTTCAGATACTTTCAGAAAAATTTGGTAGCCCTGTTTTCTGATATATTTCTGATAATGATATTATCTCTGTGAGTTTGCATTTACGACATTGTCCACAATTGCTTGCCTTGGATAGCAAAATAATTGTCTCGTTAAAACACAAGAAAGTGTCGGCAAAATCATTCAGTAATAGTTTGCAGATAATCGTAATTTGTTTGTGAGATTAGGTGACAATATAAATTGCACAACACTTCACTGATGTAGAGAGTGGCACCAGAATCGTCATCTTTGGAATGCCGTTACAGCCAATACAATGCTGCTTCGAAGAAAACATAACTGAAAACACATTAAGAATCCTCTTCTATTGAGCATTCGGTAATGTCCATAGCAACACATGAAGCCAAGTAAAGAAAAAATGCTGACAAAGATTTTTTTAATTTACCCGTTCGAACCCAAAAGCATTCCACACATATCGTACTTCTAATGTTTTCAAAGTATATCACTGGACTTGTTGCAGGGTAAGATATTTGCATAACTCATTTTATAATATTGTGAAATAAATACTTTAAGACGCTGAAATTAACATTCACTGTTCAGCATTGCATTTCCATCTACTTGTTAAGTGAAATTGTATATGAAATCTATGAGATGTAGTGCATATTCAACATTTAATGAAGCTCATTTCTGTTTGTATATGTTGAACGTACTGTTATTATTAAATACTTGAAGTGAGAAAAGCGCATGTGAGCGAATATTCACGCATTCCTTCAACGTTGAAAGAATATGACGTAATTGAATTCCATATTTTTATATTTTTGCGATTGCCATTGCTAAAACACAAATATTTTTTCATTGGTTCGGTTTGTTAAGCAACATACGTATTATGCACCAGGTTGTTGTGAAATAAACTGCTAGTTCCTAACAGAAATTACCAAATTTCATGTCTCAACCCAGAATGTTTATTAATTTACACGACGACCGCTAGGATTGGAATGTTTTTAGCAACGAATAAGGAAACTGTCTACACCAGTTTAAATTAATTTAAAATTTATGGAATGCACAAACATGTTAGAATTGTTTTTAACGGCTAACAGTCTGATTCTGAAAAATTCTCTCGTGGAGAATGTTATCCGGGTGTAAGGTGGTGATGATCCATAGACGATAGATCTGGAAAGTGCCTCATCTCTGCCAATAGAACTTCGTAATCCAAACTTTTCAGTTCTTTTTTCTGAACAGTGGGTTAGAGAGTTTTCGCTAAGCTGTATTCACCTACCAATACCTCCCCATTTTTTTTATTTTCCGTAGGTAATTCCAACAGTAACGAACGTCTATTTTAAGACCTTTTGTCTCCGCCATGATTGTTTGTTTTTCCAACTGTCAGATACTTTTGGTGGATCACACCAGCAGCTCACCACCAAATATTAAACATTTCTATCTCAAAAACGTATTTGGACTTGGGCAAAAATTTGGTGCCTTATTGTCGTAGAGGTGCTGGGACAGTCATCGGTTGCACAACGACACTTCATCACAGTGTACTGTTGTAACTCTGTTATTCGATTCTTAAGGATATACAAAGGAGGTTATTTTTTAATCCTCTCCGATGACGATTAACGTGTTGTATTGTTACGCTTCCGTAAGTTCTCTCACTATCTCGCGTAATTTTTTTCTTTGCTTGGACTAGATTATTTACATGAACACTGTGTATGCTGAATAAATGTGTGCTGCTTTAATTTTAGCTAAGGCTCTTATTGAAAGTTCTAAAGCCAGCGTCTCTGTTGCGTTCAGTAGCAAAGCTCCCATGTCAGTCCTTTTTTTTTTTTTTTTCTTTTTTTTCTGCGACTCTGTTTCGACACTGCGCAATCAGGTGAGAAGAAATCCTAAAAAAAAAAAAAATTAACAGGTCGCAGAGTAGAATTCAGTCTTTTTAAGGTAATCAATAAAATGCAATTACACGAAACTCTAAGGATTTCGAAAAGTACGAAAAACTGGTAATTTATTTTCCATCGCATGTAAAATTGGCGCAAATTTAAATATCTATATTTTGGGCTGAAAAATAGGAGAAATACACCAGTTTTATTTTACTTTTCTATAGGTTTCCATGTCCATGCGTGAAATACTGTATATGCTAATTAAGTAATCCTCAATTTCACATTAGATTGACTTTTCTCAAATGCTCATAATCAATGCCCATATTTTACAATATTTCAGTTTTTCTTATAATTCTCTTTTATTTTTTAGTAAAGCGTGATCTTATAAAAGCATTTCTCTGTCTGAGACTTTCGTGAAATTGCTTTCTAAATGTTAATTTATTTTTCTAAGTAGCTGCTGTTACAGATTTTTATTCAACGTATTGCTCTTTTTCTTCTGAGGGTCTCTCTGTTGAAGCAATTTAAAAATTTCTGCCAGTGTTGTACATTGCTAATTTGAAACAGTGTTTCAGTGTTTTCCAATGGTATGACCACTGAGAAAACTGAAGGCTTGGTATGAGCAGGTGTGTGCAATCCTAAGCTGATTTCTTTCTAACTAAACCGGTATTGTAGTGGGTGTGCACTTTCGAAGTTTTCTTTCTTTCCCACTTTCGCCGCACGCGCGCGCGCACACGCACACACACGCTCACACACACCGATAGCAGTGCCTGTACATGGCAGGAAATTTTTTACTCAGTTCCTTTAATGCGGAAGTCTGGGGAAAATATCTCACGTGCTGTATAGCGAATATCACGACAATGCTATTAGTGTTTTGAAAATCTCCCTGAAAGTTTCTTGCTGGCTACAGCGTCAAAGCTCGAAATGCTACATAGAGCATTACTACCTATATCAGGTGCAACATCTCACCAAACCACTAAAAGTGTTTATGGTCAAATTGAAGGACGAAGAAACGAACATGTAATGGACACTTAATTTTCATTTTAAGATTTTGCCTTATTCTCTGATATTTCTATCAAAAAATGAATAAAGCGGGTATCAGTAATTACCACCATTATATCGTTTTAGCTTTCAAAAGAGGTATTTAGATCACTTTTCAGAAGGGAGCAAAGTTGAGCGCAGATTAATGGTGCAAAAATTACTGCAGTCATCAAGAACGGCGGACAGGAAAAATCAAAAATTAAACGAACATAAAGGAAAGAGAGAAAGAAAACAAAATGGAAGAAGATATGTTATTCATCGTAAAGACAGTGGCAATGAAAGAGAAACAATGAAGAAAAAAAAACGAGGATAGGGTTGAACCAAGTGCCGCACATCCTGAAACTTTCTAGAGGACCGACTTAATTATGTTTTTTTTTTAATTTCTCTATGCATCTTGAATAATAATAAATGGTTGATATTAAATTTGAACTTGGAGTGCATTTTTCCATAAGGCAAAATGCACTCCAAGTTCAATTTAATATCCGTCCATTCTGTGTTCAGACACTGCTTTACACTGTATATTCCCGAAGTTCCAACAAAGTTGTGAATTCATTTTATTTTACTGTAAGGAAAATTCGTTTACATATATATTCGTCTAATATTTCGTTGGCAATTCCGGTAATTACCATTTTTGTATTCCCTCATCCAGAGTGGAAAAGTAAAATTTCCCAACTAAAGCGGGAGCCAAAAAGTAGTTTGTTTACATCCAGATGTGGAAAAGTGCGCTGTTTTGAAAAGTGTCTGTAAGCGTTTTCAAATTCTGACCGTAAACTCAATTTATTGATGAATCCGTTGTAGATTAAAATTTCAGATCGATTACATGCAAAAATCTTCTTTCGTCGCTGCATTTAGAGCTCACATTGAGGTTGTGCATAAACAGTCTGTGCTGTTGGCAGCATATCTGTGATGAATTAATTTACTTTTAAGAAAAGTACTATCTACGGAGCTAGTCTGAATATTAAACTAATGGGGTTTATTGTAAACATGCTAACTTATGTTTGAACAAATTTGGTGGAAAACGCGCAAGTATTTTCTTTTAAATTTCCACAGATTTCTCCAGTGTAGGAAGCAACATTTATTAGTAATAAATCCCATACTTTTAATCTTTTCTTATATAAAGCCCAGAAAAGCAATATATTGCATTCCGCGTCATTCGTTTCCAAAGTTATATAAACAGAGTACGTGATATGTAAACGAATTCCATTTCTATTTCACCAAATTTATAAATAATTCTTCAGCATCTGTATATGAAGATTACTTTTAATAATTTTTCAAAGAGATTTTCTTACGCTATATATCAGACAATACCAGTTCTGGACGACGAGATCAGTGTTCGTCAGAAAAAGTAAATGGATTTCTATCCTGTAAGCATCTGTTACCATCAAATGAAAAATTACCGATAAATCATCACAAACTTTCAGAAGCGCATACCATAAACATTAATTTTAGAATTTTGTGCCATTTCACCTCCCTCCCTCCCTCTCCCTCTCTCCCTCTCTCTCTCTCTCTCTCTCTCTCTCTCTCTCCTGTTGCGGTACTGAAAAGTTTTTCTTTCATACCTCCCGAAAATTAATCTTCTGAATATTTTCCAACCATGATAATGTGAGTAAGTGGCTTTCACGCTATACGTTAAACATGAAATTTATTGTAACATGCCTAAGAACTAGTGCAGGAATTTATTTTTTAAACCGAGAACTTTGACAGATTGACTAACGTTGTCTGAAATAACTGAAGAAAACACATTGAGTTAGTTGTATATTTTTGCTTCAGGTTATCACGAATTTCGCGAAATTGCTGATGTATATAATGATCTTGTAAAATTTCATAAAGCCATTGATATACGCTGATTTTATTATGCACGGAGTCATTTCAGTGATGTTCCAGTGGTTGTTAACAGTGAGAAAACGAAAAAAAAAACTGATCAAAGCAAAGATACAGGCTTGTTTGTTTTTTGACTTCATTACTGTTTGTATATATGTAAATGTAACGACGTCTTTCGCAATTTTCTGGATCAAGTCTGAACTACGTTTTGTTTTTCATTGGGTATTCACTAAATGGTCTCTCTATTTGTACTTTTTTTGTATAAATGTAAAACTTTGTGCCAAAAATAAAACCACATTCCGCTTACAACATACTTGTTTCATTATTTTTGAACGCTGTTTTCTTCAGACACCAATTCGTTATATCGGTGATGAAAATCTAGCCGATACAATTACACTCGTGCTTTTTTTCTCAAACTGCGTTTTTCTAATAACAGGGGAGTTGATATGCACCAAGCAAGTAAATAAAAATTGTTGATCAACTATCCATTTATTTATTCCAAAAGAAACAAACAAGCTTTCGCACATCAACCTGATGTCTTCGTCTAGGCTCACAGCAAGCAGCAAACAGAATAATTTACAACAAATTTAAATAAGAGAAGAACTTAGGTAGACAATAATAATGAATGACAACAAATGGAATACTTTACAACAAATTTGAATAAGATAACTTGGATAGAAAATAATAATGAATGAATAATATAAATGGCAACAAATCGAATATTTTACAACAAATTTAAATAAGACAACTTACCTGGACAATAATAATGAATGAATAATATGAATGACAACAAAAGGATTACTTTACAACAAATTTAAATAAGAGAACTTGGCTAGACAATAATAATGAATGCTTAGATGAGAAGGGTTCTCTATCCCTTTGTCCGTGTTCTTTCTGTCCACGTTTACTTGGTCCAGTTCATTTAGCCCACCGTTCAGTTTTTCCACATTCATTTCGTCCTCAGAATTGATGGCATACCGTGTAAATTTTCGGTTTTGATAGGATTTTTGTTACTAGGCAGAACAAAAGGGCAATGGACATTGCTTACATGCAATTTTTTTCCTATTTAAGCTTTCCTATTTTATTTGCTTTGTAAAGTAAACCGAGGAACTGAACTTTGAAGAGTTTTTTAACTCTTTTGTGGGGTACGATGTCAATCGCTATGACATTAATCGAAGTTTATGCCAATGTCCATAAATTAGTTGAATTGAAAAGAAAAATTTTGGAAACCAACTCCGAAGACTTAGAGAGTTCTTCAAAGTTCAGTTCCTTGTTTTACTTTAAAAAATATTAAAAGTCGTTTTATTTTAATCGAAAAACTTAAACAGGAAAAAAATCGTATGTCAACAATTTCCGTCGAACTTGTATTTCTGCTAGTAACAAAAATTCCATCTAAACAGAAAATTTCCACGGTATTCCATCCATTCTGAGGATGAAACGAATGTGAGCAAAGTGAACGCCGGACAAAGTTGAACAGTAGACGAAATGAACACAAAGGGATTCGTCACCGTTACGGAAAGTGTCCTGAATTTGAAGACACAAGACGATTTAGTGGTTGAACCCACGGCATTTGATGGGAAAAGACCTTATTAAAAGAACTGGACCCAAATGCGTTTTACTATACCTGTCGTAGAAATAAATACAGACAGCAGCATCTTTCGATGCTTTTCCACTAAGAAAAGTTCAGTAATTTTGTTCCTTCTCCCTGGAAAACCAATAGTCTTGCCATAAAATACAAAAAAAAAAAAAAAAAAAAGGTCTAATTGATTCTGCTGTTGATAAAATATAAAAGTACGGGATTTTTAAAATTGTAGCTTGTTGTCTTTCCATTCAAATCACCTAGCTGCATAATTTTGAGTATATTTTTTAAGAGGACGCATACTTTGTAACTTCTACGTATGTTCATACTTTCGGAAAGACAATTACACTAAAAAATTACCATGAATCACTACTGAACGAAACTCGTTGAACCAATACAGTGCGCAGCAAGAAAGCAATAAGACTGATACATAGCGGCAGCATCGCTCTAGGAAAGGATGTAGAGAAGAATAGAAAGAAGTGTTACCATGGCAGTCCCATCAACCAAAACCAGTTGATCTCAAGTTGCTTTTTTGTACGGCCGTTCTATGTGAATCGTATCTAACGTCTCCGTCAGAAATCAAAGAATGAAACAACGGATAATCACCAAGTTTTTTGTGTGAAGCTGAGAAAAATTCCCATTGAAACACACGAAACGTTACAAACAGCTTCTGAGAATGAGGCTTTGCCCCTGTCGCAAACAGTCCAATGATTTAAGACTCTTAGAGGGCACAGGGAGTGTAGCAGACGATTCTGTAGTTGGTCGTATCGTGACTATTGGTACCCCCGAAAACTATCAGTAGTCCCGAGTTAGTGAACAAAGTGCGCAATTCCCTGTCATGTGACTCTCGATTAACATTGAGAATGCTCTCAAGTGATTTAAATGTGAATAAGGAGTGGATAAGGTTCACATTTACCATATACTTGGATGACTGTTGCTCACACAGAGATCACCGTGCAGACATTTCTAGCTCACAAGCATGTCGTAGTGTTCATTTACTCGCGTTATTCCCCGACTTGGATACCCTACAGATTTCCTTCCGTATCCCAAGTTGAGACTCCGATTTGATTGCGTTTATGACATTCAGAGGAATGCGGCAACAGAACTAAATGCCATCACAGCAGAGGAATTTTTCAAGTCTGGTTCCGAAACTTGTCTAAACGCTGTAATAAGTGCATTCGGCACCTTCATAACTCTTTTGAGCGGGCGAAGGAGAAAATATTTTCCGTCCGTATCTTGGCTTTTCAGATTTCAGTATCACTTCTTTCTTTACCGCACTGTATGTTTAGACGTAAACTGAACAATGTTTATTATGAATAAAATACAATTCAGGAAGTTTGCATCTGAGCATGTTACCTGCTCACAGACAATGAAATTTACGCACCAAGAAGGAAGCATCGGATTGAACTGAAATTTTATGGACGTAATGATACAGATGAATGATACACATGATGGCAAAAACAGAGCTACAAGACAATTACAGAGGGATCTTGTAACGTACCAGGAGATGTGACGTACCTGCCAGAAGGACGCACACGACATAAAGGCAGATAGGAATCAGAATAAAATGTCCGCGTAGCTCAATTGGTAGAGCAACTTATTCCGGAATGAGGAAACCCGGGTTCGAGCCCCGGCGCGGATAAAAATGACGGAGAAATTTACTTCGTTATAATGGCGCCCGAACTATCCGGATGACCCGACCGTTCAAAATCTCGCAATGGTGTGATGTTATTTCCACACCGCGAGATAGGAAAAATAAGAGAATCCTTCTCCGAAAAAAAATAAAAAAAAATAAAAAATAAGGGGAGATGATGAAACGTACCGGGAGATGTGACGTACCTGCCAGAAGGACGCACACGACATAAAGGCAGATAGGAATCAGAATAAAATGTCCGCGTAGCTCAATTGGTAGAGCAACTTATTCCGGAATGAGGGGACCCGGGTTCGAATCCTGGCGCGGATAGAAATGACGGAGAAATTTACTTCGTTATAATCTGTAGCACTCAGTCAGGTCCTCTTCAATAGCGTGTCGCACTCCTCGTGCGACAATACATGCTACAATATGGTCCGGTATTGAGGCGAACAGACGCCTGACGTTGCCCTGCGACAGACTGGCCCACACGTGTTGGACGGTGTGATCCAAATTCCGGATAGTGCGGAACGGCGGGAGCCGGCGTTTCAACTGGTCCCACATATGCTCGATATGGGGTATGTCCGAGGAGTGGGCAGGCCATGGAAGTGTTTGGACATGACGTGGGCAGTTCTGGGAAACCCGATCCGTGTGTGGGCGGGCATTTTTCTGCTGGTATAGCGCCCCTGGAATCCCGGCAAGGAATGGGAGCACACGTGGCTGTAGAATCTCATCCACATACCGCTGGCCCGTCAGTGATCCACGTACCACTACTAGAGCTGATTGGCTATCGTAGGCAATGGCTCCCCAGACCATAATTCTTGTGGGAGGTGAGGCGCTCGATAGCGTGGTCGGTATTGTACCGTTGATTCGAGGACCTCCACATCCGGACACGATGACCATCTGTCCCCAAAATGAAGTGGCACTCGTCGCTAAACACCGCACGTCGCCAGTCTGGGGTGTTCCATGTCGCTCTGGCCTGGCACCACTGCAAACGGAGGCGGCGATCTTCTGGTGTTAATTGCAGCACAAGTAAATGGCGCTGGGATCGCAGATTCGCTTCCGCGAGGCGTCGGGAAATGGTTCGTGGGGACACAAGAGGCGCTGCATCTTCCTGTATAGTGGAACAGATCACCGTGGCATCCGTTCGTACTTGGCCCACGATCCATCGATCCTCTCTACCGGTGGTCCTCCTGGTCCGTCCGGAGCCGCTCCGCCGTGTGTCAGTGCAGTCACGTGTCCACTGCTCCCAACACAGTCGAACGGTAGGGTCAGAACGATCCACGTGGCTGGCTGTATGGCGCGCCGACCACCCTGCGGCTTTTAGCCCGATGATCCGACCTCTCTCAAAATCCGTAAGTTGCGTAAATTGACGTCTCTGGCATCTACCCGGCATTTTTTCACACGCTACTGTTGTTTCTGTCGGCCGGTGCTTTTCGCTTTGATGGGGCATCGACTACACGCCGGTTTATGAGGCTGCCAGTTCGTGCTTGCAGTGCCACCACAGGGTGTGTGGTCATGCGCACTCGCACCAAACGTGGGTCATTTGCGTGCCAGCGCGCACTCCAGCTATTTGCAAAGTTTCGCGGTTGTAGCATGCTTTCTTCTAGGTGCGCAAATTTCATTGTCCGTGAGTGCATCTCAACTTATGCGTAATGGATCCCATGGTTCAGTTGCCCGTTAATAGGGCCCGATGTAGGTCAGCGGAGGCCCTGTGTACATCCTATGCCTGGGCCCCCCTCGATTAAAATTTTCAGCCAGCAGTTGAAAAGAATATTTGCTGGTAAATATTTTTTTGCAAGCAATTTTTCTAGTAGTAAAACATTAAAACACATCCCACATGCTAGCCAACTTTATAACCAATGTGGCTCGTAATAGACGAGCATTCACACCACTTGTACTTCTCCGCATCTGCAGAGCTTACAGCTGTAACATTAATTACTCTGGAATAATTTTTTTTGTTTTATAGTATCATTTACAAAACAAATAACTATCCTCCCAGAGATATAATTTAAAACTTCTAGTCTATCATAAATTTAATGGAAATTATGAACCGATGGTCGTTTAAGCTGTAAGAAGTAATCCCTCATAAAATGTTACAGCTGACAACACACATTGTGGGATAAATTATTGCAACAGTCTTTAAATAAAGTAGTGTCATTTGAACTTCTTCCGTATTTTCATTTATGTTAAAATAAACCCTACGTAATTATGAATATTGATTCAAAAATCTTGTTCTCACATAACTAATATTAATAAAAATATTTTATGTTTTGCTGAAATGCTTTCATGCATACTATATCGTATTGCTCCGAATATAGGCTTAGCCCATGATATGAGATCTCAAGAAAAAAACAAACCATACCTACATGTTATTACAGGAACGTGATTATAAGTCACACCCCATTTTTAAACAAACCATTAAAATTTTTTGAATAAATATATTATAAAAAAACTTGATAATTTTTAACTGTTGAATTGGCAGCAGAAAATTAAAAAATGGCTTTTCTTCTACCTTTTGGGGCTGCAAAATCAAGAATTATATCGTCAAAACTTAAATCTGCTGTTACATCACTTTTAATGGACTGTATATGAAAAGCATCAATTGACTCTTCTTTAAAACTTTAAGCTTTATTCTTTTCAGAACCTCAAACGAGCGTTCGTTTGAAATTGGCATTGGTAACAAAATCCTGAGGCATGTGTCAACAATGGGAAAAATAAGAACTAAATTCAAGTCCCTTAATTTCCCAAGGCAAGTGAAGGTAACTGTGCTCTCAGTGAATGAATTGTTTTGTCAGGAATCGAAACTGAAGGAACTCTTCAGCAAAGTCTTCTTCAAGTTCATTTGAATACTGCTTTTGCAACAATTCAGCTGCTTCCATCACATCACTTAGGTCATTCTTGTAGACAAATCCAAATGTAGAGTCCAATTGCTCATATGACTTCTTCTTTCTGGTTCGCAACTGTGGAAAAAGATTGTCACATATTACCTAAAAAGTTTGAGTGATGAAGGAATCTCGATTATTAAAAACAACGTCTGGAGTTGATGAATCATCTAGAAGTCGGTTCTTGGGTATTTTCTTCCTTCTTGAGGATTCATAATCCATTTCTCTCCCTAACAACTGGTTGGATTCTTTTTCGAACAGTTCGAAATTTTTCTCACGAAATTCAGGATGAAGTCAATAATTGACTCATATAATGGTAAAACTAACGACAAACTGGCCCATGGAAATCGCCCAGATAACGGAAGTGCTCACTTTGCTGATTCGTTGCAATATTGTCCCAGATAATCGTTAACAAAGCAGTCTCTTTTTTCATTAATTTGGCATAAAGAGACTTAAAAATATATTTGGTTTTTGGCGGTAGTTTGGAGGCCCCCTAAATTCTGAGGCCCTGTGCATGTGTAGAAATCAGGCCCTGCCCGTGAATATGACTTTCTTTCAAAAATTCGTGTCAGCAACTTGTTTTGCATAACAGTTAACTCTTAGCATTCTTTAGAGATAATCCCTTTTATAAAAAGAGATTAACTCTTTATAAAAGGGATTATCTTTAATCACTATATCAGCTGCACTTCTTTGTGAATGCACATTTGCATAAGGGTTAAGCTCTTTTATCTAATAAAGAAAAATTGTTTCATTGAGGATATTTTCGAAAAACCGTGAGACTGACCCCTGTATTGATCGTTACTGTCCCGCTTCTGCTGTACAGGTGAATCATCTGGTCATCTGTGAGCATCCATTTTTTTATGATAATTGACTTTGTTCATGAATGACATACGGGATTACACCACATAATAAAAATTTTGAAGATGGCAATCCGATTTTTGGTGTAAATGTGGCAAGTATGGTAAGTCAGATAATATCTGTAAACTTGAAAATTTCATCGTCCTGGAGCGGGACTCGGAACCGCGTCTCCCAGAGCGCCCTGGTATGATATTCAAATTAATTGGAAACTTGAGAACTGGTCGTTCTGGGTGGCGTAGGTAATGGTTAGCATGCTCGGGCGCTCTGGGAGACGCCGGTTCGAGTCTCGCTCCGCAGGACGATGAAATTTTGAAGTTTTCAGATATTATCTGACCTACCATCCTTGTCACATTTACAGCAAAAAGCGGATTGTCATCTTCAAAATTTGTATTGACTTAGTTATTCACTCTTCTTCCACGTTGCAAAATTTGTATTGACTTAGTTATTCACTCTTCTTCCACGTTGCAGGAAAAGATGCAACAAAACTGTCTCAAGTGCACAGTTCCTTTTAAAGGAAGAAAAAATTACTTTACTTGCTTTACAACAGAGAAGAAAAGTACGATGTGATCCATAAGTCCGTTTCAACTTTTGAAGTAGACGGTATAAATTTTTTTGAGAAAGACGTACATGTGGACAAAGCGGAAAACGAAATAGTCTGTACTGCATCATCATGTTAACAATAGGCAACGTGTTTTGATGTCGAACATTTAGCAATTGCTCACACTCTACTGATACTCAGGCAATGTATATTTTACAAGGTCATCACCAGTGCATTGGCAGTGCCAAGAAATCGAAACTACCTACAAAGGGAAAGCGAATTGCTTATTGTTAACGATTTTCTAAGTTTATCTGAACTTATCTGTAAGTCTTAGATAGCAGGTTCTGTGTTGATAAAGCGTAATTTCAATATCCATTTCTGTAAATAGAGTAAAAAGTTTCGGAACAGCATAACACACAAGCAATCTAAGGGATGTCCCTTTGTTAATTTAAAGTCCATGCATATATAGAGCGCGATGCAGCGGTTCAGGATCATTGCACCTAGTTTCTTCGAAAAGACGCGGAATTCAAAAAATTGCCTGCATATCTTTGCACTAATCAGTTGGACGACATTCATCACTCCCACCAAGATTATATCGAGCAAGATAGCGCATGGCAACATAAACCATCCAAATGCAAGAGATTGTATCGGTTTTCGCAAGTCCGGCAGCCTCCATGACAGCGTGATCTCATGTCGCTTGGGGCCATCTCAAGAATGATGTCTTTTTTTTAATTTTTTTTTTGATTGGAGGTTTAACGACCACCGTGAGCAACTCAATGGGCTATAAACAGTCGCCCGTCCCTAATTTAGGGTCACTGGTTCCAGGGAAGGGAGAGAGCCAGTGCCGTAAGACAAACACAACATCCATGCCTGACCGGGATTCGAACCCGGACCCCTTACGGACGAATGATCAGAGGCCAGCGCCTTAGACCACTGCGCCACCGGGGCGGCAAGGTTGTCTTTGAAGCCAGTCAGTAAGACTGCATGCAAAAGACATGACATCAGTTTAATAGACTCACAAAATGTTTTGCAGAGTAAACATGTTTTTTGTTGGTTGATGACGGCTATTTCAATCATTTCAAACTTTTAAGGTTATAATCTTACTAGTCGCCTCGGTGGCGCAGTGGTCTAAGCAGTGGCTTTTAACCATTCTTCCGAAGTGGGTCCGGGTTTGAATCCCCTTGAGGCCTGGATGTTTTATTTGTATTACGGCACTGGCTGTCTCCCCTCACTGGAACTAGTGGTCCTAAATTAGGGACAGTCGATTGCTTATAGCCCATTGAGTTGCTCACGGTGGTCTTTACACTCCCCCTCCCACCCACACCCCAAATCTTACGTACACAAGTTTTAATTATGTTTTTCAGGTAAAAGCCTTGTTTTTTTTATTAACGTATTCTATACTGTAAATAGAATTTAAGGTTTCTTGACTTTTGGAGTGCCCTTTACTTTGTGAAGAACACCTAATGAACTGAGAGCACATAAAAAGTGGATCCTCAAAGTCGTATCTGTAGAAATCAAATGAAACATTCGCAATTCCGCTGCTGCGGTACTTTAGTCCAACGGAGACATACTGCACTACATTCTCGATATTCAAACTTTCACTTCTTTCTCCGACAGCAGAAATTTCTGAAAA
Organism: Macrothele yani; assembly: GCA_039090855.1. Classification (NCBI taxonomy): domain Eukaryota; kingdom Metazoa; phylum Arthropoda; class Arachnida; order Araneae; family Macrothelidae; genus Macrothele; species Macrothele yani. The sequence continues at coordinate 2,224,065 of CM077006.1, forward strand.
TGCATGCTGAATATTTCATTGTTCCCTAGTGATTCATAGGATTATTTTTTCTCTTGAGAACTGTGTGTTCAGGCTAGTTCTGGGCAATGATATAAAACGAATGATTTATTATATCAACAGTTCGACACTCTGTTATAAAAAATCCCGAAGCAATATATATACGTGCAGATACTGTATCTGCACTCTGCGTCACCGGAAAACATCTTGATGGAACGAATAATGACAAACAGTATTGCGTGAAATGGTAGCTGGAACCTACGCTGATACAGCCAGGTGCAGATGTTTGTACAACTGTTGTACCATGGAGTCGCGCGATATTATCTTGATGCGATAATTCCTTTTTTTTATTCTGAGTGCAGATACTACATTGCTGGCCACCCAAAATGCAACACCAAGAAGGAAGCATCTGATTGGACTGAAATTCGCAGCATGCGTCGCCCGCGAAAGGACATGCAAACGATTAGCATTGAAGGGCATATGCAAATCATGTGCGCCCGGCACGCCACCGAGAAGCACTATAATAAGGGTGCACAGAAGACGGGGTGTAAGTAGTAAAAGTGTGCTGTACTGCCGGACCTGTGCGTGGGAAGCTTCCTGATGCCTCGTCGCATAATACGGCAGTCATTCCAACACCTTTCGGAGTTCGACAGAGGCCAAATAGCTTATCGCGACAGCGGTTTATCGTACCGAGACATCGGCGCCCGTGTGGGACGACATCCAGCCACAGTGAGACGAGTATGGATTCTGTGGGTGCAAAAGGGACGGACAGACCGACGTGAGAGATTGCCGCAGCTGCGGCACACCACCGAACGAGAGGACCGGCATGTTGTGCGGCGGGCATTGACGGCTCGCACCACCACATCACGAACGTTAACGTAGGAATTAGGGTGCGTTGCGCAACAACCTGTGTCAGCACGTACCGTTCGACGTCGTCTGCAGGAGTGGGGACTTGTCGCACGGCGCCCATTGCTCCGATTGCCATTGACGTTACACCACCGACGAGTGCGGCGGCAGTGAGCCGTTGAACGCCGCACTTGGACTACGAAATGGCACGACATTGTCTTCTCCGACGAATCCCGCTTCTGCCTGCAACACCACGATGGCCGGAACCGCGTGTGGCAGCACCGCGGCGAGAGACTGCATGATGCCTGCATAATGCATCGCCATAGCGGTCCGTCGCCTGACGTTATGGTTTGGGGCGCAATTGGATTTACTGGACACATAACAACAGATACAAAGATGAAACGATTGAGCTTACAGGCCCGTGCGACTTGCGGAACACGCAGACCTCAATAGTTCGTGTGGCCCCCATGGCTGGCAATAACGGCCGCTACACGCCGCGGCATCGAACGAAAAAGGCTTCAGATGTGGACTTGGGGTATGTCGGTCCAGGCTGCTTCCACACGTTGCCACAGTTTATCAAGCGCAGCCGCGGATGATGCTTGCCGGGCCACTCGGTTGCCGATCAGCAACCAGACGTGTCCGATGGGCAACATATCGGGAGAACAGGCTGACCACGGCAGCAGTGACACCTGGTGGGCCGTGAAGAAATGTTGCACGATGCGTGCCACGTGCGGGCGCGCATTGTCCTGTTGAAACGTGGCCGCTGGCAGTTCCTGCAGGTAAGGGAGGACTACAGGCTCCAAAACGTCGGAGATGTAGCGGTGGCTGTTGAGTGTACCAGCGATGCGTACCAGAGGAGTGCGGGTGACATATCCAATTGCGCCCCAAACCATAATGCCAGGCGACGGACCGGTATGGCGATGCATAATGCAGGCGTCATACAGTCTCTCGCCGTGGTGCCGCCACACGCGGATGCAACCACCGTGGTGTTGAAGGCAGAAGCGGGATTCGACGGAGAAGGCAATGTTGTGCCATTCCGTAGTCCAGGCGCGGCGTTCAACGGCCCACTGCCGCCGCACTCACCGGTGGTGTAACGTCAATGATAATCGGAGCAATGGGCGCCGTGCGACAAGTCCCCACTCCTGCAGACGACGTCGAACGGTACGTGCTGACACAGGTTGTTGCGCAACACACCCTAATTCCTGCGCTAACGTTCGTGATGTGGCGGTGCGAGCCGTCAATGCCCGCCGCACAACATGCTTTCCTCTCGGTCGGTGGTGTGCCGCGGCTGCGGCAATCACTCACGTCGGTTCGTCCGTCCCACCTGCAACCACCGAATCCATACTCGCCTCCCTGTGGCTGGATGTCGTCCCACACGGGCGCCGACGTTTCGGTACGATAAACCGCTGTCGCGATAAGCCACTATTCGTCCTCTGTCTAACTCCGAAAGGTGTTGGAATGACTGCCGTATTCTGCGACGAGGCATCAGGAAGCTTCCCTCGCACAGGTCCGGCAGCACAGCACACTTTTACTACTTACACCCCGCCTTCTGTGCACCCTTATTATAGTGCTTCTCGGTGGCGTGCTGGGCGCACATGATTGGCATATGTCCTGCAATGCTAATCGTTTGCATGTTCTTTCGCGGGCGACGCATGTTGCGAATTTCAGGCCAATCGGATACTTCCTTCTTGGTGTTGCATTTTGGGTGGCCAGCAGTGTATAATGAAATGTCAAACGAAGTAGATATGTTGTTAAACCTTGTTTTGTTATAGTAAGTTTGCATTTTTTTTACCAACAGACAATATATGTGAAACACCCACGCCTCACCCAGAAATTCACCACACCTACCCTTTGGCGAACGAGGCAAGTTCTTAGAGTAAATCAAGATGCTTGCTTCTGGGAGGGGTTTACACAACATCTTTCCATCACTCGGTTCAGAAAAGAAGAGTTTGAAGCTACGTAGTATCAAGCACCTGATGACTGAGTGAATTTACTCATGCAGAAGTGCCATTTCCGAAAGTGAGAAATTCTAGATAAGTTGGATGTAGTTTGCGCAACACATTTTTCATTTGCTTTAAAAAAAAATTACTTCAAGACTATAGGTTGATAACCTGAAATTTATTAGGATAGACAGTGGATCAGTTTTTTTAACATGGAGATGTGCCTGCCGAACATGGCATTTGGAATATAAATAGCTGCTAGTTTAGGTGTGCAAGGCTTTTGTGTGCGAGACAAGGCAATGGAGCGCGATTCATGAGAGAAAAGTTAGTTACTCGTAAGAAAGATTATCAGCATGGGGTTAGGATTTACAAAATTAACTTATAAATGAACAGTTTTTCTCCTTGAGGACCTAACAACAGAATTATCTGGGCACACAAAAGGAAGAATGAAAGAAAAAAAAAAAGTATTTGCTACACAAAGCTGTGAGAATTATCAAAATACCACAAACCTACGCTGTTCCCACATTGTCAAGTGAGTTCTGTTTGGTGAATCATCTTTGGAAACATATTGCATGTTTCAAAGAAATTCAGGCGTAAAAGTGCTTCAAAGAAATTCAGGCGTAAAAGTGATTCAGGCGTAAAAGTGCTTTTCTAGTTGTGGAAGGATTCACATTTGACAGCCACGGCATGAGAGCAGAGTTTACTGCTTGAATATTTTCTCAGGCTTGTTAGAAACGTTAGAGGAGAAAATTAGAAACAAGGCTCAATTCTAACCACTAAAATACGAGACGTGTTCAATAAGTAATGTCTCCGCGCAAGTGTCTGGCTCATGACTTGTTGCCTGGCAACGAGTCAGACTCTTTGTGTCATGAGCTTCATTTTACTGTGTAATTAAACTCCGTACATCTACATATTTGTTCGCATTTAATTGTGGGTGTCAAACAACGATCAGTTATAGTGTTTTTGACTGATAAAAATGTACTGCCCGAACAAACTCGTACTAGGTTAGTGGCAGTTTGTGGTTGTGGAACTTTGGATATAAGTACTGCTCATCGTTGGGTAAGAAAATCAAAGGACAGTGGAGAAATGTTAGCCGAAAAGGATCAGTCGCCGACTGGGAGACCATTAATCGCAACTTGAGATTTGAACAGGTAAAAAGTCGACGAATTCATCAGGTAAAATCGAAAAGAAGTAACTCAGAGAGCCATAGTAGGTAAGCTGAACATTAGTTTATGTAGTGTCAATGATAATGTTAACGTTTTAAGTTAAAACAAGATGTGTGCTCGTTGGGCACCGCGTCACATAACGACTGAAATGAAGAAATCAAGACTTGAAGCATGACAAAGGTTGGTTGCTCACTACGAAAAATACGGAAGCGATTTTTTCAAAGCATTGTGACTGGTGATGAGAGTTGGATTCGTCATTATCACTCAGAAATAAAATAAATCGTTGGAATACGGACACCCAACTTCTCCTCGAGCAAACAATTCAGAGCTCAAAACTCAAATTTCTGCCAGTAAGTGCACATTCACTGTGTTCTGGGACTACAGAGGCATTATTCATCGGGAATACATGGTCGAAGGTACGACTATCAACTCTGAGAGATAAGTACATACCTTAAAAAAGTTAAAACAAAGAATAAATCGCGAGCGTGGAGGAAAAAACAAACAAACAATGATTCTGCAACATGAAAGCACTAAATTCCACGGCAATGCTTTCACTTCAGAGGCCATACAGAAACTTTGGTTTGGAGTTCTTGAACACCTTTACCTAGAGCCCGCATTTGGCGCCGTCCGACTTTTGGTTATTTTCTGCTCTGAAGAGACATCTGAAGTTCACCTGTGACGAAGATGTTCAAGCTGCTACGAGGAAATGGTTCCCAGAACAACCGGAAGATTTTTACAGAGACAGGTTTTAAAGACTTGTTAAACGTTGGAGTATCTGTATCGAGCGTGAGGGGAACTAAGCTTATGTAGAAATATAAATTATGCGAAATAAAGTAAAAATTCTGAGCTCTGTTTTTCTTTCGTTTCAGTTTGATACCTTACCACTGGGCTTGTATATTAATATGGAGGATTACTTTCTGAACACACTGTGTGCGAGGGTCATAATAAAAGTTCTGCACACGTTAATCTAAAACGAAAGAGGATGATGCAATCCGGAAAATGATTGCATCATGCCAAGCTCAGACTCTCAGCAACGCAATGACGTCAGAACGACGCGCTATCATTTGCTGTGTGGACGTGGTAGGATTTGGAAATGGAAGAGTGCAGCTCCTCAGTTCGAGTCACCGCGTTAGACCAGCGCTCGTACGTTTAAACAGTAACTCTGCGCGGGTAAAACTCCAACACAGATCCACACTGCCTTTTCAAGAAGTTTGTGGGAAAGGAACTCTTGATCGAAGTACAATTTCTCGCTGGGCATCGCGCTTTCGAGAGGGCCGAAGCAGCATCAAAGATGATCACCGCTCAGGCCGACCTCAAACGGCGGCAGACAAAGCATCTGTCACCATTGTTGCAACGCTTCTCGTACAGAATCGCCGTTTGACAGTCGAGGAAATTGCTCATCAGGCAAATTTTTCCACCATGTCTGTTCACCGCATTTTGACTGACTCACTGGTAAAAGTAAAATTACCGCGCGCTCGGTGCCCCATAGACGCATCCCGAGCAGAAGGCAGCCAGGGGGAGCATCGCACAGGATCACCTCCACAGGTTTGAAAGGGAAAGCGACACATTCCTAAACACAATTTTCACAATTGATGAGACTTGGACCCGTGATTCTGAGCCGGAACTGAAACCACAATCAGCGGAATGGAGGTATCCAAGTTCCTCAAGCCCTCGAAGTGTCGTCGGCAACAATCCAAAGGGAAGCAAATGGTGATTTTTGCGTGCGATGCCCAAAGTTTTATAGTCTCTGATCGAGTGCCGGTAGGGCAAAATGTCAACGCACAATATTATAGTGACTTTCTGAGGACAAAGTTGAGACCGAAAATTCGTCAAAATCGCCCTAACTTGTTGGACGCGGGAGCGATCTTGCTGCATGACAACGCATTTTATCATAGTGCAGCGTTGGTACGGGGACTTTTGTCGAAATGTGTCTGGGAAACTTTATCCCATCCACCATACAGCCATGATCTCAGTCCACCCGACTTTGATCTTTTCCCCAGAGTTAAAAAATCGACTCCGTGGAATCCGCGGCGAATCGCTGGACGAACTGTCATTGGATGGGACCCGAGTAACACGACAGCTGAACAAAGATAGTGTACTACGGGGCATTCAGGACTTACTTCAGCGTTGGCAAGCTGTCATTAGCAGTAGAGGGGAGTATGTTAAACGGCAACACGGTAAGTTTTCTCCGTTACTTCACACTTTTCTCAGAAATCGACAGTGTGCTGAACTTCTGTTAGGATCCCCGTATTTCTAACTTTCTAAACCCAGACTCACGACTCATTAGTTGAAATACAGATATCAGACAGTGTCAAAAGTGTTCTGAGTTCACCATTATGAACAGAGTTTTATGACGCCATGCTCTTCGATGTCTAACAGTATACAATATCGCCATTTCGTTTGATGGAACAGAATCATGCACAGAGAACCCATGACTAAAAGGCATCAAGGATAAATAATATGAAGTTCAGAATTGACCCGCTTGAAGAATATAAAGGTTTGAAGAATATCAGGAACATTAACTCACTTATAGCAGCTTCACATTAAAATGCAGATTTTGGTGCGCAGACTAACATATATGGATCAAAGACGGCATCTTCTTCCGTGAAAAGTGAATAACACATTAATAAATATCTCATTTTTTGTGTTGGTTTTTTTTTGTTTTTTTTTTTTGGTGGAAGATTTAACGACTACCGTGAGAAACTCAATGGGCTATAAGCAGTCGCTTGTCCCTAAATTGGCGCCACTGGTTCCAGGGAAGGGAGGGAGTCTCAGATCACACGAGATTTTTGTGTTCAAGCCTCTGAATTTCGTCTCCACAGCATTAGTCAGTGGTCTTGCCCACGAGGAGAAAAATTTTCTGCAACATTAAACCACATGAACTACAACATGCGAGCTGTCGCAACTTTTATAACTTACGCACTGCGATCTCTGCATGATATTTTAGAGTTCTCATGTTGTGACAAGATCTTACCTAGGAGTTGTTTGTTGAAGTGGTTTGCGATTTGTGCTAATTATAGATAAATTCCGGGTCCATTATAGACAATTTTTTATTAACTGCCTGTATGTAATAGGATAACAGCATGTTCAAAATGATTGAAGGTATTTGTTTTAGTCAAAAAATACCAGAGAAAATATTCCTGTAAAGGTAAAATTGGTGGTTTAAACGGAAAGAAAGAAAATCCCAAAACGTAAGGGAGTACAGGTTGCCCCACCTGAGTTTTACCCAAAATAAATTATTACCTGTTGATTAACATTGTCTTCGCAGAGATAGTCCCGGTGGGCAGGTGGACAGAGGCGTGGATTTCGGGCCGGTCGCTCTAGAAGGGCCCGAGATTGAGCCCCAAACGAGGCATGGGCGGCTCTCCGGACTACGATGGGCTACCTTCGGAACAAGGATCCCCAAATTTGTTATAAGTGACCGCTTACCGCCCTTAGAGTGGTTCACGGTGGTCTTTAAATCCTGAGACATAACGAGCAAAAAAGATTCCTAGATATTGAAGCCTAATTGATCTGTATTACACCTCCATTTTCCAGTTTCCAAGCATTGTCTTAACCCTGTAAACTTATAGCCATGCTTTTTTTGAAAAAGTTTAGAAAACATAAAAAAAATTAGCAGGTCAACAAATAATTAACGGGTACAAATGCTGGTTTAATATGCAAGCATGTTTGTTATTGCTGGGTTATAGATGAATCTAGAAAATTGTCTAGCCAGTTTTCGTACTTTTGTCTCCAGGTTCAAGGATTGTGGGTAGTATTAGCTTATACTGGTAATTCTGGTGAATTATAATTACGTCGAGAAAAAAGACACGAAATTTCTGAACTAATTATTACTTTCGTGCGTGCCAGAACTACAACATACCTTTTAAACACAAACTAGTTTCAAAAACTATGGTATAGCTGCATTTTAATGTTATTAACACACGTAGACTGGAGTTAGATGTGGTACGGAAACATTTATGATTTGATTTATTAGTTTCATTTTGCTGAATTTTACAGTCGTTTAGCTATGTCAGCTTCCTGAGCGAGCGTGAGGCAAAAGAAATATTCCGAGGGAGAATTTGTCGCTAAGAGATTCTTTCCATCAACCGCAAAGTCCTGGGAATGCAGGTTAAAAAAAAAGAAGAAAGAAACGTCCCCTCTGCTATAGACATTCTTTGGTACAATACTCTATATCTTTTTTTATGGTTCCGTGTTACTTACCGATAGGAATGTCTGCGGTGCTGCGATCACAATATAACCAGGGTGAATGGGACGGTGAGGCAAGGAAAAAAACTCCACATCGTGAAAATGCGTTGAAAGGAAATTTGATAAAAAAAAAAAGTGGAAAAAAGGCGGAAGAATGGGAAAGGCGCAGTGTAATGTAGAGATAAAATATGGCTTACTTTTGTAGCAGAGAAAAAAAACCTTGCATTGATTTTGGAAAGGCAATGAGCAAAGAAAGTCCAAGGAGGCGAACATATAAAAGCATAATATACCAGAAAATTCCCCTCTATATTTGGAAACTGCTTTTGGGTTTTCCCATATGGCTACAGAAATTGTTTACTTATACTTTTCAAGTTAGCGAGGTCGTCTTACTTTGCCCAAGGGATCTTAAAAGCAAATAAATTACCGACACAAAGACATTTTAACAGTTGGGTTAAGTATTTCCATATCTCATATAACCTTTCTCTCGTTTTTTTGTTCTATTTTTCAAAAATACATCACAAGCGAACTGCGAGAAAGCTAGCCGTTTTGCTTCAGTGAGCAGACAGTGTATGCTTTCTAAGCCAGGAACTACTTTTCATTGAGCGGAAGGTATATAAGACGCTTATGATGATTACCAGTTATTCATTATTCACTGCAGGATCGAATTAAAAATGAAACAACTGGGCAAATTTAAATGTACGAGGTGCGATAAAAAAGTATTCAGACTGGATTTATAAAAAAAAAGGACAAGACTTACAGATTTGAAACTTAATCGCTTTTGAAGTAGTCTCCTTCAGAAGCCACACACTTAGCCCAACGCCGTTTCCACTGCTCACAGCATTTTTTGAAGTCATCTTCTGAAATAGCGAACAGCTGCTTCTTCGCATTCGGTTGTATCTCCTCAATAGCTTGAAACCATTTTCCCTTTCAAGTGGTATTTGATTTTTGGGAAAAGAAAAAAGTCTCAAGGAGCGAGTTCTGGTGAATAGGGTAGCTGTCGGACCTGTGCAATGCGGTGCTTAGCAAGGAACTGCTGCACAAGTTGCAATGCTACGGCTCTGTCGGGCTTAAAACGCAAAAGGGCCGCAGCATGTCCGGGTTGTTTTCATAAGCGCGTGGAAACACATGACAAAAATTTGTAACCATCTGCACCATTGCTGATGTCACAATGGATAGAATGTACATAACCTGATGAAGCTAAACCATATGTGCACAGCGAAACTGCAATTGACAGTGAATAAAGTACTGTGATGTAAAAGTTGGAATCTAGCCTTGAACTACGACATTGTAAATTCTGTTTGTTGGTTGTCATCTATTACGACTTAGCTGTTTTGATGGCCTTCTTTGGAGAAAATTATTTACTTCTCTTCTTTCTTTTCGTTCTTTCTTGATACCCAAGAAATTGCAACATAGTTTGCTGATGATGTAATAATATTGGAGAACAGTTAATAAAACCTTGTGACCAGATATAGTAAGAAACTGTCTAGTCACTGCAACAGCTACTGCATTTAAATTCTTGGAAGCCAAAGTGTTCAAATTCACCTGTAAGAACACAGTACGCATGATGGCTAACCCAATATTTTGTCAAAAAAAGAAAAGTGTTTTTATTTATAACACCATGCATAAATGGAAACATCTTATAATTTTGAGTCAACTTTGAGATCTGACATGTTCAATTGTTGATGATAAATAAAATTCACAAGAAATATGTCTATAAAGTTTTGAGGATAAAAATTACGAAACAATTTTTGCAATAGGAAACTTTAACTAACGCACGTTAAGTAGGCATGGCTCATCTTTCAAAGTATGCATAAAAAAGCTTCTGGAATTTCAGAAAAGTGCTTATGGAAGGGTAAGACTTCATCTGGGAAAACATTTCTGAAAAATTTCGTTTGAGGAAAAAGTTAGAAACAGTAAGAAAGAGAGAGAGAGAGAGAGAAGAAGAAGAAGAAAAAGAGACAAAATATAGACAAAGGGTGGAAAGAAAGTTAAAAAACCTAAAATACTCTAAAAGAGTACCACCGCCCAGATGGCTGAGTAGTCCGAGGCGCTATCTTCAGATGCTTCGCCCAAGTCACGAATAAGGTACGCCTTTTCATCTCTACATCCTTTCAGCTCGTGATCCGTAACCTACAAAGCAGCCTCGTGGTGGACGACGCAGACTCCAGTGGCTCAGTGTGGGGAAACAAAAACACAGCCCAATATTTGGAATTTCTCAATATATTACTGAACACTTCTTCTATATCTGCATTTTCTCCATTTGTGTTGCAGGAATGATGTCACACAGATATGGATAACATCACTGTTGAAAGGACTACCTTAGTTTTCATGGTTGCTGACATATAAAAGCAATTAACTATTAATTAATCATGGTTGTTTGCTGTGTGTGTATATGTATAAATTTAGTATGCTACATACGCAAACCCATGAGAATAAACTTAATTCAGGAAAATTGGTACTGAAAAGGTGAGCCTCATTTGCATCGGTATCCTACATTTTTTGGCATTCTGAAGTTAAAGTGGGGACAAGAGCACTCTTCTGTCCCCTCCAGAAAAAGAGAAAGAACATACAAATATATATTTGTGTGTGTTTGTAATAGAAATCGTTTCTCACCTAATAAACAGGTTTCAAGCTAACGAAGTAATTTGCTAAATTTATGGAAATACTTTTGCAACGTGGATTTGCTGAAACGCGCTAAAAAATGTTTACACCACAGTCTTGAAAACCTAGGAATTTCACACGCAGTGGAGGAACGGCAAGAACTTCAGTCCCATTTTTTACACTTCAGAAAACATTGTCGTCATGGAGACTGTATTGTTTTGTATTTCGCTACTCCCATCACATCACGTGACCTTAATTACTTTTCTTGAACCGTGGCGTGCAGCCTGATAGAAGTAAAAGAAAGCAGATAACGAAAGAAGTGGCCAGCGATTGAAGTTGAAATACCCTCGATAAAAATAACGACCATTTCATTTCTCTGAGCTCCACAGAAAAATTTATTTCTTCCCTCCAAGCACAGCAGTTAAGAAATGAGAAACGACCACTTCGTACTTCCATTCTAGAAATCTCACATAATTCAAAGCTGGGTTGGATTGTTTTGGAACAGAAAAACATACATCTGAAATGAGAGGGAGGAAATGTCGCTCGTATGTACATTAACTTTCTTTAAGTTCTGACATTTTACTAAATCTGTTTCAGCTAAGTTCATTCCACACCTACGGCCATGATGGAAGTTGTGTTGTTCTTTCATACGATGTCGACCGAAAGATTTTAAAACTTTGTACCTAAGATAAACAGATAGCTGCTACTATTGTATATTCTTTACTGAAGATGTCAAAATGTCACGATCTCAGATTAATGTGTTTAATTTTTTTTCGAATCTGATATCTTTTTTTGACGTAGGACTACGTCTAACTTCGCGGATAGTATGGAGCGACTTACGGCAGACCGCCTGTGACAAAAATAGGTCCTAATTGAAATCATTAGAGCGTTAAAAATACTCCCCACACACTAATCGTGTTAGCGTATTCGTAAACATCATGGACAATTCGCGTACTGCGCAATACAGCGTGCGTGCGACGCTCTTTTGTGCGCAGGCGAGATCATGCAATGTGTCTCTGTGTGCCGCCGCGGTTTACTCAGTCTATCTCGGCAACCGTGAGCACACGACTGCGCGTGGTATCATTTTAAAGCTCTCGACAAGATATATTCAAATATACGAAGAAGATTTCGCAGTGGTTTGAACTGAACATTAAAAAAAATTCTTGTGAACCGGTGAACACTTTCGACAATATCGCGGTTTATCTGGACAACCGTGAGTGCAAAACGAATGTACGTGGTATCGTTTTAAAGCTCTCGACGAGATCTGTTCAAATATATAAGGAACGTACCACAGTGGTTTAAACTAAAATAAAAAAAAAATTCGTGTGAACTGGTTAACATTTTCGACAATACCGCGGAATTCGCAGAATGAACGCAAACAAAAGTGGAGAAAATCAAAAGGAGAGGCAAGAGCAAGTGATGAGGAATGTAAGAAGCCTAAGAAGACAGAGCACCACGTTGGGTTATTCGTGTATCGATCTCCTTTGTGTTCGCAATGTATCAAACATTTTTGAAAAAATTATGCATGCTACTTTTCACATCATAAACCTAAACGCTTTGAAACCATACTCGACTAGCTCATTTCAACTCTCCGATGTACAAGTCGTAGTCCTACCTTCCAAACTGATGGCTCAATCAGAAATGAGCCTACCTGTACTTTTTTTATTTTATTTTCGGCATGTTATTTGACATAGAAAAGATGGAAAATCCTAAATACCAGTGCCTGTCCGTTACCAATTTCAGCCCCATGATCCCTACCATTTGTTTGCTTTACGATGCGCCATTTCATCGCTATCGGGGCGTAAATTTCTATTTACTTCGATTTATGTTTTATACCAGCCCCTAGTGCAAAAATAAGTTTTTCGCTGGACAACTTTTGCTATAACGAACATTTTCCGCACATTTTCTACTCCAAATAATGAGCAGTTTTCCCTTGAAGTAGTGTATATGTGTGTTCCATTTCCCTAGCTACGAGGTATTTCTGGTCCTAAAAGCTCGGTTTGAAAAAACCCTTTTTACATCATCTTTCATTAGAGGAAATTTTCGCGTATTTCTCCTCTTCTTCATAATGCAAATTCTGCCTCTAGGAGGAATACACGTTACACCTCCATGAGCAACTATGCCCTGCCCGCACTTTTAAAAATCTGACTGAGAAAATTCTTTTGATCGCGGATACTTTTAATCATGACCTACATTTTGCGTACCTTCCGTACATATGGTAACGCACAATTTTTGAAAGATAGGGTAACTCATATGACATTTTTCTTATTGTCTCTGCTTCAAAGAGTCCGGTCTGAAAAATTTCATTTGTTTAAGATAGAGTTCATTAAAATAAAAATACCAACGTTTACCACAATCAAAGGTTTATTATACATCGACTATAGTTTCTCAGAGCTAAACATAGCCAATGGCTCTTTTCGAGCCAATAGCTCTGCGAAACTATAGTCGATGTATAATAAACCTTTGATTGTGGTAAACGTTGGCATTTTTATTTTAACTCAACACCACAAGTTTTGTAGTCATAAATTATATAGGGTTCATTATAAGAAATATTTCACGTACGACTTCTATGTGACATACTACAGAAGTAAAGAACGTGTCATGACGACAAATCGGCAGCAATATGTTCCGTCGGTGTAGCTTAGTCGCTTAGAGCAACTCACTCCGGAGTGAAGAGGCGCGATTTCGATCTCCGTCACGGACAAATTTGTGTTTCCACATCTACTTTGACATAATACGCAGTTCTACGCATAATTATGGGGCATTGTGTTCTACGGTACTGTGAAGCGTAAACATATACACTTTTACTTAAAGATGTAGATCAGTTTTTGAAATATCAACTGAAACAAACGAACAAACAAACAAGAAAAATGCTAAAATTTTGGTGCATCGTGTACCAGTCACTATTTTAAACATTTATTCTCACTACTAATGAAGCTCAATCTCTTTTTCTTGAGGTAGTAAAAGTTATTTTCTGTTTATATCATATGTTCGCATATAAAGGTAAAAATTCTGTTTACGTCGAATAACTCTCCTCACGAAAAAAAAAAAAATGCGTGTATTTTCTGCCAGAGAGCGCAAGTGTGCGTTTCAATTAGAGACCATATGTCCAATACTTACCTTAAAGAACGACTAAAAAGGTTTTGCCTTGAAGAGCGACTAAAACCGTATGTTTTTCCATGGGGCTTCAGTAAACATTTCGATACTTTTGAGAAACCCTTGATAATAGTTTACATGCTAATAAAGGTTCTCTTATTACTGCGTTTTACATTTTCATGCTTTTAGTTTGAAAGACTGGCACATTACACCTAAAAAATTGGCTGCATAGCTTTTGCTTATTTTCCAGTTACCTCAAACATTCGTGATTAATCAGAATGATTGGATACAAATTTATAACTTCCATAGCTGAAATTTAGGACATATTACAGTTATTTTACTACAAAGTAGAATAAGTTTCTTGCTTTGAATTATGCAGTGACTTTAACGAATGCATTGCTAGTCTCGTGTTTTCAGCGACATGAATGATTGCGTTCGAGCTTGTTTCTATCCCTCCGTGTGAGTTTTGCTTTATAGCAACGATGAGTTTTCATAGACGCCTGAATTAATCCACTCTTCAAGACGAGAATATTTCACGGGCCAGTTACATCTTAGATACTACGCACGTGATTCATATACACGTAGAATTTTAAGAATCTCTTCGCTTCAGACCAAAATAAAACCTTTTGTTTGAAATGTATATACACTTCATTCGAGCTACATTACTGCTATACGCTGAGGTTTCTTTCATCCAGGTGCGGACTGGGACTCCGGGATACCGGGAGAACTCCTTGTGGACCGCCATGTTTTGAGTCGGTAAACCTTATGCGAACTCAAGGCAAAAAAAGTATATACATGTAAACCTGTACTTCAATACTTTTGTAGAAGAAACCCAAGTTATACTAAAACCGCAAAGTATGTTTACCAGTTTGATGGTTTCAGAAAGATAAACAACAAAAAATCTACACAGCAAATGTTCTATTGAGCCAAATTATATTTTTTATACACCCCCTTCCTCTTTCCCGACTTTCAAATTCAACAGCCGCCTCTTTTGGCTGTTATCCTCTGCCTCGGTCTGCTTTTGCCAACTGAAGTTAAATAATAAATACAATGTAAGCAAATATGCTATTAATAATCTGGGATAGAAACACGAAATTCACTGTGTAGTTAATGCATTGAGGTTCACCTACGGTAAAAGTTTTTGGTTGCTGCTTTTATATGTACATGCTTTTTTTCTTTCTTTTGAACGAGATCCGCATCTGGTTTACTTCCGTTTGGGTCTTAGGGTTGCACGAATTCTTGAACTGCAGTTCAGGAAAGTTTGTTTCAGCTACTGGAAAAATCGCATTGTTTAATTTCTCTCACTTTGTAAATTTGCACTGAAATTCTTGCAATTCCGGACAATTTCAGTTTTTTAACATATTTTTTCGCAATTATTTTATTAATGATAGGAAAGTCTTGAAAAAGAAATTAAATTTTTTCACATTTGGATTTATGTCACTGAAATGGAAGGCCGCCTCGATGTCGCAAGGGTCTAAGTGCTGGCCATTCGGCCGAGGTGGGTCCGAGTTCGAATCCCAGTGAGGCATGGTTGTTCTGTTGCTTGTAGCCCACTGCGTGGGTCGTTAAACCTCCAAACTAAAAACTATGTCAGATTCTGAATTCAATTATCGCAATAAAATCTCAAAGAATGGAGTAAAGTGTTCGATATTTCCTCTCAGGGAACATGCGTTTCTGTTGCTTCTTAGCAAAACGAATACTTTTGTTCTTACATACAATTTTGCTACGGATTTATGGTTCAAAAAATGGGTGAGATGCTAATTATAGCCGCAATACAAAAACAATGTAATGATTCATGGATTTGTGTTGAAAACATGTTTAAACAGTTAACGGTGATGCTGATGCACAGTTTTTTTGGAATGGGATCCCTTGTCAATGTTTCCCAAAAGTGGGCCGCACAAAACAGCTTTCAGGGCCATTTATGGATCGTCAGTCCGCCACTGTTTGCATCGGTACAGTACCTCGAATACAGACTCCGGGTACTTCGTTTTCAGAAGGGTGTGAAACCATCGACTCTGCTGTACATAATTTTTGACAGAGCGTGGAAGACAGTTCCGATGGTACTTTCCCATTGTTCCGACCTATTATACACATAACATTCAAATCAACGAATTACTATAAAAAATACTACTATTTTTTTATTTTAATAAATTAAATCATTGTATTTACTGATCTACTTTCACTTATATAGTAATTCGTTGATTTTTATTATAGGTCGGTATAATGGAAATGTCAACGGCTAAATTTTTTTTATTTTAATGAAGTAAATCATTATATTAACTGATCTACTTTCGTTTATATACTGTACGGTAATTCGTTGATTTGAATAATATGTGCATAATAGGTCGGTATAATGGGAATGTCAACGTCTTAGGTCGGTATAATGGGAAAGTACCGTTTCAATTCTATTCTGAATTTTACTGCGTGCTTACTTTTGGATTTCAGTCTCTCTCACAGGATGGCGAGGGCTTCTATTTTTCAGCAAATATTTAGCCAAATATACTTTATATGAAAAGTTTGAGGTCGTAAATAAGATCAATTTCAGGAACTGAAGTCCAAGAAGGGATAAGAATTCCGTGTGTTTAAATGCTGATGAGAAGGTGATTTAAATCCCGTGATGGCACCGGAGGAAAGAGATGAACAGGCATGTTCTACCATTTAACTGGTACACTGTTTTTTAAGTTATAAGTAATAAATAATAATAAATACACACACATAAAAGCGATGGAAAGGGGGAAAAAAGGGTTGAAGAATTGGGTGTGTTTAACAAAAAAGAAGACCAGGGAGGGGAATTAAAAAATCCGTTTGTGCTCCGGCTTCACGTACTGTTAAGCAGCAGCTGACGACAAGTGGTCTAGCACTACGATTTCGAACAAACAAGTGATTTCTTCGCGAAACACAGCTGCCCAGCGATCTACAAAAATGTTATTGTAGTTGCACGAGGCGTTGGTACGCCACACTCTTACAACTAAAAAAAAATATGGCAGAAAAAAGGAATCAGAAAAACATCTTAAAAGTAAGATAATCTACGTATTTAGATCAAGAACAAGCAATGCAGGTTCATTAAAACTTAAGGCCACTGAAGATGACCTCGACAAGGATGACGAAACGCGTCTGGCAGAGTGCACACAATGGAATGTAAATGTTTGTGTTATTTTCACGTTTGTGAAGACCATCCATGTATTTTCCTTCAGACCAAATGTACGTTCTGGATTAGTATGTGAGTACTTCTGGATATAGCCATTGCCGGCTATACAACCTAGACGCCTATAGTATGGAATTATAGTTGATTTTAATTTTCATGGTTTAATCTATCATCGGTTTTAACTATCAACGATAATATTTTAACCAACGTAGCGAATGCCAACAAGCGAATATTTCTGTCAAGTTTGCATAGACCATACGTGTTTATACTACAACACTTGACAACAGAGGAGCGGTGAGTGTTACATAATTGTTTTGTCTGGACTTTATGAAGTGCTTTATATTTGTTGCAAGCTAATTAATAAGTAACACTAGTATGTGGGATTCTTGCGAATATTGAATTATATGAACATATTTACGCATATTAGATACTACTGTAAGTGACTTTTGAGTAGGACTGTTGGTAACTATTCACCATCTCAACTGTTGTTCATGCCTTCATCAAAATTTATTATTCTTGGTTCTTATATGATGTATTAGTGTATATAATTAATTAGAATCTAAGTCATGCTTTTCGATTAAATTGTTTAGTACCAAAGTTTAGCATAATGCCTGTATTGACGTAGGTTTAATTCGGGGTAATTCATTTAGGGTAATGCTTAATACGGTATTCTTCACGGATGTATGTAACACAGTACGGTACTCTGGAGTATCACTTCTTTACATTGGAGAAATGTGTGAAACAGCCTTTAAGATAATCTAATTTAGAAAAAATCGATGGTAGTGATTGTTGACTTTACGAAAGACTATTCAATCACAAGAGAACTGTGAATGCTTAAACTGCTTCAAAGCCTGTGCAGAGCTCGACAAAGACAGACAGATCCTTGTGACCAGGTATTTAAGTGCGTTCTCTAGCTAAACGGCGATTGCCACAAGAGCTTTTGTACTGCATATGAAGGAGCCGAACAAAACTAAGCGTTCAGAAAATTTGTAACTGAAAATTAAAAAAAAAAAAATAATGTAGGAGTTGTTTCCACGCTAGTTTGAATTAACTTTGTAAATTACATGAGTCATGATGTAGAATGAGAAGTGAAAAAAGAAATAGCTTGCTCTTTGTAGAAAAGCTAAATATAATTTGCGTTCAAGGAAACAGAAAAATATTTTATCATTATTTATGCTGGGTCAGTGAAACAAACCATTAGTTTATTTATTTTAGATTTTATCAAACTTCAAAATATTACCGCAGAGTGATTTATTCTTCACTTTATTGTCAACAGTCATAGGGAAGATAAAAGGTTTTTTCAGAAACTATTTAGCTTTTGTTTCAGGCGATGACATAACTTGATATCGGTGAAGCTAAGGAGAAACTTGGCGATGAAATCTTTTGCTTAGCAGGAGAGTATCGAGTTGACTATAGGGTAAAACTCCCCATTGGTGATATGGTAGAAATAGTGGCAGTAATAAGCAGAATCGATTTTAATTCCTATTTTAAGCATCTCTGAAGAACAGCAAAATTTAGTGCTGTAAAAACTTAATAAGAGTCCATTTCCTTCCAAATGTTCTCTCATTTTGTTTCTGAAGTAAGCTAAAAAAAAAAAAAAAAAGAATCCCTTTGCGGAATTTTACAAAATTTGTTTGAAAATAAAAGAAGTCGTTTCAGTCGTCAAAACTGATAAATAATAAATTTCCAAAGATCAACGGATGATTATTTGTCGGCCGCCCAGGTGGCTCAGTACTCCGAGCGGTGGCTTCTGACCATTCGTCCGCGATGGGTCCGGGTTCGAATCCCGGGAGCCAAGTATGTTTTTTGTTCGTCTTACCGCCCTGGCTTTCTCTCTTCAGTCGCACGTCCCTAAATAGGAACGTGCGACTGCTTATAGCTCATCGAGTTACTCATGGTGGTCGTCATCCCCCGCCCCCAAAAATTTTTGCTGACATGACGCAGTGATTTAAGAGCTGTTCTCTAACCGTTAGTCGCGATGGTCCCGGGCTCAAAGTCCCGCATGAATAGTGTGTTTGTCTTACGGCACTGGCTGCCCCGCTCCTGGAACCAGTGGCTCCAAATTAGGGAGGGGCATCGTTCATGTGGCTTCAGACAATTTCATACCGTATCAGAACCGTTTTTGGACTTCAAGTTTTCACTTCATTTTAATAAACACCACTGAAGAAAGATTTTTCGCTTATGGTTTTGCTTTTTAATCTTCTGGACATTTCACATCTTAACTTGTCTTCCGTGGCTTCAGAATGATGATGAGGTTCAGCTTCTAGACATGTGCAATAAGTTTTCATACAGCGTGCGTAAGTAATTCTACCGGGAATTTAAACTCTTGAAGCAGTAGACAAGTCAGGTCCATTATTATTTCAATTACATTTGACACTTATACTCGTATTCGGAGTGTCATTCCTTGCTTTTTATCTTTTCAGAAATACAGCTCAAAACAAAATTCCCCTTCGTCTTAAAAAAGCCACTGCATCATCTTGCATAGCCTGTCTGGCCTCAGTAGTGCAATTAAAATCTCCAAGTGTTTCGTGAATTTTGTTATAGCTTTCAATAAGAATACTGATATCGTCCTTGACAGCAAGCTGCAGAAATGGACCGAGTTTTGCGCTGCGTGAAAGAACTGAGAAGCTTTGGTCCAACAGTGAGAAGCATAATTTTACGAGAGAAAAACAGAAATGCTCATGTAAAGGTTTACAGCAGGGAAATAATACATTGAGGAGCTCTTGAGTGATGCTCATCAAGAAATGCCTCACTTCGCCTTGCCTTGACTGATCGCCATATAGATTGGTAACTTAGAAAATACCAAAGTTTTGGTATGTGGTCTTGCTTGAAGAAAGGAGACAGTTTGGCTCTCGTGTAAATGGTGCTTAAGTTTCGGGTATTCTTGTCACGAGTTACTCACACAGAAGTCAGTTGATCTGGATGCTCTGTGTGCTTGTAGGTATTCTTGTCACGAGTTACTCACACAGAAGTCAGTTGATCTGGATGCTCTGTGTGCTCGTAGGTATTCTTCTCACGAGTTACTCATACAGAAGTTAGTTGATCTGGATGCTCTGTGTGCTTGTAGGTATTCTTGTCACGAGTTACTCACACAGAAGTCAGTTGATCTGGATGCTCTGTGTGCTTGTAGGTATTCTTGTCAAGAGTTACTCACACAGAAGTCAGTTGATCTGGATGCCCTGTGTGCTTGTAGGTATTCTTGTCACGAGTTACTCACACAGAAGTCAGTTGATCTGGATGCTCTGTGTGCTTGTAGGTATTCTTGTCACGAGTTACTCACACAGAAGTCAGTTGATCTGGATGCTCTGTGTGCTTGTAGGTATTCTTCTCACGAGTTACTCATACAGAAGTTAGTTGATCTGGATGCTCTGTGTGCTTGTAGGTATTCTTGTCAAGAGTTACTCACACAGAAGTCAGTTGATCTGGATGCTCTGTGTGCTTGTAGGTATTCTTGTCAAGAGTTACTCACACAGAAGTCAGTTGATCTGGATGCTCTGTGTGCTTGTAGGTATTCTTGTCAAGAGTTACTCACACAGAAGTCAGTTGATCTGGATGCCCTGTGTGCTTGTAGGTATTCTTGTCAAGAGTTACTCACACAGAAGTCAGTTGATCTGGATGCTCTGTGTGCTTGTAGGTATTCTTGTCACGAGTTACTCACACAGAAGTTAGTTGATCTGGATGCTCTGTGTGCTTGTAGGTATTCTTGTCACGAGTTACTCACACAGAAGTCAGTTGATCTGGATGCTCTGTGTGCTTGTAGGTATTCTTGTCACGAGTTACTCACACAGAAGTCAGTTGATCTGGATGCTCTGTGTGCTTGTAGGTATTCTTGTCACGAGTTACTCACACAGAATTCAGTTGATCTGGATGCTCTGTGTGCTTGTAGGTATTCTTGTCAAGAGTTACTCACACAGAAGTCAGTTGATCTGGATGCCCTGTGTGCTTGTAGGTATTCTTGTCACGAGTTACTCACACAGAAGTCAGTTGATCTGGATGCTCTGTGTGCTTGTAGGTATTCTTGTCACCAGTTACTCACACAGAAGTCAGTTGATCTGGATGCTCTGTGTGCTTGTAGGTATTCTTCTCACGAGTTACTCATACAGAAGTTAGTTGATCTGGATGCTCTGTGTGCTTGTAGGTATTCTTGTCAAGAGTTACTCACACAGAAGTCAGTTGATCTGGATGCTCTGTGTGCTTGTAGGTATTCTTGTCAAGAGTTACTCACACAGAAGTCAGTTGATCTGGATGCTCTGTGTGCTTGTAGGTATTCTTGTCAAGAGTTACTCACACAGAAGTCAGTTGATCTGGATGCCCTGTGTGCTTGTAGGTATTCTTGTCAAGAGTTACTCACACAGAAGTCAGTTGATCTGGATGCTCTGTGTGCTTGTAGGTATTCTTGTCACGAGTTACTCACACAGAAGTTAGTTGATCTGGATGCTCTGTGTGCTTGTAGGTATTCTTGTCAAGAGTTACTCACACAGAAGTCAGTTGATCTGGATGCTCTGTGTGCTTGTAGGTATTCTTGTCACGAGTTACAAAAAAGTCAGTTGATCTGGATGTTCTGAAGATAGTGCTCCGTAGTGAAACACCTGATTCACAAGAATGGGCTCCTCTGTTGTATTAAAAATAGTGAACTGAAGACATCGACACAGCCCTGCAAAAATGCAATTTTTTTTTCGAAAATTTTCAAGTCATTTTGTATTAAATTTGATGTGCTGAGTAAGAATCACAAGACACTCTTCGTTATCACGTAAGAATTTTTCGCAAATGGGAATCAGAAAAATTGAATAGAAAATGATTGGTCATGAATAAAATACGGGATTTCATCATACAATACAAATTTTGAAGATGAGAATCCGTTTTTTGGTGTAAATATGACAAGAATGGTAAATCAGATAATATCTGAAAACTGGAAAATTTCGTCGTCCTGGAGCGGGAATCGAACCCTCGTTTCCCAGATAGCTCCGGGGTATTCTAATCACTACACCACCCAAAACGACTAAATCTCAAGTTTCCGATCAATTTGAATAAAACCATCACAGGATTCGCTAGTCGAAACAACCGGCAATCGTGTTTAGCAAATCTGGAATTTAAGAATCCTCTCCCGTGATTCCCCGGAGGAGCAGATAAATCATGAATGGAATAAGAGATTCCATGATACAATACAAATAAAATAATACAAATATACAATCCGTATTCCATTCGTGATTTATCTGCTCCTCCGGGCAATCACGGGATAGAATTCTTAACCTCCAGATCAGCTAAACATGAATGCCTGTTGCTTCGACTAGAGAATCCTGTGATGGTTATATTCAAATTAATCGAAAACTTGAGATTTGGTCGTTTTGGGTGGTGTAGTGATTAGAATACCCCGGAGCTATCTGGGAAACGAGGGTTCGATTCCCGCTCCAGGACGACGAAATTTTCAAGTTTTCAGATATTATCTGACTTATCATCCTTGTCATATTTACACCAAAAAAAACAAAAAAACAAACGGATTATTTCGTTATGTTCTTTGTTATATACAATAAATGCCAAAACCTGAGGTGTAATTTATTTGAATGATCAAAGATTTTAGTCATTGAAAGCTCTATACTGATTCATTATATTCTAGTCCAAACATTTTTTAAATAAATTTTAATGTTACAGAAGAGAATAATTTTCAGAAATTTTCTTTCTAGTTCCAATCGCTTTCGTATGGAGAAGTTAAAACAAAGTAAATATAACGAGTGTGTTTTTTTCTAGTGGTAAGAGGAATGATTTCATATCCTAATCTGGGGAATTTGCTTTCCGTATTTTAATTAAAGTGTTGTCAAAAATGGTTTCTAACACTGTTACTTTATTTTTACCGTTAAATTGCATTATGTATTATACATGTATGCCTACATCAAACTGACGTTAAATGTCAACATCAAACTTCCATCATAAAAAAATATCTGTTAAAAAGTTTTCAGAAAACTGAAGCTGAAAAGAAAGCAGACTTTTCATGAAATTTTTGAACCGATGGTTGTTTTTAAAGAAACCTGTAAAATTTATTAATAACTGCGAAACATGTGGATTGCCCAGTGAATCAACGTTTTCAGCTCTAACTAGAGCAAAAAGTCCGCAAAGATTTTCAATGTATCACCAATGAATTGCAAATTTGACTCCATTAGCATTGGAGAAAGAACGTACAACAACAGTTGACATGGACATTCTTTTAGATAAGTTCATTAATATGAAGAGTAGAAGGTTGCAGCTGTTTTGTGGTACTTTTAGGTTTTTCTTTTTATTATTGCATTGATTTTATCATTAGATATTAGAGTAGCCAAAAATGCAATTTGAAATCAATAGTTAACTACCTACTCTTCGAATAAAAAGTGGTCACCATGCTGTTTTCGCTCTTCTTCGGATGGTTTTCCTTGATTGAACTTTAATTAATGTAACGAAGTTACTAAAATATTTTAGCCTACCCCAAAGTTTGTCACTAGCTACGGCCGTGCTTAAAGTGCTTGAGAATAAGCAAATATAGTGCATTTCAATTATGCCTTTTTCGTGCGAAAGTAATGCAACCGAAAGAGGTGGATTCACGGACAAGCAGACAAAGCAGCCTTTGGGTCCCAACTTCCGAGAAGTCCCCAAATTGTTCTGTGATCTTATAAACCTTACAATTCGTTCGTTATACTGGGTCCTCAGAATGCAAATTGAAATGAATGAATGCAGTGGTCACGTGAAATTACGATTCCTGTCACTGGCTGTAATCCCAAACGAAGAAGTAAAGCTTCGCGTGCAATTTTTCTTGTTGATAATTGTTTTAAATTGGTATTTGCATTGGATCGAAAATACCTCGGACAAACAAAAACAAGTGTTCCGTTTCTGTTATTATTTAGAATCGTAACTAAAGGCTCTCTGGAAATCAGTGTATTATTCACTAAGAAAAGTAAATTTCTTATAACCTTTCCAGTGTTCAGTAAAATTGATATCAGTCAATAGGATAACACTATAATTGAATCAAGAACTCTCACTCAAGCGACAGATATTATTTTTTTTTTTTTGGAGTGTTATTTTCTATTTTAAGATTTTCTTATTTTCCATCGAGTTTCTTCATATTTTTCAGTAATGGTACGAAAAAATACTTCGGTAGATGCTGAAGTTATTTCAATATACATAGAGGGCCCCAAAATTTCCTTCTGTCTAGGGCCCCGTATTCGTTGAACGCCCCTACTGGTGACAGAAATAATTTACTTTTGTTAAAACTGTACACTTTTAGTCAAGAGTTGACGCAAATTTGGCTTTGTCACATGCGTACCACTATAGCAGGAACGGATGATCCGGAAGCTTATCTGGAGTAGGGGCGCTCCAGTCTAAAAAAAAAAAAAAAAAACACACACACACGCACTTTTGGGGAGGGTCAAACACACATACAAAGCGTGCACGCGTATAAACTGGCACTTCAGGGATGTTTAAACACTTTTTACATGAAAAATTTGGCTGCCCCGGTGACACAAGGCGATCGCTTCCAATCATTCGTCTGTAATGGGTCAGGGTTCGAATCTCTGCTGAGGCATGGTTGCGGTGTCAGTCCAGTGACCCCCCTCTCAACCTACGAAACCAGTGACTACAAATTACGTGCCGGATGACTGCTTATATATACATGTCCCATTGAGCTGCTCGCGGTAGTCGGAATTGTTCCAGTTTTTTCAATCACTACATGCCAAGGACAACTGAAAATTTCGAACGCTCACTTTTCGAGGACAAGGGTTTGGCGGCTTTAAAATTTCACGTTTCCATGAATTTTTGGGCTATAAAGTTTTAGCCATTCCATTCGAATGCTTTTTTTATTTCTTTTGCATTCTACTGGAGGTAGAACAGATCATTTGAAGAGCTTATTTTCAAAACGCATTAAGTCAAAAATTAGCAAAATTGACTTTTCGATGCGAGAGTTGGCAACATATGTACGGGAATATATTTCCAGCAAGCAGAAATTCCAAACGGAATTCAGTCTCATCGAAAATGGACGGAGAAAATCAGGTTTGTTTCCATCGGGCATTATTAAGTCACGACTAATTTTTATATCAAAAAGGTTTAAGTCAACTTTAACCACTTACAGCCCGCCGTGAAGTCACGTGGTTCGTTTGACTCACGCCCTTTTGCGTCTTTGTTAGAGATTACGTTGTTTGAGTAGCGTGTTGAGACAAGTGAATGAAAATGAGTGATTCAAATAAGGAAGCTGTGGTATTTAGTTCCTACCCAAGGAAACGTAAACGTGATCCAAGTCTGTGGAAGAAAAATGTAAAAAAAAAAAATTAACTGCATTTTTCGTTTGGTAAGCACGGGACAGTGGTATGTATAGCGATAGTGACAAACAGCGGCAACATAATTTTTTGTGTTCTCATATGAAAATTACTTCTAAAAAAGCACATCGTCCACGGAAAAATGAACCGAAGTCGAGACAAATCAGCATAAAATATTTTATTCCTACTGGCGATAGAGGTGTTCCCGTATGTGCTACCACATTTCGATCCATCTTGTGTGTGGGACAGAAAACGGTTGGGAATATAGCAAAATATTGGTTCGAAAATAAAACAGGAAGGCCAGAACGTAGAGGTTTGAAAACATATTAATTTTGATACTGAAGATAAGTAAAAATGTATACGAGAACACATATTACGTTTTTGCTGCCGTCCTAGACATTATGGGCGAAAAATGACGATTCAGAGAAAATACCTTCCTTCGACGCTTAACATTAGAAAAATGTGGAAAATATTCGCAGAAAAATATAAAACGGAGTGCATTTATAGCCTTTACTATAGTGTGTTTGTAAAAGATTTTATTCTCGGATTCGGAACACCAAGAAAAGATACTTGTTCATTCTGTATTAGGAAAAAATCACAAATAAATTTGGAAAAAAGTAATGAAAAGAAAAAGACCTTGATAACCAAACATTTGCCTCATATACTCCGAAGCAAAAATTTTATTCACTTTTAGGGGAGAAGTCCGCAGGAGAAGATACAATCATAGTGTGTTTTGACCTTATGCAAAATTAGGAATTGCCACGCACACCTATTTCGGAAGCTTAGTATTCACGTCAGCAATGGCAATACCTTTTTGGTATAGTTATCCATCGGGGGAAAAACCAAGAACAATCAAAGGATGATATATTTTTTTACACTTGGGGTGAACATGAGGCAGGACGCGGTCCTAATGAAATTGCAAGTGCTTTATATGACTTTTTGATGAAGCGTGCACCTTCAGAAGTGAAAACTGTTCGATTATTTAGTGACGCATGAGGAGGACAAAAATTTTTTTTTTACTATGTTGGGAATGCTTTCAGCTGTGGCTGCTCAGAAGAATCTTACCTTCAAGTTTTATTTTCCAGTACGTGGTCACTCATACTTACCAGCAGATAGAGTATTTGGTCGAGTAGAGTCGCGCTTGAAGCGAAGAGATACAATCTTACTCCCTAAAGAATATTTTGAACATTTTTCTCAGGTTGGAAATCTTTTTGAGTATCAAAATCAGTGGAGTATTTTAGATTCGAAAAAAAATTGCACATAGTCGTCTGAGAAATAAACAAGGTTTCTTGATTTCGGAGGCAAAAGTAATAGAAATTACAAAGCGAGATATCGAGATTAAGACAACATACTCTGGATCGTTTTGTCGCCGCAAGATTTTAAAACTTGGGGAAAAAAATCTCCCATGTGCCCCTTCTACAATAAAACCAAGAAAGTGTTTCCATTTTTATGAACAATCTTGCAAAGATACACCGAACGCTAACAAATGAAAATAATGATAGTGATGCAGAGATAGAATTTATAAATGAAGATTTGTGGTAACTACATTCTAAAATGGTGTGTATGTTATATTGAGATGTCATTAAATGCTTAGTTTACCTTCAAACCGACGTAAGTCCTTTTATTTGATTATTTCTTTTTGTCAAAAGGGCATTAGTCGTACTTTTTGTTTCAAAAGGGCTTAAGTCATTTTATTGTTTTTAAATTTCTAAGAAATTATACTGTCAGGATTTTTTAACTATATAATTTAGTATTGTTATCATTCAGAGATTAATGGTAAAAATTATCTTTCCTTAAAATTTAATAATACACCATTAATTAAAAATTCGCGTTTTCTGAATAATCGAAAAAATGACTTACAGCCTTTTGGAAATAAGCTCTCCATTTTATCTCCAAATTCACAACAAATTTCAATTGATGTAAACTCTTTTACGAGAAAATTTGTAAATTTGTTACACAATTTCACAAAAATGAATGCATTAATTATTTACGATCTTAGCAATTTAAAAAGGAAGGAAATGTCTGCTTTAGAGGAGGCAACCACTCGGCTTGTCCCTCACTGGATTTCCTCTGCGCCGTATCTATATTTTCAGATCAATTTTTTCCTAGACTACCGCACGGGAGCACAGCAAACACACAAGAAAGGAGCTAGTCAGCTGACATTTCCGCCTACAGATGGAGCCACATTCAGGGCGATCTGATTTTCGTAAGCAGAGTCCAGAAATTTATTTAAAATTTCTTTAATTGTATGACTGAGTGGTTGAGTACAAGTTCAGATTGGCTTTGTAAATTGGCCACACGGCAAGTGTTCAGACTTTACTGATAGATGGCAGCATGTCAGCACAAATTGCTCCCTCTCGAGAGAGAAATCAGAAGGTTCCACATATCGTGTATTTTGGATATCAGACCTGTAAGAAGGGCCTGATTATTTCGTAGTGCGGCCTAGGGTGGGAATAAATCACAGCCTCTTTCAGAAAGCTTTAACTGTTTCTATAAGTTATTTTGTTATCAATTACTTATAGCGAAACTTCTTCAAATTATCTTTCGTGGGGGAACGCGGAAACGTTATGAGAAAGAAATAATGTTTTCGCCATTATTACTGCTTAACATCAAAGTTATTAATTTTATTATTGATAGCGCATATTTTGCTTTACCTAACTAGTGGATTGCATATTAATTGTATTTTTATTTATTTTACATAGTCGAACACCTGAAAGCAATGCTTTTAACTTAAAATACTATTAAAGGCTAAATTAAAAAGATGATAACAGTAAATATGTTCTGGAGTTTCAAATACATCTTCCTAGCTCAAAAAAAAAAAAAGGGCATGGTGTGAAGAACACTTTCAACTTGTAATGTAAAATATTCATATTTACATTTTAATGCAAGTAGTGCTGAAGATTCAAAACATTTAAAGTAATTATTTCCTTTCGTATTTTGGTGTTTGCGAAATTACTGAAAGTTCTTTAAAACCGCTGAAGACGTAGGACATCATTTTCAACGAGCATAATAAAGTTGGGGCATATAAAAATTCGTCACACAAAGTTGATCGAATTCATGATTTCAAAAGAGAACGCTCTGAGAGGGACCGCTCAACCTCTCGAAGTTACATACGGTAACTAATCAATATAATCGTAAAGCAATAAACAATTTTAGGAGAAAGAAAACAGAACAAACAGTCCTTTTATACCGAAGCTTGACACAATTTATGAACAGCTAGAGTTTTTAACGCTTAAGCAGGGGAGGGAGGGAGGAAGGGGATTCTATGTATTGCTATTTCCAAAAGTCATTTTAAATCCGTGTGAAACAAATCCAGCTTGAAAGAGCTGACGTGCTGCCATCTGTACACTACCGATTTTACAACAGTGTATTAATGTCTGGTTCAGCCAAATTAAACCTCCAAGAATAAAAAATAAAATAAATAACAATAATATAAAAAAAAAAACCCAGCCATATTTAAATAAAACATTTCAGTTAACTGTACTGAAGCCATAATTTTTCTGAAACTAACGTATTACTAACCGAGGCATATTATAATAATACACGAGCCTATTATATTTATATAAAACTGAAAACTTGGCCCTCAGTCTCCGGCAGCTGGAATGTACCTGGCCAAGGCAGCGGCCAGTGCGACATGAAGGCAGAGGGTGCTAAGAATCACTGGAGTACCGGAACCTCGGTAGGTAAATTCTGTCATGACAACAGAAACCAGCGTGGAAATACTCTCGCAGAGTTTGCAAAGGCAGAGAGGTTTTTCATCATGAACTCCTTTTACAGGAAAATGCCACATAGGAAATGGACATGGAGACATCCCAATGGAACGACAAGGGAAATTAATTTTATCAGGTGGGACAACAAATTCTTCATCGAAGACTGCGGTGTTCTAAACAAGTTCAACACAGATAGTGACCATAGAATGGTGAGATGCAAGATGCACGTGGTAAGTTCGTATCAAACAAAATGTATTGGTATGCCAACCTTAAAAATCATCATAATACCTTCAAATTCGAATCGAGGCACCGATTCTCTGCTGTAGAAGGTCTAACATCGGAAGAAGCGGACATCTCAGAAACAGGGACGTCCCGAAGGGGGTGTGACCGCCCACCCAGTTCAAGATGTGCGATTTCTCAATTTTTTAACTTTAAAATATTCAATATTCCAGTTTGAAAGTATTATTATGATCTAGACTTTGCCAAGTAATAACGTGTCGGGTATTTTTCGTCGGATAACCCAACGTGTTTTCCTTTATTTCTCCGTAGAAAGTTATCAAAATAGCATCGGTAGGGCCAGGAAAATATAATTGTTTTTCTCTCCGAAATTCTTAGTTTAAGTATTTTTTTCATGATAGTATGGCCAAGGGTGAATGAGGAGGGTGAATAGTAATTTATTAAGAGTGGTCATTACTAACTGCTCTGCTGTTTGTTTTACTAAATAGGGGATATAAGACAAGAAGTGGAGTCTGAAGCTAAACCAGTGTCCTGGGGCAGTGAAGGAGCGGGACGTGACTGACAACTGCTTTGGAGAGGATGAGTGCAAAGCAAGGTCGACTACTTGAAAGAAGAGAATTAAGGAAGGGAAGGTGTGATGTATGCGTGTCATAACGTTACAATTTAGTTTGGATAAATAAAAAGAATATTTTTCTTTAAAATAATGTTCAAGAAGTTTGCATAAGAAAAAATGCAAAACTTTAAAAATTTTAAAAACAATTAAGACAATACATTCTTAGCAAGAAAAAAATTGAAGGCGACATTCTACGAACTTTTATATGTTATACCACTAACTCACTAGTATTGTCATGCTATGTTATCTTGTTGGTTTATCATCAGTGGCATAACTTGTTAGATCTAGGTGTGTGTGTGTGTGGCGGATGGTATGGGGGGGGGACGCCGAATTCCTCTGAAACCAGTAGTAAAAAGCATTAAAAATTCTTCCTTTCAGTGTTTTGTATATTAAGTTGCTATCAAACTTGTCCCATCAAAAATATTACTCGCCCACCCTGATTTCAAAGTCTGCCGCCCCGGTGGCGCAGTGGTCTAAGGCAATGGCCTCTGATCATTCGTCCGAAAGGGGTCCGGGTTCGAATCCCGGTGAGGCATGGATGTTGTGTTTGTCTTACGGCACTGGCTCTCTCTCTTCCCTGGAACCAGTGACCCTAAATTAGGGACGGGCGACTGCTTATAGCCCATTGAGTTGCTCACGGTGGTCGTTAAACCTCCAATCAAAAAAAAAAAAAAAAAAAAAAAAAATTTCAAAGTCTAGAGACGTCCCTGCTCTGAATTTAACAGGAAACTAACCAAGGTCCTCATGGAAACAGCAACAAAAATAGGTGGTACTAAGAACAAGTTGCATGAAGAAAATATCAAGAAAAACTAAAATACTGATGCAAAAGAGAAGGGAGACGAGGACAAATAAAGAAAATATAACTTCCAAAGTAGAACATATAGGGTAGACTGCTACCCAAATGCATGAAGAATTTTTTTTTTTTCCATTTTCATTGGTTGCACCACCTTGTTTTGTTCATTTCTATGTAAAATTAATTTTCCCAAAGTTTCTTTGCAGTCCCTCGAAATTTGATGCTGGCTGAAATGCCCTGGTACTTTTCTGTCCTATTTTTAAGAGACCTTACGTTCAGAACGCAAGCAACTGAAATCTGATTCTCCCGCAGTGCAACAGATAACACTGCTTGTCCAGACACATATAGTGGCTATAACAGAACTATTGTTTAATCATTTTTCGTCTTACCTTTCGGATTCAGTCTAGTGGCAAGGCCAGTTAAAAAAAAAAGAGTTACCCTCAAACCGTCAAGTTTTAAGCCGCGTTTTTCATTTATATATTAACGAGGAGCAAACCATTCAAGACAGTGCTACAGAATCTACAAGGGAAGTTAAACTTTCTGGGAGAAAGCACGAATCTCAACCAGGCAAGTGTGTCATATGATCAATAAAGTTAAGCTCTTACATTCCCAGTGGAATGGCTTGAAATAGAATGCTTCCACGAGGGCAGAGGCACAGCAGAAAAAAGCCGCTTTTGTTGACACGTTTGATGATATTTTTTATGTAACTCGTAGCTCATGCTGACGACATGTTCCTAATAGTATTGCCCGAGAACAGGGAATTTTGATTTCCTCAGCGAGAAAAAGGAAGAAGAGGATATATGGGTTCTGTTGATAAAATCCTTGCTGAGCTGGAGGAAGGGCGTAGGGATAGAATAAATTTAAATGAAACTAGAAAAAGAAAGGAAGCTGACAGATTATTATAGAATGTGAGGCAGAGCCCTCATCAATGAATCTAGATTTGAGCAGCAGTACTGAAAGTAATAGTGACTAAAATGACGAAACAGTTATACCTACAGCAACTTATTCTACCTGTTAAAAAACAACAACTAAAATACCCTGCCTTTCCAACATTGTGAGTCCTGAG
Organism: Macrothele yani; assembly: GCA_039090855.1. Taxonomy (NCBI): domain Eukaryota; kingdom Metazoa; phylum Arthropoda; class Arachnida; order Araneae; family Macrothelidae; genus Macrothele; species Macrothele yani. The sequence continues at coordinate 2,255,736 of CM077006.1, forward strand.
TTAACATCTGCGTTAGACCAAGGCAAAATAAGCGACAGAAAAGCTACACATGTCCTACCGCAACTGCTCAGTCATTGGGTGTAAACCTTGAAGAAACTGCTCTCAACAAAGAGTCTATCAGACGGGCAAGGAGAAAGCGCAGAGAGGCTATAGCAGCAGAAATACAAACTTCATTTGCTCCCGATATACCACTAACTGTGCACTGGGATGCGAAAATACCCCTTCTCTGACCGACAAGGATATTATTGATAGACTAGCAGTATTTGTGTCTGGAGATGGCGCTATGAAACTTCTGGGTGCTTCAAAACTCTCAAATGGGACAGGAATAGCGCAAGCAACTGCAGTATTCAAATTGATTTAGTATTGGAATTTGATTGAAAGAATTCAGTGTATATAATTTGACACAAAAGCAATCAGTACAGGTTTGAAAGGTGGAGCATGTACCTTGATGCAGCAGAAACTAAACAGAACTCTTGTGAGCTTGGCTTGCCGACACGTTATTATTTGAACTCATCGTTGCAAGTGTTTATGATAAACTGATGGGGCCTTCCAGTGGCTCAAATATCCAGCTCTTCCAGAGGTTCTCAAATTCTGGGAGTCAGCTTAATAAAGACGTTTATGAGTCGGTTGTAGAAGACGAAGTTATTGCTAGTCGAATAGAACCAATTGAAACAGGCTTAGTTACTTTCATTCATGGACAGCTGTGCGAATGGCACCCTAGGAATGATTATAAAGAACTGTTGCAACTCTGACTGCTGTTTCTTGGGGATACACATGCACCAGTGAATTCTTTCATCATTCTCCTGGTCCTTATCACAGCGCTAGGTGGATGGGAAAACTGATTTACACTACAAATTTTGAAGAAAAATTTGAAGAATTCTGATTTACAGTTTAAAGATATACTTGTTTTGATCTCAGTTTTAGATAATTGCTCAAGAACTCTTCGGCCTTCGTGAGTTCAACTTGTTTGTTGCACAGTTGTACGTGAAATCGTGGTTTACCGCACCAGCTGCTACACTTGCTCCAAGGATGGACCTTGAACTCCTACAGAATCTTGTCGCATACAAGACTACAAACGAAGCAGTTGCAAATGTTGCAATCAAAAGCTTCTCTGGCCATTTGTCGTATTTGAGTAAAATTGTAGTTGGTCTTTCATTTTTCGATCAAACAGTGCCCGTAGAGATGAATCGCTGCATCCTTAGACAAAGAAAGGGAGGATTCCATTCTTCGAAGAATAAAGATTAGTGAAAAACAAGAAAGTAAACTATCAGACTCTGTGACAAACAACACCAAGAAACTGTTCGTGGCTTTGCATGTTTCTGATAACTTTCTTCAAGCTGATCCTAGCACCTGGAAAAGAAGATGAAGAATTTCTAAAAGCCAAACGGAGGGTCAAGAATCTCAAAGTTGTTAACGATGCAGCAGAAAGGGGCATTTCACTGATACAATGTTTTAACGCTGTATTAACCAACCAAGAAGAACAGAAGCAGTACCTTCTGCAAGTAGCGGAAAGCACAGCCAGCAGTACCCTAACCAAAATAAACTGATAACTGTCAAAGAAATGCGATAAAAACCACTTTACTTGTTCCAATCTGCAATTTTTGGTATAAATTTTCATTACGAATTTATACCAGAACGCATTAAAAGGATCGGTTGCATTGAGCCACCATTAAATATTGACCAACTGCTTAAAACCATCTGTGACTTATTTTAGTTTTTTATTAAAATGAACAAAATGAGAGGGTGTCACATTAAATACTCAAAATTTTTTTTTTGGAGTGGCATTCTAATACAGAGCTATGCAAAACAATTCGGAAAAATATCACTGAAGACATAAGGAAATTCAATTGTAAACTAGTGAGAAGTGAAAGTGAAAATAATCAAAGCCTGAAGAAAGCAAAAAGACATATGTAAGGGAAGAAAACAGATTATGGTACTCAGAAAAGAAGATGGTTCTGTAACAAGAAATAGAGGTGAAATGTAGACAAGAGTGAAAGATTTCTACACAAAACTATATGAAAGAGATGATACACCTATTCCAGTCAATAAGAAAAGTATGAGTGCCAAAATTCCTTCTGTCTTCCCGGCAGAAGTTGCACATGCAATTAAGAACATGAAATGCGGAAGAGTTCCAGGAGAAGATGGAATTGTCGTGGACGTTATACAAGAAGCAAGAGGAGAAATTAAAACTACACTCGCCCAAGGAATAATGCTACAATGATCTGGAATAATGCTACAATGATCTTGTTACAAAAAAACGTGACATTGAGAATCTCAGGAACTACTGACCCATCAGCTTGCTTTCAGTGGTTTATAAAATCTTCCTTAAGGTTCTTTCACATCGCTTGAAGGAAACATTTCACATGGCTCAACCGAGAGAACAATCTGGATTCGGGAGACGATACAGCACATACCTAGGTAGATCATATTCATGTACTGAGAGAACTAATTGAAAGAACAAGGGAATACGAAATCCCATTATGCATGGCTTTTATTGATTATGAAAAGGCCTTTGATTCCGTGAAACCATCAGCAATAACAGTGGCATTATTAATAACATCTATGCAAATACAAAGGTTCGGCTATTTGAGAATACAGCACCAATAAAAATTGGAAAGGGAGTGAGACAAGGTTACTTCATATCTGCCAAACTCTTCAGTCCTACATTGCAATGTGTCATTCAATCATTAAAATGGGAAAACAAGGGGATAAAGATTAGTGGAGATTATCTAGCTCACCTTCGTTTTGCTGATGACGTAGTCATTTTTGCAACTACACCATCAGAGCTGCAGGGTATGATCCAGGAACTTGCTGACAAGAGTAAAGAAGAAACTTGCCTGGAGAGCTTTTGGAAGAAACAGCATAATTTTCAAGAGCAATATGCCATTATGTCTTAAAAGAAAAGTGTTTGATCAATGCATCCTTCCAGTACTTACGTATGGTGCAGAGACGTGGACATTAACTAAAAGAGACATACAAAGGCTGCTTACAACTCAAAGAAGCATGGAGAGGTGCATGCTTGGTGTAACCAGGAGAGATAAGAAGAGGAACTCGTGGATCCAAAAAATGACAAGAGTGGAAGACATCATGATCAGAGTTAAATCCCTGACATGGCAATGGGCTGGACATACTGCTAGAAGAACAGACCATCGATGGACAGCCGAAATTTTAGATTGTATTCCAAGGGACAGGAAAAGACCCAGAAGAAGACCACATGGGAGATGGGTGGATGAAATTCGAAAGCATGCGGGATTGACATGGAGGAGACTGGCTCAAAATAGACAGTTGTGGAAGAAACTTGGGGATACCTTCATCCAGCAATGGACTGATAACGGTTGACAATGATGCTGATGATATCTACAACGTTCTTCTTGATTGGTTTAATCCTGTGCCATGGGGCTTCAGTCGGGGTGGCCCAAGCATAATACAGGTTTTATAAATTGTTTTTGATAATAATTATATGTCCTACAAATTGTTTTTAATAATGATTGTAGGTCTCATAAATCGTTTTAACAACAACAACAACAATGATAATAATAATAATAATAATAATAATAATAAATTCCTGTTAATAGTTTTCAACAACAATGATAACTACAAGTTCTATAGGTTGTTTTTAATATTAATAATGTCAAGTGCCTTTATCAAATTCGCTCTTTATTTTTGGCAAGAACAAAATCTTGAGGTTGATGTGGTCTTAAACATTTTATTCATTATTTCTAATTTTTGTTCAAAATTCATTTGTACTAAATTTGTTGTTCAGTAAAAAAAAATATTTCGTTCATTGTAAAAATTAAGTTTCATTACCACGTACGGCTAACGCTTCACAACTGCACACAGCTACAAGTAAATCACAGAATAGACATGGCTGCCACATTCTTTTTAACCCCTCAAATGTTCACATTGAGAAATAAGGGACACTTAGGCCACGAGTGTCTCCAAACCTCTAAAGGTCAAGTAAGCGCGAAGGGATCGGTCTAATTAACCGAACGGCGGCAACACGCGGATGAGCACTCATGCATCCTGCCCGAGCGCTGGGGAGTCTTGATTGGTGTATTGTAAACTGCGTCTCACAATTCTGTAAAATAGTTCGTAGTTTAATCAGCACGCACAAGAAAACCGAACGCAAAGCGCTCTCTTTGAGAAACGGGAAGACCCAATGCCTCCCCACCCTTCCGGTGGAGCATTGGTCTAAACACTGGCTTATGATTATTCGTCTGAGATGGGTCTGGTTTCGAATCTCGCAGGCATAGACTTTGCGCTAGTTTTATGGCACTGGCTCTCTCTCTCTTTCACGGAACCACTGACCCTAAATTCAGGACCGGCGGATTCTTATAGCTCCTCGAGTTGCTCACTGTGGTTGTTAAACCCCCTGCCTCCGAAAAAAAAGACCCAGTGACGCTGCCAGACAAAAGTGGGAGAGGTAGAGAGAGAGAGAGAGAGAGAGAAAGTTAAACGAAGTCAAAGAAAATTAAGTTCGGGTATATCTATGGAGATTTTCTATATATCACCATTAAAGGAAAAGGTTTCGGATTTTAATTTTCAGGTGGTGATTGGATTTCACTATCTCCTTGCTAAAGCCACCCCTGAGAGGACCCCACGTTGATTATGCTTTTAAGATCCTAGAACGACTTTCAAAAAATTCACTCTACGATCTTAAATTTATAGAAACTCAAAATTCTCCATAGAAAATAAAATTTATCTGGAAAATATTCTTTTTTTTTTTCTTTCTACTCTATTGTCCAGGCGCAGTTTGCGGAATCTCTGCAGATTTTCATTCATACAACTATAATCTTTTCAAAATTACTGAGCTTTGATAACTGTTGTTTGCCCGTTGCCGTCCTTAGGAGAAAACTGTGACACTTCTTATAAATCTTGAAATTCTCTTATTGATGAAATTGTCGATTCAATGAATAACATTTGCACTGTAAATTAAAAAGTAAACCGGATCTCTTCTTAAGTGAAGTAACTGAATAGGATATTAACACGAAGAAAAAAATCTACGATTCAAGCACATGCTGAGCGTAAAGTCTCACACCCCACTGAAGGACTACTAACAAAACCAAACCCCAAATCTTTCCTTTACAATATCCCAAAATGCCAAAAATGTTTTGAAACCACCGTGAATTATCTGGCTGTCCTTATCTAACGATATTTGAGTGAAAAAAAAGGTCTTTTTTAATGTCCTGACTTTTTGCAAAGCTCCTTCGATTAAAATAAACAAATAAATAAATAAAAATGGCTCTTTTCACGCACAACCCAACCCGAAGTTTTGTCTCATCCCGAAACTATGTTTAATCACTTATACACTGCCTTCTCCTTTCAAAAATGCCTCTTAATCCGGGAATTATATCCAATCCATCGTTCTCAGAAATTTTTTTCCAGGAAAAGAAATTCAGTAATTTCCAAAAAAGGGGTTTTATCACGGAACTTAAGCAGAAAGCCAGTAGGTAGTTTACGAAAAGTGTCACACTGTTGGCTTTCTCCTCAAACCCAGGAAAAATCCTTTAATGTTACGACTCTAATCGAACTGTTTTTTTTTTTTTTTGGTTGGAGGTTTAACGACCACCGTGAGCAACTCAATGGGCTATAAGCAGTCGCCCGTCCCTAATTTAGGGTCACTGGTTCCAGGGAAGGGAGAGAGCCAGTGCCGTAAGACAAACACAACATCCATGCCTGACCGGGATTCGAACCCGGACCCCTTACGGACGAATGATCAGGGGCCATCGTCTTAGACCACTGCGCCACCGGGGCGGCCTAATCGAACTGTAAAGATTCTTTTATATATTTCTGTTTGTGGACTTAATCACACCCAGCCAATTTTTCTCCACCCAGGAAAAATGTAACAACTTCCTTTTCTCAGATTCTCCAAAATACACTGCTGGACAATTGCTAAAGACGGATCATAAACGGCTATATAGCGCATAAAAAAGTAAGTGTGGTTGGATGCCAAGTGAAATAAAATAATGTCAGAATGCCAGGACATTACAAGAAAGACAATTTATTGTGCTCTGAAATCCAGAAGGCTTTGCGCGAGAGTTCATTGAGAAAGTAGAAGACTTAGCTCTGAAAAGTAGCCCAATCAATTTAAAAGTAGCCCAAGTTTTATTATTGTTTCATTAATAAAAAAATGAAAAGCACCTTTGTTTATCGTAAATCAAAATTTCTGAGGTTTTAAAAAGATTGGTTGCGAATAAAATGGATAAATGTAGCAAAAATTACTTGTTGTAGAATACTAATTTTTACCAAACTGTCTATAGTATTTTTACTAAACTGTCTGTAATATATACATATTCATCAATATGTCCGTATATATATTTGGGACACAGTTCAGTAAAAATCTGTGTCAAATTTAAAAGAATATACAAATGAGGTAAAAATATATTTCAAAATTTAAAGAAAAAACAAATAACTTAAATTATTACATTTTTTTATAATTATTTAATTAATTTATTATATGATTGGTAAATACATAAAACTGAGATTGATGCATGTTGATTAGTGTATACAACTCTTTGGAAAAAAAAATCGTTCCTAGTTTGTAGCGACCGACACCCCCCCCCCAAAAAAAAGACAACAACAACAACAACAGATATTGTTTTTCAAAATAGCCCCATCTGCTACAAGTAGCCCAATAATATGGCAACATAGGCAACATAGACTACCAGTCCTTTTTCCCATTACCTCGTCCTGTCGCCGTCATTGGTGTCACAGTCCTAGGCGCCCATACAGATGGAAGGGGGGGGTTGCCCTATCCTGGAAATATGAGCATGTGATATCAGTCCTTGGGAGGAACTACAAAGTTTTTCGCAATAACCTTGATTCTGATTGCTAATTTTTCTGTTGGACTTATGCGTAGGTGTCTGCAGTAAAAATCGTGAAATCTTTGGTGAAAATAATAATATCGAAATTTTTTGTTAAATTTTGGAGCACAATAAATATGGAAAATTATCAAAGATGAAAAAATGAAATTTGTATCACCCTTGCAGAAGCATTTTACAGCTGGACGAAGGTCTTTCGAAGTTTCATCCAGAAGTTTGTGTTGACACTGGTTTTTTACGCTTTCCAACCGTAGGTTGAAGAAGCGTATATGCTCCAGCTTTGTCCGTCCGTCCGTCTGTCCCCACGATAACTGGCGTAAAAGTGGTTCAATTTCGATGAAATTTTAGTATGTGGTAGGGGACCACCCGGGGACGAACCCTTTTGAAAATGGGACAAATGGGGTCAAGGGCAACGACGTAGGAGCGGGATCCATTCCATTGCACTTATACGTCATAACTTGCGTAAATATGGTTCGATTTCAATGAAATTTGACTATGTGGTAAGGACCGCCTGGAGACGAACCATATTCAAAATGGGGGAATTGGGGTCAAAGGTCAGGACATTAGAGCGGGATGCATTCCATTGCCTTTATGCATCATAACGTGTGAAAAAATGGTTCGATTTCGATGAAATTTCAGTATGTGGTAGGGGACCACCTGGGGACGAACCCTATTGAAAATGGACAAAATGGGGTCAAAGGTCAGGACATAGAATTGCGATGAATTCCATCGCCCTTATCCCATATTATTAAGGTGGACGTCAAGTAATTTTGCTTCCTATACTTCCAATGGAAAAACTTTCGTACACATTTTCCTTCACAATTAATGTGTCCCCAAGGATGAAAATTTGAACATCGATTAAAAATAACTTCTTATTATCACTTAGAATACTTAATAGTTTCTAAAACGTAATCATCATTATATTAAAAATCAATAACTTTTCCTTTGGTGGTGTTGAAACCAGAAAAAAGATGGCGCGACCTGTACTTTGATGACGTCAGTAAACAAACAAATGTTGGATTGCATAATTATGGTTATGTTTTAGAAAATATTAAGTATAGCAAGTTATAAAATGAAGATATTTTAATCGATGTTCAAATTTTCATCCTTGGGAACGCATTAATTGGGAAGAAAATGTGTACAGAAATTTTTCCATTCGAACTACAGGCAGCAAAATTACTTGACGTTCACTTTAAAGGAGCAATTTGCCACCCCGATGGCGCTGGCCTCTGATCATTCGTCCGTAAGGGGTCCGGGTTCGAATCCCGGTCTGGCATGGATGTTGTGTTTGTCTTACGGCACTGGCTCTCCCTTCCCTGGAACCAGTGACCCTAAATTAGGGACGGGCGACTGCTTATAGCCCATTGAGTTTCTCACGGTGGTCGTTAAACCTCCAATCAAAAAAAAAAAAAAAAAAAAAAAAAAGGAGCAATTCTTGTATGTATGTAAATTTCATTTTGAAAACGGCTCTAAGGATTTTGATGAAAGTCGTTAACCTACCGTTTTCTGGTAATTGAAGTCGATTTAGCTTCATCTCGACTTTAGGAAAATTCGTTTAGTGGGTTAAATAACCACCCCGAATTACCACGTTTTTAGTGTAATGTCATGGCGTCGTCCGATTAGATGTTGGCACGCGGTCACGCCATCTGTCTCATTACGTCACGCGTTGTGTGCGGATCCTATTAAAGTTTTATGACGTCACAGTCTTGCCAGCAGATGGTCGCGATTCCCATCTGCCTCATTGCGTCACGCGTAGCGTGCGTATGTTCGTCTGCACCATAACTCGTGTAAAAATCGTTCGATTTCGATTAAATTTTAATATGTAGTAGGGGAACACTTGGGAAGGAACCTTATTGAAAGTGAACCAAACGGGGTCAAAGGTCAGGACATAAGAGCGGGATCTATTCCACTGCTCGAATGCGTCATAACTAACGTAAAAAAGGTTCGATTTCGATTAAGTTTTAGTATGCGGTAGGGGATCACCTGGGGACAAACCCTATTGAAAATTGGCGAAATGGGGGTCAAAGGTCAGGACATAGGAGCGGAATCACTTCCATCGCCATTATGCGTCATAACTTACGTAAAAATGTTTCTATTTGGATGAAATGTTAGTATGTTGTAAGGACCTGCCTGGGGACGAATCCTATTGAAAATGGGCGAAATGGGTCAAAGGTTAGGACACAGAAGCGATATCTATTCCATAATAACTTACGTAAAATTGTGCATCATAACTTACGTAAAATTGCTTGGATTGCGACAAAACTTTATCATGTTATTTCGGAGGTATACTGAACTAGTTTAGTTCTGTTGAATATCATCGAAATGGGATCAAAGGTTAGGACACAGGAGTGAGATTTATTCCACAGCCATTTTCCTCATAACTTGAGTAATAACTTGAGTACTGATTTCTAGTATGTTGGAAAGCGTATAATAATCAATGCATTGCATGATTTTACTAACTTGTTAATTCTTGATGGCACATTGAATGGTAGCTGAGGTTTCGTGACATGTGGGACATAAGTAGCAAAAGGCTCAAGGCTCGAGAAAACAACTAAGAAGTTTCCTTCTTGTTCCCAACAAGGTGTCTAATTTCATTTATCCATCACATTCATAAAGTTTTTTGATCTTCTGGCTTTCAATTAAGTCTTTCTGGCTTATGGGTGTAGTAAAAACGGTTACATACTAGAGAAGGCACAGTGGAAATTTGCATATGGTACTTGTATTTAAAACTTCTGCTTGCCCCCTCCTAGCAACTTAGCTACGGGCGCCTATGGTCACAGCCAGGAACTGTTAAAACTCTTATAACTTAATCTTTTTTATTTTAAATCTTTCCAGTCAAGGTGCCCGATTTTTTTTATTGGAGGCGTAACGAGCACCGTGTGCAACTCATTGGGCTACAAGCAGTCGCCCGTCGCTAATTTAGGGCCACTGGTTCCAGGTAAGGGAAAGAGCCAGTGCCGTAAGACAAACACAACATCCATGCCTCACCGGAATTCGAATCCGGAATCCTTTCGGACGAATGATCAGAAGCCATCGCTTAGACCACTGCGCCATCGTGGCTGCAAGGTGCCCTGTATACCGCATCTCAATATTTCTCTCTCTAGTATTGTAACTGAATGTGAAAGTGAACCTAAACCTACCAACAGATTCCATTGGATTCGGCGTGATTGCTGGAAAGGTGTCCTGAGTCCAATAAATTCAAGGGGAACTCCAAATTCCTTTTAACCTTACCATTAGTAAGGTTTTCAGAGCCCCCTTTTTTTTTTAGCGCAAAGGAATTTAAATCAGCTTTCTAGAAATATACATGCACAAATTTATCTATATAGTTTGACTCACGGAAAAAGTTATCAAGATTCTTCTAGCCTTCAAAACTAAACAGCTTACCGGAAACGTCAATGCTGCATTATTCATGCAGTTACACATATTGCGGAGTATGATTGTTGTTTTATGTACTAAGCTCATATATCAATAAATTATTTCTGTACGGGAGATTCAACATTTTCACAGTAAAAGAAGATTGTTTTCATTTTTCATGTGAGCATTTTCAGAATTAAAACATTGTTCGTAATCACTAATAATGAAGTTGGAAAATAAATTTCACTGAATGTTCTGCACATACATATGATATACCTGTAATATGGCAATATTCTTAGTTTTAACTACAGGCTGGGGATGTCTCTGATTTCACATATGAGGCCATTTTTCTTAGCTCAGTATTTCTGAGTTATGTGATATAGAAATAATGCACACTTACGAATTCAATGCTTCCAGTTGTTTTGATTTACAGTATGAAGCGACAGATGTCGCCACATTAGCTCGTTTCAGCAATATTTAGTTGCTTCACAACGACAATGGTCATGGACATAGAAAATCTCCGAGAAATCATTTCGCTTTAGTTAATAAAACTGGGTGACGGAAACGTAGCTATTCTAGAGAATTTGACGCCCCTTTTCACAACCATAACAATTCCTATATATGTATGTTAACAAGAGAATGTGAATGAAATTGAAATATCATTTGAATAAACGAAATTTTTTAAATGAATCAGGATAAATCGTTATATATTATACTGGTTTGCTTGTAACTACGCGTCCTTCAGAATATAATGAGCTAAAAGGTGTTCTTTGGGGGTAAGAAAATACAGAGACCTGTGTTATTTTTTCATAACAGTCAAAGAAAAGACTTTTGCTATGTGCAAAACATTGTGATATTATATTAAGTTTATTTTTTTATATCCAAGAGTAAATAATAATGTAAGTAATTTTACTATTTTTGGGCCACAATTCTTTTTTTTCGCAACTCTTTTATTTGCTAAATTATGTTCTGCATTTTCATATGCATTAATCGGAAAAGGCCATTAGACACTTTCACACGCCCGTTACATGTTTTGTAAATATGATCGTGAGGTATTCCTAAGAGGCTGGCCTCAGTTCTATAAAAGCACAAAATTTGCACGATATGAGTAACATTGGCGTAAGTGGTTTTGTCATACTTTTGTATTAGCCTAAAACTAGGGCAGTTGTTTAAATTACAACGTGTACACCGTAAATTTGTGTTACACGCAATAAAGGGTAACAATTCTGGTTTTGCGAAAATGCCTATGGGTCCAAAAAATGTGAATTATGAATACGCCTAGTTAATAACATGGAATTTACAATTTTCAGTAGTTGAGAGCGAATAGATTTTCCTAAAAAGTGCCATAGAAAAAAAAAAGGGGGGGGAGGCTCGAGTTTCTCAGGTACGCCACTGACGATGGTACGTAGTAGAAGATGGGTTTACTTTTACCGAGCGCTGTGCTGAGCAACTATTACTCACATGGCAGCAACAAGGGCATTTATGATTCTGAGATTCTGACACAATATGAACTTCTGCATAAAAATATTAGGGCCGCAGCTACTGGGAGGGCAGGAAGGGCTGTTGCCCTCCCAGAATGGTCATTCCAAGAGCAAGAATTCACGCTTTGAGGGATGTAAAAAGTAGAAATCGTAATTAAAAAAAAAAGTTACACCCTTCAGTATTTTCTTTTTAAAGACTTCAGTTAGTCTGATACAGTATTCCATGCGGTTAACCATGGTACAGAGTAACATACACTATGAGGAGTAAACATCTCATATTCATGAAAGGAATTTTCCAAAACAGTGGATGGAGGCATAGAAAACAATATGCTGATATGCCTGGCCAACACGACCTTTCCGAACAAGTCGTTGGGATGAAGAGGTAATCAATCATTTGTGTTCTCTCGCAGAAAGTTCTCTGAGTGTTTAACTTTGAAAATAATTCTTCTAAGCCCCACTCCCCAAGATTCTTCCCATTGTTACGTTCACTATCCGATACTCATTTGTTTTGCGGTGGCTTGTTTTTCGTTCTGCATTTCTGTGGAGAATTGTGTTGTCGGCGTTCGCATAACGTTTACGCTTTACTTGGTGTTTACAACCGGCGGTTCTTGGGTATTTACCTAGTTTTTACATTTTCAATAAAATTATGTCAAAAACCTGAAGGGCAATTTTTGAACTATCATAATTAATACTTTCTAATCTTCTTTTTTTTTTTTTTAGTGGGGTTTAATGACCACCGTCAGTAACTCAATGGGCTATAAGTAGTAGCACGTCCCTAATTTAGGGTCACTCGTTACAGGAAAGGAGAGGCCATTGCCGTAAGACAAACACAACATTCATACCTCACAGGGATTCGAACCCGAACCCATCTCGGACGAATTATCAGAAGCCAGAGCTTAGGCCACGGCGCCACTGGGTAGCTATAATACTCTTACGAGGCTTGGTGCTGAGTTATATTACAGCGCCCTGTGTGAAGGGTTCGTTTGATGCTTCGTTTGCAGCAAGTTCTCTTTTGGGGGTTTAGCCCGTATTTCTCCCGACTGGAACAGATAAAGAGAATATAAACCAAATATCCGTCAAAGTATTAGCATGCTTTTGCAGTGAGGAATGTGTTTATTTAGATGTCATGGGGAATGTCTCAAAGAATTGTCCTTAAATCCATTCTTTCATTATCTTATTAACACGTCGAATCCCCTTCTCCCGCGCGGTCAGTAATCCCACTTCCTAATCATCAGCGTTCATTGCTTTTTCCTTATCTCCCTTCACACCGAGCAGAGAGAAAATCATCAACTCCTCTCTCGGTCACTTTTCAGTCCAAACTCCTCGCAAGAAAGAAGTCCTCTTGCTGACAAAATCTCCCTCTCCAAAAGCGTACCCTGCAGAAGAGTAAGCCCACGCTTTCCAAGAAAGCGCGGACACTCCTTAAAAATGCCTTCTCTCTGAGGACGCAGAAGTTCCTTAATTGGCTTCTCGGTCCCTTCTTCTTACTCCCTTGCCTGGGGCGGCTGAAGAGCAAAATGCCCAGTTCCTCTTTTCTTACTCCCTCGCAGGAAAGTGAAAACCCATAAATCTAACTTGCCTTCTGAAGAGATGCGTGAGAAAGAGAGTACTTTAACCGTTGCCCTGCTCATCAAAATGGCGGAAAAGTGCTTACAATTCGCTATCCGAAAATGGTTACTTAACTTCGCTCCTGATAAATATGGAAACCCAGGCTACAATACTTTCCTATAACTGCGGTATGTGAGGAAGTAAAAACCAAGTATTATTTGGAGTGGAACTCGAAGGGGCGTAAGTTTGAACTCGAAAGGGCGTAATTTCAAGTCTCGTCCTCCCAGGTACGAAAAGTTTGCTATGGTCATGATGGAGTTGAGAACAGTGGTTCATTCAGTGGGGATGCCATGAGGTATCACTTGGTCCTTCATTCTTTGTTATTGGCTACTTATTTTTAAATATATTTGTATATGTTTTTAAAATATATGTTTTAGGAATCATTTAAAACGCACTTTAACATGCCGGAGATATTTTTATCGCTTCCCAATATTTGGAAGATGTTTTCTTCGGGTATTTTTATATATGCATCTTCGATATTTTGGGCCACAACCATAAAAGAAACCTTAGGTGCACCGTTAGTTGAGGATATGATGATTAAAGTAAAGACACTCAGGTGTCAATGGGCTGACATATCGCTAGAAAACATGGCCACCATTGGACAACTGAAATCTTAGCATAGATACCAAGGAACAAGAAAAGACCATGTAGGAGATGAGGATGAAATTCGAAAAACATGGATCGCATAAGACAGAGATTTATGGAGGAGTCTTGGGAGACCTTAGTCCAGCTCTAGATCACGAATAGTTGATGTGGATGATGATGATGATGATGATAAGAATCAGCTCCTTTTTGTGGGCCAAAAGACTCCAATTCGATTACTTTTTTTTTTCGAAAATTTTTAAGGAGGATCAGGACCGACTTTATGATTCTTGTTTCCTAGAGAAACAATGTGTGGAACACCCCTGTAAGCTGCTTTTGTGTGTGAGTGTCGGATTGTACACATTTTCAGCCACATATGAAAATTATAAAATATGAATTAATTCTAATATATAATCTGCTAGAGCCCTCCTCCTCCTCCGTGCCACTTTTTAAGTCGTCATAGCAACAACCGAGAAACAAATGTTTGTGACGTCACGCTTAGCTTCTCGTGTTTTAGTGTAGGTGACGTCATCACCTACACGCGCACAGGCCACGCGTATACCACTTTGTTTTGTTGTCATAGCAACACAGATACTGGTGTGACGTCATCTAATCCAAATTATTCTCACCTGACGTCACAGATGCGTTACGTAACACGATCAACTCTAGAGATACGAAAACTTTTTTTTTCTGTTTGTAGGTTCAACGACCACCGTGAGAAACTCAATGGGCTATAAGCAGTCGCCCGTCCCTAATTTAGGGTCACTGGTTCGAGGAAGGGAGAGAGCCAGTGCCGTAAGACATACACAACATCCATGCCTCACCGGGATTCGAACCCGAACCCCTTTCGGACGAATGATCAGAGGCCATCGCTTAGACCACTGCGCCACCGGGCTACGAGAAACTTTACATCACGAATTTTGTTTCACTACCTGAACCGGTGTTTAGCCATCTGTATGTGGCAACGTCAAGATCAAAATAGTTCACGGAAAAGAACAGGGGAAATTGATACAGGGTTCACAGTCAGTGTATACGAAAAATGTTGTGTACAAGGAAGTGTTGACGAAATATAGGGACTAAAAGTTTTTCAAAACACATAACAAACAGACAGCTCGTCGTATCAAATTCCATAACCGACTGCTCGGGAAATTTTCAGAAAACTGTGAGCCAACGTCGCCATCTATTGACGTGAGACTCAATAAATAAATGACAATAATTTCTGTATCATAAATTTTATTTTCCCCGTCATTATTGACGGGCTTTCATCTGTAGAAAGGTTATTCTAAAACACAGTGTAAATGGAACATGGAATTTATATGGGAAATTGAGATTAAAACACCATAAGTCAAATATAACTGTGTGATTTTATATTATTATATTCCCCTACTTTCTCAGAATTAGAGATCCGATATGTCATTCAATTAATAACAGCTGAGTAGGCATCAGAAAAGACGTTCGTAATTCCTTAAGGTGTGACGTTTTCGCATTTTGATACAGTTCAAAAATGTTCTTCTAGAAACATTGAAACATGAAATTTATAAATTTTTGCAATAACATCAGAAAGAGTAATATTTCAGTACAAAATGCCTGATAATTTAGTTTAAACGGTAAATTTTATTCGTGTGTGGTTTTTATCCCTTTCTGAAAATTAGTGGCGTTTAAAGTACGAATATTTTTCTTAGCGTGCTTAAGAACTTTTTAAATTGCGGCATAAAATTTTTTTTTCTTAACCTAACAATAAGTAAAAGGGAAATAAAAATAGCTTATTGTTGAGAAATTTAAAACTTTCTCTTTAATACTTTGAAATGACCTTGTTTTGAAGGTTTTATAAGCATCTTCTCAAAATGTTTTAGCTACCTGATCAAGCACAAAGAATCCTTAATTTTCGAAACTTCTCGTACTTAAATTTTGACTCAAGAACTGAAAGGTTTAAAACCCTTGAGTGCGGCAGAAGAACGGCACAGGGGCCCAGGGCTTTTGTTTTTAGACAGTAATTGAAATTAACGTATTAGCCCAGTCTTCTTTGTTTGTCATGTCTCATTAAACTGTTCTCTGAGATTCAGAGGTTAGCTTCACAAAGTAAGATCATCTGATAAATGAAAGTTAATGATGATGTCACATTTTACTTACTGTCGAAATATCAAATGTCTCCAGTTACAGAGATCTTTGAAGAAACTCGAGCTTTCCTTACATGTATTATACATTTCACACCAGATCTTTCGTTCTGATTGTTTCTGATACCGTACCTGAGCATAAACACACCTGTCCAAGTAACGTGCTTTTGTAACTTACAAAAAATTAATTAAAATTAAAAAAAAATTAAAAACTTTTCACTTCCCGAGGCTTTAGTAGAGCTAATATATTTTTGTTTTTCTCGAGAAAATTATAATGTTCGTTTTATTCAGCACTTGCCAAGGCTTGAAGCTATTGCCATTCATTATCCTATACTACTTACTCACTGTTTTGTTTTTGGCAAAGAAATTCATTTTATGTGTGACAGAACTAGACTACTTATCTACTATATTTTTACTAGAAGGTTTAGAAGAAGAGAAATTTTTGAAATGCATTTCCTGCGATTATTCAATTCAGCACACGCAGTTCGAAGTTTATAAAAAACCCCGCTTTTTCCTAATGTGTAAATGAAAATACATGACAGGAGAAATTCGCCCAAGAGAATCATCGCTTGAGCAAATTTATCTTGTCATGTCTTCTCTAACTTTTTGATTAACCACACCCGTCAGAAAAAACAAAACAAAATAAGTGGTGTTTTTTTTCATAGACTCTGGATTGGAATGCCTGTATCTGCTTTGTGAGCTTCATTTTAATTCAGCATTAGAAACAGCGTCGCATGTTGTCACCAAGATATCCTTTTTTCTCTACCTGAGGACCCCAATACATCATCGCTGTTTGTCTCCTCTTCCGTCTGTCTTGGACACCTTTTCTGTTACCCTCCCACAACAGCACACATAGTATCTCTCCCAAGTGTGGGGAAGAACTATCTCTCATATCTGTCACTGGGTGCACCCGTCGAGTTATTCTACGGCACGTGATCCATCATCTAGTTCTGGAGACATGAAGCACGATAAGTGACATGAATATGATTCTGTTGAGAGGTCCAGGGTTAGGGGGCTGCTCAGAGCAAGGAGAGAAGAGGCAGCTGCCTCTTTCCATCTTATGACTTGGATATTAATGATTCTGGATGATATTTCGTGGGCACTTACACGTGTTCCTACAACTCGCAAATTCCTTTCTTTCACCAAAAATCTGGAGTGGGGAAAGTTCGTAAGGACAATTCCTTTTGAAGCTATATGTCTGGCACAATGGCGTACATTGATGTAAGCGCCTGCGACATTTTATAGTATAATGAATTCACCTGGAGGTGAGTATCACGTTATTATATATTACTTTTTTCATCGGGGTTCTTTTATAACTGTAAATTAATAAGCAGCATTTTGTTTTCATATTTATTTCGTGTTAATTCTTTTCTTACTCTGTGTATAACCGTGAAAATTAGTTTACAAACTCTATATTTGATCAGAAAGGAAATTTCTTCAGAAACATTGCTCCGCAGCCTCGGTGGCAAAATGGTCAAAGGCGTTGTTGGTTCTGTCCCTTCCCTGGAACCAGAGACCCCGAATTTAGTACAGAAGCTGCTTATATCCCTAAGTGGAGCTCAAGGTGGTCGCCATACCTGAAAAAATAAATCATTGCTCTTTATGGAATATCTGTGTCACATTTATACGAAGGCATAATTACCTCACAAATAAATTTTTAAGTGATTAACTGGCGACTTCTGTCATTTAAAAAATAGTACAAGGGGACTGCCATTTAAAGCAAGAAATGCTCTCAGAAGACATCGTGAAATGAAATCCATTTCACTCGAGGCGATTTTAAGCTAGTCATTAACAGATGATGTATGGAACCGCAAAACATCCAAGTAGATTCTTTTGTTAGTTCAGCAGACAGAGCGAGCGCTATTCAGACCTATCAAAGAAGTTACAAACCTGCAATTTTTCAAAGGTGGAATTGACATTTAAGGAAGTGACCACGTCACTGGAGGAGGAAAAAAAGAATGTTAACATGATGAACAAGAATGCAACCTCCAAGGCTGAGCACTATTGCCACAGTAGGTCTCCAGATTACAGTAGATTGTCATTGGTTACAAGACGAAGATCATTTTATAAAAAAAATGCCAGTGGGGTAACTACAGATCACTCACACTGGTAGCAGACAGTAAGACAATAAGGCAGCTACACGAGTGAAACGATATATTTTTGTTCTTAGTATACTATTTCTTGTTACCAAAACGCCTACGTTCGTTTAACTTTCCGACAGAAAAAATCTTGCAACAATAATACATTCGAATGTTTTTCTTTTGTAATACTGAATCATGACCAAGTTGCCATTAATAAAACTAATTTATTGCTGTAGATTTCTCTTTGGAATACCGATATGTTACCGAACGGATTAATGAAACCTTTAACCCTTTAGAATATCCATGTATTTGCAGCATAGAATTGTTACAAGGGTAGTAATTCATATAATTCGCATGACAGGATATTATTTTTACTGAGAAAAAAAAATGATGTTATTGAATTGACAGTCGAAATGATATTCTTGTACTTTGAGCTAAATAGAACTAACTTGGATATCGATTCTTAGGAACAAATTCCGTGATATTAAATACTCAGATTATATCAGACTGGTTAGAGGTGAATTTTCCTTACCTGTTCAGCTTATGGGCTCCACATTCAGAACAGTGGACCTGAGTTAGGTAGCTGTGAAGTACACAGAAACACCTCTTTAAAGTAATCGTCATCTGTCCCGCTGAAACACTGTTGCTGTCGTTTGTTAGAAGCGGGATTCTATAAAAAATCGCAAAAATGAACGAAAACAAGAAATAAGTAAAAACCGTAACTAGGCTCATACAATAAGTGGGGGAAATATGCGACTTGTATAAACTCTTTGCCAAAAGAGTGTATACATGTCATGTAAAAAAAAAAAAAAACGAAAAAAAAAACAAACAAACTAAGCACCCAGAACGAAACATCCAATCCAGATGAAAACTGGTATATGCGATGTATATATATAGGAAAAGAAAATTATTGCAATTTCAGAACAGTTGGGCCATTCATTCGCATGAAACAGCTACACGAGTGTAACAAGTCAGTACGTTGTAGCGTCGCCTCTGGCTCGGACAGAAGCAGTTACGTAGCGTGGCATAGATGCATACAGTTCACGGACACTGTCCTGGGGTATAGCACGCCAGATGATGTCCAAATTACGGGTCAGTTCACCTGACATTCCGGGATGGGCGTAGGTGGTGTCCCATCATGTCCCAAACATGTTCAACAGGCGAGAGGCCCCGCTGGCCATGGAAGGGTGTCGATATTACGGAGGCAGGCCTGGGAGAGACGTGCAATGTGTGGCCGGGCACTACCTTGTTGAAAAATCGCTCGGTGATGCTGCGACGGGAATGGCAACACAATCGGTTGTAGAAGGTTGTCGACGTACCGTTGAGCCATGAGGGTGGTACGGAGGACAACCAAGGGTATCCGGTTTTCGTAGGAAATGGCTCCTCAGACAGTCACTTCCGGTGTCCGAGATGTGTACCGTTCCACGGTAAAGGCAAGATCCGTGACCTGACCGGCTCGTTTCCAGACACGTATGCGCTGGTCATCGACGCCAAATACAAACCTTGACCCATCACTGGAGACAACACGACGCCACTGTACACTATCCCACATTGATAGGGCCCGACACCACTGCAACTAGTACCAGCGATGCTCACTGGACAGTGGTAGACGGCGGAGAGGCCTCCTCGAATGCAGACCCCGTGCTCCAAGTTGTATGGCAACGGTAAAGATGACCACTTCCGTACCTGTAGGAGACGCAACATGGCACGGATGGTTGACAGCAAAGAATTCTGTTCTGTTCGTGCGCTCTCATAATCACGTGATCCTCGTGCTCTGTCGACGCTCTCGGCCGTCCACAGACCGTGTACCGAGGGATTGTGCCCTCCTCGACCCATTGGCACCACCATCGTCCGATGGCCGCGTCGCTCCGACCCAAATGACTGGTGATATCTCTCAGTCCAATTATACGTCTTCTCTCAAAATCGCTCAACTGCTCGTAGTGTGCACGGATCCGACGTCAAGGCATCCTCATAGTTCGGGATGTTAATGCAACCGCAATGAGCTGTCACAATTTTCCCTCCATGATAGCTTTACTCTTGATATACCCTCCTCGATGTGCGGTTCCCATGTGCTCTGGCAAGCCAGTATTTAGCCATTGGGCGTTGTTTTTTAATCATTTGCATATCCGTCCCTGAGGTACTTGCACGTGGAATCTCATCAGGATCGAACGATTTTCTCGGGGCAGGCGTTTTAGTTTTGGCAAAGAGTGTATTTAGAGGTTATACACTCGTGTTCGCGAAAAACATAACACATGAAAAGAAAGGAGTGGAGCTAAGACTTTGATTTTTACAGGGTATGTTAATCTGGCAATATCGCAGAAATGATTAACATTTCGGCACCGTAGTTGCATGTGTCCCGCATCTAGGCAAATTAGATCGTGCAAAGTCACAGACAGGAAACCCGCAGTTTTTCTGTTATAAGCGCTACGTGGTTCGGTCGGCATGTCAGTGCGTGGTCAGCAGTGGATAAAGATGCCGCGTCGTCGTGTAAGACAGTCGCACACTCACATCAGCTAGTTCCAGAGAGGTCGAATTACCGGCATGAGATGCTTCCCTCCAAGAGATTGCCAGTCGTGTGAAGCGCAGTGTGCCCGTCATATGTCCAGTCAATGGTATGAAGAAGGGCGTAGTACACGAAGAGAAGGTTGTGGACGTAGTACGCCGACAGCGACCGTCATCTAATGAGGATGTCTTTGAGTGACCGTTGTTCATCATCAACGGCGTTGGCACAACAGTGGCGAACTCTGACGCATTCTCCCATGTCATCTGTAACAGTACGACGCCGGTTATTACAGTTCGGACTGCAGGCTCTTCAAGCCCTCCTCAGGCCACGGAGCTACGGACTGTTAGGCGGCAGTAGTGCATTGAACGAAGAGTGTAGCTTGACGTGTGGCACAATATCGTGTTTTCGGACGAAACACGCTTCTGTTTAGGCGAAAATGATGGGCGCATCTGTATCCGCCAAGGACAGGGGGAGAGGCGTTGGGAACAGTGTATTAGCATCAGGCATACCGCAATAACACGAGGCATTATGGCTTGGAGTGCTATCGGATACGAAAGCAAATCCCCTCTCGTGAGAGTCCGACCACTATACCAAGTGCCGGTTACGTCAATGCCGACATTCTACCGCTAGTCGCCCTTCCGTACCTGTAGGATATCCCCGGCACCATATTTCAGCATGACAATGCCACACCGCATGTTGCAGCAACAACATGTGCCCTCTTCAGGGATAACAACGTTCCACTTCTTCCGTGGCCGCCTAGATCGCTGAGTTTATCACCCATTGAAAATCCCTGGGACATGCTCAAAAGACAGGTTCAGCGGTACGACCCTGCCCCAGCAACTCTTGATGAACTTTCGACGTGAGTCAATACAGCCTGAATGGCCATTCCACAGGACACCATTCGCACATTACTTTATTCCATGCCTTTGCGCGTTCAACAGATGATACAAACCCGAGGTGGCCACGCCGATCATTAGCTACATCAACGCACATGATACGTATGACACCGAGATGCTAATCATTTGTTCTGTATTGCCTAATGGACATATTATCCTGTAAAAATCAAAGTCGTAGCTCGACTCCTTTCAGGTGTTCTGTTTTTTATGAACATGGGTGTATATCGAAATATTACATTGATCGACAAAAGAAATGCCACACCAGGAAGTATTTGGTCAAAACGGTTAGGCGTAGCTAAGTTTGGTCGCCTTCACCTGGGCGTATCAACCACTGAATTGGAGTGATCTCAGTGGCGAAAGCACGCGTGAAGAGTGAGAATGACAGGGCGATGCCTTTCGGAATCGTACCATCATATGGACACTTTTACCAGGGGCTTCATCATAGGGAAACCTACGGCTGGTTGTTCCTTGCACCCTATCGCGGCGGAAACGCATCGGGGTGAGACAAATGTTGACCGAATGTGGCGACAGTGGTTGGAGAAAGGTAATGTGCATCGTCGTAGTAGGACTGGTGTACGTACGTGAACGTCCGAACGCTTCGGTTTCAATTTTGATGACAAGCGGTAGAAGTTCCAGAGTCCACAGTGAACGACATTGGATGAGGTGTACAGGCAGCTGTGGACATTCCCGTATCCACACACTGTAAGTTACAAATTTACTTAGGCCGGTTTTTATAATTTTTAATGAATTTGGATTTCCTTTATTTCGGAAGATATTCCTCTCCCGTAGGAATTATTACGTGTAGGACTGCTCAAGAGCGTAGAAACAGCATAGTGGTGGAAATAAGCACAAATCTGTACTAATAACTAACCATTTTCGAGTTCGATGCTTCATGTGACGTAAACATCTATTTGACTATCCTTTTGTGTTTCTGTTTTTAATGAAAAGTTAGTTACTTCTCGTTAAACGTTTTCCCTCTGAACGATACATTATATTCCCGAAGAGCTTTAACTATTTAGTAACGCTTACAGTAGGTCACAGCGAGATACTGTAAAACCACAATTCTGCAAAGGGATTGTGAGGCAGATATTATGGATTTATTGAGATCTGTTTATGTGGAGTTGAGATTACGAGTAGATTGTCAAATGTTGAGATCACTAAACGTGTATTGTTAAAAAACGTGTTGTTTGCCGCCCCGGTGGCGCAGTGTTCTAAGGCGCTGGCCTCTGATCATTCGTCCGTAAGGGGTCCGGGTTCGAATCCCGGTCAGGCATGGATGTTGTGTTCGTCTTACGGCACTGGCTCTCTCCCTTCCCTGGAACCAGTGACCCTAAATTAGGGACGGGCGACTGCTTATAGCCCATTGAGTTGCTCACGGTGGTCGTTAAACCTCCAATCAAAAAAAAAAAAAAAAAACGTGTTGAGATCTATGCGATCGACTATTGCTGTCATTGCATTGAACTCTGTGTAGGCACTTGTGAGTCACGTTTCAGTGGATTTGACCTTTCAGTGAGTGAAATAATAAAGACGTTGGATTTGTTACGTAAGTCTGTTATCTCTTATGCTGATTTTATCTTTGGCCATTCGCAGTTAATGAAGTATTCAGAGTTTAAATGAATGTGCTACGAAGTACTCTAAGAATCTTTAGCTAAGAAATAAATTAAGCAACTTATGCTACAAATTTCGGAAGCTTAAAATACAGCAAGCAACTAACTTAAACACCATACTTAGTTTTTAAAGATTTCAGTGTTTGATCTTCTTCTATCTACATTGCTGGCCACCCAAAATGCAACACCAAGAAGGAAGCATCCGATTGGCCTGAAATTCGCAGCATGCGTCACCCTCGAGAGGACATGAAAACGATTAGCATTGCAAGGCATATGCAAATCATGTGCGCCCGGCACGCCACCGAGAAGCATTATAAGAAGGGTGCACAGAAGGCGGGGTGTAAGTAGTGGAAGTGCGTTGTTCTACCGGACCTGTGCGTGGAAAGCTTCCTGATGCCTCGTCGCAGAACACGGAAGTCATTCTAGCACGTTTCGGAGTTCGACAGAGGACGAATAGTGGCTTATTGCGACAGCAGTTTATCGTACCGAGACGTTGGCGCCCGTGTGCGACGACATCCAGCCACAGTGAGGCGAGTATAGATTCGGTGGGTGCAGGAGGGACGGACGGACTGATGTGAGTGATTGCCGCAGCCGTGGCACACCACCGTACGAGAGGACCGGCATGTTGTGCGGCGGGCATTGACGGCTCGCACTGCCACATCACGAACGTTAGCGCAGGAATTAGGGTGTGTTGCGCAGCAACCTGAGTCAGCACGTACCGTTCGACGTCGTCTGCAGGAGCGGGGACTTGTCGCAAGGCGCCCATTGCTCCGATTACCATTGACGTTACACCACCGGCGAGTGCGACGGCAGTGGGCCGTTGAACGCCACACCTGTACTACGGAATGGTACTGCATTGTCTCCTCCGACGAATCCCGCTTCTGCCTGCGACACCACGATGGTCGGATCCGCGTGTGGCAGCACCGAGGCGAGAGACTGTATGACGCCTGCATTATATATGCATCGCCATATCGGTCCGTCGCCTGGCGTTATGGTTTGGGGCGCAATTGGATGTGACACCGGCGCCCCTCTGGTATGCATCGCCGGTACACTCAACAGCCACCGCTACATCTCCGACGTTTTGGAGCCTATAGTCCTCCCTTACCTGCACGATCTGCCAGCCGCCACTTTTCAACAGGACAATGCGCGCCCGCAGGTGGCACGCATCGTGCAACAATTCTTCACGGACCAGCAGGTGTCACTGCTGCCGTGTCCTGCCTGTTCGCCCGATATGTCGCCCATCGAACACATCTGGTCGCTTATCGGCAACCGAGTGACCCGGCAAGCACCACCCGCGGCTACGCCCGATGAACTGTGGCAACGTGTGG
Source organism: Macrothele yani (assembly GCA_039090855.1). Lineage (NCBI taxonomy): Eukaryota > Metazoa > Arthropoda > Arachnida > Araneae > Macrothelidae > Macrothele > Macrothele yani. Next base: position 2,280,111 of record CM077006.1, read on the forward strand.
AAGCAGCCTGGACCGACATACCCCAAGACCACATCCAAAGCCTCTTTCGTTCGATGCCGCGGCGTGTAGCGGCCGTTATTGCCAGCCATGGGGGCCCTACGAACTATTGATATCTGCGTGTTCCGCAAGTCGCACGGGCCTGTAAGCTCAATCGTTTCATCTTTGTATCTGTTGTTATGTGTCCAGTAAATCTGGCTTTGCTATCTCGTGTCCTTCTTGGTGTTGCATTTTGTGTGGCCAGCAGTGTATAGTGGGGCGATAAAGAGTGATGCTAGTGTTTGATTTAGATTTTGTGCTCATGCTATACAATTCATTCATTTTGGCTAGGATTTTTCAGATTGTGTCCCACGTACCTGTGTAATAGTTTGACTACAGAGAGAGAGAGAGAGAGAGAGAGAGAGAGAGAGAGAGAGAGAGAGAGAGAGAGAGAGAGAGAGAGAGAGAGAGAGAGCTCATATGTTCGGTGTAGGAGAATCTATTCTTACAACTACCTTTTGTCTTGGTTACCTTTTCTAGTGAAGTGGTTTAACCGTTATTTTGCCTACTACTAAATCATAGTAACAGAGGGAGAAACACAGAGAGAAACTGAGATAGAGAGATAGATAGAGAGAGGGAGATACACAGAGAGAGGGACACAGTGAGATAAGACAAAGAGAGAGAGAGAGAGAGAGAGAGAGAGAGAGAGAGGGGGGGATGCAGAGAGACAGAGGGACAGAGAGAGAGGGATACAGAGAGACGGATTGAGAGAGAGGCAGAGGAGACTGAGAGAGAGAGAGAGAGAGAGATGGAGAGCTTCTTCTTTTTTAATTTACAGCAGCTGTTACCTTTCTGCTGGTCCATATTCATACATTTTCAGTTTCTTTCTCCAAATGCTTGGTTTCATTCAACCTGCAGTTTTACTCTTAATTTCAGTAGGATGCAACGGCCGTCATAATATATTGTTTCATTCCCGCTATTGTAGCAGTTATTCAGTAACAATGTCATTGAAACTGAAGTTGAGGCACTTAATATTGCCTCGACTTCTGTGTTTGGTTTTGAATCTTTTGAACTACTCGTAAAGTACTGACTCTTTGTCATTGACTCCTGCTTTTCTTTTTATTAATTACAGGGTAAGTGTCTTCGCATTTCTCTTATAATTCAGTCATCTTTCCAGAATTCGTTCTCTTATGATTTTTTTTTCACAGGTAAAAGTGTTCCTATCCACTGTAGATTCTCATTTTTGCAGATGACATCTTTCTTCATGTATTTGATGCCTTGCGATATTCACACAAAATATTAACGAACCTTAGTATTTCTGCAGTGCTGTCTTTTCTAATGCTGCTATTCAAGCAATTTTTCATCAGGTGAGAAAAGCGTTTCGGACCTTAGTTCTTGCAAGACCCACTCCCTTGGTGTAGGCAACAAAAGAAGTAAAAAATATTTCCTTCTTTTTTATTGCAAGCAAACCCTTAGCAGATACCACTTTCTATCTGTTCCTGTATTAATATATTCTATAAATTTTCATGGTACGGCCTCTTCCTTTGATGACTAAATCTTTGTCAAAAAAGCTACTTTTTTTTCGAGCTGCATGATACTTTTTCTCTGAACTTTTGATATTACATAAATCACAAGTTCATCCATATCTGGAAAACAATTCTCTCATTGGATAAGTTACACAAATCCACAATAAAACTTCTTGATGCTATGCAGAAACTCGCAGTTATCGGGATTGAAGACACCCGGTATATTAATTGATTTTGTTCACTTTCTTTTCTGCATTGCGGGTATTTGAAGAATTGTGTATCTATGTCAGGTATCATGGACGTTATTCAAAAGAGCTTTTTCCATCCTCTGAACTTTCCGTTCACACTACAAGACAATGGTTTCTTACAAAAAAATAAACCCTTCTGTTAGGCTTAGAGATGTGTTACTAATCGGTTTATAAACTCATTCAACTATGCCTCATCAGTTTCGGGGAATTTCTTCCTTTAATACGTTTTTTCTGAAAATCGCAGCGTTTTGAAAAAGAGAAATGTTTCATGGTGCTAAGAATTATACGTTTTTTCTTTCGGGATTTACAAAAGAAAATAGGAAAAGAATGAAAAGAAAATATGAAATTGCTCAAATGACTTTCTTTCCTAATTGACAAACCTGTTGAAATATAAGTTAGAGGGGATATTTTTTAACACGCGAGTTTCTTATTCTCGAAACTTTTTCCAATCATACTCATTCGTTTGATGGAACGAACACTATATGTAACGGTCCCTTCCATGTCCCGCGCTCTAGAAATTTTCGGATCCAAGGTGATCGGAGTAACGACGCCATGTGTTTCAAAAAATGTGGTAAAACAGGAATGTTAAAACTCATGTCCCGTACCAGCCTATACCTCAGATATAACAAGTAACACAGATGATGTACGAAAAAAATTCCTTAATTTCTGTGTCTTTGCTTTTTCGATTCTGTTTGGAAGTGGTCTGCGAAGGAGCAACTTACGTTCTGAGAGGAAATTCACTAATAATTGAGATTGCTTCACAAAACTTTTCTCTTAGTATTGTGCTTTGCTTGTCGGGAATGACCGTTCAGATTTCGGCAGCCAGATGTCTGGGTAACAAGACGGAAAATATGTCCTGAGGACAATACTGTTTCCTCAATGAGTCTGAGAAGAGCGACCAATTGATGCTCATGGATTCGAAGTGCAGCCTCTTCTTCAATTCACAATGATCCTTCGTGACGCAAGGGAGGTCGGCATGACTGATCATGCTACCCAACTCTCATTTGTACGCACCCATCAACAGGCACCCCACGTGAACAAGGAAGGCGGGTCGATGTCGACACGGGTGCTCCACGTGAAAGAAAGGCAGGACGCTGCAACGACACTACCATCATCAACAAAAGAGGTTCCCTTGTACGGTCTGCATCGGACCTTTTACCCCTGAATGCCTCATTTTTACGCGTCATCGAACCGAATCATTAACGGCAATTGAATGAACCACATGCTCCCTGAATGTTTTCACACTTTTACTGGGTCCCCACCTCCTCTTGACTCCCTCTATCTTCTTGGGAAAGTGATAAATGGAGATTAGGATGAGGCTTACCTTCCATCATCCCATGTCATCATCCTTTTCTGTGATTCTAGCCACCAATCTGGACACTTCAGGGAAAGCAAACATCCTGGATCCTCCCAACGTGAGAAACCACAGCTCGTTTCAGAATTCCTCGTTGAAGTTCCTTCCTCATCGGAAGAGTACCACCAAAATGGACTCCATGGCCGGAACATCGGACTGGAAATTTTTTCGCCCATGGATCTCAACGGCGATCACTCCAGGGGACTCATATGACAAACAGAAGGATGCTTCTGGGAAAGAGAGTTATCTAGAATGGACGGAAACCTTTACTTCAGAATTCTTGTCCTCCAGTAACGTGTTGAAGTGTTCAGAAGCGGGTGACAGGGAGGTACGTTATTTCATCCAAGATAAAAAAGTTATTTCTGCTGATGCTTCTATTGATAAAGAGGGGTTATCTCTTGAAACAGAGTTCACTGATATTTGTTTCACAGATAAACTGAAAAGAAAAAAGAGATATTTCCTTCCTTTTCACGGAGGAGAACTAAATTCTAACGGTGAAGCCCACTACGTTGACCGCGACGATGATTATTCATTATTTCCTACTGTAAGCCAAGAAAAGTCTTATGCTTTTGGGCAAACCATACCAAACGGAATTTCTTCATGTGAGGTACAGAACGATGATGACAATAGTTATGACTTAAATGAACATTCCACAAAAAATTCCAGTAGTAATTCTTATCCACCGAAAAACGACTGTAACACTCTCTGTGACATGATACATAAAAATGTCGAGCGAAATTTCATGGAATCTCTTTTCCTTGATAACGAAAATAATTTTAGTTTTGATAAATCATTTGCGATGAAGAGAAGTATATCTGAGGCTCACGCGAATAATCAAGTTATCATTTGCAACAGTTATCAGGAAGAAACAGAAAAGAAATCCCACGAGAGAGTATCGGATGAAGACCAGTCAAACTGTTACTCATTAGTTTATTCAAATAACCACAGCAGACAAATAATAACGCCCAGCTGTCTTGGGAGAGTGAACACTGGCGAAGATAGTTGGAATGCCTTCAAAAACCATAAAGGCATAAAAAATAACAGCTTTCATAATTTGCATGTGACAGATTCTGATAGCAATTCACTGCAACTGTTGAAAACTATTGTTACACATCCAATGGAAGACTGTCAACTAAATGAAGCCGAAGCTGAGAGGATTTTAAATAGCACGGACACTCTTTCTGAAAATCACCCCATGGACTGGTACTACGATGATACCTCAAACACAGAAAGAAAAGAAAAATTTGGCGACTTTTCCTGTGTTAATGATTTCAAATATTCGCGTATGTGTGCAAAGTATGATGACAGAGATTTTTTTCAAGAGCTGCCAAAACACAATTACAAGAACTGGAAGTTTAGAAAAATCGGTGAAGGCGGATTTCCTGTTAAGAAACAGAAATTCTTCAGCGATATCATAGATTCTGACACAGAGATAAACTCCAAAGTCTCGGGTTTATCTCCTGTTATGGAAGAGGAGTTGGATAATGCTATGCAGTTGACTTCGTACAGAGTTACTTTCAATTTCTGGAGAACTGGAAGCAACAAAAGCTTGGTTCATTGTTGCACCTCTTCAAAAGCAGATCGGTTTCGCTGTCTAAGATGTAAGCTCCTCAGAAGTGTTGTTCAAGGATTGCGCAAGGGCAACGGAACAAGAGTGACTCCAATTCGCCCAGTACCATTAATGCCACCAACTTACAAAAATTCTTTCAATACAAAAGGCTCATGGAAATATCTTTTGCCATACCAAAGAGCATCGGACATCTCCGAGTACCGGCAGTTCTGTCGAAAGGGCCTTCAGTACAAAAGGTACTCTTGTTTCTTTTGTCGATCGACATTCAACAGTTACGGGCAGCTAAAAACACACACTCGGTCACACACCGGTAAGTGTTTTTTTTTTTTTTTTTTGTACAGTTCAACGTACGAACGAAGTTTCGGGACGTAGTATTGATTTTATCAAAGATCCCGAACATTTTCTTACTGTTCATCACAAAAAAAAATGTCTTTTATGTAGTCCTTTTATAAATTTTCGATTTAGTCCGATAAGCTAAGTTCTATATTGAACAGAATAAGTAAAAAACCCGAATTTATGCCCAGCCGATGGGAAAACGCATAATCAAAATAACAGATGCTTTCACGAGTTGAAAATGTCTTGTACGAATTAAAAATACAATATTTATTTGAGAAGTTAAAAAACAAAATTACTTAAAATGAAAAAGACAACAAGAATGTCTGAAAATGCTATTATTATATTTACAATAAAAAGAAAGTTTTTCAGAACAAATGTTTAGACAAGAAATAATGATAATATTAATAAGTATTTCGATCTGAATATGATTTCTGAATTCTGACATCTTATCAGAGCACTGTACCATGTGGTTCCGTGATATTTATTTAACTTCGGGTGGAGATCATATTTAGGATTTAGTCGTGAATATTGCTTTACTTATTGCCGAAATAAATGAAATACCATCAGGTACAGGTAAGTCGGGAAGAACGGATGTATATGAGTATATGAGTTAGAGCGCAATGTTAGAAGGAGCAAAACAATTTTCTCAATTAAAATACCCGCAGTTAAAACCTTAGATTCAAAATTTCATTCCATGACACCAAGGCACGTCAGATCATTTATAACACTATTTCTCCTATCGACGCATTATCTGGAACGAAATCAATAGAATCAAATAAGTTTGAAATTTAATTTAATTCTGCATAACGCTTTATACTTATTTATTTATTTATTTATACGCAACATGCTTTGAAATTTTGGATCAGCGTCACACAATATTCTGCTATCTGTTGTGGAATTACCTCGAATTTCGTTTCGTTTTCGTTTAAAAAAAGTTTCACAGTGTTTAAGAGAGAGCGTTTTCTTCTCGGTCATATCCCCCCCTTCCCCGTAAGCTGACGCTATTCGATCAGCGTTGGTATCTTTTTGTTCATATAGAATGCAGTGGCTGAATTTTATTAACTTAGATCTCGTTTAGAAGCTTAGTATCTTTAACTTTCTTAAAGATTCGTACCTTCATACGTCCCACGTACCACACAAGAAGAGGGTCCACTTGTCACTACCGCTACCCTTACCATAGCTGGAGAACGGATGACATCTACCATGAATTTCCAATACTTTTCCCGTAGCGAGATCTTGCCAAACTAGCTCAAAAAGCTTTACTTAATTTTGCATACGTGCCTATTTGTAGAAAAGAGTTCGAGTCACATTATTGTGACCACCAGCTAATATCTAGAGTAACCGCCGTGTGCAGCACGGACAGCAGCTAGACAGGCTGGGAGTGATTCAATAAGATGCTGGAAGGTGTTCACGGGTACGTGCAGTCATGCTGACTGCAGTGCATCGGAGAGCTGCTGGAGGGTGCGTGGTGGAGGATCCATAGAGCGAACAACACGATCGATGTGGTCCCACCGATGCTCAGTTGGGTTTACGTCTGGGGAATTAGGAACCAGGGAAGTACTTTGAAGTCTTCATCGTGATCTTCCAACCACTCTCGGACATTTCTAGCTGTGTGACACGTCGCATTGTCGTGCTGGAATATACCATCCGCCCCAGGGAAAACAAACAGCATGTGTGGGTGTGCGTGGTCTGAAAGGATGGATTTGTAACGAATGCGGTACTTAGTGCCTTCCACTGGTATGAGTGGACCCAGAGAATGCCACGGAAACATTCCTCAGACCATAACGCTGCCCCCACCAGCTTGTATTCTTCCAGCAGTGGTTGATGAGTGTTTGTTCTCCGATGTTTCCCGCTTTATACGCCAACGTCCATCCGTTCGATGAAGCAGAAAACGTGATTCATCGGAGAAGGCAATCGTTTGCCAATCAGCGAAGATCCAATTCCGATACTGCCGTGCAAATGTAAGCCTTTTCTGCCGATGCACTTTCGTTATCATAGGTGCAGTGACCATCCGTCTGCATCGGTGCCCTATACGCAGCAGGATTTACTGAACTGTCGTTTTAGACACACTTCCGGTAGCCCCTGGTTCATTCAGTCATTGAGTTGCTCCGCTGTAGCGTGTCGATTGGTCCTCACACACCTTCGAAGCCGACGTTAACCTCTCACATCAATGGCACGTGGTGCTCCACAGTTTTCACATTGCTTATTCGTAATGGTGCCATTTCTCCAGTCACGATACACTTTAACCACAGTAGTTCCCAAACTGCGCTGTTTCAGAAATACTGTCACCCTTGGCCCAAAGACCGATAATCATCCCGTTTTTCAAATCTGATAAATCGCTCTTTTTATCCGTGACAGCAACGAGTGATATGCTTTCAGAATGCCTACAGCACACCTTATATACCCTCCAAGCCAGCTCACGACACGTGCCTTTATTCATTGGCTACGCGCTGTTGACGTCAAAAGTAAGAGGTAGTCACAATAATGTGACTCTACTATGTATATATCAATCGCATGCTACTTTACTGTTTTGTGAACATAAGATACCTATTTGCACAGCTAGAGTTTGAGACTAAAAGTCGCTGGTACTGAGGTGGTGGCAAGTGAGTGTGTACACTTCAGGCACTCAGGGACGACTTGACCATCGACGCAACAGAAGCGGTCGCCCAGGGCCCTGCGACTGCACGAGGCCCACAGTTTAGGAAATAAAAGCAAAACAATTGTTCGCAGATTTTTTTATAATTTTTAAAAATTTTCGGGGTGAAAGGCCCTTAGAAATATATTTTGACAATGTTTTTTTTTATTCTCAGTTTCCAATCCCCCACATCGAAATAGGTTATTACCCTACGTCCTACAGGTACTCAATTTTTTCGATGGTCTCTGCACGACTAAGTCTCAAAACGATTATTATAACCACCTAAATCTTTTCTGAATTCAATAAATGACAAATTAAATTTAATCATTTGTTGTTCCCTACTTTTATATATTTCATAGCCTGTGTGTAAACCAGGTACCAAAATTAAAAAAAATAAAATAAAATAACAATATCAAAGTTTCTTTGAAGCTATATATGGTGGCCAATCGTTCAGTGACCTTAAAAACAGTATTGAAAATGAAGAAAAAAGGCAATTTTCATAAGTTAAAAATCATCTCTAATTTCCACCTTGCATCAAAAATCAATCACTAAAACATGTATCTGGAAAAAAATACTATTTAAACGGATTTATTTTGGAGGAAACGCTACACAAAAATATTTGCTAGGAAGATTATTTATCCTTTTATCACTTTGTAAGGTAGTTTTTGTAAGAATCGCATTGCAACCTCAGTCGCCTCTCCTCAGAAACGAAATCTTTTTCTTAAGTTTAAACAATTACTTTGTGGTGATCATTTCCCCTTTATGATAGTTTTTGGGTATGTTCTGTACGGACGACATTTTTTTACGTAACTACTTTATGAAAATATGAGATTTATTTTCTATGGCCCCGAATGAAATTTTGCTCCGAGCTTCACAAAAGTACCATCTGGCTCTAATAGCACTTATTCAAATTGCCGTCCATCGGTAAACATAGAAGAATGCATCGAAATTACCAATGAACGTGTATTCATATGTATATATTGCATGTGTTTCAAAATACTTTGCTTTCAGTCTCCGTAAGATTGACCATATAAATACTGTAACAAAAAAAGCTTTATAGCTATATGTAGCAAATTATGCGCTTCTTAGTAGTACCTGTAAATTTCATAATTCCAGCATAATATTTCTTAATTTTAACGTATAGAACGAACACTAAATTATTCAATTGATTACCACTAGTTCTTGAGGTATTTATTTATTTCAGCACAAACGCATTTGAGATACTCTATTGAAATCTCAACAAAAGAGATTTTAGAAGAGAGGATTAATTACCTATGTTTTGATGTGTGCATTGAGACAAAACTTAAAGTTTTAATCCCAATGAAACGCGTATTACTTTTTAAGCGCCACACAATAAATCCAAAAATACCCAGTGTCTTCGAAATGCATTTAGAACACATGTTTTTCGCGAGAGAAATTTAGTCCGGAATTTTTTCCCCGCATCCTCTTGTTTGTGCCTGAGTGCCTTTTAATTTAATACATCGGCTGCTTCTAAGTGCCGCTAAGGAGCCCAATAAACTTTTAAAAATGTCTGAATGAAGAAGTAAACTTCTGTGTTAGACAGGTTTTACGGTTTATGACTGAGCACGTCGTGTCGTTCTTTTTGAGCATTACGATATGGTAAAATACGTTTGTATATAATATTTAAAAAACACACACGCACGATGAAACGGAGGGAAATTTGTATTTATTTTATGAACCAATTAGATAGCGATGAAGTGACGTCATTTTTATTAATCACATTTGTGTAATTATTTAAAGGGCTTCGTATTTTCTGTGTAAAATTGGAACGTCCATGATCTATAGGTCTATACATCGTCTATAATTGCCCAGACACATCAGCTTAATCAAAACCTCTTATTCCATTTATATACAACTGGTAAAATAGTTCATATCTCTGAAAGCATTTTAGAATTCCAGCTTTTCATCAAAACACTTTTCTTGCAGAAATGCAGTTGTAAATTTTATAGGCAGTAAGAGCGTGAATTCCAACGGATATGCAGCAGGATGATATTCATCATCAAGTAACATTCATTATATACCTTCGCTGCTTACTGAATTACCCGATGGATTCAGATTAATTTAAAACCAGCGCTGCTTCAGTCATTAACCCAGCGATTCAGTGAAATCACGATGTGAAAGGACTGAGAAGAAGCCCTTGCGGATCGCTACAAATGCCGATGTTAAATTGGGTAAACGAACGTCAAACTTGCACTTGTTATCGAGTCGACGATGTTAATTCATCCCTGAAGGTTGCTTCCTAAATTGGAGCATTCCTTCCTGTGAGAAACGATGTAACAGTTTGTTTTAAACTCTTACCTTTGACTGCTTCTTTTTTCAGCAGATTTAGAATTCATCATATTTAATCAGCATAAATTCTGAACACTACTTTAAACGCGCACTTCGTCGGTTTAAGCTGCGCTTTATGAACTAAATATTAATGTCAAACAGTTTTCTTATTCATTGGTTGCTTTTTCTTACATTTCTTCAAAAGCAGCTAATTTCTTCTTCGGCAGTTTATCGAACAGAAATTTTGGTAAAACTTTGAAACAAAAGTATGATAAGGCAGAGAAAATAACCTGAGAAGTAGAAGTTATACACTGGTGTGCAAAAATGAAGGACGAATAGGAGAAATTAGCATAACAGCGGAACGAGCAGGCAGAATGGTCCGGTACGGTAGGGCATGCGCATATATGCAGCATGACGGGGGGGGGGGGGGTCGGAAGGGTATAAAGCACACGGGCGGTGTACGCTCAGCAATTTAGCCACGGATGGCTTAGTGGTTAGCAGTTCAGACTATCGATGCAAGGTCCTCAGGTTCGAACCTGGGCAGATCTTTCAGAGATGGTGTGATTTGCTAACAATCGCTGAATATCCGCCGTGCATCGGACGAGCACGTTAAGTGAAGGCCCCCAGGCTGGACCCACTGGTTAAATGAGTATCCTTTCCTATGTCCCCCCTGAAATTCTCTCACCCCTCTATGTGCAATATCGTACTTGTACGGTGGCGCCATCTGCTGAACTCTAATCTCACTACAAACTGTTCTGTCAAAGTCCCTAGACTTGCTCTCATTCCTTCCGTTTCTGTGTCCTGCCCAAAAGGCGATCTCGCTGTAATTGGCTGGGACCTAAACTCTACTCACTGTGGACGGAAGTCCTACAAGAAAATGGCAAATACTGTACTGTACTGTACGCTCAGCAATTTGGTGAAAGCTATTGCACGGTGTACATCGGTTTGAACGACGTCGAGTTGCTTCAACCGTGTGATATGGCCAACAGGCAATCAAGCAGACGACATCTGGATGATTTTACCCGAGGTCGCGTCATTGGGAAGTTGGAAGAAGGTCGAAGTGTGACTAGTGTGGCCGAGGAATTCAGGATCGCTCACAGCATCGTTTCACGAGTTTGGAGAGCATTTCAAACGACAGGAACAGCTGTCCGAGAGTTTAGCAGTGGTCGTCCACGAGCAACCAAGGCGGCGGACGACCGGTAGGTCGTCCGCCGCCGAAAAGAGACAGACGGCCGACAGCGGGAGAAATCGCAAAGCACATGCAACAGACAACTGTGCGTCCGTTATCGCGTTTTACCTTGGCCAGGAGGCTGCACAAAGGTGGTTTATTTGCACGACGACCAGTACGGTGTGTGCCATCAACACCTGCTCATCAGAGACGGCGGTTTCTGTGGTGCCCGGAACAAAAGAACTGGACACGTCAGCAATGGGGTCGAGTTCTCTTTACGGATGACAGCCGATTTAGTCTGACGAGCGATTATGGACGTATACGCATCTGGAGAGAGCAGGGGACACGGAATCACACCTCCAACATCATCGAAAGGGACCGGTTTGGTGGTGGCGGAGTTCTCGTTTGGGGCGGTATCATGCTTGGTAGCCGTACTGACCTCCACATCTTCCAAGGAGGTTCAGTCACTGGTGTCCGCTCATGTACGGAGGTTCTCCTGCCTCACGTGCGTTTGTTTAGAGGTGTTGTGGGTCCTGAGTTCCTCTTCATGGACGACAACGCTACACCTCATCGTACAGTGGCTGTCGCAGAGCTGTTGGAGAGTAAAGATATTAAACGCATGGATTGGCCCGCAAGGTCCTCGGACCTAAATCCAATCGAACACGTGTGGGACCTTCTCGGGAGACGTTTGGCAGTACGTCACCAGCCGCCAGCAACGATTCCGCAGCTGCGATGGGCGCTACAAGAGAAATGGGCCACGATGCCTCAATAACTCCTTTGACAACCTCGTCCTCAGCATGGACAGACGTTCTAAATCCTGCAACGCAGTCAGGGGTGATCATATCCCCTACTAAAACTGGATTTTTCTTGGAAGCTGCCTGTCACATGGACGTTTCTGTCTTCTGTCCAGTTGTACTCGAAGCTACCTTTTCAATAAAGTGCCTTTGTATCCTTTGGATTCCTTGTTTGGACGGTTTTTCTCACTTGTCCCATATTCTTACATCTTGGGGATCTTATGGTATTATTTGAGTCGACGTGGAGCACTTCTGCACGACGTTACATTCGAAAAACCGTCTCGTCCTTAATTTTTGCACGCCGGTGTTGTTAAACAGAAATTTAGTGCTGTTACAAAACTTGTCTTTGTGATTGACGTGAAATTCACAAGTACGTTATCGACTGATTTTTCATTTTTTCAGTTTACATACTAAAGAAAGAACCGGGAATGCGGGTTCAAGTTCTAACTTTTACATCGTATCTTTTGAAATTTACTTTTCACATCTCATCTTTGACAAGCTAACATCCCGTTAGACGTGCTAACATCCCATTCCCATGGCATATTGTCGGAAAAAATGCCTTATTTGTTAATATGGATGACTTTAATATTAAGGAGATTGAAAAACGCGTAGAGGCCAACAAATACGGGCTTGCGGAAAACAAAAAGGGGGAGAGTAAGTGATGGAAATTTTTTCGTCTCATTAAGGAACTAGGAATAATTCTGTGTTGTTTGGTCTTGCTTGTTGTTTAAAATGTGGAAAGTGTATAATTATAAAGGAAGATGTCGACGGTGTAATCAGAGATTATGGAACCAAAAATCTAACCGACCATACGAAAGTATACGTACCTCCATCAAAGCGTGGAAAGAGTGAAAAATCTACTTTGCCGTTCAAACGATCATCAGTTAAAGTACAAAATGCTAATTTGGATCAAATCTTCCAAGTTTCTAAAACGTGATTCCTGAGTATTTCTTCCTTCTGAGGGGCAATGATGAAATCAAAAGTCATATTTTGGATAATTTCAACTCATCACAAAGTTGTGAAAATTGGTGTTTGCTGTGAACATATGTTGAAACTTGATATGTTATCAAGAAAACAGCAAAAATGGAAATTAAACATACAAGTTACTTAAAATCTTTTGATGTAGCGCCTTCAGAATTAGGTGGAACAACCTTAATATTATTGTGGAGGGACTTTTGGCTCTCCCAGATGTGTTTGAAAACATGCGTAAAACAGTTAGGTTATGTCTTGCAAATGAAGAATGACAGTTTCAATACTTTCTGTAAGTAAGTGAGTAAATTATATGTTCCCTTAATGCATTTGTTTGATTTCCGTATAACTTATATTACCCACTGCGGGGAGACTTTGTGAACACCCTGTATATCATCATCATCATCATCATCATTGTCAACCATTATCAATCCACTGCTGGACGAAGGTCTCCCCAAGTTTCCTCCACAACGGTCTGTCTTGTGCCAGTCTCCTCCATGTCACCCCTGCATACTTTCGAATTTCATCCACCCATCTCCCATGTGGTCGTCTTCTGGGTCTTTTCCTGTCCCTTGGAATCCAATCTAAAATTTCGGCTGTCCATCGATGATCTGTCCTTCTGGCAGTATGTCCAGCCCATTGCCATTTCAGGGATTTAACTCTGATCATGATGTCTTCCACTCTTGTCATTTTTCGGATCCACGAGTTCCTCTTCTTATCTCTCCTGGTTACACCAAGCATGCACCTCTCCATGCTTCTTTGAGTTGTCTGCAGCCTTTGTATGTCTCTTTTAGTTAAGGTCCACGTCTCTGCACCATACGTAAGCACTGGAAGGATGCATTGATCAAACACTTTTCTTTTAAGACATAATGGCATATTGCTCTTGAAAATTATGCTGTTTCTTCCAAAAGCTCTCCAGGCAAGTTTTGTACGCCGATTAATTTCTTCATCAATGTGACCCTCACTTGATATCTGCTGTCCAAGATAAATGTACGTGTCTGTTATCTCCAGTTTTTCTCCATCAATCGATAAATCTTCATTTCTTGTAAAAGCATTGAACATCACTTTTGTCTTCTGAAAGTTCATTTTTAATCCCACTTCTTTACTCTTGTCAGCAAGTTCCTGGATCATACTCTGCAGCTCTGATGGGGTAGTTGCAAAAATGACTACGTCATCAGCAAAACGAAGGTGGGTTAGATAATCTCCATTAATCTTTATCCCCTTGTTTTCCCAGCTCAGCGACTGAAAAACACTCTCCAATGTGGCATTAAAGAGCTTCGGAGATATGGTGTCACCTTGTCTCACTCCCTTTCCAATTTTTACGTGTGTTGTATTTTCAAACAGCCGAATCTTTGCACTTGCATTTTCATAGATGTTATTAATAATATTAATGTATGCATCTTCAATACCGCAGGTTTTCAGAGCCATTGTAACTGCTGATGGTTTCACCGAATCAAAGGCTTTTTCATAATCGATAAAAGCCATGCACAATGGAAGTTCATATTCCCTCGCTCTTTCAATTAGTTCTCTCAGCACGTGGATATGATCTATTGTGCTGTAGCCACTCCTGAATCCAGCTTGTTCTCTCGGTTGAGCCATGTCCAGTGTTACCTTCAAGCGGTGTGAAAGAACTTTAGTGAAGATTTTATAAACTACTGATAGGAGGCTGATAGGTCTGTAAGTTTCCGAGATCCTCAATGTCACCTTTTTTATGTAGCAGGATCATTGTAGCGGTGTTCCAATCCTCAGAATCTTTCCTTCATTAAGGCATCGAGTGAAAATCTGGGCGAGTACTGTTTCGATTTCTCCACTTGCTTCTTGTATGATGTCTACAGTAATTCCATCTTCTCCTGGAGCTTTTCCTCGCTTCATGTTCTTGATTGCATGTGCAACTTCTGCTGGAAGGACTGGAGGAACTCTGGTACTGGTATCTTCCATGATGTCTGGAGTGCACATATCATCCCTTTCATATAATTTGGAGTAGAAATCTTTCACTCTTGTCAAAATTTCGCCTCTATTTCTTGTTACAGAACCATCTTCTTTTCTCAGTGCCATAATCTGTTTTCTTCCCTTACTGAGATGTCCCTTTGCTATCTTTAGGCTTTGGTTGTTTTCAATTGCTTTCCTCACTAGTTCACAGTTGAATTTCCTTACGTCTTCAGTGATACTTTTTCTTACTGTCTTGCATAGCTCTATATATTCCACTTTGGAAGTCACATCTTCTTTAGTTGTCCTCATCTCTCTTCTTTTTTTGCATCAACATTTTGGTTTTTCCTGATAATTTGTTCACATGCAACTTGTTCTTAGACCCAGCTAATTTTGTTGCTGTTTCCATAAGAGCTTTGGTTACTTTTTCTGACAAATTTGCTTTGAACTATAATTTGAAACTCAATTTATGATTATACATAATCATGCACATTGTAAATCGTATATTAATATATATATATATATATATATATATATATATATATATATATATATATATATATATATATATATATATATATATATATATATATATATATATATATATATATATATATATATATATATATTAATATACGATTTACAATGTGCATGATTATGTATAATCATAAATTGAGTTTCGAAATTATAGTTCAAAGCAAATTTGTCCGAGTCTCGGGTCCAATTATGTGACATCCGGATCCAAAATGTTTGACCCGTTTCCAATTCTGGTCGTTACACAGTGGTTCTTGGAGGACGACAGCGACTTCAAAATGCTAGAATGGACCCCATAGTTCCCAGATCTGAGCCCAATTGAACACCTGTGGCATGACATTGAGAGAGCTATTAGCAACAGAGATCGTCTTCCAGCGAAGATCTGGCAACTGACGGACGCCATAACATCCGTTTGGATGAACATACCTGTAAAAATATACCAACCAGCCCCTCGTTTTATTGATGTCACATCGAATCGAAGCTGTTTCGAACGTCAAGGGCGGCCCAACTGTAGGTGATCCTAATAATTTGCTTTTTTCATTGCGATCTCGTAGGCTATAAAATGTGTTGTCAGACTCCTGCATGATGGATCATACAAAAGTGAGGAGTTATTGAGAGAAGTACGAAACACATCAAGTACTTAGAAATAGCAATCATGGAATGATACAGAATGAGGACAGAATATAAATTAAAAATTCCGTGGATTATTTTGAATAAATAAACAAGCCGTCAGAAGAAGTTGACGAATGATATAGATCACCAAAAGCAAAACTAAAAATATTATTTTTGAGTGATTGCATAGTGGATTTTATAAGGCACAGTTAAAACGTTTTCTTATACTATATGTTTTAGAGACGTCATCTGAAATATAATGGCTTTTAACTTTGGCGAAAAAAAAAAAGGGGGGGGGGGGGTCTAAATCCGGGAATAATGAGGAGCTATTTCTATTATTTTTTCAAAGAGATTACTGCTTCCATTTATAACTGGCCGACTTACGACACACCTTTCAGCATGAAATTATTGGCGCAAACAGGAACATGATAGCATGTTTGAATTGCTGTTTAGAATTTGAATTCTGCATTCTAGATCTGTTTTTTGCTAATAAAAGGCCTTTCTTGAAGCAAAAGAATAGATAAGAAAGGCACTGGAGTTACACAAAAAGCGACCTTTTAAGACCTTGACCCTGCGTTCTTCAGGCGACAACATATATCATATAGCAGGTCGTGTGGCGTCTTCTGGGGATTTTACGATCCCGCCGTTAAAATGCTCGCCACATCATCGACTAGCATAGATTTCCTCTAGCTTCGCAAAAGTCACCAGTTAACAGGCAATTAAAACAACGGGCAAAATTATGACCACTGGTTGTCATAACTTCCCTCCCGAGTAGTTCTTTGACCGGACAATAAATTTTTCTAGCTGGGTACGACATTGACTGCACCGAAAGAAGACTGACTATGCGTTCGAATGACTCTGAAGACTTGCATTTCTGTATTTCAGAACCAATGGTTTTTACGATGTTATTTTTGAAGGTTTGGCAAGTTGCTGTGTCACTCGCAAATGGGGAAACATCAATTAGCAATTAGAGGTGTTGAAATAGCACCACAGATAAAACTTCCCATTCTATCACTACTATGTTCCATAACGGAAAAACACTTGAGTTGTTTATGAATTTATTTTCAAAATGCAGCAGTTTAAGTCTGCGCTGACTTGATCTTATTGCAGATATGGCAAGTCCAGTTTAAACTCCTGAACATATTAATCTTTTTTTCTTTTAGATGACCAAGTATCTGGCATCGAATCTCTCAAAGTGAGATAAATACGTCTTTTCTTCGTCACGAAGGCTGAAAAAACATTCTGATTAAATATAAAATGGAGATATATACGATTTACAAGGATTTGAGATTTACCACCTTCGAGCACTCGTCAGTCAAAAAAAGGTTTGCTTTACAATTTTTCCTGGGTAAAAAATTTGCAGAAAAAAAGGAATTAGATTTAAACCCTCCTGTATTTAATAGAAAGTTTCAAAAATTTTCTCCACATGTGAGAGGCATAAACAGGCGGTGGTAGATAGTTAAGCTCATCGAAATCTAAAACTTGGTACAGAGTTGAGGTAGAATAGCAAATGATGTGCAATAAAATTTACGGTGATGCCAACGTGGTTTAGACAACCATAAAATGTTTGGCAAAATATACATGCATTTTTAAAAATAGAAACGCTACTTTCTTTAAGATGAACAACTCAGCATACTCCCAAACTCTAACTTGATATCCGAGAAACTGCAGTTTAGAATGGATAGATTCTTCACATACGAGTAGTTGCCACGAAATTTGAAGTAATTAGAGGGCAAGTCAGTGCCACTATTCAGCAGCTGAGATATTCAAACAACCTAGCCCAACTTCCGAATAGTTGTGGGGAAAGGGAGGAGTAAACACAGCTGATTTGAGTCACTCGATCGAGTTAACCATAAGACATTTTCGCAATTACTTTATGAAAGCACATGACTAATTGTTTTCCTTGTGTTCAGTTTTAAATTTAAGATTTCGGCTGAGGTATTTTATTCAGCACCAGTGGTTCTCAAACTGCGCTCCGCGGAGAGATTGGAAAGAAAAACAAATAAAATATATGTGACAAGATTTACCATTCTTCTCATTAGAATCTAAGTTCCCGGCCTATGCTTTATCATTCTTTTTCGATGCCAAGTGAAATTTTTGGTTTTGCAACTGTAAAAAGGGTTTTAAATACCATATCTATGTGGGTAACATATTGCGGATTTACAGTACCTGCTTTGAATTCATTCTCAAATGTGTTGCTTTACTTTATGTATTTTGTTGTTGTTTTTCTTTTATGTAGTTAAGTGGGTTCCTTATTCCTCTGAGATTAGTGGAGAAAATAACATTTCAAATGAAGTAAAACTTGTCGTTTAACATGCCCAAATGTTAAAAAATACCATACTGATGTCATTCGGTTTAATACCTGCGTAGGTGTTAGGCGAAAATATTGTCGCCTTTATGCCAAAGATGCGTATGCACAAAATTCATGTTTTGAGTAAACGGTATTTAAAGTTTCAATTTTTAATGACTTTTAATGGGAAAAATTAAGTTTAGATCAACATTTAAGCTATTCAGAATTCGAAAAATTATTCATACTTTTGCTATATGATAAAATATCGACTAACAACTTGAAAAATGCAGTTAGGTAAAAACAGTCCAAAATGCACACACTGTACGTGCCTTGGGCATAAGGGCGACAATAGTGCTCTGTGACGAATTTCTCTTCTGAAAAATGTTCCGCGATTCAAAAAGTTTGGGAACCCCTGCTAAATATTGTAGTTTATCTTTGTATCAAAACTGAGACAGTGGTGCTTTTCCAACAGTTCCCAAGTGATATAATTCATTTTAATTACATAACATACATTACATATCGCTAAGCTGTTCTCTGAGATTCAGAGGTTATCTCCACAAAGAATTAAAAACTACCAGATACATATTTAGCTGATTATTTACTTACTGTTGCCGTATCGAACTTCTCAATTTACAGCGATCTTGATACACAACACTGATATTCATCACACGACGTACACAAGACCTTCTATACTTTATACTCATAATATTTTTCTCATGAAGACGCTCCTGAATCTGATCCTCGCATAACTTCCTTGGCCTTCCTCTACCTTTCCTTTCTTCCACTTGGGCAAAAAAATTTTCTTAGTAAGCAACTCATCACTCATTCTTTCAATATGGCCAAACCACCGAAGCATATTGGTCTCCACCTTGCTAACAACATTTTGCTTCACATTACACAACTGCAACACATCTTCATTTCTCACACGATCAGAACGTGTCTTGCCACAAACCCCCTGTAAGTAATGCACTTTTCCAGCACACAAACGATTCCTATGTCTATTCTGTAGTACCCAGGTTTCTCTAAAATACATAAGAGTAGAAACAATTACACTTTCATACACAGCCATGCGGGACTTTCTTGAGAACCCATCCTTCCTGTGAAAACTTCCCAAAGCAGCTACGACTTTCAATGAAGAATTCACTCGCCTACTAATTTCACCATCCAATTTGTTCTCCCTGTCAAACATGCTTCGTAAATACACAAACTCATTCACCTGGTCAATCACGGTGCCATTTAGACTTATATTACATTCAGTGCTAACAGTTCCTCTCTCAAAAAACCATAACTTTAGTTTCTATTTATACTCAGTTTGAATTTAATGCAAACTTCGTACATCCGGGACAGCATACTCTGCAATTCACTTTTGCTCTCTGCCAACAGGACAGTGTCATCAGCATATAGCAATCTGCACACACGCATATCACCAAAACAAAAACCAGTATTATCTATTTTGGCATCACGCATCCATAAATATATTAAACAGCCATGGGGACATTACACAACCTTGCCTGACTCCTGCACCAATAGAAAGCCATTTTGATAAAACACCATTCACTCGTACACAGGCGCTACTGCCAGCATACCTGGCTTTTACACTATTAAGTAGATTACCAATAACACCATATTATTTTCAATATCTTCCACGAAAGTCTCCTATTTACTCGGTCGTAAGCTTTCTCTAAATCTATGAAGGCAGCAAAAACTTTCTTACCAACAGCCAGATTCTTTTCAATCATCATGCGTAATGCAAAAATTTGGTTAGTGCAACCTTTACCAGGAATAAAACCACTCTGAACATCAAACACTCAATCTGACGTAAGACCTCGTACTTTTTCAATAATGACCTTACCAAACACTTTCCCTGGCACACTTAGTAAACTAATACCACGATAGTTCTTGCAGTCAGTCTGGTCACCTTTATACAAGGGAACAATGAGCAGTCTTTTCCTTTATACAGGGAAACAATGACAGCATCATTCCAATCCCGAGGGACCATTCCGAAATCCCAACACAACTGCCAAATTTCAGTTAACCAGCCAATGTCACACAGAACTAGCTGGTACCTCTTCATCATTCATTTTAATTCACTGCATATTTACGAATATTATACCAAGAACACATAGTATCACTCATTTTATTCCTGTTGGAGACGTCATGCTCACCTTGATTCAGAAGTGGCTGTCAGGTTGCAGAATACATGCGTACATGACCGTCTATATTAGGCTTTTTTTACATTAATAACGTATAATGCTGTCTATGCTTATTTTTGCCCTTGCAGTAATACTCTCTTTCTGTCCCTTTTTTTTTTTTTTTTTTTTTTTTTTTGGCATTTAAGGAGAGCGGCCCTACGTTTGCCATCACGAGGCGTGTGGCAGAGCTTTCTCCAGGAACGAAGAATTGACGAGACACAAGAGAATCCACACAGGAGAAAAACCATTTGCCTGCCCAGGATGTGGAAAGAAATTCGGAAGGAAAGACCATATGCGAAAACACGCCTCTTCGCACACCAGAAAGCCAAAAAAATATGCATATGACAGAGATCTTCTACAGAAAGGCACTTTTGAATGAACAGTGAACACAAATTGAAAGATATAATACTTTCTCAGAGAAGCCCACGTGTTCAGTGTGCAAATTCTTACATTTTTAAGGATCGTAATACCGCCGATAAGGACATAGAAAAACAAAATCTAATTGTTCGATTGGACAAAGCGGAGATTCTGGAGTGAATTAAAACTGAAACAAAATAAAAAACCAAAAAAAAAAAAATAAGTGAGATTTTTTCGACAGTGGTTCTGCTAATACATCAGTCAGGGGCAGATTTATGTAGATTTCATGCATCGGATAATCAGCAATTTTTTTCAGCTTATAATCTTTTACATAAACTGGTTTCCATTAGCAAAAATATCACCAATGTACACTGTGGTCTGTGGAATATCTAATATCACCGGAGATCATTAAATAAAATTAAATCTATAATGCCTTCTGAATGCTGCTTATGAAACTCATGTAGGATGAACAGAAAGAAACAAAATTACAGAGATTGTAATAATATGGGTAGGTCAATTTGTGGGATAATAGTTGATTATAGAGTAATATTTACTTTACTTGATAATTGGTAATGCTTTAAAACTAATAACCAAGAATGAACTTCACTGTAAACCACTATCTGATTACAGGCTAAATCTTAAAACCTGCTGATGTAAATCGCTTTGTCATAAAGCTTGCTGAATTATCTTAGCTGAATCGCTTTAGGTGGATCTCGGACAGCATCACTTCATCGCAGCCGGTACTTAGTTACCAAGAACCAATTTATTAAACACTAGAAATCATAACGGCCAGAACTATCTCGTTTAACCCAGAACTGGCTTCTTTAATTTAGGTGTATTCAGAGGTTTAGGTGTATACAGACATATCTCATGAACATAAGATAACGTTCGCTTGGTTGTGCAAGTCATTCATAATCGATTTGTTATATTTTGCCTATTGCATTTTTATCTTACTTTTTATGCCTATGATAAACGAGGTCCTTCAAAGCCCAGGGCCAGGGGAAGATTCTCCGCTCATCCTGGTCTAAGGGCAGTCCTGTTGAAAGCTCTGTGCAAGATATAGTTCAATAACACTTTATCAAGATTTAATAATCATTCTTTTTGAAATACAGTATACCGCGAAAAGTGTCTGATAGTATTAATCCATCCAATGCTCTATCTATGTGATTACTTTTAACAGAATGCTGAAAGTCACAACAATAGAATGTGAAACTTTGTGCCACCAAACAGTTTTTATGTGTAATGTGTGTACGTTGTATTCTACAAAAAGTGTCCTTCACATGCAGTTCATTCAATTGACTTAGAGAATCAGGTACACTGTACATTCAGCATTATAGCATTAAGGAAGAGAAAATTAATTGACACAAACCAATTTAGACCATTATTATGAGAGAGAGAGAGAGAGAGAGAGAGAGAGAGAGAGAGAGAGAGAGAGAGAGAGAGACAAACAGAGAGAGACACAGAGAGGCAAACAAAGAGACATAGAGAGGCAAACAGAGAGAGTGTTAGACTAGACACAGAGAGGCAGACAGAGGGAGTGAGAAAGACAGAGAGAGTGAGTGCGAGAGAGACAGAGAGACAGAGACAGACAGAGGGAGTGAGGTAGACAGAGAGACAGAGACAGAAAGAGAGACAGAGAGAGACAAAGAGTGAGGTAGACAGAGAGACAAAGACAGAAAGAGAGACAGAGAGAGACAAAGAGTGAGATAGAGAGAGAAACACAGACAGAGACAAAGTGAGATAGAGAGAGAGAGAAAGAGAGAAACAGAGACAGAGACAAGAGAGACAGAGAGAGAGAGAGAGAGAGAGAGAAACACAGACAGAGACAAAGTGAGATAGAGAGAGAGAGAGAGGCAGAAAGAGAGACAGGCGTACAGTCAGACAGACAGAAAGACAGAGATTTTATTAGCACTTTTTACAAAACACGAAAAAAAAAAGAATTATAATTATCAATAAAATAGCAGCATTGTTCAAACAAACTGGATAAGCATTTTTGTAAAAAAACTGCATTTCAAGAAAACAATCAGTGATTAAGGAAAAAACGGAATCCGAAGCGGCCTCCAAAGAATGAAAAATAGTAAAATTCTTCTGTGATCAATTTGTGCAAACTGGGCTGCAACAGCTTAAATTTACGAAACGAAGTTTCGGTTTTTTTACATCCCAGTTCTTCAGCGTTTCATAAATAATACAGCAAAGTTGATATCTACATTTTAGAAAACTGTACAAATATGTACGCCTGTTCTTAAAGATTTCTTCAACGTATGACGTTGAAATACGGCTATCATTGTTAGTGTGGCATCAACACTCTATTTTTCTCTATGCGGAAAATTTTTCAGAAGCGATATAGTTTTTTTATTGTTCCATAACGTCATGTTTAAATCTTCTTTGCTTTCTGCCAAGTCTAAAACTACAGTTATCATGAGTCAAAACCCAAGTTTTTCTTCTGCGCCAAAGAATAGCTCGTAAAGTGTAACTGTTGAGGTGAAATTAGGGAATTAGAAGTATCTGAAAAGGCGAAGAAGCAGCAGATGCTGCATGAGAGTTAAGCTTGCCTAGGAGCACAATGAAAATTACAAATCAAGGTGTTACTTCATTGAAGAAACTGATATAAAATGAAACAAAAGCTTGACTATTAATTTGAAGCCATTTTATAACAATGTTTTATAAAAAAATTTAAATTTTTTTTTAAAAACACATCATAAAAATATTTTGGTCTTGTACTTCGCAAGTCTTATAAAAAATTTACTCCTGTTGAGAGAAAACTTCTCAAAGACTAGAAATCAGTGCGAAGCTGTTTTAATTTTGTTGTGAGGAAAACGAAGGCTTCAGTTAAAATAATTGCAATTTACGATGCAATCTGCTGAATGGAATTGCCTCGGTAAACCAGAAAACGACTGTGTAATATAAATGGTATATGAAACCTTTAAACGTTTCAGTCTTCAGTTCGAATTAACTTTTCGTCTGGAGGATTTACTTTTGAGGTGACATTAGCCGTTTTCCGCGTAAGCGATCCCACCGAAATGTAGCTTCTGTCACGTTTTGTCGCGGATTCGTATCAGAGCACGATAACAAGAGCCTTTCCAGGTGCCACAGAAAAAAGAACAAATTCCAAAAACCTCAGTGATAAGGATGAGGCATAGTTACAACGCAGGATGTCTTCATTAGAAACACACACACACACACACACATATATATTTTAGCTTGTGTGTTTTGTATGTTACCTCAGGGCCAGAAGTAAAAAAATAAGCGTCGACAAACAACAGCTCAGCGGAATGCGACGCATTTTCAGTTGATCGATCATTCTGATAAACACTGTGCACCAACCATTTTCCATTCAGAATCGACGACAAATGATGTTTTGGTGCCGAGGTCACATGGCTACTTTGGTATCGTCCAATCGCTTGCCACCCACAGCGTCATTCCCTGTACCCACAACATTCATCACGGTCATTCTGATTTGAGAACCTTGTAGATAATCAACAGGGGGTGGAAGATTTCCTAGAAAAACACTGAAAGCTGGCCTGAAGACAGTTTCCCTTACCGTCAGGGAACTTTAGTCAACCAGGAATAAAAAAGAAAAACTTGATTTTTCCTTTTTGCCCACATAAGGTAGAACCATGAAAAAAATCTGACAACTTCTCTACGTTCAAATAAGGTAAAATTTGTGGTGAAACAAATTGTTAGGTATCTACGAAAGTCTCGCGGTTTGAAGTAAATCTTAAAATTAACATTGAATAAGAAATAATGGTAATAATAACTTAGTATTTTATTTTAACGGGCCAACAAGATTTACGATAAATCAGCACAAAAGTGCAATAGCACAGCATAAATGCTATTGGAATTTACAACGATTTCATACATTTTGGAAGAAAACTAAGATAGGAAATCAAAACTGAAAGTGAAAGGAAATTTGCAACAAATGCATATTTGTTAGAGCTAGAAGCTTTCGCAGGTCCAGCTTGAACTAAAAGACTCAGCCTTTTCCTGCTGGACCAAAGAAATAACATGTCAAGTCGCAATATGGGGACTGACTTCTGACATAACCAGTTGTTACTTATATTTACTTCCCACACCACTGATTCGCATTTGAAAATAAAGTGAAATCAAACTTGATTTCGTAAAAGAAAATAATTAATTTAATTTTGACTCGAAAATTGATTTTCTCGAAACACATATATTTTAGGAGACATTTATCTTTTTTAATTCAAATGCTATCGTTTTCCAGTTGGAAAGCTAAACTCTGAAAAGTTAGAACGAAATTTTGTTTTCACTCCGGGATTTTATTATGTTGGCTCAAATTACCCTTAAGAAGGTGTATGGCAGGCAATCACAGAGTGAAACGGTAGACTTAGAATTTTTATGTTTCTGCGGCATGATCCCATGAATTTCAGCGAAAGCTAACATTACTAACCGTTTTTAAAATCATCTGGAGAGTTAGAATCATTTCTGTTTTCATTAGTGTTTTAAGAGAGGCACTGAGACAGTCTCTAGTTTTTAGTCAGCCGTTAATGGGGGACTGCAGTGACTACTCCCTGCTATGTACTTCAGTTGCTAGGAGAATAAACTAGTCCCTCCGTTCCCTGCATCGGCTGTTTGTGAAGTTCATTTGCAAATGACTGACTTTTTTGCTTTGGAAATGGTGTTATGGCATCAGAGTCCACGTAGCAAGGGATTCGAACACATGGGGTTTTTCTTACAACTTTAGATTTTAATGAGATATTTCTCACAGGGAGGGTCAAAGTCGCGATGATGAGGATTCAGCAACTGCCCAGATGGTTGGAGAGAAAATTAAACCCCGCGATTTGTGGCTCGAGCATGAGACTAAGAAAAACGCCTGATGGAATAAGCAAGAATAGGGCAATGTGCAAGCAAATAAAAAAAAATAAGATACATAAGATACAGAAATCAGGACAGGCAAACCCGTGATCTCCCTTTTACATTACACAGAGAACATCATCGTAGAAGAGCGAATTCTCATTTAGCTGGTAATTCCTTCATTTTATCATCAGAGAAAACTATAGGTAAAACTCCGGAACTGCTTACCTTTCAGAGGAGAAGTAAGGTAATCAGCAGTTCTGTGGTTTTCTTTCAGTCCCCTGTCACGTGAAATCCAGTGAACAGCCCTATAACAGCAACACTAACTGAGCGACTCCACTAATTTCTCTGCTGAATCAACGGACCAGCTTCCCAAATTTAGGCCCGTGAAAGTGTCTTATTCGTAAGTAAGGTCTTCATTTGGGCAACACCGAAATGTTCAATAGATCAGCATTTTTTACAGTGTTTGTTGTAGAAAACTATATGTTATCCGAAAGTAATAATATTTGGTTAGCAATAATTTGTGCTACACTAACCTGAGATTACGTGAAAATCTGTTGCATGTTGAAGAAACTGTTGCACTTATGACACTGGAAGATTCCAATGAACGTAAAATTTTGCTGATGTTCATTATCAGGGACGTAGCACTGAATCACGTGTGAGGGGTTAATTTATGTATGCTAAACAACTTAATAAAATGAATACTGATGTTTCACGGGCATCAAAGTCTTTATACCTAAATGAATCACTGAGAATTTTTTTCCCAACATCTAATTTTGCTGATAGTTATAACCTCATCCCAGACTGAAGTGCAACGAAGGCAGAAAATTCGCTTTCAAAGATGCATCGAAGTTCTGGCTACATCCAATTTTTTAATATTCCCGTAGTTATTAGCACCCAGTTTCGATGCTTTCTCCGCTCTGAGCGCTTAAAAGTTACGGTGTCAGAAATTGTAACTGCTCTGATTTAAAGCTTAGATTTAACTTTTTAGAAAATTCAATTCCTGTTTAAATTAGAAATATCCAAAGACCAAAATTCTGCTCAGTTTTTGGATCTAGATGTCGCACATTGCTTACATTTTTCTACCGTGGATTTGTTGCCTCCCCCTAAGTGCTGTAACAACTGCAAAAAGTACGACACACTGTGACGTATACTCTAATGAAACTTTCCTTTTTGGTTTCTTTGTCTATGTACATTTGAGTTCGTTCTCCTTAGCGTTTTTCAAACTCAACGTGAAATCTTCTCTCTCGCAAGAGTATGGTTGGCAACACCCTGATGTCGGAACGAATGACGTGTGGATGTGTGAGATAAAAACGGAACGATACATATAATGTTTTTTGAGAAGCAGGTGTGTTGGGATTGATGGTGGAAATTAATGCTATTATGGATACGATATTGTTTAATTGCCGTTTGAGTTATTTGAAGGCTGCGTGTTTTACTTTAATGTCAGTTTCTTAGTCAAATGTTATTGTTGATATTAACTCACGTCCGTTTGATCTCACCTTGTTGAAGTGCTAAAGAATATTTAGCTGAATAAAGACTAATAGTATGTAACCTTTTCTGAAGTTATTTGAGTAACTCCTGATTCGCTTAAAAGTGAAGCTATCAAAAACTGATTTGTGTACTGTTCCGACAGCGCTATATTCCACGAACATTATAACACATACACATATATGCATAAAGTCAGAAGTCTATACTTTGGCCAGTAGTCGACAGGCAATTGAAAAATCATCAACACTTGCGCATGTGAATTCAAGCATATTCACCGAACAAATGCGACTCAATTATTAAATGCAGCTGGGAACGAATAAGGGAAACCATGTAATTTGCTGCATTCAAGATACGGAGGGTAGTCCTGTGGAAGCTGTCCGTCAATTCAAAAGACAGTAAAATGAGGATGGGCAGAATTAATATTTTAGTGTATTAACTTCACAAGTCCGCGGGGCTCAGAAGTTTGTGGGGTTAGGGTAGTGGATCGTGTCACAGAGGGCTTTTCGTTTCCGCCAAGGTCTAGAAAGCATCGAAGACGACCCAAGAAGCTGCCACAGCCATCAGATGCAACGGACGACACTTCTGTGGTTATCGTTAACAGCATTTTGGAAGAAGACCGACGGAAAACATGCGAAGATATTACATATGAAGCAAACATGTCTACCGCTTAGGCTTTCAGAATCCTAACTGAAAAATTACAGAAGAGAAAAGTGGCTGCCCGTACATACAGTAAGAGACATTCTGGAAACGTATGGATGGGAACTGCTTCCCCATGCACCATACAGTCCTGACATGAGACCACTAAACTATGACTTGTTCCCAAAACTGAAGAAGCCACTCCGCGGGATATGATTCAGGATGTTTCTAATGAGGTGACCCAAGTAATCCGACGCCTCAACAGTGGAGGTACCATGACTAGAATACAAGACTTGCCCAAACGTTGGGCTGCTATCATAAAGAAACATGGAGATTACTTCGAAGGCCTGTAAAGGTATGTTGTGAAATAAATTCGTTTTTTAAGAGATAACCCACAGTGCGCAAAACTTTTGAAATGACCCTCGTATTTCGGCACTGCGTTTATCTATCCAAGCTTACTTTTCTGTGGAAGAATGTTCAAACGAAAAAATAAAAATAGGAAAAAAAGCAAAGTGTTCCTGAAGTGTGAAAAGGTTTCTCTGTTCTACAGGGCAGCTCAGTTCCCCAGAAGCTCCGGAGGTAAGAGAAATAAACACCTGCAAATCTCGGGTATAGAACTATTACTATAACTTCAGCACTAAACGGAAAACCATATACTTCTAAAAACTCTAACTTTTCATTGATTTTACTCTGGGATATTTGCTATCTGCGTACATTATTTCTTCTACAACCCTTACCTCAAAAGATTCAGTGAGTTGCAGATTATTAAAACTGAACTTATTTGATGGTCTTCGAGCCGAGAGCTTAGAACTAGAAAGAGCTCGATGTGTTGTACCCCCTGCCCTTCCCCATCATCTCTACCCATGAATGTGCTTGCGTCGGACATGTGATTAAGCAACAACGCTGTACAGATTGGACAATTATGTTTTTTCCTGGGAAACTTTTTTTTGTGCAGTTTTGTGTCAATAGTTGGTTCTCTAGTTTCTGTTTTCTAGATGTGAGTCATAGGTTGACGTCGTCTGGACTGTAAGAAGTTAACTGCCCGTTTTATTTTTCATCAAAGCTGTGTAATTCGATGTTATTTTGTGTTCTTTTTATTTCAACATCCACGTATTTCAGCTCGTTTTTCTTGCGTGGAATGAAGTAGAAGTATTAATCAAACGTACAAAGCTTCGACTGTCAAATTTTTCTGAAGATTGAACTTTTATTGATGAGTATCCTCCCCTCCCTTTTGTTTAAATCTTCGCTCCAGCTGGTGTCCTTTCTTTAATTCTTTAGCTCGGTTGGTGATTTTTTTAACTTATAGTATGTTTACTGATTCTGCTTAGTATAAAGATTTATCGAGAATTTTTCATTTTATTTTTATTTTACAGGTAGTCACTTCAAGCATAGGTGTTTCATAGTGGCGTATTTTGGGTCCGAGACCTGGGTTATCTCACCCGTCACCCCCGCCCCACAGTACTGTTTTTTTTTTTGAATTGTGAAGTTTAATTTTTAATTGTTAAGTAGCAGAAGTACCTTATTTTAGGTACATGCTATGCTAACATGATAACAAATAATTATGAGGATTAGGATTTGAACACTTCATTTGTACACGAACTCCATTCTTCTTTCCTTTTGTGTGAACTTGAGTGTTACGTTTTCACAAAAATGTTTCTTCCGAGTACTTTTTCATATTTAAAAAGAATGTGTTTCTCTATTGACAAAACAGCCAAGTTTTTGGAATGTGCATGTCCTTGTGTGGCTCTAAGATATATCTTGATTCTTTTTAATGCAGAAAAACTTCTTTCGGCAGTTGCAGTTGTTGATGGAAACTTTAATATTAGGTCTGCTCATTTGTACATCTCACTAAGCACTATGCCCACTTTATTCAACTTTATGTAAGAAGTAATGTCTCTTACTGATTTGTTTTTGTGTTTATCAAGGGAATAAAACATCTTCAGTTAATCTTTTAGTCGAACTGTATTAAAATTTGAAGCATTGAGTTCTTTAAGTTCTGACAGTAGATGTTCAGGAAAGTTTTCACAAAATTTATCAAAACAGTTCGAATCCAACAAAGCCACGAATTTAAGATATAATATCACTGATTTTAATTCATTGACACTTCACACAAACTGAAACAATTCTCGCAAAACACGTGCTGCTACAGGAGGAAGCATGCGGGTGATTGCGGTAGTCGAAGTCTCTTTTCTGAGCGACCCGTTGTGCAAAGCAATGGTCCATTCCCCTTCATACGCTCATTCATGTTGTCATGGAAACGCTAGAAGGCGATTGTATCGAAGTCTTCGAATCAGAACAACGAAGACTCTGGAAGAGCTGCTTGCGATATGCCGTTGACTTCGCTCGCAAGTCAAAGAAGGGAAACCGTACGTGTTTTTTTCGCAGATGAAGCATCGACATATCTTAATATCGTTGATAATTAACTTTTATTTGTGCATATTTAAGTGAATTTTATTTGTGCGTTCTCTGGGATCCACAGCTAGCCTAGCTAGCCTCGAATATTCGCCCCTGGTGCTTCAGATACAAACAGTTAGCGGTGCAAGGCGTGTATGGCTTAATGCAGATCAAACTTGGAGACCTTTCTGCTTAAAACAGACGAGGCTAATCTTACAAAAGTCCATTTCATTTTCCGAATTGTAAAAATACTTTCCACCGCTCTAATGATGTTCAATCAACGGCCCACAATTTCGTGTGTTTTCATTAGACACAGAGACCTAAAATTCGTCCTGCGCCCATTTGAGTAAATGCCACTCAGTTCACTTTACCAAGTCATTCATTCTTGCCACGTCAACACTTTGGAATTCCCACGAGAGAGATTTTTCACTTCAAATTACGATCATCAGCTATTTAGATTAAAAAACAAACAAAAACTGAATAGTCTCCTTTCACCTAGAAGCATAAAAGGGCAGCTAAAGGCACATAAAGCATCTGATCTTTCCTCTTTTTGCTTCCCGCCAAAGTGTTTGACTACAAATCTCTATCGTCTTAATCTGTTTGCATTGTGGCTTTTATAAAGACTGGCAGGCTCAGTACAGCCAGCATTTCCATATTAACCACCGCAAAGGGTTTGGCAGTTTCTTATCTTTCAGCAGGGAAAAAGAAGAGGACGGTGATGATGCCTCGGCAATTTGCCTCCATCCTTTCAACTAAATTAGAAACAAGGGGAGGCGGAACCTGCAAGTCAGTTTGGATTCGAAACCGGTTTTCTCCTCATCTGTCAGAGTAGTCAACGAGGAGGCCGACCCCGAGAGGGAGGCATTTGTTTGCAGGTGGGTCAGCACGCGCACCGGGAATCGTGCTTCAGGTTAAGTTGCCCCAATGTTTGCTGGAAGACACGTGCTTTGCTTACCAGCCTAGAAGGATGGATGTCGCTCACAACCGAATGATCAACCGTTGCTTGATGTCTTCAGTTTATTAGTTTGCTTGCTCTTCTTTGAAACAGAATACGTGTGCTATAACAATTCCAATCAGAACACTGAGTCCATCCTATATTGATACTGATTCCTATTTATTTACCCGAAAGGAGTGAAAAGTATGGTAAGTAAAATTTACGGATTTTTTATTCTGTTTGTTCTTTGACGTTTTCATAAAGTGGACACAAACGAGACCGGAACTACGACAAGGTATATTTGAACCCCAAAGGATAATGTATATATACGATGTCATTGCTCTGTCCACGTTATTTTTATAAACAAACAACGATTAGCAAATGAAAAATTGTACATCCGACACCGCTGGGAAACAAATATATATATATTCACCAGTGGATAATGCAATTTTACAACTCTGTCCAATCATCACGTAAGACACAAATCATTTATGTCGCTGTGCATGTTTAGACGATAATACAAACGCAGTTGTGACGCACGTCTCTATTTTAAATTTTTTTTTGAATTTCTGTTTTCATGTAAATTTTGTTACTTCTGAACGCCACTTCCCCGAGATTCCTTATACGTTTTGATAACAGTGACAGTGGGTCAACAGAAAATAAAAATTACGTTGAGAGTAAAGTGTGGTGAAAGTGGTGGTAAGATCGTGAAAGGATTTGCCGATTATGATGTAGATTGTCATGTTAATTTTATACTACGAGCGTTTAAAGATTATATATGTAAGTGTTGTTGTGAGTGCTACTGATGTCACAGTAAGGTTTCCACAATTGCGCTACTTTGACAAGTGGAAGGAATAAAGCTTATCTGGATTTCACGCAAGTTACTCAGTCATACGAAATCTGGTCGTACTTTAAAATTTATTAATGCTAAAGTGATTGTGGGATTTCAACATACAATATACAAAGCACAACCCTAAAACGTTATACAGCAACAAACATATTTTATCACTAAAGTGCTGTTCTACAGTATTAACCAAAACCATAAATTTGCAGACTTTTTTTTTTTTTAATTCCATAAGTACAAACGTTAAGTATGTCCAACTATTAGGCAGTAAACTAAAGTATTAATAAATTACGTCTAAAGTTAAGTATCTGTTGGTAGTTTTGCTTTTGTGCAAATGGGCAGTTTCACGAAATCGTGAATTCAAACTTTCTACAGTAATTACTTTTCCGTAGATTTATTTTTCAAAGAACGAGTTACTATTAATTTTATTTTGTCGATAACAGTACTTATATAATTAGTCAATCCCCAGATAAGTTGAATTTAAAGCAGAGAAAATATTTCTGGTTCCTGAACATCAGGGGCGTATTTAGAGGGGGGTCTAAGGAGTCTAGGCTCCCAAAAGTGTTTCACTTTTTTATGTTTTTGGCTAAAATGAGACTTACCTTAAAATGCTTTAATTTTAAAAAAATACATCAACTTACAATAAACAAATGCTCTAATTTTTTTTCTATTTTTTATTGATTTTCATTTTGTTCTGCTGGATTTTAAAAACTCAATTTTTCATCCTCCTCCCCAAATTTCTTTTAATATACACCCCTACTGAACATGTAGGCAATTATGATCTACATATACCCACTCAATTACTTAGTACAAGTTAAAGTGTTGAGTAAAGCATCCTCTTATAAGCTTCATTCGTGTTCCGAAAAACGAGACATGATACGCATTACCGCAGTTCGAAAAAGTCTTTAGTTACGTTATCAACACATTAACTTTGATTCCATCCTTACTCTGTCCTACGCCTTACTAAGCTTTTCATGTTCCGCTTTTCCAGACCGATGCCATGTGTTAACAATTTGCTATTTGTTTTTGTGTCGCGCACTCAATTGCTTGAAAGAAGTAGCGTTTACTATAATAAAGCTTCCAAAGTGACTTAATTTTACTAACACACAAATTTATAGAATTTGTTTTCTTACGAGATTTGATACAAATGCCTTGCAGTTTTCTTGTTTGAAAACCCAGCATTATATTATAAAGAATACTAGAGATTTAAGTCTTCTAATTTTTAATACAAGTGATGTTAGTGTGTTTAAATGTAGCGTGAGTAACATTACACAAACTAAACGAAGAAGAAAAAAAAAAACACAAAAAATTTCCTCCAAAGCAACGTATTGGAAAGAATATAAATTTTACATCTGAGAATAATTTTTATCTAAAGAAATTTAAGAAAGGTGAAGAGATTTTTTTGAAAAGGCAAGCATTTTTGAGAAGCGCCAGAAATATGTTCTTATAAAAATGTTCTATCAAAACAGTACTATGATTTAAAATAAAAGAATTTGGAAAACAGCACGCTGAAGCAGATGGAAAGAAAAACGCCGAGAACAGAAAAAAATGACAAAACTGTTGTTTTAAATCAGAGTGTTAAAGAGATAAATATTGAACTGGTGACAGTTGATAAAGAGTACCTATATTCCTCACTTTTTTATTGCTTACTGGGTCATTGGTTCCTGGGGGCCGCTGACCCTAAAGGTCAGCGCTCCCCGTAACTAATATCCGGACATCAAGCCCGTGCATTATCTACGGCAAGACAAGGATAATTAGTTGAACGCAGGATAACTCAGATAATTAATTTCTCATCAGTCGTCCACCTAACAGGTTTTCTGGTCTTAGCTTTTTGTAAATTTTTTCCCCTGTCATGCCAAAATGCTGGTAATTTTAGCCTGTCTTTCGGAAAAAAGGACTCTTACTGTCTGCCCGTCCGTCTGTACATACGACATAACGGATCATACACTTTCGAATTCCTAAGTTGCATAATTTTTCCATCATATGGTTTAGACTTATTTTTGCTTTTCGCATTGGCATCTACATTTCTAAAATTGCACTGAGAAAATTCTTTTTGCATTAGATCGCATTCTTTGTTGTTGTCGCTGCATTTGACGGAGGTTATATTTTGGCTAGGTGACGTAGGCAAAATGTACCTGTCATTCTAAGAGTCCCATTGGGAAAATCATTTTTACTAAGAATGCTGTAGCCGTGATTGTAATTTTGTTATGCCTTTTCCAACTCTTCCAAAGCAAAATTTTCAGCTTGGTTCTGTAAATCTTGATGTTTTATTTACAAGTTGGACTGGAAACCTTTTTCCACACAGGCTAGATCACCAATAATCTAGATACCTTTTGATTTTTCAGTACGCTATTTTGTTGTTAGGGAATGTAACAGAAACATTTTATTTGTTATTACATGTGAACTTCCGAAAGTCACATTTTCAATTTTCTTTTTACATGAGATTGTTGTAACTAAATGCTGTTTCATGTACGTATTTTTTAGATTTTACGATACAAAATTTCCCCACAATATGGCATTATATTCGACTTAAAAAACTACTGAGAGCTCAATTTAAAATAATTAAAAAACAAACTGAAATGCTCTTCGCTTTTTGGGTTAGAGAGTTTTGTGAAAAAGTGTGCTTATTTATCCAATAATTTGGTATTATTCTTTTCGTTTTACTTCAGAAGAATTAATGCTGTGCTTGTTTGAGCTAACAGAACTGATAATCGCTTGAGCAATTACAGTTTGGAACCTTATGAGATCTTCATGGAAATCAAAGAAAAATTCTGTGCTTCAAAACTTTTTAATAAAACCTGCAATTATTTTTATTTATTTCATTGTCTTTTACACTACCATTAATAAGTGTTATATCTGCTATGCTAACATACATATATCCAGATGTGAAGTCTCACGGGTTAAATTTTCAGATGTTGATGTTAAAAGATGGACTTTAAGATGAAATAAGGAAATTCTCCTAGCAACCATCCATTAATGAGAAAAATCCTCAAAATACACCCTATCCCTTCTCAAAAATAATTATTTCAAGAGTGGTGCAAGTGCAGGACTTTATGCACCAGAGATTAAAAAAAATTAAGGGATGAGCTCAGAAAGTCTCAATATAATAAAAGTAAGAAGGAGTAGAAAAACGCGAACAAAAAACTAGAGCGCCTGAATAAATTTAAACTTATAAAAAACAAAACAAAAAAAAAACACACATTCTGATATCGCCGCTATATTTATTTCTTTTTATGTGTTTCTGAGAGAACCTCATAAGGCTGAAAAAATTCGTCCGGTTTGTATTAAATTTTTGAAAGAAATTTTACAAGGGAAAAAGAGTGACAATGTCTCGGTAAACTGCAAAAATATTCTGAAATAGGTGGGAATCTTCTCGTCGAATGTATGTTTGTCATAAAGAAATAAAGTTATTTTCCTTACGTACAACGATACATTGACATTAACCAGAATCAATCTCAACACGCCAGCCACTCTCATCAGCAAATAGGTATTTCAGATTTAATAATGCTGTTACTAATGCTAATTTGATTGCTTCCCAGCAACTCCATTCGTGAGGTATGCGTGAACCACTTCTCAATATTCAAGTCCTTTTTTTTTTTTTTATCGTTTCTGGGTTTAACGACCACCATGAGAAACTTTAAGAGCTATAGTCAACCGCCCACCTCCAGTGTTGAGCCGCCGGTTCCAGAAAATGGAAAGTGTCTGCGTCGTAGGATGGGCCTACTACGGATCAGAGTTGGAAACGGTTAAAAATTTTGGACCCAAACCTGGCAGTCATATAATTGAACCAGACCCAGCCCCGACCCGGACAAATCTGCTTCGAACTATAAATTCGAATATATAATCATCATCATCATCGTCAATCATTATTTATCCACTGCTGGAAGAAGATTTCCCCAAGTGTCTTCAACAACGGTGTGTCTTGGGCTAGTCTCCTCCATCCACCCATATCCCATGTGGTCTTCATCTGGGTCTTTTCCTGTCCCTTGGAATCTAATCTAAAATTTCGTCTGTCCATCGATGGTCTGTTGTTCTGGCAATATGTCTATCCCATTGCCATTTCAGGGATTTTACGCTGATCATGATGTCTTCCACTCTTGCTATTTTCTTTATCCATGCATCTCTCTATTCTTCTTTCAGTTGTCTCCAGCCTTTGTATGCCTTTTTTAGTTAAGGTCCACGTCTCTGCTCCGTACGTAAACTCTGGAAGGATGCATTGATTAAACACTTTCCTTTTAAGACATAATGGCACATTGCTCTTGAAAATTGTATTGTTTCTTCTGAAAAGCTCTCCAACCAAGTTTTTTACGCCAATTACTTTCTTCATCAACGTGGCACTCGCTTGATAACTGCTGCCCAAAGTAAATGTAGGAATTAGATATCTCCAGCTTCAACTGATACATCTTCATTCCTTGTAAAAGCATTGCACTTCAGTTTTGTCTTCTGAAAGTTCATTTTTAATCCCCATTTATTTACCCTTCTCAGCAAGTTCCTGCATCGTATTCTGCAGCTCTGAACTATTATTTCAAAGACCTCTGAAAGGCTTCCTAAAACATTTTTTTCTTGTCAAAAATAAAAAGGAAATAAAACTGCGTCGAAATCGGGTCAGGAATACCTTTGACTCACAAGAAATTGTCGATCCGGTGACAAGTTCCCATCTTTGCTATCGATTCCTTACCGGGACTCGAGACAGGGCCCAGCTCGGGTGACTAGCCAGAAACCTACGCATCCGACCACTCGGCCACTGAGAAGGCTGCGTAGAATGCCGTCATCATTAATACTTTGAATCAGGTTAACTGAAGTGTACAGGACGTAATTATTAAGCAAGAAAAACAAAATATCATGCGTCTGATTGTTAAAGTGCCTTCTCTAAATGAAAATTCTCATGAACCGGCACATTTCCAGTTTTCCAGCGACAAAACTATTTAAGTTTCTGACCATGTGAATGTGCTTTACGACATACGTGACATCTCTTTCTAATAACAAGTTGTTCTCGCTGTAAGCATGAGGGAAAATGAACAAGTCTCCGCGCCGTATCTTATCTGACATCAGACCATCGCCTGTCACACCTGCAGACTCCGCAGTGCAGGGGCCTTCCGAAGTTTTAAGGAAGGCCTCTTATGCCTTGAACTGTGAAAACGTCCTCACTGTTGAAACCTTCACTGTAGTGCTGAGATGGCCCGCTTTTCGTGGTTTCCTCTTTTTTCTATTTCTTAATATTTTGGCCAGCTCTTTCTAAAAGTGTTAATAATTCCGGAGAATTTCTTGAGAACACCACTTTTAACTTTGTAAAACTTATTACACAATAAAAGTAGTCAGCTTTTGTACAAATGGCACAGTCAACTTATTTGTCCAAAAGAAGTTTTAATTGAAAATTCGCAACTTACACAGCATTCGAGAATGAATAAATTAATTAATTACTAGAAATCAATGTACGTAAGTTTCCGAGAAGTCTTCACCATGTTGGGGTTATTTTTGATCATTCCAATCACAGCTGCGACAGGTGAAAACATTTTCTAACATGTAAATATTAATCAAAATATTTGAGAAATACTTTTACACTACGAACGTAGTTGCTGGTACAAAAATCTAACTATGAAAAAAGAAATGTCGGCGATAGTGAATTTTGTTAGAGTTGGTCTATTACTGAAATGATAGATGAATGAGCACCCTACGATAAGAGCACCTACGATACATATGATAAGTACCAGCAATTGTAGTTAATGAGAGATGCTAGTTGGAATTGGAATTTAAACAAAAAGTTAATACGTCGTTTATTTTATGTTAAGTGGAACTGTTAAATGTATGTACACTCACGAGCCAGATCATCATAATCACCTTTGTGCCCACAACCGGACGCATCACACAGCAACACAGCACACAGGAGTGGCGTCAACGAAATATATGCAGACGGGACTAGCAGGGGCTGGCATTTCCCCTGCACAAAGCATGTGCAGTACGGAAGCAGGAGGATTTGTCGGAGTTTGAGGTGAATAATTATCAGCGTGAAGAAGACAGAGGCTAAAATCACAGCAACCGCAAAGCGTAGCTGCCTGTTCGAGAACCATAGTAGTGAAGGTGTGGCAGGAACTGTTCGAAGAGGGGCACAATCCTCGCAACGTCGGTAAAGGGGAGATCCCCACTGGTTGACAGTCGAAGGGAACCGCGTGTTGTTCAATACAACACACAGATCACAATTCCTTGTATAACGGCAAACTGCAACCAGGGCACATAGAGAAACGTTTCCCAGCATACAATCCAGCAGTCTCTCCTGCGGATAGGCGTTAAAGTGGGAGGTTCATTCATGTGTCTATTGTTAAATTGTTTATTCCAGATTAACGTTGTAAGTAGCAATCAAACGGCTACGTAGTTAGTAATGCGTATGTTCAATGCTTTTACAAGAAATGAAGATTTATCGATTGATGGAGAAAAGCTGGAGATAACAGACACGTACGTTTATCTTGGACAGCAGATATCAAGTGAGGGTCACATTGATGAAGAAATTAATCGGCGTACAAAACTTGCCTGGAGAGCTTTTGGAAGAAACAGCATAATTTTCAAGAGCAATATGCCATTATGTCTTAAAAGAAAAGTGTTTGATCAATGCATCCTTCCAGTGCTTACGTATGGTGCGGAGACGTGGACCTTAACTAAAAGAGACATACAAAGGCTGCAGACAACTCAAAGCAGCATGGAGAGGTGCATGCTTGGTGTAACCAGGAGAGATAAGAAGAGGAACTCGTGGATCCGAAAAATGACAAGAGTGGAAGACATCATGATCAGAGTTAAATCCCTGAAATGGCAATGGGCTGGACATACTGCCAGAAGGACAGATCATCGATGGACAGCCGAAATTTTAGATTGGATTCCAAGGGACAGGAAAAGACCCAGAAGAAGACCACATGGGAGATGGGTGGATGAAATTCGAAAGTATGCAGGGGTGACATGGAGGAGACTGGCACAAGACAGACCGTTGTGGAGGAAACTTGGGGAGACCTTCGTCCAGCAGTGGATTGATAATGGTTGACAATGATGATGATGATGATGAATAGGCTAAAATATTACATCCAATGGTTCTATACCTTTAAAAAATAATTTATTCTTCTCTTTTATTCGAGCATGGTTGCCCATAGGCTTCTCCCTATCTTACTATCCATTTTCCGCAGACAATATATTTCTGTTCCCTATAGTATCTCCTTTCTATCACTTCTCGTCTCTCTCCCGCTACACGGGGTACTATGGCTAGCTTAAAACATCGTCTCCCAGGAACAACGGACACCTGGCCCACCCGACCCCGGTCGCTCCTCGCTATCCACCCTCACTCTCTTTTCTCCTGCTTTGCCCCCCAAGAAGTGACCCCACACCTCCAGCCCTTTCGCCACAGAATCGCCTCGGATTAAAAGGCCGGCATCTCCTTCGCGAAGCCTCAAAGTTGAAGTTAACTCGCCGTCAAAGTCCGTTTCGGAAGATCTTGAAGTAAAGATAGCGAAGAGTGCTAATTGCACTAGACGAAACTTGAAGCACAAAAGCGAACTCTGTAGATGGTTTCACCATTGTGATACCTTTGAAGATAAAACCCTAAAATGCGTCTCAGGCTTCGAAGGCGTTAACTAAAGTACGGTATTTTCTGACTAGGTGATAAAAGTAAAATTTTCTCAGTTCCTAAGACACAGAAAAGGAACACGAAACAAAAGAATGTTACGAAGAAAGATTTAATATTTTTACCTAAGCATTTCTATATTAAATCTCTGTATTACCATGTTGATAGAATTTCATCAACAGTTCCATCGACAGTGGAACTGGCTTGGCAGAATCATCGGGGAGTCCAAGTTCTGTCTCTAACATGACGATAGACAGGTCCTTACCAGCGTCGCGCTATTAAACATTTGTACTCTGTTAGGATTGTTCTCATGGACGTCACTGCATGTCCTATTCCTCCGGACACACCCTCACCACCAAATCCTGCCTGGGCATTGTTCTTGTGGACATCGCTGGATGTCCGTGAGAACAATGCCAAGGAACCTGAGGAATTTATATGGTAATACTGTCCGAAAACCTTCTATACAGTGACACTTGTGTTTATGGATCCCTCTCCGATCCAGGTGGTGGATCAAGAAAATAACATTAGCAGGAA
The DNA here is from genome assembly GCA_039090855.1 of Macrothele yani. Lineage (NCBI taxonomy): Eukaryota > Metazoa > Arthropoda > Arachnida > Araneae > Macrothelidae > Macrothele > Macrothele yani. Next base: position 2,320,135 of record CM077006.1, read on the forward strand.
CAAATTTTGCCAAATGCAAACATAGAGTCGAGTGAGTGAAGCTCACGTTTATCAAATAAAAGAATACTGCTATAAGATCCGAATACCAGAAGTACACCAAATCATGCACGTATATAAGGTAGCAATTCTGTTTCATTGGCGTAGGTTTATGTATTGAAATGCCAAGTTTGCTCTCCACGGGAAGCTTTTAAAGTCAAAAATAAAGTTGGAAGTTCATTTATGCGTTTGGACCTGCGTCAGTCATATATGTATCAGTTTTTACAAATAACTTTAGAAATTTAAAGGAATATATTACCTTACCCTTTAAGCTGCCGGTGTACCTGGACCAAATGATGCCCACAATTTTTCGCGCACCCGAAATAGAAATGATGGCTATGTTTGCTATCTTCACATAGTTGCTGGGTTTTAGGAAAGATACGGCAAAACTATTCATTTCCTCCTGTCATCTCAGCAGTACCGATCATAAACCTGTTATGGGTGATAAACGGTGCCTCCTAGTCCTTGATTTTCTTCTCCGTGACCCAATGCATGATGGCGAAGGCTAATCCTACTGACATGAACATCATACTACTGTGTAGAAACAAGCAAGTGAAATATCTCTCTCCTTTCTTAGGTCTGTTACCATTATTACAACCCTTTTAGCAAATAATCAGTTAAAGGGCGTCGAATCAACCATCCCTTAAATGACCATTTTGAATAAAAAACTTAAGGAGAAAGCAACGCTTTCTGATGCGCACATCCACTCGTTCCAGCCTCGATCGGCCAGCTTCTTAGACAGCAAATGTATTCATTCTAGCTGATTTCAGTCCATCTTGCTAACCACAGTTCAATTCGTTCCAACAGCCGGTTAAGGGTTAATGCAACCATAAAATTCCCTACCGCATTATCATGCATCATAACACATGGCGAACAAGTTCGAAACGAAGGAGGAAAACCGGGACTGTTTGTAATACCACTAAGATACCAAGATAACTTGGAAAAGCTGCATGTAGAGATAGTCAATCACTCGTTAGCAATTACATGTAACGAAAACAGAAAAGTGTATAAAAATATAGACTGATCAAAGTCGTAGCCAAAGACGTCCTCAACAACTCGGGTACTGGCTTATGGAACAAAATCATAAGAATAGTTCACTATTTCAACCACAAGAGGGACAGCTATAAGAGAGACTGCGGATTCTTACTAGGCAGTGAGCTTTGATTCTGTACTGTGACGTACTACTGAGGTGACGCACATGTCAAAACGGCAAGTAGCAGTGACATTCCCTTGTCGGTATAGCTTAATTGGGAAATCATTCGGCCACGGAGCATAGAAATGTGGTTTCGAGTTCCGCCGTCGACAGAGATAGGACCTGAAGCACTCGGTTCAGGAGCAGAAGAATGTGCATTCGAATTCCGCCGCCGGCAGAGAGAAAGTTTGAATTTTACAGTATCCACTTAAATCTCGGCTACATGGCTTTAGCCCATAAATTAAAAAGGATTTTTAATTTATAAATTTTACGGGTACTTTAGCCCATAAATTAAAAAGAAAACATGCGTTTCTTTTTAAACGAATTAGCATAATGTCATTCATTGTGTGTCACAAACGCATGACATTTTTAACACTGTGCATCACGCATTTTCTTAACGAGTATTTGAATTCTTATGCAGTAGCAGGTCATTTCAAAATCCTGTTTCAACTTTCTGCTTAGACCATACCACCTGTGGAGGCTAAAAGTTTGATGCTTCTTTTGGTAAACATATATAGGGGATTGTTTCGACTATATATGTATGTCTCAGTCAGAGCCATTTAAGGCGGGGGCTAGGGGAGGCTGCAGCCCCGGGCTCCACTTTTTTCAAGGGACCCCAGAATTATAAAGAATGCTTAAAGACATGACAGATTTCTATATTTCTTTTTTTTTCTTTTTTTTTTTTTTGTTGCAGATAGCACACACACACACACAAAAACAACAACTATAAAAACTGTCTTGTGAAAAAAAAATTTCGATTTCTTTCCCCTTTTTTAGAAGGAGTACGCAAAAAGTATAATCGTTCCCAGTCCATCCTGAAATATTTTGAAAGCCTAGAGATGTTTTGTACACTTCTGCAATCGGGGGAAATTTTCATACATTAAGAATTCGTCTTAATCACACATCATATTTGGATCAAATTATTTTGTTGACTACTTTGATATATAATTCCAAGAACTGAACTGGCGTCCATTTTTCAAAGCCGGATTTTTACATTTTCTTACTAACACTGATTCGTCCATGAAACATGGGACGAATCAGTGTGCTAACACACTTCAATACGGCCGGGGATATTTTTTATGGCTTCGTCATATTTTGGGAATGTTTTTTCCTAGGTGTTTTTATCTGCCCACCCATAGTGAAATCCTAGATGTACCACTAATACACTGGCCCCAAAATACTGCCCAGCCTCCGGTCCCCTGTCTCCTTAAATGGGTTCTGGTCTCGGTTCATCCAAGTATTTCACTGAGATTCGTAAATAACTAGCAAGGCAATCAAATTCTTTAGAAATGCGAATTATTTAACATTGCTAGGTTCTGCGCACACGAGCACTCTCTCTATTAATATCCTTAAAGTTAAAAATTTCTGACACGTTCCTGAAGCACCAGGTATTTTTTTGAAAGGGAGCAAACACCTCCGCAAGAGATCTGCTTTGTTTGCATTGTTTATTTTCTCAGAAGATAATTAACACTATCATTAACTTCTGAAAAGCAGAAGCACGATTTTTTGCTTCCTAACAATCAAAAGATTTGATCTTACCTGAAATATTTTGCTTATTAATGCGTGGCAATCTTCAAATCTTCGAAAAAAGCCTAAACAGAAAGCACATTCCTCACTTACATTTAGTTGCTCTTGGAAATTCTTAACTCTTTAAACAATCACAGGACCGGAAATAGGAGTATCTTGAAATGTTCCAACCCTCAGTTACTTAGAATAGCATTTATCTGATTAAATTTAGATCTGCCAAAATATTAATCAGACAAACAACGTATCATAAAATGTGCACCACCATTCTGTACAACAATGCTTCATTTTGAATTCCACTCAGCATTTTAAATTATCTCTGCTTTCTGGTTGACTGAAAGAACCACTTGTTTCCTTATGTCTTTATCAGTCTTTGATTTAATTAGTATTTTGCTTCTTTAAATAATTGAATAGAAGTATTGATAAATTTCAAATTGTAAGAAATTCGAGCATCAGAAGAATAGCTACAAAGAAACAACAAAACAGATAATATCACCCATTGATCAAGTGGTTTAATGACAGGGCTTGTATCTTCTAGAACTTCTGGGTTCGAATCCAAGCACATGGACGATGTGCCTGTCCTTTGTGAGCTGATTTTCTCCTTTTCCTAGAACCAGTTGTTAAAACCGTAAAAACGTGTCGACTTAGAGGTTGATGGTGGAAAATGTAGACGAATATCATAGACAATGTAGTTATAAATACACCACACTGTGAAAACTCAAAAAACGCATAAAGCATGTTAAATCCGTTTATTTTTGCGGCGTAGTAAGTTCAAAGATTCGCCAAGCTTTCGCACTCCACTGGGAGGCTTTTTCAAGACAATGGTAGACATAAAATTAAACGGATTTAATACGCTATATGCGGTTTTCGAGTGTTTAATAATATCATGCCTACATTTACCTTGGACAAATGATTTCAAGAGAGGACCACGTCAAAGAAGAAATTTATTAGCGTGTAAAACTTTGCTAGAATGCATTTTGGGAGGAAAAGAACAATTTTCAAAAGAAATTAACCAATATGTCTTATATTAATACAATTTATCATTCTAGTCCTTACTAAGGAATCAGAGACACGGGCCTTAACTGAAAAGGTATACAGACGCCACCACAAAGAAGCATGGAGAGATGCAGGCTGGAGTAACCAAGAAAGTTAGGAAAAGGATTTCAAGGATCAGGAAAATGACCATGCCCGAACTACACAACTGTTTGTGAAAATTGCAGCACCAAGTAAGGATCGCGAAATTCAAATAAATTCATATCACAGATTCCTCATGTCACAGGATTATATTTGTATAGATAGACAAGACTTTGTTTTGCTTCAAAACTCAGTAAGGTGTGAAGTCACCTCGAGCAAAAATAAGAGCCTCTGACGGCATTGCGTTGAATGGACGAGGTTCTTGACATCGTCCTGGGAAAGAGCCTGTCAGGCTGGAGCTCTGCCAGACCAGAGTTCGTCTGTGGTGACTGGTGAAGGCGCTTGACAGACCAGTTGCTTAGCAACCATGCCCCAGACATATTCGATCAGAAACATATCCGGCGAACGTGGAGGCCAAGGAAGATGCGGTGTCTGCCGTTCATGGAGGAGATCTTTTCCGGGGCACATGTGGTCGAGCTTTGTGCTTCTAATAGAACATAGCGTTAGTGCAACTCTGAAGGAAGAGTATCACATCTGCCTCTAGTACATCCCTGATGTGTCGCTGGCTGTTGAGGGTTCGCTCAATTGGTGACATCGGAAAATTAACACAATGGCGCCTCAAACCATGGCACTTGGCGTTGGGCTGCTGTGACGCTGCAAAATGCACGCTGTAATGTACCGTTCACCACGATGTCTTCCAACACTTATGAGACCATCATGGTGCATCAAGTTGAATCGTGACTCGTCAGAAAACACGACCCGTTACCAAACAGAGCGCCAATGTCTGTGTTCGAGACCCATTGTATTTTGAGGTGCCCTTGGTTGAGGCTCAAAGGAATTCCAGCAATGGGTTACTAGTGATGAGTCCTCCGTTAAGCAGACAACGTCGAACTGTACCGGAGGACAAAGCCTAACCTATGACAGGGCTCCACTGCTGCGCTAACACAGTTGATGTCGCTGTGCGATCGGTCACTGCCATTCGATAGAGGTGTCTATCATCCTGGGCAGTCCAGCAATTTTGGGGTCCATTTCCCAGATTTCTGTGCGTCCGAGCCTCATCTGTCCACCTGACGTTACGTTCGCATCACTGTACTGTCGTTTGGTCTCATACGAGTGGCAATTTCGTGGTAGGAAAATTAAGCTTCTGTTATCCCAACAAGCCTCCATCGCTCAAAGTCCGTCAGTTATTCATAATGCGACCTTCTTCGACGACGGGACATATTGAGACACAGGAAACACCCTTTTAACACAATGTCGGCTCTTCACTGACTGCAACATCTCGTTTGACACAGCACTTTATACCGAAGACCGGACAGTTCAGAGGGCGCTGCTCCGAAACCGCAAGCACATTTTCACTGAAAGTTTACTGATTTGCATGTCCCAACCTGTTGTACATATCCTATAAATTTCAAATTAATACCAGCAATCCTTCATGGTGTTGCACTTTTAACAAACAGTAGCGTACATGGAAGATAACTGCTCAAGACAGAAAGTTGTGGAATAGACTTCGGAAGACCTTCATCCAACAGTGGATTGATGAAAGTGGACAATAAAGGAATGAGTTAGATATAATTTTGGTATTTTCTGTATCATTCAGCCTCTCCCTGATGAATCTTGACGAGTAAGAACCTCCAAAAATTTAGTTGTACGAATTTCTCGAAGTTTTGGAGTTAGGTTATAAGTATTGTATATCGGAAGCGCTACTTTTGTTCTAAAAAACTACAAAAATGAGACAAAAGAAATATAATATAGCCCTACAGATTAATACATCCCCACACGATTTCCTTGCCTCTTTCTAAGAAATGCAGAATGCTAGTCTAAATATGTTGTCCGCCTACGCGGACAAAAGGATTACTACAAGCCAAACCGAAAAAAAGAGTAAAAAAAAATGACGAACAAACACGCATATCTTCGAGTTCATTTTATTCAGCATACACCTGTGTAATTATTGCTTTCTAGACCTAACCCACCTCTCTCTTGTTTATACGTACGTATTCCTGTTTTTAAGGGCCTCAAGGGTGTAGCCTTATTGACGTATAAAATTATGTCGGAACAAGACGTCGTCGTTTCTTTGAAACGGATGTCAGAACAACCCACAACATCAATCCCACTAAACTACTGTCTTCTGCTTGATATTCCTGACTACTGAAGGATCGTGAACAGCTCTCATTCCCAAATTGTTAGACATGACGCCCTTTTTGTCTTTCATAGTACACTCATGCCTTTTTTTATTTTACTTTGCAGAAGTGCAAGACTTATATCATTGTGTTTGCTAAATTGCGGTACACATGGACAGCTTAAAAACATTTATTTATATATTGTTTTACTGTGCTGAAATGTTTCATTCGAGAATGTTGGTGTACATGCAGGGGGTGGTGTATGGTTTATTATTGTCAGGGCCGGATGGAGCTCCAGCGGGGCCCAGAGCAAAATTTCATTGTGGGCACTAAAAAATAAATCTCATATTTTAATAAAGTCGTTTCTGAAAATTGTCGTTCGTGAGGAAGACACACGAACACTACCGTAAAGACAAAACGATTATCTCAAAGAAGCATTTGCTTTAAGCTTAAGAAAAAGACCATAATACGGACTGAAAGTTCAGAGTGAGAGAGAGAGAGAGAGAGAGAGAGAGAGAGAGAAAGAGAGAGAGAGAGAAAATGAGAGGGAGAGAGAAAAAGAGAGAGAGAAAGAGAGAGAGAGAGAGAGAAAAAAGAGAGAAAATGAGAGGGAGAGAGAGAAAGAGGAAGACAAAGAGAGAGAGAGAGAGAGAAAGAAAAAGAGAGAGAGAGAGAGAGAGAGAGTAAAAAGTGTTAAAATCTACGATTTTCTTTCCCGGGAGAAGAGATTTAGGTTGCATTGTGACTCTTATAATAGCTTATTCACAAAATGATAAAAAGATACCTGCTTAGCGAATATTTTCTCATTGAGAATATTTTTGTATAGGAAATATAATAAGGATCCCTCTAAAATAAATTGGTGTAAACAGTTTTTTCCCCTGATACATGTTTAGTGATTAATTTTTAATGCACATTGGAGTAATTGACAAATTAGTGACATTCTATACTTTTATACGCGTTCACATATGAAAGTTGCCTTTTTTTTTTTTTTTTTTTTTTTGAATTTCTTGTAATGCTAGAAAAGTGGCCTCCATATGTAGTCCGAAAGTAACTTAGATATTGTTCTTTTTATTTCCTTAAATTTAAGTATCAAGTTTTCACACAAATTGTTGGATATATAAAACTAGGGTACCACAAAATGATGAAATTTAATTTGCTATTTCATGAATGCGGAAAAGATTAAAGTGGTTACAAAAATCATTTCGAATCTGCAAATCTCAGTGCTCAGTGTCCGTACGACGAACAGGGGGGGGGGGGATAACGTATTAAAAAATGGGGAGATTGGAAACAAACAAAAAACTTCAAAAATATATTTTTAATGGCCTTGCGCCCCAAAAGTTACAATAAAAAATGTAGTTAAATTGTTTTTACCGAAAATTATTTTGTTTTCTAAACTGCGGGGCCCGGGACAACCGCCCCGGTCGCCCCTATGGTCTAGCCGTCCCTGATTATTGTCCCGGATACAAAACCATTCATGATGCCCCTTTCCCACGCAGAAAAACAAATTCAAAAAGAAGGAAAGAAATACTGATATCTTTGAACATGGTTCTTATAAATAAAAATATTTAAACATATAATCAGGGGTAGTGAGGGGGAGTGGGGGTGGGTTGTCACACTTTAATTACTGGCTTGCTCTTACAAAAGTCCATGTCGAAATTCTCAGGGACTTTGCATCAATTACCAAACGTTTACGAGGTGCTTTCTGAAAAACTGTGCTTAGACTATGAAGCACAATTTTCCGCTTTCAGTCTTTGATATGCAGTACTAGAGGTCAGCACAGGTTTTAGTTTGGGAAATAAGGCCGGCCAAGGCCCGAACTTTAGAGAGCCCGGTCCGACCTGACTCGACCCGTTTCACACTTTCATCAAGCATTCTCTACCACTTATTGAAAATAACGCAAGACTTCCTCAAGAGCAGGGGTCTTCACTGGACACTTTTTAATGGCCCGGAGTTCGGAGACGTTGTCCCAAACGGAAATTCCAAAATGGATTAAAAAAAAAACATTTTCGAAATAAAGAAATTAATATTCAATTAGCTTGGGTACATAGACTTTGAATCCCCAAATCTGCTATGAGCTATGCTGCGATAAATTATACAACTGAAAATTTTAAAGAGTACTGAAAAACGTAGGCTTATCAAGTACCTACTTCAGACATGTTCGTAAAATGGGTATTATGGCAACTGCATCGTTTCTTTTTCCACAGTTAAGTTTTAGGGCTCAAAATCTCTGAAATAATCTATATTCATAATAAACACATGCATTTTTGCTTTTCTTTTTTATGTGGCCTTTGAGTGCAAATCCATTTGGTCCGCAATTCAGAAAAGGCTAAAGACCTTGTGACGTGCCTGCCCGCAGGACGCACATGAGATAAAGGCAGGTAGCAGTGAGAGCACATGTCCGCGTAACTCAGTTGGGAGAGCGACTTACTCCGGAGTGAGGGGACTCGGATTCGATGCCCGGCGTGGACAGACCTGTTTTTTTTTACATTGGCGCCCAAACTTCAAGGATGACCTGGCTGTTAAGATGTTCTTTCCATACCGCAAGACAGAAAAAATGAGAATCTCTTCGTCAGTGCTTCGAAAAAATAAATGTGTGTGATGTTACCTTCCACACACCAAGTTGTCTTCCATATATACCCAAACAAATACTTCGAACCTTTTTGTCTCCGTTCTTTTTGGTCCACGCGTTCTAGTCGCTAAAGCCAACGAAGTGAAAACGAAATGTGATTTCAACCTTCAGATAAATAAACCGTCCCATTTCAGACTGTCTTCTTACAGCCTCGTTTGTCGGTTTCAGCTGAAATTAAACAATTCATCCGGTGGCGGATGGGTGTTTCGTTTCACTCAGTGAGCTTTGCCATCTGATTAATTATTTGACATATGAGCCTTCGTTTCGTGAGATAAAAAGACTTCATTTTCAGTGGAGGAGCAAAATGCTTAACACAGCAGTACAGGTCCGGCCAGAGCCAGGAAGTTCTCATTCAACTGATGAAATAAAAATCCTGGCCCGAGGGTCGGGCCGGGCCGGGCCAGGCCAGACGCGTGCTGACCTCTTCTGGTGTGGTTCTCCAGGTATGTTTAACCAAGCGGATGTGATGCAGCCCCTCAACTGCTAAATGTGCACTGGAAGAGGATTCCTTATATGAATGGCTCCTCATTCTCATCCCACGTTCAATTGGGTTAAGATCAAGTGACTGTGGGGACCATTTTAGCCTTTCGAAATAACTATCGTACTCTTGGAACTACTGTGTTACGATTCGAGCCTTGTGGCTTCGCACCTTAACCTACTGCAAGTGGCTCTCTCCATGTACGGGGTGTGCCTCGTTCGCAACGATGTGTTATAACGAAGTAAATTTCTCCGTCATTTTTATCCGCGCTGGGGTTTGAACCCGGATCCCCTCATTCCGGAACAAGTTGCTCTACCAATTGAGCTACGCGGACGTTTTATTCTGATTCCTATCTGCCTTTATGTCGTGTGCGTCCTTTTGGCAGGTACGTCACATCTCCTGGTACGTTACATCATCTCCCCCTTATTATTTTTTTTTTTTCGAAGTGCTGGAGATGGGATACTCTCATTTTTCCTATCTCGCGGTGTGGAAATAACATCACACCAATGCGAGATTTTGAACGGTCGGGTCATCCGGATAGTTCGGGCGCCATTACAACGAAATAAATTTCTCCGTCATTTTTATCCGCGCCGGGGTTCGAACCCGGATCCCCTCCGTCCGGAACAAGTTGCTCTACCAATTGAGCTACGCGGTCGTTTTATTCTGATTCCTATCTGCCTTTATGTCGTGTGCGTCCTTCTGGCAGGTACGTCACATCTCCTGGTACGTTACAGTGTAGATACCGCATGTCACCAAAATGCTCTTTCAGAGGTATTAAGAGACACCAAAATGCTCTTTCAGAGGTATTAAGAGACACCAAAATGCTCTTTCAGAGGTATTAAGAGACACCAAAATGCTCTTTCAGAGGTATTAAGAGACACCAAAATGCTCTTTGAGTGGTATTAAGAGACACCAAAAGGCTCTTTCAGAGGTATTAAGAGACACCAAAATGCTCTTTCAGAGGTATTAAGAGACACCAAAATGCTCTTTCAGTGGTATTAAGAGACACCAAAAGGCTCTTTCAGAGGTATTAAGAGACACCAAAATGCTCTTTCAGAGGTATTAAGAGACACCAAAATGCTCTTTCAGAGGTATTAAGAGACACCAAAATGCTCTTTCAGTGGTATTAAGAGACACCAAAAGGCTCTTTCAGAGGTATTAAGAGACACCAAAATGCTCTTTCAGAGGTATTAAGAGACACCAAAATGCTCTTTCAGTGGTATTAAGAGACACCAAAAGGCTCTTTCAGAGGTATTAAGAGACACCAAAATGCTCTTTCAGAGGTATTAAGAGACACCAAAATGCTCTTTCAGAGGTATTAAGAGACACCAAAATGCTCTTTCAGTGGTATTAAGAGACACCAAAATGCTCTTTCAGAGGTATTAAGAGACACCAAAATGCTCTTTCAGAGGTATTAAGAGACGCAATGTCTTCCATGTACTACCATACTACAGTTATTGGTCACCTGCTGGAATCCATCGATTCGTACTGTTGACGTCATATTCTGGTTCGTTCATTGGCGTGTATTAATTGAAAACTTGATTCACTGGACAGGGTGAACTTCCTTCAGCCCTAAGTGTCCAGTTTTGATCATCCCGTGCCAACTGCAGACGAATTTGTCGGTTTTTATCAGAGACAAGGGGCGTATGTATAAAGAGAACGTTGACCGTTATATCCCATTCGCGAAAATGTGCCGTGCGATGTATGTGATAAAATCCTTTTCTCGATGCTGCTGTTGTATTGCTTCGTTACTTTGACACAATGGACCTTGTCTGTTACCTCGTACAATCTTTTCCAGCCGCCATTGGTCTCAAACATGAACCAGTCGTTTCCACTCATAGAAAGACCACTGAGTGTTTGTTTCGCTGTTTGTGCACCCCTCACTGTACACTCTAAATGCAGTTGTTCTTCCATAGCCGAAGAGGTTTGCCGTTTCTGAGACGCTAACACCTACCAGCCCAGCTCCCACTGCGATGCCTCTATCAAAGTCGCTTAAATCACGAGCCTTACATATATATTGCCGCTAATATAGGTAAGGTTCGAGATTAAGCGACTTTATCTACGTTTCTTAAACGTATGGTTCCTTTGTAGTAAGCAGTTTATAAAGCCATCTCAACGTTATAGTTGCGTGCGTAAGAGAGTATATCTCATCTTGAGCGTTCCTAATGTAATTTGCAACTTAAATGTACATTTTTACTCACAGAAAAAAGCCATTTTTAAGTGTTCAGGGATTCTTACAGCTCGCGAGGAAAATGACTAAGCGCTATAAAACCATTTCCAGGTTGTTTTCGTGGTGGGCCATCCTTCTCCTCAAGCTTGGTAGGTTCACAATATCCCACACTAGAATCCTTTAGAAGCTTTCTTTGTGTCTTTTTAATCAGAAAAATACACCAGTGCAGGGGATTAGCTTACAGCTGACGGTTCCAGCTGGTTATTCCACCTAAGGATTCTGCAACAAAACCCGGTGATTTGGGGTCTTTTGGACAATGTCACACAGAACTTGCTGGCACCTCAACAATAATTTATACTGAAGCTTAAATTTGTGTCACCTACGAAGATTCCTAGTGACTCTTGTCCCTGTCGTGTGTGCCATTGTTGTCAAGCGTAGCGCCCCGTGGAAGTTTGTATATTTGGGAAGTATGTTTGATAGAGAGAACAAATTAGATGTCTAAATTAGTAGGCGAGTGAATTCTTCATTGAAAGTCATAGCTGCTTTAGGAGGATTTCACAGGAATGATGGGTCCTCAAGTGAGTCCCGAATGGCTGTATATGAAAGTGTAATTATTCCTACTCTGATGTACGGCAGTGAAACCTGGATACTACAGAAGAACTTAGGACACAGGAGTCGTTTATGTGCTGGCGTTGTGGCAAGAAACTCTCTGATCATGTGAGGCATGAAGATGTGTTGCAGTTGTGTAATGTGAGGCAAAATGTTGTCAGTAATATGGAGACTAATATTCTTAGGTGGTCTGGCTATGTTAGAAGAATGAGTGATGAGATGCTTATTATGAAAAAATTTTCAGCCCAAGTGACAGGAAAAAGAGGTAGAGAAACGCAAGGAAGTGATGGGAGGATCAGATTCAGCAGTGTCTGCATGAAAAAAAAAAGATTATGAGTGTGGAGTATAGAAGGTCTTGTGTACGACGTGTGATGGATGTCAGTGAAGCTCGAGCTGTGTGACAAGATCGCTGTAAATGGTGGCGTTTGATACGGCAAAAATAAGTAAATAATCAGTTAAACATTTATCTGATGGATTGTATTTCTTTGTGGAGCTAACCTCCACATTTCAAAGAACAGCTTAGTGATATGTATGTGTACTATAGAACCATGACTTCGTTCCTGGATCAAGGATCCGGGCAGGTGGAGCAGTTATCAAAGTGCTGGCGTTCATCCGAGCGTTCCCGGGCTCTGGACCGTTCATCCGAGCGTTCCAGGGCTCGAGATCCAGATGGGGCACGGGAGGCGCGTAGATATCACCGCACTATTTCTCTTTTATTTCCTTGAAAGTAAATGTATGATCGATGTACCCTTCTCATGTTTTTCTCTCACTTTTTCTTGCAGAAGTAATTTCTAGAAATGAAAAGAAATATTTTTCGAAAATTTCAGCCAGTCAATTCGCAGAAACTCAATAAGATACCGTTTCAGATCAGAAAAAAATTCCATTTGTTATTAATTTCTCTATCACGGATTATATTCCCTCCAAAAATATTTACAGAAAGGGAGGTCATAAAATATGTATCATTATAACACAGTTTCAGTGAATCATTCGCCTGTCTTAAGAACCGTTCTGAGTTGTAAATATCGGAAATATTCCTTTGATTACTCGTTCAAAAAAAGTGTATCAAAGCTGATGATAGAATTAAACTGTCGACAGCATATAACGTAACCATTTGGGGCTTTTGAACTTGTGACCAAATAAGTAGTATACACGATTTTACCGCATTAAGAAAATAAAAAGTATGTTTGCAAATACTCCTGGTAGCCAATGAAGATATGCAAAACGTCTCAGGAGTTCACGAATAATGATGGGAGAACTCACCCCTGTACCTAAAAGGCGCATAAAATTCCATACTTTGTTTATGTGGATCTTATGAGAGAACATTTTCTGATAAGGCGAGAATAAGATTAAGTATTTTTAATTGTTATATACATTCAAGTTACAGTAGCAATATCATTGCGCACAGCAGTAATTAAAAGTTACATAACCGCGCACGCAGAAGTTTAGACACGGGGAGTCATCGCATCGTTTGTTGTACCATTCAAAATTTACTAAAAATAGAATTTACCTCTTCCTTTAAGAAATGAGAAATAACAAAGACTCCATTTCAACAAAAGATGTCAACAGACTGTGAAGTGGGTAAGAGTGATTTTCCGAGAAATCACTGAGAAAGCTACTTTCTTATAAATATCGTTGAGACAAAGAAGTGAGCTTCAGACATTTTGGCCATAATTTTCTTGAAAATAAATTCCTTTCTTCTTTTAATGATACTCAGAAAAGTTGCAAAGAGCTCTTTGTTTGGTAATGAGCAATGCTGACGAATGAACACAGCTACTTTAGTTTTGAGATATGCTTGTGAAAATCGGAAGTTAATGCATATATGTCACAATCTTGTCCGTCTATCTGTCCGGTTATGATTGCATCTTTACTTTCAGACGCAGATGCACTACGTAGAAAAAGTTCTTTTTACGATGTGTATTCAACCATTGCCCAAACTATCTACATATTTATCTCTTTTCACGTTTAATCATTTCTTCAGTACACACCGTAGAAAAACACTTGCATCAGTTATAGTTCCACTATATCTACAGGAAGAATTTGAAAAATCCCTTTGGGATTTAATAGCTACACTGCAAAAAAAAAAAAAAAAAAAAAATTCTGAAATTCACGAGCTACTTTTCGTCATTTTTTTCGCGAATTAAAGAAGCATATTTCTGATACAACCTTTCCCATGAAATGACAGAAAGATATCACGGATTTTTCGCACCATGCAAAAATTCTGAATTTTCAGAAACTTTTTCGCAATTCCTTTCGTATATTAACCTAAAAACTCCGTTCTTACTTTTTTCATATCCATATGACGAGAAATAACCGGTAATAGGAGCGACTGGTGAGAATACTTGAAGTTTGATTAACTTTAAAATTTGAATCGTCTGTCGAAATTTTAAGTTCCGTGGCGAGTGGGATATTGTGGATAGCATATCGCATGAATTTTGTTTATTGTGGTACAGTATATTTCTTCTCATCTCCCCTATTTTGCGCACCAGCTATTTATTATATGCTGTGTTATTGTAAGAAATGTGCTACTGTGAGAAACTGGATGCTTAACTTATTGTACAGATGATTATACAATGTCTATGTATCTTTGGACAACTTAAGTCAAAAGCTATTGCAGCTATCAAGAGTAAAATTTATATTCAGAAGGTTTAAACCTATTTAGAAAAATAATAAGCTCCAACAGAAAATAAAATTACTGAATCGCTCGAATTAATGACAAAAACAAAAAAAGTTCATCATCGCGCAATTTGTCTTTCGATGTACGTGACTCAGACTCCCGAGCGTTTGTGGCTCAGTGGTTAAAGGCGTGCGTTACCTGTTGATCCAACCCAAACGACGGTGGTTCGATCATGACTGCAGTGGAAGGATTATCTGGGGTAAGGGCTGAATAATGCAAGGTTGTCGATTTTGCAGAATTTCAGTTTAAATACGGAAACATGTGAAATGGACTTTTCCGAAATAAACGTAATTTCTGACTACTGAAAATATGTGAAAATACGGGTTAAAATAAACGGGCAGTTTTAAAAACGGAAATTTCTGAAAAAGTTGGACACCTACCGGCAACTTTTTTCAGAAATTTTGCGTGAATTCACACCACTTATCTTTTACAGTGTATGTGCCCAATATTTTCTGGACAAATCAGAGAAACTCATATTTCTGAAATTTCAGACAAATCGTTTTCTAGCACAGTGACGTAAGTGAAAACTTCTAGTTGTTTTTCGTGTCAGATTCATCTTTTAGCGAGACTATGCTTTCTTCTGAAATTTTCGCTTCCTCTGGTGCAGAGTTTACCGCTACGTGGCCTAAGCTAATATTTATGGTCACAATTTGTCTGTTGCTTGTGTATGGATTCAAAAATTCCTATTTTCTAATTTGACGGGATAAAACTTAGCCACATCATGATTATCGACTTTTTTATCTTTCCTTGAAGCGCAGTTTTCAATATAATGTGACGTGTAATGCCCTTAGTTAATTACGCGTGAAGAAAAGTCAGTCTCATTAGAATATTATATTACGTGAATCAGAAAGCTGCTTTGATTAAAATGCTCTGTAAATTTTATGTGATGGCCCGGATTAAATATCCCACACAGATATTTATTTTTCCTGTAGTCTTTCCTGTGTTGTTTAAAAACGGCACTAATTTTTAGTTTTATAACATCTTAACATGACGACCGTATATAATTTCCCTCTGTCGCCATACGGCTTCCCAGTATGGTCTAAATTATATTAATGATTTTTTGGACAACCACCTTTGCTGAGTGTTGTGGTAAGCATCAGCAGGGGTATGCAAGATTCAGCTGTGCTAACTTGAACTTCGTCACGTTTCGTGCAGTTTTGGTATACCACTTCCTGTCGATCGTTGAACTGTTTCCGCGTATTGTTTTTTTGCATTTTATAAGACTGCAAAAGAACATATTCCACTGAAAAAAATTTGAAGGAAAGAAATAAGTACAGGTTACTGTTGTTCGGAAATGTTTAACATCATTAACCAATGCTACTTCAGAGCTAAAACTGCTGGAATGCTTCAACAGTATGATTGAGTAACTCTAATGATTTTACAAATGAAATTTATGGCTAATATGAAGCTGATAAATCTGGTCAGTACTTTGCAGCAGCTCAACCCGAAGAGAACAAACCAGCATCGCCAGGCTGAAAAGTGGGCACCTTAGACCCACTTTACGGAAGCTCATCCCCAAGAGGACAAATCATCATCACCACCGAGGTAGCACAGTCTTGCAGTTTAACGTAGGCTTAACACTGAGCCACCGTCTTTTAGGAATAGAAGACGGTGGCTCAGTATTGGGCCTACGTTAAATCGCAAGGCTGTGCTGCCTGGGCAGGATATAAAATGGACACTTTCGATCCACCAAATATGAAAACTTTTATATGCTTTGCGAAATGGTAAGCAGCACGATGTTCATCACATTGTAACGTACCAGGAGATGTGACGTACCTGCCCGAAGGACTCACACCACATAAAGGCAGATAGGAATCAGAATAAAACGTCCGCGTAGCTCAATTGGTAGAGTGACTTATTCCGGAATGAGGGGATCCGGGTTTGAATCCTGGCGTGGACAGAAATGACGGAGAAATTTACTTCGTTATAATGGCGCCCGAACTATCCGGATGACCCGACCGTTCAAAATCTCGCAATGGTGTGATGTTATTTCCACACCGCGAGATAGGAAAAATAAGAGAATCCTTTCTCCAGCACTTCGAAAAAAAAATAAATAATAAGGGGGAGATGATGTAACGTACCAGGAGATGTGACGTACCTGCCCGAAGGACGCACACCACATAAAGGCAGATAGGAATCAGAATAAAACGTCCGCGTAGCTCAATTGGTAGAGTGACTTATTCCGGAATGAGGGGATCCGGGTTTGAATCCTGGCGTGGACAGAAATGACGGAGAAATTTACTTCGTTATAATGGCGCCCGAACTATCCGGATGACCCGACCCGACCGTTCAAAATCTCGTAATGGTGTGATGTTATTTCCACACCGCGAGATAGGAAAAATAAGAGAATCCTTTCTCCAGCACTTCGAAAAAAAATAAATAATAAGGGGGAGATGATGTAACGTACCAGGAGATGTGACGTACCTGCCCGAAGGACGCACACCACATAAAGACAGATAGGAATCAGAATAAAACGTCCGCGTAGCTCAATTGGTAGAGTGACTTATTCCGGAATGAGGGGATCCGGGTTCGAATCCTGGCGTGGACAGAAATGACGGAGAAATTTACTTCGTTATAATGGCGCCCGAACTATCCGGATGACCCGACCGTTCAAAATCTCGCATTGGTGTGATGTTATTTCCACACCGCGAGATAGGAAAAATAAGAGAATCCCTTCTCCAGCACTTCGAAAAAAAATAAAAAAAATAAAAAAATAAGGGGGAGATGACGTAACGTACCAGGAGATGTGACGTACCTGCCCGAAGGACGCACACGACATAAAGGCAGATAGGAATCGCAATAAAACGTCCGCGTAGCTCAATTGGTAGAGTGACTTATTCCGGAATGAGGGAATCCGGGTTCGAATCCTGGCGTGGACAGAAATGACGGAGAAATTTACTTCGTTATAACATGTTCTGGATTGCATAAGTCTCTCCGAGGACGTTCTCAAGAAATCTCGAGCTTTACGGAAAACCTGGATTAATTTAATCTCATGAACATTGCTAAATGTACATAACGCATTAGTTGCAACTACAGGACTGACTCATGTGGAAACAGTAATTACCCTGAGGATATTTTATGGATATTTCAAGGAAAGGGTTAGTAAAGAATGAGGAAAAGAAGAAGAGAAGGGATCAAATGAAAAACAAAATTAGGGAAAAAGAAAGTGGAGATATACATGTAGCTTTATAAGGCAATATCTAATTATAAAAGGTTCTGATAATTTGATGTAGGCAAATAGCCAGTAATTCAGGCGGAGAACTATACCGGTTACCAAACGTATGAAGAGTAAAAGCCTTACCCCGAGTATGTAAAGTCGTGCTCTGCAGAATGTTAGGTTAAACTCACAGCAGGCGTGACGGTACGGAAGGGTGGGCTACAGATCACCCAACGTTTTTTTTTTGTTTTGAGCCCCCTTTAGCAACTGACCAAATATTTAAGCAGTTAGAACATATGGCTGGTTCAACCGTCTCAGATTTTAGAGAACTTGGATAACGCACGCGAATTTTTCGAATTCACAGAATTTTTTTCAAGTAAAATGAATTATTTGTTAAATTTAGTCTTTGTATTTATGATAAACGGAGGGAGTCCTCTGAGCGAATTTCTAAGAAAGTAGTAGGAACACGCCATTTTTGTAATTATTTAGTATTTAGTATAGTTTAAGTAAATGAGAGAGAGAGAGAGAGAGAGAGAGAGAGAGAGAGAGAGAGAATAGATATTCCCTGTATCCCTTGTCAGGTTACAAACTAAAATTCATAAACAGCCTTATGACATTAAAAAAAAACCGACGTAAGTAAGCTAAAATAGTAAATAGTTCGTATCCATAATACAGTAAGTAAGCTAAACTAATAAAGAGTGCGTATCAGTAAGTAAGCTAAAATAATAAATAATAAATAGATAGTTCGTATCAGTAAGTAAGCTAAAATAATAAATAGTTCGTATCCATGGTTCCCATACTACAGATGTTGAATAAATACTACGTACAGTATGCACCTGAAAACTTTTTTCGACTAGGGATAACATTATAAGTACCAGGTAAAATCTACATTAACGGAAGTTTTTGCGAAAATTTCTGCTTAGCTGTTCAAAATGTTTAACACCACATCTCCCTTAGTTCCCCTACTAGCCCACCCAGTTCTGAGTGACTGGCGTCTCCACTGACTCACATAACCCTTCAACGGATTGCTGATGAGAAATCCACTGAACAAAAAAGTTGCAGTCAAAAATTCTGAGTCGGAATACAATTACAATATCATATAAACTGATAACTCTAGAATTCATCGACGAAAAATAAAAAACAGTGAAGAAAAGCAAAGCTTCCTTTCGAAAGAAAGGTGCTCATA
This sequence comes from Macrothele yani, assembly GCA_039090855.1. Lineage (NCBI taxonomy): Eukaryota > Metazoa > Arthropoda > Arachnida > Araneae > Macrothelidae > Macrothele > Macrothele yani. Next base: position 2,339,041 of record CM077006.1, read on the forward strand.
AACTAATGTTTTTGTTATGACAGTTTAACAAGTTAGTTTAAAATTATCCTGAATGGTTTCAAAGTAATGGTGTCGATTTACAGAAGTAAAACTGTTGAAATCTAAATATCTTGAAATAAACAAATAAAAATCTTTAAAGTCTAGGATTCAGGGTAGAGTTTTCACTCCGTGCTATTGAAGTTTACATACTTCAGTTTACGACGCAGCGTTTCACGGCAAAACGGCCTGTAAACCAGGGTGCCGTAGAGTTATTTTATATCCTGACATTTTTTTCAACATGTGTTCAGAGAGACAAATTGCAATGTCACGCGAACAACGTTTCGACATAATTAACATTCAGTGTCTCAAGAATTAAAGAAAACAAAACATTGGAATGTGATAGATGTATCAGGTAGAAAATACTTTTGGAAACAAGGATTTTTAACTACTGCCATGTGTGTGTGTGTCTGTGAGAATGAAACTATGGGGGATCTCCTGAAAACAAACCTCTCAGTTCGGAGCCATTAGGTATCGCAGCATGCCTCTTGCCGAAGCCATCAATAACTGCCCGTTTCCCAAAGTAAAGTATACAACGTCCCCTCTCCCCCTTCTTAACCGCCCATCAGCTTTGACTCCCTAATTCAGTCTCTCTGTTGGTCCATGTCCCTGAACTTACAACCTCAGGACCCTAGAATCACGTGACCAAGGACTTCTTGTTTCTTTTTTTTTTTTTTTCGTGATGAACGAAATGGCGGCTGCATTTCAAGTGAACGTTAAACTCCGCCCAACAGTTCTCAACCTTCGTGCCCGCTATGTTTGTCTTTCTATTTGACATTCATTTCCCCAAGATCTTCCTTAAACGGCTCTTCCCCTTTAATATCATTTGTTCGTCGTTTCTTTGCAGAAACTTCACCTTGACTGTGTTACTTTTGGACAGTGTCAGCATTGAATTAATGAAAAACGAAATCTGAAATAAATCGAAGAAGAGCTATCTCGGTTTACGAAGACTTCTCTCCAAGAGATTGCGTACTGAACCGAAATCTAAGCAATAATTGGGATACTTTTCATTTTTATATAAAAGAAAAACGTTTATGAATGCAATTATTAGCAACTTTAACGCACACTATAGTTTCGCATGGAACACGCTTCCTTTCAATTACATTTAAGAGTTCGCTATGTCCCCTTCGCTACCCCGGAGAAACAGTGGTTTAATCGTTAGCTGCTGAACCTTTGTCCCAGTGGACCCAGGTTCGGGTTCGAGTCCCGAATTAGGCATGGGTAGTATGTTTGTCTTACGACACATGCACTGGCTGTCTCCTTTCCTTGTAACTGTCACAGCGCTGTTTTAACTCGTTCTTTAATTACCGAAATATGTTACAATCAGAAGATTGCAAGGTTCCTTGAGCACTGTAAACATCAACAGAGTAGTAATATGTCATTCAGCAGAAGCGAATTGACGTTTGATATTGCGAATGAGTTTGTGTACATTAAATTTTTATGGCATTAGCTTGTATGTAGGTTCCGGCAGCGAATAATTCCCATTTCCACCACTGCCTGTACCTAACTTCCATAGCTCTAACTATCTGTGTTCCAACGCTATTTGGGTGGCTTAGGTCTTTAATCAGCACCCTGAACATGATAAATACTATAAAACAAATATATATACGATCGATGAAGAAAACGGGTTTCTGTACGCCCAATTAATGTGAAAGACAATAAAAATAAAAAGTGAACTCCATAAACTAATTTCTTCATCGATCGTATATATATTTGTTATCTCTGCTGTTTCCGGGCAAACACAATGGGTTCTTTTGCAGAGTATCGAAGATGCAGAATCAAGTTGGAAGAGGAGAAGTGCCACTTACTTTTCTTAAGCAATTGCAAATCACTGGGTTTCATCCCGAAGTTCCTCCGCTTCAGATCGTCAGTGGATGATAATTGGTTCCGAAGAAAAAAGTCCTTACTTCAAATGCAGACGCTCAATCATCTTATACGCATGAAAAGGATCGCTGTTATGACTCTGGAGAACAGTGTATTCCGCCTTTATACGAGCCTTGCAGAGGAGGTTACCCCGCTGGAGTTTGACGCGCTTCTCCGCAGGGTTAATATGCTTTGAAGGCGCCAATACAGCTCCCTATCGGCGAAGCACCAGTGCAAACTAGCCAACCTGAGAGATGAACTTGGACCTCCCCGACACCCGCCAGCCATTCCCATAGTCAATGTCTCTTCCCGGTCTTTCTCACTGGAAGAGATGAAAGTTCTACAAAAAGGACCAAAATTTGCATTATACCAACCAGTCGGACTTAAGGCCGTTATTTCCCGCCATTGAGAGCGTCCTACAGAGTGTTCCGCTCCAAGAAAGGGACCAGATTAGACTCGGATGTGTTGACAGATTAACTCGTGCTGTTAAACAACACCGAATCGAAAAAGCACCGGGAATACCCAAATATGTCTCCAACCTCAAGAAAGACCACTCCCTGATCTTCACCCTCACAGACAAGTCCGGGCAAATTGCAGTAATGGACGAATCCGACTACTGCAGGAAGCTGGAGGAGTTCATCACCCAGTCTGATTCCATTCTGCAAGCTGTAAATCCGCTTAACAAGTGGGTGGCGAAGATTAAGCGAATAGCAAGAATGAAGACGCTTCCTGAAGTACTTAGAAGGGCTGCCAAGATCCCTCCGGGACCTAAGGTTCCTCTCCTTTTTGCTCGACTTAAACATCACAAGCGCGGCAATCCAATCAGACCTATTGTTAGCAGGAAATGCGCCCCTTCAGCTAATTTGGAAAAAGCATTCTCGTCCTTCTTGCGGCCGTTCCTACCGATAGCCGAAGGTGTCCTGCTCTCCTCAGCTGACTTCGTTTCCAGAGTGAGATTCACGACAGTGTCTCCAGACGACATAATTGGAAGCTTTGACATCGAATCTTTATACCCCTCAGTGCCGGTGCATGAAGCCACCACAAACCTGAAGCGCTCTATCGCTGACTCAAACTTGTACCCTTCGGAAACTGTGGAAGCTATTTCCAAACTACTGGATGCAGTCACGGACTCAAATTTTTTCAGCTTCCGATCCAGAATTTACAAACAAAACAAAGGGGTGCGTATGGGGTCCTAGATGTCGGCGGTTCTTGCTGAAGCGGTCCTCCGACCTCTCGAAAATGAACTCTTGCAATCGTCGGCCACAGTTCCTAAAATATGGTTAAGGTACGCTGACGACATTTTCTTTGTTTGGCAGCATGGACAAGCCAGCCTAAGTGATTTTCTCGCCAGAATGAATGATGCGCACCCAGATATTAAATTCACAGCAGATTATGAGTCCGAAGGTGCATTACCTTTTCTGGATGTACTAGTAAGAAGATTACCCTCTGATGCTCTTAGCACAGAGGTCTACTACAAACCTACCCACGTGGACAACCCCATACTCCCTGACTCAGCAGGACCGGCAGCACGCAAATATGCCCTTTTTAAGTACAGAGCAAAGCGAGCTTTCGAACTCTCATCTAACAAAGCCAAATGCGAGGAGGAGATCCGTAGCATTAGAAACCTAGCGGCTGCAGCGGGATACGACATGATCGCAATCGACCAAATAGTCAGAAAGGCTGCAAAAACTGCTCTCCCACAGCCTCGTGCCAACTCCACGGCACAGCCAGCCCGGTTCGTGGGTTCGGTTCCCTACGTTCCTAGGCTAACGTACTTCCTGAAGAATGCTCTCAGAAGGCTAGGTTATGATATCGGCGTGACAGCTCCTAGACCTTTGTCAGATATTCTCTCAGCAGACCAACGCGCATCACCTTCTACGCTCACTGAAGCCGGAGTCTATGCTATTCCTTTGGATTATCCTGACGCATCCGTTAAGTCCTACGTCGGGATGACAAAAAGATCCTTCCAGATCCGTTTTTCTGAACACCAAAGGGACGTTAAGGCCGGAAAGCTTACGACGGCACTAGCCCGTGATGTTGCATCTGAAAGGGCAGTTCCCAGATGGGGAGATTTTAAGAAACTAGCACCGTACGTCAGCGCAAGAGCTACTGCGCTTCGCGAAACCATCGAGATCATCACGCGACGGAATGTGTGTAACAAAGATGTAACCACGAGCCTTCCTTTCATATGGCACCGGCTCCTAGAAGTTACACGTGACCACCCGGCCCTGGGATAAAACAACCCGTGACATCGTGCAAGTGTTTTACTTATTTTGAATTTAATTATATTTTCAGAAATACATTTGTTCCAGTTGCTTCTGCGATCTTTAACTACTAAATGCCTGATGAAGCTACCCGGAGGTAGTGAAAGCTAGCATCTTTTGTTTCCCTTATTTTCTACGCCTAATAAACGGAGTTCACTTTTTATTTTTATTTTTATTGTCTTTCACATGATAAATACTGTATTGCACTCAGTGAGGTCATATGTCCATTAACAGTGACTGATACATTTCTCTTTTGAAGGACAAGAAAGAAAGCTTCCTAATTGATCGATCAGAAGAGTTTAGTTTGAATACATAAAACATGTCTACACGATTTAAAAACTTGATGGCCCTAAAATCTACGAAGTTAAAATTTTGTTTAATACTAAAAAGCATAAAAATACAAATGAACATGAGACCTTTCGAACACACAGTGGGTCCATCCTCAGATGTGAACTAACCGAGAATGGACCCACTGTGGGTTCGAAAGGTCTCATGTGCATTTGTATTTTTATGCCTTTTTAGTATTAAACAAAATTTTAACTTGGTAGGTTTTAGGACTTCATCAAATTTTTAGATCGTGTAAAGACGGTGTGTGTTTTATGTATTCTACTTTACTACACGAAAATCATTTTATCCTTCACGTTTAGTAATTTTATTCCACGAAACAAACAACTGTGTTTTCTAAAGTTGGATCAACTAAAGAAACGATAAAGGGAAAGTTGGTTTTGGACCTCATGCGAAAAACCGCAGAGACCTGTTGAGTGAGAAGAAATTTGTTGTTAGCAATTCTGTGAATAGCGAGCAGAGAAACATAATTTACTTGAATTAAAATAAGAACAATTCGCAGTAAATTGAAAAATCGATGTCTCAGTTCGTTGCAATTTTACAAGCTCGTGATCTTAGAGTTAAAGTGATAACACTTCCAACTATATGTCAAAGTGTTGGCAAGTAACATTAGTTAAATCCCATATTTTGGAATAATGAATTTATGTAACTGATAAAAAGACCGACGACGAAATTTTTGTCGCAATAATGTTAAATTACTTTAGAAGTTCATTTATGGTCGAAATTTTTATGTATTTTTAAAAAAAAGAACATGGCTCAATTATTGTAGAAATTGTATGCTTCATTTTCGAGATTCCGTAGTGTTTCCACAATAAGAAGACCTCCACAGAAAATTCACAGGTGTGGGTGTGTGACCAAGGGGAGACACTTCAGTTTAATCAACGGCTCTGAGAATCGTGATTCACTAGGAATCTTCCGGCAAGAAAAAAATATAGACATCCATTGCTTAGGGATATTTCTATGTAACATGTGGACATTTAAACTTTCAGAATGATCTTAGGAGATTTACTGTAGTTTGAAATAGGGTCTTCAACAGACTCGTATTTTTTTAAATTAAAACCAAATGTTTCAAAGTAAAATAATTATCTGGTATAATACCCTGTGAGCGTGGTTTAATACCAAATTCAATCATGAGTGGGTTTTTAAAATCCTTTCACTCGACTGAATTCGTTTTACAATGCATACTTTAACTGTTCTTTCAGGATGTACCAGAATATTTTTCATGAAAGACTTTTTGTACGGGTGTATTTGTTTAGTGAACCCCAAGACTGAAATTCCCTACAATTCAATCCTCTCCAGGAAGCAAACATTTCGCATCAACTGGTGAAATGTTGAACCGTCTCAGTAACTCCACACCCAATACAGTTTCCGGAGACGATGACTCGTAATCTGTATAGGAAGCAACTAAATAGAGCGTAGTACTTCAGAAAATCTAGTTGAACATAAGCGAAAAGTCCATGGGTCCGTAAAACAAGAGGTAAGCCATACAAGAATAATAAACGGAGTTGTTCTGAATGTGATAAAGATGGTCTCTGGCTATATGAAAACAGTCTTCTCACAGCACCCGTTATCGGAATTCTGAAATCTGCTGTTCCCTTACTGCATGCAACATTTTTTTAAATAGGAAACTGTATAGGAAACAACTCAATAGAGCGTAGTACTTAAGAAAATCTAGTTGATCATAAGCGAAAAGTCCATGGGTCCGTAAAACAAGAGGTAAGCCATACAAGAATAATAAACGGAGTTGTTCTGAATGTGATAAAGATGGTCTCTGGCTATATGAAAACAGTCTTCTCACAGCACCCGTTACCGGAATTCTGAAATCTGCTGTTCCCTTACTGCATGCAACATTTTTTTAAATAGGAAACTGTATAGGAAACAACTCAATAGAGCGTAGTGCTTAAGAAAATCTAGTTGATCATAAGCGAAAAGTCCATGGGTCCGTAAAACAAGAGGTAAGCCATACAAGAATAATAAACGGGGTTGTTCTGAATGTGATAAAGATGGTCTCTGGCTATATGAAAACAGTCTTCTCACAGCACCCGTTACCGGAATTCTGAAATCTGCTGTTCCCTCACTGCATGCAACATTTTTTTTTATAGAAAACTGTATAGGAAACAACTCTATAGAGCGTAGTACTTAAGAAAATTTAGTTGATCATAAGCGAAAAGTCCATGGGTCCGTAAAACAAGAGGTAAGCCATACAAGAATAATAAACGGAGTTGTTCTGAATGTGATAAAGATGGTCTCTGGCTATATGAAAACAGTCTTCTCACAGCATCCGTTACCGGAATTCTGAAATCTGCTGTTCCCTTACTGCATGCAAAATGTTTTTATAGATAATTCGAGGAAATTCTGAACTTTTGTGCACCACAAGACATCCACAGTGAAAGGACAATTTATTAAATACACCCTCCGAATAACGCGTGGGCTTATGTTTTGTCATCACAACAGCAGCAATACGTCGTGGCATGCATTCTACCAGATATTCGATACGTTCGGTGGTACTGAGGCCAATGATTCCAGGAAAGCCGTCCGCAAAGCTTAAAGAATTACCGGTGGCGGGTTTCAGACTCGAATGCATCGATCCACTTCATCCTACCAATGCTGTATTGGGTTCAAATCCAGATAGTGAAAATACCATTCGAAGGCTGCGTACTCACTGGAAGACTCTTCCACCAACCAGTCCTTCGCCAACTGGAGGCGATAAGATCGGCCTTGACTTCTTGAAAGAAGGCATCCTGCTACCGCAAATTCTCGTAGGTATAGCCATGACGAGTGTAGGTGGTCGGAGACTACGTCAACATATCCTTGTGCGGTCATGGTAATCTCAGCAGCTACCAGAGATCTGAAGGTGGCCTGCGTACTCACGCCGAAGAACATTGCTCAGCATCCTGGCCTGTAACAGCCCTTATTTACAGTTCGAGTCCATAGTCTAATATGATCTACGCCGAATACGCACCCTCCAGTCGGTGTGTTGAAGTTGGAACCTCGGTTCTTAGAACCAAGTCTTCCACGGTCCAGTCTAAAAGCCTTTGGACTTTTATACTGATCGTTGGAGACGTTTTTACTGTTGTCCATTCTTTCCAGTCTTCCACGGTCCAGTGGCGATGTCTCTTCGCCATCTTCAGCCTCATAGCCCTGTTACGTTCTGCTAACAAGGGACCTCATGTGGACACAGGTTGCGTTAGCTCAGTCGTACCAGTTTTTTCTCATGAAACCTTCAAAGGTGCCCCGTCGTCGAATGCTGATGTTATCCTCTGCCCTGTGGATCTCTATTTCTACACTGCTGGCCACCCAAAATGCAACACCAAGAAGGAAGCATCCGATTGGCCTGAAATTCGCAGCATGCGTCGCCCGCGAGAGGACATGCAAACGATTAGCATTGGAGGGCATATGCAAATCATGTGCGCCCGGCACGCCACCGAGAAGCACTATAAGAAGGGTGCACAGAAGGCGGGGTGTAAGTAGTGGAAGTGTGTTGTGCTGCCGGACTTGTGCGTGGAAAGCTTCCTGATGCCTCGTCGCAGAATACGGCACTCATTCCAGCACGTTTCGGAGTTCGAAAAAGGACGAATAGTGGCTTATCGCGACAGCGGTTTATGGTACCGAGACATCGGCGCCCGTGTGGGACGGCATCCAGCCACAGTGAGGCGAGTATGGATTCGGTAGGTACAGGAGGGACGGACGGACCGACGTGAGTGATTGCCGCAGCCGCGGCACACCACTGAATGAGAGGACCAGCATGTTGTGGGGCGGACATTGCCGGCTCACACCGCCACATCACGAACGTTAGCGCAGGAATTCGGGTGTGTTGCGCAACAACCTGTGTCAGCACGTACCGTTCGACGTCGTCTGCATGAGCGGGGACTTGTCGCGCGGCGCCCATTGCCCCGATTACTATTGACGTTACACCTCCGGCGAGTTCGGCGGCAATGGACCGTTGAACGCCGAACGTGGACTACGGAATGGTACGATATTGTCTTCTCCGACGAACCTCGCTTCTACCTTAAACACCACGATGGTCGGATCCGCGTGTGGCGGCACCGTGGCGAGAGACTGTATGCCGCCTGCATTATGCATCGCCATACCGGTCCGCCGCCTGGCCTTATGGTTTGGGGTGCAATTGGATATGACACCCGCACCAGTCTGGTGTGCATCGCCGGCTCACTCAACAGCCACCACACCATCTCCGACGTTTTGGAGCCTGTAGTCCTCCCTTACCTGCAGGACCTGCTGGCGGCCACGTTTCAACAGAACAATGCGCGCCCGCACGTGGCACGCATCGTGAAACAATTCTTCACGGCACACCAAGTGTCACTGCTGCCGTGGCTCACCTGTTCTCCCGATATGTCGCCCATCGAACACGTCTGGTCGCTGATCGGCAACCGAGTGGCCCGGCAAGCACCACCCGCGGCTACGCCTGATGAAATGTGGCAACGTGTGGAATCAGCCTGGAGCGACATACCCCAAGCCCCATCCAAAGCCTCTTTCGTTCGATGCCGCGGCGTGTAGCGGTCGTTATTGCCAGCCATGGGGGCCACACGAACTATTGATGTCTGCGTGTTCCGCAAGTCGCACGGGCTTGTAAGCTCAATCGTTTCATCTTTGTATCTGTTGTTATTTGTCCAGTAAATCTGGCTTTGCTATCTCGTGTCCTTCTTGGTGCTGCATTTTAGTTGGACAGCAGTGTATATTGCGATGTGGGTTAGGTCGCACTCTCCACGACCACCAACGACCCGTTTACGGCCCCATTTTCTCTCGCGACTTCCGATTTTGTCGGTTTTGATGTAATCTTGGAACAGATAGGCCACGGTGCCACACAGAAATCCCAGCCGTTCTGTAGTAAGCACCACATTTTCCTCACCAACACGGTACGTCAGATTGACTGATATACAATCATCTTTGCTGTCTTAAGCACCAAGAACAAGACATAACCAATTTCTGCACAAAATAAACCAAGCCGAATCATCGCAAGCCGTGAAAACACCTTTACGTACGAAAATTAAAATTTGTTTAAAAAGTTAAAATGATTGAAACAATGTGCGAGATCTTTCGGGTCTGTCTCTACAGACCCATCTTGAGGCACAACGGGAAACTCACACGGGGCACGCCGGCTTTTATACACACCTCTGTACATCAGCGAGGTACAACGCATGCGCCACACTAAAAAGTCAAGTATGCTTTACACAGAAAGTAACAAATGAAAATATGTACACATGCATGAAAAGAAATAATCCAAATGTCAGTAAGTAAGTAATCAGAACATATTTACAGTAGAAGAAGGATTCTCCAGCAGGAACCTCCAAGAAGCAGGTATGATTTGTTGTGTTTCTTCATTACAGCATTGTTCGGCAAAATAAAAAATATACAAACTCTCCAAAAACTGCAGTGTTCTTTTTGGAGAGTTTGCATATTTTTGATGTACAGAGGTGTGTATAAAAGCCGGCGTGCCCCGTGTGAGTTTCTCGTTGTGCCTCAAGATGGGTCTGTAGAGACAGACCCGAAAGATCTCGCACATTGTTTCAATCATTTTAACCTTTTAAACAAATTTTAATTTTCGTAAGTAAAGTTGTTTTCACGGCTTGCGATGATTCGGCTTGGTTTATTTTGTGTTGAAATTGGTTACGTCTTGTTCTTGGTGCTTAAGACAGCAAAGATGATTGTATATCAGTAAATTTCAATTAGCAGGACAAAACCTCCACTCAACGGTACGTCAGGTAGGCATCTGACTTATATGTAGCCTGCTGGGGGTTTAACCTGGCCACGCTATAGTACTTTAGGGTAGGTATATGTGGATGGGTGCTGTGCGTACAATAAATTTTACTTCCAGTATATTTTGCTACTTTGCAATACATTTTTCTTTGCTCCGCGTTTTCTTCTGGATTATTTCTCTTTTCAAAATTACGTTTTCAATACTCCGTTGAGTTCATCAGTACAGATAATATTTTTGCCATAGCTATTTTCCCGTTCTTTCTTCCTCCTCCCTTTGGTGGCGTTTTTTTTAATACTATGCATATTTCTTGATAGCAGTAACGTAAATCCCAAGTAAACAATTTTGATGTAACAAAAATGGGTAAAGGTGCGTCACTGTCAAAACCATTGTTGAAATCTGATCGTGCGGCATGCTGTCCCATGAAGTTACGCAATGATAGCTAATTCCATTGTTGCTCAACAAAATATTTTACTAAACTATGGCTAAAGATTGTTTCATCAGATTTTACATAAACGTAACAATATCTCAGTGCAATATGTAAAAATTACGAGAACCTAAGGCCAAACGTGATAAAAGCCATTACAAAAATGTATTTTGATGATATGCATTTTCAAATCAAGCTTCCACGCGAGACATCCCTAGGGTGCGGGCAGGGGGAAGGGGGGGGGGTTGCCAGCAATTGACGAGAACTTTAATATTTAATATGATATATAACACGATGGAGTGTAACCTGTAGATATCCTAGACCAAAAGTTACCAATCCCCCTCACTAACACATTTGCGATTCAGCTTTTCTTTCTATCTTGAGATCAAATTTTAGCCTGCGCATGAGTAGATGGATGTTCGTAGTTACATCACATTTCATCAGTGTCAGCGTCGTTTCTTACGTTCGTCTAAATCAAAATAATATGAAATAATAATACTAAAAAAAAATGTTGTTTTTAGAAAGTTAAACAGTCAAAATACTTCCTGTTGCCGCCGCCTGGCAGTAACTGAAAACTCTCGAAAATTCCCGAAAATCGTCCATTGCTTCTGATTGTTTGTACATTGCAACCAGCCACGGTTACAATGTATTAACAATCTTTGTAGATAAACATTATCTAAATGTTTTATCTACAAAGAGTACCACGATACTCTATGGGTTTCTTTTTCTTTCTTCTTTCTTTTTTTTTTCTTGTACTTAACAAGAAAAAAGAAAAAAGAAGAAAGAAAAATAAATCCATAGAGTATCGTGGTACTCTTTGTAGATAAAACATTTAGATAATGACGAAAGGTGCATATCTACAACAGTACTGTTGGACTCTTTGTAGATAATGCATTTAGATAATGGTGAAAGATGTATATCTACAGGAATACTGTTGGACTCTTTATAAATAATGCATTTAGATAATGACGAAAAATGCATATCTACATGAGTAACGTTTGACTCTTTGTAGATAATGCATTTAACTAATGGCGAAAGATGCATAACTACAGGAGCACCATTGGACTCTTTGTAGATAATGCATTTAGATAATAACGAAAGATGTACGGTATATCTACAAGAGCACTGTTGGACTCTTTATAGATAATGCATTTAGATAATGACGAAAGATGCATATCTGAAAGAGCACCATTGGACTTTTTGTAGATAATGCATTTAGATAATGACGAAAGATGTACAGTATACCTACAAGAGCACTGTTGGACTCTTTATAGATGATGCATTTAATTAATAACGAAAGATGCATATCTACAAGAGCACCGTTGGACTCTTTGTAGATAATGCATTTAGATAATGACGAAAAATGTATATCTACAAGAGTACCGTTGAACTCTTTACAGATAATTCATTTAGATAATGACGAAAGATGCATATCTACAAGAGCACCGTTGGACTCTTTGTAGATAATGCATTTAGATAATGATGAAAGATGTATATCTAATGGAGTACTGTTGGACTTTTTATATAGATAATTCATTTAGATAGTGACGAAAGATGCATATCTAGAAGAATACCGTGGTACTCTTTGTAGATCTGCATCTTTAGCATGCTTAGATCTTTGTGGGTACGAAATAAAATGAATGATTCGAAAGTATACATTTATTTGCGTAAAACACATTGCATTTATTCGCGTCACTCACGAGCACACCAAGCCACAGTCCGTTACATACGAAGTGGAATTAAATCATAACAACAAACAATAAGGTTTTTTTAATGCCTGACATTAAGTGGTACTTAGGTAGGTGGACGAATGAATGCTATTGGCGTAAAACCAATGTAAGAAGATATGTGAGTAATAAAAGTAAATATTTACTATACAATAACGTCCATTAATCCACCTACCTAAGTACCGCTCAATGTGAGGAATTAGTAAACCTTACTGTTATGATTTAATTCCACTTCGTATGTACCGGACTGTGGCTCGGTGTCGTCGTGACTGATGCGAACAAATGCAGTGCATTGTACGTAAATAAATGTATGCTCTCGAATCACTCGTTTTATTTCGCACCCACAAAGATCTAAGTACGCGAAAGATGCACAGCATAAATTATCGACAAAGAGTAGGAAGATACTCCATTGACTTCTTTTTCTTTCTTTCTTTCTTTTTTTGTTAAGTACAAAGTAGGATGTTGCAATGTATTAACAATGAGAAGCAATGGACGATTTTTTGGAATATTCGAGAGTGTTCAGTAACTCAAAAGCGTTCCTTCAAATCTTTTGGTATTCTGTGAGAATCTAGATATAGAGTTGCATGTAGGTTCCAAATGAGCTTGATTTTTACTTCGCTTTTCATTTTGTTTTTTCATCTCTTATACCGATATTACCACTAAGCTGAGGCTGAAAGGTTAACTCTTCAAAGTAAGTTCGTCTGCCAAATTAAAGTTTGAAACTGGTGGAGCTAGATTTTTCCTACTGTTGATGTGTCAAACGTCTCCACTTACAGCGATCTTGGTGCACGACTGGAGCTTGACTGATATTCATTACACGTCGCGCACAAGACCTTTCGTACTTCATGCTCATTATCGTTTTCTCGTGCAAACGTTCTTGAATATGGTCCACCTATAATTTCCTTCACATTCCTTATTCTTTCTTTCATGTAACCAGGCTGAATAACTTGTATTAGTCAGACCTCACCCTCTCAACATGACCAAACTACCTCAGAATATTTGTCTCCACATTACAAACAACATTTTGTTTCACATTACACATCTCCAACTTATCTTCATTCCTCACATCAGAACGTGTCTTGCTCCCCTTCCATATAAGTAACGCATCTCTTCAGCACACAAGCGACTCCTATGTCGTTTCTGCGGTGCCAAGGTTTCACTGCCGTACATCAAAGTAGGAACAATAACACTGTCATACACAGCCATTCTGGACCTATAGAGAACCCATCGCTCCTGTAAAATACTCCTAAGGCAGCTATGACTTTCGGTTATAATAAATTTATCGTGAAGATGTAATAAAAAATATCATGAAGATTTTGCCTTCTCTCTAATACAAAAATGATGTCGCATTTCGGCATCTTGGGAGTCTTAAAACAGCAAGAAAAATGACACCCAGCTCTCTGGTGTAATGAACACGTCTTTTGAATGAGAAAAATATTTCGCAATAGAAAACCTACTAATTCGTCGAAAACTCATTGGCACATGGAATTACGTAACAAAGGATTTATTGCTTCAATCAGTTAATTATAGAAATAGCAGTCGAACCCAGATGGATCATTTCAGATCGGTCTTTTAGAAGAGAAGAAACGGTCGCAAGCCGAAGTATTCAGTTGCTCCTCTGTCAGAAAAAGGGAATTACGGTAGCACAAAATTCCCGAAAAATATTATAAAAAACCTCGACGAGGGAAAAAACTTGTTTTTTTTTCGGATTTTCAGAAACGAAAATTTGGTCTCAAATGGAAATAAATAGTTGAGCTCTTTGAAGAAAAAGTTTGCATTGTTCGGAGTAGGTAATGTATGTAAATCTTTGTCACACCGATTACCATCCTATGCATAAATTAGTTTTCATTCCATATTTCGACAGCAAAGTTACCATATCGGATGCAAATTTGCGTTTCCAACCCCTAATGGCCGAATTGTGCAATATGGGAAAATAAAAAAAAAAAGGCACACATACATTTCCCATAGGAAAAACTTTCCGAAAAAGAAGGAGTTTTCTGGGTGCACATTGAGAAAACAAGATAATCGGCGAAAATGAATATGCAGTGATATCCCGTAAAGCGGGAAGTTACGCCTCATTTAAGATACAAAATATGCGCAGTTTTCTGCGCAGTGAATGGCACCAGCTGAAAAAAATCAATCGGGTATCTGAAATCGGTGAAACGATTGCAAGTAGAAATATGAATTTTCACGTTTTTGCGGCAGAAATATGATTCATAAAAAATCTGAAATCGTATGCAAAATATTCCTCATTGCGGAATGTATCATAAGAAAAATAATTTATCAAATCGAACGTTTGGAAGAAGAACATGGGATCTGTATGATGAAAAAATAATTCTTTAAATGTGACTTACTTTTAGAGGCAGAAATATCAAGAAACGTTATGCATATATACACGGTCGAGTGACATTATTGTGACCACCAGCTATTTTCCAAAGCAACCGCCGTGTGCAGCGCGGGCAGCAGCTAGACGGGCCGGGAGGTACTCAAATTGGTGCTTTAAGCTGTTCACAGGTATGTGGAGCCATGCTGACTGCAGTGCAGCTAACAGCCGCTGGAGGGTGCGTGGTGGAGGATCCACAGAACGAAAAACACGATTGCGGTGGTCCCACAGAGGCACAACTGGGTTTAAGTCTGGGGAATGAGGGGGCCAGGGAAGTGCTTTGAAGTCTTCATCGTGCTCTTCCAACCACTCTTGAGCATTTCTATCTATGTGACACGTCGCATTGTCGTTCAAGAAGATCCGATCTGTTCCAGGGAAGACAATCAGCATGTATGGGTGTACGTGGTCGGCAAGGACGAATTCATAACGAATTCGGTCCATAGTGGACCCAAAGAATGGCACGGAAACATTCCCCAGCACATAACGCTGCCCCCACAAGCTTGTGTTCTTCCAGCAATAGTTGAAGAGTGCTTGTTCTTTGATGTTTCTCAGCTTATACGCCAACCTCCATCCGTTCGATGAAGCAGAAAACGTAACTCATCGGAGAAGGCAATCCTCTGCCAATCAGCGGAGGTCAAATTCGGATACTACCACGCAAATGTAAGCATTTTCTGCCGATACACCTTCGTTAGCATAGGTGCAGTGAGCATTCGTCTGCATCGGAGCCCTATATGCAGCAGGGTTCGCTGAACTGTCATTTTAGCCACACTTTTTGGTATCCCCTGGTTCATTCGGCCAGTAAGTTGCTGTACTGTAACGTGTAGATCGGCCCTCACGCACCTTCGAAGCCGACGTTCACCTTTCACTCAATGGCACCTGGTGCTCCGCAGTTTCCACGCCGCTTATTCGCAATGGTGCCATTTCTCCAATCACGATACACTTTGACCACAGCAGCACGCGAACAGTTCACAAACTACGGTGTTTCAGAAATACTGCCACACTTTGTCCAGAAAGCCGATTATCATCCCTTTTTGCAAATTTGATAAATCACATCTTTTATCCATGACAGCAACGAGTGATATGTTTACAGATCAGATCTGATCAGATCATATGTAGAGGATTTTAGGAAGGGAGTGTCTGACCACAGGTCTTAAACAACCCTTAGAAATAGGAAGCTAGGAGATTTGGGCTATAGAGTGCCCGATAGGAAAGTGGCATGGAAGCGAGGTAGAAAGGGGCAGGAAGACGCCCTTTTTTATTACCGGGGGCCAGTACCCGGGGTCCGACGGCTTAACGTGCCCATCCGACGCACGGCGAGTATTTAGTGGTTCGAACCTGAGGTTATCTCCATGGCAGTCACGAAAGCTGACCACTAGGCCACCCGCTGCCCGATATGTTTACACAATGCCTACAGCACCCCTTATATACCCTCCAAGCCAGTTCACGACATGTGCTTTCTTTCATTGGCTACGCGCTGTTGAAGTCAAAAGTAGGAGGTGGTCACAATAATGTGACTCGACTGTGTATATTCCCGCCATGTACAGAAACTCTGTGTTATTTAAAGTGGATGATGCGTTGCAATCTTCAACATAGCAAATGGTTGAGAGTGCAGAAATAATTTTTTCTTTCTGAATGTTAGAAGTGGACATTTAAACAGCAATTCACACTAACGCTTACTAGTGACACAATTGTGTTTTACGAAAAATTCAAAAATATTCTCAAAATGTTTCACATAATGAATGTATCCCACGATTAGAAGAAGAGATATCGCGAATAATAAAATGCAATTTTGTGCTCCCAATGGGAAAACCATACATTATTTTGGGTAGGAAATATGCATACTCAGGGCCGGCTGGACCATAGGGGCAACCGGGGCTGCCGCCCCGGGCCCCGCGCCTTTAGGGGTCCCGCAGTTTAGAAAACAAAATAATTTTCGGTAAAAAAAAAAAAATAACTACATTTTATTGATAACTTTTGGGGCGCAAGGCCCTTAAAAAATATTTTTGAAGATTTTTGTTTGTTTCCAATCTCCCTATTTTTGAATACGTTATCCCGCCTGTTCGTCGTACGGACACTGAGCACTGAGATTTGCAGCTTCGAAATGATTTTTATAACCAGCTTAATCTTTTCCGCATTCATGAAATAGCAAATTAAATTTCATCATTTTGTGGTCCCCTACTTTTATATATCCAACAATTTGTGTGAAAACCTGATACTTAAATTTAAGGAAATAAAAAGAACAATATCCAAGTTACTTTCGGACCACACATGGACGCCACTTTTCCAATATTAAAAGGAAAAAAAAAGGCAACTTTCATATGTGAACGCGTATAAAAGTTTAGAATGTCACTAATTTGTCAGTTACTCTACTGTGCATTAAAAATCAATCACTAAACATGTATCAGGGGAAAAAACTGTTTATACCAATTAATTTTAGAGGGATCTTTATTATATTTCCTATACAAAAATATTCGCAATGCGAATATATTCGCTAAGCAGGTATCTTTGTATCATTTTCTAAATAAGCTGTTATAAGAGTCACAATACAACCTAAACCTCTTCTACCGGGAAAGAAAATCGTAGATTTTAACACTTTTTACTCTCTTTCTCTCTCTCTCCCTCCCTCTCTTTTTCTCTGTCTCTATCCCTATCTGTTTTCTCTCTTTCTCTACCTCTCTTTTTCCCTCTTTCTCTACCTCTTTCTTTTTCTCTCTTTCTCTACCTCTCTTTTTCCCTCTTTCTCTACCTCTTTCTTTTTCTCTCTTTCTCTACCTCTCTCTTTTTCTCTGTTTCTCTATCTCTCTCTTCCCTCTTGTCTCTATTTCTCTCTATCTCTTTTCTCTCTCTCTCTCTCTCTCTCTCTCTCTCTCCCTCCCTCACTCTCTTTTTCTCTGTCTCTATCCCTATCTTTTTTCTCTCTTCCTTCATCTCTCTATTTTTCTCTCTTTCTCTTCTCTCTCTCTCTCTGAACTTTCAGTCGGTATTTCGGTCTTTTAAAGCAAATACTTCTTTGAAATAATCATTTTGTCTTTACGGTAGTGTTCGTGTGTCTTCCTCCGAACGATAATTTTCAGAAACGACGTTATTTAAATATGAGATTTATTTTTTAGTGCCCACAATGAAATTTTGCTCTGGGCCCAGCAATGAAATTTCGCCCAGGGCAACGCAAGAGCTCCATCCGGCCCTGTGCATACTTGCATACTTTCCGTAATGAGTGGTATCTAATCCCCCCCCCCCCCCGACCTTTTTTTTTTTTTTTTTTACAATAAGGGTTTTAGAAGCAGAGATAAAAAGTTACCCTGGATAATCGAAGGTCAATCGATAGACTTTTAAGCACTGGAATCTGTATATGTATTGTTCACACCGTACAACATAAGCCTGACTTCTGTAAGCGTTTTCAGAAAGTCATTATGGGTAAAAGTAGGGTACTGTACGTATTTTAGTTTTTCCAAATTTTTTGAAGAAAATTTCGTGGATAATTAAAATAAATTTAATTCAATTTCGGAACAAACGGGAAGACGTCTCCATTATTTCTCATAGAAATTTATAATCCGATTTATAACGACATTCTTCCGGAACAAATTAGTGTTGTAAATTACATTTCGTCTGCTTTGTAATTTGGCATATTTTCTGACAGTTTTGCTGCATTAGAAATAAAGTTGTCGAAATTCGCAGTTGAACACTGTCGGTGTTCTATTCTGGGTCCTTTTTTCACAGCTAACATTCAAACCCGAAACTCTGGTTATCACACATTCGGTTGCAGGCCCAGGTGTTAGTGATTGCACAATCAAGGCTTCCTCCCTCACCTACCAGCACACGATGTATTACCTCATTTACATTTTCATCTCGGCTTGCTTTTTACAGACACACATGTCATTGGCAACCCCAGCGGAAGATAAGGAGGAGAATTCGGAAAAGGCGCCCTGGAAGATCGAGCTCACAGCGAGCCAGCGGCGCAAAAACTAACGGCGGAGAAGAACGGAACCAACGGGAGATCATGACCCTGAACTTCCGGTTGTCAATCATCACTCACTAACGAGATGGCATCTTGCGCCTGCGTGTGGAGGCTCCTATCTAGACAACGACCGCAGCTCAGACGGAAACCACGCGCTTCCAATTGACTCAGTTGACCAGCTACGGGTGTTTTAAAGAAGAAAAGGGATTCACTCCGCCGAACGACAGCAACAGATGATATTCGTTCCATTTACTCCTCTCGCGCGTGAAGCTCATCTATTCGTAAGTAAAACACTTTTGTTAATTACCGAACAAAACAAAAATGTAGAGAAAGTACTGTCTTTTCCGGACAAAAGTATATTTAATTTTTTAATCAAAAATGAATAAAAACGGGAGTAAAAGAAGATAGAAATTGCTAGTAGAAATATGCGGGGAATAAAAAGAAATTTTAATTTCAACAGGCTGAGCGGTTCAGCAAAATTTCATTAATTTATTTAAATCATAAATTGTAATTCCACATTGCTAAAAAATTGAATCGTTTAAAAGTCCAGGACTTTGTTCAGTAAACGAAGGTATTTTTTAACAACGTAATTCCTAAAATAAGTTTCATGCACTTCTCATTAGTTAATTTGAATATGGAAATACACTAATTGCCAAAAGTACGACACACAAACATAATTTTAACAGAAACCGACTCTAATAGATTATGATTTTATACTTGGATTTCATTGAGAAAATATAAGTATAGGGTAGCGCTTTTATACTTTTCAATAACACTAATTTTCTCTTTTCTGTTGGAGTAAATTACTTAGGATGAGATAAGAGAATTATGTGCGAACGTTTATAATATCCCTAAAGAAAAAAAAGATCGCTCCCTTTATTTCTGTGAAAATTTGATTTTCTTTGAGAATTTTGTCGCCAAAATTCTCCAAGAAAAGGAAATTATCACAGAAAAAAAAGGAGTTATTCTCTATTTTCAAATAGAATTAGCAAAAAATAACAATTCAGTGGAACCTCGGTTAAATTTTGGATATTTTATTTTGTGCATTCATAAAAGTTACATGCTAAAAATATCAAGAAGAATAAAAAGGCAGCTGTCTAAGCATGTAGAAAACTACCCAAAACATACAATTAGAATTTTACTACTAAAAGGCATATTAGGTAAAAACAAGATCTTTCGCAACAGGCGCCCTGTGCGTCATCATGTTAAAAGAACTGGCGCTAGGAGAACACACAGACTTCATATATAGATAGTCCCGAAGACAACAGCGATCCCGGTGAGTGACATGATCTCACCGGGATCATGTCACTAATAATAATATAGCGTGGACCTATATTATTATTTGTTATTCCGAAAACAAATAGAATTCCGAATCTAATTTTAAATCTACCTTCCTTTTAAATTTGTTTCTAGAGTGGAAGAACTTTACACTGCCTTTTCGAGTACTTGTTTTCGTGGTTTTTAAGGAGACAGCAGATGAGTATAGCTGAAAAAACTGTTATTAGGAACGATGTCGATCACGTTTTTTCTACACTTCCATGTCTGTGCGAGAGGATGATTTCAAACATTTTATTTTGCTAGACCTTGCTGGTTTAAATGGGAAGTGCTCTTACACATATGTATATGTATATCTTTAATGCATTTTTGTTGTTTTATTACCAGGAAGGACTTATTAGGCATTTGCCATTGTTCTTGTTTTGCTCTGATCTTATGAAAAGTAGCACTGTTCGATGTGTTTATTTTATATTTTATTTAACATCTACCTATTTATTTTATATTTTATTTAACATCTACCTATTTATTTTATATTTTATTTAACACCCTTATGCATGACAGTTTCTTTCTTAGCCATCAGCTGCTACCTATGTGAAGAGGCACATTTTAATTGCTCCATTGTTAATTGAATTATTTAATTAATTTATTGAAAGATACGAACGTGACTCGGAGTGGGTGGTTGACAAGAGGTGAAGAAAACTTTTAGATTTTAATTCTTACCAAACGAGTTTTTTGTTGTGTAATAAAAGAGGAAAATTCATTCTATTATATCAACAAACACTTTAAGAGGAGGCAGTTTTTAGAATTAATGAGGGCTGTAAAAGGAAAGGAGGGAACTTATAGAGGGTAGCCAGCTCCCTATGGAAAAGAGATATTGTTATAAATTCCCAAACTGTGACTTTCCAAGCTGGATTAGTAGAAACTTTTCCTGGTATATTATCTTGATATTTCATTACAAATGAAAATACTGTCAAAATAGAATTACTTCTTACGAAAACTATACAGGACGCAGCATAAACAACCAAAAAAAAAAAAAATGGACTTGAGAGTGAATTTGAAAAAAAAAACGGTTGTTTAAGCAATTCTCCGCTGCATGGCCACAGGGCTAATCAATGCTAGGATTTCGCAAACTTTGAAGGATCATAAAGTAAAAAAGAGAAAAGAAGAAGAACGGTATGCGGAGTTTCGCTTTAACAGGGTGAAAGATGAATAACTGCAAGATGCTAAATTGCTGTCATAAAACTTCCAGAAAGCAAATTCAGCAGAAGTATTTACATAAAATCTGGGATATTTAAATTTTCATATTTTCTGTCCAGTGCAGCGTTTTATGCAGCAGCTTCATTGTTTTACCCTTCAGATAAACATATGCGAAGCTAGCATATGAAAAAAACATCTTTGCGCACACACAAACATGTAACTTACTAGTTGCATTTGTCGGAAAATCCCATGCTTTACATTTCATTACAAAGCCCTTCCCCTTCTACTGGACTTTAAGTCTCTTTAGCCTAACTATGGCTATGGGATAAGCATTTTTTATGAGATCAAACGATATCATCCTTTAAAATTTGATAAAACGTAAACAGGAGTTGGAGGATAATTTTGCTTTAAAGTACTATTAATGCTGTATTAATCTCAAGCCTGCCGAAAAACTGTCACATTTGGAGTAATGCACTTAAATTCAAATGTAATACTTCTTGATGCTGTGCAGAAAATATAAGTTCTTCAGATTAATTTACCTACACTGACCAGTTCTTTTTTTTTAATTTATATTGTCATAAAAGTGGAGTGACAGCTTTCCGTATTTTTCATTGGCACTATCAAAGCTCTTCTTTCGAGAGAAATTAGTACGAGACATTCTATTTTTCCTTTTACACGTAACAGCAAGAAACGCAGTTACTCGCATCCACTTTGTGCCCAGCTTAAGCAAATTAACCTTTCCAAAATATCAAAACTTCTTAATTTCTATTGTCGTCAAAGACAAAGCTGACTATTTTTTGACAACTCCCCATTCAAAAATATTGACCATGATGCCTTATTTTCATGGTCAGCATCCAAGAATTTTAAGCACTTAGTTTAAGCTCAATTACTTTGCAACTGAAGGGAAAGAACTATAATTTGATGAATACTTCTGCAATGAAATATGCTTTAAGCTGGAAAATTTGGCAGAAGCACAGCATTTAGGTACCAGAATAGCATGTAAATCTTAAAAATGAACGTGCAAAACGAATCGTAAATTTTATTTCGGTGAAAAAACTGCGTTATTTGTTCTAGAGTTGTTATTTTTTGCATTCTTTGTCATTTGCATAGCAAATTTCTATTTGCATTGAAGTTTACTGTTGTCATGTAGCAATGTTTATGAAATAAGCTGTCGAGTAAAGTCACAAAACATATTTTTAGCATTTGTGCTGTACACAAAATTTCATCCGAGTCTTATTCGCATTTTGCGATGGAAAACAGTGTTTCTGTCGTACACCAAGACTAATTACGTTACAGACTGATTTTACAGCTTAAAAGAAATGCTGCTTTATGCACAGAACAGAATCTGGAGAAAGAACATCTAAAAGAAATAATCATGAAATGTTTCTTTTGATTCCAAGAACGCATGCGAAAGAGAAAAAAAAAAAAAGTTTGCGCTCGTAGTGGAACGTTTAGGAATTTTAGAACAGGATCTAACGTTACTCGTCATCCCTGTTTTCAGAGAAAAAGACTAAATGAGGATCACAGGCCAGTGGTAAGAAATGGTGCAGAGATAATTTTACACACTTCGAAGAATACAAGTTCCTTGTGTTTCAGATAATCGCGCTATTAGAATGAATTAGATAAGCTTTCTCTATACGCATATTGGGTTTCTGTTAAAGAAGAATATTCTGAAGCTGCCATGGAGTTAAGCTGCTTTAGTTTAGTTTTTTGCTTTCTATTTGCTTGAGTTAATGTTTCAGATGTTTACAAGCATCATATGTGAGATGAGAGACTTTACTAATTCCAGTCATAAACCAGAGAGAGTAGGGAAAAAAGGGAACCGCTAGGGTTGGATATACTGCTTGCAAGTTCATGAAACCCACTGGCGGTTCTTCAGTCGGTTTTAATTTTTGAAACATAAATTTCTAGTTAAATAAAAAATAAATCACCATCTCCATCAGCTTAACTGAGTATTTAAGCCCAGCGCTGCCAACAGCAAGTCTCTCCATCGCTCTCGATAACTTTCTAGTTAAATAAAAAATAAATCACCATCTCCATCAGCTTAACTGAATATTTAAGCCCAGCGCTGCCAACAGCAAGTCTCTCCATCGCTCTCGATAACTTTCTAAGATCCCCAAGCAGCACGCTTATCCATCTAGTTCCGGGTCTTCCCCTCGGCTTTGTTCTATTTATTTGATTTACCAGCACAATTCGTTCATCAGCTCTTCACACATGTCCTAACCATTCCAGTGAAGTTCGTCATTATGTCTTCTCTCAAATCTTCCCATTGCACTACATTGCATAGAGTATCATATATCATTCTCGGGGTTGTCATCAGCTTTTGCAGTTGGCCAAGCTTCACATCCATATACAAGCATACGCGGTATATAGATTATCTGTAATGTTTATTTGGATCTTTATGCTGGAAGTTTTGATTTCAGGAATTTTATAATACTGAAGTAGAACTTATTAGTAGTAGCCAGCCTTTCCCTAATTTACTAATGCATATTAATATTGATATCGATATTTACCCCGAGAAGAGATGTACCTTCTTGAATATATACATAGTCCCAGCTATGAGGTCAGCTGGATGTTGATCATTTCTTGCGATACACATGTACACTTAATGAACAAATAATTAGAGATACCTATCTAATTGCGTGTTGGTCCTCTTCTAATGCGAATAACAGCCTGTACACGTCGAGCCGTTGACTCCACCAGATGTTTCCGGAGGTAATGTCAGCTATGCCTGTTGCAGCATTGTCCACAACTCCGCCCGATACATTCGTCTAGGATCGGATCCATTGATCTGATGTTTCGCTCCACGGATTCCAGAGAGCTTCCACAGGGTTTAAATCCTGGGACCGTGGGAGCCATTGGATGGTTCCAAACACAAATGAATATTCCTGGAGCCATGCCTGGGTGGTTGTGGCCTGGTGGGGCGGCGCATTGTCCTACTAAAAAAAGACCATAGGGCGCAATATGCGCGAAAGCCATGAAAGCGTGCAAGTGATCAGCCAGCACAAGTTGGTAGCGCGCAGTAGTTAAGGACCTCTCCAGACACACTAATGTGTCCCATGAGAAGGCTCCATAGGCCATCACAGAGCCTTGGACAGAGCCGACATGGCACGACGGGGCCATGGTCTCATGATGTCGACGACACACTTGCACCCTCCTGTCAGCTCGGTACAGCTGAAAACGGGATTCATCTGACAACACGATGCACTGCCACTTTGGAGAAGTCCAGTTATGATGTCCTCAGCACCAGGCGAGACGTAATGCCGGATAACGAGCAGTTAACAGTGGCACACGATAGGAGGTCGGCTCCTGTTGTCCAGGGTATGCAGCGTGACGCTGCTTGGGCCTCCGACATTTAACCTGGATGTGATTTGTGCCGCCGCTGGAAAGAGGTAGGTCTGTACGAGCCAGGATAGTCTACGTCCACCCCGGTCACCAATGGCGTGTGGTTAGCCACAGCTTGCTCTCAGGGCGCTGGTACGCCCATTGATGGTATACTCGCGGCACACGCTTGATAGGGTTGACCTCGGGAACCCTAGGGTTTTTACCACTTGGGCGAGTAAAAATGACCTACCTGTCTTGCGCCGACAATGCGTCCACCATCAAAGTCACTCAGAGCACCACGTTTACCCATGTTTGCCGATTCCGATACACTGTTGGGAAGCCCTACTGTCAGCCTATTTATCGCCTGCGTTAGGTTTGTTTGGGTCTGTTCGACTCTGCGCTGGGGAAACCCATGTCAACTGCCCATCACCCGAATTTCTAAATTTTTGTCTACTGAGTGTACTTCGTTTTCTCTTGGTTAATAACAAAGTCCATAGATTTACTCAAATTTATAAATATTTTGAGAAACCTCCTCACGAGATTTCCCCAGTGTCAAAATATAATGTACATATACAGATAACAGATACGTACGTTTATCTTGGACAGCAGATATCAAGTGAGGGTCACATTGATGAAGAAATTAATTGGCGTACAAAACTTGCCTGGAGAGCTTTTGGAAGAAACAACATAATTTTCAAGAGCAATATGCCATTATGTCTCAAAAGAAAAGTGTTTAATCAATGCATCCTTCCAATGCTTACGTATGGCTAAGAGACGTGGACCTTAACTAAAAGAAATATACAAAGGCTGCAGACAACTCAAAAAGGAATGGAGAAGTGCATGCTTGGTGTAACCAGGAGAGATAAGAAAAGGAACTCCTGGATCCGAAAAATGACAAGAGTGGAAGACATGATGATCAGAGTTAAATCCCTGAAATAGCAATAAGCTGGACATACTGCCAGAAGGACAGACCATCGATGGAAAGACGACATTTTAGATTGGATTCCAAGGGACAGGAAAAGACCCAGAAGAAGACCACATAGGAGATGAGCGGATGAAATTCGAAAGTATGCGGGAGCAACATGGAGGAGACTGGCACAAGACAGAGCGTTGTGGAAGAGGCTTGGAAAGACCTTCGTCCCGCAGTGGATTGACAATGGTTGACAATGATGATGACAATACAGACATTATGTACTACTTGTTTATTTCCATACTATATGATAACCTCGCTTTTAATTTTTTTTTCTGTGATAAATTGAGCAACATTAGTGATAAATAATATCTCTATCGTAGATCAGATTTTATCTCACAAAGTTCCGAGAATTTTTGCAGAAAGCGAATCTGAAAGATAATCCTTTCATTGCACATTTTCATTAACTTCAGCTATTTTTGTAGTAAAAATAAATAAATAAATAAGTACAGTAATTTCACTTAACAGAAACATTCTTCTGGAAATCATTGTTGATTTTCAAGTCATGTTACACGCACTTTCTTTGTTAACCATGTAGAGTAAACGTAGACATAACCACAGGTGCAGCATTTGTCTGGGGATGTAGATTATTCTAGCTTCTCGTTTTCTTAGATGTACAGATAAAGTAAGCAAATGAAATCCATTCAAATGCCACTCATTCCTAGAATGCATGACTTAAGGTGTGCCTAAATTTAAGAGAAGGGAATTGGAAATAATATAGCGAGAGGAAAGCTCGGCAACAAACAGCAACGAAAGCGATACAAACAATGCGTGATCTTAAAATCACGTTTTCGCGAACTAAGGAAAGGTCGCTGTAGGAAACTTTCGCCTCCCTTACCAGGAAAAATAAAAGAAGGATTTGTGGGAAGAAATGAACGGTCTTGGAAACATTAACCAGATGGAAGATGAAACCTGCAGGTATACCAAGAACATGTGTTCTATGCAGGGGCTTAAAGATAGCCCAAGCAACCCTGCATAGTGGGGGCCCCGTGAATTTTAGGGGACCCAGATATATGTGTGTATTATTATTATTTTTTTTTATTTAGCAATATAATTTTAGACAAGAGGTTTTCTACTTGCTCTAAAAATTTTTCTTAAAATTTCTGTCTTTTGGATACGAAAGTTTTTGAACTAAAGGGCCCCATTGACAAAGACTTTTATCTGCGCGCCGATTAGAGATCAGATCAGATCAGATGTAGAGGATTTTAGGAAGGGAGTGTCTGACCCCAGGTCGTTAAACAACCCTTAGAAATAGGAAACTAGGAGATTTGGGCTAGAGTGGGTGATAGGAAAGTGACAAGGAAGCGAGGTAAAAAGGGGGAGAAAAACGCCCTTATTTATTACCGGGGGCCAGCATCCGGGGTCCGACGACTTAACGTGCCCAGCCGTTAAGTCGTCGGAATCCGGATGCTGCGGATTTTGTGGTTCGAGCGTTCGTACCTGCCTGGGATCGAACCTGAGGTTTCTACCTTCGGCCATCGCACACTCAAAGTAGGCTTGATGGACTTGCGGTGATAAGCATTGAAAATGACCGAGCTAGAAAACTAGACGTTGCCGAAACTGATTGAAATATTCGCTAAGAAGAACGTTAGAAGGGAATCCAGATTTTAGTAACGTAAGTTGTCTTTATTTTGTAAAGTGTGCTTGCTTCTTGAATTTAAAAAACAAGACACTAAAAAGAAACAATATCGCTGAAATATTTAAAACTAGAAAAACGTAAACACACTTGTTTTTCCTCTTTCTCAAAAATTATTGTATTAGGGAATTAAAGAGCTTTAAAGGAAGTTCGAAACCAGACACTCGAGGATCAGTATTTGTTTTTATTTGTTTTGATATCGTGAACATTTGTCATTTGAAGATTTTGCACTTTTTATCCTGAGTACTAAATTTATCGAGGATACTTACCGGAATAAGTGCTCACATAATTAAAAGCAATATATAAGTGATCATAGAATTAATATCTGGAAAATATATTTTTACTACGGCGAAGTTAAATATTTACCCTCAATTTTTGTATTAATTTTTATTATGTTGGGGGCCTGTTAGGAAAATTTCGCGCGGGGTGGGGAGAGGGGGGGGAGGGCAGAGATTTTGCGTTACGCCACTGTTTCAAAGTTATAAATAAAACAACTATATAGGGTAAAAAAGGCATACACTAACTGGAAAAAAAGTGCGAAAACAATGAACTCTGCAGCGTAAATAGATAATATCTCGTCGTTCAGTTGGAATCAGAAATTTGTTCTCAACATTGCTCTCATTTTGTTAAAAGTTGTATTAAAATTTGGCATAATACTTTTGATTGGACACTCCGACAATTTCTAGAGTATGTGTAGGAATTTGTAATTTCTAGGAGAGACCAGAGAGATGAAGGGACAAAAGAAATAATCGCAAAGAAGCAGAAAGCAGGGTATTCTTTTCGAAGGGCGACGAGAAAATTAACGCGATTCATTTTCACGGTAGAGAATCACCCTCTAGAAATAATAACAAAATCCCCTCTCAGGCCATTTCCATTTGGTTTAATGGCTGCTCCACTGATTTGAAGGCGAAGTGAGAGTTTCAACCCTAAATGATACATTAAGGGCAGTTGTATCATATTTGATGTGTAACGATAAGGTAAGTTACATGCAACTGACATCCTATCAAGAAACAGGTGTGACATTTTTCATACAGCGCAGTTTCCCCCACAGTTCATAAGTTGTGGTACATTCAGGGCCATAGCTGGGGTTGGAAACTTCCGTGGGGCTGAGTCCCTTTGGGAAACGGATGTTATTAAAAATCACTGAGCTTTCATTTTTGTGGTTTTTATAAATTTCGTTGGTACTTTATTGTAAGCATAAATATGTTATTAGCTCACGCATTGAATTTAGTTTTAAATCAAACTGCACAAATGATGCAAAAATCGAAAGAAATTTGACCTCTCAAAGTGAGTCAGTAGGAACGGTTGCACCAGTAATTTTTTATTGCATGGTCACATAGTTATTTCTTGATAAAAATTAGAGTAGAAAAAAACAAACATGTTTTCTTATAGGAAAGACGAAATTCATATAAGCATAAAAATGTTAAAATATTGAGACTGAAACAAGCAAATGTGTACGAGATTCTTAATTGCTGTCCTGAAATCTCCAGAAAATTTTTTGCCCACGAAGTAGTACAAGAAAGGTTCAAATACAAACCTGAATTTGATTCTAAAATTTCATTTGCAACAAAATACAAAAGTCATACATACTACTTTTCAATGCACTCCCGTTCATTTCAATGCATTTGTTCCAACGTGCTTGAAGCTCCTTCATTACAGTTTGTAATAAAATTTTTAGCTGCCTGTCAGTCCAACTTCGCACAGCTGCCTCTTCATCAAACAGAAGTCATCGCTCTTTCCACGTTTATAGCTGCCTCTTCATCAAACAGAAGTCATCGCTCTTTCCTCTTTCCACGTGAGTCACGGAAAAATTCTCATCAGCCGCCACCGGGAATCGAACCCAAGGTCTTCCAGCTACGCGCCGGATATGCTTCCACTGCACAACAGCGGCCTCGAATTCCTCCAGACTCACATACACTAACTGCCAAGCCAATTGGCAGATTGCTTCTTGGAGCTCCGCACAATGCTGGGGATTCACCAAAGATGGTAAGCAGCAACTGAACAAATAATTAGAAGGCGAATGAATAATTAATTAGAGATATTTGACGTGGACTAGGAACATCAAACAGAGGTCGTCGCTCTTTCCACGTTTATAAGTGAGTCACGGAAAAATTCTCATTGGCCGCCACCGGGAGTCGAACCCAGGGTCTTCCAGTTACGCCCCGGATATGCTTCCACTGCACAACAGCGGCCTCGAATTCCTCCAGACTCACATACACTAACTGCCAAGCCAATTGGCAGATTGCTTCTTGGAGCCCCGTACAGTGCTGGGGATTCACCAAAGATGATAAGCAGCAACTGAACAAATAATTAGAAGGCGAATGAATAATTAATAGAGACATTTGACGTGGACTAGGAACATCAAACAGAGGTCATCGCTCTTTCCACGTTTATAAGTGAGTCACGGAAAAAATCTCATTGGCCACCACCGGGAATCGAACCCAAGGTCTTCCAGTTACGCGCCGGATATGCTTCCACTGCACAACAGCGGCCTCGAATTCTTCCAGACTCACATACACTAACTGCCAAGCCAATTGGCAGATTGCTTCTTGGAGCTCCGCACAATGCTGGGGATTCACCAAAGATGGTAAGCAGCAACTGAACAAATAATTAGAAGGCGAATGAATAATTAATAGTGACATTTGACGTGGACTAGGAACATCAAACAGAGGTCGTCGCTCTTTCCACGTTTATAAGTGAGTCACGGAAAAAATCTCATTGGCCTCCACCTCTTCATTGTCTGAGAATCTTTCGCACTGAAAAATTTTCTCATTCTCGATATTTTTTACCCAGGATTGAAGTAAGTTTCATCGCAGGTCTCAATATAATATAAAACTTTGACTCGTTTTTCGTATCGCTGCAAGAATTAAGAAATGGCCTCTAAAGGTCTTTCCATGCGCTCCCGTGACAAAAGTCGTTGGTCCCACATTGAGCTCACTTTATTGAATTTAAGCTCCTTGTTCACAATTTCTTCAACACAACCTTGTCTAATTCAAGTTCTGGGTGAGAGTTCACGAACGGCTATCCGACAATTGCATAGAATAAGCTTCTAAATTCTGACATTGTCGGAGTGAAAAGTTCTTTCTTGATCTCCGGAGGTGAGGTTCACTTTCGACAGGGTCAGTTCCTCATTTTCATGTTAGAACGGAAGGAGTCCGTGTACTTCAGCATTTGACGGCACAGCTTTATCATTTTATGAAGGAGAAATCTGTTGGCCAAGTAAGTTTACAAATCTTTGCAAATGCAAAATTTTACGATAAATTCACATAACATTAAGTCACATGGCGAATTTTAAGCATAACTGTTATTTTATTTGCTTTAACACTTCGTTTTTTATTTTTACAGCAACAGTCGAATTTCTTCGGAACCAGAGATGCTCACGTAAATCGAAACTGTAACTTCGTCGTATTGGGATGAAGAAACTATTTTTTTTGCTTTTTAAAAATTACGCTGTAATGAAATTAATTAACAAAAAGGAGAAAAAAACTTACTAGAAGTATTATTTCAAAAATATCACTGCCTCAGAGGGAAAACCTCACTAGCTGCATATTTGCAAAAAATATCATGCTATAAGCTGGAAAAAGCTTATTAGCTGTACTTCTGCAAAAAATATTCCACGTGACGGTTCAGCTTTTCCATGCCCAGAGACCTTGCGACAGCCTAATCACATTGTTGAAAACTGAAGGAGCTGAAACGTAAATGAATTTTTTCTAGCAAATATTTTCATTATATGAATTGTGTGTCCTGCGTGTCCTTCTATGGGGCAATTTTATGCTGAAAACTGCTTGTGTGAAAATTAAACCTAATTCTTCTGCAAGATATAACACAACAAGTGATAGCGCGCGCGCAGGCACACACACACACACGCAAGTAAATGAAGGTTGTTTTAATCATTAGCGTTCTTTCTGCTTCCCAGTCATTTTCTAAATCTGATCTTTTGGGTGGTCCTTCTTTGTTTTGACATAAAAGGAAATGAATACAGAATAAAAAAAAGAAAAAGAAAGAATGGGAAGGAAAGAAAGAAATATACCTGATTCTGCTAAATTCCTATAAGGAAGCAGCGTTGACAGTTTTATTGCTGCAATTAAAGGTAATAAGTTATTATGATGAACCTATCGCCGCCCTCGTGATTAAGTTATCGGAATAAGAACACAGATGGCATTCATTTCAGCGTAACTAAAAAGATCATGAGTGAAGATAAGTTCCATTTAAACGACAGACGTTTCAGAAGGGACGAAGTAATACGTAGTTTTTATGCCCTTGAAACGCTTTTACCTCGTTTCTGAAGTTTTCTTGGAAGCACTACTTTGGAAAACCAATTGGATGAGGCTTGATGACACACTTCCTTAATTTTCAGCTTATCTAGATCAGTGACATCCATGCATTCCAAGATTTCTGCTTCCCTGGACAAGTATCTGCTTTTTGAATCTCATTTTGCCGCGATGAAATTAATACAATTTAAATGGACAGGAAGATAATTTTAAAAAGATAGATTGAGAGGTGAGAAGGATGTTGTCGTATTCCGTCCAAAACTGGAACTACAAAACCACAAAACGGGTACTCACTCAGGTGATGCTATTAAGTCCACAGTACTTCTGTGATAACCGCCTCAGTAGCACTTTAGTGTAAGCGCTCGTCCCCAATTGTTCGTCCCACGGGTCTCGGAATCAAGTCCCCGATGGGCATGGTTGGTGTGTTTGTTTTACAGCAGTGGCTCCTAATCAGAGAGATTTGCAACGATGAACCATTACATTAGGACCACCTATCTAATAAGCTGTAGGACCCCTTTTAGCCCGCAAAACAGCGGCCACTCGGCGAGGCATCGATTGGATGAGGTGGCGATTGGTATCCTGGGGTATCTGGTACCATAATGTCAACAGCAGGTACTCCAGTTCACATACATTTCGGGGTGGTGGTGATTCAGCGCGAATCCGTTTTTCCAAGTCTAACCATAAATGTTCGATTGGGTTCATGCCAGGTGAATTTGGAGGCCAGCGCATTAACAAAAAGTCACCAGCATGCTCCTCGAACTACTCCTTGACGATTCTGGTACTGCGGCGACCCGGCAAGAGGCATTGTCCTGTTGGTAATGGCCATTACCAGCAGGGAACACAGCTGCCATGAATGGGTGAACTTGGTCCGCAACGATGTTCAGATATCTGACAGATGACAAAGATTGTGCTATTCGGATAATGGGGCATAAAGTGTCTCAAAAAAACATCGCCCACACATAACACCAGCGCCGTCGTCCTGTTTCCTCCCAACAGTGCATCCAGGTGCCATAGCGTCCTTTGGTGATCGGCGTATCTGCATTCGGCCATCTACGTGATGCACCAGGAATCTTGATTCGTCAGACCAGGCCGTTTCCTTCAATCATCTACCTTTCCAATCTCGATGATCTTGGGCCCATTTCATGCGTTGTTGGCGATGATGTGCAGTGAGCATGATGATCCGGCCGGGTCTTCGGCTACGCAGGCCCATGCTCAGAAGGCTGCGATGAACTGTGTGCTGTGACACATTGCCCTAAGTAAGCTACGACGGCAAGGGTTTAACACTGCTACTTGCCTTCTTGATATGCGGGTCTCCGCACATACATACTCCCCCTTCAGAAAGGTAGGGGCACGGAATCGCAGGAGTATCACACATTTTTCGAAGGACCTAACAGCCGTTAGATGCATTTTTATGTTCGAGCGCCAATGTGGATATTTAATTTTGCCGGAACTCTAAGCCACATCCTTCTGTTCCCGGACCGAATGCTTTCCCAATTAAGCTACGCTGAAAAGGGCTTATCACTGCTACATGCCGTCTTGACATGCGCGTCACCGCTATAGTAAGTCACAAACTTCAGCAGCAACATCATTCCAACTTTTTCGGCGACTTCATAGACTTGCCTAGAAAGAACCTACCCCCTCCCCTCCCCGCTTTCCCGGTTGTTACGCCTGTGATCTGAAGACGTTGAGAAAATCTAGCCTTCTTCACGTCTAATTGCTATTCTCATCAAAAAGTATTTCCACGGCATTTATCAAGGAAAACGCATCGTAACTGCGCATTCCCTTTTAGAAACATTTCTTCCCTTTCAAACCTTTCTGCGCGTCCTTCCTCTCCCATGCATGGAAAGAAAATTGTTTAAGGAAAGAAAACGTTAATAAAATACGCCACTTTTGGAAGATTCTTACAATAATTGTGTAGAAATGAAGGTCAAAGCAGCGGTACTAATGGTCGATATAGCTAAAGATCAGAGCCGGGCTTGATCCCCGAGTACGACGTGGATGGCCCGGTCCCACGGAACCAAAGCCCCAAATCAGAGACGGGTGGACTATCCCCCACCCCCTCTGTATCCCTGTATGCTTGTGCAAGACATTAAGTTCTGTAACAAACAAAAATAAATTTAAAGTAACGTAAGCTTCCTCTACCATATAAAAATTGGCTAAGTATGAAGCAAACTTTGATTGATCTGATTTCTTTCAGAAGCAGGTATTGTTTTCATACAAGCTCTTCCTTTTGTTCAACATCTGAAAAAGAATCTCTCTGAAAACGCTATTACAAGAGTTGACGCTAAGCCATAACAGTTACAAGAAGCAGATCACACATTTTTTTGCGGGGTAATGGGTGAGGGGTACCGACTACCCTGAGCAGTAAGACATAAGCACCCACCCGTCTCTGATTTGGAGCCATTGGGCAACGAATGGCCTAGTGGTCAACGCTCGTAACTGCCACGGAAAAGTCTCAGGACCAATCCTAGGTAGGCAGGTACGAAAGCTCGAACCACTAAAAATCTGACGTGTGTTGGATGGGCACGTTAAGTCGTCGGATGCCTGGTACTGGTTATAAATAAGAGCGTCTTCGTTCCCCTTTCTACCTCGCTTCCGTGTGACTTTCCTATCGAGTACTCGAGCCCAAATCTCCTAGCTTCCTATTTCTAAGTGTTGTTTAACACCTGGGGTCAGACATTCCCTTCCTAAAATTGTACATATAAATACCCAGATCTCTCTCTCTCTCTCTCCCTCTATGTCAGCAACGTCTGCACTAGAGGTCTGCACGGGCCTAATTTGATGAGCCCGGCCCTTCCCAAACCCGTGCGTTTAAGGCTTAGTCCGGCCCGGGCCCGTCAATTGCAGCTCATATTTAGGCCCGGCCTGAGATGTGCCATTTGGTATTATTTTATCTTTCTATTGTATTTTATTAAAATGTGAAAATTAAATAATGAAATGAGTTATTATTGAAAATATTTAGTTGAATGTAAGCCTAAAAATATTAACTGAACTTTGACAATTATCGAAAAATATAACCTTTAAAGAGAGAAAAAAAGAAGACTAAGCGCGTTTAGAATCTCCCTTTGTCTGAACTATTAAGAAGCAACACTACAAAAGTCAATCCCTATACAGATTAGGGATAGAAGAAAAATCTATGTCGTCCCACTCTCTCATACAAACACACACATACACACCCCACCCCACTGCAGACATCCTCCGTCCCCCACTCTACACAACACACACACACACTCGCTCGGGGTCGAATCTTTTTTGTTCTCAACAAGCCCCAAAATGGTTTTACCATCTCAATACCTACAAATTGGTAAAAACACTGAGTTCCTCTAGGAACAGTTAAACACAGGAAATCGGAGAACACGACTTTTTTCTTTCTTTACCATTGCGATAAAAAGAATGGGTCGACTTGGCCCAGCCTGGCCCGGTCTTAAGTGTCTGGGGAAAAGCCCAATCACTTAAGACCGGACCGCAAATATGACGGGAAGTTGCATTTGTTCTCTAAACTAAGAAAAGGTCCGTCCCGGCCCATGGTCAGGGCCAGCCAGCCCGTGCAGGCCTCTAGTCTGCATTGTTGCGCCATCACGTATGGTTCAATTAGTGTGTGTTCTCGAGATGTCAAAGTGATAACGTGCTATTCAATAGCATGTGATCACTTTTAGATATCAAATTGATCGCGTTCTAATTTAAAAACATTAGATTATAAATGACTCGAGTTCTATTTTTCTGATCAACAAAATTCCAATTGAACTTAATATCACGGAAAGTTGCATTTGCCGTGATATTACAAAAATATGATCCCAGTGTTCAAGGGCAAACAGCTCTGAATGCAGCCACAATTCTCTACACCTTCATCGTGGATATATCATAAATATACGACATATCACACATATCATAGCAGAATTAATCGGGGAGGGGCGTAAGCACAAATTAAATAATTAATGTATTTTCATATGTTCTTACTCTTTTTCATAATTTAATGATATACCAATTAATATGAATTAAAAGCAGGTTTGTATGCGTCGCTTTAACATGTTATTCCGACAAAATATAACAGTATGGGATAACTTTAGTCCATATGAAGCTTTATATGGGACCAGTGTAAAAATCATATGACAGTTTGAGAATAGCTAATGTATTATAGTTATACAGTCATTATTATAGTTATACAACAGTTTCGTTATATTATTTATATTATTACGGTATATTATTTCGTTATTTTTATTGTTTCGTCATATTTATTATATTATAATGGTTACATTAGTTTGTTGTTGTTATTATTATTATTATAGTTATACGACAATTTCGTTATATTATTTATATTATTACGGTACATTATTTCGTTATTTTTATTGTTTCGTCATATTTATTATATTATCATGGTTATATTAGTCTGTTGTTGTTATTATTATTATTGTTATACGACAGTTTCGAGAATAGCTTATTCTTTATAATAGATAACGCCTTCTAAATCAATGCACGTAGTTTGAACGGGCAGTTTGTTAATTAGTTTCTGAAAAAGGCATCCGTTTTCTCCGTTACAAGGTCTGTGGAATGCTGTTATGGCAATATTTGCAAATATGACAGTTTTTCTATAGGCACAACAGAAACGCGCCAGAAAGCTGTTTTTACCGCATTCAATGAACGTACCTTGACAAGGAAGGAACTAGAAGCGCAGTGAGGTGAGAAGTCTGTTTGTAAACAAAGACCGCTGGTGTAAACATCCTTCCAAGAAAGTCCGTTGGGGGAGAACGAAACAATGATCCAGAATATCGGAAACAATGCGTAGGAGTTGAGTGGAAAATTCCTATCATGCATGAATTTGTGCATTACAAATCTGCAATATATTACTAGGGTCAGAACAGAGGTAGCTGACAGGGCGAAAGCAGAAAAATGACGTCGTTGTCTTCCATAACATTAAATGTTCAGCGTTGTGTAGTATTATTATGTGTGGACTATTTATTTAGGTGCAAAGTTTATCTCTGCCTTCCGGTGGTAGCTGAACCATCTCAAAGACTATGCAGATATTCCCTATTAATTATTTATTAAACCAAAAGAAGTTCGTATTTTGATGGCGGTTGCGCATTGCGTTAGAGTTTGTAATCCATTAGTCACTTCGAATCTACGTACTTGCAGGAAAGAAAGAATGAAAGTAGGAGCATGGAGGTCATCTAATTAGTAAAAACAGAAAAAAAAAAAAAGGAACGTGTGGAATTTTTAAGGACTAGAACATAGAACTAAGAGGTTTCCTAATCAGAAACCTCAGGTTTTATTTAACAGTCTCTAGATACTGGCAATATCTCTTTTCTCTTAAACGAAAACATAAAACAAATCTACTTGCCTGCACAGTGTGATAACGATTCAACAGAAAATGTTTACAAATGATACTTTTCAACAAAAATAATTTATAATTTTTTTATCCAACAAAAATCGATCCTACGATGTTCTAACTTATTCATCAGACATCAATTTTCCAAAAAAAAAAAAAAACTTATTTATTTATTTATATATTACAATTTTATTATTAAAATTCGCAAACTCTCGCTTTTTGCTCTTGAAAATTTCTGAAAATTGAACTCAGTTGAAAATTTTAAGTCTTAACATCTCCCATAAAAAAAAATCTTTTGATTCATAAGATATGCACCAGAGAGTTATTTTCTACAAAACCGTTTTTTACGGCGTTCCATCAAGCTTCTTGTCTCTGAAGACTCTCAGTAATTCAGAGCGTTATGCAAGAATTATAATGTCCGTTGGAACCGAAATCAGAGGTCCAAAAATTTCCCAAGAAAATGCGTTTAAAATCATAAAATGCATTTTACTATCACGGAATACACGACTAAACTCAGTTCAGTTAATATACCGGACTAAAATAACTTCAATTAATACCCGCCTAAAATAAGTTCATTCTGCGGTTTTATGTTTCATTAAACACATCTGTCTGACTATTTATTACGACGGAAATGGAACTTACATGAATCATAGAAGATAAATTTTTTCCAGTTCCAGTCGAAAATATTAGCAAATGAAAAACTTATAATTATATTAAAAGTAACGTAAAAGTTGTAATTTTATTATGCTATTAATTTAGATTTTTTTTTTCTTCAGAGGGAAGTTTTAAGTTACTTTTCAAAAGACTGATTTTAGATTTTCAGAACTTTTATTCCTTTATTTTATTAAATGTTTCCTAAATTCTTTCGCATTTCAACCATTATTTCACTAATGTTGAATACACATTCTTTTACACAATAACGAAGGTTACCCCGTTGCTCTACATTTGTTAAATTTTTTCTGAATTCTTCTTCGTTTTTATTGGAACGATTAAAATACGCAATTGTGATAATTATTTTTCTAATCCGGAGCGGCAACATTCAGCAACTCTAGTAATTTTAAATCGCAGCTACTATCCACCCTAGTTTTCATCTCAAAATTTCGTTCAAGTGAAAATATTTTTCATGTGAAGTACAAGAAAGAGGGACGAATATCTGTCAAAAGTAAGGAGTTTTGGGAATATTTGCGCCATGGTAAGAACAATGGATAAAAGCCGAGCCATTCTGAACGGATGACCTGAAAAAGAGGCATGTCTCAGCGATCCGGGTTTTTGGAAGGGGGTGGGGGGAGAAAGCATTCGGTTTCGTATCAGAAGGACGTGGGTTCTAGTTTCCCCACCTGCAGACAGAGAATTTAGGTTTCACTTTGACGCCCGAACGTAAAAATGGTGATGTTCCTCCACACATCGTTTGGAATTAATGAACATTCTTTCTTAGCTTCGAAAAATGTGTGATACTTCTTCTACACATTGTCTGGAATTAGTAAGAATTTCTTCTTCTACAAAGAGTTACTTCAAACATGATTTGCGGAGGACCCGAAACCTGAGATTTTGTTCCCCCTTTCTCAACGGAAAAGGGGGAGGGGGCAATAGGATATAGGTGACGTGCTATAGAGTTGACATGCAATTATCACATAACGCTTTAAATAACCCCGAGTCTTCAGAGACAAGATGCTTGATGGAACTCCGTAAAAACGGTTTTGTAGAAAAAATTTTTTTGGCACATAGTACGTCACATGTGAAAATATGTGACGTACTAAAAAGGTATATGACAAGGTACATGACGTGCTAAAGGCCTTGCCAGCGTAGCTTAATTGGGCAAACATTCGGTTCCAGAGCAAAAGGATGTGGGTTCGAGTTCAGACATTGGCGGAGAGAGAATTTGGGTTTCACACTATGTAGAAAAATAAGAAATAAAAAAAAATAGAGTAATAGGTGCTAAATGGGTACCTTGAATTCATTTGCATACTTTTTCAACTCTCCTGAAGCTTATGAAATCTGGAAGGGTGAAACAGTCAATGTAAAAATTGTGTTAGAGAACGCGACAAACATACTGTAAGCAATTCCGAAAACAGAAATGAGTCCCTTCAGTGTTTGTGATGCTGAAGGAGGTTTTATACTCTGAAATAAGATTTATTTTCCATTCTTGTAAGTACAAATTCAGTTTTGATACCCGACTGTAAAAAAGGCAGAATGTTTTTTTAGTTTGATTAAGAGATTATGTCGACTCTGTTTTCTCTTTCACTAAGTGTCTCATCAATTTCTGCATCCCCCACGAGTTTATTAGGAAGAACCAGTTCGTATCTCCATTCCGCTGATAAAATTCCTTTCACTGAAATAAAAAACTCGTTGTTGTGAAAAATTATTTATTGAAGAAGGTTAACCCGCAGTTCTTAACTTCTTGTCAAACGTGAGAGGAATGCATTAAGTGTTTTGTGTCCGAGCAATGACTTGTAAGGCAAAAACAGGCTTTTTCACTGGTATACTATTCTAGCACATCTTAGGAAGAATAAAAGAAAATACGGGATCCCCAGCTAGAAGTATACTACAGCAGTCTTATCCAAGTGCTTCAGTCAAGAACCCACATTACGCCTGGTTGTTTCACTCGGGAGAACTGACCCAACATTGTACGTAACACACCTGTGCCGAACACTGATCGATACTAAGCTAAATTAAGAAAAGGAAGGAAACCATAAGTGGTGGGATGATTTAAATGCAAAACTATAAAGAAACTTAAATTGACAGGTAGAAGAAACCTGTTATTGTATTTATAATGTTTTTTTAATGGTATATACTTGCACTTATGCTATGTACTTTGAAGTCTATACCCTTAAAACATTACTTCTCGCACATTTGTGTTTCTTGCAGCCTAATACTATATTTTTTAACGTTAAGCTCCGGATAAATAGCACAAAATCTTTAATTACGCAATAAGCAATATTAGGCTTTCTAACAGCCAGAAGAGACTAGTTTTTACTTACGGAAATCGTCTGTGTTCTTTGTAGCACATCACTTTGATAGCTCATTAGTGGTAATGATTGGTAACCAATGCTTTACCTTGAAACAGTCAATAGCAATGCACTTCAAGCGAATTTCGCAAACTGAACCTCTGTAACGTGAAGCTCAAAGTGCGTCTCTACCATTCTGCAACGTGAAGCTCAAAGTGCCTCTCTTTCATCAAATAATCTGTAACGCAAAGCTCAAAAAGTGCCTCTCTTTCATCAAATACTCTGTAACGTGAAGCTCAAAGAAGAAGCTCAAAGGACCTCTACCACTCTGTGACGTGAAACCCAAAGTGCCTCTCTACCACTCTGTAACGTAAAACTCAAAGTGCCTCTCTTTCATCAAATACTCTGTAACGTGAAGCTCAAAGTGCCTCTCTCTCATCAATGCTCTATAACGTGAAGGTTAAATACTCTAACTGAATCTTAGTAACGTGAAGCTCAAAGTGTCTCTCTTTCATCAAATACACTGCTGGCAACCCAAAATGCAACACCAAGAAGGACACGAGATAGCAAAGCCAGATTTACTGGACACATAACAACAGATACAAAGATGAAACAATTGAGCTTACAGACCCGTGCGACTTGCGGAACACGCAGACATCAATAGTTCGTGTGGCCCCCATGGCTGGTAATAACGACCGCTACACGCCGTGGAACCGAACGAAAGAGGCTTTGGATATGTCGGTCCAGGCTGCTTCCACACGTTGCCACAGTTCATCAGACGTAGCCGCGGGTGGTGCTTGCCGGGCCACTCCGTTGCCGATCAGCGACCAGACATGTTCGATGGCCGACATATCGGGAGAACAGGCGGTCCATGGCAGCAGTGACACCTGGTGGGCGTTGAAGAATTGTTGCACGATGCGTGCCACGTGCGGGCGCGCATTGTCCTGTTGAAAGGTGGCCGCTGGCAGATCCTGCAGGTAAGATAGGACTACCGGCTCAAAAACTTCGGAGATGTAGCGGTAGCTGTTGAGTGTACCGGCGATGCGTACCAGAGGGGTGCGGGTGTCATTATCCAATTGCGCCCCAAACCATAACGCCAGGCG
Organism: Macrothele yani; assembly: GCA_039090855.1. Taxonomy (NCBI): domain Eukaryota; kingdom Metazoa; phylum Arthropoda; class Arachnida; order Araneae; family Macrothelidae; genus Macrothele; species Macrothele yani. The sequence continues at coordinate 2,379,798 of CM077006.1, forward strand.
ACGGACCGGTACGGCGATGCATAATGCAGGCGTCATACAGTCTGTCACCGCGGTGCCACCACACGCGGATCCCACCATCGTGGTGTTTCAGGCAGAAGCGGGATTCGTCGGAGAAGACAATGTCGTGCCATTCCGTAGTCCAGGTGCGGCGTTCAACGGCCCACTGCCGCCGCACTCGCCGGAGGTGTAACGTCAATGGTAATGGGATCCATGGGTGCCGCGCGACAAGTCCCCGCTTCTGCAGACGACGTCGAACCGTACGTGCTGACACATGTTGTTGCGCAACACACCCTAATTCCTGCGCTAACGTTCGTGATGTGGCGGTGCGAGCCGTCGATGCCAGCCGCACAACATGCCGTACCTCTCGTTCGGTGGTGTGCCGCGGCTGCGGCAATCTCTCACGTCGTTCCGTCCGTCCCTCTTGCACCCACCGAATCCATACTCGCCTCACTTTGGCTGGATATCGTCCCACACAGGCGCCAATGTCTCGGTACGATAAACCGCTGTCGCGATAAGCCACTATTCATCGTCTATCGAACTCCGAAACATGCTGGAATGGCTGCCGTATTCTGCGACGTGGCATCAGGAAGCTTCCCACGCACAGGTCTGGCAGCACAACACACTTCCACTACTTACACCCGGCCTTCTGTGCACCCTTCTTATAGTGCTTCTCAGTGGCGTGACACATGATTTGCATATGCCCTGCAATGCTAATCGTTTGCATGTCCTCTCGCGGGCGATGTTTCCTTCTTGGTGTTGCATTTTGGGTGACCAGCAGTGTAGCTAGTCTTGCCAAAGTATAGTATACAATGTAAAGTTGCGCTAATCTATCCACAAACTTCTCGCTCCACGTATTATATACATCGTTCTTGTCTTGTCAAAACATAAACATGTCATTTTGACCTGACTTCAAGACTGCTGCCAAATAACATTAAGTGAGTGAGAAAATATAACATCAAATTTGAAACGCTTGAAGAGAACGAACTCAAAATTTGCGAAGGGAAAGAAACTAAAAATGAAAATAAAATTAGAATATACGTTTATGGAATTGCTGTAATTAATACGTAATTGTCTATGATGTCGCACATGATAATACGTTATTTAGCGCACGAGATTGTTTGCGTGCTTTGAATGCACTTGCTGTTTAAAAACAACGTTAGCAGTAGAGAGTTTTAGCACAATGCACGAGATAGTCGCACCAATTTGTTATGTTATGTTTACGTTCTCCACATTTAGGCGGACGAGCTTTTTTTGTAATTAACTCATTTATGCCTGGCGTCCTATATGCAGGACGTTTTCAAAATGCTCGCCAATTTAAACACCAGACATCAAAAATAGATGGCGCCGGAGATTAAACATAGTTATTCCCCAGGAGAAGCAAACCAGATGCGCATATTGTCATCAGAAAGCCACAACTAGATGCGAAAAGTGTGACAAAGAACTTCACGTGGAATGTTTCAAATATTATTACACTGCATAAACGTAGTAGAAAACATGTTATGAATACCTGACATCCTACACATAGGACACACCCCTAATGTTGTTCAAAATTATGAAAAAATAAATATCAATTGTTTGTTACCTTCAAGAAGGTGCAATAAGTACAATTCATGATGATTTCTACAAAAAATTCAATATTACCGCTTTAGGCATAAAAGGGTTAATGAGTTGAGTTCGAATATATACTATTAAAATGGTTGTGTCCTAATTGAGCGCATCTTATTGAGTATTTATCCGTATGGAATTAAAGTCAAGGTCACAACAGGAATAAAAAACACTAACTACAATAAAATACGTTCTGACCAAAGCGCTTTGTAACTGCGTAATATACTATTCGGCCAGCATGTTTTTTTAAAAAGTGTTTTAGTCAGAAATCTCCACCAAACTGCGGAATTTTTGAATTTCATTGTGAATTTTGCTTACGGAAACAGTTTATATTTAGTTGAGTAAATTAAATCCAGTCGTCAAGTTCCGTAATTCAGAAATAATAGGGAAATATACTTAAAAGATCAATGTGATTATAACCACCCCCACCCCCCGAACAAAAAAACGTAGATCCATCGTGTTTTAAATTTTTTTAGTGATAACACTCTTAATTTCCTCCTTTTCGGTACTTTTATATATACAGCGATGTATTACACTGCCAGTGTATGTTGTGAGAAAAACCCTTATGCTTAAGTATCTTGATATACGTTTGGGAGGTCAAATGTCATGCAGTTTAAACAGTTATGAGGATATTAAACAATAACGACCCTGAGACGAACGCAAACTATACTATTAAAAATTTTAGGGCGGATTGCACCCAAAAGTGGTATCACACCAGCTTCACCACTTTCTGAGAAAAGATACACCATTTTGCGGTGCAGACATATCCAACAGAATGGTGCAACCTTGTACAACATTATGGTAACATACCACATTGTACAACTTTGTACAACGCTATGATACAAGGTTACACCATTCTACTGGTTTTGTTTGCATCACAAAATGGCGTCTTTTATCATAAAGTGGTGCAGGTGGTGGAATGCCACTTTTTGGTGCAACGTACCCCCAAATTTTTAACAGTGTACTCGCGTTCATAAAAGATTTCCAAAATCCAGTGTTGGAATCCTACACTAAGAGTTATGAATGAAGTGCTGAAAAAACTTGCTCCAAAAACCTCTTCAGAAACATGAAACGTTCTACATACACACACGCACACACATAATGGCACGCACACGTACACACACGCACACACAGTGACACACACGCGCGCACACACACACAAGCGCGCGCGCACGCACGCACACACATACACATACACATAGTGACGCACACACACACACAAACAGTAGCGCTTCAAATACCTTTCAAGAGATCAAAATTCAAACATGTATAACAGCACAAGGCGTATAAGAAAAATTAAGAGCGCTCTTAATTATATATATAGCTATTCCAAATTTGAAAACCTTTCTCCGCTTTTATCGTATGACTTACTGGCGTATAATCGACGTTCCACTGTAGATTATGAATGCGTGAGTGTGCATATGCAGAGCTCGAGCACTGATTGGACTTTTCGTTCAGAACTCGAATACCCACTGGAATTCATGTGCAAAGCTCGAGCACTCGTCGGACTTCACATCCTGAGCTCCAGCACCAAAGAAACTTATTCGAAGCTCGAGCACCTATTGGACCTATGGAAAGTCAACGCCTGTATGTGACACCGAGTAAGCAACTTAGATTTTATATTCATCTGATAGCAAAAAAACAACAACAAAAAAACAACAACAAAAAAACATTTAATTTTTGGTTTCTAGCATTCATATTTGCAACAAATAGAAATTGTGACTTCATCCTCGTACATAAAATATTATCGACTACCTGATCGTCATCTTGTAGATACTCTTCCACTGTGAATTAAATGCAATTGAAACAGTTCAAAAACACGTCACAGCACATACAGGAACAAGAAACATCATCGCAGGACATAACATACGAGGAAGAAACGAAAATTAAAGTCAATTTGTGAATTATACTGAATCGCAAACCACAGTAGCCGATCAACATTAACACACCGTAATGGAAGTTAGACAGAGTGGCACCTACATCGCTCAACGACATCTGGCTCCGGCGGTGAGTGTGAAAACACGGAAACTTTTCTTTCTGACGTGGTCAGATGAGCTCAAGCCCGAAGAAATATGTAAAAGAATGACAGCACAGTAGGATAATAAGTTATGAGCCAGAGAAAAGTTGACGAATGGGTAGAAAGGTTCAAATCTGGCAGAACGAGCACGATTGATGAATTCTATCTTTTTCTTGGAACCAATGGCAGTAAATAAGGGTTGTCGGACAGCTGATAGATACTCATGGGATTGTTTGAAATAAAGTGAGAGAGAGAGAGAAGAATAACTTGGCAATCTGATTCGCGTTCCCTTGATGATTTCTTTCTTTACACGAGTTATGAATTCCGCCAAAATGCAGAATATGCCTTTGATACTCTAGCAATAGTATTAAACTCGCTTACTAAAAGATGTATACATCCGTTCTACACATACCAGCCATTTAATTCGAAACTTTTATTTAATACCGGTTTTAACCTCTTTTAATCCGATTTACAGCACGTATGCGGTTTGGCATAGATTCTTGTTGGAGTGCATCTACACCTACATCATACCAGGCGTTCACCAGGCAGTCCTTTAACTGGTTCAGATTTGTCACAAGAGGTATTTGTTCCCGCATCTGTTCTTCGAATGTGTCCTATATGAGGGACTTTGTTGTGGCCAGGGAAGTGGTGGAAGTGTTGGCTTGGTTTAATTTCATGTATTGTGGGGGACGCCAACTTATCAGAAGATTCGTTGTTTGCAGGTTTCTGTCATTGGAGCAGGGAAGCAAAAAAATACGCGAGTTAAACAAATTGAATGTTATGGCAGACGTTTTCTTTCGCACGTATCTTTATTTCATCAGATGGGGGAAAAGGAGAAATATTGGAATATTAGTTGGTCTGATTGAATAATAAATACTTTCAGCAGATAATAGATATCTCGAGAGACCTCCTCTATGTTATTTCCGCTAAAATCTCTCTTTACTTCATCCCGTGCAAAAGCGTTTTTTCCTGCCCTGTGACCGAGCAAGATACTTCTTATTTCTCCTTCAAGATCTCTGAGAAGACTCTCAGTTTATGACTCCTATCGGTTCCATTCCTCTATACGATCTATCCTCTAGGAAAATGCTCTTTCGTAAGAAGTTGGTGTTTGCTCCCATTGTCCCTGGCGAGGTTTGAGGGAGAGTGGTGTCCAACGACGGGGGAAAGGGCATGTCCTCTTGTTTGTGGGAGGTCCAAGGTCGACGAAGTATGACCTTTCTCCGAAATGAATCTGTGCTAAGTGCCTTTCTTAACTAAGGATGTCATTCGCGCACAAAATAACAAAAGTTACAATTTAAATCAAGTTTAAATATTTCCATATAACAGAAGTCGCTGAACGACATCTGAACACATCTTACGTGATGGACAGTAACCTTGTCGTCCACGAAACATCCGTCATCTACTGGATAAAAAGTCAACATTGCAGGATGAACTTGATCAGCAAAAATGTTCAGATAATCCCTGGAGGACACTCGATCTTTCAGCAATATCAGGGGACCCGTTCCGTACAAAGAGAAAGCGCCCCACACTATGACACCTCCTCCAGAATCTTGAGTTGTATTTACAAGGTAAGCTGGGTCCATTGCTTCATAGGGTCCCACCAAACTCTCTGCCTACCGTCGATGCAGAACAACGTCTACCGCGACTCCTCGGACTAAATTACTTTTTTCGAGTGTCCAGTCACGGTGTTCGTGATACCACTGTACACGAACTTTCCTGTTTTTTGCAGAAATCAGTGGTTTCTGTATAGGCATGCAATTGCCAATTCCGGTCCTCTTCAATTTCCCATTCATAGTTCGCTGAGATATGAGTCGGGACCGGCCTTCATTGAACGCTTCGGTCATTTGCTGCGCACAGGAAGTTCTGCAGTCGCGCCACAGTGACGCCTCTTAGACAAGCAATGTGGGTTATTTTTCCACTGATTAAGGTGGACGTCAAGTAATTTTGCTTCCTATACTTCCAATGGAAAAACTTCTGTACATATTTTCTTTCTTCACAATTAATGCGTTCCCAAGGATGAAAATTTGAACATCGATTAAAATAGCTTCATTTTATAAGTTGGAATACTTAATATTTTCTAAAACACAACCATAATTATGCAATCCAAGATTTGCTTGTCTACTGACGTCATCAAAGTGCAGGTCGCGCCATCTTTTTCTCGTTTCAACACCACCAAAGGAAAAGTTATTGATTTTTAATATAATTATGGTTATGTTTTAGAAAATATTTAGTATTCCAAGTTATAATATGAAGTTATTTTAATCGATGTTCAAATTTTCATGCTTGGGAACGCATTAATTGTGAAGAAAATGTGTACAGAAGTTTTTCCATTGGAAGTATAGGAAGCAAAATAACTTGACGTCCACCTTAAAGACTCGAGATATCTCCCCTTTTGAGAAACCAATCAGCTCTGCTTTCATAACAGAGTACAGAACATGCCTTTCGTAGTGTCGTGAACGCAGAGTCGCATATACAAAAACGTTGAACAACAATAAGGACGAGATGGAGGGGCAACGTGAAACATGAAGGAGAAGACTTTAAACAGGAGAGCGTTCTATAAGGCAAAACCAGAAGAGGTCCACGTGATCGTGAGTCAAGCAATTCTTCCGGAGAAGATTAGAGTGCAAGGAGTATTTCCTGTAACAATGTGCGATTACAGGCGTTCATTACATTCTCTTGGATAATCTTAGATATAAGTTGTATGCTGGAGTTTATTGAAAAGATAAATCATTTATGTACAAGAAATGGATTAAACTTCAGAAAATTGTTCGTTAAATTCGCCTGGACTTTTTGAAAGGACAGTGTATATGTTTAATGCAAGAAACTCAAAACAAAACGCAGATAAAGTCATTAATGTGCAGACAGAGAGGAGTTACGTAACCACAGATTAAATAGGAGGCTCAGACGTACTACATTTTTTCCGCACATCTTTTCTGTTATTTTCTTTCTTCCTTTTTCTTTCTTCAAAAATTCGAAAGCCATGTATCTATTTTTTCTCATATTTTTCTTATACATAGAACGAATTGTTTCTAGCACTTTTAAGAACCTCTGTAAAACACTTGAAGTTGAGGTGGATAAGGTTGCGCACAACTAATTTGTAGAAAACACAAATGGCAACATAAAAAATTCGAAATGTTGCAAAAAAGTTAAAAGAAATGTTTTCTTCTAAAATGACGTTTAGATTAAAGAATGCAAAGATCATAATGGCAGTCTGGAAATGCAACACAAAAACATAAAGTGAAATAAATTTTCTCAAGTGCTTAATCGCTCAAGGGGAGGAACGAATTGTTTGAAATACTCGGAAAAATGGATGTTAAAACCTTTAACCTTTTTTCGTATTTCGCTTTGCAAGCACTCCTCAAGAGAAAAAAATGCTTGTTCTGGAAAAAACGGTGACACTAAGAAAAAATGATCAAGCGATATTAATTTGTGCTTCAAGTGTGGTGAAACTATACGAAAATAATACGATGGAGTTCTCTATAAGCTTTTCCTTTTTATTTCTTTACTTTTCTTTTTTTCTTTCCTTCTCTGCTGATTCATCCATCATCGAGATTAGAACACGCCTATCGGAGGTGGTCTCTGAAGAGATTCCTACGTAACCTCTGACCTCTCGTTTCTCAGCACTCCCTCCCAGGTAATTAAATTATTTTACTTCTTTGAATTCCAGAGAAATGCCGGTGATGGTTTCTGACTCTTTGCTTCTTCATACCTTTATTCGTTTTCAGTTTCAGTGAGTTAACAAGATCATTTCCTTTCATTTTAACGATTGAAATGTTCATCCGATCTATTCCATACGGGAATTCATAGAATATACAGTCATGTCTTAGTATGTGTCCCTTCTATTATTGACACACACACACACACACACACACACACACACACACACACACACACACACATACATAATTTTTCTTTCGGGTTTAACGACAATCGTGAGCTAATCTATGGGATATAAGCAGTCACTCGCCCCTAATTTTTGGGCGATTGGTTCCAGGGAAGGGAGAGAGCCAAGGCAGTAAGACAAACTCACCAATCATGACTCATCAGGACTCAAACCCGGGCCCTGCTGGGACGAATAGTCAGATAGCTACGTCTCTGACTGCTCGCCCACCGGGGCGGTCACACATCTGTTATATGATACCTTATGAATAGCAGAGATTTTAAATATTCCGATGTCAAGAAGCTTTTGTTCAGAAAAATACCCTGCAAATGCGGCGCCGTTACACAGATATTGTCCTCACCTTCAGCTATTCACATTAACCAACTTAGCAGCCCCGATGGCGCCGTGGTCTAAGCGACGACTTCTGATCATTCGTCCGAAAGGGGTCCGGGTTCGATCTCCGATGAGGCATGGATATTGAGTTTGTCTTACGGCACTGGCTCTCTCCCTTCCCTGGAACCAATGGCCCAAAATTGCTGAAAAACCTTCAGAAAAAGTGTTTCACAAAAATAGCAAATATCTATTGGTTTAATACTTTCTTCAGAAATAATTTTAATTGCAAGCCTTTTCTATTCACAAAAAAGTGAAAAAGAAAAAGATGTTATGATCCGTTTTCAGCGACATTAGGAAACTTGCGGAGTGTTGTAAAAAGGTTCAAATCAGCACGTTGTTCAGGATGTATTTTGTGTAAGCTTGTAAACCAGAAACAAAAGTGAAGCTCTTGCTTTCGCGTCAACTGCAGGGAAAATATTTGCATTAGAATAAATGAAAATCCTGGCCACTGTGTTTCACAGACGTGAGTTGTTATCAAATTTTCAGATTGTATGACAGAAACAATGAACGTCTAATTCAAATTTAATATTTTTTCCAATAGTGCCAACAATGAGTGCACCAGTTGTGGCATTTAAAACACCGTTATGCTTGAACTTAGAAACAAATCCGTAGGTTTTTTTTTATTGGTGTAAGAAAACAAGTTGGTATAGCCGAGCTTTCGCGCACAAACGTGTGGCTTTGTCAAGGCTGATTAAAATCTAACTAATGCGGAGAGAATCAACAGTGATCGTTAATGTTTGAAAATATATACATACACATACTTACATTGAGTTAAGTTCACATTGTTCAGAACGGGAAAAGCGCGAGACAAAATGGCAACTAGGGAAATACAAAATGTAATGAAAATTCGGTCTTAACATTTCAAGATATCCGTCCAAAGAGGGTGCAGGTTATAGGAAACAGTATCGTTGCATGCGGACGTTGTTGTGAGGATTTCAACTGATTCTCTGTAGGCGGTCTTAAAGTGATGTTTTTGTTTTTGCTGCTGTTCAAGAAATCTGCAAAAAATGAAAATATGCAAGTATTTTTCTTATAATGAGCGAAAGGGAATTTAAAATGAAGAACAGCTGCGATAAAACCTCTCCGTGCTTTAATTATGCATTCTGAAATACTCGTAATAACACCTTATGCCAAATGAAAATGTTTGGCGAAAATATCGCAAATTTTGTTCGCATCATTAAGTTTTCTCTATGTTTTGCTTTCTGCTAACAGATGTTTATGAATATTGTAAAACGATAACAAGAAACAGTTAAAATAAGCATACTGCGTTGCGATTTCTGAAAATTTAAAGTATTTTTGTAGCTAAGGAGAAAGAAGCAGCCGTTGATTGCGCTCTGAGTTTTTGCTTTTGGAGAATCTTTGAAAACGTAATAACAGATTTTTGTGAGAGAATACTTGAGAACCCAGGCATCAGCTATTCTCCAAAAGGTGAATTTTATTTTATGTACTGGAAGTTTATTTCAATTGACAATCGCATACGAGGTAAAAAAAAAAAAAAGTCATTCTCTTAATTGTAGCAACAGAATTTTCGTCAGTTTAGTTTTAAATTCATGATGTGTCAATAGAACAAAGGAAGCGTATACAGACTTTCTTTCGGGCTTTCGCAATTTTTGTAGTTCCCTTTTAACAAGTAGAAGTTGGTTCTTAATCTAAATGATGTACACGTGCGCTTAGCAACACACTACCAGGATTGATACAGACAGCTGGGATTGATTTATGCCCGGGATTCACCTGTTCATACGTAGCCAACGTTGAGCAAACAAACTGAGGTCCGGATTGTGAATACGACTGATGTGCAAGCCCTGAACAACCGTCTGTTCAGAGTATCTTCTTTTTATAGCTGGTTAGATGAACCCACAGACTGCAGTCATAATTCTTCCGGCCCACTGAAACGCTGTTTACATGATATAACTCGCTTCCTCGTCCATGTCTCAAAATATTCTTTTTGTTCTTGTCGTGTTCGTAACTTTTCAAACGGCAAGCCCAGGAAACTGGCTCGGCAGCCGTTATACGCAAAGTTTTGGTGCTGTTTGGAAAAGGGTAAAAATGTTGCTCTGTGAATGCACAGTTATATTCGTCAATGAATTTTTTTGTTTAATGTCCTCATAATTTCTTTTTCACTCCTTCTTACTATTAATTAAAAATATAAAAATGACGTGCTTGCATTTATGGCACATTTTTTTAGTATCGTAGAAGCATTATTCCTGCAATAAACAATCTTAAAATTTCCGGACAAATTCAGCGTACAACACTCACTTTAGAAATTTATCAAACTTGACCATTAAATGATTAATGCAGCTGGATATGCATATAAAGTTAGCAGTGAAAAATATTCTTCAACCTAATGTAAGAAACTGTACCTTGGTTTCCTACACAAGCTCAATGAATATATTATAACCATATGAATGTGATCAATTGTAATGTGCTGAAACTACTAATCAATTGAGATGTATATCATACATTACTCAAAATAGTAAAAAACTCTATGCACATTTTTCTTCATGTGAGAAAGCAAAGTCCAATTCTTTAATGGTTATAGGCAAAGCGCGGGAATTAACACAAAATTATGGAAGTGAATGTTGAAAAACTGAAGCACTTTACACAAAATAATATAATGTTAAAAAAAGGTACCTTAAGTCCGACAAGCAAAATAGTTCTGAATAGATGTAAGAGTAATCAACTCTGCTTCATTATCCAATACATCAGAATAACACTTCAAAAGACCTAGTCTTTTTGAAGTGTTATTCCGATGCTATAGTCCATTGGAGGAGAGGGGTGCAAGGTAAGGTAGATGGCCTAAAGGAAGTGAGTTAGGAAGGGGTTAGGGGTTGTGTTTGCGGGTCACGGTGTTAAAATTTGATTTAGATAAACAGAAAGGATATTAATTTTCCTTTAAAGAAATTATTCAAGTACAGTACTATTCTCGTAAGCAGAAATGCATAATTTTGAAAAGCAATTAAGACAATGCATCCACAGCAAGAACAAAGTTGAAGGAGATATTCTACCAACACTTGTATCTTACACTAATGGCGTAACTAGTCAGATCCGTGTGTGTGTGTGTGTGTGTGTGTGTGTCCAGAGGAAGGGATGGGGTATTCCAAGGATCACTTTATAGCCGATAGTGAAAAGAATTTTTGCTTTCAGCGTTTTTGTAAATAAAGTTGCTCTCAAACTTGCCCCACCAAAAATAATACTCGCCCACTTATCGCCCATTCTGATTTCGAAGCCTAGCGACGTCCCTGCTGATTTGGCGCCACAGTTGGAAAGGAGCAGAGTGGGACAGGCGTGCCACCCGCGTGACGTCCCACTTCCGTACGTGCCATTTCCGTACAAATAATTTTTTAATTTTTATCCTATTTCCGTACACATCCAGATCATCTAGTGCCATTTCCGTACACAGATGTCATGATCCGTAGGCAGTGAGATATTCGTGAAGGAAACAGAGGATCAGGAGCGTACTGATAGCCCCCGCAACCCCCTCCCTTCCCCACTGCTGGGGGGGGGGGGTCATGGTTATAAGAGCCTCTAGCCTCAGGAAAAATATTTTACAAAATCTTTTGTGGAATCTTCATACGAAACTGGTTAAAGAAATAGCCCAGAATTTTTGACGACATCTTTGAATGAAGTATTAAAAAGAAATGCATTTTTTTTCGCGGCTTTGAAATTAAACATCTGTGACGACTGCCGAAGACCGTAAAGGTGGCATTAATTGAAAGCCTGTTTGCCCTTCAGTTTTTATTGTTGTTCCCGCTTACCCTATCATGAGCGCCTATTGGTTGACGGAAACAATGAATGGTGATCTCTGCGACGTCGGAGGAATTCCACAGAGGATCAGCATTTACTTTCTCCCATAGTTTCCCCCGTCTGATACTAGGCGCAGTGAAACTGTACGGAAATGGCACTAACCGATCTGCTATGTGCGGAAGTGGGAGACAACCGCGCCCCGCGCTCCATTCGAACACGGAACCTGTCCCAGCTCGGTTAATTATCCAAATCCCGTTCCTCTAACCACTCGACGACTGGGGTTGCCAAACTAGGAATTGCAGGCTCAAAAAGGGAAGCAACAGTTCACTCATACTGACCAGTTCACTCTAACTGATTTAGAGATTTAGAGAGAATTTCTTAGTCTATATGTCTCGATATACTATTTCTTAAGATTCATCCCGTATAATCCTATAATTTTGCTTTAGAGTACTTGAGGATAACTTTTAACAGTGTTCAAACGGTTCCCTATTACTTTGTTCGTATTCATTTCGTCCACGGCTCACTTTGTCCACCCTTTATTTTGTCCACCGTTCATTTCGTCCACTGTTCACTTTGTCCACTGTTCACTTTGCCCGCTGTTCATTTAGTCCATTGTTCATTTCGCCCACGGTTCCCTTTGTCCACCGTTCACTTACATTGTTAGTCCGCTGTTCATTTCGTCCATTTCGTCCACATTCATTTCGTTCTCAAAATAGCTGGAATACCATGGAAATTTTCGGTTTTGATGGAATTTTTGTTACTAGGCAGAAAAAAAAAAAATGGTCAGTGGACATTGCTTACATGCGATTATTTTTCCTGTTTCAGTTTTTCGTTTAAAATATAACGATTTTAAATGTTATTTACAGAAAAGCGAGGAACTGAACTTTGAAGAGCTTTTCGACTCTTGTGTGATACGATGTCAATCACAATTATTCTAATGGCCATAATTCTTTTGGATTCAAGAGGAAAATTTCAGACCCCCTTTCTCCTTTGTGTAAAAAGTCTATTTTCTTTCACTCTCACCGCAAATTCACAGTAAATATCAGTTTAAACTTTTTCACCATTACACTTTTATGGATTTTTTCTCATGTTAAATAGCTATGAAACATACGTATAAAGAACATTATCGTTCATTCGTATGAAAATTAACAATACGAAAATATAAACAATTAATAATCAAAATGAAAAATAAACATACTGGAAAGCTAAGAACTATGTGAAAATAATATACAAGATGCATTTCAAAACATTATAAAATTTTTGTAAAACTGATTTATGTCACAGGGATTGGCATCGGACCACACGAAAGAGTTAAAAAGCTCTTCAAAGTTCAGTTCCTCGTTTTACTTTAAATAACATTTAAAATCGCATGTAAGCAATGTCCGCTAACCTTTTTTTAGTATGTATTTTGTAAAATAAAAGATCGTGCTAATGTTACCGGTTTGTCCGTCCGTCTGTGAACACCATATCTCTGCAACTACTGTATTAGTCCGATATGAAAAATTATTTTTGCAATGGGAAGCCTGAAGTATGTGCATGATGATTCTTTATTTGTTTGTTTTTTTACGATGTACAATTTCGCCACTAGAAGGCGTAAATGCAGATGATATCTAATTCATAATACATTTTATTCCATATGTGTGTTTCTAAACATCCGATTGAAAAAATTCTTTTACCATTCGATTCCATCGAAGAGTATTTTAGGTATAGTCACTTTTTCAAGTTACGCATAGATTTTTCTCTAGAGGGCGTAAAAGTAAATTGTGTTTCCCCCGATATCTTTACTTCTAAAACTCCGATTTGAAACATTTTTCCTGCAGCGGACACCGCTCCTGATGGAAAATCGTTTGCATGTCATTTCTAATTTAAAAAAGAATGGTTTGGCCACCAGGGGGCGTACGTCTTAATTTCCGCTTCTGATGTATTTGCAGCAGAATTTGAGCTTCTAAAATCTCGATTGAAAAAAAAATAGATTGTGGACCATTACTATTCACGTCGATAAATCTTCTCGGAGTATTTTATATTTTGACATACACCACAGAATGGTGTATGCTTTCTCAAAAATTGGTGCAGCTGGTGCAGTACCACTTTTTGGTGCAACCTATTTAACAGTGTAGAGATCTGAAATCGAAATATGCTTAGGGTTTATCATCGAGCGTAATTCCAATTTATAATTTTATTACCGCCCATAATTTTATTTTTGTGACATTTCCTGGCAAAAGTTGCGGGACATCTACTTTGTGATAAGGGTGCACCCATTAAGGACCACAGATTTAAAGAGTACAGAAAGAGCACGGCATTAAAAAATATGAAGAAGAAAGAATTCTACATTATCCCTGAAATTGAGCGCTGTAATTACCACTGCAAGCGTCAATATTGTCATGCAGAATTGGTTCATTGCCCCGCAAGTTTTTCTTTCTTTTCGCACTTGTCGTTTCTGCCATAATGTCAATCAGCTCTTCAAAAAAACAGCCCCCTGAGGTGACCTTATCTAAATACCGGTTCAAAATATGACCTTTCTGCTGAGATAAAATTGCATGTTGCTTCACCGAGTTATCGTAACTTCGAGACGGCAGAAAAAGAAAGTCAAGTACGAAACCCGAATGAAGCATTTAGGCATTCAAAAATGCAGTTCCCTTTCTCAGCCCCACCTGAGTGTATGTGTACCACAGTTCTCCTTATCTCTGGCATGTCACCATTAAGAGCAATTTGCCGCAGACGCAATTAGTTGTTTAGTTCGTGATTAACCTCTGCTCAGAAATAAGGCAAAAGATTTTTCAATCCTGTTTCGGGAAAGCACATCGTGAATCCACATTGGTTGGGTTCCAAGTGAAAACAGCCCCAACAGGCCACGAAATGAATAGATAAGGATCGCAGTCATTAAAGGTCTGTTTAAGAGAAAGATAAATGTACACGCAACTTCGTTTGACTTAAAATCAGTCATAATGTTTCTTGCCTTATGGTTAATTCAGAATGAATGATGCAAAAAGCGACGCTGTATATATTCGTCTTTCATCACTCTGTTATTATCATGCCCTCAGCCAAAAGTAAAAAACGAAAACAAATTTTTTTTCAGATAAAATATTGAAGACCTCTCTGCTTTTTCATTTTGTGTAATTCGTAAACATATTTTACTCCCCCTCCCCCCCAAAAAAACAATAACATTTAATGTTTTGGGTATTCACCGAAGAAGCATTACATTACGACCACCTACCTAATAAGCTGTAGGACCCCTTTTAGCCTGCAAAACAGCGGCTACTCGGCGAGACATCGATTCGATGAGGTGGCGATAGGTATCTTGGAGTATCTGGTATAATAATGTCAACAGCGGGTCCTCCAGTTCCCGTACATTTCGGAGTGGTGGTGATTCAGCGCGAACCCGTTTTTCCAAGTCGAACCACAAATGTTCGATTGGGTTCATGTCAGGTGAATTTGGAGGCCAGGGCATTAACAGAAAGTCACCACCATGCTCCTCGAACCACTCTTTGACGATTATGGCAGTGTGTTATGTCGCATTGTCCTGTTGGTAATTGCCATCACCATCACGGAACACAATTGCCATGAATGGGTGAACGTCGTCCGCAAAGATGTTCAGAGACCTGACAGCTGTCAGGGATTGTGCTATTTTGATAATGGGGCCTAAAGTGTCCCAAGAAAATATCGCCCCCAGCATAACACCGCCGCCGCCGTCCTGCTTCCGCCCAACAGTGCGTCCAGTGCATCCAGTGCCTCCGTTGGTAATCAGCGTATACGAGCTCGGTCGTCTACATGATGCACCAGGAATCTTGATTTGTCAGACCAAGGCACTTTCTTCCAATCATCCACGGTCCAATCTCGACGATCTTGGACCCATTTCGTGTATTGTTGGCGATGTCGTGCAGTGAGCATGGGAACCCGGCTGGGTCTTCGGCTGCGCAGGCACATGCGCAGAAGGCTGCGATGAAATGTGTGCTGTGATACATTACCATGATCACCACAGTTGTAGCTGCGGGTGATTAGTCGCACTGTGGCCTTGCGGTTGCTGTGAACAATGCGCGACAGTCTCTGCACCTCTCTGGCATCAATGAGCTGCGGACGACACGCGGCTGGACAACGGTTCGTCGTTTGGCTATCTGTGCACCACTTTTGATACGTACTCACTACCTCGGCACATGAACAACTCGCAAGCCACGCCGTTTCTGTGATCGTAGCTCCGAGGTGCCGTGCCATCGCAATTTGTCCTTTATCAAACTCCGATAAATCGGCAGCTTTTCCCGTTATGACTCCGAACACTCTACCAACAGAAAACCGGTCATCAGTTTGTATATATACTACTCTGTGAACGTAACCTGCACTACCGTTCGGTATCCAGGCGCGCTCGTTTCTCTAGGCTGGGGGTGGCCATAATGGAATGACGCATTGGTGTAGAAACCAGTCATACTTTGTGTATGGGTCCCGAGATTTATGGCACTTTGCAATATCATATTTACTAATGTCCCTATTTTGTGACTTCCTAGGACGCCTTTTTCTAATACAGGAGAATGCTCATATTTCAAGAACTATTCTACAACCAGTCAAGAGTGTAGAGCTATAAGAGCATGCGCCATATGACGCTTCTGTTGCGTTTTAATGCTTGTGCATTCTTCGGGGGTTATTAATTGAGTTGGAATTTTTATCCATAATAATCTTTTAATTGGCTATTCATAGTGAGTCAGAAACATCTTCAAGTTATTCCTCTGTATAAAAAACAGAGATCAAAGTATATAAAAATGAAAATACGAATTAAAAACTGCAATTTTAACAAGCAGATTCTTTATATTAGGGTTGGCCGTCTTTTCTTTCTATTTTGGTGACCATTTTCTCTTGAGGAGAAGCTTTTCATGGGTCTTTTAATTTAAACAAGTTGTGTGACTGATTCTCTTCGACTTTTCTTGAACCCGGGGTGTTCGTCTTTTGTGGCTGAACGGTCGTTGTGACAGGTTAGAGCTCATGCAGGCTTAATAGCCCGATACAATAGATATGTACTTATTTTATCGGTATAGGTGCATTCGCAACACTTTCCTTCGATTTGGAATCTGGCAGGTCTTTCTTTCTTTGGCCGGGTTTTGTGCGATTAGTATCCTTTTCTTCTATTCCCTCTACTTGCACCTTTCCTGGTGGATTGCATGCTGCTTGTTTTCCTTTTGCGAAGCATTGTTTCTCGGAGGAAATAACCTGTTCCTTACCTGAGTGCATTTTAGCAAGTGCCCAGTGGAAGACAGTCAGATGATGGGCGCAATGTCGAATTCAGTGAAGTCGCTTAAGTTTGTATGTAAACACCTCGGGAATTCTGATTAAATCTCTGAAGTCTTTTGCAATCTGTTTCATTAGGCGGCTTAATTCAGAGCAGGCACAACACTGCTGTTAGCACTGTATGTAGCCACTAAACTTTACATACAGGATATTTACTCCTTTTTTAAATGCATCCCAATTCCCAGTTTCATATGCTGCATGTTTGAGCTTTCGTTGGTTGTCCTAGACAAATGTACTTGACCTTGACTTCGGAGTAATCATGTCAGGCACTTAAGCAGTTATCAGAGTGGTTAATGAACATGCTCTCAAGAAGAGTAGTTCTGACCAATCCCTATCTCCAATTTTTATATTTCGAGGACCTATGTATGTTAAAAATAAAAAAATAATGTAAAAAGTTTAAATCTGAGGCCATCTGAGAGTGAGATACCTGGCCCCTTCTACGGTAGGTCCTGGTTCTTACTCCCACCAAAAAGATTTTTTTGTGGAGCATTGTTTTGGTAACACGCTACTGTCCAAAAATTAAGGACGATGTCTATTTTGATCACTTAAAATCGTTAAAAGCGGTTTTACGCCTGTAACTAGTGTCAATGGCAATGACAATGACATAAAATATCGGTAAAATATATATCAAA
This sequence comes from Macrothele yani, assembly GCA_039090855.1. NCBI lineage: Eukaryota > Metazoa > Arthropoda > Arachnida > Araneae > Macrothelidae > Macrothele > Macrothele yani. The sequence continues at coordinate 2,397,340 of CM077006.1, forward strand.
AATCAGGAGTAATATGTAATAAAGATCTAAACAGAACAAAATGTTACGAAGGAGGAACAGGCTCATCTGTCGTCTAGAGCCATTCTTCCATCACCATTGCATAAACAGACTGCAGGGAGTAGTCCCCAGTAGGTAATATGTCCACACCGCACCGAAATGATTTCGGAGCTATTGGGGCAAATTGTCTCACTCCTGCTGGACAGCCTTGTTAACTGCAGGAATAGTTTAGGAGCTACTGAAGTAAATTGTCTCACTCCTGCTGGACAGCCTTGTTAAGTACAGGAATTGTTTCCGGTGGGCGATTTCAATAAGCAACGTGTCGCCCCGACCGTCCCATACTTGTTGGATTGGATTGAGACTAGGGGAGTGAAATGGCTACTCCATCCGACTGAAAATCTCATTAGGCAATACTTCGTCCCAGTTGCTGTGCAGTATAACCATGCAAAATTCAAGATAAGAGCAGCTTCGCATCTGTCGAAAAAAAAATGAATACAAAATCCTTACTTATTCCTTTGATTACAATGTACACTCTCCACAAAAAACAAGAAATCAACAAATACTGAGCCGTCAGTCTATGTTTCTTACATTCATGTTGAAAACTGCTACAAATGTGTGGAACGCGTGAAATACGCTAGAACGAGAAAGATACTCAACCGTTACAAATGTGCGGAACAAGCGAAATACGCCGGTACGTGTGAGATACTCATCGGCTACAAATGTGGTGAACGAGCGGAATATGCTGGTACGAGCGAGATACTTTTTTTATTGGATGTTCAACGACCACCGTGAGCAACTCAATGGGCTATGAGCAGTCACCCGTCCCTAATTTAGGGTCACTGGTTCCAGGGAAAGGGCCAGTGCCATAAGACAAACGCAACATCGATGCATCACGGGATTCGAACCCGGACCCTTTACGGACGAATGTTCAGAAGCCATCGCTTAGACCACTGCGCCAGCGGGGCGGCAGTGAGATACTCAACTGCTACGAATGTGTGGAACGAGAGAAATACGCGGATACCAGTGAGATACTCAACTGCTACAGATGTGTGGAACGAGTGAGATACTCAACTGCTACAAATGTGTGGAACGAGTGAGATACTCAACTGCTACAAATGTGTGGAACGAGTGAGATACTCAACTGCTACAAATGTGTGGAACGAGTGAGATACTCAACTGCTACAAATGGGTGGAACGAATGCGATACTCAACTACTACAAATGTGTGGAACGAGAGAAAAGTACCCTCATCCTAAAATACGCTAACACATTTAGATTTACCTTTGCAGCATTGTTTAAATGAACATAGCCCTTTCCATGTTATGTATCCTCCTTGTAGGCTGTTAAACTTTTCCCATAATATTTTTGAACTATTTTTCTTACACCAATTAAATTTTGGAAAACCTTAAAAGGAAGAAAATTAATACCGTGAAACAGTAGATGCGACCGGCCTGAGGAAAAAAACAACCTTTAACGAAGAGAATCAGCCATTTCATTAAGTAAAACTCATGACATAGCCAAGTTATAGTAAAAATCCAATCCAAATTTCCTTGTGCGATCACGGAACGGGCCCTGATATCACGTGGCATTCTTTCAACGTTCCTGCTAAAAACAAAGAGAGAGTGCTTTTTGTCCACCCCTCATGAACAGGACTTTTATTTCACCCGCTGAAGTCTTTACGGGTGAGTAAGTCCAAGAAGTGTTTCTTTGGATGGTCCAGAGTTTGAACAGGCTAGGAAAGATCGTCGAAGTGTTTGTGACTGCGCACAATTCGAAATCGTTTCGACCCATACCACCATCTAGGATCCATAGTCCGGGAAGTGAAGTTTCCACGTAGAGTGTGAGAGGACCAGTTTATGTTCTAGAATTCGTCTGACCCAAACACATTACCTGTAGCGTCTTTAATAACGGATGCTATTTAGGATGGGATAACGGTGTAATACTGTAAGATTGACGCCAGCACATGAGCAGTCTGTCTTTGGTAAAAAGTACGCGATGCGATTCATCTGTCAAATCGACAGATTCTCTGTTCTCTACTGACCAGGTTTGCCGTTGGAAGCATTCAGATAATAAATCATTACAATTGCCCATAGGTAACATATTTTAAGATCCTTTCTCTATTTGTTTTCATAAAAAATTAATTCATTCGTTTTTTAAGCAGTATTCCCACCTTACTTCAGTTTATGGAGAGTTTATAGTGAATAAGATGAAAAAATATGTTGAAGTTATTTACCAAAAAAAAAAAAAAAAAAAAAATGTATATATATATATATATTCAGAGGACCGAAAATTTTATTAATAATGTATTTTATTGTTTAATAGTTTCGATTTCCATACTAAATTTAATCATGATTGCAAAAAGGTTTGATTACCTGTTTTCATTTAATGGATTTCTACATAAACATTGCGTTTTTTCTGAAAACAAATATACAGACATCAGCTCTAAATTCCAGTATTGGTAATATTTTCTTTATGAATGGCGAGTGTAAGTCCTTTTAAAAGAAATTTCTCATGAATTCAGTTTCCCTTCAAAACTTTAGTGAGTTTTCTTCAAACCTTAAGTTTGCAAATCAGAAAATGTACCAAATTATGTCTATAAAATTCACTTTCATTTCGAAGGTCCATCTCTCTTCACGAGAACGCCTTAATTACTCACACACGTACGTTTCTCTGGCATTTCTAAGTCTAAGGGTTAGAATTAGTAAAGCTAATTTTATAGAGATGTGTAGAAAATTGATTGCTGTGCTGCCATTGAGCAGTGTGAGGAGGTAAGCGAAATGGCAACTTCTGATGCTTAGTCACACTCATCGGTTTATTGGTCCGATTGAAGGCAGAAAGGATTTGAACTAAAGATATAACAAGGAAAAAGTGGGTCTTAGGTTTACTCAGTTACCTTCCGCAACAGTACCGGGGTACCAAATTGAATGACGTTCGTATCTTTTAATGTTTGGAAATCGACGAATTGAATGAGTGTACTTATCGATGACGTGTCAGTGTGTCGTCGGAATGCAGTATACAAAATTTAGTGATGGGGAGAGAGGACTATAGGGAAGCATAAAAGTTTTTTCCTCCAACTCCTGGCCGTATTTCTGTTTGTTAGGGTGTTAATTATAAATTGGCCAGACGCTCTACTAGTTTTGTAGATTCACTCTCGATACATTTTGATTTCTTTCCCTGTATCTTATACCTTCTGCAAACTAATGCGCAATTTAAACACTAGTAGAAGTTCCTCAACTGCATAAGCCGATTATTTCGGAATTTTAGCGTACCATTGCACTAACAGATGTAAAAGGACCAATAACGGACAGGAAAGAAAATAATAGAAAATAATTCATGCTATGATTTACGTATATTTCCTTAACGGGTATCTAGTTTAACTAATTATCATATCTCGTCGCTTCGTTGTGGTAAGAATTATTGCCTGAAATAGCTAAAGTATTGCCTTTATTATTCAGACTTTGGGAATGGCTCCTTTCTGTGAAATATCTCCTTTAACTGTCATGAAAGTTTGATTTATGCGCCTGAAGTCCCAAAAGTTTAATTGCTACGATAACTTGTTGCCTTCAAGCTCGCGTTTTGAACCATCAGATAACAAAATTAATGTCGTGATATCTTCCTAGAAATGAAAAAAAAACATTTCATAGGTCTGATAAATGACAGCGTAAACACAGTTGAACCAGCAATAATTTGATGAGTTTTCTCTTCTGATTTTTTATTCTCCTGCTGAACTTCACTTTTGATTTGTTTACCATCTCAGAATACTCAGTGAGGCGAAAGATATATTTTCACATACAAGAAATCGAGAATCTAATAAACATGATGAAACAACAAGCACTTGTGGTAGAAGCGCAATTCAAATATTTTGTACACCTCCATAATAATAAACTTGGAAACCCACTTAATAGCGATTAATATGGCTTGCCGGTTTTAGGGTATGCTTCAAACCGGTGCGCCGTTGAGGCATTACACCATAACTGTGTTGGTAGGATTCTCTCTTAGAAATCTTTGAACAATTTTTCTTAGGCTGGTCAAAGCGATTCCATTCACTTGGTCATCTGCATGTGGTGAGTCAATGATAGAATTCTTCTTCATTGAACATGAGTAAATGTTGCACTCTGAGCAAGATTGAGGCAAAGACGAAAGGACTTTTCGAAGCAGCTGGTCTATTTCCTTAATTGACTTCTGGAGAACATAAGAAGTACGTAATGCAAAGTTAAATTTAGAATAAACAAACACTTTTAAAGCTTAAAGCTTTCGCAATGGACCAAGGCAAGAGTCATCCAATTCTTTAATGCCTTCTCTGATGGTGTCAAGTTGTTGACGATGTTGTTCATAGTGCCTAAATCCAACTCAAGTACCAAAATGGAGGTACGTTTGCCATTCCATCAACATTCGAATATCCTTCCAGTTCACCTGAGAGGTTGTCTCACAACAGCGTATTCCTTTTGAGCAATCAGTATGTAAAGATGCACACTTAGGTGCATCAAAAGACAATCTCAAAGATGCAGCTTCTCGCTGGGCAACATGAAGAATTTCATTAAGGCTCCGTTGGTTGTCAACATCAACATCAAACGATTACAAGCATTTCATAAGATCTCATTGTACAGTTCATTTCAGCGTAGCTATATCAAACGGGATGTTCACACGAGAGGAAAGTTATATCTTTAACTGTATTGTCACTGAAATAGTGCTTTGGGATAAACTTTGTACAAATCGAGTATTACATTCCAGATAGCTTCTTGATTTATGAAAATGACGCTGCATCGTGAACTGTAGATTTTTAGAACTTCTTTTTCATTTATATCAAAATTCATCAAATTTGTTCAGCAGTAATTGCAATCTACACTTCTGTGGAACGTTCGCGAAAATGCTTTACTGACCTTAAAAAATTAAGTCATAAATTAAAACATGTTACTTCTGAATTCATTATGTGCTAGTACTCGTAAAGGAGGACAACGTCTCTTTAATATACTTGGCATTCTTCATCTTGTTTTGCACTTCTTGTTGTGGTTTTTGTTATAGTCTTAAAAAGCAGGCTTGCAGCCGACTTTAGTAAATCAAAGGTCTTTGGTCTCATTGCCACGAGTCTCAGCTGTGCTCATGCTGTTGCCATGAGTAGAAGTTGCTGTATCTTTAGAAAACTATATAAGTTACTTCATGGCACATGTCCTAAATCAAACTTTTTAACCACTGAATTCCTTCATCTTACACTCAAGATTTCCACATCCAGTGACTTCAACATGTTTCGAACGTCAGAAGTAAAGTAATCTATCCACAACAGGATGACGCTGTTCCTTCGATCTTCACTTACTATGCCAGAGGCCGTGTTGACAGTGTCATAGGTAACTGCCGATGAAGGAGGCTCTCCTCACCTAACTTCCCCAAAACTTCCATCCTTATTTGAAGAATCTGAACTGTAGAAATTCTGGTGGCTCAGGATAAGATACCCTTGCATAAGAGCATCTTCCATTATACCTTATGCTTCACTTGCAGTGTAAATCCAGGGGTAACAAAATTAGGTGCGGTACCTTTTTTTTTCTCATTTTTCTTTTGTTCTTTTTATGGCCGCCATGATTTCGGAGATTAGTAGACAAGAGTTTCTTGTAAAAACCCAAAGCATAAGCACAACTGACCTCTGACTGGAAGGTCTGACTCGCACATATCAATACCACGAACCAGCATAAATGAAAATTCTTTCAAGACTTCTGAACATTTTACAAAAAAAAAAAAAATGTTTCTTTTGAGCTTAATTAGTATAACTATACTAGTAATCCGAATTTCTTGGTGTAGATTAGAAATAAAAGTTTCCAAGCTTTCGCAAATCAACCAGATGGCCTTTTCAAGGAAGGTAGACAGCAAATTGCAAACTGAATAATAGTAGTCTTCAATAATAGACCGCCATTCACGAGAAACATTGGAGATCATAACCAACAGCGAGTCATGCAATGAAAGCGTCTCTCTGGAGTTGTAGTTCGGAACCAGTTCTTCAAATAGTGAATGCCCTCTTGTTTTCCATCTATGATTCCGCTTGCTAAACGAGCATGACGTCTCGTGTCTCTGAATGCCTAATTACGTTCGCATCTTTTCGTTTATTGTCAAGTCAAGTCACTGCGTTCAAAGTGCTGGTGCTCTATTCTTCAGTTTGCAGTTTGTTGCCTACCTTCCTTGAAAAAGCTATCTGGTTGATGTGCGGAAGCTTGAAAACTTTGATATCAATTCCACGCCCAGAAATTCGGATTACTAGTATAGTTATACTATCTAAATACAGTTGGTGTACAATTCCTTGTTATTTAATTAGTTTCTGTTGAGGTTTAACGTTCCCAAAGGCATGTAAGGCAATCTATAAGGAGTAGCATGTCTGTAGATCTTAGGGATACTGGATCCTTATAAGAAACATAACCACCACAGCAGGACGAGCAATTCAACAATGTCTCATCACAACACGAACGAAAGCCCAGATCTGAAGATTAGCCAGAAGCTTACGCCTCTGAATACTTGGTTGTCAGGACGCCTACCTCCCAAAGAACAATGCTTCTTTGCTTTGATTGAAAAGTTCTTGTACTTTGTACTAAGACCTTACATTGATAAAATTTTAACACATCTTACTGATCACAATTTTTGCATTTTTTAGATAGCGCTGATGGAAAATTTATTTTAAGCTCCGACGTAATACACTTCCTCTCCTTTCTTTAAAATATTAAAGAGGTTAAGCCTTAAATGAGTCATTAGCTTTACTGACCTTTGCGATTTTTCGGAACGCGTTTATAGCTGCACATTTTTTCTGAATCTTCTGAACTGAGGTTAACTGATGGCTTTACGATATTGTAGGTTAACGCTATTATATGATAACGGAAAAACATTAAGACCTGTGTCATGAACAATGTCACGCGTTTCTTCATTGTTCTAAGAATGCAAAAAAAAACAAAAACAAAAAAACACTTACTGTTAATGTCGATGCCATAACTCTTTTGCTTTTATTACTTCAATCACTACGCTTCCGATTTCCGACACTTAATTCGAAGGACATTATGCGAATTAACATTCGAAATTACGAAGCGAATGTTTCAGCAGCACAACTATACGCATATATTGTCCGGGAAGAAGCGAATAGCCTCTGGTGTCTTGCAGAGGGGGTTTCAAAATATCTTTATTCAAGGTAGAAATCAGGAGACGAACTAATAAGGACGTCTAAATACAAATAAAATACGATCAAAGATCGTTAAACAACTAAAACCTATATAAAAATATACAGCATAGTGCACAAGTTGAAAAATGGAGCAAAATTACAGCTCGTGATAAATGAACAGCGACAAGCATGTCTGGGCATTGAGGAAGGATTTTAACAAAAAAACGTATTGCTCATAAGTGCATTGCTGTGCGATTAACAAACTTGTTCAAGAAAATTGAGAGCTTCAGGAGACAACATTTCTCTTGAAAAAAAAAAAAAAAAAATAATAATAATACAATAAGACAGTAAGGTGTAACACATCATAGTTACAAGAATGTACAGTACAAAGCAATTGACAAACTGATCATAAGACAAATCAATGAATGATGAATATCAGGAGAAGAATAAACTTGGACTTCCTGGTGTAAATATAATATATTACCTGTTCGGCAATATTCAAAAACAATGTACAGATATACAGCACAGTGTCAACATGTTACAAATCAAAATCGGACCATATACAGAAATGTAACACTATTCTGTTGACCAGATAGAAAATGTAAGTATAATAAGAAAACACACGATGAATAAAGCTTTAACATATTCTCACTATCCATATGTAGTGATAGAAGAATGATAGTACCAAGCATCACCTCACACAAAAGAACAAAGTAGGTAAAATGTTTTTCAAAATATATTACTCATGAGTACAACACCATGCAATTGACTAACTTGTGCAAAAATAAATACAGTAAGAATCATTAGTCAACACGTCTCTTGAAAGAAGGTACGATATGACAGTGAGTTTTAACACAACATATTTACAAGGATGTACAGTACTATGCAATTTAAAAAAACTGATTATCAGACAAATCATTGGAATGTTTAATAACAGGAAATAACTAAACTTGGACATTCTGATGCAAATAAGATAGATTACTTGTTCCGCAATATTTTGAAAACTATGTACAATTATACAGCACAGTGCAAACATGCAGAGGGGGGACGACCACCGTTAGCAACTCGACGGGCTATAAGCAGTCGCCTGTCCTTCCACTGGCTCCAGGGAAGAGAGAGAGAGAGAGAGCCAGCTGTAAGACAAGCACAACACCCATGCCTCACAGGAATTAGAACCTGGTTCCTTCTTGGACGAATGATCAAAAATTCAGAAGGTCTTTATTGCTCATAAAATTATGTACAAAAAAAAAAACGTCGCTGGAATTGTCACAATCAACAATCATAAATAATAAAACATAAAAAAAAACGCTACCAATAGGCAGTATGTAACTTTAACTTTCAGCACTATGAGTATGTAACTTTCAGCATCTAGTCACTTGCAGTATTAAAAAAATTGTGCCTGGGGGAAAAACACATTGTAATAGAACAAAAAAACCCCAATAAAAAAGACCAAGTCATAACACCTAAAGAAAAAATAAATACAAAACCATCAAAGAAGAAAGGAAACACGGTCTTGATCAATATCGCACCATGTCCCATCAATTTTCCAGGTCTGAAAAAAGTACGACATACGATCAGCTGCTTTGGCAATATCAAACTCAGTTTGAACGATAGAGATGATTGATGAGCGAAATTGTCTGCAGAGAAAACGGCGAGCAACATGATAGCGACGCAATGCTGGATCAACAACAGAAGATTGATACAAGTGATAGGTAGTAAGTTTAGCCTGAAGGAAAAAACGCACACAGTTGATTATGATGAATTGCAGATTGATGATGACGGCGAAGGTAGAGAAAGTGCATCATGGTGTGAAGTGAGGGGTAAACATTTTCGGTAAGTGAAAACATCAAGGAAAATAAAGGCTGTAAAACCAAACAAAGAAAGTAGGAATGATGGCCATCACCAACAGTGGAACAAAAAGAAAACAATCCGGAGACAGAAGAGGACGAAATCGATGAAGGGTGCATGGAGTAAGAAGACGTTTATGAAGATGGAGCCAATGAATACCTTTCGCACGTGGTGCAGCAAGAGAAATATTGGTATCCATCCAGGTAGTATTTAATTCATCAGCAGGAATGGTACCAATCGGGATTGGAGCAGTGAAGTATGTCAAGAAATGATAGTAAAGTGGCTTCATAGATATTTTGTGCAAAAGATAGGGAACATCATTCAAATAAACAGGAAAGGGTAAGCAATAAGCAGCTGAAGGGGTGAAAATCAATCCATTTTGATCTGCAAGGGAAGGGTAAAGAGTTTGGATGCACTTTTGAATAAAACGGAGTTGAGAACGTGAAGCTGATGTGTCAGGCAACGGAGGAGATATAGACTGAAACGATTTCCAACAGAGTGCAGAATCAACGAGCTGAGAAACCTTCACCACTCCACAAGCAAACCAAGTGGAGAAGTAAAGGTAGGGGTGGTAAAAGAATGGATAGCAGAGGGAAAAAAGGGAGGTTCTGCCAATAAATCGATAGTAGTGGAGGGAGGGAGCCGGACTGGACACAAGAAGCGCCAAAAGAAAAGCACAGAAATGTAAGTATCGGGGAAATGTCTGGGAACAAAAGGAAAAAGGTCCATCTGCAGAAAAGTCGAGACAGTAAGAAATGGGCTAGGAGGGAAAAGCAGAGTATCGATAATGGTGTGTGAAGAAGACAGAGGAAGGGAGAATTCGCGAATAATATTGAACAGATGAAAGGATTGGAGTTTCAGAGACACATCAGCAAGACCAAGGCCGCCAAACGACAGAGGAAGAGTTAAAGTAGATCGGTGAACCCAGTGAATGGTACTCCAGATGAAATCTGTAAACGCGCGTTGAACATTCTTCAAAAAAATATTCGGTTTCGAATTGGCAATCCAGGTATGAAAAAACATTGGTAAAATAAAAGAACTGATTAAGTAAGCTCGATTGAAGAAGGAAAGTTTAGTTTTAAGGTAACGGAATGGAACAATACTTCTATTAATTTTCTGAATAAGCGGTGTCCAGGTTGCCGCTGTAACCGCTACCGGAGAGCCCACGTAGATACCAAGCACTTTGATTATCGAAGAAGACCATTGAGCTCCCCATGGGCAGTTTCTTTGGGAGGTCCATGTACCGGCCCAGAGTCCTGAGCATTTTGAGACATTCAAAGCAGGGCCAGAAATGGCGGCATATTCTTGGTAGGTTGAACGTAGTACTTGAAAAGAATCAGTGGAACGGAGAAACATCGCGAGGTCATCGGCATAAGCTGTTAAAACAATATGATGTATAATGAATAAACTCTTTTACCAGCTAAGCTAACTATAATGAATAAAGCTTTCAACTAAGCTAAGTATAATGCTTCTGCTACTGAATTATATGCTTGTACTAAACTTCAAATAGTGAATTCAAATGGTTGTTGTTACTAGTTAATTAAGATCATGAATAAAGTCACCTGCTAGTAGTGTAGTAATAGTAATGAACAAACTTATAACTGGTAGTAATGTTGTAGCAGTAATTAAGATGAATAAAGTCTTATGCTGGTTGTTACTAGTAATATTAATTGAAATAAACCTAAGAGCCAGACAGAGGTCTGACAGTACTATGAACTGAGAAAGACGTACTTACGTAAAACCTTTTATTATGAACTTCTACTGGTATCATCACACACAGCTACTCAAATAACACGTAGCTCCTTGCACATGAACGGAGCTCTATACTCATAAACAAACGCTCTCTTTCACATAAACCAACACTCTCCGTACAACAACAAACGCTCTCCGTACAACAACAAACGCTATCCGTATAACAACAAACGCTCTCCGTATAACAACAAACGCTCTCCTTGGGTATCGTTGAACGCGCCTATTTATACTGGCTACCACGACGTCATGACTTACACTCATTGCCAGATCTCATTCAGCGGGTGAAATAACATCTCGTTCAGTAAGAAGATAATTTACATAGTAAAATAAAATAACCAGAGATAGTAAAATCAAAAGGAAAGTGAATATAGAGTATACGTTACAGATGGTGTCGCTTGGTGGATATATTTCGTGGAATGGTGGAAGAAATTCGGAAACGAAGAACAATCAACAATGGTTCAAAAACAAGAGAAAAGGTTGACCAGACAGGGGGCAACCCTGCCTGATCCCGTTAGTAAACGGAATGGAGGAAGTAGAAAAATTGGCGGTACGAACACGAAAGGAAGCGTCAATATAGAGATTAGAAATAGCAGTAATGAAAGTAGGAGGAAAGTCAAAGTGGCGTAGAACAATGAATAGATAAGAATGGTTAATTGAGTCAAAAGCCTGTTTTTGGTCAAGGGAGAAAATTGCCAGGGGTTCCGAAAGCCTGGACGCTAGTGAGTAAAGGTTACGTATAGTGAGGATATTAGAGGAGATCGAGCGGGACGGAACCGTGTATGTTTGGTCTGGGTGTATAATGTCAGAAAGAACAGGATTAAGGCGAAGGGCAAGAATTTTAGCAAAGATTTTGTAATCAGTATTAAGAACCAAGATGGGCCGCAAACTAGTTAGAAAGCTGAGATTACCGGATTTGGGTATAAGACGGAGAGTTGCAAAAGAAAAATTGAACGAATCAAAGTGTGGAGTAGAAAAAATAAAATTATAAGCAGCAACCAACAAAGGAAGAAGGATTGGAAGAAATAATTTAAAAAAAGGAAGGGGGAGACCATCTTCTCCCGGGGCAGATCTGTCATTAAGGCTGTAAATGGAATTTCGAATCTCGGCTGGAGATTTCGGAGATGAAAGTTGAGTAGTGAAATGATCAGGAACTTGCGGAAGATGTTGAATGAGTGGAGAACTGACTGCAGAAGAAGTCAAATTAGGGCTGAAGCGTTGTCTGTAGAAATCAAGGGTGGCTTCACAAATTTTAAATTGGTCATTTGATTCAGATCCATCGGGAAGAGTAAGAAAAGTAATGGTTTTATTTTTAACAGCAGAGCGTTCCAACTGGCGAAGATTATCAGTGGGGTTATCATCAAAACGAAGGGTAGCATACTTGAGTCGGGTAAGGGCAGATGAAGCAGAAGAATTTTGAAAAAGACGAAGTTTAGCCTTGAGTATCTCATGATTTGGCGACGTTAACGGGGTTTGAAGTAGTTCTTGATTCAAAGAAGCAAGTTCCATGGACTGAATCGTGCGACGGTGAAAAGAGTAATCCCGAGAAAATAAAAGAATTTGATTTTTCGTGGCAAGCCACAGAGCAGCTGGGTCATCGATGGAGGACAGAACAGAAACGGCATTCGAAATAATAGTCTTAACTGCTGGAACAAAAACTGGGTCTTTAAGAAGGGAATTATCAAAAGTCCAAACATGAGGATGCAGGGTGACGGAAATATTAGGGAAAAAGACGAGAACAACCGGCCGATGACCTGAAGAAACGCTGGGAATATGGGAAAGAGAACTAATAGCAGAATGGAAAAAATAAGAAACATAAAACCGATCTAATCCAGCAGGAACACAAAAAGCAGCAGCGGGGGAGGGGAGGGCGGCAAGTAAATTCTTTTGCTGTAGGATAAAGTAATCTGAAAGCATCCTGAAGGTTGAAATTAGAAATAACTTGAGTAAGTTGCTGTGAAACGAGTAATTGACGTGATTCCGTGGAACCAATTCTGTCATATGTAGGATTAAGAGTGCAGTTGAAATCACCGGCAAAAATAATACTATCAGCAGATGGAATAACCGTAAGAATAGAAGCAACATGAGTAATAAGAGATTCAGCTTCAGGAGAATTTTGGGGGACATGAATATTGAGCAAATGAAAATAAACTGATTGGAGACGAAAGGAAATATATTGAAAAATACCCAGCCTGCTCTGTGACTCATGAATTTCAGAGATTAAAGAAAGGAAACGAGTATGAAAGCCAATAGATGTACCAGAACCAATATGGGAACGTAAATTATGAAAGAACTGAAATGGCCAACGCCGCCAACAGGAGGTATTGGTGGTAGAAGAGACGTTTGTCTCTTGCAACATGATTATATTGGCCTTCAAGTGTCTGACATCCTCAAAAACCAGAGCGTTCGCTGCGGAAACAGCGAGACCCCGGCATTTGAAGGTAACAACAGTGATTTTGTTCGCCATTACGGTGGCTGTAAGTGACGATCAACATACTGGTTGAGCACTTTTAAAACATATTTAGTGCGACGAACATACTGAACCGACCAATCTGGTAGTTCAGTATTGTCAAATAATTCATCAACAAAAGATAATTGATGAATGACTTCTGGCAAATTACTTAGATGCTTTCTAATGCATGTGGATTTGATTAGAGAGCATTTTTTTGGACAACTATATAAAGGCATCAATTCAGCAAGATTTAATGGTGAGATAGGAATTGTGGAAATTTCCAAATATATAGGAAGTTCGGGGATCTCGTGCTGGGGAATACATTCCCCAGTATCTTCCTCTGGCACACTCGTTGTAAGTTCAGTATCAGAAATAACAGAAGTAATGTCCATACAGTCTTCAGCATCACTAAGTAGGGTAAATCTATTTGAAGTAATTAAGTTTGAAGAATCGCTGTCAGCTATGGAAGAAACAGAAGAACTGCGTGAAGAAGAATTAACTTTGTTGCACCTTTTTTACCTCTGGTTCGGGACCGGGTTTGTGGAGGTAAAACTGGCTGGACAGAGCGTTTAGCTGGGATAACAAAAGGAGAGGTATCTTTTAGTGGAAGGAGTGGATAGTCAGTGTCCATGGAAGCAATAGGCTGCACTTCAGACGTTGGAGATAATGGTTTCGGACCCGGTTGAGGCTCTTCAAAGAAAACTTCAGTGGTGGTCGCGACCTCCGTGGGCAAAGCAGTAAAAACAGGACTGGCATCATGAACTGGTGGGGTGAAATTCTATAGATTAGAAACGGACTGGTCAGGTAAAAAAGTTTTAGGAGCAGGGGTGCTGGTTTGAGGATTTTCAAAACTATTAGTTGCTGGAGAGGAACGTCGTGGGCATTCTCGTACTACATGCCCTTCAGCTTTGCAGCTGAAACATTGGACTCCTGCAAATAAATTGATTGTAAGTTTATGGGAGTCAAAATCCAAAAAAAAAGCGACGATGGTCTCCGTAAAAAAAGGCCTTCGCTGGGAAACACTACTCGGTATTGTCGTCTCCCCCCTGCACGTTCGCCCAGGGGAGTCTTTCCTAACTGCTGACAAAATCTTGGTATGGCCAAGAATACGGCCCAGTGACCCCAAAGCAGTGATTAGGATTGAGTCCGGGACGGCAGTAGGAACTGGTGAAAGCGTGACCGTAATCGGTCGCTGTATGCAAGGAATAGCTGAAAGATGAATTGGTCCAATGCCAATGCCCAACAGTAAAATATTTTCAACAGCATGTCGAACCTTGAAGTGAGCAATCACTCCCCCACCCATACGTATCACAGAAACAATGCTTTCGGATGTAACATGTTGGCAAATAGCATCAAGGTATAATGGGAGGGGGTGTCACGCAATGTAGGAAAGTATACGCTCAAAAGTAAAGCATTAGAATAGCTCTTACCTTCTTCAGACATCTCTGGAACTTTGACGTGAAGCACAGCAGCATCACGAGAAATTGTCACAGATGTAGAACCAGCCTTCATAGAATGCACATCAGAAGCACTATTATTACCAGCAGCTGCAGCATATGAAGAAACAGGGGTGGGAGGGGAGTGTTTACACCATCCCTAACATCCAGAACTTGCGGCACAGCATTATACACAAGATTAGTAGAAGGACGAACAGTAGACATATCCACAAGCCTGACGTTGGTGGGAGCAGTAGAAACAGAAGCACTTAATGATCCACATGCAGCAGAAACACTAGACGAAGACGAAGCTGGGCTAAAGCCATCTCAGCCTCTAGCCCTAACGAAGTTCAGTGTTGCGATTCGCAACAGCCACAAAAGCAAAAAAAAAAAAAAAAAAAAAAAAAATGAACCACGTAATTGTAGTGATCCACTAACACAACTAATGAACTATAAGGTAAGTGAAAAAAATCAAGAACACGAAGCAATTAGTATAAAACTGTCAAAAAACACGAAATCCCAAAATAATCTCGGGAGCTCCGAAACGTGCGATTGCTCAGTTATCAGAAGCCAGCGCTTAGACCACTGCGCTCACAGGGGTGGCGAAACGCTGTTTTCACTTCCCTAAACCTTCATGAGCAAATCGTATTAATCGGATAAGCCGTATTATTCCTGGACGACTCAAACGTTAAAAACCGTGTTAAACCGAATTCGTGTTACTTGAACTGCTTCTAACAGTGTTTCTTTCAGGACTTTTGGAACCCTAGAGGGGGCAAGTTTTCCATTTGCTATATATATATCATTTTAACTACTATATTTATATATCATCATCATCATCATTGTCAACCATTATCAATCCACTGCTGGACGAAGGTCTCCCCAAGTTTCCTCCACAACGGTTTGTCTTGTGCCAGTCTCCTCCATGTCACCCCTGCATACTTTCGAATTTCATCCACCCATCTCCCATGTGGTCTTCTTCTGGGTCTTTTCCTGTCCCTTGGAATCCAATCTAAAATTTCGGCTGTCCATCGATGATCTGTCCTTCTGGCAGTATGTCCAGCCCATTGCCATTTCAGGGATTTAACTCTGATCATGATGTCTTCCACTCTTGTCATTTTTCGGATTCACGAGTTCCTCTTCTTATCTCTCCTGGTTGCACCAAGCATGCACCTCTCCATGCTGCTTTGAGTTGTCTGCAGCCTTTGTATGTCTCTTTTAGCTAAGGTCCACGTCTCTGCACCATACGTAAGCACTGGAAGGATGCATTGATCAAACACTTTTCTTTTAAGACATAATGGCATATTGCTCTTGAAAATTATGCTGTTTCTTCCAAAAGCTCTCCAGGCAAGTTTTGTACGCCGATTAATTTCTTCATCAACGTGACCCTCACTTGATATCTGGTGTCCAAGATAAACGTACGTGTCTGTTATCTCCAGCTTTTCTCCATCAATCGATAAATCTTCATTTCTTGTAAAAGCATTGAACATCACTTTTGTCTTCTGAAAGTTCATTTTTAATCCCACTTCTTTACTCTTGTCAGCAAGTTCCTGGATCATACTCTGCAGCTCTGATGGGGTAGTTGCAAAAATGACTACGTCACCAGCAAAACGAAGGTGGGTTAGATAATCTCCATTAATCTTTATCCCTTTGTTTTCCCAGCTCAGCGACTGAAAAACACCCTCCAATGCGGCATTAAAGAGCTTCAGAGATATGGTGTCACCTTGTCTCACTCCCTTTCCAATTTTTATGTGTGTTGTATTTTCAAACAGCCGAATCTTTGCACTTGCATTTTCATAGATGTTATTAATAATATTAATGTATGCATCTTCAATACCGCAGGATTTCAGAGTCATTGTAACTGCTGATGGTTTCACCGAATCAAAGGCTTTTTCATAATCGATAAAAGCCATGCACAATGGAAGTTCATATTCCCTCGCTCTTTCAATTAGTTCTCTCAGTACGTGGATATGATCTATTGTGCTGTAGCCACTCCTGAATCCAGCTTGTTCTCTCGGTTGAGCCATGTCCAGTGTTACCTTCAAGCGGTGTGAAAAAACTTTAGTGAAGATTTTATAAACTACTGATAGGAGGCTGATAGGTCTGTAGTTTCCGAGATCCTCAATGTCCCCTTTCTTATGTAGCAGGATCATTGTAGCGGTGTTCCAATCCTCAGGAATCTTTCCTTCATTAAGTACTGTTTCGATTTCTCCACTTGCTTCTTGTATGATGTCTACAGTAATTCCATTTTCTCCTGGAGCTTTCCCCGCTTCATGTTCTTGATTGCATGTGCAACTTCTGCTGGAAGGACTGGAGGAACTCTGGTACTGGTATCTTTCATGATGTCTGGAGTGCATGTATCATCCCTTTCATATAATTTGGAGTAGAAATCTTTCACTCTTGTCAAAATTTCGCCTCTATTTCTTGTTACAGAACCATCTTCTTTTCTCAGTACCATAATCTGTTTTCTTCCCTTACTGAGATGTCCCTTTGCTATCTTTAGGCTTTGGTTGTTTTCAATTGCTTTCCTCACTAGTTCACAGTTGGATTTTCTTACGTCTTCAGTGATACTTTTTCTGACTGTCTTGCATAGCTCTATATATTCCACTTTGGAAGTCACATCTTCTTTAGTTGTCCTCATCTCTCTTCTTTTTTGCATCAACATTTTCGTTTTTCCTGATAATTTGTTGACATGCAATTTGTTCTTAGACCCAGCTAATTTTGTTGCTGTTTCCATAAGAGCTTTGGTTACTTTTCTGTTAACTTCAGAGATGTCCACTTCTTCCGATGTTAGGTCTTCTAAAGCAGAGAACCTGTTCTTCAGTTCCAACTTGAAGGTATTATGGTGTTTTTTAACGTTGGTTATGTCAATAGATTTTGTTTGTCTTATGAGCTTGCCACGTTCAAGTTTAGTGTTGAGGTGCATCTTACATCTCACCAATCTATGGTCACTACCTGTGTTGAACTTGTTTAGCACACCGCAGTCTTCTATGACGAATTTTTTGTTACACATAATAAAATAAATTTCACTTGTCGTCCCATTTGGATGTCTCGATGTCCATTTTCTGTGTGGCTTTTTCTTGAAGAAGGAGTTCAAGATGAAAAACCCTTCTGCCTCTGCAAACTCAACGAGAGTATTTCCACGCTGGTTTCTGTTGCCGTGACCGAATTTACCTACTGAAGTTTCATTCTGTTGCCGTTGCCCTATTTTTGCATTGAAATCTCCCATAATTATTTTCAAGTGCTGCTTACCTTTATTATTTAGATGACAAATTTCCTCATAAAATTCTTCAATTTCTTCTACAGGATGACTTGTGGTAGGTGCATAAGTTTGAATAATCTACATATATATAAATATAGAAGTAATTACTATATGTCTAACACAGGGGCGCATTTAGAGAGGGCCTGCACCCCCCGGAAAATGTGTAATTTTTTTTGTTTTTTTTTTGGTTAAAATGATGCTTACGTTAGAAAAAATGCCTTAATTTAATAAAAATGTATCGACTTACATTAAAAAATAAATGCTTTAATTTTTCTTCAATTTTTCATTAACTTTGATTTTGTTCCAGTTGTGGATTTCAAAAACTTCCTATTTTCGCACCCCCAAGAAGAAAAAGTTCCATATACATCTCTTATATAGTTATTACGTCTTCACAAATTTCAGGAATAACAAACTTTTTCAGCTAAATTAGGAGGAGGGAGAGAGGGTTCCGCAGGCTCGAAATGTTCATCTACTAAAATGCATTCAACGCACTCTTGCTCCTGAATCACGATTCCCAGACAATTAGGTATGATTAGTCTACTTATTATATTTTCAAGAATATCATGCGTCGTAATACACTTTTTAATAAAATAAACTATAACTAGTACTATTTGAACAAATATTTAAAAAAATATAATTGGAGAAATATTTGTAGCATAAAAAGAAACGAAACTTCCTTTTTCATCATAGCCTGAATTTATCAAAATTTTGCTCAGTAACCGAAAATGTCTCCGGCAGGGGTGAATGGTCATTTCTGGGAGGGCTTCGCCCCCTGGATGTATGCCTGAAAGAAACACTGGCTTCTAGTCGTAACCTGGGAGCATTTTAGATTTATCATAAAATCGTGAAATACTCATCAGACGCACTAATAATGAATGGTTCAGAGCACGCACTTTTCAACGGGAAAAGAAGCACAACTTTTTCCCTTTTTTGTCTCATGGCTTTGTTGAAAACCTTTAAAACAGTTTTTCATTAGATTCTACTTAGATAGTAGACTAATTTGCTTTCCTTTTCGGTTCGTTTTCGGCGCTATAGTTTATACACTCATGTCACCTGTGTCTATGTTCAAAAATATTGCTCAAGAAACGTGTTTGTTTCAAAGTTGTATTTTCGGAACCTTGGTGTGTAGTTTGTTTTTGCAAATGAATATAGTTCGGAATATTAACTTAAATCAGTTAATCAAAATTTATAACACAAAATATATGGTTGCCAGTGAAATTTTCATGAAATGAATGATCGTAAATAATATTCACACAGACTCCAGGAACTTCCTGAAATGTGAATATATGATCAGGAGACGCGCTGCCGATCGCATTCTTCGCAATTTGTGAAAAAAGAAAAAAAAACGTTTTGGCGATGGAAAAAGAGCTTTCCGATTACTTTTCTGTTCTATTATAGCACTTTAGCGAAAAAAAAAATGAATTTGGCGAAAACTTTAAAATAGCCAGCGCAACTCTTGAATGATTAATCTGACATGATACGATAATACATTATGGTCAGCAACATTTGCTGGCAAAAACTGGAAAACACAAAGAAGTCGCTTTTGCAACCCAAGTGTCTTCCAAAAGAAAGCTGCTTCTGCTGAAGTTGAGCATTGTATTGAATAAAATACAAAAATGAGGCACAAGATGATTTCTAAATGAAATTGGTAGAATTAAAACTTATGTCGAACTTTATGTTTAATAGGTGCATTAGAACAGCGAACAAAAGCCAACGAAAGGCTCGGAGTGGGACAAAGACAGCAAAGTACGTATATTATTTCATTTGAGATTTAACTAATATCGTGAGCTTTTAAGGCTACAAGCAGTCATCCATCCCTAATTTAGGGCCACTTGTTCCAGAAACAGGGCAGCGCGAGAGCCATGGAACAAACACACAGCTTACGCCTCAACCGATGCTCGAAGCCGGCTCACTCGAACGGTTTGCTAGAAGCCCGCGCCTCTGACCATTCTGCCTGAATAAAGTATAGAAGGATTGGATGACAGGCTTCAAAAGCTTTTGACACCTCATGTGCCGAAACTGGTGCTTTGTTATGAGATGTCCGTGCCGAGTAGAGACTCCACGTTTTATTTCGTGCCGAGACATCTAGTGAGATAAAAATATTTCACTTGTTCTTTTGTGTTGGTATTCTACTTTTTTCAAGAAGTTACACTAATAGCAAAAATTGTGGAAACCTTTTAGAAAATTTGTATTTCGAAGTTTGATATCTCATAGCATCCTTCTTTTTTAAATTAATATCACAAAATTATATATCATTAGAAAAACACAAAGGCCGTTCCATAAAAACCGAGAGTAATTTGTTTTGAGTTGGCAACAGTGTGAAGGGGAAAAATATCTACGCAGACGACTAACTGAATTAAGGAAGTATCTATGGCAACAATTATTACCCGTGGTAGACGATTCTCGTTTTGAAATTGAGCATTTGTTTAAGGTACGTCTGCATTTCGCCATATAGCTATGGAGGTGAGTGATTCAGAGTTAAGAAGTGAAATGCGTTGCGCGATAAAATTTTGCTATCGTTTGGGTAAAACGGCTCCAGAAACAGTTCATTTAATGAAAAAAGCTTACAAAGATAAATATTTGGGTGAATCAACGATTTTTAGATAGCACCATGATTTCAAAAAAAGGGCGTTTATCGGCACAACTCGCTCCTAGGCCTGGTCGACCTGAACGTTTTGTTACGGAGCGTATTGTTAACCCTGTTTGGGCAATCGTGCAAGAAGTTCGACGAATGACGTGTGAAGACATAGCGGCATCAACTAATATTTCAAAAACGTCGGCATTTTGCATTCTATACGACAAATTACTGCTATATCGTGTGTGTTCCAGATGGGTACCTCATCACCTGACAAGAGAACAATTGTTAGCCAGAGTTCAGGCGTGTCATGAGTGTAAACAAATTATTGCAACATTTCCAAACTTTCTAAACACAGCAGTAGCTGCTGATGAAACATGGGTCCACTATTTCGATCCCCCTCAGGAAGCGTGCAACGGGTGTCTGGAAACCTATATGTTTTCACTTTGTGTGATTTTACTCTCAGCGTTTATGGAACGGTCGTCGTAATTTAATGAAGAATGTAATGTGGCACACTTTATTAAAAAATTGCATTTTAAAAGAAGTTATACACAGAAAGCCATGATAATACGAATTTCATAACTTCTCACCATTTCTGCTAGTACTTCATCGCGAAATCTTTCGCCGCAATTAAGCTTTATAACGGCGTATCATGAAGCGAACCAAACGTTTTAGTTCATCAGGTGTTATAGTATGAAACAAAGATTGTATGATTGCTTCTGTCAATTGGGCTTTATTCCTTGATTGCTTCTGTCAATTGGGCTTTATTCCTTGATTGCTTCTGTCAATTGGGCTTTATTCCTTGATTGCTTCTTTCTGTCAAGTTTCTTTAATCGGCTGCGCAGATTTTCTGCTGGATTCAGTTCAGAGCTATTACCTTGCCATTCTAGCAATATGATATAATTTTCCTGAAACAAATTTCTACACACAGAAGCAACATGATAAAGAGCTGAATGCTGTTGAAATGGAAAAGATCACGTGCCAAAGGTTTCAGTTTTGGTTCAAGTACACAATCTACCAACAAGTAATTGGACACCCCTGCAATCGACGATATCTGCGGTCCTGATACACGTCACGGCCTCCGCCGTTAAATATCGTGTGGGAAACAACAACGCAACCAGTGGCATGCAAGATGCGCCACGCAGTTCGGAGCTCTCTGATTTCGAGAAAGGTGTAATCGTCGGGTATCACAGAAATGGCCGATCCATGCGTGACATATCCAGCAATTTGAAGTACCCAAAATCAACAGTGACCTACGTGATTGGCCAGTGGAAGATGAGAGGTGACTGTCGGAATGTGCCCCAACCCGGCAGACCCACAAAACTGGGAGTAAGAGACCGACGGGTGCTGGCCAGAGAAATTCGGAAGAACCGCACCAAATCGATGAGCCACATCCGCAAGGAGTTTAAACAGGCATCCGGGAGTGTTCTTTCGATGAATACCATCCGTAAGGAAGCCCATCTGCTCGGTTATCATGGATGTGCTGCCGCCCACAAGCCTTTGATCACCAAGTCCAATAGCGCTGCTCGGCTAACGTTGTGCAAAGAACGTCGACAGCGGACCGTTGAACAGTAGAAACAGGTTCTCTGGAGGGACGAATCAAGGTTCATCCTCTACCGTTCGTATGGCAGGGTCTGGATTTGGCGTCTGCCTGGAGAACGCCTCCTGCCGTAATGTATTGTGCCAACTGTGAAGTTCGGCGGCGGTGGAATTATGCTATGGGGGTGTTTCTCCTGGTATGGCACGCGACCCTTGGTCGCAATTGCTGGTAGACTGAACGCCGAGACCAACTGCACCATTTTGGATGACCATGCGCTTCCTACGTTGTGGCAGTTTTACGGATCGGACCCATGTTACTTTCAGGATGACAATACCACCTGTCATGTTGCGAGGTCCACCATGGCTTGGTATGGTGACAATGGGGTTAATCGAATGGACTGGCCTGCGCAGAGCCCGGACCTTAACCCTATCGAGCACCTCTGGGACGAGTTGGAGCGTCGACTTAAGGGGTGCCCCCACCGTCCGAAATCGGTGAAGGAACTGACCTGTTTTCTCCAAGCCGAGTGGAAGAAAATACCACTAGCCGTCGTACAACGCCTGGTTGAGAGCATGCTCCGGAGGGTTGCAGCTGTAATCGCCGCTCGTGGAGGCTCCACCAACTATTGAAGGTGAATAAACTGCGTTTTCCTTTGCTATCACAGGTGTCCAATTACGTTTTGGTAGAAAGGGTATATCATTGATGCGTTTTTTGCCATTTAATCACAAATTCTGCCCACACCTTTTGCGGCCATACAACCCCAGATCATAACACTAAGTGGATGCTTCATGGTAACTTTAATGCATTCAGGCAGCAAGTCTTCTCCATTTTTCTTCTTACATACTTTATGCCATCACTACCAAATACGATATTCTGGTCTCATCTCTCCAGATGACTCTGTCCCATTGTTCATCAGACCAATTAACATGGATTTTAACCCATTCTGACCTCTTCCTTCTTTGTTTGGGAGATAGAAACGGCTTTTTCCTAGGAATTCTGGAATTTAAACAAACGTATTTGAGCCTGCGTCTAACAGTCCTAGCACTCATCTTCAAACCACATTGAGACAATTCGTTTTTAATTGACTCAGATGATTTTCTTCTGTTACTTAAAAGCAGTCTTTTAATTCTTTTCTCACCACACGCTGTTGTGCGCCTTTTCCTGCCCTTACCAGTTTGCTTTCGAATTGACTGAGTCTATTGATGGCTCTTGCACTGTTGAGAAATACCTCCTTTGGTTAGATTTCCACCTATTTTCTTATGATTTCTTCATAAGTGTAGCCTTCTTCACGCAAAGTTAGCACTCTGCATCGCTTTCAGGTGGCCAGTCAACTATTTTCACTCTGTTTGCCATCTTGCTAAGTTACATAGCTTACTAAGCTATCAAGGAATAGAAAATCCGAGAAAAAACCAGTGGCTCACTTGATGACACTCACACAACTGAATATTCTAATATTAGCTGTGATACCTGCAAATGAGTACTGATTCATACTAACACCTTATTGTTTCCATGCTGTGTCATAATGACACTTGATTGGCTCTCAAAACAATCAGCCTCATTGGTCAGTTTTGCGTGAAAGAAATCCCCTTCTTATTACGCAAGGAAGTTGTGTTTTCTTTTTTGGTCCTTTGGCTGTAAAGTTTGTAATACAGATAAATCAACAGAGTTTATTGCTTTATATTCTGTATGAAATTATCTTTCTAATGATATGTATAATTTTATGGTATTATTCTAAAAGAGACTGATGTTATAAGCCATCAAGCC
This sequence comes from Macrothele yani, assembly GCA_039090855.1. NCBI lineage: Eukaryota > Metazoa > Arthropoda > Arachnida > Araneae > Macrothelidae > Macrothele > Macrothele yani. The sequence goes on from CM077006.1 coordinate 2,421,082, forward strand.
TTAGAAATAAAAATTTTCCTAAATGTTTCTACAATTTTGGCCACTAGTGTACTTAAATTTCGGGCGGGCTACTACTATCCCAGTTCGATGCTCCTGAGTATGAAAAATACTGCTTTGATTTTACATCAGTCTCAATTGCAGCAAAATTCTTAACGTCGGTAGTTCTGTCAAAAAAGCTTTCAGCGAATGGTATAGTGGTTGCTATTAGTTTTTAGATACAATGTAGTTTGTGAAACAAAAAGTAAATTGCTGAAGCCCAGGACTGTTTCATCCTAGTAACCTTGTTTTAGAGATTTGAGTGGGTTAAAAAGTTTTTTAGTGGCTAAAAAGTTTTTTTGCCGCCTTCTTCAAAGCGGCAAAAAAGTAGTTTACGGTGATCCAGAGAAGCTACAATGTGTTTAACATTTCACAAGATAAGATATTTACGTTATGTGTGCATTTATGGACTAAAATGTATTACCGCAACAGCACAAAACGCAATTTTGAGAAATAAATTTACAGTAAACTTCACGGTTTCACTTCAATTATTTCCTTTTACAGCGAGCAGCATACAGCTAAGAATATGTGTCAACACTTTGTGGAAATCATATTTAGCTATCTCGACAAAAAAACAAAAGAAACCAAAAAAAAAAAAAAAAAACCCCGAGATTCTCTGAGGAGAAAAAAACAACAACAAAAAAAACACGGCAGTATGATTGGTCATTGTTTTCATGACGTATCTTTCCCGCACCTCACTGGCTGACTGGTTTAGTGTTTCGTTTACTTCGCTTCGCGACGTGAGTGCAGTGGGATGTCGTCGAGCTTCTGTGAACTAAAAGGAAAAAAATGATCCGTGTGGTTCTGCTGCTTTTAAGTTGAACATCTGTTTCTGAGTGATGATGAATAATAGTTCACAACCTTGATTTCAAGTGTGGAGCAGGATAGCTGATTATTTCTACAGCTTCTGAAAAAAAAACCAAACTAAAAGCATGTAAGTTACCATACGTTACTTAATATTCTGTTTTTTCATATCAGATCCAGCCTCGGTAAATATTCTAGTAAGAGACAGAGTTCAATTCCTGCAAATGGAGAATTGCTTTAATTGATAGATCACGTGTTTTTGAGTGAATAATCTCAAAAACCAGTTTCACTCACTTTTTATTCCTCTTACTAATGTCAATTTACCTTATCGATACGGTGTCAACAAACGACACATCGACTTTTGACATTTAGATTCGGAAAGGTTTTTCCCATTCTTTGGTTATGACATTTTGCCGTCTTGCCCCCAGAAATCACTGTGAAGAACTTGTTGCGAATGTTTGAAACAGAATCGCTGTTGCGATCGATGTACCTCATGCTGTTGGCTGTCTTGGTGTGCATGGAAAAAGAAAAAAACTGTTGCTTATATCGTACGAAGACATATTTCTATATGAATGTTCTTAAATTCTAATGAAAAGTAGATTAACTGATTTTATTAGGGACAAAAAATGATATAATATCATGGCATGCAGATCTGTTCCTGGCTTGTAAATTAGAACACAACGCCGTTTGCTGATATCGTAGAATAGCATAACACCAGTAGCTGATCTATCAGGAACGACTGGGGCGTGTCCCCCCAAAACAACAACAACTTTTCCTTTTTAAATGCCCAAGATCTTAAATATTTAATATATTTATCTTTATAAAATTGTAGTAATAAATCCACAGATTTTCATAAGAGTTTTTATGACAATTGAAACTTGCTATGAATTTGGAAATTAAATATTCTCCTCTAGCTTCGGAGAGAGAGAGAGACTAGATTTTCAGAAATAGGGGCAGCTGAGAGCTAAAGGGAAAAGTGATTTCGACTGACCTTGCAAATCAATGAGTGTGTTTTGTTTCCCGTAATATTTCCATAAACTTCCCACATAAAATGGCCAGTAAGACAATGATTGGCGTGGAAATGACTGGATGAAGTGAAGTAAATGAAATTCCTTTTAAAAAAAGTGGGAATCATGCATTGCAAAAGAATAAGCGAATATTTTGAAGAGGAATTACTAGTCATACTGCTGAGGAATAATTCGATTATTCAAGCTGGATTTTTTTTTAACAAAGCCGTTCGAATGGAAGGACTCAAATTTATTTTTAAAGATTTTATCCAGACTTGGTATTTAAAAAGCACGGAGCTCGTTTCCCAGTAAAGCAAGCAATTGAACTCCAAGAAAACAGCGCCGATATTTCAGTTGTTTTTTCCACTTTTTGATTTAAAAATTATCACATTTTTTTTGTTAGAAAAAGTTTCTAAAAAGCTGTGCAATTTGAGGCACAGGCAGCTCTGCCAGATTTGTTTGTTTGTGCGTGTGACCCTTCCAAAAACTATCTCTTTCATTATTTATTTATTTTGACCACAGCAACGGCTTCCCCCAGTTAAGCTTCTGGATCCGCTGGTGCACAGTATTACAAAAATAAATAAATAAATAAATAAATAAATAAATAAATAAATGCTTTAAGAACGAACTTGTTTCCGAACACGGAAATCAAGATAAAATGACGTGTGTTATTAAAACTGCATCTTCCATTATAAACGAATGCATTTATTCAAAAAGGCGCTTGTACAGAGAATAGTCACACAGTTTTATATTTACGTGTCGTAAAACCAGGACGTAAACCGTAGCAGCAAAGAAGGCAACATTTACTGCAAATGGGGTAGATGCGTTCTTTTTTTGTTTTACGTCATTTCCTTCTGGCAGAAGACATCTTTAGAGGACTTGTTGTAGCGCACAAGACTTTCCTTTGCGGAGGAAGACATACTTATCCAGAATTTGCAGGGCACACAATTCAAGAAAAGACGGCATAGCATAACTTTAGCCTCTTTTTAATTTTTCTTGTGGGTGTGAAAAATTACAAGTTTCCGAAGCACATGCTTCAAGAACTTTTTAAGGAAGCAAACCAGGAAATCGTTTTTGGTGAGCACGGGTCTATAAATTCCAGCAGATTTTTCTTCCTGGATGCCAACACAAGAAACTCCTAGGGAAGATAACAAGTTTTAAAATAGTTTTAAATGTAGACGGTGTTTTAATAAGCACAAACATAGTTCTCATTCAACAATGACATTTTTTCGCAGTTGTAAGTTAACTAATTTCTGACTCAGTTTAGTTTCAAAAAAGATATTTTTCTGAAAACAAAACTACTCTTTTTGGAAGGAATCTAAATTTAATTATTTGCAGCTGTGAAATTTTTTAGGGGCGACTGCCCCCTTGTACCTGCGATCCGAACAACTTATATGAATGCCAGGGCTCGTATGTTCTTCGTCTTTCCCACACCTCATCAGTGGTACTTGACGTCTTTTACTACTACCTAAGCATTGATGTTTCTTACATGCCTCTCTCATTCTCACACTCATACACATTCTCTTGTAAAAACACTCACCCAGTTAAACTCCCACTTCGCACGCTTTTCTTCATGCTTGCGAAAGGAGGAGACAAACGGAATTTTAAACCTGATTTTGAGGCAAATGTTACTTACATTAAAACCTTTCTACTTCACATTTACTATGTTTGCACTTAGACATGATATTTCCTTTTCTGCTCGCTCTACGCAGAGAATTAATGAAAGAAAATTAATCGCAGTAACAAAATCTGTGTACTGGAGATCAGCGAAAGACAACTTTACGGAAGTCAAAATGGGAAAAACAAATGCGTTGGAAAGGCACTATTGATGACTGCAGTAAAGTGATCTAAAGTAGGGAAACGGAACTTCTCATCGCTCGCTCTCTGTCCACTCAATGAAGTTTTCCCGCAGCAGAAAAACATATATGTAAGAATATGCGCTAACGTTTTATGCAGCTTTCTTCCTCTCTGTAAAAGACTTTAAGCGATACATCATTTCATCGTTAAGTGAAGCAGTTCCAACTCTTATTCACGACTTTAATGTGAAGTCGGCCGTCCCTTATTTAGGACCACTGGTTCCAGGGAAGGGAGAAACACAGCATCCATGCCTCGCCGGGATTCAAACCCCGACCCATCTTGCACGAATGACCAGGAGTCATCGCTTCGACTACTGCGCCACCGGGGCGGCACCGCCCGGATTGGAGATCGCGGTCAGGTGTCACAGGGCTTGATACTGAATTATATTTTAGTGCCTTGTGTGAAGGGTTCGTTGATGCTCCGCTTGCGGAGAGTTTTCTGTTTTCGGGTTCTCCACACGTATTTAACCCGGCTGGAGCAGATAAATAAAATATCAGCTAAAATTATAACTTGTTCTTGCAGTGAGGAAAGTATTTATTCAGATCTTGTGGGGAAGGTCTCAAGCATTGTCTGGATTTCCATTCATTCGCTATATTAGTAACGCGTTGAATCCACTTCTCTCGCACGGCCAGTATTCTCTTTTCCTAATCATCAGTGTTCATTCCTTTTTTCCCCTACCCCGGCTTCACACCGAAGAGCAAAATCTCATAACTTCTTTCCTTCCTCACTCACAACAGACTCCCCTGAGAAGTGAAGTCGACGCTAAGAAACACCAAAGAGCGTCCCCTTATTCCTAGGATGCGCAGATGTTCTTTAATTGCCTTCCTCTCACCCCTCAGAGATCATTATCTAGTTCCTCCCTCGCACTGCAACAACAACAACCCCCCCCCCCCCCCATAAATCTAACTTTCTCTCGGATGGGACGGCTAAGATGTGAGAGCTATGCTTACTGATCAGCTACATCATAAAAACGGCGAAAAAAGTTGCTGAGGAAAGGGAAGATGATTCTAATTCACTATATTCAAAACGGTTACCTACATCCCCTCCTGTAAAACATTGATGTCCAGGCTACAGAGGCAGGAACAGATAATGATTTTGCCTTACGGTTCTGTTTGCCTTCCCTCTCTGGAATCATTCGACCCAAATTAGAGACGGGCAACTGCTTATAGCCATTTAGAGTTGTTCATGGTGGTCGCTGAACCCAGTCGCAAAATAACAATAACAACAAAAAAAAAAACAAAAAAAAAACGATCTATTCCATCAACATTTTTGAGAAAGCAAAGCAAGTCCATCAACGCCCATTAATTACTCTTTGCCTCCGAATTCTTTCTCTTCTGTCAACTTCCAATTGTAACCCTGATCACCAAGTGTTCTGAGGTGAGAGTCTCTCACGAGACGCCGGAGACGTCCACGTTCTCAGTGGAACCGCCGGACCAAAATTAGACACAGGTATCTCCCTATAGATACACGCGGGTCATATCGCCATGGCGCTAGATGCACGCAGGGACAGCTAAGCCTCTCCTCCACTCAAAACACCCTTGATTATAATACACGATAGACTTATTTTTACTGTATTTAAGTTATACCAAAGAAATCACAGGCGACCGTTTATTTTCCCATCTTAATGAAAATGATCTTTGGTCCTACTATTTTGCAATCGTTGCCATAATTCATTATTGCGCCAGTAGCGTAAAGATAACATCCAACGAGCTAGTGCATATTTGTTTTACGTTTCGGAACATAACAGCTTTGAAATTGTCCATTTAAATTTAACTCGTCTTGTTTAAATTTTTAGATATTAAATAAATAAATCCATCGCTCTTTCCACGTTAAGCAAACGCACTGCAACCGAAAAATTGTTATTCGGCCGCCATCTGGGAATCGAATCCCGAATCACTCGATATCCACCGAGCGCGTTAGCCTTACACCACAGCGGCCAACAATTCACGGTGCTATGCATGTTTTTCTTTTTCAGTCAGCTTCTGACATCATAAATCCGTAAGATGGGTTCAGCTACTGAGACGTCTCCATCTAGTGGGCATTAACGTCACTGGCTATATACTGTATAATTATAGCAATAATCCAAAGGCCGAGATCCAAGGTGAAAATCATGGCTAACGCTCTCGGCTGGATATCGAGAGATTCGGGATTTGATTTCCCGACGGCGGCCGAATAACAATTTTTCGGTTGCTGTGCGTTGCTTAACTTGGAAAAAGAGTCATGGATTTATTTACTCAACTGACGCCACGTATTTAGATGATTTTCACTTTTTAGATATTAGTTGCTCATTCAAAACTTGTCATGTGTGTACATATTACTGTTCCTCTGCTCCGTATTTTTTTCATTTTTTCATTGAAATGTAAAATCCATATATTGAAGGATCATTTCAGATAAAGGCATGTAGATAAGCGTAGACATTATTACTCACTAATTTTACAACAGTTTCTGTAAAATGTAAGGCAGTCTTTAAGAAGCCAAATGAACATATAAAATCACATGTATCGAAACTGTGGTGAGCAAAGCTTTGGTCTTCGTTACACAAGGCATTTGAATATTTAAAACATGAACAAAGGGACGAAGTGGTACCTGACGTTGGTTCATTGTTCTTGTGTATCGTCCGGAAAAACTGTTCCTTCTAAGACGGACAATAATGTTTCACTGAGGGAATATGCCCCTCTTTGTCATACATGAATGAATAGTTAACAGACAATGGCAATCATAACATACTTTTGTATGACTTGACAAATTAATTGTGGACTTGTAGAGCTTCCGGCCCCATAAGGACGACAAAAATGTTTCGCAGCAATGATAAGGTGAGAGCGTTTATTAAGGATAACATCCATCATTTAAAAGGTAATATGGATTATGCTATTTAATAAATTGGGTTTAAGAGAGCAGCACTATCAAGGGTCATTAATTCCTTAGTTCATTGTTACAACCCATTTCCTGGTATACGGCGCCAGAAAAATACGGTAATGCAACTTATTAACACCCAGATGTCATTGTCCTGGTAAACACTTTGCTCATGAGACTTGTTAGCTCATTTGCGTATTCGTGTTCTTTAAGAGAGAACAGCACGCTACAACGTCTAATTCATTAAGGCAATGTTGATGCTATGTTTACGGAAAGGGAGCCTTATATAACTTACAAAAAAGTTATAGGTAATAACAACAAATAAGGAATATTGAGCCAGACAAAACCTGTGTAAAATGCGCTCAGATTTTTCAGTAATAATTAAAAATATGTCATCAGAAATTTTGAAGTACTAATTTTTTCTTGCCCGCAGATGATGCTCTGAAATTCAATTTAAATATATAACGAAGTTATCGTTTTTATGTACTTAGCAGATATATCATCCTACGCAAACAACATCTTCGCTTAAATTCCTTCCAAAATCACAGGAAAAATCCATGCTCTAGAGAAAATTATCACAAAAGTTTGAGATTTAATATTCTGATTGTTTAATAAATAAATGGAGTGTTTTGATGCTTTAGTATATACGTGAAGTTCCTTTTGTCTCCAGTGTTTTCTTTTTCTCGAAACTTGTGTTTAAAATCTTACACTGGGAGTCCTTCTTTCCATTAACGTTGTAGTAATAAAGAAATTGGCAGTGTACATGAAAATACTTATTTGGGATTATGATCGCTATGTTCTTACTATTATTTCTTAACCCTGTGTAGTCGTTTGTATCAAAATTTGCGTTTTCAATTATCATTTCGATAGTTATGAATAGAAAGTATTACCTGGGAGTAAATGTGGTTTCTCCTGTGTGGTAAAAAAGAAGAAAACCTATAATTGTTGAAGATAAATTAAGCGTTTAAAAAGAGCTCAAAGCTACAGAAAAGTAGCATATGTTTCTGGGTTGGCACGGTCGAGCCGGTTAAGAAGTTCTGTGATTTTACGCTTATTTTACATATCATTCTTATTCGTTGTTTCTTAGTTTTCCCAGCAGTGCTTTTCACTGAATTGCACCAATCCTTTCTCACTGAAGAAAAGTGTAAGAAATGTTGTTGCTTAAAAACCAAACTTGAACACTCTTATGCAATAGTTTCATAATAGTTTCTTTGACACAGTACTTAGTCCTAGAATCAATGCGAATCTGATTCCGTTATCTCTTATAAGAATTAATTAGCGTTTAAATAAACGATGAGCTAGGTCTACGCTGCACACTTATTAAAGAATTTACGTCTCAAACACGAATACAACTTGCGTTCGAAGCAGTTATATGTGCCTCCATTTTCCTTCTCTCGCGTACGTCGTATCTCGTCAGCTTCATGTTTCTGTTCTCTTCTGATAGCAGAACCACCAGATAACACATTTCGAGTCTCTGACATTTTGACAACCCTCTATTTAATTGCATCGGCTTTAGAGGGATTTTTAAGATCATCCTATCTCGATTCAACAACCAGAGAAACAGTTAGCCGTACTGCACCAGACAACTGCGATGTTTGGACGGTAGCTGAAATTTTATGAGGTCCATTATTTAAAGACACGTCATAACGTCGTGTTACTGATATGAGTCGACAGCTTAAGACGTCGTAAAGTTTATCGCGATCGAAGCCTTCATATTCTTTAGAAACAAAGTTACAAAAGGCATATTTAATTTAAGGTTTGCTGGCAGGCATTATGAGAAATGACATATCACATTGTGTATGCGATTTACTTCTTCCCATCCTGCAAAAAGTTTCAACTCTTTGTCGATTGCATTTCAGCTGAAATATTTCAAAAACAATTTCCATGTAACAGTAACTTGAACTTTAAATAGAAAATTGCTGGATAAAAACTGACATGTTTTAGCCAAGTGGGATGTCTTATTGAGATGCTCTCTGAAAAAACTAACTAGTGTTCTCATCTTCCAATTCCGAACTGATGAGAAAGCATTTTCAGCAAATTTACTGAAGTGACAAAAAAGGAACCAGAAAATTTACTAATAGCCGGTTTTCATGTTTTGTAGATTTTTTCCCAAGCTAGATGTTCGGAATCTAGCTTGAAATCCAGTTAAATATTCTATTTTGAAATCAGGATATTTAAAAAAACTGTCAAGATTTAAAGAACTTTACTGGTGTACGAGCGAATGAAGCTATAAGGGTTTTGAATACAAAAACGACATTAAAATCAACATTTAAAATAAGATATATCGTTTAAATCACTGCTTAGGTCGTAAAGTGTATGCTGTTTTATGGAAATTCACTGAATACTAATTTTTACTGCACGGTAATATCTACAATTATTTTACGAACCATTTTTAACAGTATAAAATGTGAACGATCATACTTAAGTGCCTGTAATTTTGTTGATCTCTGGATTCTGAAACGCACACAAACGCCGTTACGTCTGGTACTGAGAAAGTTTAAGGGACGTCGTTTTTCAGGACAGATCAGACCTGCTTACTTCCTGCATGGATGGCTTTTCTATTGACCTTTGTTAGCCACTGCGGATGTTGTATTTTAATTGAGTGAAGTTTTTTAATCATGTTACCAGGATAAAAGTTTCTGGAATAAAAAGGTATTGTCAAATTCTGTTGACATTTAACGAAAGAAGGTCAATTTTTTTTTTTGAAAAGGTGAAGACCTCGAAAGGTGAAGATGAGATGATGTGTTTTTAAGGGTACTTACTATAAGTTTATTCATCAAGCGAAGATTGAACTTGAAAGATAAATTCTGTTCAATAAGGACGTCAATGCGCGACGAAAATAATAATTACGACAGCTGATCAGATACGAGTATAACTATCATTTACTTTGCGTGGCTTTTGCAGATGTAAGAAAAGTGTGCTCCAAGATGTTTCTAAGTGCACATGTGTCTGATAAAAGGTGCAAGGGAGATCTGAGCCTCTCATGTTAATTATGATTGCATTCTTTCAATGTAAACAGCGAAGCAACGAAAGATATGTCTCAGTCATCCCATTCGATCACTGATGTAGTAAGTGGCCAAAGCAGATCGGCAGAAAAAGTTTATTTTTTAAATGCGTAGCACAGCTAGCTAGCTCATTTTTCAAAGAAAAATTTAAATCACTGCAAAAATACCAGAAATCTGTTTTTAGTCTTAAATGATTTTGTAACTTTGTTTTACAGTGGAATGTCGCAGAAGCTCCCAATTTCACTTACATGTTCGATTTTTGCTTAGTATTAATAGTTTCGCATGAATTCTTAATATTTCTTCAACGGAGCATTCGACTGTAGTTTGACTGGGTGCCTTTCACATGCTTTGAAACTGCAATGTCATTTTTCAGTCAAGGTACCTTTTGTTCAGACCTTTGTTTTTTCCAAACTGTGTCCCAGATTTTGACATAATCAACTTACCTGAAAAAGGGAAATTACTGTCTCTGTTATTTCAAAATGCAATTTTTATGCTCTTTCTGAACAACTTCAATGAAATTAATACACATAATTTACGTGGATTAGGAACATCAAACAGAAGTCATCGCTCTTTCCATGTTCATAAGTGAGTCACGGAAAAATTCTCTTCGGTCGCCATTGGGAATTGAACCGAGGGTCTTTCAGTTACGCACCGGACATGCTACCACTGCAACACAGCTGCCTCGAATTCTCCAGACTCGCATACGACTAACTGCCAAAAGACATAGCATGTTGCTTCTTGGAGCTCCGCACAATTTTGGGGTTTCACTAAAGATGGTAAGCAGCAGCTGAACAAATAACTAGGAGGCGAAGGAATAATTAATACAAATAATTTGGCGTGGATTAGGAACATCAAACAGAAAAGACCCTGGGTTCGATTCCGGGGGGGGGGGGTTGTCGATGAGAATTTTCCGCGACTCACTTATTAACGTGGAAAGAGTGATGACTTCTGTTTGAGTTCAATGAAATTTCTGTTGAAAACAGTCGCTCACACTTCTAATGCCACGCCTTGTTGTTGAGCAGTGTAGGATGATTTATTTTCTATCTGCAGTTAGTGGCCCTGAATAGGACACGGCAAGTTTCTGATAGCAGATGTTAAACCTGGATTGTACCTCCCAAAAAGGAAGTTTAAGTATACGCAGTGGTTTATAAAGATAACGTACATAGGCATTATATATTTTTATATAGCAATATGGTATCTGTACATATACGGCCAGAGCCCATTTAAGAGGGGAGCCACCGGGTCTGCTGCCCGGGCCCCCGAATTTTCAAGGGGCCCCAGAATTGTGCAGGATGCTTGAATAATTGACAGAGTTCTATAGTTTTTTTCCCCCTTTTTTTTTTTTTTTTTTTTTTTTTTTTTTTTGCGTATAGCATAACAAAAACTATAAGAAACTGCTTGTGAAAAAAAATTCTATTTCTTTCTGCTTCTTTGGGAGGAGTCCGCAAAAAATATATTCGCACACAGTCCATCCTCAAATCTTTCGAAATCATTAAAGAAGTTTTTTTTTGCCCATATCTGTAATTGGGGGAAGTTTCCATACATTAAGAATTCGCTTAAATCATGTTATTTGGATCATATTATTTTGCCCACTACTTCGATATAATTCCAACAAGTTGAACCTTATTCTGTGTTAGGGGGATTAAAACAGAACTGAACTGGTATCCATTTTTCAAAGATGCATATTTACACTTTTTTGCTACCACTGATTCGTCCATGAATTATGTTATACGCACTTCAATGCGGCGAGGGTATGTTTATAGCTTGCTCATCATATATTGGTAATGTTTTCTTGTGAGTATTTTTATTCATCCATCCATAGTGAAATCCTAGATGTGCCACTAATACTGGGGCCCCAAAAAACTGTCCAGCCCCCGGGCCCCCCTGTCTCCTTATATGTGCTCTGTATACGGCGATCAGAATATGTAATTTATCGATCAAAATTTTTTGTAATCCACAAATGTATGCATTATGCAATCCATAAAATTCCGTTCTTTATAACCATGTATTTATGATTTATTCATAGGGTAATCATTTTAAATCAAAATTTTGAGAACAAGTGGCCACCTTTTTTTGCATTTTTAAATAATAAATAATTACTACATAATAAAAATTAATCGTGTTAAATGTTATAAATTCGTATTGTAAAAAATCATCACACCTCGTAGCAGCTTGCTGAGACCTTACCAGAAACATCTTCATCGCTGATTTAGAGAATGAAGGGTTTCTGAAAATTTTGTTTTTTTGCAAGTTCTTTGCGTTCTATATCCGAGCATTTTGGAAATTCGGGTAACCAAATAAGTGGAACGAAGCCTCAGCGATATAACACATTGTTCCAAATTTATGGATTCTATCATATTTGGCGAAATATCTCTGGAACTCACAATAACGCTCTTGCGCTTCTTTTTTTTTTTTCTTGTTTCAGCCACTCCTGCGCTCCATTAACACGACAGTTACGGAGTCGCTTTGTGTACATTTCTGTAGGACTTTTTAACTTGTTGCTGTAATTCAAATATTTTTCACAGATTGCAACAAGTTGGCTTGAACTTCAGCAAATTTAGCGAGGAGGACATATTACGATATTTTCCTGTGTGTCGGAAAATATAGTGTTCTGTAGATGCTGGAAAATGAAAAAAAAAACAACAACACTTTTATGAGATGGTGATGAGTTTTTTTATTCAGAAATTAAAGAAAAACATATGCTAATAACAAGATTTTCAAAAAGAAATATATATGTGCGAATTTAAACTTCAGCTTGAGGTCATCGTTTCTGTATTTCTGAGATGAGAGAAAGCTTAAAATAAAAATAATTAAAAATCTGCACAAACATAGTGAAAATCTCTATCCGGAACGCTATCTTTAATTATGATTTTTTTCTGCATCTCGAAATTATTTCTTAGATAAACAAATGTTTAGACACATACGTACAAAACAGCCATTGCTATAAAACTGACAGAGGTGGGCCCTTTTTCTGTTGCCGTGCCTGACACGATTCAGTACATGAGAGCGGAAAAAAATTCTTTTAAAATGATAAAAAAATTAGAGAAAAAAATTATTTTACTTCATAAACTTGTCTCAGCCCTTTAGTTTATTAAGTAATTATGGTCATATTTCCGTGCTTCATGCAAGTTAAACCAATGTTCAGTGCGTTTAAAATTTCTCGCCAAACTGTTATTTAAAATGCTGCATTCACTGCGCGTGTCTTTTTCCAGAGGCGTGATATGAAAGTGTATCTAGCCAAGTGGGTCTTAGGGTATAAATCAGAGCTTCCGGCGCACGAATAATTTCCCTTGTGCAAAAACAACTTCCTGTCAAGGCGACAGATGAACACCTGCACATTGGCAGTGGATACAAGTGTGACAGCTTGTTCCTACAAACAGCAGACAATTCGACTGTATCGAAGATTCGACAAACCTTTCACCTGCCAATTTCTGGGTTGTCTTTCATACTCAAGAAGCAGTTGTTACCTTCCATTGAGTCTGCTTTCGGTGGCGTTTGGAAATTTCTTTTGTACAAAGGCGAACAGAGGAACGTAAAACGATGTATGCAAATAAATATGAATGAATACTTGGGTGACTTGAGTAGAAGTTTAGATAAATATGCATAGAGTTCTTGAAAGAGTTACAAAGCTTTTTGTGTTAGTGAGAAGGATGGTTTTGATTGAACTGTTCGCATTTTGAAACTTTGGGCTCCACACTTCCACTCCCATTTGTTTATAAAAGTGGCAGTCGCTGAAATTGCTCATTCACACGCGTAGAAATAGAAAGCACTGTAAACTTGGGTTCATTAATTTCAGAAAAAATTAAAATGAACAATTATATTCGATATCATCTTATAAGTTAAATGTATTTCTCCTATCGTCATTGTTCTTGGGGAGATATTGAGTCGATCCCTTTCTAAGTGTTCAGCAGCGGTAACGAGAAAGGAGAAAGCCATTCCTTCTACGTTTCTGATATTCAAACGAAAACACTATTACTGGCCATCGTCTTCGACTTGGAATTTAGTTTATATCACTTTATTGCTATGGAAATAGTTTTACAGCTTTGTTTGGAGTTCTCAGGATTCATCTCCTTTTTGAGAAGGTTGTGTGACGAACACTGGTTCACACGTAACAGCGAAACACATGTGTGAACTAAGTTGCCAATGAAGGGGTGTGGAAAAATGGCATGGAGCTAAACTGGCGGTCGCAAAGGGGCGCAAAGTGGACTGATGGAAACCTACGTTTTTTCTCAGGGAGCAAAGCAAAAAAAGGAGGGTTTTCGATCTGAGAATTGAAGGTGGCAGAAAGGGACTTTGGGGGAAGGATTAAGAATGTCCTATGGACAAATGTGAGATCGAAGCAGAAATTAGGTTTTGAAAGGGGAACTGCGTAGCAAAGTAAAAGAGGAAGAAACAATGTGTAAATAACTGAAAGAATGATAAAGAAGTCAGGAGAAGCTGTACATGACCTTCCCCATACGCAGCATTGAATATAGAATACCACAGTAGAACAGCAAGTTTTTCCTTTTATAGCTAAAAGCCTGGAACTGTTTACTTGAACCACCCTGCCCTGTTGCAGCAGCAAGACAATTCAGTATATTAATTACTGTTATTTCTCATTAAGGTACCAGAACAGATATTAGTGAACTGCATGCTCCTTCTTTAGGAACCAAGATCTCTCCCGGTTCATCATTGAAATATTTTTCTATTATTATACCAACAGCGGTTCAAGAATTCGGGTAAAGAATCATTAAAGTGGTAGATTGCAATAACTTTTTTAGGGGTGGTGGTTGGGGCAAAGGAATAAAAGCGTAGATATAAATGTTTCATATTTTACGTAAACCTAACAGGTATTTCAGCAAAATGAAGAACATATGGTTATTTTAAGACCTTTTGCTTGGCTACTTATTTCCAACGCATTCAAATTTCATTCAGAGAGCTTTGTAATAAATACCTTGTCTCTTATTTGAATACAGGGGATTTTAGGAGTCCTTTAAAACTTCTGATAAATTCTAAGGTATAGAACGGATGGCAGTAGTTCTTCAGGCGCTCAGAAACTGGTGGCGCTCTGATCCGGAAGCTAGTGTCGAGAACTTTAAATTAGGGTAAAAATGAACAAAAAAGAAGAGAAAAGAAAGAAATCCCTGAAGGAACTTCACAAACCACGATATAAACCAATGACACATTACATTATGACCACCCCCAGCCTGGACACCGAACGATGGCGAAGGTGAAGTTCATAGAGCAGTATATATACAACCCGAGGACCGGCTTTCGGTTAGTAGACTGTTCAGAGTCAGAATGGGAAAAGCTGCCGATTTATCGGAGTTCGATAAAAGATAATTTGTGATGGCACGGTGCCTAGGAACTACGATGTCCAAAACGGCGTGGCTTGTAGGTTGTTCACGTGCCACTGTAGTGAGTACGTATCACAAATGGTGCACAGATAGCCAAACGACGAATCGTCGTCTGCAGCTCATTGATACCACCGGAGACTGTCGCGCATTGTTCACAGCGATCGCAGGGCCACAGTGCGACAAATTACCCGCAGCTACAACAGTGTGACCAGGGCAATGTGTCACAGCACAGAGGTCATCGCAACCTTCTGTGCATTGGCCTGCGTATCCGAAGATCCAGCAGGGTCCCCATGCTCACGTCATCGGCAACAACGCATGAAATTGGCCCTATATAATCGAGATTGGACAGTAGATGATTGGAAGAAAGTGGCCTCGTCTGACGAATCAAGATTCCTGGTACATCACGTAGACGGCCGAGCGCGGATACGTCGATTACCAACGGAGGCTATGGACCCTGGCCGCACTGTTGGGTGGAAACATGCAGGCGGCGGCGGCAGTGTTATGCTGCGGGCGATGTTTTTTGGGACACTTTAGGCCCCATTATCCCAATAGCACAATCCCTGACAGCTGTCAGGTATCTGAACATCGTTGCGGACCAAGTTCACCCATTCATGGCAGCTGTGTTCCCTGCTAGTGATGGCTATTACCAACAGGATAATGTGTTATGCCACACTGCCAGAATCGTCAAGGATTGGTCCGAGGAACACGCTGGTGACTTTCTGTTAATGCCTTGGCCTCCAAATTCACCTGACATGAACCCAAGAGAACATTTGTGGTTCGACTTGGAAAAAACGGGTTCACGTTAAATCACCACCACTCCGAAATGTAGGGGAACTGGAGGACCGGCTGTTGACATTATGGTACCAGATACCCCAGGATACCTATCGCCACCTCATCCAATTGATGCCTTGCCGAGTGGCCGCTGTTTTGCGGGCTAAATGGGGTCCTATAGCTTATTAGGTTGGTGGTGATAATGTAATGGCCCATCAGGATATTTGATAATTTTGGAATAAGTGTATTCAAATGCATACGGCAAAGTTATATTTATTAATTGTATCAAAGATTGCCTATCATCAATGTAACTTCCTTTTATCAATCTTCTTGTCTAACGCATTCATATTTGGATGAATTTAGCGTCTTTACTCTTATTAGTATTTCCAAACTACTAGAATTTATATCACATGTTTGGCGCAATGTTATGAATTTCTTTTGCTAAATTTCTTCAGCGTGGCAAATTTATTGAAAATGAAGGACTTTATTGTTATTTAAGCAATACATCTGCTACCACCGGCATAGCGCAGTTAGTTAAGTCGCTGTCCACTGTGTGGGAGGCAAATGTTTCTGACAGGTATTCGAATCCCGTTCCTGCTGGCCATCTAGTCTGCGGGTTTTCCGGGTTTTCCCGCAAACTCCCTGTGTTTTGGAACACGAATGCGTAGATGGTTATCTGTGAAGTCGGCCCCGGACGCACTTTGTCCTTAGTCCTCCCAATTGGGGGTTGGGCGTGGGACAAACGACCTCACTTCGTGAAAAAATCTCTCGCTACGAAATCTCACAAAAACACTCCTCGAGAAGCCAAGGCCCACACGGTGCTGTCGAGTCTAGAGTTGGAAATGGGTCAAAAATTTTGGACCCGGATCCAGCCGTCACATAATTGGACCCGACCCGGACCTGACCCGGAAAAATCTGCCTTGAACTATAAATTCGAATATATCATAATCATCATCATTGTCAATCATTATCAATTCGCTGCTGGATGGTCTCACCAAGTTTCTTCAACAATGGACTGTCTTGGGCCAGTCTCCTCCATCCACCCATCTCCCACTTGGTCTTCTCTCGGTCTTTTCCTGTCTTCTAAATTCTAGTCTAAAATGTCGGTTGTTCATCGGTGGTCCGTTCTCCTGGCAGTATATCCAGCCCATTGCCATTTCAGGGATTTTACTCTGATCATGATGTTTTCCACCCTTGCCATTTTCCTTTTTTTTATTGAGGGTTTAACGCCAGCTCTAGTAAATCAATGAACTATAAGCAGTCGCCCGTCCCTAATTTAGGGCCACTGACGTCAGGGAAGGGAGAGATCCAGTGCTGTTAGACAAACACAACATCCATGCCTCACCGGGATTCGAATCCGGACCCCATCTCGGACGAATGATATGAAGCCGTCGCTTAGACCACTTCCCCACCGGGGCGGCCTCTCCATGCTTCTTTCAGTTGTCTGCAGTCTTTGTATGTCTTTTTTAGTTGAGGTCCATGTCTCTGCTCCGTATGTAAGCACTGGAAGTGTGAAAACACAAGTTTGTGTTACGACGGTCACCAAATCCGTGTCCCCTCAGTCAGGAGTAAGTCGGTCTCCCAACTGAGCTACGCGGACAGAATGTCTCGCTGCAGATTTGTCGTCTTGACACATGTTTTCGCCTCTGTAGTACGTCACAGAAGGATGCATTGATTAAACACTTTTGTTTTAAGACATAATGGCACATTGCTCTTAAAAATTGCACTGTTTCTTCCAAAAGCTCTCCAACCAAGATTTTTATGCCAATTAATTTCTTCATCAATGTGACCCTCGTTTGATATCTGCTGCCCAAGGTAAATATAGGAATTGGTTATCTCCAGCCTTTTCCCATCAATTGATAAATCTTCATTCCTTGTGAAAGCATTGTACTTCAGTTTTGTCTTCTGAAAGTTCATTTCAAATCACATTTTTTTACCCTTCTCAGCAAGTTCCTGGGTCATACTCTGCAGCTCTGAAGTATTATTTCAAATACCTCTAAAGGGTTCTTTGCAATATGATTTTGCTTTTCAAAAATAAAGCGGAAATAAATCGGGTAAGAAACACCTTGACCCGACCCGTTTGATCCGCTAGAAATTGTCGACCCGCTGACCCGTGACCCGTTTCCATCTCGGGTCAAGTCATTGAAGAAGAAGAATACATCTTCTTCCAAAGGCGTTGGAACTACCGAGCTACAGAGACAAAGGCCAAAATGCAATCAAAGCTACAGAATAATCCCATTAATTAAGCCGTAGGCCTAACTTTGATCTGTCCAGTAATCGGCTATCATATGGAATAAAAATGTTGGTAGATCAGTGGGCCAAAATGAACTAGCGAGAATCGTGTAAGCGAACAAAGTTAACACAACCCGAAAAATCACTGCAAAATTCAACATTGGTGTGCCGAGGATGATTCCAGAACGTATAACGTATCGGACCAACTCGCAAATAGGTTACAACTGTCGATACCCATGTTGTCAGATTTCTTTGACCCCTCTGATCCACTCGCTGATTTCGTCCACAGGATCTCTTCATTCAGGGAAAATCCTTGCTACGTTTGGGCGTGGAAAGCCAAAATAACGGCCGTTTAGGAGATACAAGAAACGGCACGCCTTGTGCCTCGATAATACCACTTTCAAAGTCACTCAGAGCACTCGTCTTGCTCATTCCTACTCTCAATCGAACGCGATCTGACGCTCGAAGAGCTGGTCTGCTTAATTTATGCAGCATACCGCGCTCACGTAGCGTCTTACGTGTTGGAGTGAGCCATTTATGTGAAGAGAGCAGGTGTTCTTAATAACCTGACATTTCCGTCCAAACTCTGGGTAATGTGATATTCTCATTTTTCTGTTTGCTCAGTAATTTAGTCTACGTACGTCTTAAGGCAGGTTATCGTCCTAAATAAGGCATGAGTTGTGTGAAATTCAAACTGAGTATAAGTAAAGGAAAACCCAAATTTATTATGATTTTTGAGCGAGGAACTGTTAGTACTGAGTGCAAGATAAGTCTAAATGGCACAGTTATTGACCGGATGAATGAGTTTGTGCATTTAAAAAGCATGTTTGATAGAGAGAACAAATTAGGTGGTGAAATTAGTAGGCGAGTGAATTGCTATAGTTTTTTTTGGTACATAATTTTGTAATGTGTCCAATAATTCTAGGACACCCTGTATTTAAGGATGCGTGCATGCGTGATGCGAAGATGGACATTACTGGTTTATGTCTTGGTAATATCCATGTGCGCAGATTGCTGTATGCTGCTGACACTGTCCTATTGGCAGAGAGCAAAAGTGAGTTGCAGAGTATGTTGTCCCAGATGCACGAAGTTTGCATGAAATTCAAACTGAGTATAAATAAGGGAAAAACCAAAGTTATGGTTTTTTGAGAGAGGAACTGTTAGCACTGAATGTAATATAAGTCTAAATGGCACCGTGATTGACCAGGTGAATGAGTTTGTGTATTTAGGAAGCATGTTTGACAGAAAGAACAAATTGGATGGCGAAATTAGTAGGCGAGTGAATTCTTCATTGAAAGTCATAGCTGTTTCAGGAGGTTTTCACAGGAATAATGGGTTTTTAAGAGAGTCCACAATGGCTATGTGTGAAATTGTGATTATTCCTACTCTGATGTATGGCAGTGGAACTTGGATATTGCAGAAAAGGATATGAATCGTTTGTGCTGGAGAGGTGCGTTACTTACGGGGAGTTTGTGGCAAGACAATCTCTGATCGTGTAAGAATGAAGAGGTGCTAAAGTTGTGTGTAATGTGAGGCAGAATGTTGTTAGCAAAGTGGAGTCTAATATGCTTCGATGGTTTGGCCATGCTGAAAGAATCAGTGATGAGATGCTTATTAAAAAATTTTTCATCCCAAGTGGTAGGAAAGAGAGGCAGAGGGAGGCCAAGAAACTCATGGGAAGATCAGATTCAGGAGTGTCCTCATGAGAAAAAGATCATTAGTAGAAAGTATAGAAGGTCTTGTGCACATAATGTGATGGATGTTAGTGAAGACCGAATTTTTTTTATTTTTTTTTGATTGGAGGTTTAACGACCACCGTGAGCAACTCAATGGGCTATAAGCAGTCGCCTGTCCCTAATTTAGGGTCACTGGTTCCAGGGAAGGGAGAGAGCCAGGGCCGTAAGACAAACACAACATCCATGCCTCAACGGGATTCGAACCCGGACACCTTTCGGACCAATGATCAGAGGCCATCGCTTAAACCACTGCGCCACCGTGGCGGCGAAGCCCGAATTGTGTGTCAAAATCGCAGTAAATGGAGAAGTTCGATACGGCAACAGTAAGTAAGTAATCAGTTAAAATTTTTTCTGGTAGTTTATATTTCTTAGTGGAGCTAACCTCTGAATCTCAGAAAACAGCTTAGTGATATGTGTGTAGGTATAAGACTCGAGTGTTGCGTTTGTCCTGCGGCGCTGGCTTTTTTCCTTCCCACGAACGATTAGAACTCAATTTGGTGCAGGTGATATCTTACAGCATTGAACGCTCATGGTGGTCGTTGGACCCCTATATAAGCAAACAAACAAAAATGTGATTCTAAACTGCATCGATTGATTTTCATTAGCTGATTTGGACTCAAATAGTCGCTGTAAAATACGAATTAATTAACATATTTAAAACAAAAGCTGTTGTAGGGTTTATTAGAAGGCCGTTGATCCCGCATGTCTATTAGTACAGTTGTCTTACAGAACGCCTCTTGTGTTCACTCAGGGTACTAAAGCCATAACATACCTCACTGGCATGTTCATCGATTTCGACGCATTGCCGCCCCCATCGAAGGGGGCTGCGGTAGGAATAGCAGAGCCGGTATGTGTTCAAATTGGGTGGTTAACCTGGGGCTGGGGTGAACCGGAGTTGGATCTCATACGGAGCCATCCACAGGTTCGCACCTTCAAACTGTCAGTTAGGACTCCAAAGGGCAACGGGCTGGTTGGCCGGAATCCTGGTGTTCAGGTGTTCGGCAGGTGAATTGCCTCCAGCACAGCACACAGCGCAGGTCAGCCAACCGCTTTCTAAAACCCTACAAGAATTAATTGCGGAGCACGTTTACACGCAATATCAGGTACGCTTATGGGCTTTAGCTGCTCCTGCAGAAGCAATATTGTAGAGATCATCAATGTCTTGTGCTAGTCTCCTCCATGTCACTCCCGCATACTTTCGAATTTCATTCGCCCATCTTCCATGTGGTCTTCTTCTGGGTCTTTTTCTGTCCCTTGGAATCCAATCTAAAATTTCGGCTGTCCATCGATGGTCTGTCCTTCTGGCAGTATGTCCAGCCTATTGCCATTTCAGGGATTTAACTCTGATCATGATGTCTTCCACTCTTGTCATTTTTCGGATCCAGGAGTTCCTTTTCTTATCTCTCCTGGTTACACCAAGCATGCACCTCTCCATGCTTCCTTTGAGTTGTCTGCAGCCTTTGTATGTCTCTTTTATTTAAGGTCCACGTCTCTGCACCATACGTAAGCACTGGAAGGATGCACTGATCAAACACTTTTCTTTTAAGACATAATGGCATATTGCTCTTGAAAATTATGCTGTTTCTTCCAAAAGCTCTCCAGGCAAGTTTTGTACGCAGATTAATTTCTTCATCAATGTGACCCTCACTTGATATCTGCTGTCCAAGATAAACGTACGTGTCTGTTATCTCCAGCTTTTCTCCATCAATCGATAAATCTTCATTTCTTGTAAAAGCATTGAACATCACTTTTGTCTTCTGAAAGTTCATTTTTAATCCCACTTCTTTACTCTTGTCAGCAAGTTCATGGATCACACTCTGCAGCTCTGATGGGGTAGTTGCAAAAATGACTACGTCATCAGCAAAACGAAGGTGGGTTAGATAATCTCCATTAATCTTTATCCCTTTGTTTTCCCAGTTCAGTGATTGAAAGACATTTTCCAATGTGGCATTAAAGAGCTTCGGAGATATGGTGTCACCTTGTCTCACTCCCTTTCCAATTTTTATGTGTGTTGTATTTTCAAACAGCCGAATCTTTGCACTTGCATTTTCATAGATGTTATTAATAATATTAATGTACGCATCTTCAATACCGCAGGATTTCAGAGCCATTGTAACTGCTGATGGTTTCACCGAATCAAAGGCTTTTCCATAATCGATAAATGCCATGCCCAATGGAAGTTCATATTCCCTCGCTCTTTCAATTAGTTCTCTCAGTACGTGGATATGATCTTTTGTGCTGTAGCCACTCCTGAATCCAGCTTGTTCTCTCGGTTGAGCCATGTCCAGTGTTACCTTCAAACGGTGTGAAAGAACTTTAGTGAAGATTTTATAAACCACTGATAGGGGGCTGATAGGTCTGTAGTTCCTGAGACCCTCAATGTCACCTTTTTTATGTAGCAGGATCATTGTAGCGTTGTTCCAATCCTCAGAAATCTTCCCTTCATTAAGGCATCGAGTGAAAATTTGGGCGAGTACTGTTTTGATTTCTCCACTTGCTTCATGTATGATGCCTACAGTAATTCCATCTTCTCCTGGAGCTTTTCCCCGCTTCATGTTCTTGATTGCACGTGGAACTTCTGCTGGGAGGACTGGAAGAACTCTGCTACCTTTCATGATGTCTGGAGTACATGTATCATCCCTTTCATATAATTTGGAGTAGAAATCTTTCACTCTTGTCAAAATTTCGCCTCTATTTCTTGTTACAGAACCATCTTCTTTTCTCAGTGCCATAATCTGTTTTCTTCCCTTCCTGAGATGTCCGTTTGCTATCTTTAGGCTTTGGTTGTTTTCAATTGCTTTCCTCACTAGTTCACAGTTGAATTTCCTTACGTCTTCAGTGAACCTTTTTGGTACTGTCTTGCATAGCTCTATATATTCCACTTTGGAAGTCACATCTTCTTTAGTTGTCCTCATCTCTCTTCTTTTTTGCATCAACATTTTGGTTTTTCCTGATAATTTGTTCACATGCAACTTGTTCTTAGAATCAGCTAGTTTTGCTGCTGTTTCCATAAGAGCTTTGGTTACTTTTCTGTTAACTTCAGAAATATCCACTTCTTCCGATGTTAGGCCTTCTAAAGCAGAGAATCTGTTCTTCAGTTAAAACTTGAAGGTATTATGGTGTTTTTTAAGGTTGGTTATGTCAATACATTTTGTTTGTCTTATGAGCTTGCCACGTTCGAGTTTAGTGTTGAGGTGCATCTTACATCTCACCAATCTATGGTCACTACCTGTGTTGAACTTGTTTAGCACACTGCAGTCTTCTATGACGAATTTTTTGTTACACATAATAAAATCAATTTCACTTGTCGTCCCATTTGGATGTCTCCATGTCCATTTCCTGTGTGGCCTTTTCTTGAAAAAGGAGTTCAAGATGAAAAACCCTTCTGCCTCTGCAAACTCTATGAGAGTATTTCCACGCTGGTTTCTGTTGCTATGGCCGAATTTACCTACTGAAGTTTCATTCTGTTGTTGCTGCCCTATTTTTGCATTGAAATCTCCCATAATTATCTTCAAGTCCTGCTTACCTTTATTATTTAGATGACGAATTTCCTCATGAAATTCTTCGATTTCTTCTTCAGGATGACTTGTGGTGGGTGCATAAGTTTGAATAATCTGAGCCTGGTATCTTCTCGAGAGTTGGATAACGAGTCGTGCAGATCTCTGTCAGAGGAACTTTCAACTTCTACAACTTTATCCTTCAGTTTCTTGTTTATTATAAATCCAACACCACTAGTTCTGCCAGTATCTGTCCCACGATAGTAGAAGAGATGTCCACTTTTCAGTTCAATGAGATCTTCTCCTTTTCTCCTTACCTTCCTTAGCCCGACGATGTCCCACTTGATCTTTTGTAGTTCCTCTTCCAATTCAAGAAGCCTTGAATCAGAAGATAGGGAGCGTCCGTTATACTTAGCCAAGGTCTCTTCAATAAGGAAACATAAATCGCATATACGAGTGTGTCTGGTTTGTTATGCTGTTAAGATAGCTCATGGAATCGAAATGCTGTTCCAGAGGTATTAAGAAACCCAAGACCGCCATGAAAACAGAATCTAGAATGTTTCACCTCCTGCACCACCGTGCGCAGTTAACAACACTAGACAACTGGGATCTATCGATTCGTGCTGTTGATCCGATTTTGACCTGTTCATCGGATGTATCATACACTAGGCATCTGGGATCTATTGATTCGTGCTGTTGAACCAATTTTGACCTCTTCATCGGGTGTATCATACACTTGGCAGCTGGGGTCTATCGATTCGTGCTGTTGACCCGATTTTGACCTGTTGATAGGGTGTATCATACACTAGGAAGCTGGGATCTATCGAGTCGTGCTGCTGACCCGGTTTTGACCTGTTCATCGGGTGTATTAACTAAAAATGGGATTCATCGGGGTAGACGATCTTTTCCTGCCATCAAGTGTGCACTTACAGTACTCCCGTGTCGGTTTTTAGCAGGTACAAGTGACATATGAAGGACACGTCTGCTGTTATATCCCGCAGTCACCAATGGCTGGCTATCCTGAAATTCTTCTCTCGATATCACTATTGTACTGCGTGGTTTTTTGTCGCAATGAAGCTCGTCTGTTACCCTAAACAATTCTTTCTAACCGCCGTTGCCTTCGAACACCGATGAGTCGTTTCCGCCCACAGAAGGTCTTTTGAATGCTTGTTTTCTAGTTCTTGCATCGCTCACTGTACACCTTTGGCGCAATTGTTCTTCCATAAGCTGAGAAGGCTTGTGGTTTTTGAGATGCTTGCACTTGCTTGCCTAGCGCCCACTAGCACGCCTCTTTCAAAGTCGCTTAAATTACGAGTCTTTCCGATATCGCTTCTATCTATCCTTCGTACTCGTATGAATGCTTTGTAGCGCGCATTTTAGAAAGCCGTTTGAACGGCATAGTTTCGTACGTAAATGAGGCTAGCACTTGAATGATTGCTATTGGGTGTTGCTAACAATTTTGCTATTTCAATGTATTCTTCCATGTACAATGATAATTAATGAACATTTCATATTTGTCATTTTGATAAAAGCGCGAAAAGAACATTCGTTTGTAGGAAAAGAGGAGGAACCTGATGCCTTCCGGATAAATACAAATTTGGCATCGGAAAATCACAATGTTAATCACGCAAATGAACAAAGAGCAAGAAGCTCGTTGGCATGTTGACTTAGAAGATTTTAAGGCATTACAGTGCTCTTTTGAGAACTACGCAGCAGAGAATGTTTGGAGTTCTCCACGTGAGTTACGAGATGGATATTTGTGCTCGAGTTAACATTAATCATCACCCTCTCTCTGGACTAAGTTGATCATTTTGAGAAACATGTCCGCAATTTCTCTTACTGTTGTTTCTGGCGAAAGTGCTATGAAATATTGTGAGCTGATAACTTAGCCTGCTTCTTGTACTAAATAATACTTTACATCAGTTTATATGGCGCACTAACGTCATGACACACGCTTTTCCATCTCTTTCTCAGACATCTTAGTAATCTTACTGAAATTCAAAAGATTCATAGCTTTACTTTTATTAATGAGTATCAACAGGCTTAAAACCTTTAGCATTAATGAGATTGTACTTTTCTTGTTTCTTGTATAGGTAACACATGTAGTACGACAGTATGAAGTATGAAGACAGAAGACACAGAATTTTTACAAGCTGTCACTGTAACGTTCTGCCTTCTCTGCGTTTCTGCTCAAAGTAATGTTTCACCTTTACCAAACTGATCGTGTTATATTATATTTCAAAACAAATGTATGTATGACATGTTAATGAACGGAAAGCAATGCCTGTGTAATTTCTTCCGTACTGCACACCTAGAACAATACATTAATGGATGATGTCATTTTTAACATACGTATTTGTCTCCATAAGTGAACGAGTCCGTGATAGCTGGGACGTCACGACACAGGGGCACATTAGTTCGCCAGTACGAAGCCTGTGTAGTGAGAAAAGTAGTGGAAATCAGATTTTGAATGGGAAATGGTTATAGGTGAGAGAAAGTATGTCTGTGTGTTTGTGGGGGGGGAGACTTCTCAGCAGCCCCAAGCATTATTGATTGTACGAAACCCGCCGTCGTCAATGCATGGCTAGAATGGTCCTAAAAGGGACACGCATCCTCTCATCATGCTGGAATGGAGGAGACTGCCACCGTTTATCAGTCGTAGTCAACACCAGGTAGCGACGTGCTGCTCGGATCAGCAGATGGCTCACGATCTCTTAGTTAACAGCAGACTGCAATTAGAGAGCACAGGGAAACGTTCTCGAACACGCAATCTAGCGGATACGTTTGAGAATGGACCAAAATAATCAGCGGCCTGTTCCTGTGTCGAAGTTCACCTACCGTTATCGATAGCTTCACCTACAGATGGAAACCCGAGTAGTGTGATTGGAAAGAATTCACCTTCCCTGATGAATATATGTTTCACCTGCGTTTCGAGGATCATGTCCAAAAATTTACCATGCTCTCTTGGATGCCAAATTCCCCGACTGCTATTCCATCAAACATTTGTGGGATGCAGTGATACGAAGCATTCTCCGGTCTACACCAGTGGCTTACTTCTTGGCTCAACTCCTGGACGTCATTTTGTCCAGCTGGTACAGAATACGCGAGAACACCGGTGGTCTAGTGGAGTAGATGCCACGCCAGGTGCTAGCGGTTATCTCTGCAAAAGGCGGACCAACAGGCTTTTCGGAAGGTCGTCAAATTGTTATGGCTCATGAGTGTAAACTGCATTTGTTGGTGTTGTTCAACATTATTGACATATACTGTCGAAGTTGTCAAATTTGAACTATTTTTCTTTAATCTTTTTATGATAAAAACGCCTAATTGAACAAAGATTTCCCTTATTTGGAGTAGCTGGTTTGCTGATTTGGTAGGGAATTGGCGATGAAATAAAAGTTTATTTGACTGAGGCTTTAGCATAATTGAAAGGAAAGGGTGTTGGAGTTTGAGGAACAGAAAGCAATAGCATCTGTCCTCAAGGGTGTGAGTTCAGTTGAATCTCAATTGAAAAGTATTGAAATTTGAGTTTCTGTAGAGGATACCCCACAGCATTATTTTCTAATTAATCAAGAGATTACTTTGGTGGGATGAGACGTGAGCGCAAGAAGATCTCAGCACAGAAACAAAAAATGCAATGTAACGTTCTGAAGTGAGGAGCTTTAAAGTTGTTTCAGGAAAATTGCTGCACTTCACCTCAGTGGGAGCAAAAGCAAATACCTGAAAAACGTGTTGAGAAATACACCCGCACAAGTACCTTTTTTCCGTACTTTCTTGTATGATGATATGCCACCGATTTGCTCAAGAGCTAAACATACAGTATTAAGAAGGAATAATGCTCGAACCGCTGAATTCATGTCCTGCATATAAAAATCGGGGAACTTTGTAAAGCTTTCCTCAAGAGATTACATAAATAATTCAGGAACGCATACTGTTTAACCTTATGTGACAGGGATCATGTATGCAGGCAATATCTGAGAATCAAGACGGCTGCGCTAGATATGTATGTATCATTTCGCATACACAGTATATCTTTAGCTACATATCTCATATATATATATGCTGGATTTCTTTCAATAATTACAATGGTATTTTCATGGGGTTGCAAAGTACTAGAGGGGGTTGAAAATCCTCCCCAGCAGTACTTTGTAATCCCGGGGTATACCATCGTGAGTGCAGATTTAATCATAAAAGTTTCATGCATAATTATAATACAAAGGACGAATGGAAGCTGCGATAAGGCGATGAGTAAAACGCTGAAAGTTGGATGAAATAAGTTGGGAGCGACCTGTAAAATAAAAGTGAAATAAAATATATATTTAGGACAGCTGTATGGCCTGTTCTTTTATATGAATCCAAATTTGTATGAAATCAGGAATAAGAAACTGGAAATAACAGAAATGGGTATATTGAGAAACATGAAAGGGATACCAGAAAAAATTATATGGAAGAAATAAGAACAAAAAAGCTTGTGATTAGAAAAAATAGTAAAAAATTAAGAGATAATCTTCTGTGATGGCCGGACTTGTCTGGAGAAGAGACGAATCAAACGGAATTCGAAAAGCAATGGAAATGAAAGTAACAGTAAATATGGCGGGGGAAACAGTGAAGGGAATGACAGATGTCAAAAGCAGCTACAAATTTCAAAACAAAAAATTAACTGTATGATCTTGTAAAGACTGAGCTCCGTTTGATTGCACGCCTGTTTCAGTGCTTTGCCTTATTTTTACTTTTTGGGGATGTCATATTTCTTAGTCAATCTAGGATGTTACCCTTTCTTTTGCTTTTCCTGTTTTCATATTAAGAAAGGTGGTATCGTCGTCCCTCACAGGAAACAGTAAGCCAATTATTAACATCTTCCAGTTCTCAAAAGTATGTTTGGTAAGTGAGAACTCTCACTAAAGAGATGTGTATTCATCATGACCTGTGCAAATAGCTGAATGAGTCTATCGCTTCAGATGTTCCTTTGACGCGTGACACCTTCACTAGAAAATCTGGGAAAATGACAAAATATGTTCCAATAGAATAAAACCTGCTGCATACAAGAAAAAACTTTACCACACCAAAAATGCCCACACGTTATTGAAGATTTGCTTGATATTTAAACGAAACTACGCATTTCAAAATGTTTCAAAACCGACATGCTTTCCCAAGGTTTTTAGCAATTTTAGAAAAATTTCGATAGCCTAAAAAAACGAAAAAGAAAAGAAAAAGGAAACATTTTTTCTCAAAGAACGTGAAATTATGCTATACCCTCATTAAAACAAAACTCCACAAAAGTGGATCTAGATTTCCCAAAGTATGTGGAAGACTAAATGCTTTCAGCGGTCGTGGGTCACAGGACACTGGATCAGTTAATTCTTTAAACCATAAAAAACAAAAAAAAAAAAAACAAAAAAAACAAAAAAAAAAAAAATTGTACAGAAAACCACATTATTTTCACTGAAAAATTTCCGCGCTGCTTGTAAAATGCCTTATGTTACCATTTTTAAATTACAAATTTGATTTTCAGAAGCGCAGCAGGGATAAAAAAATGGAAAATCAGATTTTGGAATTGCGCTAAAATGTTCTTGTGAAGCCATCCATATGGATACGTCTGGAAGAGCGAAGAACAGCGAAGGTTTATAAGGCGTAAAGATTTATTAATCTACTTTGATTAGAAAATTCAAAAAATTCGAAGAAGTGTTGGCAAGAATTTATTACCCACAAAGCTTATAGATAGATCTTAGCAACTTAAGGACATTCAACAACTAGAATTTTAATTTGCTAAAGTGCTGAAACAACTATGCCGCTTGAATCTTAGAGAGCAACTGTTTAAAACCACAAAATAATAACCCTAAATCATGTAACTGGTTCGCATGATTCATCACTCATAAAGTTTGTAGTATCCACAGTTTAAAATGATACAGTGAGAGAAGACTTAATTTATTAAAGCACAGTAACTACACTGCTGGCCACCCAAAATGCAACGCCGAGAAGGAAGCATCCGATTGGCCTGAAATTCGCAGCATAGGTCGCCCGCGAGATGACATGCAAACGATTAGCATTGCAGGACATATGCAAATCATGTGCGCCTGGCACGCCACCGAGAAGCACTATAAGAAGGGTGCACAGAAGGCGGGGTGTAAGTAGTGGAAGTGTGTTGTGCTCCGGACCTGTGTGTGGGAAGCTTCCTGATGCCTCGTCGCAAAATACGGCAGTCATTCCAGCACGTTTCGGAGTTCGACAGAGGACGAATAGTGGCTTATCGCGACAGCGGTTTATCGTACCGATACATCAGCGCCCGTGTGGGACCACATCCAGCCACAGTGAGGCGAGTATGGATTCGGTGGATGCAGGAGGGACGGACGGACCGACGTGAGCGGTTACCGCAGCCGCGGCACACCACCGAACGAGAGGATCGGCATGTTGTCCGGCGGGCATTGACGGCTCGCACCGCCACATCACGAACGTTAGCGCAGGAATTAGGGTGTGTTGCGCAACAACCTGTTTCAGCACGTACCGTTCGACATCGTCTGCAGGAGCCGGGACTTGTCGCACAGCGCCCATTGCTCCGATTACCATTGACATTACACCACCGGCGAGTGCGGCGGCAGTGAGCCGTTGAACTCCGCACCTGGACTACGGAATGGCACGACATTATCTTCTCCGACGAATCCCGCTTCTGCCTGAAACACCACGATGGTCGGATCCGCGTGTAGCGGCACCGCGGCGAGAGATTGTATGACGCCTGCATTATGCATCGCCATACCATTCCGTCGCCTGGCCTTATGGTTTGGGGCGCAATTGGATATGACACCCGCACCTCTCTGGTACGCATCGCCTGTACACTGAACAGCCACCGCACCATCTCGGACGTTTTGGAGCCTGTAGTCCTCCCTTACCTGCAGGACCTGCCAGCGGCCATGTTTGAACAGGACAATGCGCGCCCGCACGTGGCACGCATCGTGCAACAATTCTTCACGGCCCACCAGGTGTCACTGCTGCCGTGGCCCGCCTATTCTCCCGATATCTCGCCCATTGAATACGTCTGGTCGCTGATCGGCAACCGAGTGGCCCGGAAAGCCCAATGGCGGCTACGCCCGATGAACTGTGGCAACGTGTGGAAGCAGCCTGGACCGACATACCCGAAGCCCACATCGAAAGCCTCTTTCGATCGATGCCGCTGCGTGTAGCGTCCGTTATTGCCAGCCATGGGGGCCACACGGACTATTGATGTCTGCGTGGTCCGAAAGTCGCACTGGCCTGTAAGCTCAATCGTTTCATCTTTGTATCTGTTGTTATGTGTCCAGTAAATCTGGCTTTGCTATCTCGTGTCCTTCTTGGTGTTGCATTTTGGGTGGCCAGCAGTGTAGTATACGACTTATAAATCTCTCCGAGTACGATGATTTGAGGATAGTAATTTCAGTAGGTTTCTGCAAAGCACATAAGTTTAATCACGCTTCATTCAGAGCAATATCATCATCATCATCATCATTGTCAACCATTATCAATCCACTGCTGGACGAAGGTCTCCCCAAGTTTCCTCCACAACGGTCTGTCTTGTGCCAGTCTCCTCCATGTCACTCCCGCATATTTACGAATTTCATCCACCCATCTCCCATGTGGTCTTTTTCTGGGTCTTTTCCTGTCCCTTGGAGTCCAATCTAAAATTTCGGCTGTCCATCTATGGTCTGTCCTTCTGGCAGTATGTCCAGCCCATTGCCATTTCAGGGATTTAACTCTGATCATGATGTCTTCCACTCTCGTCATTTTTCGGATCCACGAGTTCCTCTTCTTATCTCTCCTGGTTATACCAAGCATGCACCTCTCCATGCTTCTTTGAGTTGTCTGCAGCTTTTGTATGTCTCTTTTAGTTAAGGTCCACGTCTCTGCACCATACGTAAGCACTGGAAGGATGCATTGATCAAACACTTTTCTTTTAAGACATAATGGCATATTGCTCTTGAAAATTATGCTGTTTCTTCCAAAAGCTCTCCAGGCAAGTTTTGTACGCCGATTAATTTCTTCATCAATGTGACCCTCACTTGATATCTGCTGTCCAAGATAAACATACGTATCTGTTATCTCCAGTTTTTTCTCCATCAATCGATAAATCTTCATTTCTTGTAAAAGCATTGAACATCACTTTTGTCTTCTGAAAGTTCATTTTTAATCCCACTTCTTTACTCTTGTCAGCAAGTTCCTGGATCATACTCTGCAGCTCTGATGGGGTAGTTGCAAAAATGACTATGTCATCAGCAAAACGAAGGTGGGTTAGATAATCTCCATTAATCTTTATCCCTTTGTTTTCCCAGTTCAGTGATTGAAAGACATTTTCCAATGTGGCATTAAAGAGCTTCGGAGATATGGTGTCACCTTGTCTCACTCCCTTTCAATTTTTATGTGTGTTGTATTTTCAAACAGCCGAATCTTTGCACTTGCATTTTCATAGATGTTATTAATAATATTAATGTATGCATCTTCAATACCGCAGGATTTCAGAGCCGTGGTAACTGCTGATGGTTTCACCGAATCAAAGGCTTTTTCATAATCGATAAAAGCCATGCAC
Organism: Macrothele yani; assembly: GCA_039090855.1. Lineage (NCBI taxonomy): Eukaryota > Metazoa > Arthropoda > Arachnida > Araneae > Macrothelidae > Macrothele > Macrothele yani. Next base: position 2,452,764 of record CM077006.1, read on the forward strand.
AATGGAAGTTCATATTCCCTCGCTCTTTCAATCAGTTCTCTCAGTACGTGGATATGATCTATTGTGCTGTAGCCACTCCTGAATCCAGCTTGTTCTCTCGGTTGAGCCATGTCCAGTGTTACCTTCAAGCGGTGTGAAAGAACTTTAGTGAAGATTTTATAAACCACTGATAGGAGGCTGATAGGTCTGTAGTTCCTGAGATCCTCAATGTCACCTTTTTTATGTAGCAGGATCATTGTAGCATTGTTCCAATCCTCAGGAATCTTCCCTTCATTAAGGCATCGAGTGAAAATTTGGGCGAGTACTGTTTCAATTTCTCCACTTGCTTCTTGTATGATGTCTATAGTAATTCCATCTTCTCCTGGAGCTTTCCCTCGCTTCATGTTCTTGATTGCATGAGCAACTTCTGCTGGGAGGACTGGAAGAACTCTGGTACCTTTCATGATGTCTGGAGTACATGTATCATCCCTTTCATATAATTTGGAGTAGAAATCTTTCACTCTTGTCAAAATTTCACCTCTATTTCTTGTTATAGAACCATCTTCTTTTCTCAGAGCCATAATCTGTTTTCTTCCCTTACTGAGATGTCCCTTTGCTATCTTAAGGCTTTGGTTGTTTTCAATTGCTTTCCTCACTAGCTCACAGTTGAATTTCCTTACGTCTTCAGTGATACTTTTTCGTGTTGTCTTGCATAGCTCTATATATTCCACTTTGGAAGTCACATCTACTTTAGTTGTCCTCATCTCTCTTCTTTTTTGCATCAACATTTTGGTTTTTCGTGATAATTTGTTCACATGCAACTTGTTCTTAGACCCAGCTAATTTTGTTGCTGTTTCCATTAGAGCTTTGGTTACTTTTCTGTTAACTTCCGAAATATCCACTTCTTCCGATGTTAGGCCTTCTAAAGCAGAGAATCTGTTCTTCAGTTCCAACTTGAAAGTATTATGGTGTTTTTTAAGGTTGGTTATGTCAATACATTTTGTTTGTCTTATGAGCTTGCCACGTTCCAGTTTAGTGTTGAGGTGCATCTTACATCTCACCAATCTATGGTCACTACCTGTGTTGAACTTGTTCAGCACACTGCAGTCTTCGATGACGAATTTTTTGTTACACATAATAAAATCAATTTCACTTGTCGTCCCAATTGGATGTCTCCATGTCCATTTCCTGTGTGGCTTTTTCTTGAAAAAGGAATTCAAGATGAAAAATCCTTCTGCCTCTGCAAACTCAACGAGAGTATTTCCACGCTGGTTTCTGTTGCCGTGACCGAATTTACCTACTGGAAGTTTCATTCTGTTGCCGTTGCCCTATTTTTGCATTGAAATCTCCCATAATTATCTTCAAGTGCTGCTTACCTTTATTATTTAGATGACGAATTTCCTCATAAAATTCTTCAATTTCTTCTTCAGGATGACTTGTGGTGGGTGCATAAGTTTGAATAATCTGAGCCTGGTATCTTCTCGATAGTTGGATAACGAGTCGTGCAGCTCTGTCAGAGGAACTTTCAACTTCTACCACTTTATCCTTCAGTTTCTTGTTTATTATAAATCCAACACCACTAGTTCTGCCAGTATCTGTCCCACGATAATAGAAGAGATGTCCACTTTTCAGTTCAATGAGATCTTCTCCTTTTCTCCTTACCTCACTAGCCCGACGATGTCCCACTTGATCCTTTGTAGTTCCTCTTCCAATTCAAGAAGCCTTGAATCAGAAGATAGGGAGCGTCCGTTATAGGTAGCCAAGGTCAGCATCAAATGGCAGCCTAGTCCGGTCCTCCGGGGATTCTTAGCACCCTCTGCCTTCATGTCGCACTGGCCGCTGCCTTGGCCAGGTACATTCCAGCTGCCGGAGACTGAGGGCCAAGATTTAAGTTGTAGAGTCATTTTGGAGGTGTTTGGCCATAACTCACCACGCTGGCCAAGCGGGTTGGTGAGTGTGGGATAGCATTTCCTCTGATCCCGATGGTATAATTATACCGCTACTGGCGGTCTCAGAGCAATATATAAACCAGTAAACTCTTTGAAAATTTTAAAGAGATCAGCGATTAAAGTCGTGTTGTAGGAACAATACTTGGTTTAAAAGACAAAACAAGTTCGTCACCCAGCAAGCTTACGGTGCTCAAATTTCATTTCATAGAATGATAGGAACCTTAACTTGTAGCGAATCAGAGACGACACTCTAAAAATGATGTTCAAAAGTAGTAAAAAGCTAAGTATATTGTATTCGCCTTTATGTTTAGTAATACAGAATGTTATATTTTAGCGTTTGAAAGTGTCGGATACTGACCTACATACTGACCTACATTACCGTGCCCACCACACTTACCACATTGCCCAGATGCATTCTCTTTGACCATGCTGATCATCACCGTGGCCAAGGAATCAGAGCCGCAGGTTTCTGATTAATCGTAGGTGTTGGCCTTGATTGGAGCCATTAATGACGGAAGAATGGGTGATAAGTCTACCCTACGTTTCTGGCCACCTCTCTGCCCTACAATCAATGAGCTCAAATTAAGGATGGACAATTACTTGTAGCCATTTGTTAACCCTTCCCACCCAAAATGTAAATGCGCATTCGAAACTTCTTTTTGTTTTGTTTTTTGATTGAAGATTTAACAACCACCGTGAGCAACTCAATGGGCTATAAGCAGTCGCTCATCCCTGATTTAGGGTCACTGGTTCCACGGAAGAGAGAGAGCAAGTGCCGTAAGACAAACACAACATCCATGCCTCACTGGGATTCGAACCCGGACCTTTCAGGGACGAATGGACATAAGCCAGAGTTTAGACCATTGCGCCACGGGGCTACCCATTGAAAACTCCGATATTCTTCTCCAGGCAAGAAGAATAGAACAAGTTCAATTTACATAGCCTTGCCAGGAGTGTCGCGCTGAAAAAAAAATCAATGAAAACAACATGCACAAAAGCAAACGATGAAAAAAAAAATTGCACATCCAAATCTTCAAAATCACTTTCCAGGCAAGAAGCCTAGAACCAGAGGTTACAGTTGTACGGCTGTGCGAGAAAAGCCGGGCAAAAAGAAATCGATGAAATCGCATTCAGAAAGTCATTCGATGCAAAAAATGAACATTCAAATATTCAAAACTCTTCTGCAGGCAAAACCCTATAACAATAGGTTCCATTTGTAGTGCCATAAAAGGAATGTCGGGCTGAAAGAAAATCGATGAAAATTGTACGAAGAAAGTCAATCGATGGAAAAAATGCACATTCAGTTCTTCGAGATCCTTCTCCAGACAAGAAGAGTAGAACAAAAGGTTCCAGTTGTATGGGCTCACGAAGAATGTCGTGTTAGGGAGAAACAATCTGTGAGAATGACATATACAGTAGAAAGTTAATGTATAAAAATGCACTTAAATCTTGTTGATTAATTTCCAGGAAAAAATCTTAGAACAATAAGTTCTAGTTGCCTGTTCCTATGAAAAGTGCAGCGCATAGAAACAATAGATTAAAATAGCTGTTTTCGCTAAGAATTCGTGGGTTGGAATATTTGATGAGACACAGATGCGAAATGTGTTGAAAGTTTTCTAACTACCCTATAGTTTCAAGAGGTGCGCAGCTTGAAATAAATGTTAAATGTCTTTGACGTTGTGTCTCATCTCGTAAGGAAAGCAAAAATATAGAATTCACACCTCTGTACCTTTCATTAAGTAGCCACTCAAAGAAAAATTATTATCGCGCCATGTGGATATCATTTGGACAGAATGCTCCAATGGGTAATTCCCCCCTTTTTTTCTGTTTTTGCGTATGTAGCATTTAGGAACATTTTCTCTTCACATTTATTCTAAGAGATTTTGTTCACTCCTGTTTTGCATGCAGCAGATTACTTTGCAAATGCAAGAGGAAGGAACGATTGGTGAAGCTACCTGCACACTCGAATCACATCCATAATGGGCATTGTCCTAATACGTAGTTAAGAATTCAAATATATTTCTCATTACCATACAAATTGCACCTTTGAAGACTCCCGCTCTTTCGTATTCATTACGTCAAAGTAACATTTGTTCCCACCACTATTTATTTTATGCTGTCATGTGTCTTCTGGTAAAGAAATGAATGATATGCGGAACACATACCTCGTTATTTTGCGTTATGCTTGTATTTCGAGTCACGTTCAGTTCTGCTTTAAACATCAAATGATGAAACAATCATCTTAAATGGGGGCATTAAGAATAACCGGTTGAAAACCAAAGGACGTTCTTTTCAAACACTTCAGAGTCCTATGGAAGATTTAACGGAGTGAAGAAGGAAGAAATTGAAATAGATCTATGATAGAAGATGCCGCCCCTGTGGTGCAGTGGTCTGAGCGCTGGCATTCGTCCTCGAATCTCGGTGAGACATGGTTGTTGTATTGTCTTTCGATACTGGCTCTCTTCCCTTCCTGAAGCCAGTGTCTCTACATTAGGGACGGCGACTTCTTATAGCCCATTGAGTTGCTCACGGTGGTCGTTAAACATTCCCACCAAAAAAAAGGAAAAAGAAGACTGATACTTTGGTCAATAAAAAACAGATGAGGAAATAGCTTTTCATGAAAGTAATACATTTCGTTTATAGTTTCTATTATTACACTTATACCACCGGCACAGCGCAGTTGGTTCAGTCGCTATGCGCTGTGTGGGAGGAGGATGTTTCTCAGGAGTGTTCGAATCTCGGTCCTGTCGGCCATCTAATTTGCAGTTTTTCCGGGGTTTTACGCAGACTCCCTGAGGTTGGAGACGCGAATGAGTAGATGGTTACCTCTGAAGTCGGCCCCGGACGCACTTTCTCCCTTACCCAAACGCAGCAGAGGAATAGCAAGCCGACTGAATTAATTTGCCAGTAACCCTCAACGGCGCATAGTCGTCTTTGCGGAACTCAATCCGCCATGGGCGGAAGAGATAGAGAGACAGAGCGAGAGAAGATTGTCACTTATCGCACTTTGTCACTGATCCGTATGCAGCAGAGAAATGGCAAGCTGACTGCATTAATTTTCCAGTAACCCTCAATGGCGCATAGTCGTCTTTGCGGAACTCAACCCGCCATGGGCGGACGAGATAGAGAATTATGCTCATGATTTACTTAAGCAAATAAATTTCTGAACTTGGAAGACGTTTCCTGCAGCATTTAGTTGAGATAAACCTAAGAGTACAATGACGGAACAAATGCTCTAATTTAATTTCAAGTACATTCTAGAAGATACAAGAAATATGACACCAGATTATCGGCCGTAATGATCCTGTCTTCTAACTCAAATGAGTAGATTATAAAATGTGTTAATCATCAAGCATTTATCGGCATATGAACTCTTATAACTAAGGTTTAATGAGATAACTAAGAGATTGTTTGTCATATCGAGTGAAGTTCACGCCATGGAGGCAGACTGGTTTGAGACGTGGCTTCTTACCATTCGCACGATATGAGCCTCGGATGATGTGATGACCCTGGTTCATTTCCTTCCTTAAAATCAGTGGCTCCAAATTAGGAACGGGCGACTGCTTTTAGCCCTAAGAGTTGCTCAGGGTGGTGATCAAACCTTGAAAAAAAAAATGCAAATAGAAACATCAGTTTGCGCTCCTACCTGAAAAATGCATTACGGTAGGAGAAAATGAATGCAAAATGTTACTCCCAAAAATGAATCCGAAGCTAACAATGTACCCTTGTTTTCTTTTTTTTAAGAAGCGGAGATACAGGGAAAGTGGCGGATGAGCAACTACTTTCAGCCCTTAGAGTTGCTCATAATGGTCGTCGTTCAGCGTAGAAAAAAAGTTCCGTTATGAAGAAAGCTGAAGCCAATCAAACTACAGAACATGCATTTTTTTTATCGGAGTTTAATTATCACAGTGAGCAACTCGATGAACTATAAGCAGTTTCCCGTTCCTAATTTAGGGCCACTGGTTCCAGGGAAAGGAGGGAGATAGTGCCGTAAGACAAAAGTAACATCTATGCCTCACCCTGGGCCGCCCCAGGGCGCAGAGGTTTAAGCGCCGGGTCTCTCCTTTCCCTGAAATATGTGGCCCTCATTAGGGATCAGCTTTTGCTTATGGCCTATTGAGTTGCTCACGGTGGTCCCTCAACCTTCAAACAAACAAAAACAGAATGTCTTGCTGGATTCGAACCCGGAGCCATGTCAGACGAATGGTCAAGACCCAGCGTTTAGGCCACTGAGACACTGGCACAATTTGCTTGAGCAGATATCAGCAGATTTCTTCTGCTGTGATTAAGTTAGATTCGCAATCCAAGAAATTCAGGGGTTAGTAAAAGATTACAACTAATTCTGTACGGAAATGAGAAATTTCATTTTCTGACTGTTCAGAAAATGTCTCGACCTTCTCAGAGCTGTAAAATCACAACAGGTCCTTGCCCTGATCATTAAAGGCCTACAAAACAGCATCCTGACAACACTGATATTCCCTGGTGATGGGGCATGTAAAAATGCAATGAAACAGTTTCAAAGCCAAGTTAAGATGTTACCTTCGTAACGTTGTGGATTTCCATGATGTAGGAGAGCTGAATGCTTTCGGTTGTGTAAAACAGCAAGACGAGTTTCAATATTTTGTGTTCAGGTCCTTTAACAACTTTGGGGTCAGTCGCATTTTCTTTTATATGCTCGGTTCAGATTTGTATTAGCTCTTTAAAAATTTAGGCGGGAAAATATCCGCTAAAATGGTGTTCGAGGTTATTGTGACATTGAAAGTGTCAATCTGCTGACTAAAGGGTTAAATCGTTGTGTTTGTTTCAATTAGATAATTATACTACATCAGAGATTTTTCGGTTACATTTGATGTTGCTTGTGACGTATTATGAAACAAGAATGCATCAAATAATGTCTGAAGTTTTCTTCTTCAACCGTATTAAATTTGATTTTCCTGATCATTTAGAAGACCCATTGCAAAATTAAGTCTTTCGGTTTTGCATTAAGAAGATATTGAGGATGCAACTAAGCACCTCCGCAATATTTTTTGTGGAAAGTCTGTATGGTTTCATAAAGGTTAACTCGAGAAGCGTCGCAGCAATGAATGCTGCACATCACAGTTTGCTACGTGTTCTAGGTGGGGCATGGGTGCTTTTCTCTTTATGGTTTTGGATCCATATTTATGTTTCTCTCTATGGTTTTGGATCCATATTTATCTTTCTCTCTATGACTTTAGATCCATATTTTATGGGATATCAATAACTCACATCTTGTGGGAGCATTCATTCTAGCTTTAGATCTTCTGAGAAGGAAGAAAATATCCCCTCGAAATTTAGACTAACGGTGATTGTCTAGTGACCTTATCAGTGCGGCATTCAGAGCTTAGTAGTTCGATAAAAAAACATTTATCCTTCATCTCAGAAAGCAGTACGCTGGTGTCATTAAAAAATAAGAGGTTTGAGATTTATTTCGCACTCAGACGAAAGAAATCTTGAAACAGATGCTATTTCATGGCACCCATGAAGATAATGATGTTGCCTTTCTGAGATATTCAAACAAGTGCGTACTCTTGTTGTTTCTCCTGCTCTAAAACCAAACAGCGGTATCTTTATAAAGCACAAATATCACTGAACATAATCATATCCAGGTTTACAACACATGATTTATTTTCAGAAATAACTTTTAATTAAGTTCTAGTAGAGCATCGGTACAACAGAATCACAATAATTTATATACAGGGTGCATAGAAAAGTCTCTTTAGCCTGGAATAACTTGCGAACGGAGAGAGGTACAGTTATGCAAGGGAGATAACGGTATAGTAAAGTGGCTACGCCCGATCGAATGCAACCAATAGCAGCGCCCCTAGTGGCGAAATGCGGAAGTTAGCCATTGCAAATCAAAAACGAAAAGAGATAGAGCAAAATTTTCAACTACAAAGTTGTAGAACATCAATTAATTAGTACAAAACGACGTTTGTTTTACACGGATAAGATAAATTGTCGCCTGAATACCCTAAAATGTCCGAAATCGATGCGCGATCTTTTGTGTGAACGTTTGAAGGAAACAGGCATAGGTAAGAGCAAATACACACAATTTATTGCATAAATGCGTACTAATGTCAATACAGTTTGATGACGACAGACAAAACAAAAACAAAAAAGGCAAAGTGGCGAACAGTGATGAAAAGTTAATGTCGAGTATGTTCGAAGAGTTCACCATTGCCCACGATACACATTTGTATTCGTGAAAGTAACTCTGCATGCACATTCCTCAGCATGGAAGGTGTCACACTATTGCAAGCATCTGTAATACGACGACGTAGATCCAGCAGACTTGCAGGCGCTGTTGCATACACCTGATTTTTTACGTAACCCCAGAAATCCAAGCTCGCCGTTCTCACACAGCGTACGCAGACCTAAACTTCCGATTAGGGTACATCCCGCTACTGGTTTTTATATCGTAGGTACGGTACAACGTCACAATCAGCATTTGCATACGGCTACATTTCCGAAATATGAATATGCAGATTCGAATCGTCGCGCATCGATTTCGGACATTGTAGGGTATTCAGGCGACAATTTATCCTATCCGTGTGAAACAAATGTCGTTTGTACTAATTAATTGATGCTCTACTACTTTGTAATTAAAAATTTTGCTCTATCCCTTTTCGTTTTCGATTTGCAATGGCTAACTTCTGCATTTCACCACTAGGGGCGCTGCTATTGGTTGCATTCGATCGGGGTAGTCGCTTTGCTGTACCATTATCTCACTTGCATACCTGTACCTCTCTCCGTTCGCAAGTTATTCCAGGCTAAACGGGCTATCCCATGCACCCTGTATAAAGTATTGTACATTCTTCTGCGGAACATTGATAAAATATATTTACAACTGCATACACGTGAGGAGCTGTGCGTAGTAGCAATTGCACATTCTACTGCGGTACAACAATTGTATATTTAACATACAGGTTCTAGAAGTCTACAATCAACAAGTAACTCAAGAAGAATTGGTTGGCAGTAATCGAGATTGCAATAGAAGGATGTTTTTTCATTCAGAAAAATAGGTTGTTATAGCAATAAGCGAAAATAAAAGATTAACAGTTAAAATGACGCAGAATTGCATAATGGGAGCTATACAAGTTGGGGGCAACCGTCACAGACATCACATCGCAAAACACAAAGTAATGTCATAACCAAACCGCTATGCATCAAGACAGATAATATGCGACTGGACCGTGAACCATCGTTCAATGGGGCTTAACGGTTATAGAGACTTCCTATTATGTCATGTTAAACAGCCTGAAGATATTTGATGTTCAGTGGACTTCGAAGGCGAAGACCAAACTGTGTATGAAGAGCTCACGGGAAGAAATGAATGTTCGACTGAGGGATATGTAATTGATAAGCACAATTATACTGAAATTTATAGAAGAAATTAATGTTCAACTGAGGGATAGCTAATTCATGAACACAATGATATTGAGCTGTCTGGAAGAAATGTATATTCAGCTGAGGAATAGGTAATTGATGAGCACAATAATAACTTTTCTGAGAGATATGAGTGTTTGGCTGAGGGATTGGCAATTGAAGAGCACAATGACAACTTCTCTGAGAGATATGAGTGTTTGGCTGAGGGATAGGCAATTGAAGAGCACAATAACGAAGTAAATTTCTCCGTTATTTTTGTCCACGTAAAAATTTTTCCCTCATTCCGGAATAAGTCGCTCTACCAACTGAGCTACGCGGACATTCGTTGTCGTTGCTATCTGCCTTTATGTCGTGTGCGTCTTGCTGGGCAGGCACGTCACAAGTGCTATCAGCTCCTTCCTATTGAGTTATCTGAATTTTAATAGCATTTATCCTGAAAGGAATTATATTTTTCTTTTCCTATCGTTATCTCTGAGCTAATGACAGTAGTACTATTTTTTATCCTCGATTGCTTCATTGAAGCTAAAATTGTCCTTCTCTTTCCTTTTTCTTGATTATGTTAATCTGATATCTCTTTTCGACACCAAGCTCCCTTATTTGTTGGAATTTGTTTTTAATATCTGCAATATACTACTCCTAAATGGTTTTATTTTATTTTATTTCTGGATCTCGATAATTTATTAAAATATAATGCAAAATTACGGAACAGAACGTTTGGAGATAGTAAGTGATAAACAATTATATAAATCGACTTGATGCTAATTTTGTAAAATTCTCTTTTTATCAAACCTTCGAAGGAACATGAGTCTTGAAGTTGAATGTACTTATGGCGAATTGTCGTGTTGCCGTTTTGTCCTGTCAGAGAAATTTCTCGAGACAAGATGTCATATGCAGAAGTTTAATGCCAACTTTTCGCATTTGCCTCGTCAGATTGAATGTTATTGATTGCGTTTGGAACATTGAAATAGATTCTAGGCTATTCTAAAATCTTAAACCTAAATTTTTCCTGTAAGTTACCACTGCATTCAAGAAACACGTATTTGATCAAACCCAAGACTTTGAGATCATTTATTAATCTTTCCTTAATTTTTAGCAGCTTTAGTATTTTAACGATTTTATTCAGTGAATCAGAAAAGGGTGCTATGATTGGCTCACATAAAATACTCTTGAAATCTGATTCATTGTGATTCCGAATTTTATTTCAATTTATTGGTTAATGATATTCTCTTATTTTCGGGATCATTTGAATCACAAGCGGTTTGGTAAAGATTTGCCTCTAGTGATGAAATGGAATTCATGAAATTATTTAACTCTTGTCATTATGTCTTGCGCCACTGAAATTAAAGGGCGTCCTTCTTCTTCCTCAAAGGGAGAGCATGTCACCGAAGTTCGTTTCAAGTTCGGATCAAAAGTGACTTCGTTAGCTTCACTGCCCTAAGGAAGATCAGCCATAGATGGTTTAATATGTGCGTGCGTGTGTGTGGCATTTTTTTCGCTTATTTTCCTTCCAATTATGACCCTGAAAGACCACAAGTGTAATTTATCACCATTACCTTAATCATGCTCCTCTCTTCTTTTTGTCCTTCTTCCCCCAGCCCTGAGCCATCTTCTTCGAAGGCGTGGTAATATCGAAAATATCAAATGAATCTGTACCAGATTTTCTTCTTCTGTTGCTTAATCGTTTCACGAAAATTGCTCTTATGTTGAGGAATTTCTCATTCCTGTAACTAGGTAAGATTAATAGAGTATTCTGAGTGATCTTGATCTCAATTTCAGATTGCAATGATAATGTATGGAAATCGGAATAAGATGTCAGTGATGCTGAGTGCGTTTGATCATTGGAAAACTAATGGCATTTTCAGTCGTTCGTCTGATGCCACTTAACGCTCGTTCTGTTTCAGGCCGTCCTCTCAGATTCATTTTTACCTGACTATGCAGCAAGTGGTGCAGCAAGTCTTGCTGCACCACTTGAGTATACTTAATATACTTTGCAAGGAGTATTGCTCTCAACATTCACGGCATTGGTGAACAAAGACGAAACTGAGCAGTGAAAGGAGTATACTAAAAAGAAAAGTTTTAGTCCATCGAGTCAATTATGAAACCCGAACTGCGATTATAAGAAATTTCTTGCCTCGCCCGAAAGTTGAATGGATACTGAAGTTATTTGCTGTTGAGGTCCGTAGCGGTTGAGTTTGATTCGTGCAAAATGTAATGCCTTGCAACAAAAGAGATGTAAAATTTTCTCTAGCTATCATATCAAGTAATCTTTTGAAAAGAAGTACAGTAGCTCTCTGTATAATGTGCCTCTGCAGCTCTTCTTAACAGTTCTTCAAACTTGCTTGTAGACAGAGCACCAGTTCCATTCAAAAACCTGCAAAAAAATTCAGTTTCGTTCTCAAGCCATACCAGGCATGATAAACTTATCATGGGCTTACAGCTGCACTTAGATAATAAATCAAAATGGATGTAGTTGTCTTAAGATCCTTGTTTTAATTAATTTTAGTAAACAGATTATTCATTATTTTACAAAGTTGCTACACACACCGCTCATATATTTCACTCAAATATTAAATACGGTGGAAAGTTACTTTAGAATTATTTGCACTTAAAGATTATTCAATACAAATATGTTTATAATGTATCTAATATTTTAAACATTTTAGATTTTGATATTAAATTTACAAAGGATTTCAAAGGGGCCTCCCTGGTGGAGCAGGCTTCTGACCTTTTATCCAAAATGGGTCCGGGCTCGAATCGCGTTGAGTCACTGTTGTTGTGTTTTCCTAACGGTACTTGCTCTCTCTCTTCTCTGGAACCAGTGACCCTAAATTAAGGACGAGCGACTGCTTATAGCCCATTGAGTTGCTTACGGTGGTCGTTAAATCCTCAAATAAAAAAACATAATAATGTTAGAGGAGTCTAATCCCCCTTTTTTCGAGCTTTCAATAAAATTTATCAAAAACTGGCATTTTTTTGGCCGTTAACTATTCATATTTTAGATCAAAATGCCTGAAATGATAATACTTCCATTATTAATGGCAAAAATGTGTACTGTAAACGAAATTCGTTTACGTATCATGACTGAAACAAAACTCTACGTGAGATTTATTCAGATTTAAAAACTTTCAAGTTTCAAAGTGTACCTAATTATCATTTTTCATTTAAATTTGGAAGAACCTGAGTTTTGCTGCTCTGGGAAAAACACTTTTAATATTTATGACCAACGTATCTCAATTAAACTATGTCATTTGCGACTGCAGTCTTTGTTTCACGACTGAAATGCTATTCAATTGATTCACTGAATTTCAAAAATTTCCATATCTGAAAATTCACCAAAATACAATTCTTTATTTTAATCTTCACCGAACCGAAGTTACCTTCGAAGAGCGTTTTAAACAGGCTTAAGCGATTGTTATTGATTTCATTTAGTTGTTAAATGTCTTGTGATTTCAAGTACGAAAGTGAGATATCAACTCCATTCGATTATTTTCTTTTTCTCAGTAAAATCTTCTTTCTTCGCTTCTAAGAAAGTAATGAATGCATTTCTGAAATCATAACAAGTTTTTGATGTCTACTATAAGACAATTGATAAACTTCTGAATTATATAGGGAAGCAAAATTGCAGTAGGGTCCAGTAGTCATTAAGTCAATGTTTTTTCTAGAGGTTGCAGAAACATATAGGTTAGCCGGAAACTAGTAGCAGTCTGCCAGTCTGGGCTGCAGCATATAAAAGATTAACTGAAACACTAGCACGGCGTTCTTTTTAAAAACATTTACGTGTGTTATATCAATATGTATGTGCACCTTCTACTAGATTTGAAAATTCATTTTTGCATTAGAAGGCTTGAACGGTGACAACAAATATTTGTACGTGTTCGCCTTTATTCGAAGCATAACTTTGCCGCTAGAGGGCGGAAGAGCATGATTCTCTTTGCAATTTATTTGCAACTGTATTGGTAGTGCTAGAAACCCGACTGGAGTTTTTTTCTTGGTAAGATGGCACTCATCATAAAAGAGATAGTATGCATAATTTATGCTCAAAATAATGCAGTTTCCCCACCCACAAGGGGTGTAAATGTAAATTCCAATGCATTGCAATCTCAACTTTTAAAAGGCGAATCGAAAAATGTTTTTTCTATGTTCGATATGTTTAGCATATATTTTTATAGTTCTTCATAATACACAGTGTTGCTGTTAGGTAGCGCACGTGTATAACTATTTTTGCGATTGTACTTCCGATTTCATAAAGCCGCCCCGGTGGTGCAGTGGTCTAAGGCGCTGGTCTCTGATCATTCGTCCGTAAGGGGTCCGGGTTCGAATCCCGGTGAGGCATGGATGTTGTGGTTGTCTTAAGGCACTGGCTCTCTCCCTTCCCTGGAACCAGTGACCCTAAATTAGGGACGGGCGACTGCTTATAGCCCATTGAGTTGCTCACGGTGGTCGTTAAACCTCCAATCAAAAAAAAAAAAAAAAAGATTTCATAAAACCGATTAAAAAATTCCTTTTGTATTGGATGCCATTCAGTATGATGAAGATGAAGCACATTAGACCGTCTCAAAGCCGAAAGACCCGCAGCAGTGGATATGGACATGGCGTAGATCTTCGTGGAAACTAATCCACTTGTGACCACACGGGAGTTGACCGAACAGCTGGGGACTATCCACACGAGCATTATCACGCACCTGCGTCAACTTGAGAATGTGCACAAAAGGAGAGTTTTGGTACTTCATTAACTCACAGTTGAGCAGAACGCAAATCGCATGAGTACATGCATTTCCCTGCTTGCACGTAACCAACATAAACCGTTCTTGGACCACATTGTGACAGGTGACGAGGAAGGAATGGATTCTGTATGACAACGTCAGCGCCCAGAAACTGTGGTTTGACCCAAAATAGAAGCCCATGCCGACCCCAAAACCGGCTTATACCCACGTAAGGTCCTGTTTTATATTTAGCGGGATATAAGCGGTGTCGTGTTTTTTGAGCTGCTGCCAGACAACACTACTAATACTGCCGATGTGTACTGCCTCCAGCTTGACCATCTGCATGCATCTCTCACGTTGAGACAACCAGCACTGCTGAACTGCAAGGGCGCCCTCCTACAGCAGGATGGAGCGACACCTCACACAGCACGGGTGACCTGTTACGAGATCAGGGACTAGGGCGGAGACCTGTTGCCGCACTCAGCCTACTCCCCCGGACAATGCCTCAAGAATCTACCACCTTTTCCGATCGTTGCAGCATTTCCTGAACGGACAACGGCTCACCAACAGAGACGATGCCGAACGAGCTCTAACTCACTTCTTTGCATCCAAGCCGCCCCAATTCTACAGCGACGGAATCCAACAGCTACACAGACGATGGGAACAGGTCGTGGCAAACGATGGCGACTGCATTTTGGACTCATTTGTACTTGTATATACTATAATTAGAAGTTTTCTGTTGCTTAGCATTTGTAGACGTTACTTTCTTTGCAACCCAATATGAAAAAACATTGCGTGTATACTTTTTATTTTTGTATTGTTTTACCATTAATGGTCCGAAATGTATATTTTCATCTAAAGTTATAGTTTCGTTTCTAAAACATGGATTGAAAAGATCAAGTTGAAAACATATAGAATAATTAGTATGGACATACTGTAAATCAAGCTATTCTTACATGTAACGTAATCGCAGAAATTTGAAAATGTTTGCGTCCTGGAACGGAAATCGAACCCGCATCTCCCGATTTGCGCTCGAGTATGCTAACCATTACACCACCCAGGACAATGAAATCCCAACAACTGAGATTTATCTGTATATAACTGAGGCTTATCTCTTTTTCAACTTAATATTTACTCATTTGTTGGTGATATTATTTAGCACTACGATGGGACACGTTTGTTATGACTGGTGCAGTGAAAGTCTGAGGTGCCGTCCCGGTGGCGCAGTGGTCTAAGCGATGGCTTCTGATTATTGATCCGAGATTGGTCCGGGTTTGAATCCTGGTAAGGCATGGATGTTGTGTTTGTCTTACGGCGCTGGCTCTGTCCCTTCCCGGGAACCAGTGGCCATAAATTAGGGACGGGCGACTGCTTATAGTCCACTGAGTTGCTTACGGTGGTCGTTAAACCTCCAATAAAAAAAGTCTGACGTCTCAGATAAGGCTCAGTTGTTTGGATTTCATTGTTCTGGGGGTGTAACGGTTAGCATGTTCGGGCGCAAATCGGGGGATGTATGTTTGATTTTCGTTTCAGGACGATAAAATTTACGAATTTCTGCTGTTACTTTACATGGAAGAACAGTTTAATTCATGCCCGCATTATATGGATTGAAAAGATTTTTTTTTTCTGGACGGAACCCCAGGCATAGTGACAAAGTATACAGTATATCTGCTTCTAATTACACAGACATTCGCTATCACAGGCTCAGGTGCTTATTTCTTTTTGCAACCAGATTTTGGTTTCTGAATGTCCGATTTCTTTGAGATTAACGATCTTCATAAATCACGTACTACCGAAATTCTATTTATTTGTATGGGCGCTAATGATCATTTCTGATTTCAGCCGTTTCTTTGCTTCTAGAAGACCGATTTTCGCACGTATTGTTAATCATTACAAAACTTTGGAAGATTTCACATGTTCAGTGATTATTACGCTTTATGTTCACACAAATTTGCCTGACTCAAACGACGTACTACATCCAAGAATTCGATGTCATTTTTCTCGTTTGACACTTTATTTATTTCCAGTTCTCCCAGACGTGGGTTATTGTTCTCGCATCACCCGAATTTTTCTGTCTTAAAGTATAAAAGGGCAGCAGCACTCATATACGCAGGTATTGTCAACATGGCATGTCTTTAACAGGTGTTACTCTTCTACAGGGCATTACTCACGGAGCTGACAGTATTTATCACACTCCCTTCAATATTTCCTTGTAGCAGCATTTTGTCTCATCCCGGAAACGCCCGCGTTCTGTCAAGCCAAGCGTAGAATTGATGACTTTGCTGAATACATTTTTACAACACCAAAGCATTGAAATTTCTTATGTAATACTGCACTTCTCAGTTGATAAAGTTTAGAAGTAGACTCTTGTTGAACATTGCACGCTTTACAGCATGTGATGGTTCACGGTACGGAATTTTCTTCACAATCAGTTTGAAGCAGAAATGAAATAAATGAAATGCAATAAGAACTGAAGTCATTGTTGGAGTAGGCAACACGATTTTTTTATATATCAACTAAACTGCCGTGGACTTTCCGAATCTGTTCACTTCTTTGAACGAGGTTGCACACTTTTTGTCATTCACTTTGGGAACATTTAGATTATTTGTTCTCGAAATCCTTCAGTGTTCTCGTTTTTATACATATTTATGTGTAGGGCAATGCGAGGCTCTGTGATACTTTCCAGGTTTTACACTTCTCTGGTGGAATGAAATTAGTTTAACAAGAATAAGCATGACAAAACGTATTTCGAAAAATATTTTGTTTTATTTGTTAAGAGATGAAAATGTTGCTTGACACAGTGTGGAGATGTGATGCATATTTAAATGTGCTGATAACGCCGTCTCGCATGATATTGAACATAGTCTTGAGTCAAAGTGAATGATGAGGATCACTTTAATTACACTATGAAATATTGATAAAAGTAGGAATATTAGTTAAAACATTACACGAGATATTTCGTGCCAGCGACTGGCACATCATCAGGTTAAAGTTAAAATCCTATGATAGTGCAAAAAAACTTCTAAAAAAGTTTCCGTAATCTGCTACTGCTCTTTATATATACAACACCAATGAGTGCATGAATCTTTCCATTTACGTTTGCTTAGAGTACTAGTTTCTATTTCTTACAGCTTCATACAGAGCGTGATGAACAATATCCATGCTTATTTGATAATTCCTTTTTTTAGATGAAAAGTGTATTTTAACGAATATTATTTTAAAAGTTTGTTCTGATGTCTTTAAATAACGGTTCGTAATGTAACTACTTCGATTTGTTTCATACCATTCGTTTTGCTATGGAAGTGGTAAAATCAGGGCACTTTAGCATTTGAGGCATATAAAAACACGTTTCGCGCGCATATAGCCCAAGAAAGAACACTATCAGTGAAAACATTTTATGAAAAGACGAAAAGAAAGTATCGGTGAAAGAAATGTGTGTGCGGGGGAAGGAAGTGGGGAGAAAACGTCAGTGTAAGGAAATGTGTGGACATATATGGGGCAGAAAGTATCAGTGGAAGATGTGTACTAGAAAATAAAAATAAGGATTTATATAAATAGTATATGCAGGAAATAAAATTATCAGTGAAAGAAATGCATCGTAGGGAAAAAGAAGAAGCTTATTTTTGTTGAAGGGGGTTTATCGGCCACCGTGAGCAACTCTAGGGGTCATAGGCAGTCGGCCGTCTCTAATTTGGGGATACTGGGGATGCCTCCAGTGCCGTAAGGCAGGTGCACCTCCGACGGCTCATCCGGGACTCAAACCCTGGCCCACTCGGACGAATTGTCCAGACCACCACCTAGATCAATGCGCCACTGGTCATGAATAGGAAGATAGGAAGCTTTAATAAAAATGTGTGTGAAATGAGAAAGAAGAATATATCAGAGTACTAGCCCAAAAGTGGTGGCAACAATCTTTTGTAAAACTGCTTAAGTGCCCCAAGTCCCACTCGACGGTAGGGTAACAAATGCCAAAATGTTTCAAAACTTGCATGAATGGACACATACAGTACAATTGCAATTACTGTTATTTTATTGCAAACATTTAAAACTTACAGTAGTATGAAAATGCAATACCCCAGGAGGAACATGGACATATTAGTTGTAAGGCGATTCCCCTGTCAGATGTAAGAAAATGAATAAAATATATCAAATATATGAAGACAAGTAAGACGGTTATAACAGAAGCACCACTGATAGCAGCATAGCTTGGAACTACAATTTAATGATAGGATTGAGATTCATTATGGAGATCAGGATGATTTACAATGCAATTTCGCAGAGAAAAGGAAAACGTTTTGATATTTTCCAGAAATCAGATGCTCTCTGAGAGATT
Source organism: Macrothele yani (assembly GCA_039090855.1). NCBI lineage: Eukaryota > Metazoa > Arthropoda > Arachnida > Araneae > Macrothelidae > Macrothele > Macrothele yani. The sequence goes on from CM077006.1 coordinate 2,471,135, forward strand.
ATTCCATAGGATAATGGCTTTATACAATATTCTATTTAAACCATAATTAAGTCTAACAGACGGTAAACATAAATTCTTGTTAGCAACAGATCTGGCGAAGACAGCGTAATCCAGATATTTGATGTCAGATTGAAAAATAGGCAGTTTAAAATGCATTATTTTAAAAAATATGATACCTAGTTTCAATGTAAAAACTTCATTATTTTTTAGAATATTTAGTTTTATAAATAATGGTTTTGAATGAGACATTCAATCTGTGTTCAGCATATAGCGAACAGATTTCGTCTGTAATTTGAGCAAGCATAACTTATTGTTTGCACTTATATTTGAATACCAGGATTCCAGACAATAGGAGAGATGGGTATAAATAAAAGCATAGTAAAATGTTTTTAGAACATTAATAGGGAAGAGATGCTTAATACAACTGACACCTGAAGGAATGTACGGGATAACATTGTTGAAACGCATGAATCCATCACTTTATTGTGCATAGTGATGAGATCTACGGATCTTAGAGAAAGAAAATAAATATATGTAGTACTGTATCTATGGAGCTCTGGACTGCATAGTACAAGGCATCATTGAATGAAATCTTCTTAGTCAGAAGACCAAGTGATATGTGCCGTATCGTATAAAATTTCTAACGATTATGAACAGAGGATATATCAATTCACTTCATATCAGTCTTCATTGTACTAAGCACACATACTACCATGCGAAGTAGCGCTGTTCTTCTTTCATTTAAAATTATTTCTGTTTTCCCTCTTCCCCCAGCTTATTTCGTTATTTGTGACCAAGTCGCGGTCATCCGCTGACTGAATGCTTACTAGCTTTTTAAGCCAACAAACTCGGAAGTTTATCAACGATTTTACTGACTTTTATGCTTGTCTGTTTCTCTGTATCATCATAAAAAATAAGCACCTCCAGTGAATTTGACAGACTTTTAAAATTCAGCTACCTTTGCGCACTACCTTTCTTCATGAAATTTTTTTTAAATCTAAAAAATTACTTGGATTTCAACGTAACTCATGAAACGTTTTTCAAAAGGTTTTTGGATTTAAAACATGATACACGAAATTTATTAAACTAATTATTGGACTTTTGAAAGTGATTTGCAAAAGTGTTATTTCAAAGCATACTGGACAGCTCACTCTGATTTATGAAACTGTGTTTTAGTGGTAAGCAGATTTTAATGCAATTAGTTTTACGAGTTTTTATGGTATTTCAAAGGTTATTTGATTTTTGATTACGGTATATAAGAGTGCCATTTCATGTACAGTTGCGAATTGTGAAATTTTCATTGTGGTTAATAAAACTTGTGTTTCAAAAGCTAAGGGACTTTCTTGTGTTTCACGAAAATGTTATTTTAAAAATGATTGAGTTTCAGAATCTTCCTTTACTCATAAATAGCATGAAACATAACCTGTCCATAGTCCTCATTACAATGGCTGAAAAAGCTAATTGAGATGCAGTGTCGCAACCTAAGATCTGCAACGACATTTTTCTTTCATCTTCCTTTCTTCATTAGTAGATCTTCGTCTTTCAGTCATGATGTTTGTTTGTATATAGCATCCAAAGACTCAAGGCGCATCTGTTGTTTTGTTGCAGGTCCTCCACATTTATCTACTACTGGAAGCCCACAGAAGATTGTGGCACCTGGTTCGCCTGTTACTTTGCCTTGCCCTGTTCATGGAGATAGGGACACACTGATCTTTGAGTGGTATAAAGACAGAGAATCTGTAGAGAGTATAGTGGACAGCCGCATGAGAATCAGCAGCAACGGATCCCTGAGATTAAAAAAGTAAATCCTGAAGACACGGGACTCTTTACATGCAGGGCTATTAATGGATTTGGCAGCGTGGAATACAACACTACGCTTATTGTACTAGGTAAATATAGTGTTTTTCTTCTCAATTGATAATGCCTTTTTGTAGTTGTCACAGATAACTGTTTTGGCGAAGTAAAAGACCTTATTTTCTGGTACTCTTAGAAAATAATCGTTGCAACACTGCGCGATGATACTCTTGAAACAGAAATTCTGCGTTGTTATCTTTAGTTAATGTTTAGATCAATATAATTGCGTTGAACTGGAATTATTACCAGTTACAGGTCAATATTTGAAAATACAATACGTTTTTCAACGTTGAAACGTTCTACTTTTTTAATACAATACGTTTTTCAACGTTGAAACGTTCTACTTTTTTAATACAATACGTTTTTCAACGTTGAAACGTTCTACTTTTTTAATACAATAAGTTTTTCAACGTTGAAACTTACGTCTTGGAGTCCAGATTCCAAAACACGTATGTCCGTCAGTATTGCAGTTTTATAGCCGCAGATTAACACCCAATACTTGAAATTTACCGCGTAGATTAACAATAACTCCAGTTTAAAATTTGGATAAGGACGACACCGTTATTCAAGGTTTGAAAGAGTGCAGTTAACTTTGTTTGTGGGTTCTCAAAGATTTGTAGATTGTTTTCTAGTTTTTGGCACTAGGAGGGAGGGAGGGAGGGAGAGAGAGAGAGAGAGAGAGAGTGTGTGTGTGTGTGTGTGTGTGTGTGTTGTGTGTGCGATACGTCTGGCACTGAATGCACACGGAAATGCTTTTCATTAACTAATAGTCTACACGGCAAGTTCCTCAGATGACGGGAAAACAATTTCAGATTAAGACAGGATTCAAACCCTAATCTCTAAACTTCTATCCGAGCATATCACCTACCTTTACACAACTTATACCGACCTATTTTCAGGCAGCTGAACTATAGGAAGAACTTTCTTCAAAAACACGTGGTAGGCATGCAAGTTTCTTACTTTTGGTGTAGAAATACGTTTATTCTCCAAGGTGTTGACTCCTTAGAAAACATAAATTATATTGTCCTGGAGCGGCAACTGAACCCAGATACTTTAGTTCTTGAAATGGATGTCCAGTGCGCAGTGCCCGATTAGGATTTATAGAGGAAGTCATAGTATTACGAAATGCTCCCGGTTCACCCCTTAACAAGTGTTGTCAGGAATTCCGCAGATTCCTTCTTTATTCACAAAAACTCCAGAAATTTTGACGAGCAGCCTCACCAAGAAGTAAAAGAAAACCCGTTCAAGATCCAAAAATTATACTTTTACAAATGTAAAGGAGATGTATTTGTATTTTCATAACTGTTTTGAAGAACTTTCTTCTTGCAATAGCGAGAAATAGTACATAAAAATTAGCACGCATATTACAAATAATGTGTATTGTAGCCTAAATTTGAAACGACTATAATGCGTTCCGATATTATCTCTACGACAATGGTCTTTAGCGATGGACGTTGGATTAGGCAAAAATTATTTGTTAAAGTGCCACATTTCTTTTAAATTTCTGTGTGTTTGTTTCTTCACATTTCATACGTTCCTTATAAAAAAATAACACTACAAAGGAATTCTGGTGACTTTAGGAAAGCAAGTCAATACAAAGAGCAAGAGTTGTGGATAAATGGCTTCACCATTCACCAGTCAACGCGCCAGAACTCATTCAACACTTTCAGTGAAGCGGATTGTAGCTGAGAAACGCATCACAGCGCTTGAACATTCTACCTACTTGCCAGATTTGGCCACATGCGATTTTTTCTTTCAGCTGAGAAACACCTCACAGCGCTTGAACTTCTGCCTACTCGCCAGATTTGGTCCCATGCGTCTTTTTCCTTTTAGCTGAGAAACACATCACAGCGCTTGAACTTCTGCCTACTCGCCAGATTTGGCCCCATGCGTCTTTTTCTTTTTAGCTGAGAAACACATCACAGCGCTTGAACTTCTGCCAGATTTGGCCCCATGAGACTTTTTCTTTGAGATGAGAAGCGCATCATGGCGCTTGAACTTCTGCCTACTCGCCAGATTTTTCCCCATGCAATTTTTTTCTTTTCCGTGATGTCAACCTGTACTCAAGAAGATCCGCTTTGAGTCAGTTATTATGGTGAAGAAGAGAACGACAGAACTCGAAGAAATTACACCAGATGAATTACAGAACTGCTTTACTCAGTGGAAGATCAGAATGCAGCGTAACCAGGGCGGGCAACAACGGAAAATATGCCGAAAAGTTAGACCGAACGGAAATAAAAGCCGGAAATGAAAACTTAGCAGCAAGATAATTGAATATAAGCCTAATAGAAAAGTAATATGCAAAAGCGCATCCTGGAGTTACAAAGAGTTTAGGACAATGCTTAAAAGATCTTCCCCATTACTTCACGGAATAAACATATTCTTCACTACAAAATAAATAATCCCACTTTTAGCTGGCATTTTATCTATTTGTTTCACCACTTGGGAGTAATACAGGTAAAACACCGAAACTTCGAAATTCTCTACAAGCGAAAGTCCAACAAGCCTTTCACCCAGGGCACTGAAACATAATTCAGTGAATAGTCTGTGACGTACTACAGAGGTGAAAACATGTGTAAAGACGACAAATATGCAGCAAGACATTCTGTACGCGTAGCTTAGTTGGAAGAGCGACGTACTCCGGAATGAGGAGACATGGATTCGATGCTCCTCGTGGACAAACTTGTGTTTTCACATTGGCCCCCGATTGTGGAAAATGGATCCACTTGCCGTTGGGTTCTTTGAAAAATGTGTGATGTTTGTTCCACACGTTCTTTGGAATTAATAAAAAATTCCTACTTCGCTTTAAGAAAAATAAATTAAGAGGGAGATGATATGACGTACTACAGAGGTGAAAACATGTGCAAAAACGACAAATCTGCAGCAAGACATTCTGTCCGGTAGCTTAGTTGGGAGAGCGACTTACTCCGGAGTAAGGAGACATGGGTTCGATGTCCGTCGCGGACAAACTTGTGTTTTCACAAATCTTGTAACAGCAGTGAAGATCACAATTCAGTGATCAAAATACATTGAAGGTGATAAAGTTAAAAAATGTAAGTTTCTTATTTATCTAAAGTTATAGCGTCAGTGACATTACTTCTAGCCGTACCTCGTATATATCAACTAAAAGTTATTCATACAAATTTTGAAGAAATTACTTTCGTTTAGTTCGCAGCTACTTTCGAGTGCAATCATGAATTACAGGTCTAAATGCAGTGGTCAGAGGCGCGGGCTGTTGGCGAATCGTTTGAGCTGGACCCAGTATCGATTCCTGATGAGGCATGGATTGCGTGCTTCTTCTTAGGTGATGGCTCTCTCCATTCTCTGGATCCATGGCGCACAGGTTTAGGATGAGAAAATCCTATAGCCTTAGATGCTCATGGAGTTGGTTAAAAAAAAAGAAGGGAAAAGAAAAACAACTGGCCATCAATAACATTTGTGATTTTTCTGTGTCATTCTGCCACTGTGCGTACGTGCATATTTTAAGCAGTGTAAGTGCCCCCCCTTTCCCCCGCACGGTGGACAGCCTATCGTTTCAGCAACCTTACCGATTCATCCATTACTTTAGTCGTGGATGAACTGGATGTTTACTAAAAAGGAAAAATTTGATAAACAGGAAGTCACGCGCTATAGACGCCATTAACCCTTTAATAGAAAATGCCTCAGCAGAAGTATTACGGATTCTGCGTTAAACATGTTTGATGCATAGCTCGAGAGGTCGCGGAGTTGATGGTTCGAAGTCCTATCGCATTCCGGATCTGTTGGTGTCGGCTTTCGAGTGTGAGACAACCATTAATTAGGACTGTCCCCGGAAGGCATCGTTGCTTTTGAAACGTCCAAACCTCACCATTTTCCTGAAAGGAAGAAATTATACCGTTGCTTCTTTAATTTTACTGCCAACTTAACAGAGGAGAAGTTAACCATCGAGCTTGTGTTCCTGGAACATTTCACCGACGCTATAATTCCACTATGGGCGGATAGATGGCATATTTTTATTGTAAAAACTGGTACGGTAATTGCACCTTTCATTCGTCCATCTGTAAAAAAGTTTTGTATTTAAATTAGCGTCCTTCATAACCAGTTACAGGGATGCGGTAAATACGTAGAATCAAAGATAATCAACAAGTGAACAAGTTGACATAACAATCCAGAAATAATCAGCAAAATCTGAGTTTATGATAACATGCCATGGTAAGAGCTTTCAGAATTGCAGAAATAGAAAAGATAAAGAATGGTATTCCCTTCAAGGCATTAGATAGACAGAAACTGGCGAATGGCATGAGATGTTAGATCAACTTCCTGGGTTCGAATCTTCGGAGAGACATTGACGCATTTATTCACAGATGCTGGTTCTATCTCATAATCGGAACCAGTACCTCTAAATATTACTCATCCTTCCCTTCAACGCTGATCGGGGTCGCTGAAGGCTCCATAAAAGAAAATAGAAACAGAAGTCAGTTTTGGACACGACGGGAAGTGTGTTTCGAGTTCTTAACACAACAAGCATCCTAAAACCCAGTTAGGAAACGAGACTTTTAGCCTCAATCGCATTGTTAATGATCTCCCTGAAAATTTTTAGCAGACCAGTAGTAGTCTCGTTTGGCTATAGCAGTCAGTGATGTTAACTATTTCCGAAAAATCGGAAAAAATAATGCAACTTTAGAACGTTCCTCGGTATGTACAGTCACCTGTGCTCTTGGGTAAGATCCTGTTCCGAAGGGGTACTTTGTCCTCTGAGAGACAGTCTCAGAGTGCCACTTTCAACAATACTAAATATATGAGAAGAAAATAAAGTCACATATCCGTAATTGGTGTAGTAAGAAAGAGTATTTGAATTCACCGAGTTTTTGCATACCAACGGGAGACTTTGCAATGGTAAGTTACTAAACCAATTTCGGATTTACTTTGTCTTCTCAGTTATTTGGGTGCATGTAGTATCTTTCGGACATATCCTTAAGATCTCTCTAGTACAAAATACATTTCTAATACGTAGAAGAAAAAATCGAAGTTATAGTTCACGACTATCCGTGCGTGATAAAATAAAGTCTCCAATACATCTGAGAAAAACGGTAGCATAACAAAAACGTAAAAAAATTTCGTTACGTTGTGTTAAAATTGTTTCCTGGGTAACAGGAAAATGAATGGAAACCTGAGCATTGCTTTCTTAGCAACATGAAAATGAATGGAAACCTTAGCATTGCTTTCTTAGCAACATGAAAATGACTTTTTTCATCTTGTAGTTAGAATTCTAGACAGACAGATACCGAAATAAATAATGCAAATACACATGCCACCTAGCACAAAAAATAATAACCTCCACCTCTGAAGGTGGATACAATATATTGAGAATTTTAGGAATGCTTATTTCAGTATAACATAAAGGTAGTCTTCTTTTTGTTGTTTGGGGATTTAACGATCACCGTCAGCAACCCGATGAGCTTATAAGCAGTCGCCCGTCCGTAATTTAGGAAAACTGGTTCCAGGGAAGGTATAGAGCCAGTGCCGTAAGACAAACACAACATCCATGCTTCACCGGGATTCGAACCCTAACCCATCTTGGATGAATGATCAGAAGCCAACTCTTCTGACCATTTGCGCCAGAGGGTGGCAAAGCAGTCTTCAGATTCATTTACTAAACACAAAGTTATGATGGAGCATATTAATATACAACGAACAGCCAAAGCTTTATGACCAGCGCACCCTTATACAATAATAAAAGTAGTTGCCGGTAAACGACGGCGCACATAAATGTCATGAAACAGTATAAATAACACCTCATGTTGAGCTCTCTTAATTTGTGCTATTCTTGTTCATCAGATGAGAAAGGTTGCAGACTTAAGCGACTTTGGCAAAGGCCAAATTCTAATGGCCAGACAACTAAGTCCAGAATTTCCGAGACGACAAGTCATGTGGGGTGCTCGCAGTCAGCCATGATTGGTACTTTCAAAAAGTGGTCCGAGGAGGAACAAACCACGAAATGCCGCCAAAGTGTGGGCCAATAGCGGCTTTTCGATGCTAGAGGTGAGCAAAGATTATCCCGTATGGTACGAGCCATTAGAAGGGATCATGTAGCGTAACTCGGCAGTAATTTGAATGATGGTGACGGGAGTAATGTATTGAAACACACAGTACATCAAACCCTGCTGAAAATAGGGCTACATAACCGCACGCCGCTCTGAGTTCCCATGCTAACCTCAGCTCACCATCGAAAGCGCCGACAGTGGGCATGGGAACCTCAAAACGGGACACTGAATGATTGAAAGAAGGTGGGCTGGTCCGATGAGTCTCATTTCCTGTTGCACTATGTAGACGGCAGGGGACGTGTGTGTCGTTTACCTGGGTAAGTGTTGTCACCAGGATACGCCGTGGGATGAAAACAAGCCAGTGGAGGCAGTGTAATAGTTTGGGTAATGTCCTGCAGGGGAACACTAGGTCCAGGTATTCATGTGCAGGAAACTATGACGTCTATCTCCTACCTAAACATCATTGCAGACCAGATACATCCTTTCATGGCAGTGGTATTCCTCGCTAGTAGTGCTTTCTTTCAGTAGGATAATGCGCCATGCCCCACTGCCCGGAGAGTTCGAGAATTGTTCGCGGAATATGAGGAAGACTTCCAGGATTTGCCCTGACCTCCAAATTCCCCAGACACCAATCGAGCATCTTCAGTTTGTTTTGGAACAGCAAATTTGGTCTGCGGCGGTTCAACCACGTGACAAGGATCTGCTGGTAACGTGTTGGTATCAGATATCACCAGACACCTTTAGAAATCTTGTAGGGTGCCTGCCTCGCCGGGTAAGAGCTGTTACGTCGGCATGTGGTGAACCAACATCGTATTAAGCAGGTGATCATTATGTGTTGGATATTCGGTGAAAGTTTCTGCTACCTAATGGGAAAACTTTTCACCCCGAAATGTATTTATATGAACACCTATGCACCCTGAAATGTATTTATATGAAAAACTATGCACTACGAAATGTATTTATATGGAAAACTATGCACCACGAAATGTATTTATACGGAAAACTATGCACCACACAATGTATTTATATGAAAAACTATACACCACGAAATGTATTTATATAGAAAACTATGCACCACGAAATGCATTTATATGTAAAATGATGCACCATGAAATATATTTATATGGAAAACTTGCCGTGCTTGTCTTAAAAAAAATAGAACATATCGTATCAAACGACATCTGTACCTTGCTGAGAAAACATTGTGCATCAGCGCATAAAAGCAGCAAAGCCCAGAATAGGTTGAAACCCTTGCACAAGTTCGCATTTCTCCTATGCAGAAAGTACGTTTTCCATACAACTTTACACTAAAGAGCAATTGAATTAGAGATACCTATCTAGTAACGTGTTGCACAACTTTTCACCCTGATTACGGCGGAGATTCGTCTCGGCATGGACTCGACAAGACACCGGAAGCTTTGGGAAGCCATACGGATCCACGATCCCTGAACAGGCTCCCACAGCTCACGAAGATTTAATGGAGGGGGGTCAGAGCCTCGAACATCTCTCTCGATGGCATCCCAGATGTGCTCGATGGGATTGAGGTCAGGTGACCTAGCTGGCCAAGGAAGCGAGGTCACGTCGGTGGAGTGTTTGTCCCCCATTCGGATACAATTCGGGAGCGAGGGCACGGTGCATTGTCTTGTTGCAGGATGAGGTCCCCAGTGGGATGTTGAAGACGCACAAACGGGAGCAAATGGTCGTCCAGGATATCCCGGTAACGTTGACCTGTGAGGGACGATGTCACACGTAGCAGAAGTCCCATTTCAGTCCACGTAAACAATCCCCAGATGAGAATGCCACCCCCACCAGCTTGAAGAGTACCTTGCTGGCAAGAAGGATCCATCGCTTCATGCGGTTTGCGCTGTACTCATATCCTGACATCCGCATGTATTAATGTAAATCTCCACTCATCAGTCCAGGCCACATTTTCCCACATGTCTAGGGTCCAGTGGCGATGTTCCCGCGCCCATGCTAATTTTTTCACCCTGTGATGTGCGGTCAGCAGCGGTACCCTCGTGGGACGATGGCTTCTGTACCCCATAACGAGGAGATGGCTCTGGATGGTGTACACGTTTTTGTGCACCAGCGTTAAATTGCCGAGTGATTTCTTGCACTGTGGCCCGTCTATGCGCTGTTACAATGCGAGCTAGCCGACGATGACCCCGCTCATCCACACATGTTGTCCACGGCAGTTGGCCCTTGCAGGGATGGTTTTACCGGATTCGATGTACTCACGGTGCACCCGTGACACAGTGGCTCGTGAAAATTCCAGTGCCTGCACGACTTCTGAGATGGAGTGACCCATTTGTCGGGCCCCGACAATTTTCCCACGATCAAATGCGCTTAGATCCTTCGTCTTACCCATACTGCGTCCGACTCTTACTGATTCCCGTCGCATCACTCCTTATATTGTCGGATCGCTACACACGTCATGTCGTTTCCGTTTACAGGGCCGCCCACAGCGCCACATTTGCATAACGCCTGCTGTTTCTGATTCAATTGCTCTTTAGTGTATATGCCTTGATGTGATATCTACGTAGAAATGGAAGGATACATAAAAAGATAACATAAGCATTTAATTTTGTAATAAATGTACGGATACTTGCATGCATGTAAAAACAAGTTAGTAAAATAATGCAATGCATTGATTATGATGCGCTTTCCAACATACCAGAAATCATTACTTACGTTATCCCTCAAGTTATGAGGATAATGGCTGTGGAATAAATCTCGGTCCTGTGCCCTGACCTTTGATTCCATTTTGATGATATTATACAGAACCGGTTCAGTATACCTCCGAAATAACATTTTAAAGTTTTGTCGCAATCGAAGCATTTTTACATAAGTTATGATGCATAAGGGCTGCTATCCACTCCAATGCCTGCTGGTGTGTGCACTGGCGATAACTATTAGCATTAAGGGTAATCACTCGAATTTCAAAAACTATGTTTTCCCAGTATTAGAGAAAACACAGGCTCGCTATTCGAGGATGGGCGTTGTGTTTCACCCAGCCGACGTTCCGTGTATCGGGGTCCGCTGAGTGCCGCAATGTTTAAAAGTAATCGTCTGGCTTTTCATTTCTCGCAAATATTTCGTTAACTTACAAATTTTGATTTGTTTACTAGCACTGATGTGTAAGTTACTCAGTATTGCACTGGAGGACTTTTCTGAACATTCATTCCAAATCATTTACTCACTCATCCAACTCTCAATCGTGATTAACATTTTTACTTTACAAAATTGTACACTCAAATGAAATTTAGCCGACTCATAATAACGTGTAAATAAAATATGTTTATTTTGCCTGATGAAGGCTTGAAATTTAGAAAAATATACTCATTCATATGAATATGCTTGAAGACCCTTTTATCAAAATTATATATTTAAAGGTTACCTTTAATTTCTTATTTTAATTTAATATAAATCTGAAATATTTCGAAACATAATTTACTTAAAATGATTCCTATCCTACACAATTTCCTGCTCTGATCAATGTATTTACTTTACTCAACCATTTCATTTCTTCTATTTCTGCCCTACTTTTCTCAGCATTAATTTAGAGCTGGTTGTATTTTCAACCCTGACTTAGTCTACTATGCTCTTCTTTAACTTCCGGTTCAACATACTAATTATATAAACAAGAGGAAACCGTTAAGGTCGGAAATGTCCTACCTTCTATCCCACGATAAGGGCTGGCGTTCCATTCTCTTCCCGAAGTTTTCATGCAGATTCCTTATTTGTACATAGCCTGCCGTCCTGGATCTTTTATCATGTTCATGATTTCAGAGTCCATTTTGTTCGTTAATGTAGAACATCTCTCCCTGTTGGGCACATGCTCGATCCTCGGGGATAGTTCTATCTTCCGATAGTGAGCGTGAAGCTGGATACGACCTCCCGTGTCACTCGTCCCTTTTTTCTTCAAGGCCCGATCCTCGTATCGGTAGTTCTTCCTCAACTTTTTTCACCATGCTATATTTTATTTTTTCGCTCCTCTTCCAGTCCTACGAAAAATTGTTCTTCCCGGATCCTCCCACCAATTTACAGATTGGTCAAACAATTATCATTTCCCGATCCGATTTGCTCTGGGTTTCCCGCCAATACTCGTGACTTGCCATCCTTCGCCCCATCCAAAATCTGCGTCCGCCCCATCCAAAATCTGCGTCCGCCCCTGAATTCTAGGAAATTCCGTGCCCGTGGATCTCCTGGGTCGTAAATTTTCCTACCATAAAACTGCTATGGTTTTCCTTTGCCTGGCGGCAGGCTTTTCTTTTCTACCAGACATGGTGCAGCAATTCTCAAGACGACCGGCGCCGAACTCCAATAAAATGTCTACCCGCCATACTCTTGTAGAATTACTTCACCTTACCCATTATTTCTGGCTCGTAGCAGTTAGGGAAAGGATGCCCCGCGGTCCCACGCCACAGCAAGCGGCCGACTGGAAGCCCTTCGACTCGGAGAGAGAGAGAGAGAGAGAGAGAGAGAGGGGCAGAAGGGGAAAGAGCGGTACTTTCCCGACCTTCCAAAGCGCGAATCCACGGAAGAAAACCTAAGGGGAAAATTAAATTGCGGAATGCAGAGCACCTGAGGAGCGTGAAGTTTATAAAATCCTAATTTTTTTAATTCTTACACCAGCTTCCCAAAATCTCTGCCATTCATTTGATTAATTTTTTAAATCCCATTTCTTTTTCGCTTCTCCGATTATTTCTCAATTTCCAATACAGGGAAAAGGTGCGCGCTCGCTCACGAGTGCTGCAACAGGGCTACGGAATAGATCCTGCTCCTGTGTCCTATCCGTTGCCCTATTTCGCCATTTTTAATAGGATTCGTCCCCAGGCAGGCCTCTACAACATACTAACATTTCATCCAAATCGAAGAATTTCTACGTACATTATGACGCATAATGGCGATGGAAGTGATTCCGCTCCTATGTCTTGACCTTTGACCCCACTTCACTCATTTTCAACTGGGTTCATTCCCAGATGGTCCCCTACCACATACTAAAATTTCATCGAAATCGAACCATTTTTACGTGAGTTATCGCGCGGAAAGGCAAACGGACGGACGGACAGACGGACAAAGTTGGAGCATATACGCTTCTTCAACCTACAGTTGGAAAGCGTAAAAAACATGCAAAGAGGCAACTTATGTTTTAATCCTTTTCGATTGCAGTAAACTTCCAGTTCTTCATTACCTGGACTTTGCAGTGGGAACACTTCCTGTTTGCAAAGGAAAGAAATTAATGTTTTGAGTAATTCTAAAAAAAGTGTGAATTGGTGGTGTATGCTTCACAGAGTAGATCGATATCTGCCACTATGAATGCATCTAAAAAATTTTACGATTTCACTAAACATGAAATTGATATGGGCAAGATGATAAGTCTGATTATTTATCCTCAATACTAACAGTAAAAGGCCTATCTAGTATTGAGAGAATGAACAAACTGCTAGCGGAATTTGATGAGTTTCTACAAGCTGCGATGAAAACTATTTAAAGAAAATTCCAATGCAAGTTTATAGGAAAACGCTTCATTATTATTGCTATTTTTATTATTTTTAGAGTCTCACACTTTAGCGAAATAAGTATGAACGACATTTCTAAGCTTTATTGAGCAGCTACAGTGACCGAGTGGTCAGAGTCGCCAGCTCCTGGCCTATCATCTCTGCTGGGTCCTTCTTCGACAGCTCAGTCAGGTACAGTCGGCACGTTTGTCTTTCACAGCTGGTGCTGCATTTTTTCCGAAAGCAGTGGCTCTAAATTAAGGACATGTGTCTTAGATGTTTATGGGGATCATTAAATTCTTTCCAAATACAGCTTTTGATCACGAGAATAAAAGTATTCCTCTTGGTGAAAACCAAACAGGCTCTCATGGAAGGATTTTTTTTCCGTTCCCCAGATATAATTTAATAGAGGAAATCTGCAAAGAAAGTTGGGACGTATTTATTAAAAGAATATGAAGAACAAAAGCAGAGTCATCCTAAATATTCATTACATGGAACATTTAAAATAATTTAGTTTCTTTAAAATACTTTAAAGGAATAGAAATATTCTGCTATTTTTTTTCTCCAAAAACACTTTTAACTATTTTCTTATTTTAATTTGAAAATGTAAGTTTTTCAGCATTTAAACCTTTAATACCGTTCAAGAAAAAAAAGACTGTTATGCGTTTAAGACAAAACAAAGACCGGAGCTGACGTTTTCCCTTTCTTTCTCAATTTAAATTTATCAAATAATTATATTAAAAGAGCCTCACGTTTTGCAATATCGTGTGGAGGGAAGCTTGCTTTAGGTTTGTATTTGGTCAGTGTTTTTTTAATGGTATCTTCCTTTTCAGCGAATGCAGAAAAACAAACAGTTTGGATTCAGAGATGCCCTTGTGTTTGTTTAGGTTTCCTTTAAAACACTTTTCTGCTCCTTTTTTGTATTGCTTTCCTAGTTTTTTTGACAGTATCTACTCGCTTTCCTGGCTTTGCCTTTTCTTTAACGCTCACTCGCTTTTTAAAGTGTTTATGCACTTCTCTTCCCTAGAGATTTCCCACATCTCTTGGAATGCGCTTTCTATAGATTACTTTCTCTAACCTTTTTTATTATATCTCCTCAGGTTTATTTGGTCGAGTACTGAAAGTGTTTGGTGGGTTCTTCTTCCTAAGCTTAACTTTTTCTTAATTCCCTTATTACTTTGCTTCGTCTTAATATGATTGTTTGATTGTGAAAACGTAACTGTTTGGCGATAAGATTGCAATGGGTTTTCTCTCATTTATTTGGTTCTATTTTGCTTTATAAAAATGGATCTGTCAGCCAAGTAATGATGCATTTGTTTTGCAAAAGCACTTTATAGGAATCCCATTCTTATATTTCTTTACGTAGGCGAAAGCTTTGTGAATGCTATGAATTTTATGTGCTATCAAATTGCTAACCTCCAAAATTCGACGTTTTTGCAGGTGGCGATGAAGATTACAATGATGATTTCGATAACGACAACGTTGAAGATTTTGATGGTGGATATGGTGACCCTTCAACCCATAAAATCAGCAAAATGTGTAAGTACTGTAATAGGTGCTATTGTTGCATGCTTCAAACAGTTCTTGCTTTATCAAATCCCGTTACGTAGTTGCCTACAGAGTCGGAAGGAATAATGCTATCGTTCGTACGATATGGAACGGATGAGACAGGGATGATGTGTTTGTTTTACGACACTAACTATTTTCCTTTCCTAGAATCAGTGGCTCCAAATTAGTGATGCACAACTGCTTAGAGTTCGCAGATAATTTCGCCTCAGCTTTGTTTTGATTTTTCGAATATTATTTTGAATTTAAATTTCTTATTTTCATGATTGCAATTGTTTTATAGCCAAGAAGGAGAGGAGACGGGGCCTGGACAGAGTGGGACAGTCCGGAGGCTACGGCATTTGGATACACTTTTGGATGGACACAGGCCGACGGTAGCGGTGTTATGCTGTGGGCGATGTTTTCTTGGGTCGTTTAAGGCTCAATTATCCCAGTAGCACAACCCCTGACAGCTGTCAGGTATCTGAACATTGTTGCGGACCAAGTTCACCCATTCATGGCAACTGTGTTTCCTGCTGGTGACGGCCATTACCAACAGAATAATGCGCCGTGCCACACTGTCAGAATCGTTAAGGTGTGGTTCGAGGAACATGCTGGCAAATTTCTGTTAATGCCCTGGCATCCAAATTCACCTGATAAGAACCCATTTGTGGTTTGAATTGGAAAAGCGGTTCGCGCCAAATCATCACCACCCCGAAATGTACGGGAACTGGAGAATCTGCTGTTGACATTATGGCACCATATACCCCAGGATACCTAATGCCACCTCATCGAATCGATATCTCACCGAGTGGCCGCTGTTATTCGTTGCTAAAGGCGGTCCTACAGCTCATTAGGTAGGTGGTCATAATATAATTGCTCATCGGTGTAATTAATATAGCGTGTAATGATATCCTTAAAGCTTCTGACACATTAGGAGTGAGTGAACCTAACTCCGTCGGGTTCGGTAGATGTAAGGATGTTAAGAATATGAAATCTACATCCCCGTAGACAGGCATTTTTTACTTCAAGAGGAGGTCCACGTGCTTGTGTTTCGCAATTTACGGTAGTTTCCAAACGAATCGTATTTTTAATTCCGTCAGATGGAACCGTAGGAAACACCAGTTCCAAAGTTTGGAATCATCTCTCAATCAAGAGGACTAAAAGACATAAAAACTTTTGCGCCAGGATGTCTGCAGCTATGGAGATTTGGATCCTATACCGGGATTTGGAGTTCTTCTACAGTGTGAGAGACCAAAGTTCCGTACATGCGATACAGTTTGACGAGGTTGCTTTGGAAATTCATTTTGGCAGAACTTCACATTCTCGTCCAAAAAAATTTTGTGATCTTACAAAAATTATGGAAAATAAAACCTAGTTTAATAGTTTACATTATATGTTCGCTGTTCTGATGAATAGAGGAGTAATCTTATGAAATGTGTTATACTTCCATTGCTCTATTAATATTTCGGACTAACCTTGAATTTTGTTGTTTGAATTTCAGCCAAACCTCATTTGTTATACGTGACAGAACTGAGTTCATCGCCTTTGCATCAGCTCCCTGGGTCGTCCTTAGAGCTACACTGTGTTGCGTCGGGCCATCCACGTCCTAAGGTAACTTGGTTTAAAGATGGGCAAGAACTTCCACAAGCACTCAAAAGAGGTCGCTGGACCTTGAGGTTGAGGAAGATGACGACAGACGACGGAGGAAATTTCACATGTATAGTAGCAAATATCTTAGGAAGTACTAGTCATTCGTTTCTTGTCGAAGTTTCAGGTTTGTTGCCTTTCTCTATAACTGTAATTCTTACATTGCTGTTTAAACAAAATAAACTTATACAGACACACATAGGTTTCATGTATACTTTATCATTCTTTCCTATGGATTTTAACCGCATTTTATTTATAATCCTGTTAAAATATAAAACTCATCTAACCCGAAGAGAAACCTTCAGATTTAGGCTTAAGGATGAGTATTTGTAATACGATACAACAGAAAGTTTAGAACTGATTTTTAATTAAAATTCTAAAAACTTCAGTGACAGGTAGTTTAAATTTTGGTCAGCATATGTTCATGCTGCCATGATGCCATGAAAAACACGCATCATACTTGTCTTCTCTTTGAATCTAAGACCGCTGAGAAGATCGAAGAATGTACAACAGCACCGCGATGCAGTTGGGTTTTGTATGATTCGTCCAAAGTCGACTGGTCCAATGCCTATCAATCCAATATCTATTCATCCAAACGTAACCATTCTTCTAACGGACAGTTTGATGCAAGGTACGATTGGTCCAATGCTGATCTGTCCACAATGGTGCGACTGGTTCAATCCCGATTGGACCAAGGAACTTTTCCACGGAATAGAAGAAAGGGGTCCGATTTTTGCTTATTCATAACTTGGTCGGATGATACCACTGGGTGAATCGGCATTGGACCAATCGTCGGGGAAGAATGTAGATGATACTTAAAGAATCTAAAGCAAGATACAAAATGGGAAGCAACACAAAAAACTGCTGCTCTCGAAAGAATGGCTACTATAATTGAAAACGATGTTTCCCCCTGTTCTTGCCTTTTTCTTTCATAAAGTGAGTAAAGCTTTGTTTAAGAGTTAAAAAAAACAAACAAAAAAACCGATGAACCGTAAGTCAAACCCCACAGACAATAACAAATACACTTTCTGTGAAAATTGTTATGTACTCTTCTGAACCTCTCCAATTCAATTCGTGTAGTCCAAATACCATGAGCGACGAAATTTGAGGCATTACAATATTACCAACATGAAAGGATGAAAAATGTTGTAAAGAGAGTAGGGTGTTCCATAAGTCGGGACCCATAGGAAAAAAGCACATGCAATTACAGAATATGCTCCAAGTGTCCGCCGTTGTGTTGCACACACAGTCGAAGGTGCAATCTCCACTCTTGCAGCACTTTATGGATCACACTCGTGGGAATTTGCTGACACACCTGTACAAAGCGTCTTTTAAGATGGAGAATGCTTTGAATTTTGACCTCGTGCACCACGGGTTTCAGATGACCCCACAAATAAATATCGAGCGGAGTGAGATCTGAACTTCATGGAGGCCACTCCACGTGTCCTCGGTATCCAGTAAAATGTTCGGGAAACTGTGTGTTAAGGTAATGTGGGTAATTCGGAGGGGCACCATCCTGCTGAAACCATTTCGAGAATGCGGCCGCTGCATTCAAGAGGCTTGGAAATGCTTTCTCCTGCAACATGTTCAGGAACGTTTCAGCTGTTACCGTCTCGTCAAAGAAGAAGGGACCAACGATTCTGTATTTCAATATCCCGCACCGCACCACACTGCAACGCGCCCGCCGCCTTTTTCTTTGAGAAGACTGAACCAAAAAGAATTTTATACTGACCAGTATCTAGTGTTCTGATGGTTAGTTTCCCCGGAAACATAAAAGTTCGCTTCATCAGGGAACAGAATTTGTGAAGGAAACGTCCCATCAATCGCGCATTGTTCTGCCCATTCGCAAAACTGAATTCGCCTATCAGGGTCATCTTCATTTATACGCTGATGGAGTTGCGTTTTGTATGGATGCCAGTGATTAATTTTCTAGACGCGGTGAATACCGCTCTTGGAGATCCCGGTTTCAGTGGTCATGCGTCAAAGCTACTTCTTCGGCCTGGAAACGAAGCGAATCATCACATTGGTACTGATTTCGTCGTCCGTAACGGTCCTTGGCGGTCCGCTGCGTGGCATGTCATGTATGGACCCAGTTTCTTTAAATTTGGATTTCAGCTTGCCAAAACATGTGCGTGATTGGTGCGTGGTCTGGATGCAGCTTGATGAATTCTTCGGCCACTTCCCTGTGACTTCAGGTCCCAACCAACAAAATAACATTATTTCGTTCCTCCGTACTCAGCGACATGGTTTACCTATAAAAGAAGAAACACAAATGTGAGAAACTCCTATCAGTCCGGACTTACGGGACACCCGATATGTGAATGCTTTACGAGGTATTTGATTATTTTTTGTTTGTTTGGAAATCTAACGACCACTGTGAACAACTTTTTTGTACTATGAATAGTGTTCCATTCCCAATTTCCGGCCATTGGTTCCGAGGAAGGGAGAGGACCAGCGTCGTAGGAAACACGTAACACTCACGTCTCACTCGGGACTCAAACCTGGGCCCATCGAGCGAATGATTCAAATTCAGCATCTTAGACTACTCGGCCACTGGGGGACCTTTTTGATTGCACTGATACATTTAGACTAAATGTGAGGAACAGATTTATGTTCGAGAGCTATGTTTTTGCTCAAGTTGCAAATCCACAGGAAGTGTAAAACATTTTTTGCATTTGGAAATTGAAAGCCAGTATAACGTCTGGTCATAGCAGAGATGGAAACTTGGCTTTCTGTGGCTGAGATGAGATCTGAACAGAAACTGAATGATATTACTCTCTGATTTCGTCTGATTAATAGTACGATCTAATTGTCACCTCGAGAGTTGTTACTTCAAGGTGCCAAAACAAGTATTGGAAGGATTGTCTCACCTGTTTGAAACTGATTTCAGAGCCTTGATATCACGGAAAAGTTCACGCCAAAGAACAGAAGTACCTCTGTGACCGAATGGACGCCCTCTAACCTCCAAACGGATTTCCATCGTTTAGAATCTTCCAGGTTTCTTCTTTGCCACATAACCAGGAAAATAGCTACTTCCGACTTAAAATGAAGCATTTCACTTTGTATTGATAGATTCTGAAGAAAATCAATTACTTTACAAAGCGTTCTGATCCGAGCATTACTGCTTTCGTAAATCGCTGTTCAACATGTGTTTCGACAACTGCTGCTGTAACATGGCAGCATAGCAAATATTTGCATAAGTCCCTACTGCTTCTTTTGCCGTTCTGATATTTGTGTTTTTTGGTAACCTTTTGACGGGCAGTGTACTTAAACTTTTGGACAGACGCACTGAAATTACGACTTCTGTGTTTCGTGCTTACCTTTTGACGGGTAGCGTATTTGAGGTTTTGATCATGCATACTAGAATTGCGCTGCGTTTTCTACTTCTAAAGACTGTTTCTTCTGTGTTAAAGTTTGCAATCTTAAGCTATTTTCATTTGCAATTAGGAATGAATTAAATCTTCCCGCGTCAAAGGGAAGTTTAAAAAGAAATTATCTTTTTTTATTTCGCTTTTATGCAGCAGTGCCGTCGAGCAAGGGTGAACTAAAGATCACGACAAGACTTTTAAAGTGAAGATATTTTGTTTAATTGTATCGCTTCTCTTCCAGCTATTTTTGTTTCTATACTCGTTTCTTATACGTACATCTCTTCACACTGAACTTCAGAAACATGCTTAATTAAAGATTTGTTAGCTAATTTTATATTATTTATTTTTCGAGTTCTATTTTAGAACTTTGGTCTAGGCAGGGTCTCCAATGTTAGAATATCCCATTCTTTAAACGAGTACTTCGTTTTTTATACAGATTTTACCAGTCAACAATCGAAGTCTCTTTTCATCAATTCTATCATTTTCCTCTTTCGTTTTCATTGTACCCTTCTCAGATCCGATGTTATGCAGAAATCAAAGCTGCATTACGTAGAATCTGATATTGTGCAGATATCAGCTTTGAACAAGGCACTTTAAAAGCATTCAGTGTTGGTGATGCAGGTACCAGACCAAACTCGGACATGATATCTGCTTCGTTAACCCTGTCCTTTCACTGAATTCGTGTATTTCTCCCTGATATTTCTCTTAACACTCACATGTCAGTTACTCTCGTTCACCACATGAGATACTTAATTTACACTCACTAGAAAATCTAAACTGCTTTTTGTCTATCAAGCTCTTTTTTTAATTTTCCTCTTTCGTTTGCTTTGCGTGATTCCTGTTTTGTCTTGTAAGTAAGGCTTTCACAGGAAACTCCGCTGCATGGACATTTCTTCGTGTTATTTTAAAATAAATTCACGCGTCTTTTCATTATTCAGTTGTTAAATTATCATGTGTATGTTACATGCCTTTTCAACAACAGTCGCGTGGTGTGGAATAAACCTTTTATTCTTTTATGAGACTAACAAATGTAATTTCGCATTCTTGCCCCTCAGCTCAACAATGATGTTTCTGAAACTCTGACTTCAGTATCAGCTTTATTGTAATTTTCTTCCTGATAGTCTGATCCATCTCTATTACTGTCAGAATTAAGAAATGACGTTTAGCATTCAATTTTTCCTTACTATTCTATGAGGAATCTGCTATAAAATCAGTCACATTACTAAATACGTACCGTATATAAAATTGTATAAAAGCTTAACGTCTCTGCGGAATACACATCACGAAAACATTATTTCATCGGAGAAAGTGTAGAATGTTGTTGTTGTTTCTAAGAGTGCAAGCTTTGCTACGGCGAGTGTGTTTCGATTAGTTTAAAAGAAACTTATCGGCAAATAGATCGCAAGGCGAAAACAGTGTTAAGAAGTGTGAATTTTGTTATTACGAGGTATATTCAAATTTATTTATATGTGAAAAGCATTGCCTTCACACGAGGTGGTTTTTCAATTGGAACTTAGTTACACACGAAGGTAGCTGAACTTATTTATTCAATTTGGATCTACTTAACCTCAAAGAAGAATTCTGTTATTGTGTGAACAACTGGCTTCCAGCCAATTTGTATTTAAATATTGTCACCATAGGATTATCGAATTTTTTCAGGTATATGTGTCACCTTTTGTTTTTAGTTCAACGATTAATTCTTAAATAAAATAAAATTCCATAAAAGTTAGAAGACCAAAGATGTCATGACACGCGTACTTCCTGAGGTTGTCTTTCATTTCTTTTATTCATGAATTTTGGTTTACCTCACTCAGCCGCAGTAGAAAACATTAACAGCAAAGCCATTCAACCACATTAAGCCTTTGCTGGATAAAGTACATAAATACACTGATTGTCAAAAAGCTAGTTACATCCAGAAGGACGTGTCGGACTGCAATTCTATTCGCGAGTAAGGTAAAGTTGACCAGGAACAATAAATTATATTATTAAACAGTGAGACTGATATGGGCAATATTTATTGCGCTACACGTCAATAAGTAGTGTCTCTCAGTATGGTGTCGGGCCGCCATGCTTGCTCACACAGAATACCAAACTTCTCGGCATGGAGTTGTTCAGGTTCCTAATGGTGTCCTGCAATAAGCCATTCCATGTAGCTTGAATCTTCTCACACAGTTCCTGCAGATTGCGCGGTAGGAGTGGAGTATGGATGGTGCGTCCAATAGCATCCCACACATTATCAATCGGCGATAGGTCTGGCGATGCGGCTGGCCATGACGGAGTGTCAGTGCCTTGAAGGCAAACTTTCAAGTCAGCAGCAGTATGTGGACGAGCGTTGTCCTGTTGGAAAATTGCACCGGAATGAGCGGTCAGAAAAGGTAAGGCCAGTGGTTGCTAGACCTCATTAACGTAACGTCGGGAAGTCAAAGTGCCTGTAATGAACACCAAAGGTGATCTGGCATTGTAGGAAATTGCACCCCATACCATTACACTAGACCTTCTGGACGTGTGGCGTTCGACAACAAACAGTTAATCTTGGCGCTGATCGTGGTGCCTCCACACACGGATTCGTTGGTCGTCTAATCCAAGACAAAAGCGGGACTGTCACTGAAGATTACCCGCTGGCATTCTGAGTGGTTCCATGACAGTCTAGAAAAACACCATTGCAGTCTTTGGCGACGATGCAATGTTGTTAAGGGCAGTCGTCATAACGGTCTGCGTGCGTGTAGTCCTACGCCGTTCAGCCGTCTGCCAATGGTGCTGGCACTAATCTGACTATACATAGAGGGTACCACTGCTCGCTGAATATCCGCAATCGTGGCTGTTGGGTCACCCCGCGGATGTTGGACAACCCGTCGGTCTTCTCTCTCCGTAGTTCGTCTAGATCTCCCAGACCCATCCTGTCGCTGCTGATGCCTTATTCTATCCACTGCCTCCAAAAGCATGGTATGGTGTGTGACGTACTACAGAGGTGAAAACATGTGTCAAGACGACAAATCTGCAGCGGGACATTCTGTCCCGCGTAGCTCAGGTGGAAGAGCGACTTACTCCGGAGTGAGGGGACACGGACAAACTTGTGTTTTCACATTGACCCCCTATTGTGGAAAATGGATTCACTGGCAGTTGGGTTCTTCGAAAAATGTGTGATGTTTGTTCCACACATTGTTTGGAATTAATGAAAAATTCCTACTTTGCTTCAAAGACAAAAAAGAAATTAATATGGATTGTGGAAAATGGATCCACTGGCCGTTGGGTTCTTCGAAAAATGTGTGATGTTTGTTCCACACATTGTTTGGAATTAATGAAAACTTTCTACTTCGCTTCAAAGACAAAAAAGAAATTAAGATGGATTGTGGAAAATGAATCCACTGGCCGTTGGGTTCTTCGAAAAATGTGTGATGTTTGTTCCACACATTGTTTGGAATTAATGAAAACTTTCTACTTCGCTTCAAAGACAAAAAAGAAATTAAGATGGATTGTGGAAAATGAATCCACTGGCCGTTGGGTTCTTCGAAAAATGTGTGATGTTTGTTCCACACATTGTTTGGAATTAATGAAAACTTTCTACTTCGCTTCAAAGACAAAAAAGAAATTAAGATGGATTGTGGAAAATGAATCCACTGGCCGTTGGGTTCTTCGAAAAATGTGTGATGTTTGTTCCACACATTGTTTGGAATTAATGAAAACTTTCTACTTCGCTTCAAAAAACCAAAAAAGTTAAGAGAAAGATGATGTGATGTACTACAGCGGTGAAAACATGCGTCAAGGCGACAAATCTGCAGCGAGTCATTTTGTCCGCGTAGTTCAGTTGGGAGAGCGACTTATTCCGGAGAGAGGGGATACGGATTCGATGCCCGTCACGGACAAAGTTGTGTTTTCGCAGGCGATATCCCCACGACCGGTATAGCGCGCAATACGGCGATAAGACCATCGCGCCTTCCCGGAGCTTGACGATGCGGCCTTTGTCGAACTCCTCCAACTGCTTGAGTTGCTTCCGAACTTTTCTCCGAGGAATACTTCACTTGCAAAGGATGCAACCAACACAGCAGCCTGAGTCAGAATGGCAAGCACGTGCACCGCGCTACAATCCCTCCTTGCTTGCGTCACATGCGCGGCCGAGCGTGACACTTGAATCATTTACATGTTTCACGATGTCAGACTTACCCATCAAGTTTCATTACTGTCGGTTGCTTCCTTCTGTGTGGAACTATTGTTTTTGACGATGAGTGTAATTGCAATTCCTTAAAGTTTCCACTTACACAGGTGAAAAGAACATAAATGAGGTACAAAGCTTTTTGGAATAGGATACCCTCACAATGTGTTTTCGGCTAATCAATAAACAGCTCAAGGTACGATAACAATTACTTAATTGTATACTGAAGCGTGAATATCATCAAACTGCTACAGATATAACTTTTCATGTTCGTTCTTACATATTAGCTGGCCTTGACACGCTAAAACTGTTCCACGCTAATTTTGGTGTTATTGGGTTAGAACTTGGCGAAGCCTTGGGCGCAAGTGGCTGACTCACGACATTAAAACTTAAGATAATCGCCAATTCTGGTGAATGACTTTGCGGTACTGACCGTGGTACAGCACTCAGGGGTGTTTCTTTCCGCCCTTTTTGACATAGCTCAGACATATCAACCCATCAGTTAACGTCACAGATCTACTTCCGAATCTTGAGCCCCGGACTTTTCAGAATCCATGGAAAATTCGTCCTATGATATGACTATTACGATCTGCGATAAGCTATCAGTAATTATCAGTAGTTCAGGGCTGCCAAACTGGCATCGTGTAAAGTGTTTTGCTCAGCTTAGGTAAACCATGTTGTAGCACTGCCTCTCGGGATACAATCTGAGAATTAGCTTTCCATAGACAATGGTTCATGCTTTGCAGTTTCATAGTCACAAACTGCTGGACATGAAATGTTTTGTTTTATCCAAGCCCGCATCGTCATATGGTGAGGTAGTCTCTAACCCAGAAGCACCTAAATTGCGTTCAAGACTCTTGGCAACAGTTCTGATGGATATTTTTATTTACTCCAATTTGGCGATTTTCTCGTCGGTATTTTTTGTTTTTTGAACAATAGAAACAACTTCTTACTTTCAAAAAGCACTGTAAAATGTCTTGTAATTCGGAAAATAGGATGCTTACAGCTATTCGTTTTACTCACGGAGAGATACTTCCACGTGACAGTTTGTTATGAGTTCATTACAAATCTCTGTAAAAGTGAACTTCGGTACCATTGGCTTGGTAATATTTTTGGTGCTTCTTGTTACTGGATTTTTTCATCTTGCGAAGTGTGCTCACATTATTACAGGAAATAAAATCAAGCAAAGCTTTTAGCGACACTAAAAATAATTCATCTTGATTTTATATTTTCTTTTCTTTTATCCTGTAGCTGACAGTTCGCGGGGGAAACCGCAACTAACAGGATCACATCCTTCCAATACAACGGTGGAAGAAGGAAATATGGCTGTCTTGCAGTGCGTTGTATGGAGTGATAGTACGCCACAAATCGAGGTATTTTTCTTTAGTTATTCGATAATATTTCTATAATGAGGACACAAAATTTTAAATTGCGATACAGAATAAGGCAGAAAAAATTTGATCACTATGTTCACTAACCATTTGTGTACATGCATGTGCGTTTTCAAGATCACATTCATGTGCGTCATGTGTCTTCTCAACATATACGTCGAAGTTATATTTTCACAGTGTTAACCACTTACAATACAAAAGAGATTATAGTGTGAACACTATAAATCGTGAAATTTCAGTGTGGGATAAATCTTCGATCTTTGACATAAGGTCTGACAATGAATTAACAGAAATTTTTGTGGCATAAGACAATATCAATTCTATGCAACTTGGTGAAGAAGATGATTTTATGAATCAACGTTATTTTATAACATTACTGTTTGTTTAAGTTGACGTCCTATTGTAAAAAGCTTTTTACAGAAGCTGTATTTTGATTACTTTTTTCACGATATTAATGAAATATTTCAAATATTTAAAATAAAGAACCAATAGTGAATATGTACATTATTTTAAATTATAGGGGACATCAAGGTGAGTTATGAAGGCGAATGAGACATGTGCATAACAGGTTCTGTGAGGTCTGAAATGTTTCAAGAAGGAAGGGAGTGGAGCATGATGAATGATAGATTGGTCGCTTATCTCAAGGTATGATGATTCCAAAGGGACGACTGGTACAGACTCTGAAATACGAGTGTAATTAGTGGTTGACAGTTCGTTAATTAGGAAAACGGAATATGAATACAGAAACATGTGGGTTCATTTTGCTGCAGAAGCTGAACGTGTAGGCCTGTTGCAATCCGATTCCAAAACGTTTCACTAATGGAAATAAAAAAGATAGTCTGAGAAGGGAAGATAATTCTCAGGTCGTTCAGAAAGTTTTTTGCAAGTAACTCTCTTTGATAAAATTGCAGTTTTTGATGAAATACCCAGAAATAGCGCGACTAAGATTGAGTGCCGAAGTCCAGGGACATGACAAACAGGATGAATGTCGAATTTGAAGTTTCGCACCATCAAAATAGAGTTTTGCTAGGTCAAAAAGAAAAATATAACAACGTTACGTGTCACAAAGTGAAGGACAAGCGTTTTTCGCAGTACGCAGACAACCAAAAACCGGCAACAACAGACACGCCTTTCAGGTGGAGCAGTTGTCTAAGCGCTGGCTTATGACCTTTCGTCCGAGTGGACACGGGTTCGAACCTCAGATGAGGCATGGGTGGTGGATTTTTTCTTACGGCCAAAAACCCTTTTTCCTAAAATCAGTGAACCTAAATTAAAGATGGGCGATTGCTTATAGCTCTTAGTGTTGCTCACTGTGGTTGTAAATTCCCGAAAAATAAACCAGACAAGCGAAAACGCATCGTCCACACACATACAAGAAAAGGCAACCAAATTATAATTAAAAGCCGTTAATTTGAAATACTCAGGACTAAAAAATTAACCATAAAATCCAGCAATTTCTAACTGTGCCACCTGGACCAACAAATTTACTGAAATAAAAAAAAATCTCATAAAAGGTTGAAAATATTATAAGAACACGAAGACAGGCATCACGTAAAGCAACCGTATGCGTTTCATTATACACAACAGAGACTCTAAAACCCGAAACAGGCAGGAAGAAGGGGTAGCGTGATACTTTCAGTGTTCAAAAGGAGTGAGAAAGAATAAAAATCACACAAGGCTTACCTTGGTCAGTCAGCAAGATGTGATACCTCTTCTGTTGTTTGCAACCAATTAGCATCTCCGTGGTGTACATGAGATGGTTTAGCTAGCTTTGGGTAGAGTCTCTCACAAAAAAAGACAAAAAATTACAAAGTTGTAAAACTGTAGTATGGAATGGATGATGCTTATGCAAGTTCTCTTTGCTGTGCATGAGACGTGTTCGGTGGGATTAAGTTCGGGGGCACACACATTGGAGGCAGGAACTTTTTCTCACAATGTAGTTCGCGAGATCGAACATCGCGGACCACATTACAAACTCGATGAAGTAGTGCATTGCTGTCCACAAAGAGGAAAAAACTATGACCTATTCCATCATGAAAATTTGTGGCAGTACTCTTGATGATGCCCTTTCGGTACACCTGCACTTTCATGTGCCCTCGATAAACACACACTACCCAGCTGCTGTAGAAGCAGACCTAGTATCCAGTGATGGAAACGAGTCACTGGTCAAAGGGTTGAAAATTTCCAACAGGTCAAACGGGTCGGGTCAAGGTGTTCCTAACCCGATTTGAGCCGGTTTTATTTCCGTTTGATTTATGGAAAGCGAATTTTTTTTTCGAATTAAAATGCGCACTGTGTAACTTTGTGCTCGATACTGGTGCCCGCGGAATGAAAAATGATTTGTCGCGCAATATAAAGGAAGAGTTTCCTCAGAAGGAAAAAAGTCCCTTCCTTCTGAGGGGCAATAATGAAAACGACTTCCACATTTTGGAAACGTACAACTCATCAGAAACTTGTGAAAGTTGTTGTTGCTGTGAAGCATATTCTGGAGCTTGATAGGTTACCAAAAAAACAGCAAAAAGTGAAATTAAACATACGAGCTGCTTAATTCAAAAAAATTGACTGTAGCGCCATCAAAATTAGGTGGAGCAGCCTTAACATTACTGCGGGGGACTTTTTGGCTCTCGCAGATGTGTTTGAAAACATGTGTAAAACAGTTACGTTATGTCTTGCCAATGAAGGAGGACAGTTTCAATTCTTCCTGTAAGTAAGTGAATAAATTATACGTTCCTATAATACATTTGCTTGATTTCCATGTAACCGAAGATACCCACTGTGGAGAGACATTTTGAACGCTCTGTATATATTATATTTTAAAGCAGATCTGTCCAGATCTGGTCCGGGCGGGTCCAACTATATGACGTCCGGGTCGGGGTCCAAAATGTTTGACCCATTTCCAAATTTGCTAGTATCTCCGCAACATCACTGAGCCGCCGCAGAACGGATGCACCAGTTTTCACAAAGGGTGTTTGCCGCGAGTTCCTGAGGTCCTCGAGACATGACGTCGTTGCCTATTAGAATTTTATTAATCGGATGTCATCGCAGAATAGAAAGCTTTTCTGACACAATATGTTTTCATGTCCACTCACAACCTTTTTCTGGGTCGACGCAGATAGTAGCGTTCAGTGCAGTGGATATCTCTTCCACAGCTCCCCGATGAAATCAGTAATGGACCATTTGATCACATACCCCGACACCAGTGACATCAGCATCTCGAATATGGTGATAAGGCATTGTGGAGTTTGTCCGAGCCTTTATTGTGATATATGGATGTTGCTGGGCACAATAGATGTCCTCAGGAGATCACTTCTCGATCGTTCTGCAACACTGCATTGTTTCTGACAACGCATATGGATTCTAACGATCACACATCGAGTTACGTGA